>CM028136.1:662867500-667667500 GCA_016271365.2 Neoceratodus forsteri | reverse complement strand
CTTGCAGACCCTGCACTATTTTAGTTGCCCTCCTCTGGACTGCCTCTATCCTGCCTATGTCCTTGCGGAGATGGGGTCTCAGAACTGGACACAGTACTCAGATGGGGTCTCACCAACTGTCTGTACAGAGGGATAACAACTTCCTGTTTTCTGCTGATGATGCCTCTCCTATACATCCCAGTATACCCCAGCCCTCCCTACTGCCTTCTCACATTGCTTGCTAACCTTAAGGTCATCTGATATGATTACCCCCAGGTCCTTTTCCTTTTTGTTGTTACTACCTCCCCACCCATTGTGTATTGTTCCCTGGGTTCTTGTTTCCCAGGTGCATTATTTTGCACTTCTTTGCATTGAATCCTAGCTGCCATACTTCTGACCATTCCTCCAACCTTGCCAAGTCCCTTTTCATCCTTTCCACACCTCCTTGTGTATCAACATTGTTGCAGATCTTTGTGTCATCTGCAAAAGGCATACTTTTCCTTCCAGTCCCTCTGCAATGTCACCGATGAAGACATTAAAAGGACTGGACCCAATACTGAACCCTGTGGTACCCCACTGGTAACCCCTTTCTTCAGAGTGGACTTCATTTACAATTACCTTCTGTGCCCTGTTGTCAAGCCAATGTTTTACCCAGGCTACCACCCTGGGTCCCACTCCAGGCTGGTTAATGTGACTATTAATCTTTTGTATTGGGACTGTGTCAAACGCCTTGCTAAAGTCTAGGTAGGCCATGTCCACAGCCCTCCCTGGTCTACTACTTTGGTCACCCAGTCAAAGAAATCTATTAGATTCGTCTGACATGACCTTCCTGCTGTGAACCCATGCTGCCTTGGGTCCTGTGCTCCACTGGCCTCTAGGTACTCAACTATTCTTTCCTTCAGAGTGACTCCATCACTTTCCCTACCACAGAGGTCAGACTGACAGGTCTGTAGTTTTCTGCCTCTGTCTTGGTCCCACTTTTGTGAAGAGGAATCACATCCGCCTTCCTCCAGTCCTCGGGTACCACACCATCCTCCATGATTTATTAAAAGAGAGTAGCCAGTGGTTTCACTAGTTCCTCCATTAATTCTTTTAGAATTCTGGGGTGAATTCCATCAGGACCCATTGCTTTGTCCACCTTCAGTTTTAGGAGTTCTTGCAGACCCTTTCTTCTGTGAAAGGACTGGGATCGACCCCCTATCAAGAGTGCTTCTGTTAATTGGATTAGGCACTTCCCCTCCTCTTTTGTGAATACTGAGCAGAAATATTTATTCAGTATTCCTGCTTTTCACTGTCCTCCTCTGCCCACACACCATTCATTCTATTCAGCCTCATTATCCCTCCCTTTGTCTTTCTACACCCGCTGATGTACCTATAAAGGTTTATCCCCCTTCTTAACTGAGTTGGCTATCTTTTCCTCAGTTTGGGCCTTTGCTATTCTGACTTCCCTCCCTGCTTCCTTCTGCCTTAACTGGTACAGCTCTCTGTCCTGCTCCTTCTGTGTTTCCTTATACTCCGGAATGCTATCTTTTTCTTCCTGACTTTCACAGCCACCTCTTTTGAGAACCATAGTGGCTTTTTCTTTCATTTGATTTGTTTGTTTCTTCACACAAAGGCTTGTTGCCCTGTGATGGCAGTTTTGATAATTCCCCATTGTTGCTCCACACCTCCTTCTAGCCTGTTTGCTAGTGCTTTTCTGAGGCACTCTCCCATCTTGCAAAGTCAGCCTCCTAAAGTCCAGTACCCTCACTTTTGTATGGCTTGACTCTGTAGCTGAGTTTAACTGAACTACACTGTTTGGTCACTTGTCCCCAGATGGCAACCCACTTCTAGATCTGGGATCCTCTCACTGCCCCGTTTGAAAGTACGAGGTCTAAGATTGCTCCCTCACGAGTGGGTTCGAAACTAGCTGTCTAATGCATGCCACCTGTAGGGCACCAAGAATGGCCCTGCTCTTGGATGTGGCTGCGGCAAATGTGCTCCAGTTAACATCTGGTATATTCAGGTCTCCCATCAATGTATCTCCCTTTCTCTGCCATTCTAAGAATGCCTTCTATCATATCCTTGTCCATTTCTTCCCCTGACATGGGGTCTGTACACAACCCTGTGCAGATTGTGGTGCCCTTTCAGTCTCCAAAGTGACCCATAGTGCCTCCTCTCCTCCCTGTTTACTCTTTTGTTCAGTTGCTTTATCCCTTCCTTTACATGAGAGCTACTCCTCCCCTCTTCTCCCCTGCCTGTCTCTCCTGCACGTTATGTACCCTGGTATGTTAACATCCCAGTCATGGTTCTCTGTGACCATGTTTCTGTGACTGCTACAATATCCAGGCATCCCTCTTCCATTAAGGCCATCAGCTCAGGGAGCTTGTTGCCCAGACTATGGGCATTGATACTCATTACCCTCCATTTCCTGATGGCCTTACTCCTTTTGCCCCATCCCTGTCCTTCTTGCCTTTGTCACTTTCTCCATTTACCCCTGCCCTTCTCCCTATCGACACCACCATATATTTAACATGAGTGGGAACATTAGTAAATGACAAATTCAGGAGCAAAATACCCATGTTTTCAGACTCAGAGTCTCTATCTTTGAAGAAACTTTCAAGTCCAATTGATGCAGTAATTTAAAAATATCAACCTCTAGATTGAAAATTTCCAAGTTTACAGTAGGGACAAATCATAATCCAGTAGGAAGTAAAGCAGTTTGTTAGAGTAAGTGTAGTCAATGAGATATTAATTACATGTAATTTTGTTTAAGTCTTGCTTGAACTGCTCAATGCCATCCATTTTCAATGTGCATTTATTCCCCTCCTTGTGTGCATCTTCCTTTTACTCTTTTGTCTTGTTTGCTGGAAATTATATTGTTGTCCTGGTCTCTGTGCTGAATGTGTCTTGCTGTCTGTCTTAAAATCTACTTGCTTATTCCTGTTGTTACTCCCAGATGATGGACTATGGTTGTTAGATCAATTTCTTCTGGAGTTTTTACTTCTGGAGCATCCCTGCTACGGAATCTGTAATGGTGATGCCAGTCCCATACACTTCTGCCTTCATAGCCTCATTTGTCATGATCAAATTTATTTCTCATTCTTTGTTCAGCTTCAGCTTCTATTCACATAATATTTTTATTCAGAGTGTCATCTAAAGTTTTAAACTCAGGTCTGTCTGAAAACTGTATTCAAGCTGTCCTGAATTAATGAAATTTCAGATTTAATAATTTTATAATTTCTATTGTCCTATTCATTTAAAATGTTAACCAAATCTTTTGAGTACTGTTCTAGGAAATTTTCATAACTTTCTTTCAGATCCAGGCCCAGGGTGCCTTAAAACCCATAAAGCACTTGGGACTCTCCTGCTTCATTATGTTGTTTGAGAGTTAATTCATCACACAGGTGTTAATCTATTGAACTTAGAACTTCCCCAGTTTTTACAGCTGTGGGTGGAGCCTACAGCCATTTTATCTCTTGTCTGAAAACAACTGATCGTGGCACCTTCTGTTGGACTTTTGGAGTATCCTTCTGAAAGTCAATGAATGAAACAGTTGTCATGATCAGCTGCTATAGAGTAATGGCCACACGATTTTGACTATTACTTCCATATTTCTAGGGCAAGAATTGCACATGTGTGCCTTGTGCACATGCACAATTCTGCTAGTACCACCATTTGGTGAATGACAAATGCCATTCACCACAACTATGCATGTGCAAATGCACACATGCAAAGTTGCATCACCGCCAGTTGGTGGCACTCTCTCCATGGAGCTCTGGACATGATTCTTTTCATTTTCAAGAAAATAACAGAGGAGGGCTAACAAGCTTTCTTTTCTTCATTTTCTCGATAGTCTCCATAATGTCTTAAGTGGTGTTTCTTCCAGTGCTGCCTGCAGTCTCCAGGTTCTGATGGATAGGCCCTTATTAATGTTTATGGTTATTTATTTAAACAGGGGTGTGGGTGTGCAATTTTGCTCATCATGTGAGAACCCATGACTAACGCTTTAAAATAATTTATTTGGCTTATCTGTAGGTGTCGGTGGTTAGGAAGTATCCACATCTAAGTCAACCCTATTGACAGAGGTGATGCTACAGTTTGGGAAGCTGTGTGCTGTTAAGCATGACTATCGCAACTCACACATGCATGAATGCTGCGCATGCTGGTTACTACCGCGGTTGGCAGCACTTTCGCTGTTGCAGAGCTCTGCAATCTTGCCACAACTGTATCAGCTCTGGCTAGAGTTTGTTTAAAGAGATCTACAATTTCAGGAAATGATTCTGACCTGTGCCACTAGTGTCATTGAAAAGATGCCCTTAATGCTCCAGCATCTAGTTCTTTACTCTGCATTCCAAAGCAAATGCACCTTGTATATGACTTCCCACTTTCCGTTGTCTCAGTGTCCAAGTCTTTGATTGTTCCATATAATTGCTGCTAGTTGCCTGATGCATGACTATTAAGTTTTATCTATACCTGTATGTATGTTTATTTTATGTGTCAGTAATCAAAATATCAATCATATGTTCCTAAACTGACACACTTCAAAAAGACATATCCTTACTATGTCTACTGTAATATTTATTGACCTTCCATAAAGGGTAAATTACTTATGCGACTGAGTCAGAATAAGGAAAATAACATAAAGGTACTGTAAATGACTTATGCAATTGAGTCAGAATAAGGAAAATAATAGATGATTCCTATGAATATATTATTGTACTATACAATGTAAAGCAACACTATTAGTAAGTCATTTTGACTAGTGCCATATAATATAAATATATACATACAGGTACTGATAAAAAGTAATAGTCACAGAGTTGGATTATCTGAATTAGTTGTGAATTTGAATGGATTATTATTTGAATATTATTTATCACATCTCAGACATACTAACTCCATGGTATTATGACAAATTACAAATTGAAACCTGTTGCATGTTTTGGGGTTTGAGAGATCTCAGTAGTGGCAGTTTTACTTTGTACTATCATGCATTTCAACACTATGCTTGTTTTACAACACTAGCAATCTAACAGCATCTGATGCTTGATGTTTGAGGAATTGCAGCTGAGACTAATTACTTGGGGTATTTATGGACTGATGCTGTGAGAAACCACCCACCCCAAAAGTGACTCCTGTGCTCCAATAAATTTATTATTTTCTTCAGTTTCAGTGTTGTGTGCACTGTTTTGTTTTCTATTTCCCAGAGTGGTATTATTGAATCTCCATTGTTGACATCTTTGTTGTTGGAATTTCCAAGTTAAGCTGAAGATATAGTATTATGGTATAAGATGCATAGCCTCAATTTCTGAGTGATGACATGATGAGTGAAAGACAACTGATTTTTAAATCATTACACAGTCTAGCCTACAGTTTATTTTATGTCCGCTGGATTTATGTTAAGCCCTTTCTCATTGAATTATCTCCTGTAATCTATCAATTGATTACTTTTACAACATTTTGAAGACTCTTGACTTGTATCTGTCCAGCCTTTGGCTGAGTAGATTTCTAGTGTATTATCATTAAAACACGTATGTCTCCTGCCAGAATGGTGTTCTTTAGCTGGAAAGAACATAGCAATTTATTAATTTATGAAATGTAAGACTTGAACCTCTGAAATGGGGTATAAAGTGACCCTTCAATAATAATAAAGTTGTCCAAGTCTATTTTTAGAAGAGCAAATCTTCAGTTTACATCTGTTAATGTCTCTATGATTCTCCCTCTGAATTTCTTACTAAAATGATTACTCATTTACTTTTCCTACATGAAAGAACACTTATTTCACCATTTTTTCTGTATTTTCCTATCTAAACCAGGTAGACCATCTGTTAGATGACTTAGCAGTATCCAAAAATAAGTACACTTGCAACTGTGTCCAGTTTGGATACATGTTCATTTGTTTTTACTCAAATTGTGACTTTATGTTGTAAATGGATACAACTTCTGAAAATAGCAGAAGGATGCCTAGACATAAGAAAATGGACCAGAACACACCATGCATTTGTGTCCTTGTCCAACTCTTTGAAAATCCCCAGATGTCTTTTAAACTTAATTGATACATTACGTCGGTGCAGCGGTTGGATTTCTGTCTGCGGCCGGCGACCCAGGTTCGAGGGAATGGACTCGGGCTGCCGGAGGGCCGGCTGGAGGGAGAGAATAGAGCATCCAGGAACAGCTCTCCTTCTCAGGGGAGGGTAGAAGTCATACCCATGGCTGACTCCTGGCAGAGGCTGGGAGTGCAGCAATACAGCTGAAGCTTCGATGTCCAAGGGGAAATGATGGACGTCGGTGTATGTCTGGATGTCAGATGTCACTCCCACAGGAAAGCAGAAAAGGCTGCCTGGTCTGCCAGATGATGGCTGCTGACTCCCCACCACTTCAGATGCCCTGAGACCCTGGAATCTGCCTCAGCAGCACCCAGGGGCTGATTAGAGAGAGTGCGCTGGGTACCTCCCTCCTGGTGTCTTCCTCGGAGGAGGAGGGGACCCATCTGGCGAAGGTCATGCAGGCCACCCAGGTCGGCTGCGATCTGAAGTGAGTAGGAAGGGGGTTGAGGCGAGGGAGGTCGGGGGTCTTAAGCGGCTGGAAGGAGTGGCAGGCCAGGAGCCAGTAAGGTGGCAAAAATAACATAATGCAAAAAAAAAACTTAACTGATAGCCATTAATGTTTGAGATTATGCTTTAATTTCATTATGCATCAGAGATGATGACAAGCTTGATGTTATTAATTGGAATACCTCCTATCAGAACAAAGACAGAACTTTCCTACAAGCTTCACAGTAAGATTGATATTGCTGCATACCCTCATTTTCCACTATTTTTCTCCCATGTGCAGACTCCATCACCAAAAATATAACCACATGTCCTCCCTTTCCCAGTGCATGCCCATGAAACATTCCTGGCACCACTTTTAGTGAAACCCTTTCTCTCACCTGCAATAATGTAGGTTATTCCTTCTAACAAATCACTTAGCACTTATCACTTCATTAGCTCTTAAACACATGGCTGGATTAAGGCATAGGCAACATAAGCACTAGCCTAGGGGCCCCACCACCTAGGGGCTCCAACAATTCCCCAAATATATTTCTAAATACATGTTTCTTCCTTCCTGAGCTGCATTTTGTTGTAATGGACTTGGCTGCTAAATAACCTGAGGAGGGCAGGAGCTGAACTGTGATGTGAATCTCACCTCCCGATTAGGTGTTAAGTGCAGCTGAAAGCTTCTGGAGGCTAGAATGCGGTTCAAAGCCACGCCTATTAGCATCAATTCCAGAAATTGTACCCCACAGTCTGCAATAATTACATATCCAAAATGGCATGTAGCGGTTCACAGACATTCATGGAGTAATGCACAACTGTTCAGTGACTAACAAATCACAATATTGATACAGTACATCTAATTTTGCTATGTCTCCCTCAGTGCATGACCATCCTGCTACATTAAAACTAACATTGTCAGACCTCTAGTATTGCATGTCAGCCGTTGCATGATGAAACTGAAGAATTCCTTGTCCTCTTCCTTAAATGATTGTAATCAACATATCAGTCTGGATTGGCTGCAGCAAAGTGAAATAAAATGCTGTAGTGGACATCCAGGGTGATGGCCTCAAGGAGTCGTGAGTTCGCCACACACTGTGCAATTGCCTGGGTAGAGAACTCCTTGAATAATGCGTGCAGGTTTGGCATCCCTACTGTACTGTAGAGGTGCAGAGTAGAGTGACCAGGATAGTAGTGTGGCTAGTGCAGATTCTAGGGAGCGAGATGGGGAGATCACCCGCTACTTCCTGAAGGAGAAAAGGTACAGGTGGGATATGATATAGACATCACGTATCTCAAAGGTACAGGTGGGATATGATATAGGACATCACGTATCTCAAAGGTACAGGTGGGATATGATATAGGGCGTCCGTATCTCAAAGAATGAATATGGGAAGCCTTGAGGGGTGTCTGCTCAGTGAGTTGGTGGCCAGCAGGGGACACTAAATGAAGCTTGCAGTGGTGCAAATGAGGAGGAGGAAAGCCGGAGACAGTATTTCAGGTGCCATCAAGCACTCAGGATGAACCATATGGCCTAATCTGATTGCTTGACAGTATGTATGTTAGTATCTTACTGTGTCTGTGCCTTTGCTCTCCGTAATGCATTGCCAGTTTCAGTCAGACATTCTCAGTACCCCATCCTTGTTCCATCCCTTTGGGTGTTCTTAAATTTCCAGAACCCTCACCTTGTTACCACACCCTGTGCTGAAACATGTCTTGAGAACAACAGTTGCTCACTACTTTATTTACTGTGGATAGCAGTCTGAGGTATCACTTTTCTGAATCCATGAAGGCTTCATTTAGCCACTACACTGCTATTCCACTCCCCATACTGACACTGGCCTCTCATGGTCTCTGGTGAAACCATGACACAGTTCAACAAAGTTAACATTGTTGAAATCAAACCACTTTGACCTAATGAGATTGTAGTCTGCGTCCCAATGCTGAACCATACAACGTTGCAAGTGCTGGATACCACGTTTCCTAATACCGGTCAACTGTGATTCTGTCATTGTTTGTCACTACTAGACATGACTTATGATGCCAAATACACATGCCCATGGAGACCCTCATGAAATTGTCCACATTGTGTATTTCACTGCTGGCGCAGTGATGCAGTTATATGCATCAGTGCAGGGGTGTAACCAGGGATTTCCGATCAGCACACCAAGTGGACTCACTGCTACCCCCTCCCCAGGATGTAGCCAGACAATATACAAATGTACACCTGGACAGCGTTTGTTGCCTCATTTGATACAATAAATACAACTTTTGTATCTCATGACAGTGGTTGTTGCAATACATGAGTAAATACAACTGCTATGCATTGTTCCCCAAGACACCCACATACCAGCCCAGAGCCTGTAAAGTTGTATTGTCCTTGGGATGCAAAAGAGTATTAGTGACCAGTCCTTTTAGTTTCAACTCCTAGAATAAAATTACAGAAAGGTTCAGTATTTTCTTTGTTAGGCTCTGAACTGCTTCACTGCATGAAAACTATTTGCTACCCCCTTAAAAAAAAAAAATTGCACACCATGAAATTGCTTGGGTATGCCTGCCTACACCCATGCATCAGTGAATGCAACAATAAACATGTTGTTGTGCAAACATTACATACAACGGAACAGGAGGCAGAGTTAAAGAAAAATAAACATGACAGCACGATATTAAAATTTAATAGAAAAGTGTGTGAAATACATGTTCATAAAGTGGTGAATCAAGGGTACAAATTAACAAAAATCAGTTAACAAAGTAATGGGTGACAAAAAAAGTCATTTGTCAAACTAGCTGATCAGGACGGAAACCAGTGTACTGTACAGAGGGGTCTGGGTAGACATCATGGATATGCCACACGCAGCAGCTGGGGACAGGCACACGCACACATTGACCAAGACGTCCAAGGCGCCACAAGATGTACTGACGTACGCTGAATGCCTGTGTGATTGATTAGTATCTACATCTCGAGGCAATGAGAAAATGTCTTGATGATAACTTGCAGCCAAAGTCAGCACAGCTGGGTCCAAAACAAGGTGATCCATTTCCTACAAGAAAGGAGAAAGACAATTATTATCCATCATGGAGTACGTGACTGCTCATTACAAGATTATGTAATGAATGAGTTGTGAACATTTTAAATAGGAGCACAAACAATGTTGATGGCATGCATAAAAGCAGCCATAGCTATGCAATCATGAAGTGATCAATAAGTAGGACACAAAGGAGTCATCACAATGCACACTTTAAAAGATTGTCAAATAATGAGGAAAGCAGAAATTTTCTTTTACATTAATTGTATCCGTGTAAACTGGACCACCAGACTATCTCTAGTGGTGCTCACAACCAGCATGATCACTCACACCTAATATCTCAGCTCTTATACATGGATAAGGTGAACTGTCAACTCATTCCTGGACGCCGACCCCCCTGGATGTAACACACCGGGCATGGTCGACAGCTCCTTACTGGTCACCTGTCTGCAAATCTAGGTGCAAACAGAAAGCTGCTGGGAGAGGATCATGGGCAGGCTTGAAGATCCAGCACTAGGGGAGGTGTCTTACTGGTCCCACCATTAACCACAGTTTTTAACTTGTTTTCAATTATGGCCTAAGTGTTAATGTAGAGGGCTCTGCACTCCATGGGCACACTTCCGCTGCCATGCATAAGGCTTCTATTGAGTGTGATCCACATATTCACATGCTGCTTGGAGCTGTGGCACCCAGAAAATGCCTTGTGCCTCAAAAGCATCAGCAAGCTACTCAACTCTTACCCTCGGAAGGTGAGCAGTCCTGCAGACACTATATCCTTTCCTGCCCTGCCTACCCATGAGAGCCAGGGCTTGTTCAAAAACATTGGTCACCAGCGTGGTGCATGGTGTGGCATCCAGCCTTGCAACCATCAGTGATGCTGGGCTGGCACCAAGAAAGCAGAATTACCCACACTCAGTTTTAAGAACCTATGAAAGGTAAACCATAGTAATCAACCACTCGCTGAAGTCCACTGTCCCGCTTTCTCAGACTATACATGCACTTGTCAATGGCATAATGTCTTACTTCAAAAGCACATGGTCCCCAGTGAATGATGATGTGTGGTTCACCACCACCTTCTGTACACAACGATCAATATGCTGCTCTACCCTATTTGCTGTCATATCAGGCATGCACTCTACCCAGATGCTGCTTGTCCTGTCCCCGTTCACCACTACCATATGATCCCTTTACTATAGAGTCCTCCAGAATTATGACTGACTCCTTTATGGGCTCTCTCCCTCTGCCTCTCTCTTTCTCGTGCTCTTTTCACTGCCTCAAAATGCTCCCTTTCCCTAGCCCCTCCGCTATTCCACCCTTCTGCCTCCTCCGCTCTGTGTCCTGACTTCTCCACAGTGCCAACGATGGCTGGTGCATCAGCTTCACTTACTAAACAAACACAGATTGACGGGCGCAGTGAGAGGTGTGGCATACAGCGCCTAAACCAACAGTGACACGGGCGGTGGAACATAGATATATCGACCACTATGGAAAATTTCCCAGTACTCATTCCCAGCAGAATTGTGTTTCATTGTACAAAAAAATAGCCACTAAGAGACACAGATATGTCTGACAGTGTGACTGGCAATCTGATGCCAAAGACAGTTATGTGCTCAATTGATGGTGCTTTGCAGTGCTGTCAAACTCCTACATTTAGCTTGATGAGCCAATTGTCTGTGTGATGGTGCTGTACTCAAACACAAACTGAAGCACATTACAAGGGTAAGCAAGTGAGAACAGCCCCTGATTGAGACTCAGTGGGAGTCATAATGAGTGCAGTCAACTGCCATCAAGGGATGCATTTATACACAATGGGACTGTAGAACTACCAAATGAACCTCACCCCCACACACACACACAAAGCAGAAGAACAGAAAATAAGTATAATTATGTTGTAGCAAGTGAATACCATGGTGAGAAAACAAATATCAGTGTCTTTTTTTTTTTTTTTGTATTTTGAGTGGACAGTATAAGCACTTGGGTGGACGCACCACAAAGTGTGACACAGGGTACAAATCACAAGGCAAAAACTGGAACCAGACACACACAGAATGATTACACAAATACAGAAAAATGGATATTCGTGGCAGACAAGACTGCTATGCCATTCCATCTGCCAGCGGGACCTATACAGGTAAGCATCTGCTCACCCTAAGTGACCCATGGCTCGTCATCACTTACGTCAGCCCACCAGAGTAATGGATTACAGGTATACATCACTGTTTCAATGAAGTAGCCACCCTGGTTCCCCCCTCACTGTTCTTTGCCTCCCGCTTCACTGAGAGTCCTCTGGTACCCACCGGCTCTCCTGGTGGCTGTTCTGGTTCCCGGGCAGTCAAGGAGTCACCCAAGAGCATCACTCTTACTGCCTCATTATACCTGTTACCATTCGCTATCTGTGTGTCCACCCATCCCCTACATTAGCCTGCTTGTCTCCTCCACCTCCCTCCTGCCGAACCATGTCCATCCCCAGGCTCGAACCCATATCTCCATTTGTCATGACCTCCTTGGTTCCATTATATCCTGCAGGATCACTGTGGACAATGACAGTTTGTACTGCCAGAGCAAGGCCCCACCCCGTCCCATCTATGGCGCTTTCTCCTCACTGAGCTGCCACCTGGAGTCTCCTTTCTTTTGCCGGTGATACCTAGGGACAACCTAGTATCTCCTACAGGAACATTGGCCCACCTGCCCCCAGCTCATTCCCTCCATCTTGACCAATGCCACCCCTTTTCTCGCTTTACTTGTGATCCTCCAGGTGCCTCCCAAAAAAAATGTCTTTCTTGTTTGGGAAATTTTAAAGCTCCCAAGAGAAGTTCCCTCATGTCTCCCAGAATGTGTGCCCTGGAACCCTCCTCTGAGGAGTGTCTCCTTTCTTCCTTGCTCCTGCTCATTCCTCCAATGGTTACTATCAGTTGCTTCCTTCCCCTGCCAGTGTGACGAGGGCTGCATAACTGTTTTCATGCTGGACACCCAGGCTTGTCCTTCACATGTTTGTTGTGCCCACATCTGAATGTAGGTCCACAATATCCAGCTTCTTCCTTCTTTTTCCTGAACCTACTGTCTTCCAACACTCATGAGACATATTTGCCTCAATGCCTCCCGATCTCCTTGATGTGTCCCTCTGCTGTGTTACTTCACCCTGCCTGGTTTGTACCTGCACATCTGTAATAGCTCCCTGTCTTAACATCAATGATATCTCATCATTTGCATCCTCCATCCGCGCTCACCTGTTATACCAATGGTGTAGCAGGTTTACATGACTGAAGAGACTTGACGCCAACCAATGCCCACCCACTTGAGGCTCCCCTGGACACCTCTGGTCACTTTGCTAATTCTGTGAAATGTCCACCTGCCATAGTTGCTCGCTTCCTATTGGATGAAAGTTGCAACAGTCTCAACAACAATTTCCACTTATACATGATTTCACCTCATTGTCTCTCATCACCCGCACCAATGGCCACGGTTGCATGCCAAGCCAGTTTCTCCCTCACTACTGTCTAATTGTGTGTCAACCATTGAAATTGATGCTATTGTGTATCTCAGCAAGAGGGGTATCAGTAGTATAACAGTGTGAACAAAACCATTGCTGATTGACCAGGAACATACAATATTGTGTTTATACTTATGGTATTAATTTGAGGTTTTGAAAATATGAGTTATAACTATCACCTTAGTCATTACTTGCCCATTTCCTATATCTAGCTCCTTACATAATGCACTTGTCATAGTTCGGCCTCTGCCCCACACACTCTACAGCACCTGACAATGCCACCTTCCTGGCAGCTTCACCCCACCTCTCCTCTCTTCTCATTTTTCTTACCTGCCCTTGCCCTTCCCATTCTTTCTACCACCCCATTGTCCACTTCCTTTCCACTTTACCCTCTCCCTGTCTGTTCAAAATTAATTTGACATTCTTTACCCTTATTTGTGTAACAGTTTTGTCTATTGTCATGTGATACCTATGTCTTGACGTGGAACCTTTGTAAAAGAGCCCTGGGCTCAAAGGTGATTGTAATCCTAGAATTGAAATAAATAAAGTTTGTCAACTTCTTGCAGTCACCCACCAAGCAACCCACCCAAAAAAAAATATTAACCTGGCATGGCCAAGATGCTTCAAACAGCAGCTGATCCACAACTATCAATGCTTATGTATCCCCATATGGTGCTATCCCAAGAGATCTTAGGGCCAGCAGGCTCAGATCAGCTGGCCAGTGGAGCAGCCAGACCAAACTTGCACTCAATAGAACAGCTGACAGGGAGCTACCCTGATTTAGTACTCACGACTTCTGTAGAAGGATTCCTCTCACACCACTTGCAGGACAGCAGGCCTGTGATCCAAACACTTCTCCACACATTTATATGTAGGACAGAGGGTGCCATAACAGGTAGCTGCTTTAAACTCCCGAGCGTTTTCACTGCACGAACCGGGTAATGCAACGCAGCTTCACTTTTGCTGAAAGACCGAGCGATTGAAGCAGATTCTCCATTCCTCTTCAGGGTGAGTTTGGTAGGTAGCTATCACATATACAGCCTCCGCTGCCTGCATGCCACAGCGGATCTTGTCCGGCTCCTTCTAGTGATACTGTTGCCCACTTCTTGGCCTTCCGATGCGCTTCCCCGTAGAAGACTCTACAGTGCAGGAGCCCTGATCTCCTTCTCTCCTCATGGCCACAATGACTCTGCTCCCTCAGCCGTTAAGCGGGGGTCCTCATTCGGGTGTGACACAATGCTATTGAAGGGCTCCCACTGCCAATCCCTCTGCCTCCTTCTATTGGTGCAAAAGGAGCCACCTTCTGGACTTCAGTTCCCAGATCATGGTCCATACCTCCCATTGTGCAGCCAGCTCCCAAAGAGTCCCAGCCCTAATTGGCTGCACAATGCTCCATTTAAGTGCACCTGAATCCTCACTGGACCCCATAGACAGTCCGGGTCCAAAATGGAGGAGCAAAATGCACAAAGTCCCCACTGCAAGGTAAAACAGGTTAGACAAACTACTTTCCTTAATACTCAGTCAACATATAATACATAAATACCACAGCCCAATAAGGGCCCGCTTTGAATACTTAGCAAAGGCAACAATGAGCACCTACCACGGCTCAGGCGGGACTCAAGCAAGAACCCACAGTCCCCAACCTTCTTAGTAAACTGACTAGGTCAGCAAGCTGTCAGCTCTTAAAGAGAACACTAGAGGCATTCTAGTAAACCCCATTTATAGGGGTTACACTTAGGAAAATGAGAAATGCACAAGCAGCAGACATAGTTTAATTTTGAATCTCATTCTCGCCATGCTGTCTCAGAGGTGGTAGAACATGTTGAAATGCATTGCTTGTAAATAAAGGAGATAAGTGAGGCACCACTATTCAGTGCATCTTTACATTGCACAGATAGTTGAATTTAGGTAATGTTATTCATAAACTGGTAAATTCTTCATGTTCCTGTGCCCCCCACCACCAAAAAAATGTATACAGTAATACAAATTCTCCACACAACAAATTAACGGTGATCTAGTGCAACCACCCTCACACCACCTCACAACACTTACTACAACTGAACCCTGAAGGAGGTGCGGCTGTATATCATCCTCTTCTCACTACCACCACAAGCTGACGACTGACTGTCAGTGAGTGGGAATGTACCTCCATTAACCATATAGTGAACTTCAACAGTACATATGCACAGCGCAGTCACCAAACAGAAGTGTTGGTGATAGGGGCAATGTGTCAAGGTATGGCATGGGGTTTCGTGGAAGGTGGTGGGTACATTGTGCATGAATAGCAGGTGGTTCAGTCAAGTAGACCACTGAGCATGTGCTTTTTTGAGGGGTATATATGGCGCTTGAACTGGCAGCCTTGTACATAGGGGACGGTGATCTCAAAGAAGTAAAAGTCAGCATCGTGGAAAGGAACATGGATTTATAATAAACATCTGTATCACAAACATCAGTATGGAGCCAAACACTACAGTGTGGATGGAGACACGGACATTGAGAGTGATTGCATATCAATATCAGTAAGCACTAAATCAGGGTGCTGAAATGTGGGATTTATTACATCAAGGAAACAATTAAGACTCTGAGGAGGAGATGGCATACATACAAAAATTATTCAGTGCTGTGTTAGGGAACATGACATAGGAGTGCATTACAAAAAGTATAAACAAGCTGTGTTACAAGGCAATGTTACAACAAATGTGTCTCATCATCAGTGCACTTGTAGACACCCTAAAGCTCATGGGCTGCTCACTGACACACTGATAACTAATAAGTATGATGTGTGAAAAGTGCAGCAGGCTACAGTACAACAGAAATGATAGATAAAGCTATACATAATAGGTTTCTTTGTGAATCAGATCATTTGTAATTACCAATTTTCTAGCAATTCTGAGGTGAAATTGCAAGACTTTGAGGAAGCTTGTAGGCAGGATGACACTAACTGTCATGCACAAGGAGAATGGGACAGAAATGAAGTAAATATAAAAGGACTGAAGGAGGAAGGAAGTAGGATCAAGTTACTGATAGTGGCTGCACACCTCCCCACCTGCTTTAGGCATTGTTAGAAGTGCAGGCAGAGCCAAGGGCAGGTTCTTATCAAACTAAAGGCGGGGTCTCACAGGCCAGAATGACAAAGTTATATTTGGATTTCTTACAAAAGTACAAGGAAGAAAAACAAACAAATGCTTGTGTCTTGATGGATGAAATATGGAGCACCACAGAGCCTAAATTCAGAATGGTCAGTGAGATTACAGATTCATAGAAAAATCTGACAGTGCAGCTTTAAGGTGTAAAATACCTCTTTTCTTTGCTTTGTCTGCTTGAAGTGAAGTTTATCTCCTGATTAAGTGTTAAGTACAGCTGATGGCTTCAGAGGTTCCAGCAGACTGACCTTTAAGGTAAAAACATGGCCTTTTCCTTTGCCCTCCTTCAGTATTCCAAGTGGGAAGAGGTGGCTATGAAGATCCCTACCCCCAGTTGATGTTTCTGATAGGAGAGTGACTTGATGTGAATCTTAAATGGGACCCCTGCAGTCATTTGTCCACTACTTGCCTCATCTTGTGTGTTTGAGGGTCCCTCTCTTTCATAATGGAAGGATCAGAGAGCCAGCAGAGCCTGCTTATTGGAGATCCTGTTTCCAGTTCCAGGTGCTTCTCATTAGCACATAAATGTTCTGTGAGATGACTGGGCCTCGTAACACAGTATACAGACAAACTGTGGCTCACATATCCAAGTTTTCTGAGTCTACATGTTTTCCAGATTCTTGGCTTAGGCTGCAACCGCTAGGGCTATACTACCTAATATATTAATTTTTACCTCCTTGACTGCAAGTGGATTATCATAGTTAAATACAATTCCCTGTCAGGGACAATTAGTAGATGGGTTCATGGTTGAGTTTAGGTTGGGGCAATGAGAGTCATAAAATGATTATCAAATTTATGAAAAATGAAAAATAGGGCTGAATTTTCACAATATCGAAATTTGCAAATAGTATGGCTAAGCCTGATCTTTACCACCACCTACAAAGTCACATTTTAATGACACAAAGTAGTGAAGAGGCTGCAGTGCTATAGATAAACAAAAACAAGGCACTGTGTCAGCATGTGGTCTAAAAGCAAAACAAAATGGTTATAGTAAATGCACGCTGAGAATAGAAAATAGGAGTTAAAAATCTATGTTTTGACCTTAGGTCTTCTTCAGGAAATATCTAAAGAGAAAAAAAAAAACAAGTTAGTGTAGAGACTATAGATGAGGCTTACAATGTCATCAAGGCAGCAGTGACCATTAAATCATATGTGTTTATTTAGTAAAGGACACATTGCTGTCTGAAACATGTCAGGTATTGTCCTGGCTGCTAGCCTTGTGGCATGGAAAAAACTTTGTCTTTTTAGCCTCAATGGCTTACTATTGCTGTTATTTTTGACTGACGTAGAAAGTGCCAGATTTCTCCTGTCTATACCTCATGAGCTTATTAGGAGCACCCAGCCTTGTGCAGACATTTTAAAGGTTGGTTTGAAATCAAACAGTATGTAACACTTGGGAAAAGGGAGAGGAAACAGAAACATAGAACATGTTGGCAGAAGGGTCCATCCGGTCCATCTAGTCTTCCCATTTATATTTTAAGCTACCTCCCAATTTATTTTATACTACCATGTACCAGGATTCCTGTGTATCTGTCTCAAGCTCTCTTGAACTTATTGTTTTAGACTCTACCATCTCTTTTGGGAGCCTGTTCCATGGGTCCACGACTCTCTCAGTGAAGAAAAGCTTCCTTGTGTTTCCTCTGAGTTTGCCACCTCTCAGTCTTATTTCATGGCTCCTTGTTCTAGTTTGACTGTGTATCTGAAAGAGGTTGGTCATTTCCACCCTATTCATGTCTTTGAGATATTTGAAGGTCTCAATCATGTCCCACCATCCCTTCTCTGCTCCAGTGTGTTCATGTTCAGCTCTCTCAGTCTCTCCTCTGAAGGCTTTGGTGAAGTCTGCACACCTACTGGAGAGAATGGTGTGCACTGTCACTAATATAACGTTGAGAGAGGAACAGAAATATAGGAATTTGTATTATGTTGCCTGTATCTCTTTACATACAAAGTGTATTCTAACATAGGATACAGTTTATATGTAAATAGATTTCAAGGTGCCTTACTGTTGTGACAAGGGTCCCATATTCTGACAACTGGGCATGGTTATGGCAAAGGGTCCCAGATTTCTCTTGGGCCTAGGGCCCCAGGTTACCTTAGTCTGGCCCTCGTAAACATTTTTAAAACTTGACCATGTTTCCCTACAGACCTTCTGAGGGCTTCAAACTGAGAGTTTGCAAGCTGACATGCTGAAAAAGACATGCAGTTAATGCATTTAGGCATGGAACGAAGTAGGAGTCATATTTTCAAGTCTCTGTAAGCTTTGTCTTGATTTTCATATAGTAAAGCCTGGTTATTTAGAATCACCTTGAATTTGGCAGGAAATCATACTGTTGATTTTATTTCTTGCTCCCACAGTGTTTGTTGAATTGGTGCCTATTGTTTTCTCAGATGCTATAGTTCCTGCAAGAAGTCTTGTTCTATAGATTTTTTTACCTCTGACTATAAAACCATTAGTCTGTCAGATAGCTCTCATTGTCTTGAATTTATCCTTACACTTAAAAATTTCAAAATTACAGGTTACATTTCTTCCCTGAGGGCTGACCTTTGTCCAGTCCAATGTATTCTATCAGGTATTATTTCCTCTGAATCACTTTTCCATAGCGTCTTGAATAAATCTGTCATTACTGTATTTAGAGAAGATTTTTTTCACTGTTGCAAAACCCCAAAGAATCTTATATGTTTCCCTTGTGTTATTCAATTCTGTTTTTTTTTAGAGAATGATATATTGAGATATGGGGATATGTTGTCCTTGACAGGATTGCCTCTATTCTACTTCCACAAATCTTTTTCTTCTAGATCTATCTCACGCTCTAATTTGTCAGTTTTGTTCATTTTTATGTCCATTATTTGTGGAATATTCATGGGCTATCCTTCATATTAGCCAAGCTATCTTCTATCAGGTTTATACGTTTAATGAACTTTATGACCCAGTCAGAGGCTTCTCCTCAAATTCACCTGGGAGAGAGTCTTTCTGTTTCTCTTTTGAAGTGGCCCTTTCTTGTTCTGTACTGTTGTGTTCTTTCTCAGAGTTAATTGTTTTTATCTTTTGTTGTTCGTCAGTATTGCTACTAACAGACTAACAGGCATTGTACTAGGTTGTGAAGATGTTGAATCCTCTACTGCTATTTGATGTTCTTTTGCCATTGCTGTTTTATTTTTAATATCTGTATATGGCTGATTATCATCAAAATTTTGTGATCTTTATTTTTTCTTTTGTTTTCCTGTTGACTTCTGGTTGCCATTTGGCCAACTTCCTGACTTGTTTTTGTGAATTTATTTATTTATTTTGTGTATCATTTTTGTCTCCTTATCTGCCTCGATCACCCCTTCTAACATGTCCCTCCGCCCCAGTCACCTGGCTTCCTAGGGATTACCTTTCCTGTATCATCCTCTGCCAGAGGAGTGTGCATGGTGCCCAGTTGCTAGTGTGGGGCCTGCAAGGGATTGGGCCTTCATTCTGTTGTTGAGATTTTTCCACCTTGTTTTTGCCATGGGCCCATCTCACATGCCATGGAGATGATGTGCAAGCTCTGCCTCAGCAGAGATACCCTGGCACCTCGTGTGAGGTCCCTTCCCTGTATGATCTGACTTCACTGCCACCCAGACACCTCCAGGTGGAAGATGAACAGTGGGACATGCTCACCAACCTCACTGAGGAAGGAGAGCTGTTCTGGTGATGTTCAATCCTCTCTCCACCAGCTGGCCCCAAAATGACCTGCATCTGTCCCTGAACCTGAGTCACCGTTGTGACAAGAGGTGATCACCCAGTGCCTCAGCCATCTACACTCCACTGGCCAGCTCTGTTATTTGGAAAGTTCAAGTGGCACTGTACCAGGCCAGAGGACTTATGTTTTGATTTGATGCTGCTTTTCTGTCTTTGTTATTTGTTTATTTTATGTATTTATGTTTTGATAACCAGGTGAGCAAACTGATCCAAAGGACCATTTTCAGTTGCCACCTGGGCTGTATAATTCACAGACAATAGGTACAAGTTTTAATACAGTAGGTACATATAATACAGTGGTATCAGAAACAGTGATACATAAACATCATATCTTAAAAAGGGATTAAGGACATAAAAAACAAGTTTATGACAAATAAAACAAAGCTTCTCTTCTTACAGAGAACTAGGACATACACTTACAGCAAATCAAGGCATTATTCAGCCAATCCAAGATTTACAAATAAAGTGCATGGGTTTTACACTATAACAATCAACATTTTCACAATGGAGTCAAAATGTGTCAATTGTATATGTAGTAGCCAGTACTTAGGGTGTAAGGCAAATGGTACACTGGGCCCTAAGATGGATTTCTGGTGATGGTGTTTCCAAGGGAGGCGGGCACATGTGGCCTGATACATGAGCCAATCTCTTAGCTTCAATTTAAAGGACTGATGGGAGGTAACGCATAGATACTGTAGCAGGTGGTATTCTGTTCCAGAGGTGGGGCAGAAACAGAAAGTCTTGCTTCCATGACAGTAGATACATGGGACTACTGGGGGGCAGAAGAGACCCTGAGATGGCGAGTTACAACCCTGTCGGTGAGAAGCGAGAAGTATGAGGATTCATGTGAGTTCCTGAGAAAGGTGTCGACTAAACAGCCCATAGCATATTCAAAATGGCCCTGCAGAGAGACAGCCTAAGGACTGACATAGAGAGCAGTGATGAGTGGAGAAGGGACCTGAAGGGCAAAGTCACAGATAGAGCTGTACAGTATCTGATATTTAGATAAGAAAGAAGTGAGAAGGACATGGAGGAGAACAGTGGGGAGCAAGAGTCAAGTAGGGGCAGTAGATTTCCTGGGCAATTGCAAGACAAGCCTCTGTGGTTAGGAGGTGGTTAACATGGTAGGATGCCCCAGCTTCTGGTGGACTCCTTTCATAGTGTTAGAAATGTGGTCATTGTAGGTAAGGAGGGATCAAGAGTCACTCCTAGGTATTTGAAGGAGGATACAGTTTCAGAAGGAGGCCTGCAAGTGACTATGTGTAATGAGGTTTTGATTTGGTGGCCTTTGCAAGGTATGACTTTGAGCCAAAGTCAATATTTGTACTATTAGAGTGGGATGAACAACTAGGCATTTCTTTGGCTTTCCTCTCAGATGTTCTGAGTCATTTGTTAGCCTTTTACTGTCAATATTTTTAATTAGGGTCTTCTTTTAGTTCTGTGTATATGATTCTCCATATCTTCACCCTGCATGTGTCTCAATTCAGTGAGACAAAATGTGCAAAAGTATAAGTTCACATGAGTGTATGAACATAAAATAAAGGCATATAATTTTCTATGCAAGCATGCAGTTAAGTATTTTTTAAGCATAATATGCCTTAGCTGGTTTTCAGTTTCCCCTTTTAATTAACTGTGTTAAACAAAGAAAACATAGAATCTGTCAGTGGAAAAGGACTACTTGGTCCACCAATCTACCCAGAGGGTCCTGGCCTTCTGCCTAGTCTGTCTCCACTGACAGACCCTAACTGGTCTCTGGTGACCATCCCTCCTTCCTGTGTGTTTACTAGTATTTCCTTATGTCTATCCATGCTTTCTTGAAACCCCCACTGTTATTGCCTCTACCACTTTTGCCAGCAGTCTGTTCAAGGCATCCACCACATTTTAGTGAAGTAGTGCATCCTCACATTTCTCTTAAACTTCCCCTTCAGCTTCATCACATGTCCTCTGATCCAGGTGCTCTTTCTCATTTGAAAGAGACTCCACTCCTGTACTTGTTCAGCACCATGAGGTATTTGTAGGTCTCTATCATGTCCCTCTAATTCTCATCTTTTTAGGCTGTAGTTCACTATCATGTCTCCTCTCATTCTCCTCTTTCTAGGCTATACAGGTTGAAATTCCTCAGTTTCTCCTCATAAAGCTTTTGATGCAACCCCTGCAGCATTTTAATAGCCCTTCTCTATACTGCTTCCACCCTACCCATGTCCTTTTCTGTACAATGACCACAAAACAACAACCACAAGAGAAGAAAATAGAAGTATAAAATGACAGGCACAAACAATCAACAAACCCCCAATAACGTACAACCCTAGCCTTCCTCCTCCACCAGCAACCTACCATCCCAACCCTCCTTCCCCAGAGCACAACCACCTAAAGAAAAAATCCACAGAAGGAAGAAAGAGGAAAGGGTCATCAAAAGTATGGCACTATCTAGTCAAGCATCCTCGAATAGAGAGAAGAGTATGAAATTGCTCCCATCTGTGCTGATAAAGATCTGGTCACTGAAGGAGTCTGGCAGTCTATTTCTCCACTGCAAGCACCAGCAAAATCTCACTATACCTCTCTCTATAAGATGGAACACAAGTGAAACGCCAGTGACGAAGATAATAACTTTGCCACAATAGAGATCAAAGCAATATGCATTTTATGATCTCCAAACAGTGAGGGCAGTTATTCTCTGACTAAGCAGATCTCAGGGTAAAGGCATCCTCCAAACCCAAGAGGGTGTCCAGGGAAGCCTTAATATGAGACCAGACATGGCTACCATCGGACATTCCCATAGCATGTGAATCAGATGAACCTTCTGCTGTGCTCACCAAGTACATAAGGCAGAGTCAGATCTTACCATCCTGAACAAGGTAAGTGGGGTATAGTAGAGATTGTGCAAAATGTGGAACTGGGTCCACTGATATAGATCCCTGTTAATAAACCAATACAAGTTGAGTCAAATGCGCCTCCAGTGTTCTGGGTCAGCTTGCCAGAGAAAACCTGCTGCCAGTAAAACTGACACCCAAAGGGTATCAGGGACAAGAGTTTGTAAACAGGTGTACAGTCTGGCCACAGCATCAGACTGGCCAGCCAAAGGCAATAGCCGAGAAGAGGATCCTCATGAGTAAAAGCCATGGTGCATCACCAAAACAAAAGTGAGGGCCGCAGCTAGTTGCCAATATTTAAAAACATGGAAGGTGGGAAGCGGCAAAACACTCCCTGTAGTTGTTGGTGTGGGATAAGATTCTCATCTACCACAAGAGAAAACTGGAACAGTTGCAAGCTGAGGACAGAAAGCAACCGAGATCCGGTGGCCACCAATCCTCATGTTGGGATTTGCTAGGATAGGCTGAGAAAGGCGAGGACCAGTCAGTCTGGAGAAAGCACTCCAACTGTAGCCTGGCCTTAATAGACCATGTAATTGGTGGAGTTTGAACTGCAACTGGAAGGGAGAGAGCTTAATGTGTAGAAGGCTGGCACATTGGACATCAGCTGTTTGACACATCCTAGACTCAATATGGAGCCACAGCGAGAATAAACCTCACCCTTCTGCACCACTGGGTATGTCCCAGCACAAAATTTGCAGCATGGAGAGAAATGTAATAAATATAGAAGTGAGGAGGCATAAACCACCAGTTCCCTGGAAAGGTGAGTTTGGATTAAGCTCGCTGAACCACCCCTCCCTCCAGAGGAAGCGATTCAAGAGCCTCTGCAAAGAGATAAACCAGGCCATGGGAAGTTGTAACCTAATCATGCCCATTGGATAATGCAGCCAGGAAGGATATTCATCTGAAGGATATGAGAATTACCCAAGAGGTCATAGGAAGGGAGGGAGGCCCATCTAGTCAAGTCATCTTTAATAGTTTGGAGCAGTAGGGAATTCAAGGGACTAGATCTGAAGGTGATCAGGCAGGAATACCCTCAAATATTTAAGAGCCTTAGATTCCCAGGAAAGGCCCAGATCCAGAATATCTTGCTTGAAAACAAAAGCATTGAGGGGCATAACCTGGGTTTTATCAAGGTTCAATTTATATCCCACTAACTTGGAAAGGTTACAATTTCAGCCAGTGCAGCAGGGATGGAGGTAGACAGGTCGGCCACATGAAGAAGTAAGTCATCTGCATAAGCTGAGATCTTGTAAAGCTCATCACTGATCAAAATACCCTGAATAAAGGGGAGGCTTGAAAGCACTGGGGCAGATGCTCCAAATAGTGATTAAACAAAAGAGGGAGAGGGACAACCATGCCTCATGCCCCAGTCCAATGGGAAGGCAACTGGGGTCAGGCCATTACAGCAAATTCTTGCTGAGGGTTTGGCATAAAGCACTGCAACCAAGAACAGAAGTTAGCCTATATCCTTTCTGAGTAAGGCCTACAAAACTGGACAAAATACTCCAGGAGAGGTCTCACCAGTGAGTGATGCAATGGCAACACCACCTCCATCCTTCTGCTGGTGATATCTCTCCTTGAGCCTCCTAGCATCCCACTGGCTCTACCCACTGCTTTATCACACTGAACTGCCATGTTGAGGTCATCAGATATGATAACCCCAAAGTCCCTTTCCTGCTTAGTGACTGTCAGTACCTTACCCCACCATATACTCAGCTCTTGGGTTTTATGCCCCAGATGCATGATTTTGCCCTTTTGGCATTGAACCCCAGCTGCCATGCCCTTCACCTCTTCTCAACTTTCACAAGGTTCCTCATTTCTCAAATCCTACAGAGTATCCACCTATTACAGATTTGGTGTCATCTGTAAAAGGCATACCATTCCTTACAGTTCTTCCACAATATCACTTATATAGACATTAAAGAGGACCAGTCCCAGTACTGAGCCTTGCAATGTCCCACTGGTCTCTGTTTCCTCATTAGAGTGGGTGCTGTTAACCACCACCCTCTGTCGCCTATCCTTTAAGCATTTTTTTACCCAGTTTACCACTTTGGATCTCACTCTAGGCTGATCAATTTCTTTATCATTCTCCTGTGTGATACAGTGTCAAGACCTTGCAAAAGTCCAAATATGTCACATCCATCACCCTCCTCTGATGTATTTCACTGATCACCCAGTCAAAGAGATCAATTAGATTTGCCTGAAATGACTTCCCTCATGAATCAATGTTGCCTTTGATTTTGTAGCCCACTGGATTCAAGATGCTCTACTAACCTTTCCTTTACAGGGTTTCAATTAATTCCTCACCACTGATGTGCGACTGACTGGCCTATAGTTGCTAGCTCCCTCCCTCTAGTTGCCCTTATGGAGCAGGACCATGTCGCCTCTCCATCAGTCCTCAGGAGCTATGGTCTTTCCAGTGAGCTTTTGAATAAGGCATTAGTGATACAGCAAGCACTTCTCAAGTTTCTTTAGTACCCTTGGGTGCATCTCATATGGTCACATGGCCTTGGTCACTTTCAGATCTGCATGTGCCTTTAGGACATTTCCTCCAAAAATAGACTTGTGTCCTCCCCACTGATTCTGCTGCTCTCTGGTGGTCCATCCCATTCCCTCCACTGTGAAGATTTAGCAGAAGTACCTCTTCAGGGTGTCTGCTTTTCTTGATCCTCTTCTGCATAGTCTCCTTTGTTGTCCTCCTTGTCCACATTATCCCTCCCTTGCTTTCCTCATTGGTGTACCTAAAGATAGTCTTATCCTCTTTAGTTAGCCCATTAGCTATCCTTTCCCTGTTTGTGCCTTTGCTCTCTTCACTGCCTTACCTGCTATCCTCTGTTTTACTTGGTTCACCTTCTTATCTTCCTTCCTTCCTTTGTATTTCTTTGTGTAGCATGAATGCACTCTTTATTTCTGCACAATCATGGCCACTTCCTTAGAGTACCATAAAAGTTTTTTTTTCCTTTTATTGCTGCTCAATTCCTTCTTGCAGACTCGGTAGCTTTAATAATTCCGTGCATTGTTTTCCTCACTGCTCCTCTACCTCTCCTGGCAAACCTCTACTACATTTCTAAGGCAATCTCCCATTCTTCCATTAAAATTTTGAATAGTGAGCATGGTGAATAAGAAAATGTGGTTTTAGCTACTATTTTTGTTTACCAGGTTTAACAGTTATCCACTGTGACGTTAGAAGCAGTACCGGGTGGTACTTAATGCAGTGGTGAGGAGGTCACATGTCTATTGAGAATTTAAGTAATCAATGGTGAAATGAATGTAAAGATTTGAATTAAAAAATGTATACTGTTGCCCTTTTAGGTCCTCAAAAGAGTAGATGGGGCAAACAACATTATTTTTCAGAAAAAAAATAAAAACAGCAAGACCACAGAATAAAGGTACATTAATTATAATCTTGGCAAAAAAACTTTGGTAATGCACTAGTTAGGGCTCCAGTGACAAAAGTAAGGAAATGGGCTGTTAGGGTTTCTAATCCTAACACCCCACCCCCACCCTGCAGGCAGCAGCAGGCATGGGGGTGTGCCTGAGGTTATCAACTCTAATGCTCACCCCATTCCACATGTAAGTAAGCTGAGATGGATACAGTATAGGAGAATGGGGTGAGTGATAGGGTTGACAACCCCAAATCACACCCCATGGATATAGTATGCACTGATTCACAGCTCAATCAGTGGCCAGCCATAGTGGTGAGCGGAGGGCTGTGCTGGTCACCAGCTGTGAATCAGGTTAGGAGAGTGAGTGGTGGGTCAGTACCTGAGAGGGTGGGGGTTGGGGAGTCCACTAGATCACCAGGGTTATGGATTTTCCTATTTTATGGGCCAGAGATTGGGACGGGAGGGGCCAAACTACCAGGGAATGTTTGGAAAAAAAACAATACTGGAGGGTGATCCATGATTGGGGAGGGGTGGGACCACTAGACTATCAGTGAATATTTTTTGGGAATGGGGGTGATGGGACATTGCAGGAGGTGGGAGGGACCACTAGACTACCAGGAAACATTTTCTGAAATCCAGGAGGACGATCAGCAATCGGAGGGGTGGGATCACTAGACTACCAGGAATATTTTGAGCAGTAAGGGATGGTGACCAGACATTGGGGAAGGGGAGGGACCACTAGACTACCAGGGAATCTTTTCTGAGATACTTGTAAGGGCGAGCAGCAATTGGTGAGGCGTGGGACCACTAGACTAATAGGGCATATTTTTGGACAATTATGGGACTGTGATTGGACATCAGGGAGGAAGAGGAACCACTACACTACCAGGTAAATACATTTTTTTCAGTGAGAAGGAGATTGGTGAATGGGGAAGGAGAGGGACCACTAGACTACTAGGGTATTCTAAATTTTTTTAGACATGGAAATGTGGCTTATTTAGATGCTGAAGTCTTTTTCCACAAATTGCAAAAAGAATACTTTTCTGTGGTTTCTTTTGCAATTTACAAAAAATCCTTGTCTGTGGCTCACAATCCTTTTCCATGGTTGCTTTTTCACAATTTGCTGCAAAGGAAGACATTTTTTGCAAATTGCTAAAAAGGATCCGGTTTATGATTCCTTTTTGCAATTTGTAGAAAAAGATTCGACATCTTAAGAAAATGCATTTCTGAGCAAGTTACTGTATAAAAAACTAAAGTCAAATCAGACACTATGGGCCAATTAGGTAAACACAGCCATTGGTGTTCACTAAAGCCCTATATTTTTGTGTTGTTTCATTTTGTTGCCACGCTAACTGTAAATAAGATGGCAGCAGCATGAAAAAGGATTTCCATTGGTGACACAGGATTACCCATTTGTGAAATGGAATTACACGTTTGCGACATAGAATCCTGATTTGAGGCATACATCTAACTTTTCCCATTGAAAATAATGGGAACTTTGAATATTAATAACTTGTGAATGGTTTCATATTTTCCCCAAACCTTCAAGAGCACCACTGTGACCCAACACCTATAAGACCTAACAATTTCAGACCAAAATTCCACACATTTTGCACAGCGGTGTGACAAAAATTGACAAAAATGGTAATTTACATGTTTTGTGACTCTCTGTATCTCACACCCACAAATCGACGGAATGAAACTTCCCACATCAAGAGATATTTGGTCCCAGGTGGCACATGCAACATTTCATGTGAATCAGCTTTGAACAGGTTGTGAAGTTATTAAGTGCAACATTTTGAGTTTAACACAGAAGCGAAGATTTAACCCTAACTAAAAAGACTGTACGCCCCCATAATATGCCTCAAATGAGTATAGAGGCATAGAATAATAATAAATATTATTCAGTAAATCTGGATACAGAACTAAATTAATTTAAATCTGATTACATATTTATAGAAGTCTTTTGCCTCAGTAACATTTTCATTTTAAGTTAAATTTATAAAGAGAATAAAATATGTTTTGGACGTTAGAGGGTTATATTGTGTTATATAAGAATATCCTTTTATTTTATTATGTATAAACATATACATATTTTATAATGTACAGATTCCTGAAGAAGTGCAATAGCACAAAACATTGGAATTTATGAATTAACTGACTGTGAAACAATAACATATATTTGAGACAATAGAATTGTGATGATTGAACCTCATTTTCAACCTCTTGTGGTAGTTTACAGATACATGGTTGGAACAGACTCCTCTCATTTTTTCTTTATTTTCCAGAATTTGGGATCACACTGGTTGACTCTGGATGCCATTGGAACCCTGGGATATTCCTGGATTCCCACTCTTGATATGTATTAACTAATTCTGGTGTGATCAGCACTGCCTCCTGTTTGCAGCACTCCCATACCCTCCACCCCATTTGGCCATGTCCCCTGACTTCCTTGCTGAATACTGGCACAAAGTAGTTATTTAGTGCCTCTTCTACTACCTCCACCTTGCTCAATGATTCCACTATCTTCCCAATGATTAGCACTAACACTGTATCCCTGACTCCCATTTTGTTTGCTGTGTATTAAAAAAGGATTTATTATTTCCTTTAATGCCCTGTGTGATAGTATCTTCCAGACCAGCTTTGGGATGGTCAGTCTTGGACCTGCCTTCCTTCTGCAATACTCTGTATCCTACTTTAATTGCTCTGCCACAAGAATTCTTTCACTCTTATAAAATATTTTTATCCTTTAACTTCCCTGGAGTTCATTGGTCATCCATGAGGCCTCCACCTAGCCTTCTTGCTCTTGCTGCACATGGGAACCAGTAGTCACTGGCTTCATAATATTTTTTTCATGTCCTCCCAAATGGCATTCCTGTAGCACTCCTAATCAGTGGTGCAGTCATCAAATTAGACACAGCCCTCTCTCAGGTTATCAAATTCAGCTTTCTTAAATTCTGGTGACCTGGTCTTCTTTGCTGAACTGCCCCATCACCTCAAATTCAGTCTTGCTATGGCCACTGTTACTCACCTAGTCCCCAACCTTACTGCTCAGACCATGTCATCCCCATTACTCCATAGCAGATCAAGAACTACATACAGAATAATGTACAGGCAACCATATCTAACAAGGCTGTGTTTCCTTGAGGGTTGAGATGACAGCACATGAATGTGAGAGCAAAGCTTGAGAGGTCCATGCTGTCATCTCAGCCCTGAGATGGAACACGTGCCAATGTGTGGTTGCCCATATTTTGTTTTATATAGTATATGTTTTTTTACACTGGAGTGACAGACCCCTAAAGTGAAAACCAAACATCTTGCCATTTCTTTGTTCTGTTCAATTATCAAAATCAAATTTACAGACTTCTGAAAGTTAAAAGGTACAACTTTGGGCACTGGGTGGTTAGTAAATAGCTAGGTGTGGAATAAATGAGAAATTTTAAACTGTATGACCTTTGAACTGTGCAGAACAACTGTTTGGAATGTACAACACCACTTTCGAATGCACACAACCAGTGGCGTAGGAAGGATTTTTTGGGGGTGTTTGGATATGATATTTGTGAAGTGGGACACATAAAAGCCAAGGGTCTGGGCCCCAGAAGCTTTGGGGGGTTGATATGCTCTGTGGTGAGCTTTGGGGCTTTTCTTGAACAAAAGCACTTTTGTTAAATGTTCCCTACCCTGATTTCAGGGATTTTTTCCATGGAATCAGGGGTGTGGAACTCTGGCTGGCATTAGAGTCTGCTGCAGCTGCAATTGTTGTGGACAACTGGCTGATCAACAGTGCCATCAACCACCCACCCCATATGCAGTTTTGTAATAAACTGTGAAAGATTTTTATATAAAGGCTGTGGGTCTAGGGGTCTAGTGGCCCCCAAAAGCTCAGGGGTGTTTACATGCTCTGTGGTGAGTTTTGGGGCTTTATTGAACCAAAACACACTTGTGGTACATGTTCCTCCCTACCCTGATTTCAGGGGACATTTTTTTCGCCCATGGAATTGTTGCCAGCCACTAGGTACACCACTTCATCCATGTTTGTAAAACCTTGCTGCAGACCTGAAGGAAAGCAATATCAGTGCTACGTCTAACTCGGAGGTCAGAGAGACATACCTCTACTTCAGGACTGTGAAATGAGGGACACCAACCCCTGAAATGAGGGACAATGAGAGAGCCTTTTAAAGGCTTTATCTGTAGTTTGACAGCAAATTCAACATCACGAAACCGGAAGTAAGGCGCAATAGCACTTACGGTTTCGGCCCCTAAAACAGCAGCTCTAGCGGCGGGGTGGCGTGTGCGGGGCTACAGCGTGGAGGCAGCGCAGAGACACGCGTGTTCTCGTGTGTCTATCGTGTCCATCGTGGACAAAGGGGACAATAAGGTAATACTTATTAAATATCAATAACCTAGAATTTTCTGAGTTTTTCTGTGTCAGTTTCAAGTTTCATTATGAAGAAAGCCAATAAATACTGCATTACATGTAAAATGTATGCTATGGGTAAACATATTGTTGATTTTAAGTGTGAAAAGTGTATTCTAATTACTGAGTTACAAAACGAAGTCTCTAGACTTCAGCCTGTACTGTCCGCTACTCAGAAATAAAGGCTTTGGAGGATTATATTGACCAAATGTCAATATTAGTGGAAACCAACACCTCTATTACAACAAACAGGAGGAGGTTAAAACTCCGATTTTAGCAAAAGTAGGCAATGAATCTAACCCTCAGTCCCAACCAAATGTTATTCACCCTTCAATGTTAGAACAACCTACCTCCACCTCTACTCCCACTACATCAACTCAACAATGGTCTATAGTTGACAAAGTAAATCTCTGGTTACCGAAAAAATGTACAGCTTAGTCTAAGTCAGTGGTTAATGACTTATCTTCCTCTGGTACATATGCAATTTCCACCCATAACTCATTTGAGCATTTAACTAATCTCATTGAGGAAACTGTAGTAACTAGTCCCAAACTTAGTTACACTAATGAGAACAGTCCTATGCAACATATATCAACTAAAATTTATCCAACGAGCCCACCTCTTCCTCCTCTTTTACTCCCCTTGTGTATTAGATACATTAGTCAACCACAAAGAAGTTTACATACTTGGTGATTCCATAACAAAATATATTGACCGCATTGTTTGTAACCAGGATAAAGAACATTGCTCTAGTTTGAGCTATCATGTGCTAGGATTTCTGACATTACAGCTATGCTTAAACCCACCTTAAACTCTGCAGGAAAAAATCCACTAGTTGTTGTCCATGTGGAACTAATATCACAAAGCAATCCGTGCAAGGGATAAAACAGGACTTTGTTTCCCTTTATAATCTATTGGTTGAAAGGGGCTACGAGATCTGCCTTTCAGAAATACTTCCTATCCAAAGAGCAAATGACACCATTAACTCTAAAGTTAAAATCATAAATGAATGGTTGAGAAGGGTGCCTCAGACAGGGTATTCACTGTCTAACCCACTGGGAGGACTTTCATCTTAATCCGTCCTTTTATTGTTGGGATGGCCTACACCTCAGCAGAAGAGGAAGTGTCATACTTGGGAAAAAGATTGTTACCCATATAAATACCCATTTAAACTAACGAATAAGGGGAGTTTGGACGGTCGTCCAAAACTCTTGAAAAGGGTCTGAACTTGTTAACCCACATTTAAACATTTTATCTCTAAATGCATGATCACTGAATATAACTAAAAAGCAGAACTGGAATTAAAAGCCCATCTTCTTGATCTGTCACTGATTGCTGTCTCTGAAACTTGGGAAATTCCTATAGGAACTGGTCATCCGAGATTTTGGCTAGAAACATTTCTTTAAAACAGGCCTGATATAAAATCAGGAGGAGTCAGTCTTTATGTTAAAGATAACATCCCTCATACCAATCCCTATTGAACCAAATTCAGAAGCGTATGGGTATATATCAACCAAAGGTCTCCCCAGATTTTGGTAGGTACTTGCTACCGTTCCCATCATTAGACAGTACTCAAAATCTTAAACTACTCGAGGATATTTCTCTATTCTCCAGTAAGGGCCCAGTTCTTCTTTTGGGAGACTTTAATCTCCCAAATATTAACTAGGATAACCTGACAGGTTCAAATAACATTGAAAATAACTTCCTTACAACTATTATCGACTTGGGTTTATACCAACTAGTCAAAGAACCCACAAGGGTAAAAACATTCTTGACCTCATTATAGCTAGTCAAGATGTACACATAAATAATTTAAACATAACTGATTCTCTTGGTAATAGTGATCATAATTCAATATTTTTCACCATAAACTCACCTTACTGTTCAGCCCCAGCAAAAAATAATTAAACACTATGAGAGGGCAGATTTTCAAAAATAAATGAACACTTAGTTAAAATCAATTGGGACCTCACTTAACTCCCTAAATACTATTGAGGCATGGGACTTTCTTAAGACACAAATAGCTCTATAGAACATAAATATGTCCCAAATAAACGCACTCACAACAGTAAAGGTAAGATACCCCATGGTTTAATGCTTCCATTAAAAACAAATACGGCGTAACAGAAATTATTCATATGTTTAAAAAGAGTAGAAATAATACTTTGATAGGTAACAATAAGTTATTATTACAGTATAGAGAATCAGTAAAAATTCTTAAAAATCTATATTAACAGCAAAAGGAATCTTGAGTTTCTTATAGCACATACAAAGGACTCACATAAATCCTTATATGCCTATCTAAACAGTAAAAAGGTAACAAAAAACAATTGGTCCCTTATGCTCGATAATAAAATAATAAAATCTGATTTGGCTATAGCATCAACATTAAATAATTACTTTACTTCAGTATTTACTCAAGATTCCCATAACCCACTTCAGTTATACAAACTATAATTACCAATAAACATTTAATTCAACAAAATGATGTCTACAATCTTCTCACAGCTTTGAAGAAACTACCAGCCGGGTCAGGACGGCATATGCACTAAATTTCTTCTGGGTACACAAAAAACAATTGTAAAGCCATTAACAATGATTTTAATAAATCTCTTTATGAATCTGTAGTTCCTCCTGATTGAAAGCCACAATAATTACTCCCATATATAAGCAGGGTTCCCACTTACAAGTAAATAATTATCGTCCCATTAGTTTAACATCTATTCCGTGCAAATTACTTGAAAAAATTATTAAATCACTTTTGGACAAGGAGATCTTATCTCTAAAACTCACAGATATTACCAACATGGGTTTAGATCGGCTTGTCATGTACCACCAATTTATTGACTTTTTATAATTTTATTAGCTCAAAATTGGATTTAAATATCCCCACTGATGTTATTTTGTTGGATTATAGTAAGGCCTTGACAAAGTGTCTCATAGTATCCTCATTTCCAAACTTACTCATTTAGGTTTTTCTAGATTCTAGTTTCATGGATAAAAGTTGGTTAACAAATAGATCACAGAGGTTAGAGTTAGCGGCACATTATCAGACATAGGATGGGTCACAAGTGAGGTGCCACAGGGCTCTGTCCTGGGACCCACATTGTTTAACATCTTCATTAGCGACATGAAAATTCATTCTTCTAACATACTTATTAAATTTGCAGATGATACCAAACTGGGTGGTGCTGTTAACACTGCTGAAAACAAACAAATCCTACTTAATGATCTTATATCTATTGAACACTGGGCCTTTACTAATAAAATGGAATTTTAATACAACCAAATGTGCCGTTATGCACTTTGGGAAAACAACCCAAACAGATTTATACATTGAACAATAGCATAATTAAGGCTTCATGCCTAGAAAAAGACCTGGGATCCTAGTTAACAACAAACTTACATATGTCTCGCACTGCAACAAGATAGCTAATCTAACAAATTCACTTTTCGTAGAATCAAAGGTACTTTTGTCTCTAGAATCGAGCAATGTATTATACCATTGTACAGAACATACATCCGACCATATCTTGATTATGGTTCATCATTTTGGAGTCCCTACCTTTGTGGAGATGTGGTTAGGTTAGAAAGGATACAAAAGGAGTTACCAAATCTATACCACACCTGTCGCAGCTGGATTACGAAAACAGATTACATAAAAGGGGCTGCATTCTCTTAAACTAAGAAGACAGCAAGGGACTTACTTCAACTTTTAAGATTATTCAAAGTCCGACATTAATGAGGCAGTGTGGTATTTCCTTTGCCAATAGGAAAACTGGACTGAGATTAAATAACAAACAGTTAGATATAGCTAAATGTAAAACAAAAAAAGACAAAACTTTTTACAATCGAACACCAAGACTTTGGAATACACTTCCACAGGATGTTGTTGATGCCCTTCCTTTACTAATTTCAAACTCAAATTAGACAAATGGTTAACTAGATAGGGGCTATTACTAATAATCCATATATGTGGAGGACAGTATTTATGGGCTTTTAGCCTCCTTTTGTCCTTTGACCAAGTAACCAAGTAACAAGTAACACTACACCTGAAATGAGGAATGCCATGAGGACATCAAATTTCAGCACTTTAATGATTTAACACACTTCACTGAGGCTGCTGGGGCATGTGAATTGATTCAAGCCCTTAAGTATATGCATGGTGGCCTTTGTAGGTGGCTGTTTTGAGCATGTTGCTCCTGTAATTTAAATTATAAAATGGGCTAAAAAATCCAGAATGCTGATTAGCAGAAACGTACTTTTAGCGTATCCTTATCAGCATGTATTGTCCCAACTGGCACTAATTCTGCCAACCTCAGCCTTACCACATGAAATATCACTGTCCCCAACACCATCTTGTAAAAAATCAACCTGCAGCTCCGTGACACGCTAAACAGATATCGACCACTGTACACAGTACTCCTGTAGTCTACAAAGCACTCCCCCATGTGACCATCTTCCTCACCCAACACAATCCAGAACATGATTTTCCTTCTAAAAACCATACCAAAATTAATCATATTTCAAAACCTCCACCAGATGCCAACCACGATCTCTTAAGTCCATCGGAGAACCGGAAATAACTCTCTAGTGGCGGTCTCCATCAACCTTGGTCACCAACTCTGACAAACAAAATGTAACGGTTTGAAACCAGGCTGAAGCGGGAAAAGTGGGAGAATTAAACAGAACCCCCACACACAAAATAAATAAAATGTTTAGCGTGGCGAGGAAGTGGGGTCAAATGTTTAGCGTAGTGAGGGAAGTAGGGTCAAAGGTCACTTCAGCATCCGGCTCGCTCAACAACTTTAAAAATTATTTTCTAATTTCTGTGCCATCAATGACTTCTGTTCCTCTTTATGCCACACAAAAACTTTCTTTCCAGTGGCACACTTCAGACCTACGCTGTCTACTACTACAGAGCACACATGATCACATTTCTGACTCTGTCTATAGAGTGGTGGGGCACTGAGATGCAGCAACATCGCCAGTCATGGCTGCAGCTGTCAATAAAGCTGCATGCTCAGTGTAAAAGAAACGACTGCTGTCATAATTTAAAGACAGAAAACAATGTGACAGGCAGATCTAAACTAGTAAAACAACAGTTATACACAGATAACCTCATGAACATATACAGACACTGTACTGCCAATGAAACACTTGACTGAAACATAATGGGGACTATTTTTTACATTTGAGGTACTGAAATCTCCTTTTTAACTTTCTGACATTTGTATCTTTTGTTTTACCCACTAAATGTTTTTGGGGGCATTTTATAAGCGCAATAACACACTCCGAGGTGTGGGTTATCTCCTGATAAACACGCCCAGGTGCATAAGGCACTCGGTGCAAGCACCTCATGCCTAACAAGGCACCTGGGCATGCTCTTATCAGGAGATAACACACACATCATCATGTGTTATTGCTTCATGACACCACCACCAGCCAACCTGAGTTAACATCAATGGGCCTGCAGGAATCCAACCACGTGTACCCAGGAACAGCGACAAGGGATCTCCCATACTGTTTAAGGAGACAGCTTGGTACCAGGTAAGCCAGGGTAGCAGCCTCATCATCAGGGACAGCCAGGGGCCCACCCCAGAGCCCACAAGTCAGGCTCATGCTCACTCTCCTCTTAGTCCTCTAAAACCTTTGACTGAAGTATAGTCTGCAGACAGTATAGGAACTGAAGCCAGGAGGATGGGCGCTGCCCCAGGCTGCCCCCTGCCCCCAACAAATAATACTGTCTTCAAGAGAGTACGAGAGAGTGAAGACACCATCACTTACTTAACCTCACAGCTGAGTTGAGCAGCACATCAGACTGTGTCTGCTGTGGCAGGGCAGACTGACATTTGTCCACACAGGTTCTCCCCAGCACTGAAGTCCACTCAAGCTTCAGGCAGCCTCCAGCCTCCCCTCTGTGTCTCCATCTGTCCTGTCTGTCTCTGGGCTTGCTGGCAAGCAATTGATCGATGGCAATCCTGATTCCTGAGTCCTGACAGGCCACAGCGATGCAACCCATACAGGCCACAACTGTAAGTGTGCAATTGCATGCATTTGATCTGAGAGGGCTAAGGCTAATGGGGACTCTCCTCCAGGCCAGCGGTACCTGACAAGATCCAACTGGGACCGATTGACCATCCGATGGTTTAGCTCAGAGTCCATGAGCCAGGGGTCACAAATAAATCCAAAATTCATTCCAGTTTTCCATTTAAATTGCTTGCCTGCCCTTGGCAATTCAGGCTCCTCTCACAACAAGTCCTCCACCACTCCAGTCCTCCTGTGCATTGTGTGGCATCATGCGGCAGTGCATGCCATCCATACTTCAAAAATGTTCTCTGACCAAATTCAAGCCATGTCCTTTTGATTGGCTTAGATGACTGGAGGAGGACGGACTTGATGAGAGACCAACCCATTCGTGCACTCAGTCAGTGACTCAGCCAGCCTTGTGCTGCTGTGCACTCGCTCCCAACCCCTCCCTGATCCATTTCAGCCAGCCAGCTCAGCAGGACTCAGTTGCTTGCTTTTAAATGACCCACACCCATCTGGCAATACTGCACTGGAGGCGGCCCATGACTTCCTTCTCAGAGTGCCCGCCTGCCCAGCCAGTAAAAAACACCAGCTGAGCTGTGGCTTGAGCAGAAATTTCAGGGGAGGTGTCTGAACACCCTGAACACACCTGCACGTCACTGTGCACAATGTCTTAGAATGTAGTACAAAAGATTTTAAGCAGGCTGATTTTTATACAGAAGGCTAATCATATACTATAGTGCCTCTTGTGCTATGCCTGAAATGCTGAAAGGGATCACTTCTTTATGACTGACATTAGAATTCCTTCCTGCTTTTTCTTGTGAATTAGCCTCCTCCCAATCAAGATCAGATAGACTGAAATCCCTAATAAGAACCATGTGCCATATAGGCAATTATATATTACCAACTGTGGCTCCACTGTGAACTTTTCTTTTGAGGTTTTCAATGTCTTTAGGTCCTTAGGATGCACACACACGATTTCATGCACACACTCGAGTGTATTATTGCATTTATAAAATGTATTTAGTGTAAGAAACATTTTTTTGGGGGTGTAATAGAATGGAGGCTGGCCACCTGACTGTGCAGCAGTAGTATTTTAAGAGTCAGTCACTTGATCTGTCCCAACTAGTAAGATTACATTGTCCACTTGAAATCAGCCCTAAAAGAGCTCTTCTTATAAGGTTCATCCTCTAAAATCAAGCCCTTCACAGGAACATTTTGTAACAGCTTGCTGCAGTGCTACCTCTCTCCTGCTGCATCATGGCAACTGCTGAGCTATGTGGTTCAGTCACTTACTCAGTTACACCCTCCACATCATGCTTAGGCTGTTGATTGGTTATTGTTTAGTGAGAGGGAGCTGAGAGGCAGGGTAGAGGTTATAGCATCTGATGCATGCTTGATTGGGGCCTGAGATCAAGTCAGCCTTGGAATGGTCCAACTTCATCTGCCTAGTGGGCCCTATCCAATTCTCTGACCTGGCCAGTTGCACAGTCATAATGGAATGATTTGTTATTTTGTATTATTTCATTATAGAAAAACACAAAAACTTCACCTTTGGGACAGTTTCTAACAAACCAGCAATTTTCAGGTCTTGATACCTTTCTATTTTCTTTTCCTTTCTCCAGAAAAGCATTTTATAAACAATATATTTTATATATTACACAAAACCTTTAACTTTATTTTTACATATTTTGCACACCATTTCACTTTAAAGTTAGCAAACTGATTGTCACTACATTTACAGAGCCAGTAGATGCAACCACAAATGATGTGCCCATCTATTGTCAGGTCCCTGGTCAGATGATAGTCAAGTTATATGTGACCAAAAGTCAAGATTTAACTTAGACATGCCTATACAACCTTAACTATAGCAGCACACTATAATACTGTTGATACTGTAGCATACAAACATTCAAAGCCACAAAGGAGTCTTGCTCAGGTGTTTTCCCATGACGTGTAAAACACCAGACTACTTTCAAGGATCCCCTTCTCATCTCCTAATATGAAAGCTTTATTTAATGCTGTGTTTGTTGAAAATGAGCAGATCTTTGATCTACTTATGTTTGCTTGTGCATGCATAAAGCAAACATGTTGTCTCTACTCAAGAGTAGGGGCTGGGAGATGTGGCAGTGTATCACACAATGCAGGTAAGCCTACAGGATGCCTGCCATTCACAGCCCAATGAGGAGCAGGTTGATGGTGGTACTGTTCAGGCTGGCTGTTGGTGGAAACTTTGTGTAGTTGAAGGCAGCCACACCTATTCCAGTGTGGCTGCATCCTCTCATGTACAAGACACTGCCCAGCAGACAGCCCAGTAGGATCATCAGTCTGTTCCTCATCCTCCTCCACCATCTGGCGGTCATTTCCCCAACCTGTTTCCAAGGACCTGAAGATCCAGATTTTGAGACTACAACATGTGAGAGTTTTAATTTTTTCAGTTCAGCAGATTGAGTCCAGAGTCCTGAAATTCTGTTGGGGGTGCTGGGGTGAATCAGTCCCTGGTCTGAAGACAACAACACATTCAACTATGTTTTTCAAAGTTGATGAAAAAGCCATGATTGGCTTATGTACTGCTGCTCCCACCATCGTAGAGCTTATTGAAGCAATGTGTAAGCTGTTGTGGAAGGGCTAGAGACAGGCATTATGACATGCATAGAAATGATAAATGCACTGGAATCCATTTTGAACTGCCTGCTGCAGGATTAGCACTGTGGTCATCCACTCAGCAACAGCTGAGTTGTGTCCTGAGGTAGAGCTTCAGAGGAGGAGTCCTTCAAACTTCTATGAGCCATCAGTGCACACTGCATCCTGGAGCCTAGCCAGCTTGGTGGCCTGAACAGGAAAGCAAATCCACAGTGTCTTGACCCAGCATAATCCACCACTGATTTAGAAAGAGTGCATGGCTAACCAGTGAGACAGGGAGAGGATTAAAAGCACAGGGTTCATGCATAATGATGAGCTGAATAAGGCAGACTGTAGAGACCAGGCAGAAATCAATCAACAGATTCCCCAGGCCAGTAAGGGTGAGAGCGATCTGAACTTTGTATAGGTGGAGACCCTGGCAATGGCACAGGTAAACTTTACTTCCATCACCTGAGGCAGCAAGCAGCCAATGCTAGGCCATATGTGAGTCAATGGGCAGGCCATGATTGGGCAGTTGGGGTCAGAGTCAGGAGTGCTGGAGTAGCCAGTGTGGTTGCCAGTTACAGAAGTGGCAATGCCAGGGGCACTGGGGCTGCAGGAAGAGTAAACCACCAGCAGAGCTGCCTGTGTGGGTGGAAAACAACTCAAATCAGGAGTGGTGGGAGTCAGGACTTAACAGAATCACTGAGAGGTGACTGTGAGAGCTCACAAGGCAGTGGTTCAGCAGCTCCTTGCTTGCTTGCCATGCTAATTACTGGGTGTAATGACTCCACCCCGGCGTCCATGTTGGTCTGTAAACTGTCAAGTTCTGGTAGTCTATTTGGCCCTTACTCCTGACATCCCATGTTGGCATTTATCTGTATTGATCTTGGTGGCTAGTGGTTACCAACTGCCAACCACCTGTGCTGTAATTATGTACTCATGCCCGGGTGGCTGAGTGGTCACCCCGATCAGCCATGCTAGTTTTAACCATATTGTCCCTGGTAGCTAGTGGTCCCCAATCCCTGAAAGCCCATGCTGTAATTATGTACTTTATGTCTTGGTGGCTAGTGGTTCACCACCCCATCACCCAAGCTGTAATATGTTTTAGTCAATGTCCTGGTGGCTAGTGGTCCTCCCAACAGTTGACAATCCCCATCTGACCTGCCAACTCTGTACCCACCACCTTGTACTCCTCTCACCCCATACTCAGGTCCATACTCAGGGCCAGGACAGGGACTGCCACTAAGCTCAGTTTAACTCCTCGTCTGGCTGCCATCTGACGGTCAGTTAGCGACTACAAGTGTTTTGTGCTTCCAATCCTCACACTGACAGTCAGATGGCAGCTAGCCAAGAAATGAGTGGACGAATTGTGGTCACCATCCTGGCTGTGAGTATGGACTGGTGTCCATAGTCGGGGAGGTGTGGGCTGTGGATATGGAGCAGGCAGATTGGGAAGGGAGTGCAACTATTTGGGGAGGTTGGGACCACTAACTGCAAGGCATTGCCTAATAATTCCAGCATGGGTGATTGGGAGTGGGGTTGGGGGACACTAGATGCCAGGTCAATGTGGATGAATCAAAGGATGGGTGATCTTTGCAGGGGACAACTAGATGATTGGGAACATACACTTTATCAGAAGAATGGGTGACTGAGGGTGGGGACCATTACACTCCAGGAAATGAAATGATATATCAACATTGGTGTTTGGGAGGTGGGGGTCTAATAGACAGAAGAAATCATGTCTACCACACCCCAGCATGGGTGCTCAGTGGCTGTGTGGCATGCTAATTGGACCATAATGGGCATGCAAATGGCCTCTTAGAACAAGAGAAAAGAGATCACGTTCATTGTACTCAACTTTGACAGACCTGCAGAAATATAGCAGCTGGGGTTCAGTGGTCCCAAGCTAGTCTTTTGAAATGATCACGTAATGACCACCAAGATCAGGAGATTTGGGAAATGTCTCTTGTTATGGCCATAATTGTGGTTCCACCCTTGTGTGGCATTAGCGTTAGGGCACCCAGTCACTCACGGTGCCAAAGTCTTTGTCACTGACCCCTCTTTTACATGAGGCTGCACTGTACCCCACCTCCAACTATATATACTAATTGCAGGGGCAGACCTTGGGGAGGGGTGGCAAACCGACATTCGGCATGTCAGTGACTCGGTGCACCAATGCTGGTGCCCTGATGACCTGCAGTGCATAATTGTCAGCTCTGATCATCACATATTGGAATCGGTCACCATGTGCTCTTCCTAATGTGTGAGGCATAACTTAACACTACCGATATGGGGTTTAGAAGGGTGATTGTTTTATGAAGAATGAAGGATCATTTTATTGACTCTAACCATTGCAGGTACTGGCACAATAAGTGTCCCTGCTATGTGACTACTCAGGTTTGTCCCATTCATGTCACACACTGTTCAGCTCTGTGGTGCTTTGTTGAACAGTTTGAGTTTTATTAAGTGGTACTGGTACTTCTAATTGATACCTTTTAAAGTGTCAGTTGATCAAAGCACATTTTTAAAGTCACAAAAGTTTATTTGAAGATTACCTAATGCATTCTTGTTTGTAAAACAATGCATTACATAATTTGAGTTCTGCCCTCTGTTCTTTGAAGCTGGAGTTTTGCTGTTACTGACAAGATGAGAGAAAATTAAGCTTCTTTATTCTAATATGCAAAGGAGGGATTTATAGGCTGCCATGTATAATTGAATAACCCACCCTCTAACATGGGGCAGTTGAGAAGGTGATACACTCCAAGTCTGTAATGATAAACTCTTTTTTAAACATTTTACTTGTCAGTTCTGTGTCTCTATGTGTTCTGTGTCTGGCTATGTGAATGTATGTAAATAAGTCTGTCTGACTTTGTGTATGTATGTAGATAAATAAGCCAGAAAACAGATAACTGAGATCTCTTTATATTACCCACCCTTAATGCTGGAGGTTCAATTCTGACTATTTTGCAGTATTGTTGCTATCATCTGAGCAGGGCTTAAGGGAGTCCAGAAACTCTCATGACATAATGTTTGCTTATCTCTTATACTAAACAGAAAACCCTCCAAACATGAACAATGTCTCCCAATATGCGAGCAAACATTTAGCATTGACAAATACTTGTTTAGATTCAATACAGGTTCTCCATTAGTTATCTAAGCCTGGATCTTCGGCAAAATATCTTGACAAGCACTTCAGCAACACAGTGTACATGCTACAGGTGAAAGCCTAGTTGAAACTAGGGTAATTATTTGTCTTCCAGTATTCAAAAGTGTTTTTGAATAATGTTCTGCTATTTATATTACCACTGTGTTTTGTTTGCTGATCTCGGTACCTACATATTGTTTCTTTAGTTCTTCCTTTGTGCAGTGTTCTGTCTTGAGCATCAAGCTCCAGCTTAGGAGTATACAGGCTGAAGTCACAGTAGCCTTCATGGACAACAAACTGAAACATAAATACAAATGACACATACATCATTAATGCAAAGCAAGAATTCAGACCAATTATACTTTAAGCAGGAGTATATGATGCCAAATGACAGCTCACACAATCTGCAAAGGCTGAAAACAGAAGACACAGACACATGTTTTGACCTTCTTAGGACTCATCAGTGTGCCTCATCTGTATCTCATCCCAGCTGAAGGAGAAACCAGCCCTATGGTGGCCTTACAGGTTTGGGCCTTGCAGCCCAAAACAGGAAAGTAGTCTCAAAGACAGAGAAACTCAGCACAAAAGCACTGAGGCAAGGGTAACTCTGAGAAGGGCATTATCAATAAAGCCAAGTTTCAAAGAAGTGCATACTTACATGTGCCCCAATAATGAACAGCATCATAGGACGTATATGCAAATCAAACAATTAGCTTCCCAAGATTCAATGGTTTGACCGGCCCATTTGTGCATGGTAGTGTTACCACTCATGTCTGTGGCCCAAGTTCATGAACAAACTTGAGTCACTGGGGGCCGACCAGGAGAGGGAGAATTAAGCATCTTTAGGATAGTGTCCTCTTTCTGGCCGGGCACATCTTTGTCCCTCCCTGCAATCACTACCTAGTAGAGGTTAGGTGGCATCACAGCTGGTAAAATACAACAGGATAGGGATGTCAACAGATGCTGGCATGTCAGGTTCTACCAACCCAGTGACATACATTTTGTCGATGCAGACTACAGCGCCAGCAAAATGTTGCCAAGCACTGCAGTGCTATGCATTTGGTCTCCAGGAGGTACAGGCGCCAAAGCTCCCTTTGTGGGGGCTTTGCCCTACCTTCAGAACTAAATATAACCTCCTCTGGGCAGGCATGCTCTGGACGGGTAGAAACTGAGTGGGACAAAGGCAACAGGAGTGAGGGGTGATTAAAATCAAAATTGCCCCTTTCATTGTCGCCTTGTTGTGGTGCTGTAATTGCAGTGGCCAAATGTAGTCATCAACGTGATGGACTACAGGAATGTCATATTCCTCAGTATGTGTATGTGTGCCATTGCGCACCTGCTTCCTTAAAGGAAAACAGCAAAGGAAAAGCTTGATCTGCCAGACAAGATGCAAGCACCCCTGCAGGCTGTCACACTACTGACCTAGCATCCTACCAACATCTGGGAAGGTGATGGGGCTGGGAGTTCTGTCAAGGGATGGGGCAGACTGGAGGGCCTGTAGGATATACAACCTAAATTAAAAGAAGTGTAGTGATTAAACTATTATATAAGTACTTAAAATGTTCTATTAACCCTATAGGATTGAAGGATTCTCTCATGGGGCTACCACTCCCCCGCTCTGACCTCGACCATAAGGCCCAGGCACTTACTCTAAAGCTGTCCCCTGACCCAGCTAGAGGCCCATTATTCCTAACTGTAGCCTACATACCCCCAAGAACCAATCCCAGGCCCTGGGCCCACTAATTGACTTCTCACCTCCCTACCCAACTCGTCGGACCAAATCTTGGTGGCGACTTGAATATAAACTGGCTCTGCCTCGTCCTCCTCCACCGTGAGGCTTTTGATTCAATTGACATAACTCAACTGGTCACACAGCCTACTAGAAAACCCTAGGGGGAGAGCACCCTCCTGGATGTGGTCCTCACCAACAGGCCAATCCGCATCCACAACATCCAAATCCTCCTGACTGCCTCAGTGACCACTCCCCTGTGCTTTTCAACTGGAAACCCTCGACCCTCATCCCCGGTCAAAACCACCTCTCAAGGCGGCTTAGGCCTGGGGACTCATAGGCCCTAAGCGCTTCCTTGCCCACACTGATTGGTCCCTTCTGACCAGGGCAACCAACATTGACTTGGCCCTGGCCTTCTTTGTAAGCACTTTCAACTTTGCCTGTGATATCTTTGCTCCATAACTGCTAGGAGGTCCAAAGTGGAAACATGCCCCTTGGATCACCCCTGCCCTACTGTGGCAACTTAAACAGCGACAATCTTTGGCACCTTGTGTTGCTACTGGCCGTTCAGCTGACAGGCAGTCCCTATGCTGCCGCCCGCAGCCAGTGCACCTGGGCCATCCGCAAAGCAAAGGCGGATTACTGCAAGCCTCTCTTACCTCCTCCTGGGGAACCCAGGTGCTTCTGGACAACATCAAGCAACTGAATGGTCACTCCCAGTCCCCCTCTCCTTCTCTTCTCAACATCAATGGTACGTCTCCTCTGACCCTGCCCTCATTGCCACCCACCTCAATAACTCCTTTACCGACCTTAGCTCAGTACTTCCTGGTAACTTTTCATTCCACCCTCCTCCATCTGTACCACCACCCATTGCCCGCCCTCTTTCCACCTCGTCGTGTCACCATGCAAGAAGCTAGGCCTTACTTGCTAAAGCCCTAAAGGTAACACCATCGGTAATGACTCACTTGATCCCTGCCTTTACGTCACGTCCTGGATCAGGTCCTCTCACCTATTACGTGCATTTTCAACAAATCACTCTGTCTCGGACAATTCCCTCTGCCTGGAAGATTGCCACAGTTACCCTGTCCATAAAGGTGGTGACAGGACTCTTCCGGTAACTACCGACCATCTCAATCCTCTCTCCCTCTCTAAGGCGTTAGAGAAAATTGTGGCGTCCCAAGTCTCTGACTACCTCTGTAAGTACAATGTTCTCTGCCCTGAACAACATGGGTTCAGAGCAGGTCATATAGTACCAATACAGCACTCCTGGAATTTTCCAACTTCCTCCATGCCTCCTTGGACTCTGGTGCCCTGGCTGGTGCTATATTCATTGACCTGTCTAAAGCATTCTATACCATTTCACATCTTCTTTGCTCTCCACCCTCGACCTAATAGGCTTTGCCTCAGGACCTGTTCCTGGTGCACCAGCTATCTCTCCGCCCGCTCCCAATGTGTGAAAGTCAGCAGTACTCTCTCACAAACATGCCCATTACGCTCTGGGGTGCCGCGGGGCTCAGATTCTTGGACCCCACTATTCTCACTCTTTCTTAACTCCCTACCCAGCAGTTGTGCGGGTAAGATGCTTCTCTATGCTGATGATGCTGTTCTCGTTGCCTCCCACAGTGACCCCATGCTGCTACAGAACTCCCTCCAACTAGTCTTTGACTCTGCAGCTACCTGGTTCACTGAGCACCGACTTGTTATCAACCTTAAGAAAACAAAACAATGCTCTTCTCCCACCCCAAAATAAGTACAGCAAGTTTCCCTTAGCTGTCCACCACCCAATCTCGTCATTGACCAGATGCAGTCCTATAAATATCTTGGTATAACCTTTGACCCTGCACTTTCATTCCATGGACATATATCTGCCTAAATTCTGTCGCCAACTCACGGCTAGGCATTCTTTACGGCACAAGAAATGCCTCCCTCCTGATGCCCTCCGCCTGGCTGTCACCTCCTCTGTCATGTCTCTTATTGACTATGGCCTTCGGTCTATGGCTCAGCAGATCAGACTGCCCTCAACAAGGTTCACCTCACAGTTAATAAGGCCTGCAGACTTATCACTGGTGCTCCCAGACTCACTCACACATGTGAGCTGTACACCCTAGCTACCCTACTCAATCTGGAAGAGCAACTCAGGTATCAGACATGCCAGCTCACCTTTAACTCATTCCTTCTGATGGCGCCATGGCGTCATAAAAACATACCTCTTTCCTGATGGCGCCATATGGCGTCCTAAATCATTGCTGTAGTGCCTGATGGCGTAATTGGCGTCCATATCTTCTCTCTTGGTGCAGCTCAAGCATTTGTTTACATTTGATGAATTGAGTTGTACCAGCTAATAGGGACATCGTACCCTTACTGATTTTACCTAATATAATATGTGTTCCCATTGGCTATTTTTGAGAAAACAAGCCTTAATACATAAATAAATAAATTTACTATTTTTGCATGTGTTGTGAAAAATGTATTATGTCATTCTGCCATTAGTTTGTATCGTAACAACAAATCATTTTGTTTTAGTGTAACATGTTAAGCTGATCTGGTTTACACTATAATTAATTTCATAATTTATTTATTTATTTTTATTTGAGCAATCGATTGGCGTCACCACTTTGGTGTATTTTTTGTCTTTTGGGGTATTTTTCTACAATAACATGTTGTCACTGATATCATGATTGTTATAACTATTAGTCCATTTATACCACTAAGTGAGCTGAATATTTCTGTATTTAAAATCGAGCTCTGTGATTGGTCGAATTTCTGACATCATCAATTCTGAATTTAACTGGTATAAAGGATTGTCTTAGATGCAGGCACCATCTCTGACGAAGCCTTAGTTGTCGAAGTGCCAGGAACCTGCAAGCAGATCTTTTGTTGTGTCTTCCACTATTCTATTCAATATGTGCCTGAAACTTAGAAGTTTAGAAAGTTAGACTAAATCCTTATTTAGCATTCAAGCAAGGACTCGTATTTTTTACAACTGTCACTGGAGGAAAGTGGCTCTCTGGGTTCTGGAGTGTACAGTGATTTTTTTTTGATATTTCAGTTGAGGTAACAGCCCTCACCTGCACCACCTAGCTCTGTAGTGCGTCACCATCTGGTCATATTGATCCTCACTGTTGCCATGCTTGCTCTAGCTTATTGTACACGTCATTATTTCCATTAACCAGTCAGAGCACACTGGTGCAGGAAGAGCATGGTGACTAGAAACTTAGTTTCAAGATGGAGGTGCTGCTCTTATCCTAAAATACTCACTTCATTTTGGTGCCAAAACCTCGATTTGTAATCTGTATTTACTTTATTTGTTTTCATTTTTATTCATGATAAAAGTTTTCATAGTTGTTACTTGTTTCATTTTGGGATAATTTCTGGTCATCCTGTGTGATCACATCTTATGGATCCGCTGGCATTCCTGATGGGAGAGTGTTTCTTGTGCATGTACTAGATGAGGTCATGAATTCAGCACCTTTGTTACTTTTTAAAGAGTTTATGTTCAGATTATGGCTATATTAAAATCTATGTGGCATGTTGCTCCCTGCGTTATGGATGATAAGTGGGTTAGGGTCAGTAGCATGTTTGTCTCATGCTCTGCACTGAGTTTTCTCCCTAATACGCAGTTGCTGATTGTTTAAAATGAAAAATAATGGTGTTGCCTTCAACTTATCTGGCATCAGTCCAGTCCCAATCTCTGATGCATTGTAAAGGCCAAATCAGTTTTGAATCCTCCACAGTCACTGGTGTTGTCCATCGACTCGTATGACGTCAGTCCAGACTCAACCTCTGATGCACTGTAAAGTGTTCTTCAGGTTAAATCCTCCACAGCCACTTGTAGATCTAGCTCCTTACCATGCATCAGTCGAGCCCCAAACTGTAGCGAACAGTGAAGTGCATTTCAGGTTCAGATCCCTCCTGAACTGATAGTGTTGTCCATCGACTTACCATACATTAGTCCAGACCAATCCCATAATGCACTGTGAAGTGCATTTCATGTTCAAAACCCTCCACATCCACTGGTGTAGTCCATCAGTTCAGCCCCAATCTGTGATGCACTGTAAAGTATTCTTCAGGTTCAAATCCCTCCACAGCCACTTGTAAGATCTGTCTCCTTATCATGTGTCATTCGAGCCCCAAACTGTAGTGAACACTGAAGTGCATTTCAGGATCAGATCCTCCACAGCTGATGGTGTTGTCCATCGACTTACCATGTATCAGTCCAGACCAATCCCATAATGCACTGTGAAGTTCATTTGATGTTCAAAACCCTCTGCATCCACTGGTGTAGCCCATCAATTCATATGACATCAGTTCAGCACCAATCTCTGATGCACTGTAAAGTATTCTTCAGGCTCAAATCCTCCACAGCCACTTGTAAAATCTATCTCCTTATCATGCATCCATCGAGCTCAAACTGTAGTGAACAGTGAAGTGCATTTCAGGTTCAGATCCTCCACAGCCAATGGTGTTGTCCATTGACTGATCTGGTGTCAGTCCAGCCCAACCTCTACTGCACTGTCAAGTGCTGTTCAGGTTCAAATCCCACCAGAGTCACTGATTTAGTCCATCTGTTCATCAGTCTTCAGTCCAACCTTTGTCTCTGACAATCTGTGATGTGCATTACTGATTTGGATCCCTCCTCAGTCACCATGGTGTAGTCCATTGTGCACATCAAGATTCATTCCAACACTACCCTCAGATGCACTGCAATGTTCTATTCAAGTTCAAATCGCTCCACAACCACTTTAGTCCCTTGTGCTCATAATGCTTCAGACCATCCACTTACCTCTGATGCACTGTGATGTGATCAGTGCCAGTGTATGAGCGTATACAGTCCATTCAAATGAAACATAGCACACAGTACACATGTGCACCAATGAGCATCACTCCATGGTGCAGGCACACCCACACTCCTTCCCACCCACATAGTGCGCCATACTGAATGTTGCAACATATTACATGTGTATGCAGGCAAACCATGTGACACAGCACATAGTACACAACCTTTACAGGTGTACATGTCATCACCCTGTATGTGTACCCACAATGTTTCTGATGGCATGTGAACACCATTACCAGGTGCAGGCAGCCCCACCTGCTTCCCACAACTGAGTATACCCCAAGGACAGGTGCCAATTCATGACACAAAATGACTGCAGTGCCTATGAGCATCATTCCTTGGCACAGGCACACCCACCCCTTCCCCCATGACACAGTATACCCCAAATTACCAGTGCCTTTTCAGCAATTTCATCATCCTATACGATACCCATAATGTATCTACAGTGTCTGTTAGCACCATTATTAGATGCATACAGCCCTCTCATTTCCCCAGAACATATGAAGTGCATCTGAGCCTGTATTATGAATGCAGGACCCCACCACCACCACCACCACTAACACACAGTGCTTCCTCATACAGTCATTCCTCACCTTAAACCATCCCATAATACAACCCCAAAAATAAACTATGCCAGGAAATTAAATAATACACAGATTTATGTAACATGATGTTTACTGAAAGACTGTGAACCTTTACATGAACAACATCATGCTTCATTTACAGTATGATAAAGCAAACAGCACAAATAAAATACAGTTTCTATACTTATCATGGGATTTTATTGCAAAATAAAATAAAATAGTTTATTTCAATGAAATTATACATTTTAACTACAGCACATATGCAATTAATCATGAGAGCCCTCCAGCACTAACAAATGTCTCCATTTCCTGTGTCAGCTCACTGACCTACACTGGAAGTGTTCTTCCTATTTACATCACTTGACCTCAAGCACTTCCTTCCTGCATCACTTCCTGATATGTCCTTCTAAGGTAATGTGTAAATATGTTCTTACTAAACTAGGGAAAAAAAAAATTGATAATCAGATTCATAAACTAAAATCAGTGGTAAGAAGAATTAAGCACTGCAAAATTCCAACCAGTGGAGTGGAACAAAAACTCAAACTGTAATAGCAAGAGATTCAGATATTGATTTCTGACTAAAAATGGTAAAAACTTGCAAAATTTATATTTAGACAATGACAGATGTTTATTGTATATTTTAACTATTTTAATCAACAATTTTACAGAAATTTAATATTTTGCATGACTAAGTAAACAGAGCATAATTATATTTAGATATAATCATCAGAATTTATTAAAATATGAAAACAACCTTACACAACATTAAATCCAGTTAAATAGACATTACTAAACCTCACTCATTTTCAAAAACTTTTGTCCTGAAAAACTTTTCTTTTACAGTTTTAAAATTGGATGTATGGTTTTAAGATGTGTAGGTTTAAGCACAGTGTTTGTATGAATGCTGCAGATCTAAACCCTTCAGGCACACAGGTGTTCTAGCAGCAGGCAGAGGGTACCTGAACATTCTAAGTGACAATAGGATAGAATGAGTTAAAGCCCTCGTGTCCTATCCCCATAGGCCTATCCAACTCCATTCGCCATACTGCACCGACTCCTGATCACGCATGCAGCCTCGGCCAAGAGTTACCCTGAAGTTATTCCAGAGCCAGACCTTCAAGGTCAGAGGGCATTCCCTACCGTGCACCCACTGGTATAACTCCCTCCTGCCAGTGTCTCAAACTCACTAACCTTAGCTTGCTTAAGCCCAGGCTCAGAAACTTCCTGCTTAGCTCTTCGAAATGCAACTACCGCTAGCCTAGTGTAAAAAATATATACTCTGTTTGACAATGCTCACTGGCTGCCCCCCTTCCTTTCCCTACTAATTCCTCCTCCCTATCTCCCTCCTTCTACTCCACCAGCTCTCCCCGACCATAAGTTTTGCACCTTTTGTTATCTTTTGCTTGTGAGGTTGTATTCTATTGTAACAAAATTGTAATTGAACTGTAACTTTTTGTTTGTAAGTACTGTGTCCCTTGTACTACTGTTCTGATGTCCTCTTTGTGACGAGGTACTTTTGTAAATGAGCCTCTGGCTCAAAGGTTTCTAAACTGATGTTTAACTAAATAAATAAATAAATAAAATAAATATAGATTAATAACTCTGCTCAAGTTATTTTGATAACTTTCAATTTAAACAGTGCAATGTTCCTCTCAAGTTTAAAACAGCAGAGGCATATTTTCCTTTATTAGCCTCTACATAGTTATTGTAGCCCTGGGTTACACCTCAGGGTGCTGGCTTGATGTTAAAGTATTTACATTGTAGTGAAATGTGTGAAACAGAGTTCTGTTTAAACAGCGTAGTTGAAATTAATCAATAAAAGTCTGTACTGGAGATCTAGGATGTTGCAGTGTTTTCAGTTACTGTACAAAGACATCCTACAAATAATGGAGAACTAATTCTAACTTAGGTATCAAAGAGCTGCCAAAGACCAGACTCAGATAGTGCAGTAGTGTATTGTATGTACATAAGTCACATAATAATGTCATTGTCATTTGGACCACTGAAATCAGCTGCACTTAGATCTGTTTTGGTTCACCCATTGACTTTTTGGGGTAGATTCCTTGTTACATTGTTGTACTTCCACTGCACCATCACCAAATCTTTTCACATTTTCACCTTTATTTACAACAATCGCTGAGGTTGCCCTTTATTTACATAAAGCACTTTCATAAATTTCATAACATTTCCAATCTTCTTGACTCGGGTGCGATGACCTGATGTCTCTTCCTCCTGGAGTTTTCCTGCCTGGGCTCAGGTGTCCCACCTGATCCCCTGCCCTGTTCCTGGGGTGACTGCCGCATGAGGAGCCTCCCTGCCCTACCTCCTTCTGGTTGGGCCCCATTTTTCCCATTAGCCCATATGTTGTCAATCAGGTTGGCATATGGGCTTCCCCACTAAAACTAGCACAATATCCCCCACCCCAGCCATATTTCAATAGCCTCCTGGATGGCCCCATTGAGAGCTGCATTACCCACTATTGACATGTGCACCACATCTGCCCGGTACATGCCTGGTGTGTTGTGCATGATTAGTTCATTTTTGATGACCCCTTTCCTCCTGGCTCATTCTGCCATTTTCCTATTTACTCATTTGCTAGCCCTCTCTATTGCCAGGACCTCACTTTCCTGTCTCCAGGTCCTCCTATAGATGATCTCTAACCACCTGATTTGTACCTGTGGATACCATGACCTTACAATCTCAGTGTCCGACAGAACTGGTGGCAACAGTGCCACCAAGGAATGTTCCCCAGGTCATCCCGCTGCCCGTGTGGATAATGATCAATACCGGTGCATCACACCCTACTTCTCTCTTGATTAGTGGCAACAGTTGCCTCCAGTAAAGTCCCCTCTTCCACACCATTTGATTAGCATCTTGTCCCACCTGCCAGACCCCCATTGTCATCAATGCCCAAAGCTCCACCCAATGAATGAATGAATGAGTTTCTGACAAGCCATACCATGCTTTGGATCCTCCCCATGAATACCATGCCCTTCTTTAGCATCACCACGACCTGAGAGTAGGTGGCTGGGTCACCATTACTGTGTCTAAAAAACACCTCCCGGGGTCTTACTGCCATGTATGCCCTGATAGGGTCCACTATTCCCTGTCCTGCCCTCCCTCCTGCTTCATTTGCACCCTAACCCCTTTCCTGCTTGGTCCATTTTGACTGCCTGAGCCAAACATAGGCTGCCTCCTCTGACCAAGATACATCCTGTAGTTGTAGGCCTCCTTCAATATCCTGCTTCCTCTGCCCACCACCTCACTAACCCAAAATGCCCCTAGCTGCATGACCTGAAATATGGCCACAAACAACCTGGCCTTCTGTGCTGAGGAACACACCTAGTATAGGCTGCCCATCAGCTTAACAAGTTTGCTCTCTCATATAGGCCTGCACCTGTCCACCTGCTGACCTTGCAACCTTAACCATCCTTGCTGCATCCGGCAGATAGTCGGGGCCCTGGTGGAGAACCCCACTCCTGCAATTGGCAGACCATGCCAATACCTGCTAGGTGTATCCCGATGGTGGAGCCTGCCATTCCCGACTCCCACCTGTCCACCATGTACCTGATGATTTGTAACTTGGAAACTTGGCTACTTACCTCAAACTCTCCTTGCTCCCGGAATTCCTGGAAGCTCTTCCATGCCATTTTGTAGGCCTCAGCATGTTAGGAGTCAAGGCATTCCAATGGAGGAGCTGGCTTCGTCCATCCAGTCTCCCAAAGGTTTGATGGTACCTGCATTCTCCAGGAAGCTGCCTCAGGGCAATTGACTGGAACCTGTCCAACTGTAAACATGAAAGTCTGTCAGCTATTTCATTCTTGATTACCTCAACATGCTTAGACCTGAAGGACATGTTCAGTCTCAGCCCTTCCCAAACCAGCATCCGAGCTACCTCAACACCACCTCCGTGGACCCAGACTACCTGTTTATGACTGACACCACTGCCAGATTATCATACCTAAACAGCACCTTCTTGTTTCTGAGGAGCTCTCCTACACCACCATGGCCATCCATATGGGAATGCCTCCAGGAACGTGATGTCCTTTGTCAAACCCATTTCAACCCATTGGTCCAGCCACTTTTTGACAACCACTTGCCCTGAAAGTACGTATCCATGCCACACCTCCCTGCTGCATCCGTGTACAGCTCCAGGTCACTATCACCAGTAGCCTTGACAGAAGAGGGACATCTGGATATCGTGGCAATCACAGAAACATGGTACACTGAGAACAATGACTGGGATGTCAACATTTATTTATTTATTTTATTTATTTAGTTTTTGTTGACTAGGTAAGTGCACTAGACAAATCCTGCCTATTTTCAGGCATGGCCCAGGGAGGATATAGCTGAATGACAACTGACCTTGAACCAGATCAAGCTGTTGTAAACATATCAGGATACACAATGTACAGGAGGGACAGGGAGGATAAAGAGGAGGAGGAGTAGCTCTGTAAGGGAAAGGATCAAAGCAACAGAACTAAAGGATAAACAGGGAGTAGAGGAGGCACTGTGGATTACCCTGAAAATAGGATATGGCACCACAGTTTGCACAGGAGTGGTATACAGAGCCCCATCTCAGGGAGGCAATGGACAAGGAAATGATAGAAGGCATCCTTAGAATGGCAGGAAAAGGAGAGTTATTGTTGATGGGGAACCTGAACATGCCAGACGTTAGCTGGAGCACCCTGGCTGCAGCCACATCAAAAAGCAGGGTTATTCTTGATACCTCTGCAGGGGTATGCTCAGACAGCTAGTGGTGGAACCCACTAGGAGGGAGCAATATTAGACCTAGTACTGTCAAATGGGGATGGAGAAAGGATGTCAGATCTAGAAGTGGGTAGCCATCTGGGAACAAGAGGCTACAAAACAGTGTGGTTCACAATAAACACAGCCATAGAGTCGAGCCATACAAAAGCAAGAGTGTTGGACTTTAGGAGGGCTGACTTTGGGAAATGGAAGAGTGCCTCAGAAAAGCGCTAGCAAACTGGCAAGAAGGAGGGTGGAGGCACAATGGGAAAAATCAAAACAGCCATCACAGAGACAACAAGCCTTTGTGTGAAGCAAATCAACAAAGCAAAATGAAAGAAAAAGCACTATGATTCTCAAAAGATGTGGCGGGAAGGTTAAGGAGAAAAGGTAGCATTCAGTAAGTATAAGAAAACACAGAAGGAGCAGGACTGAGAACTGTACCAGTTAAAGCAGAAGGAAGTGGGATGGCAGTCAGAATAGCAAAAGCCCAAACTGAGGAAAAGTTAGCCAATTCAGTTAAGAAGGGGATAAAACCTTTATAGGTACATTAGGGAGCGAAGAAAGATGAAGGAAGGGATAGTGAGGCTTACTAAAGAGAAGGAAGGGAGGGTGGGCAGAGGATGACAGTGAAAAGAGGGATACTGAGTGAATACTTCTGCTCAGTATCTACAAAAGAAGAGGAGGGGAAGTACCTAAATCAAAGAATAGAAGAACTCTGGCTAGGAGGTCGATAGCAATCCATTCACAGAAGAAAGTGTCCTGAAAGAACTCTTAAAACTGAAGGTGAACAAAGCAATGGGGCCTGACAGGATTCACCCAAGAATTCTAAAAGGACTTACGGTAGAATTAAAGACACCACTGACCTCCCTTTTAACAAATCATGGAGGATGGTGTAGTACTGGAGGACTGAGGAGGGCAGATGTGATTCTTCTTACAAAAGTGGGAGCAAGACAGAGGCAGGAAACTACAGACCTGTTAGTTTGACCTCAGTGGTAGGGAAAATGATGGAATCACTTCTAAAGGAAAGAATTGTTGATTTCCTAGAGGCCAGTGGGGCACAGGACCCAAGGCAGCATGGATTCACAGCAGGAAGGTCATGTCAGATGAATCTAATAGATTTCTTTGACTGGGTGACAAATGTGGTAGACTAGGGAGAGGCTGTGGACATGGCCTACCTAGACTTTAGCAAGGCATTTAACACAGTCCCACACAAAAGATTAATATACAAGTTAGCCAGCTTAGGTGGGTCCCAAGGTGGTAGACTGGGTTAAAAATTGGCTGGACAACAGGATACAGAGTGTAATAGTAAACAGAATTTACTCTGAAGAAAGGGGTTACTAGTGGGGTACCGCAGGGTTCAGTATTGGGACCAGTCCTCTTTAATGTCTTTATAAGTAACATTGCAGAGGGACTGGAAGGAAAAGTATCTCTCTTTGCAGATGACACAAGATCTGCAACAGGTTGATACAGAAGGTGGGGTGGAGAGGATGCAAATGGATTTGGCAAGGTTGGAGGAATGGTCAAATATATGGCAGCTTAGATTCAATGCAAAGAAGTACAAAGTAATGCACCTGGGAAACAAAAACCAGGGAAGAGTACACAATGGGGGTGAGATAATAACAACTACAGAAATAGAAAGGTACCTGGGGTAGTCATATCAGATGACCTTAAGGTGGGCAAGCAATGTGAGAAGGCAGTAAGAAGAGCTGGTGGAATGCATCTGAGTTCTGTGTCCAGTTCTGGAGACCCCATCTCCACAAGGACATAGACAGGATGGAGGCTGTCCAGAGGAAGGCAACTAAAATGGTGCAGGATCTGCACCAGAAGACATACTAAGAGAGAGATTAAAGAAGCTTAATATGTATACACTCGAGGGAGAGGTGGGGGCATGATAGAAACTTTCAAGTACATCAAGGGAATCAACAAGGTCCAAAATGGTAGCATCTTTCAGAAAAAGTGTGCAAGAACAAGGGGCACAATTTGAAGATAGAGTGGGACGGCTCAAAGGTAATGTGAGGTATTTTTCACAGTGAGGGTTGTGGATACATGGAACAGCCTTCCTGAGGAGTAGTGGACTCAAAAACAGTGGAGGAATTCAAGAATGTATGGGACAGACATAAGGCAATTCTAGTGGGGTAGGAGGAAGTAGGCTATTGGTTAACTAGGCTCTGCAGCCTATGCATTGTGTAGGAAATGGGCAGACTAGGTGGGCTATGTCCTATCTGCCATCAAATTCAATGTTTCTATGTTACTATCAAACTCCTACTGATCTTGCCAAAAGCGACTCTGTTGTAACCCTCCAGGAATCCTTCCCAGGTTAACAGGTCATCCTGCACCCCTTTAATGATATTGACCCAGTGGTGGAGTGGTTTAGCTTTCTTAGTGGCCCTGGCAAGGTGCCTTGTGAAGACTCTGCCTGGTACCACTGCCTTACAGACAAAATTCATGTGCCCGAGAACCTGCTGGACTATCTTTAGTTGAACCCTCCTTCCTCTTTATCCCTTGATAAGCTCCCTAAGTTTTGTTACCTTGCTTTCTGGAAGCCGGAAATATTGCTGTTCAATATCAAGTTCAATACCCAAACACTCTAGCTTCTGACTGGGTCTTTCTATCTTGTCCCCGCCAGAGAATGCTCAGCTCCTACACATGGCCTCGAAGCCCTGAGCATGCTCAAGTTCCCTCCCTCCTTCACCTATAAACAAGAAGTCATCCAGGTAATGGACAACTGCCCCTGTCCTTGCCTGACTGAAAACACCTACTGCAGCCGGGTGCTGAAAGCTTCAAACGAGGCACAAGTGACCAAACACCCTTTGGGCATGAATCTATCAGTAATACTTCCCTGAAATTGGAATCCTACAAGTTGCCAATCTTGTTGTCTCACAGGAAGTAACTGGAAAGCTGATTTGATGCCTATTTTAGCCCCACACCGCTTTCTAACCTTATTAAATCCATCGCACTGTCCAAAGTGGCATATGAAACTGCATTTATTTCCGGTATGATGGCGAATTCACAGAATTGACCTTAGAATATGATAGGTGGTGAATTAAATGGTATTTCACAGGTAGCTTTTAGGGACTATTCTCAATGGAGACACCCTGAAACATGGAAAGGGAGGGGTATTGAATGGACCACCACTCACTCCACCTCCAACTCGTTTTTAATCTTCCTTTCCACGATGTCCTCTTTGCCTCTTGTGGATAGTAAATTTAGCTCTCATGTTCTTCCTAACCCTTGTGTAGTGCAGATTAAACCCACCAGTGAAACCCTCCCACAACATGTCCCTTGCCTCACGACTGGGATAATCCTCCATCCATGCCATTAGAACATCCACCCTTATGGAGGATACCACCTTTTCTAAGGTTCCAAGTGAGCTCATATCTGCTTGTAGGTCCTTATCTCCCTCCATAGCTCCTCCCACTTTGCCATCTGTAGTTGTTCACCTGTTCACTGTATCTGCCTTGCCCCTCCTTGAGCTCCTTGAAAAGACTGCCTTTGTGCCAGGAAACCATTCTTATCCTCTTGTGTCCTGCAATGGGTGACAGGGTGATCTCCCCGCACCCTGAGCAGGCATGTTTAATTTGAAACTGGGCCATGTGCAATTCACCTTGTTGTATGCCCAGCATGTCTTAATGGTTGTAGACCAACTACCTTTCTTCCCTTCGCTATTACTCCTCTTTGTGCTGACAAGTTTCTTATCCACAGCTCAGACAAAGTAACATCCCACCTACATTGCCATGGACGCCATCCTCTGTCTAAACTTCTCATCATATATTAATCAGCCACACCTGCTCTTAACCTGGTAGGTATCCCTGATTATGGCTGAATATGTCAATAAAGGTTTTGCCAGTTCCATTTTTTTGTAACATAAGGGCACTAAAGTGCATGAAACCCTCCATCCATGCCCGAAATGTCTTGCCTTTGTCAATAACCTCCTCACTAGTCTTCCCCATGACAGCCAGCGCACTGCCATCTCTGAGTTGCCCACAGATGCCGTCTGCTCATATTTCTTAGTGGTATCCTTGTTTATCAATGCAAACATATTGATATAGGAATCCATTTGATATGCAAATGCATCGGCCTGATGCTCCCACTCCTGACCCCAGGCACCAAACATGGTGTCCGACATTGTGATTTTACCTACGGCAGAGTAGTAATCCTAAAGTATGGAGAGGTGGGTGGTGGAGCTCCCACATGGGAGGTGTAGGAGGTGAAGCCCTCGGAACATTTCCTGCAGGTAAAATTCAATGTCGGCAACCATGCTTGGGCACCTGGGGTCGGGAGTGAACGTCTGGCCGATGCATTTCAGCATATCACAGTATATCCATGATATGTTCCCTTTCCAAATTTTCTCCTTCAATGCTTCAGACAAGTGATCTCCCAATGTCATACCTGGTGGCCACCCATAGACCCTTACTGGTCCCTTCTCCGGTTCCTGCGCCCTGCTCCCTTTTTCTGTACCTTTTTCTCTGCCTTCAACTCCTGCCAGGCTTTATCCACCTCCTCCCAACCCATATGAGCTTTTTAGTCCATCAAACCTGCCAAGTAGTCCTTCAGACTACCCTCAACTGACAAATTCACTGTTGGTTCCATACCTTTCTCCGTTTTAACTCCTCCTGTCCTCGGGGTTGTTTTTGGTCACCTCTTCTTTGGTGGTTCCTTCTGGGGCAGTGGATTCTTCCTCTTTTCTGCCTGCCTCCTTCTCCTCCACCTGTCTTGATTCTTTTATGATGGCTTGCACCTGGTCCATTAACTCAGCAGCCTTTCTGTGCCAGCAGCTCGCTGGTCTTCTGTTTGGAATCTGCTGCCTTCTTAGAAGCCATCCTGAAACTGCAATGATATACATCAGCAGATGCTCCCTTAAAACCTACTGTCTATCCCTCTAAGGTCCCACCTGGCTGATTCTGTCCCCCAAATCCTCTCTGTCACCCACCCGCTTCTGCAGGACAGCCCCTGAGAGTTATGCCACCACTGTGGATGAATGGTTAACACCTCTCTGTATTGTCCCCTCCCGCTCTGCCCTTTGACATATTTTCCTCCTTTTTTGCCAGAAGTGCCACATAGCACTCCTCCCTGAGTGTAGTGCAAAGCACTGTAGCATGTCCATGATGCCCCACTTACGCTATTGGACCTGCCCTCTGTGTCTGTCTGTCCCCACCAGCCCTTTTATATTCCCTCCTGTTGTGTTTTTTGTTGTTGTTCTGCCCCATACCTTCACCAATGCTGGCTCCTAAATAGCCAGCCAGATCTCTCCATTAATGCCCCCACCCCTCCAGTGAGAGCCGCCTGATGGCCTTGCTGATGCATACCCTAGAGGCCCTCCTTTTGTAGCACCCACCCTTCCTACTGTCTGCTATCTGGCCATGCAGCTCTGCTTATGTTCATTGCCCCTACTGTGTTAGATATGTCTTATTTCATTTTTTTAAACTGTGAGCTGCAGCCAGATACCCTGTGCACTACACACCTGTGCCCATTTGGCTGGTGTAGGTGGTCGCATGTGCATGCAAAATGGCGGCCGTAATGTAGTTTATCCAGCCATCCCTTTAAAATGGCGGGCCACCTGCCAGCTGCATGGCCCAAATTACAAAATGGCGCCAACGGGACAAATGCTGCAAGCTGCTGATGCTCCAGGTGCCCCACCCCAGTCTTGTGGTTTCTTCTAAACCCCTTAGTCCTGCCCTTGTTTGGGCATTGCCTGCCAGCATTCTCCTTTGTGTCCACTGCCCCTTTCAATGAATTGCTGTTCACTGCTGAGAGAGGACTGGAATTCATCCACAGTAGAGGCCACATCTCTGTCAGCCCAAACATCTCCAAGCTGTTCCGGTGCCCACCAGCTACCTGATCCATCTGCCCCACCTGCTGTGGAGCTCACTTGCCCTATGCAGGCCTCCCTGGTGGTCAAGTGCTTAGTTTCATGCTGCCCACTGAAAACGAAAATGAAATGGCCTCCTTCTGCTATCCTCCCACCGATGGGAGAATGTTCCACCTCATACACTTCCATATGCCTGGCCCCAGGAAAACTGTCCCATGAACAGCCACCCAGCAAGCTAAGCATGGCAATTCCCTGAGGCTGGCAGTAGGAAGCAGTGCCCTATTCCTCCACTCTGTGCCCCATGCTGTGGGTTGCCACCACCTCCACCCACCATCTGGTGGCTACTACATGCCCTGGCCCCCACCGCCAGACCAAAACTCAGAACATAACACCATCTTGGGGAACAACAAAACTATTCCCCACAAGCAATCCTCACAAAACTGAGGTGCACTCAAAGCTGAATGCTCTTACTTTTTCTTTAAATAAATACAAGTATCAGGGCCGGCCACAGCCACCCGCTGATGACACTGCCCTGGCATCCTCCGGGCCATCCGCACATCCTGGTCTAATGCTCATCTCGCAGCTGCCTTGTTTAGTATTGTAAAATGCAATTTCTCTTGAATAACGCCTATTTGAATATCTTTAAGCACTGCAAAACTACCACTGGACTAAACTGGGTGTTCCGGCCCAGAGGCGCCATGTGGCACTGGCATCCCAGGATCTTCCCACATAGATCCCTAGCACTCCCCAACCTCTCCTAAATTTAATCCCCACACAGCTAACAATACACTACTGCTGCCAAAGTCTTGCAGACCTATTTCTCTGGACCCATATACAAACCTTTGAATTAATACATTACCAACTGGAACATCAGGCCTCACTCCTATCTCTGGGCAACAATTGATATGGCACATCAGACAATTAAAACACATAATACTGTGGAAAATAGCATTGCAGGTTATAATCTTACATAATGGCAACAACCATAAACACAAAATAACACTCAAACAAATCGAACTAGAATCTCAAACCTCCTGGTAAGGCCTGGGCCCTACAACTTACCTCAACCTGGAAATCCACCCAAAATCAGCAGCCCTTCACCCAAAATCAGCAACCCTTGTGCAGCTGTACAGGATCCATCTCGTTGAACAGCTGCAGGAGAGAGAACGATTTCTCTCCATGCAGCCGCTTTTCTGCCCCTGCTTGCCCTTTCACTGCCTCATCCCGACCAATGGGCTTGCCTGTCAATCATCCCAACCCTCTCCTTCCAGGTGACATCATCACCTGTGGCCTCATCACCCTCCAAGTCCTGCCTCCCTCCCCTGCTTTCTCTTCTCTCAAGTATTCAAGTTGCCTTCCCTCCACATCCTCCCTTTCCTGTCTAGCCTCCTACTAATCCTAGGGGACAATGATAATTCACGCTGCCTTTAATAGGGCAACCTCCTTTAGTATTAAAAATTAAATACCTAGATGTCTATGTGTGCTCATTGTGTTTCACTCCTTGTTTGAACTGTACTCTTTTCTAACATTACATATGTTTTGTATTTACTGCTACTTGGCTGCTGTTTTTGGACAATATTGTTTCTTTTTGTTTGCTGCTACTGTTAACTATGGGGCATGTGTGATTTTGTATTTCTTTGAAACTTGGCTTCCGGCCAATGCCCTTTGGGTAACCTATTGCCCCAGTGCTTGCGCATAGAGGTTCTTTGTCTTTTACTTTAACTATGCTGCTTGCTTGAACATTTAGGGGCCAGATCTTTCAGGGCTGGATGCAGACACACATGTACATTGTGCCTGTGTCTGCATCCACTGAAGTGCCCTGAGGAGCCCTGTGGTTATTTTCAAAGGGTGTGTCTGCTTGGGACAAAAGAGTCATGATTTGCTGTAAAATAATGATGTAAATGTAATTTGATGCAATTTTGCTGTATTTTGTTTATTTTTTGAGTCAAAGAAATTATGATACAGTTAGACCATATAATAGGTTGTCTAACAGTTTGAACAGATTGTTCCTGAGCAAAATGTCAGATGTGTTCTCCTTTCTTTGTGCAGGGCCCTACATGAAGAAAGCTTCAACAGATTTTGTTGGCAACATGTAGTGAGACATAATTCTGTACCTTGAAGAGTGTATCACTATGAGGCACTGACTTGGAGTTGTGCCTTGGGCTTCAGACAGGAGTCTATGGGCTGGGGGGGGTGAGCATTAGGATTGACAACCCCAAGGAAGGCCCCACCACTGATTCACTAAGATACGGAGACCCAAAACCCTAATGTTTTTCCTTTGCTGCTTGGGGGCAAGGATCAGGAGTTAGGGTTGGAAACCCTAATGTCACATTTCCCTACTTTTGTGGCATTAACATTTTTATGTATGTATGTATTTATTTATTAGCATCTTGAATTACTAAACCTTTGAGTCAGAGACTCATTTACAAAGGCTCCATGTCAGTCGTACAAAGAGACAATAATACAAATAAAATGAAGAACAAAAGTTAAGTAATTACGTACTCATGTGAGATAAACGTGGTATATCTGATTGGGAGAGAGAGAGGTATAATAAGGATACAGCATCACATGGTATATGCACATCTTAGTGGGGGATAAGTATGACAACACTAAAATAACAGTAGTATAAGTGGACAGGACTGGGAATAAAGTGCCTGAGTGATGAAAAGTACGCAATTGCATTATTAATGGGACAGACTACATGCGATTGGGTAACACTGCCCAGATAATAGTGAAACCCTAGTAGCAGAGACCACAGGGGTTCTCTAGTCTGGCCAGAAAGGCCAAGGAGGTACGGAGGAGGAGGTCGGAGAAGGGGGTAAGAGGACGGGAGAAGAGGGAAAGGAGGCTAGGGAGAAAGAGGTATGAAGCTGTCTAAATGACATTGTCAGACCAAGAAGTCAAGGGGTAAGCAGGCATGACAGGATGGCAGGAAGAGGAAGTGGCTAAGGGCAGTCACAGCTGTTTAATGCTAGGAGGTGCTGCCTAAATTTAAGTTTAAAGAGGCCAATCTTTATTTCAGAGAAGACCTCAGAAAGCAGGTTGTTTGTTCAGATGGGGTCCTATACATGAAAGCACGCTGTCCCAGGGCTTCCTGCAGAGCAGGATCTGGTAGGAGGTCTTGGCAGAGCTCCTGTTTGCATGGGAGTGGGGTCGGGAGTGAGGAGATGCTGAGTTGAGGGTGGGAGAGGCCCAGAGTAATCTTTTTGTTAGTAAGCAGGTTTGGTAGTAAAGCCTGCCATGGAAATTAAGCCTGTGCTAACCCACTACAAGGTAACAAGCTTTGTTGAGTGTGACATGGACTCTGTGTAACATGGTTTTGGTTGAGGAGCCAAAGATGATGATACCATAGTCGATTACGGACAGTACTGAACTGGTTACTGCCAGTCAGAGAGTGTCAGCTGTCATGCATGACATTTGATGATAAAGTAAACAATTTTGGTATTAACTACTTTACAGACCAGATTGACATGTTAATGGAAGGAGAGGGAGGGGACAAGGGTGATACCGAGGTATTTGAAACTGTTGACCTGCTCCAGTGGCTGGCATTGGTTATTGAGTGTCATAGCGGCTGACCTTATTTTTGTTCTGAGGGTAGGAAACAACATCACTTTTGTCTTTTGTAGTTTAGAATGAGTTTGTGATGGGAGAACCTTGATTAATTTTCTGTAAAGGAAACTTGAAGATTGCTTTCCAGGAGGGAGGGACTGGGGTGACTGAGTAGACTACGGCATCATCTGTGTACAGTAGCAGATGGCCAGAGCACTCTGTGGGAGGGAATTGAGGAAGAGACTGAAAAGGAGTAGCCCAAGTATTGACCCTTGGGAACACCAGAGTGAACCGGTTGGCTGGAAGAAAGAGTGTCCAAGATTTTCACTCTGAGTCCTCCCACTAAGGTAGTTGGAGAACCAGGCAGTGGAATCTTGTGAGAGGCCCATGGAAGACAGGGATGCAATGAGAAGAGCACGATTAACCATGTCAAATGCTTTAGTATGGTCTATGTACACAGACCCTACTAAATGACCATGTTCAACAGCTTTTTGTATAAAGTCAGTGAACTCTGAAAAGGGCTGAGATGGTACTGTGATCCTTCCAGAAGCCATGCTGCTAGCTGCACTGTAGATTATATTTGCAAGGTAATCTGACAATTGGTCGCATACTAGTCATTCATGGGCTTTGGAGATTGGGGAGGATAGAAAAGGGCAATAGTTACTGCTGGAGGTTTTGTCACTGCTTTTAAATATGGGGTAACCACCACAGACTTTCACTGTGAGGGAATTGGCCTAGACTGAGGGGAGATTAAAATAGTGAGGTGGGAGAGAACTGCGTCAAGGGCCAGTAGTAGTAACTTCAGGTCCAGGAAGTCACCACTAAATCTGGACCTCCTCAGGACTCATGTTAGATAGAATTTAGCTTCTCTGCAGGTAAAGTCCCTACATCGAAAAGGGAATATCAGCAAAGGCAGGAGTTACTGGGGGCTGGTAGTATTTTCAAAGAAGTCTGGAGGAGAACACTGCTAAGATCTGTAAAAGAGGAGTTGAAGGTGTCAGCAATGAGCTGTGAGTCCTGGGTAGTGATGCCATCGATATTTAGTATTGGGGGGTGGCACTGGGTTTCCAGTCAGATCCTTTATATTATCCCAAAACTTCCTTCCATTTCCCCAAGTGGAAGAGAAGGAGACTTTGAAGTGGGCAGTCTTAGTTAGCTGAAGGTGGGTACACATGTTCCTAGTGCATGGTATTGTTGCCAATCATCAGAGAGACCAGATGCATAGGCCTTCTGCCAGAGATTGTCCCACATGGCCATATGATTTAGGAGTGTGGGTGATCCAGGGTTTCTAGAGCCTTTGACAATACTCTTGGAATAAGGGCAAAAATGTCACAGGCTGAGTTGAAGATTGAGATGAAATAAGCAAGGGCATTGTCAGCACAAGTGGTGGTGTAAATGGGGGACTAATCTCAATGAAGAAGATAGGACTGGAACTGTGTCAACATACCTTTTTAAGGGTGCACTGGCAAGATGTCTTAGCAGGGATTTTTGTGAGCACTTTGACCAACAGCAAATAATTGGTGAGTGGTCACATAGGGAATCAGGTAGGACCTTTAGGTAGGAGAGTCTTTACTGGAAGGTTGGAGAGGATGAGGTCTATCAGGATACTGGTTCCCATCCTGTAGTTGATCCTGGTGGGTGAGGGTATGACTTGTGATAAGTGTAAAGCAGCAGCAGTGTTCCTGTGAGGAGCAGCTGCCTGATCCAGCCAGTTGATGTTAAAATCACCCAGTAAGATCACCTCACCCAGTTGGGCAGTTTAGAAACACAGTCAAGAATGGAGTTGAATCTGAGCTTAGTGTTCGGGGAGGGATATTCAGTATATGGCTATAACTGTAGAGACTAACCCTTATTCCCAAATGAATCTTGATAGGGCCTGTGCCACGTTACCAGAGATTTGGAAAGGGAGTATCTGACCAAGAAGTGAGTCAAGGAAATAAATGGCACACCCTCACCCATTTTCCCTAACCTATCTTCCCTAAAAAGCATGTAGCCATCCTGGATCACAGCAGAGTCAGGTATTGTGGGGGTGAGCCACTTCTCAACTACTGCAAGGACATTGGGTTTGTGCTGTACTGCCGGACTATAAAAAGGAAAAACATACATATATATATATATATATATATATATATATATATGAGGCAAAACACTCCGTTTAATGCATCAGTTAGAGTTGTTCCACAGCAACAAAAGCAAGGAATTTGGTGTTAGGCTGAAAGCCCCCTTGGACCCTCCAGCCCACTCCCCAACCAGCATTGGGGTACGATTGATGTCATCGGCCATAACTCTCACCCCATCACATGTGTAAAGAAGCTGAGGAATAGGAGAATGGGGTGAGAGTTGGACTGACGGACCCCACGCACCCCAATGCCATATTTGGATGGGTGGGCTGAGAGACCAAAGGGGCTTTCAACCCTAACACCAAATTTCCTTGCTTTTGTCGCTGGAACAACCCTAACTGATGCATTAAATGGAGTTTTTGCCTCTAATTTCCTTCTTTGAGAATGATGATGAGAAATAGTGAATGTAATGCGGCAGCGAGAGCACAGGGCCCTTCATGCCCCATGCTTCCACCCGCGTGATGTCTTGTGACATAGTAACAGGAACATCAATGCAAACAGAAGCACCGACAGTGGCACACATGGTAACGCAAATGTAAATGGTAAAGGACATGTTAATAGAAACGTAACGCAAAGTGCTTGAAGCGAACAGTGATGGAAACGGACCGAAAGCACAACTGGTAAGCGTAACAGTGATGGCAGCGTATTTTAAGTGGAACTGTTAAGTGTCACAGCAAAAAGTACGTGAAAAGGAACAGAAATGAAACACGAATGCAAGCGCAACCGTGAATGTGCACAGGCACGGTATTGCAATCGTAAATGCAAATGTTAAAGTTAAAATGAAGAATAACGCCAAAGAAACAGAAACGGAAATGGGAACAGAAGCATGTACGGAACGCAAACCGAAATGTGAACGAGCACAGTACCACAATTGTAAATGCAAATGGTAACGGTACAGCAACAATAACAGTAAAGGAAACAGAAACGTAAAAGGAAACACAAGCGCAAATGGCAACGCAAGGGTAACAGACACGTGGCGATACAGCAATGGTAATGCAAATGGGAGATAAAAGCAAGTGGAAACAGTAACTGTAACAGTAACGGAAGCACATACCCTGTTTTTGCCAAACAGCTGCATAGAGAAACACAAAGAATGTATGCATTGCAATGGGCATGGAAGCTTAAAACAAGCATTGGAAGTGCTTGATTGCTAATATCTCAGCAACCGCATGACGTAGAAAGAAAATTTAAATTTCACAAAAATCATGATTTTCCTGGCTAGGTTTTTGGACTATGCAACTTGCAGCAAAATCTGTATCTTGCATTGTTTTTCAAGATACGAGCCCCGAAAGCCTGGCGTACACACGCCATGTTAGTCTATGGGAAAAACACCAACTTCAGAGTATCGAACTTTGCAGCCATGCAATATTTTTTCACCAAACCACCAAAAGGCACATATGTGAGATGTTGACTGCGTTCCTCCAAATTTCAGCTCAAGACCAAACCATTCTGTTGCAGCAGGGTGGCAAAGACTGCTGTCATTTTGCCCATAGTCTGAAAAGTAGTGTCGTGATTTGTGAAAGCTTTAGCAAGCATTTGCAAAGTGTCACAAGTGTGACACTACTTTGCCACACTACTTTTCCAGAAATTTGAAAAACATATTTCTAGGGTGTTTCACCCCAAAATAAAGAGACATGGCTAGCATCCTCAGGGTCCGACTAGGTAAACACAAAAAGAATTGTGTTGCTAAAGGTCACAAATTTAAATGGCAAGCATTTTTCTGATCGCTAACTGAAAACAAAATGGCAGATTTGCGACACTAAAAGTGCATTTGTGAAAATGTCGCACTTTTGTTAACTTTTCCATTGACTTATAATGGAAACTTGTTTTTGAATAACTTTTGAACCGTTTAATATTTTTTCACAAAATCTTCAAAAGGCACATTGGGGACCCTGGCCATATGTTCCTGAAGTTTAGGACTGGTCGCACAAACCATGAGACCTGTAAGGCGAGCAAAGTATTCACCAGAAAGCGTAACGCGCACACAGATCATGCCTAATAACTCTGCAGCCATGTATCTGACTGGTATAAAAGTTGGCAGATCCCAAGGTGTATAGTTCTTGATCATGTATTCAAATTCAGGCAACTCTGTTGAATGGTGGCAAAGTTATTAAGGTGCAAATTTACCCCTTTAACCTTAAAAGGGCTGCTCATCCTTAATTCATGGTAGCACTACCGTGCTACCATAATATATATTAGAGCAAAAACTCCATTTAATGCATCAGTTAGAGTTGTTCCACAGTGACAAAAGTGAGGAAATTCGATGTTAGGGTTGAAAACCCCCTTGCACCACCCTCACCCTGCTCCCCAGCCGGCATCGAGGTGTGCATTGTGGTCATCGCCCTAACTCACCCTATCACATGTGTAAAGAAGCTGAGGTGGTGAACTATAGGAGAATGGGGTGAGAGTTAGGACCAACTGAGAGTTTTTGCCTCTAATTTCCCTTCTTTTGAGAATGTGCAGTAGAAGTAGTGAATGGAATGTTGTGGTGGGAGCGCGGCCCAATGTTTTCTGACATAATAACGGTAAGTGCAAGAGAAATGCAAGCACTAATGATTGTGCACATGGTGACAGAAACATAAATGGTAAAGCAAACGTTAATAGAAACGCAAGTGCAAAGTGATGCCAAACCGAACAGTGACACAAAAGGGAGAGGCAACCGTGTAGGAACGCAGACCATGATGCGCATGGTCGGTATGGAATTGAAATGCAAATGGTAATGTTAGCAGCATAAATAATGCCAAAGGTCATTGGTCCTAACTCTCACCCTATCACATGTGTAAAGAAGCTGAGGTGGTGAACTATAGGAGAATGGGTGACAGTTAGGACCGGCCCCATCGCGCACCCGATGCGGTTGCGGGGTGGGCTGGGGGTTCAAGGGGCTTTCAACCCCAACACCAAATTTCCTCACTTTTGTCACTGTGGAACAACCTAACTGATGCATTAAATGGAGTTTTTGCTCTAATTTCTCTTCTTTTTGAGAATGAGTATGATAAATAGTGAATGGAATGCAGTTACGGGAGGCTGGGGCCCTTCGTGCATACCACATGATGTCTTGTCACATAGTAAGAGGAACAACAAAGCAAACACAAGTGCCAACAGTTACGTACATGTAGCATAAGCGTAAATGGTAAAGCAAACGTTAATAGAAACACAAGCTCAAAGTGGCGCCGGCGAACAGTGACAGAAACGGACACGCAAGCATGTATGAAAATGCAGCTGTTAACATGCACAGGGATGGCACCAGTATTTTAAACACAAATCTTAAGTGTTACAGCAAAAAGAACACCAAAGGGAACAGAAGCGAATGCGAACAAGCGCGCCGCAGTAAGCGCAAACTGTAATGCGAGCGGCACGGTACATCAATTGTAAATGCAAATGGTAAAGTTACATGAAGAATAACACCAAAGGAAACAGAAATGGAAACAGGAACAGAAGTGCATACGGAGCATAAACCGTACGTGCACAGTCGTAACACGCAATTGTAAATAGAAATGTTAACGGTAACAGCAACAATAACATGCCAAAGGAAACAGAGCGAAATGCAAATGCAAGCATGCACGGAAACACAAACTGTAATGTGCATGGTCACGTTACTGCAATTGTAAATGTAAATAATTACGATAACAGCAACAATAACGTAAAAGGAAACAAATGCAAAAATGCAAGCGCATATGGAAACGCAAACCATGATGTGCATGGTCACAGTCACGGCAATTGAAGTGCAAATGGTAATGGTAACAGCAGAAATAACGGCTGGGAAAGAGAAATGGAAACATGAGCGTGCGCACATGCAAACAGGAACACAAAGGGTAATGACACCGTGGCGTGCATACGGAACGTAACACTGCGCATACTGGAAACACAAGTGGTAATGGTAACTGTAACAGTAATGGAAGTGCACACCTGATTTTGCCCAACAGCTGCATAGAGAAACACAGTGTGCACAAAGAATGTATGCATAATAATGGGCCTCAGAGCAGAAAATGAGCTGTTGGAATACTAAATTGCTTATATCTCAGTAACCGTATGGCGTGAAAAAAAAATTCACATGATTCATGATTTTCCTGGCTAAGTTTTCACTGAATGCATAGCCCATAGGGCTCACGCATCGATTAGGCTATGCATTGTCATGACAAAATTCCATATCTTCACCGTTTGAGATACAAGCCCTGAAATTTCAGCCCAAAAGACCAAATGGTTCTTTTGCAGCAGAGTAGCAAAGAACTCTTGTTATTTGGCCATAGTTTGGAAAAAGTAGTATTGCAATTTGTGACACTTTTTACAAAAAAGTGCGAAAAGTGCCACAGCTGCGACACTACTCTAGACACTACTGTTTCAGAAATTTGAAAAACATATTTCCGGTGTTTAACCCCAAAATAAAGACATAGTTAGCATCCTCAGGGTCCGACTAGGTGAACACAGAAGAATTGTGTACCTAGAGGGTCCCAATTTTAAATGCCAAGCATTTTTCTGATGAGTAACTGAAAACAAAAGTGCATTTGACACTTTCAAACTTTTTGTTAACTTTTCCCATTGACATAATGGGAACTTGTTTTGAATAACTTTGAACCGTTCAATATTTTTCACAAAATCTTCAAAAGACACATTGGGGATACCCGACGCATGTTCCCTGAAGCTTTTGGACAAGTCGCACAAACGTGCAATCTGTGCTTGAGCAAAGAATTTGCAAAGCGTAATTGTGCTTTTGGTTGTCACTAATAGCTCTGCAAATGTATATCCGACCGGTATGAAGTAGACAGATCCCAAGATGTATGATTCTTGATCATGTATTCCATATTTCAGGCAAATCCGTTGAATGATGGCAAAGTTATTAGGTGCAAAGTTTCATCCTTTAACACTAAAGTGCTACTCAACCTAACTATGGTAGCACTACCGTGCTACATAATATACATACACATATATATTCATGGCAATAAACTACTTTTAATGCATCAGTTAGGGTTAAAGCAACAAAAGTGAGGAAATGAAATGTTAGGGTTGAGCCCATAACCCCCACCCCATCCTCCACAGACTGACAGATGCGAGAGGTGTGCCTTAGAATCATATTGAACTCTCACCCCATTCCATGTGTAAGCAGGTTGACATACTACAGTAAAGGAGAATGGAGTGAGAGTTAGGCCTCATGACCCCAACCTAATGTAGCACTTCTCTTGATTTATTAAATTTTGTTTCAGTCGGACATTACGGTTTCATGGCAGTGCCAAAAATGCACTTTTCGCTACTTTTGTACATTTTGTCCATGGCGCTGTGTGGACACCATGTAGGCTATTGATCCGACTCTTGGGACATAGAAAGAGCTTGGGCCAAGGAACATGCTGCTTTTGTTTGGTGAAAAATATTAATCTGTTCAAAAGTTATTACAATTTGAAATTCCCATTATATCCTACGGAAAATGTATATGTATTTTTGAATGTTAATGAGAAAGACCAGATGGCCCAAATTGAGATGACCATATCTCAATAACAGTTTGGTCTTTTACTTGAAATTGCAAGCGTTGAGGGATGTCATACAGATGTGAACTATACTGTTTTGGTGTTGGGGAAATAATTTGTTGCAGAGATATTCAATGATGTAATTGACATGTTTCCCATAGGAATACATTGCAGTCTGTGTCATGACTTTTGGTGCCGTTATCTTGGAAACAAAGCGAGAAACAGACTTTTAGCTATAGATGGCAAGAAATCTGCACATCAGAAAAGACTTGACATTGTAGAGTCAGTCTGCAGTGGAATTTTGTTTGTACATTGCATGGTTCATGAGATATTTTGAAATACTGTCACAAGGGTTGAAAGAGTGCCTGTCCAGTGCTTTTAGTGCCCACAGCTCATAAATGATGTGAGATATGGGTAAGGTCTTTGGATGTTGCATGAAGTACGTACTATCACGATTACAATGATGCTAGAATTTTGTCCCTTGCTCTTACGGTTCCCAAGATATGTGCAAATTACTGTTACAAGGGTTTGGTGCCCTATAGTGCTGCTGCATGGCTCTGTATCTTTGCATAAGTGGGAGTGTGGGCCCAGATGCATACTGTTATGCAAAATTGGCAACTTGGTGGGAGCTGGGCTCCGCCTCCCACCAATACATTTTACTACTTATAATAAATTTTTTCAAAAAGTAAGGAAATTATATGCAAAAACTGTGTTAATGCTTCATTTAGGGTTAAAGCAAAAATGTCAGGAAATTAGACATTAGAGTTGAACCCTAACCCCCACACACACAACTCCAATCCTTCACAGTCTGACAGATGCCTTGGTGTGTAATTGGGGTCATGAGGCCTAAATCTCCCATTCTCCTTTACTGTAGCATGTCAGCATGCTCAGTCATGGACTATATTATAGGCGTGGTCATTTCCTATATTCTGAGTTATGAAGCCTGTTGTATGTTAAACTCAAAATTTTGCTCATTAATAACTTTGAACCCTTTAATGGATTTCCATGAAATATGGTATGCGTGGTGGGGCATGGTAGATCTCTTGATTTTCCAAATTTCGTTTCGGTTGGACTTACAGTTTTGCACACCAAAATGCTGAAAATGCACTTTTGACAGTTATGTGGGCAGGTTTTTGATTTTGTCCATGGTGCTGTGCAGCCGTCATGTGCCATGCTGCTCTGCAACTTTGCTCAGCCGAAAGATCTTGGGTCAAGGAACATGCCACTTTTCATTTGGTGAAAAATATTAATCCATTCAAAAGTTATTAAAGTTTTAATTTCCATTATAACTCAATGGGGAAATTTATATGGTTATTTCTGAAGAAGAGTGGGGATTTGGCCAACTAGTCCCACCTCACGATCAAAGAATTTGCAGGCTCGTGATCAAAGAACCTTAGGTCATGAGGAATTCTTTGGTCGTGATGGCCACCATATTTTCATCATATTTTCAGAGCACCTCTTTGCATTAGCGCTTGTAATGCAGATAGTCGGTGGCTGGCCGTGGAGATGAGAGGTGGGCTGTGCCAGTCGCCCGGCTGGGGAAGGTTGGGGAGGCACTGGGTGGGCTGGCACAGCTGGGTGGAGGGTGGGGGCAACTAGACTAGAAGGAAATATGAAATGATGATTTATTTTATTATGATGGAGGGGAGCCGCTAGACTACCAGGGATATGTACAGCGACAATGACTATTATTTCATACAGATCAGGGGGCCACTAGACTGCCAGGGATATTAACAGTAATAATTATTTTATACAACTCGGGGGCACTAGACTACCAGGGATGTAAAAAAATAAACATTGGAGGGTACTAGACTACAGGACATTACACATGATTATATTTTATATTATGATGGGGGCCTAGACTCCAATGGATATTTAATAAATTATTATTGCTATTCAGATAGGGCAGAGCAGAAGCCCCTGAGCAAAACCAGCCTCATTTAAGTTTGTAGGGCACCAGTGGGCGGAGAAAACTCATTTTAAAATCTGGCCATCTAGTCCCTCACTCTTTGTTTGTGAGCTAGCAAATTCTTTGATCGTGACCCTGCAAATTCTTTGATCGCGAGATTCTTTGATCGTGATCGTTCATCATGCAGTGAAGGATGAGATGGCCAGATTTTAAAATCCAATTTTCTCAGCTTAGGAGAGTCCTAGGAAGACAAATGAGGGTGGGTTTTACTCAGGGGCTTTGTTCTGACCAACCATGGTGGTGGTTTAACACAATTCTTTGAATTTCTTTAATTACAACAGTTTTTATTCTTTGTTCGTGAGCCTGCAAATTCTTTAATCGCGATCCTGCAAATTCTTTGATCGTGAGATGCTTTGATCGCGATCGTGCATCCAAGCGAGGGACGAGATGGCCCAATTTAAAATCAATTTTCTCAGCCCAAGAGTGTCCTAGGAAGTCAAATGAGGGTGGGTTTACTCAGGGTTTTTGTTCTGTCAAACCATGTCGGTGGTTTACACAATTCCTTCAATTTTTTAATTTGTAAGGTTTTTAATTCTTTGTTCATGAGCCTGCAAATTCTTTGATCACGAGCCTGCAAATTCTTTGATTGTGAGATTCTTTGATCGCGATCTTTGATCGCAAAATAAGGACAAGATGGCCAGATTTTTATAATGGAATAGATAGAAATTTCACTAATCTTTGACATTGAATATCTTGAAACAGTTTGGTCTTTGTACTTGAGATTTAGAGGAAGAAAGCGCAACATCCTACAGATGTGCCTTTTGTTAGTTTGGTCAAAAAAATATTACAAGGTGGAAAACTTACAGCACTATGAATTTGATGCTTTTCCTATAGGATAACATTCGGCATCTGCCGCATTACAGGAACTCTTTGCTGCCCTGCTGAAAAATAACAGTTTGGTCTTTTGGGCTGAAATTTGGCAGGAAGAAAGCCAACATCCACAGATGTGCCTTTGGTGGCGTGGTGAAAAGTATTACAGGGTGGCAAAGTAGCGGCACTCGAAGTGATGCTTTTCCCATAGGATAACATTATGGCGCCTGTCGCCTGTCAGCGCCGAATCTCGAAGCAGTTCGAGATATGGACTTTGTCACAAAATGCTTTGCCCATCCCAAGCAAGGGCTAAACACAAATATAGCCAGGAAAGTCATAACTCATATGAAATTTTATTTTTTCCTACATTGTACAGTTCCTGAGATATAGCAATTTGGTATTCCAAGTCCTAATTTTGTGCTCTGAGGTCCATTATTATGCATACATTCTTTGTTTTCACTGTGTTTTCAATGCAGTTTTTGGGAAAAGAAGGGTGTGCCTTTCGTTATTGTGCGGTTAATGTTTTCAGTTGTGCTTCCGTTATAACACGTCGCCGTCCTGTCTATGCCACCATGTGCATTAGGTTTGCATTTTCATTTGTGCTTACGTTTCCATTTCTGTTTCATTTGGTGTTATTGTTGCTGTTACCGTTACCATTTGCATTTGCAGTTATGGTACTGTGCCCGTCACGTGTTACAGTTTGTGTTTCCCTCGTGCTTGCGTTTGTGTTTGTGTTTCTTTGGCTTTATTGTTGCTGTTACCATTACCATTTGTGTTTACAATTGTTAGTACCATGATCGTGAATGTAACACGCTTGCATTCACATTTCTCTTTGCTTTGGTGTTATTGTTGCGGTTACCGTTACCATTTGAGTTTACAATTGCGGTTCTGTGACCATCGCACCTTACGGTTTCGTTTTCATACGCGCTTTCTCTTTACTTTGGCATTATTGTTGCTGTTACCATTACCATTTGCATTTACAATTTGCAGTACCATGACCGTGTGCATTATGGTTTGCGTTTCCGTATGCGCTTGCATTTCTGTTTCTGTTTCCTTTGGCATTATTCTTGCTGTTACTGTTACCATTTGCATTTACAATTTCGGTACCATGTCCATGCATGTTACAGTTTGCATTTCTGTGCATGCTTGCATTTACGTTTCCATTTCTGTCTCCTTTGCCATTATTGTTGCTGTTACCATTAGCATTTGCATTTCCAATTGCAGTACCATGAATGTCGCATTACCAGCTGCGTTCTGTACTCACTTCTGTTTGCATCTCCGTTTCTGTCACTGTTCGCTTTGGTGTCACTTTGCACTTGCATTTCTATTTCTGTTTGTGTTACCATTTATTTTGCATCACCATGTGCGTAACTGTTTGTGCTTGCATTTGCATTGCACTTACTGTTACTGTCACACAAAATCACATGGTGGGAGCACGGGCACAAAAGGGCCCCGTGCTCCCACTAATGCTAACTTTCTACTTTTCTATTCTTTCTTAAAAGTAAGAAATTCTATGCAAAAAACTTCATTAAAGCATCAGTTAGGGTTCTTCTACAGCAAAAAGCAAGGAAATTTGATTTAGGATTCCACCCTTGCACCCCACCCCAGCCTACCCCACCAACTGGCATTGGGGTGTGCGTTGGAGTCATTGCTAACTCTCACCCCATTCTCCTACACTGCACTACCTCAGCTTGTTTACACATGGGATGGGGTGAGAGTTAGACCAAGGACCCCAACGCACACCCTAATGCCTGGGTGTGGGCTGAGGGTGAGATGCAAGGGGTGGAAACCTTAAAATTGAATTTCCTTGTTTTTTACTATAGAAGAACCCTAACTGATGCATTAACAAAGTTGTTTGCATAGAATATATATGTAATAGATGACCCACTCAAGGGTGTGCGGTCACACTCTGATATATGCGCACCTTGGTGTGCTGGTTGTGATACATGAGGCCGTAGGCTGGGTGCATTCAACCACCCAAGGCATGCATATATCAGAGCACAACTGCACACCCTAGAGTGGATTATCTATCTTATAAAATGGCCACAGATTTTTTTGGGGTCGAGTGGAAAAGTAGTCCCTCTCTCTAGCTGGTAAATAAATTATATGCTGGCAGAAGTTTAAGATAAGGTTGTGTTGAAAACATAAAATATTTTTTTTGCATTTACATCATTTCTGTGAAGAAGGTGATGTTTGTAGGGAGAGGAGGCAAGCATGATTGAGGAGCACTTTCACTGTAATTGCTAAAATGTAGCTGCTAAATGATATGGTAGAGGATTTAACAAACCCTGTCTGTGTACAAAAAGTAAGAGAAACTAGTTTTTAAGTTGTCTTCTCTTAATTTGTGTAAAAAAGCTGCATTTGTAGTGAGAGTAGAGCAATCGTGGAGCACTTTTACTTTCATTGCCGAAATGTGGCGTGACCGGCGATGCGCATTGCAAAATGTTGAAACCTGTTAAGAGTACAAGTAAGCCCCTCTCTGTTTAGAAAAAATAAGAAAGTGAGTCCCTCCAGTTATCTTGTCTTAGCTTTGAGTAATAGAAGTTGTAGACTGTATGCAGAAGGGAGGCGAGGATGGACTGAGTGAGTCAGTAGCTTTAGAAAGATAGAAGGAAGCCAGAACAAGTGTTGTCATAGCAACACTCGCTCAATACCTTCCTAAAGCTACCGACTCACTCAGTCTATCCCGCTCCCTTTTACAGTCTGCAACCTCTATTACTCAAGTGAAGATAAACTAACAGGAAGGGCTCACTTTTTCTTATTTTTAAACAGAGAGGGGCTTACTTTGTACTCTTAACAGGTTCCAACTTTCTACAATGTGCACCGGCTCAGTCACGCTTACAGTTCGGTAATGAAAGTGAAAGTGCTCCACGATCTCTCTCCTACAAATGGAGCTTTTCACACAAATTAAGAGAAGACAACTAAAAATGTATGTTCTCCTGCTTTTTATACAAGCTAGGTTTGTCTTAAGCAGCTGCCACCATATGTTTTATTAGGATTGAGACTGCTTGGTCACACTGCTTACAGTAGTAAAAGTGGTTCTATACAGAGACTGTAAAAATTGGAAGGCAGGATTTGATTTTTGTATTACATTTTATTTAAACATTAATGGCAAGATCAAGTACATCAGTTTGTACAGTGTGTTGCTACTACTGGTATATTTAGTTATGCCTGTGGGTGCCAGTTGCATATGTGTGTTTGTGTGGGTGCCTAGCTGCACCAGGTGTGGAGCGCGTCACTGCTGGGGAGAAGGTTTTGAGGGCTGGAAAGTAGTTCAGGCATACAGTGCGTACTGGAAGGCGTGCGGTCATTGTGAATAATGTATGGTCATGTGACATGTTTCAGCCAATCAGGATAGTGGATGTTCACTGATTTTCTTTACCCATTTTATAAATATATATATATATATATGTATTATGGTAGCATGGTAGTGTTACCATAGTTAGGGCTGAGTAGCACTTTTAAGGTTAAAGGGTGAAATTTTGCACCTTTTTTTGCTCCCCTCCTCGCAGCTCTCGTCTCTTGAGTCACCTACAGCCTTTTCAGCCCTAGCATCCTGCCTGGTGACCAGTGCAGTCCATCCCCATGGAGCTGTGGTTGTACGCTCCAGGCGGGGTATGGGTGGGGGCCCATACACCCGATGCATCTATCTTTCATTGGGATGCTGTCTCTGGGCAGGTAGGGGCATAGAGGTAGGGGCCTGGTGCTCCCATCTACTGGGAGGCTGCAAGGTGTTTTCTGGTGTTTTCATGATGTACCATGTCCCTGATGTCAAGGCACTTGAGCGCCGGACGTCGGCACATCGCCCCTGTTAAGCGTTGGGCTTGTTGTACTGGTCTCCACCTGGGGTCAGACAAGAGCCGAACTCTGGTTCCTCCTCCCCAGAGAGGACGAGCAGTCCCTGGGATGCTCAAGCCCTCTCCCCAGCCAGCCCTGCAGCTCCCAGGCTCGTTCCTGAACCCAGCTCACTGGCGTCATGCGGAAATCCAACCGCTGCGCCTGTGGGCCAGCGCAAATTTTGCACCTTAATAACTTTGCCACCATTCAACAGATTTGGCAGGCATGGTTGGGTATTTTAGATCTTGGCATCTGCCAAGTTTTGTACAGTTGATTTATGGCTGTGGAGTTATTAAGCAACAACTGAATGAGCAATTACATTTTTTATGAATTCTTTGCTCTTGCCTACAGGTTGCATGGTTTGTGTGACTGGTCCAAAAACTTCAGGAACTTGCGGCTGGGGTCCCCAGTGTGCCTTTTGAAGATTTTGTGAAAAATATTGAACAGTTCAAAAGTTATTCAAAAACAAATTCCCATTATGTCAATGGAAAAGTTAACAAAAAGTTCGACAGTGTCACAAATGCACTTTTAGTGTCACAAATGGCCCTAGTAGTGTCACAAATCTGCCATTTTGTTTTCAGTTGGTGATCAGAAAATGATTGGCATTTAAAATTGGGACCATCTAGGGACACAATTATTTTTTGTTTACCTAGTCGAGCCCTGATGATGCTAGGCATGTCTTTATTTTGGGGTTAAACACCCCAGAAATATATTTTCAAATTTCTGGAAAAGTAGTGTTGCAAAGTAGTGGCACCTGCGAGAACTTTTCGAATTTTGAAGCTTTGCAAATCCACACTACTTTTTCAGACTATTTAAAATGACAACAATTCTTTGCCACCTGCTACAAAAGAACGGTTTGGTCTTTTGAGCTGAAATTGGAGGATGCAGCCAACATCTCACAGATGTGCCTTTTGTGGTTTGGTGAAAAATATTGCATGGCTGCAAAGTTATGATACTCCAAAGTTGGCATTTTCCCATAGACTAACATGGTGGTCGCCTCACCTTTCCGGGCTCTTATCTCAGAAGCGGTGCGAGATATAGAATTTTCATTGAGACAATGCGTGAGTCCTATGGGCTACGCATTTAGCAAAAATTCAGCCAGGAAAACCATGAATCATATGATTTTTTTTTTTCTACATCGTACGGTTACTGAGATATAAGCAATTTAGTATTCCAACAGCTCATTTTCTGCTCTGAGGCCCATTATTATGCATACATTCTTTGTACACACTGTGTTTCTGTATGCAGCTGTTGGGCTAAAACCAGGTGTGCACTTCGTTACTATTACAGTTACCATTACCACTTGTGTTTCAGTGTGCATTTGCATTACCATTCCGATGCGCCTACAGTGTGCGTTACGCTTTCCTTTCTTGTTTGCGTATGCACTTGTGTTCATGTTTCCATTTCTCTTTACTTTGCCATTTTTCTGCTGTTGACATTACCATTTGCGCTTCCAAATGCTGTACTGTGACCGTGCACATCACGGTTTGCCTTTCCATACACGCTTGCATTTCCTTTTGCGTTCTATTTCCTTTGGCGTTATTGTTGCTGTTACGTTACCATTTACATTTCACAATTGCGGTAATGTGACCGTGCGGTAAAGGTTTGCATTTCTGTATGTGCTTGCATTCCATTTCCATTTCTGTTTCCTTTGGCGTTGTTCTTCATGTCACCTTTACCAGTTGCGTTTACAATTGCGGTGCCGTGCCGTGCACATTACAGTTTGCATTTCTATGCGCATTTGCATTACGTATTTCCATTTCTGATTCCTTTGGTGTTATTGTTGCTGTTACTGTTAGCATTTCTATTTACATTGCGGTAACATGACTGTCGCATTACGGTTTGCATTTCCATCGGCGCTTCATTTCCGTTTCCATTTCTGTTTTCTTTGGCGTTATTCTTCATGTTAACTTTACCATTTCGATTTACAATTGTGGTATTGTGCCCGTGCACATTACAATTTGTGTTCCGTACATACTTCTGTTTCCATTTCAGTTTCCTTTGGCATTATTCTTCATGTTAACTTTACCATTTGCATTTACAATTGTGGTACTGTGCCCGTGCATGTTACGGTTTGCATTTACGTGCGGCGCTTGCGTTCATGTTTCATTTCTGTTCCATTTGCCATTCTTTTTGCTGTAACACTTAACATTTGCATTTAACATACCAGTGCCATCACTGTGTGTGTTGCCAGTTAACGTTTCATTATGGCATGTCCGTTTGCGTCACTGTTACGCTTCGGCATCACTTTGCGCCAGCTTTTCTATTAAAGTTTGCTTACCATTTATGTTTGCATTACCATGTGCAAAACTGTTGGTGCTTGCATTTGCATTGCTGTTCCTGTTACTATGTGACAAGACATCACATGGTGGGAGTTCATTGCATTCACTATTTATTGTCCTCATTCTCAAAAGAAGGAAATTAGATGCAAAAACTCTGTTTAATGCATCAGTTAGGGTTGTTCCACAGTGACAAAAGTGAGGAAATTCGGTGTTAGGGTTGAAAGCCCCCTTGGACCCCCAGCTCACCCCAACTGGCATATATATACACATAGACTTCATGATCCAAGGCCAAGCTTATAGTTTGGGACAGTGCTCATTGATCTGTTGTTTCAAACTACAGATCCAGAGACATCCCAACAACTCCTCTGCTTCACATGGTTCCTGTATGATCAGTCATAATTTACTTACCTCAAGGCCCTAGACATATGTTGCTCCTTTTGTTGCTTTATAACCCTAAATTATGCATTAACATAGATTTTTTTGCAATGTACATCCTTATTTTTTGAAAAGTACAGTCACAACTCATTTTGCAGTGGTCCTTCAGGCCCTGTATGAAACAAGTGAGTCTTAACTTGCATTATTGCAAATCATATAGTGAAGTCCTGATTTGCTTCATGCGTATTACACAAAAGGATGAGGTGAGTCTTAACTTGCTCATGCAGGGCTTGGAGGATTATGCATGTGAGTCATGTGTTTCTTTGTACTGGGCCCTGCAGGCCCTGTATAGCAGGAGATGAGAGATAATTTTCATACTATTTTGTTTGTAAGTGACTATAATTGTATTACAAAATGCACACAATGTTATTTTAGTCATGTTCTCAACTGTTTTTCTTGTTTTGCAGCTTTTAACATTTTTGTGTTGACTTTTGCAACAAATTTTGCAATTCCTAAGTAACTCATGAACCAAAGAAAAAGTGCTGTGTTTTTCTTTTTGGGTTGTGTTTGCAACTATTGTTATCTCTGTGTTTTGTTGTGGCTATGAGCATGCACTATCTGTTATGCATGCACGAATTTGTTAATGTCTGTCTTGATGATTTTTCAACACAATCACAAACTTTTTCCTAATTAAAATAGTAACTCTAATTAATGTTTTGGAAAGTCAACTCAGATGTTAGATTGTCCTCTGATAAACCACACAAATGTCAATCTCTAGAGTTAAGTATTTTTATGTGTTTGACTTCTAAAGTTTCTTTCTTGACTAACCTTGGTGTAAGAAAAGTGTTGTTTTATCAGCTATTTTTTCAAAACTGAAAATAGTGGTCAGTGCACATGTGAACTTTAAAACCTTATATGTTTAAAGCAAAATATGATTTTGTTTTAAGTCCCCTGTGACTTCTTGGATCAAATTCTAATGAACCTGTACTTTTTGTAATTTAACTGTCTAGTTTTTTTTTGCTAGCTGTGAGCAAAAAGTGCTGAATGTGAATCTTTATATAATTTCACTAATTAATATTTTTGAACCACCAATCTGATTTTCTAAACGTGTCAATAAATATCCTCTAAGAGTGAAACTATGCATACCAAAATTTTCAGTCTTTGAATCAAAGATTGCAGAAATAGAAACTGTCAAAAACATTATTGACACATTAAAAATAGTATGATCATGCATCTATTAAGGTTAAACCATAAAGTAGAAAATGTACGGAAATGAAAATATTAGGGAAAAAGTCCCTAAACCTTGGCAAATACTTAGTGTGGTGTTCCTTGAGGTCTAAACATTCCATAATGCAGTCTTTGCATTACCCTAGTACAGACACTGGTCTTGTGACAGCTGTGCTTTTATAGAGGTGTGGAAAAACAGCAAACACTGCACCAGGAATCGGTACCTCCAAAAGACAACAGCATGTTTAAGAAGACAATTTGTGGCACTCACTGTCACAGTGATGTCAGCTGCTCAACACAAAAGCCTTAATGGACAATGTACACTCATTCCTTGTCATTTTCATATTTTGACTACCAGTTTTCAACATAGCCTTCTTATAACCTCACCTCATGAACAAAGGCGGTGAAAATGTTTTAATCCTGCCTGAAAGGTGATTTAGCAATGCAACCACAAAATCACCTTTCAGGGCTGACTTGCATAATTCCACCACCACCATTGTTCAAAGTGGGGTCCAAAAAGCCATGTTGAAAAGTTGAGGACAAAATATGCAAAATGACAAAATTATGCATCAAAATTCAAAACCTCATTGAAATACATTGAACCATACTTACATTAGTTTCTCAAATTGCAGTCAGCAGTTCCAGCAGCAAGATGTGTCTTGAGTCAGAGACTGGGTCTTCACCATGGGACATGTTCAGGTAAGTGAGGATGTTTATGGGATGTAGGTGGTGTGGGGAGAGGTGGTGGGTGCTGAGTGAGAGGTCAGGGTGAGGGTCAGATTAGTAAGGGACCTTTCTTTTTTGCAGGTAAAAACATCGAGGGACAGTTTTCTTTATTTCAGCTGACATTGGGAAAATGTATATGGAATGGTGACCAGAGGGTGGGGAATGCCACTAGACACCAGGGAAACAGTACTAGATAACAGGGACAGCAATCAGAGGTGTGGGGTTCCAATAGACACCTGGGGAACATTGTTATACAACAAAGACAGTGATCAGAGGATGGGGTCCATTAGACACCAGGAAACATTATTACATGTATAAGGGAAGAAAACAAGTGCTAGCTCTGAACCTGGAAGTGAACTACAAGTGAGCGCAGAGCAGGAAAATTGTGAGCTCTGTGGGTGGGGGAAGGAATAGCAGTGTAGCCAATAGAGAGGACTGCATGTGCTTCAACTCCACTGTGGAAGGACACAGTAGAGGCATCCGATCACGTGCTTCCAGAGTCCCCTGTTTCTACTACATACTAACATACTAAAATGCCAGTAGAATAGGCCCAACAGTCTTTCACCTCTGCTCATTTGGTCAACCCCACCCTGGGAGCTGACCTTGCTGCCCACCTCGCCTTCTCTGGCTTCTCCCTTCCCGGTTCTGGATATTCGCTGCATTGGATTTTGCTTCCAGAACCCTTCCCTGTACCTGTCCCACCCCTCTTGAACCCCTCCACCATCTCTGCCTCCACCAGCCCCCTAGGCAGTGCATTCCATGGCTTCACCACCCTCTCAGTGAAGTAGCACCTCCTCCTTTCTCCCCTGAATCTTATATATGACTATAATAGCAATACATTGCATAGCTCTGCTATGTAGCTGTAATAAAAAGTGAGACATGTGCAAAGTGAGATAATTTAAAAGACATATTCAGTGTCAAGATTAAAATGCAAGACCCCATTTCATTTTGTATTACATTTATGTCATTCATAAAGCTGGTAGCAGTTGAACCTGTCACACAGTTTAAAGATAACAATATGTGAGATCACTACTTATAACAAACTCTGGCCAGAGCTGATAGGGCTGCAGCCGAGGAATTTTGGGTAAAAATATTGAAAGTATGTTTTTAATATGTTTACACCAGATTTTCAACATAGCCTTGTTATGACCCTGCCTCATGAAGAAGGGCAGAGAAAATGTTCAACTCCTGGCTAAAGGTGATTTTGCAGGGACTGCAAAATCAACTTTCAGGGATGCAAAAACACACTTTGCACAGGATGTGAAAAATGACAGCTGTCACATTCATAAGGTGCTGTAATGATATGGCTCTGTTGTAAATTTGGGGTACAAATATTGAAAATTATCAAAGTTATGAGCCTGCATTTGCAAAATTCAATGTATGCTCACAACTTTATTGTTTTTAATATTTTACAACAGATTTTCAGCATAGCCTTCTTATGACCCCACCTCATGAAGAAGAGCAGAGAACATTTTCAGCTCCTGCTCAAAAGGTGATTTCACATAGGGACCGTAAAATCACCTTTTGAGATGTAAAAACATTTTGGCCAGGATTTGAAAATGACAGCTGTCACATTTGTGAGGTGCTGTAAAGATATGGCTATGTTGAAAATTTTAGGTAAAAATATTGAAAATTACAAAGTTGCAAGCCTGCATTGCAAAATTCAACATAGGCTCATAATGTTATTGTTTTTTGCTATTTTACACCAAATTTTCAACATAGTCTTCTGATGACCCCACCTCATGAACAAGGGCAGAGAAAATGTTCCACTCCCAGCCAAAAGGTGATTTCATGCAGGGACCACAAAATCCACTTTTTGGGACAGATTTACCTAAAGTCAGTGCAACTGTTCATGAGGCAGGGACAAAAAGGCATGTTGAAAATTGGTCCAAAACTATGCAGAAATGCCTATGTTATGCCACTAACTTCAAAACCCTATTGAAATACATTGAACAGCATACCTGTTTCTTCAATTCATGGTCTGGCTTTGAAGAGTGAAGATGTGTCTGTGGTCAGAAAAGATTACAGCATTGGACACGATGGGTAAGTAAGGGCTTGGAGGGTGCGGGGTGGTTGGTGCTGAGTGGGAAGGTAGGGTGGGGGTAAGGAATCACCGCAAAAGACATCGATGGATGGTTTTCTTTTATAGGGAAAACAGTTGCAAAAGACATCAATGGACATTTTTCTTTTACAGGTGAAAATAAAACAAAAAAAAAACATGGCCAAGGATTCCTTTATAACGAAACTGGGGATTGGCACCCCAGTGTCACTGTTATGTTTCTGGGGAGGGCAGCTGAGAGAGAGGGTTGGGAGGGTGGAGAAAAATATATAAAAAATAAAGTCCAATGGATTGGGCACCCCAATGTCACTGTGTGTTTTTGGGGGATTTGGGGTGGTGGGTGCTGAGAGGGAGGGTTGGGTGGGGAAGAAAAATATATGTAAAAAAAGGTCCAATGGAACACGATCATGACACTGAGGGACTGGGCACCCCCAGTGTCATTGTTATCATCTGGGGTGGTTGGTGCTGAGAGGGAGGATCAGGTGGAGGTATATCCATAATTAAAAAAAAAGCAGTCAGCAGTCACGGTGGAACACAGCATACTCTGACATGTCCAAGATGGCTGCTGCTTACTACTACTGCACTAGTAGTTGTGCATGCACAATATGGTTTGGTGGACATCTTGGACATGGCAGAGTGTGCCGTGTTCCTCCAGTAAAAAAATAGTGCAGTGGGATTTCAGTGTGACTTCCAATGAAGACAATAAGCAGTGCTTCACAGATGTGGAGGTGACTGTGTTGCAACTACAACATGTTGTTCAGAATGCACTGAGTCCTTTTCTTATAGCAATAGTCTGCATGGCTATGCCCATTGCAGCCTGAAATGAGTTCAGTGTCCAAGATATTGGACTTCTTCATGTTGGGCACTCTTAACCTCAAGCACAAGGATCAATGTGGCCCCAGGTTCCTAAGTTTCTTAATTAGCCTCCTGTGTGGCAGTGTCAAATGCCTTCCTAAAGTCTGGACAGACCACATTCACTGCTTTCCCCAGTCCACTTCCTTAGTCAGCCACTTAATGAAGTCTAAGATATTTGATTGGCATTTACTCCCCCTGTGAAACCATACTGCTGCTGGTCTTACAGGCCATTTGCCTCAGGTACTCCATCAGTCTCTCCTTTGGCAGGGTTCCTTTAATTTCCCTCCACTGATGTGAGACTGACTGGCCTATAATTGCTAGCCTCCTCTTCTGCCACTCTTGTGAAAAGGAACCACATAGGTCCTTCTCCAGTCCTCTGGAACCTCCCTCATCTCCGATGAGTTGCTGACTAGTGCTGCCAGAGGGATGAGTAGCACCATGCTCAGTTCATTTGGTACGCTTGGATGGATCCCCAAGGCCACATGGCCTTATTTTATTTAGGGTTTCCAATCCCTTTGGACTCTCTACGAAAATGGACTTCTGTTCACAACTCCCTCCCCCGGTGCTTGCTGGTACATATTGATCCATCCCTCCCCTCCACTGTGAGCCTGAACAGAAGTACTCTTAAAATTTTTGCTTTATCTTGGTCTTCCTCTACACAGACCTGGCCCCACCCCACCGTTCTCCTGATCCTCATTATCTCACCCTTTGCTTTCCACTTTTAACCCATGTGTACCTGAAGACAGTCTTATCCCTTTTTACCTCCTTGGCTATCCTCTTCTCTGTTTGTTCCTTAGCTACCCTTATCTTCTTCTCTGCTTTTCTTTGTTTAACTAGATATACCTCCCTGTCACCCTCCATCTGGATCTTCTTGCACTTCTTAAAGCTTTTTTCTTCCTTACCACCTTAGCCACCTCCTTTGAAGACCAAGTGACCTCTTCTTCCTCCTACCTTTGCTTATTACCTTCAACTTACAGTTGCCTTAGTTATTCCTCCATTAGCCTTTTCCATTGTTCCTCCACTGCCCCACATCCAGCATCCCTTTCAGGTATTTACTAAGTCATTCTTCCACCTCTTTAAAATCTTCCTCCTGAAATCCAGGATCCTCATCCTAGTGTGTTTTCTATCCTGCCCTATCTTTTCCCAGTATGCTAAACCACACTGTACAATGATCACAGGTACCAGGGGATACCCACTGTGACTTCTGTAATGCTGTTCCTGTTTGCAGGAACAAGGTCCAACACTGGCCCATCCCTAGTGGATTTTGTTACTAGCTGCCTGAAATGCTCCATGTAGGGAGTTGAGAATGGCCATGCTTCTTGCTGTAGCTGTGACAAGAATACTCCAGTTTACATCTAGCAGATTAAAATCTCCCATAATCACTCCCTCCTTTCGCTTGCCATTTTGCCTATGGCCTCCTCTAGAACCCTGTCTTACTCTCTCCTGTGTTGGTGATCTATATAACACTCCTACACAGATAAAGACCCAGACCCAGTCTACAATCATACCCTTAGGACCTCCTTCCTTCCATGTCCCATTTGTGATTTTTTATCTATGTGGCCTTCATGTCTTCCGTCACATATAAATGACCCCTTTTGTCCCTTGTCATATCTTTCAGAACATGCACCAGAATGGCCACATCCTCATCTGTGGTAGTCTGTGCACCATGATTCTGTTATGCCACCAGATCCAGGTCTGCATCCACAATGGTTGCCTTCAGGTCATAAATTGTATTTCCAAGTCTTCTTGTGTTGACACAAATGGCACTCCTCCTTTTGTCTTTCCTGCCCCTACCTTCCCTATTTCATAATCCATTCTTCACCCTTCCATTGTCCCTGTTATTGTCATACCCTTTTCATTTCCCTCTGTCCACCCTCCTTAATTCTTTCATTGCCCTAAGAACCAGTTCCTGACCCTCCACCCCTCCCCCCCTTTCCCTACACCACTCTACTCCTGAAGAATTTATTTTCTCTGGGCTTATCCTCTCTGTTGCTCCATTTTTTTTTGAGGAGGCGCTTTCACTGCCTCCTTCATTCTTTCTGCCTTCCTCCCTGGCTTATTTGATTACCCATCAAAGTAGCATTTGAACTTTCCACTCAGGACTGCTTTTTCCTTCCTGGATGGATGGAGGCTATCTCCATGTACTGGCCTCTATCCCCAGGTAGGACCCCAGTCCCAATGCAGTCAAACCCATTCTTCCTGCACCATGCCTTCAAACAGTTGTTAAAGACACTGGTGTGGTATTCCTGAATTTTTCCTGACCATGTACAGGTAGCACCTCAGTGAAGTCCACCATGCAGGCTACTTGCTTCAGGCCACTCCACAGTTCCCTAAACGTATCCTGCACCACCATGCTGATTCCTTTGCCAGGTCAGTTGTCCCCAGATGGGGACAACCAGCTTTCCCTCCTGCCCTACCTCACTAGCAATCCTGAGTATCTGCTCACCATCCTTCTGTGCTGTGGCACCAGCTAGGCACCTCACCTCCCCTTTGCCTTACTTCCTGCTCCCAAAGCACACCTCTTATGATTGATTCCCTACCAGAAGTTGCTTCCTCTTCCACTTCCACTGCAGTCCTCTGCCTCACACCTCATTGCCCCCAATCTGTAAGATGCTCAGATCCACCTTATCCACTACCATAGTGGCCTCCTCTTGACAGTCCTGTCCTGCCAGAGCAGTGAAATGGTTGTGAGTGGCACGGCTGAAGAATTTGTTCTTGACTCACCATCTGCACCCTCCTGGAGCCCACCACAGTCCAGCTGGCCATTTTTCATGCTCCTTTGGGCCAATGGGAGTGGACTTGTGGCCCTTGTTGAGGTAAGTTTATTGTTTAACACAAGGTTATTACATTACAGATCAACTTGCTTACATATAAAGCTTTACATAAGTACATTGTTTAAAACATGAATATATTAACATTTCAAACCTAACATACATACTAAATACAAAGCTCATTTTATATTTAAAACTTTTCATTCCATTACCCTAGCAGATAGTATAATACTGAGTATAGGATCATTTCATCTGATTATGTATTAACTCCTTCTTTTGGTACAGTCCATGGTTTAAAGTGCACTTTTCTATTTATTGCACACTTTCTTCTGTTTCACTTTTGCAATACTTATAAAATAGATTGCCAAACATTTAATTGTAAATACATCTTCAGTAGCACTCAAGTTTGTTTTTATTGTTTGGCTAATAAGCCTTTACAATATTCTAAGACAAATTCAAGCATTACATACAGGTATACAGTATAAAACAAGCTATTACAGTTGAACATTCTATAATTATAAATATTCATTTTCCAATTGGCTTAAATCGTTAATAATCTAGTTCACTTATTCAAGCCAGTTAGGCCAGATGTACTGAAATTAAACCAGATTCCAAAACAGTAAACTTTAAAGAAGCATTACTAGGCTTTAACCTCGCCATTAATCATTACATCACTGTTTATGTCCTTGTCTCATATTCAAGAAAATATGCACATTAGCACAAATAGATAGATCTGGCCTGTAATGTCAATCATGTCTAATATTATGACCAGACATGAATACTCACCGCACCATTTTCCCATATCTAAACAAAGAATGTTTTCCTGTGACATTAAAGCCATTATGGAAAAACTAGTTTCACAAAGGAAATCCTAAGAACACCACCCCCACCTAACAGCAAAAACTTTTCTGAAACACCTCTAGGGTGGATCAAACCTCAAAGCTGATCTGCACCTCACAGAGGCTCCACCAAGCTGAGCTACCTGGTGTAGGACAGCTAGCACTATGAATTTTTGAAATCCAACCTGTATCCGTTGGTAGTGCACTGAACTAGATCCTTGTACTGTCTCACCCTGTTTGTATTACAAACCTTGGTAAGATGTCCTTTTAGATCATACAGGCCAACTGGATCTTTATCAGTTCCTGACCTCCAGGTATTTATAGTAGAGAATCAAAATCAAAGTTCCTCTGCCATCCAGATGCAGAGCAGCCTTTGGTCCTGTCCCTGTTTTATACATTTCAGCAAAAGTTTAAATACACACCCAGAAAGCATCATACTAAGCCTACTATCCGCATCAGGGAGAGTAACCCAAATCCCTCTCCTACTTGGTTATTAACAAACAGGCCAATCACAGACTAGACATCCTAATAGTCATGGAGTTAAATCAGACTTTCTATCTTTGAAGCGACTTTTGTGAGAATATCTTTAAAGCACACTTTGTGAAAATATGTAATTATAAGACTTAACATTAGAATAATAGATACTGTAAAATCAGCCATTTTCTAAGCAAAATACTGGTTCTGTAGTTCAAGTAGTGGTTCAGTTAGCTTATTAAGCTATTTAAGCCTGTTAAGCTCTGATATGCAGCTGTCATAATATAATTGAAACTTATAACTTATACAGGTGAAAAACAATAGTGCAATATCACAGCAGTAAAACACAATAACTTAAATGTTAACTTTGGTTCATAGTTCTTTGGAGGCCTTTCGTTTTATAGAAACACTATTTTAGTTGTCTCTTTATCTTGCTGCCAAGGCTCCAAACCAAAATCTGTATTGATCCTCCACTAGGGTGCTTTTTAATAGTAGTTCAGCACAGATTTTTCAGGGACCCATATTTACATTTACTTATCAGGACTCCATTTAAATCACACCACAGGTAGATCTGCTTCACGGCAGTCACTGTCCCTTGAAGTCTTATTCAGCTCAGTAGAAGCAAGGATTTCACACTCTATATATTTGATGCTCCACTAAGCGCTACAAACATTTGGGCCACAAGAAGTAACAGGAATAGCAGAAAGTTTCAAAATGCAAAAGGTGACAAGGAGTTTCATAAGTGCTCAAGCGTACCTGTAAACTGCTTCTTACCCTCCATAAATGTCAGAACTCGAGGCTAAACTCATATACCTCTAATCTATGGGGAAGCTCTATTTTTAAAGAGTCGCAAATCTCCTTACTCAGGCACTGCTGAGACCTTGACCAGACTTTTCAATTTATTGTATTGCACCACCTGGAAAGATGAAAGTTAAAACACCTTCTACAGAGAGGAAAATTTTAAGAGTACCTTCCTAGGGATTTACCTTAATATTACTTCAGAAAAAGACTTGTCCAGTACAGCCAAATACCTCATAAAAATTTATAAACAAACAAGTGTTACTAACTGTTCCTGAGGAGAGGAAGAACTTAAGGAGGCACTAGTTAAAAGTAAATATATTATTCATCTTGTTTGTTGTAGCCACTGATTATTTCAAGAGCTTAAAGGAACCATAGCACAACGATATGAATAAAGAAGTGTTATAAGGTTAGCATCTGTCCTTCACAGATGAAGTGTTGGAAAAGAAAATAGATTATATATGAAAAGAAACATAGCTGATAAACATGTTTTATAATAAAAAAATTATATTTGTATCCCTCAGTGGCTTGTGGTGGGAGTCAAACCAGGATATGAACATTGCATAAAGTTTGAGCAGTGAAAGGAATAGAAAATGAAATGTAAGGGTTGTAATCACATATTTTATGGATTCTTTTAATTAACAACTGAAGTAGAAAGATTAAGAGGAGAAGCAAAATGTTGTTCTATTTTTTTTCTTTAGAAAAAACTGTTTTCCTGATGAAAGGTTTACCAAACATTGATTCATTGTACTGGATGTCACAATATTAAATAGATTGAAATTTCATATTGAGTGTTGAATTTTGTAGGGGTGAGTGGCCATATATCCAGTATTATTTTTCACCCTAATATTACTTCCAACACAACATTAAATGGAGAGCTGATTCAGCAATTGACAAACATGGTTCCATTCTCCGATCCAGGAGTTCATGGTCTACATAAAACCTTTAACACAGTGAGGCTCATGTAGATTTACAGCCCTCCAAAATTTCTCTGTGGGTCTCTGAGTCCTCTCCTTTGATTAAAAAAACTTTAACTTTACAGGATTTCGTTTCAGTCGGACCTGCCTGGGGAAGTAAAAAGAGAGATAGCGCTCACTGAGCACAGTAAGTCCAGCATATATTAGTATACAGCGGAACCCCAGCTCTAGGCAATGCTGGCATACCTTTATTTTAATACTTGTAGTATTAATGCATTAAGCGCTCCTGTTCTCCTCTTTATCCCTATGTTCAACATTTTGTTCCACCTCCCAGCTGCCACCATACTCTATTTCCTCTTTCTCTCAAGTCACATGTCCCAAAGTAAATTTCTCCATTGGAAGCTCAAAATACTAATAATCCTTTGCCGAGCTGCCAGCCCACCAATATGGAGCCATGGGTTCAGAACAATACCTCACTAAATTTCTTCTCGAGCCTAAGGCAGCTCCAACAGTTTCCAAGTATCAAGGAGTGTAATTTCTCTGCAATTTGTGTAGCCTGTTCCAGCAGAGTCCAGCAAAACACTGACAAAAATGCTGAAAAACAATGGCTACTCAGAACAACCACTCTAAGTTAAAATACTGATGCCATTTAACATCCATATTTATAAAAAAGCGCTGTTCCAAAAACTAGGAGTTAAGAACCTGGGATTCATTCATAAAACCTCAAATAAAATTCTTGCTTTGTAGCAAACAGATGATCAAAACCATGCAGCGAGGAGTGGAGCAGCGCCAGCCATCTTGCTGCTCCATACCCAGCCCCTCTCTTAGTAGTAAACAGAATTCTAGTTACCAGCACTTTATCCACACCCAAACAATCCATATCATTTTTTTAAATACGGTTTTCAGTAGATATTTACGATTTGCCTGATGCCACTTACATGACCAAAGGACATGTATCAAGTCCTCCAGACCTCCAATATAACAATTACAATTGGAAGATTTATTGTGTAATTTATCATATTTAGCCCAACATATATTATTATCGAATAACTCAAATTTAATTTTGGAGATTGAGGCTCCCTGAATCCTATCCAACTCAGCTCAGAGTCTAGTCACCTCACTTTCAGCCTTCAGAGTTGAATGGAGATATGGCAGGACTTCAGTTTCCAAAAGGCAAGGCAGGCAATTTTATTTATATATGACTCAATCCCAGAGGCTCTGGGCACCGAACATAAATAAGAATATACAGCAGTAAATTAAAATATATAGTAAAACCTCATCAAACAAAAAATAATATTCTGCAGTAATGAAAAGGTTTCAGAGGCCAATCTACAAGGGACTGGCCAAAACAAAAGATGGCATCAGCAGTCAAAGGCCAGGCTGAAGAGGTGGCCTTAGCCTCTCCTTAAACACCTCAATCGAGGGAGCCTCCCAGACTGCAGTTGGAAGCAAGTTCCATGAGGTCGGCCCAGAGACACTAAAGCATGATCTCCCAAGGTCTTGAGCCGAACCTTGGGAATGGCCCTTAAAGGAGGAGCAGAGGGAGCGAGCAGAGGACACCAGTGTCAGGAGCTCAGACAGGTAACGAGGATCCAGCCCATATAGGTCCTTAAAGGTGAGAAGACCCACCTTGAAAAGGACCTCCACCTGACTGGCAACTAGTGCAGGGCATCCAGGACTGGAGTCACATGACTGGACCTCAAAAGGCCAGTCAGCAACTGAGTCACTGAGTTCTGCACTAGCTGCAGTCTGCAGAGAGTTCCTCCCATGACCCTGAAGTATAGAGAGTTACAGTAGTTGAACCCTAAGTCACAAAGGCATACACTAGTGTCGGCAGGTCCTTGGGCAGAATGAGGGGCTTAATCTGGGAAATGTTCTGCAAGTGGTAAAACCACTGCTGACTACAGATGACTCCTGATCTTCAAAGGTCAATCTGCAATCAAGAATCATGGCCAGATTTTGCACCCTCTGAGAAACCACCAGCAGCGCAGACCCCAGAACAAGTCCAGAGTCATCCCCAGTGGCAACCCATCACACCCATGACCAGGCTCGATCACCAGCACCTCAGTCTTAGCCCAGTTGAGTCTCAGCCAGCTGGAAGCCATCCAGTCATTGATTTTAGCCATACAGCTATTAAGCATGTTGATAGCTTCTGATGTTTCAGGTGCAAAAGTCAAATACAGTTGGTGCCATCTGCATAGTAGTGAAACTCCGCACTGTATTGTCCAATGATCTCACCCAGGGCATCATGTACACTGTGAACAACATCAGGTACAAGACTGAACCCTGAGGCACTCCACAGGACAGAGGCATTGGGAAATTCCCTTCACCACCTGCTGCTCTCTGTATGAGAGAGAGGACTCAAACCATTTGATGACAGTACTGGCAAGTCTACAAAACTCACGGAGCTGATCAAGAAGCACAACATGATCCACAGTGTCAAAAGCTGAGGAGATCTAGGTTTCACAAAAACTTACCTGTCTCCTCTATCTCTAGCCCTGAGCAGATCATTATGCACTCTCACTAGAGTTGCAGTGCTATGTCTGGCCCAAAAACCTGACTGGAAAGGCTCATACATATCTGAGGACACCAGGTGATCCTCAAGCTATTGAGCCACTAGTTTCTCAACAACCTTGCTAAAAAAAGGCAGGTTGGAGATCAGACGGTAATTTGCCAGGATGTCTGGGTTGAGGGAAGATTTCTTTAGGAGGGGCTTCACCAGTGCATCTTTCAAAGCAATTGAAAAGACCCCTCTGCCATCGAGCACCTGGCAATCCGGTGAACACAGGGCTAACGGTTATCGACACATCCAATTAAGAAACGTTTTGAAACCGGTCCAGTTCACAAAAGGTGTGCTTCAGCTCTAAGATCACCTTAGTCACTTCAGACACCTCCACTGGCCTGAACTCCTCCCAGACAGACTGAGTGCCTCTGAAACTCCCAACTTAATCACTGTGAGGCAAAAGCCTCCCTGGCGAAATCCCGACCGGGTGCCTGACAGTCTGTCAGAGAAAACAGAGCAAACTCTTCACAAAAAGTGGTTGAAAAAGCTTTTGCAGCTGAAGACAGGCAGGATATAAAAGCCTGTCCACAGTCCAAAATAGTTGAGATAGTCTGTTTCTCCCCACAGCAATTTCCCTGGACAGAAATTCTGCCTTCTTACAGGAAATTGTCCCCTGGTACTCAGCATAGTGAGAAGGTAGGACCAGCCTGTTGGTCTCCAGCCGGGTCTTCCACCAGCAAAGCTCCAACTTCTGACCCCTTATCGTCCATCGCCTTGAGATCTCCATCAAACCAAGGGGATCTCAAGTGAGAGATCTGGGTTATATACAAACTGGTGTGATGATATCTAGAACTTCTGCAACCACCCTATTATAGGTGGCCACTGCCTCTCCAGTGCCAATCACATGCTGCATCAACCCTAGATTGGTTAGCTAACACCAACAGTCTGGTTCAACACCTCTTGAGGGCGATAGCTGACCATCTCCACAGGAGAGACTTTCAAGGGAGACCCCAAAGTTGAACTCGATAGTGCAGTGATCAGACCAAATGACCCAATCAATCCTGAGGTTATCAATGTCAAGATCCAGCTGGAACACCAGACTGAGTGTGTGACTATGCTGGTGGGTAGCAGCAGCAATGACATCAACTGGAGGAGGTCGAACCAAAATGCGAGGATTCGTCATTGACTCAGGCATTGAAATCCCACAGGATTAAACACCTGGGGACTTCAACACCTGGTCAACAATGAAGTCTGCTACCTTCTGCAGGAATTCCCCCCACCCCAGAGGGTGGTAAATGAAGAGAATCCTATAACCTGCACCTGTACTCTCTAAAGACTGCCACGCCACAGCCACTGCACTGCACCACCCCAACATTTCATTTCATTTCCTACACTCACTATGCGTCTGGGCAGAAATCTGTAGCCTTACCTCAGATATGATGTTTATAATTTTCCTTATTTGTTTTGCTCAACCCTATGTTACTTGACCCTAGATAGGGTACTGTATATTAAGATTTCCTTTTACTTTACTTTCTTAAATCCTTATTGCTTTTGCACTATTAATTATATTTCTAGATTGTGTTTTATAACTGTACCAACTGCACCACTGATAGGGTGTTACCTTGTTTCTCTTCTTCTTGTATTATTTTGTTAATCGGTTACCCTTCCCCTTATCCATGCCAGTTTACCTACTACTGTTCCTACTGTTTGGTTTCTTTCTGCTATCCCCTTCTTAATGTAGAAAGACTGTAATTTATTTAGCTAGCCTGCTAATTTGTTAGAGATAGTACAAGATACTGTCCCAAAAGCTTATTCATTTACTAAGCAAATGCAGGCTGCATCAACATACATCAGCTACTAAACATAGTATGTTCCTAACTTAAAATATGAAACATTTAATTCGGATTACATCCCTTATAACCCCGCCCTTAACCTTTCTCCAGATCATGTTACTTTTACCCCTTTGGACTAATCATCCAGTAGTTCTACAGTTTTAACATCCCCAAATTACTTTTTGTGGGTTGATGCAGGTTGCTGTAGTTTGTACAGTTCAGAGCCACTGATGTTTAATATATACTAACACTCTTAGTAAAGTAATATGTGCTAAAATATTTAGAAACAAGTAACCCTGGAAAACTAAATGTTTCATGGTTTCAACAGAATACTTGTTCAGTAAATAAGGAAATGAGAAAAAGCTGGTAACATGAACTGGTAGCATTATTGATTTATATGGAAATCTTCCACATAGGAAACGATGACCTCCAGACCTCTTCATTCATTGTTACTACGTATTTATTCCAAGCAATCTCAATTGTACTAACCAACTGTTTGTTTGTTTTACTTCCTGGATAAAATAATTAGATCCATTACATTGAAAAGGTTAGGCTAAATTCTTCATATGAATGGTCTGGCCTCATGTTAGTATCAAATACATTATGCAATGGTATCAATGGGCAGCAATAATTGAGCACATCTATGAAATACTTTCCATGGATCCTTAACAATGGCTCATCACTATTTTATTTTTTATTTATTTAGCTTTTGTTGACCGGGTAAGTGCACTAGACAAATCCTGCCTATTTTCAGGCACGACCCGGGAGGGGATACAGATGAATGCCAACTGACCTTGAACCAGATTAAGCCGTTGGTGGTATTTTTAGTGAATGAGGAAATTTTGACAGGACACCGGAAAATTTCTACTCTTTTTGATAAGTGCCATGGGATCTTTAACATCCACCTGAACTACACCAATCCAGGCAGATGGAACCTCGGTTTAACGCCTCATCCGAAAGACGGCACTAAAACTCAGAGTATGTCCTTTAAGAATATTCCCAGCTTACTTTTTTCTTTGTTACTAAATGTGAAACTTGACTGAAAAAATACAACCTTATCTCAGGGCCACTGTGTGTACATGGAAAAAGTCCTGCTGACTTTAACAATACCACTGAACATGAATTTTCTTACTACTCTGTTTAGAAACACTTTTGATCCACTTTTCAGATCTAGCATTTAAGAAATGGAATGCACTGGGAATAATGCTAATAGGGACTTATTAACAGCCAACTCCTTATGTCTTTTACCAGCTTAAGCAAAGATTTTAATTATCAGGAAACAATTTTTTTTCAAAATACCTGCAAGTTAGATCAGTTTTGGTTAAATTAATGGGGAATTTTCACTCTGCTGCTTAGCTGAAACTAATAAAATCATACAAGAAGCAAAGATGAGAATTAAATTAATTTCAATAGTCAATAAAATACTATTTAATTGACTTGAATTACACAGTAATAGGTTAAAAAACAACTAATGGGAACAGGCTTTTGAATACCTTTAGATCACAAAAGTGGAGCTCATTACAGAACTCATTTGGAATATCAATGTCCGTATCAGTGTCTAGCAGATTAAAGCAGACTCAGTTCTTTATTCACCATTTATTATACACCCCACTTGTTGAATATGTTTAATATTACTATTCTCCGATGTGTAATAGATGTAATCAGGGCTCCAGATAAGTGGAGCACTGACTTGTTTTACTCACCTCATTTTAGGAAGTACTCTTAAGAAAACATTTTAATTAGTACCAATACTTATCTAACATTTGTAAATAACTACACCAAAGAATAATGCTTCATGACATAACAGGTGATTCAAAACAGCAGTTTTTTAACACAGATTTACAGCATGTGTCTGCATCCCAATTTTGTTTTACTCACTATATTTAAAAACTGTTGAGTTAATTACTCCTACCTGCCAACATGATCTGAAGCATTGTTGCGCTTGATCAGTTCTTATCTAGAAAAACTACATAGTTTATAAAATGTACTCCTTACTCCACTCTGTCCAGACATTTGTATGCATCTGGATTTGGTTTACTCACCTCACTTTTAAAATGAGGAGTACAGTACTCATACCAGAAAAATATTATCTGGAGCCCTGGATGTAATCATACAAGAGGTACAGTGTCCAATGTAATTGCAACATGCAATTATTTAAAACAATCCTGATTAGATGTACTTGGTAACATCACTCAAATCAGAAATTTAAATTTATATGTAGAACCAAATGTGCATACTGAGTACTTTGTCTAATAAAATGTTACCATGTTGTCAAAAAAATCTTCTAGATATAGCATTAATCAACACAAGGTGCTGCATAGCATGATTCTGGAAGGCACCTAAGTCCCCATCTACTGAACTGTGGAAAACTCTTCTTGCATAATATAGTATGAGACTAGAAAGAATTAATTGTGTAACCTTAGAAAGAGAATAAACATTAATTGCAATATGAAATCCATTACACCAAGTTTTAATATCTAGTATATTCTAATATTAGCAGTCACCTTCACTTAACATTGTCTAACTGTAGTCTAAGGTGAAATCTCACAAATATTTGTTATAGATGCAATGCACTTTTTGGTTTTAGTCAGAGGCAGGAGAGCAAAGGGAAAGAGAAGGATGGTTAAGTGATAAGGACGTGATTAGGAGGGGAGAGAGAATTGTGGGAGGGTGTTGGGATATAGGGTTGAGGTAAGGTTGTACATATAATGCAATGACATTGATGGGACAGTGAAACTATGAAATGAAATAGAAGTGAAGGAAGACAGAGCAAGGAAAAATAGTGCACTGCAGAGTTGCACAGTCAGACAGTATAATGCTGCTACTCTTAATTCATCCCTCAAGTGGTTTAAAATATATTTCATCATTTAGACCCATTGGCTACAATGAATTCAATATTGCAGTCCAATAGGTTTCCAGTTGCAGTCCAATAGGTTTCCTATTACAGTGGAAACCTATTGATTCCCTACTGCTCTTACAATGGGAATCCAATAGATTTTCCATTATAAGAGTAAATGGGTCCTGTCCCTCTACCTGGGAGTCCCTTAACATGTCTTTAGGCTCTAAACTAGAAACCGGTGGGACAGCAGTTGTGTTTCTCCTCAGAGTGATAGCCTAGGTCATTATTTTGTTTCTCATTTACTATAGTCCTTATGTTCTTCTTTTTTTTATAATTCATATTTTATTAGCAAATTTTCTATTACAGGGGACAGAGATTACAACATATTATGCATATACTCCGAATGTTACATGAGCTGTCCCCAACCCCTTCCCCCACCCCATACAGCAGCAGTCTGTATAGTAATAGAAAAATACTATGTAATATCACAAATCAAGGATCAATGGTTATAGTGACTCATTTACCTAATCTGGCCATGATTAGCGTGTGAAGGGATCCCAAGTATTCTTGTACCACTGCAACTTATTATGGGGCTGGCTATCTCTTTCTCTGTACGTAGATTAGCCAAAATTTCATTAACCATTCTGATATGTTGGGCTCACTGTATCCCTCCAATGCCGAAGCACAATTTTTTTAACAGATAATGCAATCATGAGAATGTGAAATCTCCTGATTCTCACCTTGATAGAGGATAGATCTCCCAACAAACATACGTCTGGGGTGAAGTAATCCTGCAAACCCAATATAGGATCTAGGTTAGTCTGTATGGCTACCCACAAAACTTTATCTTGGGGCATGACCAAAGACATGAAGAAGCATGCCATTCTCTTGACATCCTCTGGTACAAGCCCCCGAACTTATAAGACCCCATTTCCTCAACTTCACAGGGGTATAATACATGTTATGCATAATGTGGTATTGCATAAGGTGAGTCTATCCTGAGGAGCTATTTATGGCAGAACTTCCATAAGGCTGACCAATTGGAGGTATATTGAGGAAAAAAGAGACCCAGAGCCTAGTGGGGCCTTCAGGTCTCCATATTTCAATAAAATAGGACACAATATATTTTGGAAATAGCGCCTGGTGACCCCAACAAGGAGGAGAGATCAGATACAAACAGAAAGGCAGGTGGGCGAGGAGGATGTTACCAAATACTGTAGAAAGGAGATGCTTTAATTGGACCACCCTGAAGTGAAAAGCTAATGGAATGTCAAATTTACAAATTATATTAGAAACTGAGAGCCATTCTCCTCAGTCATCCAGAAAAGTAGAGATTATCCCATCCCAATTTGGGGTAACCATTCTGAGACATCATCATTTTGTTTATTGTGAAAGATGGGAATTCCAAATAGACTAGGACAAGTCCAAATATGGGGAATACTGCAGAAATGAACAAAGCTGCGTGTGAATTCTAAGGGACGTTCGAATAGTGGGACAGCTAACGGTGTCAGGAAGGGACACTATTTAAGATAGAACATTGTCTGGGGTCAATGTTCTCAGACTGAATAAAGTCTAACTCAATTTTGAGCCAGTCCAGTCTTAAGTATTCTGGACCCAGATTCACCAGCGCATATACTTTGCAATGTGACTAGCCCAGTAGTAAATTGCCAGATGGGGATCCAGAGTCCTCCATCCATTTTCTGATGACTAGTTTATAATATGCTAACCTGGCTTGTTTATTAGACCAGATAAAATTTGTGAAAATTCTGCATTTTCTGAAACCACGATAACGGAGTAAAGAGTTAAAGAGTGAGAGGGATAAAACAAGTGAGGAAAACGTTCATTTTAATTATATTAATGTGACCCCAGAGAGAGAGAGAGGAGGGAGTTTAGACCATCTATTGAGGTCCTGAACTATCACTTGGAAAAGAGGCTCAAATTTTCTTTAAACCAGGAGGAGGGTTACTCGTCAAATTAATACCAAGGTATCTGAGAACACAAGAAGACCAGCCAAGACCAAAAGGAGACAAATCATTTTTGAAAACCTTATGATTGAGAGGGAAAATGGAGGATTTATTTATATTCAGCTCATAGTTTGAGAGAGTACTGACCTTGGCGATTTCCCTTAACATGACGGGAACAGATGTTTTGGATGAGATAAATGAAGGAGGAGATCATCAACATAAGCCGTGATCTTCACCACTTGATTACCTATCGGATACCGCTTATCTCTGGGTTATTGAGAATGTTTTGGATAAGGGCTCTAAATATAAATTAAATAAAAGAGGAAAGAGGGCATCCCTGCCTGGTACCAGAGGACAAAAGAAAGGGTTTGGAGAATGCTCCATTGGCGGAGACTCTGGCAGAGGAGTTTGATATAAGGCCCGAATCCAGTCTATAAACTTGGCTGGAAAACCGAATACTTTAAGGGCCTGAAACATGAAATTCCAGTCGCATAATCAAATGCTTTCTTGGCGTCCAAGAGACCAATCCCACAGGAAAGGCAGCATCCCTGGACACCGAGGCAATGTGTGACAGGGTATGTAGATGATCAGCTGATGAACACCCTTCATAAACCCCACCTGAGACATATTGATCAGGTCTGGAAGGACCTGTGTTATTCTATCAGCCAATATCTTCAAGAGAATTTTAACATCTTGGTTCAATAAAGAAACTGGTCTGTAGCTTTGCACTAATTCTGGATCTTTGTTGGGCTTAGGAAGGAGAACCATCAGGGCTTCAAACAGAAGTGTATCTATTCTTGTACCAGAAAGAATGTGACAGTACAACCGGTGAAGAACCGTACCAATTGTGATTGAAAAGTTTTATAGAATAAAGCAGAAAAACATCTGGTCCTGGGACCTTGTCTTAGAGCAAAGCCCGATGACCTCTGATATTTCCTCCAGAGATACTGGGGAGGATAGGAATTTCCTCTGTGGCTCAGATAAAGAGGGTAGAGAAGAATTCTTCAGGTAGGCCTCAAGCTCTTCTAAGGAAGGGGGTTGTCCATGTCCCTGTATAAGTGCTCATAGTATGAGGCAAACTCTTGCACAAACTCAGAAGGGGACACCTTCAGGGAACCATCCACCTGGGCCCTAATTGGAGGTATGAACCTAGTAGATTCCTGTTGCTTTAACCTCAAGGCCAGCAGGCGACCTGTTTTTCCCCTTGATCGGTATAGCTTGCTTTGGTGCAAATAATAGATAGCTCTGCTTTCTTCCTCAACAGATCTAAGTATTTATCTTTAGCTACCGAAACTCCTCATATCCTCTTGTGAGGCATTATAGGATAGCGTGGTTTCCAGAGACCTAATTAGAGATAGTGAAGCTAATAGTTCCGCCTATTGAGTCTTTTTTCTTTTTGTGGCTAGGCTAATAATAATACCTCTCATGTAAGATTTGAAAGCACCCACAACATATCAGGTGCCATGTCCTCAGAGGAATTAGTGGAGAAAAGAAATCATCTGCTCTCTATTAGGTCACGGTATTTGATATCTTTGAGCAGTTGGCCATTTAATTTCCATCGGGTTTCTTTATGGGGAATATTAAGAAAAGCCAAATGGAAGTCACCAGAGAGTGATCTGACACTGGGTCTGGCTGAATCGAGGCAGATAGGAACCAGGGCAGAAGGACCTGAGAGAGAAAAAGATAGTCGACATGAGACTGGGTTCTGTGTACAGGCGAATTGAAAGTACACTCCCTGTCCTTAGGGTGTAGTAGACACCACACATCACACAGTCCGCACTCAATCCAGAAAGTCCCTAAAGGCCCTCTGTCCAGGTGACAAACCCTCGACCCGCTACCAGACTTATCCACTTCAGGATCAAGAACCAAGATGAAGTTCCGCCCATAATCATACCAGTGGGAAGCATGGGAAGGAGTATGGAGATAAGCTTCATAAAGAAGCCTGGATCATCTGTGTTAGGCCCATAAATGCTGCCAAGTAAAATTAGTATCGACCAGAGACTCCCATGGACCAGGACATATCTACCGTCCGGGTCCCTGAGAACTTGTTTAGAGATAAAGGGAATGCCTCTATTGACCAGAATCATAACCCCACAGCTATTAGTGGACCCTGAGGCAGTAAACACCTGCCCAATTTGTTGCCTCCTAAGTTGCAGAGATTCACTTTCCAGTAAATGAGATTCTTGCAAGAATGTGATCTGAGAAAATAATAAGCTTAAATGTTTTAACACTTGGTATTGTTTAACTCTTTTCCTTATCCCTTCACATTCCATGTAGCAAAATTTATACTACTGGCCATCTAAATAAAAAAAGAAGAAAAGGGAGACTCTATGTGAGATCTAGGAATTACAGCAATCAGAATTAAGTGACCAGAGCCCATGTTTGCTGCTGTATGCCCTCCCAACCCAACATCAACTTCCTCCCACCCACATCCCCCACCACAAAATATTCCAAACCAGCCCAACGAACAAGTAAAATGAAAATCATAAACATAGTATCACCCTCCCCACCCCAACTGTCATGAGCAACGTTCAGCACAATACTGTTTTCCTTCCTCCCTCCAACCTCCCAAACATGTACCCCAAAACCCTGTCCTAATATGTGAACCTTCTTATACAAACAATGGTCAGTAATAACAAATCGAGTAAAGATAATGTGAGTGGTAATAGACAAATACTGGACTCCTGACATCCAGGAGAGGGAAGGGGGTAGAAAGAGCAACCCCACTTGGGAGCAGTCCAGAAAACCCTAATACCTGAGAAGGAAACAAGCAATGTAAAGCATAAGAGAAGAATATGCTATCGTAACTGCTGCCACTAGCAAGATTGAAAATTTTCCCAGTGACAAATAATAGCCAAAGAACTAGATGCTCCCAAGTAGCGGATCTCTATCTGTTCCCAAGCCCCCACTGTTATCTGTACCCGGGAAAAATAAATACCCGAGACAAATAAAGGGTTGAACCATCAAAAGAAGTATTGCAAAAGCGCCCTCTGGTGATGTTATCTCAAAGCGCTGATACCAAGAGGTCGCTCTCTTAACTAGTGCCCTAGCAATCAAAACACCCAGCCTGAGGGCCTTCATTATTTTAACTAGATCATGAGAAATAATTTGGTGTCCTTGTAAGAGAGAAACCGAGAATGAGATCCGTGGAGAAAAAGGGAACTTCCTCCCAGACAAGACACAACCCCTAGAGAAAAAATCCTGAGATATGAAGCTGCTCCAAAACACTGAGCGCTAAGATGTAAAGCACAAGAGATCAGAATTTGATGAGGATAGTCCCTTCATCATGACACTCAGGAACCTTCGAGACCGGACAGTTATTCATTCCTCTGTTAACACAGTAGCACGAAAAATCTCTTCTTCCTTCCATCGCAGGGCAGAATGAGACCAACCAACTAGATCAAGTGTCCCGAAACAAATCAGGCAAAGCAGCCTTAAGTCCCACAAGAGCAGCTTCAGGATTCTTGTATGTTGACCAGGTACCATCCACTAGTACCTGCAGTCTAGCTGGATACCCCATTCTAAAGCAAAGGCCTGCTGCTATAACTTTCGATACAATAGGGTGAAAAGCAGTGCGCTTTGCCTGACCGATCCTGGTAAATCTTGGGCAATTCTGAGCCTGGCATTTTCCATTTCACTTCTTGCAGCTCTCTCACTTTTGCCAGAAAATGTTGTCGCCCAGGTAATTTAAAAGCAACAAATAATGGGATGTGGCGTTGCTCCTGGAGATGGCTTGAGTCACAGGACCTATCTTTCAATGATGTACTTGGCCCCAAGGGAGGTGGACCAGCGACCTTTTCCATCAGCTTCTGCACAAATGCAGCATGTTCTGGCCTTTCCTCCCTTTCTGGAAGGCCCAAGATAACAATATTGTTTCTTCGGCTACGGCCCTCCAAATCTTCCAACTTAGCTTCCAGACTAGAAATCCTTTGCCATATAGCTACGAGACGGGATCAATTTTTTCCACTTGCTTCTCAAGAGAGGAGATTCAGCTGCATTATCTGAAGTTTTCATCAGTGACCTCCTCGAGTTTTTTAGAAAGGATTTAATTTCAGCTGAGATTTCTTTGATTTCCTCCGGAAGGGTTTAAACTCTTCCAAAATCTGCTCAAAGTTAAGAGTTCTTGCTCAGTGATCAGGCTTTGAAGCTCAGGCTTATCCACCTGCACTTGGGCCCTTGATTTTTAGGGGCCTTCTTGGGAGTGACTGGCGGTGTGTGCTTCTGTGGAGGCTTCTTCATGTAGACCTCCATGTATCGATAAAACAAGCAAGCAGGAGCCCGGGATATTTAGAAGGCGATAATCCATAATCTTTCTTGTTTTTAGGAGAAATAATGACCAAAATAGCGATTATTTGCAGTTAGGAGGCTGGAGCTATGCAGAGGAGCTTCTACTGGTACACTGCATCACGTGAGCCCCCTAGCCCTTATGTTCTCTTGCACTCTCTTTAATGGTCTCACAGTGTGACCTACATAAATAGATCCACAAGGGCACCCTCCAACATATGGCATGAAGACTGTACAGCAGTCACAATATGTCTTCAGTGGGTATTTTATTTTAATTAAAAGAGATAGGAAATTATTTTACATAATTGCCTGCCCTTCCATCTTCTTTTCCATGCAGGATATATATTTTCATATGTGTTGATCATTTTGTGATAAATAAATAATCTAGCTCTGGTGTGCCCTCAGATATACATAGAGGTCCACTATCCTTATCGGCTGCTGCTATTTGTTTTCATAGTTCTAAGACATTCTATGACATCATCTATAGCCTGAAATAATGTTATTGATGTCATAGAATGTGCAGACAGTATGAAAAGATAGATCAGCAACTGTTGAGGATGGAAGGATTCAGAGTAGTTACAAAGGTAACAAAATTATATTATTAAGTTAACATAAAAGGTCAAAACATATCAGAATATTGGATAGACAGTAACAGGACAATGGGTGGACATCTAGAGGTGTAAAACTTTCCTAACACCTTACGGGTGTTCAAAATAATCCTCTCTGTTAACAAATTTGTACATGTTACAATGCTGCAGCTAGAAAAATCCTGGTTTAAGTGGCAATGCGGCTGTTTCAGGGTTCAAAAGTGGCTTTGAGTAAGGTAATCCCAATATTCTTCCTCCTACGAAAAGTGATTCTAGAGGTACTTCCCACCAAGGGGCTATTTCAGGGTCCCTATGTAAGATTTTCCATCTTCCTCACAAAATCTTCTGTAATGCTGCAGCTTGGTAGTTGTAATCTAGTACTGCCTTTAAATTTCAAATTCAGTTTCCAAAATGATACCCTTTCTACTATTTCTGCTTTGTGATATCCCCTTTGGTCCCCCCACTGAGTATCCTCTTTCTCAGAATCTGTCCAACAGCAACCCTGCCTCCCTGACATAAGTGTCATGTTCACAATTCCTTTTTATTCTCAGAGAATGGCCATAAGGAATTCTGTTGACCAGATTCTGGGGATGTGAGCTCTTTCCCGAAAGATTGTATGCAGTGGATTTCCTGTAGGGTGGACAGATCACCTTGTTATCTTGTTAACTAAACCCGATCTTTATATCTAGTACTATCTCTCTTGGATTTGCATTAGAGTACACTTCAGATTTTCCAAAATAGGTTATTTGCTGCATATCCCTCACCCCAGCATGCACACAATGTCATCAATAAAATGTAACCATCAAATAATGTGTCTGAGGTGGGGATTGGCAGCACTGAAACCACCTTCTGTTTCCAGTTTCACAGAAAAATGTTGGCATAATGAGGCAGCCAATGAAGCCTCCTAAGCCATCTTTCTTATCTGTAAGTAAATTTCCTACAAAACTGGAAAAATTATGGTACAAAACAAAGGAAAGGAGTTCAAGAATAAAGTTTGTGGATAATCTCTCATTTGTTCACTGCACCAAAGTGTTTTCTCCACTGTTTCAATCCCTTGTCAATGTTTTGTGCAAGTGTATGGGCTGTCTATATCTATATTCAGCCAACAAAAATCCAGTTCCCAAGTGTTCCTTCAATTTTTGTCATCAGGTCAGCTACATCTCCAAAGTAACTGGATGCCTGTGATACCAGTTTCTTGAGAAAATGGTTCACATATCCGAAGGGACTTTCACTGAATGACCCAATGCCAGATACCATGGGCAACCCAGAAGGATCCCTCATAGATCTGTGGACCTTGGGGAGCGTATAAAATGTCAGACAGACTGGATAGTCAGTTTTCAAGAATCTGGCTTTGTTTTTACCCATCAAACAGTCCACCAGAGCAGTAAAATGTTTTGGTACAAAACAGTTTTGAAAGCATGAGTTGGGTTAAAGGTTAACCTCTTGTAGCAAAATGGGTCATTTAACTGCCTGTTGATTTCCTTGTGTATTGTTCCACATTTTTACCACCACCATTCTGCCTTTGTCCATGGGCTTTATAATTATATTTTTATCATTTGGAGCTCTTTCAAAGTCAATTTTTGCTCATGGACAATATGAAAATAGTGGTGGCTGTGGGTATTTTTGAAGTTAACATCCTCTTTCACCGTGTACTCAAACACATTAATTGTGGGATGCCTCATTTGTTAAGAACCAAAATCACGCTTTTGCCCTGAGGCCTGTTCTATAACCCTTTGAAATGAGTACTTCATTTTTTTGTTCTACTGAGCCCTCATTTAACTCCTCAACATTATACACATGCTGGTCAGATAAATCAAAAGAATCATCAAGTGACATAAGTAAATTAATGCCTTCTGTTAATGCCCTTCATTTGAGTCTATTGGGGCAACAGATTCCTCTTCCTCTTCATTCCATAGGCATATTGCTAAGTCCAGGTTATTTTCTGGTTTGCATGTGGACTCTGTAGGCCTGACGGGGTCAAGAAGCCCATATTTGCCTGTTGATTTTCTTTGTTCCTAAAATGATACTTGAGACCAATTTTCCTGAAGAGTCTAAATAAGTCCACCTCAAACAGAAATAATTACGACTTTGCTTAAGGACAAAAAATAGACCTTTGGATAGTAGCTTTTTGAATGTCTGTTAATTGCTGATAAGAAATGTTAATAACTGTTATTTGAGTCACTTCTTCCTGGCTGATTTCTGTGCCTTGTATGAACTCCACCTTGTCCCTGCCCTCCTCCCTTCCTTTTCCTTTTCCTTTTGTTTCATTTGGTCATGCCCCCCACCCATGACTCTAAAGCATTAACTCTTCTTGTGTCGCTGGCACCACTCTGTTCTCTTGTATCTTTTTATTATTGTTCTGACTTTTAAAATTTTTGCATATTTGGGATTGACCTCCACTGAGGGATCTAAATGTCTTGTCCCAAGAAAGATTCCCCTTCATGATCTTTCTTGTCCCTCTTAAATTTGGATCTTTGGAAAATGGGCTTTAAATAGCCCAGACTGTCAGCAGTCACCAGCAGATTGGTAGTAGCCTACAGAAACAGTGAGAGCCAGCAGATTGGGTGATGAGAACAGCAGGGGAGTAGAACAGCCCCCTGACACCAAGGCAGAGTGAAACAAGCAGAGCTTAGTGGCTAAGAAGGCTCCATGTAGGAGCCAATTGGAGCAGAGCTGCGCCTCCTCACCTGGCAGCAGCCAATCACAACGGCTGCTTCAGTATACCAGGAAGGAGTGGAATGAAATTGGGCTTTAAATAGCCCAGACAGTCAATGGTCACCAGCAGATCGGGCATTAAATAGCCCACAGAAACAGTGACAGCCAGCAGATTGGGCGGTGAGAACAGCAGGTGGAGGGAACAGCCCCTGACACCAAGGCAGAGCTGGGACATGCAGAACTGGCAGGCTAAGAATATCCATGAAAGAACCAATTGGAGCAAGCTGTGCCTCCCATTCAGTGGCAACCAATCACAAGGGCTACTCCAGTACACCAGGAAGGTGCAGGGACATATACAGAATAGGCCACCAAGTGCTCCCCAAACTGTGTCACCCTTCACTTAGGACCCTCAAGACAAGGACAGCACAGCACAGTCTGCCCACGGAGTCAGCTCAATGAGTCAGCCAGCAGTCGGACACTCTGTTGCTCAACAGGTAGACAGGTGAAGCAACAAAGGAATAAATTACATGACAGAACTTAACAAGAGGAGGCAGGGTAGGGTAGAAAAGGGCAAAGCAAGTAAAAGTTGGTGCTAAAAGATATGCCCTATCTAGAGTAAGGGAAATAAGGGTTTAAAGTAAGTAAAAGTTTGGAATGGAGAAACACCTAATCTAGGGTAGGGGTAAAAGAGGATTGGAGTAAGCAAATTAGAAACAGACAAGGTAAACAATAAATATGCTGAGACTGGTGCAGTGCAATGCAGTGGCCATTGGGCAGCAGTCTTCAGAAGACTTTCTGGAGACTGCAGTGCTGACCTATCTGTGCACCTCTCTGGGCTGATGGGAGAGGTTGCTCAACCCAGGCTGATCTTGGCTAGGTTTCTGGAGGTCTATTCGCCCACCTAGGGGCCACCAACTCATGCACCACTCTAGCAGGTGGGACTGTCCGATGGAGGCACCTGCAGTAGTGACCAGAGAGGATGTGGGTGTCCTCCGTAGGGAAGGCCCTAAGGAGGGTGGCAGAGGACCCAAGAAAGGAGGAAGCAATTCCTGGTGGGGAATCCATTGTTGGGGGATAGATTTGAGGACAGGGAGGGAGGGGGAGAGTGTGGTTAGGTGCCTACTTAGTGCAATGGCTTGGAGGGATGGGAGTGGATTCTGAGGATCATTAGGGCAGCAGGTCAGGAGGAAGAGCTGGATGTCATTGTCCACCTGAGGATAAATGACTTGGCTAGGGATGAGGCCAGGAGGTGCAGGAGGAGTTCAGGAGTTGGAGGGGTCTTAGGCAGGTAGCAGGATCAGTGGCCTTTTCTGAGGTGTTGCCTGTCTATGACAGGGGAGGATAGGGTACTCTGTACCAGGAGTTTTAACCAATGGTTGAAGGTGGTGCAAAAGAGTAGAGATATGGCTACATTAGCAACTGAGGTCCCACCTGGAGGGATGGAGGCCGATATGGGGGATGGCCTGCATCTGTCCAGTAGGGGAACCACAGAACTGAGAATAGTTTAAATGCTACACTGGAAAGCATTTAAACTAGCCAAAGGGGAGGGTAACAGGAAGGAACCAGAGAGACATAAACTGTCCATACCTGCAAGCTGAAATAATCAATAGGAAAACCTTAAGGGAGGGAAATCACCAAGGGTACCTAATAGCAGGAAAATCTGTATGAAAGAAATGAAGATGGAAGGGAATGAAGGCAGAGGAAGTAAGGAGGTAGGCAACTATGAGGGAGGTACTGCTGGTGGGGACTTCAGTCTGCCAGATGTCGATTGGAGTATCCCAGCTCACAGCTGCAGCTAGGAGCAGGATATCCTGGCACCCTGCAGGGCATTACTCAGGAAACTAGTTAGAGAGCCCACTCATGAGGGAGCAATATTGGACCTGGTACTCACCAATGGGGATAGCATTGCAGATGTCATGGTGGGTGATCACCTGGGACCACTGATCACTACAAGGTGTGGTTCAATCTAACTACTGAGCCAGAACTGAACCATACTAAGGTGAGGGTCCTGGACTTCAGGAGGGATGACTTTACAAAGATGGGGGAATGTCTCAGAGATGCCCTGTTGGGAGGGGAAGGACATGGCTGGAGTGGAGGAACAGTGGGCAAAACTGAAAGGAGCCATAGGGAAGGCAACAAACCTCTGCATCAGGCAAGTAAGCAAAACCAAGAGGAAAAGAGACCGTTATGGTTCTCAAAGGAGGTGGCTGGGAAGGTAAGGGCAAAAAGTTAGCATTCAGGAGGCATAAGGAGACACAGAAGGAAGAGGATAGGGAGGTATACAATGGGAAGCAGAAGGAGGCAAGGAAAGCAGTCAGGAGCACAAAGGCACAAACGGAGAAGAAAATAACCCAGGCAGCAAAGAAAGGAGACAAGACATTTTACAGGTATGTAAGCAAAAGAAAAAAGACCCATGAGGGTTGTAAGGCTAAGGAGGGAGAAAGTGAGTGTGTGGCAGGGGACCAACAAAAACAGACACACTGAACAAATATTTTGTTCAGAGTTCACAGAGGAAGGGAAAGTCAAGGTACCACAGATAAGAGACAGGAGCATTGAATGAAGAAACTTGGACACTAGTTCATTTACAGAGGAAAGAGTCCTATAGGAACTCTCAAATCTGAAAGTGGACAAGGCAGTGGGGCTAGATGGGATACATCCAAGGATATTCAAGGAGCTCAGAGAAGTGCTGGCTGCACCTCTGACAGTCCTGTTCAATCACTCACTGGAGGCGGGGTGGTCCCGGAGGACTGGAGGAGAGCAGATGTAGTCCCACTTCACAAAAGTAGTAGCAGGGAGGGAGTTGGCATTTACATGCCAGTCAGCTTGACTTCAGTAGTAGGAAGGTAATGGAATCAATGCTGAAGGAAAGGATTGTGGAATATCTTAAAACCAGCAACTTACAGGATCCGAGGCAGCATGCATTCACTGGGTGGAGGTATGTCAAACAAATCTGATAGATTTCTTTGACTGGGTGAGCAGGAAGTACATCAGGGTGGAGCAGTGGATGTGGCCTACCTAGATTTCAGTAAGGCATTCAATACCATTCCACTTATGAGACTCTTAAACAATCTGGGCAGCCTGGGAGTGGCTCCAAAAGTGATAAACTGGATAAGGAATTGATTAAGGGACAGGCGGCAGCGGTAGTGGTAAACGGAGTTCACTCAGAGGAATGAAGTGTGACTAGTGGGGTGCCACAAGGATAAGTACTGGACTGGTCCTTTTATTGTCTTTATAAGCAACATTGTGGAGGGGCTAAAGGAAGGCATGCCTTTTGCAGATGACACTGAACTCTACAATAGGGTAGACACTCTGGGGGTGTGGTGGTGGAAAAAATGAGTAGGGATCTAAGAAAGCTTGAAGAATGGTAAAGAGTGTGGCAGCTAAGTTTCAATTGTGAAGAACTGCTAAAGTATGCACTTGGAGCACAGAAACCCAGGGGTGGAATTCAAGATGGGGAGTGGTACTGATGACCACCAAACAGGAAAGAGACCTGTGGTAATCATATCTGATGACCTAAAGATGGACAAACAGTGTTACAAGGCAGTGGGAAGAGCCAGTGGGATGCTAGAATGCATAGGAGGGTATCACGAGCAAAAAGGAGAGGTGGTGATACCACTGTATAAATCATTGGTGATACCTCATCTGGAGTACTGTGTCCAGTTCTGGAGACCACATCTCTGGAGGACACAGACAGGGTAGAGGCGGTCAGAAGATGGCAACTAAAATGGTGCAAGGTCTGCACCAGAGATCCTATGAGGAGAGACTAAAGGTCCTCAATGTGTACACCCTGGAAGAAAGGAGGGAAAGAGGAAATATTACAGCGACTCTCAAATACCTCACAGGTATAAATAAGGTACAGGAGGGGAACATTTTTAGAAGAAAAAGATGCTCAAAACAAGGGCCATAGACATAGACATAGAAGTTGACGGCAGATAAGGACCATAAGGCCCATCCAGTCTGCCCATTTCTTTTCTACCTTATAAATGTGCCATCGGCCTTTGCTCTAAAGCCATGATATATAAAGCTTGAGGGGAAGGCTCAGGAAATGTGAGGAAGTACTTCTTCACAGAAAGAGTGGTGGATGCCTGGAATAGCTTCCTAGCTGAGGTGGTGGGGCAAAAACTACGGATTCAAAAAGCATGGAACAGGCAAAGGAACATTAATCATTAGGGAAGGGAGGGCTATACTGGAGATTAAATAGGGTCTGTGGCATTAAAGTAGGTAGGAAAATGGGCAGACTTGGGCTGCCAAGCGGTCCATATCTGCCATCAATTTCTATGTTTATATGCACTCTTTTACCACCTGTTCATGTTTTTTTTAAACTTCATTTTTAATTCTTGTATCATAGACATGTCTTATGACTAATATTACATACAGCAAACAGACCATCTGCTTTAAGTAACATTTGGAAAAACTATTTCCCTTAATCAAAGAATACATTATGAATTAGCTGTGTAGTGATACATCATTGGAGGGTAACTATATTTTCTTAATTTCCTGTAATTAAGTCCATATTCTGCCTTTCATGAGTCCATGAGCTACATGGCCTTTCTTGATGTAACAGGATTGTCCAGCAATCTAGTCCAATAATATCAGCATCCCTATATGGGACAGTTGATGCCATGTATAACTACTTAATAAAGAAAGAAAGGAAATAATATTTATGTGGCAATCTTTTCACATTAGCTACAGAATCTGCTACCATTCCCTCCCAAATCACAGACTAAGAATAAGAAAAAAACAGAACAACAAATGGAAAGAACAGAGAACCCAACCTAACTGATATTTGTATAGTATAATTTGCCTATAACCTATCTTGTCATGTATGTCCTAACCAACTTCTTACCCTTGATCAGTGTATTTACAAGTGTTTTTCTGTATCTGTTACGCATATATAAGTGCACTGATGTATCTGTTGTGTACCAACTATTGAACCGTGACCTTATCAGGTCCATCTTGTAAATGAGCCTTGCTCAATGATGTTCCCCTGAATAAAGATTTGATTGATTGATTGATTTGTAAACCAACCAGGCTCCCAGACGAGACTGAGATACCTCCCTTTATCTAAGAAAGCAACCATGTAAAACATTCAAACACTGTAGACATTAGAGTCCCATATTGTAGCACTTAGTAAACTACAGTCTCTAAAGAGTCCAAAACAATATTATTTCTCAGGGTACCGTACATCCAGATCGTCCTCATCCTCCAGTTCCTCTGGTCTAACTCTCGAATCCACCACTCTATGTTCAGCTGATCTATTGGCTTCAACAGGATCCAAGAAGATAAATGTTTTATTTTGGTAGACAATCGAAGCCGTTCTGGAGAAATGATTGTGTGCGACATTTTCAGGTCTCAAGGACTACGCCTCACCGCATTGAACTTTTGTGCCTCTGCCATGTGGCGTAACTAATATCTGGGAAAACATGCACAGGGGACTCATCTTGCATTAACAGAGCCACTCAGTGAGCATAGGGAAGAATCTTATCCCTTGCTCCAACACTCGAAGCAATAAACATCAAGGCACGAGGTCACCCGGTATTTTTTTCAATGTCCCAATTTTCTTGTGATCCCTCTGACAGCAATTTCTCCCGATAGCTGTCATTATTAGTCATAATTGGGTGATCACCCTCCAAACTTTCAGGTAGACCTACTATCCGAATATTTGCTGAGCAGGACTGGTTCTCTAAGGTTTCTATTCTAGCTCACATATGCTGCAATTCTTAGCCATTAGAGCTGTGGCTCCGGTAGATGCATCAGCCTGTGTGCTGATCTGTTGCAGTTCGCCTTTCAATCCATCTACTGTTGTTTCAAGGACTAGGACGCATCCATTAAAATCATCCATTTTGGCGCGCTAATGAGCAGCTAACTGAGAAGACGTGTGTCCCGCTGTTCGCCAGGGTAACCAGTAATTAAATATTAAAATACGGAGTTTTTGCCCCGGAGTGAAAAGAACGGCAGTAATAGGTGGCGGAAAGAATCATGGACGAATATTTAACATCCATGCCCTCTAAAAGCCAGCGTACAACTGGAAAGGCTAAAAAAGAAATGGCGAGTTCTGGAGCAGAAAATTCAGGCCTGGTCTCGCTCTCCGCAGCAGAAGTAGCGGTCTTGGGGAAGGAATTGACGGGCAGGTGATTGCAGCCCTGAGCCACAGCTAATCAAGTTAGAGGATAAACTGGAAGGTAAACTGCAGGAGGTTCTGGAGCAGCAGTCACACCAGAGCTCTCGGCTGGCGGAAGTGGAGGAAAGCATTTCCAGGCTGGAGGATGAGGTACTGATGGTCCCAGAGCAAGTCCGCAAGCATAAAGAGAATTGAGGAGTTCAAAGAGGCTACGCACTATCAAGAAAACTACCATCGAGGCTGAACTTGCGCCTCAGAGGGCTCCTGAGGGATCGGAGGGAATGATGCATTAGACTTTGCAGTAGAGTGTTACCCGAGTTACTGAGCCTGAAGCTGAAAATGGCAGGGTCAAGTTGGAGTGGGCTCATCGGTAGGCGTGGCCCCCGCGGATCAGCCCCACGCCAGATCATTATGCGATTTCACAATTTTCAGGACCGAGCCAATGCTGAAGGTGTATAGGTCCCGAGGTCCTCTGAGCTTTGAAGACCACAGGCTGTTCTCTTGCAGGATTATTCGGCCTGGCTGCTTAAAAAGCGGAAAGCCTTTAACGGGTGATGATTCAGTTAAGAAACCTCAAGGTGGAAAACTTCCGACTTAACCTGCTACACTCGAATTAAATATGAAGGGCAACCTATTCATTTTGGGAGCTTGAGAAAGCAGAGGAGTTTGTCAAGGGCCTTTAAAAGGAAAGTGAGCTGAGTAATGACAAGAGAAGCATGTAGAGGCGAAAGCTGAACATGAGGAGTCTCTGCTACCTTGGTGTTATAATGTTGTGATGTTCCTGCTAATTGGTTTTACAATGAAGAAGTTTCAAACTGTTCGGTTGGCGCCGTTGCTTTGTTATTATGAAGAGGACACTGAGGAGGCCAGCTCAGAGTCATAGAGAATTGGACTAGCGGGTGTGAACAGCTTGGAGAATAAACTGAGATGCACGCTATCTCCTGCCTACCTGGAGGGCTATGGAAGGATTGCAAAGCCCAGAGGGCTGAGGACTGTGGAACTACAGAAGAGTGCTGTGGCTCGTAAGGTAGGAGCGGGGAGGGCCTTTGCGTGTTATATGATGGCGCAGCCTAGCCCCGCGCCTCTCCGCCAACGCTGATCATACGACTGTGGGTTTGATGAAAATTACACCTGTTGCTGTTAAGGGAGAGTTGGGGGGCATGACAGGGGGAGAGGGGATGGGAAGGTTAGTGGGTTGGGCCTTGGGGAGAGGGGTGCCAGTGCGGAGTTGAGGGGCATGTTGGATTAGCCATGGGGAGGGGGGCAGGATCCCCATACAGGCCCATGTTGGCCTGGGTGGCCAGGAATTGTGGGATGGGGAGGGGGGCTCGTGGAATCGAGAGGAAGATATGGCGGGCTGTGGTGGGCTGATTATAGGATAGGAGGAGGAATGAGCAAATATTAAAAATATGCTGGATGGGCCCCACCCTGGACCGGGCGAGCGAAGGCATTAGCAATTCTGTTACACTCCTGCTCGCTGGTTTGAGAAAGGGGATGGGAGGTTAGGGTCGGGATGCAACGAGTGGGACTAAAGGGATGGAATAGTGTTAAGGAAGAAGAGTGTGAAGGATGGAGGAGGAGAGGGTGGTAGTTCGGAGGGTAGGGTAGGGAAGGGGACAGCTGGCCGTGATAGGGATATAGTCAGGGGGTAGCAGGTGTGGGGGAGAGAACTTGAGGTTAGGGTATAGAGAGGGAGACGATTCGGACCCAAATGGAGTATGGTGGGACTTTGGGAGTGGGAAGGCTCCGAAGGAGAACTGGGAGCTTGGTGGGGTGGCGGGACATGCATCTCAGTTGTGGTGGAGAATGTTGAACGTTTGTTGTCTTTTTTTTATCTCTTAACTTACACTTGTGCTATGTTAGCAATTAGTGTAAACGAGAGGGGTGGTTAAGGAGAATCAATCAAAAGGATGGGAAGGGAGGGAGGTAGGTGGTGGGAGGGAGGGAAGTTGTGGAGGGGATAGTTCTAAATGTTAAAAAGATAGATTTTATACAGTGTTTGTTAATAGGATAGTTACCTGGTTATACTTGAAGAGGAGGACGAAAAGTGGAACTCAAGAGAAAAGATGTACAGTATATGTGCTTGCAAGATTTGTGGTACCCTAGGTGCCTGCAACATAAGGTTAAATAGAAATGTTCATAAAATGGAAAATGCTGGGATGGGATGGGTGACCTGATAAACCTAAATGTTATATCATGGAATGTAAAAGGCATAGCAAGCCCAGTAAAGAGGACCGCACTTGACAGCATTAAGATGCAGGGGCTAGTGGCTTTGCTGCAGGAGACCCACCTGACAGACCTGGAGCATGCCAAGCTGGCAAGGAACTGGGTAGGGAAGTGCTTATGCCTCCTACTTGTCCCATAAAAGAGGGGTGGCAATACTTGCATAAGAACCTATTGTTTGAGGTGAAAAGGATAGTGAGGGACCCTAAGGAGGGTAGATATATCTTCACTACTGGGGTTTGGCAAGGTGAAACACATGTTTGGGTGTATTTATGCACCAGCAGTATATGATCCAGGTTTCTACTCCTTTGCTTGGCTTGCTTGTCAAAGAACAATTTCCTGGTCTCATTATGGGAGGGGATTTCAACTGGGCGATGGATGCGAGGATGAATCATTCGACAGGGAAGGGGCGGATAACGGAGGCTATGGGCCAGTGGCAAGTTGGTATAGCAGATCTGGACATGGTGGATAGCTGAGGGCCGCCAACCCCACTGGACGGGAGTATACATTCTACTCCAACCCCATAAGACGTGGTCCCGATTAGATTATATATTTCTGCCTAGGAGCTGGGTGGGAGGATAAGGAGATTAGTCACAGTCCCATTTTTATCTCGGATCATGCCATGGTAGTACTGAGAATTGCAGGAGAGGGGTGAGGAGATCCACAACCTGGAGGTTCTCCACATACCTGGCTAAGGACCGGGCATTCAAAGAACACCTGATAGAACAATGGAAGTTTTGGGCAGAAACGAATAATATGGGCGACGCTTCTAGGGGTACTTTTGGGAGGTGGGTAAGGCCTACATGAGAGGGGCTATAATAGCGTATGTAGGTAAAAATTAAGAAGCAGAGAAGGAGTAAGAGGTAGAATTGGAAAGGCAAGTGAAGGAGCTGGAAAAACGGGTAGGAGGAGGAGAAAAGGAAGCTCCGGTTGCTGACAACAGCAGGGAAGCCCTGAACTCTCTCCTGAGGAGGAAGCAGGGAAGGCGTGGTTTTCTGCCAGAGAAAGGTCTCTTGAGTGGGGAAATAAGCCCGGACCCATGTTGGTGAGACTGATGAAAGGGGGAGGTGCCCAACTAGGATCCTAAGAATTATGGGGGCAAGTTCTTACAAGGTCAAAGGATATAGCATGGTGTTTTACGAGTTTTATGAAAAGTTATATAGGCAGAGCAAGCAGGACAGGAGAAGAGTATCCAGGAGTTCTTGAACAAAGTGCCCATACCGAGGATTACAGATGAGCAGAAGGAGATATTAAGTCAGCCTATAACAAGAATGGAAATATTAGCGCCATACAGAAACTGCAGGAGGAAAGGCCTGTGGACTGGACGGATTCCCGTCGAGTACTATAGGATCTGGCGGGGCTAATGGCAGATGTGTTGAAGGAAGTCTTTGAGAGGGGGAGGAGGGACAGATTCCGACATTACCTGACTCATGCTATGAGGCTAATATTTGTCTGATTCATGAGAGTGGGCAGGAGGGGTCGGAGTGTTCAGCCTACCGACCGATATCTCTTCTCAATGTGGACATGAAGATTCTGGCTAAAAGTTTTGGCCATGAGGCTGGAGAACTTTTGCCGGAGGTGATCCACCAGACTAGACCGGTTTATTAAGGGACGACAGTCTTATCATAATGTACGTAGACTGTTAAATATTATATGGCGGGCAGGGCAAGCTGGAGCCAGGATAGGGGTACTCTATGGACGCGAGAAAAGCATTTGATAGGGTAGAATGGGATTACCTCTTTGAGGTAATGGGCCAGTTTGGTTTGGGGACTCGTTCATAGGATGGGTTAGGGCCATGTACTTGAAGCCCAGCACACAGGTAATGGTAAATGGATGCCTCTCTGAGAAATTTGAACTGAAGAGGGGACGAGGCAGGGGTGTCTGCCTCGCCTTATTGTTTGCCCTAGCAATTGAACCCCTGGCATCGCGATACGTCAGCATCAGGGCATGGTGGGATTAAGAGATGGGGAAGGAGGGAACACAAAGTGGCGCTTTATGCCGTCGATATGCTTCTCTTTCTAGGGACATGGTGATTCTATAAAACACCTGTTGATATTATTGGAAAATTTGCAAATTTCTCTGGTATAAGATTAACGTCAAGAAGTCCGAAGTCATGGGATTCCCAGATATTAGTTTGGAGGTGCGACAGAGAGGTTTTAGGGTGGTTAAATCAGACTTCAAGTACTTAGGGTTACATATTGGGTAGAGGTGGGAAGAATTGTATAAGTTGAACTATCACCCTTAATTAAAATGATATTGGTGGATTTGAAAGATGACTGCACTTGCCAATATCCTGGATTGGGAGGATAAATCTCATTAAAATGAACATTATTGAACATTATTCCTCGGATATTATACCCGATGCAAATGCTGCAGGTAAGATTAATACAGGGGACGTAAAAAGGTTAGAGAGGGGTTTGTGGACTTCATATGGCAGGAAAAAAACAGAATAAGCCTAGCAAGGCTTAAGACAGATAGATCTAGGGAGGGCTTAATTTTCCTGACTTGGGTACGATACAGAGCGGTGCAACTTAGGAGTGTGATGGATTGGATCCATAGGCCGAAGTAGCTAGCTGGGTGGGGCTAGAAGAAGAAGGGCTCCTGGCAGGCTGTCAGCATACCTACATAGTAAGGGCTACGGGCATATAGAAGCCTAGGAAGGTTAATCCTCTGGTGTGAGAGGCGTTGTTGGCCTGGGATCATTTATGGCGACGAAGGGACTGGCCCAGAGGAGACGGTTTTGCTCCCAATTGTAAGGAACCCCTTTTTATCCCGGGAATGGAGGATAGAGGGTTTCTGGAATGGAAAAGGGAGGTGTGGTAGTGTAGGAACTTTGCTGAAGAAGGGGAGTTGAGTGAGTTTAACAAGGTTAGAAGAGAGATAAAATTAGGGGCTTCACATTTATTCTGGTATCTTCAGGTAAGACCGTATGTCAGGGGTTGAGTAAGGGGGAAGTGTTGATTGTACCCAAATAGAATAGAGCAGATGCTAAGTCAGGCTAGGAAAGACTCGAAGGGTTTATTGGAAAGGTCACTAAGCAGGATAAGTTGAATCTGCCAGATTTGACGGGCCCCAAAAGCCCTGTGGGAAAGGGACCTGGGCCTGCAAATTTCGGAGAGAAACTGGGAGTTGGTATTGGGAATGCCAGAGGGAATCATGATATGTAACAAATTTAAGGAGGCATTTTTAAATTCCTGCACAGAATTTATTGGCCACCAGTAGCGGTACATCGTAGCACCCTGTGGTATCACCGAACTGTAAGAGATGTGGTAGGGGTTTGGGCACTTTTATCATTGTTTCTGGACATGCCCAGTTTTGGTTAAGTTTTGGGGAATGTAGTACAGGAGGTAAATAAAGGGATAGGGGTCGTTTGACTCGTGATCCCCTGACTTGTCTGTTCAGGGTGGAAAGGATAGTAGGAGAAGAGGAGTGGCAAATTTTACCTAGGTGGGCAAGAGTACTATTTGTGTTGGCAAGGCACTGTATCCAGAATACTTGGGTCACTGGAAATGGACCCACAATGGCTGACTGGAGGAGGTTGGTTATGCGGTCACTAGCCCTGGAGAGGTTCATGTGGGTAGCTAGAGATGGGGAGAAGAGGTTTATGAGGACTGGGCCCTTTTCTGGTGACTTTGAGCATCTCTGAAAACATAATGCTCCGCACGGGCTGGGACTCTAGGCATAGAGGTTGCATGAACTTAGGGAGGGCCCTCATGGGGTAGGAGCATTTGGAATGAACAACCGTTATCGGTGTTTTCTTTCTCTGACCTTGGCCCCCATGCATTAAGAGCATCTGCGAATCCGGAGGACTGTCCTCTGTGTTTAATAGCATGAAACGAAGGTCGGGGAGGCTGGGTTCAACAGTATATAGGGTTCCTGAGATAAGCCCTCACACTCGGTCACATCATTATAAATTGAATTAGTGTGATGTACTAATGAAATAACCAGGGTTATTTTCTCTTCGTTTGTCTGTCTGTATTTGCTTTCTGTTTATTGTCAGATGTAGCATGTATTATGTCGCCTTTTGTTCTGTGATGGAAAACTTTGATAAACAGAATATTCAAAAAAAGAAATCATCCATTTTCTGTTTGTGGTGGACATGAAGTAATTAAGGTTTCTAATTTTCTCCCAAGGTAGCTAAGCGTTTCTCCCGAGCAAGGCCTCCTCAGCCTGCATGGTTTCTTCAGGTCTGCTAGGCCTCTGCTTCTTCCAGCTGCACCAACTATTTTATCTCACTTAGGATTACCCATTTTAGGTAAGTTGAAGTTGCTTTTCCACAGGTGCAGTCCAAATTCAATTTTAGAGCCTGTAAAGGGAGGATTAGAGCAGATTTGATACAGAATTGCAGTGAGCTCTGAAAAGTTGCTGCTCGTTGCTCAGGCTCAACAATATCCCCGTTCATGTTTTTGTAGTTTTGTTTTCAAGCAATGCCCAAGCCTTGAAAATCTGGATTGCTTTGAAAGTATTGTAGCTTAGCTCTCAGTCTCTGTAAATGTTCTTTTGTTTGCTTGTACAGACTTTTGTCTTGCTCATCTGTATTTGTACAAGTTCCTTAGAACAACCAGCTAGTGCTCCCTCCCATCTTTTCCTCACGTCCCATTCTACAGTCCCAGAAGTAGGAGCTTTAAATACATGGAGCCTCTTGGTACTCTGTCCAAATCCACATACTGTTGCACTGTAACCTGGCCAAACCACTGGTTCACCTCCTTGTTTGAAGCCTTTTCTATTGTATGGAAAAGTTCTTTTAACTCATTCTTTTTGAATGTCTGCTGCTGTTCCAACCCAAATAGATTGTAGAGAACATCTCTGCAGTACTCGCTGCCTGCTGCATCACTCAGGCAGAATGGCTCTGCCTGGCTTTTAGTTTCTAAGTGTTTATTTCTCATGTCTGGTTCATTGCAGCTTGCACTTGTATTTGAGCTGGTGCTTGAATTCTGTAGGCCACTAACAGTCACTGTAAAGTTTCTCCCCAACCGTCTTGTTAGCACCTACTTATTTAATGCAGTATCATATTTATCTCATAGGTCTAATAAAATCTTTTACTATTTTTAGTAATACTGTGCAACAGTTTTCAGCTGGATTGATTTGGTGTCTTAAAATGGTTTAATAACTAAGTATGTTTATGTAATGGGGTTCCATCATTGCCATTTAAGAATCACATCTCCATTAGCAGATGAAATGATACTGGACTAAGCCACCTTAGGGAAAAGTTTTTTCTATAAAATAGGCATTGGTGTGGTCCTGTGTTAGACTCCCATGGATTTGGTACTAGTGTCATTCACTAAGACTGAGCACCAGTTTCACAAGTAATAATTTTCTTTCTTGTAAGAGAGGCATCAACCACTTTGAAGGTTGGAAAACAAAATAATCTATACACAAAAAATTGTTTAACTAAATCGTTATTTTGCCTCCAAAACCTTAAATATTCTGACCAGTACTTCACCTTTTTAACCTTTGTAATGTCTATTTTGTATGATGTCAATTTATATGTACTAATTCAACAGCATTTATGCACTGACACTTGCCTGTATCACTGATTGGCAGTCAAAGAGTTAATGAATATGAAAGATTTGTTGATGAATATTTATGACTTATTGTATTCAACCACTGCCTTTTGCACAGAAACACACACACATGATGATGCCCTGATGCAGGGCAATATATAGGGTGTTTGCACTCACTTACTATAGCACATTATGGTTCTACAATAAACTAACAAGTTTTAATTATTATGATCTGTGCTTTGCTTTTTGTTTTGCATACTGCATTATACTAATAATTTTTTTTGCAACATACCATCAGAATTCTCTTTTTGCCTTCCATAGATCCTAATCCCAGCCACAGGTTTTCTGTAGGGCTTCATGCCACCTCATTCCCTCCTTCCTGTTTGCTTTACTCCTTCTTGCAACTGTTCACTGGAAACAGGCATGGTTCTGGAGGACTGAAAGAAAGCAGACATGATCCTTATACATAGAGCGGAGGCAGGGAGGAGGCTAGCAACTATAGGCCAATCAGTCTCACTTCAGTGGTTGGGAAATTAATAGAAACATGCTAACGGAGCTGCCAGACTGGTGGCACTGAGGGTCGAGGTGCAGGATGCCACACCTTGTGTCATGTCAGTGAACTGATTTTGAGAGTGGACTTGAGTTGCTGGAGTCAACCAGGGAGGGAGGGAGGGATAGAGTAGCCAGAGGACTGTTCTCCTTGCCTGTTGAGGAAAGGTTCCAGTGCTCAGTAGTTGCTTGTTCCCTAGCATTGAATTGGGGTAAGGCAGTCAGGGACTGTGCATAGGATGGAGGGAGTGGCAGCATGTGCTACTCATACGAAAGAGTGCATGCATGGAGATATATGGACAGCACTGCATGCCATCCCTCAGACAGAGAAATGGAAAAATCATTTCTGGAGCCACAGCTGACCCCAGCCACCCAGTATGCTGCACTCCCACAAACAACCAGGCCATGCAGCATTAAGTGAGAAGATAAGTCCAGGAGGAATATCAGAGAAGTGGGGCTGGGGGCTGTGTCTTGACATTTACTTGGGGGCCTGGCAAGAAAAATCACTAACTACTAAATAAAACCATGCTAAAGCAAAGGCTGGTAAAGTATATTGAATCCAATGGGCTGCAAGACCACAGGCGGCATGGATTCATGGGAGAGAGAGGAGGTCATGCCAAATGAATCTGACTGATTTCTTCCCACTAAGTTACCAAGGAAATAGATTAGGTGAGGGCAGTGGTTGTGGCCTATCTGGAATTTAACAAGGCCTTCAACACTGTGCCTGACAGGAGACTGATAAAGGGCGGATACAAAGTCATGAACTGGGTTAGAAACTGGTTAACTGATAGGTGTCGGAGGGTGATGGTTAATGGCACTTCTAATGATGGGGAGTGACCAGCAGGGTGCTCCAAGGCTCAGTACTCAGACAGGTCCTCATCAATGTCTCCATAAGTGACATTGCAGAAGAACTGGAAGGATGATATGAAATAAAGGAACATAGAAAGTAGAAATTGACAGCAGATAAGGACTGCTAGGCCCACCCAGTCTGCCCTTTTCCCTACCTGTTGCAAAAACAGATCCTACTTGATCTCCGGCTTTGTCCTTTTTCCTAATGCTAGGGTTCCCTATGCCTATCCCATGCATTTTGAACTTCCCTCACCGAATTTTCCCCATCACCTCTGCTGGGAGGCTGTTCCATGCATCCACCAACCTTTCTGTGAATAAATACTTCCTCATGTTACCCATTAGTCTACCACCTTCCAGCCTCATGTCATGACCCATTGTTCTAGAAAATATTTTTTCTGAAAGTTGCTACTCCTGTACCTTATTTATGCCCTTGAGATATTTAAAGGTCTCTGTCATATCTCCCTCTCTCTCCTCTTGTTCAGGTATACATATTGAGGTCCGCCTGTCTCTCCTCATATGACTTTTTGGTACAGGTCCTGCACCATTTTTGTTGCCCTTCTCTGAACTGTCTCTACCCTGTCTATATCCTTTTGGAGATGCAACCTCCAGGATGGGACACAGTACTCCAGATGAGGTCTCACTAATGTTTTGTACCAAGGCATCACCACCTCCTTTCTTCTGCTAGTGATGGTGACCTAAAGTCTAGAAGAAAATCCATATAAACTGAAACTTGCTTTATACAATTTGGTAAAAGGTGTCTTGGGAAACACAACTGACTTGTCAGACATTAAGTCAGCATATAGATATAGGGTTGAACCATTTAAAGGTTGGGTGTGTTGTATTGGGAAACCTAGAAAAAAGAAGGAGATTGCTATCTAAAACAACAACTTTATAGAAATTGGCATCACTGGATGCGACTGTCAGTTATGTGTAGAACAGTCTTCAGATAAAAGCAATGCTAAATATGAGGTAACTAGGACTAAGCATAACAATGTACATAATGATTTATGTTATCACCAGCGACAATTGAAACAGGTGCTAGGAAATTATTTCTGAGCGCCAGTTTCAATTGGCACTGGTAATACACACTGTCTGCGGCTGAGGTGAGAGGTGGCCGTGCCAGTCGCCAGCTGGGAAGGTGGGGGGTGCTGGGTGGACTGGCAGGGCTGGGTGAGGGCGTGGAGGCCACTAGACTACCAGGTATTGCTAAATTTAAATTAATTTTATTATGATGGGGGACTGCTAGACTACCAGGATAGCAATATTAATTACAAGAACTACAGATCAGGGTGGGGGGCACTAGACCACCAGAGATATAATTAAAAATATACATAAAGACACATGGGGGGCCACTAGACTACCACAGATAAGAAAAATCATTATGTACATTGCCATGAAGGGAGGGGCCGCTAGACTACCAGGGATAATAAAAACTACAGTTTTCTATTCACATGTGGAACAGCGAGGCTCCCTGAGCAAAACCTACCCTTATATTACTTAATAGGGCACCCCTGAGCTACAATACACTATTTTTTAAATCTTGCTATCTCATCCCTTGCTCTTTGTTCTCGAGCGAGCAATTCTTTGACCGCCAGCATTGCAAATTCTTTGATCGCGAGATTCTTTGATTGCAATCATGCATCGCGAATGAGGGACGAGATGGCCAGATAAAAAATTAATTTTCTCAGCTCAGAGGTGTCCTAGGAAGACAAATGAGGGTGGGTTTTACTCAGGGGGTTCATTCTGACAAGCCATGGTGGTGGATTACCGCATTTGTGTAAATTTTGTTAATTACACTAGTTTTATTCTTTGGTCGTGACCATGCAAATTCTTTGATCGCGAGCCTGCAAATTCTTTGATCATGAGATTCTTTGATTGCCATTGTGCATCGTGAGGGTAGGGACAGAGATGGCCAGATTAAAAATCAATTTCTCAGCCCAGGAGTGTGCCAGGAAGTCAGATGAGGGTGAGTTTTGCTCAGGGGCTTCATTCTGTCGAACCATGGTGGTGGTTTACTGCAATTCTTTCAATTTTGTAAATTATGAAAGTTTCTATTCTTTATTCGTGAGCCTGCAAATTCTTTGTTCGTGAGCCTGCAAATTCTTTGATCTTGAGATTCTTTGATCACCACCTTTGATTGTGAGGACAGGACAAGATGGCCAGATTTTTTATAATGTTACAGATAGGACATTTTCCAAACTTTAAGATTTAATATCTCGGAAACGTTTTGGTCTTTTTACTTGAAATTTGGAGGGTGTTTATGATATGTCCTGTAGATGTGAATTATGGTGTATACATGTCAGAGTAAATTTATTTTATGGAGATATTGCGTGACGACTTTACGTGTTACAGTGTTTTGCTTGTGGTGGTGGCTTGAAATTGATAGGATACCTAGCCTTAGTGTCATGGGTGTAGTTTTCAGTCATGTGTGTGTTACATGTCAACAGGTGCAGAACTGTGCAAGTCTGACGAATGAAAATCTCATACGTTAAAATGTTATATCTGGACATGGTTTGGTCTTTTCACTTGAAATTTGGTGGGTGTTGACAGCATTTCATGTGGATGAAAATTACAGTGTTTCTGTGTCAGAAAATATTTTTTGGTGCAGATATGGCGAAGTGCAGTTTACATTCTGCAGACAAGCGTTCTCCTGTGGTGGTGGCTTGAAATTGATAGGATACCTAGCCTTCATGTAATGGATGTAGTTTTCAGTCGTTGTGTGTGTTAAATGTCAAGAGGTGTGGAACTGTGCCACTCTGATGAATGAAAATTTCTAATTTTGATATGTCATATCTTGGACACGGTTTGCCTTTTACTTGAAATTTGGAGAGTGTTGACGGCATGTCCTGTAGATGTTGATAAAGGTGTTTACATGTCAGAATATATTTTTTGTGAACATATTATGTGGCACAGTTTCGTTTGTGGACAGCGTTTTCTATTGTTCTACTAGATTAACATTTGTTTGGTGGCTGGCCTTGCTGTTGTGAAGATACTTTTTAGTCATTGGGTGTGTAATGTGGCCTGACACTTACAAGTTGAGTGGGCCACGCTCACCTACTTGCGCAACTTTCTACTTTTCGATTCTTTCTTAAAAAGTAAGGAAATTCTATACAAAAACTTCATTAATGCATCAGTTAGGGTTCTTCTACAGCGCAAAAAGTGAGGAAATTTGGTTTAGGGTTCCCACCCCCTTGCACCCCACCCCAGCCCGCAGCCACCAACAGGCATCAGGGTGTGCATTGAGGTCCTTGGCCCTAACTCTCACCCCATTCTCCTACACTACACCACCTCAGCTTGTTTACACATGGGATGAGGTGACCACTTAACTTCATATTCCCTGCAAGCCACAACAATTCACAAATGCTATTTTTCTCATTCTAAATATGACACATAGCCCCTTATTTTATTTCATTCTTCTCAGTCTGTAGACAAAACTAAAGGAAGCCATAACAGAGGCTTCTCAGTTCCCTAGTGTTGCAAGCATGAGCGTGGTTCAAACTGCCACACTCACTGACAGCATCACAAACTGCTCACTCTGTTCTAAAAGATAAACAGCAGGGTGAGTCATTTGCCACCTTCTCTCTCTCTCTTTATATAGTATTATTGCTTACTTTCTTCATTCTGTTTTTTCCTCTGTGTTTCCCTGCATTCAAGAAATGGAATGTTTATCATGGAATGTTTACCATGGAATACAGGGATTCAAAATTCTGCTCAGTTCTACTAGCAGAATGTTCCTCTACTAACATACTGTACACACAGACAACATAGGCCTGTTTTAGAGCCAGAGACTCAATTATCTCACTTGTCAGGAAAGCAGAAGAGATTTCCCTGATGAGCAGGTAAAGATAGAAGGGGATTTTCACTGTTAGCAAACAAGCAGTTGTAATGAAAACTATAAACAATACTTAATGTTTCTAATTTGTTTATGCATGTAAGGAGAGTGTGACAATCTGGTAAACAACATTTAATTAATTTGTTTTATGTTATATTTAAGAAAATTTTAATTTTGTGCCCAGTTGAAGGTTTCTACAGTGTAAAGGTAGTGGCCATGTTTGTGGAGGAAGATCAGTTCTGGTTGTAGGAGACTGATGGGAGATAGTTCTGGTTGTAGGAGGACTGATTTGCTCATTGTGTAATGTGGTTTAGGACCAGGATAACTGTGCGTATACAGAGAATTAATGTATGGTCAGCTGATCTGTCTTGGCCAATGAGATTTCTAGATTTTTCGTGCCATTTTATAACAGTCTTTATAAGTGCATCTTTAGATTTTAGATGTCTAGAGGCAAGCTTTTTAATGTGCATTATACAGGGGTATGTATCTAGTACCGTGGGAGTAGTAAACCTTTTGCAATATTTAACATCTATATTCCACAAACAACTACATTAGATGATTTTAAATTGTTCTTAGTAAAATAAGCAAGGATTTGGAAGCATTAAAGAGTTGATTCCTAGTATAATTGTTTTCCTAGCAGGTGATTTTAATGCTCGAGTAGGATATGAAATGTAGGACAAAACAGCAGACTGGTGTACTGATAATAAAATACATATCCCTATCAGACACTCAAAAGATAGAATTCTAAATGCTAAGGGTAAACATTTTATAAAATTCTTGAGAAGTATGGATTGTGAGTCCTAAAGGGATGAGTTAAAGGGACTGGGATGGAAAATAACATTTCCCACAACTACATAGAAACATAGAAATTGATGGTAGATAAGGGACACTAGACCATCCCAGTCTGCCCATTTCTCTACTCTGCAAAAACACAGACCCTACTTGATCTCCAGCTTTATTCTCTTTCCTGTTGCTGGGGTTCCGCTATGCCTATCCCATGCATTTTTAATTTCCCTACCAAGTTAACCCCACCACTCTGCTAGAAGGCTGTTCCTTGCATCCACCACCCTTTCTGTGAAGAAATACTTCGTCACATTACCCATTAGTCTACCCTCTTCCAGCCTCATGTCATTACTCCTTGTTCTAGAATATCTCTTTTCTGAATGATGCTACCCTTCTGTACCTTATTTATGCCCTTGAGATATTTGAAGGTCTCTGTCATATCCCACCTCTCTCTCCTCTCCTCCAGGGTATACATATAGAGGTCCTCCAGTCTCTCCTCAAATGACTTTTGGTGCAGACCTTGCACCATTTTTGTTACCCTTTTCTGAACTGCCTCTACCTTGTCTATGTCCTTATGGAGCGTGGCCTCCAGAACTGGACACAAATACTTCAGATGAGGTCTCACCAATGATTTGTACAGTGGCATTACCACCTCCTTTCTTTTGCTGATGATACCTCTCCTTATTCACCCCAGTACCCCATTGACTCTCCCACAGCTTTGGCACATTGTTTGGCCACCTTACGTCATCTGATGTGACTACCCACAGATCCCTTTCTTGTTTAGTGGCTGTCAGTATCTCCCCTCCCCATCATGTAAACCTGCCCTGGGTTCCTGTGCCCAAAATGCATGATTTTGCACTTCTTTGCACTGAATATTAGCTGCCACACTCTTGACCACCTCTAGTTTACCTAGGTCCTCCTCATTTTTCCACCCTCCTGGATTGTCTTCCCTGTTTCAGATCTTAGTGTCATCTACAAAGAGGCATACCTTTCCTTCCAGCCCTTTGCAATGTCACTTATGAAAACATTAAATAGGACTGGCCCCAGAACTGATCCTGTGGCACCTCGCTGGTCATCCTACTTTCTTTGGATTGAGCTCCATTTACCATCACCCTCTGTGTTCTATCCCTCAACCAATTTCTAACCCAGTTTACCACCTTGGGACCCATTTTCAGGCTGCCTAGCTTGTTTACAAGCCTCTTATGTGGAACAGTGTCAAGGCCTTGCTGAAGTCCAGGAAGACGACATCCACCGCCTCCCCGATCCACTTCCCTGGTCACACAGTCAAATAAACCTATCAGATTTGTTTGACATGGCCTTCCCACTGTGAATACATGCTGCCTCATATCCTGTGCTCCGCTGGATTCAAGATGTTCCACAATTCTTTCTTTTAGCAGTGATTCCATTATTTTCCCCACCACCAAGGTCAGGCTGACTGGTCTATAGTTTCCAGCCTCCTCCCTGCTCCTACTGTTGTGTAGAGGGACTACATCTGCTCTCCTCCAGTCCTCTGGAACCACTCCCATTCCAGCGATTCATTGAACAGGGCTGCCAATTGTGCTTCCAGCACCTCTCTAAGCTCCTTTAATATTCTAGGATGCATTCCATATGATCCTATTGCCCTGTCCACTTTCAATTTTGTGAGTTCCTTTAGAACTCTCTCCTCCATAAATGGACTGGTGTCCACCTTCACCTCCTCATTGCTCCTGTCACTTAATTGTGGTTCCTCACCTTCCCCTCTTCTGTGAATACTGAACACAAATATTTGTTCAGGATTGTTGCTTTTCAGGTCCCTTTCTGCACACTGCCCTTCTTCCCCCTTTCCTTCTAAATCCCACCCCTTCTTTTCTCCTTTCACTAACATACCTAAAAAGTCTTGTCCCTTCTTTACTGCCTGGGCTATTTTTTTACTATGGGAGGTAGTTTTTAGATTTTGCATCATTGATGCATTAGAATATAATAAGGTGAACTATTTAAAGGTCCATAAGGTATGGGATGGTGATCATTTCCTCTTAGTCTGTAATATTAGTATGGATACTAAAACATTTCCTCCACAAAAGTGGGAGCAAGGCAGAGGCTGGAAACTACAGACCTGTCAGTGTGACCTCAGTGGTAGGGAAAATTATGGAATCACTTCTGAAAGGAAGAATTGTTGAGTACCTAGAGATCAGTGGGCACAGGACCCAAGGCAGCATGGATTCACAGTGGAAGGTCATGTCAGATGAATCTAATAGATTTCTTTGACTGGGTGACCAAAGTAGTAGACCAGGGAGAGTGGAGAATGTGGCCTACCTAGACTTTAGCAAGGCATTTGACACAGTCCACACAATAGATTAATAAATAAGTTAGCCAGCCTGGGAGTTGGTCCCAGGGTGGTAGCCTAGGTAAATAATTGGCTGGACAACAGAAAGCAGTGGGTAATAGTAAACGGAGTCCACTCCAAGGAAAGGGGGTTACTATTAGGGGTACTGCAGAGATCAGTACTGGGACCAGTCCTCATTAATGTTTTTATAGGGGACATTGTGATGGGGCTGGAAGGAAAAGTATGCCTCTTTGCAGATGATGTAAGATCTGCAACAATGTTTGACACATGGAGGGGTGGAAAGGATGAAAAGGGACTTGCAAGGTTGAAGGAATGGTCAAAGTATGGCAGCTTAGATTGATGCCAAGAAAACAACATAATGCACCTGAGAAACAAAACCCAGGGAAGAGTACACAATGGGGGGTACAAACAACAACAGAAATGGAATGGGACCTGGGGGTAGTCATATCAGATGATCTAAAGGTAGGCAAAGCAATGTGGAAAGGCAATAAGGAGGACTGGGGATACTGGGATGAATAGGAGAGGCATCACCAGTAGAAAACAAAAGTTGTTATCCCTCTGTACAGACAGCTGGTGAGACCCCATCTGGAGCTGCATGCAGTTCTGGAGACACCATCTCTGCAAGGACATAGACAGGATGGAGGCAGTCCAGAGGATGACAACTAAAATGGTGCATTGTCTGCACCAGAAGCCATATGAAGAGAGACTAAAGGAGCTTAATATGTATATCCTAGAGGAAAGGAGGGAGAGGGGTGGACATGCTAGAAACATTCAAATACCTCAAGGAATCAACAAAGTCCAAGAGGGTGGCATCTTTCAGAAAAAAAGAGTAAAGAACAAGGGCATAATTTGAAGATAGAAGGGGTGGCTCAGGGGCAACATGAAGAAGTATTTTTCACAGAGGTGTGTGGTGGACTCATGGAACAGCCTTCCAGAGGAGGTAGTGGGGTCAAAAACAGTGGGGGGTCAAGAATGCAGAGACATAAAGCCAATTTGGTGGGGTAGGAGGAAGTAGGCTGTTGGTTAACTAGAATCTGCAGCTTATCTGAAAGGTAGGAAATGGGCAAACTGGGTGGGCCAAGTGGTCCTATCTCTGCTGGCAAAGTCTATGTTTCTATGGAACTAAGGAAGGAGACTGCAACAAATCTGGATATTTGTACTAGATATGGAAAAAAAGATTTAATGATACCCATGTGTGAAATCTATAACTGATGCAATCACTGCAGGGATAGCTACACTAGACTTTTTAAATAAATTAAAAATGTAGATTTCATGGATATGAGCACTGTCTTAAGAGAATTCTAGGAATTTATGGCTAAGGTGGAGTCTCGGCTGACGTCATTATCCAGATGTAAATCAAATGCTAATGTGGGTATGTCAAACCATGATACTACTTGGAGTGTAGGAGTTTAAAGAAAGAAATTCACAAAGTAGAATTAGTAGCAAGGCATGCCCCCAGTGCTGCTTTGCCTTGAAGAATATGAAATTAGAATACAGGAGGCTGTTGTAGTTTAAAAAGAAAAAATATAAACAATCACTGTGGGAAAAATTGCAATAATCTTTATGGAACAAGAATATGCAGATCTTCTGGACAATGGCTGCATTCAGATGTGACAAAAGAACACAAGATATAATATACAGTAAAACCCACCAGAATGAAGTGCAGTGCTGCAGTCTTCTGCAGTAGAGTTACTAGATCAAGCAATATAATTTCAATGGGAGTTAATCCCTTTTGTCATGCAGGAAACCTGTGACACCGTGCTTCATCCTGGTGGGCTTCACTGTACATGGAATAATTGCTGCAAATAAATGGAATGAACACTTAGTAAATATATATAACTCCAATAATACAAGTGAACTAGTAAGCACTGATTTTGATAAAGTTTTAACTATAGAACCAGAAGGAATATTTAAAATCTCACCAAGGAAGGTTTAAAATGCAATTAGGGCACAAAGGAAAAATAAAGCTGCTGGCATAGACGGTTTGGCTGTGGAAATTTTCAAGATAACATTACATTTTGGTCAGAACTATTGGTCCCTATTCTTACAATAATTAGTAATAATTTGGTTTTGCCTGAATACTGGAATAAGGGAGTTATAATAACACTTTTTAAAACAAAGGTGAAAGTCGCGATCCAAAATGCTATAGACATTACATTACTTCCAGTGATTCAAAAATATACACCAGAATAATATCAGATAGGCTACAGATTTGGGTTGAAAATAATTTTTTACTTTCAAAATTCCAATGTGGCTTTAAAAAATATCATAGCTCTCTTGATTTGATATGTAGGTTAAATCATTTATTGGGTTTTACTTTTACGGAAAAGAGAAAATTATATGTACAGTATGCTATATAGACATCAAAGCAGCTTTTGACTCAGTAAATAGACAAATCCTTTGGAATATTTTAGAACAATTAGAAATAGATTATCAGCTACTGGGTATTTTAAAATTATTACATAGAAACACCACAGCCCAGGTAAAATTCACCACGATGGAGCATTGACAGAGGAGATATCTATAAGGTGGGGTGTTAAACAGGGTGTCTTCTGGACCCTATTCTTTTAATTTATATATTGAGTCATTAGTGAAATGTTTCACAAATATTGAAATGTTTCCACCAGTTTTAAATGAGGAAAAATTACAATAATGTTGTATCAGACAATGCCATTTGATTATCACAAATGCCTCTGGGACTGAGAATGGGGCTTACTAGTATTATGAGTTGTGGAGAAAACTAAAATAATGGTGTTTGGTAGTAAAACAAAAAAATAACAATAAATGGATAATAAATGGTAAGGAATTTGAAGAAATAAAAGAGTACAGATATCTAAGGGTTATATTTGAAAAAAAAATCTGTCATGGAAACCTCACATAAATGAAATGAAAGATAAGAGGGCCAGATATTTCAAAACTTTTCCATGGGGCAAAATTAGCCCCTGCCCGGCAGAATAAACTTATCATGAAACAAAAACCCTGCTATATTCAAAAGGAATAGCCCAGGACAAACAGCTTCTGAATATAGCATGCAAATGAAGCCGGGCACACTGAGCTGGGAAAGCAGGGCAAACTTAGTGCTGGAATAAGACAGCTCTGAATATAGCAACCAGGAAGTGCAAACCACAACAGCAACACAGTGCACAGCGATATGAAGGTAGGTAAAGGTGAACTCACGTGGCCTATGTGTGCCAGCAAATATGTGGACCCAGTACAGCTGCAGGCAGCAGCAATTGTGAAAGTACAGTGTGCAGAACTCTATAATATTCCCGAACCATTTACAAGCGCTAACACGCTTGCATGGGTTTGTAAAGAGCTGGGTCATTTCTCGGTGTGTAAACATCGCTTGCCCGGTGCTTAACTTCTGCCATATTCAAAGTGATATGCAAATGAGCCTACTTAGGTAGTCTCTGGGCAAACATCCAGATTAGCATCTCATTATGCCTGATTTGCATGCTGTTTGTCCAGCATTACTGCAGGGTCCCACAGCTCCACCTGTAGATCAGTTGGAAGTACAGGGGCTGGCTGGGTCTGCCCAACTCCACCTGTAGGTCAGTCTGGCAGTGCATGATGGTAGCTGCACATGCGTATACAGTACTGCATAGCATAGTGTGCCCCAGGGGATAACACAGCATAGGTGCAGGTGGTGGTGGTGGTACTCCATGCAACTGTCACACTGTAGGTCATGCTACAGTGCACAGCAGACACTACAGTAGCAAGGGGTCTGTAGTGTGAGGAACACAACAATGCCTATGGTGTGTAGAGCAGTGATAACCACTGCACTGTACCCAGTGACAGGCCCAACTTGCAAATGTTTACTGACAATGGACATTACTGTTCCACTGTTGTGTGACCCACAATGCTGCACTTCTGGCATGAGATGCTCACAGTGACATACACATGGTCAGCTGTGTGCTGTGATGTTTGTACAGCTGTGCAGTATGTGGCTGGGGGATCATGTACGATCATGCAGGCACACTGGTGTTGGGGTATTCCCAATACTGGCCCATGTGCACTGTGTGATGTGTCCCAGCCTTGTGGCCACACCTGGTCTGTGGTGCAGCCTGGTCACCGTACACCTCCCTTCAACACCCTCCATGCCCACAGTGCTGCATGTGTGCTGGCATCTGTTGGTGTCCACAGAAGGTGGTCTGCAGGTGTGTGCTGTATGGACACACTGCCATGGTGTCCACTGGGGATGGGTCATCACTTACTGCCTGGCATGGCTGGGACTGGTGGCAGATGATGGCATCATTGCGATGCCATCAGTGAGCAGCGTGTTTCCTCTATGTCTGGCTTTTTTGTGTCATACTTATTGTTAGGGTCGTGCAAAGCCACGCAAACACTGCGCTAAGCTACAGTGCCACACACAGCTGGATTGCCCAGGGTTAAGAATACCTTTCCCAAGTAGGATGCACCATGCAAAGTGTCGTGCCATAACACAAAACCACTTTGCATGGTGCTAGTCGCTGAATATAACATTGTGCCTGTATTCATGTACACGCCCCTCAGTTTGCCACTTGCATACATTATAATTTTGCCCGGCACTAATGTCAGTTTGCATGTGCTATTTGGCCTTTTGAATATAGTGTGGACCAGACTAATCCTGCACTAAACCAGCGCAAAGTTTTGAGTATCTGGCCCAAGGTCTATAAAAACAAGGGCAATTAGTTCATTTGCATATAACTTTGCTAATAATTCCTTCACTGCTTTAAAAAGGCATTTGAAGCAAAAACAATCAGTCAGACATTATATGGTGGAGAAATTTGGGTTTGAATGTAATTGTAATATTGATTCTATTCAGAACATTCTGTATCAGTTATACTTTGAATTTACCAAGAGACTGCCCGATCGCATTCTTAAGATTAGATTCTGAATGGTGCCTCATGAGACTAGAATTTTTATTAGAGCTATTAGACTTTGGGCTTGTGTAATTACCAAAATGCATTGGCTAGAGTTTTAAGTAATTTAGAACAAGGAAAGCTGAAAGACAATTGGTTTACTAAACTAAATAAGACACTTAAAAATGGGTTTGGATGAGATATGGTTGCAAAAAGCCATGTGTAACCCAGAAAGTTATATGGAAGAAGCCAATCAGAGATTACTGCCATTCAAATGGACATTGAAAATTACGTAATGTAGATAAATCTGAATTATATGTGCAAATAAAGTGAATCCAAGTATGAAAACAGTATCTGGATCTATGTGAAAAAAAATTCACAGAAATATGCTAAGTAAACTTACATTAAAAATTTATGTGGATTATCCATGGCCATCAGTAAATAATAAAGGAAAAGAAAATTACTCCTGACAATGCAAACTTGGTAATACACCACTTGTAAGGCACTTTATTTTGGACTGTAAAGCTGGCAGAACAATGGTCTAAGTGGATTTTGCCACTGCTAATTCAAAAATCCAATGTGTCTGCTATAGAAACCTCTATGTGGTTATTGAAACTTGATCAGGTTAACATAATATATAGTACGGTTAAGTTTACCATAGTTATACAGAAGTTTTACCTATGGAATTTCTGGGATTGTGACTGTCTGCTGGGCAATTCTAAAACAACATGGGGATCTTCATTCTAGTGAACTTTTGTATAAGTAACCTGTCTTTTAAATATTTTTTCTTTATTTAGACTTCGAAATTAAATACATTTGTTAAATTTTATGCATTTTGTATAATAAGCTTGACTTGACTTGATACCTGTCTCTATGCACCCCTTACCTTACTGGCTCTCCTGCAGCCTTGGCACATTGTTTGGCCCCTTTAGGTCATCTGATATGATTACCCCAAATCTCTTTCCTGTTTGGTGGCTATCAGTATCTCTCTCCCATCATGTAAGCCTCCCTGGGTTTCTGTGCCCAGGTGTATGGTTTGACACTTTTTTGCATTGAATCTTAGCTGCCACACTCTTGACAATTCCTCTAGTTTGCCTAGGCCCTCCTCATTTTTTTCCATCCTCCTAGAGTGTCTACCCTGTTGCAGATCTTAGTGTAATCTGCAAAGATGCATACCTTTCCTTCCAGCCCTCTGCAATGTCACTTATGATGGCATTGAATAGGACTGGCCCAGAACTGATCCCTGTGGCACCCTGCTTGTCACCCTCCTTTTCTTGGATTCTGCTTCATTTACTACCACCCTCTGTGTTCTATCCTCAACCAGTTTCTAACCCAGTTCATCACTTTGGGACCCATTTCCAGGCTGCCTAGCTTGTTTACAAGCCTCTTACATGGAACGGTGTCAAAGGCCTTGCTGAAATCCAGAGAGGCCACATTCACTGCTGCTCCATGATCCACTTCCTGGTCACCCAGTCAAAGACCTCTATTAGATTTGTTTGACATTACCTTCCAACTGTGAGTCCATGCTGCCTCGGATTTTGTGCTCCACTGGATTCAAGATGTTCCACAATCCTTTCTTTTAGCAGTGATTCCATCACCTTCCGACACTGAGGTCAGGCTGATTGGTCTATAGTTTCCAGCCTCCTCCCTGCTCCTACTTTTTGTGTAGAGGAACTACATCTGCTCTCCTCCAGTCCTCTGGAACCACTCCCATTTTCAGTGATTCATTGAACAGGGTTGCCAGTAGTTCTGTCAGCACCTCTGTAGCTCCTATAATATCTTAGGATGTATCCCATCTGGTTTCATTGCCTTGTCCACTTTCGTTTTGCAAGTTCCTTTAGAGCCCTCTCCTCCAGAAATGGACTGGGGTCCACCTCCTCCTCTTACTGCTCCTGCCATTTAATTGTGGTCCCACACCTTCCCTCTTCTCTGAATACTGAACAAAGATATTTGTTTAGGACTGTTTCTTTTCAAAGTTCCTTTCCACACACACTCCCTCTTTCCCTTAAGCCTTACAATCCCACCCTTGTCTTTGTCCTTTCACTAACATACCTATAAAATGTCTTGTCCCCTTCTTTACTGCCTGGGCTACTTTTTCCTCCATTTGTGCCTTTGTACTCTGACTGCCTTCCCTGCCTCCCTCTGCTTATCCAGAAACACTATCCTGTCCTCCTTCTTCTGTGTTTCCTTGTATGTCCTGAAAGCTTACTTTTTCACTCTTACATTCACCAGCTACTTCCTTTGAGAACCATAGTGGTTTCTTTTTCTCTTGCCTTTGTTTATTTGCCTAATGTAAAGGTTTGTTATCTCTATAACTTCTTTTTAGATGAGCTACTGTTCCTCAACTCCCACCTGGTCTCCATGCTGGCATGAGTCATATGTCAAGACATTATGATGCAACAATATAACCTGCTGCCAATGCAGTGCAATGTATTACCTGCAGCATAAGTCTTTGTTGTTTTCAGGGGCTCCACTTCCGCATCGCCTCCGCTATGGGGGTCTGCTCCCCTGAACCCCTAAATAATATTACTAACTCTGGGGGTAACAGTTACTATTGCACAAAGTGCTAAAAAGAGAAAATTCCATGCCTCTGGGACCGGAATTGAAACCTGGTCCCAAACACACTGCCTGCCTCCCTTGCTGCCAGTGGCTCATCCCATCGAGCTACGGCAGCTGCTCGGTGGACATCTGTCCCAGCAGGATTCTTATCCCACACTGGGAAGAATGAGAGGTTGCACTACTGCATAATTTCTTTTGCAGTTTTGCACCTCTCGCTCTTCCCTACCATGCTGTTCCTATCTCACGGTCATGTCGGCGCTGTAGAGTGAATGACATATTAACCTGGTTGGCTCCATGCCTCCTGAGACATACCCCAACTTTGCAAAGTCTGCCCTCCTGAAGTTCAGGACCTTCGCTTTCATATGGCTTGACTCTGCCACAGTACTGTACTCATATTGAACCACACCATGCGATGATCACTGGACCCTAGGTGTTCACCCACCGTGACATCTGCAATTCTGTCCCCATTGGTGAGTACCAGGTCTAAAATCACACCTTCATGGGTGCACTATAGCACTAGCTGCCTGAGGCATGCCCCTTGCAAGGAGACCAGTGTGTCCCTGCTCCTGGCTGAGGCTGCTTCAGGATGCTGCAATCAACATCCAGCAGATTGAAGTCGCTACCAGCAGCACTTCCCTTTGTTGCCATCTTATGGATGGCTTCCACTAGAACCTTGTCAAACTCTTCCTTTTGTGCTGGAGATTTGTAGATCACACCCATGTGAACAGTGGTGCATAGCCTATCTCTAAGCGTGACCCACAGGGCTTCCACCCTCCTCACAATCCTTGTACCTCACTTGCTTCTGCCCCCCTGACACTTAAGAGCTACGCTACCTCCTTTTACCCTCCTTGTCTTTCCTGAATAGAGTATAAACTGGTATAGCTACATCCCAGTCATGGTTCCCATTATACTATGTCCGGTAATATCGACAATGTCCAGGTCAGCTTCACCATCAGTGGCACCAGGTCCGGGATTTTATTTTGCAGGCTGTGAGCATTCGCAACATGGCCTTCCATGTTTTGTTACTTCCTCTCCTGTCATCCCTCCTTTTATCCTCATGCCTTCCTCATTAACTCCCCAAATTTAATCCCTTCCTCCTTTTCTCTGCCATTCTACCTTTTCCTAGTTTAGTTACCATTGGAGATCTCCCAACTTTAGGATCCTCCCTCCTGATCACATTAACCTGGCAGTTTGATTCTCAAACTTCCTTCTGCCACCCCTTGACTAGTTTAAATGCTTGCCAATCATAAACATTTAAACCACTCACTAAGGACAATGGTCTCCTTGCTGGATGGATGCAGGCTGTCGCCCTTGTACAGGCTCCTATCCTTCCAGGTGAGTCCCCAGTTTCCAATGAAGCAGAACCCCTTCTCTGCACCAGTTCCTCAACCATGTGTTGAAGTCTCTGGTGTGGAGATTCCTAGCCTCCTTGCCGTGGACAGGCAGCACCTCTGAGAAGGTCACAGAGCTTGCTACCTGCCCAAGGCCTCTCCAACTTCCTGAAATCCTCCTGCACTCTTCCTATCCCTACCTTGCCCCTAGGCAGGTCATTTGTCCCCAGAGGGACAATGATATCCAACTCCCCTCCTTGCTGCTATCCCAGCGATCCTCTGGATCTGCTTTCCATCCCTCTGAGCTGTGCCTCCTGGTAGGCACTTTTAATTTTCTCCACCCAGCTACCTTTCCCCAACTCCATTCCCTGACTATGGAGTCCCCCACCAGGAGTTGCTTCTTCCTCCTCTGGGGTCCTCTGCTATCCTCTCTTGAGGTCTCCATCCTGGAAGACCTCCACATCCATCCCAGCCACTACTTCAGGCACCTCTATTATAGTATCATAGTAATGTGTCACTAGAAACGACCATTCTGGCCAATCTAGTCTGCCCATTTCCCAACCTCCCCACTTGTCTCCCCTTCCCAGAGACATTTCTCTCTGCCACTAGCCAACTCCTGTGTCTGTCCTAAGCCCACTTGAATCTGTCCACTGTTTCTGCACATACTACCTCTTCAGGTAATCTGTTCCAGGGTTCCACTACCCTCTCAGTGAAATAACATCCCTTACACTGCTCTTAAACCTTCCCTTTCCAATCTTAAATTATGCCCCTTTGTTTTAACTCCTACTTTCCTTTTGAATAAGCTGCCTTCATTCACTTTATTTATTCCTTCATGCACTTAAGTCTCTATCAAGTCACCTCTCTCTCTTCTAATCTCCAGCGCATATAGATTTAATTTTCTTCATCTAGTCTCGTATGGCTTTCTCTTGCATATATTGCACCATCTTTGTTGCCTTTTTCTGAACCTCTCTAACCCATCTATATCTTTTTGTAAATGTACATAAGATATATATATATAATGTATGTCCTCTGTGTGACTGTTCCACCCTGCCAGTGTGGTGTAGGAGTTTCGTAGTGGTATGGGATTTGGGATGTGCCTATGACCCACCACCCTGACCTCCCAAAGCACCCCATTGTCCATCCACCCTCCTTCTCAGCATCCTCTGAGGAAGTGGAGGTGGACTTGTGGTCCCTGAGTGGGTGAGTCGGTTCTCCCAACCAAGCCAACTTGGCCTTGAGTCTGGCAACCTCCTCCCTCAGCCCAGAAAGGTGTCTGCAGATGGGGCAGCACCACAGTCTTCAGAAGGTCTCCTGAAGACGTCCTCCCACAGCTGCTGCACTGCACCACTACCATCATGGCTATGTTCTTATTACTAGACCTAACTCACTATCCTTAGTAAAAGCCCATTTTTATAATCTGTTTGTACTTTCCAACCCAAGGCTTGAAGCACTCAGCTCAGTATGTCGATAATCCCACTTCAGCTCAAATCTTCCATTTATTTGGCATGGTGGTCCCACCTTCCTGCCGCTTGACACGATCCCTCAGTCAGTCAAATTGGATTGCCTGTAAATTACAAAAAGGCTTGGACAGGGAGGGTGGAAGGTGGGAGGGTGGGAACTTCCACTCCTTCTTGCTAGCTCAACTAGCTCTCTAAGCCATAAGTCATTTGCTCTCCCTTTGCTGAACTCCTATGGAAACAGAAAGAACCAGACAACACAATCTCCTTTGCTGTGGAAGCCACTTGTTCTTTTTTCCTCTGGATTCCTATGGAGAAACAGACCAGCAGTCAGATGCAAACCTGAATGGAGCAGCAATATTGGGATCTGCCCCCTTCTTCCCTATTGAAAGTAACCCTCACATTGGTCCCTGTAACAAAAATAAAATTATTAGCTAAAGTAACCCCTCAAGCTGCTCCCTGTAACAAGAACAAAACAATCAGCACTCCTATTCTGACACTGCGAGGTCTGAGCTAGTTAGCTGAGCCACAGTGGATTTTAAAGCTTCCATGGGAGATTTGAATCTGGTGCCATTTGGTAGTGCATTATGAATGGCTCCCCTGTCACTGAAATGTCTTTACTACTTCCCTCTTGCTAGCCCAGCTAGCTCCTCAAACCATAAGCCATTTGCTCTTCCTTTGCTGGACTCCTATGGAAAGAGAAAGAGCCAGACAGCACAACCTCCTTTGCTATGGAAGCCACTTGTTTTCTTATCTGGACTGCTATGGAAAAAAGACAAGCAGTCAGCTGCAAACCAAATGGAGCCACTATACACAGCTCTGTCCTCCTTCTCTTGTTCCCTATTGAAAGTAATCCCCCAAGTTGGCCCCGTAACAAAAAATAATCAGCAAAAGTAACCCCTCAAGTTGCTCCCTGTAACAAAAGCAAAACAATCAGCAATCCTCTTTTGACACTGCCTGGGTCTAAGCTACAGCAGTTGGCTGAGTCGCAGTGTGTTTAAAGCTTCGGGAGATTTGAATCTGGTACCACTTGGTAGCGCCTTTTGATTAGTTCCCCCTGCTGCTGATATTTCCTAATGCTTCCTCTTGCTAGCTCCCCAAGCTGTAAGCCATTTGCTCTCCTTTGCTGGACTCCTATGGAAAGAGAAAGAACCAGACAGCACAACCTCCTTTGCTGTGGAAGCCACTTGTACTTTCTTCTCTGGACTGCTAAGGAGAAACAGACAGGCAGTCAGCTGCAAACCCAAATGGAGCTATGATACTGGGCTCTGTCCTCCTTCTCTGGTTCCCTATTGAAAATAACCCCTCAAGTTGCTCCTCGTAAAAAAAACCAACAACAAAAAAAAAAAAAACAATCAGCACCTTTTTTCCGACACTGCAGAGGTCTGAACTAGTTAGTTGACCTGCAGTGTGTTTTAAAGCTTTCAGGAAGGTCTGAATTTGATGCTGTTTGATAGTGCTTATTGATTGGCTCCCCTGCCACTGACATGTCCCTACTGCTTCCATCTTGCCAGCTCAGCTAGCTCCATAGCGTAAGCTGTTTAGTCTCCCTTTGCTGGACTCCTATGGAAAGAGAAGAACCAGACAGCACCACCTCCTTTGCTGTGAAGCCACTTGTTCTTTTCTTCTCCAGACTCCTATGGAGAAACAGACAAGCAGTCAGGTGCAAATCTGGACAGAGCTGCAATACTGGGTTCTGTCCTCCTCTCTGGTTCCCTGTTGAAAGTCACCCGCTCCAGTTGGTCCCTGTAACAAAAACAAAACAATCAGCACTGCTCTTCTGACACTGCAGAGATCTGAACTAGTTAGCTGAGCTGCAGTGTGTTTTAAAGCTTTCAGAAGAGATTTGAATCTGGCACTATTTGGTAGTGCCTCTTTGATTGGCTTCCCTGCCACTGGAGTGCCTCTACCACTTCCATCTTGCTAGCTCAGCTAGCTCCCAAGCTTAAGTTGTTTTCTGTCCCTTTGCTGAACTCGTTTGGAAAGAGAAAGAACCAGACAGCACAACCTCCTTTGCTATGGAAGCCACTTGTACTTTTCTTCTTCAGACTCCTATGGGGAAGCAGACAAGAAGTCAGTTGCAAACCTGAATGGAGCTGTGATACTTAGCTCTGTTCTTCTCTGGTTCCCTATTGAATGTCACCCCTCAAGTTGTTCCCTGTAACAAAAACAAAACAATCAGCATTCCTCGTCTGACATTGAGGAGGTCTGCCTTTTATACATGATACAAACTCTCTAATAGGGTGGACACTCAAGAGGAGATGGAGAGGAATGCACAGGGATCTGGGAAACATGAAGAGTGGTCAAGAACATGGCAGCTGGAGTTACACCAAAAGTGAGAAATCATGCATTTAGGGCATAAGGACCGGGACCAGAGTATAGGATGGGAGGGGAGGTATTGACACTCACTAAGCAGGTAAGAGACCTCAGAGTTATTATAACTGATGACCTCAAAGTGGTAGGGCAGTGTGACAAAGCAGTGGGTAGGTCTAGTGGGATGCTAGGGTGTGTAGGGAAGGGTATCTCCAGCAGGAGGAGGGAGGTGGTGTTGCCACTGTATCTCTCACTGGTGAGACTCCACCTAGAATATTATGTCCAGTTCTGAAGGCTGCACCTCAGAAACAACATAGACTGGGTGGAAGCAGTCCAGAGGAGAGCAGCTGAAATGATGCAGGAGTTGCATTAAAAGCCCTATGAGAAGGGACTGAGGGATCTCAACACGTACACCCTGGAAGAGAGGAGAACAATAAGGCACATGATACAGACCTACACATCCCTCACAGGGGTGAACATGGTACAGAAGAGTCTCTTTCAAGTGAGAAAGAACACCAGGACTAGAGGACATGTAATGAAGATGGGGTGGGAGTTTAAGAGGGATGAGAGGAAGTACTACTTCACTGAAAGAGTGGTAAATGCCTGGAATAGGCTGTCAGTGAATGGAGGAGGCAAAACAGTGGGAGGCAACATAGCATGCATGGGATAAACATAGGGAATATTAGTAATAGGCAGGGGGAGGTCACTGGAGACCAACTAGGGTCTGCAGAGACAGACCAGGCTTGGAACATCTAGGCAGACTGGGTGGGTCAAGAGGTCCTTTTCTGCCAACCAATTTTATGTTTCTATGTCTCTGCTTCTTATTAACATACAAAGCAACACCTCCACCCCTCTAACCCTCCCTGACTCATATTTATTTTTTAGTTTTGATTTACCAGGTTGGTGTACTAGACAAACAGTTGTCTAGTTTCAGTCATGGCCTGGGAAATAACAGCAACACTGCACCTCTGTACATTTGGGTTCCACGTAGCTGCATCAACAGCAAGGTTGTCAAAATGTGGCTTTGTGACAGAAACAATGTCGACAGGCAAAATTTCACATATCGACACATTAGTGTTTTTATGAGCTTTGTTCTCACACCACCCATGTGGTGGACTTCAATAATAATAATAATAATATTTTTATTTATATTGTGCCTTTCAAATAACAAGGTGCATTCCAATAAATGAGATAAAATACAGAATACAAAAACAAAGGTACAAAAGAAATATTATAAAACACACACAACAATTAATGATCAATCAAAACCATATGCCATTTCCCATAGAAAGATTTAAGAGCCTGTTTAAACTCCCCACGGTCGTACACTCCTTATCCGACATGGTAGAGAATTCCAAAGGAAGGGCTGCAAACATAAAAGCCCGGCCCCAGCTGATTTTAATATTACCCTTGGAATTCTAGCAACCCTCATCGGCTGAGCGGTGCGATCACACAGCGTGGTAAGGACTCAGGAGTTCTTTCAGGTATTCAGGCCAAGATCATGCAGGGCTTTAAAAGTCAGTAATCTGACTTTGAAGGTGATCCACCAATTGGCAGCCAGTGCAGTTCCGCAGCACCAGAGTAATATGAGAAGATCTGAGAGTACCTGTCAATACTGGTGGAATTCTGCACTAGCTGCAAGTGGCGGATATCAACCGCCGGAAGCCCAAGGTAAACCGAGTTGCAGTAGTCCAGGTGTGAGGTCACAAAGGCATGGATCAAAGTTGGCAGATCGCTGGACGGAACGAGGTGCTTGATTCTGGCCTTGTTTCTTAGATGATAGAAAGATGATTTTACCACCATTGACACCTGAGATCAGAGAGTCAGCCCCACATCTAATATCACCTCCAGATCTCGCACTCCATTCAGAGACCTGTAGTCTGGACATCCCCACAAAATACTCCATATGGATGGCCACAGGTCCCCTATCCGGCGATCTGGATCCAATACCAGCACCTCCATCTTTCCAGAGTTCAGCTTCAGCCAACTGGACCTCATCCAATCCTGGATTTCATTCAGGCAGCTGTTAAATACCGAGATAGCTCCTTCCTGGTTGGGTGCAAAGGACAGGTACAGCTGGGTATCATCTGCATAACAGTGAAACCTCAGCCCATACCATCTCACAATATCTCAGAGGGGAAGCACGTACACGCAAAACAACATGAGGGACAATATAGAGCCCTGAGGAACCCCACAAAATAGAGAGATGGGGTCAGAGGAAAAACCCTGAAGCCACCTTCTGAGTTCTTCCAGTGAGATATGAGGTGAACCATCTGAGAACAATCCCAGAGAGTCCACAAATACATCTCAGGTGCTCAAGAAGGACCCATGGTCAAATGCTGATGATGGATCTAAAAGCACCAAATGGACCATTTTCTCTGGTCTCTGGCCATCAGGAGATCATTGAGCACCTGAACCAGCACAGTCTTGGTACTGTGCCTCTTTCAAAACCTGATTAGGAGGTTTGCAGATGCTATGGATGGTCAAATGGTTCTCCAACTGGTCTGCCACCACCTTCTCGATCACCTTTCCTACAAAGGGAGGTTTGAGATAGGTCTGTAGTTGGCAAGACAGTCTGGGTCCAGAGATGCTTTCTTCAACAAGGGTGTCACCACTGCCTCTTTCAAGGTATGGGATATTCACCTGAGTCAAGGGAACACCAGATTATCTGTGCTAGAACCAGTAGAATGGACTCCCCACACCCTAAAATTAGAGAAGTAGGGCCTGGATCTAAACTACAACAGGTAGGACGCAGCCCTTGGACAATCTGCATAACATCCACGATTTCCGGACGGTCAAAGATACTCCAGAAAACAGAGGGGCAGTGACCCGATCCTGGGCACTCACAACCCACATAGAGCATGTCAAACAGATGTCTGAGCTGATGTCAGCAACCTTATCAGAAAAGAACCGAGCAAACTCATCACACTGTAATTGTGAAAATGCTCTATGGAGCAGTAGACAGGTTGGGTTGCACAATCTGTCCACAGTTCTGAATAACTTAGCTGGTCAGTTCTGAGCGGCAGAAATTTCCAGACAGGAAGTCTGCCTCTTACAGGAGATTTCTGACTGATAGAATTGGTAATGTTCTAGCAGTCTAAGGTGGTCAGCATCCAGGCCAGACCTCCAACAACGTTCTAACCTGCAACCACATCGTCAAGAATTCACCTCAGAGCCCATCAAACCATGGGGCCTGAGGTCAAGGGAGAGAGGACGACACGAACTGGAGCAATACAATCCAGGGCAGAAGTAATGTTGGTGTTGTAAGCCACAACCAATGCCTCTGGATCATTGAAAGGCTCAGGAAATAGTGATAGGTCAAGAACCGCAGCAAGGCCATTGGATGATATATTCTGTAAAGGGTGGTACTTGACCATCTCCACAGGGGTCAGCCCACAGGGTGGGGCACTAAAGTTGAATCTCTTGGTGTAGTGATCTGACTAACTAACTGGTTCCACCCCACGCCAGAGGCCTCGATCCCCAGGAGGAAGACCAAATCAAGAGAATGGCCACCTTATGTGTAACAGTGGTAACCACCTGTGTTAGGCCCAGTGAATCCATTAACTGGAGGAAGTGTTTGTCCGAAAGTGAGAGTTTGTCATCGTTAATGCATTAAAGTCACCCAGGACCATCAGCCTGGGAGATTCAAAAGCAAGTCGACAACGAAGTCCGCTATCTTCCTTAAGGAATTGCTTTCCATCTCCTGGTGGACGGTAGATGAGAGCAATCTGATAGCCCACACCTGCTACTACTGCTCTGCTCAAAGAGATGGTCTCCTCAACTGGAACACTAATAAGAGCCAATTCGGTCTTAAAACAGACCGCAATCCCCTAACGGTCCAACCTCGGGCGATGTATCACCGTATACCCGCTGGATTTGTGGCTCCAATATAGGTCCCACATTATTATCCAGCCAAGTCTCGTGATGCAAGCCAGATCTGTCGAGCCAACAAGATCTGAAATTACAGCAGTCTTGTTCCGACAGACCTGGCATTGCACAACATCGCCTGGTTGGACAAAACTCCTGGGCTGCCCCGACTACCTGCCCATCACTGAAGATGGTGCCCTTGGGTATGGGGACCAAACAGGATGGTCCACCCCACAGACCCCTAATTAAAGATAACAAACTCCAGATCTGAGTTTATTTGGGGGTGCATCAAATCAGTGAAATTTTGCTTTGGTTCCAGTACAGCAACAATCTCAAAGTTTTCACTGTACTGGATTTCACTATCAAAATTTTGACATTGTAACATGATACGGTATACTTGTGTACCTGCTTTTTCCTTCATTTCACCAGCCATCTGTAAATCTGACCACACCACATCATGTCTCAAGAAGCTCACTCTTCGCTCATGCATCTTGTCAGCTATACTCCTCACATTTCCCTTGTGCAAAAAAGGGCTATGTTTCTGATATTTCTCACCCTCCCTGCTTTGGGTCCCTTTGGTCGACCGCTTTAACCCATTGCATCTAGCTGGGGAATGGGTGTCCTCTTAAACCTACTCCAATATATCCCAAGTCCTAAATGAATGCATCCTCACACCTCTATCCTGTGTGCATGTGTCAGGATAGAATGGTGAGGGCACTATCCTGTGTGTCAATGTACCCACCCATTTTGAGCTTAAGTAAATTGTTTCTGCAGCATTTACATTTCTGCTACCCCACAGTGATATTCCATTGTTTGAAGAACCATAACCTTTGCTCCCTTATCCAAACCCTTACCCATGCTATATTTCATAGTTCACCCATCCTGCAATCTTATTGAGAAATAAATGTAATAAATCTTTCATAGCCTAGGATAGCTTGTAGAGCCCTATTCACAAAAAGACGACATGAAGCATGTATCAGGGCATGCAGCACCACACCCATGGGATTTCCATGTGGCCACCACAAACACCGCCCTCACCCGGCTCCCATACATGGCCCCAATCCTCCAGCATGCAGATCTGCAGGGGCAAGCTGGTGCAGAGCAGAGGATCCAGGTGGGCACCCAATCAGCTGCCCAGGCAGGGACCTGCAGTGGATCCTTGCATGCAATGGGTGCCACGTTGTCAGCCAGCATGCAGAGCACCAACCATGCCAATTAGAGGGTGTACCCCATCTGCCTGGCACCCATCCTCCTGAAGTGCCCCGATGGCAGGGCATATTGTTGGGGGCTGTTACCCCCACTGTGTCCACTGCATCCAGAGGCAGCTTCCCCAGGAATCATGTAAATGGCCCTGATAGTATATGGCTGAATTCGGATGTGGAGCTGGCAGCTCCACGCACAGCACTCCCCAATTTTGTGAATGCACAGAATACTGGGTCACCTCCCACTGCCCCCTAGGCCCACCCCGTGTGGAGCTCCACAATCAGCAGGGAATCGGGTGAGTAGGGGGGCATAATTTCATCTTGCATAGAGCAGAGGGTGCACAGTGGGTGCAGTTGGGGGTGGCTATGCGCCTGAGTTACACATTGCATAGTCACAACATTCCTTTGTAAATAGGGCCCAGTCCACACCTGGGGTTGACCTCATTACAGCTCTGTTTATGCATCATTACCCTTCTTCATACAGTTTTGTGGAATTTGCAAAGTCATTTATCTATGTAATTATTATAAAGTAATTATGTACACCATTTCTTATGAGAGTTAGCCTGTATGGTAAAAATAAGTGGTTGATAAAGCACTGATATCATTTTGAGATGATACTTCCATTGTGGAAAAAATACATTACTGATTTATTTTAATGAACGAGTTGCTAGAGTGTCACAGGTACTGTACAGTATTAAAGCTGCAGATCATATAGTGATGAACATTTGCTCAAATTCTTTTTATTACAGTTTAGAAGACCCCTTCTTTATCATAAGAGGCCTCTTTTCAGTTTTGAGGCTATCACATATTGTTTTAGATTTGAAATAAATAAGGGAACATAAACTTTGCTTTACCTTTTTTAAATATTTGGACATTTTGGCATATGTGTAGCCCTTTAATCTCCCTTTGCATGCTTTTGTGAACTTTGTATAATCTTGTTTTTTTCTCTCTTTGGGGCCCTGTATAATTCTGCTTTTTTCAAACAGATATTCATTTTCATAATTAATGATTAATTCCAGAACCCAGTGACATCAGATTATTGGAGGCCCTGCAGTGGAACTTGTGCAGTTATCTTCAATTCAACTGATGTCATCAGGTTCTGGAACTGATCAGTAATTAAAAATAGGTGGGAAAAGACATCAACAAACACCCTAAAAAGGAAAATGAAGACAAGATCATTTGACAGTGACCACGTAAGAAAGCACCAGAGGAAAATCAGCAAGGGCACACACATGCCTAAATGTCAAATTATACTAAATTGGTTAACATCATTATATTCAGATGCCACAATGTTTTCATCATAATTTACTGCTGTATTTGAACACATATAGTCTAACATCACTTTTCTTATGACTAAGTGCTCAGTTCACTGAAGTGTCCTGGATTCACATCACAACTGCATATCTGGAATGTGTAGTTCCTTTCCACTTGAAGTTTGTGTCAGAGATGTGATCCACATTCCCCAGCCATCCATCCTGATTTCCCTGCACATGGACACCAGCAAGGATGGAACATTGTGTGCCATAGCAGTCCAGGGACTGACAGCAGACATCCATTTACATGCTCAGTCCAACTGTCCATGAGATTCTCTGCTCTGCATTAAGCATGATTAGTAACCAAGGACTGCTTTATACCTTAAGAGGACTGACTTCTTTTAATGCAACTCTAGAACACTGCCTACAGCAATTTGTGACATCTTGATGGGCTAGGGGTACAGGTCCAAGACGAACCAGTATGGGACATTTGAGCTATGTGCAGATGGTGACAGCTATTATCATAGTGCCCCCTTGAGTAATACATTTCCTTTACACACCCTTTCTGGCATGCTCAGTGCTCTGTGCATTGCATGGGTGTGCTTCCCACCATATTACCACTCCTGATATGGCTGTCTGCTTAGATGCATGGATGAATCACAATTGTAGGCAGTGGCATGTATCTCACTCTGTGGATGCCCCAGAGTGCCCCCATTGTGGACATCATGCGGAGTGGCACTCACTGTCTTTTCCAGCCCTCTATACATGCAAATGTGTAGGAACAGTTTCTGGATTAAGTTGTAAGATAATCTAGCATGCAACACATACTGCTTTCTGACTTTATGGAACATTACGGATGTTAGGCATATTCCAGGCCATTGAAGGTAAGCTCTAACATGTTGTACATAAAATGAAAGGCAGAACCATATAAACAGATTTGGAAACATAAATGAATACAAAGAGAGTGTAAAATAATACATAATGGAGTTTATAGAAACCTTTATCATCACAATCTGCTATTTTAACTTCAAGAGAAACAACATATCATGAATCAGGGTTTTTCATCCTAAAACAAAATTCATTTGATAGACTGACAAGAATTACTTGTTGAGCACACAGATATTATTGCTATACAATAATTTCCTATTGCCTTTGTTGCTAAAATAACTATTGCATTCTTTGCTAGGAAGACAAACAGAAATGATCATGGATTAAACTGTGGTGCAGACATCAGTACAGGATTCACTTCAACTAAAGAGTCATCCAATCACTTAGAAAATATTTAGCTTGCATACATTTCCATATACTCCTACAGTATATGAAAACTGTCTGGTAACCAATGCCATATCTTGAGATCAGTGTGTTCTGATACCAGTCATTCATCTCCATTTACTGGAACCAGGCACATAGTTACTGATGCACGCTAGGTTTTCAATGTATCATCTTTGTGCTGAAAAAAAAAAACTTTAAAGGCATTCAAGTCAGAGCAAGCTTTGTTTTGCTCCTGTTCCCAACATCCATAACATGCTATTTTCCAAACCTTCCATACTGTTAATAATTTTCATATGGGTTGCCAGGATTCAAAATAGGTAAATTGGTACACTGCTGAACGCAATGAAGTGAATGAAAATAACATAAAATTAAATGAAGATGGATGACTAATAGTTCAGTATTGTATGAACATGTGCTGGTAGATAAATCACTGCTGAAATTACATTGACTGAAAGGGGATACAGTTCCCACTGTGCATTTTATTTTTATTTAAAATTTGTTAACCGGTAGAAACCCAAGGGCATAAATGCTCATAACATCCTCCTCAACACTTGGTTGCACACTTTTATATTAACAAAATCAAATGATAGAAAGATTTAAACTGCAGGTCTGCATAGATCCTTGGATGCTGCATATAAACTCTACTCTGATGGCAACCATGTCTTAGTTTGTACAGTATGTATGCACTAATATGATAATTATTTCTCTGCTTATTAACTTTATATAATAGTTTAGTTTATAATGTATGTTTTGACTTGTTTTCCCACATGGAAAATATCTAGCAAAGGGAATGGTAAACTGTCAGTAGAGATGTAGGAAAATGATATTCTTACAGAAGCAATGTTAGAAAATGAGTTGCCTAACAGTTTGCATGTCTTAAATGAAAATATGACTGATGTCTTCTGCTGTAGGTTTAGAGTTCAAGTGCAATGTCCTAAAAGTACTGATTTAAAGTTATAGTAATTTTGCATGTCAAACAAGTCAAAACATAATCATGTAAGAGGAAAATAAAATGAACTGTGCACAGGCTTTGGTTTCCAGCTGGGGTTCAAGCTGGGGGTCTTATTGACATCACAAACTACTACAGAGCCCTGACAACCCCAGGACAGAAAAACAGCTTTGTGTTACACAATGGATCATCTGTTATTCTATTTGATATGATACTGATAATTATTATTGAAATCCTACTGTGAATAATTTACATTTTCAATTCAGTTACTGATTGCATTCCTCAGTGCCACATCATTTGTCACAATTGTTCAGATTTTCCATCAGCAGGATTTATAAAACTTTTAGAGACTCTATTGTCTGTAAACAGGCAGTTTTCATACACCACTGATGAAAGCCATATCCTAACCTAAATAACAGAACCCACTATCTAATAATGGTTTATGACCTTCTGGACACAAATATTTGTAGACTATGAAATGGTTGATTGTGTGCATTTGAACTAAACGTTTATGTTTAGCTATTTTAATAAAATTGCAGTCACCTTGACAAAGCATTGGAGAATCTAGCCTCACTGTTTCAGAATGTAGCAGATAACTTTCAGATGGAGACATTTTACAGTCTGCAATACACAGAAAATATTTGCCATGCCTGGAAATTGTACGTATGATTTTCATAATTTATGCAAACAGTCCAAATCTAATTAAAATTATGTAAAATTCCTTGATAGGAAAATAATTGTTTAGGATTCATTAACTTTGTCAGAATTCCAAAGTAGATGACATTGGGAAGTTTATTTTAATGTTTTTACTATTACATGAAATCACTATACCAACATGTTTGTGAGTAGATCCTCTGAACTGTACACTGTTGAAAAATTAGTGGATATGATAGTTTTGAAATTGACTATGAATTCCAAAATTCATCTGCCCTCTTAACTTGTTTCAAAGCCCACCAACTCAGACATTCTGTTCATGTTTTACTTTGTTGAGACAATATGTATATAATTTTATTTCATTCTTTTGGTAACTGGGTAAGGACCACTAAGCAGAAGTGCCTGTTTTCAATGGTAACCTGGGAGCACTGATGAGGTTAAATGACTTGCTCAGAGTCACTCAGTATGCAACTGGAGGTTTTGGGAATCAAACCCAGGTCTTCCAGATGTACCAAGCTCACTCACAGCTTGTTACTCTAACCACTAGGCACCACTGCCAGCCCATACTATGCATATGCAAGTGGAGCATGAAGAAAGAAAATAATGGGCTAAAATAAAATAATTTCATAATGCATAAGGTGCATGACATGATTCTACAACACGTGTAAACTATTATGAGGGTACTACAGGATTCAGTTATTAAAAGCAACTCATTTTTCCTTCTGGAATCCTGCGGAAAAAGCAAGCAGTAGTATTATATTTTAAGTATAGTTAACAAATCAGTATTCAATTTGTATAGTGACTTTCATACCCAGCAATGAAAAGTGCTTTACAGATGCACAGCAAGATTCATCATTCGGCAGCAATTACAAAGTAAGTAAAGGAATTACCACTTAAAAGAAGGAACCAGATAAGGATGAATGGACACTTGATAAACTCAATAGAAACACAATCAGCAGTTAAGAATCAGATTGAGGAGATGGGATTTGAGGGAGGTTTGATCCCTTCATTGGTTTATTGTTGAGGTCAATATGTTAGAAGTGTAATTTTATGTTTCTAAAAGTGGAATATCTTTCTATCTTCCACTGTCATTCATGTTTTACATATATAAGTGTTTTGAAGAGATAGGCATGCGTTCTATTTATTGTGTTTCTTTTGATTTATATAGATTGTGTGACACATTATTTCCTTGAGGTCCTGCATACAATTGCTGGAAGTCACAACTTAGGTGAATTATTCCAGATTTAATTGAAGAAAATAGCAGTGGCTGTTAATTGATTAACAACATATGTTATGTGGTGGAGGTTCTGCAGAAGATACACAACCAAAGCTTAAGTTCTGTTGGAACCAGGAAAATAAGACAAAAAGTATGACCTAAAAAACATGTCCTTTTCAACTAATGGGCTACAAAAAAAAGTAAGCCTCAGAGTCTGTCATGCATCATTTGAGGCTATGATTGTCATAATTTATATATAAACTCAAACAGCCGTTACAAAACATTCACAGAAACCATTTGGAACCAGCCACTGTCCTCATTTTGTAGGTTAAGACAGTTCAGCATCTCAAAATTAGGCAATGCTCAGTAAACCGCCATCTCATACTAATTAAACTTGAGGCCCCAAGCATTTCAAACTCTAAATGTTTTACAGCATGCATGTAATAACTAGCTCTCTCCCTGCTACTACAACGTAGCTACCCACCATTGACAAATCCAAGGAAGCTTATAATTGAATCCAAATCTTGATACAGGCACACCTTAAATATATAAGTGAGATATGATTACTGTTCTTTTTTATTTGGACAGCTAGCAGAAGTTCGATAATTCTCAACTACACAAATATATTTTTGGTAACTATAGTTGAGGGAAATTGATAGCTATGTGATCAAGACATTTTATTTACAAATTAAATGCAAGAACAACAGCAGTGTACAAAATGGAGAAGGAGTAAACATAGAATTTGTCAGCAGAAAAGGACCATTTGGCCCACCAGTCTGCCCAGATGGTCCCTGCCTAGTCTGTCTTGGACCCTAACTGGTGTCCAGCAACCCTCCTTCCCTGCCTATTTATCAATATTTCTTATGTCTATCCTAAGCATGCTTAAAGCCCCTAAAAGAAACACAAAAGCAAAGCTAAAAGTCTGTGCTAATCAAAGACAAATGTAATATTTGTTGCTATAATTACAACGATAATAACACTTCTTTTATGCACCTCTGGTTCTGCAGCTGTAAAATAGCTTTAAAATTTAGCATTTCAAATTAGAGAAATTAATAGAGGTCATTTTTACCAGAGAAATTTTAGGGCCCATCCTCTCTAATCATCATTAAAGACCAAATCCACTGGAGAAGAGGCACTTTAGTGATTGTCAAGTGGAAGCTATTATTCATTTGATGAAGGTCCTGGCAAAGTGCCATTGATTCTGCTGTAGAGCCTGCTGGTTGCTCTATTTCATCTCATGCAATCAAGGCTGTTCCATCCTGCCAAAAGTTATTTATAGAGAATGAAGGCTAAAAGATGATATTCTCTTCTAATTCAAATAGATCTTCCAAAACTTTTATACTCAGGAAATGTTTGCCTAGTAGCTATGTGCAACTTTTAATAAACACAGTCCTAAATGTCGTAGGAAAATTGAGCCATGGTTTAAAAGCTTTGGTGATTACATCAAAAACCCACAGAAATGAAAATATCCTGTAATAACAAGGCAGAACTAGAATGCTTAGTTGTCAGAGTAACCAGCTGAATTTTCAATGCTGTCTGACTTAGTTATGCTTGACTGCTTCCATAATACATGAACCAAAATACACACACACACACATGTGCATACACACATGTGCGCACAGACACACACACACACACACACACACACGCATATTCTTTACAAAAAACTTCATTAATGCACCACTTCAGGTTCGTACTAAATACACAAAAGTAGGAAATGTGCCATTAGGGTTTCCTACCTAACTCTCCACCCCATTCCCCAAGCAGCTAAAGGAGAACACATTTGGGTCACTGGAGTCTTGGTGAATCAGTGGCGGGGTCCTTGGGGCTGTCAACCTAATGCTCACCCCTTCCCCAGTCCATAGCCTCCTGTCCAAAGTACAAAGAACAGCCCAAGCCTGTGCCTCACAGTAATACACTCTTCAAATGTAGAGAAGTATGTATTGCACATCGTTACCAACACAATCTGCTATAGCTTTCTTCAAACAGGACCCTGCAAGCCCTGCATGAAGAAAGGAGATCACATCTGACATTGTTTGCTCGGGAACAGGGTTGGCATTTGGATTCACAACCCCAAAGAAGACCCCACCATTGATTTTCCAAGACTCAGAGACCCAAAACACTAATGTTTTTTTTTTCTTTCTTGGGGTTAGGTGGGGAGTTAGTGTTAGAAACCCTAACTCACATTTCCTTACTTTTGTGGTGTTAACTGAACCCTAACTGGTGCTGTTTTTTAAAGAATTTCCTTTCTTTTGAGATATTGGAATCACATCCTCATTCATGCAGGTGCTGGACCAGTGTGAATAGATGTAGATGTGCAAGGCCCTTTGGGCCCTGTGCCAAGGGAAGATTCTGTCCTCTTATGGAAGTGCAGCAACAGATATCAAGAATTCATGGGGCTGCCTAGTGGGCTGCAGAGGTGCTGGTCCCTCTGGTCCCTGTGCTTCCATGTGGCCTCATATACAGATGCACATGGTAAAGAGTCTGTCTGTAAGCCATTGCACAGGCCCCTCTGCCACCCATGGATGCAGATGTGCAGAGCTATATGCCAAGAGAAGAGTTGTCTTCACTATATAGTACCCAGACCCATGCAAGCAACCCTGAAGCTTTCATGCCCTGGCTGGGGGTGTCGATAACAGCACCATCCCACCACCTTCACCCCAGCTGGATCAATGAGCTCACCTCTGCACTTAGCTCACTGACACAGGATCACAAAGCATACCTTCTTCGTGAAGACTGGCACTACACAAAAGTTTCTTAATAATCATAATTTTCTTTTTATTTGATCCCGAATTTTCAAGATAGTAATTTTATGACTCCTCTTATAAACATGGCATGTGGCATTATGTACCACTGTGGATTGCTTCAAGCTCAGGTGGACAGGGCAGGGAAAGTGACATAAGAGGAGGGGGAGTGAGGCAGCTGCTGAATAGGGAGCTTGCTGCATTCTCAAGCAACTTAGATAGACCATGATGGCATTTTGCTGCTGGCAATTTTCATGTTTGTATTATAATATACTGCCTGAAAAGTCATTTCTCACAACAAGTGTGAAGACATGACTCTTCCAGGACTTAAAAAATGGCACATGTCATGTTTATGAGGTGGTGTAGAAAATGGCTATGTTGAAAGTTTGAGTTAAAATATTGGTGTTATAAGTAAACACTGAAATATTGCAATGTTCACTCATAACCAGGCTAAACATATTTGGATACCACATTTTCAGCATAGCCTTCTTATTATACCACGTCATGAACCCGATAGGTGAAAATTTTCAAATCCCCACCTTAATATCATTCCATGCCAGAGGTGTAACAATTGGAAAGGCTTTGCTTGGAGTTCAATGGCCAAGCAGCCAGCCACTCCTACTTCCTGAGCTATATAAACAGTTTCTCTCAACCTCATTGTGAAGCACTTTTCTTTGCAGCCAAGGCTCTGTTCTGCCTGTCCTCTGAACTGGTTGCCCCCCACCTTGCTGCTCCTGCTTGTCTGATGGATTTCTGTGTTTGTTTCCTGCTTCTGGTTTGTATTTTGCTTTCAGCTGTGTGCTTCTTCTGTCTTTGTTCCTTGTTTTCTGTGGTTGCATGTCTTTGGTTTTGTCTTTCTGGGGGCTTTGTCTGTGTTTGTGTGTCTTTGGTTTTGTCTTTGGGGAGCTTTTGTTTCTAAGCTCCTAGCATATTGCTCCAGGGCTCCTACTACTTGCTTTCAGAAACTCACAACTCTCAAATTACTTGTACTGCAACTGCAACCATTATCTGTGTGTTTCAGCTCAATCATAGCTGCTTCCATGTTGCTTACCATATATACTCACATATAAGCGACCCCCAAATTGCAGGCACAAGAAAATAAAAACTGCTTGACTCACTTATAAGCTGAAATATATTTATTACCAGCACACATCACCATTAGCAAAATGAATGTCCTTCACTGCTCTGTCCCTTTTAGCACATTTCAGGTACTGCATCTGACATCCCCAGTTACAGCTGATATCTGACCTAGGGATAAAACATCAGGCAATAGCAGAGTGTATGCATATGAGCTGCATTTTCTCTTTATGCTGATTTTTGGGCAGGGACTTCAAAGTGAGTTAGTAGCAGTAGTGTAGGTTTTAATTTTTAGAAAGGGTGAACTGTTATTACTGTTAGTTTCCTTGGCTGAAAAACCCAGTATAGTTTAAAGTTAAAGATGTTAGAGCCACAAGCTACCTGACATTCAATTCCTTGTTTTGACTTCCTGCCCTGTTCATTTAGTGAACTCTCTGTTGCTATCGGTGAATTAAAAGCTTTTACCTTACCTTGAGGAGTACCGAGGAGGATTTTCATCACTGGAGTGTGCTGAGTGCTGTGACATGATAAGCTGGTGGCCTGCTGTTGGTATTTTGAGTGCTGCAGATTTTCCTGGTGAGGAGCATTGCAGGATTGTTCTTCCAGGACTGGCTCTATTCTGTGTTCAGCTAACTGGCGGCTAAGTTCCGATAGTGAATATTTGAAAATTTGGTGACCTGCCTATAAGCCGGTAGGTATATTACGATAGCAAAAAGGTCAAAAATTCAGCTTATACGTGAGTATATCGGTACTTAATTGTTTTCACCTGACTCAGGCTTACTCAGAATCCTAGCTATGCAGTTCAAATCATGCTCTCTCAACTCATTCTAAAATTACATCATTGCAGCAGTTTCATTGCACTGCCTGGTGACAGTGCTTTCAGAGCATTGTGCCTCCTTTTTATTTTGTTTATTGCAATTACAACTCAGTGTACTCAATTGTTTTCACTACTGCTGCTACAGGCCTAATTGCTTACTGCTACTGCTTTGTTTACTCCCATTGGTATTGTACCTTGTTCTACTCTGAGATCAGCTAAAAAGCTCCTGCTGAGGCTGTTAAACTAGATTTAATATCTGCATGTGGTTCTTGGCCCTTCCATCACTTTCTTGTTTGTCCTACAGTGGGGACTGGGAAGTGTTTGGGGAGTCGTGGCTCCATGTGGCTAATTATTCTGTTTAAATCCTGCCTTCACCACCAAAATTCCTCAGAGTATTTGTCATCTTGATTTGGCTTTTAAATGTCTGGCTGGCTTGCCCCACTATTCAGTGCTGTTTAATTGCTACTACATTATGCAGACCTACATGCAAGTCCACTTATTACTACTCTGTTTACAGATCCACGCTTGTTTACGCAATTGATTGCTCATGCCTACTGCATCCTCTCAACTTCAGCCTCTGGGATGTCTGTTGCACCCAATCTGCTTTCGGCCTTGCAAGGTCTCAGCAATCACTGCTCATTATGATCAGCACACCAGTGCTCAATCAGCTCGACAGCTTCTCAGCTCAATATAATTCTGGGGCATGCCAGCCATTCTATTCTGATGCAGGGCTCCTGCAGCCAATGGTCTCACTCTGCATTTAGTCTGCATCTTGAGCATGTCCAACATGGGGTGGGATCCTTCTCACCTGGCCCACAGCTGGGAATGTCCTCTCTCCCTGGGCTTGGCTTTAGCTGCCTGCTATGTGACAGCTGCTCCTGGTGTAGAATTTAAGATTAGCAGTGAAGGGTGGTTACTACAATCTCATTTGACTCTAGTGTTCCACTATAATCATTGTCCATTGACTTTAGCAGTTTCCCTAGCAAGGCACCTTCATTGCATTCTCCCTATGACTGCCTCTTGTTCCCCTGGTTTGAGTTTAGGACAGGTAGGCCAGGTGAGTACCTCAGCAGTCGTTGCTCCCCTCTTCCACCTTGGCTGAAGGTATTGCTGCAGAGTTTTCTCACAACCTTCCATGGCATTCCCACTAGAGGGTCTAGTGAGAGCCTTCTAATCTTGGAATATTTTCCACCTCCTTTAATTGAGTTTTCCAAATTGCAGCTGCAGAGCCATCTCTAAATAAACTATACCATGCCTGGAGGGAAGGAGACCTAGGCCTTGGATCCCCAGAGATTTCCTCCTCAAAGTTTTTTTTCTGTCCTCCATTGCCTCAGGTCATGACTGTTAGTTAGCATAGTAGTGTCTCCTAGTTTCTTTAGGTAGGTTCCGCTGTTTGATAGAGGTGGAGGGTATCCTGCTGTTCCATCTCTACTTAGAGGATCCCTCATTCTCAGCATAAACCATCAGTATCATGCTATGCAAACCTGGGCATTTCATTACGTTATCAAACTGTCTATGCACCTCTACTACTATGTTACAGTTACTGCTCCTACATCACAGTTACTGCTTGCTTATAAGCTTTGTGTCACTTTTTCTTTGGGATATGATTGTACTACATTTTGGGGGGTTCTAAGGTACTTTTAGCCACAGGAATTGTCCCATGGCACCTCTAGTAGTGGAACCCTCTGAGGGTTCCTTGCCTTCATACCCCTACAGGGTGGTAATTCCTCTGGAATAGAGAGTGCAAATGGCCAAAATCAAACTAACACAGTTGCACAAGCATAACACTATCCTGGCTGCACAGGACATCAAATTGGAAAGGCTTTCCTGGAGTTCAAAGGCCAAGCAGTCAGCCACTCCCACTTCCTGAGCTATTTAAGCAGTTCCTCTCAGCCTCATTGTGAAGCACTTTTTCTTGCCCCACCATCCTCCCTCCTCCTCCAGCGGCAGCACTTCTCTTTAGTGGGATTCCTAAAGTACCTTTAGCCATGGGAATCATCCTGGGGCACCTTCGGGTGGAACCTTCTGAGGGTTCCTTGCCTTTTGTACTTCTACAGTGTGGTAATTCCTCTGGAATAGAGAGTGGAATGGTCAAAACCAAACTAACACAGTTGCACAAGCATAACATTATACTGGCTACACAGGACATTGAACACATTTTGGCCATGATTTGAAAAATGACAGCTCTCACTTCCATGAGGTGGTGTGAAAAATGGCTATGTGGAATATAGAGGTCAACATTTAAGATTACAAAGTTATGAGTGAGTATAGAACAATTTCAATATACTCATAACTTTGTCATTTTATTTATTTTAACTCAATTTTTAACATAGCCTTCTTATGATCCTCTTCATGAACAATGGAAGTGAAAATGTTCAAATCCACCTGAAAGGTGATTTTGCTAAGTGACTGCAAAATCACCTTTTGGCCAGATTTGCATAATTCCACTGCCATCGGTCATGAGCTGGAATCCCAGCAAGGCCATGTTGAAAATTTGGTGTAATATATATAAAATGACAAAGTTATGCATCAAAGTTCAAACCTCATTGAAATATATTAAACCTGACTTACCTTATTTTCTCATATTGCAGTCACTGGTTCCAGCAGCTAGACATGTCTTCCATTGGAGAGTGGAGCTACATCATGGGACTTGTCTAGGTGAGTGAGGGTTTGTGGCGGGCATGGGGTTGTGCGTGCTGAGTTGGAGGGTGGGGTGGGGTGGGTGGGAGGGTCAGATCTGTGAGAATCATTTTCTTTTCTTCTGGTTAAAAACAAAAATAGACAAAAAAATAACAGGGACAGTTTCTTTATTTCAGGGGATCAACATTATGGATTAGGCACCGCAGTGTTGGGCTACTGTCTGGGGCAATGGGGGCACCGTGGTACTGCCATGTACATAATAGGAAGAGGGGCAGACAACATGAAGGAGAGGGGTCAAGAGAAGCAGTACCATGGGTGGGCACCCCAATTTGCTCATATTATATATTAAATACATAGACATTGGGAAGGGGTGGATAATCTGAGGAAGAGAAAGAAGTGGTACCAGGGTGAGCAACCTGGTCCACTTAAGAAAAATCTTAATTAGATAGACAGACAGATAAGATAGATAGACAGACAAGATAAATAGTTAAATAGATAGATAGACAGACAGACAGACAGACAAAGAGACACATAGAGAGAGAGAGAGAGAGAGAGAGACAGAGAATGGATTGTTGGTTCACTGCATCAACTGAAGCTGGCAGTATGACTCCAGCTGCAGTTTCTGCATTCAAGAAAGTCACGCTGTTCTTTTACAGAAAACACAGTGAATGGCTCTCTTGCTATGCTGGCACTCTGGATTTTGGGGTGCCCAGAAAAGGTATTTCTGGCCATTTTAAAACAAACAAACACCATAATCAAGCTAAACTGATCATGTTTTGCTAGGTTCAGGTGTTTGTTTCAAAGAATTACACAATTTTTATGTATTATCCTTAGTTTTAAGTTTGGGAAAATCAAGATGGTAGCCATCACAACACAAAAAATTTGTTGTGCTGTGAGAAGCAAATGGAGAGAAAACAAAATGGTTTATGACATGGAATTGTTAGTGTCATAGCAAAACATTATCCAAAAAAACTACTGAACATGATCAGAACAGAAAAACTGATAACTCTGGAACCATTTAATATTTTCATAAACCTTCCAAAGGCACTGTCTTAATAGAGCATACTTCTACCCTGAAAGTTTTGAGAAAAATTCCAGTCTGTGTAGGCTGTACATGAGAACAAATCCAAAACCCACATGAAATATAGGAAATAAATTACACATCTACAGGAAAATAACATATGTGGCTCTCAGAAACCGCACAAGCTGCCCTAACGAAAGTCTCAACATATTTAGACCTTGCCTGGTAGACAACGATGCAAAATTTCAGCTAGTTTTGTAAAACACTGCTAAAGCTAATAAAATAGGTGCAAATTTAGGGATTTAATATAGAGACTGTCAGTCAACCCTAACTATACTGGCAGTACTGCACCAGTACAATACTTATAAAGCCTCAGGAAAAGTTTTCATTGCCCATTTCAAAAGAAAGAATCAGGCAATGGTTCATTAGAACAAGGCAATAGTTCATTACAACTGGCCAACATTGTTTTTTAAATTATTGCCTATTCTAATCTGTGTAACTCAGGTAAGGTTTAATAAAACAGATACTGACCAAAGTTGTGTCTGGATATAGTGGGAAAATAGACTCTTAGGATGAATTATTTCCATCCAGTAGACATATGGCCCTCAGCCTTCTGCTTCCAGCAATATGACTATTGTCAGGCAATATTTTATTTCTCATGGTCAGTATTTTTCTATTATTTCCTCTTATCTCTGGTCAATATTTCTATTTGGTATACTATCTCACAGAAAATGTAATTTATCAGCATGTGTGAGGGAGCAGACCGTATCTTATGAGTGGTGAAGACAAATATGAATTATGATATGAAAGTTGTCCTGTCCTCTTACAAGGAATATAAATAGTGTATTTTCATCAAGCCATAATGTATTTTCAATTTTTATACAATTTGGCCAGCCCAGTGGCATGAAGGGCTGAGGCACCAGGCACCTGACTTGCTGCCATGCCACCAGCCTGGCTTTGGAAATGGATACAAGTCACTCAGGGTTGGCCGGGTGAGGGATGATTGAACATCCATAGGACTGCTCCCCTCCTTGGGGGGTGCTGTGGCTGTTGTATGACTGCCACCCTGTGGAAGGTGGCAGGCAGTGCATGCAAAATCCCCAAGACAGGCAAGGGAACCCACCTTCAGGGCACCAGGGGTGTTTCCATGAAGGCAGAGCTCGCACATAGAACCCAATGCAGATCCTGGGGCCCAAGGAGAAAATTGGCAGAAAACACCACCATCTGCAGGATTATTATTGACCCTTGCAGGCCCCACACTGGTGACCTGGGATCCCCACAATCCTGTGGCAGAGGACAATGGCTAGAAGGTATGTCCTGGAGAAGCTAGGTGATGGGGCTGGGGAGGTCACTAGGAAGAGGCCAGCTGGGGAAGCTCAGGTGATAACAGATTATGGGGAAACAAATGATATGCAATCATTTTATTTTATTTTATTTATTTATTTAAACTGTTTTACTAAGTAAACATGTACAGATAAAACTGGAAAAACTGTTCACAGATACAAATTGGCAAAAGGAGGGTGAATTACAAGGGCAGTGACAAAATATGCATCAGACTGGAAAGCATACATAACAGTAATATATAATGTATGTACAGCATATAGATATTATACTGGCACAGTAGCACCAGTATAGTTAGGGTTGAATAGGCTGTTTAATGTTAAAATTGATTTCTGCACCTTAATTACTTTGGTGGCATTCAGCAAAATCGCACAAAGATTTGCATGCCTGGTCTGGCTGGCAGGTTCTCAAGATGTGATAAGTTCTGTGATATTACGTTAACTGTATTCTGCGTTCTGAGTTCTGGTGCATCAAAAGAGATAAATTCCACTTTCGTTCTGCTTTGAGCTGTTTTTATTTACTTTCACTCACATGCAGCCTAGACGGAGCATAACTTTTCCTGAAACTTTCAGGATGGAAGGGGTCATTACCAAGGTGGTGCCTTTCAAAGGTTTCATGAAAAAATATTAGTAAATTCCAGACTTATAAGTATGCTCAGCAGGGTTTTAAGATAACCCTTTGATACAACTCAAAAAAGTTTGAAGTGGTGAAAGCTTACTTTCATGACAATTTGTGTTTTTCAGTTCATGAGAAAAATATTCTGGTTATGATGACCAGCATCATTTTTTTAAACTAAAAACATTGAAAATACATACAAATTGAGTCTGTTTTTCAAAAACAAACACCTGATCATAACTAAATGGGACCAGTTTAACTTGATTGTGGTATTTGTTTCTTCATATTTGGACCAGGAATGGATTTTCTGGGCACCTAAAATCCTGGGCATCCAACTTTGTGAGATCAGCCATTTTGGGGGCTGTGAACCGAGAATCCCCTCACACACAAGGTGTTATGAAAGAGAAATGGCTTGCACCCAAAACACTGATACATGCTGTGTGATTCCTTCTTCTCTCAGCTGATCTAGCCCACCCTCATCTTTCCCAGTTCTCTCCTATGTCATGCTTACTCCCCTTCCAGCAGAGTCAGCCCTCCCTCTTGCCTCCTGATTCTGCTTTTGTAACTTTCTGCAAGCAGACCAGGATGCCCACCCCAATTACCACTTCATGCTAGCCCTCCATTCCAGGTCATACCACACCCCAAATAAATAGGTGGCAATATAGGGGTGCCCACCCCAAGTGCTGCTGAACACTATATACCAACACTGGGGTGTCAATCACCATTGTCAGTCCATCCCTGTACAAAAAAAAGAAAACTGTCCTTCGATCTTGTTTTTTTAATGTTACCCTGAAAAAGAAAATGATCCTCATGAAGCTCTGCCCTGCCACACAATCACTCACCCACCCCATCCCTGACCCCCAACTCAGCAGCCACTGTCCCCACCCCTACACATCCTCACTTATGATGCAACAGATGTCCTCCTTCAGGAACTAAGACTGAGATAAGAGGAAATAAGATAAATCTGGTTAATATATTTCAATGCATTTTGAACTTTTAATTTACATGAAATTTTCAACATGGCCTTTTGGGATATCACCACCTGAACAGGGCAGGTGAAATTGTTCAAATCCATCCTGAAAGGAGGTTTCACAGTAACTCTGGAAAATTACCTTTCAAGTGGGATTTGAAAATTTTTACATACTGGGTTAACGAGGTGGAGTCATAAGAAGACTATGTTGTAAATTTGGTGGAAAACATGGTAAATTACATAGTTATGAGTGAATGTTGAAATATTACAATATTCACTCATAACTTTGAAAATGTTCAATATTTTTCCACCAAACTATCAACTTGACCTTCTGGGACCCCATGTCATGAACAAGGCAGATGAAATCTTTCAAATTTAACTAAAAAGTGATTTCACAGCTACGCCACAAAATCACCTTTCAGGCAGGATCTGAATATTTTCACCTACCAGGTTAAAAACATGGGGTCATAAGAAGACTATGTTCCAAATTTGAGGTCAAAATATTAAAAACAAACTTATGGAGGGCACGCATGGGCAGTTAAGCTGTTAAGACGTGTTCCTCCTTTGCTCATCTCTGCTGGAGAATTAAAGTTTGTAAAATAATAAGTTCACTTCTTATTTCAGTTTAAAAAGTTGTGGGACTGAGTGGCAAGCGGATAATGGATGAGTATCTAACATCGGGGCCAAGTAAAAGTCAGAAGACGGCAGCTAAAATGGGCAAGAAAGGTGCGGCCAGGAGGCAGAGCTAAAGCCAGAGCCTATAGAGAAAAAGGTCTGATTATGTATGAGGGACATAAACTATTTATTTCACAGGATTATTCAGCCAGACTGCTCAAGAAGCGCAAGATGTTTAATGAAATGCTGGAACTCCAAGGGCATGAAGGTTGAGAACTTTATTTATTTATTTTTTAATTCAAGTTTATTGAGTTTTATTGTTAACAGAGCAAGAAACAATTCACCAAAAACATAGATCAAAATAACGCATGTTACATTATGGAAGAAATGAACATTTTTATCTACTTTCCTCCCCTTTATGATTCTCCTACCTTCCCAGGTTGAGAACTTTATGATATACCCATCAATGCTCAAAATCAAGCACGGGAGTGGTATTTTCTTTCTGGGTGGTGAAGAAGGCAGAAACCTTTGTGGAGGAACTTAGAAAGAAAATCGGATGAATCTGTGCCTACTCGAGTAGTGGACCTTTGAACATTGTGATTTCAGAGCCTCTAGGTATCTGAGAGGTTCGGGGAACCCATTGTTTACTTTGTTGTTACTCTGAGGGACCGATTATATATAAAGCTTCTATATATGGTGCCCTGCTGAAATCTGAAGGGGAACCTCTGAGACTGGACTGTATCAATGATGCCCGCCTCCCTAAGGAGAGGTACAGGGAAGGAGCCTGGTTAAAAGTTGCACCAAAGGGCCTGGTCTCGAGGATGATGTCCATTGCATTCCTCTCTGTCGTTTCATGGGCATCTACAGACTGAAATGGGCTTTGGGAGATTATGAGCTGTGCTTACAGAGGACTTCCCTATTGACTGCTGGCACTATCGAAGTGTGGGAATATGTTGGGGATCTTTCTTTGTTACAGGATTCATAATATGGACTTGTTCGGCCCACACTCCATATATGGAGGTGCAGGGAGGGAATGAGGAGCATATATATATATATGATTTTTTTGGTGTGTCACTTGTTAATTATATGCTTCTTCCCACAGGTGCCTGAGTTCCTAAGGGTAGGATGATATAATGCAGAACACAGAGTGGGGAAGGCACGCACTGATGCCGTGGCTTATTAGGGTTAGGGGTGGGCCTCATTGGTGGGTTTGGTATTGGTGGCTGCAGGCAAACAGGGTCCAAACACCAGGAGATAGGATTGCCAGCCCATGAAGGCCACATAGCCATATGTCTTGCCGAGGGGGCTCAGTGGCTAATCAGATTTAGTTGGCGCTACTGGTACCTGAGGTTAACAGGGAGGAAGTGGACAGGAAGGTTTTGTTGTATGGCAGAGAGGGGTGGGGGGCGGAGGAGAACATGGTCAATCTTAGATAACTGGACACTCTTGCATTGCTGGCAGTTAGTGTCCTCAGAATGTATGGGCAGGGGAAGTAAGTGAGAGGTGGGAAAGAACTATAGGGACAGAAAGTAGCTTAATAATAAGGGGAGTTAGAAGGTTAGAGGAAGATTTTCAAGCCGGGGAGTTTGGGGAATGGGGAAATTGATGAAAGGGAAATATGTCAATTACTGGGGATTGGGAAGATAAGAACAAGTTAGGGTTCAAGTTATTATTGTTACAGTTTGTATATGTTTGTATTCTCGTGCACTGTTTTGCACATTTATGTGTTCACATCAATACATATTATATACATCAGGCTTGTTGGGTGCTGGGTTGGGAAATGCGAGGGATAACAGAGGTATTTGATTGGGATCAGAGTTATGTCTCCCTCCAGATGCATGGGGGCAAAGGACCCATAGCCTGCCACAATGGCTAAATTGCAGGAATTGAATATATGCACATGGAATGTATAGGGATAGCGACTCAATGAACATACAGGTCTTCTTATTGTGTTAAGAAGACAGGGGTGCAAGTGGCCTTGTTACAGGAGACCCACCTTACGGAGTCGGAATATGTCAAATTGGTGAGAGGGTGGAGAAATATTATTCCATGTCATTCAAGTCGTATAAGCATGGAGTTGCTATCCTCCTGCATAAAACCTCCTTCCAAGTTCAGAGGGTGGTGAGGGAAGGCCTGGATGTTTTGTAAAACAAGTTTTTGAGTGGGGCAACAAACCTGGCCCATTGATGGTCCGACTGATGAAGAGGGTCGCTGTCCAACCCATATCACCACAATCAAGGATAAGATGGGCAACTTACATAAGCAGGAACAACAGATCAGGAAATGCTTTAGAGAGTTCTTTGAAACTATGTACACAGCTGAAAGGGGTGTAGGAGGGGATCAGGTGGAGGGGTTGTAAGAAACTTGGAGCTACAACGAGTGACAAGGAGCAGACCGAGGTGTTGAATAAACCTATTACAAAGGCTGAGGTGGTTATAGCAATACAAAGATTAAAGAAGAAGAAGGCCAGCGCCCAGATGGGTATCCTGTTGAGTACTATAAGGCCTTGATGAGTCAGCTGGCAGGCCCACTGTGTGACACTTTCCAGCAGAGGGAGGAGAGCTCCTTGAGTTTCCAGGCACCTTTTCAGATGCAGTTATCTGCTTGATCCCAAAGGCTGGTAAGGAGGCGGTGGAGTGAGTATCCTGTAGGCCGATTTCTTTGCTGAATTGTGATCTAAAGATCCTGGTGAAGGTCTTGGCTGCTAGGCTGGAGGTGGTGCTGCCAGAGTTGGTTCATCCAGACCAGACCGGCCCATCAGCGGTCGCCTCCTTATCATAATGTGCATCGCCTCCTGAATGTTGTTTGGAGAGCTAATAAAGGAGGGAGGATACATGTATAATCTCTATGGACATCGAAAAGGCCTTTGATAGGGTGGAGTGGAGTTACTTTTGAGATTTTGACCTGGTTTGGTCTGGGTGAATCTTTGTGGGTGGATCAGGGCAATGTATAGTTCACCTAAGGCACAAGTGTTAGTGAATGGCACTCTATGAGAAGGGTTTAGGTTGGGCAGGGGAATGAGACAGGGTGCCCACTATGCCCCTGTTGTTTGCCCTAACAGTGGAGCCACTTGCTGTTGCAATTCGCAGAATATAGACATTAAGGGATTAGTGGGGTCTCAGGGGCAGCATAAGATCACGTTGTATGCCAATGATATGTTGCTTTTCAGTCCAGAGCCAATGAGTTCCATGCCAATATTGGTAGATATGGTGGAAAGATTTGGACAATTCTCAGTATACAAGCTTAATTTGGATAAGTCCGAATTGATGCGGCTCCTGGGGAAGAGGGTGGAACAGACATGGGGCTTTAAGTCAGTGAGAAAACACTTACATACTTGGGTATTAGGGTGGGAGGTCCTAGGACTCTTTATGATCTTAACTATACACCAATGGTTAAAAGTATTGTGGTGGACCTGAAGCACTGGGCATCCCTGCCGATGTCTTGGTTGGGACGAATAAGCCTAATCAAGATGAATATCCTACCTAGACTTCTGTACAAAATGCATATGATTCATGTGGGTTGACAAGGAAGGATGTGAAAAAAGTTGGAAGGGCTTTTGCTCTTTCATTTGGGGTGGAAACATGTGAGGTTAGCCTGCAGGCTCAAGTCAGAGACAGGGAGAAGGCCTCAATTTCCGGATCTGGGGCACTATTTTCTAGTGGTACAGCAGAGGTATATTGGGGACTGGGTGCACACCCCAAGGTGGCAAGCTGGGTAGACTTGGAATAATGGGACTGCCAAACCAGACTTTTGGCATATTTGGAGAGACAGGACCTTAGGGCTTATAGGGCGCAAGATGGGAAAACCCTCTGACATTGACAACATTGGAAAGCTGGGAGAAGTTTAAAAAGTTGTGAGGAGGGCAAGTTAGATATCCTACTGGTGCCTATTGCCAGGGATCCTTTCTTCCTACTAGGGTGGGAGGACCCTAGGCTTAAGTTGTGGGAACAGAAGGGGCTAGAAGTTTGGGTCATGTATGAACTGGATAATGTTCTCCTCTTTGTTACAGTGAAGCAGGGGTTGGGCCTGGAGAGCGGTCACCTGTTACTGATATTTCCAGGTCAGAGCTTATCTGGTTGGATAGAGGAGGAGAGGGCAGGCAGGAAATGCAAAGAATCGAATATTTGCTTATGTCGATGGCTGGAGACCCCAAGGTCCTTGTCGGGAAAGTAGTAAGGAGTGTAGGAGTTGTTTTCCGGATCAGTCTCAAAGGGTGAGGAGCCTTTAGGAAAGAGACTTAGGGGCCGATATTGGAGCAGAACTGGGCCGTGGTGCTTTCTATGCATATGGGTCTTCTGGTCTGCAATAAGTTTAAAGAAGCCTTTTTATAAATTTCTTCATAGAATATATCGTCCACCCCATAATAGTGCATAAATATCATCAAGCTGTCTCACCACAGTGTAGGCAGTGTGAGGAGGAGTTGGGGACATATTACTATTATTTTTGGGAGTGTAGGGTATTACAGGGTTTCTGGAGGGCAGTGGCCTTGGAGGTGGGAAGAATGGGTGGAAGAGACTTACAGGTGGGCCCGCAATGTGCCTGTTTGGAGTGGAGGAAATTGAGGAGGGAGTGGGAACCTCTGCCCAGATCGATGTGGGTGATGTTCATTTGGCCCTACACCTTATTCAAGATACATGGGTCTCGAATGTGGTTCCCACGCAACAATGGCGTGCTTTGGTGCTTCAGATCCTGGCACTGGAATCCACTTACGTTACTGGTTAAAGGCAGACTGGAAGGATTCAACAGGGAATGGTCACCCTATTGACAGATCTAAGCCCAGCAGAAAGTCTGTCCCTTTGGGAAAGTGTGGAGTGGTAGTGATGCTAGGAGAACAGGGGCAGATGGAGGTGCATAGTTGTGGAACACTAGTGGGGATCCGATAAACTGACATGGGAATCAATTCAGGAAGGATATACTTTACCTCCCTATTTACGATGAAATGTAATGTCTATTTTCTGATCTGAGATATGTACGATATAATAATATGTGAAAACATTTTGAATTATTGATGTGAACTGGTTTACAGTTGTTTTAATAAAACCATTTTATGCAAAAAAAAAACAAACAAAAACTTCTGAATGTATGCTGACATTTTTCCACACTCACCAATAACTTTGGTAACTTTCAACATTTTGACTCCAGATTGTCAGCATAACCATTTTGTTCACACCACCTCATACATGGGACAGTTTTGTTTTTAAAATCCTGTCTGAAAATATATTTTAACACTTTTGGCATGAAATGATGTTTCAGACCCTGTTATATAAATGCACATGTCATGTTTATAACAATGAGTCATAAAACGACTAAGATTTTGCAGGAGATAAGCCTGACGGTAAAACATCACTAACACAAATGTGCAGAAAATCAGTTTTATTTCTCCTTAGTACAGAAAAAAAAAAAACAGAAGCTTAAGATAAACTCTTACCAGTTGGAACACAAAGACAGTCATACACCAAGGTGTGGAAGCTCTATGCTACCAGGTTCCCAAAGGGGTTTGGCCTGTACTAAGATTATATACTGCAATAAAAGACATCTGTTACCAGAGTAACAAGCTTATAGACATCAGTGTGTTTCTGTACGGTGTTCCATTGGTCAAAGCATAAGGCGTCTATACCCAGGACCGCTACTTTTTGTATCAGTTATATAGTTATTTGCTGAGTAACTAACTTAGAAGAACAATAGGGTTCTTATAGATTTTGCTAGGCTAAGCATACTGACTTCAGAACATAGGTTGCTTACAGACCACAGAATATTATTATTATATATACAATTATGTCACATTAGGCTGCTAATCTCACAGCTGTTGTTAGATGTCCTTCTAGGACAGTGATACACATTTATGGCTAACTCATAAGGCATTTGGCTGAATAGAAGATTCCTGACTAGGCCCTAATGTAGAACAAAATAGCAGTACATCATTAATTACTGCATAATACATGACAATACATTCTCCCTTGTCTGTTTTGGTAGTAGTGAGTGTCTCATATGGGACGGCAGGGCAGGCTGGTCTAATATGACTATGTTGAAAATTTGAGGTCAAAATTAAAAAATTTTAAGAAACATACATACAAACATAGGAACATGCCAGCAGATAAAAGCCTTATGGTTCCTCTAGTCTACTCATTTGTGCAGCTCCCTATTTGTTTGCAAGGAAACTTCCCCTCCCATTTCCCTTTTAATCTCCCTCTACTTCCCCTGCTCCCCCACTCACTCCTCTTCTGCCTGCAATTTTCCTCCCTCCCACTGTCCCAACCCAACTCCTCTCGGAGCTCTTCACCATGTTCAGGATACCACCTCATCTGGCAGCTCATTCCACTTGTCCACCACCCTCTTGGTGAAAAAGTGCCTCATCTCCCTCCTGAACCTTCCCCCCACCAGCTTTAGGCTGTGCCTCCAGTGGTCTTGTTGCCACTATGGCTAAAGAGGCCCTCGCTGCTAACCCTACTAAAACCCTTAAGGTACTTGGAGGTCCCAGTCATGTCACCCTCCTTCTTCCTCAAAGAGTACATGTTCAGCTCCTGAGCCTCTCATCATAAGTATTGCCCTGTTGGCCATGGATCATCTTGTTTGCTCTTCTCTGGACCGTCTCCATCAGTTGACATCCTTCTTAAGATACATGCACTAAAGCTGCACACTGTACTCCAGTGTGGTCATACCAATGAGACAAACAAATAGTGCTGCACTCACCCGGACCCAGGCAGGGTGCAAGTGGGGTTCCGACCCAGTAATGACAATGTCCTGACAATTTCGCGACTCTAGAGCAAGGAGTTTGTTTACCCAGTGAAGTTTTCGCGGGTCTTGAAGAAATACACACACAGTTGCAGATTTGAAGGTGAAATTCAGTGCTTTTATTTAAGCAAAATATCCTTCAAAAATGGTAGCTAGGCAAACTAGAGATGCCCTCTGTAGATAAAGGTGCCTTGGTGCTTCAAATTAAGCCAGTTAAGCAACTGTGCGTGTATTTTTTTTCAAGACCTGTAAAACTTCACTGAGGTAAGCAAACCTCCTGCTCTGGAGTGTGAGTGAAATTGTCAGGACGTGGTCATACCAGTGACCTGAACAGTAGCAGAATGACTTCTGCCTTCTTGGCGGTAATTTGCCTGGCTATGTATTCCAGCATCCAATTTGCCTTGCTTGCTGCTCTCTGCAGTGTGCAGTGTTTCAGATCAATTTTGATTAAATTTCCAAATCCATTTCTTCTTCTGACCTGGTTACCTGCATTGTGCCCAATCAGTATTTGGTCCCTGGATTATTGCCCTAAGTGCATAAACTGGCACTTTTAATGTTGAACCCAAGCTGCCAAATACTATATCACTTTTCTAGCCTAGTCAAATCCTCCCTGAGTTCCTGTCTACCCTTTTCATGCCCACCTCCCTCAGAGCTTGGTGTTGTCTCTGAACAGGCAAATTGTACTCTTGATTCCATCTGTGATGCCACTTATGAAGATGTTAATAACACTGGGCTGAGCACCGAGCCTGTGGGACCCCACTTATCACAGGCCTCACTTCAGAGAACTCTCCCCAACTATAAACTTTGTCTTCTGTCCTGCAACCAGCTTCTGACCCAACCAGTAAGCTTAACCCCCACTCAGGTCCTCAAGCTTCCTGATTAGTCTCCTGTGGGGCAATGAGTCAAAGGTCGTGCTGAAGTTCAGATACAGAACATCAACTGCATGGCCCTTGTACACTGTACTAGTGATTCAATCAAAGAACATGTGCAGGGCAAGCCTTTGTTCTAGTGGCTAGTGCGCTGTGATCATGTGATTCTGAACTGAGTTTGAAGGTGAGCTTAGTGAACCACCTGGATGGGCCGAGGCTGGAGGAACAGCACTGTCATGCGACACCACCCCACAGCCTGGGAAGGAAGCTGCAGGGTTGCACGGATAGCCCAAGTATCACATAGGAAGACAACTTTCCTCTGGGCATAGAACCTTGCACCTCTTCATCCATTGCTGCCAGAGGGCCCTGCAATTTGGCTGACAGATAGACTCTTTTAACTTTAGTGTACAGTACTTTATTGGTATAATCAGTTGGCACAGGTACAATACATATGTTTTACATACATCAGGGTTAAAAACACAAAGGTACCAGATGCACAAGTGCACTAGCAATACAACGTGACATTAAACCATATACACAACAAAACAACAAATCAGTTAAAATCACTATAATAAAATAACAAAAATAGCAGGAAATTGTTTAAAAACATTACCAATATAATTTTATTTATACCTATTAGACTCATTAAGATGTGCTTATGTAGTGGAACATTGATATATAATCTATCATTCTAGTAGTGCTAGTAATGTCCTGAGTCTCACCAGGATGAATAACGACACATGTTCCTGTGATGAATGTTACTCTGTGCCCCATGCTGAGGTAACTGAAACAGCACCCATAATTGTTCCCACCTGGGGCAGAAAGTTTTATACCTGTGATTTATACTGGCCAGAATCTTTTCCATCCTTAGAGCTTCCACAGCGACAGTGTGCCATTCCTTATAGTTTGGAACTTAATCATTAAATCAGTGCCTGCAATGGCACACCGTGCAGTGGCTGTAACTTGGGCCATCTGGTATCACTGCTGCCCACCAACGTTTCAAGCCTGAGCCAGTGAAGCAAGGTAGAGGCTCAAATGCATCTTGTAGGCCAACAGCCTGTCCTTGATCTCTGCTCACAATGTAGCTGCTGCTTGGCAACCCCAAAATATAAGCTTGAGCATTTTTCTCTATGTCTTGCATTTGGTGCAGGTGTCTGTTTCTAATTTTTCATTCTGAACAGCCTCACCAGTGTGAAGTACATGCTATATAATAATTTGTAGTGTGCCAACCTAAGACAGTCAGATTTGGGGTATTTATACAAATGCAGCCACACCTTATCTAAGTTTTTTCTGGAGTTTCCAGTTCTGCGAATTCTGTGTTCGAGTAGTCTAGTTAGAGGTTCATGGAACCAGTGGCAATATCTTTGTGTTTCCTGTACAATACAGATACTGCATGCCTCTGATTCACCTCCACACTGAAGTCAGCCCATGTATCCTTTGCACTGTAGGCCACAGGCAAGGGCCTGGCGTACTACAGACCATGGGCCCCATATTCTGAAAAATGTGCAACTGCAGTGCAATGTTTGCACTGTGCTGACCCTAGCTGCTGCAATATTCAGTTGGATAGCAATCTATGCTATCTGACTGATTTAACGGGCCATGTCAGCACAGTGCTAAGTGCAACTGGTCATTAACCTAAAGAAAACCAAATCAATGCTCTTCTCCCACCATGAAAATAAAGCTAAAATACCCCTTCTTGATTATCCCCAGCACTCTGCACCCACTAGAACAAGTGACCACATAAGTACCTAGGCATCACGTCGATACTGCCCTCCTTTCATGCCCACATTAATGCCTTGTTAGCCACCATAAACACTCGGATTGGCCTGCTATACGGCACAGGACTGCCTGACTCAGGATGCTCTCAGGCTGGTCATCACCTCCTCCGTCTTGTCCCTCGTGGACTATGGCTTGCCCATCTATGCCACAGCTGACAACACTGCCCTCTCCAAAATCCAACTGTCCATCAATAAGGCCTGTAGGCTCCTGACGATGCCCCAGCTGCACTCACACCTGCCTTCTCTATACTACCACCAATCTGCTCAACTTTGAGGAGCCACTGCTCTACCACACCTGCCTTCTCTCTCTAAGAAATCACTGCTGGGACTCTCCCACTGGGGTCTCCACCTCCTACAGCAGTCATCATCATCATCCCTCACCACCTGTAGTTCTGTTATGCCACCTTCCAGGTGCCCAGAACCAAGACCCTCTTGCCCAGAGATCCTTCATATACCGAGCCCCACCTGGTTCAACTCTCTCCTAGCTGCATCTCCAACTTGCCAAAATTGGCTCCTTCAAAACAGCTCTTGAACCATATCTTTAATACCCGCTGTTGTAGGTGCAATTAACCCCTGTTGTAACCTGTGGCCTGCTCGCCTTGCCCCTGACTTGACAATGTCCACTGGACAGCCTCTCCCTCCCACAGACCCAGTCCTTCCCTAGTAGGTCCAAATAGGGATGTAACCATTGTCTTCTCTGAGGACCTACTATATCCATGATTGTAACTCACAATTCTGTAACATTATGTAACCTAAGTAACATACAAACTACTATATTATGTAACTTAAGTGTATCTATGTTAAATGTTCCTTTTACTGCACCTGTAATGTTATCCTCTGTTTTAATCTGCCTGTAATAACTATCTTGATGTCTGCCCTCCCAGCGATGAGGGTGCCTTTGTAAATGAGTCTCTGACTCAAAGGTTGTAAACCGATTTGTAATGAATAAAGAATAAAGAATAAACTGTGCTTCCCAGACATGGACCTGGGCTGTATGTAGCACACAGGAAATAGTGCTGCCTGAAATCAGATAGGGCCAAGACCCACTGTGGGCTATATTTACCCCCAAACATGCAAATGAGCCCTTTTGGGCATACAGAGTACTGAGGGACCATTTGTATGCCCATTATGGCTCATTTGCATGGGGCACAGCAGCCCTTAGCGCCCTGGCACTCCAAACAGTAAGCCCTGGTGATAAAGTGGACCCCCAGATTGCTCCTCTAAGCTGCACTGAAACTGCCCTAGTGATCTAGTGTGTCCCCAAACACCACAATTGCTCTTCAGAGCTGCACTCTAACCACCCTGGTGGTCTGGTGTGTCTCCCACCCTCTGATCCCTTCTCAGAGCTCTACTGAAACTGCTTCATGGTTTAGTCTGTGTCCCCAATTGCTCCTCTGAGCTGTACTGAGACTGCCTCGTGGTTTAGTGTGCCCCCACTCCCCAATCATTCCTCAGAGCTTTTTTACCTCTGCTTTTGCTGTACTCTTTGATTTATGTACGTTTACATAATGTGATTTCCATTCAAAGACTATCAAATCTGTTTCCTGTTTGTGGTGTTTGTCACTCTAAATATACCCTGGTGGCATAGTGGTCCTCACCCCGATCACTAATTCATACAGTTTACAATGAGTCCCTCTTGGTCTGGTGACCCCAGCAGCATCCCACCATACCGCCTGCTGACATTCCACTTCCCTGCACCTCTTGCCCTGGTGGCCAGCACTCCTCCGGTATGATACAGTGACTGTCACTGCCCTATTCTCACTTCTACAGCTGGCTGCTGATGAGCTGTCAGTGAGTATGTATAGTAGCAAAGCTGTACACAAGCTCACTGATAGCTTATATGGTGACCAGCCACAGAGGTGAGATGAGGGCCATGCCAGTCACCATATCATGCTGAGAGGAGCGCTTGGGCACCAGGGTTGGGGCAGTAGGAAGGTGTGATGTCAGAGGGTGGATTGGTGTGGCTTTGGGGATAGATCACTGGACCACCAGGGACTCACTGTAAACTGTGTGAATGTGTGATCAATGGGGTGAAGGCACCTCTATGCCACCAGGTATGTTAAGCATGACAAACACCAAAAATCAGCACTGGACTCCACTGTCTTTGAAAAGAAATAACTTTATGTAAACATACTAAACATAAATCAATACAGTATAGCACAAAGTAGAGGGTAAGAGAGCTCCAAAGAGTGATCAGGTAGTAAAGGGACACTCTAGACCAATATAGAAGTTTCAGTACCGCTTAGAGGAGCGATCAGGGGTGGAGGAACACACTAGACCAGCAGAGCACTTTCACCACAGCTCTGAGGCACGATCGGGGACAGACTGGACCAGCAGGGAATGTGTAACTGGGCTCAAATAAGAGAACAGGGGCAAGTGAGTTGCAATAACGCCCCAGCCTTTATGGGGGTGGGGGCATGGGTGTAAAGCCCCAATAAGATATGTTTTTGGCAGCGTAATTAGTCCTGCTTGGGGGGCTGTTTCACACTGCTACACACCTTTGAATGTACAGCTGCACTGGTAAGCATGAAGGGACCTCCTGATTTGCATAGGCACAGCAGTATTTTTTTAATCATTTAACATTTTTCCTCCTCACAGCCACAGTCCTTGCTTTCCATTCAGCCACCGCCCACTCCGCCGCTAACTCCAAAGCTTGCACGCCCAGATGGCAGATGCAGCTACACCTGTGAAAGGGGCCCTCCCATAGTCCCGCACCTGGTGAGAAACCAGTACTGGCACATGTTTCCAGGCATCGTCGGTTGGCAGATCTGTGGCCATCAAGCTGCTCTTGAGGAACCATGCTGCCATATTTCCCCATTTTCTCCCCATTTGGGATCGTGGAAGTGCAATGGACGCCCACGCACATATGTGCAGACATCTGCCGCGGTCCCCTTCCAGTTACACCGTCACTTGCGGTACCTCCGGAGTCCTCAGGAGTCACCGCAGTGCGTGTAAAGTCCCCAGCCCACTGCAGAACTGAGAGAGCTGTCTCCGATGCTCAATCCCAGTCCTCCCCTGCCGACCCCTGATGACCCGAGCTCATTCTCGAACCCAGGTCGCTGGCGTAGCGAGGTGTGGTATCCAGTGCCTCAACCTCAGCACCACCGGGCTAGCTCTGCACAGTGGTATTTTAACACTTTGGTGCTGCCAGGTTTTAGGGGCACTCTGAGCTTTTGAATATGGGCCATCCGAGAGCACTTATGCAAACCTGGGTGAGTGCCCGGCTAACCATGTTAGTATGGTGCTTACTTTTGAATGTCAGGGCTAATATGTTGTAATTGCATGGATTAAAAATATGTTTTGCCTCTAGATTATTACATACCTAAAGGACCTTAAAGGTAGCAAACAGTATAGGTATGTTGTTCTCATTACCATGGACAGTCTGCATAGGTTGGCCCTGGGTAAAGGGTAACCCACCATTTTCCCTCATAGTGAAATTGGGGTTGTGTCCAGGCTGATTCAGGTTAAACACAGGATTGGTACCCAGAGAGTATGTAGTTGCCTGCAAACCTTCAATGATGTGCCCAGAAATGTGTCTCTAAGCCCTGCAGGACTTTGAGAGCTTGCAGCTGGTCAGTGCCATAAGATCAATGTTGTGCTTCTTTTGCGAGTCAGTCTGTATTGTTCTAGATGCTGGTATTACTTCAGGTCCTCCTAAGTTGGAGGGTCTAGTTTCCACCAGAGGAAGTGGCAGGCATGAAAGCCAGATAACATAGGAAGAACTCTGGCAGTTGTAGCCCTCCCTTATTTTTGGCAGGAGTTAGTTTAGCATATGGCCTTCTGGGCAGTTTACGCCCCAAAGAAATTCTGATAGAATAGTTCATAAGGAGTTAAGCCATTCCTTAGGCAATAAAACAAACCTGTCATACTCAGTGGGTAAAGGATATGTGGTGGCATGCTCATTTTTGTAATGTTTATTCTGGTCCACAATGTTAGCAGTAAGCTATCCATCTCAGTACGTCTGCTTTCACCTGGGCTATGAGTTTGTTTATATTTTGCTCTGTCATCAAGTGTCTATCACTGCTTCACACAGTCCCTAAGTATTTGAGAGATTTAGGTGTTCTTGTGCCCTGCTTCATGACCTCCTACCAATTTGTGTGTACATTAATGGGCATAATTATAGTCTTGTCAAAGTGCAGTTTATAGCCTGACAATTTTCGTAATTTTTCTAGCACTTGAAAGACTGCTGGTACAGAGACCTTGAGATGTTCTAAATGCAACAGGATGCCATCAACACAGGTGGAAATGGTATGTCTGCACTCCCCTAACATGATCTCAAAATTCTATCATCTGCTAGTACAGTACAGGTTAGTGGCTCAAGACACAGACTGAAAAGGAGTGGAGATAGGGGCACCCCTGCCTAGTTCCTTACCGAGCTTGAAGGTTGTTGATTTTAAGCCATTGCAGCAGACCTTTGCAGATGACTAGTAGTACAAGAGCTTTATCCAACTCACAAATTCTGGAATCTGAACATCTCAGGGTTATTGACAGGTAGTCCCATGCCATGCTAGCGAAGGCTTTCTCTGTATCTAGGAACACCAGGACTGCAGGGATCCTTGACTCCCCAGTTGCAGAGATGATATGGGTGAGCTCTTTCATGTGGTCCCTGGAGAGCCTACTCTGCATGAAGCCCACCTGTTTCTGTTCTACTAGGCTCTGACATACCTTTGTGAGCCCCTCTCTGCTAACACCTTAACCAGGATTTTAACGTCTACTTAAGTAGCAAGATTGGTCTATAAGTAGGGATGGGCTACCCTTCAGGTAGCTGGAATAGGTAGGTTGGGTATTGCCATTTTTTGCTGGGTAAGGCAGTTAGGTAATTTACTACGCTACCCAACATAACAGTGTACTTTGCTGGTTGGGTACAGTTGACACGGATAACAGATCAGGTAATGGGTAATTAAAATTTTAAACCAGCATTACAGGCAGCCTGTGGGGTCCTGACAGAAGAAAGGAGACATGATACCAGCCTGACAATCCAATTGGTCAGTGCTGGTGTCTGTGCTCTGTGTCTGCTGTGTGAGCATGCAGATAGAAGGAGAGTTTCTTCGAGAGTGAGGAATCGGTGCTTGCCCTGCAGCAGCAGCAGCAAAAATGAAAACAATTTAAAACTTAAAAAACAAACAAAGAGCACAAAATGTAGTCCACAAAGGAGTGAGGGTTGAGAACAGAAGGGGAATAATCGGGGATCCATTGCAGTGCTTGGGAGAAGAAGGAGGGGGCGATCATTGCTGGCAGCAGCTGAAAGCCATTTAGGCTGCAGTACATACTGTCTGTTAGGTGCCTGTCTATGACATAGCTATTCTGTGTGTCTGCCTCGCAGTATACTGAAAGCCATTTAGGCTGTTTTACACACCGTCTGTTAGGTGCCCTGGGCCCTGTTTGTGACATAGCTACTCTATGTCTCTCTGCAGTATAGTGAAAGCCATTTAGGCTACATTACACACTGTCTGTTAGGTGCCCTGAGCCCTGTCTGTGACATAGCTACTCTTTTGTCTCTCTTCAACACAGTGAAACCCATTTAGGCAGTATTAAACACTGTCTGTTAGATGCCCTGAGCCCCATCTGTGACATATAGTTACTCTGTATGTCTCTGCAGTATAGTGAAAGTCATTTAGGCTGTATAGACACTGTTGTTGGGTGCCCTGAGCCCTGTCTGTGATATACACTCTGTGTCTCTCTGCAGTATAGTGAAAGCCATTTAGGCTGTATTAAACACTGTCTGTTAGGTGCCCTGAGCCTGTCTGTGACATAGCTACTCTGTGTGTCTCTGCAGTATAGTGAAAGCCATTTGGGCTGCATTACACACTGTATGTTAGGTGCTCCGAGGCCCTGTCTGGGACATAGCTACTTCAGTGTCTTTGCATAATGAAAGCCATTTAGGCTGTATTATACATAGAAACATAGAAAGGACGGAAAAGGGCCTATCTGGCCCATCTAGTCTGCCCATGAGCCTACCCTCTCATTAGCTGCTATTCAGTGTTATGATGCCCTGAACTGATCCCACATGTTTTTAAAGGATTCCACTGTTTTTGCCTCTACCACTTCCTTTGGAAATGAGTTCCAAGAATTCACCACCCTATCAGTAAAGAAGAATCTACGTGTGTTACCACTGAATCAACCCACCTTCAACTTCATGTTGTGCCCCTTATTCCTGAATTTTTCTTGGTTTGGAACAGGTCCTGTACCTGTACTTTGTTTATACCCTTCTGGAAATGGAAGGTCTCTATCATGTCACCGCTCTCCCTGTATAAGTCACGCATCGTTCTTCATAGGATTTGTTGTGCAGCCCTTGTATCATTTTTGTTGCTCTTCTCTGCACTGTTTCCAGCCCATTGATATATTTAGGTGTGGTCTCCAGAACTGGATGCTGTACTCCAGGATGCGGCTTACCAGTGTTCTATACAGTAGCATGATGACCTCTCTTTTCAGCTAGTAATCCCCTGCTTATGCACCCCAACATCCTGTTTGCTCTTAGTGCTGCCTTCTCACACTGTTTTGACATTTTAGAGTGTTTGTTCGATGATCCCTGATCTCTTTCCTGTGTGGAGGATTCCAGTTTTCTCCTCCTGGGTAGTACTCCCTCCTGGGTTTGTCTTTCCAATGTGCATGACTTTGCACTTCTTAGCATTGAAATAAGTTGCCATGTTTTTGACCACTTTTCTAGGGCCATAATGTCAGACTTCATTTTTCCATTCTCCCTGGAGTATCCACCCTGTTGCCTATCTTAGTGTCATTCGCAAACAGACTCACCTTCCCCTCAAGTCCTTCTGATATGTTGCTAATAAAGATACTGAACAATAATGGTCCCAGCACTGATCCCTGTGGTACTCCACTAGTTACATCACTTTTCTCGGAGAGTGAGCCATTTACCAGAACCCTCTGGGTCCTTCCCATGAGCCAGCTCTTTACCCAGTTAACTACATGTTCCCTACCCCATGCTGTCTAACTTGTTTAGTAGCCTTCTATGTGGGACCGAGTCAAGGCTTTACTGAAATCTAGGTATACCATGTCTACCGCACCTCCCTGGTCCACTAGTTTTGTCACCCAGTTAAAAAGACAATAAGATTTTTTGGCATGACTTTCCCTTGGGAAAGCCATGCTGTTTTGTTCTAATTTCTTATTTACCTTGAGAAAGGATATAATCCTCTCCTGAAGGAGGATTTCCATTGTTTTCCCACAATAGAGGTGAGGATTACTGGTCTGTGTGATAACAGCTAACGCTTAAAGCGACTGCCGTTATCGCTCAGTCAAAGCGCTGAACACATTTTCGGCACTCTTGACAACCCTGGCACACCAGCACAATGGCGCCAGGACATATTTTTACTACTTTCTGAGGGTGGCTGTGCCCCCACCCCTCATGGGGCTTCACCTTCCGCACCCCCTACTTAAGGATTCTCAACCCAGGGGGTGACGGGGAGTGAAAGTAGTAAAAATAAAAAGGTTCAGGCTGGGCGCAATAGAAATCGCACTCAGTGCCAGGACCCGAACCAGTACCTCAGCCACCCCAGCCATTGCCCAATCCCCGACACCATGCCACAGCTCGACCGATGACCACAGCTCCACCCATACAGCATCTCCATCCCCCAGCCCACTGCTGGCATTATGCGCTCCCACCCACCCCCTCATCTGGTCGCCCTACCTGTCGGTTGCTGTGAGTGATTTCATGGGAAGGTGTCAGTCAGAATTGACGGCACCCTTCCCTCATGCGCCCACTTCATGGGTTATCGCCTGTAGTTGCAGGCACTATCCTTGCTCCCACTTTTGTGTAGTGGGATGACTGTTGCCTCAGTATCCAATCTTGTGGGACCTTGCCCAATTCAAGAGTTAAGCTGAAAAGATTAGCATGTGGAGCTGCCAATTCTTCCTTTAGTCCTTCCAACAATCTGGGATGTATTCCATCCAGTCCCATTGCTTTGTTTGGAATGATTTTCCTTTCAGACTCTCTCTTCTATAAAGGGACTTGTGTCAATTCTGATATCTCCTTTCTTGTGTCCTTTACTGGTAGGTCTGCAGCCATCTTGATCTTTTGTGAATACAGAGCAGAAATAACTGTTTAGGATTTCCACTTTTTCCTTGTCATTCTTGGCATCCCCTCCCTTCCTTTGTGATTTTGACAATGCCACTCATTTTTTTCTTTTCTCCAATATACCAGTAGAATGTTTTGTCTCCATACTTGACTTCCTCGGCAATCCTCTCTTCTGTAGTTGCCTTTACAGCTCTGATCTCTTTATTTGCTACCCTCTGTTTTTCTATGTAGTCCTCCTTGTCCTTGTTTAATACTGTCTTTTTGTATCTCTTGTAAGCACTTCTTTTTCTCTCACCTTGTTTGCTACCTCCTTGAATACCAGAGTGGCTTTTTTTCTTCTTTGCTTTTCTCACCATTTGTATGCATTGGTTTGCTGATTGTAAAATGGCTGTTTTAAGTTGAGCCCTGTACCCTTCCGCTCCCTCCTCTTATAGTGTTATTAAGCTTCTCTTTAAGATTTCTTTCATGTTTGTGATGTCTGCTTTTCTGATCCATAACTCTGGTTTTTGTGTGGTTGGATTCAGTTTTTGTCCTGACTTTAGAAGTCACCATGCAGTGATCACTGGACCCCAGGTAGTTTCCAACCTCTACCTCAGAGATTTTGTCTCCATTTGTTAGCAACAGGTAGAGGACAGCATCCCCTCTTGTTGGTTCCTTTACAAGCTGTTTCAGGCCAGAAAAGCACAGTGCCTCTTGAAGGTCTTTGCTTCTGTCTGAGCTTGCTGTATGGGTGTCCCAATTTACTAACATACTAACATACTAATTGCCAGCAGATTAGGAGCCTTACGGTCTATAAGTCTGCTCGAACCTCAGATCCCTAGTTGGGTGCGAGGTTCTCCCCTGTGTTCCAGAAACCCTTATCATCCATCCCCACCCCCTGGGCCAGGCCATCATCTGATACAACCGCTTCCTGTGTCTGTCCCACCTCGCTAGAACCCTCAAGGGTAAATTAAGTCCCCCACCATTATTACTTTCCTTTTTCACTCATTTTGAGTATGTTTTCTATAATGTCCTTATCTCCTCCAGCCCTGTCACTTGAGGTGAAAAACACCTCTACCCTAGTTATGGCACCATTTCCAGCCTCCATTGTGACCCATAGCGCCCACTTTCCTTAATGTTGTTTTGTATTACAGTTGTTTTTATGTCCTCCTTTATGTACATAGCTTCTCTCCCCCATATCTGTCCTTCTGAAAGAGACAGTATCCTGGGATAGTTGTTTCCCAGTCATGGTTGCTGTAACCATGTTTCAGTGATGGCACCCAGTTCAGGTCGGCTTCACGCATTAACAGAGAGGTCAGCAATTTTATTTGTTAGACTCCTTGAGTTGGTGAACATGGCTTTCAAGACGTGTTTCCCTTTTGGTGGTGCCATGTCCTATTTGTGAGTTATTTTTGTTGTAGCAAAATTTGTGTCGCGGCATCAATGAGGTCTGTTTTTAGTAGTGTTTCCTGATTTGGTGGTGATTTGAGGGACAGGTAACAGATCCTTTTATCTCTGCTATCCCTTCCCATGCTCCAGTTTAAACGATAGATGGCCACATCCAGTTTTTGTCCTAGAGCATGCACTCCTCCTAGTGAGGTGCAGTCCATCATATTTGAAGAGACCTCTGTCCCAGAAATCCTGCAAGTCACCAACATAGAGGTGCCCCTTTTCTTGGCACCAACTTTGAGCCAAATGTTTAGTTGCTCGATTTATGAACATACTAACATATGAAAATTGACAGCAGCAAAAGGACATCATGGTCTATCTAGGCTGTTCGAGATTGCAGCTAGCTCCCTATTCAACAGCTGCCCCACCTCCCTCCCCCTTACCTCCCTTTACCCTCCCCTTGCCCTGTCCCACCCTTTTTGATGCATTCCACTGTGTTATATGCCACCACCAGCTGGTGGGGTGTTCCTCTTGTCACCACCCTCTCCAGAAGAAATGCCTCCTCACTTCCCTCCTGAACCTACCCCTTCCAATCTCATGTCATGGCCCCTAGTGTCTCTCCCATTCTCCTCCTGAATATACCTCTATGTCTGTTTTGATTTTCCATTTCTTGTATTTGAAAGTCTCCAATCATGTTCCCCTGTCCTCCTCTTCTCCAGTGTACATGTTTAACTCTCTTAGTCTGACTTTATATGGTAATTCCCCAGGCCCTGAATCATCTTCATTGACCTATGCCACCCACTCCAGCAGTCTAATGTCCTTTGTAGGCACGGGCACCAGTACTGCACGCCGTGTTCCAGGTAGGGTCGAACCAACGATCTGTATGATGGTAGAATAACCTCCCTCTTCTCGAGGTAATGCCCCTGCAATGCACCCCAGAATTTTGTTAGCCATTGCTGCTGCCTTTTCTGCATTGTGAGGAACTGTTCATTGCTCCTGTGATGAGCACCCCCAGATCCTTTTCCTCTCTCTGTTACCTCCAGCTGCACCCCCGATGGTAGCTTCTCCTTGGAGTTTTGTTCTGAAGTGCAGCACCTTACATTTTTGTGTTGAACCCCAGCTGCCATCTGTCAGACCATGCCTCCAGCCTTGCCAGATCCTCCTGTAGCCCCCCCACCACCCCCGGTCATCCACCATCGCCTCCCATCTTGGTGTCTTCCGCAAATAGGCTGATTTTGCTGCTGATGCCATCTGAGATGTCTGCAATAAATATGCCAAACAGCACTGGGCCCAACACTGAACCCTGTGGAACACCACTTGTCACAGGATTAGGGGCTGAGTATTCCCCATCTACCATCTCCTCTGCTGCCTATCTTTTAGCCAGTTCTCCACCCACCCCACCAGTTTGCTCCCACCCTGTCACCGTGTAGCTTGCTTCCAAGTCTCCCATGTGGTACTGAATCGAAGGCCTTACTGAAGTCTAGGTACAGGACATCCACTGCATGGCCCCGTCAATTTGCCTAGTCACCCAGTCATAGTATTCCATCAGGCTGGTCTGGCATGACATGCCCTTGACGAAGCCATGCTGCCTCCCATCCTGCACCCTTCACCTCTAGTAGTGCCACTAGCCTCTCCTTTAGGATTGTCTCTATTAGCTTTCCCACTATGGATGTTAACCTCACTGGCCTATAGTTCCCGGTTCGTCTTTGTGTCCACTCTTGTGGAGGAGAACCACATGAGCCAGTCTCCAGTCCTATGGTACACATCCTGTGTCTAGAGATGAATTAGTCTGCCAAGGGGCCTGCCAGGACCTCTGCCAGCTCCTTCAGCACTCTCAGATGTACACCATCAGGTCATGGTGCCTTGTCTATCCTCAATGCCCATAACCCCTCCAGCACCCTCCCCACTGTGATTTCTCCATCCGTCACCTCTCCTCCATCTGTTTCTGTTCTTTGGTGTATCCTTTGTTGACTGCCTCTTTCCCCACACTGGAAGGATCTCCAAGAAGGCAATGAGTGAGGAGGAGAGGTTAATGTCTCACACAGGTGAGATATGCTCGGTTTGGTTTTCTCAAGTGACTGGTTAGCCAGATCGTTGGTCCCAATGTGGATGAAAACATTAGCGCATTTACCCCCTTTTAACTATTTTGTTGCTGCAGTTGATATTTCTTTTTGCTGAGGTTCTTGGTAGACATCTCCCTACCACTTTTGTTTTAGGACCCTGATTGATGTGAGATTCTGCACCTTGGATCATGGAATCCTCTATAATCAAGATTTTCTTAGGATCACTTTTGTGTGAGTCCTTTGTATTCCTCCTTGCATGATTTTGGAGTGTTATCAGACTTTTATGTTTGGTGTTAGTGCCCTGTTGGCCCTCCATTGTGAACAGGAAGTATCTATTCTCTAGCATGATGTGTACCTTCTGATAAGGCGAATGGTTTTGGGACCTTCCAGGCTTCCTTTGCCTCCCCCTTTACTACCTGCCATTCTCCTGGCCTAGGGATGTGTTGTTGGTGTGTAAACTCCCTGGTGGAGACTGTGAGGCATAAGGTGCACAAGTGCATGGGTTACACCCATTACCTTGGTCCTGTATGGACAAAATAAATGGTGTGGTGCAAAGGGATGCACTGGTGTATGGGTTCCAATCTGGTGTTGAAGAGTTTGATATGTTATCATGCCTTTCTCAGTTGTGCTCTTAGATCCCTATTTCCAAGCATGTGGGCAGTGGCCTATTGCTTGTATTCATGCCCTCTGGTAGGATGCACTGCACCATTTGCAGTTTATGAAGTCCATGGTACTAGTATGGATGAAAGATAAGGTGTAAGAAAGCAGCCAAGGAAAAGAGGAAGTGAAATCTGGAAAACTTCATTTTGATTAGTTTGAACCCCCTCTTCCTCTGTGATGACAGGAGGGTGGAGCTAGCTGTTGTGGCTACAAGGAAGAGCAGCCGGGAAGGTGGGATTAGAGGGAGGGAAGGAGGATCCTTGGTCCTGCAAGGATGAAAAACAATCAGCCTGATGTGGTTTAAAGTAAGGTTTGCTTTACCTCCTTTGCTCCAGCAGACCCTGTCAGCTGTTTCTGGGAGCAAAGAGCATTACCTGGATGTAAAGAAAAATGGTTAAGCTGTCTACACTACTAAAGGTAATGTACACTTATACAATGCTACTTTTTACATGTGTAATCTATAGTACAGTATTAAAGTAATAGTTTCCTGGAGTGTCCCTCCAGTCTCTGAGTTACACGCTCCGTCTAGCTTTTATGCACCAGGTTTACACCTGACACAGATTGTACTTACATCACCCGGTATGGGTATGTAAATTCACCTGGTCAGTAATTTCACTTTAGTGCAGCTCCTCACAATGGAGCCTGCTTTCAGACCCATGTAATCTGCAGTTCAGACTTTCACTGTTTCACCCGTGTGCCTCTTGAGACCTGGCGGTGTTGTAGAGTGGAGCCAATAGTTGCTCCTATGATCCACTTTTCAGGCAGTCCCTTCGCTCCGGGAGGGGGATGTGTAGATCGGCGGCAGCTGCAAGGGAGCTGAAGTCCTTGATGTCCTACAGCTCTAGCCCTCCTTGAAAGTATGATTTCAGCTGTTTCTTAGGTGCCTGGAGCCCTGGCTGTAACATAGCTAATCTGTGTGTCTTTGCAGTTTAGTGAAAGCCATTTAGGCTGTATTACACAGTGTCTGTTAGGTGCCCCAAACCCTGTCTGTGACATAGCTACTCTGTGTCTCTCTGCAGTATAGCAAAGTCATTTAGACTGTATTACACTGTCTGTTAGCCTGTTAGGTGCCCTGATCCCTGTCATAGCTACACTGTGTGTAATGTCTCTCTGAGGCATAGCGAAACCACTGCTATGTCTACCATGTCTTGGATTTCCTGACTAAGTCTATTAAAAGGAAGCACAATGCTGGTGCATGTGCAACTGAAAATGATGTGGACAATATGAATCCTGGCACTAATGAAGAACATAACGACAATAATAACAATAACATCACCAGAACTGGCACTAAATGTCCTCCTAAACCAAAAAGCATATTACCAATGAAATGATAGTAGAGTTTTGGAGAGAACTGACAGGAGTTATTCACAGAGGTACTGAACATTTTGCCGACGTGCCAGGAGACTTCCAGCTGCTGAAGTAGTATGCAGAGAGGGGAGGCATCCTCCTCAAATATACCCTCAGATGCTGAGGCAGCAATGCTGATAAACATGGTGGTGATAGTGGGATTGGGAATGGCTGTGTCCCACCTGATAATAATGGCACTTCCAGTTCTTCTGAATCTTGTGACAATCAGGTCAGTACTAGAGTTGATGAGGGAGCTGGAGAGGATGCTGCTGTAGGGCATGAGAGGCAAGTGCAGAAAAAATTGTATGCTAAACATAAGAATAAGAAGATGCCCATGTGTGGGAAAAATTCATGTGAATAAGGCAGTGGCAGTATAGGGTTTTCTCCAGGTCCCTTGACTGTGAAATAAATAGTGCCAGGCACCACAGTACAAAGAACAAAATGTAAATCTTTAGTGTGGAATTTATTTTATATTGACTCTGCAGACAACTCTCAAACTGTATGCAGCTCAAGAGTTGCATACAGCATGAGAGTTGCATACAACTCTCGAGCTGTATGCAGTCTGTGCAAAAAGAGTGTCAGTCATGGTGGCAAAGTGGGACATTTTGGAACATCAGTAATAATACAACATGCAAAGGCAAAACACCCAATTTAGTGGGGTAGGGCAAGGGACAGTGTGGTTGGTAACATAGAAACATAGAAACATAGAAGCTGACGGCAGATAAGGACCGCAAGGCCCATCCAGTCTGCCCATTTCTTTTCTACCTTATAAATGTGCCATCGGCCTTTGCTCTGTCAGTGACCTATCTATTCATAGTCATTTGTATTGCTCCTTATGCCTATCCCATGCCTGTTTGAAGCCCTGCACTGTATTCATAGCCACCTCTCTTGTGGTAAGCTATTCCATGCATCTACCACCCTTTCTGTGAAAAAGAATTTCCCACATCTCCCTTAATCGGCCTCCCTCTAATCTCATGCTGTGTCCTCTTGTCCTGCTATTTTTCTTATATTTAAACATGTTAGACTCTTTCACCTTGTTTATGCCCTTAAGGTGTTTAAATGTCTCGATCATATCACCTCTCTCCTCCTTTGCTCAAGGGTATACATATTGAGCTCCGTTAATCTGTCCTCATATGTCTTCTGATGCAGTCCCTGCACCATTTTGGTTGCCCTTCTCTGGACTGCCTCAATTTGGTTAATGTCCTTGTGAAGTGTGGCCTCCAATACTGCACGCAGTACTCAGATGGGGCCTAACCAATGTCTTGTACAGAGGGATTATTACCTCCCTCTTACGACTTGCTTGATACCCCTACTAATACACCCTAACACCCCCTAGCCCTTACCTACTGCTTTAGGAGGTCTGCTTGGATGATTTTAGGTCATCAGTGATGATGATGCCCAAGTCTCTTTCTTCCTTTGTGACTGCTAGCAACTCCTCCCAGCCTATAAGTGGCTTCAGGGTTTCTCTTCCCTATGTGCATGATTTTGCACTTCTTTGCATTAAATCCCAGTTGCCACTCTTCTGACCATTTTGCTAGTTTATCCAGATCTCTTCTCATTCTGCCCACCCCATCTGGATCATCTACTCTGTTGCAGATCTTGGTGTCATCTGCAAACAGACAAGCCTTACCCTCTAGTCCATCTGCGAGGTCACTAATGAAGATGTTGAATAGGACTGGCCCCAGGACTGATCCCTGAGGTACCCCACTTGTGACTTGCATCTCTTCTGACTGTATACCATTTACCACCACTCTCTGTTTTCTGCCAGTCAACCAGTTTGCCACCCAGTTGACCAACTTCTGACCCACCCGAGCCTACCTAGCTTATTTATCAATCTTCTATGTGGAACAGTGTCAAAAGCTTTGCTGAAGTCAAGGTAGGCGACATCAACTGCTCCCCCTGGTCCACCACTCTGGTTACCCAGTCAAAGAAATCTATGAGATTAGTTTGACAGGACCTTCCTTTTGTAAACCCATGCTGTCTTGGATCCTGTGCCCCTATGGATTCCAGGTGTTGCACTACCTTTCCTTAAGGAGTGCCTCCATAATCTTGCCCACTACTGAGGTAAGACTGACTGGTCTGTAGTTCCCCGCCTCCTCCCTGCTACCACTCTTGTGGAGCGGGATCACATGAGCCCTTCTCCAGTCTTCTGGGACCTCTCCTGTGCTCAGAGACTCACTAAACAATTCTGCTAATGGCTCTGCTAGTTCCTCCTTTAGCTCATAAGTACCCTGGGATGTATGCCATCAGGTCCCATTGCCTTATCCACCCTGAGCTTAGCAAGCTCTTGTAGGACCCTTTCTTTGTGAAGGAGTAGTGCTCACCTCCCTCCCTCCTGTGTCCATGATGCTGAGCTGTGGGCCCTGCCTACCTTCTCTTCAGTAAATACTGAGCAAAAGTATCTATTTAGGATAGATGCCTTTACAGGGTCCTCCTCCTCACATGCTCCCTTTTCTCCATTAAGCTTAGCAAACCCCTCTGGACTTTCTCCTTTCACTAATGTATCTATAGAAAGTCTTGTCACCTTCTTTACTGTTCGTGCTAATGTTTCCTCAGTTTGGGACTTTGCCTGCCTTACTGCCTTCCCTGCTTCCCTTAGGGCAGTTTGGTATGCCTCCTATCTTCATCCCGCTGTGTTCCCTTATATTTCCTGAAGGCCAGCCTTTGGCTCTGACCTTTTCTGCTACTGTATTTGAGAACCAAAGTGGTTTCCTTCTTCTTTTGCACTTCCTTTTCTGTCTAACACAATGGGATGTTGCTTCAAGTATTGTATCCTTAATGCTTGCCCACTTGCCTGTACCTCCTCACCTGTGTTTCTTTTGCCAGGGCTAGCTTAACTCTGTTGGCCATCTTATCAAAGTCAGCTCCTCTGAAGTCCCATATTTTTGCCTTGGAATGGGATGATTTAGATGTAGTAGCCAAATTGAACCATACCATGTGATGGTCACTGGCCCCAGGTGACCTTCTACCTGGAGATCTGTGATCCCTTCTTTGTTAGTCAGTACTAGATCTAGGATAGCCCTGTCTCTTGTGGGTTGCTGTACCAGTTGTTTGAGGCCCTCCCCTGCAGGAATCCACTATGAGTCTAGTTCTGGCAGATGTTCCTGCTGGTATTGACCAATCTGTATCTGGCATGTTGAAGTCTCCCATTATCAGAACCTCCCTTTAGCTGTCATGTTTTGTATATCTTCTAACAGTAATGTGTCTATGTCCTCCTCTGGTCTGGGTATGTGGTACTGGAGGTGGTGGTGACAGTGACCATAGTGACAATGAACTGAAAGCAATAAGTGAGATTGGATCACTTGATGTGTCTTGCAGTCTTCCCAGACAAACATAAATTGTTTTCTTCTGACAGAATCAAATACTGCATAATCCCACAGTACTCTACCTGAAAACATGGAAAGTATAATCCCCAAAATTAAAAATATCTTGTCACTCTCATCAACTGACATTAAAAGAAAGTGTTGTGAGGACATCAAAATTTCTCCACAAGAATCCAACATGCCAGCTGTTAAACAGAGCCATTGCACAGCTATTGGCCGATTGTTAGGTCCTTTTGCTTTTGTTGCCCAGAAAGGTTTCCTTAAATTCATGAACTGGATTGAACCATGATACACCATTCTTTGTTGAACATATTTATCAAAAAGTCTGTTCCACTGTTGTATGACTTGGTGTGTGAAAAGGTCACTAAACACTTGAAACTCTCTGAGGTGAAGCAGGTTTATATAACCATGGATATATGGACCAGCAACCAAAAATTGACTACATAACTGTTCCAGCTCATTGGGCATGTTTTTAGTCAGAAAGTAATACACCTTGCTACCATAAGTAGTAGGAAGTATGCTGTATTATATGTTACCAGTTTTGAAGAAAACCACACTGTTGTGAATAGTTTGCAGCAGCTGCAAAATCAATTCCAGAAATGGCTTACTCTGTATTTCTTATATCCAGGGTTCATAGTATCAGATAATGGTGCCAACATAGTCAAGGCTGTTAGAGATGGCAACTATCAACACATACCTTGTTTAGCACATTGTTTAAATCTTCTCATCCATGGTTTCTAAAATGGAAACACAAATGCTGAAAACCTTTTAGCTCTTGCTAGTAAAATATGTGGGCATTTCAGCCACTCTGGGAAAGCTCAAAATCCTGAACGGTCTGCAGAGGTCAAACAACTTACCCTTGCAATCATTAAAGCAGAAAGTTCCAACCCACTGGAATTTAAACATGTTACATGCTGGAAAGGCTTCTTGAACAGAAAAAGCTGTACATGACTACACCATGCATAATCAAATAGGTAAAGTAGACATCATGACAGTTCCAGCAGCTGAACTCTGCTGGAATCTTTGATCACCTTATTGGAGCCATTTGAGGCTGCCACACATGATGTCAGTGTAGACAGTGCAACTCTGAGTCAAATTCTTCCTTAAATCAGATTTCTTCACATTCTCCTTGACAATGTAAAGAAAGAATTTAAGTCAAAAGATCACACCGCTGCTGTTATGCTGTCAGATTACTTGAGTTTCACACTGTTGACTGATTATAGAATAAATGCCAGGTTTAAGAATGACACCTTTGTGTTGTCTATGTTGCTAGATCCCCGCTTCAAGTGGAACACTGAAGTCATCCTTCCTGCTGGGGAAGACAGTGAGTATTTAAGAGATCTTCTGCTAACCAGATGTGATATTGCCCCACAAACATCATTAACTGATGTGCAGCACTCAAATCTTGTCAAACCATCACAGTGCACCTCTGGCGCAGACAATAGCACATCTATCAATTCTTCACAGTCAGCAGTGTCATCAGTGAGGGAAAGGACATGTACAGCTACTTCTCAGGCATCCTATGTTCAGGGTCAGAAAGGCAAATCACTTCTGAGTCACCCACAACAACATGGAGTGCAAATGCCAAAAGGACCAGCATTCGTGCAGAAATGAAGCAGCAGACAATGTATGTTGATGAGCCAACACACTCAAACATTTATTGTGACAGCAAAGTCAGAGTAAAATGGTGTAGCCCAGGGAGGCCACCCAAGCCAATGTTTCATGCCCTAACTGGGTGCTTTGTCAAGGTATAGTGCACCAGCTAGTGACTGGATTTTATATCCACCCCACCACAAGTTAATTATACAAAACTTGAAAATGCCTATTACACATTCAGTCTCTGTACCAGTCATATGTGAGTCTCACAAACTGTGGATCACATCACAATAATTCATTATGCTGTTCGTAATGTAATTCATTTATCTGTATTAACCAAATTAGCAGTTAAAATTCAGGTTATACAATTTAATTTCACAATACACCTTACACTTTTATTTCCAGACCTTTTATATGTGCAGTATTTTCTGCCATATATTCTTGATATACTGTGTGTGTGGGGGGAGGCGAGAGAAAAGGACTTGCTGATAGTGACCATAACAATGAGATTTTTTCTCCACGTTATGTCATTAGCCAATATGTTTATAATGGAACTGTTGGGGACATCCACTCCTTGCTGCATTTATGCAGCAATTTTGTAAGCTATGTTTGCTCATTGAGTCCTGGCCACTCCAACACCCCTAGCTGGTTTATTCAATAGGCTTCCCTGTTGGCCAGTTTCATCTCAAAATTATCTCTCCTAGGTTGTAAGGACATCTTATCAGTCCCCACAAACAAAAGGGTATGTTTTGTACTATCATGGGCTGTATTAATATACATAGATAAAGCACATTTCAAATTTGTATTTGCTATTGCCTGTATATGTTCCCTATCCATTCCTTAAACTTTCTTTTAGTTCACCCCACATAAATACACCACAGCTGCATGCAGCTAAATCAACCACATTACAAGTGTCACATGTAATACAATGCAGAATCTTATATTCCATCCCATCTTTTGCCCTCAAAGTCTTGGTCCTGTTAACTGCATAACAGTACTTGCAACGTCCACATCTTATGCAGCCTGGATTAGGTGACCCCAAAATCTAGTATTCTTTACCGTTGGTTGCATACTATGTATAACGTTATCTCAAATATAGTGTGCCCTCCTATATGTGATTCTAGGTAAATTTACAGATACTGTACATCTTTTAAATGCTGTTCAACTCTAGTTATACTCCAATGTTCATGTATTATTTCTTTAACAGCATTTGCATCCATTGAGAAGGTAGTAACAAAATTCATTTTGAGCCTGTACAGTTATTTCTAACCATTTCTTGCAATAATGCCTCTCTTGGCATATTGTCCACTGTACATTTTGCTTTTCAATAACCTCCTTACTGTACCCACACTTCCTCAACTGACAGGATAAATCTTGTGTGAATTTGTGTATCCTCATGCCTCCATGCAGTTATGTTTTATGTGCATAAATTGCCCTTTCGGATGTTTACATTGTATGCCACAGATGGCAACTGCTTGCTCTAACATGGTGTTTCTGTAGGTAGGTTTAAATATTATTATAATGAGATCCAAAAGTTGATCTCATTACTACTGTATTTCATCTCAAACCTAAATGCTGGATCTTGTGTTTCTATGTACCCCTTGAATTCTTGTATTTCACTATCATTTCCTTTCCAAATTAATATACAATCATCTATAAACTGTCTGTACAATTCTATCTTATTTCTGAAAGGAGTTTCTTGTGTATAAATCACCTTTTCTTCCCGGTACCCCATTACCAATTTGACATAATTGGGGTCAAAGGTTGCCCCCATTGCTGTACCCCTTCTTTGTAGATAATGTTTACCCATAAAGCTAAATGTATTGCTCTCTAATGCAATCTTAGCCATTCTAACTAGTATCTCTGTAGGTGGCTCCTGTTTTCTCTCTGATTCAAAATATTTTCGCTAATTAGCCCAAAGCCATGTGGTATGTTTGTATATAGACTGGTTACATTGATAGTGACCAGTAATCTGTATCTGCCCATATGTACAGTATATCTGAAGTCTAATTGATAATGTCCCTAGAATTCTTTAACTGGGACTGCAAACCTTCAAAACAAGGCATAATGTGATGATCTATATGCTGTGATAAGAGTTCAGTAATAGATCCTCTGCCAGAAATGATTGGTCTGCCGGTGGTCTGTTAAGAGTCTTGTATACTTTAGGAAGCATATAAGAAACAGATCTTAAAGGGTATTGGGTAATCAGATACTCCCTGCTCTTGTTCAGTGATGTATCTTTTTGAAAATCTCTTCAATGATTGTATCAATCTGTTTCTTAAACTCTAAAGTGGGGTCACTGGACATAGGTCTATATGTAATATGATCCGTAAGCTGTTTCATTGCCTCACTTACATAATCATCTGTGTTCATGATAACTATGCTGCCCCGTCAGCAGGCTTTACAGTAATGTGTGCATTTTCTCCCAAGTTCTTCAATGCTATTTTTTCTGGTGTTGATAAATTATTAAATGTGCCCTTATTCTGATTCCTGTTGTAATACAATTCTAAATCAACGCATACGCTTTGTAGAAGTTGTTTACAGTGGTTCATGGGCGATGAATGTAAAGTGCTTTCTTAAAGGTGTATCCACTACTTCTACCTGTTTTTCAGAGTATGAATAGTACATTTCTTCATCTGACTTCAGCTTTCTTTCTCCCACTACTTTGGTGTGAAAAAACCTTAAATTTAACAGCTTTGCTCTGTACTTCCTGAATTCTGAGTAAATTAGTTGCCTTCAAGAAGACCCTTATTTCTCCACATCTGTTGATGTTTCTGCAGCATACAGTTTTTATAGTATGTGCCAAAACATTGTACAATGTCTCTAGGGTGTGTTAACAGCCTTGCAGTCTGTTTACTTCTCACATAGCTATCTACTATGCTGTTTGCCTTGTTCTGCCCTAGCCTAAGAACCAATAGCCTACTAGCCTTATCTCCTTGGTCTAATTACTTCAGTTTGGCCTTCCAGTTGGCTCTCTAGCCTCTCTAAGTAAATCATCATATTTTCTTTTGTTACTGTTATCTCTTGCCACTGAGCTTCTTGGAAAGTTGTTTGAATCTTTTCTCCCATTGCCTGATATCTGTGAGTAAATCTGAGCATTTTGGATTCTTTTTCCTTTTCTAGCTGAGGCTAGCCTTATAAGCTCCCTCTTGTCATGCATTGTTATGCCCCACTGAACCCTGATTGAGCTGATAGAAGGACTCTGTACATTCCTTAATAATTTTCAGACAGGCTGAGTCTTTCAGGAGGTGGTTGTTAACTCCAGGTCCTGTTTGTATCTTTGTTGGATTGCAGATATGGCTAAAATCAGAGGAGCATGGTCTGACACCACTGCCATTCCTATTTCAGAGCCCTGGAACCCTTCCAACAAAGCCTGCAAAACAAAGAAGAATCTATCTGGGATCCTGAGCCATGCACCTTGGAGTGGAATGTAAAATTTCTTAAACTGGGATATAGCATTAGCTATGGGTCAATGACCCACAAAGTATCTTTAAGGTCTATTAGGGCTCTCTGGGCCAGTGAATGGCCCCTCATCCATAAAGGAGCTCTATCCAGTTGTGTATCTTGAACCAAGTTCCAGTCCTCTCCAATAATAATCGAGAAGCCTCCCTGAGCAACCAAGAGGATAAGCAGATCTGAAAAGAATGATAGGTCATCTTTATTTGGACCAGAGATGCATGTAAAAGCAATATCGGTCATCCTCAGCATGTCATTGGGAACATATAGCATCCTTTAGGGTCCCTAACTTCTAAATACAATTTAAATGGACCAAGCAGGCCATCAGTATGACAACCCTGTTTGGTACTTTGGTGTTATTATTGCCGGCAACAAATGCCTGATCCACATATTCCCTATGCCATAGGTTATTATCAGCCTCTTTAGTGTGCCTTTTGCAACATTACTATCTGGTCCTCAAGTGATTTTAGGTGTCTGAGAATCATATGTTGCTTCTTTTCAGTTTGTGCCCTTAATATTACAAATCCAGAACAAATGGTTTGATATATTTTATTGACCCAACAAGGATGTTACAAAAGAACAAAGAGCTTTAGCTTTCAGACCAACAAGTCCTTCTTCAGAAGCTTAATGAGAGTTATTTAGAAAATCTCATATTATTAACACTTAGAACATGCAGAAAAACCAGAAATAATTTTCATTGGTTTAAAACAGGCCTTCAGAAATGATTAAAGTGACATTGGAGAGCTTGAATATCTAAAGAGTGATTTCAGCTGAACTAAACTAAAAGGTTAAAGGTTGTTTAAAGATAACAGCAGACGGTACCATGTATCATTCTAATAGACAAAAAATAATAATAACAAAACACAAAAAGAACCTTAAGATTCTCTGCTCAGTAAATTACATGTCAAGTGAAGAAAACCTCCTAAGACACACATTTTGCAAAGTGAGGCCACAGTACATCATTCTGTTCAGAGTAGAACTGTTCATAATGAGCTGACCCTTGAGAAACAACTTCAAGTTAAAATGTAATATATAACCAAGTAAAAAAAATTAAAAAAATGATGAGCCCCAAAATTACAGCATCAGAAATTATCTTTACATGGCATATAGAATGATGAAAATGATGTATACCCAAGGTGAGTAAGTGTATCACACTGAGGAAAGTACAAAAGCAGGAAATATATTCCCAACATACTCTCAACAACCTATTATGTTAAGACCTTTGTTGTAACAAGATTTTATACATGATAATATCAATTGTCAGTGTAAGTGCCAGATAAAAAGAGTGCTAGTCAGGGATCCCCAAGAAACTGAGACTATGCGACTTGATATGTAAAGATTTCAAGAAAATGTCAGTGTATAATCAAGATAATACATATATAGAAACAGTCTAAGGAATCCAAACCAGAATTCTTAGGAATTACCCTCCTCCCCGAGGGAAAGTAACTACTTAAAATGAAGTATATGTACATGAATCCTGACCATCCTAATAAGTACAGAGTGTAAAACATTACAATATATACTTAAATTACAGAACTAGCATAAGGAAGTAAATACCCACTCTAATATGAGTCCAGAGTCCTAACCACAATGACAACATAATGTCATGTACCTGAACATAAGTTTACCTCAATATCCCCACAATATTCACATCTACTATACTCACATAACTACCCATCTCAAATACCCATATTAAAAATCAATGTGCCATATTTCTTCTTCACCTCACAAACACACATAAACATATTCACAAACACACAAACATAGACATATCCACACACCCTTGCACACATTCACACAATACTAATGTGAAAGGCCAACCTGTAGATAACCAGTTAAGAGGGATTGTATAAGAGTCAAAGCCCAAGGCTCACTGAAAACCTAAGACATGTATGTCCATCTTTTAAAGTAAAGGTCCATGTAAGTTTACCGTAATGTGTCATAAATCCAAACATCAATGTTCAAGCCATCTTGCACCGTGTTAAGAAGTAACATAAGTCTGATCTCAGAAGCACGTCTCTGTTATGTACTGTTGAAATGTCCTTTCAAGACCATCCCAGACATATCTGAGATTGAGTAGTTATCCTGACAGAAGTGTTGTGCCACTGGTTTGTCAGCCATTTTCCTATTAATATCATACCTGTGTGAATTTATTCTTTTGCAGAGCTGATGTTTTGTCTCCCCACACACACTGTGTGAGGACATTTCTGCATTGAATAAGATAAACAACATTGCTTGATATACATGTATAATTACCCAATATCCTGAATTATCTGTTTTGTGAGGTAATCACACAGACTGAGGTGGAAATGTGCTCCATGAGTTTTACATCTGCGTTTATTACAGGGTTGTGTGCCATATGATGTCATGGCACTCTGTTCAGGTTCAAGTTTACTCCCAAAAATCTGGTTGGCTAAACTGGGTGGTTGTGTAAAAGATATTAGTGGCAGTTCTTGAAAAATACAACTAAGGGTTTCATCTTCACAGATTATGGGGTGTAGGTCCTTAATAATCTTATGTAGAAGTTCAAGGTCAGGATGATACGTGACTACTAAAGGTACTCTGTTAGTTGTGGTCCTTTCATTATATTGCAGTAGGTGTTCTCTTGGTACTTGTATACCATGTTCCACTGCTCTGTCAATTTCTGGAAGAGTGTCCCTGCTCAATAAAGATGTTTTCAGCATAATTAAATGTTTATCTCTGTCTTTCTCATCTAACAGAGAGACGGTGGTACCAAGTGCTTGACCATATATGACAGACTTCTTAATGTGACTCTGGTGATTACTTTTCTTGTGTAAGTATCTCTGCCTGTCCGTTGGTTTCCTGTAAATACATGTATGTAGGGTTCCATCCTTGATGGTGACAGTGGTATCCAGAAAATTAACACTGGTGGCAGAATATTCCAGGGAAAGCTTAATGGTTGGGTGGAGATTATTAAGTCCCTGATGAAAATCCTTATGTGTCAGTGCCTTCTGTCCAAATTATAAACAAATCATCAATGTAACAGAAGTAAGCAAGTGGTTTGTGTGTACAGTACCTTAAAATCCTCCTCCAAATTGGCCATAAAGAGATTAGCATACTGTGGAGCCATCTTGGTGCCCATTGCTGTTCCCATAGTTTGAACATAATGTTTCCCATTAAAGCTGAAGTTATATGTCAGAATGAATTTAACAAGTTCCCCACGATGTCAGGGTCGATGTTGTGGTTCAGTCCTCTCTCATACATGTATTTAAGGCAGGCTGAAATGCCATCTGTATGCTATATATTAATGTAGAGGATGTTACATCCATCATGGCTAAAAGGGTATCAGGTGGTAACTCCTTAAAACCAGAAAGTTTATGCAGGAAGTGAGTAGAGTCCTGAATGTAACTGTCCTTTGTATAACCAGCAATTTTAGAATAGCTTCTACAAAACCTGAGATCCCCTCTGTCAGGGTTCCATTACCAGAGACTATGGGTCTTCCTGGGTTACCAGGTTTATGCATTTTAGGTAGCATGTAGAATGTCCCAGGTTTGGGATTATTAGGGATGAGGGCAGTTATTCTGTTTCGACATGGTCTGAAAATAATTTAACCAATCCCTGTACTTCTCTTTTATAGTCTGTTGTAGGATCACAATTCAGTTCTCTATAGTAGGTATGGTCACTTAACTGTCTGTTGGCTTCCTTAATGTAATCTTCTCAGTTCAGTATCACCACTGCAGAACCTTTGTCAGCTTTTTATGACACTATTGTGGTTTGACTTTAGTGTTTGTATCGCCCTGCATTCCAGTGGAGAGAGGTTGTAGAGGGCTTGTTTCTTCCTTTTAAGAGTCTCACCAGTCACTCTCTGGCAAAGCAATGGATATAATTGTCCAGTTTCTTATTACGGCAACTAGCGGGAATAAAATCAGATGGTTTCTTTATCTTGTCCATTAAACTGTATTATTTAATTTACTTATGGTATTTATATATGACCTGGCTTCTTGCAACATTGAGAGGATATGGTCTGTGTCCATCTGTCTATCCACTTCCCACATATGTGATTCATGTATTTATTTTTATTTATATAAATTGGTAACCAGGAGAGGCACACTGAGCTGAGGCTTATTTCTACTGTGACCCGGCAGAATGGAAAAGGGAGAAGCATGACTACAAACAAATACAGTCAGGCAGGTGATGTGGTTACAATGAAGTTGACAATAAGAGCATAAATTGATTGTAGTACAGACAAAATGGCAAAGCATTGCATATGGAGAACAAATGAATTAACATATAAATCATCTGTGTAAACTGAGCAAACTTAATTGCATAGTGCCAGACTGAAGGGTAGCTGAGCTGGTGCTGAAAGTAGGAGTCAAAATAGGCTGATAAACTTCAAAGAGGATGCGGAGGAATTTCAGCTGTTGTCTAATGGGGAGGGGGTGGATGGAGGAGGGCAGCTAGTTCCAGGAGAAGGTGAGGCAGTATAAGAAAGCAAATTTCCCAGCTTAGGAGTATGAATGGGAAGAGCAAAAGTGCTTGGGTCTCTTGACCGCAGGGAGTAGGAGGCATAGTACCGGAATAGATATGCCATGGTTCAGTTCCAGTGCGATTCCTGGAGTATTTTATCCTTTTCCAGGTGTCAGGAGCCTATTGACAGTACAAACACTTGATAATCCACTGTTGCTACACAATAGAAGCAAAAAGAAGAACACTAACACCAAATGAACAGTAAAAACAACTGAGGCATGGCATTGATCTTGCATTGCCATAATCCACTGCATGGTGTAAGCCCATATTTCTAGCCCGGCCTGACAACAACAGTTTACTTGGGTGCTCATTTCTCCAAAAGGGAAGCCTCATCTTTTGTACTCATTTTTTTGGGGAGGGTCAGGCCTGGTGCTTGACCTTGTAGCAGTTGTCTGCTGAGGTCCAACAGCTGGTCCATGAGGCATACATCTTAGTGTGCCTTATCACAGCTTCTGACACTACACTTGGTTAAAATTCTACACCCAATTGGGCCAGTTATGGAGCAGAATACCAATAATACTGATCAAGAGCAGTTGCAAAGTTAATCTGAAGTGGCCAGTGTCTCCATTCACAATTGTTAGGATGTCTCTGCATTTCAGTGGTTTGGCAAAAAGATCATACATTTTCCTTTCCTGATTTGTCCTAATGTTTATAGGGGCCACCATGTTTTACAGTGTTTGTTCTGCTGCCCAAGTAAAAGTTAATGTGGCCTGCCTGCTCTGCTAGTAACAGCATTTACTCATATCCAAACAAGTCCAGTGTCCATATTGGTAGGTAAATCAAACCAAATGCCTAAATTCAGCACCAGCACTGAGTTGGGCTGGGGAACCACTAGAGTACTGTGGTATTTGTTTGTTGCAGCTGCCCATTCCTCTTATGGAACAGTACTTACCTTTGAGTTGCTCCAGTGTATTGGTCAACATGGAATGGTTTGCCACATAATTGGAGAAAAGACTGGTGTCTCAAAGCCCCAGCCTCTTGCACCACAAAGGTCATTTCTGTGTCTCACACCACAGTTGTTTCTCTGCACCATCTTGGATTGACCTCTAACATGGTGACAGCATTCATCATTGCTCCTCATTGGTTGCCTCACCCTGTTCACTCTCTTGAACATAAGAGACCCTCAAGAGGGAGTTCACCATCCTGAGTGTTCATGTTCCTCAGCTTTGCTGTACAAATGAGCTGTGTGCACCTCCATAGACTCCAGGCTTGGAAAGCAGTGAAGAAGAAGGGAGCTTGATGGACTGGTGATTGATCTTTATTCCTGGTTGCCATTTTAAAACCTCATGGTTCTCTCAATTGGGTTAAGAGTGAGAGTTCTTCCTCAAAATAATAGTCCCAACACATCATTTGACTGTTTCACTACAAAAAACATGATGTACACAAGCCTGGTGGTAGAGACATATAACACAGTCTCTTCAGTCCTCTTATGCCAATGTTGGTGGTTTGTCAGCTGTACAGGTGGGGAGATGGAAGCCCTGGATCAAGTTAAGCAGCTCCTTTTCACAGCTTCTGCATTTTGAAACTCCACTGTCCCCTGTTTCATGTGGACAATGAGCCTGGCTGGGTGCAGCATTTTGAATTTTATCTGCACTGCATGGAGGGCCTTTTATCTTATTTGTAAGCCATTTGCTTGTCCCTTATAGCTGGAGTCACATCTCCAAAATGTAGAACTTATGGCCATTCCAAGACAAATTCATTTTCTATCTGTCTTTTGATTGTGAGAATATTTTTTTCTTGGAGGTCTAGACACTTTATTATTATGGCTTGGGGTTTGCTTGAGGAGAGGGATGGCTTCAGCAACCAGTGAATCCTCTTGTTGAGTACCTTATAGCATGGGAGGGGCCAGTCACCTCCAGCAGCAGGTCTTGCATGCACTTCAGCATATCCTTGCCCTCTGCTTTCTAGGGATACCCACAAAAACAAGTTGCTCCTCCAACTCCTTCCCTCTTGGTCTTGATGCAGTCCTCAGATTTGCTAAGATTCATCTTAAGCTCACAGAGCTCATTTCTCTCTATGTGCTGGACATCTTCGAAGAACTCACCCTAACCTCTGTGCCTTCCAGCTGATGGTTGAAGTGCTGCAAAGCAAGTTTAAACAGTTTAAAGTCCTCTGATACTTCCAGGAGAATTACTTTTATGGATGCTAATTCCATGAAGAAATGGTCCAGTCTCTCATTCACCCCTCCTGCTCTGGTGATGAGTCCAGTGGAGATTTGGGCTTGGGCGCCTGCAGCTGTGGTGGGTGTGAAAGTGCCTGGGAAAAGTTCATAGAGACCAATTTTGCTCTGCTGACATCTCAGTTTTGGTAAAATAGCTGCTGATCAGTGACTAGAAGTCACTTAGTTCACTTGTGAGTTTTGCTGATTTTATATTTAATAAAGCTGCATTATTTGCTGAGTTTTAGCAGAGCCAAACTGAAGACATCCATTCAGGGGTTGCATCACATGACTCTGATAGATGTTCTCTTTGCCCTGCACATCTGTAGTTTTACCACATGAATTCTCAATATTCCTTGCCACAGTGAAGTGCAGCAAACACACAGACTCTGTGCATCTCTATCTGTTCACTCAGGTCCCAAAGAGACCTGCATGAACGAGAGATACAATTTCACTATCTCAAAAGAAGGAAATTCATTGCAAAAAAACAAAATTGCATTAATGCGCCAGTAAGGGTTAACCTTATTGCTACAAAAGTAAGAAAATGTGGTGTTAGGGTTTCCAACCCTCACTCCCCCCTCCAGCAGTAAAGGACAAGACCACAAAGCAAACACAGGCAGCCATCATCAGGTAAGATAAACAACATAAAACTGTTTCCAGATTACACAAATGCAGTAGCACTGATGTGCTACCTTCATGGATTGTATCTGCAGTTGCAGAAGCACAGACCACACATTGGCCTGTGCTTCTGCAGATGGAAGTACAGTTACAGTTTGGGTATTATGGATTTCTATATGCAGCTGCAGAAGTGCAAGCAACACAGCCAGAAGTCAGTGTGTATGCCTACTATTGTAATTTTGGTATCATGGATTTCATGGAGTCTGCACTTCAGCGAAAGGTTGATGTGTATGTCTTACATTGTGCTTCTTCAGCCAAAACTGTGTGCATGTCTTACAGTGTGCATGAGTTCCTGTGGTTAAGGAAATGCTGGCCCCATGGGGCCTGCACTTCTGCAGACAAAAGAGCTCTTGTAATTTGGGTATTGTGGATTTGTATCTGTGGCTGCTGAGGCCTGAGCTTCTGCTTCAGAAACAGTGCTGTGATTTGAGTATTGTGGATTTCTTTCTGCAGCCAGAAGTGAATGTATGTTTTGCAGTGTGCATACCACAGATACAACTCCACGGAGCCAGCCACAATGCAATGCAGTAATTTGCTGTATGTGACATGCCACAAGATATTGCATGACAAAAGGGCTTACTTGCCTTTGAATTACAATGTTCCTGCAGAATACTGCAGCATTTTTGATATACTGCAATGTTACTATATTGCATCCTGGCTGGTGCTGCTGTATATATAACTATGAAATGCAATATAATAATATGCAGTGTTTACAGTATTTTACAATGACATGCATGTAGTCTGTAAAAGTTTGGAATAATTCAGGACTCTCATAAATAAACAGGTAGACGTAGTCACAAGATGAAGAATTCAGAATCGTGAACACTTGTTCAGCAGAGAGGACACTGGAGGATGGGCAGATTCCCAAGGCTAAGTTTTCCATAACTGTAGGAGCCTATAGTGGATTGCAAGCTGTCCAGACCATTTTCTGCACCTGGGTTCTGGAATGGGAATGCAGGTTATGCTCAAAGTAGAGAAGTGGTAAGCAGATTGTTTAGGTACAGTAGCTAGGATGTTTCTTAAACCAGTACTTAAACCCACACAGACCAAGATGCAGCAACCACCTGCAGTTATGCTAGGGCAAGTGCAACTGGTGATACAGAGTACAGTGGTGTCCACAGAGGGGCAGTGGAAAATAAAGTGACAAAAGGAGCTGAACAAGAAATCCAGTTTTGATAGGTGACATTTTAGGGCAGTGGCATAGATGATATCACCAAAGTCAAATATCGTAAGATCACACATTAATCTAGGCATTTTCTCATACTTTGGGAGAGGCTGTTGATTAATCTGCAGAGGGTTGTAAGCTTTGTGTAAGATTTAGAGATCAGAGACTAAATGTGAGAGGAGAAGTCAAGTGACTGGTCAAAAATATACTCTAGATACAGCATTTACTGTGCTCCCATTATTGGATATAATACACAGGTTGGGACCACTTGTCAGGCATTTGCTGATACCATGAAGCAGAGAGACAAGTTTAGCTTGGTTGAGCACTAACAGTTATAACTTTTTAAAACAGCTGTATGTTAAGATTTCACTGTTTACATTGATACATCAATGGCATAGAACAGAAAAGACTAAGGGCTAGATTTGTCAAGAATTGCAGCATGACTTTGCCACAGTAGTGCTACTTGTGACATGAGTTTTAGGCCACAGAAAGCATCATCTAACTTCATGCACCAAATGCTTCAAGTTTTACATCAGAAACGATGCATGCACCAGCCTTAAAGTGAGCAAAGTGTCACAAATGCATCACAATGTTTGAAAATTGCCCACAAACATTTTGGTGCAATTGGAGTGATGCAGCTGTGATCAAACAACTGCCACAAGTCCCACATCTACAGCTTTGAAGGTCTAGGCCTAGAAGTCTGTCAAGGCTGCCATTTTGTTCCTGCTTAGAATTGGCAATCCTTTCAGATTCATTCTTTGAGTTTAACAGATGACTTCATTGCTGCATGCTGTTATGATGTCATAAGTGTTATGAATGTTGCTCTCTGATGGGTTCAGTTCCATGCCAAGGTCAAGGAAAGTGATCAATACTCAGAGTCTGAAGAAGAGGTTAACCAATTATTTATGTAGCTAGGATTTTGTTTTTAACCAGTATTTAAACCAAACTTGGTCAAGATGTTGTAACTGCCTGCTGCTGAGCGAAGGCCATTGCAGCTGGCCATACTGACTACAGTGGTGCATATTGAGGGGCAGTGGAAAATAAAGTGGCAGAAGGAAGAGAACCATGTATACAATTTCTAGATATAGGTATTTATCCTCCTCTGAACTCTTTGGTTTGCCCACCAATGGATGGCACCTCCACCCCAGGATATCCCATCATATGAGTGAATCAAAAGGGCAACTGCATATGAGCACTGGCAATATGAGGAACTATGCAATTACAGCACCTCTACAATTATAGTGACCTTGCAATTTCAGTGATCATGGTGGTCAATGAGTGGCATGGAGTTAGCTATTTGTAAATGGGGTGGGGGCAGCCCCTATAAAAGAAGTGGTGTGTGGTGATGGGGCACAGCTTGAAGGAGCCTGAAAAATGTCTGAAGGAGGAACAGCGCCTGTCTGAAATAAGGTTGGAGCACTTGTTATCTGGTGCAGAGTTGACTAATGAGAAGAGGCAGTATAGGGATCTGAATGAGCGTTTGGGCTGGTGGTGTCCAAATATGTAGTATGGAGTTAGTGCGAATATCTGCGAGGCTCACCGCAACTTTCAATTGCAGGTGTAAAGCTGTACATTCTGTGTTCCCGGTTTGCACCTGAGGATAGCTGTAGTCAGGTAATATAGGTAGGTTTGTTGCTGTTTTGTGCCACACTATTGTTTGGATGTGCTGTTATTGCACTCGCTATTGTTGATTCACTGTCACTGATGTCTGTATTGTTGCCTTGCCCAAATCACATAGAACCCCAGCCCAGTTACCTACCTTCTCCTGGGCTTACTCTGCCACCACTTATATAGAACCAGAAGTGGTTGCCAGGATGCCAGGCTGGTGGTGCAAGAGCTTGCAGGGTGTGACATGTTACCATCTGACAGACCAGGAATGAATTTCCACCATTTTTCCCCAAAGAGAGCTGCTGTGCAATGACATGCATGTCGAGGCATATTATGTGCTAGCATCTGGCTGTGTCCCTGCCTTGCTGGTCCTGGTGGTGAGTCCATGTAGTCTCCATGTAGTGATCATGGTGTGGGACACAGATAAACACTCACTCTATGGGAGGAGAGCTGTTCTGGGGATGCTTAATCCTCCTTCCTCCTGCTGGTTCCAAGCAAAACAAGTTTGTCCATGAACTTGGGTTGCCAGCATCACAAATGGTAGTGCTACTGCTGTGCCAATGGGCCAGCTTAAAGTATCACATTTTTAGACGGACATTTTAGGACAGTGTCATAGATGATATCACACCATAGTCAATGATTAGTAAGATCATCGTCAACTTGCCTTCTTCTTATATCTTTGGAGAGGCAGATGATTACTCTGTAGAGTGCTCCACCCACTCACTGTTTGTACTTTCATTATAATGTATCCCTTTTTACAATTCCTGTAATTCATCCCAGGTCGCCACTGAAAAAGGGACTCTCTGAGGCCTAGTGGGCTTACCGCTTTACAGGCATTTACTGGTACCAAAAGCATAGGGACAGTTTTAACTTGGTTGAGCATTAGCAGTTATAACTTTTAAATATGTGTTTGTGAAGGTTGGGCTGTTTACATGCATACAGTACATAGATGGAATATGATTGAAAAAGATTACAAGTTCATCAAGTCTGCCCTCTTGCACAACATACTTCTGGGCCAGCAACCTGAGTCTGGGAGTGAATCTGTAGAGCTGGGTCAGAGTGGTCCTGGGTTGGATGGGCTGCTGAGTACAGCACGAGCTGGCTCAGGTAGGGAGGAGTACAACACCTGGTTCTGCAGTGGCCCCTCAAAGTGGGTTAGGCAGCTTGCTCTCCTTAAGGGATGAAGTTATCTCAGTGTGTTATGCAATGTTGAAGGCCACTAGAGCTGCACTGCTGCCATGGAAGTAGAAGGATCCTTGGGAATATGGGGTATAAACAATAACAAATACCATGAGTGTTGGTCAGCCTCTATGATGGCATGGTAAGGTGTGGAGTGACAGTTGGGACTGGGAGGTCTCCACGGGCATGCCTGGTGGAAAGAGCAGGCAGTGGACTGGAGGCAAAGCAGCTGGGTAAAAAAATCTGCCTCTTGTTCCTACCAGGAATTCCTCAATCCTGTTATGTTTGTTTAATTTCAATAGATGGCTTCAGAGGTGCACATAATGTTTTTATGATACAATTAGGATGTTGCAGTGTCTGCCATTTACTTAGTTTAAAAGGACAAAAGAAGGGCTGAGGCCCATCACAATGGTCTCCACACTTTGTGGGCAATTTACTATGATTTAGGCTCAAGCTGTATAAAGTTTTCTAATCCGCTTTTGAAAGCAGAAAACTATTTAGATTAACCAGCACTTGTGGTAATCTGTTCCATTCCTTAACTGTTCTTATAGTAAAGAAGTTGTCTCTTTTGGTTGAATTTGCCCAGGTGACTAACATCTGTTTATTATGAGATCTTAAACTGTTGTTCTATTTGAGTATTCCAGTCTACATTCATTGACAGGATTTTGATGTAGATTGTATAGGAACAGTAGATCTCCCCTCTGTCTTCTTGCTTGTAAGGAAAACAAACCAGTCTTCTTGAATCATACAGGTATTCCTTTGTTGATAATCTGGGACCATCTTTGTTACCTCCTCTGAACTCTTTCCAGCAAGTTAATATCTCCCTTCAAATAGGGCTCCAGAATGGTGATCCGTAATCCATGTATGGTCTTATGTACGACCTGTATATGGGTATTAGGCATTGCTCAGTTTTGCACATGAAGGTGTGACTAACTCTTTTAATCAGGCCATTTGCTACCCTTGAGATTTTGGTGCAGTGATTGGATGATGCAAGTTTGTCATTAACAGTTACACCAAGGTCGTGCTCATTTGTAGAAGCTTTGATTTTGGTATTATTTCAATAATATTGATGTTTTGGGTTTTATTCTTGAAATAAATAACAACACATTTCTGTAAGTTAAATGACATGCCATTCTCATGTGCCCACTTTTCAATATTATAAAGATAATTTTTAGTGAAGTGAACTTGGCTTCTGTATCTACTTCTCCACCAAGACTGATGTCATCAGCAAATTTACTTAAGCAATTTCCTTCCTCACTCTCATGTTGCTTACATAGATGCCAGACAGTGTAGGGCCCAGATCTGAGCCCTGTGACACACCACTGGTAACATTTCCTTTGCTTGAGATGGAGCCATTTATTTTGACTCTCTGGGTTCTGTTTGAATAACCAATTTGCAACCCATCTTATCAAAATAACTGGGTAACCCATGACAAGTTATGGTGAGGAACAGAATAGAGATCTTTACTATAATCTAAGAGTATGACATCTGAGGGAATACCACTATCCAGACTACAACTGACTTGGTTGTAAAATGATATTAGATTGGTAGTATAGGAATTGCCTTTTTTAAATCTGTTGAGTAGGATCACATAGTCCCAGAGACTGGGGCCAGATATTCGAATTTTGCACTGGGCGCAAAACTGCTTGCAGGTTTAGTGTGGTATTAGCTTAGGTTTGTTATATTCAAAAGGCAGAGCAAACTGAGGGGTGTGTACATGAATACAGGTACAATGCTATATTCAATGACTAGCACCACACAAAGTGGTTTTGTGCGACTTGAGTGCGACACTTGGTGCAGTGCAAATTACCACCCAGGAAAAGTAGTCTTAACCTGGGCAATCAGCTTTATGTGACATTTTGGCATTGTGCGACATTTGTGTGGCTTTTCTTCTGCTTTGCACAACCCTAACAAATAAATATGACACATAGACAAAGCCAGATATAGAAGAAACATATCTCACTGATGGCATCACAATGATGCCATCATCTGCCACCAGTCCCAACCATGCCAGGCAGTAAGTGGTGACCTGGCTGCCAATGGACACCATGGGAGTGTGGCCTAAAGGCACACACCTGCAGACCACTCTTCTGTGGACATCAACAGATGCCAGCACACACATGCAGCACTGTGGGCGTGGAGGATGTTGAGGGAGGGTTTATGGGTGGCCAGGGCTGCACTACAGACCAGATGTGGCCCCAAGACTGGAACACATCACGCAGTGCACATGGGCCAGTACTGGGAATACACCAACACTAGCGTGCCTGTCTGATCATCACGTGCCCCCAAGCCACATACCGCACAGTTATACAAATGCAACAGCACACACAGCCAGGCATGTATATGTCACTGTGAGCATCCATGCCAGAGGTGCAGCATCACAGCATCTGTGGGTCACACAACAGCGTAACAGTAATGTCCACTGTCAGTAACCACCTGCAAGTTGGGTCTGTCACTGTGTATAGTGCAGTGGTCATCACTACCCTACACACCATAGGCATTGCTGTGTCCCCACACTACTGGCCCCTTGCTACTGTAGTGTCTGCTGTGCACTGTAGCATGACCTACAGTGTGACAGTTGCATGCAGCAGCAGCACCACCACCTGTGCCTATGCTGTGTTGTCCCTTGGGTACAATAGGCTATGCTGTACTGTATACATGTAGCCTGCAGCTATCATCATGCACTGCCAGACTGACCTACAGGTGGAGCTGTGGGTGGACCCAGTCAGTCCCTGTACTTCTAGACTGCCTACAGGTGGAGCTGTGGGACCCTGCAGTAATGCTGGGTAAACTGCATGCAAATCAGGGCATAATGAGATGCTAATCTGGATGTTTGCCCAGAGACTACCTAAGTAGGCTCATTTGCCTGTCACTTTTGAATATGGCAAAAGTTTAGCACCAGGCAAACGTGTTTGCACTGGGCAAACGGCTTAGCTCTGCACTAAACCCATGCAAAGTGTTAGCACTGCGCTTAACGGTTCGGGAATATTATACAGTTTTGCACACTGTACTTTCATATGCGCTTACTGCCTGCAGCTGTACCTGGGTCCACGCATTTGCTGGCACACACTGGCCACATAGTTCACCTCTACCTACCTTCATGTCACTGTGCACTATGTTGCTGTTGTGGTTTGCACTTCCTGGTTGCTGTATTCAGAGCTGTCTTATTCCAGGGCTAAGTTTGCCCTGCATTCCCAGCCAGTTTGCCCAGCTTCATATGCATGCTATATTCAGAAGCTGTTTGCCCCAGGCTATTCCTTTTAAATATAGCAGGCTTTTGTGTCCATGCTAAGTTTGCCTGCCGGGCAGTGCTAATTTAGCCCTGGGACAAAGTTTTGAATATCTGGCCCTGGGTTTCTAAATCTAAATAGTTTTTAATAATTCTTTCCATAAGTTTAGAAATTAATGAAGTGAGGCTGATGGACCAATAATTTACAACATCAGTCTTATTTCCTTTTTAAATAATGGAATCACAACTGCCTTGCACCAGTCAGATGGCACAGTCCTTCATTCAATGATTTGTTAAATATAATAGCAGAAGTAGTGCCAGAAATGATGACATCTCTAACAAAAAACATGGGTGGGTATCATCCGACCCATACTAGTATTAGGTTTGATGTAGTCAATAGCTTGTAGAACATCTTCTTCCATAATATGAAATTTATTTTGTGCCAATTCTGAATTAAATTGTTTTGTATTGTCATTTGCAGAAAATACCAATCAAAAGTATGAATTAAACAAGTCAGCAGACTCTTCATCATCTTGAAGCACTTTTCTTTCATGTACTAGTGGCCCTACACCTCTAGAATTGCTGTTTATTATTGTTTATATATGAAAATAATCATTTTTATTTTCTTTTGAATGAAGCCAGTCTAAACTCCGAATATATTATGGAATACTGAAACTTAGTTTCCTGAGTTGCATTGCCCAACACCAAAATCTCAACATGGTTGTCCGACAACCAAAAATTTAATTTATTTAATTTTCCCCTGCACCTCCTGTTACTTTTAGAACAAACTCCACCATGGGTAAATTTGGGGTGTCGGGCAATCGTGTTTGGGATTTCGTGTCAGGCAAATGAAATTTCAGTATTTTAAATGGATACCTAAACTCCATGTAACACTTGGCCTTTTTAATCATATGTTTAGGTTGTTTAAATTCAGATTGATATACTGAATTATTTTCAGCACATGGTCTATCCTTGGACTTTTTATATGCTTTTCTTTGATTTTGATTTGTTTTCTATTGCTGGGAGTCAACCAATTTGGGGTTTTACCTTTCTTGTTATATTTTTGTTCTAGAGGTACATAAGCATGTTCCGATTTTAAGATGGTTTCCTTTAGTAAGTCCCAGGATTGTTCTACTTTTAGGTTTTTAAGTCAACCTCCCAATTTATTTCTGAAAGTGCATTTTTGATCTGTTTGTAGTTTGCTTTATTATAATTTTTTATGGATGACAATTTTGACATACTGTACTGTTAAATGAAGCAACTGTTTTAAATGAGACAACCTTATGGTCACTGTTTCCCAGTTGATCTTTAATTTCTATGTTTATTATATCATGTTCAATATTTGTAATTATCAAGTCAAGGATATTCTGGCCTCTAGTGGGCTTATTTACTAGCTGTTCTAAGCCATGGTGAAGTAGTGCTGTGATAAATTGTCTCTCAATGTCATTTCCACCTTTCATGGTGTCCCAGTCTGTGTTTGGTAGGTTAAAATCACCAAGGATGATTATGTCTCCCATGTCTGAAGCTTGAGTGATTTCTTTAATCAAGTTCTCCTTGTAGGTTATTGATGTTTAAAATGCACTGTTGGCACTAAGGAGGTCAGTGCAGCAGCATGACACTATAACCTTGAACCAGTTGCTGCTATCATGAACAGAGGCTGGCTGGAGCAAGTACATAAGATGCACAAAAATAGACTACCATTACCACTTTCCTGGGACTGCACTACTAGCTAGTAAGCTCTGAAGTCAGATAAGTCACCAAACTTTTTAAGTTCAAATTTTTAATTTCAAGTGTAATAAGGAGCACCAAGAAACCCCCAAAAACAAACAAACCAAACAACAAAAACCCCCAAAGAAACCTCAAAAACAGCTGTACTCACATCATGTTTCAGAGTGTGTGGATGTTTAAGAATGTGAGCATTTGTGTAAGTGTAACCACAATTTTTTTTCTCAGCATGGCGATACACTGGACACCAATATACCAGACAAAAGTCAGTTTGACAAATGTATCCTGTATAAATGGAATTTACTTTATTGTTAAAAGTTGCTGTTGGATTGAATCTGTTCTATGCCAAGGTCAAGGAAAGTAATTGTGACATATCTAAACTTCAGATAAATGTTTATCTGGAGGCTATATAGTTTGATGAAAAAAATTATCAGTGAAGTATTATCACCACTACGTATATATGGGATATGACATGGGTGAGAGTGAGACAGTAGAAATATCTTCCTGAGCTATATATATATATTTTGTCCCAGACCCAGCTCTGCACCTGCCCAGCACACCGTCCCCACCATGCCCAGGCTTACCTTCATGAGATATACTTGATCACCTGACCTCATGAGTGGCAGAGCTATGAGTGAGCTCAGAAGAGGTCAAGTATGGAAAGTGAAGATTTTTCTACTATCTCACTTTCACTCATGTCTTATTTGATTTGTACAACAGGAGTGTAGGTGGTTTGTGAAAGAAGGGATCAAAAGTTACAAAAGAAAAACTGTACAAAATGTAAACTGAGCCCTTCTGATCCGGTGGCTCAGCATGAGAAGTACATCAATACATTACAAATCAGTACAGTTAAAAAGAAAGCCATGCTGAAAATTTAGTGAAAAACTATTAAAAACAACCAGGTTATGAGTGAATATTGCTGGCAGAGAACACTAGGATCTTAATGTAAATGTTGAGGAGGAGATGGGTCTATAGTTGACTACTTGTTCTGGGTCCTTTTCAGGTTTGCAAATGTGTGTTAAGTAGGCTTCATGAAGAGCTGAGTCCAGTCTTTCCAGACCAGCTGTAGGATTAAAGAGGGTAACCAGATGTGGTGTCACTTCATCTATCAGTACCTTATGCATGTTGGGTGATAAACCATTTGGTCTTGGTGCCTTATCAGGTGCTTGGTTTTGATGGTCTCACCTCCCTCTGTAATATTATTTTTTAGACTGTAACTGTTCTTGTGTCAGATTAGGAACATAGCTTTATAGGGATAAATATATTTTAGGGATAACATAGGTTTACTCCTGTTCTAAACAAGGTCAGAATATTTCATTATTGTATTAATACAGATATTGAAGTGACTTCAAGTTATTAATTTCATGAAGTAAAAACTGTACAATCTTTTCACATCTGATGGCTAATTTATTATGATGTAATGTATGTGGTTCATTCTTTAACACTATATAGTTCATTACAAAGATATTGTATTGTTGTATAGAAAAATTCAAAATACTTTAAATTGGAAAAAAAAAGAAAAATACAATAAACATATAGTTTAGGAAGACTGCTGCCCTCAAGAATTTTCAAATGTCTGTTTTTGGGGTTGGAACTTTGGGAGCACATTTTTGGTAAAATGTGCCAGATGTAGCTGCTGGGCTTTGTTAATTGGCTTTTACATGTTTAATGAGCCTGACAGTTCTTTTGACTCAGTCACTGGGCTAAGAGTCTCCCAGCCTTCTCAACCTGGTCCACATACTTCATTATGGCTTGAACTGTTGCATATTCTGCTTGTTCCCCTAAGTATCTCCCAATACTTGGCATCGTTGAGTTCAGCTTCAGCCATTCCTCTTCAGCTGATGTATTTGAGATTTTCAGCTCTCTCTTCTGATCTCTTATTCCAACTGGTTGCATTCTATTTCCCCTTTCCTTTTTCTGGTAGATGCTAACCTGATTAGTCCCCCCAAAGTGCACTTGGAACATCCCAAAGATGTGCATAGTTGTCTGCTGAACTGATATTTTCTTCAAATAAGTGTTTAACACATTCTTTGATTTTAGACAGGCAGCTACAGTCCTTGAGGAGGTTATTACTCAGACTCCATATCCTGTCTTTATCCATGTTACCCTAAGGCTATAAATCAAGGTCTACTGGAGAATGATCTGAAACCATTCTAGCCAACATTTCAAGTTTTCTTTCACAACATATTACATTGTTAAAGGGAACCAGATGTAGAAGATAATACAGCCAGCACAGAACCCATGCAGGAAAATGTAAAGGTGTACTCCCTGGTATCTGGGTGCAAAAGTTGCCAGGATTCTAAGCCTAGTGTGTCTTGTAGTTCATGGTAGGCTCTCTAGCTAGGAGTTATGCCTGTTGTCTGCTTTCTTACCCTATCTAGAGTAGAAATATAGAACACAGAAACATTTATTGACAGAAAAGGACTGCTTGCCAACCCATTCTGCCCAGATGTTCCCTGCCTGGTCCTTCTCTGCAGACCCTAACTGGTGTCCAGTGACCCTCCCTCCATTCTGCCTATTTACTAATATTCCCTATATCTATCCAATGCATGCTTCAAGTTCCTGCTGTTTCTGCCTCCACAACATCCACTGGCAATCTGTTAAGGAGTATACTGTCCTTTCAATGAAGTAGTACTCCTCACACCCTTTTAAACTTCCACACCCCAGCTTCATTACATGCCCCCGGTTACCCCTGAAAGGTACTTGTAGGTTTCTGTCATATCCCCTCTCACTCTCCTCTCTTCCAGGGTGTACATGTTGAGATCCCTCAGTCTCTCTTCATAGGGCTTTTGGTGCAACCCTGCACCATTTAAGTTGCCCTCCTCTTGACTGCCCCCGCCCTGCCTATGTCCTTTCTAAGCTACAGCCTCCAGAACTGGACACCACACTCATCCTACTGAATATACCCTTCCCTATGCAGCTCAGCATCCCATTAACCCTACCACTGCTTTGTTGCACTGCCCTGCCACCTTGAGGTAATCAGTTATTATGACACAAGGTCCCTTTCCTGCATAGTGACTGTCAGTACCTCTCCCCATCCTACACTCAGCTCCTAGGTGCCCTAGATGCATGATTTTCACTGTTAGCATTAAACCCCAACTGCCATGATCTTGATCATGTCTTGAGTTCTATTATCCATGCACATTCTCTCCACCCCTCCTGAGTGTCTATCCTGTAACAGATTTTGGTATCATCTGCAAAAGTCATACTTTCCTTCCAGTTTTTCTGCAATGTCACTTATGCAGATATTAAAGAAGTTCCAGTTCTGAGCCCTGTGACACCACTGGTCACTTACCCATTATTAGAGTGAGTGCCATTAACTACCGCCTCTGACGCCTATCCATTAATCAGGTTCTAACCAAATTCACCACTTTGGATCCCACCCTAGACTAATTAACTGCACAGTTTTTAATCATTCTCCTATGTGTCACAGTGTTGAAGGCCTTGCAGAAGTCTAGATAGGTCATGTCCACTGCCCTCCCTGATTTATTTCTCTGGACATCTAGTCAAAGAAATCAATCAGATGTGTTTTGCATGAGCTCAGCCCCCATGAATGCATTCTGCATGGTCTTGCAGGCTACTGGATTCAAGATACTCCACCAGCCTTTCCTTTAGCCAGTAGCCTTTCTTTTTGAAGAGTTTCCATTAATTTCCCCAGCATTGAAATGAGACTGACTGGCCTATAGTTGCTAGCCTCCTTCTAGCTGCTGCTCTTATGTAGAGGACCATCTGCTTCATTCCAGTCCTCTGGAACCATGCCTGTTTCCATTGAACTGTTGGATAAGGACATCAGTGGGGCAGCTATCACCTCTCTGAGTTCCCTTTAATACTCTTGAGTGTATTCCGTCCAGTCCCATTGCCTTGTTTGCCTTCAGAGTTGCAAGTCCCTTCAACACTCTTTCCTCTGAAAATGGACTTGTGTCAGCCCCCTTTGTTCTTGCTACTTCCTGGTGGTCTGTCAGCCCCTCCCTCTACTATCAAGACTGAGCAGAAGTACCAGTTCAGGATGAAAGCTTTTTGTGGTCCTCTTTTGTGCAGTCTCCCTGCCACCCTCCTTATCCTCAGGGTCTCTCCCTGTTTTCCTCTCCTCACATAAGTACCAGAAGAAAGTCTTATCTCTTTTAGCTACCCCTTAGGCTATATTTTCCTCTGTCTGCCTTTGCTTCCCTCACTGCCTTTCCTGCTTTCCTCTGTTTCACTTGGTACACATTCCCATCCTCCTCCCTCTGCATTTCCTTATACCTCCTGAATGGCACCTTTCTTACTTCACCACATTGACCACTTCCCTAGGGAACCATAGCTGTCTCTTTTTCCTTCTGCTATTACTCAAGTCCTTCACACACAAACTGGTTTCCTTAATTAAGCCCTCCCTTTTTTTCCATACTGTGACTCTATCCTCACTGGCAACCCCCACCATGAGGCACTTTCTGAGGCAGTCTGTCATTTCCTTAAAATACACCTTCCTAAAGTCCAGGACCCTTGTCCTCATGTGGTAAGCCTCTGTTCCTGTCTTAATGTTAAACTATACTGTCAGATGATTACTGGTAGCTAGGGGACTTTCTACTGTGATATCTGCAATGCTGTTTTAAGCACCAGGTCTAGCACTGCCCCATCCCTAGTGGGTTATTTAACTAGTTGACTGAGAAGAGCACCTCATAGGAAGTCAGGGATGGCCCTGCTCCTTGCTGAAGCTGCAGTTGGAAGACTCCACTCCACATCTGGCAGACTGAAGACTTGAAGTCATCAACTAGCAGCACTATCCTGGACTCCTTTTGCTGACACATGACTCTCCATACCTTACTCCCTGTCTGCCTGCTTCCCTGCTTCCCCCTTCCTGCCTGAGCTGTTCTCTGAAGTCCCCTGACCCACCTCTTCCCTTTTTACCTTCTCCATTACATGTCTCCTTTGCTCTTTTATTCTTGTTTTCCTGATTTATAACCCCTTGTCCTTGGTCTTCTCCCCACTGTTGTCTTCTTGTGCCCCTGCCCTAGAGGGTTTGCTCCTCAGGCCCTCCCTCTCTCCTAATCCATTATTGATTGGGAGGGCAATTATTGCCTCACTTGGTTTAACATCTTGAATGATGTTCTAGTCCCCTGCTATTTTCATTGGTGTCTGGGTGTATTTAACCAGCTGGACCAGAGGTTCTGTAAAGAATGTTGCATCTTCCTTACTAGAATCATTGACTAAAGCTAGTACTGTTTCCCTCTTGCCCAACAGGCCTATCATTATGATGTGTCTTCCCTCTGGGCCAACAGTTTGTTTGAGTAGCTGGAAAGGGATGTTACAATGGATTAGAATAGCTACATCAGCTCTCATATTGTTTTACCAAGGCTGCAAACACCTACCCAATCGTTCTCTCCTCCACAGATTCTTCTTCGTTTTAGTGTGGGTTTCCTGAAGGAGTTCTATTCCTGTCCATATCATTTTACATGTCTTAAAATTTTGTTTAATTTTTCCTTCATTTTGGCCCCTTGATATTGCACATGAGAATATTATAAATGTTACTAGTCATGTCTAGTACTGTAAGTGCATCGTGCACCGATCTTGAAGCTAGTCTCCACTTCTAGCCTCTGAGACCATTTAACTACTTTTGGCAAAAGTTTTGATAAAATCTCTCTGGCGTTTAATTGGGTGATTACTCCCAACATTGCACCATGTAGATCCTCTCATAAATGTGATGCAGTAAATAAAGCAAGTTGATTAAAATCATTTGTTGGTGTATCTTTACAGATAGCCTTGTTAGACCAACAGAACATACAACAGAAATCTACATTAAACTAAACAATTCAGCCATGACAAGAACTGTTTGAATAGTGAAGCGGATTAGCAGATGCTTACTGTTACACTACTGTACCTCAGGAAAAACCCTCAAAATAAAAACTGCTTAGTGAACATAAGCTAAAGTCCCAATATTCAGTCATGCAATGCTTGCACCAGGAAACCCTCCTATCTCTCAGACTTACATGATGTATACTTGAGTATACCAGTATCCATCTGTGTCTACATGCTGATACCTAACCCCCAGTTTTGAGGGCCATAAATGAAGAGGAGGAATCGAGGAACACTTCTGTTTTTCCCTTATACTCTGATAAAATAACAATAGGGGTAGATATGCTCCCTCCCACAGCAACAGCCCACTGTGCAAGTCCAGGACAACATTTAACTTTTAATTCTGCCCAGTATTAGTTTCTGGGCCTAGAGTCATTCCTGGTGTTGAGCAGCTCCAATATTTTTATGGAGGCTGAGTGTAATTAGTCAATGTTATGCTTGCCACTACTGGTAGGTCTACCTGCGGCTATCATATACTGCACAGACTCCAAATTCTAGCATACAACCTGGGTGTGCTAAGAACATACTCACCATTTCTTTACTCACAGGGTTTCTTTACGCTGCATGTGGCAGATGAGTTAGTCCTTTCGATGTTGGATCCATGAGTCCTGGGTTGGTAAAATTAGTGGTATGTTTACTTCTCAGTGGTTTCCTTCTCAACCTTCTTGGAGTGGGAGCTGCCATCTTATGTCACTGATGTTTGTTATCTGGGGTGACTTCTGATGTGGTTGAGATGGGAACATTGTGGCCGGGAGGCAACAGCTAGGTGGAGATTTTCAGTGTGACATTACTTGTCATCTGTAAACTGACAGCTGTGCAGTGGTATTCACAGTCTTGGTAGGAAAAAATGGCTTCAAGATGAAGAAGAAGCTGTGTCCTAGTGTTCTGCTTGCCCCAGTCAGCATGTTGGTTGTGGCGTGGGACAGTCCTTCCAGTGTGTTAACCTCATAGGCTGAAAGTGTCCTCTAGTATCCCATTTTCAAGCCATAAAATAGCTTTTAAAAGACATGACACCTGTTCACCTGGGAGCTGTTAGAGTTCAGTACCACGGTTCAAATGTAGGATTTAGTTTTGGTTCCAATATACAGTCAGACCTGTTAATTTGTAATTTTTTGTTCATTTTGTTACATAATAAAATACACATGTAAGCAGACAATGACCAGAGGTGTTTTAGGTTTACATTATTTAAAAAATTGGAAATACAGAGCTGAGCAGTTAAATATATATATATATATATATATATATATATATATATATATATATATATATATATATATATATTGTTTTCTTACTCATTTATTAATACTTAGTTAATGCTTCATTTAATTTAAAATAATCTAAGATTTTGCTTAGTCTCTGCCCTTTAGCATATACATTTTTTATGTCAAGATCACAGTCCACAACTTTCTGTGTGTCCTGTGAGGGGTTTTGCTCAGGTAGGCACAAAGAATACATTTTTTAATGTACATTTTATCACCTCCAGTACCAACCGTCCCCTTCTGCGGTTCCCTCAACCCCATCACCCCAACGTCCATTGGGACTTACTTCAATGTACGGAGGTTCCCAGCTAGCTGGGTACAGAGCCTGCAGGGGACCTGCATCATCCTGTTGGTTGGCACCATTTTCCACATGTTTTCACCCACCTGTGCCATGGCTGACCATACGCATGTGGAGGCATGTGCACACCACCATTCCACAGTGCCCTGTCTATTCATGCCACCCACTTGCCTGCACTACCCTTAGGCCTCCACCTGGGGCAGTTATCCTGCATGGGTAACAAGGTCCCTCCCTGGGAGAGGAGTGCTGCTCGCTGCTCAGTCCTGCCCTCCCTCCCCTCCTGCCGACCCCTCATGACCCAGTCTTGCTCCTGAAACCGGGTCACCATGTAGCGTGAGGTATGTCGTCCAGCACCTCAACCCTCAGCTCCACAGGGCCTGTTTAGAGAATAAGTTTTACAGTTCATAGCTGAACAGTAATTTTCTCAGTCAGAGGTTATTAACAGGTCTTTCAGCCATGGTGCTAATGTGGGGCTGAGTTACTTGGGAGGGGACACTCTGAAAACAGAGCTGTATTGAATGGGGCAGCTGATGTGAGGCTAGATTGTTAGCAGGAGGGGTAACACTTTGAGAACAGGAGCTGGACTAAATGGGGCAGCATTTTGACAACTGGCAGAGCCAGTAAGCTGCCAAACGGAATACTGCTGTAGTGATAGTGAAGTCAGGAGAGAGCATTCTTTGTTAAAAGTAACAGGAAACAGTATTTTACAACTCTAGATGCCCTCATGTTTTCCTGTTAATGCCTATACAATATTCTGATATATTTTGATCTTTTTGTTTAATTATTAATCTGTTTTTGCCTCTGTAATGCTATTTTATTATTTTGGTAACTGGGTAAGGCCCACTAGGCCCAAGTGCCTGTTTTCAGGGGTGACTCCTGCAGCACTGGGGTGGTTAAGTAACTTGCTCAGAGTCACACAATATGCAAGTGGAGGCTGTGGGAATCAAACCCAGGTCTGCTGGATGTACCAGGCTCATTCACAGCTCATTACTCTAACCTCTAGGCTATACTGCCAGTCCTGGCATAATACTATGAATCTCTTTCTCCTCAGTAGTTTGTTCTCTTTTCATACTGCCTGAACATTCTATGACATTAGTAACACCATTCCCAGCCATTTAGAGGAATAGCATGGAAAGGGTGTTACCGATGTCATGGAATGTTTTAGGAATAATGAAAAGCAAGAGTAGGAACTGGTGAGGAAAGTGGAACTCTAGGCAGATCTGAGAACACTCCCAAAGCTAGGTTATTTTATTTATTTATTTATTTATTTATTTATTTATTTATTTATCAATAATTCGATAAAGCATATCAGAATATATAATCGGCATGGAAAGGAAAATGGGAGAACTATTTACTATCTAAAAATTATTTTCTATCACCTTTAACATGCCAGCAGGAATTATGAGGGATTATAAAATAGGTATTGCTCAAATCTGGCTACTCATTGGTCATAACCCCATCACATGGGTCTACAGTATATTAAAATGCAACATATCCCTGCTGGAGAATGCCACAGGTCTGCATTAACTGAGAACACAACCTCTTAGGGTCAACAGGTCACCAGACCCCAATGAAATCACCACCAGAAGCCTTCAGGAAGTGATTAGAGTGCCTGCAATGGCACCCAACTAGTGCTTAGTTAAAAGCATAACAATCAAATGCCCTCAAATGAAGTGCCAGCTCTACCAGCCAATGGTAGCTCATGTCAGCCAGCACATCCTTCAAAAGGCATCTCCCCTCACATTGCCATGCACATGAAGCACCCATTGCAACAAAGCAACATGGAGCAGACATGAAGCACTTGCCATAACAATCCACAACCTGCGCAGTGGGTAAATTTCCTTTCACTTCTTTTCCTCTCCCACTCTTACTTTCACAAGCCAAACAAGCAGTAACAGGAGAGAGGAGATATCGCTTGTTGCAGAAAGGGAAAGTGGGAAAGTGATTTTCCATTCCTTTCCACTCACCAGATCCTTCAAGCAGCAGGGACTGAAACGATGCTGGCCTCAGTACTCTCCAGTTGCCAAAAAAGTACAGACAGGCAGAATGAGGTTGGGGGAAGGGAGCAAAGACAAAAGAGAGAGCACATGTGTGAGACTGCAATGATGTCCCCCACTACTGTCAGCACCAGCATGCTATATGCCCCAGTACTTTACTAAAATTATTTCATAAGTGGAATAAGGCAATTACATTGCTGGGGTTATAGTAGATAATGTACCTTGGGGTGGTTGAAGTCCAGCCCAAACCCACCCCTCATACATTAACACAGCATAAGCCCTTCCTCTGTAATGCCATATTCCTTATGTAAAAGAATGCCATTAACACTCTCATTAACTCCTGCACCAGATTACACAGGTCAGAATGAATGGCAATAATGATCTTTGTATTCTGAACACAGGATTCAGATTCAGATACAGAGGTTTCCATATTAAAGAGGTAATTAACATAGCAAAACATCTTTTTGGGGTCCCTGTTCAGATAGTCAGGTATCCATAATAACAAGGGATGGATTAATCAGGTCTAACTGTATTTACTTACTATGCACACCATGGTGGAAAACATTCATTTGGTTTATGACTGGTGCATTTGGAAGGACAGATGGGGAGATTTTGGCAGCTCCTTTTGTGCTGTTTCTGCACTAGAAAATTCATGGGTGCCATGGTTTGAGGTAACAGTCAGTTGGGTTGGGTGTAGCATTCCAAACTTAATCTGGGCCATGTGGATATATTTTTGATAGCTTTTGTAGGTTAGTTGCTTGCCATGCACTGCTGGATTACATTGTTAAGGAATGTGAACATGATGACCCTTACAGGACAGTACAGTTTGTTTTGAGGCTTGTGTTGGATATATACCTTATTCTGGTAACTGAGGCAGTGGAGAATAATGGCCCTTGTTCTCCCTCCAGGTGTCAGATGTAGGTACAAAGAGCTGTGAGCCCTCTCAAGGAAATAAGTTGTGCCAGTTTCTGGTGGCCCCGCTTACCTCCAAAAGGAGCTTCTGAATGAACAGCAGTATGTTGAGTCCCTCTGCCTCCTCAGAGATCCCTGCCAGGACCAGGTTTTATTTCTGCTTCTTCCTGTCTTGTCCTCAGTTCAGCCTTCTAGCTTGTTTAATTTCTTTTGAGGTCTCTGATCTCTGCATTGTCCTGTCTCTGTTTGTCCCTCAATGGAGCAGATGCAGGTTTTGGCATTGCTGGCCCATCTCGTGAGGGATTCCAGTGCTGGTTTGAAGGCTCAGAAGTTGCCAGCCATTTTGAGAAGTGTCACCTTTATTAAGGCCAGCTGTGTGAAAAACTGATCAAGGGTGGAAGACTAGGTTTGTTGGCCAAGGCACCTAGTTTGACCTGAGATCTTTTCTTCTAGGTTGCTTGAAAGGACAGAGCAAATAACCTTACCAGAGCAAGGATAAGGATTAAGGCTTCTTTTGGCTAGGCAGATTTACTGTGTGTTGTTATTTTTATTTTGTACTCACATGGATTGTTACTGTTTGTTACTAACATTTTATTGCTTTATTTTTCTCTGATTCAAATTGTTGTTGCTGGGTACAATTTCTGCTGCAGTATTACAGGGCATGCCTACAGGTGTGTGCTTACAGATTACTGCTGTAATCTTCTGATTCAAATTGTCTTTTGCAAGGTATATCTTCTGTTACTGCTTTATTTTTTCTCTGTAGCAAAGTGTTTCTTACAGGGTATATCTTCTGTGAAATTATTACAGGTGGTGCGTTACAGGTTTTACAGTTTTATCTGTCATTAGGATAAGTTTTCAGGGCTACTGCATTTGTTGCTGGCTGATTGTTTCTGCTCTTACCTCCTTGTTTCTTTCGTCAGTGGTTCTTGTTTTTCGGCAGGGAAGGGCCCAGCCACCCAACCCCATCCCCAACCACCACACACTACACTCCTTTTACAGAGTAGCACAGTCGTGACAGTTCCTGTAGCAAAGCAGGAAGGGGCAAATCAGAGGGTGTCCACATAGTGACCTCATTTACAGGGCACTAGTAATTTAACTTGTTATAACAAGTTATAGAAAAACAAACAAATAAAACACACAATCAAACTTTTGCTCTCATTTTCTTCCTTCTGATTATTCTGACCAGGTTATAAACCCAGCAACTTATCTGGAATGGATATCATTAACTGCAGATACTGTAGAACACTTTTCAGAAGGACCGTTTTACAGGATTTAGCACACTGTCCTACATGCTGGGCCATTGGAGATCTAAGGGCTCAGCTCCAGGCAGCATGGGCAGAGATTACACACCTCAAATTGCATATTCAAGAGGAAATGTATTATAAGAACCACCCACCATTTCCCCAACATCCAACAGAAGCACCTCCCACTGCAGAGGGTAGTTGGTCTGGGAGGTTGGCAGGTGGTTAGGAGGCAAATCACTCAATGCTCTCCAACATATCGCCTCCACAAACCATATAAAACTACAAACAGGTATCTGCCTCTATCTCCAAAATCAAACAAAGGGCAGAAGACACTGCAGAGCAGGACACTGCAGCACAGGAGCTAGCACAACAAAACTCGCCCAAAACAGGAACCAAAACAAAAAGCAAAAGGAAATCCAAAAACTTCTGATCATAGGAGACGCCATGATTTGGGAGCTGATACATATCTCCAGCCAGGGTAATGGTCAGATGTCTCCCAGGTACATCAGCGTGGAGAGACACTGACTGCATTGCTAAAACTGTTCAGGAAGCAGGAGAAAACATTGACGTCCTGGTACACTTAGGGACTCATATCTCCCCAGCCGGTCAGTTGTGGAGACCAAAGAACACCTGACCAGGCTGGGTGACAAACTGTCATCCATTTCATCCAGCATCTCCTTCGCTGAGATCCTGCCAGTCTGACAGAGAGGGCAGATGGACAGAAGGTCAGAGAAGGAGATAGGGAGCTTAAACATGTGGCTCAAGGGCTGGTGCCAGGAAAAAGGACACATTTGTGAGGAACTGGCAGCAGTTTGGGAGCAAAAGTTCTTTAAATTTGATGGATTGCATCTGACTAAGGAGGAGTCAGTGCATTGGGGCAGAAGTTTGACGTCTTTGCAGAATATTTACACTAGCAAATCGGAGAGGGTGCAGCACCTGATATGTCAAAGTGGAAGAACACCCCTCCCCTCAGCTAATGGTCAAACAGGAGTTCAGAATGTTTGTAGTTCATTTGCATCACCAGGTAAAGAAAAAGGTCCGCCCCCATACGCACGACAGGGAAATCCGGACCTCACCCAACAACTAACACAACGAAATCTGGCCAATTGAAAATCATGTACATAATGCTCTTGTAGTCTGAAACAAGATCCCAGACCTGCAGGCAATAATGACAGAGGCTAAACTGGACATAGTATCCATTAGCAAGACATGGTTTACCAGTAACCACACTTGGGAGACTTCAGTACCTGGCTATGTACTGTTCAGAAGAGACCAAGGTGCAAAAAGGGGGAGTGTGGTCTTTTATGTCAATGGAAATATCAAAGCTACAGAAACTCAGAATACACATAACGAGCCAGAAGAACTGTGGGTCACTCTGGAAACAGGAAATGGGACAGCCATATGAACTGGGTTGTGTACAGTCCTCCAGACCAGGGGAGGACATAGATACATTACTGTTAGAAGATATACAAAACATGACAGCTAAAGGGGAGGTTCTGATAATGGGAGACTTCAACATGCCAGATACAGATTGGTCAATACTAGCAGGGACATATGCTAGAACTAGACACATGGTAGATTTCCTGCAGGAGGGCCTCAAACAACTGGCACAACAACTCACAAGAGACAGGGCTATCCTAGATCTAGTACTGACTAACATGGAAAGGATCACAGATCTCCAGGTAGAAGGTCACCTGGGTGCCAGTGACCATCACATGGTATGGTTCAATTTGGCCACTAGAACAAAATCATCCCATTCCAAGGCAACAATATGGGACTTCAGAGGAGCTGACTTTGTTAAGCTGGCCAACAGAGTTAGGCTAGCCCTGGCAAAAGAAATACAGGTGAGGGGGTACAGGCAAAGTGAGCAAGCATTAAAGATGCAATACCTGAAGTAACATCCCATTGTGTTAGTGAGAAAAGGAAGTGCAAAGGAAGAATGAAACCACTTTGGTTCTCAAACACAGTAGCAGAAAAGGTCAGAGCCAAAAGGCTGGCCTTCAGGAAATATAAGGGAATGCAGCGGGATGAAGATAAGAGGCATACCAAACTTCCCTAAGGGAAGCAGGGATGGCAGTAAGGCAGACAAAGGCCCAAACCGAGGAAACACTAGCACAAACAGTAAAAGAAGGTGACAAGACTTTCTATAGATACATTAGTGAAAGGAGAAACTCTGGAGGGGCATTGCTAAGATCAAAGGGATAAGGGGCATGTGAGGAGGAGGACCATGTAAAGGCATCTAACCTAAATAGATACTTCTGCTCAGTATTTACTGAAGAGAAGGTAGGGCAGGGCCCACAGCTCAGCACCATGGACAAGGGGGAGGGAGGTGCACAGTCCCTTCACAAAAGAAAGGTTCCTACAAGAGCTCGATAAACTCCAGGATGGACAAGGCAATGGGACCTGATGGCATACATCCCAGGGTACTAAATGAGCTAAGGTGGAACTAGCAGAGCCATTATCAGAACTGTTTAGTGAGTCTCTGAGCACAGGAGAGGTCCCAGAAGACTGGAGAAGGGCTCATGTGATCCCGCCCACAAGAGTGGTAGCAGGGAGGAGGCAGGATCTACAGACCAGTCAGTCTTACCTCAGTAGTGGGCAAGATTATGGAGACACTCCTTAAGGAAAGGATAGTGCAACACCTGGAATCCATAGGAGCACAGGATCCAAGACAGCATGGGTTTACAAAAGGTAGGTCCTGTCAAACTAATCTCATAGATTTCTTTGACTGGGTAACCAGAGTGGTGGACCAAGGGGAGCAGTTGATGTAGCCTACCTTGACTTCAGCAAAGCTTTGATACTGTTCCATATAGAAGATGATTAATAAGATGGGTAGGCCCTGGGTGGGTCAGATGTTGGTCAACTGGTGTCAAACTGGTTGATGGGCAGAAAACAGAGAGTGGTGGTAAATGGTTTACAGTCAGAAGAGATGCAAGTCACAAGTGGGGTACCTCAGGGATCAGTCCTGGGGCCAGTTCTCTTCAATACCTTCATCAGTGACATTGCAGATGGACTGGAGGGTAAGGTTAGTCTGTTTGCAGATGACACCAAGATCTGCAACAGAGTAGATGATCCAGATGGTGTGGGCAGAATGAGAAGAGATCTGGATAAACTAGCAAAATGGTCAGAAGAGTTGCAACTGGGGTTTAACACAAAGAAGTGCAAGATCATGCACATTGGGAAGAGAAACCCTGAAGCCATCAATAGGCTGGGAGGGAGTTGCTGGCAGTCACAAGGGAAGAAAGAGGCTTCATCACCGATGCCCTGAAATCATCCAAGCAGACCACTAAAGCAGTGGGTAAGGCTAGAGGATGTTGGGGTGTATTAGTATGGGTATCACAAGTCAGAAGAGGAGGTAATAATCCCTCTTTACAAGACACTGGTTAGGCCCCATCTGGAGTACTACGTGCAGTACTGGATGCCACACCTTCACAAAGGCATTAACCAAAATGGTGCAGGGACTGCATCAGAAAACATATGAGGACAGATTAACGGAGCTTAATATGTATACCCTAGAGCAAAGGAGGGAGAGAGAGGTGATATGATTGAAACATTCAAACACCTTAAGGGCATTAACAAGGTGAAAGAGTCTAACATGTTTCAATATAAGAAAAATAGCAGGACAAGAGGACACAGCATGAGATTAGGGAGGCCAATTAAGGGTAATGTGAGGAAGTTCTTTTTCACAAAAAGGGTGGTGGATGCATGGAACAACCTACCTCAGGAAGTGGTGGATATGAATACAGTGCAGGGCTTCAAACAGGCCTAGGATAGGCATAAAGGAGCTATACAGATGATTGTGAATAGATAGAACATTGACAGAGCAAGGCCGATGGCACATTCATAAGGTAGAAAAGAAATGGGCAGACTGGATGGGCCTTGCAGTCCTTATCTGCTGTCAACTTCTATGTTTCTATGTTTCTGGTGTCATTTTGTTTCTTGTTCGATGGCCTCAGGTGGTGAGTCAACCTTCAAATTCTGCTTCGTGTCTTTATGGGCTTAGTAGTGTGGCAGGATCAGTGGAACTAACAGATCTCCGGCCAATTCCATTAATGCTTTTCTGTTTCTTCCACATCTTCAGATTTGCCCAATAATTACTTATCTATTGCCCATCTATTACTTATCTATATATTGAGACAATTTTTGAAAAATAAAAATCAAATCCTGGATATTTGCCACATTTAAATGTTGTGGTCCTCATAGCTCAGAATGAAGCTACATCACAGACAGCACATCACATGACTCAATAACACACTTCAGGTTGTGTGGGCATGCTTTAACATATGCACTTCTTAAGTGTTTGAAAGCACTTTGCTTTCCCTCATGCCTCATAGCACACCCAAGACATTTGTGTATCTAAGTGACCACATACACTGTCAAATATTATTGCTTATATTCACTAAGTGGTATAATAAAACAAATTGAAATAAAAACATTGGTTACCATTAATATCACTCATGAAATTCAAATAAATCATTTATTTCCACTTGTACAGTATAACTGATTGATATTACCATTCCAAGAGCATAATCATCTTCTAAAATACTTGTCACTATTCCGTAACTCTGTCAGTCCTTATCAGCACTAACTTAAAACTTCATCACCACTTAAAATTTTTTCAAGGCTGCATGCATCAGTTATAGCACTGCTTAGTCAAACTGCAAATATTTACAGTTAAAAGGCATATTTATCTCCAAATCACCATTGTACTTTCACTGAAAATCACTTGTAGAGCTATAAATTAAATACCAACATACGCAACCTGCTAACATTGATTTTCTCATACTGAAAGGAAACATATAGCCTAGTGGTTAGAGCACAGAGATGTGAACCAGAAAACCCAGTCAACCTGGATTTGAATCCCACAGCTGCCACTTTCATACTATGGGAGCATTAGCAAGTTACTTAACCTTCATGTAATTATTCTCTCAGGTTGCACCCAGAAACAAACTTTGGCTTAGTGTGTCCTGCCCATCCAAAATATGAAATAGTGTTAAAGGATAAGAAAGAAAAAAAACCCCAAACTGTATCTCACAGCCATCAAATGTCCTAGCATCTAAACTAAACATGAAAACAGACCACAATCAGATCAGTTAGGTAAACACTACCACTTGAATAACCTGTGAAAAAATCTGAACTAAAAAAGTGTAGCATGTGATGCATCTCCAACCCCAAGCCGCTTACAGAAATATCACTGCAACCCTATGTTTGAAAAAGAAAAACACATTTATAGCAAGGAGAAACAACATATACACATATTTTGAAAACACCATAACCCAAACAAACCTAGTAATACTTTTCCTTTAGCCTGTTTCTTCGTGAACCCAGTAAACTATATAGAAGTTTATAGACCACTAATGATGTGTAGACACATTGGGCCCGATTCAGAAGGTGGACACAGGGCTTGCTCCAAACCCTGCATCCACTGCAAAGTTTGGACGTAACTGCATCACAGTCCTTTGACGCAACTCTGCACTATTCCAGAATGGTTGATGCAGTTGCAACAGTTGTCCTGCTTTATGGCAGCTTGTGCCAAGTGTTTGGCGTAAGCCCAGTAAAAGAGTACCCCATGGATACAAAGTTAGAACATCAAGAGATGGTCTAACTTTGTAGTGTCAGAGAGACATGGCATTGGCTTCTGGAATAGCAAGTTTGACACAAGTCGGCACTTGTGTCACATAGCCTGCAGCAAGTCCCTGTGGCAATCGCAACCTGCTCTGGAATTGGGCCCTTAAACACAAATAAAGAAAAATAAAATAAATATTCTATCAGATGTTAAAATATACAGTATTATAGTGCCCAGAATACTATACACTAATGGCACTGAAGAATCAATAAGCGTATACTGAATCTGTAAAACCCCAGTTATTATCCTGATAGTATTAAAAAAGCAATATTCAAGTCCTCTTAAAAAAGTCCTGCAGCAAAAGACATTTGAAAATACTCCAAAACTGATAGGATCCACCAGAATTCTAACACTGACACCCACTGTGGTTCCCCACTTTGGCCACCATACACCAAGACAATGCACAATCTCACCAAGGGAATCTGTTTGAGCACACTGAAAAGGAACTTGCCTGCACTGGATCAAGCTACTTGAAAGGACTGCTGCTATAACAGTCCCATCCTCTCTTGTCAACTGTGCTCCATCTGATCGCCTACATGGCAACTTCACTGCTAGCCCCAACTAGTCAAGCTGTGCAATGTCGCTAAATATCACAATGCACTTGCAAGGCAAAAGGATGCTTTCACATTGGTAGCACTTGGGTTTGTGCCAGAAGTGGAAAATATAATTTTGAACTTTTAAAAGGCTTGTACCTGGTGGTGATGGGGTCACACCTGGCAAACGAGTCTTGGCTCAGTGTGCTTTTCCAGATTATCAAATGTTTAAATAAAATATAAAATAATATAAAATACAACAAATGCAATAAATAAATTGCAGTCCCAGCAAGACAAGTTCAGAATTACATATACAATAGACAGCCTTAAATAATTTTTTTTTATTCTGGGTTTGACCTCTATAGATATCATGGCTCTACCAGTCATGCTAAAATCAAATCATGTATTTTTTTTACATAACGGTTTTGTTTTTACCTTTAGTGAAGCCTATACCCCATACAGTCGTACATGGCCAAATAGTGGTGAAAGTAATGTTGCACCTTGAGGCTCTGCTTTGCATAAAGTCAGTGAAAGTAGGTTGCACTGCATAACATCATACAGAAGATCACATCAGCAGTGACTGAATTGTTTAATTTTATTAGCCTAGGTATTGTGTATTAGTAGTACTGTGCCTTTCATGACTTTTGACTCCGACAGATCCCATCATACATGTGCAGTGTGCACCAAGCATCAAGGTTCTTACTTCCACTGTTCCAGACATGCAACATCATAAAAGTGAATTATGTTTTGTATATATCCACTGCACACAGACTGAATTATGTTGACAGATCTCTAGAGAAATATAAAAGGTAAAATGGTACAGAGAGGAAGGGTAATCTCAAAAACAAGGTAGGAAACCAGGGATGGAAGGCAATGTACACCAATGCCCACAGTCTGTCAAATAAGATACAGTACCAGACCTTATGGCCATGATGGCGGAAACAGACCTGGACTGGGTAGCGGTGACAGAAACGTGGTTCAATGAGAACCCTAACTGGGATGTAGTCATTCCATGATACAACTTGTTCAGAAGGGATCGGAAGGGAAAATGGGAGTTGTTGCTATCTATGTAAAAGAAGGATCAAGGCTACAGAATTCCAGGAACTCACAGTGAGGCCAAAGCCCTGTGGATTACTCTCAGAACCAGAAACAAGCCCCCATGTGGGTAGGAGTACATACAGACCGCATCTCAGAAAGTAGAAAAGACCAGGAAATTCTAGGAAACATACTAAAGATGGCCAAGAAGGGTGAGTTAATGCTGGTCAGAGACCTCAATTTACCAGATGTAGATTGGAGCTCCTACACAGATGCATCAGAAAGGAGAAGAGAATTCTAGTAGCACTCCAGGGAGTGGACCCGAGTCAGCTGGTGGAAACTCCCACTAGAGAGGAAGTGGTCCAGGACCTCATTCTATCAATAACAGGGTCTCAAACGTACATGTGGGAACCCATCCAGGATCAAGTGACCATAGGACTATATGGTTCACAGTATGCAGGACTGAGGTCATCAGTTACTCCAAACAGAAGGTCCTGGACTTCAAAAGGTGGGCTTCCTCAAATGAAATACTGTCTAAGACAAAATCTGGGTTGAGGGCAGAAGGGGAGTGGAAGAACACTGATGAGACTGAAGGTAGCAATAACACTAGTTACATCGCAGTGCACTAAGCTAGTAACCAAAACTAAAAGGAGAAGGAATCCACTCTGGTTTTCAAAGGATATAGCATCTAAAATAAAGGAGCAGAAGAGAGCATTCAGGAGATACAAGGAAACAAAAAGGACAGTGATAAGGAGTCATATAGGAATTACTTAAAGAAGCCAGGAAGGCAATTCGGACTGCAAAGGCTCAAACAGGAGAGGATAGCGAAGGGTCCAACATGGTGACAAAACATTCTACCGGTATATGAGGGAGAAAAGAAAGAGCTAAGGGGAATAGTTACGTTAGCAAAAACAAGGGCCAGCATGCAGAACATGACGGGAGAAAGTAGAGGTACTGAACAAATACTTCTGCTCAGTTTTCACACAGGAGGAAGCAGGCAAAGGACCATCTCTATGCAGAAAAGAACACCACCTCGGAGGAGCAGACACAAGTCCTTTCACAGGAGAAAGAGTCCTGGATGAACTCAAGAAACTGAATGTCGACAAAGCAATGGGGCCAGATGAAATACATCCAAGAATACTGTGGGAGCTTGGAGGAACTAGCAGCCCTGGCATAACTCTTCAACAAAGCACTGGAGTGTGGGAGATCCCCAAAGACTGGAAAAGGGCTTCAGTAGGGCCACTGCACAGGAGTGGCAGTAGGGAAGAAGCAGGAACTATCACCCAGTCAGCCTCACCTCGTAGTAGGGAAGCTAATGGAATCCCTACTAAAGGAAAGAATAGTGGCATTCTTAGAAGAGAGTGGACAGCTGGACCCAAAGCAACATGGTTTCACAGCAGGAAGGTCCTGTCAGACTAACTTAATCAAATTCTTTGACTGTGTTACAAAATGATGGACCAGGGGTTGCAGTGGACACGGTGTACCTGGACTTCAGCAAGGCCTTTGACTTCATTCCACATAGGAGGCTAATAAACAAGGTGGAGACATGGGCATTGGGCCAAAATTGTAAACTGGATCCAAAACTGGCTCGACGGGAGGACTCAGAGGGTATTGATAAATGGCACACTGTCAGAGGAGGGTAGAGTTACAAGTGGTGTTCCACAGGGTTCAAGTGCTGGGACCAATCCTTTTCAATGTATCAGTGACATAGCTGATGACCTAAATGGGAAGGTGTGCTTATTTGTGGATGACACAAAGATCTTCAATAGAATTGACACAGCTGAAGAGGCTCAAAGGATGGAGTCAGACCTTAGGAAATTGAAAGAATGGTCAGAAAATTGGCAGTTGAAGTTCAATGCCAAAAGTGTAAGGTTATGCACCTAGTAAGATGCAACTCTAGGGAGGAAATACTTTCTAAATGGGGAGCAGTTGGGTAACAAAACAAGTGCATGATCTTGGGGTTATCATTGCTGATGACTTGAGGTAGGGCAAACAATGTGAAAAGGCTGCACAGAAGGCCAGCAGCATCTTAGGTTGCATAGGGAGGGCATAACCAGTAGAAAAAGGAGGTGATTATGCCACTGTACAGATCCCTGGTGAAGCCTCACCTGGAGTACTGTGTCCAATTCTGGAGACCTTTCTTTAAGAAGGACATAGATAGACTAGAGACCATACAGGAAGGGCAACACAAATGGTGCATCGCCTGCATCACGAGCCATATGAGGCAAGGCTAAAACAGCTCAACATGTATTCCTGGAATGAAGAAGGGATGGGGAGGGGCATGATAGAGACTTTCAAATACCTGAAGGTATCAACAAGGTGCAGACACATGATCCCTTCAGGTAAAAAATTTGTACCCGGACCAGAGGTTCGACTTGTGCTGAAGGGGGTAGGTTCAGGAGCAATACAAGGAAGTTCTTTACAGAAAGGGTAGTGGACCCTTGAAATGGCCTCCAGGGAGGTGGTGGGGTCAAAGACGGTCAGGGAATTCAAGCTGGCATGGGACAGACAGTGTGGTAAACGTAAGATAGCAACCTAAGGGGGAAGGGGTTAGTATACATGGACCAACTAGATGGTCCACATGGACCCCATCTGCTGACATATTCTATGTTTCTACATCTCTATGTTTCTATGATGATGCACATGTGACCTCATCAAGGCTCCCTATGCTGTAATTATCCTTAGTTATTTCATGTGCATCGAGTAGGCTGCAGCACAGTCATCTACACTCCTGTTTTTCAGCTTGTCTGAATACATTTATAATAACTTTCTCAGGTAAGAACTCCTTTAAATAGTAAACTGTGTGACCTATTTCTCTTTCCATAAAATCTAGCCACTTTCTGGCAAATGAATAGTTTTGAATGCTTAATCTGCATTGCATGCATCTGGGGATTCAGTCTAGTAGCCCACCAACCCATGATCTGGTTTTAGTTTAGCCTGATGTTCTTAGGCTTATTCATGTTCCTCTATAACTTTTCTACTGCTTTTATACTGCATGTGCTTTTGGTAAGCTTGAACATTGTGCCCTTATTGCACACCTCAGCATGACTAATGTTTAATTGCCATCCCTCCTAGCAAATAATTGTGAGTTTCTATGCTCTGTAAACCCTGGCATCAGTGGTTATAGTGTAGCGCTATGCAACATCTTTAAATGATTGAACACTCCCTTAATCAGTGGGGCATTCAGTGTATTTAGGTGGGGCCATGCATGACATCTTCCTAAGCCCTCTGAAGGTGGCTTAGGAATGTGGCATCTAACTCTTCTTTCTCCTCTGGTGGTATCTGTAGGGTGAGAAGAAGGAGAGTAAAGGGCATCCATTTCTGAAGAGGGTGATACAGTCTCAAAATACCACCAGGCAGGGAAGGTATTGTTCACCACCATCTTCACATTTGCAAGGCATTGAGCAGCCTATCTGTTGACTTTGTTCATCCTCCTTTATCCCCTCTTGGCCAAAAAGTGCCCCAAACTAAAGACATTGTGTATCATATCATGCACATTGCATCAAGGTGCTCATCGGATGGTATGCATCACTAATGCTTATGCGTGCACAGGTAGGAATAGCGGTACAATGCATGAACATAGGCAGTGTCAGTGGCTCAGACTCACCTCTGAGGCCGGGAGATCAGAGGGCTGTGGGTTCAGTTCCCACATCTGGCACTTTGGTTAATATCCCATTACTGACACTGTAGTGCTGCATGAGAGGGGTGCTGCAATTCTGAGGTGTCGTCTTTCAGATGAGACGTTAAACTAAGGTCCCATCTGACTGGATTGGAGGTAGTTCAGGTGGATGTTAAAGATCCCATGGCACTTATCGAAAAGAGTAGGGAATTTCCAGTGTCCTGGCCAAATTTCCTCATTCACTAAACATACCACCAACAGCTTAATCTGGCTCAAGGTCAGTTGGCATTCATCTGTATCCTCCCCGGTCGTGGCCTGAAAATAGGCAGGATTGTTCTAGTGTACTTACCCGTCAACAAAAACTAAATAAAAAAATAAATAAAATCCTTTCTGTGTTGTGTGTAGTAGCAGCCACAGACACTGCCAGCTATTTCCTGAAATTTCTGTGATATTTCCAGATATGTCTAATGCTTTCTCCATTTCTACAGTAGGGGCAGCAGAGAAATTTCTTTAGAAATTTCATAAAATATCTGGAAATAGCTGGCAATGTCTGTGGATACTACTCTATGTGCCCCAGGCCATAGTGCTCACTGGTGGCTATGTTAGGGTCAAGAGCAGGTTACTTGTCTCCTTCTCCCTTGTACAACAGCGTGAGGATGCCACCACTGGGCCATTGTTTCTGAGGCCTGACTTGAGCCCATCCTGTATGATGCACCCTCTGTTACTGCATAAGTACATGTATGCATAATGACATGCTGGCAATCTTAGTGTACTGCAAGAAGTCTAGTTTTAAATATACCCTCACTGGTCCTGATCTAGAGCTGCCTAGTGACACAGCTGCTTGTCACTTCCAGCAGCATTTTGGTAATTCATCCATCTGTGGGCTAGGGCTAGGCAGAAAGTACATACATAGCATCAGTTCCACTAGCCATATTAGGAGGGGCCGCCAGGGTAGCAGCGATCTTAATACAACTCAGCAGTGGACATTTTACATGACTCACCAGGTGAATGTCTGAGAAGGACTAGGGCCCAAGTTCATCATGCATGTGTTATTGTTGAACTTTGCCAGATATGTAATGCCTCCTATATAAAAATCACCAGTCCACCTCTCACCTTACGTAAATCACATGGAGGTCAACAATAATATTTCTAATACCCTCATCCCAATTCCAACATTTGGGATGCAGGGATGAGTCTTTGTGAAATCACATGTTGCCTAAGTCTAATGGACACACACATGTCTCTCTCACTCTCTGCACTTCCCAGTAGATGGCCAAGACCAGGAAGCGTGCAACGGCAAATGTGACTCCTTTCACAACAGCAAGGCCCATATTTGACCATTGATGGTTTGGAAGATTCCAAACTATTTAACATGCACTCTTCATCTTTGCAAGTGACACCCATGGACAAACAGACCACAAGCCAGTATTAGGACATGGATCTCACTGCATTCCAGATGCAGAACCAGCAGGCTATGGCAACAGTTACAGTATGCAGAGTCAACAGGCTTTGATGTTGAAAATTATAGAGCACTTTGAATTCATGTCAAATCCCAAGCCCCAAGGGTAGCACCCACCACAGAATCCTGCCATTCCTCCTATGCTGCCTCCTCTGTACCCAAAAGCATATTCAATAGCCCTCCACAGCCTGGAACCCAGGAACCCATAATCTGACGATGAGAAAGACCCAAGTTCAGGAGGTGATTCAGAGCATGAGTTCGATGGAGAAGAGGAGGCCATGGAAGAAGAACCCTCCTGGATGTCTAAACTATGTTCATGTGACACAGTTACAGAAGTATTGAAGTCTATCATATCAACCATTGGGTTAGAATTACTCCTCCTCCATGGCTACAGAATAAACTGGATCCCATAGATACAGCCCAAACAGAAACAAACAGATCCATTTCCATTTGTGTAGCTCTAGAAAAGATATGGTTAAGAAGTGAGAAGTAGCAGTCCCACTATACAGGAGTGGGAGGTCTCTAGATAAGGTGCACCCTGTTCAGGAAGATAAGTTAAAATTGTGGTGCACTGCCCTTATAATGGCCACATATTGTGGAATTGAGCAAAAAGATGTTACTCCCAGCCAAAGACTCAATGACTTAAAGGATCTAGCTGACAGAAAGCTCTAGGATATGCTCCAGTAAACCTTTCAGCTAGCATGATTAGCTGCAAGAGCAGCTACTATTGTGAGTTACGCAATTCAAGCAAGATCCGCTAGATGGAGGACTTATCTAAAATGAGTAACACCAAAGTCAATCAAAGCTAAGTTAGTAGAGTGCACACTGCAGATTGCTAGGTACTGTAAATGGGAGGCATGGCAGTGGACACCCTAAAACTGAACACTAGAACAGCGGCAGTGGCCAACAATGCCCAGAGATCACTGAGGCTGAAAGTATGGTGGGCAGATAATGATTACAAGACCTTGCAACAAAACTCCCTTTAAAGGAGGTATGTAATTATTCAGCAAGCATCTCAAATATGTCATAAACATGAGAGAGAAGAGCAAAGGCATTGCTAAGGATCAATCATCAAAATCTTCCTTTCTACCTCCTTTGAAGTGGATTTTGTAACAATAGAAACCAGCAAGATAAAATACATAACTGCAACAATCGTGGAGCATACAATCCCAGGTTGTTATTCTCTTTCAACAGCAATACCAAATTCAAAAGAAACAACTCTGGAAGAAGCAGATATAATGGCTTCAACTCAAATAGTAACAAACAGTCACAACAATGACTGTGCCCCACCTCTACTTCCCACACAAATGAGACAAATGACCCATGTCCCACCAATAAAGGATGTCTATCACAATTTGTAGACAAATGGTAGTCCACAATGTCAGACAGATGGGTGAGGGAAGTCATAGTTCAAGGACATGCAACAGAATTTGAGGCATGTCCAAACAGGGGTAGACTAGTAATATACCCAATAGCAAAGAAAAAAGGTGTCACCCAAGAAGTACAATGTACATTAAACAAACTAATGTCAAGCAAACCATACAACCTGTACTGAAGAAAGAAGGAAGGAAGGAAGGAAAGAAAGAAAGAAAGAAAGAAAGAAAGAAAGAAAGAAAGAAAGAAAGAAAGAAAGAAAGAAAGAAAGAAAGAAAGATCTAGCCCATCTTCTTTATGGTTGCAAAGAAAATGGGAGCCCTACAGCCAGTCCTAGATCTAAAATTCTTGAATCAGTACATGCAGACACACATGCTGCTATTTCTTTTCATATTGCCTTAAACTTCTGTGGCATCAGTAACACCATTTAAGGTCATTCAGATTCTATAGGTACATCAGCGAATGAAGGAAAACAAGGGGAGGATAATAAGGCTCAAGCGGGGATACAGGAGAATGTATGGAGGAGACCTGGAGAAGGTGGAAATACTGAACAAATACTTGTTCAGTAATCACTAAAAAAGGAGGAGGGTTAGGGTCCAGCTGAGTAACAGACATGAAGGGGGGGAGGTAATCACAAGTCTGTTCACAGTGGAGACAGTCCTGGAGGAGCCTTACAAAACTGAAGGGGGGCAAAGCTATGGGGAAAGATGGCATGCACCCAAAGATATTAAGAGAGCTGCAAAGAGAGCTAGCAGCACCTCTAGTAGTCTTGTTCACCAAGTCACTCAACACAGGAGTGGTGCCGGAGGACTGGAAGAGGGCATATGTAGTTCCTCTACACAAAAGTAGTAGTGGGAGGACGAGGGAACTATAGGCCTGTCAGCCTCGCCCAGTAGTGAATATGATCTTAGAGGCACTGCTTAAAGAAAGAATAGTGGCATACTTGAATCCACTGAGTGCCCAGAATCCAAGGCAACATGGATTCACAGGAGGTAGATTGTGTCAGACGAATCTGATAGATTTTTTGACTGGGTGATGAAGGAAGTTAATGAGGGGGTGGATATCGCCTACCTTGATTTCAGCAAGGCCTTCACACAGTCCCACATAAAAGGCTGGTTAATAAGATGGTAGTCTGGGCATGGGGGCAAGGTGATAAGCTGTTAGGAACTAAATGGACAGGAAGCAGAGGGTGGTGGTAAATGGGATCCAATCCAAGGAGAGGAAGATGACCAGCAGGGTACCGTGAGGGATCAGTCCTTGGGTCAGTCCTGTTTAATGTCTTCATAAGTGACATTGCAGAGGGGCTGGAGGGAAAGGTCTACCTGTTTGCAGATGACACCAAGATATGTAATAGGGTGGTGGATACTCCAGATGGAGTACAGAGAATGAGGAGGGACCTGGAGAAGTTTGAAAATGGTCTGAGGTGTGGCAACTGAGATTCAATTCAAAGAAGTGCAAAATAATACACCTTGGATGGGGAACACTGGGGAGAGCTATAAGATGGAGGGAGTTACTGATGATCACCAAGGAAGAAAGGGACCCTCTGGGTTATCATTTCAGATGACATAAAGGTGTCTAAGCAGAGTACAAAGGCTGCAGGGAGGGCCAGTGGCATGCTGGGGTGATAAGCAGAGGTATCACTAGCAGAAGATGGGAGGCAGTGATACTATTGTATAAAACACTGGTGAGGCCTCACCTAGAGTACTGTGTAAAATTCTGGAGACCACACCTTCATAACGATATAGATAGGGTGGAGGCAGTCCAGAGAAGGGTGACTAAGATGGTACAGGGCTTGCACCAGAGAACATATGAGGAGAGATTAAATGACCTCAATATGTAATTGCTGGAGGAGAGAAGGATCGGGGATATGATAGAAGCATTTAAGTACCTTAAGGGCATAAACAAGGTGCAGGGGAGACATCTTCCAATATAGGAGGAGTACAAGAATGAGAGGGCATGATATGAAATTGAAGAGTGGCAGGTAGAGGGGAAACACGAGGAAGTTTTTCTTCACAGAGATGGTGGTGGACATATGGAATAGTCTGCCACAGGAGGTGGTGGGAGGAGCACAGTGAGGGATTAAACATGCCTGGGACAGGCATAAGGGAACCTAGAGGTGGGAAGGAGTGCTGAAAAGCCATTGACCAGATAGAGTCAGAGGTCACAAACAAGTGTAGGGCTTATGGGCAGACTGGATGGGCCTGGCAGTCCTTATCTGACGACAATTTCTATGTTTCTAGATGAATAACATGGAATTTTGTAGCTGATTTCATGGAATATCTTAGAGTTATGAAAAGAAAGAGCAGTAACTGCTGAGCAGAGTGGAACTGGATGTTTATCTAAGGGTATCCAAAAGCTAGATTATTTTTATCAACAATTGGAAAAGGATATCAAAATACATAAATAGTATTGAGAGGAAAATGGGAGTTACCTGTGTGAAATCCTATCACCTTTTAGGGAGCCTGCTATGGATTGCTGCAGGTGGAGCTTTGTCTGTGGGCACTTCCTGAATGATACCTGAGCTAGCAGGTATCCATAGCTAAGGTATTCACCCACTAGGGTGGGATTAGGCAGGTAGACAGGTGTTCCTTGTGGACAGGAGGTTTATGGCTTTGTAAAAGCAGGAGTATAACTCTAGGCTTAGGAACTGGCTATCCCACAAGGGTGGATCGCTTTAGGGTCGAGGAGGAATTTTCTTTTTTCCCATATGGTTTTCCAGTTTTTGCCTTCTCCAGCAAGGTTAAAAATCATTTGAGTTACATTAGGTTAGCATTCCACATCACAGTCATGTAATAAGTGACAACACACTAGTCTCAAAGTCTGTAAAGAGGTGGTTACAGGGAATCATGCATCTTTGCAGGCAGATCACCCTGGGTCGGCAAGAGGTAAGAGTCCCAATGGCTAGAGTTCCTCTTCAGGGTTCTGTCAGAGGGATAGCTCTTTCTGGCATTTCCCACAGTTTGGCAGTGCCTCTGACTGGGGAGGTGCATTGCACCCAGTCCAGAGCCATCCCTCATGCATCTGAGGCCAGAGTACCTTGCAAAGTTTGTACCTATTCAATCAGCTCCTCTGGGAAGGTAAGGGTGAATGCTTTGGTGACATTCTATGACTACCTTGCTGTGCAGGTCGCACTGATTTGACTGTAACTGATGTTACAGTAGTTTAATAAACACATGGCTGGGCCATTTTCCAAACCTCTTGTCTGTCAAAGTCTGTTCAGGTGGGTGGGTGGGTAGGGGTAATGTTGCTCATAAGACAAAACTGCAGGGTAATGGGCCCATAAGACAAAACTGCGGTGGAAAACCTGAAAGTGCAGGTACTGTATCTTCTTGGAACTTCGGCAGCCATATTGTAATATCTGCAGTTGGTTGCACAAGAATTTCTGATAAAGAAATTATGTAAGAATTTGGGAGGCATACAGGCTGCTTCAGTAACTATATTTTTACAACATTACTTACTGGACATTACAACTATTGCTTGTGCATGTTACTATATATCTGTGATGATGCCAATTACTTGTTTTATAGTTATTATAAGGTATACTATATATGCTGCTATAAGAGTTTTAGGGCAGTTAAGTACTGAATGATTTGATACAACTGCTGCTATACTTAGATACTTTGTGCAATACTGATGATTTAAAAGTGCAATAAATATTCCAGGACATGTGCAAGACCTAGAATGTAAAGACTGTGTACTACAGAGGTAAAGGTAGTATTTAATAAATATTCTTGAGGTATCTTTGCTCTTTCATGAATTATTTTTGTGGGCCTGATCTACTGTGGCCTGGTTGAGTACTTTTAGTTTTTTCTGCCAGATCCAGTAGGGAGTCACGTCAGTCTAGTTTTCTGCATGATGCTGGTGGGTTTATTTTATCTGAGTTACTTTGTTTGTAATGCACACTTGTCAACCTTATGAATAAGGAAAACAATCTTCAGTCCTTTTCCTTTGTGCCCAGTGAGGGATGCTGTGAGTTCATGCCTCATGTTTTCTGTCTAGGTTTGTTGGTTCATGATTTCCTGCAAGCATATGAATTGAAATAATAAGCAAGCAATAATAATTATAAAATAACAATAAAGATAAATGTAGAATAAAGTCATAGATTATATATGCTCACTGTCATCATCCAATGTTTGTTATATAGTCTATTTACTTTTCTGTACATCATCATCATGACAAGCTTCTGACATATATGGCTTGACTTGTACGGCACTATGACTGTTGCATTCAGGTACCATTTCTGTGCATCTTTTCATTTCCTGTATTTTAAGACTTGTGGCCAGTACTCTCTGGGGAAGGTAGAAAACAGGATGAGACTCTTTCTCAGTATAATACATTTTATGAAAAAATTGACTGGCCAGCTCAACATTTCACTGATACAGCTTAGTCGTGATGTGACCCTGACTTAGTCAATGTCTCAATATAGAGTACACCATACATATAAGAAAATTTCACAACTGGGATTTAGTTTCTACTTTTATGTTGCTTCCCATATTTTCTTTTTGTTGTTCGCTCCTCTGACATGTGACATCATAAAGCCAGGTGCAGCGTTATGATTTCTCATGCCAGTGAGTTTTTTTTATGTATAGTGTATACTAAGACATTGACTTATTCAGGATTTTCTCATGACTAAGCTGCTATCACTGAAACATAGAGCTGGCCAGAAAAATATTTAATAAAAGTGGTACACCGGAGAGAATCCTGTCCTAGTCTTTGTGTACCATAGTAAAGTTAAAGGATTTGAGGGCTCTCTCATTAAGGGTCTCAGGAGAAATGGAATAGACCTAGATTTTGTGCAGCTCTGGGACCAACATTAACTGATGAGGGATGAACAAGAAGAGACACAATTACTGAACTTGAAGTTGGAGGGCAATGTATTTTTGTAGGGTGATCCCAATAAATTAATAATCATGCTTATCTGCTTTGCTGTAGCTGCTGCTGTCATATCCCTTAAACAGTGGTCCTCTACACGAGCCACTGATTTATACTGTGTACTGCCTTCCTCTTTATCATACATGCCACTGCCTATATTCACTTAACTAATGCCCTTGACTGCTTACTAGCTTGTCTGTGTTTTCCACATCATAAAGATAATGAGTTGACTTGCCAACCATTTTGCTATCCAGTGACATGAGGCCCACATTACTGTATGTGTGGTGTGTGTTGGGGTTGTAAATGGCACTCAGTAGACTCCCATGGCAGGTCTGTCCTTGACTTGGTGTGTTCCAGGAAATATAAAAGCTCTTGGTGAGAATGGAATCAGATTCTGGAGTTACAGTGATTGAAGAGAGGAGGATCCAGCGAGAGCCCAGTTTAACACTAACCACTACCACAGTTGTAACTAGTTGGGGACTTGCCAGACCTAAGGGGTGATAAAATGGGTCCTGTGTCTTATGTGTGGCACAGGCATCTTCCAGGTATGACTTCCATCCCAGGCAGCCAACCTGTACACAGCGAAGGAATTGGCATGTGAGAGATAATGAGGGCCAAAGGGAGGCTCTCCCCAAGGGGTACATCTGAATGGCTTACACCATGTATCCCACTCTTGATTCAGCAACACTGAAAGTAGCAGTTCCATCTTAATCCTTGGTACTTTTCAGAGATTAAGGTACAAGTGCTCTCACCTAGTGCAAGAGTCCATATTTTGGATATAAGTGAGCTAGCCAAGGTTGAAGCCAGGAGCTGGGGATTGAATTCTTGTGACAGCCAAGCCCAGCCTACTGTTTTGCTTGCCTGGGAAGCTGCAAGGTTACAGACAATTTTCCAGAGGTAACCACAATGGAGTGAGAGGAAATGTGGCTTGGAGGACACATAGAATAATCAGGCACCATTAGTACCATGTTAACTCCTCTTGAAAAGAAAAGGGCTCATTCTGCAAATGGAAAAAGATGTGCAGGAGTGTAGCATCAGGGAGAGGCAGGAGACGGTCAAAGAATAGCTAGATGATAACTGATAGCACCACTAATTAAATGTTTCTATCCATGATGTTCAAGCTAAGGTAGGAGATTTTCAAAGCCTATGTCTAGATGCAATTTTCTATTATGCAACTTTGGACATCAGTCAAATTGCCCCATGTCCAGTTTTCAAAGCTAGGACATAGCTAAGTTCAGTTTTAAAAATATAGGTGGCATTTTCAGCTGGCTGGACACATAGATGCATCCGGATGTATGCATCCTATTCTCATACATCTGGATGCATTGCAACATTTTCCACAGTGTATGGCACTTTTGGTGGCAACTGTGTTATTTGCATCCATTTTTCAGTTGCAACTGTGGACTTCTGTCCCGAAAGTTAAACCAACTTTTGTGGAAGTCTACAGTTATGACTTATTATGTCCAGTTTGTTCAGATACAAATATGTCAGGACACAATTCTCAGACTGAATGTAACATGGTCTATCATTTATACCTATTTCTAGCATTTTTACCTAAACTGGATGTAAGTATCATAAAACAGCTAGAAATGCTGCTGATCAGTCTGAGTTTTGAAAATATCTCTGACAAGATAGAACATGGTCTATACAGATCAGGACAGGCCCTGATAGTAACCTAACTAGATGCTGCAATCATTTTATGCAAGCAATAACACACACTGAGGTGTGGGTTATCTCCTGAATAAGAGCACATGCAGGTGTGTTTATGAGGCACAAGGCACTTGCGCCGAGTGCCTTATGCATCTGGGTGTGTTTTATCAGGAGATAACTCCACACCTTGGAGTGTGTTATTGAGCTTATACAGTGGGCCCATAAGTAATTATTAAGAAAAGAAAGGAAAGCAAAAGAAAATCAGAAATATAACAATGGAGATGTCAGTAGTCCAAATAGTAAAAATAGTCCCTCTGTTAAAATGACTGTTCCTTGCCAGTAGAGGATCTTCTCACGTATTCCTAAGGTTGAAAATATAAAATACCATACAGTGTGTACAAGCCCCCTTTCCACCTTCCTGTACAACTGTAGACATTTAACGTTTTTCTTTTTTCTATATATATATATATTTATAACTTTGTCTATGTGTCTGAGTAACTATGGGCTCAGTTTTAGGCCCCGTTGTCGCATTACAACGCGGTTGCGCAAACCATTTTAAAAAGTAGATTAGCACTTATCATGCTGTAGCGTTCATACTGCAATCCCTCCTTGATCTGCATCAGGCAATGCATTTTACAGTGTTCACACTGCGGCAGAGATCCATGCCCACTATGAACCCGAATTCAGCAGCATGGAAAAGCTGCTTACGTGATGCTTCTGCGCTTCTTGGACGTGCATTAAAATGGATATGAGCTGGTGCATTCGCATTCTAGGTAAATTGCTTTACTTTTAAAATGGATTTCTGGGCGTGCTCAAGCCCAAGTCTCATCAGGGTTTAAAGCAGCTTCCAAAATTGATCTAAAAGCGGGTTATGTCATGAGCGATCGGGTCAGCATGCATTTGAAATTGTTCAAGCGCTGAGAACGTTTCAAATGCCCCAGTGCAAATGGAGCCTTAGCTGTAGGGAGCCTTTTCGACTTCAGGTGTCGTTCTTTTTACCCCCAAGAAAAAGATCATCAAATTTTTTTCTTTTGTTTTGTTCTTTTTCTTCTTTCAGTTCAGCTTGTTTTGTTTTATTTGTGTGTGCTGCTTCTTTGACATCGAGTGTGTCCCTTTGTAGCCCGCAGTGTGAAGTCATTCCTTTTGCAGTTTTGAACCCACAAGTACTAATCGTTGCCATTAGGGATTATGTTTTTTGTATTTATTAATTTGGTTAGTGTCTGCTGTTCCTTGAAGGGTGGTGGGTTGCTGCAGTGGAAGGCGTAACAGAGGCGGCTCTGTGAAGAGGTTTCAAGATTGCGCTCTGTTTCTGCCCAAACTGCAGGTTGCGTTTTGTTTGTTTTATGGCAGTGGCATCGTGTGGACCAGATGGAGACTTTCTGTGTGTCTGTGGGGAGTGTTTTTTTTTTACATTGGGTATTTGCCTTATCATAGAGTTTGTGGAAATGGATGGGAGTAGTAGGCAGAGTATGGAGCAGCGGGAGTGAGAGCTGTATCAGTGCAGAATGTTTGTAGTTGGCAGAATGTGTCCTGGGTACAATTTGAAATATTGGAGCAGGAGCCACACATAGTTAGAGCAGAGATGATTAAGCGTAAAAAGGAGATAAAGATACAAAAAATTATTTTGTCGGGGGTGTGTCGTCTGGACATATTTTGCCATCGTGGTATGTTTCTTTTTTTCTCTGTTGCAGGCACTGCTTTCCTGATGTAGCAGCCACTTCCTGCTGTTGTGCAGTGAGCTGTGCCAGTCTGTGTTTTTGTTTAGGGTTGGCAGAGCTCACTGATTTATGGCTGTTATAGGTCTGGGAGTAGAGGCTAGTGCCGTTGGCTGAGTATATCTTCTGATAAGGACCTGGCTCAGAAGATGTATTTGCCAATTGGATTGCTGGATTTCTTTGCCCATTTTAGAAGGCTTTTAATCTCTCACCCTAGGAGCTGCACCCATTTTATGTCTTTTAAAAATCCAACCCAACATAACCAGGAGTTGCATCTGTTTTATGCCATTTGAGAATACCTCCCAATGTAACTATGAGTTTTGTCCTTTTATGACTTCAGGAAATACCACCTGAAGTAATTATGAATTTTTCTCCATTTATGACTTTTGAAAATACCCCTCAAGTGTCTCGTGTTCAAAGCACCTAATGACTTCTGATGTCTGACACTGAAACTGTGAGTCATAGGGCAGAATTTTTAAAGGATCCACCAAAGATGCTTCTGACCCTATTTTCAAATTAGAAGGCTTCCAAACCCACCAGACTATCTCTTAGATAGCCTAACAGTGTCCATGGTTTTCTTTCAAAAATGGACACAATTACATCAAAATGGATGCAGCTGTAAGTTGTTGCATCCAGTTTGGATGCAATTAGTCTGTTTTCTGCCACAAACTGTGATATTTTGTCATAAATGGATACAACTCCTGCAAATAGCAGCAGGGCTGCTGAACGCAAGTGGATGGGTACAGATGGGTGCAGCATGCATTTGCATCTGCATCCAGTCTTTGAAAATCCCCCTCATAATGGCATGGGGTCCGAATGTCTGAAGACATTGTGCCGCAGCAGCAAATCAACGGCTGACAATACAGCGCGATTATTCGCTATGAGGCATAAGTCTTTTATGTGGGGGCCTCCTCCCCAACTCCCTCCACTAAAGATTCTCAGCTTGGGGTTACCTCTAGGAGCGCACAATGTGTAAAAAAAAAAAAAGTTTCTGGGACCGGGAATCAAACCCAGTACAAGACACAGTGCTTGGATTCCTGCTGCTGTGGCTTAGTCCAGTGAGCCACAGCAGCTGCTTGGTGGAACTGACTCCCAGTAGAGTCTTATCTTCTGCCTGGGAAGAGTGAATGGTGCAATACCATGTGCCGGCAGTATACAGGTATTGCACTATTCACTCTTGCCCTCGAGCTATCCCAGGTTAGCCATAATGTCATACGCTATTAAGCGCGCAACATTATGACCCGTAACCCATAATCTCTAACAGGTAGTGATGACTAAGCAACATCCACATTCCTTTATTTATTCCCTTATGGAAAGAAGGGTATCCTAAGTGTCAGTGAGTCAGCAGCAAGCCCTATTCTGAGCAGTCACATTAAAGGACTGTGCTACAATTTGCAAATTAACTGGTTCCTTGTTTGATTTCAACTGGAAGTCTATGTGTCCTGTTTGTATTTGTCTAATGCAGTAAGCAGGAATTTAATAATGCAGGGGAATGCACTGAAGACTGAATGGTAACTTAGGAACTATTGTGTGATAAAGTTTGGCCAGTTGCCACAAGTGAAAGGAGTGTCCAGCCATATCTGCAGTCACAGAGTTTGAACTGCAGGCCCCCACCCTATGGGACAAGGAATGCCAAGAAACAGCAACCCATGCATGTATACTTCCTGAGGAGCAGCACCTCTAGGTATATTTAGAAAAGAGTCGACTCGGTGGAGGTGCCATGCCATTCAAACCATGAACTTTACAATCTAAATACCTTCAGATGCCTATCATGCTAGGGCTTAGACAATTTGTGTGGGCAGGATTGTTACATAATGAAGCCTACTTTACACACACACGCATATAAACACTTACACAATGCAGTGTAAGGAAGTCAGGAATCCACCACCTCACTCATTTTCAGTTTCTGTGTAACTCTCTTCGCTACCATCTTTCCTCCCCATGCACACCCATCTTTTCGCCTATCTCTTCATTGCTCTAACCATCAATTATTTCTTATTCTCAGATGGTACCAGTCAGTTGGTCAGGCTGCATTCTCTTGGAGACATCTCTCCTCTGGATTTCCCTCCTTCTTCTCCTCCAGTCCTTCACCTTCCATTGGTCCACAAAGAGCAGGCCCATAAGCTGCTCCAGATTACCTGTGATTGCATCTCCCTTCCCTCCGTTGGCAACTGAGCAGGAACTTTGCTGAATATTTATTGTCTCACAGACTCTTGCCCTCCTGTGTGCTTTTGTTGTCCCCATTCCTGCTCTCACATGTTGCTCGCTGATAATGCCCCAGTCCCCTCTTTCACTGGCTATGGTTTATTATGTCCTAGTCCTTTATGAAGCCCATATGTGATTTGTAAATATGTTTTATTATCTTACTGTTTATCACATTTTTGTATTACTGGGAACCATTTTAACTAGGGATCACCTAGAAATGAGGAGTCACAGTTCAGTGGCCTAAAATTACAAACAAATTAAAAAAGTTATGTTTAAGGAGACTTCCAGCCTTGGCCCCTGCACCTGATATATGGGTGCTGTACCTCATGGGCTGCTTCTAAGTACAACAGTGAAAATAATCCTTTAATAAAAATTGCAACACTCGTAAAATTGAATACGGGTCCCAAGGACTTCCTGGTTTCTGGTGCCAGCCACACTCTGCCCCCATGTTCTACAATTTTGTGACTTGATGCTAGGAGAGCGTGGGACGTGCTTCATTATACTGTATGGGCGGCAGCTTTTCAATCTTTGTTTATATTATAATGGCCATTTAGTGATAAAATGTGGGCCCTGAGCTGACTAACGAGGCCCTTGTTAGATTGAAAGGTGCCATTCATAGAGTATAATGGAGCTCATGCCAGCACTCTCCTACCATTGCATCATAAATTTGCAGAGCACGGGGTGGAGGTGGGCATCACCAGAAACCAGGAAGTCCCTTGGGACCTGGTATTTCTAATTTTAGAGCATTGCAATTTTTACTATAGTGATTATTTTCATCAAGCTGTATCTCTTTAGAAGCAGCTCCATGAGGTACAGCACCTATATATCAGGTGCAGGGCTGTTTTATTTAACGTGGTAGGTCTCTTTAATGATTTTGTATGATTGCATAAATCTATTATTTGTTGTATTCTCATGAACTCTTGTAATCACTGATAAATAACAAGTAACACATCTCTCTGACTAACAAAACATTAAGAAATAACAATAGACATAGAGTAAATGTCAGCACTTGATTCCCAAATGGTCTAGTTCTTCATCTTGAGCTTCCAGCAACTCTAAAGCTATTATTAAAAACTCATCTCAGGGAATATATTGTTTTCCACCAGAAAAGAGTAGTTTGTGGCTTTGTAACAAATACATTTACTCAGAGAAGGAACAGTGCAGACAGCTCTGGGTAATACTGAAGAGGAAGCATCTTTCCAGTGTGTAGTCTTCCATGATGTCTTCAGATGCATGCGGGCAGGACTTGGGCAATATAGAAACTGCACCAGAAGTGAATAAGTTGACATTATTTTCTGTGACTATCAGGTTTTCATCAAAGTGAAAGGTGCAGCAGTTGAGGCACAGGAGAACACACAAAATTAATCTAACACTTAAAACAGCTGCAAATAAAGAAATGTAATTGAGCATAAATATCGTGGTGCACTGATGGTGTGCAGAGAAGCCAAACCTCTTCTACTGTACCTCCTGTTGAAGCCTCAGAGTAAAGCCAAGCACTAGGATCTGGCAACTGTGTAAGCTGTCAGTTTTACTGAATTAAATTGCTTTTATCTGTAAATGTTTTCGACTTCTGGACTTCTCTTTGAGTGTGCACCTGAATGGATGTGAAAAGGGTTTCCAAACCCTCAGCAACACCAACCCTCTTTGGCAGCACAACTTGACTTTTGTGCTGGATAAAGGTACAACAGATGAATTATGAATTATGAGTTTGCCATAATGGTTTTGTTAACCATTAGAGAAAATGTGTGTGCGCATGACGCTTGTGTGTGTGTGTGTGTTGGGGGTTACAGTCCCTTTAAAGTCTACAGTGTTAGAGAGGCAAGGTATAAATCACTTTCTTTAGTGGAGAATACAGTGGGATTGAGTGGGTTATTTTTTTTAGCTCTGACTGTACTTCTTCTTTGTTTCTCATGACGGAAAGCCATGCTTCTGGCAAAGGTTCATTTATCTTGCTCTGTACTGTCCTTGCTTATTCTACATATCAATGTAATTATTTACTTTCCCGTAATTACACCCTGGCTGTTTTCTACTGAAACCATTGTATGTGAAAAGAGTTTGGAATGATGCTTTTTCTCCTTCCAATCTGAGTTAGCTAGAGCTACCTAGAAAGTGGCATTATGTAAATATTGAAGAGCGATTATAAATATACACTGTTCTAATTCCTCTTGGCCTTTAATTTAGTTTTGCATGGTGTGCAAACTTTACCAATAAAGGACCTCTACAGTTAGCATACTTGGCTGGTTAGTTGATAGCCATTCCGGAAAATTTAATATACTTTTGAAGTACATGTATTACATACTGTATAAACCAAGTCTTCAGTTTTAATTTGTTTAGTGCAGCTATGCAATGTTTTGCAGTAGTAGTATTTTAGTTAGTTTCAGATGTCACATAAACAAACAGAGCCCTCTTATGATAAATATATGCTCATTTCACATAGTTCTACTTTTTCTGACTAGAGATGCAGTAAAATTTTATTTTGCTGGACGAAATTACGGCAAATTTGCCAGTTTCACTAGCAAAACATTTTGCATAATTATATCCTTTTCGTAATTTCATCACCAATTTCACCTTGAATTTCTCCTTGCACTTCTAAAAGGTGAAATTAGGTGAAATTGGTCTTTTTCTCTTGGTGGTCACATGGTTGAGTCCAAACAGGCAGGAAGTGAATGGTTCATTTCCTGTGCTACATATCTTGAGGAGTAGGCAGCATCTAGTCTCCATGTGACTGCAGAGTGCTCTTTGATACATAAACTACTTAATGTGTGTTTAATTTTTATGTTGGCTCATTACATGCAGCCAACATATTGTAGTATGTAGATTTGGAGGCGCAGTCACTGTTGGGCGAATGCAGGGCATGCATCAGTAGGTGCATTCCTCATTCCCAATCAGCCTGCATGTCGGCGAAACACCATGCATACTTAATGTGATGATCACATTAAAGGAAAGGTCACTGCAATGCAAGCAAAACCTGTCATATGCAGCGGACCTCCCAACGTTCTTTCCTGGTGAAATGAGTACATAACATGGCGGCACACTGCCTGCCATAATGCCGACTTCAGGGTGCCCAATCCCCCTGTTGGCATGTCCTGTTACAATGTATGTACTGATGGGGAGCCCACTTCCCATTGACATCATGCACTCCCATTTGTTATGTGCTGAGGGTGTGCCCAATCCCCTCAGCTCTTGCTCCCCACTTCGTTGTTTACCATGGGGGGTGCCCAACCACTGTTGGCTACAGCATCCCCCAAAAACACTTAGGTGGCATGCTGGGAGCCCACCCAGTGTGCCAAATTGCCCTGAAAATAAAAATCATCCCGAAGTTTTTTTTTTCCTTTTAAACCCTGTGAAGAAAGAAAACTGGACCCTTGCCATCTCCCTGCTCCCTCCCGCAACTCTGTGCTCATCTTCTGTGCACTTGCCCCTGACTTCTTTACACCACATACTTACCCGGAGTCCGGCATGATGATGGACCGGAACATGTCTGCACTTTTCAAAGCTGATCATGAACTAAAGAAATGCCAGTAAGCTGTATAATGGCATAAATAGGGTTTTTTCAACTTTGGTGCATATCCTGGTATTTTTGGGAATATCTGCATCAAATTTTCAACTTGGGGTTATTGGGACCCCCCATGAATTTTGTCACTGTCATGGTGTTACTCTGTCCTGAAAGGTGATTTCATGGTCACTGCATAGAATCACTTTTGGGACCGAGTAATGAAATGACAGTGCCACTGTTCATGAGGGGGCTCTCAAAAGCCTATGTTGCAAAATTTGGTGAAAAAATCCAAAAATGGCTGTTTTACAAGCTTGCATTGTGCAGTTTCCATGCATGCTGGTAACTTTGTGAATTTATAATATATTCACTCCAGATTTTCAAAATTGGTATTTTACACACCTCCTGATGAACAGTACAGCAGTCATTTTACATATCTTGGCCAAATGTGTTTTTGCATGTCCGTGCAGAATAGCATGGTCGCTAGAAAATCAGTTTTGGTCAGTTTGAGGAAATGACAGTGACACTGTTCATGAGCAGAGGTCCTAAATGCCTGTGTTGAAAATTTGGTGCCAAAAAGTCCATAAAATGACTGTGTTACAAGCATGCATTGCACAGTTTCCACACACCCTTGTAATCTCGCAATTTGCAATATTTCCATGCCAGATTTTCAACACTGCCATTTTTCAAACCTCCTATGAACAGTACAGCTGTCATTTTCACATCCTGCCCAAAATGTGGTTTTGTACCTGTGGTGCACAATGGCATGGTCGCTGTGGGAAATCAACTCTGGGACAGATTAACAAAATCACAGCACCACTCTTCATGAGGGAGGTCCCAAAATGCCTATGTTAAAATGTGGCTAACAAACTACCAAAAATAATTGGGTTACGGACGTGTTGAAGCAGTTTCTATGCATGCTCATGACTTCACCCATTTTCATATTTTCACACCAGATTTTCAACTTTGCCATTTTTTACGGCTCCTCATGAACAATACAGTTGTCATTTTCCACATCCTGCCCAAAATATGTTTTCATCCCTGTGTTACCAAATGGCATAGCCACTGTGCAAAGCTACCTTTCAGCTAACTAACTGATTGTACCACTTTTCATGAGGTGGGCTCACAAAAGCCCATGTTGAAAATTTGGAGTGAAAATACCAACACATGCCTATGGTGTTAGGGTTTCCAACTGTAGCACCCACCCTGTAGAGACTGGCAGACATCAGGGTGTGACTTGGGATCATCAGCTGTAATGCTCACGCATTCCACCCCCACCCCACCCTGCAGCCAGTGACAGGCATCATGGTGTGCCTTGCACTGTTCAGCCACAAAGTTCACCCCATTCTCCCTATACTGCACCCACCTCAGCATATTTCCTTCTGGAATGGGGTAAGTATAAAGCCCAAAGACCTAAAAGCAACCCACTATTAACTTGTCAGTGTCTACAGGATAGGGTGATGTACAATGCCATGAGCATTATAGCTGATGACCCAAGGCACACCCCAATGCCTGTCAGTCTCATAGGGTGGGGTGGGTTGGCATCACTTCAGTACTTCACTGCCATTCTTATTATGTGTCTCTAACTCCGCACTACCAATGCTAATGCCAGCTAGACAACATTCGCTTTGACAAATGCTTGTTTTCTAATGTTTTCTTCTTTGTCTTTGTCCTATTTCATATTTTAGTACCGGTGTAGTGTGTGTGTGTGTGTGTGTGTGTGTATGTGTGTGTGTGGATCTACAGAAGGGACAGGAAGGGAAAGAGGAGGTGGAGTAGCTCTATACATAAGGAAGGGATCAAAGCTACAGAACTAAAAAGTAAAGGGAGGACAAAGGCCCTCTGGTCACCTTGGATACAGGGAATGGCATCACAATCTGCACAGGGGTTGTATATAGACCCCGTCTCAAGGGGAGGAAATGGACAAGAAACTGATAGAGGACATTCTCAAAATGGCTGAAAAGGGAGATACTGTTGATGGGGACCTGAATATGACAGATGTTAACTGGATGACATGTACTGCAGCCACATCCAAGAGTAGGGTTATTTTCGATGCCCTGCAGGGACAGGCCTTAGACAGCTAGTGCTGGAATCCACTCAGAAGGGAGCAATACTAGACCTGGTACTCTTAAATGAGAGAGGATCACAAATTTAGAAGTCAGTAGACATCTGGGAACAAGCTAGCACTGCACAGTGTGCTTCACAATACACAACCATGGAGACGAGCCATACGCAAACAAGCATACTGGACTTTAGAAGGCTGACTTTAGCAAAATGGGTGAATACCTGAGGAATACACTAGCAAATGGGCAAAAGGAGGGTGGAAGAACAATGCAGAAAAATCAAAACTGTCATCATAAAGGCAACAAGCCTTTGTGTGAAACAGATAAAGAAAACAAAGTGGAGTAAAAACACTATGGTTCTCAAAAGAGGTGGCAGAGAAGGTTAAGGAGAAAAGGCTGCATTCAAAAGTATAAGGAATCACAGAAGGAGCATGACAAGGAACTGTATCAATTAAAGCAGAAAGAAGTGGGAAGGCAGTCAGAATAACAAAAGCCCAAACCGAGGAAAAACAGCCAATTCAGTTAAGAAGGGGATAAAACCTTTTAAGGTACATTAGGGAGCATAGAAAGGTTAAAGGAGGAATAGTGAAGATTAGTAAGGAGAGGGGAGGGCAGAGGAGACAGTGAAAAGGCAGAGATACTGAATGAATACTTTTGCTCAGTATTCACAAAAGAAGATAAGAAGGAGTTACTTAAACCAGACAATAGAAGCACTCTGGGTGAGGTTGACATCAGTCCATTTACAAAAGAAAGAGTCCTGAAAGAACTCCAAACTCAAGGTGGACAAAGCAATGGGGCCTGACGGGATTCACCCCAGAATCCTAAAAAGAACTAAGGGAGGACCTAGTGACACCACTGACCACACTTTTAACAAATCATGGGAGGATGGGGTGGTACCTGAGGACTGGAGGAGGGCAGATGCAATTCCCCTTCACAAAAGTGGGAGCAAGGCAGAAGAAGGAAACTACAGACCTATAAGTTTGACCTCAGTGGTAGGAAAATTATGAAATCACTTCTGAAAGAAAACTGTTGAGTACCTAGAGGACAGCGGCACAGGACCCAAAGCAGCATGGATTTACAGCAGGAAGGTCATGTCAGACAAATCCAATATATTTCTTTGACTGGGTGACCAACGTAATAGACCAGGGAGGGGCTGTGGATATGGCCTACCTAGACTTTAACGAGGCATTTGACACAGTCCCACACAAAAGATTAATAATCAAGTTAGCCAGAATGGGAGTGGGTCCCAGGGTGGTAGCCTGGTAGCAAACTGGCTGCAAAACAGGACACAGAAGATAAAAGTGAATGGAACACATCTCAAGAAAGGGTGGCACTAGTGGAGTACCTCAGGGCTCAGTACTGGGTCCAGTCCCCTTAACATCTTTTATAGGTGACATTGCAGAGGGTCTGAGGGAAAGTGTGCCTCTTAGCAGATGACACAAAGATCTGTAATAGAGTTGATATACTATGGGGGTAGAAAGGATGAGAAGGGACTTGGCAAGGTTGGAGGAATGGTCAGACATATGGCAACTTAGAGTCAATGCAAAGAAGTGCAAAGTAATGCACCTGGGAAACAAAACCCAGGAGAAGAGTACACAATAGCAGGGAGGTACTAACAACAACAAAATGTAAAGGGACCTGGGGTAGTCATATCAAATGATCTAAAGGTTGGTAAGCAATGTCAGAAGTCATTAAGGAGAGCCAGGGGATACTGGGATGCATAGGAAGGGGCATCACAAGTAGAAAAAGGAAGTGGTTATCCCTCTGTACAGACAGTTGGTGAGACCCTCTCTGGCATACTGTGTGCAGTTTTGAGACCTCATCTATGCAAGGACATAGACAGGATGGAAGCAGTCCAGAGGAGGGCAATTAAAATGATGCAGGGTCTGCATCAGAAACCATATGAAGAGAGACTGAGAGAAATTAATATGTATACCCTTGATGAAAGGAGGAGAGGGGGACATGATAGAAATGTTCAAGTACCTGAAAGGAATCAACAAAGTCCAGGATGGTAGCATCTTTCAGAAAAGAGATGTAAGAACAAGGGGCACAATTTAAAGATAGAGAGGTGACAGCTCAGGGGTAAAGTGAGGAAATTTGTTTTCACGGAGAGAGTGGTGGATGCATGCAACCGCCTTCCTGGGGAGGTTGTTGGGTCTGAAACAGTGGGGAATTCAAACATGCATGGGACAGACATAAGGCAATTGTAGTGGGGTGGCAGGAAGTAGGCTGTTGGTTAACTAGAATCTGCAGCTTATCCAGTAGGTAGGGAAATGGGCAGACTGGGTGAGCCAAGTAGTCCTTGTCTGCCATCAAAGTCTATGTTTCTATTTTTTTTTTATTTTGTTTGAATTGGTGGTGGTGGAAGGCATACTGGAAAAGGGAAGAGTCAGTGGGGCATCTGTATGCATGTTTCAGATGTCCATTAAAATAGAAATGACACAGCAGCAGGAGGCTGTTGGCCCCAGCACCAGCACCCAGCAGCAAACAACTGTGCCCTCCCAGCAGCAGGAGGTGACCATGGCCCCTCCACTGCAGCAGTAGCAAGAGACAGTGCCTCCATGGCACCAGGAGGCAGCTGTGGCCCGCCACTGCAGCAGCAGCAGGAGACAGTGCCCCTCCATGACACTTAGGAGACCCTGCCCTCCCGAGCAGCAGGAGGAGGAGTCAGTGCCTGGGGCATCATCTGCCAACCCTCATGGCCCCATCATCCCCAAAGTTCTCCTGCCTAGGATTTTTTATGCATGTTCAGCAGGTGACTCAGTGGTCACCTGCAATTTATGTGGGCAGGAAGTGTGCCATGGAAAGTCTGGTTCCCACTTCAGGAAAAGCATCCAGAAGAGCCACATGCTGCACTTCCACCCACTCGATGGGACTGCAAACTGCAGGAGGTGGTGGAGCATCAACTGCAGCTGTGAGGAGCAGGCGGGTGTAAGCACTGAAGGGGTGAGCAAGAGGAGGCGGGCTGGACCTGTTATGTCCTCGCCAGGCTTGCCAGACCAGACAATAGCAGTAGTCTGCAGTAGCATCAAGACCATGCCAGGGCCCCCCATCCAGAGCCAGCAGCACAAGCATCTCCCTCCCTGCCAGCAGTGACACATGGACTTATCAGCTGTCCTGTCAGAAGTCCACCATCTTCGACAGGAGTTAAATGATTTCAGACAGGAATGTAATGATGCCCGGGGAGCTTGGCAAACTCCATGGTGATGTCGACAAAGTTATGGGCATCTTGTCTAACTGTGTGGCAGCCCCACTGGCAGTTAATGTGGCAGCAGAAATTAATTTGTCTTTTGTTTTAATTTTTCTATTCATATTCTGTTGTTTGTATGTTTCCACCTAAAAAAATAAAACAACAAAAAATCGGTTCTGTACTCTTTAATCTACATCCTTAAATCCTCTTGTTTCATTATTTTGTTATGTAAAATAATTTGTTTGGACATTGCTGTTGTGTTTGTTACTGTCTTATGCCCCCATATAATTCAGTCCCTTTTCTTGTTCTCTCTGCTACTTCTCCTCACCATCGTTGTATTACCCTTGTCCTCCTGATCCTGCCTGTCATTTGTTATGCTTATTCTCTTCCATGTCTGTGTACCCTCCCTGATGAACACCTTATTCCCTTATTATTTGTGGTGCGTGTTACTTCTTAGAGCTGGTTACACCTACAAGATTACTTTTAACATAATGATGTGTAATGCAGTTGCATTCCATATATACTATATATATATATATATATATATATATATATATATATATATATATATATGGAGTTTGCAAATGAAGACTGGCTCCTACCAAGGCTGTTAGCCACCTGGGCCTTGTGCACAGTGCATATTTTTAATTCAAATACCTCATTGAATTGCTTCAACTCAAAGTTAGAAGTACTCACCACAGCACATGTCCTTAAAGTGTTCATTCTTTTATTAGTGTGGCAAGCAAACAATGTAAAGAGTGCTTCCATATAACTAAGATAAAAATGCCACTCCCCAAGGCACCATGATTCCTTATATGTTACTGGCCTATGTCACACCTGATACACGCATTTTTCACATGCATGCTTTGTGTGTGAGAAAGCACGATATGTGAAACGCGCAAGCATGACATAACCTTTGATGTATCATGAAGTATGGTGACTTGAGGGAGCGGGCATTTTATCTTAGTTATATATGAGCATTTTTTACATTGTTTACTTGCCACACCAGAATAAAGAAAGAGCACTTTTATGGATATGTGCTGTGGTGAGTACTTCTTACTTTGAGTTGAAGCAACTCACACAGGGTATTTGAATTAAAAAATACAGACTTGTGCACAGGGCCCTGACAGCCCACAGCCTTTGACAGGTGCTGGCCTTTCCTTTGCAAACCATATATGTGGATGCAACTGAATTGTTGGTCAGTGTTATAGTTTGTGAAGTTATGTTGAAGGCGCCACCTGCTCTTTAACATGTTTCCTCCTTCTATCCACAAATGTCAGGTATTGTGCCTATTAAAAATTGTTTTACAATGCTATGTGATGTTGTGTCACTTATTGTTGTGTGCAACATTCCAAAGATGTAACACATCTGGTGCTGCCACTGCCGAACATGTCCTGGAGTCCAGAAATGTTTTCCAAAAATGTTACAGTAAATTGAGTTAGAAATCTTGTGTCAGTCATGCTGTTATATGGTGTCCCCCATCTACAGGACCTCAAACTGAAGCTGTTGCCACTGTTTACAAAGGATTACAGGCCTAATCTTGGTGCTGCCACTGCTGAACATGCTCCAAAAGTCCAGAAATGTTTCCCAAAAATGTTACAGTAAATTGAGACAGAAATCTGGTGTCAGTCATGCTGTTGATATGGTGTCCCTACCATCTCCTTGACCTCAAACTGAAGCTTCTGCCATTGTTTACCAAGGATTTGGTCCTCATCTTGTTGCTGCCAATGCCAAACAGGCCCTAGAAGTCCAGAAATGTTTCATAAAAATGATACATTAAATTGAGACAGAAATCTAGTGTCAACCATGCTGTTGTACGTTTACATCCACCACCAGGACCAAAATCTACTGTTTTTGCACCATTTACAATAGTTTTCAGGCCTAATCTTGTGCTGCCACCGCCTAACATGTCCCAGAAGTCCAGAAAGGTTTCCCAAAAGATGTTACATTAAATTGAGACAGGAATTTGGTGTTGGTTATGCTGTTAGATGGTGTCCCCCCACCTCATAGAATTCAAAATGAAGCTTCTGACACTGTTTACCAAGAATTTCAGACCTAATCTTGCTGCTGCTAGCTGCTGTTGTTGTGTGCAAAACTGGCCTTATACAGTACTAAGTCAAGAACCACCAAATGGCAAAATTGTGATAGAAGAGAGATACAATTATTTAGTGAATTATGAAATAAGAAAAGGGGTGGCACAGCCAGTTTGTCACGCTGAGAAAAATAAATCCTCCTGCAAAATGGTCCTGCTACTTGTACTTGCTTCCTCCTGCTGCTGGCTTCTTAATTTATTGAGAAATGTTGAATTATCATTTTGCAATTCTGCTGTCCTGGTTGGCTTGTGGTTTTAAGTCAGTGTGAAGTGAATGACATAATGTGTTGCTGCTGCTGTTGCCTAGCTGCTGCCTGCTGCTCTTACTAGTTGCCACGAAGTAATGCATTGTCTGCTTTATGGATCCTCTTCACATAGTCGATCGATTCTGCTGCTGCTGCTCACGTACATATCTGTCTGTATTTATGTTTTGTGGTGCAGAGAAGGGTGATGGTGGGTTGCTGTTGTGACTTTTGAGTTCTAATATGTTTGTACTACTTTTCTATTATTTGGCAGTGTGCTGAGGATTACATCATCATGACATGTATGCCAGGATTCGACATGGGATGTTGGAATGCACCACATTTCACAATGCACACGGTAAGTGTTGAATTCTTCATTACTGGGGTAGGTTACTGCATTCTGGATGTCTGATTGGGGTTGTAATTGTACTCTTTTGCTTCTGTCAACATTCAGGAATTCAGGTGATGTTAACTCCTGGTGCACTCTCCTGCTGCTGCTGCTGCTGCTCAACATGTGTGTAATTCTAACTTGTGGTAAGTATTTCTTAATTTGTGATGGTCTTCGGTGGGTGGGTGGGGGTGGTTGAGGGGTGGTGTGGGGTTGGCAGAGGTGGGTAAGTGTTAACTTTTCATTTCTTTTTGTGTGGTTACTGCAGTCCAGAGATGTCTGACTTTGACATTAACTATGTTCTATATGCCTCTATCAATATTCAGAAATTTCACTGCTGTAGTGCATGTGTTACCTCCCGATCCGGCTGCTGGTTGTGATAGTCAGACATAGTCTGTGCATGTCGAAGGGTTCCGGTTTAACAGCCACTCCCTAAAGTAAGTATTTCTTCATTTGTGATGGTGGTGATGGTGGTGGTGGTGGTGGTGGTGATGGTGGTGGTGGTGGTGGTGATGGTGGTGGTGGTGATGGTGGTGGTGGTAGTAGTGTGGTGGGCACTTAGTTGTAACAATGCTCAAAGGTCTTCTTCATTTTATCGTATTGCCAGGTCAAAAGTACTTCAATTGGAATGGTTGCTTAGTTTTCTGGTGGTCATTTGGTGATGCATCCCATCTCTGTACGGCATTGGTGACTACATACAAGTCTTCCATCCTGATGTGTGGACGCCGGACTGAGGTGCTGCAGCTGCGAGGTGTGGCCACTGCTGAAAAGTAAAACATACGCTCATCATCATCAGTGGACACCTGTGAAGGAAAAGAAATATATTATTAATACTGCTTAGCTAAGTTGAAAATTGTGACCTTGGATTGTATCCACATGTGCTTGGACATTGCCACTGTGGAAGCCCCATACAGCACTTACAGAAATCCCTGAACCACTGTTAAGATGAATGATATATTTCTTTTATCCAAGAATGTGCAACTGACACTGTAAATGGTGGCATAACCATTCATCACCTGCACTATGATGCTACCTGAACTAACACTGTTACCAATATTAAAGAATGAATTCCTTTGAACAGACAATTGCATTTGCCAGTCACGACTCAAGACAGATGTTGTTTGAACCAATGTCATCTGTGAAAAGGTTGAGAAAAATAAATTAGCATTAATACTTACCTGTGATGATGCTTACCATTGATGTTGGCAACATCCCAAATCATTTTCCACTGCTGAAATGATTTCAATTATGAGCCTATAGTGAAACCTATTGGGATGTACAGTACCTGGAATGGAATACACAAAATCTACCAAGTGTAAAACTTTACAGTACTGACCTGTATATAATGATGCTTGTAATGTGGATTGACTAAGCTCAGAAAGTGCCATGTCGATGCATCAGCCTTACTCCTGGGCCCTGGCCTCACATGGCGTGATCATGGCAAACCCTGCATAGAGTGAAATGGAACTACATTAGATAACTTATACATTAAGGTGGGCTGTCTTGCATGCATACTTGACATTTTATGGCAACAAAGGCATGCAGAACAGTACAGTGGAGGTGTAAGTAACAAGATGACAATGAATGCAATCTACTTACCATGAATCACTTGACCAGAAGACAGGCCATGGAGGAAGAACATATGTATTTCTGGCTTGATGATGATCTGTGTCACTTTCTGGGTGGCTGTTTGGTCGGCTGGAGGGAAAACACACCAAGTGTGCTTGCTGGGATGAAAGTGCTGCATTGTGCTGGTTGACATACTGGCCCAAAATGTACTGGCAATGCTGTCATCAATGGGTGAGTGGTTCTTCTTGGTGAAAGACTGTTGGAGGAGGAGGAGTAATTCAGCTGGACTCAGACACAGCACTGATGTACTAATCTGTAACTGCTGTTTATGCTGGAACATGCAACTGTCAGCTTCAAATCTTTTCAGCTGTATTTCTTGGCAGTATGAGAGTGCTGGCCCACACTGTTGAAGTCTATGTTATTACATTAGGATGGATGCCAAGGAGGCAGATTGCATGCTGGTGAATTGTATACATAGGGATGGAGCATGCATGCATTTCTGATTAACATAGTACTGGCTGTGCACTGTTGGACAAAGTTGTTACATCGAATATACAGTGGTGGCAGACTAGACACATTCAGGGTATCAGGGATGAGGTATATGTGACTATGGGAAGATGTTGTTCAGTAATTGTTGCTCGATGGGGCCATTGTGTATTGCTGACATACATTGCAGTTAGCGTAGCAGTGGCAAGGAATTTTTTTTAAATGAATAAATGAAGTATACAGTGTTACTAGGTAGGGCAATCAAATTAAATGGATTAACAAGATGTGCAACACAGAACAAACATCAAAATAACATTCAAAATGTATAACAATAACCTAAAAGAGAATACTCAGTGGAAATGGGTGGGGCTGCTGGGGGCATAACAACTTTAGCCTTCTTCCAGTGCCACATCATCCATGAAGCAGCCCTCACAGTCTTCAAGACTGAGTCATCACCAGGTAGAAATTTGGTCATCATTGCTGCTTCATCTACTTCCCTGCTAGTAGAGGCCTTACCACTGTGGACATCTTCATTGTCATCCTCGCCTCAAGACACAGTTCATGTGGCAACACCATTGAAATAACCTTGCTAAGTAGAATGTGAGCCTTGTTCATTTTATAAATGTTGGATGGACACATTCTTTGGTGGCAGATTTGTCCCGGTCATGCACAATTGCCCCAGCAGAACTGAACACCCATCCCACACTTGCACTGGATGGTGCGCAGTTCAGGTATTTAAAAGCAACTGATGCCAGTGAGGGCCAGTCACTCATTTTGCTGCCCCAGTATACCAATGGCTCATCAGTGATGCCAAGATGCATGGTGTCTCTCATGTAGGCAACCACCATACATTGTGCTGCCCTGAGTCCTGCTGCCTCATCAGACTCCTCCTCCTCCTTGTTTTCTATTTCTTCCATGCCCACCTGGTACAAAACATCCCAAATGGGATTACCTGCCATTTTCTGCTGTGACTTGGATATTTTCTCAGATTTGGTGGCTCATGGTGAGCTGCTGGTGTTGGTAGCAACACCTGGTATATGTGCACTTTGTTTATCTGTGTTTTCATCTGTGTGCCATGTACCCATCAGACAAGGTAATTGGTCAATTTTTCCAGTTGCACAGGACCACCTTCAACCATGGCAGGCAAGCCATGTTTGTACCATGGATCCAGCATGGTAGCAATAGCAAACTCATTTGACTGCATAATGCCAGAGATATGTGTATTGCTGTCCAGCATATAGAGCATGTGACCCATTACATGAACAGCACTGTGATCATCACTTGCCTCCGTCTGGTGACAGACATTCACCAGTGTCTGCCTCAGCACATGTATAAGAGGTATTGACCGACTTATACAGGCAGTGTCACCTCTCAGCCTGTGATGAATGCTCAAATGGATGCAGAATGTGTATTATGCCATCCATTGATTGTCACTACTCCATTGTTAGAGTGATGGACACTCCAGCACTGTTCCAGGTTGTGTGCAGCAGCAGGTAATCTGAAATAACCTTTATACTGCTCATTCAGCCGGTTCAGCATGTACAGTGTGGAGTTTCACTTGGTAACAACACTGAGCTTCATACGGTGCTGAGGTAGCTGGTTAGTGCACTGCAGCTCACGCAGATAGTCACTGGCATTTACAGAATGGGTGAAGTGCACACAGATGCACTGGGCAACAGACACAGTTTCCTTGATTTCATCATGTTTCAGAAATTGCTGCACAACTAGATTAAGGCAGTATGCCAGGCACGGCAGTCTGAAAAACACCATCAATAATGCACTTCATCACATTGGAGCCATTGTTACTGGCAATAAACCTCACTATGCGTGACTGTGCATTTAGCCACACATCAAACTGATTTAGCAGCACATTCAGCATTTTCTTATCAGTGTGAGACCCAGTAACATTTTGCACAGTGATGGTGGCATGCTGACGAATGCCAGGCATGTTGCTACCACCACAGTTTTGCTTTATGCAGCTTTTGCCAGGCCCCACATCAATGACCACAACAGGCACCTGTGCTCAGAGTGCTGTTAGGCACAGATATGAGCTATGCCCCTTTGTCCACTTGTTTACATATTCATGCTAAGGTGGATAGATTTGGAGGCAGAATGCTTCATGGCATGTAGGACAGACTGTGAAACTCTGCTGTACAGTTAGGTCATGGCACATTTTGAGAAATACATTCACGATGGCACCTGCCATTTGGGACAGGCACAGGCTATCAAACAGCAGAATCCAGGATTCTCCACAGAGGAGAAGAGCAACAGGTCAATAGCCAGCATTTCAGCAGTGGCTACGCTCAGCTTATGGGCAGCAGCATGATTGGGGGTTACTTTGAGTGCTGCTGAAACACACTCTTCAATGTGGGCTGCATCTTGGGGCAGGTTGACAAAAACACTTTACTTGTGCCACCAGTGTTGTTCTTGCTGGGGTACCAGGTGAGTCTTGGGGCCTGGGATGTTCAGCATGTGTGAAACTGGTTATTTTGGTGGATTTGGTGCCTGGTGGTGTACTTTATAACTTGAGGGAGTGGCAGCTCCACTGCTACTATGCCCACTGCTCCGAGAGAGAAAAGGATTCCTCACACTCATACTCCACTGATCCACTCAGCCCTCCCTCCTACTGCTCTATTGCACTGCTGTCACTAACATTAGCTTGATAAGGAAGATTGTAAAATTGGCTGCAGTTGCAGCAAAGGGTTTGGCACACTGCCAGAAACTAGCCTTGGCACAGGGCTGGATGCAAGCCTTATGCCACGCTTTGAAAATCCTGTCCTGTGTTTTAAATCTATACATATGGCAGGATTTTCAAACATGGTGCAGGCCTTGCATCCAGCCACATGCCATGGCACTTCAGCTCTGGTGGTGAGTCAACGGCTTGCTGCAACTGTGCCCAATTTTACAATCTTAGGCACAGTTACAACAGTTTCCATGATGATGCAGCTTGCACCAAATATCTGGTGCAAGCTCTGTAAAACTGCTCCAAGGACTGCCACAAGTTAGATAAAAAAAGTTGGTCTAACCTGCAACAATTGCCTCACAGGATAAAAATTCCATAAGATCACTGCAAGCCCCTCGCTGTATTGTTGGCGCACCGTGGCTTGCGGCAATCAAAAGCTTTTGAAAATTTTGCCCATGGTTTCAAGTTCTCTGCAACATCTGCCTTCTGTGAAACCAGTTTGGCTGATTATGGAGGCATGTGTAACATTTCTAAAATGTTCAAATAAGGTTGGTGTTTAGAGATAATGTGTGACTAAGTCATGCAAATGGGCCTAGATGTATACACAGCTGCTTTATTGAAATTCAATTTGTGGAGCATCAGTTGTGAAAGCCATTAAGATGATAGTGTAAGGCCAACGATTTGTGATGATTACCTGTTTTTAACCCGTTATGTGTAAATGGTGTCAGTTGTGTGATGGCAGTTGAAGGAGCAGGAGACATTTGACTTGGTTTTGCCTGTAAGACCACCTGGACAGGAGGTGTTTTATTACAAAATAAGACTGAGAGGGATGAAACATGACTCCATTCATTTTAATGAGCTGTTTTGCATGATTGAAATGATCAGTATACTTTTGATGGTGCAACCTACCTTTTGAAGTAGTTCAGGGTTCTTAAAAAATGATTGCTAATTTTTAATTACAGCTAAATCCCAACTTGAAGTGGCTCTTTAAAGCCACCAGAAATAAAGAATGCGTTTATAAAAGAGGACATGTGATTAAATCAAATAAAATCAAATAAAATCAATGCTTGCTGACCGTCACCTAGTGGGAGATGGAATGCTATACATGCACTGAAAAAATCAAATGCTTTTGGACAAATATTGATAACATGTTTATAGCTGAAGCACTAATGAATTATCAGCAAACTGTAGATGGCTATAACAACAAATGCAATCTATGATATTTTAAAGTATCTAGCATTTCCAGCTTGCAAGCTACAGTGGAAGAAATAGTTGCATGGAATACTACGGTAGAAATAGGTTACCTAGGCACCAAAACCACCCTTTATTTTATATCTTAGGATATAGAGTGTTGGAGAGAAGGGATAACTACAGCGCCACCTGCCAGAATGAAGTGCCCTCGTAACAATTTCTGATAGGGTTATTAAGCAGGATTCTGATGAAGCACAATGTAATCCAGCAGCAATTAAATTACTTCAATCTGCCACAAAGGAAACTGACTTTTAATTCCAGATCCAGAAACAAATGGTTTGAGATCTTTTATTGGACCCACATAGATGTAACAAATGAAAAGAGTGTTTAAGCTTTTGGACCAACCAAGTCTTTCCTTGGAAGCTTATGACTATTGTTTGTAAAAACACACTCTATTAACACCAGATCACATAAAAAACAGAAAGAGTTCTCATTGGTTTAAAATACCTTTTTAAAACATAACTGAGGTTTAAATGCAAGAAATCAGTTTATCTTAGCTGGCTGCTGTGAAGCACTCTAAGGTCAAATGTCAATAGAGGCACACAAGAGTAATCCATTGAGAGGCCAGGCAATCACAATAACTTACATTATGAAAGATTAACAGTGTTATGAGAATACACACCTAATTAAATGTAAGACCTTTCAATTTAATACCCACTTAAGTACATGTTAAAAATGTGATAGTATTCCTTGTTAAAAACTATAAAATAGAAATGTTCTGTCTATGGCAATAGGTAGGTAAAAGAAAAGTTCCCCTACAGTGAACAAACTGTTTCACACATTCATATATTATTAAACCTATCTAGAAACAATTTATCAACTATATACTCTACCAGATAAAACATTCTATAAACATTAAAACCTTCCATGCAGTAACAAGATTTTTTACAAGAAATATCAATCGTCAGAATTAGAGCCCAATAAAAATCAAACCTACCAAGGACCCCTAGAAAGCGAGATCATACATCCTAATATGTTTAGTGTTTAATAATGAGTTAGTAAATCATCAATCTACTATATATACATTAACAGTCTTAGGAATCTGAATCGAAAACTAAAGGAATTACCCCTCCCCGGTAACATCATTATATGGATAACCAGTAGGAAGGAAGTATAAATTCACTATGTATGTGAACCAAGAGTCCTAATACACTGTGACATCATAATGTCAGGTACCTGAATATAAGCCTTACCTTAAAAACCATAACCCACCCCCACCCCAAACTAACACACTATCACCCTCCCCCACAAAAGTTAATAAAAAGAAAACAACATATTGATAACCAGTTAAAAGGGACCCTATGACCACACAATATTAGAACAGAAAACAAAATCCTACTAGAAGTATCCTTATATGTCCATCCTTTATACTTAAGGACTGTGTAAGTTCAAGTAGGGTGATGTGATAAACCAAATCAATGCTGATGCCATTTTCTAACATATTGAAAAGTAAAATAAGACTGACCTCAAAAGCCTATCTCTGTTGTGTATTTTTGAAATGCCCTTTTAAGATCATTACCGATACATCTGAGATGGAATGATCAGTCTGACAGAAGGTAGTTTAAATCAATGAGAATTCTTTCTGTGTTTTTCTATGTATGATCTGGGTGTTAATAGAATGTGTTTTACAGACAACTGCCATGCGCTCCAAGGAAGGACTTGATTGGTCCAAAAGCTTAAACACTGTTTTCTTTTGTTACATCTATGTTGGTTCAATAAAGGTATCAAACCATTTATTTCTGGATCTGTTTACAAGGACCAATAAGACAACTAACTAATTCTGTTTTTTATCGCAGTGATTCGTCCTGGTATGTGGCATAGTAGTTCATTCTGTTGCTCTAGTGCTAGTGGTGTGAAGGCTGAGCTTAAGTGATGTGTGCGTTATTTCTGTTTCCTGAATGGGAATTGCTTGCCAGTGTTTTTGTGTAAAGTTGTAGTTGTCCCATGTAATGAAACTCTTATGGAATTTGGCTTCTTGGATATTTTGGTGGAGTTTGTGGTTTGGTAGAAGAATTTCACTTGTTGGTGTCTTTGTTATGAAAATGTAGCACAGTTTGCAAAATGGGTTTGCAACAAATCTCAGTTTTCTCAGTTGCCTAGGTACAAGGAGGATAATTATGTGAGGATTAAAGTGTAACATGTCATGTCATATAGTTCACAGATCATATTTCTGGACACTTCCCATCATTTCTATTTGGTACAAGTGAGGCTGCTGTGACATACCAGGAAAATATATTCAGGTAAAGTCTGATTAGCAATACCTTTACTCTAATTACAGGTTATGATCAAAATGGAGATTTTTTTGTGCAAGTACAACTGCATTTCCTCGTTTACATAACAGTGCAATGCACGGAAACTGTCCTTCAGAAACATGGCAATTAAATTCTAAATATACCAACAACAAAAAAAAAAGGAAAAAAGGAAACACAATGATTGCACAGCATTTTAAGATTATGCCTGTGATGTTGCACAGTATAATTTATATTGTATCTATCTTTGGCCACTGCATTTTAAAATGGCCAATTTCAATTAAAGTTTATCATTTTATTTCCTGTTTCTCACTGTCCATGCAAAATAGATTTTAAATTAATTTTGTTTATGAAATCTAATTCATCCATTTCATCTAACTAACAAGACTAGAGCAAGGTCCCCATGTTTATTATTTTAACCATGAAAGTAAATCATTTCACCCTACTACATTTGGTAGCACTAGTAACTTTTATATGTAACCCCCAGGCCACTTTTTAACTAGTGTGCACACCCCCAATTAAAATCTGGAAACACTGGTGCCCATATTTGGCATACCAATTTACTTTACAAACAGGTAGGTACCACCTTTGGCATTAGGATGTATACCTGGCTCAATGTCTAGAGGAACAGAGGGATGGAGGTACAGAAACAAAACAACATGAACCTTGTGTAAATGACACAACCCAGGTCCTGGGTGGAGGCTGCTAGGTATATGCCAGATCTAACCTGCTGGGGGACCCCAGTAAATCCACACAGCCATAAGCAATAATTGGAATGTCCATAACAGTGACTGGGATTGTGCAGTATGGCTTTATTCAACAGACAGAAAGTAAAAGCAGAAGTGGACCCCAAGGGTCAGTTCAGGCTGACAGGTACAGTTCACGTAACTCTCCTTGAATGCAGTACAGTTCATGAACAACAATAGAGCAATCTTCTTCCCAAATTCCCAAAAGGTGTATTAGTGTAACCTGCCACGCATTATGAGCATTTTCCTTCCAATTTCCCAAAAAGGTGCATTAATAGACACCTGGCCATGCACATGAACATTATTCTCCCATGAGTGTCATTTAGTGAATCTAAGCCACACACTCAGAACTCTTCTGAACATAGGTGCACATTAGTGATACTCAGTCATACACCTTAACCTGCAGCTTGGCCCTTGCTCAGGTAAATTGGTGCCCTTTGCAAATCAGGAAGCCCTGCCTTGTAAGCACTTAGATTGCATTCCTCCCACCCTTGGCCCCAACCAACAGTATCTGCTATTCTTCAGAGTTATACCATTGAAACCCCCATTCCCCATTGAAATGCTAGAGGTCCCACACTTTAACTTGTCACTCACTGGGGTGACCAGAAAATAAACTGTACTCATTTAGGTGAACAGTTTAACAGTACTTCACTCACTTAGGTGAAACTAGGAGCACTGACAGGTGTGATCCAGCCTTACTTATGGGCACACACAGCCCAGACTATCAAATCCCTAAGAAATGTGGAGATCTGGTCTCCTAGAACAATACTCACAGAGGTTGTCCCATCCACAGGGCACGGAACAACAAAGAAAAGAAAGACACTCTCCTGGGTAGCTGATCAAACAGTCTCTTTTCAGGTCCTATCCAAGGCAGCTGAAAACACCACAGAACATTCAGGGATTGCCCCTTGAGTCCAGGAGAACAAGCAGCTTCTTCCATTTCCCTGGGAGTAGAAATCAGGAAATCCTGCTGTAGCACTGGTCTCCACCACTTCACTGGAAGCTGGAAATGTAACTCCACTAGGGTGAGAAATCCTGGGCCCTCTCTCGAGCCCACTGGCAATCCTTCTTGCTACTCTCACCTCCTCACTGAACAAGGGACAAGTACAGACTCCAACTCGAACTGAGCATTCTAAGTTCCCCAGAGCAGCTATCCACATAGTGTGGCTTATGCTGCTGCAAGAGTTCCAAATGAGTTGATCATTTTCCCTCAGCTTAGCTGAGTAAACTGATGTCATTATATAAGGAGCCCTAATGAGCTCTCTACCAGCTGCCTGCTGCCTTCCTAACATGACAGGATTCTAGTAACCACAAGGGACTGGGTGGTTACACACACCTGCCAGGCAAATGACTGTCCGTAGTTATAGCTGTACCCAGCACCAGGCCATCCTACCTCCGATGCCCCTATAGGAAGGGCTGTGCAAGTCTTCCCCATCATGTTCCAGGCACAGGCACATGACACTGAAGGATAGAGGCCCACTGAAGAAACTTATGTTCCTATCCTACTACTGTACTGTATATGGATCCTCAGTAGCTCCAAGAAACTGGTTGAAGCATGTCCTATCAGAGAGTATTGGTGACCCCAATCTAGAATCATGACCACCAACCTGCCTTCCCCAACCTTCTAGGAGAAAACTGTCTGACCTATGCTACCTACCAGGTGTCCAAACCCAAAACCATTTTACACCTACACACTGTAAAACAAAAAATGTTAGATATAGTACTACACAGTTACATAACCCTAACAATTCTACACAAAGTAGGATTCTGATGAATCCCACCAATCCTCTTCAGGTCTTCTTGTCTTCTTCCAGGAACACCTGCAAAATAAAACATTACAAAACACATTTCTGCACACTGCTACAACCTGTGAAGCCAAAAACAGTGACCAAAACTCCTCCAACTGGGTATTGCAAGAGCCCAAAAAGCACTTTTAAAAGATTTTCTACAGAAGTACAAAAATAATAAAAATAAAAACATTTGCAAAACATTTGGGTGAGGGATCTCTGCAATGTCCAAAACTAGGAAGAGTCCAGAGTGCCAATCACTAAAACAAGAGCTCTCCTAGGCTGGAGCATGTTGAAGACAGTTCTGAAACAGGCACAAGGCCTGCAAGCACTGCAGTCTATATGGATAGTCTATTGGTGATACAGACACCAGCACAAGCACCTGCAAGAGGACAGCGGTGGGCTGGGAAGCCCTAAGGCTCAGGGACCCCATCCCTAACTCTTACAGACACCAGCACAACCACCTCAGGGATACAGTGTTGGACTGGGAAGCTCTAAAGGCTCAGGGACCCCATCCTCTAACCATACAGACACCAGCACAAGCACTGCAGGGGACAGCGTTGGACTGGGAAGCCTAAAGGTAGGGCTAAGCCTCCACTGCTTAGCCAACTTGTGGAGGGTGTTTTCAGACTTTAATACTGCTGACTTCAACTGATTGTTTTGGGCCTGCCTTCTTCCCTCCACCCAATGGGATATTGCACTGTGCTTTGGAGGAACCTTAGAACAGATTGCCCTCTTGTGGACCTGAATTACCAGCCCTCTTAGCACTTTAATTGTTACTGTGTCTGCTTGTGTTTAGCTCATTCCAAGATCTATTGCATGCACTGTGTTCACCTAGTTTTCTCTCAGTTATTACATACACTGTGATTGCTTTACTACCTTACCTGCTAGTATAGTTTGGTCCCTATTTCAGTCACTAGATTTTACTCGTTCAGTGACTGCTTTACATACTGTACCTGTTTGCAACGCTTACTTAGTCTCTGTTTCAATCGCTAAGGTTGCATATTCTGTACCTGTGACAGTATCTCTAAGCACTCTGCAAGGTTTGTTTTGAGGCCCACCTCGTGGTAGTGGCATTCTTAGGATGGCTTCTCAGGACTCCATTGTTCTCCTTAGCAAGACTGCACAGCTCTCCCGTGTTCACAAGTCCATGCATGTGCACTGGGATCTCAGCACAGGCCTCTGCCCCGAGCTTCCATTCCCACTGCATGCTAATCATTCCTTTGTTCTTCCCTTCATAGGCTCCTGGACCCCATCCCTAGCTCAAACAGATGCCAGCACAAGCACCTCAGGGGACAGCATTGGACTGGGAAGCCCTAAGGAAAGATTTAAGCCTCCCTGCTTAGCCATCTTGTGGATGGGTGTTAGCCCATCGGACGCTTTGCATTGAAAAGCCCAGCCCACTCCAGTCACCCTCCTACCCAAGGGTGTCCCTTAATTCAAGGACCTACCCTGATCACATGACTGTGTTAATTTTTTCCCTATGTGTCCACATCTCCCTTAACAGGTTATCACAGTCTACCACTAATTGGTAGTACTGTGCTCATCTTCACCTCATTTCTGTCTGCCTGCCTGCCTCTCCTCCCTCCCTCCTGCTCTGCTGCTCCCATACCCTGCTTCTCTAAGTCGCTTCTCCCTTGGCCACTAGCAGTCGTTACTATCTACCCTTCTACCTCTTCATACCCACACTGCAACCATCCTCTCCTGGACTCCCTTCCCTCTTTTCTCAATCTTTTCAGCTCTCCTCCCCAAACTACCCCACCTTAACCCCACGATTCCTCCCTCCCAGGTCTTGAACTGTGCACCCTTAGCTCCGTGGTCCATGGCTCTACCCGCCAACTGGACTTCCTCCCCAATGGTAGCATCTTTATCCCCTTATAGCCCCCACGCCATCTCCAGAGCCCCTGTTGTCCTCTGCCATGTACGCCCATCACCCCTCTTGCCCGGCTTCCTCCTTGGCCCTCTCACTTCTTCTTCTATACCTATATGCCCCTCTGATTCCTACTGATGCCTCATCCCAGTCACCATTCCTCAAGTCCACCTCTACCTTTGAACCTCACTGTACTGGCACAGCTCCCCCACTGCTATCACTCCTCCTCCACACACCCCCAGTGCACCCCCATCCACTGTTGGCTCACCTTACAGACTCCCCACAGCCCGCCCCTCTTCCTGGCCATTCCCATCCTCCTCCCTCCCCATCCCTATCTCCCTCTCTGAGCAAGCGCTTGTGTGCACCTCTCCTCTCATTGCAGGCTGAACCTGGCACTCCTCAAGTCTTATCCCTTCTTCTCTAGCTGTCTGCAAACATTCACCCCAACCTGGGACCCGCCCTTGTGAACCCTGCCATTCCTTGATGGCAAGTGGGCTTCATATTGCCATCTTGAACATCTGCAGCCTCCTAAAGAAATTTGATGGATTGCAAGGCTGGATTACCCAGCATCAACCGGACATCCATGCGCTTGTTGAAACGTGGCTTTCTAAGTCCACCCTGACTCCATCATTGCTCTACCTGGATACATCCTTTTCAGAAGACAGAGTCAGGAAGTGGAGGGCATTTCCATCTACATCTGCAACTCTCTTCAAGCACACCCCCACTGCACTTGGAACATGGTGCAGAAGCTCTCTCTCAAAATCATGCAAGGCAGCTCTATAGCTATGCTGATTGTCACCGCAGCCTATATACCTCCACACCACCAGCTCCCTGTCCTCCAGTCCTCACTTGACCACCTCTCCCAGCTCCCACCCAAAGCCAAACAACAATTGGCCATCTTAACATAAACTGGCTTTCCAGCTTGGCCACCCAGGCCAAAGATGCAGTGCTGCCTCAGTATCACCCAGCTGGTTACCCACACCACTCGACCAACCCCACTAATGCCTCCACCACCCTACTGGACATTATCCTAACCAACAGACCCCCAAAATCACTGACATCTCAGTACTACCCAATGAGCTAAGTAACCACTCCCTTTAATTTTCACCAGGTCCTGCAAGGTGCAGAAACCACCCCAGAACTGTCCTCCAGCAGCACCTAAAACCTGGCAAACTAGGTCAGCTCAAAGACCACCTCACCTGCTGGGACTGGACACTATTACCCTAGCTCCTGACACTGACACTGCTCTCAGTTACTTTATCAGCTCCTTCAATTCAGCCTGTGACTTATTCACACCCTCTCAAAATTTGATATCAAAAATCCAGGCACACTATGGATCACCCAATCCTAATTACTCAGTTGCAACACAGGGATAACCTCTGGCATAGAGCCTTTGACTAGGCAACCCCTCTGATAGACAAGCCTACTGGGCTGCTCGTAACAGCAGCACCTGGGCCATCCATAAAGCTAAGGTGGACTACTACAGGTCCCACCTTGCCTTCTCCTGGGGCTCGGCCTCAAAATTCTGGGACAATATTAAGGCACTCAACAGAAGCATATCCCCCTCTCAGCTTAACATCAATGGCTCAACTCACTGACCCATAATGCATAGCAGAGACCCTCAACTACACCTTTTCTGACCTCAACTCTGTACTCCCCAACTTTTCACCCTATCCAGCCACCTGCACCTCACCCCTTCTACTTCCACTCTTTCTCTTCAAGATGCCAAGCCTTTTGTGCTCAATGCCCTAAATGGTGCCAGTCACAGCAGTGACACACTGGACCTCAAGCTGCTTCATCTCTTTCTGGATGTTGTACTCTCCCCTTACTAACTTCCTTAACCATTCCCTCTGCCTCAGCCAGTTCCCTCCATCTGGAAACTGCAGTCATTACCCCCATTTACAAGAGTGGTGACCACACTCACGTGGGAACTACAGACCAATATCCATCCTCCTCCTCAAAAGCCTTAGAGAGGATAGTCTCAGATCAGCTCACTGACTATCTCACCACGCACAACCTCCTCTGCAAAGAGCAACATGGATTCCATCGGACCACAGCACTACCACTGCTCTAATTGAATTCTCCAGTTACATTCACTCTGCTCTGGACAAGTGATCACTAGCCAGTGTGGTTTTCCTTGACTTGTTGAAAGCCTTCAGTACTGTCAACCATCCCCTTCTGCGATCCGCCTTACTCAACTAGGCCTCTCCCAGAATGTCCATATCTGGTTTGCCAACTATCTCTCATCCCGCTCTCAGTGAGTCAAAGTTAATGGCACTACTTCTGAAAGCTGACCGGTCTGCTCAGGGGTAACCCAGGACTCTATACTAGGCCCATTACTCTTTAGCCTTTATCTCAATGCCCTCCCCAACAGCTGTTCTTACCGTGTCCTTCTTTATGCAGATGACGTGGTCATTTTCTCTGCCCACCCTGATCCTGGCTCCTCCAAATGCCCTCCAAAACTCCTTTAGTCAGGCTGAAGCCTGGCTCATCAACCGCAGGCTAGTGTTAAACCACAAGAAAACAAAGATCATGCTCTCTCACATACCAAAACAGATACAGAGACTCACCCCTACTGGTCCAGACCAATAAACACCTCCCTTCAAACAGGTAAATTCATTTAAGTACCTTGGCCTCACCTTTGACTCAGCCCTCTCCTTCCACTGGCATATCCACACCTCTGCTCAGCTGTAAGCTCTCGAATTGGTCTCTCTGCAGCTACAAGAACTGCTTCCTCCAGCCCTGAGACTGGCCATTATGTCCTCTGTCCCAACCCTCATTGACTATGGGCTCTGGTCTATGGGGCTATAGACAACACTGCCCTCAACCATGTCAAAATGTCCCTTAATTAAGCCTGCCATTTGCTCACAGGTGCCAACAGGCTTACCCACATCTACTCACTCTATTCCTTGGTAAATATGCTAGAATTTTGAGGAAGGCTACACTATTAAACCTGCCTCTTCACCAAGAAATTTCTGACTGGTTTGCCCCCCAGAACTGTCCACTCTTATCCACCCCACCATCACATCTCTACTCACCTGCAGCTCCGCCATATCCTCTCCATGTACCCAGAGTTAGGACATCTCTGGCCCAGAGATCTTTCTCTACAGAGCCCCAGCCTGGTTTAACTTCCTCCCACTGCCATTTCCTTTGAAAGTAGGCTAAGGCCATTTAAAACAGTGCTACACAACCATCTTTCACCAGCCATAGTTATACTTGCCCATAGCAGCTGTCCAACCCCTCTCATTTGGACATCTGCCTGCCAGTGTGGCTACTGTCTTTCCCTCCCTGACAAGGGACCTTTGGTCCTACTTTTATGTCCTGTATCCTTGTCCAACCTGCCAAGACCACCGTGACACCCAATCTTGCTGTGTTAGTTTGAGTTAGTTGTCTTGTTCTTTATGCTATTTTATTGCTACAATTATGACCTCTTCTTTAACTACCACCTTGTATAGGATATCTTAACTGTTTTGCTGTATTCTGTCTACACTTGTATGTTATTCTGACGTGGAGCCTTTGTAAATGAGTCTCAGACTCAAGGTTTGTAATTCCAATACCATTAATAAATAAAAAATAAAATAATTCCAAAGGGTCTTCAAACTTGCAAGAAACAGTGAAATTAAAATGGAAATGGTCTCTTACCAGTTCTCGGTGACAAAAGAATGTCAATATCACCTCTCTGGACTTGTGGCCTGGTGATCTTAGGCTGCTGGGTAGATGAAATCTTCAGATCAGATGCTTCCATGGCCTCCTACTGGACCCGGACTGGAAATCTTCTCCAACCTGCTAGGCTGATGAACCTGGATGTTATCACAGATGAACCTGGATGCTGCAGAAGCCAAGCCTGGATGTTGCTGCAGACAAACCTGGATCACCAGAAGAAAGGCACCTCCATCCTGGGTTACTGCCTTTTCTGTGGCAGATGGCTGAGCTGGCAATGGCTGCATTCACTTTTGGCAAGCAGGCACATTTTCAAGAATGGTACAAATTTCTGGGGTGGTACCATTCCAGATCTGAGGCATAGACTATCACCCTGGATGAACCATGCAACATTATAGAATGTTTCTTGGCCAGTTTGTCCACTATTCTCACAGAGTTGATCAACAAGGTCCTGCCATGCCTCAGAATTGCAGTCTCTCATACACACCTTAATTCAGATCCCTTGTTTGCTCTAGGGTGCAGGTTGGCACAAGCTTCCTCCCACAGTCAGGCATGCTTGTCTTTCTCAATTTCTTCCCATATCTACCTAGGGTAGAAATGGTACAATTTCCATACTTGGCCTCAGCTCATCTATGTACAATTCTCTCCTCCTTGCTGCTTTTGACTAACTCCAGTCCAAAAGCAGGGCTTGAGAGTGACTAGTCCTGGCTGAGCCAGTCATGAACATTTAGTGCAGAGAAAAAGCAGTCCATCTCTGCACTCAAGGGCACACTTCTTGAGCCTTCCTCCACATGGACATCAGGAGGTTCCATTGAAGCCCAGGCCATGGTGACTCACGGAGTCCCACTGAAGCCATTGCTGCTTCCTCCTCCTCTTCCACACATTCTGCCCAGGAGCTGGTGACTGAGCCAACCCCACAATTGTCTATTCTCCACTGTTGTTGGAGGCACTGTCCTCCCAACGACATGCTTCCTCCACCTGGACTCTCTCATGAGGCTTGGACTTGGGTCTTTCACCCATGGATCTACTGAACCTGCACTGGCAATGTCCAATTCCACCTCTGTGGTGTGGAACACTTACTTCCTCTGGGCCTTGCAAAGCATCAGTGCAGACAGTGTCCATAAACTCCTTTACAAACTCTTTGGGGTCACTTTACTGTAACCAGCCTGTCACTGTTGTTCCAATTCTACAGGGTCCCTTGTCTGTGTACAATTGGAGCTAAACAGAGCCGTTTCACTTTAGCTACCCTTGTGCCATCTGCCTTGCTCATCCCAAGTCGTGTTCTACAGACTGCAATGTGGAATTGGCAATACATCTCTTCCTGGCTTTAGGCATACTATGCACACATTAACCAGATAATTCGGCAAAACCACACCTCAGCGGGTGCTGTTGAACAGTTGTACAGTTGCTCAAGAATGGGCTAGTTCTTGTTCTTGTTGGGCTACATGCCCTGGCATGGAGCGGGTAGTGAGGAGGTTGCTGCACCATCTGTAATTAAAACACATAAGTCCCCAAATTACTATTTTGCAAGCACTCTGAGATTTGGTTTTAACACACTGGAAAAAATTCATAAATCGGCTGCCTGACTGCTGCAATTGTATTCCACAACTAACAAGAAACCATATGAAACTTTGTTTTGGGTTTGAAAACACTTCTAAAATGGCACTGCTTTGTTTATATTGCTGGCTAACCCCAACATGGCAACTGTAACTTTGCATCACACTCAGTTAAAAATTGCTAGGATTCAGTCTGGGTCTTTGCATTTCAACTGATATTCTCAATCATAAGTTCACTTTACTGTTTCTCAATCCATTACTTTACAAACACTCAGACCAGAGGGATCGTTTGTTTTAAAGTTCACTTTCTTGAAAATAGCCCTTTCACACACAAAGTCCAAGATTTAACAGTTCACAAACTCTCTTTCTCAGTACATTTGCTGCATTTGATCAAGTTCTTACACAGTTTTCCAACCATAGCACCACAGTCAATTTCTTCTATAAAGAGTACTTACAGGCAGTAGATGGTTTTCACCATCAATGGAATACAGCCTGCTGCCAACCTGAAGAAGGTATCTGGGGTAAAACAGGCTGTCGGTCCCACCGATCGTCGCTATAATCACCTCGATCACTCTCCAATTGATCGGAATACTGGCCTGAGCCCAGGTTATCTATGAAAAGTTAGAAAACTGTTGCTACAGAAGTGCTTCTGTTGTAAACAATTCCTCCTTCCTGCCACAGGAACTACATGCTGCTTCACACACTGCAGGCTGCTCCTCCAGGAATTTTCCACAAGCAGAGACTCAGGCAAGGGCAGGCTTAAATGCACTGGGACCAATCACATGATGCCATGCAAATGAGCTCTCTCTCTGCCACACTCCTGCATGGTGATTGTTGAGAAGGCAAAATTTAAACTGCAAACTGCCACTTTTTTCTCAGCTTGAAATTTCTGTGGGCAAGCATTTTAAGACATTTTCACTCAGTACTTGGTGCATTTTTCGTAGTGACTCCTCAAATTTCACTGTACACACTTGAAACTTTCTAAGCACTTAGAAAACACTGTCTTTTAAGTCCACAAATACTGTTCTCTGAAATTTGCAACTTTTAAACAGTTTTTAAGCATTTTTACCACAAGGCAAGGGCAATTATTTCTCAGTCCACAGATTCAAAGTAAACACACAAGCAGCAAATTCTTCCTCTTCTTTTCCACATTAACTCAGGCAGCAAAAGACTTTCAGGTGGCATTTTACTTGGCACTGCTTTGCTTTCGGTAAATGATCTTCTGTTTGGGCACCACCACCAGACAGGAAGATCCTAGACATACCCTCAGCATGCCTCTCACCCCAAATTAAATATCCCAAGATGTGCCCCCATTTTTGTAACCCCAGGTCACTTTTAACTAGTGTGCACACCCCTGATTGAAATCTGGAAACACTGGTGCCCATATATTGGCAAACCAATTTACTTTACAAACAGGTAGGTACTACCTTTGTGTTAGGATGTATACCTAGCTCAATGTCTAGAGGAAGAGAGGGTGGGGTACAGAAACAAAACAACATGAACCTTGTGTAAATGACACAACCCAGGTCCTGGTGGAGGCTGCTAGGCACATGCCAGATCTAACCTGCTGAGGGGCCCCAGTAAATCCACACAACCAGAAACAATAATCAGAATGTTGACAGCACTGACTGGGTTTATGAGTATGGCTTTATTCAACAGATGGAAAGTAAAAGCAGAAGTGGACTCCCAAGGGTCAATCCAGGCTGGATATGTACAGTTCACAAATTCTTCTTGAATGCAGTGCAGTTCATGAACAACAACAAAGCAATCTTCTTCCCAAATTCCCAAAAGGTGTATTAGTGTAACCTGGCCACGCACATGAACATTTTCCTTCCAATTCCCAAAAGGTGCATTAGTGGACACCTGGCCATGCACAATGAACATTTTCCTCCCATGAGTGCCATTTAGTGAACCTAAGCCACACACTCAGAACTCTTCGAATATAGGTGTACATTAGTGATACTTAGTCACACACCTTAACCTGCAGCTTGTCCTTGCTCAGATAAAATTGGTACCCTTTACAAACTAGGAAGCCCTACCTTGTAAGCAATTGTTTGTTTGTTTGTAAAATGTATTCCTTACAGGTCTCGAAAAGGATAACCTTTGAGTGTTTAGACTCATTTTCAATGGGTTCCAAGTTCAGATAATAACAATAATCTCAGTTACAAAAATAAAAAGCAATACATAGTGCATAAGAAATACATGTTACAGAGAAATACTATATTGCTCCCATGCTCTGTTTTAACCTTAAATATCAACATCTATAACAATTATAAAAGTACAAAGTCTAAACCTATACATCCTGCTTTAGTAGTAACTTTAGCAGTAGCCATGTGATCAAAAATGATAATACATTAACATTCAGAAATAGTTATGAATAACTATTAATGGAGAGTGTGAAACAAAAAGTGCATTACCTTTTACTGGGAACACTATCAATTCATTTAATGTACTTCTGATTTTAACCAGTTCTTGATCTTATACCAAGGGACAATTGTCTTTTTTTTCAAATAGTCTGGTAATCTGTTCCACAGTTTAAGCCCAGTCACTATTAATGCAGAGTTTGCCCTTGCCATTCTAGTTTTTAGGATTACTAGTTCCAAATGTTGTGCTGATTTAAAATCTGCTCTAGATATATATATATATATATATATATATATGGAACAATTCATCCAGATAAGGAGGGTCTTTTGGTTCAATTGTTGGTGAACTAGATGCATTATATGCAAATTTCTATGCTCAGTAAGACTGGTCCAGTTTAAGGCACAGTGCAAAGTGTGCCGGTGAGTCAAGTGAGGTGCATCTAAAGCAAACCTTGTAAATCTATTCAAGGCTATGTCTAACCTTTCCAATAAGGTTTTGATGCACCAGCATACACCATGTCCCCATAGTTAGATAACATAATTATTGTGGAATTGATTAGATGGGCCCTGACTTTATTAGGAATGCAGCTCTTTAATCTATGCAAAGCTCCTAGTCTACCATGTAGTCTTTTAATCAAATTTTCTATATGTATGTCCCATTTTAAGTTTGTATCTAACCACATTCCCAAATACCTATATGACTTTACCTGTGTTAATGTGTGATTGATCAATGTTTTGATTTGAAGTGAGCTTGTTTCAATCACCTGCTTATTATCAAAAATCATAACTTGAGATGTTTTACTATTTAATTTCAAATTTCATGATTTATAGTATTTTGTAAAATGTCAAAATCACTTTGAAGCACTTCCTGAATTTTATGAGAAGAAGCAGCTTCAGTATACAAATTACATCATCTGCATAGGAGTGGTGCTGTACACACGTTTTATTAGGGTACCAGCACCATTTGTATACAGATTAAACAAAAGTGGGCCCAACACCAACCCTGAGGGACTCCAGATTTAACAAGTGTGGGCTGAGATATAAACTTTCCTAGTGTAATCTGCTGAGTCCTATTAGTTAAATAGTCCTTGAACAATTCAGGGCCACTTGGTTGAAGCCAGTGTCCTTTAATGTGTCTAACAATGCTGTATGACTAAGCGTATCAATGCTTTGGACAAATCTATACATATGGCCCCAACCAGGTGGCCCCTAACTAATGAGAACTGAATGTGAGATGTCACCCTTAAAGCTGACATTGTACTATGGTTAGAACGAAAACCTGACTGGTACTGGTTATATATTTTATTATCGTCCAAGTAGGTCTGTAATTGCTTCCTACAAATTTTCAAAAGCTTAGATATTATTGGGAGTAAGTATATTTGTCTATAATTTTGAATTTCATTTATTTTATCTGATTTGTATATCAGAATTACTCCGCCTTCTTCCAGGCACTTGAAATGTACCAGTAGTCAGAGACAAATTGTAAATGTAGGAAATATATTGTGTGCTACTACCAGGGCCACAAATTTTAGCAGGGACGTGGAGATGCCATCTGAACCTGGTGCTTTTTTACATCTAGTTTAAGCAATTTATCTGTAACTCTTTAGTACAAATCAAGCCAAAAGTGAAATCCACTTTATTCAATACTTCCTGTTTATTTTTAACTTCCTTTCTTAAGTTCTGTCCACTTTTGTCCCTTGTTGTTTCTTGTTCCAGGTCTTCCCTGCCTTGCCTCTCTCTCAACATCCTCCACTAAACTTCCAAAATCTATAAAAATCTATTCATGGCATCTGCAACCTGATCAGATGTTAGAATATTCTCCTCATTAATATTGAAGGAGCCAGGGACATCTTTGGTTTTTCACCTTTAGTTTAGAATACAGTTTCAGAAATTACAAGGATCCTTAACATTCTTTTTCTTCAAAAAATTACTAAAACTGCAATTTTAGCTTTTTAACCTCTTTGAATAGTGGTTTCTCAGTTGATGGTATTTATTCCATGCGATTTTAGTTTTTATCGCTTTGGCCTCTCTCCACAGTTTGACCCTGCTTTTTCTTATTATGCCCAAAGTCTCATTATACCATTCTGCACTTCTTTGTTTCACTCTTTTTTAAACTGGAGCATGAAAATCACAAACCGCAATAAATTCAGAATAAAAATATTCCCAAGCACTATCCAACCAGGAATAAGAAATAGGTGGTCCCAATTTCTACCTCTAGATCAATCATAAATGCTAGATAGTCAAAGTGCTTCATTTGTCATAATTCCTAACATTGTGCCTTATTATTTTAAATTTTGCTTCCAGATGCAGTATGTGACCTGATGGTCACTAAATGCCTCCAGCAGTACACCATACTGAATATATTTATCAGGATCAGTCATTAAAATTAAATCCAAAATCGATGACTGGTCTTCACTCTTAGGGTTTATTCTAGTTGGGGCCCTTATTAACTGAGTCAACCCTACTCCCAAGGTCAGTAGGTTAGATGGTGTTCTTCTCACCCTTGGCCCCAACCAACAGTCTCTGCCATTCTTCAGGGTTACACCATTGAAACCCCATTCCCCACTGAAATGCTAGATGTCCCACACTTTAACTTTTCACTCACTGGGTGATCAGAAAATAAACTGCACTCACTTGGGTGAACAGTTTAACAGTACTTCACCCACTTGGGTGAAACTAGGGCACTGACAGGTGCGATCCAGCCTTATCTATGGGCACACATACTCCAGACTATTGAATCCCTAAGAAATGTGGAGATCTGGTCTCCTAGAACAGTATCACAGAGGTTGTCCCACACACAGGACATGGAACAACAAAAGAAAAGAAAGGCATTCTCCTGGGTAGCCGATCAAACAGTCTCTTTCAGGGCCTATCCAAGGCAGCTAAAACACCCAAAGAATATCCAGGGATTGTCCCTTGATTCCATGGAGAACAAGTAGTTCCTTCCACTTCACTGGGAGTAGAAATCATGAAATTCTGTTGTAACACTGGTCTCCACCACTTCACTGGAAACTGGAAATGTCATTCCACTAGAGGGAGAAATCCTGGCCCTCTTCTCAGAGCCCACTGGCAATCCTTCTGCCACTCTCACCTCCTCACTGAACAAGTGACAACTACAGACTGCAATTGAACTGAGCATTCTAAGCCCCCAGAGCAGCTATCTACACAGGGTGGCTTGTGCAGCTGTGAGAGTTCTAATCATTCTTCCCTCAGGCTAGCTGAGTAAACAATGATGTCATTATGTAAGGATCCCCTAATGACCTCCCTACCAGCTGTCTGCTGCCTTTCTAACAATAATACTGAAAGGATTCATAACCCCAAGGGACTGAGTGGTTACATATATAATTACCGATGAATGTAAATATTATACAGTTTTCAGACATTTTCAAACTTCATAATACATTAGTGATAATACAAATATGCATATTAGTAACCATGTATTACAGTGTTTCTCTCACACTCAGTCTAATATCAGCAGTTTCAACATTCACACTGAAGCACATGCTGTCAAAATACTCCTTTTAGTGCTCCATTACATCATGAAATCAGTTTCAGACATTCATTTGTGGCTACAATAAACTGCTTCTGTTCCTGCCATTCCGCTGCCAGCCTCTATTGCCATTCCACTGCCAGCCTCTGTTGCTGCCCACTGCCAGCCTCTGTTGCTGCTCCACTGCCAGCCTCTGTTGCCATTCCACTACCAGCCTCTGTTTACATTCTTCTACCAGCCTCTGTTGTCATTTCACTACCAGCCTTTGTTGCCATTCCACTACCAGCCTCTGTTGTCATTCCACTACAGCCTTTGTTACCATTCCACTACCAGCCTCTGTTGCCATTCCACTACCAGCCTCTGTTGAAGGCCCTTCAAAACTTTCAGACTCTTTGGGCTGGGTTACAGAATGCACCAGGGAGTGAATGTTAACATATTTAATCACATGACAACCATGAAAAGTCTCCTCTGGTGAAAAGTTAATCCATGCATTATGTGCAACTCTGATTCAGACTAATGGTATAATCAGGCATATTTAAAACACCAGTGCAGTCATTTGTCCTTATTAATAATGCTTTATTCTCCTGTGCAGCATCACTAATACTTTTTTTTCTCCTGGTCTCTTACTGTGTTGCAGTTCCTTGACGACAATTATCAGGCTATAAGCAATCAGCACAGCTGAAGTTTATTGCTTAAGTTGAACTTTACATTTACATAGTTATAAAATCTAGTTTAATTGAATGCACACTAAACTGTGAATAAGCAAATGTGCTGTTTTTACTACTCACAATACAACATTTCAAAAAAATGTAATTATAAAAAAAAACTATGAGAAGTGATGGCCAAATTTGTTATTTTTATACATCCTTAGTGTGTGATGTCTGAATAAACCTCTCAAGGTTCACACCAGAGGTTTATAGATATCACACACCTTGGGTGACAAAAGGAATGGGGAACTATGTGTGCTAATGCAAGGAGACTGAACAATAAAATTCCTGCCCTTGAGGTAGACCTGGATCTGGTGACCATAACAGAATCATAGACACCAACAATCAGAGGGGTTGTTTTATATGTGAGGGAAGATATAAAAGCCATGGAGATACAAGAACATCAGTGAGAGAAAGAAGGGCTAAAGGTTCTATGGTCAGTTTAGAAACAAGGTCTGGGGCCTTATACATATTGGGGATGGTGTACAGACCTGTACCGGATCAGAATGGAGAAGGCAAGACTAGCATGGTCAGAATCACGCTATCAAAATAGTAAAGATAAAAGAGCTACAGGGATAGTATAGTGCAGGTGAGATTAGCACTATCCCTGTAGCTGTTTGCTGTGCAAAGGAAGAGGGAAGGAGGATGTAATGTCTGTTAGGTGGTCTGCTGCTGAGCAGCTGCTGTGGTGCAGACATTGGTGCCACAGGCAGTGGTAGGTGGCAGAATGCTGGTGGACTGGAGTTTGATTCCTGGTCCTGAACTTATGCTTGTGGGTTTTTTTTGTCCCAGGACTGTTGCTTTTTTGTTTCTCCTTCCATGGTTCTTCCCTTCCTTCCTTGAGTTGTCTCCTCCTGAAGGTGATTATATTTATTTGTGGGGTTCTGGGGTCTGCCCCCAATGGGGAGTGCAGTGGGGCAGACCCCTCAAGCAGACCCCAATAGGATTGGTGGGGCAGACACCCTCAAAACATAATAGTCAGGTTATTTCTTTTTACCCATGGTAGCGGTCAGTGTGTCTGTGGACCGCTACAATTGGTATTGTTTTGCAGGTCACCTTTGGTTGGGTGCTGTGATTGATTGTGCTGTTTTGTGTTCATCATTTTACCATGCCGTTCTGGTGTTCACTGTTCTGATCTAGTGCCGATAGACCAGCAGCAGCACAGGAGAAAGAGTTAGGCAAGGTCTTGGAGAACACCGCTGGCAGAATGGCAAGCAAAGTGGAGGTATTGATTATGGGACTTTAATATGCTGGATGTAGACTGGAGCACTCTAGCCACAGCTACATTAAGAAGCAGGACGATCCTCTACTCTGTTCAGTATTTCTCAGGCAGCTGGTTATGAGGCCCACTAGAGATGGTGCAGAGCTGGACCTGGTACTTATGAACAGGGACAGCATTGCAGACATCACAGTGGGTAGCCCCCAGGAACAAGTGATAACCATATGGTGTGATTTGGCATATGAATAGGGCAAGAGAAACAACACACTAGGATGAAGGTTCTGTACTTCAGGAGAGCAGATTTTAAAGAAATGGGTGACTCCATCAGTAAATACCTTGAAGAGGGTGATGTCTAAGGGAGTGTGTGTGGAGGGACAATGAACAAGGATTAAGAAGAAAATAACTAAGGCAATGGCAAGCTGTTTGAAGGAAGAAATCAAGGGTAGGATGAGGAAGAGGCCACTAGCATCCTCAAAGGAGGTGGATGTGGCAGTAAGGAGAAAGAAACAGCTTTGGGAAGCACAAGATGACCCAAATGGAGGGGGACAGGGAGTTATATCTAGATAAACAAAGAGAGGCAGGAAAGAGGGTGAGGGCAGCTAAGGCACAAATAATGGAGATGATCACCAAGGAGGGCAAAAGGGGGATACAACTTTCTTCAGGTATGTGAATGAAAAGAGGGAAGCAAGAGATGGGATTGTGAGTATCAGGAGAGTGGGGCTGTGCAGAAGAAGATCAAGAAAAAGCTAATATTTTAAATGAGTACTTATGCTCAGTATTCACAGTGGGGGGACACGCCCAACACATATCAGCAGGCACTGGGAGAGGGAGTGGACACAAGTCCATTCTCAGAGGAGGGAGTCCAAAGGGATTGGAAGCCGAAATGAAAACAAGAAAATGGGGTCAGGTGGGATTCACCCAAGGGTACCAAAAACTGAGCACAGTGCTAGCCACCCTCTGGCAACACTATTCAGCACCTCATTGGAGACAAGGTAGTTCCAGAGGACTGGAGGAGGGCCAGTGTAGTTCCTCTGCACAAGAGTGGTAGTGGGAAGAGACTATCAGTTATAGCCATTCTCACATCAGTGGTAGGGAAAATAATGGGACCCTGCTGAAGGAGAGGCTGATGGAGTACCTGCTGGCAAATGGACTGCAGGACCACCAGCAGCATGGTTTCACAGGGGAGAATGTCTTGCCAAACACTTCATATATTTCTTGGACTGGCTGAGTAGGGAGGTGGATCCAGGGAAGGACAATGGATGTGGCCTATTTGGACTTCAGTAAGGCCTTTGGCACAGTGCCACACAGGAGGCAAATAAAGAAATTTAGCAATCTGGGGTTGGGAGAAGATGGTAGCAAAATGGTTGAAGGATAGGAGACAGAAGATGGTGGTAAATGAAGTCAGTCAGGGATGGGAGAGTGACCAGTGGAGGGACACCCGGTGTCTTCATAAGTGACATTGCTGAGGAACTGGAGGGAAGGTGTGTTTTGTGATGACACAAAAATCTGCAACAGGGTGGACACCCAGGAAGAGTGGAGAGAATACAAAGGAACCTCAGGAAATTATAGGAGTGGTCTAGGGGTTACAGCTGGGTTTCAATGCCAAAACAGCAAAGGGATGTACCTGGGCAGGACAATCTGGGGCTATCTATAAATGGGGGGAGGGTACCACAATCACCAAGCAAGAGAGGGACCTTGGGGTAATCATGACTGATGATCTCAAGGTGGCAAGACAGTGTGACAAGAGAGTAGGAAAGGCTAATGGGATGCTGGGAAGCATAAGGAGAGTGATTTCAGCAGGTGATGGAAGGTGGTGTTGCCTCTGTGTCGCAACTAATGAGACCCTACCTAGAGTACTGTGTCCAGTTCTGGAGGCCGACCTCTGCAAAGACACTGATGGGGTGAAAGCAGCCCAGATGAGGCCTACCAAAATGATGCAGGGTTGCAGAGAAACTGTAGAGGAGAGGCTGCAGGAGCTCGTATGTATTCACAGGAGGAGAGAAGATCAAGAGGGACATGACTGACACCTATAAATACCACATGGGGTGAACAAGGTACAGCAGGGGAGGCTGTTTAAAGAAGGAGGAGCACCAGAACATTAGGGCATGAAAGGAAGTTTTGGGGGGTTAAGAAAGATGTGAGGAAATACTTTACAGAAAAGGTGGCAGACAACTGGAACAGCCTGCCAGAAGAGGTGGTGGGGAAGACAGTGGTGAGCTTCAAGCATGCATAGGATAGGTACATGGGCAAAAAGTAGAGGAAAGGGATGAGAGGGACACCAGAGACCAGACAGAGTCGAGGTTGCAGCAATAGGCAGGGATATAGGGCAGACAACATGGGCCTAGCGGTCCTTTCTATCAACAAATTCTGTTTCTGTGTTTCTATGACACCTGAGGACAGATTAGGCAAAATGTTCAAAGTTTTAGATAGTATAGGAACCCATTAACCTTAAATGTCCCAGCTCAATCTGTACATGGTGCCCAGATACAGATTTCATGAAAAGTTAAAAGTGGAAAAGTTTTAGATATAAGATGTTTTTGTATGATCTACAGCCAAAATGACAAGACATTAAAGCATTAACACTGGCAGGGGTACTAATGCTTACCTTCTGTAGATACTTTTGTATTTCCATTTAAAATAGTTTGTAGTTGTTAATGCATTTGGATATAAAAACAATGTTCTAATATGGTCAGCTAAAAAATAAAATAAAATGAGATAACACACTACATATCTTACGTAGAAAAATTCCTGTTATTGTGTTTTTGTTGTCTTTCTTAATGACACATTCACTGAAGTTAAGTCATTATGTATAATGATACATACAGTAGATATAATTTTTATCAATCAAAACTCCATAAATAATACAATACATCCATACCAGCGGCATAATTTAACAAGAATTATAGGGTTGCCAAGCTACTCCAGACACTACATTTTACATGAATACATCCTTGGGAAAGTTTGTTTAGGGGTTACTAGAAATTACATGGAACATCATAGGGCTGCAAAGCTATCACAGCGGTCTCAACTGCAACCCATAGCCACCCGTAATGACACCCTGATACATACATATTGTTCAATGTCAGTAGCAGAAGTCCAGATTTAGGTAGCTTTTAAAGAGAAGGAGATAATCCTGATATTGAATATGTACTTGCATCTATAATATATACTTGTCTATATGGTACAATGAGAAAATGTGACATTTAGAAGACATCTATTTTATGTAGATTTTATCACATTTTAAAATGTGTTTTGTTTTTCTGTTTCATTCTATGTTGTTACTGGGATTAATTTTAATTGATCAGTATTTATATCATCCAATTATAGATGCTGACATACAAATATACCTAATGAAGCCTCATTTTGGGTGGTGCTATCTAGGGTGCTTGCCTCAGCATGTAACCAATAGTGTCTGTTGAGTTTTCTAAATAAGTTTTATTTTACAGCCTCACATCACTATTCTTCTGTGTACTGATTTTCTTTTGGTTTTGTGACATACAACTGTGACTCGTCATGGAACCCTGCCTCTCCAGTGTCCATGGACAAAAGCCACTTCCATGCCAGCCAAGGGAGAAGCTGATTTTCCTCATGGTTCCACTCAGCTTTGAATTTCTTTGCATTTTATTATTTTACTCTCATGTTACTCACAGCAGGAACATTTCTGTTTTTGCAAATGGATGTTTTCTAAAAAATCTAATTGTGCCTGTTTGGGTGCAGCTAAATACATAGTGAACTGGGTGGGTAACTGGCTAGAGGGAGGCAGCAGAGGGTGGTGGTCAGTGGGGTTAAATTAGAAGAGAGGAGGTTATGAGTGGGGTTTCAGAGGGATCAGTCCTGGATCTGGTCCTCTTCAACATGTTCATTAATGACATTGGGGAAGGAATCCAGGGCAGGTTGTGTCTCTTGGCAGATTACACAAAACTATGTTAGAGGGTGGATGGTGACGAGGGAATAAGGAAAATAGAGACCTACAAAAGCTAGAAGGGTAGTCCAAGGTCTGGCAGTTAAAATGCAATGCTAAAAGTACAAAGTAATGCACCTAGGGAAAAGAACCCCAACACAGACTGCTGGATGGGAGGAGAGACTTAGCACTACAGATGAGGAATGGGATCTGGAGTTATCATTAGCAACTCATTTAAGCAATCGAGTTACAACAAGGCCTACAGCAAGGCTAACAGGATGCTGGGATGTACTGGGAGGGTATTGATAGCAGAAGAAAAAAGATAATACAAATCCCTGGTGAGGCCTTACCTAGAGTACTGTGCCCAGTTCTGGAGTCCTCACCTCAGAAAGAATAATGATAGGCTGGAGACAGTGCAGCACAGAGTAACAAAATGATTCAGGACCAGCAGGGCAGATCCTATGAGTAGCGCTCAAGAAACTAAATATGTACTCACTGGAGATCAGAAGGAAGAGAGGAGATATTATAGAGACCTTCAAGTTCCTTAAAGGAATTTACAAAGTGAACTGGGGAACTGCAGTACTTATCCTGAATACCAATTTATTGTCACATGGACACAAATGGAAATTAACAGGAGGTTGGTTCAGGAGGGATGTGAGGAAGTACTAATTTATGGAAAAGGTGGTGGAACCTTGAACAGTCTGTCAACTGAGGTGGTGGGTGTGAAAACAGGGATTCAAGCAAGGCTGGATCATAATGAAGAGAATAGTGGTTGCCAGGGGTGACAGGACCAGGGATGAGAATAGAAAGATGATGGGGAGGGTTACATTAGGTTCCAGGGATTATACATAGATAAATAGATATATAGAAACTGTCAGCAGATAAGACTGCCAGGCCCATCCAGTCTGCTCATTTTATTGCTTGTAAAAGCAGCCCATTACTCTACATGGTCATTGGCTGTAGCTTTACATGCCCATTACTAGTGTTCCTTTATTCCTGCCCCATGCATGTTTAAATCCTACCACCATATGTACAGCCACTGCCTCCTGAGGCAGGGTATTCCATACATCCAGCACCTCTCAGTGAAAAGAACATCTGGACATTTCTCTTAATCAGCCTCCATCTAGTCAGATGTCATGTTCTCTGGTCCTGGTATTCTTTTTGAACTGGAAGATAGTTTCCCTTTAACCTTGTTTATACCCTTGAGGTACTTGAACATCTCAATCATATCGCCTCTCTCCTCCTTTGCTCCTGGGTGTACATATTGAGGTTCCTCACCTCTCCTCATAAGGCTTTTGCTGTAACCTCTGACCATCCTCATCACCCTGCTCTGAATTGCTTCCATCCTGTCAATGTCTTTACAAAGGTGTGGTTTCCAGAACTGCACACAGTACTCCAGATGAGGCCTCACCAAGGTTTTGTACAGTGGAACTATTACCTCCTCCTCCGCTCGTGATACCCCTCCCATTGCAAACCCAACATCCCACTTGCCTTCCTACTGCCTTGGCTGCCTGCCTGGTGACTCTTCAGTCAGCTGTCATAATGACCCCCAAGTCCCTTTCCTCCCTTGTAACTGTCAGCAGCTCACCCTCATCCTGTAGCTTGCTCCTGGTTTTACTCCCACGTGCATGATTTTGCACTTCTTTGCATTAAACTTCATTATAGGGAACTTGTAGTGCTAGGTGGAATTTTCTAATTTCGCGGAATGAAATTCAGCAGAATTTTCAAAATCCTCCAAAATTCCACCAGAAACAAAATGGTGAAATTCACAGCAGAAAATAGTTGTGGAATGATTTTCTGTGGGAAAAATGCTGTTCCTTGAATATTATTCTGTGGATCACAGTAGGCAGAATTCAGAAGAACCAGTGAAATTCTGGCGGAAATTCTGCCGACGGAATGGTCATTACACACTAATTCCACTGGCAGAATTCGCATTCCTCACAGCACTAGGAACTTGGGCAGACTAGATGGACCTCTGGTCTTTTATGGTTGTTCATCATTGTCTATGTTTCTATGTTTTCACAGTATAAATTTCCTGCTGTTTCTTAACCTTGACTCCTCAGTTTCTGGAGACTGGGCATTTTGATAATCTTCTTAATTACAACAACTGGAGGATGTCAGATAAATAAATATGTTGCTATTCTGGTCTGCCTCTTAGCCTGCTGTCCAAGGCACTGTACATTCAAGGGCTTTTTTTTTGCCTTCAGGTTTCACCTTCTCCCTTCAGCATTATGTGGCTTGGTTATTTATTCCTTTAGTTTACAAACAAAATGTTTATTGCGTATTGGTCCTAATAAAGAACAAATCCAGAACAAACGGCTTGATATTTTTATTGGACCAACAAGGATGTTACAAAAGAACAAACAGCTTTAGCATTTGGACCAACAAGTCCTTCTTTGGAAGCCTAATGAGAGTTATTTAGAAAATCCCAGACTTAACACTTAGAACATGCAGAAAGAAACATAAATAATTCTCACTGGTTTAAAACAGGCCTTCAGAAATAATTAAAGTGACATTGGAGAGCTTGAATATCTAAAGTGTGATTTCAGCTGAACAAACTTAAAGGTCAAAGGTTGGCCAGCGATAACAGCAGGCAGAGAGTTCAAAATACAAGATACAAACTAGCACTAGCACTTTTCTGTATCTGGCACTTACACTGACAATTGATGTTATCTTGTATAAAATCTTGTTACAACAAAGCCTTAAGGTTTCTGGAAAACAATAGCTTGTTGAGAGTATATTGGAATATATCTCTAGCCAGCTGTACTTTCATCAGTGTGATACCCTTACTCATTTTGGGTAAACATCACTTTCATGATTCTATATGCCAAGTAAAGATAATTCCTGGTTTGTAATTTTAGGGCTTATTTTCTATTATTTTTACTTGGTAATATGTTACATTTGGCATGCAGTTGTTTTCTCCAGGGTCATGTTATTATCACAGGCTCTATTCACAAACAGAGTTCTGAGCAGAGTTGAAGCTGGATTTTACTGATGTACTGTTACCTCATTCGTGAAGTATGTGTCTTCAGAGGTTTCTTCACTTGACATGTGATTTAGTGAGCAGAGAATCTTAATTTTTTTTTATCAATTAGACCGATACATGGTATAATATATGTGGGTTGAACTCTCTGCCTGCTGTTATCTCTGGACAACCTTTGACCTTAAGTTTGGTTCAGCTGAAATCACACTTTAGATAGTCAAGCTCTCTAATGTCGCTTTAATTATTTCTGAAGCCTGTTTTAAATCAATGAGAATTAGTTCTGTTTTTTCTGCATGTTCTAAGTGTTAATAATATGGGATTTTCTAAATAACTCTCATTAGGCTTCCAAAGAAGGACTTGTTGGTTCTGAAGCTAAAACTCTTGTTCTTTTTGTAACATCCTTGTTGGTCCAATAAATGTATCAAATCATTTGTTCTGAATTTGTTCATTTAGTTTAGGAATTTTGAGGCAAACACAGTGATTCCAGATCTTTTCTAGGGATATGTGTTTATATGAGGCAATATTTTGAAGTTTTTAGTGAACTTTGACAGCTGCCAGTGTGTTTCTTCTCATTTTCCACAGTAGCCTTTGGATAGGATTTGAAAGCTGAGTCAGAATTTTGATGCACTTTCAGTAAACTGTGAAGTTTCAGTGCATTTTCAGCTGTGTCATCTTTGTGATATACTTTCCTTTAACTGCAGAATTTTTCTAGGCAATTTCAAATTGCATAATTTTGGGTGTACTTCACCACAACCCAGACAGTGTTTGATGCACTTTGATCTGTGCAAAATTCTGATGTGGTCTCATGAATAGTAATGCAAATTCAAGTTGCTTCATTTCTGATGCATTTCCAATGTTATTTGCTGGTTTTGTTACAATTCTTATCTTCTGGAAATTTCTGGTGCATTCTCCAATTAAAGTTATGCTCACCTTCAGTACACACTGGCTTTTTTAAAACTGAGTCACAATTTAGGCAACAGTTTAGAAGGCATGGTATTCTATATGCAGTAAATGTTTTTAACAAGAAAGGGAATGCTTGGCACATGAGCATCAGATAATGCTAGCTTTTCAGTTTGCAATACCAAACAGTTGTCTTGTATACATAGAGAAGGTACTTGAGGCTTTACTTTTGTTTGTGGCAGTAAGTGCTGCAACGGTCACTCCTAAACTATCTCAGTGAGATTTTCAATGGAAAATCATGTCTGGGACTCTGAGAAGTCAGCTAGCTTAAACAGTCACTTTAATTCAGCTGCCCCTGCTTCTTGAAGCCAGCACAGTCACATGCAAATTAACCAGGACATCATTCATTAGATGAGGATGAAAATAAGGCTTTTCTGAAGTATAGATTACCCTAGATCTTATGTGTGCTAGGAAACACACCTCAGCAAGATGATCTAGAAGCACATAAAGTGTAGATAATCCAAACAAACTTCAGGGGTGAAATCTAGAAAAGAAGAAGGTGAGTGACCAGAGAACCCACCAGATGCCTATATTATGCCCCTAAAGACCTCAAGTGTACTAAATTCTTCGTCCAAGAAACTTGTAAGACTGTGCAGTTGTCGAGTTAAATCCCCTGCTACCAAGATGGTGTCTTGTGATCCTAACCACATCAAGAAATGCAGCTATGTGTTTTTCCTAAGGTTGATCATTTTGCACAAATTCTTTGGAATGAATTGGGTGAGTTGGTACAAAAAAAACAAAAACAAACAAACAAACAAACAAAACTGTTTCTAAATTATACAAAAATCGCTACCCATTCCAAGAAGTACTTAACAAGAAATTATAAGTCTCTCCAGTGATGGATGCTATGATTTCACAGTGGTCAAACCAACATTATACAATGGGTCCAGGAATTCTGAAACCTGATTGGCTGACTGGCACAGTTTGCCCATTGTAAATCCTGGCATGACCAATGGGAAAAGTGCCAGCCAGCTGCATGTGGAATCACCTCATTTGTAAATCACTCCAACCAACCCAAACTTCAAACTAAAACTCTGCCATATTGCTTTCTTGTTAACTGCAATGGACAACCATGAAATTCAAAACAATGGACTGCTCATTGATTTAATCACTCAAGAAGAAGCCCTAAACCCACTGCAAAATAAACTTTTCTTTCTTTCTATCACAGCTTTTATCATCATAACAGGTCCCAGCTTGCACTCACCTCCTCTCACTCACCTTTGTTCCACTCCACTCTCAGCTCCATTCTCAGCCGGGAGTCCCAGTCTCTCATTCAGGTTGCCTCCCACTCTTCTGTCTGTCTCCAGGGCCATCACTTGAAATTAAAAAAGCCAATAAACCATCCATTGTACATATTTAACCTCCCTTTGGTTGCAGAAACTTTGTCAAGCAGCTTGTACAGCTTCCCATAACACAGAAGCTGCTCATGGCATGCAGCAAAACCCATTAAGACAGCTTGTCACATCAAGCTTAGTTTTAAAGCTTAATGCACCACACTCTCACAGAAAAACAAAACCTTAAATGGGGCCAGGACTCTACTTGTTTATCTTCACAATCTGTCCAGCTCCAGGACACCTCAACCCTCAGAGACAAAACAAAATTTTGCATTAGAAGTGAGATTTTTGGGGAGCTAGCCCAAATCTACATTTCTGACTCTCCATCTGAATGTTGTTTTCTTCCCTCTGCTTTTCTTTGGCATCAAAACAAACTGTGGACATGAGGGAGGGAGGACTGCATCTTTTGGAGATTGTACATTGATCCACCCCAGTATTAAAACAACAAAGAGCCTTAATTACGGGGATTATTCTACCTAGCAAATGGGAACTATTTTCTGTGGTGCAACAATAAACTCAATAAAATTATTTAAAGTAACAAAAACTGTACTTTTCTTTAATTTCTTTCTTACAGAAAGTGAAGGAAACATTGTATCATTATTAATCACTCCAGGGTGTGGTTATGCTGGGATTAACTCACTTCTGGTGTGGTTTGCTCACTCAACCTATGGCCTCATTATCAATCCACACCAGGCCTGGGTATAACCCAGCATAACCCACACCCCTGTCATGGTATATTGTTTAATTGATACTGATAGAGGGAGGAACCATGTTGGTTGATGCTAATGATAAGCAAGTGAATGCAGTGCATCATTGCGCCTTCTTGACCTTAGGTGTCACTTTGAATGTCTCACTGGCCTGGGGTCTGGTAGCATGAGCTTAATGTGAATGGACTAAGTTATTGGCAAATGGTCCACTAGAGGTTTCAAGTTACGTATGTTTCTCTTTGTATAGACATATAGAATAGTGGATGGGCGACCATCCACAACAGGCTGTGTTCCCTCAATGGAGTTGATGACATCATTGAGACCTTGAGAGCGAAGCTTGAGAGGTCTCACTGATGTCATCCACTTGAAAGGAAAATACAGTTTCAGTTGTGGGATGGTCGCCCATCCACTGTTTTATATAGTATATGGTTAGGCTTATTTATTTTTTTATTTTGCTGGTAACCTCATGTATTTTTTTTTATTTGGTGTTCTTGCTCCCGGCCTATGTCTTGTTGCTGCCTGCCACTGGTTTCTGCTTCACTGCACTCCTGCTGGCTGGGGTTCTTTCCACTCCTGCTCACTCTTTCTGACAGTGGCACCATTTAATTTTAAAAAATAAATGAGGAAAAAATAGTTTCATGACACAAAGCCGTCTAAGGCTATTTGTGTCAGAAGCAGGAAGGATCCCGGTTCTGCGCTCCATGCCCGCTTAATCGTGCTGCAATGTTTTACTTTTTTTTCTCTGAAGCAGCCAGTCAAGCCAGCTAATCAGGAGGTAGGAGTTAAAGTTGTTGTACTATCGATGTGACATCAGAACGATAGTACAACAACTTTTGGACCTTTGAACTGTCCTACAACAAGATTTGAAAAGCCACTGATTTCAATGTGCAATAATCCCTAACCATATACTATAAATGCTTTCTAGGAATTTCTGTTTTAGACTTCCTGAAGCTGTCTGCAAGGAGCTTGGAATTTTCTATTGTGGCAATCACAGCCTGAAAGATAAGACAATGGTCATTGGAACAGGATACTAAGAACCACTCAACAGTTATGAGTAGCCCAGTAACAGTGTGAAACAAAACAGAAATAATAAATTGTATAAGACTTTAGAAACAGAGGATCTGTTTTTCATATATTAGAATATCTTTTCCTAGCAGTATGAGATTCAGAATGGGCAGGTTAAATTTTGCTTTGTAAATGTTTTCTGTTATATGCCTACCAGTTCTTGTGTTGCATCTTTGGTTGATTTATTCAGATGTTTTTCTCCTGAATGGAAAAACATGATTGAAGTAATTGCCATGAATATAGGGATCAGAGATACCGGCAAGAGCTTGAGTCAAGGGCTGTTTGTCAATACCAGAATCATTTCAAGGTAGGCATTGACCTCTTTTATTCTGAAATGTTAAGATGTAAACAATGATGATACATGTACTATGTAGTAATAGGATATAGTGCATGGTAGAATGCTGTTGAGCATGGAAATTCATGAAGTCCCAACAGCATTGTTGTGCTGCACTAGCTACGTCATCATAGCTGTTGTGCTGCGTTAGTGATGTAACTAGTGCAGCATAACACCTAGCAGATGGTGCACATGCGTGGAAGCTGGAGTGCGCATGCGTGCTTGGGCGACCAGTGAAGCGACTGGAATGGCCGGTGGTGAAACATGCCAGAAGATGAAAAACTGCACACAAATGTGGGAAAAGTAAGTGCACTCTAATGAGAGACCATACACTATAAAGATCAGTGTATGATCGCTCATACATAACAAGGGTAGTTAACTCTCGAGGTTTCCATGGTAATGAGACCTCTGAGCTGTGCCTTGAGGTCTCCCGTTACCATGACAACCTCTCTAGCGAAAATAATTCTTGTTGTGTATGAAACTATCATACACAATCCTTCATATAGTGTAGTAGAGTGTTGTTCTGCATAGAATTCCACCCTTCCAAAATGCTGTTGTACCACAGTTCAAAGATCATGGAATGTGACTGTACACTCTATGGTACAACAACATTCTGAAACCTCTAGAGACTGCACAAGCCGATTTTGTTTTGAAAGTGAAAGAACTAATGCATGCACATTTCACACAACACAATACTTACAAAATACAGGATAAGCAACTGTGTACAATCAGTGTTTCAGCTACAGAGGTTCTAATTCCACCGACCTCTCGAGCTTCTTCCTCAAGGTCAGAGGGAATCAGAACCCTCTGTGGTAGCTCACACTGGTTGTGCATAGTTGCCCATCCAGTATTCTCTATGTAATGATTTCTATCAGTGGAACAATGTGAGAGGCAGGGCTTTTTGATGATGTCACAGCTGTGTTTGAATTGTATGTCTGCCTCTGGCTAGTTGAAAGACATTATGAATACTTCCAGTGACACTACTGGAACTACAGTGTAACAAAAAGTAAATTATGGTCTGATAGACTTTCTCCTTTATGTATTTACGTGACTCCAAGGGACAGTTAATAAATATTGCTGCTGCCATCTCCAGTAATGACAAAAATCCCTCCACCAAAAAATGAGTCTGGCATCAGGAGGTCATCCCCAGTGCTGGCAGACAACCCCACCCCAGTGATGAGACTGGCACTTGAAACCCACCTCTGTTCCAGGCCACCATAATCTAATCACACTAACACTGATCTAATTTAAGACTGATCCAGATAATGACTCAATATATGGGATAAAAACTTAATATGAAATTAATGAGATAAAATATAGCTGGGCTGAATATGCAACTTTTAAAGTGAGGTAAATGTATTAGAGGCTGGGAGCAGCCAAAGAGATTATTGGCGCATAGGTTAAAGGAAAGGCAAGCCAAAACCTGATTACATGACATTGTAATGATTTAGGTAAATTATACACTTCAGCTGTGGAAATCACTGAAAATTTTCATAAATGTTATTAAGAATTCTAAAAATAGATTGTAAGTTCCAGACTGTGCAAATAATTTGTTTCCATCAGATATTAAACTTCCTACTTTGACAACAGCACATCTAGAAGTGCTTTTCACACCTATATCTGTTGGCTGGTCAGTCAGCACAGTGCAAGCACTGCTTGGGATGTCAACGACTCAGGTTCAGGAATGAACTCAAGAGTCATTGGAGGGTCAGCTGGGGAAGGTTTAATGTTTGGTGGACTGCTTGCCTTCTCAAGGAGGGAGGGTGAGATCTGGTGATCGACAGCATCCTGACCCCTAGCAATGACTAGGGTAGATGCACCTGGGACCAGTGCTACAGCAGGGATTGCTGGGGTGGCAGATGTCTCCACATCTGGGCAGAAGTGCACCTAACTGTATGCTGATGTAATTGCACATTTGCCACCACCAGAGGTCAACCTAAAGCAGAAAATCCCTTTGTGCCATACATCATGAAATCAGGATGCCTTCATAGCCACCTCCTCCCAAATGATGTCTGACTCATTGGGGAAAAAGGTTGATCTCAATCTCCCCTTGCCTCCCAGGGAGCCTCACTGTGAGGGGTAAGTCATGGCCTCCCCATGTGGGCTGATGGGGGGCTGCTGGGGTAGGAGCCTCTGAGTTGATATTGGGTACATCCCCAACAGCAATGGAGAGCATAAACATTGTTCAAAAAACTATCTGTTCCTGAAATTCAAATTATAATTAGATCACTACCTACAGGTAAAACACCTAGCCCTGACACACACCTTCTCCAGAAAATTGCACCCCACCTTTTTCATATACACACTAAGTCTTATTTCAGATGACATTTGCCGCCATCCTTGAGAGCGGCATTGTTAGTGCTACCCCCAAAAGGAAAAGACGGGTATGAGTGCACAAGTTGTAGACCTTTTCTTTCTAAAAGGTGGCTACAAAATTACTGCCAAGGGTATGAGTTCTAGCATTCAGAAAATTATAGTGAGCATTGTTGGAGTGAACAATTTATATCTGTGAGGGGTAGGCAAGGTCAGACAATATTCTTCTGTTGATAATGGTGCTATGGACATCACAAGGAAAAAGTAAACTCATGGCAGATCTATGTGATAAAGGTGACTGTAAAACAGCACTGGCGATAACAGCAAGCCCAAAACAACGAAAGACAATAGACCAAAGAGCACTATAGCATGCTGCAAAGTCAGTGCAAATGCATACTTTCTGAGCCCCTGCATCCCTCATAATTATATTAACAACCTCTGGGAGGGATGCAATTCTGGGACAGCGGAAGACTCAGGAGGGAGAGATACTATGCAGGAGGGCACAAGTAGGGGAAGGGAGAACACTGGAAGGGCAATGGCGAATGGGAACAAAGTCAGGAGGGTGGGCAGCATGGCAGGAATGAGAAAGAAACATCCTCCCAAAAATTCTCAGAACCTGTATCAATCCTGGGTCTGCCATGCTTGCATATGGTGACTGTATCCTCTAGGCTATGCTGCTAGCTTGGAACTAGCCTGAGAAACAAGTAGCTACATCCTTCAAGTATAGAGTGCCTTTATAGCTCCTACAACTACTAAATCGCTGACCATGACATGAGCTGTTAAAACACTGTAGCTCATTTCATAGACATAGAAACACAGAAACATAGAATCTGATGGCAGATAAGGACCGCTGGCCCACCTAGTCTGCCCATGTCCCTACCTAATGCATAGGCTGCAGATCCTAGTTAACCAACAGCCTACTTCCTCTCCTCCCCACTAGAATTGCCTTATATCTGTCCCATGCATTCTTGAATTCTCCACTGTTTTTGAGTCCACTACCTCCTCAGGAAGGCTGTTCCATGTATCCACAACCCTCTCAGTGAAAAATACTTCACATTACCTACCGGTCACTGTTTTAACATTGCCCAATTTGAGTCGCTATAATTGACTGGGCCAAATCATCAGGATACCCTCATGGCCATAGTCTCACTAGATGCTGAAGGCATTTGATTCTATGGAGTGGTGGTATTTGAATGAGGTTCTAATAAAATTGTGTTTTAGTCCTTCCTTTCTTAGATGGGCATCTGTTCTTTACAACTTTCTATGTCATTTGCTTGGACAAATGGCTTCAAGTCAGATTTATTTTACTTACTGAGGTATGCCTGCTGTCTCTGAGTATTTTCCTATTTGCTACAGAGCCTCTAATTGTAAAATATTAACGTCCATGGAAATTGAGGTGACACCTGTGAGAAACACTGCAAAATCCTTGCATACACAGACTATCTGCTGGTAGCACTGTGCAACCCAGGGGAATCGCTACCTCATTTGCTGTCCCTGACTGAGCAGTTTAGGTTTCTAGTCTCATAACTGAAACAAGTTGCCCATTAACAAGCATTGCACCATAAAATATAGAAACATAGAATTTCACAGCAGATAAAGACCGCTTGGCCTATCTAGTCTGTCCATTTCTCCCTACCTACAATATTACCTTAGACCGAGCCTGATCTACAGTTTTTCTCCCACCACCCCTTCCTTTTCACTATGATTCCTTTGTGCTTATCCCATGCATTCTTGATCCCCACCACTGATTTCACCCCATCACTTCTGCTGAAAGGCTGTTCCAGGAATCTACCACTTTTCTGTGAAGAAGTACTCTCTCACATCACTTCCAAATCAGCCCCTCCAGCTTCATATAATGTCTCCTTGTTCATCAGAACATTTTCTTCTGAAAATACTCACCTCCTGTAGCCTTATTTACTCCTGTGAGGTATTTAAAGGTCTCTATCATATCTCCTCTCCCTCCTTGTTCTAGAGTGTACATATTGAGGTCCTTAGTGTCTCTTCATTGGGCTTTGATGCAGACCATGCACCATTTTAGTTACCTCCTCTGGACTGCTCCCACTGTCTCTGTCCTTCCAGAGATGTGGTCCCCAGAACTGGACACAATAATCTAAGTGGAGTCTTACCAGCAGGCTATACAGAGGCAACTACCTCCATCTTTCTGCTGGTGATACCCCTCCCTATGCACCCCAGCATTCCATTCACCTCAGTACTGCCATCACACTGCCTGACCAACTTTAGGTCATCAATATGATTACCCCAGGTCTCTTTCCTGCTTGGTCATCGTCAATATCACTCCACCCATTTTGTACATCACCCTGGGTTTCTGTGCCCTTACTGTATTATTTTATACTTTTCACATTGAAACTCAGCTGCCATACCATGACCACTCCTCTAGTTTTCTCAGGTCTCTTCTCATCCTTTCCACACACCTCCCCCAGAGTGTCTAGCCTATTGCAGATTTTGGTGTCATCCACAAAGAGGTAGACCTTCTCTTCCAGCTCCTCTGAAATGTCACTACAAAGACATTAAAGAGGACTGTTCCCAGCAGTGATCCCTGAGGCACCCTACTGGTCACTCTCCCTTCCTTGGAGTGAACTCCGCTTACCACAACCCTCTGTCGCCTATCCTTAACCAATTTTTTATCCAGTTCAGCACCTTTGGACCCACTCCTCAGCTACCTAGCTTGCTTACTAGTCTCCTAGGTGGAACAGTGTCAAACACTTACTGAAATCTAGGTAGACCATGTCTACTGCTCCACCCTGATCTAGCTCCCTTGCCACCCAGTCAAATAAATCTATCAGATTAATCTGACATGACCTCCCCTGTGAAACCATGCTGCCTTTTGGTCTTGTAACCCACTGGATTGAAGATATTCTACAATCCCTTCCTTCACTAGTGATTCCATTAACTTTCTCACCACCAGTGTCAGGCTGACTAGTCCATAATTGCCAGCCTCCTCCCTGCTACCACTTTTGTGCAGTGGGCTACATCCACCCTCCTGCAGTCCTCCAGAACCAGTCCTGTTTCCAGTGAGCTGTTAAACAGAACTGTCAGAGATGCAGCCAGTATTTCCTGACATTCCTCAGTGCCATTGGTTGCACCCCATCCTGTCCCATTGCTTTGTCCCATTCAGATTAACAAGTCCCTTCAGGACTCTCACCTTCAAAAAGACTAGTGTCCACTACCCTCCCTCCAAAGCTTTTGTTACTTTTTTGAGGCTCTTCCCTTCTCTTCCTCTGTGAACACTGAACAAAAGCATCTGTTCAGGATGTCTGCCTTTTCCTGGTCCACCTCTGCTCAGTCCCATGCTTCCTTTTAAACTTACAATCCCACCGCTGGTCTTTCTCACTGAGCATTCACTTTGAAATCAAATTAAAGATCTTAGATAGGCGTCAAATTAAATTAGACATTTGGTTTTAAAATAATGTCAGATTATAATTATATGGTCAGTGTGAATTTAGATCCAATTTTGAATTATGTTTCTACTGAATCTGACAGATGGAAAAGCCTAAATCTGTCTTTATAGGAAAAAATGAATACCATTTAAATGATCATTAGCCAAAAGATTCTTTATGTTCTAACCTCACAATCCCCATTGGAAATTCATGGTTTAAAAGAATTAATAGGAACACAGGAAACTTCCTTTTGGAGGGAAGGTATCAAGACTGAGCTTCAAATAAGTTAGTTCAAAAGAGGAAAAGAAGGGTTAGGGCTGTTGGACCTTTCTTGGACTTAGAAAAGTCAATGTTACCCCTCTTGTGGACTCAGAATGAGCCAGCATCATTCTCTAATTTGCTTACTGACTTTATCTTTCTTCCTTCCATTCAAGCTGGCAGTGCACCACAATTGGTCACTAGCTTAAAATGTGCAAATCTATGAAGAAACATATTAAATAGGAACTATTTCCATGTAATTGTATGCTGCTTTGGAATATCCTTAAATAAAATGTGAAAGGAAGGTTTTGAAAAGAAATAATTGGGATAAGAAAGGAATGCCATGCATTAGTGATGTTGTAGATAGCAGAAGCACTATTATGTGTGCCTTTAAATCCATTACACTTAAAGAGCTGCTGGCTCTTCAAATAAATCTTTGAGAAACATAACATTTACAGTTGGTATAGCTCAGCTTGCATTACATGTATATGTTATAGATTTCTTATCCCTTGTTTATTACTGAGGACATTTCATGAATACATGATCTTTATCCTCCAGTTCATCCGCCTCTATAACTTACTCCCTACTTCAAGTCATAATCTTTGTTGTGACATCACAGTGTCACCATGGGAGTAACTGTGATGTCACAAGGAGTGCATTATTACCTCAGGTAGGAGAAAGCAGCAAGAACAGATAAAATCTTCGAGGGCAAAGATCCTGTTTTCTTACAAATTACCTTAGTAATAAATAATGGGGAGAAGAAATACTGAACTAATGTGAAATACATGCTGAACTTTGTCTACATATTATATTTTGATAAAGTTCTCCAAGGCATCAGCTGTTCTTTAAATACTGGGTTAGTAAATGGAAATGTTTTTGAAATTTCGTCAGCTAAGTCATACCATCTTATTCTTTCTTGCATTAACCCAAATATCTTAGCAGCCTCCTAGTGGAAAGACATGTTTCAAATCGCACAGAGTGCACAAAATTCATACTATTCCTAGCATGCACCTAACAAGGAGCTTTAGAGTCAAATGGGAAAGGGAATTAGAATGCCAAATTTCAGAAGTGGGATGGTATAGCCTATGGAAAAAATACTTATGATGCTGGGAGGGTGGTACAGGAAAGGTAATACAATATAATAGTCTGCAGAAAATGTACTATACCCCAACCACCTTGATCAAGATAGGCAATGGAACAGAAGGGAGATGCCAGGAAGAGAAGGCAACTATAGCACACATTTTTGATAATACCCAAAAGTAATCTCTCTCTCGAAAAAATCATATCATTCTATGCAGAGATACTTAATTTTAAATACTACTTAACCCCACATTACCTATCCTCGGTAACTGTTATCCTGTTATTTCCAAGCCAGGCATCAGCAATTGTGGTTATTAGCTGCAGCTTTAAATTTAAAGAGATTAATATTAACAAGATGGAAAGGTCAAGCAGTCCCTTCATTTCAGAACTTAATAACATATATTGGGAAATTAGCATTTAATGAAAGATTAAGTTACAAGTTCTTTCAGTACAATATAATATGGACTATATTCCTTAGTAAAGCTGCATCTGCTGGCATAGCCTAAGATGGCTAGGTAACCTTTTTTTCTTAGTTAGAGATGTGTCCATAGCATGGGCAGAGTGTAGATGTAATGGCCTCTCAAATATCTCTACATTCCCCTATGGGTATATACTGCAGATACATAGGTTTGTAATGATGTATCATGCAAATTAGATAGTATACATTCATTTATTTTATGTTTTAAAGAGCTAGGGTTGTTTCATAAGGTACGTATTATTATGTAGATGTACATGCCATACAGATGATGGATACTGTTATTTCTACAGTGCTGTATTATATGTATTACAAAATCAAATACAAATTTATAAAGTAACAAAACGACTGATCCAGCACTAAGCACTTTTCTCCTCCTTACGCTCTGAGTGAGAAGAATGCAAGCACAGGCTTGGCATTGCTCTATGATCATTATCCAGTGGCTCACAGACTGGAGAGAGACTGGATTACCACAAGCACAAGGCATGCCCCAGTGTGCATCATGGCTGTGCTATTTGATGAACTCCTTGCAACCCATTAGATTGTGATCAGTGAGCAGGGAGAGCCTATGCCACTGTATGTATCACTGGTAGCATATGAAGACAGCACCTGTCAATGGATGGGACTATAAAGAGATTAGTCACTGTAGAGTTTGTGGATCTGATTGGGGATGGGATTGATGCTTGAGGGATGCAACATACTCTCTGCACTTTAGCCTAGTTTCCAGAGCACAAAGCTGTGAATCTGAACACCCAGGCTTGAACCCTACCACTTCCATTTAGTAACTGTGTGACAATGAGCATGTCTCTTGACTTAAACTGGCTGTGCTTAGAGGGACACTATCAACTCCCTTAGGCTTCAAGGTTTCTCCACTGTGGTTTAAAAATGTATGTTATGATTAGTCATAGTCTTTGGAGATTGATGATGTAGCTGGTATTTGATTCAGATTCATTTTTTTCTTTTAAACATTAAAAGAGCTTGCCCACCACACACAGAAATGTTTACAGTCCTTGATCAACTCCCACTACATTGTTCCTGGACATGGGAACACCTCCAGCATTTATTATAATTATTTTTAAAATTTGCTAACCAGGTAAATCTCTCTGAGATAATGGAGTCCCTTTTTCAGGGGTGACACAGGTTAGTTGCATACCAGGCATCTCACTAGTCATTCTTGATGCAGTAGGAGGAGAGGAGACCATTGTATCATGGTGACTGCACTGTTTAGGTGTTCATAATGTTCAGAAGGTACACAATAAGTGTAGTCCATTTTCCATTTTCAAAGGAAAGAGTCCTGAAGAGACATACAGCTCTGAAAGTGGACATGGCCATGGGACGGATGGGATACATCCAAAGGTGCTAAAAGAACCTGGGAGGCAGTTGGTTAACTAGGATATGCAGCTTATCCAATAGGTAGGGAAATGGGCAGACTGGGTGGGCAAAGCAGTTCTTATCTGCCATCAAAGTCCATGTTTCTATATATCTGCCTGCTACACAACTGATAGCCTTATTAACACCTTACTAGAAACAGGCATGGCTCCAGAGCACTGGAGGAGAGTAGATGTGACATATGAATGGTAGCGGGGAAGCTAGCAACTAAAGGCCAGTCAGTCACAAATCAGTGGTGGGGAAATTAATGGAAACCTCTTAAAGGAACGATTATTAGATATCTTGAATCCAGGGCTAGAAGACCAAGACTGCATGGATTTATGGGTGGGGAGGGTCATGCCAGATGAATCAGATTGATTTTGACTGGATGACCAGTGAAATAGATCAGGGAGGACAGTGGATGTGGCCTATTTGGATTAATACAAGGCCTTTGACACTGTGCAACACAGGAGATTGATGCAGAAATTAAGCGGCCTAGGGGTGGGATCCAAAGTAATAAATTGGGTAAGAAACTGGTCAATGGATAAGTTACAGAGGGTGGTGGTTAACGGCACTTAGTCTAATAAGGGATAGTGACCATCACCGTATCACAGGGCTCAGGACAGGGATCTATTCTCATTAATGTCTTCATGAATGATATTGCGGAAGAACTGGAAGGGATGGTATGCCTTTTGCAGATGACACTAAAATCTGTGATAGGCTGGATACTCGAGGGGGAAAGAAATCGTACAGACCTTTGGAAACTTGAAGAGTGGTCAAAGCATAGTAGCTTGATTCAATGCCAAATGTGTACAAGTATGCACCTGGGGCATAGAAATCCAGAAGATGAGTATAGGATGAGGATCCTGACAGTCAATAAGCAGAAAAGAGACATTGGGGTTATCATATCTGATGATCTGACAATGAAGGCAAGGATGGGGCTGGGTGGTGGAATAGCAAGATGGCGCGTCGCTGCTCGCGCTGCTCTGACCTCTGTTTTTGAGAGTTTTTTATTGTTTAGCTATTTCATTAAAATATAAGCAGCCTTTAAACTAGGGAATGTCTGGAAAGCTTTCTGAGCTCTAGCACTGTTGTAGTGGTTACTGAGATAGTGATGTTTGAGTTTGTTAAAAGCGTTTGGAGCCACACTTTTAAATGCCACGAGTGGCGCTGGTTTTACCATTCCTGTATAAAGACAGCAGTGCTAGAAACCATCTAATGGAGTGAATATTGGACTCATATGAGCCAAGAATGTTGAAAAATGCTGGAAAGTTCTGATGACGGTTGACTCTGGCATTCTATTCCTGAGGAGTGCCGAGACAGCTTGAAGCAAAACAGATATCAGAAAACTGAGATTGCAGTACGTTTGCTGATAAGCCTATTTTACCTCAGAAAAGGTATGCTAACATTGCTTAGGATTGGGGATTTCTGCATCCCAATGAATAGTATGAAATTTACTGTGCTTAGTAGAGCACCTATTTTTATTTTTCACAGGTATCCTCACAAGTGTCTGGATGAGGAAGAGCTATAAGGGAAGAAAATATTAATATAAAATGACTGGAAACTGGGAAGAACCCCTTGAGAAACTGAACTCCCAGACTCCTGGATTTAGAGAAGGAGCTAAGTTATGCTCTGCTTGTGGTGATTTCTCTTTGCTAATTTTTATAAAGACGCTGTCATGGTGACAAATGGAGGCTGGTCATGGGATAATGCCTTCTAAGAGGTATTGATTTTGTCTTTAGCCAGTGACTAATTACCCAGTCTAAACAATTAAAATAAGGCAACTGGGTCCGAACACTTTGGCACTGTTTCAAATAATTACTCCTATGGAGCTAGAAGTCACACCACATGTATTTACACTTTTAAATCTCCACAGTTGGGTTCCCTGTGCAATTGTTTTCTCACTGCTAATTTCCCAGAGACATTGCTCCAGTGGTAGTAGAGCCTGGTTGTGGGGTAAATTCCCCAAGTGCTGTCTTTTGTTTTAACAAATTTGAATTCCTGTTATATGGACTCCTGCATTTGAAAGAACTATAGTGTAAGCTCTTTACTTTAAAATAAAGCTCAAGCATGACTGTTTAACATTGCTTTGGTGGTCGAATGGCTGATACAAAGCTATTATGCTCACTAGAGCATTTTCTGATGCTTATCATTTATTTTAAGGAGTATGGGTTAGCACCAGTAGTGAGACCCATATTTCCTTTATACAGCAGTTCTGGATAAACTGATGTTTTAGCACTTTAAACATCTAGAGACAACTTTGATATGTTTTGTCTTTTTGCATTACAAAATAAGTAGATGTTTATCTTAAAATGATTATATCACTGATGATTTTGGTCACCGCCAAAGTAATGTAACTCATACTTAAGCTTTGAATCCAAATTGAAGTTGCTTGCATTACTTGAACTGGCTGAGGTGGTGAATTGCTTTGAAACCTTGGACTAAGGAATCCATTTGCTGCTAAAATGTGTGAGGAAAGTTTTGTGCTGGCCTTATGTGTCTCACATGTTATCTTATGTTTATATTGTTTTCATTTTGAATTCATAGTACATCTAAGGTGACAATATTTTAATATTGAAATATATCTGCAATGAAACTGAATAAAACTAGTTAATTAGCAGGCACATTATGTACTGGAATGTCATTGTGACGTAATAATAAACACTTTGAGATGCTTAATTAGAGCACACAGCTTGAAAAAGCATTACTAGGGTACAGGGCTGGGAGTGTTACGGGGACTTTAATAGATCTACGCCATTTGGGCAAAGGCTGAGTTATAAATGGAACAGGGAGCTGGTCTAGGGTTGTGCTTGGAAAATAATCATTTTGTGACTTGGGCCAGATATTCAAAACTTGGCCCCAGGGCTAATTAGTACTGCCCATGGGAACTTAGGCCCGAGCACAAAGAAAGCTTATATTAAAAAGGAATAGCACGGGCAAAAGCTTCGAATATAGCATGGGAATGAAGCTGGCAAACTGGTTGGGAGTGCAGGCAACTTAGCCCTGGAATAAGACAGCTCTGAATATGGCAACCAGGAAGTGCAAACACAACAACAACACAGTGCACAGCAATGTGAAGGTAGGTAGAGGTGAACTATGTGGCCAATGTATTGTGCCAGCAAATGTGTGGACAGTACAGCTGCAGGCAGCAGTGCATATTGAAAGTACAGTGTGCAAAACTGTAAAATATTCTTAACTGCTTATAGCGCGCCATATTTGCATGGGTTTAGTGCAATGCTAAACTGTTAACCCGGTGCAAACACGCTTGCCCGCGCCAAACTTTGCCATATTCAAAATGACATGCAAATGAGCCTACTTAGGTAGTCTCTGGGCAAACATCCAGATTAGCATCTCATTATGCCCTGATTTGCATGCAGTTTGCACCAGGCAAACGGTTTAGCCCTGCACTAAGCCCGCGCAAACAGTTTGGGGAATAATATACAGTTTGAACACTGTACTTTCGATGCACTGTTGCCTGCAGCTGTACTGGGACAACACAGCATAGGCACAGATGGTGGTGGTGCAGCATGCAACTGTCAGACTGTAGGTCATGCTACAGTGCACAGCGGACACTACAGTAGCAAGGGGCCAGTAGTGTGTGGACACAGCAATGCCTATGGTGTGTAGGCAGTGATGATCACTGCACTATACACAGTTAGAGCCTAACCTGCAGTTGTTTACTGACAGTGGACATTACTGTTATGCTGTTGTGTGACCCACAGATGCTGCACCTCTGGCATGGGATGCTCACAGTGACATATACATGTCCGACTGTGTGCTGTGGCAGTTGTACAGCTGTGGTATGTGACTGTGGGGGGCATATATTATCAGAAGGCACACTGGTGTTGGGGTATTCCCAATACTGACCCATTGTCTCTGCATGATGTGTCCCAGCGTTGTGGCCACACCTGGTCTGTGGCACAGCCTGGCCACCCATACACTCTCCCTCAACATCCTCCATGCCCACAGTGCTGCAGTGTGTGCTGGCATCTGTTGGTGTCCACACAAGAGTGGTCCGCAGTGTGTTCTGTATGGTCACACGCCATGCTGTCCACTGGTGGCAGGGTCACCACTTACTGCCTGGCATGGCTGGGACTGGTGGCAGATGATGGCATCATTGTGATGCCATCCGTTAGCAATATGTTTCCTCTATGTTTGGCTTTGTCTATGTGTCATATTTATTTGTTAGGGTCATAGCGCTGCGCAAAAAGCCACACAAACACGCATAAAGCAAAGTGTCACACAAAAGCGATTGCCACGGTAAAGACAAGCTTTTCCTGGATGGTAATGTGCACTGTGCTAAGTGTCGCTGTCGCACAAAAACCACTTTACGTGGCACTAGTCGCTGAATATAGCATTGTGCCTGTATTCATGTCAGTTTGCCCCTTGCATACATTATGATTTTCGGCGCTAATGCAGTTTGCCCGTGTTATTTGGCCTTTTGAATATAGCAGACCCGTGCTAATCCCGCGCTAAACCTGTGCAAACTTTTTGCTCAGCAACAGAGTTTTTGAATATCTGTCCTTGGATTGTTAATCCCCAGTTAACTTGCTTGGCTCATTGTGTTCGGGGACTTGGGGACATGTCTGAGTGTAACCCTGCATCTGATTCGTGAAAACCGGACTAATAAAGACTCATAACTGAAGCCATGTATGATCAGTTTTGACTAGCTTGTATACTGAGCCATGGCTAGTGTATCTGTGCTAATTCAAATGAAAGGCTGTCATTACTTTGGGGACTGATCAGGGTGCTGCAGGGTAAACCCGTACTAGTCCTAGCTTAGTAAGAGCTATGTATGTGTCATGCTGACTTTTGGAAGGATTCACAAAAGCTGAAAGACTGACATGGTATATGCATCTTTAGGATTACAGACTTTTTGCTCAGGCCTTGAATAATAATCCACCGAGTGAAGGCAGTCTATTATCAGACCAGACTCACCACCTACATGGGGTAATGGGAAGAATTTCTAAGAGGAATATTAAGGAGCTTAGTGGTAAGTCTTCCTCCCCTCCTTCCATGCTGATCATTGATGGGACTCCCACCCAAGACCCTGACAAGATTGCAAATGCTTTTAATGCTGCTTTCTCTGATCTCAGTTCTATCCTCCCTGACTTCTTCTCTGCCTCTACTGGTCAGTTCCCTCCAAACCCCTTTGGAATCCCACCTTTCCACTTTAAGAAATCTCCCCTAGCAATGCCTGCCCTACTCGCCAAGTTCCTTGGGAAAACCAGACAGAGTGGTGACTCCTAGACATAAAGTTGCTCACCCTGGCTCTTGATGCAGTACTTACCCCTCACAAAATTCTCAATATGTTTCTATGCCTAGGGCAGTTCCTTCACAGTAGAAAAGGGTGGTCATTACGCCTGTACATAAGAATGGAGATCGTACCTCACACAGTGACTATAGACCTATATCCATCCTCCCTCCCTCTCTAAAGCATTAGAAAAAATTGTTGCTGACCAACTCACAGTGCCTGGACTCGCATCAACTACTTGTCAACAACAAGATGGCTTCAGGAAGGATATAGTACTATCGCTGCCTTACTGGAGTATACCTCCTATATCCATGATACTCTTGACCAGGGGCCTTGGCTGAATTGGTATATAGATCTCTCCAAGGTCTTTGTCACACCATATTGATTGACTCCCTCCTCTCTGCTGGCATATCCCAGGAGGTCAGTGGCTGGTTCTCTCACTATCTTCATGGACACACCCAGCAAGTGAAGATAAATAACACCCTATCCTCAAACCTCCTGTCTGATCAGGTGTTCCTCAAGGTTCCATCTTTGGCCCTCCTCTTTTCACTGTACTTAAACTCCCTACTCCTTGCCTCCACTGGATGTCTCCTCCTCTATGCAGATGATGCAATGATATTCAGTCAGCATCCAGACCCCATCCAGCTCCAACTAGCATTGCAGGGCTCCTTTATGGAAATAGAATCCTGGTTTGCCACCCATAAGCTCATCCTCAACTATACAGAAACGAAGGTAATGCTATTCACCCACCCCCAACATAAACACAACAACGTCATCTCTATCCACAATTCCCAGGAACCACTTTGGAACCTGTCACTAGCTTTAAATATCTAGGCATCACCCTTGAAATGGCTATCACCTTCCATGACCATATCGCGTCTACCTGCTCTGCAGTAAATTCCAAAATTGGCCTCCAATATCGACTCAGATCCTACATCCTGCCTGATGCTCTCCGACTAGCTATCTCTAGCTCTGTCCTATCTCTGGTTGACTATGGTATAGTTATTTATGGCTCTGCCTCCAACACTGCCCTGTCCAAAATCAAATGTGCCATGAATGAGGCCTGTCAGCTGTACAGAGAGCGAATGGCTCACACACACCTGTGACCTCTACCAACGATCAACATGGCTAAATTTCCAGGGGCGACTACTATACCAGACCCACCTACTGGGAAAAATTCAACTGGGCCTCCCTCCTAGTTGTTTTGCTTTTTCAACCAAGGCTGCAGAGGCAGGCCAGAAGACATCTGATACTGCTGTTTTTGACATCCCCTTTGTCAAATCAAATGCTGGCCAAAGATCCTTTCTCGATGTAGGGCCCTCTGATGAACTCCCACCATACTCAGATTAGAGCCTTTCAAAAGAGCTTCCTGATTACATCTGTCCAGCTCCAACTGTGACTGCCCATAATCCTCCTTGCCCTCCACCTCCCCATTCATTGCTCTCACATCTGCCCTCTAGACAATGGCCACATAGGCTGATTTCTCCTCCCTGTAATATAATGTATCTATATTGAATGTTTACTAGATAGAATTTGCTATGTCCACCTCTGGTTATGTCCACTGTATTTATTTGACTAAGTTCCTGTATTACTCATTGTATTTTGTACCTTTTCTGTTATGATGTGGAGCCTTTGTAAATGAGTTCCTGACTCAAAGGGTTGTAATTCCTAGACTTTAAGAAATAAATAAATAAATGATAAATAATTATATGAGTCACTGAACTGGACTAGTTTGCTCCCTTTCTCCCATTTGTTATTGTACCTGTGATACAACTTCCATTGCTTTATCTATATATATAATGTATTATCGAATTGACAAAGAGCATCTTGTTCCATATGACACAAACTGCATTGTGCTTGTTTTATGATGAGAAATTATTAAGATCTATGCATTTAACATTCATAGTTATCAATAATCAGTGAACCTTAAAGCTTTTAGCATTTCTGATATTTATTAACACTTGTAATTAGCCAGCACTGTGCATTGTCTGTATTGCCTAGTCCATTTTATATTAGAGTTTATGTATTCTCTCTGATAAATTATAATGATGTATGTTGAACAATAAAACTTGAAACTTGATATCTGATGACCTGAAAGTGGGAGGACAGTGTGACAAAGCAGTGGGTAGGGCCAGTGGGATGCTATGATACATATGGAAGTACCACCAGCAGGAAGTGATTTTACCACTGTATCAATTGCTGGCGAGATCCCACCTTTAGTACTGTGTCTAGTTCTGAAGGCTGCACCTTAGAAAGGACATAGACAGGGTGAAGGCAGTAGAGAGGAGCAACTAAAATGGTGCAGGGGTTGCATCAAAATCCCTACTAGGAGAGACTGAGGGATCTCAACATGTATACCCTAGAAGAGAGGAGAGGGAGAGAGTGCATCATAGAGACCTACAAGTACATCACAGGAGGCAACAAAGTACATGAGGGGAGTCTCTTTCAAATAAAAGTACCGGACTAGAAGGCATATGATGCAGCTGGAAGGCAAAGCTTAAGAGGGATCTAAGGAAGTACTACTTCACTGACAGAGTGGTGGATACCTGGAAAACTGACAGCAGAAGTGGTAGATGTAAAAACACTAAGGTGCTTCAAACATGCATGGATAGACATAAGGGAATATTAGTGAATAGGCAGGGAGAAAGTATTACCAGAAACCAGCTAAGGTCCTCGGAGACAGACTAGGCAGAGGCCATCTGGGCAGATTAGGTGGGTCAACTCATCCTTTTCTGCTAACAGATTCTGTGTTTCTAGATGAAGAATTTGAAACAAAGCAAGATGGGGAAGAATTACGCCATTAGCTTGCATTTCGGTTCTAATAAGAAAGGAAGCATGTAAAACAACCAGCAACATTACTGAATTTCAGAGAAGGTAAGCAGTCATAAAATGTGGGTTTTCAGCTGAAAATAATAGAATGCAAAGGTTGACAATGTCCCTTTAACCTAGTAATATTTATTGTTATAGTGCCCTTACAGAGCTCAGAGAACTGTGAAATCCAAACATCAAAACATACAGCAAGAGACAGGGAGAAAAACACATTGCAACTTTACAGCCAAGTGTTTGATATAAAATATGTAATTTCTAAAAGACATGAATTAAATAAAACTAACCTTATAAAATTGGTCCAAAATGAATCATAGATGGCCAGATACAAATATTTCTGAGCACTAGCTTTAAATAGTCCCAGAGAGGGAAAATGGATACCCTAGAAGAGTGTTCCAACAAGCTGCCACCTCAAAGACCCTGCCCTATGTGGTTTTGCAACCCTGTCCCATGGACCTAGTTGTTCACCTGGAATGTAGGGGGTCAGAAGCTTGTGTAGGTGCATGAGCCAGTTCATTTAGGGATTCATAAATCCCCTGGAATCTAACCACTACTTGACTAGAGGCCAACCTAGTGAGGGAAGAAATGGTGTAGTATGTTCTGATCTCCACACAGAGGTTCAAAGTCTCAGTGCTGCATTTTGGACCAGCTTTAGGGGGCAAATGTGGCTACCAGGAAAGTGCTTGTAAACCACATTAAAATAGTCCTTGTGGAAGTTAAAGGTGCTTGAGAATCAACAGAGGGCAACTGCAACTTCTAGTTGGTTGGAATTCCTCCTCCCTTGATTTTGACTGTCCTACTACTCATGAATTTTAAAACAATATTCTGATGGACACATTTAGTCTTCCAGAGAACAACCACTAATAAATTTCTAAAGCATTTCAGGTAGCATCAAAAAGTCACCAAGTAGTACCATGGACACTAAACATTTGGTTATTGTCTCATTCACTTTTGAGACATACAGAGACCTAATTTTAATCATGCATTCAGACAATGTTGTTATTTCAAGGTCGTAAATGTATCTTTCCAGACTTTGCCTTGGTAACCAAGCAAAGATGCAAGTGATTTCTAAACAACCGAGGAAGAAGTCATTCACCTCAGGGCCACCTTCCCTCTAAGTTTCCTTCAAAGGAAAGTTACCTACTCTGGTCAGAGCATCTTCTTTGATCCAGATCGATCAATGAACTTTATTAAAGTCAGACAGTCAAGCAGGAGATCTGAGTCATCAGACTGTAAATGACATCTGAAAAGATTTATTAGAACCAACTACAGCCAACAAGTATGAAAACTTCTGACAAAAATGAAAAATATATAGGACTTATGTGCTGGAAATGAGAAGCTGCTGTCATGTACAGTTATACGCATCCTAATGTTCTGCTTTACCACAGAATAAGTTACCACATTAAGGTACTCAATATAATACTTCCCTCTTACTTCATTAATATACCGATTTACTGCATAAGCTGAAAGTGTTACCTTATAGTGGTTAGTTAGCACAATAAAGTAACACTTGACTAATGTGGTACTTTGAGTAATACATCCATAAAGGGAAGTGCTGTTCTGCAGTACCTTAATGTGGTAGCTTCTGTGGTAAAATGGAAAGCTTAGTATGGCTGCACTACATATAAATTTGTGTGTTGTGCTCAACTCTTGTTTGCTGAAAGCTTAATAAGTGGAAATACAAAAGCATCCTTATTTTCTGGGTGTAATTGGAATGAGGAATAAGGAAGGCTTCAGAAAAGTACTAGTGGGGATTCATGTTTGGTGAAAAGAAAAATGGGGAACTAATACATTTTAAGCCCGAGCTCTATGAGAAGCTGACTGGCAAATAACTTTTAAGTTAAAATAGATAATTAGATTATATCACCTTAAATTTCTTTGAATATATGACTACAGAACATATAAATTGAGAAATGTGGCTTATGTAGTGAGAGAAGCAACCAGTTTCATGATGTTTTATTAAAAAGCTAAATGAATATTAACCCAGTCTAGAATTCCTATAAGTTCTAATTCTGTCTGCAGCCTAAGGGTTAAGAAACCAATATTTCTTCTTAATAACATTTTTGTAGTCCTTTTAAAAAGGAGAGCATTTTCCTTTTAATAAATCTCAACTTTTGTTGGCAATTATGAAAAAGGCTGCAAAATCTAAAATAAAACCCTACAGTGAGTCTGAAAATAGCATCCAGCCAGTCCTAAGGCTCTTTGGGGATTGTATCACATACAGCAACAACAGTGATTGGTTGGTTCTTTTCAATTACATCACAAACACTCTAAGATCAGTGACATACAGCTACTCTGGCTATGTCAGCATGGGGAGTTAAGGAAAGAACACGCTCTCTCTTTTTTCTTTCACAGCTCCAGTATAATAGGACTAAAAATGAGACAAGGTACTTTTTCTTAGTTTATATGCTCTCAAATATAAATTGAATAAGTATACTAACAGCTTGTTGAAACTGTGATAACACCCTTGTTTTAAAGAGGTCTTACATTATCGTTCTTTCACTTTTGCAGTGAGCATATTTTTATCAGTGGGCCAGGAGCCTGGGCCGAAACTTATAGCACAATCAGCAGTATCCACAAAGACTTTCTTAATTTTAAGACAGTCGATACTGGTGTTCAAAATGAACTAACATTTTGGTTCTATATAAGATGTTTAGGATGAAAAATAACGATTCAAGTAAGTATAACTGAAAAGCTGTATAATCCTTGGGTTAGAACTCCTTGTTCTCTGTTAAACATATATAGGGTCTTAGTGCTAGCATATATAGTTTATTGGAATAGCCACATGAATTATAGGGCTTTTATTTATTTTATAATTAATAGCACTATTTTATATTGATTTCATATATATGTCTTGAACTGGATAAGGCTTCAAAGAGTAGCCATTTTATGGAACTATAAGGATTAAGTACAATCTAACAGTGGATCTCTCTAAAAGGGCTATTACAATTTTTAATTCAAAGAGGATATCAAAGTATTCCACTTTTCCTCCTTTTAACAACAGGACTATTTATATGTTAATCTGACTTAAACAGATCATTCAGAGTATGGTGGAATATTACTCCTTTGTTTTATTTTACTATTTGTCTATTACACTATTGATACTTTTGGAAAATGTTTGTTTTAAAACTCAACAACTCATTTTTTAATAGCAGTGATGAGTCCTCTTAAACATATGACATTGAAAAATGAAAAAGTGGTAGATAGGTAAAGCAAAAATCACAGGGTTTGTTGTACCACATGGTATGATTTCTCCTGATGATGTAAATGTTACACCTCCTGCTATGCCATCCCATAAAAAAGGATATAGTGTATCCTCAGGTTGTAAGCAATTTCATCATCTCCTGGATTTTATAAGAAAATTGGAGAATCAAACACAAAATTAATCTAGTTCATTTTGCAGGCACATGCATTTTGTCAGGGCTGAAATTATGTACAGTCTGCTAGTACTGATCCCAAACATATAAATCAGGAGACAAAGTGTGTCTTACCAATTATTCTTCATTTTCCACATAAACTCTTACTACAATATCCAGATACAGTACAAATTGCAAACAGTTGTATAGTAATACACACTCTATCTCCTGATTTATGTTTCTGGGATGAGTGCTAGCAGACTGTATATAATTTCAGCCATGACTTAATGCATGTGCCTGCAAATATAACTATTCCTGCTATTCAGCACCCTAGTAAGAGTCCCTGACGTCAGAGTTTTGAGCTTTGAAAAATAACACACCCTATACCTTTATCTCTGCCTAGTGAAACGTAAACTTGTCTATGTTGTTTTCTTTTATGTTTTGAGCACTATTACACTTTATTATTTAGAATAAAACTAATATATTGAAATATATCAAGGAGCATAGGTTTGGCTGCTTTTTTCTACAGCATAAATTATACAGGTATATAGAATTTTGATATTATTCTTATGCAGGAAACATGGACTTCAGTCCTAGAACAGAAGATTATTGATGGGTATAGTCAATTTGGGACAAAGATAATAAACTGCATAAGACGGGGAAATAGAAAGGTGGATTGGCTACTCTAGTGACTTCTTTATTGGATGTAAAAATGTTACATGTCCACTTGGACTGTGAATTTTTTCTTTTAGTGAGTTTAACAGACAAAAGATAAAATAGGATTTCTCTTCTGAATTGGTACTTTTCTCCTGTTACTAAGACTGAGCTCACAAAGACTCCAATAAAGTATGGGTATCATTATTGTTCCAATGGGGCAAATATTAATAACCATGGGTAGTGACTTAAATGCTACAACTGGTGAAAAGTAGAATAATTTAAAGAATCAGATACCTGTGGTATTGATAAACACCTGACCATTCCTATTAAAGCATCAGAGAATTAAATAAATCTAACCCAAGACTTAAGTTGTTGTCCTTCTTGTCAATAATTTACGGTACTAAATGGTTGTACAAGAGGGATGCTGAAGGAAAATTTACATTTATTAAAAAAAGCAGGCTCTTTCATTGTCTGTTTTATAGAGCATGTTTTTTTTCATTTATTCTGTCACTTCTCATGAAGTTACATAGAAATATAGAAACATAGAAGATGATGGCAGAAAAGGATTGCAAGGCCCATCCAGTCTGCCCATTTTACCAATTGTACCAATTGAGAAGTTATGAACTTGAAGTGATCAGTTCCAGTCTGCCTAAAGCTGAAAATATTGACAAAAAATGAAAATAATATGAGCATGTTGAGTGAATGTAATGAGTATATGGACGAGGGAAAATAGAAATATATTATGATACAGGGACTTGTGTCAAGCCTGTTTAACCTTATTTTTGGAGAAGCTGCACTAACACCTTTGCTGCAACTGTGCCTGACTTTAGTACATTGGGTGCAGTTATGATAGTTTTCCCAGTTTATAGCGAGCTTGCTCCACATATGTGGTGCAAGCCCTGTGAAAAGGGTAGCCAGGATTGATGCAAGCTAGACCAAAAAATGATCTAACTTGTGGCAATTAACACACGAGATGCAAAATCCTGATTGCCAGCTGGAAGAATGCTGCAAGTCCTTGCACCAAATGATCAGCACGCTGGGGGCTTATAGCATTCTTGAGGCTTTGAAAATCCAGCCCATAGATTTTAGAAACATAGATTTTGTCACCAGAAAAGAACCTTTAGGCTCATCCATTAGCCTTGTCCCTGTCTATTCCAACATCAGTGACTCTAGTTGACCATAGGTGTCACTTTCTCCCTTGTTCCTCTATCTAATATGCCCTGTGCCCAACCCATGCATGCTTGAAGCTTCCCACAGTCTTTGCCCCCAATACCTCCTCTGGCAGTTTGTTCCAGTCATCCACTGTCCTTTCTATGAAGAAGTATTTTCACACATCTCGCTAAACGTTCACCCTCTTAGCTTCACTGCAGACCCTAAAATAATGATTTTGGACTCCATTACTACCTGATAAAATTGAAGAAGTATGTTTATGTCCAGAGGTATGGGATCTGAAAAGGCAGTTTATATTTACATCCATTAAAAGTAAGGACTTACGCCAAATATTTGACAATATTTAGAAATATTTTAGTGATCAGCTAAAGCACAATTCTGGAATAAAACCAAACAAAATATTAGGAAAAAGCTGCCCTGCTATGATAACAATTGCAATAAAAAGAAAGCAGTGAACAAGACTGGGAGGAAATCATATTGGTTAGGTGGAAAGGAGAACAGAGAAAAGTACATTAAATTTTTTTTTATTTAGTTGTTTAACCAGGTATAGCACACTAAGCTGAAAGCTTTTTACAGGAGCGACCTGGGAGCACAAGGAGGTTAAGTGACTCTCAGGGTCACACAGTATGCAAGTGGAAGCTGTGGATTCAAACCCAGGTCTGGTCTGCTGGATATCACCAAATTTGCAGCTCAGAGCCTTAGACCACTGCGCTATACTGCCTCCTACATTAAAATAAATAAAAAGCTATGTTAATCTCAAAAGTAACATGTTACAGACAGAATCTTTGGTCACTATTACAGAGGCTATTTGGGATAGAGACACCCATCTTTTGAGAAATTAACTATGTTTGTAGGGAAAGAAAGTGGAATGAATACTGAGGCTCATCTCACCTTCTGTACGGATGGAATATTTAAGTAATATCTTGAAGAGGTAGCCAAAGTAATTGTAAACTTCTTTTGAAAGATAATACATCATGTTTTGCAAGCAATAATTCATGTTTCACAGATGCAGAGTTCATGACAGTAGAAGAGGTTACAAGGGCAATAAATAGAAAAGATAAATCATCAGGCAGATGAGATCCCAGCAGAAGATTATAGAAACAATGTTGCCTGGTGGGCTGTATTATTAACTAACCTTTCAACTGTATTAGCTGGTCTCAAAAAATCCTGCTTTATGGAATGCAGCAGAAATTATTCCTCTTTGCATGAACGGTCCATATGATAATAAAGCATCATACAGACTAATCTCTCTTCTCTGAATATATATAAAAAACATTTCTTATATTCTATTAGACAAATTACACTCACGGGCTGAAACAAATGAGATCATAAGCTCAAAACAATTTGATTTTTGTACTGAGTGCCGTACTAGTAGATTGCATTTTTCTGTTTGAGTTTCTGTTACATAAACATGTGAAATGAAAAGATAACATTCTGTTCATGACCTTCTTAGATATTAGTGGAGCTTTCAATAATCTAAACAGAGAAAGCCTCTGGATTTTTTAACCACAAAGGTATTGATAACCATCTGCTCAGTTTGTTACAGTTATTGCATTGGGATACCTTACTGAAAGTTAAATATTCTCAAAATGGTGATGTCACAGACACCATTATTGTTGAAAAGGAGCAAACAAGATTGTCTTCTGCCCCTCTCCTTGTTGACATATACTGTATATATATATATATATATATATATATATATATCAATAAGTTAGTAGATGGGATAGCATCTCTAGCTGCAGATTCTCCAAGATTGCTGGTCAAAGCGTCAATATATTACTATACATAGATGATGTAGCCATAGTGGAAAGAACAGCAACTGATCTACAAAAATATGGATTCAATTGAACAAATATTACAATTTTTGGATTTTGAGCTGAATGTAAGTAAAATAAAAACATGCAATTCATGAAACAACATTACTAACACTAGTTTGGCCATAAAGGATGAAAAATAAGGAGTCAAGTCTTTAAATAGCTTGGTGTCTTAGTGAGTAGAACACATAAAACTTGGTAAGTGCATATGAAATCCCCCAAAGGAAGACAGACGCATAACTTTGGGTATCCTTAGGTCTGGCAAATTATTTGCAAGTAACTCAGTTATAGCAATGTTAAACATTTGCAAAATGTCTTCAAGTATTCTTTATGCAGTAGTGGTATGGGGTATGGAAAGAGATATTAAAACTCTGAGCTCATACAGAATATGTTTATAAGATTATCTCTAGGTTTACCACAAATTATGTCTCAGAGTTTTGAGAATGGAAACAAGTATTTCCTCTCTTTCCTCTATCATTTCTAAGAAGGGTACATTTTGGAAAAAATGATAATAAATAATAAAGTTGGTATTACATGCATGTTGGCAGGAAGTAATTGCATATTCATCAAAGGCAAATCTTCATGGTTTATGGAGTTAGATAAAACATAAAATTTATGGGATTAAAATAATATTTTTGCATAAAAATGTACAAAGTCTGGAAGTGTGTTAGCAATGCAGTTGTTAGATGCCAGATGTGCAAAGACAAGTTGATATTGCCAGACTTTCATCTTCTTCATTTATTTCTTTGCTAAAGTAAATGATAATACTCCATATGAGATGAAACATACTAACAAAAATGTGAGAATGTAAATCATGTAAAGCTGAACACGAGACTAAGGTTTGACTGTACTGTTGGCACTTCTTCAATTTTATAAATCAGATGGAGATTATTGAAGGAGTAGTTATCCAGCAAATTGTGGAGTTAGGTTAACAATGATGCATATCCTGTTTGAATGTTCTCTTTTGAGTCCACCAAAGAAAAAATGGGTAGAACCTTTGCTAGTGGGTAGAGAATCTCTGGATCCCTTGCAAAATTGTCTGTTATTATTGAACAACAAAAACACAAATGTGTTGTATGGTAGAACAAATTTTGCTAAATTGTCCCATCATTGTCTGAATTCTTGTAAAATGTTTTTGTCAAAATATGATGTAATCTGTGTTTCTGTACTCATGTATGAACACTTTCTATTGGTGTAATAGTTTAAAAGATGTTTTAATGGTATGTCAGACTCAAATGTTATGCATACTTTTGAAACTGAGCTGAACTGAATTGACTATGATCGTCCTTGTGCACTGTTCTAAGAACACAGCACAGATTTGCTCTGATCAGGTACAATGGACAGATACAGTTGAGGTGTAATCTGCATAGCTGTGAAACCTAATGCTGTAATGCCTTACGATATCTCCCAGAAGATGCATGTACACTGCAAACAGAATGTGAAAGGACAGACCCTTGAGGCTGGCAGAGTCCAGGGCAACCAGGCATGCTGGCAAAAGTCAGTCATACCTTTCCTGTTAGTAGAAACATAGACACATAGACTTTGACAGCAGATGAGGACGCTTGGCCCACCTAGTCTGCCCATTTCCTACCTAGAGGATAAACTGCAGATCCCATTTAACAACAACCTATTTCTTCCTACCTCCCACAAAAATTGCCTTATATCTGTCCTATGCATTCTTGAATTCTCCCACAGTTTTAGACCCCACAACCTCCTCAGGAAGGCTGTTCCATGCATCCACCACCCTCTCTGTGAAAAAAATACTTCCTCCACATTGCCCCTAGGCTGTCTCCCTCTATCTTCAAATTATGTCCCTTGTTCTTCCACATCTCTTTTCTGAAAGATGCTACTCTCTTGGACTTTGTTGATTCCACTGAGGTACTTAAACATTTCTATCATGTCCCCCTCTCCCTCCTTTCCTCAGAGTATACATATTAAGCTCCTTTAGTCTCTCCTCATATGGCTTCTCTTGCAGACCCTGCACCATTTTAGTTGCCCTTCTCTGAACTGGCTCCATCCTGTCTATGTCCTAGTAACAATTTAACATGTATTGCTGTCTATCTGTTGTCTCTTGTACCACTGTCTGTGTCCTCTATGTGACGAGGTACCTTTGTAAATGAACTCCTAGCTCAAAGGTTGTTAAACAGATGTTTAAATAAATAAATAAAGAAAATTGCAACCATTTAAGAACACTCCCAGACAGTTCCCAGTGATCAACAATACTAAAAAGCAGATTAAAGTAGCACTGTTGTGAATTTTAATTCACCAGTGAAATTGGTATGAAGACAGGAAATTCACAATTCACAAAGCTTTGAAAATTTTGCTACAGGTACACCAACTTCACTTGTCCATTTATTTAAAAAACATCAAAGACACTGGCTCAGTGGTGTGGAAGGCTGAAGTGTTGGCACTTTACTTCAGCAACACTGGTGACCTGGGTTTGGGAACAGACCAGGATCACTCTGGGCATGACCAGGTGAGGAAGATTGAGCATCCCAGGATATCTGTCCTCCATCTGGGTGGCAGCACCAGCAGGATCAGCAGAAGTGTGTGGATGCTCTCTGATGCAGCACTCACGTGAGTCAATATGCATGTGTGTGCATGCATCACTCATGAGATGTCCAATGGGAGAAAATGAAGGAAAATGCCTTGACTCACTCTACATCCCCACAGGCACTGCACAATCCACCTGCTGTTACTACTCTGTGTAAGTGCTGGTTAACTATAAGTCCACGATACAGGTCAGTGATGGGGCTGGAGGATGCCACCAGGACTGGGATGCAGGCAGAAAACAAATGAAGAAAAAACTCAAAGTTGTATAAACTTCCTCCCCACACACTGTGCTGTAATTCAACTCCCAAATACTCTTATGTTTTACAGTCCCTCTTCCATCCCCCTACTAGCACCCTCCTCCCTCTTTCCCCCATGCCCTGGTGAGTTTATGGTTACTGCAGAGTAGTAGAAGTTTGTTACTATTAATATTGATTTAAATATCCTCTACACTCCAACCATGAGACAAACACACTCCATCCACCTCCCCACCTCAGCAGATCCTATCTGATATAACAATAATTAGACTGCAACTCCCGTACAAATGGGGGTTCCCAAAAGTCTTCCTTAGGCTTGCATAAATCGCACTAAGCTGGCGTTCTGTGTCCTAGCCATTTAAGTGTTTGCATGTGAGTACCCTGCTAGCCTCCGTGCCTGTCTCTGTAAGAGCTGCCTATTTCATAGTGCACAATTAATCTGGGTAGGGCTGTGTAGTTTCAGCTCGAAGTCCTGCCCGGCGTAGCATTAATATTGCTCCACTCTGCCATTGCTAATTGTGCAGAAGGAGCCCTATGAGAATCTGTGACTGTTTACTGATTATCTGCTTTAATAGTAAAGATATTGTAGTTTGTCTAACCTGCCTTCATTTGCAGCATGGACATTTCTGTTAATCACCACCATCTTGGTTCTGGACTGCCTACTTTGGACCAATCAGTACTTTTGGGGACCCTAAATTGGAGTCTGTCTCCAGGGTCTTGTGAAGTGAATTTCTGTAGGGATTGTAGTTTTACACTTTGGTTCCTAAATGGACCTGGAGGTGGAGCCCTTGGTTTGACAGACAGATGTACTGACAAATTGAACCCTTTGGATCTCTGGGAAAGTCCCAAGCTGCCTGCAGCAGGAGTAAGTCTGAATTTGGAGATGAAAGTGTGAACAGCTTTAGTGATTCGAGCAGCTGCTCCTCTGTAGTCTTGAGGGAAATCGTAGGGAAGGCTGTGTTGGGCCTGCCTGCCACCATCTTCATAAGTGAAGAGGCTTTAATCCAGAGACAGGGAGGTCTTGTGAATACTGAGCAGAATTCATGTGTGTCACATTAGAGAAAAGGCATGGCTCTTTATTAAGGATTGGAGTGATATAAATATATAGGCCACCAAATCAGGGGATGGAAGCAGGCAGGCAAATGTTGCAGGTGATCAAAAGGATGTCAATGAAGGAAATTTGTTCTACTGAGGACCTAAATATGCGGATGTAGAATGGGGAATCCCCAATGCAACATCTGCCAGGAGGAGGAGGTGCTTGAAGTACTACAGGGATCATTTCTACAACAGTTGGTTAATGGCCCTCCCACCCCATCCATGCTATAAGGACTGGAGTACATGCAGCTCAGGCATCTTTTTCATTTGCTGAGTTAAAGAAAAGATTACGTGCAAATAATGTGTAGACTTCGAAAATGACATTTGAACATTAACTGCTTCAGGTGAGAGACATGCCATGATTGCACAAGTTTTGTTTAAATAAATGTATTCCTTATTTGTTCTGGTATCTTATTTGTGTGACCATCCATCTCAGAGTCGACCTGAATTCTTCAGAAACCTGAGCTGCTGAGGGGTGTTGTTTGTGACTTTATGAATGAACAACATTTCTAGTAACCATAGTATGATAAGCATGTACTTCAGTAGTGGAATACTGTCTTGTGCATTGCTAGTGACTCTTGTCATCTCTATATACGACCTTAAGGCAAATTATTTCTCTGTAAATTAGTCACTGGTTGATTCTTATGAACAAATATAAAGCTGGGGAAAATGTTATATACTAAAAGGACAGGAGTACCAGCTTCAGGCACAATGTCCTATGTAACCTCTTATCGAAATCTGTAAAAAAAATCTGAATACCAATACACCTGTTTTAACGTGTCCTTCGGGCCTTTCTCCAGTCAGATACGGAGTACCCCAAGGGTCCGTTCTTGGTCCCATTCTGTTCTCCCTCTTGTAAATGAACTCCCCTCAGTTACTACCTTTGGGTCTACTACTCTATATCACGGTTGACCTGGTACTACTATCTAGCGCCCTGAACCCGTTACCATCAACTCCCAATTCAACTCTGACTTTGGGCATATCAAAACTAGCTCGTGGGATGCAAGCTTACTGTAAATCTTGACAAAACACACCATGTTGTCGGTCAGTGGCCAAAACTGCATCTTTCCCTCCCCCTCGCCATAAACAGAGGCGGCTCCCTCTGCCTGTCCTGAACTATGCTGGGTACCAAGGAGTGACCTAGACCCCAGCTCATTTCACTGAGCATCTCCGGAACATTTGCAAAGCGTCGAACTGTAAGCTTGGCTAGCCTACAGGGGCCAAGGACAGCCTCACCCGGCTGCTCTGCTAGCTATAGCCAGGGGATCCTCCTACTACACTGTGCTATGGGCTTGTTGGCTTAGCGCTGGTCCCGAATGCCTCCCTAGTGAAATGGGACACGGCATATAACAATGTCTGTCATTTTGCCTCTCTGCCCATCGCCTCATGCATTGGTGTGCCCTCTATGCCCATCTGGAGTGGCTTCTACCAGATAAACACTGAGCCTTTGTCCTTGGTGACGGTAGACAACATAGTCCGTGCAGCTTGCCCCAGCACTTGCCCTTCCCTTCCAACACAGCAGCCCGGCCTATCAGCTTAGACCCAGCTCGACTCTGCTTGCAAGGTCCCTAGGACCCACTCCCTCACCGGGATTGGGCCTTCTCCACCTATGCCTCCAGATTCTGGAACTCCCTCCCTGCTCCAGTTTGAGCTGCCCTTCCCTCCGGCTTCAAAACATCCCTCTGAAAATTCCTCAAAGGGGCCTCCACCTGTCCTTGTGGAAACAGGTAGTTGCCACCAGCGGCTGCCCAACACCTCTTCCACCGCATGGGTTTCGGCCTCAACCACTTCTCCCCTGCACTTATTTGCTCTTGTGGCCATCCTACTCCCCACTCTCAAGCTGTTCCTGGCCCTCACCTCCCTCTGGACAGCACCTTCCCCCTCTCCGCTGTCTGGGGTCCCTACCCTTCTAGTTCCCTCCCTCGGGGCACCGAAGGTTACTGCTATCTCTGACCTGCTCAATGGGCTGCCACTGGATTGGACAGTACTCCCCTGCAGCTCGTGCATGCCTCTGCGTGGTGGTCCACCAGGTTGGGCTCCTCACCCACTAGCTCTATGCTGTCCTACTGCAGCATCTCACTCAACCCCTGCCTGTTTGCTGACCGCAACATGGGGTGTCTGCAGTTCAGGCCCCCCTCATTCAGCCTCCTGTACCTGTTGTTCTCTCACCCCAGCCACAATGTGGGCTTATCAGTAGTGAGCCTGTAGTTGTACTCATGTTTGTTAGCTCTGACTCTGTACTATTGTCTATATGCTGTTACTCTGGCCCCACCTGTGTGTGGGTGAGATTGTTCTTGTCTATTCAGTGTACTGTGTACTGTATTCCATCTGGCCTACTTGTAGTTTGGGCCTGTATGCCACCTGAATATGTACCATATTTTCTGTACTGTAACCTCCGGGTCGCACCTGAAAATAGGCACTTTGTTGTCTAGTGTGCCTACCTGGTTAATAAAAACAAATAATACTAATAATAATCAGCTAAAGCTATTCATGCCACTATTAGCACTTAAATCTTCTCAACTAGTTATCTTTTTTTAGTTGGTGTTGTTTCTCCTTGGCCTTGGATGGCTGGATCTACTGGGCAACCTTGTCCTCAGCCGTCCATCCCTGCACCTCCAGATTTATGGACCATCACCACTTACCCCCATGGCAGGGTGACGGAAGCCCTCATCTTCCCTACCAGGACCAGATCCAGTGTGTGTGACGATGCCCTCTGGAGATGGTGCATACCAATGAAGCGGCCTCAAGCTATGCAACCAGGGCCATTTTTCCTGATTTTCTCCCTTGGAGAGAGGAGGCATGCAGGACACCAGTGGAGGGAACACACATGTGTCTCATCGTTCCTCCAGGCATCCGCCCCTCCGGCCCTTATCTACAGCATCAGCATGCCATCCCAGCCACTGCCAGGGCCAGTTCTGCACTGAATACTGGCACCCACCTCCCAGAGAAGGAGAGCTGTCCCTTGACACTCAATCCCTTCTCCCTACTGATCCTTGGCAACCGTGCTTATTCCCAAACACAGGTCACCGGCACGGCATGAGGTAAGGTGTCCAGCACCTCAACCCTCAGCACCACCAGGCCAGTCAAGTAGTTGTCTTTAAAGATCATGTGCAAATGTCCTCAGTAAATGAATCTAATAACAATGTTTCTTACAATATCTTCTTCCATAGTTGTCACTTCTTTTTTTTTTTTTGTTAGTCATTTTACCTTGTCTGGCATCTCCGGTCTGCATTTCATGTCCTGGCATCCGTCCTTTCTCCAGCAACCATCTGGTTCTGCCCCAGTCCTCACTAAGCCCCCAGCCCAACTACTCCCATGGCTTGCCCTCCCACAGCGGTGTGGAGATCACCCTTACTCCCCACTGAACTGGGATCCAGTACTCGGCAGTGGTGCCCTCAAGGCCAGGTGTCCCCAAGACAGCCATCAAGCTGCTGCGACTGAGTGCCATGTTTTCCCTGTTTTCTTGGTTAGCATGACAGGATCATGCAAGGACACCAAAGAGGGTGTGCACACATCTGTACATGCTCCTCCAGTGTTGTGCCCCAGCATCACCCCTTGCAGTGCAGTGCCAGTTCACCACCCCCAGCCTCCGCCAGAGGTTGCAAGCAAGCCAACAACTAGTGCCCCCTTCCTGGTGAGGAGAGCAGTCCCATGGATGCTCAATCCCTCTCCACCCCTGCTGACCCTGGTGATCTGACTCCATTCCTGAACCCAGGTTGCCAGTGTGGAGGCGGGGTGGCGTCCAGCTCCTCAACCCTCAGTGCCACCAGGCGGCTTACTAGTTGTCACTTCTGATGAATCAGACTCGGACAAGTGGGGATGAATGAATGGTTCACATGAGCATGCCCAACTGTACTTTGAACCATTATGTGTTTGTCTTAGACCCTCACTATCATCAGACATCCTAAGACAGAAAATCATACCCGTGGCAGAGCAAGGAATTTGATGTAGTGTCTGGTATAAATGAATTCCTTTCATCCAAAGTAATGACAGATCCTCAGTAGGAACACATCCAGAGCACCAACTTAGTGCTAAGCTTACGGAGCATGGCCATGGTAACCAGATACACAAATTAGGACCACAACCACAAATGATGCTGACAGTGAAAGCTTTAGCTTTGCTAGCCTGCATATCGAATGTGAGTGCATCAGAAGAAACAAGGAAATGAACATGAATAGTATCATATATGAACAACTAGGCTATTGATCTGAAAGTAGTTTTAGAAGTTTAGAACATCATTTTATACTGTAAGAAATTATGTTTTGCATTCATTTACAAAGGACATTTATCATGAGTCTTTAAAGAAAGATAAGCTTGGAGAATTAGGTACCTAGAACATTGCAAGGCTAGAAAAGGAGCAGTGTTTCACTTTTATTTATGGTCCTTTTAAAATTTATTTATTTGAATTTTGATGACCAGGTAGGTCACCAGAAACAAAGTCCCTTTTTCAGTAATGACCCAAGTAATAAAGCATTCCAAGAACAAAACATAATACAATAATACACATAGAATAGTACAGTGGTCACAATGTACAGTTAAGCGCTGAGTAAATAACAACAGTACCCGAGTAAACAATAACCAAAGGATTCGGGATTACAAGCAGTGTGCAGGTAGCCAGGGAGGCATGAGGCAGATTAACATGTTATACCACGTGCAGGGACATTTATGCTATTTACATACCAGATGTCAACAATTTGAAAAGCAAGATAACTAAGAATAGCCAGATTCAACTGCATTTGGTTAGAGACATGGGGTTCAGGTTACAGTCTGATGTTATTCTAGGTAAAGCAGGAGTGAGAAGTGGGAGAACAGCTTGTCTTTGAGATAGGAAGAGGAGACTGTTTGTGCCTGTTGCGGAGATTGAGAGAGATGCATAACATTAGTCACATGTGGCCTTACTTGTTATATAATTACATCTGCATTGGGGTTTGAAAACTCATCCTTGTAGAGTTTTTGAATTGGTTTAATGGTTTTGCAAGAAAGTAGAGGGTGGGGCAAATTGTTCCAAATTCTGGGGCAGTGACTTCATAGGATCATTGGCCTATCTTTAGCCTGGCCTTGGGAGCTCCAGTAATGGTAGGCTAGAAGATCTTAGTGAATGAGGGTAGGTTTAGGGATAGCAGACCATCAGACTTGGGGGGTAATGAATCAACTTAAAGGTGGTACAGTGCACTGGGAAGTAAATTTGTTGTCAAGGTTGGCCAACTTAGTTTGTTGAGCAAAGGCAGTGGTGAGTATGGGCAGGGGCCGAGGCAGCACAGCGAGCTACCCTACGGTATGTCTTTTAGTTTGTTTAGTAATGGAGCCTTAACTGAGTGGATGACAGGTGCCACATAGAATAGACCAAGGAGTAGGGTAGCAGAGGCAGTGGTCACTCTGGCATGCTTTGAGATAGGGTGCTGAGTGGTGAGCAGCCCAAGTTTTGATTAGTGGTTTTGATGGTGTTGTTTATGTGTGCTTCGAGCACTAGGTTCTCATCAAGCTTGAGTCCCAGGTATTTGAATGATGAGACATTTTCCAGTGGAGTACCTGAGGAGGTTTTAAGATGAAGGGTGTGTCATATCGGGTTTTGAAGGAGGTGTGACAAAAGAGCATAGTTTTGTTTTTCTCATTCAGAACCAGTTAGTTATTAAGAACCAAGATTCTATGGCGTGAAAGTCTAGCTCAAGATTCATGGTCAGGATGCAGATATCCTTGGAAGATCTGTAGAGTATTGCATCATCTGCATAGAGTTGTACCGATGCACCACCACAGTTAGGAGGCAGGTCATTGATGAATATGGAAAATAGTAGGGGACCAAGTATGGACCTTTGTGGTACCCCATTAGTGACTGGTGCTAGAGGGGATAGTGTGTTTGCCCATTTGATGCATTAAAATGATTTGCTAGGTAATTTGAAAACCACATGAGGGAGTTATTATCCAGTCCAATGTGGTGAAGTTTAGCTATGAGCAGGAGTGATTAGCAATGTCAAAGGCCTTAGTTATATCTACAAAGACTGTGCTGGTGGCTTGTCCCAGATCCATGTTATTGAACAAGTCAGAGGTGATGCGAAGCAGGGCAAAGTCGGTTCCATGGTGTTTATGGAAACCATGCTGAAAATCTGTGAAGATGTTTGTTTGTTCAAGGAATGAGGACAACTGGTTGTAGAGGATTGGTTCTTGAATTTTGCAATAGGGCAGATGATAGAAATTGGTCTGTAGTTTTTGGGCTGTATCAGCCAGACTGGATTGTGGACAGGTACCACTACCGCTGATTTCCATTTGTCAGGGATAGAGTGAGTGATGAAAGCTCGATTAATTAGCATCGAGATGGGCTGGGCAAGCACTGATGCCCCAATGTGGAGGAATTTAGGGGCATGGTGTCAAAGCCTGAGAGCTATCACATTTGAGTCTCTTGAGCAACTTTAGGACCTCAAAATTGGTGGTAGTTTTTATATGAAAGGAGGGACGGTTGGTCTCATGTTGATGTTGATTGGTACTGTAGTATGAGCAGAGGGAAGAAGACCATGTTTATAGGGAGTAAGGTCTGTAAAAGTTGTTTATTCTAGTGGCAATGTCCAGAGGTGTTGTGAGTTGGCTCCATTAGTGTTAATGGTTCTGGGGAACAATGCATTCTTTACCTTTTAGTAGGGTATTCATCTGGTGCCAGAAACTTTTAGATGTGGTAAGATTTGTTTCTTGTAAAGATATGAGATATCCTCTTTTGGCCAACTTTATTTTATTTTGCATAAATTGTTTGGAGCCGACGATAAATAATCCAATCAGTATGTACCCCAGATCTCTTAAAGGTCTTCCAGGCTTTATCACATGTGCGCATGAGACCCCTCACATCATTAGTTAGCCAAGGGCAGGAAGCCTTTGGATCTTCTAGTTTTATATGGGGCAAGAGTCAAGGGCAGCTGTGAACATTGAGATAAGATAGTCAAGGGCCTGATTTATATCATGGATGGTGTTAGGAGGCAGTATAGTTCAGTGGTCTAAGGCTCTGAGCTGCAAATCTGGAGACATCCAGCAGACCAGACCTGGGTTTGAATCCCACAGCTTCCACTTGCATACTGTGTGACCCTGAGCAAGTCCTTAACCTCCTTGTGCTCTCAGGTTGCTCCTGTAAAAAACTTTCAGCTTAGTGTGCTTTACCTGGTTAAATAAATAAATAATTGGTGACCAGTCGATGGAGGCTAGGCACTGTTGAATTCTTCCTCACTGAACTTGGACAAATCCCTGGTTTTGATTATTTTGGGAGGTGGATGGGGTACAGAGCTGTTCCAGATGCAATAGGTGGATGAGTGATCACTCAGGGAATCTTTGAAAATACCAGTAGCTTTGATGTTAGCTGGCATGCTGGTTATGATCCAGTCGGAAGCGTGTGTCTCCCAGACTTCATGTTCAGTCTAGTGGGTTGCTCTATGATCTGCAGAAAATTAATGTCCACCAGAGCAGAGTGGTACTGCACGTTTTGTGAGCCAAGCCAGTTAAGGATAAAGTCACCACATATCACTGTGTCATGTCTGGGGATGTTGTCTAGGCTGGTGATAACCTCTTCATAAGAGGACGAGTGTCTGGGAGGCAGATAAATGCAGCCTAACATCAGTTTCTTGGACTCACCAAGAGTGATGAAGATATGCTCAGCTAGAGGGTGGATATCCAAGTCATCCATTTCATCAGCAGTCATTTCAGTCCTGGCATAGATCATGACACCCTCACATTTTCTGTGAGCCTGGTTTGTCCTAAAGATGGAGAATCCAGGAAGGATAACCTCATGAGATTTGACCTCAGGTGTTTGCCATGTTTCAGATATGCATAGGATATCAGGGTTATGAAGCTGGGTCCGTGCTTCAAGCTCGTGCATCTTACCTCTGATACTTTGGATATTCATGTGAGCTATTTTGAGGCCTGGTGTTGGTCAGTGGGCAGCTGTCTCAGGAGTTTGAGTATGCTTCCACAGGGGTGTTAGGTGCGCCTGAATTCGGCCCAGGGTTTAGTTCAATGTCCCTGGATAGCAGCATAGTACAGAGGTGGCACTGCATTGGGGAGTATGCAAGAAAGGTAATTTTGCCACTGTCTGATTTGAGTTGGAATTAGGGCTGTTTTACATTACAGGGCAAGAAATTGGAGCCACAGATGCTGTGAATACTCTAGACAGGAGGGGTATGATGTTGCTAATATTCTTCAACTGAAACTCTGGCTGGAAGCTGCAATACTGAACATAGGATTTGCAAGAAAGCGAGTTGTGCTCACAACAGAGGAGGTGAACCTTACAATTGTCTTTGGTTTGTAGCAGATATTCTGCAGGTGGAGGCTACTTCTAACTGAAAGGTGAAATAAGGAACTTAGAATTATCAGGAAAGACAGTCTTTCAAGCAACAGAGGGAGGTGAATCTAGCTTCGCTTTTGCAATTCTTAAGATTTTCAGTGCAGGAAGAGTTTAAAGCACAGCTGACTTATTTTGGGGCTGACTGCTTTCAGAGCACAAACCACCAGGCTGTTTTGGGGCTGGGAGGTTTACCTGTGTCTGACTTGGATGTCTGGATTTTTCTGTTTGATTAGCAGGGTATTTTCTCTGTCAAATTGTTGTGTGGGACATCTTGCTGACAGGAAGGCACTCATTGCAGCGGTGGGTCAGAACTCTTAGCTGATTGTTTTGTGAGGGCACAGTTTAGGCCCAACCCCTTCCCACCCTCACCCACCCACCTCTGGAAATAGCTCCTTTATACCTGGGGTTCTGACATCATTTCCTCAAGAGTGCAAGGAGCATATCACTGTCATATACTCTCTAGCACACTGCACTGACAATATAAGCATACACATTGTATAATATATATAGTTCTATAGAACAAAACACTATATAACAAACCAATCACACACACAACACACACACAAAAAGTAGATAAACATGTGGGGAGTAGTGCAATGTAATGGCTGTGGGGCAGCAGTCTTCTGGGAGTCTTTCTGGAGGCTGAGATGCTGCCCTATTTGCAGACAACTCTCTGCCCTGAGGAGGAAGTTGCCTGTCTTCAGGCCACACTGGACAGTAGTAAGGAACCTTCCCCAGGCCACAATGGATGGTAGGAAGGAACCTCCCATCCAGGGAGCACCAGAGCCACCACCACTACCTCAGAGGTTGCAAAAAGCACAGCAGTTGGACCACAGTGGGCTCCAGGGAGGGTGAGTATGGTGGAACAGAGGCCACCCAGTCAGTTGTTCCACTCCACAATCCATACACCATTCTGGGAGCATAGCTCCCCTATGGATGCACTGCAGAGGAGATTAAGGAGGCTGAGGACAACTGTCACAAGGGAGGCCCACAGGAAGGAGGCAGAGGACACTCACAAGGAAATGAAGCAGCTCCTGGTGGGACTAAATTAATAGGGATAGAACTGGGGGAGCAGGGAAAACTGAAGTAAGGTGCCTGCCTGGTGCCATGGCTTGGAGGGACAGGAAGCGCATCCTCAGGATCATGAGAACAGCTGCAGGAGTCTGGAGCTGGACGTCATTGTCCACCTAGGGACACATGACTTGGCTCAACATGAGATTAGAGCAGTGCAGAAGGACTTTGTAGAGTGGGGAGTGGCCTAAGACAAGTAGCATACACAGTATCCTTCTCAGAGGTGTTGCCTGTCAATGGCGTGAGTGAGGCAAGGGTACTTTGCACCATGCAGTTTAATGAATGGTTGAAAAATGGTGTGGAGCATAGGGTTTAGCTTCATTGTGGACTGGGGCTCCACCTGAGGGACACCAGCCTATACTGGCAGGATGGTCTGCATCTGTCCAGGAAGGAACAAGTCTTTTGAGCAATCGGTTTAAATGCTTCATTGGCAAGCTTTTAAACTAGTCAAGGGGGGAGGCATTGATAATCAGCAGGAAAATCCCAGCCTCTCCCTACAAAACAAGGTAAAATGAGAAAAAGACCGAGGTAGAAAGGTCAGTGGGGATGCTGCAACAGAAGGTAAAGCCATCAAAAATGGAGAGCAATGAGTACCAATGCCCATAGTCTGAGGTAACAAGCTTCATGAATTAGTGGCCTTGATGGAGGAGGAACATCTGGATATCGTGGCAGTCACAGAAACATGGTACATACAAAACCATGACTGGGACGCAAACATGGATACACTATCTACAGGAGGGACAGGGAGGGTAAAGAGGAGGAGGAGTAGCTCTTTACATAAGGGAAGGAATCAAAGCAACAGAACAAAAGGGAAAACAGGAGGAGAAGAAGCACTGTGGGTAAATTTGGAGACCGCAATAGCACCAAATCCGCACAGGGTTATATACAGATCCTGCTCAGAGGGAGGAAATGGACAAGGAAATGATAGAAAGTATGCTTAGAATGGCAGAAAAAGGAAGATATTGCTGATGGGTGATCTGAATATGCCAGATGTTAACTGGAGTGCAGTTGTGCAGCCACTTGAAGAGTGGGGTTATTCTGAGCGCCTACAGGGCATGCCTTGAACAACTAGTATTGGAGCCCACTCGAGAGGAGCAATCTTAGACCTGGTTCTCTCAAATGGAGATGAAGGGAGGATCACAGATGCAGAAGTGTAGCCATCTGGAACTAGCGACTATCGAACAGTATGGTTCACAATAAACACAGCAATAGAGTCAAGCCATACAAAGGCAAAAGTACTGGACTTTAGGAGGGCTAACTTTGCAAAATGGGTGAGTGCCTAAGAATGCACTAGCAAATGGGCAGGTAGGAGGGTGGAATACTAATGATATAAACTGCCATCACAGAGGTAACAAGCCTTTGTGTGAAGCAAATAAACAAAATGAAATGATGTAAGAAACCACTATGGTTCTCAAAGGAAGTGACAGTGAAGGTTCAAGAGAAAAGAAAGCATTCAGGAAATACAAGGAATCACAGAAGGAGCAGGACAGAGAACTGTACCAGTTAAAGCAAAAGAAGCTGGCAAGGCAGTCAGAACAGCAAAGGACCAAACCGAGGAAAAGATAGCCAACTCTAGTTAAGAAGGGGATAACACCTTTATAGGTACATCAGGGAGCCAAGGAAGACCAAGGGAGGATAGGGGTGAGGCTTAATAAAGGGGAGGAGGGTGGGCAGAGGGTGACTGTGAAAGGCAGAGATACTAAACAAATATTTTTGCTCAGTATTTACAAAGGAAGAGGGGAGGTACCTAAGACAAACAGTAGAAACACTCTGGATACAGAAGTTGATACCAGCCCATTTACAGAAGAAAGGGTTCTGAAGAACTCTTAAAACTGAAGGTGGACAAAGCAATGGGGCCTGATGGGATTCATTCTAGAATTCTAAAAGAACTAAGGGTAGAACTAGTGACACCACTGACTACCCTCTTTAACAAATCATGGGAGGATGGGATGGTACCCGAGGACTGGAGGAGGGCAGATGTGATTCCCCTTCACAAAGTGGGAGCAAGGCAGAAGCAGGAAACTACAGACCTATTAGTTTAACCTCAGTGGTAGGAAAATGATGGAATCACTTCTGAAGGAAAGAGTTGTCGAGTATCTAGAGGCCAGAAGGGCACAGGACCCAAGGCAGCATGGATTCACAGGAAGGTCCTGCCAGACAAATCTGATAGATTTCTTTGACTTGGTGACCAAAGTAGTAGATCAGGGAGGGCTGTGTACGTGGCCTACCTAGACTTTAGCAAGGCATTTGACACAGTCTCACACAAAGATTATTATTCCAGTTAGCCAGCCTGGGAGTGTCCCAAGATGACAGTCTGGGTAAATAATTGGCTGGAGAATAGGACAGAGGAGTAATAGTAAATGGAGTCCACTCTGAAGAAAGGGGTTACTAGTGGGTTACGCAGGGTTCAGTATTAGGACCGGGTCCTCTTCAATGTCTTTATAAGCGACAGCAGAGGGACTTGAAGGAAAAGTATGTCTCTTTGCAGATGTCAGAAAGAGCTGCAACAGAGTTGATGCACAAGATGGGGTGGAAAGGATGAGAAGGGACTTGCAAGCTTAGAGGAATGTCCAAATGTATGGCAGCTTAGATTCAATGCTAAGAAGTGCAAGGTAATGCACCTGGAAACAAAACCCAGGGAAGAGTACACAATGGGGGTGAGATACTAACAACAACAAAAATGAAATGGGACCTGGGGTAGTCATATCAGATGACCTAAAGGTGGGCAAGCAATGTGAGAGGGCAGAAAGGAGGGCTGGGAGGATACTGGGATGCATAGGAGAGGCATCACCAGTGGAAAACAGGAAGTTGTTATCCCTCTGTACAGACAGCTGGTGAGACCCCATCTGAGTACTGCATGCAGTTCTGGAGACCCAATCTCTGCAAAGACATAGACAGAATGGAAGCTGTCCAGAGGAGGGCAACTAAATGGTGCAGGGTCTGTACTGGAAGACATGTGAAGAGAGACTTAAGGAGCTTAATATGTATAACCTCGAGGAAAGGGAGGGGACATGATAGAAACTTTCAAGTACCTCACGGGAATCAACAAAGTCCAAGAGGGTAGCATCTTTCAAAAAAGAGGTGCGCAAGAACAAGGGGCACAATTTGAAGATGGGGGTGGCTCAGAGGTAATTTAAGGAAGTATTTTTTCACAGAGAGGGTTGTGGATGCATAGAACGGCCTTCCAAAGGAGGCTGTGGAGTCAAAACAGTGGTGGAATTCAAGCATACATGGGACAGTCATAAGGCAATTCTAGGGGTGGGGATAGGAAGAAGTAGGCTGCTGGTTAACTAGGATCTGCAGCTTATCCATTAGGTAGGGAAATGGGCAGACTGGGTGGGCAGTGGTCCTTATCTGCCGTCAAATTCTATGTTTCTATGTTTCTATGATTGAGGATAGGGCACTGATTGGAGGTCATTAGGGACATTGAAGCAGTGAGGGCTGGTGATGGCCCATAATGCAGCAGAAGTGCTAAGCAAATTAGTACCACTCCTGTACCTTTTAAGTGTTGCATGGCTGTGGTATGTAGTGGGACTTCCTGGGAGCTGTTAGTTTGGCCAGAGATGGGCCAGAGATGGCAGAACTAAGGATTCATTCAAGTGTCCAGCCAACTACAACATTGTTGGGAGTGCCTTATGAGCATTTAATGGAGGTTTGGGGTGGGGCTGGGGGGCAGGCTGAAAATTAAATGCCCAGCATTGCAAGGACCATACACTACTTACTGGGAACCAGGGCTGCTTTTACTTGGGGAGACCCAAGCTGGCTCAGCCGTATGCGTAAGTCCCATGAAGCCTCTGTTCAATAGGGAAGAGGCAGCAGTGCTTCTGGCCAATCCTGTTAGGGTAGCGGGAGCCATGGACCACCGAGAGCAAATGCCTGAGAACTAGGCGGCGAGCTGTACCTTAGTGCCAGATGGACCGGAGTGAGTCTTGGCCTTCAGCTGGGTGCAGAGCTTCTGTTATGGGGACAGTCTGTGCGCCCGCTTTGGTCAGTGCTTTGAGGAGGCATGGAGCTGCCTAGGAGAAAGAGATGGGAGAACAAAGGTTAGGTGAGGGCTTATATTAAGGGGACACAATGGAGACTACAAGGGCTGGGTAATTTGTGGGTGGAGATGAGAAGCTCTGAGGTAAAAATTAAGTAGACTCTAAGGTGGGGGGTAGCCAGAGAGCCACCAACATTAGACAAAGATCTGTAGGCAGGAAAAATAATTCAAAACAAAATTCAGGAAGGGCTGTAATTTTACTTACAGAAGTGATTCAAGAATTTTGGAATGAAACAAGAGGGAGCTGCACACTGGAAAAGTACACCAAAAGAACAAATAAATAAAAATAAGCTACAGTAAATTTAGAGAGATCTGTTCATACACTTACTGGAGAACCAAGTAGATCAATTAAATCAGGACTACATCAGAAAACTCTGCAGTCACTTGTTAATAAAAATTCAGTTCTAGCACAGGTTAGCAGTATAAGTAGGCTTGCAAACAGCTCAGCCTTGGGGTAGGCAGATATTAAGTTCATTACAAACCCTACCTCAAAATTAATAAATTCCCACAGAAGTGTTAAGGTTTGAAAAATCAAGTGTGCGGAGTTGCAAAGACTGGGCACTACCCACCGGGAACCAGGGCTGCTTTTACCTGGTAGGGAGATCCACGAGCTGGCTCAGCCATGGTGTGCAAGTCCAATGAAGCCTCTGTCCAATAGGGAAGAGGCAGAAGCGCTTCTGGCCAATTCTGTTAGGGTAGCGTGGAGCTGGGGCCAATGAGTACAAAACTGTAGAATTAGGTGTTGGGCTGTACCTTAGTGCCAGAGGGAGCAGAGCAGAGCAGATCTGCCTTCAGCCAGGCGCAGAGCTTCTGTTATGGGACAGTCTGCAGCACCGCTTGGTTGGCACTGAGAGATGTGGAGCTGCCTTAGTGCCAGAGGAGCAGAGCGGTCTCGCCCTTCAGCCAGGTGCAGAGCTTCTGTTGTGGGATGGTCTGCAGCGCTGCTCAGTAGGTGCTTCAAGCAGGCATGGAGCTGACTTGGCACCAGAAGGAGTGAAGTGAGTTTCGACCTTCAGCCAGGTGTAGATCTTCTGTTGTGAGGATGGTCTGTGGCGCTTCGGTGGGTGCTTTGAAGAGGCGTGAGCTGCCTTAGTGTCAGAGGAAGCGGAGCAAGTCTCGGCCTTCAGCTGGGCACAGAGCTCTGTTGTGGGAAAGGTCTGTGGTGTCGCCAGTCACCACTTTGAGGAGGTGTGGAGTTGCCTTAGTGCCAAAGAGAGCAGAGTAGGTCTTGTCCTTCAGCCGGTGCAGAGCTTCTGTTGTGGGACGGTCTGCCACACTGCTCGGTCGGAACTTCAAGGAGGTGTGGAGCTGCCTATCAGCGCATGAACAAATATGGTACTTTTCAATTCAATCTTTTACATGCTATGTATTATTTATCTGTGTCCGATAAGTATGAGCACACTCTACTTAGCGTCTTATGCTTTTTGTAGTTGTTTTAGTTAGGCCCTATTACAACAACAGAACATGAATAGATATTTTGGGGAACTGTCTGCAGTCTTACATAAGAGAACACTGGGTATAAAAGTAGGCAGAATACTGGTGAGCACCTTGTAAAGCTAAGAATACTGTAATTTACTGCCATAGGCTTTGCTGTTTTGTCCAAAGCTAAGCTGCTTCTGGAGCAAAGGCTGTAGAAAGGGAGTTTGAGAGTGGGCAAGTGAGATGAGCACACAACAAACCATATGTTTGTATTAGAAAACCTGTGAAATAAACAATGTATGTGTGCAAAAATCTCCTCCTCTTTGTTTTTTGGTGTTGAAGTCGGTCGGTACTTTAGTGCTAGTAGTGTGGGACAGGCACTGCTGTCTGTGTACTGTAGGAATACTCTCCTTTAAGAACTATTAATTTTCACTTTTAATTCTCTTTGATGTATTACATTTACGATTCTCACCCTACATCGTCACACCACACCGCAACATCTGAGTATAAAACAAAATATTATAAATGAGGTTCACTTATGCAAGGGGAATCATCATCTTCTGGTTTGCTCTCCTGTGTCCTTACCACCCAGCTGTCAGGTTTTATAGGTGCTGGTTTGCTTGACTTCTGTGCAGACATGTACTGACACTGGCATTGACCCTGGTTGGATAAGTGCTCACAGTACTTGACCCATGATCAGCAAGTATTTTCCTGACACTGGGATAGTGGTCGGGGGTGCAATCTGTTGGTCTGGAGTTGGTGGAGGAAGCGTTGTCATTTAAAGCAGACAATTACTCAAAAAGAAATGCTCTCTCCCAGTGTGATCAGTGGTGGTGCTGTGCATGGAACAGTCACACACGCCAAACAGTTCACATGCAGAAATTTAGATGCAACTAAAAACATGAGTTGTATCCAGGAGGTAAATTGGCAGGAGCCCACAGGAACTCAGTTCCACCACCTCTTAAAAATTGTACCACAGTTCCACCACCTCTGCCATCTTTCTCCATTGACTACTATAAGAGAGTTCTACCACCTAGAAATGACAGTTCCACTACCTAGAAATCTAGATGTGAGAGCTTCCCACCTAAACATTTCAAATTTAACCACTGGTTGTATCACATCATTGTCACAGAAGTGGTTCAAGGAGAGCGATGCCAAATCCTGATGCTTTGATTCAAGAGACTGGGGCCGGAGCATGTATACAAAATAGGAAGGAACTCACTTTATTTTGTGATATCAGAAGATGCTTTTTATCAGCTTTCAAGTGAGATATGAGTAAGAATTGAGTATGCAATCCCACTATATACTGTATATATGAACATATTGCAATTACTGATGATCAGTTTATATATTTTAAAAAAAGTTGATTGACAATACTTACAATATGTTCATATAGATAATGGAATTGCATACTCTGCTTATATTCATACATTATATCTTACTGCAAAGCTAATAACGAAAGAGCATATTCTCCTAACACACAAATAAAGGGCTGTTCATTCCTATTTTGTATTAGATGTTCATACACACACACACACACACACACACACACACACACACACACACACACTCACACACACATATGTATTGAAGAAGCACCAGGATTCTAGGTCCTCCCGAACAACTTCTGTGACAGTGAGGTGATAAAACTCATATTTTCAATATTTTCTGTCTGCTACAGTAATGTGTGTAGCATACATCTTCTATAATCCACATTGTCAGCTGATCCCTCGTGGAAATAAACTCACCCACAACTACTAGCTTGGATGCTCATTGGCAACAATTTATTAAGGCACTAATTAATATTTACAACCCAAAACTCCTTTGTATTCAACATTACATTTCAAACAGTAAATACAAGTGTCCATCACTTCTTGTGGAACTTTCTTCCTTCCTGGTCCTCTTCTTACTGCATGCTTCACCTTCGGGGTCCAGGCACTCAGATCCAACCCCCACACCATCACCACCACCAGGTACCAACTTACCAGGACTTCCACCCCAGGTCTGGACAATATGACCCAACCCCTAGTCTCTACTCCTCCCCACCCCTTTACTTCCATGCCTAGATGCATTTGCCCCCAGCACATGCTGTCCTTCCTCCCCTTTCTGCCTATCCCTATTCCCCCTCTCTATTCCCTCCTTTTTTTTTTTTTCTCCTGAACTGGGCTACTTGTTGCCCACCACCCAGGCTCCACCAGCCCACCTGAGACACTGCTTCCTTCTGCAGCTATCCTACCCACTTGGGCCCCTTTGGCCCCAGACCAACTTTGCCTCACAGCCACCATCTTCTGCATCCCTGGCTAATCCTTCAACTGGCTCCCTCATTGCTTTCCTCCTGTGTGGGTGGGTGGGAAAAATCCCAGCAAAGAGGGCTACTGGATGGTTGCACAGATTTTTATACCCCTCCAGGCCCCTTCAGCCAGCCTCACCCCAGCCCCTTCTCCCAGCCAATGGTGTGTTCCTCCCCACCCTGTGTCAAATGACACTCTGTGACCTCATGCCCCTGCCCCGTCTTTCCTCTTTCCTTAAAGGGACCATCTGACAACTGGGGCTGTCTTTTATTAGCAATCCTATTTGTCAGAATTAATTGCCGTGGATAATTGTCATCCTTGGATTCAGGACACTACATATTGAGTAGTAAAGACTATGCTTTGGGTTTTTAAACTTGGTTACAATGAATTTACAGTCCACCAAGATAAGGAATTAACAGAAATTGCTCTTAATGTTTAATATGAATAAACACCAGAAACTGAGTACAAAATATGAGACTGTCCTGATGTATGTTTTAGTACTTATATTTTCCTTTGAAATAATACAGACCTACTAATGACCTATACTTTGGTTGCAGACATTTTTACTTAGGATGGACGGTTCTTGGAGAATTATTTGGGAGGTAAAGTATATTTAGTACTACCATTGACTCAACATGCCTTCACTGATTAAACCCTTGTGTTAATTTTTAATAATATCTATAATGGAGTGACCTTACAATTGTGACAACTATGAAAGGATCTGGGTTCAATTAAGGAAGTGCAATTTAAAGAAGGATGAGGTGAGCATAAGTCCCACTGCACTATTTTCCTTCTGTCAGCTGTCAATGGGGAACATGACATAATCCTACTGTCCAAGATGGCGCCTCAGTGGATTGTGCTACATTCCACTGTGACCTCAGCATATGACAGTCTTTTTTCTATTGTTCTTCCCTGCCAACCCTCCTCTTAACACCCCAAAAGTAACAGTCACACTGGGGTGCCCACTGCCCTAGTGTCTCGATCAATACTCCGCAATCATTTATTTTATTACCCCGTAATTATAATGTATATTTTCCCTCCCCACTCAACCCCACCCAATCTTTCACCTCAGCACCACCCATCCTCCCTCCAAAAACATAACTACAACACTGGGGTGCCCAATCCTGGTGTCATGATCAGCATCCTTTGTGTTTTCCCCTGAATCCTGTAAAAGAAAACCATCTATCAATGTATTTTGCTGCCATTACTAACCCCACTGACCCCCATCCAACCTGCTATACTAGCACCCACCCCATGAACTCTTACGTACTCCATGGGGGTGTCCAGCGCCATACTTTTCTGTGGACTGCAGGCACATCTTCACTCTTCAAAGCCAAACTGCAAACTGAGAAAGCAGGCATGCATCTCAATGTATTTCAGTGAGGTTTAAAACTTAGTGTCATAACTTAGCCATTGTGAGCCTTCATTTTATTTTGGAAATGCTGTTTTACCTAAGATTTCTAGACTGCAAACTGTAACCCTGTTTGCTCTGGCCAGAGTTTTTCTTCTCTGATTATGGCTTTTATTTACCAGCACCCAGTCAACACCATGAGTGTAGCCTTCCTGTGTGTGATTGTTTATATTATGACCTAGTAAATAATCATCCTTGTCGCTTCCATTGTGAGTTACAATGAGATTCATTAAGCTGTAGAAATAAATATCTTCCTTGTCACTGATTTTGAAGTTGAGTGTCTAAAATATGACAGTAAGATGCTTCTAAGCAAGTGTTTCTTCGTAAGGTGTAGTTAGGGACTAAGAGGAAGAGAGTGACATTTTTGGTGAAGGTCTTCCTTGGTGAAGGTATAGGTTCACACTGAGGGTTCACTATAATGAGTACCACTGGGCAATCACTCTGAAGAAGACAGCATTCCTGTCAAGGGCAATTACTGCAGGAAAACAAGTCCAGTTCAACTTTGTGCACTGTGAGCAGGTGTCCCCAGCCAGGAACAGTATTTTCTGCAGAAAGTTGAGAAGAGTTTATCTGGGTCTTCCTTGCAAATATATCCTCCAATAGGGCTAGGATCTCCTCAAGAACTCTGTCATGGTTGATAGAATGTTATTGTTTAGCAAATAGCTATTACAATATTATATGACAAATGCATCATACATACTCATAAGTACATCATAAATAGACTTGTTTAAACAAAATAAGATCATACAAAGCTGACCCTACTGCACATCATAAATATACATAAATCAGTACTTATTTCTCTGCTAAAAACAGACTATCCACCAATATTTATCAATGAATTAGCAGGCACTCAAGATTATGTATCTATATCAAACTCATACTGTTATTAACATTATTCTCTTAACTTTGGAAATAGCACTAAAATATCCTGCTAACAGCAGGACTGTAGATATCTGCAGTATGAATATTTATAAGAAGTCCTTGGTCAATTTGATATAAATTCTGGGAAAACATTTTAAGCCAAAATAGTCTCTCCTTGTTATAGTAAGTGCATTTCCATAGGACATTTTCAAGATCTTCTCTACTGCCTTCAGTACAGGCACAATTTTCAGACCAATTAATGTTCTTATTAAATCTTCTCCTTAAAACATTACTATCGAATTGTTTGAATTTGTATCTTATGAAAACTGCCATTAAATGTTTATCCGTAAGTATGTCTAGGTAAGGCTCAAAACCAAAATAAAACAGTTTTTACTAAACCAATGTGAATAATTTGATTCTGAGATGACAGTTAAGTATTGTGATTTCAGTAATTGGCTATTTTTTCCTATATATTTTTATACTGGAAGCTCAGTGTAGTTCCCTTGTCTACATATTTTTCAAGTTCAGAAGAGAATATTGTTTTAACAAATTCTTAGTTAAAGTGAACTGATATCCATTTCTATATTCAAGATCAAACCATTTTTCTTTTCAATAAGACATTGTTTAGTCATCATATGTTTAGGTAATCTTGTTATTTTTAACCAATAATTTAATTTCCTAATTTCAAATTTTGCTCTTATGTCAAGTAATCCCAGTTCTGAATGTAAGTAAGCTGCAGGGCATGATTGACCTAGACTTAGTGCAGATTGTAGAACCTTGTGAATTGGAGTTAATAAATGAGAAATGTTATTATCCTTAACTACCCATACTTCTGCACTGTACAGTATTTAGGCCTCTATTTTGCTTGCAGGACTATAACTAAGGGCTTCACTGAACATCCTCCATATTATATTTAAACCTGGCAATTCCATCAATAGATTTCTTTGTCTTCTTATAAAGTGATGTAAAATGAGTATTCCATTTATTGTTTGCATTAAAATCCACCCAAGATAAATATAGTGCTGCACCACTTCCACCTTCTAATTTTCAAGAATCCAGTGCCCAGATACATTTTGTCCCAAACTTAATAACTTTTGTTTTTTTAGATTAATCTTCAGTTTTAAATCTGCAGATTGGGAAGAAAGATAGTCCACCTTAATCTGTAAACCCTGTTTGGAAAGAAATAGCAATAAGAGGTCATCTGCATATGCTAATAATGGGCAGAAATCGACTCCAATTTTAGGAGAGTCTGAAATAACCTCTTCAACTCCTCTTGACATTTTGTCAATGTACAGAGAAAACAAGAGTGGTACCATGACACATCCCTGTCAAGCTCCTTTGTTTATTTTAAAAGAAGCAGATAAACTCCACTTACTTCTCAATCTTACACTGGCCCAAGTCTCATGATAGAGAGATGCTATCACATGAACCAAGTTTATATAAATTCCCTCTCAATCAACAGGAACCACAGCATACCACGTGATAAAGAGTCAAACGCAGATGAATAATCGACAAATACTGCATATACTTTCTGCTTTACTAACATTATATATTTTTCAAGAAGATAGTGAAGAATAAACACATTATCTGTGGTTGAATAATTTGATCTAAATCCTACCTGATATTTAACAATTCCCCAGTTTTCTCAACCTGAGCTTTTAATTTATCAAAATAATTTTAGAGAATAACTTTAGAAATATGTCAGAAGACTGATTGGCTATACATGGCCAGATCTATCATACTGCCCTTTTATGCACCAGAATAATATTTGCTCCTTTCCATATTACAGGAAATTATTTAATTTGATACATTGATTAAAAACCTTGTCAATGATCTACACCAAAATTTAGGGTAGCTTAAATAAACCTCTGCCGGGATGCCATCTGGACCTGCAGCTTTATGTTTATTTTAGTGATACAATTGTCAAATAAACTTCAATATTAGTAATACACATTTTATACTGCTTATTTTTCCAAATTGATGGAATATCAATGTTTTCTAGTGGATCAAATAAAATATCTGAGAAGTATTTAATCCATACTTCTTCTTCTTCATATAGGTATCAATTCTGTCTTTGCAGACATTTGGCCCTTTGGCCAAGGAGCCAAAATTACTTGGAATTATTTGATTTAACAGCTTTCAGCATTAAGTCCCAACTTTTTCATAACAAAGCTGTTTTTTTGTCTCATAACCTTCTTATAATTGCTACATTTTATGTTTAGTTATTCCTAATACTTTAGTTGAATATTTTCTATATTTTTATATATTTCCTTATTTCAGCTTCAAGTTTCTGACATTCAGAGTCAAACCATCTGATCTGACTAGGGTTATTACTATGTTTAGTAGTATACTCTAGCTGATGTCTTACAGCTGAATACAAGTTGTCTATCATACGAGATCATTTCAGAAATGATCATTCTACAACTTTACTATATCATCCAACAAATCAAAAATTCCAGAATTGGGACAATATCAATCTCTGCATCGTTGTATCACCTAATAGTTTTGAAGATCTAATGTCTGAAAATTGTACTGGGTTATCTAAAGGTACATAATTACTTTCTGACCAGAATACTCTAGAATTAGAGGAAAATTATCACTTTTGGAGCACACCGCCACATGTAAGCTACTCCATGTTTTGATAGTCCTAGACGAAAAGGCTAAATCAATCACGAGGAGCCTCTTGTCGAAATATGTGTGAACTCCCAATATTATCCCCTTGAATTCTACCGTTTAGTGGATACAGATCAAAATTACTCAATATATCTATTATTTTTTCCCTGAAACATTCATTTTGTTGTCCCTAGAACATCTTGGGTTAGAGACAAGTGGTCCACTCTATACTAAAAAACTGATTTATCAATCAAGCCATCCTAGGACCCTATACGGGCATTAAAGTGCCCCTATAAGCAGAATATCAAGTTCTGAAAATCTAGACTGCACTTCATTAATTAGATCCTCCAGTTCCTTCCAAATTGAGGGGAATAAAAATTAGAATTATCTGGTGGCACATATCCATTAATAAGACAAAAGGTCTTTTTGTTAAACCCCACTTTAAGGGATATACAATTATTTTGTGTTTTCCAGCAATGAATAGAGTCAAATATGTCACCTTTGATAAGGACCATCAAACCTCCAGACTGTATACCAACATTACATTTTCTCTTTCCTAAGGCTTGAAAACATTCATAGTCATTCAGAATAGTCAAATATGTCTCATTATGCCATGTTTCTTGTAAACTTATAATATCAAATTTAGTAATAAATTTTCTCCAATCCCCATCTACAATTCTAGAATTCTATCCTGCAATGTTCCAATATATTAAAGACAGATTGGCAGTTTGGTGTTCCCAGGAAGCATCCTGCAATTCATAGTTAATCAGTCACTTATCTTGATATCCTGCTATTGCCATAAATCGTTATTTAAAGAAAAGATTCAGATTCTGTTTTCAGAGGGTTTTAGCAAGCACACTTGCTTCAAAAATTACATTATTATTATCACAGATGTAAATGCCTATGCCATCCATGATATTACATTTCCAGAGAATATCATCCACCAATGTCCTAGAAGATGTTTACATTTCTATTTGTGTGCTACCATTCTGCCATATACTTCAATATAATCCTCAGGACCAAAAGGAATCTTTAAAACATTCATTAGTAGATCTTTAACCATATTCATCAATTTAAAGTGAGTTGTTTGCACCATAATCTCTAGGCCAAACATGCATAGGCATGCTTGACATGAAGCCTGAGCTTGAACTGTTGACCATTTTGCTGTAATACCAGCATTTTGATTGAATTGTCCCCATATGGGAAAGTTACTAGTATACCTCTATTTTGCAAATTCCACTATTTGCCCATATATAATTGGCCTGTCTTGGTGAATGAAATTCAATTTCAAGTCAGACAAGTTTCTCAATGGAATCTTAATTACCTCATCCACATCATCCAAGCCTATTTCCAATCCTGTTTCCAGTTCAAGCTCATCTTCCAAAAATGAATTACACCATCTCTAGAAAGTGGATCCAGGTTACCCCAATTAGGGAGCCCTAAAAATCTAATAAAAGGTTTACTACTGGTAATCTGATCAAATCCCTGTACTTCTTCATAATTATTAACAAGGATACTGTTACTATTTGGGATACTACATGCAGAAGTCACCTGAGAGCTATCATTGTTAATCTCTAATCTATTATCAGTATTTAAGCTATTATGATCTGAAAGCACATTCTTATTGCAATTTTATACATTTTGATGTAATTGTTTTATTTTATATTCCAATGTTTTAAATGTGCTTCCATATTTAAATGATGTAGCTTACTGACACCAGGAGGTATACTATTTCCATTTATTTTATCGTCAGATTCAATGGGAAGGAAATCACCACTGTCTCCTCTGTGAGAATTTCTCTTTTACTTATCTTTTAATTTCTTTTTCTGTATCATAGTCAATTATGTTAGATTTCTATTTTTTTAATTCTTTTTTCTTTTTATTCGCCTCTGCTTTTTTTTGTCTCTCCCTTGTATATATTCACACGGCTATCTGGAAAGCTGATGGAATTAAAATCTGGTCTAATTGTTCTGCCTACTCCTTCCCATGGTGCTTTCATGCTTGTCTCACTATTGTCCTGCTGATGAATTACTAAGGTCAATAGTTGATCTATCTTGGCTCTATTAAAAGCGACAACAGCTCTCAGCTGTTCCATGATGTCCTTATTTAACAGCAATTGATCTAAAATCATCTGATTGGCTCAATATGGATCTCTTAGTAATTCAATGGTTTCTCTGAAAGATGGATAGGGAATATACTAAGTTCTGCCTTACCTCTGGTAGTTCAGTTTCCTGAAGGCTTATTACAGCCTGGGCCTCGGCAGATTTCTATACCCATAACCATGGTGCTCACATTGTTTTAAGACCTTAAATGTGGCCTGTAAATCATCCATAATACTACTCAGAGTATTAACTTTAGTATAGGACTCACAGATATAATATTAGAGTCCACAGACCATAAAACTGGAGTAGAGTCCAGATTTTCCAGCTCATCCATATGACCACTACCCTCCTCAACCAGATTGGAATTACCACTTTCTATGGTCCCAGACAGTAAATCCTCTCCTTTCTTTTACTATATAAGGGATTTGTAATCTGAGTCTAGAAGTTCTACTATTAGGAATTAACAACATATGGTGTGTTATTTTTGTCTGTTTTTATGCAGTTTTGATTATTTTACACAAGGTATCAGTCATTAAAGGTGATAAATCTGGATTATGTAATCTTTGTAATCAGGTGTTAACTATATTGAAATATTATGACACCCAAAAGTGCACAGCTAACAAAATTCAATTAGGCTCAAAAAAAAAGCCAGAAAATATTTGAGGCAGTATAGCGTAGTGGTCTAAGGCTCTGAGCTGCAAATTTGTTGACATCTAGCAGACCAGACCTGGGTTTGAATCCCACAGCTTCCACTTGAATACTGTGTGACCCTGAGCAAGTCACTTAACCTCCTTGTGCTCTCAAGTCGCTCCTGTAAAAGCTTTCAGCTTAGTGTGCTATACCTGGTTAAACAACTAAATAAAAAATATTCACTTAATGTTCACTTAAACAAAATAATTAACAAGTCCACCAAATTAAGTAATTAATAATTAGTTCACCAATGTCCATCAACCAGTAATCAGTAAATTCTCAACTGTCCCTTATAAGAATTCTTCATAAATTCCTCATAAAAGCTTCATAGGATCTTTTTAGGCCAAGGTGAAATCTGGTTATCAAATAATTACCAAGTCACCATAAAATCAAGATCCCAATAGAGTCTCAAAAATAAGACATAATCGAGTCCCACTCTCTTGAAATGGCCTTTTCCTTTCTCCTGTATTTTCTCAGTATGTGCAAAATGCACAAAGGTTCAAAACAGGCAATGCAGAAAGTGCAAGATGTATAAAGCAAAGGTATATTCAGGACGCCCACTAGATAAAAAAAACTTAGAGTTTCAAAAGTCCAAGAGACAGATTGACAGTTTTATACAACTCTTTAAATATAAACACTAACAATTAAAACACTACAGCTTAGGTTGATATCCCTAATGCCCTTAATGTCCTTTCACAGTGATTCTAACTTCCTATACCATCCTTAGTTGCTTTGGGTATGCAAAATTAATTAAGCTACATAAAACATATAATAAAAATAAAAAGCAATAAATATGCAAATAAAAGCCCAGCTAAACTTAAACAAACATGCCATGTGTTTCTTTTATGTTCGAATGAAGAGCAAACAGCAGATACTATGAAGGCTTATAGGCATGTAACAGCATGTGACAACATGCTAAACCAGAAGCTAAAGAGTCTTACTTGAAGCAGCTGTATATTTATAAAAGTCAGGCTCTAGATGTGATGATGCTAGCCAGGTAGCAGCAGCTGAATGAGTTTTACTTCCAGCATATAAAGTATAGCAGAGACTCCAGATATTACCAGCTAACCCAGGTCCCGGTATTACACTACGGCCTATGCGCCTATATGGCTCAGTTTACCAGTACTACGAATGCTCAGACTCTCTGTTCCATCTGACACCATCTAACTCTACCTGCTTTTTGAGCACATTAGTATACCATAGAGAAACAGTAAAGAAACAGCACAATATTAACAGCAGCATGGACATGAAGACTACTTAAGCATCAGTTAAGCCTCAAAACAAAAGGGCACAATAACGACACTTCACAGCTGCACCAGCATGCAGTAAGATGGAGCTTTAATGCTGTAGGTGGAGCCTGCACAGATTTTATGTAGGTGCACCACGTGATGGTAAACCCCTCTGTGGTGTGAAAGCTAAAGCTAAATATAAAAATCTAATGCATTCTAATATGATTATAAAAGAAAACCAAAAAGAAAATAACTCAAACACACAGATGCACATAAAATATTCCTATAAATTTCTTAAAACAGAAAACACTCCAAACCAAATCACAATAAACAGGCAATAGGATAAAAAGCAAATAAACAAGTCAAATTTAAAGAAAAAGCCAAACGGCTGAAATCCTTTAAACAAAAACTTTCCTCAGAGAGCACCAATTAAAATGTCCATGATTCTTTCATGCAGGCATTAAACACACTCAATCAGTAGGTCAGCAGAATTTTCACACTTCCAAATCACTTCATCTCCTGGCTGCCACAGCTCGACCAGTTTTCTTGCCCCAAACTGCTCCAGCAAGATGAGTACCTCCTCGCAGCTCTCCTCCTGTATGGAACAAGAAAGGCAACAGGAACAACTGCCCGGACCAGTTGGAAGAGCAATAAGAAATTCTGAAAAGACTGCAAACACTAGGCAGTAGGTGGCATACCTTTATAATAATAAAACAAGCAGTGCAGTCCTGCATCCATTGGCTTCTCCTCAGACAACGGAGCATGTAGCTAAGCTTCCAACCTCATATTAAAGCCAGCCCCACTGCAAGTTAATCCACAGATCCTAGGATTGTTCATAGTTGCACCCTGTCATGGGATGGATGTACATAACTGAGGACAAGCATGGAATATATGCCATCCTGGGGTAAGTTTGAGACAGTTTTGGTGGATGAGGAGCTCTGGGTGATCTCAGGACTGCACTCCACTTACTGCAACTGGACCTAGGCCAACTTGTTGCCTGGAGCTGCCAGGAGAGCCTGGGTCCAGCTATCACAATATTGTTAGGTGTTCCTTGGGCGGAGTCTTTCCAGTGTCATGGATTGGCCAGTGGTGAGGCCACTCTTAAAAGAAGTCATCTCTGGACCTTGACATTCTCACAAATTACAGAACTGTCTCAAACCTTTGCCTTCTAGGAAAGTTAGATACGAAGGTGGTGCAATGCAGCTGGTTATTTACTTGGCAATGTATGACATTTATAAGCGTCTACAGTCAAGTTTCAGGACTCCTGGCAGTACTGATACTGCCTTTGTTAAGAGGTTCAGTGATCTCCTGTTGGCAAATTACAGAGGGTATTGGTTCATTTTGGTCATTCTCGATCTTTCATCAGTATCTGATATAGTGGATATTATACAATGGCAAGAAAGAATCCTGGGCTTTGATTGGTCTGTCTAGGGCTGGACCCATGATGTTATCCCAGCATAACATCACAGATCTAGTCCTAACACAAACAAGACCGCATCAAAAGTAAAAAGATCACTGCACTCACCATGCCCAAGTTGCCCACACTTGACATGGCCTCTGTGCAGTTTTCCAGTACTTCAATTTTTTAACATAAATCTCACACCCTCTCACATTCACAAATGAACCCCCACACCACAAAACAAGTGAAGTAATGTATCACACCTGACAGAAAAACACATTAATTCAGCTACTTGCACATTTTTAACTAAACGAGTGACATTTTAAAAACTTAATTCTGACAGGCTTCAGATGTCATCAGCCAACTAGCACTTCACACTTCAAGGTTAGAGCCAGCTTCATTAAACCCACTTTGCTGCCTATAACCTCCTGTTAGGAACTGCTACCTTTTAATTCAAAAATGTTAAAGTAGCAAATGTGCAACAAGTATGATAAACAGAAACGGCCGCCATAAAGCTTCACTGTTTCTGCCTGCAGCTCGCATACCGCTCCTCAGCGGTCATTCATTTCTCCAGAAAACTGCATGAAGCGGCTCTTCACAAAATAATGTAGGTAAAATCTGCTTACTTCAATAAAATGAGATATCGGCTCACGTACAGAATTGTTTCGATACACGGCAAGCGTGCAGAGTGTACGGAACATCGGAAGTCTCCACAAGAGTGCTTTTCAGTCACATACCAGTTTGAGGGACATCATGTTTCACATTACAGAAAAATAAAAGTGCAACATCTTCACCTAGTCCCAGGCAGCAGGAGAGACACTGGGTTAATTAAATAGTACATAGCTTACCAAACAGAAGAGTGAGTGTGTGTGTGTGTGTGTGTGTGTGTGTGTGTGTGTGTGTGTGTGTGGGGGGGCTATACAATGAGGTGACTGTTCCAAACAAAAAGCAGCTGCTCTACCTACTGTACATGGCAAAACAATGCAGCAGCACTATTTTTTGCTTAGTATACCTACCAGTTAAAAACTGATTAAAAAAATAATTCTTAACACTTTTTAATCTTTTTATTATTGTTATTACAAAGGAGCCATTGTATAATAGGAATAATGCACTCGAGAATATGTGTCGTGCTGGAATAATGTCACTTCTGGGGCGATAGCTGCACTCGCCTGCGGCCTCATGCCTAATCACCCCAGGCGTGACGTGATCCCAGCATGACACACAGCCTGTCATGCATTATTCCTTTAATGAAGCTCAGTTGGATTGCCTGAGGCACTGTTTAATGTTCATTGGTGCGGTGTTGCAGTGGTTTGAATCCCACCACGTGGAGAGGGCACAGAAGATTTATCTAGGCAACTTTTTCTCTTAAATGGCTATACACTGCTGTAGAATACCACAGGGCTTGATCCTCACTCCCATCTTGACTGCTGCATACATTTTATTTATTTATTTATTCATTCTCAGATTACAAGTACCTTTGAGCACAGGACAGCTCATTTACAAAGGTTCCATGTCAAAGAGTGGGATGGGTCAACACAGACAGACAGAGGATAACAACTATACAATATATATAGGCATTCTTAGTTACAAATTTTAAAATACAATTCAGGTGTTATAAACTAAGTGGAAGAAGTGGGTGGATAGAAATTGGGAAGGGTCAGAGAATGTGAGGGAAGGTGGCAGCCGGGAGGCAATGTCAAGAGAGAGGAGAGGTAGGAAGAGATAGAAATGAGTTAAGAGAGAGTGGGTTAGAATAAAGGTAGGGTTAGAAACAAGGCATAAAACAGAGGGAGAAAAGTGGGGGAGTCAGGAGCAACAAGGACAGAGAGAGTGCCAAGGGTCAAGATGGTCCTGGATTGAGACAAGTATTTTTCGGTGAAATGTGGGTAATGGAGGCAATAAACTGGAGATGGAGCAAAGGACTTAATGCATTGTAGGCCATAGTGAGGAGGATAGCTTCCCTGGAGGGCAGAGCTATAATTATAAGGCAATCACAGGTGCTCCCATTCAGGATGAGCTGGTGCAGGAGGCATTTAAACATGGTCAAATATGGTAGGCTAGTGAGTTCAGAGCCTAGGCCATTAATCCAGTTAGGGTTTCTGTAGAAGAAGGACTGCTGGCACTGTGAGGTCTGGAACCAGGGTATGAGTAGGAGCTCAGTATCTGATGCCTGGGTATGGTGGATCTTGAGGGATCTGGGCAGAAGGCAGGAGACTCTAGTCAGTAGAGCTCCATCGGTGCTTTTAGCTAGTAAATATGATTGATACTTGATCCTTCCTTAGAGATTTAGTGAATGAGCTTATACACAAAGATCACATGTGTGAGTGAGGCGATCTGAGTCTGTGATGAGCCTACAGGCTTTATTCAGTGTTAAGCTTAGCCTTTTAATGATGTAGTAGAGGCAGCTCCATAGATTACCAGGCCATAGTCAATTGTGGATAGTACCAACTGAAGATGGCAAGTTTAAGGGTCTCCGCCTGTCAGGTACCTTCTATGCCTGAATAGCAAGCCTAATTTAGTATTTGCAGACTTGTCAATGTTCTCAATGTGAGGTACATAGGTGAGATAGCTGTCCAGGGTTACACCACGGTATCTAAATTGTTGAACTTGTTCAAGGGGCTCCTAGGTTGTTTTTACTGTCATGACATGAGACCTATACTTGTGGCGGGGGCGAGAACAACAGGAGCTTAGTTTTTGTAGTTCAGGACACGTTCGTGCATTTGAAACCACTTTCCACTTCAAGGAAACTGAACTGGAGATTGTCTTAGAGTGCAGTGGATCAGAGTTGTTTGCACAGATGACAGCATCATCCACATATAGAGCATTCTTAGTTGACAGGAATGAGGTAGGTTGTTTAGAAAGATACTTAACAGGAGGGACCAAGGATGGACCCTTTAGGACACCAAATCAGATGATTTGATGTTCAGAGATGACGCTAGATATCTTCACCCACCGTGATCTGTCAGCAAGGTAGCTCCTAAACCATTTCAGTGTATTTGGTGAGATATTGACGAGGTAAGTTGATTGAGGAGAAGATTGTTATTCACAGTGTCAAACGCCTTTGTAAGATCAATAAATGCATCACCAAAGAGTTTGTTATTGTCAAGAGACTGATGGATGAAGCTGGTAAGTTCCAGCAAGGCAGTGGTTGTGCTGTGCTTTTTCCTGAAGCCATGTTGCTGGGGACATTGTAAGGCATATTTTTCAGGTAGTCTACCAACTGGTTGGAAACTATCCATTCAAGGACTTTTGATAAAGGGGAGTATTGATATTGGTCTGTAGTTAGAGGGCTGCATGTATGATCACTGGATTTATGCACAGTGGTGACCATCGTGGATTTCCATATTTCAGGAATTGTAAAGAGAGAGAGAGACAGATTTAGAATCTTGGTGATTGGTAGCAGAACTTCAAGTGTAAGTGCAAGGAGTTTGAGGCCAGCTAGTCTCCACTGTGTCTAGATTTGCCCAGGACTTTTGTTAGAAGCTTTCAGACTTGGATTGGGGAAGCCCATTTGAAATAGAAAGGTGGGTGTTTGGAACTATTGGTATCTGTGTTCACAGCTGATGGGGTGGAGCATCATCAAAAGCCTTTTGGAAGGACACCAGATAGATTAGTGAAGGCCATGTTAAGGGTATTTGCAATTTGGAGACGGTCAGTGATGGGTCTGCCATCCTCCATTAGTACTGTTGGTGAGGTCTTGTGTTCTTTTCCTGTAAAGTCTTTTATATTAGACCAAAATTTCCTACTGTCACCCCAGGTGTTAGAAAGTAACTCTCTTGTAGCTACTTTTGCCTGCTGAATTTCCCTAGTACAGGCATTTCTGGCTGCCCATAAGCCTGCAAATCCTGTTGTTTCAGAGAAGATTTAGCCAGTTGCCAAAGATGGTCCTGTAATTTTATTCTATTTACTATATCTGGGTGATCCAGGAATTTACTGTTCCCCAAACCTTCAGTTTCCTAGGTGGTGCATGGATATCACAGGCTGCATTGAAGACATTGATGAAGTGTTCAAATTCCTTGTTAATATCATCAGCTGTGTCCAGAAAGGACCAGTCCTGTAAGCTGAGTTGTTTTTTGAAGTTCCAGATGTCCTCACCATAGTACATGGTTGTAGATGGTGTGAGAAGGAAGGTAGCAAATTTATTAGACCAGCTGCAAGTGACAGGAGTGGTTTCTTATAGTGTCTGGGTGAACTGTTATATTTGAAATATGATCTGGACGATTTGGGACAATCCAGTCAATTGTAGTACTGGTCCCAGTTTTATTACTTATTCTAGTTGGTGAGTTTACAAGTTGGATGAGGTGCAGAGATGCTAATGTGTCCTTTATGATCCCACTTGCACCTGACGGCAGTTAGTATTGAAATCTCCCATTAAAATTGACTCAAGGAGATTTTTTGTGAGCGTGGGTAGTCCAGCAAGTGTAGTAGGCCAGTGGACGGGTTCTTAGGAGGTATGTAGATTGAGAGTATTGTGAGGGTTTTGCTAAGAGTCCCTAAGAGTACTTTTACCCCTAAAGCCTAGTGAACATCCTAGGTCAGTGGGGTATGACCAGCCCTCTAATGGAGTTTTTAGGTAAATTCTGCAACCTCCACCCCTCTTGGTAGTTCGATCAAGCCTATAGATGGTGTAACCAGGTAAAGGCAACTGCATTATCCTGGATTTCAGGATAACCAGGTTTCCATTATAGACAGTATGTCTGGATTGTGGTAACCACCCAGACTTTAGGGCCTAATTTATTCAAGAGACTACAGATATTTATTGAGGCTAGAGTTATGGACCCTGCTTAGGTGGGTAATTTTTTGGGTAGTTGCAATTGGACCCAGGTTAGGGTGGATATTGCCAGACAGCATTAGTAGCATTACGGCTATTTTCAGGAGGTGCATGCAGCGGAGTTTGGTGAGGCACATAGATTGTATACTCTGTCTACAACAATTGGCCTTTTACTCAAGTTCCAGGATAAGTTGGTACCAGTAACGGGGTACATAAGGGTCAACGTCCCAATGGTCATACCATCTGGGTGAGATCAGTAATCAGTATGGCTTGAGTTTAAATTGTCTGGCCAGTGATACTCAGCTGTACCTGTCTTATGCCCTGAATGGGGATGATGTGGTCCCATGCAGTACTGATGTCTTGGAAAATTTATGACTGGATGGTCCTGAACTGGATTACTCTCAACCCAGGTAAGACAGAGATGTTACTTGTTAGATAGGGTTCTCATGGATTTATCCAGAATGGTTGTTGATACTACTTTACTATCTTTAAATGGTACCACTCTTGCAAATATGGATAGGGTTAAAATCTTAAAGTCATTATGGACTAAAGTTGACACTAAAATATAGGTATTAGTAATAATCTATAGTGGCTTTCATCATTTGTGAAACATCACCTAGGTTAAACCATATCTAATACCTGTGGACTTGTTAACCATAGCTGCCTCTTTTACATCCAGACTTGACTACTGCAGTGCCTTTATCTAGGAATATCAGGAGGGTTGGTGTGTTGCATACATTTGGTGCAGAAAGGGGCAGCCTGGCTAATTGCCTGGATGTCTTCCTTCTTGACTGCAACATATCCTGCCAGTGCTGTGCAATCTGTTGTGGCTGCCAGTTCAGTGGTCCTTCAACTTCAGGTTATGCTTTTGACTTACAAGGCCCTGACTAGTTGAGGTCCCAGGCAGCTAAAAATCTCCTACCATACATGCCTCTGCACTCTCTTCGCTCCACCAAGATAGTCCTCATCTCTCTCCCATGCCTAAGGATGAAGCTATAAGTTGACAGAGAATTTAGGTGGATATTCCTCTCCTCTGGAATTGTTAGCCACCTCATGTTCATTGTACCCCTCAGTGAGGCATTTAAAACTTCTGAAGTCCTGTTTGTTTGAAATAACTCATGACAACTTTTGTGATTTACTTTTTGTATTTAAATCTGATGTTATTTATTATATTAAATTGGGTTTAATGCAGTATGAGAGGGTGCAGCTGCTGTGGGTGAGCCTGCTGCTATTTCCAAAATTATACCCAAGGTGGGCATTGCTGATGTAGGTACCAGAGGCGCATCTGCTCTGATTGAGCCTGCTGCTGTTTCCAAAAAATTATACCCTTGGTGGGCATTGATTAGTTAGGTATGAGAGAAGTAGCTGCTCTGGAGTGAGGCCATTGCTGTTTCCAAGAATTATACCCATGGTTGGCATCAAGGTTGCATGATAGAAAACTGGTAATTGACAAAAGAAAAACTAAGAATAGTGTGCCACATGTGGCTGGCATAAGAATGGTGGCAGTGATGCTGGTTCTATTCGTTTCATGTACAACCTAGTCATCATAATCAGTGTCGCTGTTTGCAAGCTGTTGTTCATCTTCAGGGTCAGAATCACATAATTCAGAGAAATTGTTAGCATTCATTTTGAGAAATGTAAGCCATTCACATTTACAGGTTCTTAGCGCTGCCTTGGTCGCTGCCTATTCTTCCAGCTGCACTAAGTATATATTCTGAATATATGCTTGAAGGTGGACAACTGAGGTACATTATTGCAAGATTTGCTAGATCTGGCCGTATTGTTCTCTTTGTTGCCAAATAGTTTCATGGGGGGTTGCGCAGACAAATCCAATTGAGTTATTTGACTGGGTGACCAGGGAAGTGATGAGGAGGAGCAGTAGATGTGGCCTACCTGGATTTCAGTAAGACTTCAACATCATTCCACACAGAAGACTGGAGAGCAAGCTGGGCAACCTAAGAATGGGTCCAAATGTAGCAAAATGGGTAAGAAGTTGGCTAAGCAATAGGAGTCAGAGGGTGGTAGTAAATATGGAATCCACTCTGAGAAGGCAAGGTGACCACTGGGGTGCCTACAGGAGTCAGTATTAGGTTCGTCCTCTCAATGTCTTTATTAGTGATGTTGCAGAAATGCTGGAAGGAAAGTATGCCTGTTCATGGATGATGCAAAATCTGCAACAGAGTGGCCACACCAGGGAGGGGTGATGAGGGTGGAAAGAATGAAGGACAATCCAAAGGCTAGAACAATTGTCAGGGAAAGGCAGCTGGGTTTCAATGCAAAAGTTCAAATCATGCACTTGGGGCACAGAAACCCAGGGCATCATATCAATTGAGCAGGGAGGTATTAGCAACCACAAAACAGAGGGACCTGGGGTAATCATTTCTGATGAACTGAAGGTAGCCAAGCAGTGGGAGAAGGCAGTGGGAAAGGCTGGCATCATACTTGGGTACATAAAGAGGGCATCACCAGCAGAAAGAGGAAGGTAGTACTGTCAGAACAAAGGCTATAATATTACTTTTAAGAATGATGCACTTGGTTTACTCTGTGCCTTACCCCAAAAATGTTTTCATAAATTACCAAAAATAATAAAATTCACATATGATATTATCCTTTGCTTTCCAGATTCAAGATAACAGCAATAACACTTTCTGCTACACTTACAACTATGAAAAATATATATTTTATTAGAATAATTCTAAATATTCCTCATTAGTATAAATATCAAGCATAATAACTGTAAACATCAACACAATTGTTTCAGAAGTTCAAGCAACAAATAAAATACATTCTAGCAAATAAACAATGCAAATTAGTAACCTATATTCAGCATGATAAATAGTAATAGTTATACTAGACTCTCAGCATAATAACATGTAAATTGCAAGATCCATATCTCAAATTATTTCTGTATAAACTTGTTTCAAACTTCATAGCATGTAAAATGTATATTCTTTTATCAGAACTTGCAACAACTCATTAAGTCAGTGCTTTGTACTATACTTTCATAAAACTCAGTTTTCACTTTTCAGATCATGCAAAATAATTTTTTTGTTTAAACCCATATAAACTATATACCCCAGTTCTGTAGATAAAAGCAAGTCCCTTGTAATGCTCCTAGATGAGCCAATTTAAATTACTAAAACTATCAATTAAAAATTAATTAGTAAAAGTAATTAAAATTATATTTACATTTGTGGTTGTAGAAGTGGTTCTTCTTCTCTAAACTTAGAAATCTTGGTTGAGTTGCTCTGAGTAACAGAGTCTCTTTCAGTCAGCTTGTCTCTTCTGTTTTCTCTGGAACCTAAACCCTATTTTTCTTGCATCAGTTTGGAATATTACTGGTCATCAAAGCTCAGTTTATAGGATTCAACAGGATTCAACAGACAACCGAATTTGAACAGTCCCATAGCAACAACTTGATAGGATCGCTCTTGTAGATAGCAAAGTTGTCTCAATAACTGAAATTTAATGACTTTTCATGTTTTATATGCACTTAAAACCTAGACTTCCTTCTTTTCATAGCACTGCAGTTTGCTTATGGCTATGAATCTTAAAGTTAAATCTCTTGTCTAGGCTTTAGCAGGCAACATTATTTCAGTCAAAATACTCCACAAATAAAACACAGGACCTTGCTTCATACCACAGTGAAAATGTCATTGTATCACAAAGTTTGCACCTGGTCCTTTGGCAATACTGCATAGGCCTCAAGCTTCCTTAGCACCCACTTTCTAAATATACATCAAACGGTCAACCAAGGCTGGTCCCAGTATTCCAAATGTAGGTGTGGTCTAAGGCTTTTCATGCCTAGCAAGCTATGAAGCCATCAACATTTTCAATTAGCTTGACACAGGTCCTCTTACATCCATATTCAGCCCAAACTGGGTCGTGGTTAGTAGAATTTGCTAATATAGATCTGCCCTGGTGATGTCATCACCAGATTTTAATTGGTCTGAGTCACAAAGGAGGATGGGTTTGGTTTCCTGCAGATAATAAATGGTGACAGTGGCCATACCTTTTAAAGGACTGTCCACTAACCCCAAGTCAATTTTATAAAGGAAATTAATTTTTCTTATAACTCTTTTCTGCAAAATAACGTAACTTTTAAGCTTCCATATTTGAACATTTCTCATCAAGTGGAGCATTATGGTATGAATTTTATATTTCTAGCACTGATACTTTTTAAGTTACACTATTAAGGGTTATAACTTTAGAATTTTAATAAAACTTCTTAAAATAAAGTGATAGTCTATCTCAAAACATCCTAAGCTACAGAATAATATAAGATTTGTTTAGAAAATCTGTTATTGAAGTCTTTAAAACATTACTTTTATTCAGGCAGGTGCTTTCTTTGTTCTGCCTAAAAGGCAATAAATCTCAAACTGTCAAAATATTCTTTTAGATGTTTTTCTCTTTACAGTAACAAGGTGCATACATAAGAGTCATATTTTCAGACTCCTCATGTTGTTAGCTATCATGAGAGACTAGATTTGTCTAGTTATTTATAAAAGTGTTATTGAAATAACCTTTAAACATAACTCTCGAACCCTTTGTCCCACTTATGATATTAAATTTCTTTATTACTTATACTAATATCTATTAACTGTTCAATTTTCATAGCGGCAGTACATTGCATTGTTAAGATACAAACAAAACTTTTTATTCTAATACAAAGTAATGGGATTTTAAACTCATTCTCTAAGAGTTCATACAAAACTGCATCAGTCACATGACCTCCTATCTGATAGTAGATATGGTTACCTATCTCTGGCTAGGACTTCAGCCTTTCTTGTAAAAACAAGACTTGGACATCACAGGGATGCTTCTCTGGTACCAATCTGGCTTTAGCTGAAGTATTCCTGGAATGTAGCAGGGCCTCCCTTATCTCTTAAGCTACAGCTATAGTACAGAGCCCTGAAGTAGGAAGCTTCAATTTTAAAAGAGCTTTTCTTCACTCTCAAACTTGTCTCCATTTTAAATGTCATCATTCCTCCATTTTTAATGTTTTTAACATTCAACCAACTAATACTTTTGTTTTGATTTTAGAACTTATGAAAATGATAATCTTAACCAGAAATTATAGTAAACATTCTCATAATTAATCCCATATAAAATCATATAAATAATATTAAAAATCATTTCTTAATAATAAAATAAAATACTTTTTCATCAAGGGATTTTGTTCCTACAGTACTACTCCTATATAGATCACTAGTAAAATCCACTTTGAGTACAGTACAAGTCACATTAAACTGTTCTGCCAATGAGTTGCTTTAGCATTTCTGACTGAGTTGCATAAGTTTTGGTGGATTCAGTACAGAGTCTTTACACAGACTGTTTCTTAAGAGTTGCATCTCAGTTTTGCATTGCAGTGCAATTGGAGCTTGAGTTGCATTCCAACTGGGTAGCAAAGCATTTTATAAACATTGCTCTTGAGCTGGTTAAGTGTTAAAAAACAATGCAGTATGAGTTGGCAGTGCATTGCCAACTGCAAAAAAATGCTAAACTAAGTCATTGGCAGGACAATTTAATGTGACTTGTACTGTACTGTGTCCAGTTCTAGAGGGCCCACCTCTGGAAGGGCATAGATAGGGTAGAGGTGATACAAAGGAGGGCTACCAAAATGGTGCAGGACCTGCATCAAAACCCTATGAGGAAAGAGTCACATAACTAAATATGTACTGTAGAAGAAAGGAGGGAAAGGGGATAGATTGAAACTTTCAAATACCTCACAGGTACTGGTAAGGTACAGGAAGCTAGCATTTTTCATAGAAATAAGATGCTTCAGGTCTAGGGGTCACACTATGAAGCTGGGTGGGGAGACTCAGAGGATGATGAGGAAATACTTCTTCAAAGAGAGGTTGATGGATTGCTGGAACAGCCTCCCAGCAGAGGTGGTGGTTGCTAAAACAGTAACAGGATTCAAGCATGCATGGGATGGACACAAGGGGACCTTAGAAGTAAGGCAAGAGGAGAAGACCAGAGATCAAGTAGGGTTTGCAGTGGCACAATAGGTAGGAAATAAAGGGCAGATGAGGTGGGCCAGGAGGTCTTTATCTGCTGACAACTTCTATTTTCTATGAGAACTGTATCTTCCTCAAGACCAGTCACAGCATGGTCTGCAAAATACTCTAGGATCATTGTGCTTGTGAGACAGTTACAAGTTAGGCAGCTGTACTTTCTTTTCAGGACACTAATCCATGTTGTTGCAGGTGACTTAGAAGTGATTTGCCTTTCTGACCATGGCATTATATGCTCAAAAGTAGCTGTAGATGTCCTTTCCAACACTGATTACACAGGTGACTGTGAAGAATTGACAGATGTGTATTGTGTGCACCAGAGGTGCACTCTCATGACTGTCAGGTTTGACTGTTGTACATCAGTTAAAGGGTAGATGGGGCAATGCCACCTTTGGTTGGCAGAAGATCTCCAATACTCAATGTCTTCCCTGCAGGAAGGATGGCTTCCATGTTCTAAAGTGGGGGTCTAGCAACATAACCAACATATTGGCGTCATTCTTAAACATGGCATTTATTCTCTGATCATTCAACAATCTGAGACTCAAGTCAGCTGCTGTCATAACAGCGGTGGTGTCTTCTTTTGACTGAAAGTCTTTCTTTATGTCATCAAGGAAAAGTGAAGAAATCTTATTTGAGGAAGAATTTGACTCAGACTTGCACTGCCCACATTGACATCACATGTAGCAACCTCAAATGTTTCCAATAAGGTGACCACAGATTCAAATAGAGTCCAGTTTCTGGAACGGATGAGTGTGATGTCTACTTTATCTGTTTGATTCTGCATGGTGTAGTCACGACAGCTTTTTTCTGTTCAAGAAGCTTTCTAACATGTAAAATGTTGAATTCCAGTGGATTGGAACTTTCTGCTGTAATGTGTATGCAGTGGTAAGCTGTTTGACCTCTGCAGCCCCCTTCAGGATGTTTTGTGCTTTACAGAGTGGCTGAAATGCCCACATATTTTCTAGCAAGACCTAACATATTTTCAGCATTTCTGTTTCCATTTAAGAAACTATGAATAAAAGTTTTAAACAATGTGTAAAACAAGGTATGTGTTGGTAGTTTCTGTCTCTAACAGCTTTGACTGTGTTGGCACCATTATTTGACACTATGAACCCTGGAGATAATGAATACAGAGTAAGCTATTTCTGGAACTGATTTTGCAGCTCCTGCAAAATATTCACAGGAATGTGGTTTTCTTTAAAAGTGATAACACATAATATAGCTGGCTTCCTATTGCTTACTGTAGAGTGGAGATTATTACTTTTGACTGAACATTTTCCCAATGACCTGTAACAGTCATGTAGTCAGTTGTTTGGTTGCTGGTCCATATATTTGTGGTTATGTGAACATGCTTCACCTCAGAGAGTTTCAACTGTTTAATGACTGCAGTACACACCAAGTCTTACAAATGTGGAATAGCCTTTTTGAGAAATATGTTCAACAGGAATGGTGTACTGTGGTTCAATCCAGTTTATGAAATTGAGGAAATCTTTTGGGCAACAAAAGCAAAAGGGACCAACAGCTGTGCAATGGCTTTATTTAACAACTGCCAAGTTGGATGCTTGTGGGTAAATTTGATGTCCTCACAATGCAATTTTTGTACTGTTAGTTGATGAGAATCATGAGATATTTAACATTTGCGGGAATGTATTTTTCATGTCTTTTCACGAGGAGTACTACTTTGGGACTTGATGGTGTCAGAAGAAAATGATCTATGTTTTTCTGGGAAGACTGCAAGGACATATCAAGTGATTCAATGTCAGTTCCTGCTTCCAGTTCATTGTCAAGTCATTATGGTCACCACCACCACTACCTCCAATACCACCCATACCAACCACACTGCCCTTTTCCCTGCCCCACTTAATTGGGTGTTTTACCTTTGCATGTCATATAGTTACTGATTCCAAAATTTTCCACTTTGCCACCATGACTATTGTTGTTTTTGCACAGACTACATAGAGCTCGAGAGTTGTCTGCAGAGTCAATATGAAATAAATTCACACTAAAGATTTAGCTTTTTGTTTTGTGCCACAGTGTCTGGCACTATTTCTTGCATGGTCAAGAGACCTGTAGGAAACCCTACACTACCATTTCCTTGTTGAAATGAATAGTTCTCATTCATGCTCATCTTCCTATTCTTATGTTTAGCATACAATTTATTTTCTGCACTTGCCTGTCATGCCTTACAGTGGCATCCCTCCTACCATCACATCTAAACTACAGACCTCATTGCCACAAGATTCAGAAGAACTGGAAGTGCTGTCATCAGTATGTAGGACATAGCCTGGACTGTCCCATTCCCAAGCTCCCCTATCACCACAATCTCTATCAGCATTGTCTGTGGCTCAGTAGGTAACACACTCACCTCTGAGGCTGGGCAATTAGAGGGCTGTGGGATCAGTTCCCTCATCTGGCACTTGGGTTAATATCCCAGTATCGACACAGTAGTGCAGCATGAGAGAGGTGCTGCACTTCTGATATGCTGTCTTTCAGATGAGACATTAAACCGAGGTCCCATCTGCCTGGAATGGTGGTAGTTCAGGTGGATGTTAAAGATCCCATGACACTTATCGAAAAGAGTAGGGAATTTTATTAGGCAAAAGAAACATAACATCATGTATATACATAGAGGAAGAACTGTAACAAGTCAATAACAGAAGAAAACAAAACATTTCAAAACAAATGACAAAATAACATAGTGTAAGAGCAAGAGTCAATCAGTAGTGTAATAACTATCAATGCAAGAAATGAATATTCTTCCAAAAAGAAGTAAAACAGGTAACTGAAAATTGTTTACACTCTGAATCCATAAGAGTTAACAAAGCATTTCCATTTGCTTAATAATTAGGAGGAGAAGTCTGTACTTGTTGTAATACATATTGACAACGAGCTTGCCACAAATAACATTTACAAACTGAGAAAATTATTCTGAGGGTACTGGGATGAAATTGCATCCAAGGAGTAGAGAAATCTCCCAGTATCAGACTTTGGTAAGTAATTCTACTAAGAAATGGCCATTGCCATTTGTTGGCCAATGTTTTCCAGAATAAAAGAGCATCAGGACAGTCAAAGAAAAATGAGACATGGTTTCTCAATATTAGAACAATAAGGTTTTGGGCAATATCGATCCTGGGATGATTTATGCTTCAAATTCCCCAAACAGGTAATCGTCCTGACAACATAACCAAGTAATATCCCACATATGTAAAGGTATTCATGTATCTCTCAGCATTGACAAAGCACAGTCTAGACTAGAAAGGGAACACAATGGAAACTGTAGTACTGGTCTAGAAATATTAACAAAAGTATTATATAATTGTTTCCTAGAGAGCATCATGATGGATGCTTTTGAAAGTTTCAACGCGTAATTTTCTAAAACTATCCACTGCATAAGTTGGGGAACCAGGGACGTGGGTAATCATAGGAGGAAGTAGGACCCAATTATCCAATACATATTTTGCATGTGATAACTGATCCAGGTGTCACAAACATGGGCTATGAATCTAACTCTAAAAAAGTTGAAAGAAAAAAAGAAAGAAAAAGCAATAGGGTGAACCATAGCAAGTCCTCCTTGTTGAATGGGTAAATATGTGATGTCACGCTTAACAGGGTTGAGACGACTACCCCATACCATTTGAAAGAAAACACTAAAGATTTTGGTTTCTAGAGTGCAGGGTGGAGCATATATATAACTAAGGTACAAAAAATCGGAATGATGAATTTTTAATAACAAAGACCCTCTTTTACCCAATTTTCAGGATTTCCAAATATTGACTTTAGATTCTCCAATACTCGGGCATTTTCCCAGTTATGAGGGCAGTATCCTGAACATTAAACCAGATCCCCAAAATATGGTGTGGAGACAAACATAGCTTAATCCCACCTACATCCGGTACTATGGCAGAGTCAGGATCTATGGAATAGAGACACTCTTCTGAAGGTTAAGAGTACCTCTGGAGAGTTTTGAAAAGTATGGAAGACATCCACAGCATGGTCTTCTGACTTTTTATCCTTAACAAATAACACAACATCATCTGCATATGCAGAAATCTTAACTTAGGGTAATGTTGGCAAGATCTGTAATAGAAGAGTCCCATAGAATGTGATGAATAACAGAGTCTAATGCAAAGGCATATAATAATGGGCTTAAGGACAACCTTGATGAATATCAACCATCTGAAACAAAGTATTCCCCATATGTCCATTAACGAGGTACAAAATAGACCATAGAAAATAGACATGTAATCCATTGGAGAAAAGTGGCTGGGATACCATAGGATGTCAGAACCTGTACAAAGTATGCATGTTGTACTGAATCAAAAGCTTTTGCTTGATCCAGAGAAAGTATAAATCTTGAAAGAGCATTACGGTTTTTAGCTTCAAAAATCTCACTAAGAAGAAATAAATTGGTTTGTATAGAACGTCCCCGGAACAGCACATGATTGGGTAGGGTCAAGTAGATCAGGAGCAACATGTGATAACCATGAACTTAGAATTCTGGCTAGAAGTTTATAATCTGTATTGAGAAGATGCAGAGGTCTCCAATTTGTAAGCCGTGGATATCTCCTTTCTTATATATAAATTTAAGGAAGGACATACCAAAATCAGGGACAACCTCTGTAGAGAGTAAGATATAATTGAAAACTTGAGTCAGAATTTCCAGTAGGTTGTCCTTAAAAGTTTTATAAAACTCATGTGTTAAGCCATCAGGGCCTGGGAGACCTGTAACGACAGGTGAGATATGGCAGATGCCACTTCCTCCTGTGTAATAGGTGAAACAAGGTCTGGGATATGGTGTACAGAAAACTGTGGGAGTGGGGCTGAAAAGACTGAGGATAAGTCCGGTAATGTAGGAGATGGCCTGCAAACTGATGTTGTAAACGAGAATTAACATTTGCCAACGCTAGGAATGTCAGAAGCAATGATACCTTGCTGATTTAATAAACCATGCATCACTGTGTTCCAAATCCTATCTTTATGTGTGGAAAAAGATTCACAGAAGATGAAGCTGAAGTTCCCACTCTAATAAAAAATCTAGCATACGAGAACTGTTATATTGATATGAAAACATATGACGTTTTACTGTAGAAATTTGAGAAGAATAATCAATAGGGAATTAGCTGATAGAGAGAGTAGTTTATATAATTGATTTCTATAGGTTAAATATGTGATATAGTTATCTTGGAGCTGCTTTTTCACATAGTTTGAAAAAATGATGTAGTTCTAATTTAGTATCTATCCACCATGTTATTATGGAATCATAAAAACATAATACCGAAATCCTGGCACAAAATAGAAGATGAACATGATCTTGCATAGCTAGGGAAAAAATTAGAGTGTTATTCAATTTCCATTGAGTAGAAGAGGAAAGGATAGAAAATGGGGAGGTAGCAACAAAAACATGCAGGATAGTAAAAGATGATCCAAGATTTCCAAAGGTTTGAGTATAGCCGACGCGCTACAACAATGTGAAGAGGAAAAAAATAGTCGATTTGAGTGTGGAAGTATGATCTATAATACATATGACCAGCAGTAGTATGCAAGGAATGGTATGCATCAATGAGACCAATCTCTCTCACAAGGTCAGATAAGGCAATAGAGTCATAATAAATGTTCTTCCCTCTGCTGTCCGACATGTAACGTCCTAGTGAACAGTTGACATCTCCCCAAATAACATGTTTTGTGGTACATAAATAAGGTTTTATGAGGTCCATTAAAGCAATATGGGTAGCCTTAGTTTGTGGGCCATACATATTAAAAAACAAAAATGATGACAGTGAAAGGTGCAATCCAGGATTAAGGCCCAACAAGGATAAACATCAATAATGCGTGTAATAGAAAATTCCGAGAGAAAAACAGAATAGCAACCCCATCTGCGACATCCTCTCCAAAGGTCCAATATGAAGGACCTTTAATCCATCCTTGTTTGAGGTGCTGAACCTCAAACAGTGTGGAGATATGGGTTTCTGTAAGAAAAGAATGTCAATGGGAAGGGAAGCAGCAAGATGAAAAAAACAACCTCTTCTTGTAGCTTTTTATGCTACAGACATTTAAAGAAGCTAATTTGATGGAAGCCAGGATAAAGCATGTATTCACCCGCTTCCATCTGTAATGGCCATATTTTTCTCTTCTTACTGCCTTTTAGGGATTTTTTTTTACGGAACATCAGGAGGTTGATATTAGTCAAATCCATATCTGAGGAAAAATAGAAGTATCAGAATCACCATCTGACCTTCCCTGCTACCCTGGAGACACTCAAAAGGGTTGAGAGGGAATGTCAAAGGTTTTCACATTTTTCTAGTAGCAGCTCTGGTGACCCTTCTACTGGGTTGAAAACCTTCCAAATCTGTAGTGGAGACCACAAGAGGAGTAGTAGGTACTGGGTAATAGGTTAATCTAATAGAACACTTGGTTCAACTCTCTCCACGGGAAGGGGTGCAACATCCATGGTATTGGACACATCAACCAGAGCAATGGGTTTGTCTTGTATTTTATCCTGTGCCCTTTGTACCAGTACATCAGGATCCCACCCTCCTGACAGTTTTTACTTGCCCAGAGACATTGGTGATAGGCATGCCCTTTTCATCACACAAATTACATTGGAAAACATTCTTGCAAGAAACACTAGGTGTTCATACCCACCCCATAGACTACATTTTAAGAGATCACATGTACTGCTTAAGTGTGTGTGAGCACCACATTTGTAACATGACCTGGTGTCTTCCATAGAAACATACACCCAATCCTTACCCAAAAGAAACTATTAGGTAAGTGAAGTATTTCAGAGTTAACAAGAAAAAGTTTCACCCTGAATTTCCATCCTCCCGTCCAGAGGTCTTCCTCATCTAAAAGGGCATTGGGAGGGATAAGACTGTACACTGATTCTGTAGCCAATGATTAATGTCGCTAACACTCACACCTCTCATTTCTAAACATTATAGTCACAGTGCGAATAGAAGGTTTAGTGAGTGGAACCACATAAAAGGGAGTCCAGGGGAGGTATTCTTTAAAGAAGCATATTTATGCAAAATCTATCTAAACCAGTAGCAGTTTTAAACTGATATCAAAAGTCTCTTCCCAGAGACGTGAATCAGGTATAGATGTCAGAAGCCTGAAATGCATAGTACCTTTAACAGGGTGTGAGCCACATAATATCTGTCAGGAAACCTGAAGGCCACCTCTATAACACAAATGAACAGCATTGCATCTTGGAGCTTTTTCCAGTTTGTTTTTAAACAAATCAGAAAGAACAGGACCTCTGCTGGTGGCAGGAGGGTACCACTGGGGAAGGTTGTAAGGTAGGAGTCATGGTGGAGGGCCTTCCCCAGGATCATCTAGGAGGATAGTGAAGCAGTTGTAACAGAAACAGGGACAGATCCTGAGAGAGGTGGGGAGGCTTTATCAACTAATTGGGTAGGAACAGAAACAGACTGAACTGTAATAGAAGCCCCTGAGTCTTGATGTAAAGCAATAAGGGTTGGTTCACTAGGGAGAGGCTTCTCTGCAGAGTGAATATGAGAATTAGTTAACGTGGCAGCCTGTAAATCCATAACATCCTCCCAAGCTGCCTTAGTTATAGTAGACTGTATAGAAATAGCATTGTCAACTATAGAAATGTCTGAAGTAGGAGAAACACCTTTGAGTATAGGTACCTCATTGGAGCTCTGAACTGTTGCAGGCTTGGAGGTGAAAATAAAACACCGTGGCATTCAGCATCCCAAGAAGGGTCCGGGTCCAGGAACCAGATGCAGTTTTAGTCCATCCTGCATTCTGAAGTGCTCCCATAGCCATCCAGTGTGGAGCAGAAACCTTTCCATCTGGTGGTAATCCAAAACACGAACACAGAAGGTCCGTTGTGGAGGATGAAGGTCGTGGAGCTAACTGGGCAGGTAGCGAGAGAGAGAAGGTATAGACAGATCTCCCAAAGTGACCCTGTTGCAACCTCTCCAGAAATGGAAACACAAGGGGAACATCTGGCGGGTTACACAGCGGCAGCTGAGCTATGTGTTCTGCTGTAGTACCCAAATTAGAATCCATCTCTGCAGGCAAGGGCTTCAAAATAATAGCTCCTGAAGGTAAATTGTCATTCTCGTTGTTACAAAGGTGGAATTCAGAACATAAAGTGCTAGTCTGTATAGGTGAGTCCACGGAAGGCTGTTGCTGGGTCAAAGTTACCATAGTCAGTGTTGTAGTCTCCTGAGAAGGTGCAGCACCATCGTGATGCTAACACCGAGTGAAAGCATCCATGTCTGTGCACTGGAAGTCCCCTACCGAAAAGAGTAGGAGAATTTCCCTAGTGTCCGCTAAATTTCCTCATTCACTAAAAATACCACCAACAGCTTAATATGGTTCAATTTCAGTTGCTTACCATCTGTAACACCATCCCTCCTGGTTGTCCCTGAAAAGGGACTTCTAGGCCCATTGGGCTAGCTAATAACAAAATTCAACAAAAACAACAAAGAACAGCATTCGCTGCCTCAGCATCTGAGATTATATTTGAGGAGGATGCCTCCTTGCATGTTGCTTCAGCAGCTGGAAATATCCTGACACATGTGGCAAAACATTCAATACCTCTGCAAGTAACTCCAGTCAGTTATTTTTGAAACTCCATTATCATTTCATTGCTAACATGCTTTTTGGTTCAGGAGGACATTTAGCGACAGACTAGGTGATGTTATTATTATTCTTACTATATTCTTCATTACTGGCATGATTCATGTTATCCATATCATTAACAGTTGCACGCAAATATAATTGTGCTTCCTTTAGTAGACTCAGACCCATATATAAGGAGACATAGCAGACACAGCTATCAAAGATGAAGGAACGAAAACACGGCTCAAGGTTATGGCAAAGGGAGCTAAGGTACAAAAGCAGTTTACTAACAAGAAGGAAAATCCTCAGCTCACCCAAAACCTTAACAAAAACAATGAAATGCTGTTTGTAGATAAAATAGCAATTTTATTAAAGCAGTAGCACTCTGATATCAACATCTATGTTTTGTGTCGCACTTGATGCTTTATCAAGATAAATTAGTTGCATTCAAAACAAGTCTTATATAGTATCACAGCCATAATCATTCAATTACTTTGATTAATTTAATTAAAACTACCCACGAGACACCCGTGACATACGATGACACAGTGTGCTCACTAATACTTAAAAGCCTCAAACCATCTATATATATTATTCAATCAGCTATTCAAACTCTCTAACAAATACAAATACAGACTTAGCCAATCAAGCAATTAGCTTCAGATAGAATAATGCAATGTTATAGGTAAAACTCCATTAGCTTTTCAATAATAATTGTTTTAGATTAAAGCTTTTAAAATAAAATAAATCCAATGTTATGTGAAAGGCTGCAATAGCCTATCATAATGATATCACATCTAGAAAGTCAAAATTTAAGGTTACAAATTGTATTATATTTAAGTAAGATGTCTCAAAGAAAAACAAATTTCATTAGGCAAAACAAAACAAAAATGCTTGGCAAATCAGTCCATTGTTTCACCTTTTCTTTAAATATGGAGCCAATTAGAAATGTCCATTTAATTCTGAGAAAATACCAGCTCTTAATTTAACCTGCCAGAAAGTTTCCTGCACATTAATTTGTTATCTAAATCTCCCCTTTAATATTATTAAAAACTTTCCTAAACCAAAAAAGTAAATACATGCTGCTTTCCTTTTAAACGAACACGATTTGCCAATGCATTTTCTGGTGAAGCCAAATTAATGTGTCTCAAATGTTCCAATATCCTGTTTAAATTTTCTTAATGTTTTGCCATATAAAAACAGTTACATTTACATACTGCAGTATAAACAACAGTATCAATATTACATGAAATAAAGGCATTTGGCCATACTTTTTCTCCACAATGTGGCACCATTACATTTTCCCTGTACCCACATAATTACATGCCATACAATTTCCATATCTAAAATTCCATTTAGGCAGTTAGATTCATTTTCCATTATTGATGTTCCACTCCAGCTCTGTACTAGAATGTCCTTTAAATTTTTTGCTTTTCTGTAGGAAAAATGTGATCCATTTTCAACTAGTTACTCCAAACTGGGTTCCAAAGACAAAATATGCCAGTTCCTTTTGATAATGTTTTCAGTCTCTTTTGCCTGTGTATTAAAGACAGTAACAAAATAGCAATTAGAATATTCAGATACATCATCCCTTCTTCTATCCTTTGTCACTAACAAATCATTCCTACACATAGAGTCCACCTTTGTTTTTGCCTGCTGTATACATTGATTACCATATCCTCCTTTTAAATATATCTATTAATAAAGTACAATTATCCTGATAACAACTTTCCATACTACAATTTCTTTTTGTTCTCATGAACTGACCTAATGGTATATTTTTTGACACATGCTTAAGATGGCAGCTAGAAAAATGCAGTATACCATTTTTATTTGTGGGTTTCTATAAGCTCAGTACAAAGACCCCCCCCCATATTTTTTACAAGAACATCCAAAAGAAATTTCAGTCAAACTAATTGTAACAGTAAATGTAAATTATTGTTTGTCATTTCTAAGTATTGAACAAACATTAATAAAGCATCATGATTCCTTGCCAAATGATAAAGATGTCATCCAAATAACATTTGTAAAAAATAAGGGAATCAAAATACTTATTTTGAGTACTGACATAAATAGCTGATTTTTCCCACTCTGGTTAACAAATTGTAGCATAATTTGGGGCCATAGCAGCCCTCATAGCTGTTCCTTAATTTGATGATAAACCTCCTGTTCAAATAAAATGCATTTTTTGTCAAAACAAACTTAGATAAATGCACAAGAATTCTATAAATCCAATAGTATATATTGTATTTTCACTCAATTAATTCTTTAGTGCATCTAAACCATCATTATGAGGAAAACTGGTATACATAGACTAAATATCCAATGTTACCAGCATCCAATGTTCCTCCATTGCCATTTCCTGAATAAGTTCAAAAATTGTACTGTATCTCTAAGATAGGATCTAGTTCCCTGCACAATACCACTGATAAATAAATGTACATACTGTGCTAATGGTTCTGTAATAGAATTATTTCCAGAAACAATAGGTATCATGGGGGTCATTCAAGTTCTTATGAATTTTGGTAACCCATATATTGCAGGTCTCACTGGATGATTTACAGTTAAAAACTCACAGACTGTTTGTGAAATATAACCTTGATAAACAGATTCAAATAAAAGATATCAATCTGTTGCTTAAATTTCATAGTCGGATCAAGTTATAACTTTTATAAAAATCCTGGTTATCCAATAATAAGGACGTAGCTAAACAATACTTATCTTTTCCCATCACTACCACAGCACTGCCCTTGTCTGTGGACTTGATAGTGATGGTCTGATTATTCTTAAGTTTGTATATAGCTTCTCTTTCTTCCAAAGTACAGTTCCAAAACTTCTGCCATGCAGGATTCTTCATCAGGTTTTCAATATCCTTTTCACAAGCTTGAAAAATGTTCAAACTATGTTAGTCGTCGTGGAATAAAATTAGATTTTTTTCCATCTTGCTTCACAAGAACCAAACTCCCTTCTGCCTGAGCATTGTCCCCTCTGGCATACTAATATCCATACATGAATTACCAGAAAATGATGAAAGCACAGTCTCATCCATTCCTTTTTAGAAAAGCACTTTCAAATTCAGTTTATGAGCAAATGCGTGAACATCTACTATGGTATCAAATAAATCAATATTAGTAGTTGGCACAAAAGTGAGACCTTTGTTAAGGACAGCAATTTCTGCTTGAGACAACTTGCTAGATGATATATTAACCACCAGTTCATTTATATCTTCTACAGCATTTAATACTGTTTGCCTCTCAATAATTCCTCCTGCCCCTGGTCTGCCCTGTTGAGAATTGTTTCTGTGTTTCCATGTTGGATCTCCCTCCTTACATTGCTCCCTACCTTTCCCTCTTGTGCCCTTCTTGTTCCTCATCTGAAAATCATATCAGATGTGGGCTGCACTTAGATTTTTCTGTGGAAGGATCTGAAGTTGGGAAACTGTGGGACTTCTCTCCCATTACAGTATTCCACTGTTGGGCTTGTGTTATAACCACCTGAGTGGGTTCCAATAGTAACCCCTGTTGTTTCAGAGGCAAGGTATCAAGCATTGCCTCTTCCACCACACCCAATCCATTTACCATTTTTTTATGGGGGTATGGGTATTCTCCAACATTGTTGAATTCTCTACAATAAGGGCTCCTCTTATTACCTCTGGTTGTTGTATTCTTCTGCCAGGTAACAAAAAGTTTGAGAAATGTTATCTATTTCAGGGCGCTCATCATTGTTTTCTGAACCCGATGCAGTTGTATAAGTATCATTTTGTGAGTTTTTCAGTATAGACTTAATACTACCCAAATTTCTGCCCCATTGGAAAATATGTCCCTGTTCATAATCCCTTTATCTCTCAAAGTGTTCTTATTTTATTTTCTTGATTTTCTCATCTGTTTTTCTGACAGGTTCCTTAAGTTTGTCAAAATATTCCTCAGACAGTGAGTGGTCAGAAAAGGAATGCAATGTTCAATACCTTGCTACAGTACAATTTTGGAACTTATTCAGGAAATGGCAGTGGAGGAACATTGGATGCTGGTAACATTGGATATTCAGTCTATGTATACCAATATTCCTCATAATGGTGGTTTAGATGCACTAAGGAATTCATTGCATGAAAATACAAAATATACTATTTAATTTATAGAATTTGTGGTGCATTTGACTGAGTTTGTTTTGACAAAATGTATTTTTATTTGAACAGGAGGTTCATCATCAAATTAAGGGAACAGCTATAGGGCTGTATGGCCCCAAATTGTGCTACAATTTATTTATCAGACTGGGAAAAATCAGCTGTTTATGACAGTACTCAAAATAAGTATTTTAACTTCCTTTATTTTTTACAAACGGTATTTGGATGCCATCTTTATCATTTGGCAGGGGAATCATGATGATTAATTAACGTTTGTTCAATACTTAGAGATGACAAACAATAATTTACATTTTACTGTTACAGTTAGTTTGACTGAAATTTATTTTTGGATGTTCTTGTAAAAAGATGGGAGGGGTCTTGTACTGAGCTGTATAGAAAACCCACAGATAAAATGGCATACTGCATTTTTCTAGCTGCCATACTAAGCATGTGGCAAAAAATATACCATTAGGTCAGTTCATGAGAACAAAAGAAATTGTAGTATGGAAAGTTGTTATCAGGATAATTGTACTGTACTAACAGATAGATTTAAAAGTAGGGGATAGGGTGACCAATGCATACAGCAGGCAAAAACAAAGGTGGGCTCTGTGTGTAGGAATGATTTGTTAGTGACAAAGGATAGAAAAAGGATGATGTATTTGAATATTCTAATTGCAGTTTTGTTAGTGTATTTAATACTCAGGCAAAAGAGATTGAACACATTATCAAAAGGAACTGGCATATGTTGTCTTTGGAACCCAGTTTGGACAAACTAGTTGAAAATGGACCACATTTTCTTACAGAAAAGCAAAACATTTAAAGGACATTCTAGTACAGAGTTGGAGTAGAACATCAGCAATGAAAATGAATCTAACTTGCCTAAAGGGAATTTTAAATGTGGAAATTGTATGGAATGTAATTATGTGGGTGCAGGAAAATGTAATGGTGCCACATTGTGGAGAAAAGGTATGGCCAAATGCATTTATTTCATGTAATACTGATACTATTGTTTATATTGCAATATGTAAATGTAACTATTTTTATATTGCAAAACATTAAGAAAATTTAAAATTAGGATATTGGAACATTTGAGACACATTAATTTTAGCTTCACAGAAAATGCATTGGCAAATCATGTTAGTTTAAAGGGAAGCAACATGTATTTACTTTTTTGGTTTAGAAAACGTTTTAATAATATTACAGGGAGATTTAGATAACAAATTAATGTGCAGAAACTTTCTGGCAGTTTAAATTAAGAGCTGGTATTTTCCCAGCATTAAATGGACATTTCAACTGGCTCCATATTTAAAGAAAAGGTGAAACAATGGACTGATTTGCCAAGCATTTTTGTTTTGCCTAATGAAATATGTTTTTCTTTGAGACATCTTGCTTAAATATAATACAATTTGTAAACTTCAATTTTGACTTTCTAAATGTGATATCATTATGATAGGCTATTGCAGCCTTTCACATAATATTGGATTTATTTTATTTAAAAGCTTTAACCTAAAGCAATTATTATTGAAAAGCTAATGGAGATTTACCCATAACATTGCATTATTCTATCTGAAGCTGATTGCTTGATTGGCTAAGTCTGTATTTGTATTTGTTAGAGAGTTTGAATAGCTGATTGAATAATATATGTAGATGGTTTGAGGCTTTTAGTATTAGTGAGCACACTGTGTCATAGTATGTCACAGTTGTCTCATGGTAATTTTAATTAAATTAATCAAAGTAATTGAATGATTATGGCTGCGATACTACTGTATATAAGACATGTTTTGTATGCAACTAATTTATCTTGATAAAGCGTCCAAGTGCAACACCGAAATGTAGATGTTGATGTCAGAGTGCTACTGCTTTAATAAAATTGCTGCTTTTATCTACAAACAGCATTTCATTGTTTTTGGTAAGGTTTGGGTGAGCGAGATTTTCCTTCTTGTTGGTACAGCCATTAAAATAATGGATATTGTTTCATTAACTGTTGCAAAGAGACACAGTGTAGCTATGCCACAGTAATAAATGACAGGGCTCAGAGCACCTAACAAACAGTGTAATGCAGCCTAAATGGCTTTCATTATGCTGTAGACACACAGTATAGCTATGTGACAGTAATAAATGACAGGGCTCTGGGCACCTAACCAACAATGATGAAGCCTAAATGGCTGTCACTATGCTGCAGGGACACACAGTGTAGCTATGTCACAGTACTAAATGACAAGGCTCGGGCACCTAACAAATAGTGTGATACAGCTTAAATGGCTGTCACTATGCTGCAGAGACACACAGTGTACCTTTGTCACAGTAATAAATGACAGGGCTCTGGGCACCTAACCAACAATGTAATGCAGCCTAAATGGCTGTCACTATGCTGCAGAGACACACAGTGTAGCTATGTCACAGTACTAAATGACAAGGCTCAGGGCACTAACAAATAGTGTGATACAGCTTAAATGGCTGTCACTATGCTGCAGAGACACACAGTGTACCTTTGTCACAGTAATAAATGACAGGGCTCTGGGCACCTATGCCACAGTAATAAATAACAGAGCTTTGGGGTTCTATATGATAAAGCGATCATTGTTACAGTGAATGTACATCACGAAACTCAATTTCACCAATGTACACCCTGGCGTATGGCAAAGGGCACTGGAGACTTATATTTTGTATTTTTATGCTGGGGGTGCACCCCACCCCCCTACTAAAGATTCTCCATGGGGTGCATGTCAGAGGTGCAAATTAAAAAAAACAAAATTCGGGTCATGTGCAACAAAACGTATGTGTCTGGACCCACTGGCACCCTTCACAGCTGAAGCTTATGACCCACTCACTGCCACAGGGCAGCTCAGCAGCCTATCACCACAACATGCCATATAAACCATCCATCCCCTTCCACCATGCTCGCTACTCTCCTTCACACACGTGTATATATAGCAACAGGATGTCTCTATACCAGCAGTCGTCCACCCATCCAGTAGCCATCTGATAAGCAGGCGCTATTGGGTAGCCTTTTTGGTGTGCTCACAATGGTGAGCACCCTTGTCACTGGATACTGGGCAGGAACAACTAACAAACAGTGTAATACAGCCTAAATGGCTTTCACTATGCTGCAGAGACACACAGTGTAGCTATGTCACAGTAATAAATGACAGGGCTCGGGCACCTAACAAACAGAGTAATATGGCCTAAATGGCTTTCAGTGTGCTGCAGAGACATGCAGTGTAGCTGACTGTCACAGTAATGAATGACAGGACTCAAGTCACCTAACAAATAGTGTAATATGGCCATACAAGGCTTTCACTCTGCTGCAAAACACAAACACACAATCTGACTTACTAATACAGTAATCATTTAATGACAGGGCTCAGGGGCACCTAACAAACTGTAATACATTTTCAACCCAGCTGCCAGTGGCTTGCCTTCTGTGTTTTCCCCTCTTGCTCTTTCTATGTTATCTCCCAGAACCACACCATCCACCTCCTTGACTGAGGCTGATCCCCAGTTCCCACCTCCCTGAGATGGTTTCAGTTCCCAACCCGACCCCCACTCCATTTGCTCCTTTGTGAAGGTTTGTTTTTATTTTATTATTTGTTTTTAATTCAACTTTTAGTTAAATGATCACCATGATTTAGCTGCAGACTGCAGAGTGAGCACCCAATCATGGACACAAAGCTGCTTCCACTCCAGACTGTTGCCAGCTGCTATCTGCACAAGATGGACTCACAACATACAGAGCACAGACACGACTGGCCAATCAGGTCATCAGCCGGTGTCATGTGCTCCTATTCTGCTGGAAGCTTGTGAAGGTTCACAGAGGCTGCCCTTTATGTCTGTTTTCAGCCTGGAAGTCCTGGCAGGAATCCTAGGACACCACAGGCTGCCCTTGTCTCCCTGTGTTGCCTGTTTCCAGTTACCCATTACCTGATACCGTGTCAAACTTCGTGACCCAAGAAGTACTCTCATATGTTGAGTTGGGTAGCAGATTACCAGGACTACCCTACCTGGCCAAAAATCAGTGATACCTAAACTACCTGACCCAGCTACCCATCAGGTAGCCCATGCCTAGTTTAATTTATTATTGAATTCAGTCAGTCAGGATGTCTGAGCACCTTGGATAGGGCATCAGATAAACAAAACTGCTTTGCCCTCTCTAGGACAACAGACTCTGTTCAGTAGCAGGGCTGCTTTCTTAATTCTGGAGCTACTGGTGAAGTTCAGACACGGGGATCTGGATTGAGTTTACTGATCATGATGCAAATAGCAAGGAAGTGCTTCTGGCAGAGTGGTTTCTCAGAACATGAGGGGAAGGTGGAGGTTAGGTAATCATGAGTGACATAAGTATTGCTGAGTTAGTGCTCACAAATGTGTCCAACACAGGCTGGGTAAGTTGTGAAGAAGTGCCACATCCTGGATGACACCATTAGGAGATGCTTTTCACTACTGTAGTTACAGAAATCCTTGTGTAGGGTGGAGAGTGGGAGAGAAAATGAGAATCAAAACAGGTAGAGATAAAATCAACTTTTAAACTTAGATATGAGTCTCTCAAAGATTCAGAGTGGGTCTTAAAATAAAGCTGTTATGAAAATGGCCTCACATTTGTTTTAATGGCTGCTGGAGTAAAATTAACACAATAATTTTTTAAATGGTCCCATTGCTCTAAATCTGCTGAATTTATTTTTGTTTCTTTAACAGAGATCCCCCACCTGGTTTTATTAGTGTTGGTAGCATTAATCAATGTCACGTTTGAAATTTTAGTAGCTGTTTTTAGGGTAGACTGCTATTAGCTTTCTTTGGCACTGATTACGTAAACAATATAAAATAAAATAATAAACTACTCTAAGGTACAGGATGTTTTAAACAAAACCTTTGTAAAGATACAAATGATTGGTGTTGTATTACAGATTAATTTAAGAGTGCTACAACCTGTTTAACCTTTCATGGTCTGATGTTCATTAGTTATGCCAGGATGAGTTTATATTGATAATATTGATATTACCTGCTGATCTAAAATGTCATTACATGACCTACCAACAAAGAAGAGGAAAATAGATATTGCAAGCATAGTACTACTTTCAAGTGCAGTGCCTCTATTTCTACAATAGCAGTACAGTATTAGCCTCAACACTTTCAAAGTCAACTTCATTATTTGTGATTAGAAAATGTATTGACATTTTCCCAGTCTCTGATTGGCAGAAACCCTGGCAGGGGTACTTTATTTATTTATTTGATTTTTGGTGACCCAGTAGTCTTACTGAGACAAGACAGTCCCGTTTCAGGGCAACCCAAAATACAGGCAGTAATGAAAAAATATACATTTACAAATGCAAATCAAGTAATATACATACAAGTACACAGTATTAGTTACATACATTAGGTGATTATGTTGCACAATATTTACAGAGATTATAACATAGAAGTAATGAAACAAATATGGCACAGCAGCTGGCCGGTGGTGTTGAGGTTGGGGTGCTGGATGCCACACCTCACAACACATCAGTGACCCGGTTTGGGAATGGATTTGGGATGCTGGGGGTCAGCAGGGAGGAAAGAACTGAGCATCTGGAGGACAGCTCTCCTTTCCTGGGAGGAGGGGGGACATGATCTCACCATCTGTTGACCCAGTGGAGACTGGGGTTCCTGCAGCAGTTGAGATCCAAGAAAAACATGGGGATGGCCATGGCAGTTCTCTGTGGGCATGCATGGGAGTGTGCATGTGCTGCAATGAGAACATTGCACTGCTAGGCCAGTTGGGGGCAGAGAAAAGGAAAAAAACCTGTACTTGATAGGTGACAGATCCTCACAGTGCCCAACACCACACGTCCAACACCAGGTCACTGTCTCTTGCCCTCTGCCTCTCCATCATCTCTTCCAGCAATCTGGATTATAAATAGGCGTCAAGTTGTGGAATGGTGGCCCTACCCCAGGGGTTCAGAGCTGGGGGATAAGGCCGGATGGAGATCGGCGGAGGACAGCATACTTGAGAAGCAGGACCACGGTGGATGGTAGAGTGATCAGGTGAGTTGGGGTGCCTGAGAGAGTTCAGGTGCTGGGGTGATAAATAAAGTGTACAAAAGAATACATGGTACACCAGCAATATTTACAGAAAAGCAGCAGGTAACATTACATACAAGGTACACAAAAGGAGCAACAGATCATTGGCTACAGTAGCAGGGAGGTACCACCTAGGAGAGGATGTTTAGTCTCTTTTGAACTGTATAAGGGTAGAACAGGTAAGCATCTTGTGAGGCAGAGTGTTCCATAGAGTGGTGGCTACAAGGAGAAAGCTGTTCTTCTGACTGCATAACATAACTTGGGATGTCTAGCAATGGGCTGGCTGCAGATCTCAGAGGCCTTGTATGCTGTTTGTGCTGGATTATACCAGCGAGACTCGGGGAGTATTGAGTTTCAGTAGTTTAAATGTTAGACAGTGCAGGAGAAAATGCAGCCTAGCTTCAAAAGATGGCTAACCCAGTGTTGTAAGCACTGCACAGTGGTGGTCTCTGAAGTGGGCACCAGCTGCAAAATGCCTGATTCTATGACAAAGAGTCTTTAGTCTGCATAGGACAGATTCATGAGCAGACTGTAATACTGAGGCTCCATAGAAGAGGATAGGCATCAGGTGCTGCTAGCACTTACTTGATGAGCAGCACTACAGAGGTAGGGAAGAAGTTTGTAAAGGAGTCCGAGTTTCTGATGTAGTGTTTTGACCATGGCATCTGCAAGGGTTCAAACATCATGGATTGATCCAAGACAACACCAGATATTTGAAAGACTGTACCACTTTGAGATTGACACCACTAATTGTGGATAGCTTAAGAAGGTGTTGCCTCACGTGGCCAAAATTCTTGTAACAAGAGAGCGTGGCTTTGTTTTTTAGCATTTAGGACAAGTTGTTTTCAGAAACCAGTTTTGAGAAAGTGGAAGTTATTCTCCACATGGTTGTTAATCCAGTTTATGTTAGCAGAGGATCTTTATAAGATAACAATGTCCACATACAGCTGTCCTGTGGCCCCACCACAGTAAAGTGGCAAGTCATTTATGAATAAGGAGAAGAGGAGGGCCAAGGATAGAGCCTTGGGGACCCTTACTGTTATCAGCCTAAGAGTAAGTGCATCCCTACCACTTTACACTCTGTTTCCACACAGACAAGTAGTTTTGGAGCCAGAGTGTCAAACACTTTCATCAAGTTGACAAACATTGCTCCTGTAACCATACCTAAATCCATGGCATTGAGAATATCTTTGGTTACATGCACCAAGGCAGTGCTGATGCCATGATTTTGTGAAAGCCATGCTGTGCATTGGTCAGGTAGTGATTATGCTTGAGGAAGGCTTGTAGTCAGTTATACAGATAGTCTATCCTGGATTTGCTCAACTGTGCAGAGACAAAAGATTAGTCTGTAGTTTTGATCATGTCTTTTGCCCCTCTTGTGGATAGGAACCACAAGAGTCACTTTCTACTTCTATGGGACAGTGCCCCATAGGAGATATTTATTAATAATGTGAATGATAGGGGTGGCAATTGTGGGTGCATCAATGTTAAGGAATTTGGGTTCCAGGGTATTGAAACCAGGGAGCCTTCACCTTTTATGCCTTTGAGCTACTTGAGAACTTCCTTACTTGTTACTAATTTAAGAGAGCCTGGGAAAAATTAGTCTGATACCAGACTGCTATTTTACTCAAAAATCAGCGTGCCCACATAATTTTCAAAATATTATAGCTGCCATTTTATTATGTTTGCTTAGCGAGCAAGAGATTGCTGGCGGAGCAAAACAACTTGAAGTGTACATAAGACCTAAATTATGAATTTATTTTTACCTGTACTTTGTATTGTACCTCTTTGCACTTCCTGCTGCCATTCCTCCAATCACAGTCCCAAACAGCTGATCCAGTAGTGGCAGCCTTATAAATCTAGTGACATTTGTGTAGTTCCCGAGTCCTGACATCAGTCATAGCCACATATCACCACTTTCCTTAATGGTCTTGGAAAATGCATTCACAGCAATGTCAACATTCTTCAACATGCTTGTTCTCCTCTCCCCATCAAAAGCAAAATGTAAATGGTGCACTGGCAGGAGGGATGCATGTCAACGATGGCAATAGTAAAGCAGTGTTTAAATAGGGTCTCTAAAACACTGCAGTGCCGCTACTGGCAAGTAAACATGGAGGGATTGCTTTACACAAAACAGCCCTTTGATTGATTTTTACTCATTTATTTTATTTTTATTTTTCTATTATTATATCAAAATTCCACATTTAACCAATTTTCTAAGTGCAATAATACCCTACAGGGTGGATCGTATGGGCTATACCCAACCTTCAAAGTGCTATAGGGCCATCCACCTGTAGCAATGTCCCTCATTACACCTCTTGGTGGTCTGGTATAGCTAAATAGCCCTTCCTCACATTGGATATTGCTGCTTGAATAATATATTTGTGGTCTAATTGTTTGGCAATAAATATGGTTAATGTAGCAATTTGTGTCATTATTGACCACTTTTAAATCATTAATTAGAAGCTTTGCAACCAGGAATTTTGAATCTAAAGATTTGATTTCTAACAGTTTGGATTAAAGGGAACTCTTTAGCACATCAAACATTCACTAGTTAATATTGCACATGAGGGATGTCTCTTACTGTGTACTAATATATTCCAATTTAGGATACTGAACCCACTAGTGCTTATCAAAAATGTAAACCACTTCCTCTTTATTTGTTTACTGCATTTTTATTTTGTATTTTGTTCTTATTTGTTCTTTTTGCTCATTTATAGTGTTTCATACATTTCAGGACTAAAATGTCCCTTCATCAGAACACTTTTGAGCCTGTAAGTTAAACAAAAATAAGCACCAATCAATATACATCAATCTTTTTACTTCACAGTAGTGATATAAATACATCATAAAAATTCCAAACTTTCTCAAATACAGTTATCAATTGTTTCTGCAGGGGAACATACCTATTTATATTTTCTTATACCTTGTATAGCTTCTTGAAACTTTCTCCATCTATCTTTTATGGTTACTATATATAAGCACCCCATAGAAGAATGGGGCAGAGGGTGTGTGTGTGGGGGAGGGGATATGGGGAAAATGAAATATAAGTTTCATTATTACATTTTTGTATTTCATCTAGAACCATTTATTCTAATTTCAGTCTATTTCTTGTTATTTTTATTTTTATTCTGTATAAAATTAGTGTGACTTTACTATGTAACGCTTATACCCTAAGGTTGTTTGATACTTCTTTCATTAGCTTTAAGTCTGTCCTTCAACAAATTCCTATAAATCAAGGAGATACAGGAGGCTGTGTTAAGAAAACCTCACTTTCTATGATATTGTTACATTGCTTATTTCTGTCTTGAGCAAAGCTTCATGTACAAAAACCTTTTTTTCAATTGTTACCTTGCCAAACGGCTTCTTCTCTTTTAGTCTCTCTTTTAGAATCTGGTTCTGATTTCTCAATCACCTGAAAGCAAGCATATTTTTATTTTAGATATATCCTAGTGTGTTTAAAATACCTTTCTTATCATTACTCTTTTAGTACAATTTTTTTATCCTAGGTCTATTCAAGGTAACCTACCTCTGTAACTTGTATTTATATCTCTTTATTTTTCGGCATCCCCTGCATCAAGCTTTTCTTTGACAAAACTTCTTCTTCTTATTGTGTATTGCCCACATTTCTGACCTGCATTCTTCACTTGAAATAATTGGCTTTTTAAACTGCTTTTTTGTTTAGGTCTCTACAGGTATCTGCCATTAACCAGAATGTCAACTGTGTTTTGCTGAGCCACAGTTTATCATGCTCCTGTCTGGGTGTTATGACATCAGTGATGATGTCTCCATAGCTCAGTCCTGCTATGGAAACCACATCAATGCCAAATGTGCATGTTCACTGAGTGAACTAAAGTGTAGTCCCCTTCCTATCTGTTTCTGTATGCTTGAAAAGGAAATGCCCATCAACTAGACTGCAGCAATAAAGTTTTAGAGGAAGTATTTTTGAGAATCAGAATAGTGATCATACCTACTCTAGTGCCCCAAAATATTTTGGTGTTTCTGTCTTTCTATTCTAAATTGTTTAGATTATTGCACCGGTTATGTTGTAATACATTTTAGTGAATTCTGAATGTAGTTATATATTAAACTTTCTATTGCTATGAATATGTTATTTTGATGTAATGGCAAACTAAGGGGCAGGGGATTACACATATGGGAGGCAAAGGAATAGTGTAACTGTGGATTCTTTTCTTATGCCTAAAAGACCTCTATAGCCCCAATTTAGAATACACAACATATTACTTAAATTAATTAAAGTTTTGAACTTCTTCTGTCTTGTTCAGATGTTATTATAAACTATACTGGACACAATTTCAACATGTAAATTCATTTGTTTTCCACTCATTTTATGAAAAGAACTCCATTTCAAACTTTCATTCAGTCCATAATGACTTCTGTATGTCTTTAGTGTGAATATCCACCATGCCTCTCTCCATTTCAGTAATGTTTCCCAGTTCTCTCCTCTGACAGGTTTGTTTACTTTCTCAGTTCCCATAAATTTCAAAACAGAAATCTGGTGATTGTGTTCATTAAAATGTGTACTGTCAGGAAGTCATGTTGTGTAGTTTGGATGAGAGGCCCTTAAAGCAAATCTGAGAGGTTATTGCTACCCAAACTAAGTGAGATTATTCTCATACAATAAGTGACATCTCTCACAAGCCCTAATAATCTCTTGTAAATCATGACAAAAGCAATAAATTAAAATAATTTATTCATGAACTAAAATTAATTTAGTAGATTTATTGAACAAGACATTGTACCCCTCCAAAACTTTTAAGCAACAGTGTGGTACAGTACATCTAACTGAACTCAGAATGTCATGTTTATGCAGGTGACTGACAGTGAAACTGCATGGCATCAGAAAGATCAAAGCTAATGTAAACATTTTAACTCTTTTGTACAAGTTTAAATCAATAATTTCATTTCATTTGGACATAATGATTTACCTATTTGTCTTACTGAATGAGCAGCTGACTGAATTTGAATAAGCAACTAGTAAGCAAAGAAGCTGGAATGTGCAACTGAGGAGAATGTTGGTGATTTGTTAACAGCACAAGATGACAACTATTCACAGAATAAGAAGCAGCAATGGCATTTCTCTTTTGTGTGATTAGCTGCAGAAAATGTTATGATCTATAAAGAGAAACACAGATTAAGAAAACATTTGTAATACTGTGATGCTGCTTATGTTCTAACAATTGTCTATCTACAATGGTTTCGTGGTTTACTGGGGTCAACTATGGCTATGCCAAATACACTGCATATTTTAAAGTTAACATAAACCATCAAGGACCATATATCAACTGCTTTAGTTTTCTTATGGACTCAATTTAAAATATCTTGTTCTCAGTGGGTAATATGACAAAATTTAAGTCATTTCATCTGGTGCCCATCTTGACAAAAATCTGATTAAAATTATGCCTGTTTCCATGTACTACTGTTGCTGGTGCCATGTGGACAATAAATCTAAACAGGCTGTAGTTCTGAGGTTAGGTTTGAACATGTTACATATTCCTGTATTATGTGTGTATGATAAATCTATTGAATGACCTCCAGTCTTTTAGTTCTTCATCAAACCAGGTTTCTGCTACTTAAAAGACCATACAGTATCTACTGTAAGTTCATGTCAAAGAGGTTCTTCTCATTGATCAAATGATTTAATATCAGATTCCCTCATCAACTTTATTACATTTCTCTTGTGTTAACAGGAACTTAGAAATCAGACTGCATTTGCACATTATTTATTGAAAACAAAATAGCTGTTCAATATTTGTTGTAAAACATTTCTTGCAAGTAATATTTCATAATAAAAATTAGTTAACTGTGACTGTAAATACTCTTGTAATACAATAAATGTGGTGGGCCACAGAATGCTTGACCAACATATTTTATACCCTTAATTGTTTTATAATGTCATCATTTTAAGCCACAAATTTGACTGAGGAAATATCTACTGAACAGCAACTCGAATACTTGCATACCCAATACTTCAGTAATTCAAATGCCTGGCCACCGTCATCTGCTCATACTAGTATTTATCTAGTTGGGTTTCTGACTACACTGCATGGTTATACTAGATCAAATTCCTGTTCCAGTCCAATAGTTTTCCTAAAATAGATCATTGTTAAAGAGATGCTGTGTATCAGATAGGGATAGATTTTATAAAAATAAATAAATAGCCACTTGAGCCAGCCTAACTATAAAATTTAGAACTAAATATAATCTTCCTTAAAATCAGCAGTAGTGGTTTGAAATGCAAATCAGCAATTAGTATATAATTAGCATGATAGCAATATGAAATCCTTACAAGATATTAGGTTTGAAATAATTAAGTTAAGAAACAAGAACCTTTCAGAACTGATGCTAATCAGAACTAGAAGTTTTCTATCCCTAACACAGAAGACCAGGCACTACTACACTACACCATGCTATGACCAAATCCCAAAGATCCATTAAAAAAAAAATAGTGCATGCAGTTTTCCTTTTTCTTCTTTATAATGTAATGAGAACCATGATAGAATATGAAGGGACTAATTAGGTCCAAGGAAAAAGACTGGATAATGCTGTTAAAAGGCAGCTCTGTACTTCTACATGTACTTTCATAAACAAATGTTTCAGCAATTGCATATTATTACAGAACACATTAATTCTCTGTTTTCTATCCCAAGGTTTACAACATGTCTTGGTAGCCTGTGTAAGAAGTGCATATAAAAAGCATTAGTCTGTCCCCAATTGGCCTCATAGTGCCTTTATGACAGAATTAAGCTTACTGTGACAACAGACTGTGATGTCACAAATAGCAATTGAGAGATCAGTTGAGGACGTCAAAGGCTTTTGGAAAGACATAGTGATATAAGTATTGCATTATCTGAAGTATTTAGCAGACCAACAAAAGAAAAAGTAAAAAGTAGGAAGCACTAAAAGTTAAACATTTAGTAATTGTTAAATAGCGTTATGCCTTGCATTGCATTTTATTAGCTGTTCTTTAAAGATCAGTATACATACAATCAGAGTAAAGCAACATGCATGTGTGAGCAATTTTAGGACCACCTGGCTCATGCTGATCATACCAAACTTCAGTTGTTTTAATCTTTAGAAAACCTATTGGATTAGGAGACCTTTGGCATTCTACATTGTCCCTTACTCCCCACTCACTCCAGCGTTAGCAAATGTTTGATTTGCTTAGTTGCTAATGGCATGCGAGAGGCAGGCTGTACATATGTCAGATGTCATGCTCTGTCTGATGAAGGTCCCTACCTCAGGCTGTTTATATATGACCTACCAGGATTTCCTGCTGCATAATGAAATAATTAGAGGCCCCATGCAGGGTGAAGATGTTGGAAATAAGAAGCTATTCTGGCAGTAGGATTTCTATTTCATTTCACAATATATTTGCATATAACTCAAAGTTCAGAGTAAGATGTGGATCATATACAATAAGTGGAAAGCCACAACTGAGTTAAATGTCTGTTCATAAAAGGATAAATAACATATTTCACTCTGCATAATGAACTCTTCTATTTATACAATAGATGTCTGAAAAGTAAAATACAATTTCAGTAGTTTTAACTTACAGGCAAAGGACAGTGATATTTCAAAGTAGTAAAGATAAACAGATGCACAGACACAGACAGGCAAAGGGCAGACAGGTATTCAGGCTGGCAAACAAAACAAGTGTTAAAATATATGTAGCATTCCTTAACTGGCTTTGTGATTCAACACTGCATTCCTGTCCAATCTTTTATCTATACGTAAAATTAATACCTTAGAGAATTTTTTTTATTTTGTGGGTTCAGTCAAGTGTTTACTTTGCATCACTAGAAGAGAAACAAACATTGATATGTGGGTGCTGTAGTAAAAAAACAAATTGTCTGATCCACGCTCTTATCGGCGTTCTTTGCAGGTTTGTATTGGATGTCCTGAAAAACACATTGACAAGTACATGCTTGTCAAAGTCATCTCTAGGAAAGCAATTTCACTGACTGAAGAAGCACATATGATTCCTAGGAAGAAAAGCATCTTGTCAGTTGTTAACTCAAGCAATGATGTCATTTGTGGCAGTACCTTGAGGCCTTTCAGATGTTAAGTTTTGTTTTTCTCTTTACACTGCCACTGGAGTGAATACAACTGTTACAAGCTGTTCCTGGTTAGCTTCTCAGGTGAAACGCCAGGCTAGTCTCACCACCTTCCTGTTATCTTTACTGTTTGCATAATTCTCCAGATTACTGTCAGCACCTACATGCTCTCTGTTGCCCAGCTATTATTCTACTTAAACAAATATTTACTTGGCCATTGTGTTTGTCTTGCACAGACACTGGAAAACGTTACTGTAGCTTCATGAGCTAAGGTTGACACTTCATTGAGAGTTAAATGTTTTCTTCCTGTGAAGGTGGAGGAGGCTGCTAAATATTAATAGGGATATAGATGATTATTGATGTGATGTTACTTTCTGCCAAGGACTTTGCATGCTACTCTGCCAAATATCCATAAGCATGAAGCCCTGTTAATGGCAATTGATTGCTCTGTCTTCTAGAAAACCAAAAGATTTAGCAGGAATATATTTATAGCTGTAATATGACCTATAGCATAAGTTAAAACAAAAAGTACAATTCATGATTTGTGCACAGGATTCATTCCCCTTCCTTACAGTACAGAACAAGCATTTGTCAATGCCGAATGTTTGCTTGCTGGCATTAACAGTGGAAGTGTAGGAATTAGACAGATGCAGTATAGGAATGGCATTGAAGTATTGAACTGATGCCAACTACACCCTCACCCTGCAAAGATGGACAGGTATTGGGGTGTGCCTTTGGGTCATCACCATGACAGTCATGACATTTCACCTCACCCTACCCTTTAGACACTGATAAGTGTTGAGGTGTGCCTTAGGGTGCTTGGGCTTTACATTCACCTCATTATATAAGGAAATACACTGAAATAGGTGCAGTATAGGAGAATGGGGTGAACTCTGGGGGCAAAGGGTCCAAGGTACACCTCAATGCCTGTAACTGGCTACAGGGTGGGGTGGGGTGGAATGGCATGAGCATTACTGTCGACAGTCCCAAGTCACTCCCCTGATGCCTGTCAGTCCCTACAGGGTAGGGCGTTATGGTCAAAACCCTAACACCCTGGGCATGTCTTGGCATTTTACTCCAAGTTTTCCACATGGGCTTTTGTGACTCCACCGCATGAACAATTACACTATCAGTTCATTAGGCAAAGGTGATTTTGCACAGCAACTGCACCATTTGGCACCACAGGTGTGAAAACACATTTCAAACAGGATGTGAAAAGTGACAGGTGTACTGTTCATGAGGAGGTGTAAAAATGCGTTGAAAATCTGGAGTGAAAAGATACAAAAAACTGGTGAAGTCACGAGCATAACTGCACAATGTCACCTGTGATGTAATTAGTTTGGGGCATTTTGCATCAGATTTTCAACATAGGCGTTTTGGGACCTCCACTCATGAACAGTGTCACTGTGATTTTTAATCTGTCCGAACACTAATTTCCCACGGTGATTGAGCCATTCTGCACTGGAAGTGCGAAAACATATTTTGGCCAGGGTGTAAAAATGACAGCTGTACTGTTCATAAGGAGGTGTGGAAAAATGTCAATGTTGAAAATCTGGACTGAAAATTTTGCACATTTGTGAACTTACAGGTGCTTGGAAATTGCACAATGCACGCTCATAACAGAGTCATTTATGGACTTTTGTCACCAAATTTTCAACATAGCCATTTAACACCTCTGCTCATGAACAGTGTCACTGTGATTTTCTTAATGTCCCGAACATTCATTTTGCACACCAACTCGCTACATATGGGAAAACACATTTTAGGCGAGATGTGAAAAATTACAGCTGTACTGTTCATAAGGAGGTGGTAAAATGGCAATGTTGAAAATCTGGAGTGAAAATATTAAACATTCTTAATGTTACAAGCGTGAATGGAAACTACGCAATGCTGCGCTTGTAAAACAGTCATTGGGAATGTTTTCACCAAATGTTCAACCCTAGGGTTTTGGGGGCCTACCTCATGAACTGTGAAACTGTCATTTTGTTAATCAGTCCTGAAAGGTGGTTCCATGCAGTGACCATGAAATCACCTTTAGGACTGAATAACAAATGACAGTGACTGAGTTCATAAGGTGGGTCCCAAGAACCCCATGTTGAAAATTTGTGAAAAAAATCTCAAAATGGCCGTAGATATGCCCCAAAGTTGAAAAACAAAACATTTATGCTATTATACAGCTTACCAGCATTTCTTCAGTTCACGGTCAGCTTTGAAGAGTGCAGGCGTGTTCCCTGTCCACGAAGATCATTGCGCTGGGCTCTGGAGATAAGCATGGGGTCGGGGGATTTGGGGAGGTGGGTGTGCAGAGGATGGGGAGGGCAAGACTGTCCAACGAGGGACCATTTTTTCCTCACAGGTGTCTTTTCTTTTCAGAAGGCGACATAAGACTTTTGCCACACTGGGGTGGGCTCCCAGTGTGGCAGCTAGAGATTTGTTTGGGGGGCAGTGGAAATGATGGGGATTAGGTACCACTGTCAGCCATATGGACTTTTGCCACGCTGAGATGGGATCCCAGTGTGGCACCTGGAAGTCTGTTTTTGGGGGTACAGTGGAGTCGATGAGGATTGGGCACCCCGTTGGCCATACAGTGTGGGGAGGAGCACATGAGCAGGCTGTGGTGGGCTCCCAGCTTACTACTTGAGTGTTTGTGGGGGCAAGAAAACAATGGAGCTGCCTATGACATCTGTTCAGATGCAGTTCTGACATGTGGGCACTTTGCATATTGCAGACGGCAGTATGTAAATTGCCTGCTGACGACAGTATGCAAATTGCCTACACATTACCACCCTGATTGTAGCAGTCTTTGTTTTGAACTGTATGCCACTGCATCTGAACTGCTGTCATAGACAGCATGGACATTATTGATGCCGTGAGGCCATGCCTGCAAGAAGGAGCAGAGGATTGGATGCGGGTGGCACACTTATGAAAATTAGTATGGTGGCACTGTTTCTTGTACATGCGTGCAAGCAAACATAATAATTTGTTGGTACCTTAAAACTTTGAAATAGGAATCTTAATTTTTATAACAAATGTGTCTGCTTAATAGGTCTGGTTACAGATGATGTGGTGCAATATGATTCAGTTGCTACAGCACAGGCTTGGAAACAAAGAAACCCAGGTTCAAGTCCCATCAAAGCCACACTCACTGTGTGATCCTCAGAAAGTCATTCAATATCTCAGTGTTTCAGTCCACTAATCCGTAAAATGGATAAATCTGTTATATTGAGTTGTATATCTAAGGGTCTGAGTCCAGTCCTAGCTAAAATTATTTTGCACCATTGCCTTGATATACATGGAAAATCAATAACATTTAATAATAAAATAATGGATAAATGCAAAACCCCACTAAAATGATACTGCATCTTAGCTCAGCTACCCTGGCTAAATGGCAAGACAAGACAAAGCAATTTTATTTATATGGTGCCAATCCCAGAGGCTTTGGGAACTTCACAATATGAACGAATGAAAAGAAATGCGTGATAAAATGATAAAATATAAGTTATGACATCAAGTTACACAGCCAGTCACAAAACATAAAATAATTAGGTGCATTTTCAGGATTTATTTATAGCTGTAATTCAATGAATTGTAAAACAATACAGCACTTCTTCTGTAGATATAAGTGAATGGTAAAGATAGCTATAGACCTGCACAATTTGAACTAAGCTGTTAGGAATTTAGGGAGGTTGTATGTATGAAGAAAATGGCCTTCACAGCTTTGCAAATGTAAGCTTTCTTGGGATTACCTTCACCTGTCAGTAGACTAGTTTTCATTTTCCAACAATACAAACATTATTTTTCACTGTTTGTCTAGTAACTGAACATCTGTGCTAAATATACATTTGATGTGGATGTAAAGACTTCTGCATACTTTTATGGTTCAGAATGCTTCTCTTTGTTTAGCTGTGGCAATCACACTTCTTAAAATAAAGCTCAGCAAACACTACTTTACAGATAAAAATATTTTAGAAACATAGAAGTTGATGGCAGTAGGAGATCACTAGGTCCATCTAGTCTGCTCATTTGCTTTAGACCTATTTTCAAACTCTAGTTGCCCCTTGTAGTCAGGGCTCCCTTGTGTCTATCCCATGCATTCTTGAATCCCCCACAGTGTTGACCCTCACAGCCTCTTAGGGCAGGCAGTTCCAGGCATCCACCACTCTTTCTGTGAAGAAAAACTTCCTGGTGTTGTTAGAGAACCTCCTTTCTTGCAGTCTGAAGTCATGTCCCTGGTCCTGGAGCCCTTCTTGAACTGAAAAGTTCCTGTCCTGTACCTTGTTAATGCCTTATATGTACTTAAATGTTTCAATCATGTCCTCTCTCTCTCTTTCTCTCTCTCTCTCTCTCTCTCTCTCTCTCTCTCTCTCTCTTCTCTGCTCGGGGGTACATATTCAGTTCCCTAAGTCTTTCCTCATAGGACATGTACTGCAGATCCTGAATCATTTTGTTGCCTTTCTCTGTACTGTTTCCACCGGTCAATGTCCTTCCTGAGGTGAGGCCTCCAGAATTGGACTCTGTATTCCAGGTGAGGACTGACCAGTGTTCTATACAGTGGTTGTACCACCTCTCTCCTCCTGCTTCTGTTTCCCCTCCCAATGGAGCCCAGCATTCTGTTGGCCTTTAATGTTGCCTTCTCACACTGCTTACTAACTTTCAAGTCATCTGAGATTATGATTCCCAGATCTCATTTCTGGTTTGAGGCTGCCAGTCTTTCGCCTCCTAGGTAATACTCATTTCTTGGATTTTCTTTCCTATGTGCATGACCTTGCACTTTTTGGCATTAAATCTCAGCTGTTAGTTTAACTAATATTAGATTGGACAAAAAGCAAGGTATTAAAATGTTCACTAGGGCATATGATTCAAAAGTGGATAGATATAATTTTGTAGTAATATAATGTGACAGTTGTTACATATATTTGATAATGCAATAAGTTGCACTTTGCCTTTGCTTCTAAGTTATCAGTCGAGTGACAACCAGTTATATTTAAATTTAATAATTGGAAAAAGATTGTAGATTGCAGTCATTAGAGTTAAAGGAAGTTTGCCCAAACATGCTTTTCTGAAAGTTTGTTAAAAAATGCTAAAGGCTGAAGCATACAATTTTGCATTGTGTCTGCAAAATAATTTATGATAGGTTGGGCCAGAATTTTAGAATGTCTGAATTGTGGGATACAGTCCAAGAATGTAGAGGTTTGTCTGGCTGCAGGGTTTCATATTTCTTTTCTGTAATACTTGAATTTTCAAATAACAATCATTTTTATAAATAGCTTGCCAAATTAGTATTTTATAATAAAACACACTGACACTAATTTTCTTGTAATGTTGGTATAGGGTAGGTGGTATAATATTTTAAAAACCTCTTACTATAAATAATGCTAATCAGACATGGGCAAAGCCCACTTACATTTTATGAGTATAAATGGGTTTTATGGCCATAATGATTACCCAAATAATCTGTATGCCTACAATAAATGTCTAGCCTGAATACTACAGATTTACTGAGAAACTGCACAGCAGCTGCATGCCTCTATCTGTGGGTATAAATACAGTGTGCAGGGCCATAAAACATCTAAAGATCTGTATTGGTATTCTTCTTAACTGAACCAAACTTAAATGACATTAGTCCATTTGTATTAATGAGTTGCATAATGATTTGTAAAGAAGAAATTAAAAGATTTGCTATACATTGGAAGAATTTTGGATTCTATGTAGCTGGACATCAGGAAAGCATTTGATATTGTTCTACTCAGAAGACTTGTTCATAGAATTTATAACCTAGGTATACTGCATCTGATCAAGTGATACTATTCAGCACTATTTACCTGGTCAAGCACTTGAGCAAGTTAGCATCACTTTGTAGGACAGGAAACAAAGAGTTAAAATTAAACAATAAATTATGACAGGTCATGGCTCACTGTGGGATTTACCTTCTCCTTTTGTGGCATAGCAAGAGGTATTTCAAAGTGCTGTACACCACATCAGAAGTGGATCACTCCACAAAGACACACCCTGGAGTACTTCATTGCAATTTAAGCAATAAGGCATGACAGAGTGTGTGTTGTGCATAATAACATCACACCTTGAGTGGTTGGAAGCATGAGCTGCATGCCAAGTGTGTTCAACACCTGAGAAGTGATGTTATTTCACAACACACACCTTGGGGTGCCTTATTTCTATTACACAAATGGCTCATTTGTTGAAAAAGAAAATGGGAAAAACATGTTATATATATTTAAACAACAAAGAACCTCAGTACACAGGCACTGAAGCAATGGTTACCCAAAGGGCATTGGCCTGGAAACCAAGTTTCAAAGAAATACAAAATCACACATATTCCCCAGTGCAAAGCATAATGGGCTGTATATGCAAATCACCACAGAATATTATCCTAGTTCAACTTTAAGCAGAAATGCATGGTGCCAAAAGGCCTCTTACACAGTCTGAAAGAGTGCCAACAGAAAGGCACCGACATGTGTTTCGTCTTACCAGGACTCATCAGTGTGCTTCTTCTGTATGACACCCCAGTGGAATGAACCAGATACCCTAAGATGGTCTATCTGGATTATGTTGTGGTGAACAATAAAAACAAAAACAAACTAAAAACAAAAGAACCTCAGTACACAAGCACTGAGGCAATGAATTCCCAAAGAGCATTTGCCGGGAAGCCAAGTTTCAAAGAAATACAAAATCACATACCCCACAATGCAAAGCATCATGGGCTGTATATGTGAATCACCACAGAATATTGTGCTGGCTCAACTTAACAGAAATCATGGTGCCAAAAGGCCTCTTACACAGTCTGGAAAGAGTGCCAACAGAAAGACACCACATGTGTTTCTGCCTACCAGGACTCATCAGTGTGCTTCATCTGTATGACAACCCAGTGGAATGAACCAGATACTCTAAGATGGTCTATCTGGGTTATGTTGTGGTGAACCCAATAAAACAAAAACAAACTAAGAAAGAAAGAACCTAAGTACACAACCACTGAGGCAATAGATACAAAGGGCATTGGCCAGGAAGCCAAGTTTCAAAGAAATACAAAATCACAAATACCCCACAATTTATTATTTAGTTTTGTTGACTGGAAAAGGAGGACTAGACAGTTCTGCCTATTTTCAACCTTTGTCCCCGGGGAGGGGGATACAGATGGATTCCAACCTGACATTGAACCAGATTAAACTGTTAGTGGTATTTTAGTGAATGCAATGCAAAGCATCATGGGCTGTAGTTTGTGTTAAGGCAGGTATACCTTCTGAAAAAGAGTGCCCACTTTCTCTGTTCTCCAGCAGGTGGAGCTGCTGCTACATGTGTCCAGCATGTACTTTCAGGTGTTTCACTGCATTTCTGCCTGTGAACCCCCCATTCACATGTTGCTGCAATTGTGCTGTTAGTGTTTAAAAACAACAGAAAACATATTTCACATTATTAGCAGGACTGTTGAAGTCCTGTATTGTGTTTCTGTGGAGCTATGGGATTGTATGCAGAGACGTGCTAAATGGGGACGTGAGTAAGAGCAAAGGTGTGAGCACTGTAGGATAGATTTGATTTCCATTTGTCCATTGCTCTTTAGATGGGCATTTGTTTGTTTGTGGTGGCAGTAAGCCATCAGAAATCTGCCTCCATTACTGGGTTATTTGAAATGGAGCGGGCGATGAAGTGTGATGGGCGCACACTCAATTCAGAGTACTGAGCCACTTCTGTGAAGCTGCAGCCTCTGTTACCAGGTTATTTTAAATGGAGTGATGTGGTGAAGTGTGATGGAGTGCTCACTCAGCTCAGTATACTAAGCTGCATCTGTGAAGCTGCTTGTACTGGCAATTTGAGAAGAAAAATTGTGCTTTGCCCATTACAGTTTTGCCTTGCCTTGGTTATGCTTTTGAGGTTGTGCTGATACACTTTATTTGCAGGTGGGGAGGGTTGTATGATACGATGGGATGCTAGGCGATAAGTGTGTGGGTGATATCTTTTCATGTGGCAACATATGAGAGGTCATGTTTGTGACTAGACTTGATAAAGTGATGTTATGCTCAGATAGCATCACTGTCCCAGGCACACACTGACCAATCACAGCCAGGAAATTTTCTTGCCATTGTATAATATAAAATGATTCTGTCTATGGAAACAGTGAAGGCACAAAATAACAACATTTATATTTAAATATTTTGTTACAAATGCAATAAATAATAATGAGATGCATTCGCCATGTACCAGTACCATGTGGTGGTTCCAACAGCATGGAACAAACTGTCTCTGAAAATTAGAAATGTAACAAATGTCCGCAATTTTAAAAGTGCTATAGTAAAGGAATATCTGGATGCTTGTACCTGTAGTAAATAAATAACCAATACACAACTGACCTTCAGAATTTCAATCAATTCATTTAGAAAATTAAACGTTTTGTCTAAATTGTTTCAAATTACTTATTGTCCCTTCAACTTTGGATTTGAATCTGGGTCTTAAAATGAGATCCAGAAAGTTTTAGGATTCATATCTGTATAATAATTCAATACTCCCTAATTAACTCACATATTTCTATAAAAATTACATACAGTAAATGATGAGTTTCCAGGTTAGACTTGTCTAAAGATTGAACACCTGAAAATCAGATTACATTTGGGAAATGAACTCCATGATGTAAAGTTCTAAAGTATAAATTGCTATATCGTAACATTTTCTATTTTGAATATTTAAGTATCCATGTAGTTTTGTATGAAATTATTCTATGCCTGTGTAGAAACCCATCATGTACACAGGACAACTTTGGAAACAAGGCTATCTGGTCCTGAAGTTTTTATTATTTTTACCACCACCAATCAATAAAAGTCCCAAATTCAATAGCTATGTGTAGCTGTCAGCAGAGACGTTGTATCACAGAAGGAGAATGACTTTTATTTTTTTATGTTTCTCATCTGCCCACATCTGTCAAAGCTATTAGTCATTTTACTTCCTTCTTCACAAATAGAGCTGTTCAACTTCTAATGCAAGTCATTTTCCAAAATGGAAGGTCTGTTTAAGTTAGTAAAGGTGTCCACCTGGACACTTCTTTTTTTTGTCAAAGACCAATCACTCCTTATTATCTTTTCTTATTGTATATAGTCTTTAAGTAAACTAGCACTGTCTTGCAACTAGAGTTACCAGTGCTTAGCTGAATGACCCTCAAAGGAAAAACAAACATAACACCTAATTTGCATAAAATGACAATAATTACCCTATTTATATTTCAAATCAATCCAAATATTATTAATAAAAGTTTTTCCCCAATAATTTGAACTCACCAGGTTGGTGATGGCAGTGGTGGGTGGGGTTAGGGTGTTAGATTTTTCCTAAACAGGTTCTCCAAACCATAATTCACATTTATGTGCTTGTAAGACTACATGATCTTTAAAGTGCTTTGGGTCTGACTGTGCCCATTTATGTATGTTTCAACATCCCTGCCCTCCTTATATTATTTCTCACCTTCCTCACTCTGGTTTGTTTTGTTCTGTATTTCTATATTTAATATACTATTTGGAATGATTATTTACAGTGGAATACAATAATTAGAACTTGTGCTAATTCTTCTGGTAGAATATGCAGTTCTCCATACATAAAATAAATATACCATAGAACACAAGAATTCAAAATTATGCATACCTCTGCAGGCAACATATTCACTACTTTGCCCAAAACATACTCACAACAAAAGGCCTCATACTGAGGCAAGGCATTGCTTTTACTGTACATGTGGCAGGGTATGCAGCATTAGAAGTTTCCTTAGTAAGCAATTAAGAATTGGAGGTAGGAGTTTCACTGTAAGCAAAGGAACACCAGAAATAAAACTGTGAGTAATCATTATTTTTTAATGTTGTGTATGTACATGATGAGGAATTATGAGTTGACTGAAAACAGCATTTAATCAAGTGTTTTTAATGTAAAGCAACAATATTTGTTAGTCATCTTGCCCTTTGTTTTACTAGCCCTGTATTTCTAGTAAAAACATCACTATACTAATTTTACTATACATTTTCTTTAATTTCTGAACCAAGATATGTGATTCAGAAGTTTTAAAAGTTACTGCTCCCTTGCAATGTACAGCATGAAGAAAATTCAACATATTGGTGTGATGCTCTACTAGTTACCTTTGAAAATGTGTGCTAGTACCATCATAATACATTGACAGTATACAACCAGCATTTACATTTTGAAAGTATCCCAAAGGAAGATGTTGTCAAGAATGGTGAATGACTTGAATCATTAATTCAAAAATAGTTAGAAGAACTACTTTTTAACCAGAGAAAATTAAAAAATTCTGATTGTGAATCTAAGGATGCTAGAAGTACATTTTGCAAAAGAACTGTATGATGAAAATTGTTGCTGACTAACAAATACTGCTACTTTAAAGAAGTTTTATTTTTAAACCCTAGTTTATAAGTAGATGTGATGTTCAAGATGTTTCTTGGCTAATCCAGTGTCATCTGATGAGAGCTTTAGGTTTGAGAACTGTGAAGTGGAACTAAGCAGTCCTGGAATACACAGATGTCACAAGATGATACTCTTAATTCACCAAGAGACATTTTGGATATTACATTTACTTTTTATTACTCATATTGTTTTAGAGTGAGACATACCTTACAATAAATTCTCAATATGGTAGCAGATGGCATGAATATTGATTTGAATTTTATGACACATTACCCTACTTAAACTTACACAGACCTTTACTTCAAAGGATGGACATTTAACAAGACTTCAGTGTGTTGTTATTTTTGTTTTTATTTTCATAGAGTCCATTTTATCTGGTTATCTACATGTTGGTTTCTTTCCTAAAAACATGTGTAAATGGGGGGTAGGGGATGGTGGCTTGTCCTGTGGTGGGGGTTGTGTATGTAGGTGGAGGTGGAGCAACTTTGTGTGTGTTGGGGGTAGAAGGATTGTGTGTTGTTTTTTTGTGGGAAGAGGTTTGTGTGTGGGGAAGGGGTGAGTAAATAAAGTGGGGGTGGGTTGTGGTTATATTGAGGAAAGGCTTATATTCAGGTACATGTCATAATGATGTTACTGTGTGTTTGAATGCTGGTCTGTTTCAACAAGGTGACAGACAGTCAAGTGAAATGGATTAGAACTGATTTACAGGTCTATAAAAGAATATTGCACATAAAGTTTGCAGGTTGCAGTGTGTGAAGACCTTGGGTGGGATTTTCATAAGTCATGAAATGGATGCAACTTCTAGTTATGTTTATTTCTCTATGTTATTTATTCATTTTGGTAACTGGGTGAGCTCACTGAGACCAAGGTCCCTTTTCCAGGGGTGACCTGGAATTAATAACAGTTATACAATTTGAGTAACATTTAATTTCAGAACATTTTACAACTCAACAGTCACAGTAAGTGCTATTACATAAAAGGAATGAGAACTTGACATGGGTTAATAACAGGTGACATGTAGACAATAGCACTCCTAGTCTCAGAAGTCAATAACACTGGTACAACACATTACATTAAGCAAGCATAGCAGTTACATTATGTTGAGTGATAGAAGTCGATCAATGATAATATGTACAGTGAAATTTTTCTAGATAGTACACTTTTAACCCATTTTAAGCTATCTAGGGAATTTGCCATTTGCAGGGATTCCTGGAGAGCATTCCATAGATTGGGAGCAAGTAAGAAAATGACTTGCTCCCCTATGAGGTCCTGATCATAAGCACCTTGAGCAATTGTTTGCTGGAGTTTCATAGCATGTAGACCTACCAGACTAGGAGGATGGTGTGAGGAAGTGAGTTTTATGCAGTACATAGTATGGAGTACTGTAGCCAATGTGCTAAAGACAGCCAATTTAGGAGGCTAGCACCTCACAATGGTGCTTCCTAGGATGGGTCATCATGGTGAATCGGCCTATTTTGTTATAGAGCAATTGCAACCTATTACTCCCAGATTTGCCAAGGACTGCAGGATGGGGCAGTATATGTGAGCTTAGGTAATAGTACTCTGTTTGCTATCATGATGTTAGACTCCTGGAGGAGGTGGCTATTTAATCTACATAGTAGTCCTAGTTTTTGGTGGCTAGAGTGAGTGACATGATCCACTTGTGATTTAAAGGTGAGGCTTGGTCAATCATCAATCTACTGATTTGATGGTATCTACAACCTCTATAGGATGCCAGAAGTGGTTGCAAGAGGAGTAGAGGAGGTCTATTAGGGGCATAGGTTTCTGGGCCAAGCAGAACAGCCTTTGTTTTGGCATTTTGCACCAGCTGGTTCAACAGGGTCCACTTCTCAAGGACAGAAAAGCAGGTCTGTAGCTGAGAACTGAGAGTCTTAGCATTGCTTGAGCTCCTGTATAGAATAGTATCATCTGCATATAGGATGAGATGACTATCCCCACTATTTTTGCCCAAATCGTTGAGCCAGGAAATCAATTTAATCAAGTTTTATTTGTCAGCGCAATTCCATTAGACCAAAAGTGCTTTACATCCTAAAAGCAGGTTAAAATGAATACAGGCATCAATAATAAAAACATAACATAAACATAATCTTAATAAATATAAACCAAATGGTGGTACAGCTAAACAACTCTTAACAGGAAATGCCTGTCTGAACAAATATGTTTTAATTCAGACTTAAAGTTGCCAGTGGTTGGGCACTCTAATCTGATAAGGCAGAGAATTCCACAGGTTCAGGGCAGCAAAAGCAAAAGTGCGCACCAGAAGTCTTTAAATGGAACCTGTGAACCTCTAGCAATCCCTCATTGGTGGAGCACAGTGGACAGAGGGGCAGTAGGAGTGCAGAAGATCTTGCAAGTAGCCAGGTCCCTGTCTGTGTAGCTTTATAGGTCAGTAACCTGACCTCGAAGGTAATCCACCAATGTACCAGCAGCCAGTATAGTCTGCAGAGCACAGGAGTAATATGGCAGGATCTTGTAAACCAGTCAATAATCTGGCTGCTGCATTCCAATAGCTGTAATTGGTGGATATCAACCTCTGGTAGTCCTAGGTATGGGGTGTTGCAGTAATCAAGGTACAAGGTTAGAAAGGCATGAACCAGAGTTGGCATGTTGCCAGGCAGAACCAGGTGCTTGATCGGTGATGTTCCTCAGATGGTAAAATGAGATTTTATGACTGCTGACACCTGAGATTTTAATGTCAGGCCACTTTCAAATATAACACCCAGATTTCACACTTGAATTGAGGTAAGCAGCTGGTCACCTCCGAGCCACAGCCCAGAAGGTTGACCCACTTACAACCCATTCTTTGTTGACCTGGCTCTACTACCAACACCTTAGTCTTGTCAGAGTTTAACCTCAACCAATTGGCACTCATCCAACCCTGGATCTCAGAGTGGCAGTTGTTAAAGACGAGACCACTCCACTCTTTTCAGGCACAATGGACATATAGAGCTGAGTATCATCTGCATAGCAGTGAAAACTCAGCCCATACCACCTTATGATGTCCCCTAATGGCAACATATACACTGTGAACAACATGTCATCTTGCCAGTGATGAATTATATAAACCAACTGAGGACTGTACCAGACAGTCCACAGAGAATTGGCAGGTGCTACAGCAACACCCATGGTCCACAGTGTCAAATGCCACACAGAGATTGAGGAGAACTAAGATGGAATGACTCCCTCAATCTCTCACTATCAGGAGATCATTCAGTACCAGAACAAGGGCAGTCTCAGTACTATGCCTCTTACTGAAACCAGATTGAGAGGATCATAGATATCATGAGTTGTCAAATGGTCATCCAGTTGTATTGCCACCACCTTCTCAATAACCCTGCCCACATAAGGTAGGTTAGAGATGGGTCTGTAGTTTGCTAGGCAGTCTGGGTCTAGAGAAATTTCTTTAGGAGTGGTACTACAACTGCCTCCTTCAGGGGGTCCAGAAACACCCTGTCTCCAGTGAACACTGGACAATCCCAGCAAAGACCAGGCAGATGACTTCAAAACTCCCCACTAGGAGGCATGTTAGGCCTGAGTCCAAACTACAGTAAGTCAGGCGCAGTCCCTGGATGACCTGTACAATGTTCATGATCACCAAATGGTTGAAGTTGACCAGACAGGCCGGTGCTTGCAATCTCTTGCCCATCACTGCAAGGCCCATTTGAGAGCATTGATTGGATCTCCAACCTTATCAGCAAAGAACCAAGCAAACTCATCACATCTAACCTGAGAAAAAGCTCCCTTGACTGAAGGCAGATTGGATTGCATAACCTGTTCACAGTCTGGAAGAGCTAAGCTGGTCAATTCTTCCTGTGGCAATCTCCTTGGACAAGAACTCTGCCTTCTTACAGGAGATTGATGATTGATAGTCCTTATAATGAACCATCAATCTAAGTCTGTCATCCTCCATGCTGGATTTCTGCCAACACGACTCCAACCTTCAACCCTCATCTCATCTCCTTCAGAGTCCCATCAAACCATGGGGATTTCTGATGAAGGAGAGAGGCAAACATGGACACTTGCTAAGTCGAGGGCCCCAGCCACTGCCCTATTATAGGCTAGTACCAGTTCTCCCAGCCCTCGCACACACCGCCAAACCTGATAGGTCCAGTACCTTCATAAGACCATCTGGAGTCAAACCCTTTAAAGGGCAATACTGGACCATCTCCATAGGGGCAGCTGTATTGGGAGGTGCCTCAAACCTGAACCTTATAGTATGATGGTCCTACCAACTAACTGGTTCCACCACAAAATTGGCAATTCCATCCCAAGCAGGAAGACCAAGTCCAAGGAATGACTATGCATATGAGTTGCAAAGGCAACTACCTGTAAGGCCCAATGAACTCATTAGTTGGAGGAAGTCTTGTCCAAATTGTGAGAGATCATAGTCGACCCAGGCATTGAAGTCCCTAGAATTATTCATCTGGGGAATTCCATCACAGGGTGGACAATGAAGTCCATGACTTCCTGCAAGAATTTCTTCTCACCACTTGGTGGACATTAAATGAAAAGGATCCTGCAACTTACACCTGCAACCATGATACATTAAAAGATCTGGTCTCTCCACCAGGATGGCTATATGGCCCAGGTCCAATTTAAAACAAATGGCTACTCCCTCACCCATGATCCTTTCTCAGGTGGTGTATCACCAAGTACCCAGCTGGAATTGCTGATTCCAACACTGGGCCAGCATTCTCATCCAGCTAGGTCTCAGTGATGCAAGCCAGATCAGTTTGTATCAACAAGATCAGTGATAATTGCTGTCTTGTTTTTTACAGATCTGGCATTGCACAACACCGTCCGAGAAGGATAGGTAGATGAGATAGACTGAGTGCCTTGCCCCTTAATGTGGAGCCCTTCAGTATAGGGACCAGGCAGGGAGGACCACTTTCCTGAAGCCATTTTGCCCCAGGGCATCTTCTTGTCCCCACCACCCCAATCTGCCCACCTGCTCCAGTACCCCCACCTGACCAGTTGACCCCATTTCCACCTCCTTCTGACTACCCCAAGTGCCCCATAAAGCCTGTAAACTTCAGTTGAGAAATGGAGGCAGTCAAAAGGATGGAGATCCCTGAGCCTGGTGGCAGAGTAGTGCCTGACCACTGATGTCCTATGCCAGCACATTATAACAAAGCAACTAAACTAACAACAATTAAACAATACACAATCATCAACCACAGACTCCACACAATAATTCATACACACTCTCCCAAATAAACCACTTGCACATGTGATAACACAACAATATCAAAAATAATCCCCTTTCCATCAACAAGACTCTTTAGGGAGAATTTATTGTCATTAAGTTAAGTGTCCACAAAGTAAAGTGACACTTTTGCAAAATAGTTCTTTCTTTGCAGTTGCCTGAATAAGAGGCCCCACAAATTCCAAAAGTCTTAATATAGAGGCCTTAGAAGCTCTCACCTCCCATTGCTGAAGACCAAAATACACAATACAGCAAGAAACTCTCACTCTCTTATTCTCTGTGTTTTAGTTTTTTAAAATGTAAACAGAAAGTAGGTACTCTCACTGCCACCTCTACAGTTCCAGATGAGAAGAATGACCAACCTGCCCAGACCCCACAACCAAAGTTCCTTAGTCTCCATGGGTGTCTTCTTCTTTGGAGCCTCCTTTCGATCACCTCCTCCACTGATCTAGCCTCACAGATCTTCAGTGAGTTCCAGTTTGTTCCTGGTCTGGCTAAACCCAGGTGGCTGTTACCTATGCAGCAAGCACCGTGGTCACCCCTCAGTTGCAAACTGGTTACCTCACTCCAAAGCTTCAACAGCCCACCTGAGAAAATGGCCCTAAGCCCAGCACATCCCAGACTGGGCCAAGATCATGACCACTCTTTGGTAGTTAGACCACAGACCCTATAAGAGAGGACTAGACCCGGCAACACCACCTCAACAGCAAATCTGACAGAATGTTCCAAAGCCTTGTGATGAAGGAAGGCTCCTCCAACTCTCAGCCCACTTCCCTTGCCCGATGAGCTGCTGACTGTCCTCCAGCAGCTGACTCCTGGCCCCACCAGAGTTGAGTCCCAACCCAGAAGAGTCTTTTTCCCCTGTTTGCAGATTTAACACTCCATTGAAAACAGACCAAGCTGCCAGGCAGGAGAAATTTCAGCCTTCAACATCAGTGTTACACAGTACTCCAAGGTTTTCCAGTCAATGAAGGCACTTTCCACAAAATCCACGGGTCCTCACCAGATATATCCACAGTCCTCTTTAACAGTTCATAGGAGACAGGCAGGTAGTCAGATTCCACTATCGTTGTGTAGTTGAAATATTAGTCTACCTAATATTGAGCCCTGAGGTACACCATCTGTGATTGGTATTTGCCTAGACAAAGCTCCATGCCATTTGACCATCTGGGTATGGCATGCTAGGTAATAGGAGAACCAGGTGAGCACACAAGAATCTAGGAAAATCTGTTTTGGTTTGCCAAGGAGTAGGTTGTGGTTTACCAAATCAAAGGCCTTTGTGAGGCCAATGAAGATGGCCTGTAGGGATCCCACTGTCCACTACCTGTAGAATGTCAGTGCTGAATTTAAATAAGGCAGTGTCTGCCTCATGATTGTGCCAATCTAAGCTTCTGAGGGATAAAGTTGGTGCAGTGCTAGATAGTCCCGTAGCTGGTTGTATATCAGTCTCTCTTGGATTCTGGCCAGGACACAGAGCAGGAGATCAGCCAGTAGTTGCTATATCTTCCTGAGATCACCCTTGTAGACAGGGATAACTATTGCTTCCTTCCATTCAGCTGGGATCTCTCCTTTGAGGAAGGACCCATTGATCAGCATGGTTACCAGGGACACAATGACTGGGGCAGCTGCTCTCAGTAGCCTGGGTTCCAGTTTATCCAGTCCCTGAAGAGCCACCTGATTTTATTTTCTTGAGGAGGGTAAACATCTCCTTTTGTGACACCAGCTGTAGATGAAATTCAGTGTTAGGAAGAGCAGGCTGGTGGGGTTAGTGAGGGAGGGTAGAGAATACATTCCTATATTTATCCAGGTCTGTAAAATAAAGATTGAAGATGTCAGCGCATACTGAAGATCCCTTATAGTCTGATCATTGGGCACTATTGGGCCATGCGAAGCATTGGTACTACCCTGAGCAGGTCATTTATTTAGACCCAGAATTGTCTAGGGTCAGATAGGTTGCTTTGCTGGAGACCCTGACATACTTTTGCTTAGCTATCTTAGAGTTGTTCTTGCAAGTTGCAAAACTCTATATTTGATACAATCATGAGTAGGTCTGGAGTTTTAAACTGAGCCCAGGCTCTATCACACTGTGACATCAGTGCTTTTATCTCAGGGATGAGCCATCTGTAGCATTTGACCCTCAGCTTCCTAAGTGGAGCAGCCTTGTTGGTGGCGAAGTGAAGCAGTTCACAAAGAACTCCAGGCCATCATTAATGCTGGGCAATGAGAGGATTTAGCTCCAGCCCAGGTCAGCCAGGTAGGCCTGAAAGGACTCAGCAGAGAAGCATGAGTAATCTCTAGCTGTGAAGATTCTGGGGGAACTTTAGGTAACCTATTCTTCCAAACACAGAAGACAGAGAGTGGTCACTTAATGTATCCAATAAAATTCCTGAGGCCCAGATACTGTTAGGGTTAAATACCAGCACCTAGCCTAGTAAAGAATGGTTTCCAGACTTGGCATTGTGCCGAGTTGGTTCATCTATGATCTGGGTTAAGTTCACATCTAGAGTTGCATCTTGAGCCCTAGCTCAGTGTCTTGGGACCAACTGAGGTTGAAGTCACCCAGAATGATTACCTCAGAGGGGTTGTATTCAGCCAGAAGCTTTGTGAGGGCATCATGCAGAGGCAGCTACTTGAAGTGGGTTATAAAGACAGCCAATGGTATGGTCCTTTGCATTCCCCAGGATTATCTTTACAAAAGTGCTTCTATTGTAGAATCTCTGACTAGTGAAATATATAAAGAAGCACAAAGAAATCAATACATGACTAGTGAATGAACAATGAAAACTCTGCCAGTAAGGCAGGAAGAAAGGTTGGCAGTAAGAAGTAAGGAGAACATCAAAAATCAAAATAAGAGGTATAGATTAATATCTGGAACTGAAAGGACACTAGTACCTGCCTAATGGTGCCTGTGGGAAAGCCTTGGTTGCTCCAGGCAACTGCATCACCATGGTGATGCATGATGAGGATGTCACATGACTTTCTCAAAGGTACAAGAGGGAGTGGCCTCAGCCCCTGATTGCTGCCCTCACAGACCATCATTGAAAAAGTAAGCTGTTCAAAGGAAATAAGTTAAATGTTAATACAAAGATTTAGAAACCTTTTAAAATGAAAAAAACTGTTAAGCCAATGGCAGCCAACATAATGTTGCACAAATCAGATAAACTCTGTATATGGCATAAAAACAGGCAAGATGAATACCTGTAAAAGCAATGAAACAACACAACCAGGAAGTAAACCAATAGATGAAATGAAGCACATTTCACTATGAAATGAAATGAGAGATGTTAAGATATAATGGTAACAGAAAAGAATTACAACAAATAAATGTACTGTGTATTTGCTTTCAGAAAAGATAAAAACAAACCAGATAAGTAAGCAGAGAATAAATGAAGCGGACTTTATACTACAAGAACACATTCTGAAAATGCTTATAAAGGTAGAGACTAATGCATAAGCAATCCAGTATGCAAAGAACACATTTAAACTATCTACTAACAATGACTGTTTTGTATACAGATATAGTGACAGTGATAGATATTGTATGAAGAGAAAAGATACACACAAAATTTGCTTTGAAATAAGATGAATTCATGTGGAAATTATTTGAATTTATGGAAATTAAATGTTAGGATGTATGTCACACTTAAAAATGTAGCAATTTTATATAATAGATATGCAGATAACAACAGAAAAGGATACAGAGATAAAAAAAGGTGAATTTTGAATATTTAAAGGTAAAAACATGGCTGTAATATGTTAAGCTATAGCAGAATTAAATGATGATATATTGTTTAACTTTTGAGTAACTAGAATTTATAAAAGAAAAATAAAATAAATTGTTCTTTATACACTAGAGAAGAAAAAGCGCTTGTGAATGGTGGCGAGAGGCGCCATTGAGCCAAGTCAAATGACAATGGACACATTACATAACAGGTGGCAGGGTGTTGAGTGAACAGCATAAAAAACTTTTGCAAAATAAAATGAGCATCACTTACGATATTGAATAGATAAGTTAAGGAAATATGTATGAATGGAAATAAATGGTTTAAAACAATTTGTATAAAAATATTGTATAAGACAAAACTAAATGAAATTTATTTTTCAACAATCCCCAGATGAAGCCCGATGACAGGCAAAACATTGGAGCTATATCTTCTAAAAGAAAGAAAATAAAAAGAATTTATGAACCACGATACTTTAAGTGTTGGAGAATTGTTTTCTCTAAAGAGTGAACCAACCACGGACTTTTACCTGGGATTTTCATAAGTCATAAAATGGATGTAAATCCTGATTCGTCAGGCAGGAATTTCAAAAGCCATAACACAGGGCTATTTGCAAAACTTGGACTTATCTGCAGAATTTACTAGTATTTTCTAATACTTTACATCCAGTTTTGGATATGAAAAATGTTAGACAGAGCTGTAAATGATAAACAAGGTTACTTTTAAAACTGGATGTGGAACAATTTGACTTGTATCCATAGTTGTACAATCTCAAACTTAGACTTTGAAAATCCTACCCCCATTTGTGTAAGAGATCTTCATGTGCTGTAGCCTCTTTCATTCACTTACATTGAAAGCAAAAAAAAGAAATACTTTATAAGGTGTTAAGTGAGTGGAAAATGTCTATTTGGAAGATTTTAATCATAAAAGTTCTAAGAGGTAGATGTGAGGACTTTGATGCCAGTAATGAGGCTGACTGATATTTTTGCTGTGGGTCATTGCAGGATTTACTCACAGGTAAACACCTTGACTGACTAGTCAGATTGCAGGATATTTCTGGCCCTCTTATAATTAATGGCAATGTATCAACATGGAAACATGTGCCTAGTTAATCACAAAGGTTTGTACTCAGATTAATGTTATTCAATGTATTATAAAGGACTCAGAGGGACATCGATAGCTAGGTTGCCATGATTCCCAATGACACCAAAATGGAAAGAGTAGTAGCAATACAGAAGAGATAAATGGTAGTTTATTGACCTGGCAATGGTGATTGTGAGCGTATATCTCAGAGGCACTCCAACTCATTACAGACTGGGTTATGTTCACCTGATAAGAGTTATGATGCAAATGTGGTTTTAAAGGTGAAATCTAACCCACCTTGGGCTCTGCCTCATCCCAAAATGCTCAGGTAGACTTCTTCCAAACTTCTGTAATTCTACTTAACCTGAAGAGGAATATGTCAGCATCATATAAGACACTGTGACCGAAGATACATTCAGAAACAGGGAGGAGTTGTAATGCTATGGTTTTTATTCCCTAAGTTTCTACAAATGAATATCAACCTACATTGCATGCTGGTGCTCCTATATACTCTCTCTCTCTTACTGTACATGAGGGTAGATGCATTTTGCCCTGGTCGTGACCCATCTCCTGTCTGAGTGTGAACTGGAGTGCCTCAGATATATATTCCCATAATCACATTTACCAGGTGAGTACATTACCATTGTGGGTCATAATCTTAGAGGCACTCCAACTCTTTACAGGCTGGTTATTAAAAACAGTAAAAGTTAGATACAGGAAGGGGCAAACTGGTTGGGAGTGGGCTGGTATTGTGTACCACAAAGAACACTGATTAGCCATAGTTTACCTTAGGTGCTGAGAAAGTGTCCTATGTATAATATTTCATAAATACTGTGCGATAGATTTAGCTTGTTATAAAGCAAGGTTCAGTACCTGCCAGTCTCTTTCTATTCTCTTCATTAGGGAGGTTGTCTAAAGGACAGTAGACTGCAGACTGTGTTAGATACATGGAGTGGTCTCCCATCCCTGTGGTGCACTGATGTCAGTAGAACCCTTTTTGACATTTGTTGTCAAAATGAGTTTATTTTGTGATGAGAACCATATGCCTCTCTTGCAGATTGTGTGTGCTGGTTGGTGACCTTAGAAGACATGGCAGCCAGTCCTTCCTATATCCATTATTATGATCACAGTCACCACACATAATATTAATTTTACTCTATGTGAGGTTGTGGGACCATATTCCTTATTGAACCGATGTTTATAGCTTTAGGATTGTATAGGCTGTATCAGAGCTAACCTATTACCTAGATTACAACTGTTCCATTAGTCAAATAGTTGCTTGGGGTCTGTGAACAATGACTCTCACTGCCTCTGTAGTGACATATGACTGTATAAGTCATATTCTTCACTCCTGTACTTGTCAAATCTATTTTAATTTCTACACCTATGATTTGGATTTTGAACCTGATACACCTGGTGTCTGCTGTATTGCTCTATGGATAGTGATCACACTAACATGATAGAAACCTGTCATAGCATTGTGGGCCCCTCTCATGTATGGCTGTGATTATGCCCTTGGTTGCTTTCCCTATCTGGGGTAGGACATGGCTTAGATGTTCCTTATGCTGGGACTAACACTTGTCCCTGTGTTGTATGGGTTAAAGTGCCCTAGTTAGTTTATGCTATTATGTTCCTATAAAGATGGAATTCATAGTAGTTGATAGCCATGACACAGTCGTAACAATTTGTATCGAAGTGGCCTTGTATTCTGTGCACTATGCATATACAGAATGATGATTAGTGTGCCTGTGTGGGATTTGGGCACTTGAGCTATCCCATGAGCGTAAGGCCCATATGAATCATAGACAAAGGCCAAGAATATGAAATTAAGCAGCAGATGTAAGCCTAGGGGTGTGTTGGGACCATAGTCATGACTTGAGTGGAGAGCCCAGTGTTTGAGTTGTGACCCATAGGAATTATGTTGTTGGTTTCTCCTGGTTGTTTGGTGGGCAGCCACATCCATGATGTTCCCCTTTGTATAAACTGTAAAGGGTGTTTGGGCTGTATTCTAGCTGACTGTATGTTGTATTACCTACTGAGAGGAGAGTGATGTTACCTCATGGAATTGCTCCTCCATTTGATTTCTTATGTGGAGGGGTGGTCTATGCCATTGGTGCCTGCCTCTGTGGATGCCATTGTGGCAATGGTTGTCTTGGACATTTCCTTAAGAACTCTTTTGATTGATTTTACCTGGAAGTTCCCTTTTTCTTTTGCTATGGGTGTTCACAGTGGTTCTCTTCCTAATTTGTTACTTAGTAAATGAAGGGTGAGACCTGGCCACCTTGAACAACTAGATAAGTCTAGTTCCTTCTATTATCTCATGGGTTTTGTCTCATTGGGGAATGTGTATGAGAAATATCCTTGTTTGGTGGATAGTGGCCTTGAGATGATGTCAGGCTTGTGCCCAGTAGTGTCTGCTGATTATTCCAGAGTTGGGTGTAGCACCAAAGAGGGAGAATGCCATCTTGAACTTGGCTGATACTGTCTGTGACTGATGGGCTTTGTCCATTGTGCCTTGTCTGGGTGGTCACTCCTTGATCGAGTGTGGCATTTGCCATGTGCCCTGACTACCTAAAGGATATATATCATTCCTTAGATGTGGCATCTTCAATCTAGTAGAATTTGGGAATGAGGCGCTTCACTCTAGTGATGCTTGGGGTATTACCTGCTGTTAGGGAAAGAGCAAGGTGCTGCCCTGTCTGGTTTAAGTCAGCAGGGTTTTGTTCATTGTATATGAGGTTGTTTATTGACTGTGTGATGTTTGAGCCCCATGACCCTATTAGCACTGGTCCAGTACTTTGTAAGAGTAGAAATACCTTGTTGGTAACAGGGAACCAAGCTGCTGTAGTGAGCTGAGATAGGGTAGAATGGTGATAGTCAATAAGTGCTGTTAAGCCTGAAAAACTTGCCACCTATGCATGGTATGCTCAGTTATCAGTGGTATATCTGATTACCCACCATGTTTGAATGGTGGGCAGCATAGTGGTTAGAAGAGGTAATCTTCAACACCAGATGGCAGTATAGTTGGCTAGTGTCTCATGGCATATCCCAGGAACAGCCACTCCAGCACTAACCCACCATCACAAATGCCACACACACAATATACAGATAAGCCACCCAGGATGAAGTGCAGTGCTGCAGAATACTGCATTAGAATTTCTGCAGTAAACAATGCAGTTTCAATGGAATTAATCCCTTTTGTCATGCAGTAAACCTGTGACACTGCACTTCATCCTGGATGGCTTATCTGTAAGTGAGACATATTGTCACTTTAATTTGTAATAATTCATACCAACAGTGTGTCGCCTCCAGACATGTAAAACATGCAGACTGGTATAACTCCAGCAGGGCACAAGCATCCTTCTACTGGTTTACTTGGGATGAGGTGCTAGAGGCTGATGGTTAAAATTATGCCTAGGTTACAGCCATGGCTGAATGCTGCACGCAGGGCTGCCTTCTGTCACTCAAACTATGGGTGTAGCAGGGTGTGTCTCATAAACCTTCACTAGAGTGTGTCCAAAAGGTACTGTGCTACAATTCCAAGTGTGGCAATATGCATCTAGTGAGGTATTTTCAAACTTTTGGGTGATGAAGCCAAGGTGTACTCTCAGCAATATATTATACCTAGGGCCCTGGTGTCCTGCAGCAGAATTTTCTGATTTCTGGGCAGGGCTCCTTGACTTCTCTGACAGCATTTTCTGATTTCTGCAGCATATTATTCATTTCTCTGGCAGAATGTAGCCCTGTCATTGGTTAATATGATGTGATGTCATCGATGACATCATATGCTGAGCATAGAGGAGGGGCTTCAGGATAAATGAGGTGGAAGAAAGCCTTACACTATGGAAAAACAGTATATTTATATGAAAATTCACCAAAACAATGAATTCTGCGGCACTATATATATTCTGCAGCATGATGCAAATTCTGTGGCAAATTCCACAACCACAGAACTACCCAGAATTCCAGGGGTATGATAATACCTGCATTAGTGCAGGTATATTAAGGTTGTATGGCCACTTCTATGTTAAAGCCAACATTTTGCACTTTAATAAGTTGCAACCCGTACATCAGAATTGCCTGAAATTTGGTATGCTCCAACTAGTGCCATATCTCTCTGGATCTGTCAAGTTTCATTCCGGTGGGTGGTACAGTTGTAGAGTCATGAGTGCCCACAAAAGTGGGAATCATCACTTTTTGGCTATTTCTTTGCTCAGGGCTACAGCCCAAATTACTTGGGTTTCTGGTCTGCAATTGTCAGGGTCGATGGGGTCTTGTCACTAATGTGCCTTTTGAAGGTTTGGTGAAAAATATTAATCTGTTCAAAAGTTATTAAAATTTAAGTTTCCATTATAGCCTATGGAAAAAAATATATGTCTGGCACAAAAGCACTTTTTACTTTTACGAAGCACTTTTTACTTCCGCAAATGGGTTTAGTACTGTCATGCTGCTGCCATGTTGTTTTGTTTAGTGACGTGGAAAAACAATGTAGTTAAAAATGCTGCCCATTGATAAACACCAGCAGTTGGGTTTACCTAATGGAGACCAAAAACAATGAAAACCTTGAATTTGTCACAAAATTCAAATATCTGGGTGTCTGGCTAGACAGTAGACTTTCCTTCATAGAACATATGGAAGAACTACTGAAAAACTTTGCCAAAGACTCAGACTTTATTTTAGAATAAAACATTTTCTCACAAGTGAGGCTAAGCAAAAGCTGGTCCAGGACACATTTCTTTCTGTAATTGATCGCTTGATTTCTTATACAGTCGTTGCCCCATCTCATACCTGGAAAAATTGGATACAGTCTAGCATAGGGCCCTGAGATATATCACAGAACTCCTTTCAGCACCCACCATTGCTCCCTTTATGTTGTAGTTGGATGGACCTCGCTTCAGTTTAGAAGGGACAGAAACACTACACTATGGATCTTCAGAACCATATCCAAGAAGTTTCAAAATACAGCTTGGACTGCTTCACACAAGTAACCTCAAGTAAATATAGCTTCAGAAGTTACACTTGCATCATGCTCAATGTGCCCAAAGTCAATTCTCGCTTTGGTAGAACTGCCATTAGTTTTGTGCTATCCTCCTATGGAACAGTATGCAGAAAATACTGAAACTGAGTATACCCATATCCATTACATCCTTCAAATCCACCTACACTATGCTTATCAAGGAAAAATGTAACTGTTTTTGACAGCAGTAGAGAATAACCTCTTCCTCTCCTTCATCTCCTAGTCCGTCCTTCCACTGACGCTCTCAATTTCCAGGTCCTGCATTCATACCTTTTCCTCATTTTTTCATATCATACAGTGCCATATAATTCCTCCCTGTCACATTCCCACTCCTTCATCACCTATTTCTGCCTCCCTCCCTACCTACTTGCACCCCTCCCTCTCTCTGTTTCTCTCTCAGCCCTGCCAACATGCACTGCTAAGACCATCAATACCTTTTTCTCTTGTCACCCAGCCCTGATTGTAGTATCCCTCCCCGATCTCTCCCCATAGCACCACTTCCTTCATCAGCCCAGACTGTACACCGCCCATTCCTACACCTCTGACAAATCCCTTATACTTCATACGCTAGTCACCACATATTATCACTCCACGCCCAAATTGTTCTGTCAATTCCTTATTTTATGTAAATATGTTAATTTGTGTCCATAAATCTTACATAATTGTACATATCCAGGTGTTAGTATCCTTTATGCCTTTATATACTGTATAACCTGTTCTTCATTGTGTTGTGTTCCTTGAATTGTACTATATTTTATGTAACTGACCTTGACCTAACTAGGACCATCTTGCAAATGAGCTCTGCTCAATGATGTTCACCTGATAAATAAAGATTTGATTGATTGATTGATTGATTGATTGATTGAGACCCTAGCAACATGACCCTGGCATTAGTTTTTACATACAATGCCGGATATATGTTTTAAAAATTTTCCGCCATCTTAGCGGTGGAACGTTCGGAATTTTCCATACCTACAATGGCAGAACTTTTGCAGCTCATAATACTTTTGCAAAAGCTCCCAGATAAACAATGGTACTTTTGCAAAAGTACAAAGAATTTGCGGAAGTCCTGCAGGTAAACAGCCCCAAACCCCAGTTTCTTTGCCACTTCATAGCAAAAAACAGGTAGGACTTTTGGGCTGAAATTTGCAGTGTGGCAAGCCCTTGCACCACAGATGTGCCTTTTGCTGATTTAGTGAACATATTTACACTGGTTCCATAGTTATAGCACTCTGAAATTTTGGAATTTCCATAGAAAACACTGTGGCACCTGTGCCACTTTTGGTGCCTATATCTTGAAAACAGTTTGAGATACAGATTTTTTGCTAAGCGCATCATGGAGGTGGCCAGGTCATGAATACAACTGCAGTGGAATGTTTTCCAAAGTTCCTGAGATATTGCAAGTTTTGCAGCACAAGGGTTACCTGGAATGGCTCTAGGCTCTGCACAGGCTCTAAGCTCCAACATATGGATCCCATATACAATAATGGAGGCACATGTCCCTACATTATGCAGTAGTGGGGTGCAGGGCAAGAAGGCCTGCACTCCCACATGGAGATGTGATATAATTAAAATATCTGTACACTTGTGTATAGATGGGAGTGCAGGGCCCAGAGAGCCCTACACTCCCACATGAAAATCAGAGACAATTACAAAATGTATGCATGATGGGGCCCTACACTCCCACAACCACATAGAAGTAACATTACAGTTTCTGAAAAAGAAGGAAATTCATTGCAAAAAACTCCATTATTGCATTAGTTAGGGTAGTCATTACTGTGGCAAAAGTTTGGAAATTCGATGTTAAGGTTACCAACCCTACACCCCCCACCTTCCACACACCAACAGGTGTTGGGGTGTGCCTTCGGGTTGTTGGGTCAAACTCTCACCCCATTCTCCTATACTATACTATACCATCTCAGCTTCCCTATAAATGGAATGGGATAAGAGTTAGGGCCGATGACCCCAAAGGCACACCCCGACACCTGTTGATGTGTTGAGGGTGGGGTGGGTGGGGTAGGGTTGGTAACCTTAACATCGAATGTCCAAACTTTTGTCACTGTAATGTCAACCCTAACTGATGCATTAATGGAGTTTTTGCATGAATTATATAATGCATATACTGTAGATATAGGTTGCAAGAGTTGCATCCTGTATAATGCTGTATGCTATACCCTGCTGAGGGGTGTAGTCAGAGAGCAGAGAGGAACAACATAGGGTTTAATTTATCTATCTATCTAGCTATCTATCTATCTAGTGAGAATGAATGATGGCAAAGTGCAATGTATAACAGAGTATAATGTATAGCTCGTGTGTATTTCGGTCAATAATACCATCGAGAGGTTCTGGACATATAGGAACCTCAAGAGCTTAAGCTTGAAAGGTTTCTACATGTCCAGAACCTCCGAGATGGTATTGCTGGATCGGTAATACACACAGGACCACATTTTTTTTTTTATTATATGGGTCTGAGGTGTTTTGGGGTCTTTTCAGATGGGCGGTTCACCAGTTCAGTTAAGGACTGTGTGGGTCATGGTGAACCACCCGACTGTCTTGTGCTGTGTGTTGAGCTGTCTGCTCGCTCCTGACGGTTCCGCGCCTGCCTATTTTTTTTTTTATTCAGATCTTACCAATCTTCATCACTGGAATGGCAGGATCAAACACATATTTTTATTTGCTGATGGGGAAAATAAAATAAAAACAGAGAGTGCGACAACTGAGTTCACTCTTGGTAAGTGACAGGAGGACTGCCATGTTTTTAAACTGCTCTGCCCACCCACACAGGAAAAGTGGTCAATGAGGAGGCATGCTTAGGACTTGGGGGCAGAAGGTATTTTTCTGAACCTTGCAACAGTACTATTATCAGCACAAAATGATACTATTAAAAGTGATTGACAATAATATTACCAGTGATTGACAATTCTATTATCACTGAACCTTTGAGGGTATTACCTGATTTTTGATGATTTACAGACCTATTAAATTGAACATCTATATATTAAAAGGAAATAATACTACTGAGGGACTGAACAAGCCATAAAAGCCATGAGCCTGAAGGGTGAGTGGCCTTTATAAGCTGGTTCAACACCAATATGGTATTATTTCAGAAATGCCTGACTTGGCCATCTTTTATTTTATGTAATGTATTAAGCTGTGCACTTTTGCTGTGGCCTATGTTTTACCATAGTGGGCTTGTTTTTTTGGGGGCATAGGGTGACTGCTGCATGTGTTATTAAAGGGCTTGTTGTATATGTTATTAAGGGTCTTGTTACTTGTATTATTAAGGGACTTGTTACAGTACATGTCTTATTGGGGTAGTATATAGTGTATTGGTATTATTGTGTTATTAAGGTGTAAATATCACATTAATATAGTAGTAGTATAGTTATATATTTATTTATATAGGTAGCATAAAAACTATACCTATAGTGCTTGTTAGGTATTAACATGTTATTACTGTGTTAATAACACATTAATACAGTGTAATTAGTTAATTGGCATCATAATACATTAATTTGATACTGTACATCATATACGGGAAATATATGACAGTTTAACTCTCTCTCTCTCTCTCTCTCTATATATATATATATATATATATATATATATATACACTAGATAACCCACTCTGAGGTTTACAGTTGCACTTGATATATGCACACCTTGGTGTGCATCAAGCACCGAAGGATATATCAGAGCATGACTGCACACCCTGCAAAGGGTTATCTATCTTATACAATGGCAAAATTGTTTTTGGGGATGAAGGTGCAGGTGTGTGGTCACACTCTGATATATGCACAGTCATGTGACATGTTTCAACCAATCAACAGACATAATTTTTCCTACCTATTTTATAAATTATAGTGGAAAGGTAGTGCCACTATGGTTGGGGTTATAGCCACTTTAATGCAAAATCTCAAATTTTGCACCTTAGTAACTTTGCCACTGTACCAGAGATTTGCCTGACATTTTGCAAGCTTAGTCTAGTACCATGGATATCTGGATCTGCCAAGTTGTGTAACAGTCAGATGTACAGTTGCAGAGCTATAGAATGCCAAAAAGCACAAAAAATTTACCTTTTTGTTTCTCTTTGCTCGCAACCACAGCCCACATGGTTTGTCCATTCAGTCCAAAATGTCAGGAAGATGCAGCCTTGGTCGCCATACATGCCTTTCAAAGATTTGCTGAAAAATATTAAACCGTTCAAAAGTTATTCAAAAACAAATTTCCCATTATAGTCAATGGGAAAGTTAGCAAAATCATGAAACATTCATGAGAAGCCCTTTTACTGTCGTAAATGGCCTTTTACTTCATGAAGTAGCCATCTTGTTTACAGTTAGTGACACAGAAAATGCCTGGCATTTAAAATTGGGACCCTCTAGATAAACACTGATTGTTGTGTTTACATAGTCGGTCCTGAGGATGCTAGCCATATCTTTTTGGGGGGTTAAACCCCCAGAAATGCATTTTAAAATTTTTGAAAAATACTTTTTCACAAATGCAAAAGTTTCATGAGTTTTTCATGAAACTTTCATGATCTGCAAAAGTAATTTGAAAAGTAAGTCAAAATAACTGCAAATCTTTGGCAACCTCCTGTAGACAAATGGTTGGGTCCTTTGGTCTGAAAATTTGCAGGGTAGTAAGCCATGGTCACACAGATGTGCCTTTTGGTGATTTGGTGACAAAACATTCAAGGCCCCAAAGTTACAGCATTCTGAACTTGAACAATTTCCCATATGATAACATTGCGGTATCCGTTATGCCTTCGGAGCCCGTATCTGAAAGCCAGTGAGATGAAGTTTTGCTCCTGGAAGCTTGGTTCACTTCAGGTGAAATAACCTGCAGAAACAAGTTTGGAACTAGTGCATGGCACCTAAGTTGAATTTTTTCCTACTTGCTACCGTTACAGAGATATTGACAAAAGCATATCCAAGAGTTGAAGGTTGCCTTCTCAGTGCATTTGGTGCCCATATCTCAGAAATGATGTGAAATACAGATTCAGTCCATTTACATTGTGTGAAGTACTCACTGTCATGGTTACAATGACACTTTACATTTTCTACCTACTCTACGGTTCCTGACATATTGCCAAATTACTGCTCCAAGGGTTCCTTGCCTTATTGGCTGCTGTATGGCTCCATACTTATATGCGTAACTGGGAATGCAGGGCCCAGAGGGATTGTGGTCCCACACACATATCATTATGAAGAAATGGGCAGGGGCCCCATGCTCCCACCAACACATACCATTTACTACTTATATTACACTTTTTTAAAAGAAGGAAATCATTGCGGAAAACTCCGTTAATGCGTCAGTTAGGGTTGTTTCCACAATGACAAAAGTGTGAAATGCGATGTTGGGTTCAAAATCCTAACTCACATTCTACCACCCACCCCACACACACACACTTATGTAGTTTTGACTAGATAATATCAGACAACATTTTCACCACCTTTAGTGTGTTAATGCCTCCTGATGTTATCCTGACATAAACAAATATTCTTGCCCCATGCTGCCACTTATGTAGTTATGACCAGATTATATCCAACAGCATTTTCACCACCCTTTACTGTATGTCAATGCCTCCTGATGTTACCCGATATAACCAAATTGTCTTGGGCCGTCACATGTTGTTATACTGCTGCATTACCTGCACATACTCATTAGCAACATGTGATGGTTAACTGTCTTTGTGACACACAAATGCTTACTGTAGTCCATCACCCATGGTTGCCCAGCATGCCTGTGTACCCCCAAAACATTCAGATAGCAGCAGAACTAAACAGTTAGTGGACCATGATGATGGGTGTGTCTTGCAGTATGTTTAGAGACTTGTATGTTATTTCTGTTACCTGCTGCTGGTTGCCTCTGATTTGTTCTGATGCCTTGCTCCATCCCCTACATGTATGTGTGTGTGTGGGGTGTGTGTGGGGGTGCAGAGTTAGGTTTTGAACCTTAACATCACATTTCCACACTTTTGTTGCTGTGGAAATAACTCTAACTGATGCATTAATGGCATTTTTGCAATGAATATATATATATATATATATAGAGAGAGAGAGAGAGAGAGAGAGAGAGAGAAATCAAATCGTTTAAATCCTAGTTAGGTTCTCCACAAACTTCCACAACTAATGCAATACAGAAAAGGAAATTGGGTGTTAGGGTTTACAACTATGACACCCTCCTCAACAAACTCTACCATTGGAACCACACCCCCACTCCACATACCAAGTTCAGGGTGTGACTTAGGGTCATGGATCCCACCTACCCCCACCCAATCCTACCATCACAACACCACCCCACCCTCCACACACCAACAAATTATGCGGGTTGTGCATTAGGGTCATGGCCCCACCCCCACCCTACCCATCACCTTCCACCCCACCACCACACACCAACAACGTAGGGATGTGCCTTGGTCATAAGCCCTAGCTCACCCATTCTCCTATACTGTACCATGTTAGGATCCTTATAGATGGATTGGGTGAGTGTTAGAAGACCTTAATAAGGCACACTAGCATGGTCCAGTAATGGAAGGGTGAGGAGGAAGCAATTATAGAACTGGAGTGGTGAGCCGACTAAGGCACATAACACAGTGTCAATGGAAGAGTCTAGTTTCAATAGTAGGGTTTGGTGGTGGATGGATGTTGCAGTTGTAAATCTAACACCCAATTTCCTTGCCTGTATCGCATTAGTTGTGAAAGTATGTGGAGAACCCTAACTAGGCTTTGAACATAGTTTTCTGTGTACACATTTCCTTACTTTTTGAAATAGTATAATAGTATCTTTATTTTGCTGTGGGAGGCAGGCTTGGAAACACAGGGTCTCTGGCCCTGCACTTCCACACATTAAGTTACAAGAGGCATAGCAAAATTGCAGCAAATAGTCATAACTGTGCCATCTTAAATAATTGTCACCCCAAATGGTCAACATAACCTTCTTATTACCTCAGCGAATGTACCAGTACAGAACATTTTCAAATCACAGTTAAAATGCAATTCTGCTAACTGTAACGCCATTCTGTGCCACAGGTGTGGAAAAACATTTTCACAGGATTTGAAAACTAACAGCTGTACTATTCATGGGGTGATGTGAAAAAATAGCAATGTTGAAAATTTGGAGTGAAAATATGACAAATTGACAAAGTTACGCGAGTGCGTAGAAAATTCAATGACAGAGCATAACTCAGGCATTGTTAGGTATTTGTGCCAAATTTTCAACATGGCCTTTTGGGACCCCACCTCATGAACACTACAGTTTCATTTCATTACCCAGTCCCAAAGGTGATTTTGTGCATCAACTGCGCCATCCACACCAGTGCTGCATAAAACATTTTGGCAGGATGTGAAAATGACAGGTATACTGTTCATGAGGTGGATGTGAAAAACTGGCAATGCTGAATATTTGGAGAGAAAATATTAAAATTTGCCAGTTACATACATGTGTAGTGAAATTTCAATGACCACCACGTAACTCAGGCTTTTGTGGATATTTTGCACAAATTTTCAACATGGTCTTTTTGGGACACCACCTCATGAGCAGTGGCACTGTAATTTTGTTAGTACATCCCAAAACTTGATTTCACACAGCAGCTGTGCCATTTTGTGCCAGAGGTGTGAAAACACATTTCGAGCAGGATGTGAAAAATGACAACTGTACTGTTCATGAGGAGGTGTGAAAAAAATCTCAATGTTGAAAATGTGGAGGAAATATTAAAACTGGTGAAGTTACTTAGCGTGTAGAATCTGTGCACACACCGTAACGCAAAGTTAGGGGAATTTTGCACCAGATTTTCAACATGGGCTTTTTGGGACATCCCTCATGAACACTGCCATTTTGCTAATCGGTCCAGAAAGATGACTGCATGCAGTGACTGTAAAATCACCTTTGGGGACCAAATAATGAAATGACAGTGACAGTGTTCATGAGGTGCAGTCTCAAGAACCCCACATTAAAAATTTGGGCAAAAATTCCTAAAAATGCTGAGATATCAACATAAGTTGAAAACCCCATTGACAGTCATAATATGGCACCTACCTTGATTCCTCAGTTTGCAGATGGGCTTGGAAGAGTGCAGACATGTCCTGGTCCACAAGAAGATTGGAGCTGCCGATCTTGCAGGGTAAGTATGGGGTAGGGGGTGTGGGGAGGTGGTTGCGCAGAGGAAGGGTTGGGATGGGGATAGGGGACAGGGGAGACCAAGAGGGACTTTTTCTTTTTTACAGTTGGAAAAAACATCAGGGGACAGTTTTCTTTTTGACAGGTTTAAAAACATTATTTCAGAACACTGAGGAACTCCCCAGTGTTCCTGAGTACTGGAGGTGGGATCACTTCAGAAAGCTGACACAGGGATTAGGGGACCCAGATGTCAGCTACTGAAATATGGGAACAACGGGCTTTGGGAGGGGCATCCAATACGGGCTGGGCATTCCAGCCTCAGAAAAATAATATTAAGAATTTAATTATTTCAGCACACTGGAGGTGGCTTCCCAGTGTGCCACAAAAGTGGAGGGAGGGAGGATAAATGCTGACTCAGGGATTAGGCACCCCAATGTCAGCTAAAGTGAGCACTTTGATGCAGGATTCTGCATCAAAATGGCAGGATGCAGGATTCTGCATCAAATTAAAAATTACATTGGGGGCAGTTTCTTTTTCAGGGGGAAAAATAGATTTGGGGACACTGAGGATGGGCTTCCCAGTGTCCCATATTACTGGGGTGATGAGACTAATTCAGGATTCTGCATCGTAACATGGCAGTTCAACGGAATCCTGCATCAAGGTATCATTTATATGAGCTTGTGTATCAGTGCTGGGTGGTTTGTGAGCACTGGTATTGGACTCTCCCAGTGTCCCACAGTACTGGGCAGTTTGGGGACACTGGGAGTGGGCCCAGTGTCCCACAGTCATTTTGGGGGTGGGGTAGCGGCCTGCACCTGTACCCTTCAGCAGGATGCTTTGGCGTACAATCCTACATCAGACAGATGCTCCGACATAGAATCATATGCCCATTACTAAACTGTAGCATAAAATCCTTTCCCAGAACTTTGCTCTGACATAGAATCTATGCCACCAGGGACATCTATTTTTGCCCATAGGAAATACTGTAGAATTACTTTCTACTCATCTGTTTAATTTAGTGCTACTGACCCTGGCCAGTTGTTTTGCGGTACTAATCTTCGTAGTCTCATGTTGTGCAGTCAAACCCAAATAGAACACTGGTAGCTTAAAATGATCAATGAAGTGATAGTATGTGCAATACACTAATTACCCAATTAGACACCTCTTTAAAGTCAAAGAGTGGTTAACCGACTCTCATCCCTGCCACTGCTACGGTTGCATAATGTCTCTTATAAGCTGGCTGAAGCAGAAATCATTAAAGAGGGGTTGCTTACAGCTAGACAATCCAGTGCTGCTGTCGGAAAATGCTGATATTCCACTACGTGTTGCTGAGAATGTTGTTACTGAACTTCACTGTGCATCACCCCTCCAGCAAAAAACCGCCGCTCTGAATATGCCGTATACAGCCCTGAATGTGCGATATCAAATCGGGAAACACGCGGCAGAGAGTGGAGTTATGAGTGCTGTCAGACTCTACAAGTCAAAGCACGGTGGAGAAATCAATGAGTCCACTGTGTGAAATTTCAAAAGGACTACCACAACAAACTAAGAGGAACCCCTGACCTAGTCTGCTTCCCACAGCTTACCAATAAAACCCCAAGGAGACCAACCCTTCTTCTTTCTGAAGTAGAAGATGAGCTAAAAAAATAATTGCAGTCTGAGAGGAGAAGGCACAGTTGTGAATGCCAGAGTTGTCATGACCATAGCCCATGGGGTTGAAAACACACAACTGCATGGCATTCTCAGAGTTTGGTGGCAACCTATCATTTTCAAGGCAGTGGTCCTGGCTCTTTCTCCACCGAATGGGTTAGCAAAGAAAGGGCACCAAAGCTGGCAGAAAGACCCTGAGAATTTCGAGGATCTACACTCTGCATTTCTAAAGTGCATTGCAACTGCCTCGGCACAGGAGCTGATTCCACCCGAACTGCTCATTAATTTAGACAAGACCAGTGTCCAACTTGTCCCTTGCTCCCAATGGACAATGGCAGAGAGCGGGTCAAAGCAAGTAGAAGTGACCGGTTAGGGGATAAGAGACAGGTCTCCTTGTCCTTGCCTGTACTTTGTCTGGAGAAATGCTGACCTGCCCAAAACATTTACCAGGGCAAGACCAAAAACAGCCTACCTGCTTTCCAATTTCCAGAAAAGTGGTGTGTCACACAATCAGAGAACCATTGGGCAAACACAGAAGCAATGTTACTTTCATAGAATCCATTCTTGTTCCCTACATAAATGAAATCAATTAAAACACAAACTCCCGTGAGCAGAGATCTCTGCTAGTAATGGATCTCTTTCGAGCACACAGTACAGAACAAGTCTTGCAGTACCTGGAGGATCACCACATCATCCGATTTTCATTCCTCCTTCATGTACCGATCTGCTCCAGCCACTGGACGTCAGTGTAAACAAATTGCTGAAGGACTTCCTAAAAGCGAGTTCACTGAGTGGTATTCTGGAGCAGTCTCAGTGCAGCTAGCCCTTAGTACATCACCATCAGCTCTGAGCGTAGACTTATGAATGACATCATCAAAACAAAGCACGCACAATGGCGGTAACAGCGTTGAAAAGCTCTATTTGCGTTGTGAGGATGTGGTACATGGTTTTGAAATGGCAGGAATAAGGAGGCACATTTCTCTCGTTTGGACACCACTGCCACATAAAGAAAGTGTGACTGTCGCTTGCTTTTCAAGGTATGAGTTCAGAACAAAGTACTGTAATCGCTGAGTTCAGATGATTACTGACTGTCATTTAGTTCAGATGTTTACTGTCTCTGCAGTGTTCTTAGCACTTTAGCCTTTACCATGATTTCTCTTTCATTGTAAAAATTTTATATTGCTGACACTTTAGCCTTAAACATGCTTTTCTTTCATTGTAAAAATAAAAGTACTTTTTATATTGCTGACAAACAGAATTGGCTGTATATTTTATTTCGCATGCATAATGCTGTCCATGAACATACGAATATTTATTGCAGCTAACATTAGTAATTCTACAGTAATGGGAAAAACAAAGTTTAATAACTTTGGAATGGATTAATATGTTTTCACCAAATCTTTAAAAGGCACATATGTGAGGCTGAAGTTTTCTACCCTGAAAATTTCAGCCTGTAGCTACAGCTGTTTCTGAGATACAGGTTGACAAAGAAAAAAAAACAGCAACAAACATAAAATTCTCTTTATTAGCAACACTCTATATCTTAGAAACCACACAAGGGATTCAAACCAAATTTGGAAAATCAATAGATCTTCCACTTCCGATGATGAATGCAAAATTTCAAGAGATCTGTTGAACCTGTCCAAAGTTATTACCCTGCAAACATTGGCTTTTAACATTAAATGCTCGCATGAACCCTAGCTATACTGGCACTACAATGCCAGCATAATATATATATATATATATATATATATATATATATATATATATATATCATGGTAGCACAGTAGTGCACCATAGTTAAATTGAGTAGCACTTTAAGGTTAAAGGTGAAATTCTGCACCTTAATAACTTTGCACCATTCAACAGATTTGCCTGGAATGGCAGGCATAGTTGGGCATAGTGAATTTATGAGTTCTGCCAACTTTTGTACAGGTCGGATATAAGGGCTGTGGAGTTATTAGCGACAACCAAAGCACAATTATGCTTTTGCGAATTCTTTGCTCTCCCCTACAGGTTGCACGTGTTTGTGTGACTAGTCCAAAACTTCGGGAACATGAGGCCAGGGTCCCGATTGTGCCTTTTGAAGATTTTGTGAAAAAATATTGAATGGTTCAAAGTTATTCAAAAACAAATTCCCATTATAAGTCAGTGGGTAAAGTTAACAAAAGTTCAACACGGATCACATGATGCAGAGCAAGGAGTAACAGCAACCTCCGGAGCTCCCCATCTGACTCAAAATTAACGGTTCTTTCTGGTCTTGATATCCCCTCAACACACAATAGTGCAGGTTGCTTTGCCAGGAGTCCGGTGCAAGAAAATGGATTCAGATCTGAAAGACTCACTGCCTATACACACGCCCTGCGACTCCGAAAGGCCCGAAAAAAGCCGGGCCTCGGTAGTGTCAGCAACACTCTTCACTAACCTCTGGCATCTCTGACTCGGAACCGTTAACTCTAGCGAACTTTTAAAGAAATTCCAACCATTTAGAGATGAAATGAGGGAGCTAACTACACAAGTGAAAAATGTCTCGTGGCCCTGGATGATTTGTCTCGCAGGACAGCGGACGAGGCTCGTATCACCGATGGAAAGGAGGCAGGAAAAGCAGGCCCCAGAACTAACAATGAAGCAGCGGATCGCTAAGTTAGAGAGTAAGGTCGAGGACCTTGAAGGTCGATCCTGCCGTAATAATTTAGTGGTTATAGGCCTCCCAGAGAAGGAGGAAGAGTCAGAGCCCATCAAATTCGCGCAGCGTTTCATTCAGAGGATAGCTGGCCCCTCGCCCTACGGGCAGGCGTACACCATTGAGAGGGCACACAGGGCACTGAGAGCCATGCCCCGACTGGCGCATCACCCTGTACATTTATTTTAAGTTTCAATTACTTGGAACGACAGCACTTTCTGGATAAAGTGAGAGAGCTTAAGAAATATCCTGGGAAGGCGCAAGGCTGAGAATAGTGCAGGACCTCCGCTATCTGTTCGGCAGAGGAGAGCATCATTTCACACCTTATCTCTAAACTGATTGCAGCAAAAATTAGATTTGGATGAGATATCCAGCCCATTTCAAGTACTGGCTAATGATAGTTGGCATACGTTTGATGATGCAGAGGTGGCATTGTCGGGCTTAAACAGCTGTTTCCTGACCTATTTCGGGATCCCTGAAGATATCTGGGAGTGGCTGCCTAAAGTTTTGATGGGGTGATTCTTGCGTCTGTTTCGGATATGGAGATGTTTGCATCAAAATTGGTCCCGGAAATCCTGCTTAAGGATGAAGCATTACCAAGCTGGACTGCCGATTTCCTTGACTGCCACCCACTTTTGGGCTGTGGACTCTCTGTTAGTCGAGGGCAGTTTTAGTTTCCCTCTCAGGAAGGAGGGGGCAATGCTTTTACTTAGGTTATTTTTTGACTATATGTTCTGGAGTTATAATTACTTTTAAACTTTATAGATGACACTCCCGACACAGTATAGTTCTTTATTTTGTTTGGATTTTATGGCACCTGTAGGTGCGGGAGTGATGTTGGGGAGGAGGGCCCTACCAGACCTGATTTGGTTATTATTAGATTATATATGGCGGTAAGAACAGGATATATTTACCTATTGTAGTAATACACTTGGATATAGGAAATAGCAATTAATGGGAAAGGAAAGAGGTAAAAGAACAAGGATCTGTTGGCTCACTTGGGCTTTTGGGGACAGATTAAGTTTACTTTGAATGGGAGAAGGCTATGTCAAGACAGCATTACTTCTGTTTATTGGGGATTGGACCTGTTTACGGATGTACAAATATTGGGGAGGGAAGAGGTGGAGTTTTCCATTGTTCTGGTATCATGTTCATTGGCAATGTGGGTGGGTCAGGGAGGAGGGTTATTAGTGTTTTGGTTTTGTTACTGTTATGGAATTTTGGGCATTATGGGGAGGGACCTTTTGCACAGCACAATATATTCTTTCAGGTCTATTAACGCAGGGCTGGTATATGGTTTACTTAAACTCAGATTTTATTTCACCACATGGCTAGGCATATTAATGTGGTGACTTGGAATAATGCATGGACTCGTCATAAGTCCAAACAATATAAGGTTCTAAAACACTTAGACTATGTAAAAGCAGATATTATGCTTTTGCAAGAGACCCATTTTCGAAGGTTGAAAGTAGTCAGTTATGCCAATTACAAGTTGGTCAGATTTTTACCTCAGAAGGGAGCTCTCAAAGTAGAGGGTAATGGTCATGATCGTAAATCAATCCCATTTCTTCCGATCCAAGTGGTTGAGGATAAGTGTGGGAGGTATGTTTTTATAGAGGTACATTGTCAACTTTAGAAATTATTTTGGGTTCTATTTATGGCTAACATTGATACCCCAAGCTTTTCATCAAATCATGGAGCTTCTTTCCCTTGGAGTAATTTGCTGATAGTGATAGGTGGTGACCTCAATTTGGTTCTGGACCCGTCAATGGACAGATCCCATCTTGTTAGGAAAGGATTAACTCTGAGCCAAAGGGCGTCAGGAGATGATGGATGGATTAGGTTTGTGTGATGTGTGGAGAGTGCTCCATCCAACGGCTCAGATTTTACCTTCATTTCTCAAGTGCATAACACCCTATCCAGGATAGATTATGTGCTAATCTCAAACACTCTCCTGGGGGGTGTTAGACACAAATATTGTTTCCGGGCCATTATCGGATCACTCCATAGTAAATTGCCTTCGCTTTACAGCTTTACCCAAACCAGGGAGCAGATGGAAAATCAATAATCAGATATTAAAAGACCCCAAACTAGTCAAATACCTTTCAGAGCAAATAACAGAGTTTGCTTCCCTCAATCTAAATTCCACTGGCAAACCAGATATGGAGTGGGGGCTTTTAAAGCTTTCATTAGAGGTATCTTGATAGGTCTGGCCTCTCGTAGGAAAAAGAAAGGTTGAATCGCATCTCTGACTTATTATCTAAAATCCGTGACAAAGAGAGGGGCCTTTATGATTCTTCCTCAGAGGCCTGTAGGCAGGAATTAATTTTGTTGAGGGACTCATATCTCAGAATTCTAAATGAACAAGCAGTGGGCATATATTAAAACTAAAGCTATTTTCACAGATCAGGGAAGAAGGCGGTCATTTATTGGCTAGAAGAATTAAACAATTGGAGTCTTCCAGGTGGGTGCCAGCTATTCGTCCCTCAGAGGGGCCCTATCAAAACTTCCCGAGGATATATTAGGTGAGTTTGTAAACTATTTTAAAGGAATCTACGGACGATGAAAGATCCTCCACATGATAATAAGATCGATCTTTTTGAGGAACTTAATTTTCCACATTGGGTGAAAATGATCGACTTTTGCTTTTGGCCCTATCTCTGCAGATGAGGTAGAGCGGACTATCAAATCTCTTCCTTTAGATAGAACACCTGGCCCTGATGGCCTCTCTGCCAATTTTTATAAGACCTTTTCAAAGGAATTAATACCTTTTTGATACGACTGTTTCAATGCATTTTTGACGGAGAGACCTCCGATACTTCCCTCTTTGAAGCTCTAATTGTGCTTCTACCTAAACCGGGCAAACCCCTGATCTTGTTGCTAACTATAGACCCATATCCCTTCTCAATCAGGACATTAAGATTCTTACTAAGTTGCTGGCGATAGAATTAGTGGGGTCCTTCCGGTCTAATTGGACCAGAGCAGGTGGGATTTATGAAGGGTAGATCTTCTACCAGATCACCTAAGGGCTCTGGGCCATGTCTTCTCAGCCTCCAAAGACTCCCGACCAGTCCATGGTCCTGGTCTTATAGATGCCGAAGGCCTTTGATAAGTGTATATTAATTTCCTCATAAAAGTTATGAAGTGTTTTGGTTTCCCCAACAATTCTCCAGTTGGATTCAAGCTATTTACAAATTCCCATCAGCAAGAATTACATGCAATGGGGCTACCTCACCCTTATTTCGACTTTTCCTCGGTACCAGACAAGGTTGCCCCCTTCTCTGCTCCTTTTTAATTTGTACATTGAGCCCTTATCATGCAGATTAAACAGGAGCAGAGGATCCAGGGTATCCAGATCTGGGGCATACACTGAAAGTTTGGCGCTACAGATGACCTTCTTCTGCAAATTTTACATCCAGCGTCCTCCATTCCTATTTTGTTAGATGTTATTAATGAGTTTGGCTTTATTGCCAACTATAAGCAATATTAGTAAGTCAGTGGTCTTTCCCTTAAATTTTAGGACTAGAGCACAGGAGATTGTTCCTTACGGGCTGGCTTGGAATGCTAAGAATATCAGATACCTAGGTCTTACATTAACTAGGACACATCCCGCTTAATTCAAAGCAACTAGACCGGTATTACGGGATATTGAGGTAGACCTACGTAGATGGGCAGCTATCCCTTGTCCATCTGGGGCAGAATTAACTTGGTCAAAATGAATGTTTTCCTCGGCTATTTTACCCTATCAGTATGTTGAATGTTTGGTTACCACTTAAATGGCTCAAGGAAGTGCATAGAATTATTTCTGGTTTTATTTGGAATTATAAAAGCCCAGATTGTCCTATTTTAAATTGTCCGCCCCTAAGCTCTTGGGAGGTTTGAAACTCCCCCATGTTGCATTATACTACTGGGCTAGCCACACTGAAATATCTCCGCTGGTTTAAAAAGCAAAGGATACAGGTTGTCACCTATGTGCCATTATGGTAAATCTAGAGTATCCATGATTGTGGACTCCGGCCTTAGGCCCAAGCCTTGTTATACTGTCCACTAAAACTCTCCCCTTGCTTTGCAGAAGACACCTATCGAGACCTCAGTTAGAGTACATATTCAACTATGCTCCTTTCTAAACTACGGGCATACTGGAGACCCGGCCCAACCTATAACAGGTAATCCTAACTTGTTAATAGATGGTAAACCTATCCAAACTACCTGGTTACCTTGGCTGGAAAAATGGTGGTTAAAGATCTACTCGGAGAGGTAAACTACTTACTTCAGCGGAAATTTTGAGCAAGTTCAAATCCCCCAACATATGATATTTAAAATTTTTCAGCTCGCCACCTCCTAGTGGGAAAACTGAGTTCCCTTTCTGGGGACTGTGGTTCCTGTGATTTTGAGGCAACTCTTACCCCTATGGTCGGAAGAGCTCATGTTATCTTGTAATATATAATATTTTGCTTGGGTGGTTACATCCTAATGTTCACGCCCCTAAACAATACTAGTTGCACCTATTCCCAGAATGCACTTTTGACTGGAGTGCAATCTGGGGGCATATCACAAATTTTAGTGCAAGATAGGTTGAGGTTAATGCAATTCAAATTATTGCACAACTCTTATTTTTCCCTGTAAAACTAGTTGAAAGGGCATGACCTCCTCATCTTCTTGTTTTAGATGTCAGCAAGGGGGGAGATTTACTCCATATCTTTGGCATTGTCCAAAAATAACAGGATTATGGGAGACCATTAGGAAAAATCTGGCCCCCTTCTGGGATTGGAAGACTTATTTACTCCTGAAGTTTGTATTTTAGGGGACATGACTCGGGTGAGTGTCCGGTGTAGGAAATATCATATGGGGTTGATTTCGCCTCTGTTAAGAAATTAGTTCTGAAGCATTGAAAGATAACATAGAGATCACTTATGGCTAATGGTTACAGGAATTTCTAGCTAACCTCAGAACGAATAGAACCATTGCAAGTTTGCAGTATAAACTTCCTAACTTTAACCAGATCTGGGGTTCTTATGCACCTTCTTTCTTGTTCCAATGTAATAGATCGTTAGATTTCCAGCCAGTTTGTACCTAAGTGCTGTGCAAAAGGGGGAGCTTGGGGGTTGAGGGGTTAAGGGATGGGGGTAAGGTCTACATCCTGATAATCTTTTTCTTGGAAGACATTTTCGCTGTCATATTTCTCGTCTATTGGATGTATTCCTTATTGTTGTCAAAATTTCAAAATTTTAATAAAAGTTGAATGGAAAAAAAAAGTTCAACACTTTTGCAATGCACTTTTAGTGCCACAAATGGCCTAGTAGTGTTGCAAATCCACCATTTTTGTTAGTTACTGATCAGAAAAATGCTTGGCATTTAAAATTGGGACCCTCTAGGAATGGAATTCTTTTGTGTTCACCTAGTCGGATCCCCAGGATACTAGCCATATCTTTATTTGGGGTTAAACACCACAGAAATATATTTTTCAAGTTTCTGGAAAAAGTAATGTCACAAAGTAGTGTCGCACTTGACGACTCTTTACAAAATTTTGTGAAAGCTTTGTAAATTGCGACACTATTTTTCAGACTATGGCCAACATGACAGGAGTTCTTTTCCATCCTGCTGCAAAAGAACAGTTTGGTCTTTTGGGCTCAAATTAGAGGAAGGCGCCAACATCTCACAGATGTGCCTTTTGGTAGTTTAGTGAAACAATATTGCATGGATGGCAAGTTACAGTACTCTGAAGTTGACGTTTTCCCATAGACCAACATGGTAGCGCACACCACGCCTTTTTGGGGCTCAAGTTTCAAAACGAGTGCCAGATATGGAATTTTCGTCATGCATTCAGTGAAAATGTAGCCAGGAAAATCATGAATCATGTGAATTTTCTTTTCTACGCCATACGGTTACTGAGATATAAGCAATTTAGTATACAAAACCTCATTTTTGGCTCTGAGGCCCATTATTATGCATACATTATTTGTACACACTGTGTTTCTCTATGCAGCTGTTGGGGAAAAACAGAATATGCACTTCTATTAATGTTACAGTTACTGTTTCCACTTGCGTTTACTACCCGTTTGTGTTACCGTTACCGTGCCATCACCGTGTGCGTTGCACTTTGCATTCTCGTTGCACTTGCATTGCGTTACCGTTTGTGTTTCCACTACTGTTTGTGTTTGCATTTCAGTTTGGGTCACTGCATGCATTGGCATAAGCGTTATGGCAGCTCTTTCCTTTGCATTTGTGTCTGTCTTTTGTTTTGCATCTTCGTTAGCTGTTACTGTTACCATTTGCATTTCCTATTGCGTTACTGTGCCCGTGAGAAATTACGGTTTGTGTTTCCATATGTGCTTGCATTTCCTTTTGTGTTTTATGTTCCTTTGGCATTATTGTTGCTGTTATGTTACCATTTGCATTTACAATTGCGGTAATGTGACCATCGCATTCACGGTTTGCTTTCCATATGTTGCGTTCCTGTTTCCATTTCTGTTTCCTTTGGCATTATTCTTCATGTTAACTTTACCAGTTGGCATTTACAATTGCAATACCCGTCCTGTGCCCGTTCGGTTTGATCATTTCATGTTTGCATTCGCATTTCGTTATTGTTTTCATGTAATTATGCTATATTATTGCTGTTACCATTAACATTTCTATTTACAATTGCAGTAATGTGACCCTTCACACTATGGTTTCGCGTTTCCATATTGCTTCCATTCCTTTTCTGTTTCTGTTTCCTTTAGCATTACTCTTCATCTTACTTTACACTTTTCATTTACAATTGCAGTACCGTGCCCCTGCGTGTTACAGCTTGAATTTCCATACAACTTCAGTTCCTGTTTCTGTTTCTGTTTCCTTTGGCATTATTCTTCATGTAACCTTTACCATTTGCATTTACGATTGCGGTACTGTGACCATTTCCTTCTGACTAGCGTTTGCAGTGACTTGCATTGTGTTTCCATTTCTATTCCTTTGGCATTCTTTTGCTCTAACACTTAACATTTACATTTAAAATACGCTGCCATCACTGTGCACATTACCAGTTCCATTTTCATACGCTGCTTGTGCATCCGCTTGCATCTCTGTTCACTTGAGCGTCACTTTGCGCTCCATTTCTATTAACGCTTGCTTTACCATTTACATTTGCATTACCATGGGCATAACTCTTGGCGCTTGCATTTGCGTTGTTGTTCCTGTTACTATGTGACAAGACACCATGTGGTGGGAGTGGGCCCTCACTCCTGCCACCGCATTCTATTCACTATTTATCATCCTCATTCTCAAAAGAAGGGAAATTAGAGAAAAACTCTGTTTAATGCATCAGTTAGGGTTATTCCACAGTGACAAAAGTGAGGAAATTCAGTGTTGGGGTTGAAACCCTAACTCACATTCACCCCCACCCCTCCAGCACTACACACACACACACACACACACACACACACACACACACACACACACATATGCAAGTAGGGGAGGACCAAGGCAACACGACCAATCACAGACAACCAACAGCAGCTGACAGAAATAAAATACAACTGTCTAAATGTACTACAAGACATCACCACCACCCCAGACCAGGTACTGCATGCTTACTGGAGATCACCACAGTAAAACTGGGGCCATGTACACCAATGGTGATATTCCTCATTGCAGGCACGCAAGTTACCACAGTTAGGAGTTGCATGGTCTTTGGCTAGCAATGCCCATGCCCCAGCACACCATGTACTGCACCCTGAGTGGAGAGCCACAGCAACACTAAGGCCATGGACATCTATGGTATATCTTCCTGACTGAAGGTCACACAAGTTAACACAGTTAGGAATTGGATGACCTCCGCTAGGCAATGCCCCACCCCCAAGACCAGGTATTGCATACTGAGTGGAGCCACAGCAACACTAAGGCCATGGACATCTATGGGTATATCTCCTGATTGCAGGTACACACAGATTAAGACACTTAGGAATTGGGGACCTCTGCCAGGCAATGCCCTACCCCGAGACCAGGTACTGCATACTGACTGGAGAGCCACAGCAAAAATAAGCCCATGGACATCAACAGTGCAACTTCCTGATTGCAGCTGTACAGAAGTTAACACACTTAGGAGTTGCACAGTCTCATGCAGGCACTGCACCGCACAGAGCACTCACTGCATCCTGAGTGGACAGCCACAGGGCAACAAAGGCCATTGACATCAATGGTACACCTCCCTGCTTACAGGCACACTCCAGTTAGCACAGTTATGAGTTGCATTGCCTCAGCCAGGCAATCCCCAAACCCCGAGACCAGGTACTGCATCCTGAGTGGAGATCACAGAAAAACTGAGGTATGGACATCAATGGTACACCACTGATTGCAAGGACACTAAGTTAGCACAGTTAGATTTGCATGGCCTCAGACAGGCAATGCCTCCAAACAGGTATTGCATTCTGAGTGGACAACCAGATGGTCGTGCATATATCAGAGCATAACTGCACAATGCTGCTGGTTGTCTGTGATTAGTCATGTTACCTTGGTTCTCCCCTACTTGCATGTGTGTGTGTGTGTCTGTGTGTGTGTAGTGCTGAGGGGGTGAATGCGGAGTTAGGGTTTTCAACCCTAACACTGAATTTCCTCGCTTTGTCACTGTGGAACAACCCTAACTGATGCATTAAATGGAGTTTTGCCTCTAAAATATATATATATATATATATATATATACATATATATATATATATGCATTTCTGGCTGATAAAGTCTGGGAAGTGGACAGTGACTAACTGGGCACATGCACCCTCTAGTGTAGGGTATGGGCAATATAGCTGATGGTGTGTGTGTGTGTGTGTGAAATGTCTACCTGGAGTTTAGCATGCCACATTCTCAAGCCCCCACTCCCCATCCACTGTGCAGTCGGTAGTAGAAGATCCATTGCATCATATACTGATGGATTGCAAGACACCATTTGAGAGCATACCAACATACTAACATACTAAAATGCCAGCAGAATAGGCCTAATGGTCTTTCATGTCTGCTCATTTGGTTAGATCCCACCCCTTGCCCTCTCTGGCTTCTCTCTTCCCAGTCCCAGATATTCCGCTTGCACAGGACTTTGCTTCCAGAACCTTCACCTGTACCCATCGAACACCCTCTTGAACCCCTCCACCATCTCTGCCTCCACAACCCCTGGGAAGTGCATTCTATGGCGCCACCACCCTCTCAGTGAAGTAGCACCTCCTCCTTTCTCCCTTGAATCTCCTCCTCCAGCTTCCACCCATGCCTTCTAGTTGCCCCCCTTCCTTCGAGTACCCTGACTGCTCCTACCCTATTTAACCCCTTCATGTACCTGAAGACCTCTGTCATGTCCCCGGATCCTTTTTCTCTTCCAATGTGTACATATTTAGCTCTTGAGCCTCCTCATAGGTCCTGTCCTCAAGCCCCATATCATTTTGCTGCCCTCCTCTGGACCCTCTCCAGGAGTTCAATGTCCCTCTTCAAGTGTGGCCTCCAAAACTGCATGCAGTACTCAAGGTGTGGCCTCACCAAGCAGTTATACAGAGGAGTATCACTTCCTCCTTCTGGAGGTGATCTTCTAGTGATGCATCCCAGCATCCAGTTGGCCTCTGCTGCCCTCCTACAAGTCTCTGCGTTGTTCATCTTGACATCCACCGCCATCCGCAGGTCCTCTCAGCCATTGAGCCTTGTAGCATTCCCTCCCAGGGTGTACACTTGGCCCAGGTTTCTGGTTCCCAGATGCAGTACCATGCACTTCCTGCATTGAACCTCAGCTTCCACTTTCTAGACCACCTTTCCAGAGTCTCCAGGTCCCCCTGTAGGCCACCTCCCCATCCACCACCGCCTCAGTTTTGAGTCATCCACAAATAGACTCATCTCACTCCTGATACCTTCAGTATGTCAGAGACATAGGCATTGAACAGAGGGCCCAAGAACCCATCCCTGAAGGGCCCCACTAATGACCCTCCTGGGGATGAGACTATCCTGCCAACCATGACCCTCTGGGCTGAAGCCAATTGCCTATCCATCTGATCATCTGGTTCCCAATTCCCATTTCTCCCAGCTTATTCAACAGGCCCCTGTGAGGAACAGAGTCAAATGCCTTGCTGAAGTCAAGAAAGAGGACGTCCACTGGTCTACCCAGGTCCAAGGCACTTGTCACTCAGTCATAGAACTCTACAAGGTTTGTCTGACATGATTTCCTGGGATGAATCCATGCTGTTCTATTGTCCAGACACCCCGACTTTTCCAGGTCCCCCCAGCCTCTTCTTGACAATGCCCTCCATCACCTTGCCACCACTGATGTCAGGCTGATGGGCCTGTAGTTCCCTGCCACCTCCCTTGATCCCCCTTGCGGATAGGCACCATATGCACCACCTTCCAGTCCTGGTGCACCCTCCCTGCTCTCAGATAGATGCTGAAACTCTGCCAGGGTTTCACCAGGACATCTTCCAGTTCCTTCAGCACTCTGGGATGTAATTTATCTGGCCCTGGTGCTTTCTCCATCTTAAGGGACCTGAGGGCTTCCCTCACTCTCTCTGATGTGATTTTCACTTCTGCTACCTCGTTCCCCTGCTTTCCTTCTCCCCTCCTGCCAGTGATGGCCCCTCTCCCCAGACCCACCCGATCGGCAGGGTTCCCCCTCCTCAGTTTCACCATCTCCTCCCATGTGATGCAGCCCCCATTTTCCTTGAGAAAACTGAGGTGAAGTACTCATTTAGTACATCAGCCTGCTCCCACAGGTCTTGTGCTCATCCCTCCTGTTTTAATCCTGCTAATCTGCCCCTTCACCTTTGTTTTTCCCAATGTATCTAAAGAACCCTTGCTCTCTCTCCTAATTTCCCTGGCCAGGTTCTGCTCCTTCCTTGCCTTAGCCACCCCCACCACCATAGTGGCCTTTCTGGCAATAGTTGCTCCCTCAACCTTTCACTCCTTGAACACTTGAAATGCCTATAAGCTGCCTTTCCCCACACCACCTCCTGAACCTCCCTGGTCCACCAGCAGGGTTTATGGGCCCTACCACATATTTTGTCTTATTTTGCACTTGTGCTGGTAGCATCCTGCACCCCACTTCTGATGATTTCCCACCTACTATCAGCGTCCATGTCTGGCTCAATCCCATCCAAATGCTTCTAAGGATCCTTCCCATTTCCTTGAAATCAGCCCTCTGAAGTCAGTTACCTCTATCTTTGTGCACTCTTCTACCCCTCCTAGGTCCAGGCTGAACCAGACCATGGCATGGTCGCTTCCTGCCAATGGGTCCCTCACCCAGGCCCCAATCTGGTCACTGTCTGCCAGGACCACATCCAGTATCTGAGCCTCCCTGGTCAGTTCCTCCCCCTGCTGAGCTAGGAACCATCCTGAAAGACATCCAACAACCTCTGTTCCTGGCCACCAAGGATGTCATAGTCTCCCAGTCCATTTCTGGCATATTTAAGTCCCCAACACCACCACCCTTCCCTACCCAATCTGCAGTGCCTACCAACATCTGCCACCAGACTCTCCTCCAGCTCCTCCGCCAGCTCAGGGGTCTATACACCACTCCTATTTTACTCTCCTTTCCCTTGTTATCAAGGTGACCCAAATCACCTCCACAGTTCCCTGTGCCTCCTCCACTCCTCCTCCCACGCCAATGCAGTTTTCAACTATTGCTACCCTCCTCCCCTTCCCTCCACCGTCTTCCTGAACATGGTGTAACCCTCCAAGTTCAGGTCTCAGTCATGCCCTGCGATGGCCCAGGTCTCAGTGACTGCTGCCACATCCACCTCTCCTCAGTTAGCATCACCTGAGCTCAGGCATTTTATTGCCCAAGCTCCTGGCGTTAGCAGGACTACCTTCCACCTTTCGATATAGTTTCATTTCCCCAGCTCATGTTCCCATGGGATTCCGTCTTCCCCGGTCAGCACCTTACCAGTCAGCCTTTTCCACATTCCTGCAGCTCCCCAGGGGGTGGGACAGAGTCCTCCTTTATTGGACCCCCCTCGACAGCTTTTTCTCCCATCCTCCCTCCTTCACAAGTTTAAACCCCACCTTTCACCAACGAACCCTGCATTTTCAACTTAAGATTTCCTTGCCCCCAAATTGAGATGGAGCCTATCTCTAGCATACAGCCCTTATTCTCCCAGGTCTCCTCTCAATCCCCATCAACCCATACCTCTCGCCCCACACCTCCCCTAAGCCACTGGTTTATCTCACTAATTTTCCTCTTGTGTTCTCCACTAGCACTTGGCACAGGCAGTATTTCTGAGAAGAAATTGTGCATCCTTTGTCATGACAGACCCTAGCAAGCTCCTGAACCTTGCCAGTATCTCTAGCTCACTATTTCCTCAATGTCATTGGTACCCAGGTGGACCAATATGTCAGGGAACCTCCACAATCCTTGACAGCTGATATACCTCATGCTTGACCCTGTGCACCATTAGTCCAGGGAAGCATTTTGTTCTAACCAGGCAGATTTCCTCCCCTATCCCATTTGATACCCTTGATCATAGAATCACCCAACAGGAGCACTTGACCACCCCTTTTCCTCCATTTCCTTCCAAGTCCTCATTCTTTCTACTGGCCCTCCCCAGCTGGCTTCTTGCTGCTCCCAATATCTGGGTGCCTCTGCCATCCCTCCTTATTTACCCTGGCCACCCCATTACCTCCGATCCTATGCCTCTCCTCCTCCCGAGTATCCTTTTGTACACCGCTATCCCCCATCACTGCTCCCAACTGATCCTTCCCATCTACTAAACTTGCCTGGCTCCTTCCTTCCTTCCTGTCTCCATTCAGCCCTCCCTTGCCTGTCGTGCCCCTGGCATAAACCCTCAGCTGCCTTTTCTGTATCCTCCTTGTACTCCAGTCCCTCCTTGCCCTTTCCTCCCAACTGGTCCTTCTCCTTGCACTTTCCTCCTCTACCCCTCCTACTCCTTCTCTGATCCACCTCCCCCATTTCCCACTTTCCAAGTTCCCCTGTTTTCCTGCTATCCAGCCCCTGCCTCCTGCCCTCCACTCTCTTTCCATCTCTAACCTCCCTGTCATGGCTATATCACTCCCCACATCCTCAAGCAAAAGAAGGGGTGGGCGGTTCACTGACAGGTCCGATCCACCTCTCCCCTTGCTTCCTTCTGTCCAGCCCCAACCATCTGCCTACTTCCTGAGAATGTCCTCCTTTGGCCCCCTGTGAGGGTCCCCTGATACCTGCCTGCTCTTTTGGTAGTGTCCTCCTTTGGGCCCTTCTGTCAGGGTCCCTATGTGACCCCAGAGTACTCGCACTCCTTTCCCTATGCCTCCACCCTAGTGCTTGATGCAACCTCGCTGGGAGAGCCCTTGCCCTATTCCCCAACCATACCCCCCTCCCTTCAGCTGTCTCCTAATCCCTTCAACCTCCTCCCTAAGCTGTGCCAGCTGGTAGCACACTGGGCAACCACCAAACTTCCAAACCCAGTCCAGTATCATGGCCACCACACACCCTGTGCACCCCACCACCCTCCAAAGATAATGGCCCTAATGATGTGTGGTCCCATCTCCTCCAAGTAGGATTCCTTGGGTGAACCACTAGGTTCCCACTAGTCCAAGATGCACCCCTACCCACTAATCAGGTCACCCACTAATCCTAGATACAGTCCCACAGTAAACAGGTACCCCCATTACTGGGTGCAGTACTACAAAGTAAACTTATAGGGAAGTGTACAACTCCCTAAGCTCCTCTCTCCCAGCCCTTAACCTGACCTCAGTGGCTAGAACTACATGGGCTGCAATTGAAGCCTTTCCTCCAATTGCAGGGCAGGTGTTCCCTATAAAAGAGCCGAGCTCTGGGAGGAGGGGGTGGGATCAGGCCTACACCTGACTCTCACAAGAGTGTATCAGCCCTATGTCTGCCCCTCACTGCACCTCCAAGCACTACCAACTAAGAAAATCTTCAAGTCTCCTTATTCTCCCAGCATCCAGCTAGAAGCTTCTTCCCCTTCCTCTAACTGAAGACTGACTGAGTTGGGAGTCCCACCTTACTTTCAAACAGCACTGATCCTGTAATATGAAGCCTGTGCTTACAGGCCAGATAGCAACTTTTAAACACCCACAAACACCAAATAGTCTGCTAGAAACACACAGAAAACCAGCTAAGAAAATCCTTCAAGTCTACTTACTCTCCCTGCCTCCAGCTTTTAAACACACACAAACACCAAATTGTCTGCTGGAAGCACAAAGAAAACCAGCTAAGAAAATCTTTCAAGTCTCCTTACCTCCCAGCATCCAGTTAGAAGCTTCTTCCCTTCCCTCTAACTGAAGAAGCATAACGAAGAAGCTTTTTTCCAGTTAGTACTCTTTTTATTCCACTCCAGACCAGCCCATCATTGAGGACCAATGCCACCAAATCTGTCTCCTCCACTCCCACAGACTCACTGTCCAACTTCAGTCTTCCATACAGCTTACTTCCCCGATGGGGTTGCCCCTATGTGGCCACAAAACAGATCCTCAAACTACAGGGCCTGCAAGGAGTCAGTCCATTCCTGCTGGTCGACCATGTTTTCCACCTATTTTTAACTGCCCTGGAGAAGACATGCAATTCCACTCAGACACTGCACCAGTAGACGGGAGAGAGACAAAAGATATATGAGGAAGATTGGTCAAGGATGCTGATACCCCCCATAATTACTTCTGCTTAGAGGGCAAGGCTGCTGAAGTGGCCTACCCATCTAGTTCATCAGGCTAGATTGGAGCACCATTCGAGCAGATTAGAGAGCTGGAACCGATTAGTCAGCTGGTCTCTCAGTCAAAAGAAATCTCCTGGGGTTAGAGTTTCAGTAGCTGTGCTGATGTTATCTGGGTTTGTAAGGACATGTCCTTTGGTTAGGGGTGGCATATACCATATCAGAGACTATAGATGGGAGCATATACATAGGTGGGGTGAGTGTTGAGAATGTTAAAGTCCCATCATACCTATAACCATCCATCCTTAGCCTCTTGTGGAATGTCAACTGGCTACTCTAGGAGGGAATAGGGTGGTAATCAGTCTGGACCATGCACTGATTTGTTCTTCTGAATATGGGACTAGTTTTGAAGACCATGCACTGAGTGGCCCTTCTGGGGTCAAGGCCTTAGATTTGATGTCTAAGCCTCTCCCTAAGGCCAAGATAATAGATCTCTTCAAGCAGAGTGGCCAGGGATTATAGGGCACATTTGGGGACATGTTATGAGTGAGATCCATTATGAGTGACTCCCACCGACAGCCCGCTAAGGCCCAGATGCAATCAAGATAAATATATTGATGGACCATAATGGATCAGCACCCTTTCAGACATTGGATATGTAGTTTGTACTTAGTCTGCCTGATTATAAGATTGCTTGAGGCCTTTTCAGTCATTTTTCTAACTGTGTGTACAATATTGTGTTTTCCCTTTGGGTGAGTTGGTATTGTTACTGTGTGCTGCTGTATGAGGGCTTCACAGATATTACTGGTTGCTGCTGTTTCACAACTATCTATAATGAAACATAAAAAACATATATGGTTTATTGTTGTAATTATTATTTTGTTTTTCCTTTTTTCTTTTGTTTTTGGTTGTATATGTACTATGTTTTTATGTATGTATAGTGTTTGCATCTGTGTGTATTTAAAATGAAACTGATATTTCGTCTGTACAGTGGGACCCCATTGTAAATTAGCTGATGCTAAATTGGGTTTTATCCTGTTTCTGATATCAGAAATAAACTTTTACTACTACTACTACTAATGCCCCATTGTCCTTTTAGGGATGTTCTGGCCATAGTGGTGCTACTGTGTGGCTGCTCTGGAAGGGCCAGTGGCATGTAGAAGTTAGCAGTGTCTAGAAAGTTCTGGATTGATCAATTGGGCTCTGGTTTTACCATTTAGGAGGGCCACAAGTGAGCATCTTTAGTTAGCACAATACTGAATACTTGGATATTGATAGCAGTGTATGAAAGCATGCCAGTCCCCATGGGGTGGGGCTGAGATGAAGATGGCACCCACTGTTGTGAATGTTCCATGGAGGCTACTGAGTGAGGAGCTGCCCTAATATTCTGACTGTGGTGTATATTGTGCATGATTGTTTCCTTGATCTCCTCCTTGATCAACTGGGTACAAAGGAGGGTTGGTGTCACTACAGTGAACCACTAGATGAAGGGGCTTACAGAGGTCACCAGTGATGGCAGACTATTGGGATCACTGCACTATGGCCACTATGGAGGGCCACATGAGCATTCAACAGCTAGTTTCTTTCTAGGAATGGTGTGTGGACTCTGGAGAAAGTCAGCCACAGCATACTGCAGTATGTCCACTCATAAGGGGCAGATGAGTGCATCAATGCTTTTCCAGAAATACAGGGATGATTAATGTCACTATGTCTGAACCCTTTACATACATTCTGATGTAGAGTGAATGCAGCTGGTGCCATGCCTAAGACAGCCAATGGAAGTGACATGAATTAGGTCACTTCTGGGACCATGCAAAGGCTTAGCACTGATACTGCAGAAGGGCAGATCCAACTTTTAATATGAATCTTTGACCTAAATACACTGGAATCTGTATCTGGGGCAAGAATTGATTGATGCACCCATGAATCATGGTTGCTCATACCTTTCCAATATGGCACTTGGTTTAGAAGGGCACATGTGAAGTGATCTGTGACCTAGAAGTATGGCACCTGGCCAGGCACATGCACAATGGGTGTTAGTGTTGGTACAGTCCCTCATCACTACATTGTGATGCCAGGGCCTAAGTGCACATATGTGCTGCAGTTAACTTCTCTGATAGAGATGGCAATGATGGGAAGCCCATCCCAACATGGCAGTGACTCCTCTGAACATACATGGAAGAGTAGGTGACCAGATGCAATTCAAAAGAGCACTGGGGATCAAAGCTGACTGGTAAGACAATGCCAAGCCAGCAGTTTCTGGTATCCAGTATCTGCTTGCCTGAAAAATGCATGCCTCCTCCATGCTCCCTTTTAGATCTGCCATGCCAGGAGGAGGGGCAGTGTCTCAATACTGGAGCTGCTAGCAGGGGCTTTAGATGGATATTGAGCATGCAGCCAGAGCAAACTCAAAGAGTGTCCCACTACAAAGGGGTGCACTCCTCTGGCTCAAGGCCACCCCTATGCCATGTGTGACCATGACGTCAGGAGTCACATGAGTGTCAGGCACACCAGCCTCACTAGTGGGGTGGTGTATAGGAAGGCCAAGAAGGAGAGAGGAGGCATATTTAAAATCAAATCTTGTTCATGTGCACAATAAATATGAGTAAAAGCAACCAGCAAATAGAAAAGACAGACTGTACTAAGCTTCTAAATCCCTGCACTGGATGCATACAAATGCACTGCCGATCCCAATAAGGAGTTTGGAGAGAAGCATAGGAAGAAACATAAGCAGAGGAGTTTGAAGAGGACATGAGTTGAAAATGTTAAAATAGCAAGGCCTGGCTGAATAAACATTAGTAGCATTTTAAGATGGTCATAAAGTTTAAAAGCCAAAGTTTTTACCTTCATAACTTGAAAATTAAAACACATCGTATTATGCTGAAAAGCAGGAGCCCAGTGACTGTACTGCAGCTTAGTTCTTTCTATGCACATGATTAACTGGACATTCTAGGATGAGGCAGAGCCAAAAGTGGGTCAGATTTCACCAGTGAAGTCACATGTGCATCCTCAGTCAATCAGGGTGGACACATTTAAATCTGTAAGAACTATGAGGCCTCAGAGATTATGACCCACAATGAGTTCAGAGAGACCTGGACAAGGTGGGGAGGTGCAGAGTGATTGCTGATGAACTTCAATGTTGAATAATGCCAAGTTATAAAGTTTTTAAGGAAGAATTTAAATGGAAAATACTATCTAAATGTTTTAGAGATTGCAGAAAGTCAGCAGCAACAAGACTTGAAGTAACCATCAGTGGCATTTTCAAATGGGACCAGCAGTGTAGGGTGGTGACCAGTTAGACAAACCAAATCACAGCATGCATCAGAGGAATTTCTTAAGCAGACCAAGAGATATTTTAATCCCTTGAACTGATCCCTGGTAAGTCCATTCTTAAAGTACAGTGTTCAGTTCTGGTCCCCACTTGTGGGAAAAGATAATGACAAGATGAAAAAATGTCAAAGGAGAGAGACAAATGTTATGGGCTCCAGTGAACATGTGTTATAGAGACTGATTTGCAGAACTAGGAATCTCACCATTGGAGAAGTGGAGACTCAAGGAGACAGGACCATCTTATCCAAAATCTGACAGGGATAACACCATCAGATGAAACACAGCTCTTCAAAAATATTCAAAAATGAGAGAACAAAGATGTTCAAAATGTTACTGAAAGTAGGAAAATCAAAGGAAATATCTGAAGAACTGTGTCATGGAATTCATAGTAAATATGTAGAACAGACTCCCAGAAGAGGTGGTATCTGCTCAGACTCTGCAGTATCTCACTTTAAACACAGACTTGAAAGTGCAATACCTTGAAAAAATGGAGGGACAGTGTATTCTCAGTGAACTGATTATGGAAAGAACTTAGATGAACCAGTGATCGTCTTGTTTTTCTAAAATCATATGTTTTTATGTTTTAATTTGTATTTTATGTTTTCTTTGAATAGCATTGACTAGACATGTGTTAAACATGTTGCTTATAGAAATGATAGATAGCTGACTTAACTTTCTTTTTGCATGAATAACAGTTGTTGAAACACAAATTGATGGATAGCTTTACAATTTCCTATAATTTATTTTATATATAATTAATTTACCATAAGTTTAACATTTTATTTTTTCTTCAGCCACAGTAAGAGACTGGGTTGATTAACATAAAGATTGGTATTAGGCAGTTATGCTTATGAAAACTACAATAATAATGCAAATTAGTGTCTTAGTTAGTTAGAATAATTATATAATCATTGACTTGATGATCAGCCAATCATATCACTCAATTTGCAAATAGTCCTCACAGTAAAGAGCATTACTTACTGTAGGATATCAAAAACCTTTACCTCAGTTACACCTATCATGCTGTCCCTCGTCCATTTTGATGTATCTTCAAATGTGTCTTTAAGTGACAATCATTAAAATAATTGTATTTTTAGTTGATCTTAATGTCTGCTAATGCCTAACTGTATGTTAAACCCATTTCCTTACTTAACATATACTGTGAGCATCTGGCGACAAAGCACATGTAAAATATAAATTATGGCTTAAGTTAACAGCATCTAATGTAGTAAGGGCAGATGGTCTCAAAATCATGAGTAAAGGAGCACCATCAGTTCATCATCAAAAATTAGCAGCTTTCTTTGCACATATAGTAGAGGCACAGTCATCTACATTAGAAAAGAATTGTGTATTCAGGATAAGTACAGTATACATGTATTTAAATGCATTTAAGGGTGATTTTGAACCTTGACATTTCTATAGAAGCTCATTATGGATTCATCTAATCCAGTCTTAGTCTTTATTGATCAGTATGGCATATTGAAATAGGGTGTTCCTCCTAAGATAATACTCACAAGAAAGTACTGTAGTTGTGTGTTACACATTGGCATCTCAGAGATGCATTTCAAATAGCAAAGGCATCAGCAGTCAAGCAGCAGGGCAATTTCTAATCACTTGGTTTTGTTTTCCAGGATCCCTGAAAAATGTAAAGTGGATGTCCACAGTTTAAAACAAAATTAACAAAATTAATGTTATGCCATTATTAACTCCTTAATATCTTAACCCCTGCTGCTTATTTATTATTCCAAAATTCATTTATAAAGTGTCATATTTCATTTATTGTTTATGTTACTATGTTGAAACTTTTATGTTGTGCACCAGAGATAACTCCAATGTCTCAGTGTCAAAACAAATTAGAGAGCAGAGCCTGTTACTTGCTATTTTAGCTTAGTGTCTAGGTGACTTAATACAATGGTACTGCATAGCAACTGAGATGTTGCTGAAAGACTAGGGCAGTCACAAATAAGAATAATACATTTAATTACTGAAAAAATGCTAAAAGCAGTAGCATTTTAAAAGAGAGAGGAAAAGGTTCTCTAAATATATATATATATATATATATATATATATATATATATATATATATATAATTACAAGCAAAACATTGGCTGCCACTTAAAGACATAAAAGTCTTTTAAAGGAAGTGCCACATTGTGAGTAAACAGATTTAATTTTCTCACAAGGATTTTTATTATCAATTTCTAAAGAACTACACATACATACTTTTAAAATATTCTCTCTAGCCGGAGAAGGAAGTAATCAGTAAGATGTCATAACAGTTGCAAAATAATTGATGGAAAATAGATGTTTGGGTATAGGAAAAATATTTTCCAATATCAACCAGTTCACTAGTTGAATCCAAATGGACTGTTGCTTGGAAATAAAGAAATCCTATTTCCAAAAATATACTGTGCAATATACAGTAGAACATGAATATTTCCTAAAGTTTACTGCATTATGTTGTTCCAGAATGCAAATAACTTATTTTAAATATCAAATTAACCTGTTTTTAATATTTTTAATAAAAGCTTGGATTCAAGTCCCTGTGTCATGATTAGTGTTTCCTGAAAATGTCATGCTGTTTGGTTTTGTGGTTTCTTTAAATCAGCATCTGTTAATGTGCTCTGTAGTAACTGAAAACAGTGAAGATGTTTCTGTCCCTATCAGTGAGGCCTGCAGACCAATTATATCACTTTTGGTCTAGCCTGCTGCATCAGCAGTTAAGTCTCTGATTGACTGAAGAAGTTGTTGCACTTCCTGGTCAGAGCAGTCTATAGAGCTCATTGTTTTCACCACAGGTTTGTTACTAACCTATCTGGTGTGTGTTTAGATAGATTGATGTCTGTGGAGACAGGAAACAAGGGCAACAGGGTGCATTGTCCCTGACTGTGGGGTGCGGGACAGAGGGAAGCAGGGTACAGCAGCCTCAGTTGAGGGACAGAAGACAGGGGCATCAGGATGCCATATAGTATTTCTAGTTATATGCATACATGATGTATTTTCACACAGAAACCCTCAAAGAACTGAATTTTGTGAGTTCATTAATACATGTTCCTGCAATAGCAGAGTGTAGCAGATACCTGTTTATCAATCTGACATGAAAACAAAATCATTCTCACATAAACCAATGTACGGAGCTACATCATAGACACATTATTTCTATGAATTAACAAAATTTAGATTTATTTTATATCCATTAAACAGCCCTGTGTTATATAGCCAGAAAACAATGCAGAGTTTTGATGAGAAAGAATCCACAGCTGTGATACAGACAAGGTGATTTCTCACAAACATTTATACCACTTCAGTTCAGCACTGAAACTCAAATGATCAACTATTTATGAGAACAGAATGATAGATTTTAAGCTAATCTATCTAAACACAAACCAGATGGTTTGTAACAGACTTGTAGTGAAAACAACTAGCTCTACAGATTGCTGAGACTGGGAAGCGCAACAACTTCTTCAGTCAATCAAGGACTTAATTGGTGAAGCAGCAGGCCTGACCAAAATCATGTCATTGCTCTGCAGACCTCTTTGATAGGGGACAGAAAAATCCTCACTGTTTTCAGTTACTGCAGAGCACATTAATAGATGCTGATTTAAAGAAAATTGTGAAACCAAACAGCATGAAATTTTCAGGAAACACTAATCATGACACAGGGACTTGAATACAAGTGAATTCAAGCTTTTATGAAATATATGAATGTGATCTTTAAAAGTAGTTCATGTTACAGCAACCATTTTCTACAGATGTCTTTTTATTCTGCATTGCATTGCAGTTTTATCTCATATGATAAGATATTAAGGTATTACATGATTTCATGTTCTCTCATTTGAGTGTTTTCCATTTTTAAGATTATAAATAAAGGAGAGTTCCATTAAATATAGCTGCACCTTGATTATTAGTAGTCTCAGCTACATGTGAACACCACTGTTTAACATTACATTTCTTGTGACTAACTAGTAAGCAGTAAAAAATGTTCACTGACCTAATGAGACACTGGAAACATTGGGGCTATCTCTAGGCCACAAAATCTAAGCTCTAACAAAGGATAAAATTAAATGTATCTTGTATAAATTTAATCTGGAAATAATACAAGCAACAGAGATCAACATTTGTATTTAAAAGGAGTGCTTAAATAACAAAGTCTTTATATATGTTTTAAACATGACTACTACTTTAAAGCAACAGTACAATGAAAAGTTTTTTTTCAAAATGTTAGTTTCAGCTGCAATTCATAAAATGTTAGCATATCTGACAAAATATTTTTCCAGGCATCTTCTATGCTGCTCACAATGATTTTTATTGTCACAATAATAGTCATCACCAAATCTACAATGGTATTTTTAGCAAATGTGGCAACCATATTTTTTCTTAAGTAAAATAATTAAAACATTTATTAAATACTCAAATTTTAGTGGAACTAGAAACTTTTACCACCAAATAAAACTGGAAGATGACTGGAATCTTATAGTGAAAACAGGATAAGGTCAACATTTTTGCCCAGTTTCATTGCACTGCTGCTTTAGATTCTGAGGATTTTGCAAGTAACGTTTGCTGCGGGCCTCATGCAATTATTTTTAATAGCTGGTGACAATGTTAAAACTTGTTTCTGAGTTCTGCCAAATGCCTTAATAACTGAGTTTAACATCACATGTTAAAGATAGCATTTAGTCTGACATTTTTAACAGATGGGCAGTAGCGTGAACTTGCTGGCAAACTTCTGTCTATTTTCAGTCATGATCACTCTCTGAGGTAGGCAACAGTTTTTATACTTATTTTTAAAAAGAATTTACTGTCAAAACAGCTTTTTAAAAATTTGCTTACTCCAGCTCATACTACTTAGGAGTCAACTCTTTGGCCACGCCACGCCACTTGTCAGACAGAAAATCCCTGCACCAGTTATTTTCAAAAGTAAAACATTGACATGCATGTGTCTTTGAGTTTTTAACACAGCTTCAGTGTGTGATGACCATATAAACTTCTCTGGCGTCCCTTTTGAGGAGTCTCGTCATCACACACCTTGGATATATAAAATTATTTCTGCACTTCAGAGATGCAACTCAGAAAACTGCATTATATATATGTCTTAAATGTCTTCATATCAGTTTGATCCTGATATAGTTGGAACATAGGAAATCTTGGAGTTGTTAGAGGACAAAGTGCTTGATGAAGTCCATTTCCTCTTGTCAGTTTAAACTGTATAGCAGTTACACTGTTCCTCCTACTAGGTATATTTGCAGTGGTGAGTCTATGTTATAGTACCTGTTGAGGCACTAGTTGTTCCAAAAGGTTACATCCTCTACCCTCCTTTCCTATTAAACTGCATAATACTACAGATTGCATGGAATAAATTTAAGTACTGTGTCATCAAATAGGTTAAAGAGTGGAGGAAAAGGGTTAAGTAAGCAGGGAAAAAATTGCATTCAGCTGAGTGCCACATTCAATCAGTACAGTGGCTGCTTGGTGGGGTAAGAAGTGGGAAAAGTAGGAGGTAGAAGGGGAGGGAACATGCTATTCAAATTGAAATAGGCAAAATGAGAGGGATGTTTGCAAGACTTGTGTGAATGAAAAGGCTGTGGAAGAAGTCTATGAATGTTTGGCAGGAAGAGAAGGAACAGAGAGCAGTATGGAGTTTATCCTAGCGGTCAGGAAAGTGGGAGAAAATGGCAGATCATCCAGTTGAGGTTTTACAGCAAAAACAAAATTAGAGAAGAAAGAGGTACAATGTGCAAAGATGCTGGGTTGCAAGAGACAAAGGTTACACTTGGGAGTGTGGGAAGGGCATTTGAGGGTGAAACAGTAAAATGAGTAGAAGAGATCCTGCCTTGTTATGGCAAAGATGGATGTGGGCAGCACTGAACACAACATCAGCATAGTCCAAAGTGGGAGTACCATGTTATTGATGATCTCCCAGCAGACCAGGTGTGTGAGGCATGATATGTTGCAGTACAGTGTTTCAGTTTTCGGTGAGTTTTTTTAATTTGTTTTATGGATGGCATTGATCATCTATATGGATGGAGAAATCAAGACTATGACACACACAAAGGTACTTGAAGTAGAGAACTTTTCAAGGAGGGACAATCCTGTGTGATGAAGACAAGGGTTGGATTATCTATTTAATCCTGAAATGCAGTCTCCCCTACACTATGCTGAGGTCAGGAGACTGAAAATCAAGAATCCGATGGGGACTTGCCTTATCACGAAGGGTTTTGCCCCTGCACCCCACTAACTAAAATAATCAACTCTGAAGGGGTGGACCTCAGAGTTGGTTGTTAGATTTGGGGAGTGAAATTTTTTTAAAGTTCCCGTTATGGGAACAGAACCACATCCCCAACAGCCTGCTGGCTGAGCTGTAGGAGTATTAGTGTTCCACACCATGGAGCAGCTTGACCAGCACATCACTCCACCTTCCTCATATGGTTATGCCAGGCGGAACCATGTTCCACTGGTGCAACCCAGCATTTCACTGAGTGAATTACAATTTCACCAGAGAAATTACATTTCTCTGTTGAGGCTGAAATGTTGGGGCATCACCAATTTTGGGATACCGATGACGGATCTGTACGTAATAGGGACCCTCAGCTTGGTATCCCTAAGGGTACCAAGAGTTGCAGTGAGTATGGCAAGGTGCTTCTTGCTGTCAAAGGCCATGGAAAGCATTTTTGGCATTGAGTGAGAGATCTGGGGTCAAGCAGAACCAGTGCTGCATGTTGTCAAAATCATACTACAGAATTTAGTTCTGATGGGTGGCAAAATGCACTATACAGTGCCACCTGCATACAAGTGGATATTTATCACAGAAATGGACTGACGTAAGGCTATTGAGAAAGATGGAGAGCATAACTGAGTCCAGGATGAATCAGCGGGGAAAATGGATGTCTTAAAAGCAAGAGACCAACCTGAATTGGAAATCCATCGCATTTCCTGGAAAATTACAATGGACTTGCAAAATCAGTAACACAGCACACTACTATCTTTATTGTCCTGATATCTACTTATAACATAATCATCCTGTTTACAATGCAGAAATGCTTATAAGACCCACTTGATTTTATACAGCACTATGTTTAAGTGAAATGTGACCTTTGCATAAAATTACATTGTAAGCTTGGGGTATGAGTGGTGGAAAAATAGAAAAAGGAATTAATGGGATATTTATCTATCTATCTAGCTAGCTTTCTGGCCATCTATCTATCTAGGGTTAGGTGCATCACCTGCAGCTGGTGCAGAATGCTGCAGCCAAACTGATCTTAGGATCATTGTATAGAGATCATATTACTCCTGTGTTACTGCAGCTGCACTGGCTTCCAATTACAGTATGTTGCACACCCTTCCAGATTGCTTTGTTAACTTACAAAGCCCAACATGACTTAGGACCTGACTATCATAAATACCTATTATCTCGGTGTACCCCAGTTGCTCTGTCTCTCTCCATTGAGAAATTATTGTCTGTCCTGAGACCACAGTTATAACAATCTGGAACATTCTCATTGGTGGCCCCATGATTTGGAACTTTTGCCATTCCATCTGAGGCATTTCACCTCAGTGGAGATGTTTAAAAAGGGACTAAAACGTTATCTTTTGAGTCAGCCTATAGTATTGAACCCTTAACAGTAAACTGTCATACCTCTGTTGCAAAATGTTATTTTTAAATATTTTATAAACAGTCTTTTATTCTATTAATTTAAGTTTTAATTGTCTATGAAGCACCATGAGCTTTTATGGATAGGGTGCTTTACAAATGAAATGTGCCATGCCCTTGCCCTTTCCTATCTGTTCTGGAGTGTTGGTTATGAGGATGGCTGCTACATTAACTTGCTGTTAATTTGTTCTCCTCTGCTTATTCTGTTTTCAGTGGATTTTGTTTTCTGGGAACTTCTGAACTGATTATTTTTGTTGTGTATCATGTGTTGACATTTCTTTTTGGGGTTTGTTGCTGAGATGCTTGTTTGCTGCTGTCTGTTTTCACTGGTTTCGGGTTAACTGGAGGCTGGGGTCTTATGGGCTGGTTTGGTGTCATCTGGTTGCTGGTTTCCATTGTGGAGTGTGCCAGGCAGCCAGCGATGGCTTTGTGTATTCATGGTGTTCCTGCATAGTTGGTGTTGCTCTTTCAGAGACTTTGCTGTTGGACCTCACCATCCTCAGTTTTTGCTAGGTTTCTGTTGCTCCTTTTGGTACTTTCCCTCTTGTTCTGCTATTTTCTTATATTGAAACAAAGAGTCTAACATGTTTTAATATAGGAAAACAGCAGGACAAGAGGACACAGCATGAGATTAGAGGAAGCCGATTAAGGGGTAATGTGAGGAAGTTCATTTTCACAAGAAAGAGTGGTGGGTACATGGAACAGCCTACCTCAGGAAGTGGTGGATATGAATACAGTGCAAGGCTTCAAACAGGCATGAGATAGGCATAAGGAGCAATACAGATGAGTATGAATAGATAGGCCATTGACAGAGTAAAGGCCTACGGCACATTCATAAGGTAGAAAATGGGCAGACTGGATGGGCCTTGGGTCCTTATCTGCCATCAACTTCTATGTTTCTATTGTTTTGCTTATCATTGTCTGGTAGTTGCTGGGGCTTGGGTTCCTCTCTGTTGCTGTCATCTAGTTGAAGAGTTTGGCATTTTGAAGTTCAGTTTTGTTTGATTTCTGCTTAGTATATGTTCAACTAAACAAATCAAAACAAAAACAAAAAACAACCACTTCTGTATTGCAAAGGAACCTTAGCAACATGTTGGGAATTTGAGGACCTCTGTGGATTCAGACAGAATTCAGGATCTTTTGAGAAACTATGTTCTAAATTATTCTTCCATTTTTTAGATATTGTATTTATGTAATTATAGATGGCAAAGCAGGTGTGTAAATGCTAACACTGCTAGTACTGGTAGTCTTAGCTTCTACCCATATATGACAAGATTATAAGACACAGTCTATCTCCACACATTACAAAGTAACTCAGTTTTATAAGCACTCAGCGGTCTAAATGGAGCATGGAGCATAGGGTGGGTGGGGAGGTAGGACAGTTATAGAGATTATGGAGCAGTCATCTCAGGCTATGTTTTGGAGGAGGAGACATTGCCCAATATGTAGGGCCTTCAAAGAACTCTATGCTCAGTTGGCAGCAGCAAGGGAAATATCCCAGCTGCAGCTCCAACTAAGCTGGTGCCTACTCCTTGCACCCCACTACCCCAGAGGACCAGTGACTTTGGTGGATAGAGGGTGGTGGGGAAGGAATGGGAGTTAATTGAGAGGTAGGGACAGTCACACAGCAGTCAGTCATACCTAGGAGATACCAATGGCAAATCCTTTGAATTCCTGTAAGAGGCACAGGTGACTGACTCTAACAGGAGATCTTGAGTCAGTGGGTGTTGAGGGGAAGTAGATAAAGTGACATCTGGGGCCAGTGGAGGTGAAAGTCAGTAGGGAGGATTCTAGTGATAGGGAACTCTATGGTTAGAGGCATGGAGAGGGTGGCAGGCAGTACAGGCTGATCGGATGCCTGCCTGGAGCATCAGCCATCTGGGATTGGGAAAGAACAGGGAGGATAGTGGAGGAGGGAGCAGGGGGTGCTGTGTACTTTGATATCAATGATCTGGTGAACAAGCCTGTGAGACTGTGAAGAAGGACTTCCAGAGGCTACTGTAAGAAACAGATTGAAGAAGCACTCAGTTTCCTTGGCCTCTCTGAGATCCACTGTGTCTGAAGTAGGGAGAAGGTGAAGCTGAGAGGAGGAAGGAGGAGATGAAAGAGTTCAATGGGTTGTTAAAAGAGTGATATCAGAACAGGGGTACCACCTTGTAGGGACTGAGGAACTTCTGGGACAAGTGACTCTTCAAAGGTGATGGCCTCCATGTAATAAGAAAGAGGACTAGTGCAATGGGACAGAAGTTTGACATCTACATTGGCAGATAGTTAAACTACCAGCAAGGGATGCTGGGGCTAGGGTTCCACAGTTGAGGTAGGTGAAGTTGAGAACCCAGCCATGAATCCCATAGGGATGGGGGCTAGGAGCACCAGAAGAAGTAGCAGAGTGGAATGAGTTCAGGGACTGGAAAGTGTAGACCAAATAGACCAGCAAAAAGGAAAACACAAAACACTATGATTACCAGGGAATTGTGATAGGGAAAATCTAGTCAAAACCAATAGGGATGGGAGATCACATTGTAGGGTAGTGTGCCTCAATACCAGGATTCTGGGTATTATAATTAATGAGCTCCAAACATTAGTGGCAGACTCTGGGCTGGATCTAATGGTTGTTATAGAAACTTGAGCTAATGGGGACAGCAGTTGGGGACCTGGTAGTCCCTACAACTTATGCAGGTGAGATAGAATGATGGGTAGAGGAGAGGTGGCCATTCATGTCAGGAAAGGAATAGAGCAGTGAGAAAAAAGTGTGGTACAATCACGATCCCACTAGACAATCTACGCTTTGTCAATGTGTTACTCACTAACTTGGAAAAAGTAGGCAGAGTGAGGGTTTGGGAGCCACTGGGGTCCAGCAACCACAATACTATATGGTTCAATTTGGTTCAATTCAACCCTGAGCAAGCTGCTATACTTTAGAAAGTGGATTTGAACCAAATGAGGGACTTAGTCCAGGTCAGGTTAGTTGGGATAGATAGCATCAGGTGAGTGGAAGAAAGTATGGGGTTATAAAGGAATCATTCTTGAGAAAACAAAACATTCTCAAGAGCAGCTATCAAGAGAAACAAGTATAAGAAACCAGTTTGGTTCTCTAAAAGGTCAGTGATGCAGTGAAAGCCAGAAGGCCATTATAAAGTACAAAGAAAACAGGAGATGAACAATGGGATGGGTATTAGGAAAAACTAGAGAGACCAAGAGGGCAGTCAGTTTACAAAGGTAGACATGGAACTCTGTGTTGGGGAGGGGATCAAGGAGGGGAGAAAACAATTTGCTTAGATACATAACAGAAAAAAGAAAAGGCAGTGGTGGGAATTTGTCAGGCTAAAGGAGGCAGCAGAGTAATAGAGGAAGATGGGCATAAAGCAGCCTTGCTGAACGAATAGTTCTGCTTGGTATTCACTAGGAATAACAGTGGGCCATAGCCAGAGAGCAGGATAAAGGCAGCTGATAGAGAAGTTCCAGAAATGAAGCTGCAGAAATATACTAGTGAAAGAATCAAAAAGGGTTAGAAGCCCTCAGGGTAAACAAGGCCTGGTGCCAGATGGGATGCATCCCGGGGTGCTAAGTGAATTGGTATTGGTGTTAGCTGAACCCCTAGTGTGGCTGTTCAATAGCTTTAGCAGCAAGGAGTGATTCCCAAGGACTGCATAATGGCAGTAGTAGTTCTGCTGAACAAGGAGGGTCAAGGAGCAGTCAGGAAACTATAACACCATCAGCTTTATCACTGTGGTAGGAAACTGATGGAGACACTAGTCAAAGAGGACCTAGTTGAATACCTGAAGGAAAATGGAGTTCTGGATAACAAGTACTAGAGCATAGCTTTGTGGCAGGGAGGTCCTGGCAGACTAACCTGATAGTATTATTTGACTGAGCAAGCGGAGAAGTTAACAAGGAGCACATAGTAGACTTACAGTACTTCAACTTCAGTAAAGGCATTGAATTGGTGCCACACCAAAGATTGCTGAAGAAGATGGTGGATCTGGGCACAGCAAGAAAATAGTAAGGTGGGTAGGGTGGTGGTTGGAGGAGGAAGCAGAGTTATGGGTGAATGGGGTCAGATCAGTGGAAAGAGAGGTTGCCAGTGGAGTACCATAGAGGTCTGTTCTGGGCTTAGTCCCCTTCAATATGTTCATCAGTGACATGGGAGAGAGAATTCAGGGCAGATTGTATCTATTCACAGATGACAGTAAACTTTTGTGCCAAGTTTACAATGTGCAGGGAGAAGATTTATCTATCTATCTATCTATCTATCTATCTATCTATCTATCTATCTATCTATCTATCTATCTAATCTATCTATCTATCAAATCTATCTATCTATCTCTCTGTTAGATTGTCAGCCGGGTAAGAACCAAAGAGCATCAAATGCCCATTTTCATGGGGGACCCAAGTACAGTGTACAATAGCAAATAGTGTAAATTCAAAACAAGATAACAAGGTAATGTACAACTTTACAATATATACAATCAAGTAACAGAAAAGAGAGGGTAAAATAGGATAATGTACAGATTTACAATATATACAATCAAATGAAACACAAAGATTTGAGCATATTCATGGAATGAGCTTTCAATGCGGTTTTAAACCTAAAACAAGTTATAATTTGATAAAATTCTTAGAAAAGAATTCCAGTCAACAATTGACTTGTATAAAAACAATGTTGCTCCTACAACTGTTCGATAACGAGGGGTTTTATGTTCCTGCTTTTAGATAAGTGTGTTACATAGAAACATAGAAAGTGACATCAGAAAGGAGCCATGCGCCCTCTAGTCTGCCCATAATCCTACCCTTCCATTAACTGCTTGTCAGTGTTATTTTGGGTTTAACAATTTTTATTATTTTATTATTTGATAGACACACACATATCTCAAAATAATAATCAAAGCCAGGCCAGGCCCCATCCATTGAAGGGAGCTGGACCGCAAGGATAGACAAAACAATACATTACAGTACATACAAAGATCCATTGGTGCAGGCAGTAGGAATACATAGGAGGACCTAACATCACATGTTAAAAAAAGAGAACGGTTAATGCAAAATCAGCCTGAGTATTTTGCACCTGAAAACAAACAATACATGATACACTTAATAACCATCCGGCTAGGGTAAAATGAGTTGGATTGCCGGACCAGAGCCATAGCAGGTACAGCATGTGTGTGCCTAAAAAGGATCCAGTGACCATATCAACTATATACAAAATGGCAATCTTCACTAGCTGAAGGGCAGTAAAATGAGTAGCCTGGAGTCATGAGAAGAAGGGGCACCACCTCCACAAAAGTTAGCAACCTGAGCCAGTAGGACTGGCATGTTGAGGGATATTCGAGAGGGACATTATGGCAGAATTTAGATTGCAGGAAGGGTGACCAGCATTTCTCAAAATGGTCTATAGAGCCAGCCAAACGCTGGAGATCCTTTCAAACATAGCCCCTGGGCTAGTGCCAATAAAATTCTTGAAAGGATGGCGTCACAGGATTTCAATTAATTAAAATGGGTTGTTTGGCCACTGCTCCAACAGCAGTAACCCATAAGGCCCCAGGATTGGATTTAGGGACATTCGGCTGTGCACATCCAAGAAGCAAAGGGTGGATCATGCTTGTGTCTGGGAAGATTTGCTGGCACATACCCTAACTGAAGACCAGAAGGGTGCAGCATAGGGCAGTCCCAGAGAACATGAAACAAATGCGCCCACCCTTGCCACATCTCCAACAATTATCATTTGGCAGGAGACCCATCTTGTGGAGCTTATTAGGTCCTTATAGTACCTGTGACTGGTCTTGTTCATAATAAGACGGTGCCCCCATCCCGACAGGCCTTATGTGCTCTGAACCAACTGTGCCTCTACTGCCAGTTCAAGATTGAGACCTGAAGGTCTCTTTCCCATTGCACTTTGGCCCACTGAGTGGGGTCTGAGGTAGCATCCCTAAAGGGAGTAGAGCAAGCTGGCCACGCTTTGCACTTCTTCCTCCAGACAGCTAACGGTGAGGTAGGTGCTGCCCTCTCCATCTCGTGGAGCATTAGGGCAAGTGAGTAATAGCATCCCTAATCTTCAGGTATCTCCAGAAATGAGATGGGGAGACCAAATCTTTCTTTCAGTGACTCAAAAGTATCTAAGGTGATACTGTTGGAAGCAGCAGATCCTGGATCCTAGAATGCCTTTGGCCTCCCAGTATTTCAGTGAATGGGAGACCTCCCTATCTGAAGGGCTGGTTGTTCCACAAGGCATATATCTCCACGGGGTTGGGTCATGCCCCAGAATTGAGAAAGCTTGTTTCCAATACAGAATAGAGACCTGCATAGGAGGAGAGAGGACCTGGAATACTTTCTTCTTGTTATAGAGTACCACCACGGTGAGGGGCCTGGCCAGTGAGCCTCTAAATGGAGCCAAGTTGGAGAGGTCAGACCGATCTTGGTGAACCATCTGATAGTTTGAGAGATAATGAAGGCCATATGGTATCTTTTAAACCAGGGAAGGCCCCATCCACCCTTACTCCAATGTTGGCGAAGCTTGTGTTTACTGAACTGAGCAGGGCCCCTTCCCATAGGAAATTCCCACTAATGCATCCAATTTCTGAAACCATCTTTGGGGATAGCCATGGGCAGGTGAGCTAATAGATATAGTACTCTGGGGCAGCCATCATTTTGATGGAGTCAATTTTGCCAGCCAACGACAGCCTTAAGGCTTTCCACCTCCCCATGTCCTGTTTAAGGACTCTAATAACATCGTAAAATTAGCAGACATCATTTTCCTATATTGAAATGGAGAATAATACCCAAATATTTTACGCCATTAGGGATCAGTGGAGGTCTCTATTTATGAAGTCGGTCCCAGGGTCCTGGAATTCAGCGGAAGCACCTCGGTTTTGGAGTGATTGATCTTAAGTCCCAATACCTGGCAAAGGTAGCCAGAATCTCAAGGATACTGTCAATCACTCTAGCAGAGGCCTCCATAGTGATAAGCAAGTCGTGAGCATATAAGAAAGTTTTGAAGGTGCTACTACCCACTGAATCCCAGGAATGTTAGGTGATTCCCTAAGAGCAATGGCCAATGGTTCAATAGCCAGTACAAAAAGGAGAGGAAAGGGGCACCCCTGTCTGGTACCTTTTGAGAGAGAAGGACGGAGACATGATCCCATTTGTTAAGACCGAGGCCATAGGGGAGGATAGCAATTTTACCCAGGAAATAAAACCAGGCCAAAACCCATTTTACAGAGAGTGTGAAACAAAAGGGCCACTGAACAGAATCGAATGCCTTTTCAAAGTCAATTGCTAGGGCCACGAGGATTTACCAGATAATGTAGTATGATGTACAAGTGACAGCAGCTATCTATGATGATCTGAACCTAGATGCCCCTGAATAAAACCCGCTTGGGAAGGGTGGATCAGATCACTCATAAGATGCTTCTAGCCTACTGGCAAGAAGCCTGGCCAGGATTTTAGCATCTGCATTAATAAGGGATATAGGGCGGTAGCTAGCTAGGAGTAGAGGATCCTTCCCTTTTCGGCAGCACTGTAATAGTAGCCTCCTCAGGGATGGAGGGAGAAACCTACCTGTAGTGAATGACAGAACATCCTAATCAGGTAAGGGCAGATTAATTCCTTTAATTTGTAAAATCAACAGGGAGGCCATCCTTTCCTGGGGCTTTCTGAGAGTTCAGGGATACAATGGCCTGCTCCACCTCTGCCTCGGTGATAGATGCCTCCAATAGTCTAGCATCAGAAGCCATTAGTCTGGGAATAGGGAGTTTCCCCAAAATTTTTGAATACTCAGGGGTGGGAGGGTGGGAAACAGAATATAGAGCCTCGTAAAACTGAGCCATGATTTTACTTATCCCTTATGAGAGTAGATCGAGACCCCATGTATATCTTTCAACGCATGGATGGTACGAGATGCCTGTTGTTGCTTAAGTCGATAAGCCAGAAGTTTACTAGCTTTCCCTTCCCAGTAGGAATGACGCAGCTGCCTGAGATTTAATTCCGCCTGTCGGGTCAGTGGGCATTCAAAGAAATCCTGGTGCTATTCAGCTGAGCTAATAAGGACTGTGATGGAGTTGAAGACTTATATTGGGCTTCCAAAGAAGCTAACTGCTGTTCTAAAGCCCTTTGGTCAGTTTGGCCTCTTCCGCCTAGCAGAGGCGTAGCAATAATTCTGCCCCGAATGGTGGCCTTCAAGGCCTCCCAAAGCCTGAGTTATTCACTTCCCTATTATCATTGGATTCCCAATAATCCTGTACCACAGGCCCCAGCTAGCTGAGAAAAATTGGCATCCTCAGTTAACAGGGGTCCGGCCGCCATATGGACGTAGGGATGGGGTCAGTGCCCAATTGGATCCTCAGCTCTATGGGAGCATGGTCTGAGACAAAATGGAGTGCATATCAGTGCTGGTAACCATCTCATAAAGGCCTGATGAAAGGAGCCAGAAATCAATCCTACTAGAAGATCCATGGACCTGGGAGTAGCAGGAGTAATCATAAACACCTGGATGCATAGTTCTCAGGCATCCAGCAAAGTATGCTCTGACATTAATGCCTGAACCGCTTTGAGTGCCTGCCTGTGAGGTTCAAGAGTTTTGTTGCTTCTGTCCATAGCAAAGTCTAAAACTAAGTTAAAGACCCCACCCATAACTACCGGAGCATTAACACCATTAAAATCAGTAAGGGCCTGGTTTAAAGTGAAAAGAACTGAGGGCAATCTTGATTGGGGCATAGAGATTAGCAAGAATCAAAAGAACCCTCAGGGTCTCTAACTCTGCCAGAATCCATCTTCCCTCCTTGTCCTGTTTATGACGCTTCACTTTCCACCCCAAGTTCTTGTGAAGTAAAATAGAAACTCCCTCTTATGGCCCTTAGCTGCGCTTATGAAGCTTCATGCCAACCCATTCCCGCTTGAGCTTCATAGCCTCACATGAGGACAGTCTTGTCTCTTTGAAAACACCACCATAGGTCGCAACTTCTTTAAGTGGAGCAATACTTTTTACGCTTTAACTGGTGAGTTGAGCCCCTCACATTCCAAGAGACAAATCTAGTCCCCATGCACCAATAAACTAACATGGCTGAAGGGAAATACAAGAGGAAGCCCCACCCAAGTATGCTGTGACCTGTAGACCCAGACTCCCTATCCACTCCTAAAATAGCAGAAGTAGCTCTAGGATTCAGATTGCCATGAGAGTACATAAAACAGCATTGTACAACAGTAAATCCATGGGCAAAATTGCCCTTAACAGCAGAAAAATAACCTATTACTGACTATCCAAAACAACCATACCCTGAACCCATCCCCACCCACTACCCAAACCCAGAAACAGTTCCATCTGAGACCAGCAACAGCTGAACGATCGACCCACCAGAGGCCCAGATACCAGCGAGGTCGCTGGGGTAGTGTAGCCGGAGACTACACTAAACAGAGAGGACTTTCCAAATCTGAGATCACCCACCCCCGACCCCCTAGCATCAATTGAGTCCTCCCACCCACAAAGTCACTGCTAGATAGAGAGAAAAAACACACAAGATGCCCCCAGCTCCCCGCACAGGGCCAGGCAGTGAGATAGTCATTGTTAACATCGGTTAGCCTGCACACGAGTCTGGATATTCCACATGTAAGGGAGTGTGCTCAGCAGTCCAAGTGAAGTCCTTCACAGTCCTGATCCAGAAGAACCGAAGAGATACCAGATATTGAGAATGCTCCTTCTAACCAAACTTCAATTAGGGGAAAGAAGGAACAAGAAAGGGATCAAGGTGGAGCAGCTTGATAGCAGACTTATACCACAGAGGCATCATAGGCAGCATATGCCAGTCCGAGAGAAGGGCAGCAGAGAGATGAACTGGGGGCTTGCCCATGGCCACCTTAACTGGGAGCGCTTCCTCTGTAGGCTTAAAGTCCTGCTGATTATTCAAACTGTATGGAGCATCCCGGAGGGGTCTTTAACCTCTGACTTAGAAGTGATCCTGAGACCTTTGGACCCAGTAGCCCTAGAGGAGAAAGATTGGGAGGGCAAGGGGAGGTAGCTAGGAGCCTTCCGTTGGCAGATCCATCAGCGGCTGATATTTATTGTTACTCATGTCTGGCTTGTAAGAATCCTGAGAGGCAGATGACTCTGAGCTTCCACTATGGCTCCTTGACCAGAGACGGGAGTCTTATCGATGTGTAGCCCATCGAGCCTTTGTTGCCTCCTATTCCTTCATTTACCACTACCGTCCAAGGGCTTAGATGGAGATGTAGATGGAGATGGAGATGGGTAGTTATGGGTGCACTGGGTCAAACTGTGAATCTGGGGGTTGTGGCCTCAGACCCTGTGGTGTTACTTCCATCGGCATGGGCCTATTGCAGGAGCCAGTGAGCCAGAGGGTTCCATGAAACAGCCCCAGGACAGTTTGGGGACCTGCTCTGAGAGGAACTGCTCCGCAGCAGTGGGGTTGTCGAAGATTCTGGGAGCCCCATTGTAGATGATTTTAAGTGAAGCTGGGTACGCAAGGAGTATTGAGCCCCAATTCAGCACAGGCTCTGCGGGCAGCTGTGAAGGCCCGGACGTCTATTAGTAACCTCCTGAGAGTAGTCAGCAAAAATCTGTATTCTATGCCCTTTCCAATATAGCTCCTTTTTGGTACGTGCCAACTTAGTAATCATCTCGATCTTGAAAACGGAGGAAGCGAGCCAGGATTGTGTGCGGGTGAGCCCCAGCCTCAGGCGAGGCGTCAGAGTTCTATGGGCCCTGTCGATTTCAATTGGGGCCTTATCAGGCCAGTCCAGCAAAGCAGGCAACTCTTTTTGCAGGAAACTAATGGCGTCGGTTCCTTCACACCCCTCTGGGAAGCCCACTATCCGCAAATTATTCCAGCGACTCCGATTCTCCAAATCCTCCACCCTGCCCCAAAGTAGTTGAATAACGTGCTCCTGCTACTGGAGCCAAGAGCTCACTTTGTGCCATCCATCCTCTGCTTCGCCAGTCTATGCTCAGTGATACACGCCTGCTGAGCCAAATCGATAATGTCAGTCGATTTTGCTTAGCCGCCACATCAAGTTTGTCCATTCATTGTAAAATCTCAGAGAACATTAGGCGGATTTCGGGCATATCACCCGGTGCTGGTTAGTCTCAGTTACCGACTCCATCTAGTTGAGCAGTAGGCCTTATTGTTCAACCCCACGCAACGGAGGGAGATAGCCTACGCAACCAGATCAGCTGAGAGTGCAAAACATCAAATCTCACCATGCATGAACTACCTGGGCATAGATACCAAATAAATCACGCCAATTTGGGTTGAAGAACTCTGGATAAACAGGCGGATTATCAGGGGTTAGGCAGGAGCTCAGAGCTCAAGCGTCCATTCGGCTCGGTGGTAGCCATGCGCCCGCTTGTCAGTGTTATGATGCCCTTGTATCTATCCCACACCTTCTTGAAAGTCTCCACTATTTTTGCCTCCACTGCCTCCTGTCTAATGCAGTTCCATGGATCAACCACTCTCTCGGTGAAGAAGAACTTGCATGTGTTGCTTCTGAATCTGCCCCTCTAGTTTCATGCTGCATACTCTGATGAGTAGGAAGTTAAAGAATTCTTAAAATGGAACATAACAGAGCCACTGTGAAATCTACAAAACATTAGAAGCCTGAGATAGAAACATTGTGCCTCAAAAGGTAGGCCAGGTTAATTTTGAATATAGGTAACAATGACGAAGTACAATGTGGACTTAAAGTGACAAATTGGCAAACCTGATTAGAAAGGACCTCAATTCTTTTATCATAGTTTTACTAGCTGCAAAATAGATTGGAAGGCCAGAATCAATAAGGGATAGTAGCATAGACTGGGCCTGTACTCCTGTGTATGAAAGCTACAAACAATTTCTAATTTTATACAATAAACACAGCCTCATGGGAGCATTCTTAATCAAGAGATTGATATGATCGATATGACCAATTCAACACCCCACTACCCATCTCCTCCCTTGAGACCATCTCAATTAACTTCCTTCTCGGAGCAGATACAATGCACAGTCAGCGTGGTGTACCTGCCACCCTCCTTCTCACCCCATGATCTTGACCTCTTCCTCGATATCAAGACCTCCCTCTCCCAAGGGAGGGATTGATCATCCTTGAGGATTTCAACCTAAACTGGCTGTCCCTCACTGTGACTCACCAAGAATCCATACTTGGTCTTGGTCTACACCAGATCATCACTGAACCTACCAGAACCAACTACAAAATTGGATCTCAGTCCTCATTGATTGGGTCCTGGTCTCACACCCTCTCATGTCACCACCTCTGGAGTTCTTCCCAACTCAGTCAGTGACCACTGTGCTGTATTCTGCTGATGGTCCACAAAACACCCCCACCCACACAAATTCATCCAAACCAGGCAATTGAAGAAGTGGATGCCTCCAAGTTTTCTAAGCCACCCTAGTCCAAGACTGGTCCTTCACTGAAAACATTTCTGACATTTGCAAAGTGCTTAAAGCCTTTAGCAATAAGTTCCTCCCCTCTGTGACCATTTCATCTTGTTTAAAAAATCAGGGTTAAGGGTTCTAGCCAAGAATGGGTCACCCACGAGCTTCACAAACTAATGAGGAATAGGGACCGAGCCTGGAAGTTAAACAGAAACACAAACCCCCAACTCCTTCAAGATTTCAAAATCCTCAGGAACAGGTGCAAATCTTCCACAAGATCTGCTAATCCTTCTTCATCCTGGAAAACAATGTGCTGTCCAGGGAACCTTAGGAGGACCTGGAACATTCTTAACAATCTTATCGGTAGGGAATTTCAAAATCATATCTGTCTTACCTCCAATGGGACAACCACCACTGAACCAAGTGAAATAGCCTCCCTTTTCAATAAATACTTCGGTGACCTCACCAGTACAAGCTCAGCTCCACTCCTATCTCATTTATCCCTGCACTCCTCCCAGTCTCCCACCCTAAGTTCCATTTCAGGTACTCAACCCTGGTGAAGTGGTCAAATTAATCAATACAAATGACCCAAGACCATCCAAGGGTGCAAACAACATTGACTTCAGAGTTCTCCATCTTGTCAGTGACTCCTGGCCATCCCTTTTATTAACATCCTCAACCACTCCTCTGCACGGGTCCTTCCCAAAAGCTTGAACTGCACCATTATTAAAAATCTTCACAAATCTGGTTCCAAGGATCTAGTATCCCAACTACCATTCCATCTCCCTCCTTGCCCTTCTCCAAAATTTTAGAGAAAGTTGTCCAGAGGCAAATGTCGAATTTCTGTCCAAATACAACCTGCTCACAGAGGCCTAGTATGGGTTCCATGCGACACAATACCAAAACTGCCCTCATCAAGTTCACCCACTCCATAGACAAAGCTAACAATGAAGGCCTCTATACCAGTGCTACATTCATAGACCTCACCAAAGCCTTAGACCTCGTTGATCATGAAGTCCTCCTCCATTCCTGGCTGGCCTTCATGTCTCACCTGAGATCTGCCTCTGGTTCAAGGATTACCTAACGGGCAGATCCCATCGCATCATTATTGGTGGTGTCCTCTCTGAATCCTGCCCCATCAAATATGGCATCCCCAAGGGTCCATTCTGGCCCCTTTTCTTGTCTCTTTGGTCATTAACTCCTGTATGACATTTGCACTACCTCAGAACTCATTCTCTATGCTGATGGCGCAGTCCTTTTTCTTTCAGGACAAAACCCCAACGCCTCATTAACAAACTCCAATTTGATTTTGCAGACTTCACACCTGGTTCATGTCCAAAGATCTCATACTCAGTTCCAAGAAAACTAAGTTCATGGTTTTCTCCAGCCCCACAAACCCCTTGGCTTTGACCTCTCCCTCTATGACAACCTTGGTAAAAGCCATTGAAAGAGTCAGTGAATTCAAATACCTTGCTTACTCCTCGATAGCCACCTCAATTTCGATGCTCACACTAGCCTCACAATCAAAAAGCCCACCAATGACTCAGTATCCTCCACAGAACCAAGCATTTCCACAACAGGGAATCCATCCCCTTAGTCTCCAGCTTCCTCCTTCCTATCTTTGACTATGGTTCACTTGGCTCCTCCCCGCCTCTCCATCAAAAATTTCTCCAGACTTCAAGCCTTTACCACAATGCTATCCACTTTGCCTCTGGTCTCCTAAACTCACACACCACTGTGACCTTTATAAGCTCACCAGTCTGCCTCCCTGAGGCCCTCCTCAACTTCAAGATGGCCACCTTCTTCAAACTATCTATGGACTGCCCCGATTCCTCACTTCTCTCTTTCAGACAGCCACCATCATCAGGACCACTAGACTGTCCTCCACTCTCTCTTTCACTGTTCCTTTCTGCCAGATCACTCAAGGCCAGAAAACACTCTCTTTATGGGACCCAAGCTCTTCAACTTTCTCCCTCTGGAACTAAAACTGTGTCCCTCCACAAATGCCTTCAAACACAACATTAGGAGACATTTCTCTCCCACCAGCACCTGCTTGCAGCCCTAATCTGGCTCCCATTCTGCACTTTTTTCCCTCATTCTCTGGTTATCCACCTCAGGCACTTACCCTCTCTTTCTAGCACTTGTAGTATTGTTAATCCACCTAGGCTAGTTTTTAGATTGCACTTACATTTTTTGTTTCCACTGTCATATTAAATTATTGTTAACCCCTCACTGAATGCTTAATGTCACCTTGTATTTGTTAATTCACCAAGGCTAGTTCATGATTTGCCCTTTAGTCTATATTATCCTAAATTTATGTACCATTTTATTAACCCTCACTGTTAGTTAAATGTTTAAGTCTATGTCATGCCCCATGATTGTTGTATGCACAGTAACTGGATGCTTGTGTAAACAGGCAGCAATGATCACATGTCTTTCCAGTATAACCAATAAAATGAAATGAAATGATGGTTAAATGACAAGGAACTATCAAGCATGAGTCCCAAGTATTTGAATTTACCAACCCTCTCTATTGGCTTATTATAGATGTCATGGATTGTTAGAGCTGTTGAATTACTAGACAATTTAATACCAGGCCCAAAGATGATAAACTTGGTTTTAGTAACATTCATGACCAACTTAGTTTAAATCATCCATCTTTGTATCAAAGAGAAATCATTCTCCACCTTAGCCATTAGGGATGAGGCACAAGAATCATTAGGATGTAAAACTATATCATCAGCATACAAGAGGATATGGGTGCTAGCTACTGTATACCATTGCTACAGTGAGTATAAGACAACAAAGACCAGTACAGTGATAGAATTGGCTGTTCGCTGTACTGGTCCACAGTCCTACTGATGCCGCTGTCTCCAGGAGTTTGCCCTCTCCCAAAACAACTCTGACTCAGAGTTGGTAATCTGTAGTGCAGGGGAGCAGGGGCATGGCCCTGGTTTGGGGAGTGGGGGCAAAGCCCACCCCAAAAACACTTTGCTCCTGGATGGCACAATGCCGACTGTTGGTATTGTGCCATTGCTTGTAATGGCATTCAACAGGATTCCTGTTGATGTGACATGGTAGAACCACTAGCAACTACTTGTGGTAGGTCATTTATAAACAAACTAAACAGAATCAGGCCCAAGATTGATCCCTGGAGTACTCCAATGTTTACATCTCTAAGTGAAGATTTTACAGCACTTAAGGCAACCCTCTGTTTTCTATCTGTTAAGTAATTAGAAAACCAAAAGACCACACTGTTGGAAAACCAATCAACCTAGGCTTAATCAACAGTAAACTATAACTTGACTAGGTTGAATGACTTTGATAGGTCTAAAAGCAGTGCAGTGGTCATCTCTCCCTTGTCTATGCTCTCACATAGGAAATCAGTCAGCTCTGTTAAGGCTGACAGAGTACTATGGTCTGGTCTAAAGCCATGCTGATAAGGTGTGAGAATGTTCTGTTGATGGAGATAATCCTTTAGCTGATCCAACACAATTCTGTCAAGGACCTTGGATAGTGGGGATAATAAAGAAATTTGCCTATAGTTCTTGAGTGATGTTCTATCACCTGATTTAAATATAGTACTACGGTTGCCTGTTTCCATAACCTAGGAACTGTTCCAGAGATTAAAGAAAAGTTCAACAGGAAATGTTAGGAATAGCCATAAGGTAATTTGTAAGTGCCAGTAGTTTAATGTCAGTTAAATTATCCCCATTATGGATTTTACATTAATGTCTTTAAAATAATTGGCCATTTATTCTAAGCAAATAGCATGAAATTTAAACCTCTGGTGCACTGATACGCGTGGAGTGACATCAGAAGTAGCACCACCAGAGTTCAGTCCTGAAATTAAATCAGACATATTGCAAAATTGAAATTCAATTCCTCAGCCATTTCTTTTGCATCCACAAGTTCACCGATACAGGAATTCAAAGAGGTTATAGACGATTCTGTGATGTGCCTAATAATTCATTTAGTATTTCCCAACTTTGTATTGGCTTGTTTACACTAGTGAACTGTTGCTTTTGAAAATAACTTGCTTTGTACTTCCTAACAGCTGTTTTGCAACGATTTCTAAGCCATTTGCAGTGATTTAGCGTTTGAGTTGCACTCTCCTTCTTAAAGGTTTTCCAGGCTTTATCCGTTCAGTCATCAGCATTAATAAATCAGGGTAACCCAAGCATGATTAATGTGTTTTTACACGTAATTACTTAACAGGTACAAATTGATCGTAGATGCGATTAAATTCAGCTGCTATAAACTCTAATATTGTATCAATCTCAGTAATATTAGTCAGATAAGACCAATCTAGTGCAGCAATTTGGAATCTAAATCCATTTACATTGAAGCACATAGTTGAACGTGAGTATATAACTTTAGGTGGAGATGTGGTTTCTTAGCCCTCCAATAACAGTGAACTGGGCTACGATCACTTATTGAATCAGAAAGTGATGAAGCAGAGTATATTCAGTATGGCCTATTTGTTAAACTCCAATCTACAATTGTTCCCGCATTGGATTTATAATTTATGCAAGTGGGACTATCAATCAGCTGAGTTAGGTTCAATCCTGTTAGCCTATCTTTAATTTTTTATTGCTATTTTTCCCCCTGGGTTGGGGACATGCAATGACGCCCTGCATCCGCCCTGCCCCACTCAAGTAATGGTGCTGGTATGGAGGTACCACCAGCCTCTGCCAGAGGTCCATGTTGTGCCAGACACTCTACCCCTCCTCCGGAGAAGGAGAGCAGTCCCAGCGATGCTCAATCCTTCTCCCCGCCAGCTCTCTGATGTCCCGAGTCTGTTCCAGAACCCAGGTCATCAGCCGACGGGTGCCTTGCCCTGTGCCATCAGACTGGCTTGATCCTATCTTTACTTTTAATATTAGCTTTATCAATCCAATTTATAGTGGCATCACCTAGTAAGATATGTTCTTTAGTGTGTCCATAGGTACCAATATATTTAGAAAGCAAAGTAAGTCCCTCTTCAGATAAGCTTGGGGAAAGTAAATGTGCCAACATATAAATGTGATAGATAGTGCCCCTTAACTTTATTATCCCCAGTAATATTTGGGACACTATCCTGACTAGATGCAGATTTAACATTAATATTTCCAAAAACTAGCAGCAGCAAAAAGGATCTGTACATGTTTAACATTAGCAGCATTCAAGTATTTGATTTCACCCTTAATAAGAAATGTACTTGTTTCAAAGGATAAAGGTTTAACACAGAGCCAAACACTGCTCTCATGGAAACCCTGTTCACCAAAACACAGGCTGCCTCTATGTCCTGATATGGAAACAAAGAACTGTAACACACATTATCAGATATTGAAGCCTTACCAAATATAGCATTATTTAAAGTGATAAACAAGTAATAGCATATTGCAGTGTTCCTATGAAGAGAGACCTGCAAAGGCTAGAAAATGTGTTAGAAGTACAGCAAGTGAAACTCAGAGCCAAGAAGTGCAAAGTGATGCACTTAAACAAAACTCCACAGCAGAGGATTGATGGTAGGGGTTCAGCTTGAAACAACATCAGAGGAAAGAGAACTAGGAATCATCATTAGTGACTACAGTACCATAAAGAAACCAGGCAATGTAACAAAGCCTTCAGCAAGGCTAACAGGAAGCTAGGGTGCATTGGGAGGAAGTTCAACAGTAGGATACAGGGAGGTTCTGTTAACTATGTATAGGTCATTGGTGAGGCCACACATGGAGTACTGTGCCCAGTTCTGGAGACCCCACTTGAAAAGAACAGGGACAGGCTATGGACAGTAAACCACAGGGTGACCAGGATGACTCAGGACCAGGAAGGCAGAGCCTATTAGGATTAACTAAAGGCACTGAACATGTATTCACTTAAAACCAGATGATAGAGGGGATATAAAAGAGACCTTCTAGTTCATTGCAGGAATAAATAAGGTGACCTTTGAAGAGCTATTTACCAGGAACAGAGAAGATAGGGCATGGGGTCACAATTGGAGGTTAATGGGGAGAAGGTTTAACAAGGTTGTAAGAAAGTATTCCTCAGGCTTCTTAACTGTTTCTCCGTATTGATGCTATTTTAATTCTTCTGATTCTACAGCAATGTTATAGTTGATAGTGGCATGAAAGGTATACTGATGTATTTACATATAGTCAATGTCATTAATAGGGTTTTATGTACTGTACAAAATATTTCTTGCCGTGTTTTGCATGTGTGAATCATGCCTGTAAGGGGTCATGCAACCCAGTGCACCCACCTGATTGCCAAATGTTAAATAAATAAAGTATAATTTTACAGAAAGAGTGATTGAACCATGGAATGGTCTGCCAGCGGAGGTAGTAGGTGGAAAACTATAAATGGCTTCAAACATATGCCAGCTACTTTGGCTAGTCACTTATGGATGATTGCTCATCCAGTTCTTCTTCACGATCCTCTGTTTTTGTAGTCTGTGTCATATTGGTAACGAAGATTTTGATGTATTCTTGCTACTATATATTATTGTATTATTTTTCTTCAGTTTTATTGATTAATCTTGAGTGGTAGTTATTCGATACTGTATTATGCTATGTGGCTCACCTGTGTCTTTATAATATTCTTCAATAAAATTGAAATATAAATGGCTTCAAACACTGCTGGATACAGCAACAGGTATAGTAGCTAGAAAAAAAATGGAGGTTGTTGGGCTGTTAACTTTTTCCATAAAGTTAGAGGCTATAAGGTGCTGCATAGTGACGGAAAAGTAATTGACTGTGTGTCTAGATAAGGCACATTTCACCAGCACTCTTAAAACTGTGCATATGCCCTTTAATTAGTGTTACTTCAAATAAGTGTAGATGCCAAATACCAGCATGTTCAAATGGGTATAGAAAATGCATAAAAACATATGCAAACTGTTGCAAATAATGCTTCTATTCCTAGCATAGAACAGTCAGAAATCAATAGGTAGTTTTGTAAAGATACAGTATTTTACCCCAGGGCTCCTTATTTTACATGTTCTTCGTGGCTCTATTGCCTAATCCACATGCCTAATCCTCTCTTGTATGGTCTGGTGTCCTCTCTAATGTTCTTTTTGCAGGACTAAACAGGACTCTGTGAGCAGGATCAGACCCTCATATCCATGATTCAGAAATACTCAAAGTCTGACCGCCCATGTACTGTATACATGAATAGCTGCTTGGCTCCATGGCTAACTCTGCCTCCTTCTTTCCACTCACGCTGCTGGGCGGACAAGCTTGCTGACATTTTGGGGTCACATGACCCATCTTCAGAGCATGGGTGGCAGACTTTGAATATTTCCTGAACTGTGGATATGAGGGTCGGATCCTGCTCACAGAGTCCTGTTTTAGTCCTTGAAAAGAACTTTAGAGAAGGGCACTGGACCACACAGCAGAGAGAATTAGGGTATGGATTAGGCAGAAGCCACAAAGAACAAGTAAAATAAGGAGCCATGGGGTAAAGTGCTGTATCTTTACATGGGTTGGAAGGACAGGGGGCACAGGTGGGTGGTGTTTCCAGGCATGACACTGGGGAGCAGGTGCCACAGGTGATAAAGGAGAAGATATGGAAGAGGAAGTATGTGGACATGTCCATGCCTGTGGACAAGGACATGGCAAAGATGTACACAGAGCGAGAGTCAGGGGAGGTCAGAGATGGCAGTGGCACTGATCATGGTTGGAAAATGACAGAGGATAGATGTTTCAAGGGCAAGACATTCGACAATTGGCTGGTGGGATTTACAAACTTTAGCACCATTCTGTTACAAAAGCAGCTGTAGCTGGCCATCCCTCTACTCACCTTGTTGGCACGATTCATGATGCTTATAAAGCAAAAGGTGGGGTATCGGTGGCTAGTTTATGACAAGCGCTTTGAAGCATGGAGGAACATGGAGACATACGGTGGGATGTCCCCCATATGGACCTTTTGGGTGTGGATGCTTACGGGACAAAGTCTGGGGACATTTGAGGGAGCAAAAGGTGTTGGTGGGGTTGTGGTGAAGACATGTTGGGGATTTAACAAGACAACGTGCAGTTGGCCGACTGCAAATTTCGACACATTTGCAAAAAATGCGTGACCTCACCAGTTTCCAGGTGCAGGAACATGGGTACAGGGTGTGGTTTCAACCTTTGCTGGACAGCTATTTCAAAGGAGCTCTTGGGGAGTGAGAGGAGAAGGAGGAGCACAAGGGGAAAGGGGCGAGGATATGGGGAAGGGAGTTTGGGAAGGGACAGATAGCTAAACAGGATGTGAGGCAGGGTCGGGGGATTCCAGAGGGCATAGACCAATAAGGGTGACATGTTGTGGGAATGGATGGAGGGTATCTGGACAGTTTGGTGAAGGCAAGATTAAGGAAGGTTTCACAAGGGGTTTTAGTTTACACTATGTGGGACCAAGAGTTGCGATGATGGCGAAGAATTGGAGTCCACAAAGGGGAAGGAGGGTTTGGTAAAACAAAAGATGGATAAGGAGGTAGTGGCAGGCAGGCTGGAGGACCTGTTAATATGTCACCGTGGACAAAGTTGAGAGTTTCCATTGGGCCTCATGTGCAAGAAGAAACCTGGGGAATACAGAATGATACATCATTTATCTTACCCAGAAGGGGTTTGGTGAATGATTGATTCCAGAAGGGACAGGGTGGTGGTTACACCACGCCAGATGAAGCCATTGAGCTGATCTGAGCAGTGGATGGGTTTGGTTGGCAAAGACGGACACTGAGTCCACCTTTCACTTACTGCCAGTGAGGGAGGAAGACTGGGATTTGTTGGGATTTAAGTTTATGGGGAGGTACTATTTTGACAAAGCCATGCCCATGGGTTGCTCAATAGCACGATGCAGTATTTGAGACATTCAGCACATGGTTGTAAGGGTATTTGGTGACAGGTGGGGTGCATAAACATGGTGCACTACTTTGATGATTTTTTTTGGTAGGGGAAGGGAAGAGAGTATGAGAAAATGCTAGGGAGTTTCAAGACATGTGCCATATGTTAGGGTACTGCTGGGGGATAAGATGGAGGGCCCATCTAGGAAGCCGGAACTTGGGATAGAAGTGGATGTCATGCAGGGGTTTTCACCTCCCAAGAAAAAAAAAAATTGACAGGCCGAAGGGGTTGCTGGGATTTGTCAGATCAAGGAGCAGGGTGTAGCTGTCAGTGATACAGCATGGCAAGAGAATGGGATGTACAATATGGAGTTGGATTTGTACACCAATGTGGCTGGGTCACTGGGGATGGGGGTGTACTTTCAGGGAAATGGATCTCCGAGGCTATAGATGGATAGGTGGGAGGAAGGACTACTTAAGGACATAATGTTCTTGGAGTTGTTTCCCATTTGGGTCACAGTAGTGGTGTGGGGTGGGGAGCAGCTGTGGAATAAGTAAGTTATTTTTGGTGCGATAACATGGTGGTGGTTGAGATTTTGAACCGCAAAGGAGTTCCACAGGAGGGTGACCAAGGTAGCATGCCAGCTGGTATTAGGAGGTTTAGATTGAACTTGTCATTCAAGGCCAAATATATTGCAGGTATACGCAATGAGGTGGCTGACAGTCTTTCTCACCTGCAGCTACACAGATTTCAGGAGATGGCACCCAAAGCAGCATCCAGAAGGACAGTGGTCCCCCACACCTGTGGGAAATTGGGTGGACAGAGACAGTATGTTGTAACACACCTCCTGGTTCAGGAATACTTTGAAAGCATATGAGGGAGTGTGGAAAGTGTTCCAGGAGTTCCAGAGTCAGCTGGGTTGGGGACAGATAGAAGGGTTACTGAACTGCAGGTAATTAGGTTTCTGGTGAAAAATGGGATGAGGGATGGCTCACTCCATGATGTGTACATACTTGGCAGCCATAGAGGCAATCTGTGAGGCATGGGGTTGGAGGACCCCTTCCAGGACCCAGGCAGTTTGACGGTGATGCAGGGATGGCAGAGAATAAAAGGGAAGATCCAGGACCAGAGATGGCCAATACAAGGGGAGCTTATGAAGAGACTGTTAGTAAGTTTGGGATGCATTTGCAGCTCATCATATGAAGTGAAGTTATATAGGGCATTATTTTTGAGTACATATCAGGGGGCATTCAGGGTGAGTGAGGTGGTACTCAGCAGGCCGAGACTGGGGTGGGGGATTAAGTGAGGGATTAAGTGGAACCACTCAGGGCAGTGATTGATTTAAAAAGATCTAAAACAGACCAGCTGGGGGTATGGGTAAAGATTAGTTTACCCAGGGAGTTGAACAGAGTATGTGTGGTAGGCATTGGAGGATTAGTGGAAGGTCAGACTGGTGTCCTGGGACCCTTTCTTTGTCCATGGAATGGAGAGGGGTGACAGCAAACCAGGTGATGCTAATAAGGAGTGACATCTTGTGGGAATGGATGGAGGGTATCCAGACAGTTTGGCAAAGGGAAGATGCCAGTAGATTCTCTTCCCACTCATTTTGTATCAGGGCTGCATCAGAGGCAGCCACTCTAGGGGTTTCAGAGGAGGGATCAAAGAGCGGGGTAGATGGAAATCGGCCTGTTTTAAATGGAACATCAGGAAATAAGTGTTTCATGGTACTCTGTTCTTTGTTCCAGGTGCAGGGTGCTGAAGGATGGTCTGGATTGTAGGCCACCTTTATTTTCTGGACAAGAGGACAGCGGCCAGCAGACCAGCTGGGAGACAACTACAGAGAGCAGCAGAACCAGTTTGACTACTGTGGAAGGGTCTTCAGGGCATGAGGTGGGGCAAATTGTTGCCTTTGTTACAGGAACTGAAGAACAGGGGCAATGATTTGGGGAGCGCCATGGGTGGATTTGTTGTTTGAGATACAGCAGGATATAGAGATTGTGAAGTCATGTTGGCCTGGGATTATGCTGGCATGGTCAGAGATGTGTGGGTGTGGAGACAGGCAAGGGATGTAAAAGAGATAGAGAAAGCAAGAAAGGGACTGAATAGAAGGATGGTGTAATTTATTGTGGAACAGTGGGGGTGTATATAAAGCATGTGATTGCATATGATAGCCCAGGGAATTACAGGGCAGATGGGGTTCACCTCTTGGCAGTAGGAATTGCTTTATTTACCAATAGGTATGATGAGGCCATTGAGGAGAGGGAGGCAGGGATGGGGGATTGGGGGATGCGCACCTTCCAACGCAGAGCTGGAAGTACACTAGTGAAAAGAAGGGGGAGGCACAAGGGGTGGGGGGCTATGAGCAGCAGGCCTGGACTGGGTCAACACCCAGACAGGTTGGACAACTCATGAAGACATTCCAGCAGGCTGTATAGGTACAGAGGGGCATCAGGTGAGACACCCAAGCCCAACAAGAACAGATGGTGCATGGAACTGGAAAGGTGATAGGGCATCAGGTTACACACCCAGGCCCAAAAGATGAAGACTGGAGACATGAGGATTGGATGAAGGGAATGTTGGGGTTGAATGGGAGATTTAAATATGTTGATGGATGATTCATGAGGACAATAAGTTTTGTATGCAAACAGTTGTTGAAATAAATTTGCCAGTCAAACACCCAACAATGGATGTGGAGTATCATTTCAGTTTGGGTTATCCCTTTGACAAAGGGGGTTGACAATCCAGGGTGACCCTTATTGTCATAGGGAACCCAAAGTGAAGTCAGAAGTGAGGGGTTAAGGAAAGGAGAGAGAGAGAGAGAGAGACAGAGGAGGAGTGGAGTACAGCAGGGAAGGGGCGGGGTTGGGGTATCCATCAAGTAAAGTGGGTGGCTCCTCATTGGCTAAGGTGGTGGGGAGTGGCCACTATGGGGAAAAAAGGGATGTAGCAGCAGCTAGCCACTCTTTTGCTGAAAATCTTGATATTCCTGCCCTCCGTCCCTGGCATTGGGATTGTCATTCTGATGGTAGATGGGAGGGAGCAGCAGCCGGATTGGAGGCTGGCCAGGGTTGCTGTGAGGGCAACAGCACCTGATTGGCAGGTGTTGGTTTGGGTTGCTGGCAGAGGGCAACAGCGTTGGCAAGAAAGGGTTGCCATCAAAGGCAATGTGGGAAAAGGAAGGGCAAAGTGTGGGAGGCAAAAGGAGTGAAGGGGCCACGAGTGGCAGGCCCGACTGGGTCAACACCCAGGTGGGTGGACAACTCATGAAGGCATTCCAGCAGGCTGTATAGGTACAGGAGGCACTGGGTGAGACACCTGAGCCCAACAAGAACAGAGGGTGACAGAGCTGGAAAGGCAATAGGGCATCAGGTTACACACCCGGACTTGAGAAGATGATGACTGGAGAAAAGAGGATTGGATGAAGGGAATGTCAGGGTTAAATGGGAGAATTAAATATGTTGATGGATGAGTCACAGGAAAATTAATTTGTATGTAAATAGTTGTTGAAATAAATCTGCAGTCAAGCACCCAACAATGGATGTGGAGTATCATTTCAGTTTGGGTTATCCCTTTGAAAGTTGATAATTTTGCATAAATATATTTTATGCAGTTTTTCTTAACTATATAAAATGCAATATAAATATTTGGTTCATATCAATATAAACTATTCACAAATTACAAGCCAAGCATTACTTGTCCATTTTTATTTCACTGCTCCAGTGAGAATGCTGCATAGAAAGACTGAATACCATCATGAATTTCTACACTTCTGTCCTTAAAATTATCACTTAGCTAACTTTTGTTCTTTTTGTTTGTGAGATATCTAACATCCATTCAATCCATATAGCATGTTGTATATTACTTGTTCCAGAGAAACTGCGTATAATTCATCAGGTAGAAAAATGGTCAGACTGGATGGGCCTTGCAGTCCTTATCTGCTGTCAACTTCTATGTTTCTACAAAACGTCTGTTTGACTGTCTGTCTGCCTGCCAGCCAGTCTGTCTGTTGGTCTATCTATTAATCTATCCATCCATCTATCTATCTATCTATCTATCTCTCCCTCTCTTTCTCTTTATCTCTCTCTATAGAAACATAGAAACATAGAATTTGACGAGATAAGGACCGCTGGCCCACCCTGTCTGCCCATTTCCCTACCTAATGGATGAGCTGCAGATCCTAGCTAACCAGCAACCTACTTCTTTCTACCCCACCCTTTAGAATTGCCTTATGGCTGTCCCATGCATGCTTGAATTCAATCACTGTTTTGACTCCACAACCTCCTCCAGAAGGCCATTCCATGCATCCACAACCCTCTCTATGAAAAAATACTTCTTACATTACCTCTGAGCTGCCCCTCCCCCATCTTCAAATTGTGCCCCTTGTTCTTGCACACCTCTTTTGGAAAGATGCTACCCTCTTGGACTTTGTTGATTCCCTTGAGGTACTTGAACATTTCTATCATGACCCCTCTCCTCCTTTCCTCGAGGCTATACATATTAAGCTCCTTTAGTCTCTCTTCATATGTCTTCCGTGCAGACCCTGCACCATTTTAGTGCCCTCTTCTGGACAGCTTCCATCTTGTCTATGTCCTGCGGAGATTGGGTCTCCAGAACTGCACACAGTACTCCAGATGGGGTCTCACCAGCTGTCTGTACAGTGGATAACAACTTCCTGTTTTCTACTGGTGATGCCTCTCCTATGCATCCCAGTATCCCCCAGCCCTCCTTACTTCCTCTCACATTGCTTGCCCACCTTTAAGTCATCTGACATGACTACCCCCAGGTCCCTTTCCATTTTGTTGTTGTTAGTATCTCACCCCATTGTGTACTCTTCCCTGGTTTTTGTTTCCCAGGTGTATTACCTGCACTTCTTAGCATTAAATCTAAGCTGCCATACATTTTACCATTCCTCTAACCTTGTCAAGTCCCTTCTCATCCTTTCCACCCCACCTTGTGCATCAACTCTGTTGCATATCTTTGTGTCATCTGCAAAGAGACATATTTTCTTCCAGTTCCTCTGCAATGTCAGCTACAAAGACATTGAAGAGAACCGTCCTAATACTGAACCCTGTGGCACCCACTAGTAACCCCCTTTCTTCAGAGTGAGTCCATTTACTATTACCCCTGTGTCCTATTCTCCAGCCAATTCTTTACCCAGGCTATCATCTTGGGACCCACTCCCAGGCTGGCTAACTTGTATATTAATCTTTTGTGTGGGACTGAGTCAAATGCCTTGCTAAAGTCTAGGTAGGCCATGTCCACAGCACCTCCCTGATCTACTGCTTTGGTCACCCAGTCAAAGAAATCTATTAGATTCATCTAGAATGACCTTCCTGCTGTGAATCAATGCTGCCTTGGGTCCTGTGCCCTCTGGCCTCTAGGGACTCCACAATTCTTTCCTTCAGAAGTAATTCCATCATTTTCCTATCACTGAGGTTAAACTAACTGGTCTGTAGTTTCCTGCTTCTGCCCTGCTCCCACTTTGTGAAGGGGAATCACATCGGCCTTCCTCCAGCCCTCAGGTACCACCCCATCTTCCCATGATTTGTTATAGAGGGTAGTCAGTGGTGTCACTAGTTCTACCCTTAGTTCTTTTAGAATTCTGGGATGAATCCCATCAGGCCCCATTGCTATGTCCACCTTCAGTTTTAAGACTTCTTTCAGAACCCTTTCTTCTGTAAATGGGCTGGCATCAGCTTCTGTATCCAGAGTGTTTCTATTGTTTGTTTTAGGTACCTCCCTCTTCATTTGTAAATACTGAGCAAAATATTTGTTTAGTATCTCTGCCTTTTCACAGTCACCTCTGCCCACCCCTCCCTTTATTAAGCCTCACTATCCCTCCCTTAGTCTTCCTTCACTCCCTGATGTACCTAAAATAGGTTTTATCCTCCTTCTTAACTGAGTTGGCTATCTTTTCCTCAGCTCGGCCTTTGCTGTTCTGACTGCCTTCCCAGCCTCCTTTGCTTTAACTGATACAATTCTCTGTCCTGCTCCTTCTGTGATTCCTTGTACTTTCTGAATGCTTTCTTTTCTCTTGAACCTTCACTGCCACCTCCTTTGAGAACCATAGTGGTTTCTTACATTGTTTTGTTTTGTTCATTTGCTTCACACAAAGACTTGTTACCTCTGTATTGTTATCTGTATGGTATTCCCATATAGTCATATAGGTGGGGTTACAAATGTATTTCTGTGTTAAACACCAATGTTTGCACCTTTTTTAATTCTTGCTATACTCCTATGGAGGTGAGGGGGGAATTAGTCCAGATCAGTCATTGGTGACCCTGTTCAAGTTCACTCCCCAGACCCCAGGACTGCCTGCCAACCTGGAGGCCATGGCTTGCCTCCAATGGTGTTGCTCCCTCCAGTCCCAGAGGGAGGGAGGACTGAGATGCTAATCCAGAAGACTGGCAGCTGGGAAGAATAGCAGAGTGGTGTTGGCAGCAGATCCTTGCAGAACAATCCTGCAATGATGTCACTTGCAACATCAGGCACATGTGCCTGATGTAATGATATCCTCTGCACCACTGGCCCCAGGATATGTTCACTACTGACATGGAGCACCAGCCCCAGCCTCTGTTTGGAGTTAGTATTTTGCTGACATGTGTGTCCCTCACCTCATGGTTGAGAAGAGGTGTTCATCAGATGCTCTATCCTCCTCCCCATAGCCAACCCTCTAATGTTGTGGGCTCGTTCCTGAACCTGGGTCATCAGCATCACAAGTGGTAGCACTACCACTTGTGCTAACAGGCTAGCAACCATTTTCACATCTTAACAATGCATGTAGCCATCCATGAACATAATAGCCTGAAATATGGTATGCACATTCTGGGGCTGAGGATCTCTTGTTCTGAACATTTGGTAATGATCAGTTCAGGGATTTAAAAGTTCTAGAATGTTGAAAATACATCAAATGTAAAATATTAAGACTTTTCATTTTGTTCAACTGTAGCTCAAAATGGCAAACATTTGATTGGTTGAAAAGTTTATTAAATGGCTACAAGCCATTACAATGTTAACACATACCTACAAAAAATACGTAAAATACATTTAATACATAGATTTGTTATCAGCATCTACAGGTTCAAATAGGTAGAAAAGCCATCCATCAGAATAAAATGTTGACATGTGGCTAATCCAAGCAGCATAATGTACAGTATGGATGAGGACATATATATGGCAATGGCCAGTACCAGTACAGAGAAAGACAAAAATGTTCATGTCTTTGGTGAGGATCGGATAATGAAATAGTGGTACCCAGAAGAAAAGCATTATCAAATGCAGAAAGATCTGCATGTAATTCAGTAAAGCTAAAAATCACAAAAGTAAGAAAGAGTCCCATAAGGCTCGATTCAGACAACATTTATTTATTTGAAATTTTTATCCCTAGAACTTGTTGAGACAACGTCCCTTTTTCAGGAGCGACTCGGAGTTGGTTACATAAACGAAAGTACATGGCATTGATCATCATACAGTACTGTAGACCATCATACAGTACAGAAGTCATTGTTTGTTCTACATAGGCAAACATATTAGAGACGCTACTACAGAATAACAGTTTGATCGACATTTAGATCAGCTTACTTATGGAGTCACTAGAGAAAGAAAAAAACAGTCACACAGTGTGGGCATTAGTTACCTTAGTATAATAATAGGAGCAATAGGAGACTAGTAACTACATAAAATTACCTTGTAAGAAGTGTTGTCTGGTTTGAGATAAGAGCTTATTATCTTCATACTGTAGCAGTATCGATATATATAACCTATGCATAAAAATTCAGAACCGGTATTTCACAAAAATACTTTTCGTAGAAATAACAGAATGAAGTACCATGGATATCTGGCTTTTTTGCATAGCAGAAGGGCTTACTTTTCCTCACATATTAAATAATGAAGAAATGCTGTAATTGGCAAGGTGATTAAGTGTTTTTTTGAAATTCTCTTTTATTTATTTCAAATAACAACAAAAACATGTGTACAAACATATGTATAATACAGCCGAATAATAAAGTCCACAGGATAAACATGGAGGAATAAACCTGGGACAAAATAAAACCCCACCCCCTCCCTCTCCCACCCCTGGAAGGTGTCACCATTGAAGAAAAGAAGAGAGTCCAGGAAATAAGTCATTAGGGGAAAGAGAAGTTGCTCTGTCAAAGGATGCAGCCAGAGCCTGTCTGGAAGATGGCAGGAGAAACAAAACCAGTCCAAAAATAACTGGAATGTAAGGAAGGGTGGGAGCATCAGAGAAATCATAGGGGAGTATCTTGTCAGCCTCAAGTAAGTCATAATGGAGTGGGTGTGGAAATCAGTGTAAATACAAAGCATAAAGCTTTCCCCATTTTTTCTGGAAGGCAAGGGGAACAAGTCTAGAATCAGCTATCAGTTTTCAACTTTAAAACACAGAGATATTTCTTCCACCCAATCCATGTAAGAAAGCTCTAGGTGGTCCGACCAGTGATGCAACACTAGCCTTTTGACCGCCATTGAAATAAGAGCCATGTGGTACTTTCTTTCCTTTACTCTAATTCTGCATAGACCCCCAATATACAAATCTCCAATGTAAAAGATCCTGCAAACCTAAAATGGGGTCTAGGTTGTCCCGAATAGATTCCATAATGGTGCTACCTTGGAACAGTACCAAAAATATGGGGAATACTGCCCAAAACCTTGCCGCATCTAAGACAATGGAGAACTGGACTGGTCGAGCTTTGATTTCTTAATGGGCGTAAAATACATGTTATTTGTAATAAAATATTGAATGAGTCTATTCCTGTCAAGGGTATTGTATTTATATAGATCCTTCCAAACCTGATTCCAAGTATCAAGTATTTGGGAGCAATGCATCCCAAAGTTTGATCCTGCAAGGGTCTCCGGAAAACTGACATTCATAAGATGTAGGTACAGTTTAGAAACTCCGTGGGGCTTAGCCGCACAGTCTTTAATCTCCATTAAGAGGATTTAATTACTGACCCATTCTAGTAATGCCAAATCTTTAGTTATGAGATGTTTTAATTGATATACTTTGAAAATCAGGTGGGGGACATTTAAGGTTAATAGCAGCTCCTCAATCGACCCAAGGCCTCCTCGCACAAATAAGCTTCCACTGAGAGCCCCCTGAGTTGAGGTAACCACAGCGGGTTATCCATTTGGTACCAATTTTAACATTGGGATTGGATAACAGTGGCTGACCGAATCTTGGTGTGTCGGATTTTAACTGTCGATAGAACTGATTCAAAACCTCACCGATGTACCCACGGCCGAGTTTTGAATATAACGAGGCAAACTTGAAAAATTGCAGCAGAACAAACTAGAGGGTCTATGTTACCTTGCTTGATAAGATTGAGGTCTAAACTTAACCATAAGGGCGAGGATTCTGGTTCACTGTTACCCAACCAACTACCCGCTTTAGCTAGGTGGCTAGCCCAGTAGTAATATTCAAAGTTAGGAGACTAAGGCCACCTCTGTCTTTAGGTAAACAGAGTTTATGAAAAGCACGTCTAGGAGACTTGTGATTCCAAATAAAATGAATCAAGATTGAGCTAACCCATTTGAAAAAGGTTTTGAGTAACCAAATATCCAATAGGTTTAGGGATAGAAAAGGCACGGTAAAATATTCATTTTAATAATGCTAATTCTACCTCCTACTGATAAGGGAGTTTGTCCCATCTTTGTAAATCAGAATGAATTTTGTCTACTAGATCATCCAAGTTTAATTTCTTGACCAAGTCTGGGTCACGGGCCAAATAGATACCAAGATATTTAAGGTGAGAAGAGGCCCATTTCATGCCAAAGTGGGACATACTGAATGAGTTGTATATAAATTGAGAGGGAAAATTTCGGATTTAGCCAAATTAAGTTTGTAATTAGACACAGCCCCAAATTGTTCTATTATATCTAAGACTACCCACAGGGAATCAACTGGATTGGTCAACTGCAATAGAATGTCATCAGCAAAGACAGATATTGTGGAGGTTTGCGGCCAATAACACACCCTTGAATCCCGGAGCCACTTTAAGATTAAGTAACAAGGGTTCGAGGTAGAGATTAAAAAGGTACGGTAAGAGGGGCAACCCTGACGGGTTCCTGAGAACAACCGGATACTAGATGAGAAAACTCTGTTACAGTAAATTTTTGCTGAGGGATCTCTATATAGGACCTTGACCCACTGAGTAAATTTCTCTGGGAAGCCAAAATTAGATAGAGTGTTCCACAAATAATCCCAGTTGACACGATCAAGGCTTTTTCAGCGTCTAAAGCCACTAGTGCCATGGGAGTTTGAGAGGACTGGGCAGCCTGAAGAACATAAGATAAGACTCTCATGTGATCACTGCTGATCTGCCTTGCACAAAGCCTACTTGTTCTCTACTCAAAAGTGATTGCCATACTGCTAATACGAGGCCAGGATCTTAGACAAAATTTTAATGTCACAATTGAGTAGAGAAATAGGCCTATAGTTGGCTGGATCCAGAGAAGATTTATTTGTCTTGGGAATTAAAATTATAATAGCTTCTAGTATGGATGGGTCCAGTAGATCAGAAGAGAGAATATAATTGTAGAACTCTAAAAGAAAAGGGATAATTCCTTGCAAAATCTTATAGCAATTAGAGGGTAGGCCATCCGTCCAGGAGCTTTATCTGGCGCAAGACTGCAGATGGCTTCCTCTACCTCCCTCGGAGATAGTGGAGGGAGAGGAGGCCGCTTGATCCTCAGAAAGAGTTGGTAGGAAATTGATTTGAAGAAGGCCTCAATTGCAGGCAGAGAAGGAGGAGTTGATGGAACTCCATACAAATTTTGATAAAATGACCTGAAAACTCCTCAATATCTCTGGAGCCTGTCTTAATGGAGCCATCCTGTACCTCCAAAGTGGGATTAATCTTGAGTTTTCCACTTCTTTAAGTTTTAGGGCCAAAAGTCTACTCGTCTCTCCCTTGATCCAAGTATCTAGCTTTGGATTGCAGCAACAAATTCTCTTTTCTCTAATTAACTCTTCATACTCATTTTGAGCTTGTATAACTGTTCCAAACTCTTTGGGATTTAGAAGAAGCAAGGAGTCCTCTGCCTCTTTAATCTGGCTAGATAAACGGAGAAAATTTTGGGTTCTGTGTTTTTTCCTCCTAGAGGAAATTTTAATGAATTCTCCCTCAGGAAGCATTTTATTGAGCACCAAAGTATATCCTGTCTGGCTACTGAGCCCTGATTAATGTCCAGAAACCTCTAATTAAGGACTTAATCTGAGCAATGGACTGATCGTCCTTAGAATCTGGGTATTGAGCTTCCAAATTGAATCACGTTGAGCCAAAGAGGAGGGATTAAAACGAAACCACACAAGGGCATGATCAGAAATTACAATAGGCTCAATACCTACAAGGGATATATTAGCCATGAGAGGGTGCTTACCAGAAAATAGTCCAGCCTAGACCAAGAGTTATGGAGCTGGGAAAAAGGTATAACTCCTGTTAGAAGGGTTCAAAGTCCGCCATGGGTCCACCAACCCAACATATCACCTAAATCTCACAGTGCCAGTTGGCTGGGGATGGCGGCTTCAAAGGCCTATAGGTTTTGTCTAACTCTTGTGAAGGGGTTATGTTCCATACTCTCCCCAAAATGAGGGAGTTGGTAGGTAGACACTAGTTTATCGATCAGCTGCATTAGAAATCCAGCATCTCCCCAACCGGCCATAAACAGCACCCAGAATTATTGCCAAGTTATAGAGGGCACCCTGAACAAAAATAAATCTGCCCCTAGGGTCTTGTATACATTTCTCCTGCCTAAAGGGATCCTTTCTTAATCATAATGGCCACCCCTTTCGAATCGGAGGAGTCACCGCAGCAAAAATTTGAGAAAACCCTTTAATCCTTAAAATATTAGCTTCTGATGCAGTTATATGGGTTTCTTGTAAAAAGAGAACGTCAATCCCCAGCAGGAACAATTAAACAAAATACGGTTCCTTTTGTTAGCTTCCTAATGCCCCTGATGTTCCAGCTAGCTAATTTACTATGTTCCAGAGCCATCCATTAAAAATCAAATGAGATAAGGGCTGGCCGCACAGAGAACCCCACCCTAAACCAAACAATGGTGACACCTTCATACCCCCAAACACCACCCCCAGCCGCCCAGGTAATAACAGAATCGAACAGCTTCCCGCTGAAAAATATAGGCGCGGAGGTACATAGCACACAAACCAAAAGCAGATAGAAATGACCACAGTCCCTCAATAGCCAACAACAGGCGGCATCCCAAAATCAGTGCATACTTACAACAGCTTAAATTTAACCCCTATTTACAAACCAGGTTCCAAAAGACCAGAATAGCAAGAGAAACAGACTGAACAGATCCACCCTCCCCACCCCATGGGTACCGTAAAACACCCCAAAGCATCAAAATGGCCATAACAATATTCACCCACCAATCCAAAGTATGAAACAAATATGCCCCGAGGCGAAAAAAAACAATTAAATGCCACCCTACAGGTACCCACCAAAACCCTTTAGGTCGCAGGCAGGGCTCTGAGGCAACTAAACCGAGCTTCCGCCCCGCAAATAATGGAAGTAACCAAAACAGTACCTGAGAACCACATGTCAGGTCATGAAAAGAAAGAAAAAGGGTACCTGAGAGAAGCCCCATCGAGAAGAGGGTCCATTTCCCAAAGACAAAGCTGCTCAGGGCCCAACCGAATGCAGGGGATAAGGAAGTGCAGGGGAAGTTTGCTGACGGACCAAATGGTCCGACCGCAAAGCATCCTCAGAAGCACATCCCCTGCTCAGCAGTACCAAAGAGCAGCAGAGAGGACCAGGTGCGCTGAATCACCAGGCTAAACAGGCCTCAAGGCCTACTTCTCCCCGAGACCAACTCCACCTGCCCCCGCCACAGAAAGCTCTCAACAGGAATAATCAGGCACGCTGCCCCTTAACTTGTGTAAGGCAGGAGGCTAGTAGGGATCAGTTAAGGCAGAAAACTGATCGAGCTAGTTAGACAGAGCAAAAGCCAAGCATTAACACTGGAGCTACTGAGCAAAGGCCCAGCTACATTAAATAATGGGAGAGTCACTTGAATAAGTCCGGAGCAATTTATTTAACTCGGATAGCGCTTCTTCCAGCTTCTCGTAAGCGCCATGTGCCTTCAACTTGGACAAGCAATTTAGCTGGGTAGTTCATCTTGAAGGCTCTCCGGCCGCTATGAGTTTCTTGATCACCGGGTGAAAGGCGGCTCTTCTGTTGGACCCCAGGGAGCTCCTGGGTGATCCTAAGTTTGCTGTTGCCCCAGAGGATAGAGTCCAGTTGTTTAACCTTCTCCAAAATATGCTGACATTCCAGGTAGCTTAAGAGTCTAACAATTATAGGTCTGGGAGGAGCACCCGAGGTGGCTTAGGCTTAAGAGATCTGTGGGCCCTTTCTATGTGATACTGTTGATGGATAGGTGAAGGCCCATGATTTTGTTAAAAACTGCTGGATAAAGCGAGGGTGTCACCCCTCCTCTGACTCGGAAGGCCAAGATCAGCACATTGTTCCGCCGACTCCTACCCTCCAGGTCTTCTGTTTTGCCTGGAGTTTCTGGATCTGTTGTCTCAGCTTGGTGATCTCAGGGTCAATTTTGTGCTGCCACTGCTCTATTGAAGAAACTCTGGCCTCTGAATCGCTTACTTCCTCGAGAGATCAGCGAACTCCAGCCTTAGTGACCTTATCTCTTTGAGATTTCCTGGGTCTCTAAAAGGAGATAATTCCTCTAAAAGCGTTCTTCTGTTAATACAGTGCCCTGTGCAGTAACTGATGCCCCACTGGGATGTTGCTTGATGTTGGAGTGGTGCTAGCGCTGGTATTCCTAGCTTTTTGGAGGCCTTTCTGGCAGGTTGGGGAGTATGTTTAACTCCCGCTGGCCTTCATCTCTGAATCAGCCATCGCTTCCTATAAAAAGCAATCGAGTCGCCAGTCGCGATCCTCGAGGGGTCCTGCAGTGGTAAGAACCTTCACAGCTCGCCTCAGGGTCGATAGCATGGATTTAGGAGCGAGAAAAGACTGTTTTAGGAGGAGAAGAGCGGAGCTCCACAGTAAGCAGCTATTCAGCACCACTGCATCACGTGACTCCGTGATTAAGTGTTAAAACATAATTTACTGCAAGTAAAAGCAAGACAAGTCTTCTTGGATATGAGACAGCACTACCAGAACTGAATTAATACAGCACACCCTCAGTTTATTGTACCATGAACAGAGGAAAAGAACACATTGTTTAAATGTTCTGGTTCCACCTGCTGAACAAAGGCAAAGGGCATCATAATGCACCAGGATATGTACAAATCTGGTATACAGAATGTTACTTGGAAAGATCTCAGATTTATAACACAGAAAGGCATTCCTCTTGCTTGGATTGAACATACAGTTCAAGTAGTATCTATGTCCAAATCAGGCATCATTTGCAACTAACCAAGGAGAAAATGTTGATCTTGCAAACATATCCAAAACATAATGTTGATTAATTATGTGAATCCTATTCTTAATGTATTTCTTATACTTAAGATTGATACGAATTTGCTGTTCAATATAATCATATAGCTAGGTGAGATCATACTCTTTTAATAATTCTGTAATGTGAGAAAGCCAAGGAACTGCTTACAGCCTTTGCTATCCAGCTTTCCTTTTCCATTAGGCCCATCTTCACAATATTGTCATTAAAGGACTTACAAATTGTTATCCATTAGCCCAATACTGGGGAATCTGCTAAAGATTTAGAGCAGTCCAGATTAAGCTCCACCCTAGTATAGGCTGTAGGCATAGATCTGTTAATTTGAAGAAAATATTTGAGTAATTGAATTGAAAAGAAAATATTTGAGTAATTCAATTGACAATTTTTCTGTCAGAGACCTTGTAGGAGCCTAAATTTAAAAGCCATACAGAGACTGCACATTCCATTTTGAAGACAGAACTTGCACTAAAGTCTATGCTGCTTCCTTCATCTTTATAATTAAATTTTCATAAACCAATAAGTGTTATTTAACCTTAGCATGAGTATTCAGAAATGTGAATGCCAAGATCATTAGACAAAAATGGAGACCAAGATAGAGATCTTTAGAAACTGATATTATAAGTGAATTCTCACCCTCCATTTATGACAGGTTTTACTGTTGCCAAAAATAGCCACCTGGCTTTTATGAGCTTTAACAGAGAAAGTTTTGTAACTCAGCTACAAGATAATCAAGTATTTTGAAAGCTAGAGCGGACAAAGAAAAAGGGTCAGATTATTGGTGCAAGTAAGGGTAGGAATTCCATTAAAATGATTTTTGAGACTCAGAAATAACCTTCAAAAGAGGCCCAAGAATGTAATCAATGTATATATTAAAAGGGTTGGGGTGAGTAGACACCCCTGATGAACACATTTATTTATTGAGACATTTTGGGAGACACTGTTGCAAGGATCAAGTCTGACCCTTGCCCAAGTCTGACTAAAAGCTTGGAGCTAATTGTAATAAGGGCAGGATCAATGCCCTATCATACATAAACTGCCAGAGTATGTTCTGACATATAGAATCAAAGGCAGGGCCATAGTCAATAAAAGCAACATATAACTTCTGTCTGCAGATCAAAACATATTTCTCCCAAAGATGCCTGAGAATGAAGCAATTATCAAGTGCTGAGCAATGCTTCTAAATTCAACTGCAATTCAGAACATCCCTCCCCACCCACACACACACACACACACACACTCTGGCTAGTAGCTTTACAGAATCTTTCAAGAATAATTTTACAAAATATTTTAGAAGATACCTATATCCAGAAGACTAACTGGATGATACAATCTGGGTTCAGCTTTGCTGTCCTTTTTTAAAATCAGAATTATCTCCACACCATACCATGAATGGGGAAGAAACCTTCTCCATTACATTTATTGAAGAATAGCAGGAGAAAGTCTGACTATAATAAGGAAGAATGCAAATACACCTCCATGTCAACTAAACTGAGACCAGGAGCTGAACTGTGCTTTAAGGAATTACGAGCAGAACATTCCTTAATAATAGTAAAAGGTCTAATTGTATGCTGATCCAAACACTGCAGGAGATATTATCTAACTGGGGATAGTAAAACGAGAGACAAAGTGCTTCACTCAATAATGACTTATTTATTTATTTAGTTAGTTTTTGTCGACTGGTAGGCACTCTAGACAGCATAGCTGCCTATTTTCAGGTCCGACCCAAGAGATTACAACAGAGGGCAGGTACATAACAGTAAATACAGGGAAAAGTCAAACAAGAAATCAGTGCACACAGGCTAGAGATCAGGCACAGTACAGATGTGCAAAACTTCAATTACAGTACATTAGTAGGAAACAATATACAGTAACAGATACAAGATAACAAGTGCTATTAATTAATAGTCTTATATAACTAGGAATATAAGTATCTCTGCTAAACAAAAATCTGAAGTTCTGCTAGCAACCGGATGCCAGAAGGCTCTGGTATCTTTCTTAGAAATTATATTAAGCTTAATATTCCATTGTTTATGATACTGTCCTGTTTATTTATTCTAAAAAGTCATATAAGCCTTTGCTATTGGCATTAAGAGATGTACTGTATAATTATCCCCTGAGGGTATTTTCTGACAAATTTTAAATTAGATAAGAGTTTGGATTTCTCCTTTCTATAATGATAGTCAACCCAGCCATACCAAAGAAACAGTTTAGGCCAAGAATAAGTATACAGTATAGAATGCATTTGAACAAAGAGGGATTGAAACATCATATATTTCAACTTCATCTCAACGATCAAAGTCCAGTTTTAACCAGAATTCTAAAGAAATATTTCTAAATAAATAGCAGAATCTTATTCCAGCTTAAGAAAATATCCTCATTCCATTTGACTCTCTTCCTATTCCTGATGTCTACACTTGGAAGGGGAATATTGGCATACTGACCTTCTGAGTCACACAATCAGACTACCTATCATTTGCTCATTTAGAGATAGGGAAGATGATCACTCTCAAATCTATTAATTATAGAAGGAGCACACCACCTATCTACATGACCATCCCAAATGATGAGATCAATAACAGACACACCTGATGGAGAGAGAAATGTTAATTGCCCAAGCTCATCTCTTGCTAATTATGCCATTCTAAGCATAGAAATTATAATCTAGCATAATTTCAAACTAACACCACCATTGTTAGTCTTACCAGCATCAGAATGTCTTACCAAGAGTTCAGGGCATCAGATAATGTCCCAGCTGCAGTGTTACCAAGAAGACCTTTGAATACAGCAATTCTAGCATTGAAATCCTCTACTATTATAATTGGAGCATTGGTGAGTTCTCATAAAAATTCTCAAGCAATTCCACCAGGATAGCCCAAGGGTCATTTAATGAAAATTTAGAAGAAGCCAGAGGACATAAATATTAATCAAGATGAATGAAATATTATAAACCTTAACTGAAAGAATAAGATACAAGCCTGTTGACTCTATACATTTAGAGGCAATATAAGTATCAGTTTCAACAAAGGATGCATCTTGTTGAACTAATTACCCTTTATTGTCCAATGATACTTGCAGGTAATTAGAAAAGAATGAGAAAGTTAGTTTACTTAACATTAGTTTCACCTGAGTGTCTCTTGAGCCCAAAATACTTAGAACAAATGAATATTTATCAGATTAGTGGGCAGTGTCTGCATAATAAGCCTTCTGGCTATTTATATTTATATATGTCAAAATTAGTTACATTTCTCTAGCAAGTGGCCATTATTGCAATGTAATTGCCTCACTCTGTGGGTTGCACAAATAATTTGGGCACAGTCAAGACCATATTCATCCTTGGCATTGCAAACTTCAAGAATATCTCTCTCATTATCTTGAGCCTCCATCATAAGGCAAAACAAAGACATGATAGAGCCCAAGAGGGTATTCCCAGCAGACTTCATCTTTATATCCATGTAGTCTTAGAATGCCAAGGGTATCCAGTTAGAGAGCCAAAATCAAGTCAGATTTAACATATGTGTCCACAATGGCTAGCATCTATGAAACCTGACCTGTAGAACAAACTTTGTGTACAGCTAGAAACTGGCTCAAAATTAGGTCTCATAATTGCTTTAGTAGCAAAACAGAATTTACATTATTTATAAGTCCAAGACTATGATAACTACTCATAGGACTGTCACTAGATTCCCACTTATTTCCTGACTTGACAGAGTTAAGTTCCAGTCCTCCTTGATGGCTATCAAATCTATACAAGTGGCCAGAAGCTTAGATGCCAAAGATCCACTACCCCTGATTCTGGATTATCAGGCCGTCTTGGTAGGATTCTCAGTATTTGGGACAGCAAGTAGTTTATTCACTGGAACACACAGTGAGTCATAAAGAACAGCACTATTATCCTGCTGAACAGCCTTAGAACCCAGGGTCTGAGATGAACCCTTTTAAAAATATATTTTTAATAATTGGAACTCATTTTATTTTTGAACCTCTTTTGAGTACTCAATTCAGGGAAGACAATTGAACACAAGTCTGGTTTCAGACAGGGCTCTGAGATTCAAGCTCAACAAATTCCACAGAGGAAGATTCCTTCGTGGGTGAATTTGTTGAAAAGCTCCTGTAACATCATCCATCCTGACACCATTGATAGCTAAATCTACTCTGATAGTATCTAAATCATTTCTAATGATTACCAGCTGCTCCATCAGCAGAAGATTAGAGCGTATAGGTTACTCATTAGATTGATAATGTCAACCCTATGATGTGAGGGATATATGAAATAATCTGACTTTTCATTGTGGGCATTAAATACTTTAGGTAATTGCTCTGTGTTTGGCAAAACTAGGCTATGTGAAACTAAAACTATGCTGTTGGAATTTCTGTGAAATTCTATAATGAACTTTGGCAATTTTTGTGGAAATTCTAACTTAGAATGATAGAATAAATGAATGAATTATAGACAATGTATAAATTGCAGATTAATGTAGTATACCGTGGAAAGAAATTCTGCAGAACTGATCATTGAATTGCAGAATGATTACATGTATTGTGGAATGATGTATTAAATTGCAGATTTAAATTTATCTGAACTGTCATTCCACAGCTCATGAGTATTATTCTACAATTCAGCCAGAAAAAATTGTGGAGAGGGGCTAACATTTACCAAACTAATTCAGAAGATTAAGATTTTGTCAAAGTCAGAATTTCAGAAAATTCTGTTAAATTTTTGACATTTTGTTCTGTGAATTTGGCATTTGCAGATTCTTCACAGCCTTGACCTAGACATTAGAGGAGACAAATTTATCTGAGACAATGTAACATTCACCATCTCCATTTCTGAATGATTAGATCTATCAAGGTTTTGTTTCAGGCCAAAAGTGTTATGGAGATCCATAAGCAGTTCTGCCATAGTAGAATTTGAGATCTCATCCATGGTTACCTTACTGTCCCAGCCTGGCTGAAATGAGAAGAACAAGGAACAGGTGGCTGCAAAAAAAACTGTTAGACAAGACAGTTGCCTCAGCCTGCATATTTTCAAGAGAGATACCAAAATTAAATTCACAACCCACTCCCATATTAGTATCTACTGGATTCAGTACTGGAGAGTTCAAAGAGAATCAGGCAACCTTCAAAGAACCGAACACATAGGCTGTGTAGAATTATTATCGACCAAAGGGGTAATCCTAGGGTAGAGGTTAAGTGCCTTACAATAACTCCAACAAACTGTGTCTCAGCGCAGGAGCCAGGCAGTTGTGAGTTAACAGTAGCATCCATAGACATCACCTAAATCTGTTGTCAGCTTTAAGTGTTCAGTAATTTTGGTTGGTTCTTATTTTTATTTCCTGTTTACTTACATTGTTACATGGCTCACAGGTAGAACCCATACAGTACATAGTGTTTAAGCTTTTCTGTTTCCTGCTTTGAACAATACTGAAGTAAATATGATACAAAAGAAAACACACACACACACATATATGTATATATATATATTATAGTAGACCACTATAGTTAGGGTTCAGCGGTCAGTTACATACTAAAGTCAAACGTTTGGGCATTAATAACTTTGGACCCATTCAATGGATTTGCCTGAAATTTGATGCACATTGGGCACAGTACATCTCTTGACTTGCCAAATTGCATTTCAGTTGGAGTGCCAGTCTTTGTGTAAGAAAGCACTGAAAATGCAAAATTATCCATTTTGGAGGCACCTTTTGGCATTCTTAATGTGGTCCTGCATGGCTGTTATGTGGTGTGCCACTCTGCAAGATGGCTTGTTTGAAAGAGTTTTAGTGGCCAACATGCCGCTTTTTGTTTGGTGAAAAAATATTAAGGCATTCAAAAGTTATGGCAATTTAAGTTCCCATTATAAGTCAATGGGAAAATGTATATGTACTGTATATTGCGATCAAAGAATGGGGTTCTGGCCATCTCGTCCCACCTGGCGGTCAAAGAATTTGCATCCTCACGGTTCAAGAATCTTTGTTCCCAAGGAATTTCAAAATTCTTTGACCACGAGGTCCGCCATCTTATTTTCAGTTTTCCAATCGCACAAACACAAATATCTCGGCTCAGGGTCACTTCTGAAGTAAAAGTTCGATGGGTTTTACCAGTGGACACCGATCTATTGAGCCATGGCTTTGGTTCCATCAAAATCAGTGCAAAATACAGTTATCAGCTTTTAAATTCTTCATTCTCGCACGCTAACAATCTTTGATCGCTAGCCTGCAAATTCTTTGATTAGTAGAATCTTTAATTGCGATCGAAATTGTGCTTGAGGGACGAGATGGCCAGATTTTTAAAAATACATTTTGCAGCCAAGGTGTCCTATAAACATTTAAGGGGTGGTTTCACTCAGGGGCTTCGCTGTTGCAGATGTGTATTAAAAACTGCAGTTTTATTATCCCTGGTAGTCTAGCAGCCTCCCCATCATGGCAATGTAAATAATAATTCTGTTATCTCTGCTAGTCTAGTGCTCCCCAATGAGTATGCAATAATTATCTTTATTTATTATCAGTGGTAGTCTAGTGGCCCCCCATGTGTCTTAATGTATTTTTAAATTATATCCTAATAGCTAATTGCCCCCACCCCGATCTGTAGTTAGATTTATAATTCATATTAATTTCCTGGTAGTCTAGCGGTCCCCTATCATAATAAAATAAATGTGAATTTAGTAATACCTGGTAGTCTATTGGCCCCCACCTTCCCACCCCAGCCCTGCCAACCCATCCAGCACCCCCACCCTTCCTCAGCCGGCTGACTGGCACAACCCACCTCTCACCTCCATGGCCAGCTGCCGACTGTGTGTGTTATCAGCGGCAATTGAAAGAGGTGCTAGGAAATCATTTCCAAGTGCCTCTTTCAATTGCCACAGGTAATCACACAGTCATCGGCTGGCCATGGAGGTGAGAGGTGGGCTGTGCCAGTTGTCAGCTTGGGAAGGGTGGGGGTGCTGGGTGGGCTGGCAGGACGGGTGGGGGTGGGGACCACTAGACTACCAGGTATTGCTAAATTCACATTTATTTTATTATGATGGAGGGGAACCACTAGACTACCAGGGATATCAATATGAATTATAAAGAACTACAGATCGGGGTGGAGGGGCACTAGACTACCACTGATAATAAATAAAGATATTTATTGCATACTCATGTGGGGGGCCACTAGACTACCACTGATAATAAATAAAGGTATTTATCGGATACTCATTTTGGGGCTACTAGACTACCAGGGACAATAAAAAATACAGTTGTTTAAATACACATGTGAAGAGGAAGCCCCGGAGCAAAACCCACCCTATATTACTTTATAGGGCACCCTGGGCTACAAAACACTATTTTTAATCTGTCCATCTTGTTCTCGCTCTTGTTTGTGAGCAAGCAATTTCTTTGACCCCCAGAATGCAAATTCTTTGAACGCGAGATTCTTTGATCATGATCTGCATTGCAAGTGAGGGATGAGATGGCCAGATAAAAAAAATTTCTCAGGTCAGGGGTGTCCTAGGAAGACAAATGAGGGTGGGTTTTACTCTGGGGGCTTGTCTTGATGAACCATGGCAGTGGATTACCGTAATTGTGTAAATTTTGTTAATTAGATTAGTTTTTATTCTTTGATCGTGACCATGCAAATTCTTTGATCACAAGCCTGAAACTGTTTGATCACGAGATTCTTTGATCGCGATCGCATCGTGAGAGAGGTATGAGATAGCCCAATTAAAAATCAATTTTCTCAGCCCAGGGTGTCCTAGGAAGTCAAATGAGGTTGGATTTTACTCAAGGGGCTTCATTCTGTCGAACCATGGAGGTGGTTTACCACAGTTCCTTCAATTTTTTATTTACAAGGTTTTTAAATCGTTGTTTGAGCCTGCAAATTCTTTTGATCATGAGCCTGCAAATTCTTTGATCGTGAGATTCTTTGATCATGTGGAGGGACAAGATGGCCAGATTTTTATAATGGAATAGATATGGAAATTTTAGTAATCTTTGATATTGAATATCTTGGAAACAGTTTGGTCTTTTGATTTGAAATTTGAGGGAAGAAAGGCAATATCCCACAGATGTGGCTTTGGTGGTTTGGTCAAAAATAGTACAGGGTGGCAAAGTTATGGCACTACAAAGTTGACACTTTTCCCATAGGATAACATTACGGCGTTGCCGCATACAGGAATTCTTTTGTCGCCTGCTGCAAAATAACGGTTTGGGCTGAAATTTGAGGGAAGAAAGCCAACATCCCACAGATGTGCCTTTTGGTAGTTTGGTGAAATAATATTACAGGGCGGAAAGGACGGCATCTGTTGACTTTTTGCCATAGGATAACATTATGGCATCCGCTATGCTCTTTCAGGGCCCCTAGCTCGAAACAGTGTGGAGATACAGACTTTTCATCACAAAACTAGCCAGGAAAGTCATAATTCATATAAAAGTTTTTATTTTTTTTCACGTCAGTATAGTTCCTGAGATATAAGCAATTTAGTATTCCAAGTCCTAATTTTCTGCTCCAAAGTCAATTATAATGCATACATTCTTTGTTTGCAATGTGTTTCTTCAATGCAGTTTTGGGGAAAAGAAGGGTGTGCCCTTTTGTTACTGTGCAGTTAGCGTTTCCAGCTGCGCTTCTGTTACAGTTTGTATCACCGTTCCGCTCACGCACTGTGTGTGTTACAGTTTGCATTTTCATTTGCACTTGCATTAACATTTTGTTTGGCATTATTGTTGCTGTTACCATTACCATTTGCATTTGCAATAGCAGTACCGTGCCGTGCGTGTTGGGTTTGCGTTTCGTCACCTTGCCCATTTCTTTTTTCTGTTGGCTTTTTGTTGCTGTTACTGCTACTATTTACACTTCATAATTGCGGTATTCATGACCTTGCGTTTAACGGTTCGTATTTCAGACACGCTATGCTTTGTTTACTTTGGCATTATTGTTGCTGTTACTGTTACCATTTGCATTTACAATTGCAATACTGTGAATGTGTGTGTTACCAGTTGCATTCTGTATGCACTTCTGTTCGATGTCTCCATTTACGTAACTGTTCGATCTGGCATCACTTTGTGATTGCATTTCTATTACTCTTGTGTTACCATTTACATTTGCTTCACCATGTGCGTAAGCCTTTGTGCTTGTATTTCCATGGCACTTACTGTTACTATAGTCACTAAATCACATGATGGGAGTGCGTAGCCCTTTGGGCCTCGTGGTTCTACCAACTTAAGTAACTTTCTACTTTTCTATTCTTTCTTAAAAGTATGGAAATTCTATGCAAAAACTTCATTAATGCATCAGTTCAGGTTCTTCTACAGTGACAACAGTGAGGAAATTGACATTAGGGTTCTCACCCTTGCACCCCACCTCCACCCTGCCCCCACTAACAGGCATCAGGGTGTGCTCAGGTCATCGGTCCTAACTCTCACCCCATTCTCCTACACTGCACCACCTCAGCTTGTTTACACATGGCATGGGGTGAGAGTTAGGACCGACAACCCAATGCACACCCCAATGCCTGTTGGTGGGGGCAGGTGTGGGGTGCAAGGGTGGGAACCCTAATGTCAAATTTCTCACTTTTGTCACTGTAGAAGAACCCTAACTGATGCTTTAACAACGTTTTTACATAAGAATATATATATATTGTATATATATATATATATATATATATATATTATGGTAGCACGGTAGTACTACCATAGTTAGGGCTGAGGAGCCCTTTTAAAGTTAAAAGATCAAACTTGCACCTTAATAACTTTGTCACCGCTTAACGGATTTGCCTGAAATTTGGAATGCATGATCAAGATCCATACTCCTTGGGATCTGCCAAGTTTTGTACCAGTCGCATATGCAACTGCGGAGTTATTAAGCACGATCTGCACGCATGTTTACGCTTATTTGGTGAATTCTTTGCTGTTGCCTACAGGTCACATGTTTTGTGCTAGTGGTCCAAAATCTTCAGGGAACATGTGGCCAGGGTGCCCAATGTGCCTTTTGAAGATTTCATGAAAAATATTAAATGGTTCAAAAGTTATTCAAAAACAATTTCCCATAAAGTCAATGGGAAAAGTTAACAAAAGTTTGAAAGTGTCGCAAATGCAGTTTTTACTCTTGCAAATCCGCCATTTTGTTTTCAGTAGGTGATCAGAAAATGCTTGGCATTTAAATTTGGGACCATCTAGCAACCTAATTCTTTATGTATTCACCTAGTCGGACCTTGAGGATGCTAGGCATGTCTTTATTTTGGGGTAAAACACCCCAGAAATATCTTTTCAAATTTCTGGAAAAGTATCTTTGCAAAGTACTTTCACACTTTCAACACTGTCGAATGAATTTGTGAAAGCTGCAAAGTTTGACAGTACTTTTCCAGGCTATGGCAAAATGACAGCAATTCTTTGCCACCCTGCTGCAAAAAGAATGGTTTGGTCTTTTGGGCTGAAATTTAGAGAGAACGCAGCCAACATCTCACAGATGTGCCTTTCACTGTTTTGGTGAAAACATATTACAGGGCGGAAAGTTATGGCACTCCAAAGTTGACACTTTTTCCCCTTAGGATAACATTACTGGCGTTTGTCGCGTTACAAGGAATCCTTTGCCATCCTGCTGCACAATAACGGTTTGGTCTTTTGGGCTGAAATTTGGAGGGAAGAAAGCCAGCATTCAACTGATGTGCCTTTTGGTGGTTGCGTGGAAAAATATTACAGGGCGGCATAGTGATGGCACTCTGAAGTTGATGCTTTTCCCATTGGATAACATTACGGTTGTCCGTCGCCTTCGGGGCCTGTATCTCGGGCGGTCGCGAGATACGGACTTTCGTCATAAAGTGCTTAGCTCCCCAAAAGGGGCTAAGCACAAAACTAGCCAGGAAATACATAATTCATATGAAATTTACATTTTTTTTCTACGACGACAGTTCCTGAGATATAAGCAATTAACAATGCACTAACAAGTAAAACCGAGCAGATAATTAAACTGAAACCACCTTATATGATGGTGATCCCACTATTCAAAATGGCACAAAAAAAAGTTTCTGCAGTAGCTCCAGCAAATACACTTACTCATGGCTTCCTTGCTGGCAAACAAACAAACAAACAAAAACATTTACTGTTCCTTTACTGCTGCAGGCCAATGTATAATAATGCCATCTCAGATTTACCTCAGACAGAATGCTGTTTACTTATGCAAATATGAGTTCTACACAAAACCAAATTATAGAGAAAACACACAAGTGTTAAGCCTTGTAAAGTAGCATTCCACCAGCCATTACTCCTGCCAAGAGAAGATTTAAGAGAATGCTAGTTGGGAGCAATTCCAGTAGCCGAGGATGTGCCAGCACACTTCAATCACATGTCCCTAGAAAAGTAATTCAAGTTGACCAGCAGAAGTTCAAGAAGAGAACTATGCAGTAAAACCTGAAAAACATATATAAGCAAGGTTAGAAGAACAAGATTTTCAAAATATACAATTAGAATGTGTTGCTATACCACCTGTAATGTATAAATCAAATCCAAAAGCAGGCTGGCCAGTTGTTAGGATCAAAAACATTGTTGCATTCAATATTCATGAGCTCAAAAATAAAACTTGCAAAGAGGCTTCTTGTGCATCAGACAATGATTTTAAACTCCAGTAGTCAATAAGAACACCCAGCTTGCACGAGTGAGTCAAGCACTTTAATTCAGTTCCTCTCCTACTTGCACTAACTTTGCTGTCCCCTTGGTTACTCTGTTAGCACTGCTTCCAGTTCTGATTACTTTCACTCATGTCATCCCATGAGACTTTCAACTAAAATCACCACTGCAGAGGTCAGAAGCACCTAGCTCTTCAGCATCTCTCCATGTCCCCACCAGGAAACTCTTCACCTCATTTCATACTGCTTACACTGGTCTTTCAGGTGACTTTTCAGAAGACTCACATGCTATATGACTTTTCTACCATCCTTTGCCTTTCAAGCAATCTAAGCCCCGGGACAGCACACTGTGAACTAAATAAAAGAGACTTCTGAGGCCAGCAAATCCACAATACAGCAGGAATATAAATATATGAGAAATCCAATAGTATGGCAACGATGGAATATAGTTTTAAAATAAAATACCAGCGAAAAAACATAAAGCTGATCAGCTCCTCCACAACACAGTCCGTACTCAGCAGTCATCTTTTCCCAGTCAAGTGTTTTATGTCCCTAAGAATTGAGCAAATGTTCCCACAACTTCCATGACAGCCAGTTGAAACTTGAAACTTTCAGGTTTGTTATCATTTAGATTGAAGGAAATGCCTTTGATAGCTTGTTTCACTGAAAAAGATTTAGTTGTCAAATTATTTAAGTTCTTGTTTATTATTGTTTATTTAGATCTAGGATTATGATTACCTTTGAGCCAAGGCTCTATTACAAAGGTTCTATGTCAGGAGAGTACATACATGTTAAACATGTTAAACAAAGGCATACAACATTAAAGAGAGCATACAATCACATTCATCAGTTCAGGTACGACATCACGGTAAATAGGATACATGAATAACACATACAAGGAATCATTTCAGAAACCTAGAAGAAATCAGGAAGGAAGGGTGAGAGGATGGGGTGGCAGCTGAAAAAGAGACTACAGCAGCTCACGGCATTATCAAAGAACATCAGAGGGGTGGTTGATCTCAATGGGAAGGGGAAGTTAGGGGTGGCAGTCACATGAGCTGGAGGCTGTGAGATGATGATGGAGGCTTGATTTGAATATGCCCAGTGAGGAGGTGGAGGTGATGTGAGTGCTGAGGCCATTCATCCAGCTGGGTGCACAGTGTGCAAAGGATCTTTGGCCCAGAGTGGTGCGGCATCGGGGACCTGTAGAAGCTGATGTTCAGACCCTCTGGTGTTACGTGGATTAGTGTTTGGGTGCAGGAGGGCTTGGACACTAGGTGGAGTAAGGCCCAAAGTATTTTTTCACCATCAAGCAGGTAAGGCACTTTATGCTTTTAGCGAGTTGAAACCATCCCATTTGAGCATAAAGCTCACATGTACATGTGAGTCGGTGGATCCAGTAAGAAGTCGACAAGCCTTGTTTAAGGAAGTTGTTATGCACCTGAGGTCGGTAGTAGAGGCAGAGCCATAGATTATGAGGTCGTAGTCTATGATGGAGACCACAGAGCTCTGGATAGCAATCTTCAGTGCTGCCTGGGTAAGATGCTGTCTATTTCGGTAGAGAATTCCAATGCGTGAGTTTACTACTCTGGCAACACTATCAATGTGAGTCCCATAAGATAGGCAAGGGTCAAGTGGAGATTCTAAGGTATTTAAAAGATGACACTTGTTCGAGGGTGTTACCAGCGCTTGTATTGATATCAAGGGGTATCATTGTATTTGTTTTGTGAGCTGCAGAAAAGCATAGATTTAGTCTTTTGTGGTTTAGAACCAGTTTATGTTTTGTGAACCAGTTTTCAACAGTGGAGAAAGCAAGATGTAGGTTGTGAAGTAAGGGTTGTGGGTCCTTATGGGTTTCTTAAAATTGTGTTGTCACTTGTACACAGAACTTTGTCTCAACGTTCTGTTTATAAGGTTATTTTTGTGACAACCAGATTTGTGAAAATGATACATTTATCGACAAGTAATAAAACTGAGTAAACAAATATTGAAAACAATATTTTGTTTTCATCACTCATTCTTAAACTTATCAGCTGTTTTCTTTTGATGCAGGTTCCAGTGTCAGATACCAATTTGGCTGCTGATACTTCCTTCCACTCAATCAGCTGTTTGTTTTAAGATTTAACACTGGCAGGTGCCCAGTCATGCTGCTGGCATGTTGTCTTTCACTAGATCAGCTTTTTGACATGTGATGTGTGTCCCATTCCACTGCCAGTACATCCTGCTGTTCACTTAGTAGTTTCCAAATCATGGCCCCCACCCTCTCCCACCTTCTAGCACCCAGCCACCCTCCACTCCCCAAAGGCACACAGTTCTGTCTCACATTGCAGCTCATCTGTTCCTCAATGCCAACTACTCAATAGCTGTCAATGTACTCCTTTATCTATATTACAAAAATGGAAATAATTCACTTTTGGCCATAAGTTCACCATTTGGGATAAATATAAATTGACCCCACATTTTAAGGGTGGTCATATCATGGGGCTGAACCCAAACCAAACACATTTTGTGGTGCAATAACAAACTTACACTTATTTGATTGTGAGATGGATTGGCAATATGACCACCCTGAACACATGGGTCAATTGACACCACATGGCCATGTTATGGCCAAATGTTAAAATAAAAAATTCCCAAAAATAAACTAAGGCTGAAAATACACTCTCATTCTTTCTACCTCCCTCACCTTCACTCTTCTGCAGGACAGTCTGCTTTTTCCTACCACCTCCCAATTCTTTTGAACCAACTCCCCAGGACTGTTTTCCACTCCCACTTGCTCACCTCCCTAAAATCCATTATCTGTCTCCTTTCTAGCTCCACTTGTTGCTGTCCCACCTCCTCTACTCCTCCACCCACCTAGCCTATTAATCCCCAACTCCTTCCCTATGCTTCCCTCCTGCTGCTTCCATACCTCCTTTGCATGTGCCTCCTCTATTCTTGATATCAATTTATTGCATAGATGCAGTACTCATACTTTGTGATAGTGTCCTGATGGATATTTCTGTTTGTAAACTAGTTGTATCCTCTCCCTAATTGTTATTGCAACCTCTGTCCCTCTGCATATGAGGAGAACTTATTTTATTATTTTAACTTGTAAGACACCTGTATGAAGCAGGAATGGTACTTATCTGAGCTGTGAGCTTCCAATTGGATACCTGACCCTTGTTCCTGCCTGAGTTTGAGGGGAAGGGTTTATTGAGCTGCTAAGGCTTGCCTTAGTTTGTGCATGCCCTTTGTGCACCCAAGCAAGTCTAGTTTGCCTTTTTAAAGGCAGGCTACCTTGTAGCTGGAATAAAACCAAAACTAATAACTTGTCAGCTCCCATCTGGACCGGAAGTGGCAGTGATGTCACTTCCAGCATAGCATGCATTTAAACACTTGCCTCAGTGAGCAGAGGAGAGTGAAGGTGTAGGTGATGCTGGTAGAAGCAAGCTGCATCTGCCTGCTTCTGCTGAGGTAGGCGAGGAGTGAGGCCTGTAAATACTGACTACTTATCTTTCAAAGTATAGAAACGTTTGGCAAGATATCTTGTCTATACCTTATAAGTAGATTCACTGTGTTTCTTGCACTATATATAAAATGGAGGACTTAAGATATAGTTTCAAGCAACTTGAATTAAAAAATGGAGAAATTGTATTTATATGCTCCAATTGCAATCATATAGAACACAGTTGTAATCCATCCTTGAATACAATCCATAGGGACCCATGCTCTAACTACACCATCCTTAATTACCTAAAAAGAAAATGAACAAGTTAAAAACTGAACTAAACAGAGTTAAAGAACTTAGAGAATTTGAATCCTTCATGGATAACATGATGAGAAGTAGTCCTCCACCTTCAGAAAATGGCTAACTCTCTAAGGCGGATACAACAAAGGAACAAATTAAACATAACTCAGTTGCCCCAAAGGAACTGTTAGCTGTTAATATGTGTAACAGTATCAGAAAGGAAAAAGAACAAGAGAACTTGATCCGACCCTTCTGATACGGTGGACTGGGAATTAGTTCACCTTAGAAAAGCTAAAAAGGGCAAATGTGTATAAACTAATTCTAAGAGAAATCATAACAAACCCATTCAAATCATCCTCAAACTACTCATCATTTGATTGTTTCTCCTTGCTTAAAGACTTTAATGAAGAATCCTCTGGTAGTACAGCAAAACAAAATACCAGTGCTACAATTCACAAAATTAATGGTGACTCAATAGTCAAATATATAGACTCTCAATTCCACAGAAATAAAGTCCAAAACAATGTCACCCGTCTACCAGGAGCCAAAGCTGAAGACATTTCAAAACAAATTGATTAACTGATAGGAGATGATAATCTAATATTATCATGTATGCTGGTACTAACAAAGTTGGACACACACATGAAAAGGTTATCTGTTATGATTTAAAAGAACTTGGTAATAAAATAAAGGAGAAAGTATGTAAAGTAGCAATATCTGGAATTTTACCAATCCCTCAGAACATTACCTGAGAAAAATTCTATAATTGCCAGGATAAATGCTAGACTAAAAAATTGGTGTTCAAGAGAGGGTTTCCTTTTATAGATCACTGGGACACATTTTTCATGATAAATCTCTTTTCACCAGAGATGGTTTGCACTTGAACAAAAAGGGCATCACAACTTACTGCCTATTTTCTATCTGCTCCATAAACTTGATTTAAACTAGTCACAGGAGGACATTAGTAGTCTACTAAACTTTAACCAACCAAAAACCTGTCTAGAAAATAAACCACAAAATGACAGAACAACACAAAATAATACACTAAAGGGCATGTTAATTAATGCCCAAAGTATAAATAATAAATTTGATGAGTTATTCATTCTCTGTACTATAAGCCATCCAGATATCATGGCTATAACAGAAACCTGGTGTCCCAACACAGATTCATGGGGAGAGCTATCCAGGGATACAAACTATTTTACTGCAATAGAGAAGTAAGAGAAGGAGGTGAAATAGTGTTATACATAAACTCTGATCTTAACCCAATTAACATCTCTAAATAAATTAAAACCTCAGAATTACCTGAATGAATCTGGATTAAAATAGATAGGGATAAAGCAGAGAAGTTGCTTATACTGTAGGTCTATATCATACAGTCTCTTGCCACTGCTATCAAGTGAGTACCCACTGACTTCTTATATCCTTCTTCCTAGTCTCCTATCCACCCTGACCCCTGTCCTCCCTAGTCCATCCCCACCCTTATACCAAAGACTCCTTCTATATCCTCCATCCCTGATCCCTGCCCAACTCTCTCCCTTACTCTTTCATACACTTGCAATGTCTTGCACTTATCCCTTGCCCCTCAGTCAGACTCTTTCCTTGTCAGAAATAGTTATGTATTGCTCCTTATCCCTTCCTTTCTTCCTGCATGCTCAGCCATCTTGGGAAGCTGACAGCAATCATATAAGTTCTTACTGATACTATTGTTTGTTCTCCTCTTAATAGGAATTGGTTCCTGTATGCTTCACTATTGTTTTTCTGTTCATTGACCCTGTATGTATTTATTTCCTACCAATTAAAGTTACCTTATGGTATGTCACTGCTGCTTACCTGGGCACTGTTTTATTATTGTTTTTACTGACCAAATATGCACTTTTTTTCTACCAATTATTGTACCTATATGCTATGTCATCACTTTGATTGTACACTGTTGTTTAACCTTGTTCTTACAGGATCTCCTTGAAAATGAGTGTGTGCAATGGAGTCTTCCTGCCAGTGTTATCGACCCCTGACACTACCCCACAAATTTCAAAAGAAATCATGAAGGAATTAGAAAATGCTGTAGACCAGAGTGAAACTCTGTTTTTGGGTGCTTTGAACCTTAGGGACATAGACTGGACAAATTGGTCAGCAACAACGTGTACTTCAAAGGTTTTTGTAAATCTGTGCAAAGAACTTTTTGACACAACGTGGTAAAGACTCCAACTAGAGGACAAAATATACTTGATATTGTACTGTGTACTGAGAATACTGAAGTACTGAACTGTTCAGTTTTGGTCTCACTAGTTAATAGTGGCCACAATACAATCAGTTTTGAACTGGTCTCTGATATTTCAAACTCAAAGAGTATTACCAAGATACTCACTTACAACAGAGCAGCTATTAGTATGATTAATAAAACATTATGTGATGTTGACTGGAATGATTTATTTAAAGACAGCTCCATGGAACATATTGTATGTGGTCTATTCTAAAAGTAAAATTCTAGACACAGCAAACCTCGACATACCAAAATTCACAAAGAATAGAAACTCAAGAACTAAACCAAAATGGCTGAACAATAAAATATTGAAGCTTATCATCCACAAAGAAAGAGACTATACAAAACATATATGTCTAACAAGTCCACCATACACTATGTTGCATTTAAAAGATTCAAAAACCTGTAAACAAGAGATAAAAAGCAAAAATGTCTAGAGCACACCTTAGTGGGTCTTGCTTCAAAGGTAATAACAATTGTTCTATGGTTATATTAACTCATTACAGAACCATAAGTGTAAAGTTGGACCACTTACTACACAAATAAATACAATAAATATTCCTAACCTATTAAATTAACATTTTTTAAGTCTTTTGATACAAATAACTCAGTGCCTGTTCCAACTAATGCACAAGTCACATCAAAAATCCCTTTACCATTGAAGAATTTAATGGGAAATTACAAAATTTAAAATCAGGGTCATCACCTGGACCAGATAGGATAACTTCAGATATGTTAAAAATCATGCATAAACATCTCTTACATCCATTGCAAGTAATTTTAATCACAGTATCCAGACAGGCCAAGTACCATCAGACTGGAAAAGAGCAGATGTGGTGCCTCTGCATAAAAAGGGGATAAAGGTAACATGTATAATTATAGGCTCATCAGTCATACTCCGGTGCTATGCCAAATAATGGAGGGAGTACTTATAGATAGGCTGATAACCACACTTGAATCTTTGATGAAAACCAGCATGGTTTTCAAAGGGCAGTTCTTGTGTAACTAATCAGCTATGTTTTTATGAACAGGTCAGTCAAAGTCTAGATAATAGAATACCCTGTGACATAATATTTTTAGATTTCAAGAAGGCTTTTGCCTCAGTTCCCCATTAGGCCCTTATCAAAAAATTTAAAACCTTAGAAATTCATCCGGTACACAAACTATTGACTGACAAATCATACACAACGAGTAATAATCGATGGATGCACTCTGACTGGAAACCAGTGACAAATGGTGTACCACAAGGATCAGTTCTGGCCCGCTTCCTCTACAGAAATAATTATATAAAAGTTTTCATGCTGTGCACATAAAACTACCATGTGATATGCATGCTGTAAGCATGATTTAAATGTTGAATTGGGACAGATTGCATGCATGTGGCATATGTGCAGCAAGCACATGTGGAAAGCATGCTCTTTATGTTAAATTGGAACAGACTGTGTGTATGTGGCATGCATGCAAAAAGCAAGTGGTCACTTATAACTGCACACATAAAAGTTAAGTGACTTGTTCAGAATCACACCATTTATAAGAGGGGATGATGAGATTCAAACCCAGGTCTTCAAGTCTCCTGGTTTGCAGTTCAGTGCATTTAACTGCTAATATATACTGCCTGCACACATATGGCTCGCTTGCACTTCAATACAAATCTGCATACATCTGCATGCATGTGGCATGTTTATAGCCACTGTTATACTTTTTAGTTTTCTTGTCCCTCTCATCTCAGCTGCACAGCTGAACTGTAGCACACATACCAATGGAAATGCATGTGGTTCTACCCACCCCAATACACACACTTACCCACAAAACTACTTAATTACTTCTGTCTGACCTGTACTCCTACTATTTTTTATCCATAGTTTTGAATGCTTCCATGTAAACAGACTTTAAGGGCAAACACAAAAATAGCAATAACTTGATACCCCATCCACATGGCCAGTCCCTCCAGATAGAGTTCTAAAGGTATATTGAGAGAGGCTAGAGTGCAAACTGACATTGGCACCTTTGAAACCACGTGTCCGCCATATTACTGGAGGATTGAGCTGCCATCAGATAGCAGGAACACTTCTTGAAGTGATCATTGTCCCATAGCTGGCATAAGATCTACACTCAAGCCATCCAAACCTGCAAAATTTCTCCAAAGAAGGTCAAAAAGAATTTCAACATCTCAGGATATTCCATGATTTGTGCCATACAACACACTGGCAAGATTTCTACCTCACAACCTCAGTTGAGACAGCTCTTCAGATCCTAAGGGATATTATCAAGTGCCCTCAATATACATGCACCACTCACCAGTGTCAGAACCAAAGTAAAATCTTGTCATTGGTTCACTGCTGACCTTAAATCAGCTTTGATAGCCAGAGACAAACTCTGAAAAAGGCAAGAAAAACAAAGGATCCTAGAGACTGGCTTCAATTCAGAAAAGCAAGAAATTCATGCACAAAACAAATAAGATATGCCAAAGCTGACTTATAGAGCTGAATTGATGCCTCCTATAATAACCCATCCAGGTTCTGGGGGTACCATAAAGGGAATCCTAGGTCAAAATTCTACCCTGCCTTACCCTCCAAACTGCTCCTAAGTGACATAGAAATCACTGACAAGCAAGAAATCTTAAATGCCTTCAATGACCATTTCACTACAGCTGGCCTAGCCTTTGACTCTTCACCTGAAAATCTCTTGAGATCATCATTAAACCTTCAATCTACTGTGGGCCAAAAGGCTGCCTCCATATTCTCCTTCGAACCAATATCCCTAAAAGAAGTAGATGACCTCCTATCCAATTTAGACAGAACTAAGAGTGCAGGTGCAGACTCCTGGATCCCTACTTTCTTAAAGTAGCACTGCACGCCTTAGCTGCCCCCTCACTCACCTCTTCAATCTTTCCCTAGCCACTGGTTCCATCCCTCTATAAGGAAGACAGCTCAAGTAGTTCCACTACTTAAATCAGGTGATCCCATGGACCTTAACAACTACAGGCCCATTTCCATCTTACCGGTACTGTCCAAGATGCTTGAAAAATTAGTAAACTCTCAGTTAAGGGCCTACCTTGACACCAACAATCTCCTAAATCCAGCACAATCTGGGTTTAGATCAATGCACAGCACCATCTCTGCCCTAGCCAAAGTCACTAACGATTGGCAGACTGCCTTGGATAAAAAGAATAGTACCTGTGCTGTGTTCCTGGATTTGAGTAAAGCATTTGATACAGTGGATCATGAATCATTAATCTCCTCTCTTAGCTCCGTAGGCCTTGATTCACTCTCTCTCAATTGGTTCAGGTGCTATCTCTGGAAGGTTACAACTGGTAAAAATGAAAGTTACCTATCTACCTCTAAACCACTACTAAGAGGTGTACCGCAAGCTCTATCCTGGGCCCCATCCTCTTTGCCATTTATATCAATAACATTGACTCCAACCTCTCTCAATCTAACATTCACCTTTTGCAGATGATACTGTACTATTTGTCAGTAATCCTCACCATCAAAAGCCTGTGAACTGTTACAGTCAGAATTCTCCATCCTACAACACAACCTGTTGGAAAAAACTACTTCTAAATGCCAAAAAACAAAAGCTATGTTCTTTGCCACCAAGAATTGCTCTTCCACTATCCCATCATTCACCACCCCACAATTATCCACCTTATTTGGAGAAAATCTGGAATTTGTGGATAAATTCAAATATCTTGGAGTCTGGATTGACAATAGCTTGACTACTCTGTCCACGTTGAAGAGCTCCTAAAAAGTTAAGGCAAAGACTTGGCCTATTTTACAGAATAAAACACTACCTTACCAGAGACTCCAAACAAAGATTAATCCAGGCATCATTCCTATCCCTCATTGATTATGCTGATTTCCTACGGCCACTGCTCCTCTCCCTCTTAAATAAACTGGACACCCTGTATCATAGAGCCATTAGATTTATTACAGACCTTCCCTCCAGCACCCATCATTGCTCTCTTTACAAAGCAGTCAATTGGACATCCCTACAGCACAGAAGAAAAAAAATGCTGCAATCTGGATCTATAAAGCTTTATCAGACAAACTCCCTCCTACATCTTAGACTGTTTCACCGAATCACATCCAGGCCATACGCCCTAAGGATCAATAAGCTCATTATGCTAAAGATTCCCAATACCTGCACCCGGTTTGGGAGGGCTGCTATCAGCTATTCCTAGCATTTATCTGGAACTCACCCAAAAATCTATGAATCTGAATACCCTCTTACCCTTATCATCCTTCAAAAATTATACAACCACCTTATTCCCAGAACTGTGCAACTGCTTCCATAAGGCCTAGTCTCCCACCCAACCCCCACCCCTCCTTCTGTAATCCACTATGTTAGTTTCCATTCTTCTACCCTGTCAGTTATCCCATTTCATATGAAAAGCCTACAGAAGCCTTTACTATCTGAATATTAGCCCTCCTATATCAAATGTCCTCTTCATTTTACAGGTTTTAAGTTATTGTTACTGTGCCTTGTATATCTGTAAATTTTGTATATATCTCTCATCTAATTGATTGTATTAATGTTATTTTATTTCCATGTCTTTGTACAAAACTTGTATCCTTCTTTGTATGACCACTCAGGTCCATCTTGTAAATGAGCTACGCCAATGATGTTCGCCTGAATAAATAAAGATTTTGATTGATTGATTGAACCTTAAATAATGTCATCACAAGCACACCGTTCTGACAGCAGTGGAGTAATAGACTGCTTATACAAGCAAAGGAAACATGAGCATACCTTGTTTTTGTCACCACAACCATGCAGCTGCTTCTTCATTTCCTGCTGTCAGTGGTGTTTACTGAACTGATCAGCACATTGCTGTCGGGAACAGCATGCTGATGCCACTATCTAAGTTTCAAGAAGGGTTCTTACTACCTTCCAGCAGAGCAGTCCTCCCTAATATGGCGGACATGCAGTTTCAAGGAGCCAATGTCAGTCTGCACTCTAGCCTATCTCAGTATACCTACAGAATGCTATGGTTCTCTCCCCATGCACACACACTGTAGTGGGTGTGGCCATGCTGCTACACATATAACCCACCAAGTATAGATATAAGTCAAGCATCTCTTACCTGAGTACTAGGAGCCAGAGGCAGGAGTCTTTAAGAGATGATGTCCATGGGTCAGAGTGCTGGTGCAATACCCTTGAAATAAATGAAGTTCTTTTTATTACTATTTAATACATTATGATGGTGAGTTGGAGAATAATGAAGGCCACTCTTTTTACTAACAAGGCCCTTGTTAGTTGAATGGTTGCTTCATTAATCTCCAACTCTCCATTAATAATATATAAAAAATAATAAAAATACTCCTATTCATTTCAATAGTGCATACCCCTGCAGTTTCCTTACCCTATATCTTAATGTGCCCAAGTGTGGGAATGTGGAGGTCAGCTTCACTGGAGGGGGCATAAGCCTGACTATAGTGGGTCTCTAATAATAGTCTGTGCATATGATGCCACTCAACTGTCCCTGAATGCAAGGGACAGCCTTTTTTACCCCTGAAAACTGCTCTGCTCCTCATCCATACCTCATGGAAAACATGCTGCTCACACAGAGGATGTCCTATAAATTTAGACTTTATGGCAGGGTGCCATTTCAGATTTCAGCAGAGGAGCCAACAATGAGTGGAGGCCAGGTACTAGTTAGCCTTGGGTGGCAATCTCTAGAATGTCTGGAACATCTCTAAAAGGTAAAACTTATTTGCTGTGACTGAAAAGTGATATGCAAATCAGGAAAATTCAAATGTATAAGATTCATCTGTCTGTACCTGGGAGCAATGCATCAGATCTGGGCTTAAACCCGCCCATTTACTAACCATTTTTTCCTGCCTGAAGTTCTGAACTCCCCCCAAAAAAAAACTTTGTTCAGATTTCTCTCTGACTCCATTCCATTGAATACCCATCCCATATGAGCCGTGAAGCCACCCAAAGGTGCAGCAATGTGAAAAACACATCAATATTTCAGTCCTTCCTCCTTCTCCAATCCCTCTGTAGAAAAAATTATTTACTTTACTTACCCGCCATCTGGCCAGAGCCTGTGGCCTGGCCCCATGTGCCACCAGCCCAGTTTTCAATCTGCTCCTTTGCCATCCTTCTGCCAGAAGCTGGATGCTATAATCAACAATCCCAGGTCCCCAATGTAGTCTGTGACTAAGTCACCTCACCAACTAAACCCACTCAACCTGTGTTGCTTGCTTCTTGTTTGACTGCTGCTGTGGCTGCTGCCACACTGCACTGATCAAGGTCTATGAAGGCTGCCCACACTGCTGTCACTGCTGCTGTTAGGCCTAGCTTTTTGCCATGGGGGCCAGTGCTGTTTTTTTGTTTTGTTTTGGGAGGCAAGCCTACTAGAGTAAGTAGGTAGCCTAGTCTCGAGGTTAGCTTCTAGCTTACCCTCTGCCCCTTCAGCCACCAGGGGAGACAGAGACTCACAGAGCAGACCAACAAAAATATGTTGCCACATCACTGCTATTGAGAGTTCAGTGCTCACTGACTCTTCCGAGCTGTAGTGTGCAGCCTATCTACTCTGTGCCGGAAAGACAGTGTCTCACTTGCATAACTTGTACTCTTGCTTGGCTGGAGTTCCTTCACATCATGTGTGATGGTGCCACCACTAGTAGGTGAAGAGAGTGGACAACACAATACAGACACAGCTGAGTCAGGACTGCACCTGCAGTGTGAGTGCTACACAGGCCAGGGGGCACTTATTGTGCAAAAGATTAACTCCAAATGTAATGCCATTATTGCCACACTATAAGAACAACCTAGGCACAGTGCAGGGGGCAACTGCCCCCTCTGCCCTACCTAAAAGGCACCCCTGATTTATGGTACAAATTCATTCTCAGATGCTAATATCGGTACAAGTAAATAAAATGGTTTCCACTGTGTTCTAAGGTACTGTATATCCATGTTTCATGATGTGTCCTGATCATTGTGAGGATTAGTGTCCCTCATTTTGAGTGTCCATGTCCCTCATTTCAGTGACAAAATGTGAGGAATGGTGCATGCTTCAAAATCCTACTCAGCACAAGAGTGCTGAGCATGGCTATAGTGTATATGCTCAATACAGAATAACAAAGGAAAGTAAGTGAGTCGAAACAGTGATAGAGAAACACATTTGTAGCACTAAATATGCATGACGGATTGGCATGGCCCAAAACAAAAAGGTCAGGCTTCACAACAAAGAGGACCTTCTTCCCACATCTGGAATGGGGATGTTGGCTGACTATATCCTAGGCATTTAATGCAGTAAGCAAACAATACTTTACAAATTAATGGCAATTTAATGACAAAATCAAAAGCCATTAAACAACTTGCAAAAGGATCAGCATTAATGAGTTTGCCTACTTTTAATGGGAAATCAATGAAAAATATATTTTATGGCTCTAATTGTTAGCAGTAGTGAGAAATAGAACCGATGTTTTGTATATAAGATTTGCACCAGCTTAGTTGATGCACAAATGGCAAGCTTGCAAATGTGAACCTGCTGTGATTTTTAAATGATGTTCACACAAATTTAACTGCTGCACTCATGTCAAGCACGCAACATGCAAACTTGATGTGAATTTTAGAAGATTTTCACACCAGCTTACCTGCTGCACACATGTCAAGCTTGCAGTATGCAAACCTGATTTGCTTTTTAGATCTCTAGTTCGCTGAGGTTCACTTTGTGTATGTGAACCGCTTACAGTATTGCACAATTAAGCATGTAGCATGCATTTTGAATGTGCACAGCACACTTATATTTCTGTAAGGGTTAATTTTTCAAGTATTCATAGCTGATTTATCACTAAATTTAGATAGCTGGATCATAAAATATGCAGATGATTGTAAAACTGGAGGACCCTGCATAAACCCCGATGAAACTGATAAACTAGAAAAGATCTATATAAACTATCATCATGGTCCAAATATTGGGGCTTATAAATGGGCTCAACAAATCTGTATTCTGATTGTTACAACATCTTCTGAGCCATGTCCTTCTCAGAAGATATTGTAGCTAACTGGCACTACCCTCCATTCCCGAGCCACACAGCACTACTAAAATCAGTGAGCTGTGCCACCTGAAAACAGAAACACAAGCTGGCAAAGCTTATAGTGAGAAACAACACTTCATCATAAGCACCATGGCAGCAACTGAAAACCACAATAACACTAAAAAATCACTTCCATGCCCCTTCCTGCACAACCACTCGCCAAACTCCTAAAGTTAAATTTAATTCACTTTTACTCACTCCCGTCAGACACTTCACAGCAGCAGCAGTCCAATGGTCCCCTTCCTCAAACTGCTACAAAGTACACACACCTCAGTGATCTTCAATCCCAATTCAAGAATTTCATCTTTCAGGACACAATCCAAACACCACAGTGAACAATAAAAAATAACAAAAGAACCGCATTTCAATACAGTATCTTCAAAATGAAAACATCTATTTTTTTACCACTGACAGTTCTGGGTTCAAAAGCACAAAGCAGGAAATCACAACATATGGTGGCGCTAAAGGACACGCCACTTGCTCACTCCAACTGCAACCACCCGCTCTTTTACAAAAGAAACCTGTACACTACGGAGCATAAGAAGCACACACTAACTCCTGTAAACCACCCTTACAATTTAAAAAGGCACGGTCATCTTAGCCATATGTCCTCTAAAACAGACAAACTGTACAGTAGGGCAGCTTAAGAAACACATGCTTGCTCCTTATGAAACCACCCCTGCACACTTCAAAGCACTCTACAATTAAAAACTATATCTCTGTTGTGACATAGGCAGCACAAGTTGTGTGTGTGTGGGGAGCGGGGGCTCTACAAGTGACCAAGCTAATACACTCTACAATACAGAGCAATACAGTACATAAACAGAGGAACTATTTTTTCTCTTCTAAGAAAAACCTTTTCCCTACTTTTCTTACTTTGACAGCTATTATATATTTCTTTTAATTTCTATATAAAAAGCCCATTTATAAGCACAATAACACACTCTGAGGTGTGGGTTACATGCTGATAATGGCATGCCCAGTGCATAAGGCACTCGCGCAAGCACCTCATGCCTTAGTACACCACTGGCATGCTCTTATCAGCACATAACCCACAATCGCTGTGTGTAATTGCTTGCTTATTTTTTAACAACAGTAAATGCAATGTTATGCATTTTGCGCCTATACATGTTACCCAGAATATAATTACTTCTAAATGGCCAACAAATTAAAAAATCTGAATCAGAGAAGGACTTGGGGAATAATATACAAAACAATTTTTATTCGATACTCAAATAACAGACAATATTAATAAAGCGAACAGATCCAGGTGGTGGATTAGGCATAATATAAAATTGAGTGACAAATCAATTCTGATTTCTTTATACAAAGTTTATACATGCCTCTTTCTAGACTACTCCTCTCAACAATGGTCTCCCTATAAAAAGAAGGTCATAGCATGCATAGAGAAATATAAAGAAAATAACAAAATATGTGCAAGGGGATGGAGATCTAAATTATGAACAAAGTCTAAACAAATTTGGCCTTATGTCTTTGGAGAGTAGAAGATTGAGAGGAGATCTTATGTTGGCAAGGGAAATAATTAACGATAATTACCTCATAACAAAAATGGGTCTAGAATTTAAACAAATCAATGTCAACACAAGAGGACACTCCCTGCAGTTAAGACAAAATCATTTCTCATGAAACAAGCACACTTTTTCTCCCAAAGAATAATCAGACCTTGAATTCATTGCTCACTGATGTGGTCATAAGTGATTCAAAGGATATATTCAAAAGCAGACTAGAAAAGTTTATGCTTTCAGATCACTCCCTATGTTATTACAGGTGAAAGACAGGAGATCTATATGGGCTCTCAGCCCTGTGCCTTTCACTTTTCTTAGTGATTCTATTGCATTTCAATAGTTCCAGGTGCCTTACTCACATTGGTGTAATTGTCATGATTTTATTACTGATTATTATGTAATTTCAATTCTTCTAAGTTGCTTTTTGTTTTCACTATGCTTGTATTATATTGTAGAACTGTTCTGGTGTTTACATTCCTTTGTCTGTATTGTTTCCTGTTTCCTTGGGTCGCACCTGGAAACAAGCTTCAGCTCAGTTTGCCTTTCCTGGTTACATAGTTTAAATAAATAAATAAAACAAATATGTTTATTGCAGATGCTTATTGCCTTTAACTGTTTTGGGCATCTTTTAATGTTTTGGCCATAACTTGGCGTTTTGGACCAACTGACCCCAAATTTTCCAGATTAGCCATATCACCATCCCAACTTATTGCACATTAATTGCAAGTTTGTTAATATACCCTAAATGTGTTTTGGAGTAAATTAACAAAATGACATTTACCTGTTCATGAGGTGGGTTGGTGATATAGCCACCTAAAATATGGGGTCAGTCAATCTATATGACCAAGTTACAGCTACACAAAAAATAGCTCAAAATAAACTATGTTCAGAAGCCTGAGCAGCAGACATTTGTGGACTATAGCGAAAAAGCCTTACTTAACAAAGTCCGACACTAGTAAAATATTTAAAGAGCTTCTGACACCATTGTGGCAACTTTGAAAAAAAGCTGAATATTTAGACACAGTTTAGCATATATTTAATATTTTTCTTTAATTCTCATGCTTACTTCTTTATTACTAAGTACATTTGCATACAAACAAGATTGCTGCTCTATCTGCTGTGGCTTTTATTTTTATTTATTTATTTACTACTAGGATTACAATACCTTTGAACCAGAGGTTCTTTTACAAAGGTTCCGTGTCAACTACAAACAGAGACTAGGAGTAAAATACAGAAACAGGTAATACAGATGAACATAGAAGATAACATGAGTTAAACAATACAATAAAAGTACAATTATAGTAACTATTTACAGTTCATAATTAGGAATACATATGTACAGGGTATTTACAAATGGATAAAAGGCATAAATACATAAGAGTAGGCATAAATAAATATGTGGTACAAGTAGAAGAGGGAAGAGGAAAGTGAAAGAAAAGAAATAAAGGCAGAAGTCAAGGATATGTGGGAGGTACAGCAAGAAGTAGAAGGGTGGGGCCGGGCAACAGGGCTATGATGTAAGGCAGGGATGAAAGGGGATGGAGATAGGAAAGAGGAAGTAGGATGGGGTTGGAAAGGAGAGGGAAGTTTGTAGGAAAAGGAAAGGGCTGGAGTGGAAGGAAAGATGGGTAAGAAGAGTGCGAGTAGGAATGATGTAGTCAATACAGAGTAGGGGCTGAGGGGTGTTTGTGCTAAAATCAGGGAAAAGGAGGGGAGAGTGTGCAGGACAGAGGCTCAAGTCTAGAACAATAGAAGCCAAGCTTGGGGGTTACAATAGGGCACAGAGGGTCTATTTGTTACAGGGCAGTCACAACTATTAAGAGAATTCAGATGCTGATGAAGGCTACTTTAAAGGAGGCAGTATGAAGTGAGTTAAGGCACTGAGCTGCAGATCTGGAGACCTGGTTTTGATTCCCACAGCTGCCTAGGTGCATACTGTGTGATCCTGAGCAAGTCACTTAACTTCCTTGTGCTCCCAGTTTGCATTTGGAAACAATCTTGCTTAGTATGCTACTCCTGGTTAAATAATGTTCCTTCCTTCCCTTCCCTAAAGGGACCAAGAGTAGGGTGCCTATTGATTTCAGGGGGAGATTATTGATCCAGAAAGGGCTCTAAACCTAAAGGATCACTGCCTGAGTGGTCCGCAGAAAGGACCTGGTATTTTGTCAGGGTGGATCTATGCATGTAGCGAGGTTTGGTGCTGGTAGCAGAAGGGGCAGGGTTGTTGGCAGGGTTTGTCTGAGACTAGTTTTTTAGCAAAATGGCAAGTCTGGTAGGTGACACTACCTTTGAGATTTAACCAAGAGTTTAGCATAGAGATGCAGGTATGGGCCAACCGTGGGCACCAGAGACAAGTCTGCAAGCCTTATTGAGAGCCACATTGATTCTTTCATAGCAGAGTCGGTGGCAGCCACATAAAAATCAGGCCATAATAAATGATAGAAACAACAGAACTTGAGACAGTGGTTCTGAGGGCTTCAGTGCTGAGGCAGTGCAGATGTCTACCTACACCTGACATCACAGTTCTGTTTATGACACCACAATCTGTTTCTGTGGAAATAATTATGATGCCATAAACAGAGGATTATTATATCAGGTGTAGGCAAGTAGAAAGAGCAGATAAAGTCTAATGGACAGTAATCCTCTTCATACTACTGAAATTGGTAATAAAGGAATAAGGAATAGATTTACAGAAAATACATAAACTATAAACTGAATTGTGTCTAAATCTCACGTTTTTCAAGTTTTCTAATGATGTAAGGGGTTCTTTAAAGTGGCAAGATTGCCATTTAAAATGTTCAAAATTATAACACAGTTTAGGACTCATGAATAAGTAAGGACACAGTTCATGTTTCAGGCAGGGCCCAAAGTGCTCTGCATAAAATCTGGTAACAATGACTTCACGATTTGTGCAGATCTCAAGCGGCCCTGTGAATCCTGATTCACAGGATGCAGTTAGACTTTTCTCCTGATATGTGCAAGGCTCAAAGAACCCTGTAGAACTTGTTTCATGCAGGGCTCAAAGGAACCTGCACAAAGAATCTTAGTGCTATTTCCTTTTACAGATTTGTACCAAATTGCTTCATGCAGGGCCGACATGGCATGGCATGACATATCCACCAAGGTACAATGGCTTTCTAAACAATACAGAAAATTCATGGCAAAAATACTTCAATGTATCATTCAGGAATTTTAAACATCAAAAGTAAGGGAATCCATTTTCATTTTTAACCCTAACTCCCTAAACCCATGCACTACCCTCTTAAACTAAACTGAATTGTAAACCAATGCCCATCTTAGATCCCAGTACTGAAGGGCCCTGTATTATGAACCAAATTAATCTTCATTCTTTTTAGAAAGTAGAGTCATAACATAGTTCATGCAGGACTCTTTGGTCCCTCAGCAAGATCTGCATGAAACAAGACATGAGCCATAGCCTTTTTTTTCATGCAGGGTCTGGAAAGCAGATTGCTCAGTGTCCTTTGGGCCCTGATTAAAATGAGAACTGGCTCCTAACTTGCTTTGTGCAGGGTCCTTTATGCCCTGAGGAGAAGCAAGACATGAAAGGCCCCTCAGCTCCTCTATCAAAACAGTCCTCAAGCCTAGCTTGCAGTGTACAGGGCTCTTTGGGATATGTATCAGGTTGTACATTAACATTCAATTCAGTGGCATTCACCACGGTGGAGAATGAAGGTCAGGGATAGAGGTGTGCAAAATAAAACATTTCACCCAGCAAAATATTTTGTGTAATCCCTACATTTCATAAAACATTTTACTGGTGCAAAATGGACTCCTCCCTGGTGCAATGCAGAATTTTGCCACCCACAGGTGAAATTCTGCATTTGAGAGAGCTAGGAGCGATGATAATATTTTTAAAAATAAATGTTTTCCCCCTGCCCTTCCCATCCATGCCAACATGAAAATCTTTATCCCCAAGACCCCACATCCCTGGTGTCTACTGGTCCCACCTCGCTGGCCGATTGTCAGCTCAAATATAAAGAAATCTGCCCACCCCTGCTGAGATTTAGCCCTTCCCCATCCATAATTTCAAATAAAAATGAATTTCCAATCCCTGGTGTCTAGTGGCCCCACCCCCAGACCGATCTCCTGCAAATGAAGAATGATACCCCTAAGATTCACACCATCCCCACCCCCGTTGTCCATAACTACCACCCACTAGGGCCAACAACAGTCATGTTAATGTAAAAAAACTTTCCTGGTTGTCTAGTGGACCATCACCCCCCACCTGTCCAGTTAATCCCACCACCCACACATACACCCATCTAGATGACCCCGTAGGCCTCCCCGCACAGCCCTCCGCCACCTCCACGGCCGGCAGCCTGACTGAGCTCTTTAGAAATGAGCCTGGGAGAGCTCCTTTTTATTACATAAACTTGACTGATGATGGCCCCAGTGGACAGCAGTTATGGACAGAGGGGTGGGACGGGTGTAAATCTGGGGATGGGGCTGAATCTCGGCGGAGGGATGGGGATTCTTTCATATTGTGCCAGCAATCAGCGGGGGTGGGACTACTAGGCATCAGGGATGTGGGATCCTGGGGAATGAATATTTTCATGTTGGGTGGAAGGGAGGGGAAAACACTTTGTTTTATTTTTTCGTACATGAAGTTCTGCATTTCAGACTGGCAAAATTTGGACAAAATGCGTGAATTTCATGAAATATTTTGCAGGGTGAAATTCTCGATTACACCGGAATTTCATTGTTGAAATAAAATTTCAACATCTCTAGTCAGAGGGATGGTCCAAAACATCTCCAGCATTAGATTTTCTTATTTTTATGCTTTTAAACACTAACTAATGCATTAACATAGTTTCTTTTCCATGACACTCTCTCTCTCTCTCTTTTTCTCTCTATCTACTACTGTATATATGCATATCTATGTATACAATAGGAATGGGTTTAAAAAGAAAAGCACATTTCTGATATTTACTTAGATGATGACAGTCAAAGCAACATATCAAAAATATGCTACTTTACTGTCATCTTAATGGCGGTCACAGAATACTCTTATGTCATAAAGACAGCACTACATTTTGTTGTTAAACAATGTTTATTATTATTGTACCTGGAGCACATAAGCAATGTAAGGACCCCATCTGGTACATTGCAACATTTGGTGCCCCTTCGGATATGATGAAAGCCTCAGGAGGCCAAGGCTTGTACAAAAGCTAACAATAAGCATTTTCAATATAAGCAGAATACTATTGCAGTGCTGGGGGGACATCTCATAATTCTCTGTGTTTCCATAACCTGACCGCAATCAGGGAGGTAGCTCTCCTGTCCACCCCTCCCTTTTAACTGGTCCTCCTCCTCCATCTCCCTCCATTTAGGAAGGGCGTGGGAGTAGTGTGGGAGGTTGGCCCCATCTCTCTCTCTCTCTCTCTCTCTCTCTCTCTCCCTCCTATGGAGATAACCTTGGCCTCCTATTTGGCTAGTGTACTCTGATAAGGAGTTAATATCACAATCTGTGAGAACACTCTAACCAGTAACTTTAATTCAAAACACGTATCATCGGGGGTATCTAATTAGAACCTGTGTCCACACTGTTGTTTTCCAGAGTTTGGGGCTGAGACCCTGGGCTCTGCCTCCCCCTTCTCCTCCTCCCATCTGTTTCCTGAGGATTGCCCATAACATCCAGACCTTCCTGTCTATCCACACTTTACATCCATATTTTTGTAACTAGTCCCAAACAGGGACATAACTTATGAATCCGTAGAGCTGGTCCAGTCCCATTACAACTTTGCACTGACTTGCCCCCACGCCCAATGAGTCCACTTCCAGAAATTATGGGCTAGGGACTGAGAGATCCCAGTATGTGGGACCAGAGCAGCACTAACAATAACCCGCAATATCCCCCTCCCTCCATTTCCACTGTTGCTCAGCCTTTGGACCAGTGCCTGCTTCCATTATCGGCTGATCCGCAGCCCAGATAACTGCGGAATCACTAGGGTGCACTTTCCAAGTGGCTCATGAAAGCTTAGTCTACTGACTGTATGTTGTCTTTGCTCCCACCCTGATGTGCCATTACCCATTCTGCAGCTTCACTTGCCTAGATTTAGACGCAACCCTGTTTCTCCTCCTCCTCTGGGGGTACCTCAGAGGGGTTCTGCTAGTTACCCGTCCTTTGAGGGGGCATCTGCTTCGACATGTACACAAATGAAAATGGGGTGGGGGTGCAGAGTGTTCTCCTCAGCCCCCCACTCCCTGCCTTCTTAGCAGAGCCCTCTACTAGTAACCACTGGGCCCCCTCCTACCATTCTCTGTAGGCCTGACAAGGTTTGCCTGTCAAGCCATCGGGGTGGTCATTTTTTATTTTTTTGGTGCCCATTCTTCTGTCCCTATAGGGCAGATGTCCCAGACATGTGCCAATTTTCTTGGTAGCCACAGACTCATCGGAGGGCAACCTGTGTCACCTCACCTTGCAATGGGGCACTGCTCTTGGGCTGCACCATCTAGAATACTGTGACTTGTGGAGCCTTGTTTGCTAGGCTCTGTGCCCAGTTCATTATCATATCAGTCAGGCTGTCCCTAACTGCGGGGGTGGTCAGGGGCACCCTTGCAACATCACTACATTGACTGATGGACCAGTACTACATTTGGAACATAGCAGCCAAGTTACTGACCAAGCACCATTAGTTGAGTAGGCTCTCGTCAGACACAGATGAGTTGGAGCTGACAGGATCGCGCTTCAGGAAACTTCCATCAGGTTGGAGTGCATCACGCTGAAACATAAAATATTACTGCTAATTATTCGCTTAACAAATCAACTACTTATACAGTGAGTTGTGTTAATAATGAGAGGTGTTCACAATGTCTGCCACTTAATGCCTAGTTGGACAGAAATTTACCTCTGATAAATTGAGTCAATGGATAGCATATGCCAATGTTAATTTGTTTGATTTAACTTACAATGTCTTCATTTTTTGCAAATAAATGTTTCTGGAGAGCTACAAAATATAACGTATTTTCTTCTAAGGTGCCCCAAGTTTAAACTAAGCCCTGTTCGTGCTCCATTTAATTTACCATTATTGAAAAAAATAACCAGCAGCCCTTAATAAAAATGTTCCACTAGTTTAGGACATATAACAAGTATTCTGGTTTATAGAAAACTCGCCCAGTGTAGTCTGGTAACCCATGAAGTGGGCACATGAAGAACGGCGCCGTTCGTTACAGCAACACCTTCCTCATGCAATCCACTCATGGCAACCAACAGGTAGGGGTGACCAGATGAGGGGTTGGTGAACTAGGCGACAGGATGTCGCTATATGTACACACACGGGGTGGTGGGAGCGAGCATGGTGAGTGTGGGCTGTGGGTGGAGAGGCTGTAGGGTGGTGCTGCAGTCATCGGTTGAGCTGCAGCGAGGTGTGTCGGGATTGGGCAATGGCTGGGGTGGCTGAGGTACTGGGTTCAGGTCCGGGAGCTGGTGCGATTTTTATTGCACCTGGTCGAACCTTTACATTTTATTACTTTCACCCCCAACATACCCCCTGGGTTGAGAATCCTTATGTAGGGGTGCGGAGATGAATAGTAAAAATATGTCCTGGCGTCATTGTGCTGAGTGCGCCAGGGTTGTCAGAGTGCCAAATGTGTTCGGCATCGATTGAGCGACATCGCCAACGCCTTTATGCCGTCATATCAAGATAGACCCATGTAGTCTTACTGAATTCAGTGCTTGTCTCACTTTGTTTCTTTTGCTAGTTGTTCTGTGCACAGCATATCCCATTCCAACACCCTCTTCCTGGGTCAATCCAATTGGCAATCTGCTGCTGCTGTGGACTCCCAAATGCAAGGTATCCTGTGAGTTCAGTGACAGCGATAGGGCGCCTTCAAAATGGTGACTCAATCGTGGCACCTTACACCACAGCAATGAGGAGGGAGGGCAAATGGATGGGGGGTGAATATAGTGTCATCCTGTCGCTACATGTATACGCGCAGAGGGAGCGAGCACGCTGAGCATATGGTGGGACAGCTGGGAGGGATTGTAGGGGTGGTGCTGTTGTGAGCTGCTGAGTTGCTCTCATGGCTTGGTGGGTGGATTCAGGGCTGGGGCATGAATGGTGCTGGATTGGGGTCCTGGCGTAGGTGCCTTTGTTGCACCGGCCCGAATTTTTGTGTGTTTTGCACCCCAACATGCACCCTCTGGAGTTGAGCATCTTTAAGTGTGGGTGCGGGGTGAAGCCCCATGGAGGTGGAGGGGCAAAGCCCTCATATTTGCATTTAATCTAATTCCCAGTGCCCTTTTGCTGTGCACTGGGGACTGTATTACAAAATATTTTTCAGCGATTTCCATTCATCCTAACAGTGATCGCTATTCTGTGATCATCGTTATCACATTGATCCCAAATGCAAGAAGACCTGCCTAGCTCTACCTTGATCAACATGCCACTGCAAATTGACTTGCACATGTGTGGTAGTGTGGTAATACCCACTTAAAATGTAATCAATCATAGAATACGCTGTTTGAAGAAATTAACCAATGGGAAAAAATTAACCTAGCATGTCACTTGTAAATAGATGGAATAGCTAGCTGGACAACAGAGCTTGAGATATCAACATGAAAGAACGTCACCATACACTGAATAGTCCAGTATAAAATTAAATATTTTTAAGCCTGTTTATCATCTAATACTCTATTGAACACTCATCTGTTGGGGTCTCATTGTATACCTAACATATGACATTGTCTTTTCTGAAATATCATAAATATGTCCACTCATTGTGCTTAACATCAGTGAAACCTTACTTGTGGCTCTTCCACTAGTGAGATCACTGAAGTCAAGGACGAGTCATAGACATAGACATATTTATGATATTTTATGGAAGACAATGTCATATCTTCTAGAGACAGCAACAAGAAGAAGGAGGCAGCTGCTAGAACTCTTTTAATGGGACTAAAGAAGTAGAACTCTACTACTGGGACCTTCAATTAGAGTAAAAACAAACAAAAATAAGAGTTGGTGTGCTTGTCTGAGTTGGGGAAGGAAACTGTTGTCTGTGCTGTTAGCTAGGTGAAGAGAAGAGCTATAAATTAGGGGTGTGGCTTAGGCAACAGAAAGCCAGGTGTCTGTATTTAAAACTTCCCCAATTAGCTTTTGCGAAAGAGCAGCACGAGGAAGGAGGCAGCTGCTAGAACTCTCTACTGGGACTATACAGCCCTCCCTCACTTCCATCCACCCTGCACCCTTAGCCAGTTCCATTTTTATAGGCAATGGATTTGACTGACAACAGAAACTTCCTGTTTGGGAGAAGGAAGGAGTGATCACAGAGACACAAAGACTCACCATCCTAGAAGGAAAAGAATAGCTTTCCTCACCCCAACTGCTGAAGGTCTCTCTGAGCAAGTAAGAAGGAGACTACTGAGGAATACAGGAACTTCTTGTCCCAGAACAGGAACAACAGGAGCTCTAAAGGAATGGAGGCAATAGGAAAGTAAGGAGAAAAAACAAACAAACAAAAAAGTAAACAGAGAGAGGAAAGAGTAAGCATACAAAACAACAGTAGAGGAGTCACAAATAAAACATGACGGGAGTGGTGGTGTGCAGTGGTTGTTGTGCAGCAGTCTTCTAGGAGGTGTTCTGAGAATTCGATGTTGTACCATCTGCAGGCACCTCTCTGGGCTGAGCGGGAGGTTGCTAGTCTCCAGGCTGAGTTGATCAGGATTTGGGGCCCTCCTCTCCCATGCAGGACCACCATGGCAGATGCTGCTGCCTCAGAGGTTGCCAAGAAAGAGATGTGGTTAGACCACAGTGGGCTCATGGAGGGTAAGGGTGGAGGAACAGAGGTGCATCCCTCCAGCTGGATGTCTCCACACCATACACTGTTCATGCAGAGCATGATTCCTCTATGGAGGCAGCCACAGTGGAGACCAAGGAGGATGCTGGGAACCTCAACAAAGGAGACCCACAGGAGGGTGGCACAGGACCCCATAGGGGAAGGAAACAATTGGTGAAGGACTCAATTGTTAGGGGCAGAACTGGGGAGGGAGGATAGATGGAGGTAAGATGCCTGCCTGGGGCCATGGCTTGGAGGACAGGGAGTGAATCATCAGGATCATGGGAACAGCTGCAGGAGGGCTGGATGTCATTGTCCACCTAGAGACAAATGACCTGGCTGGGAATGGGATCAGAGCAGTGCAGGAGGAGTTTGTGGAGTTGGGGAGGGCCTTAGACAAGTAGCATGCACAGAAACCTTCTCGGAGGTGCAGCCTGTCTATGGCATGGGTGAGGCTAGGAGATCAGCACCATGGGATTCAATCAATGGTTGAAAAGCTGATGCAGAGCTCAGGGTTTTGGCTTCATTGGGATTGGGAGTCCACCTGGAGGATACAGGCCTATACAGCACTGGCACAATGGTCTGCATCTGTCAGGAGGGAACCAGGATCCTAGGTGATAGGTTTAAATGCTTCATTGGCAAGCATTTAAACTAGCCAAGGGAGAGCATTGAAAAGGAACATCAAAATCTCAGCCACCTCCAATAAAACAGCATAGTTAGTGAGGTAAACACCAAGATAGAGAAGTTGATAGGGAGAAGGGCAGGGGTAAATGGAGAAATAGGTAAAGGCAGTAAAGACAGGAATGGTGCTAAAGGGGTAAGGCCATCAAACAATGGAGGGCAGTGAGTACCAATGCCCGTAGTCTGGGTAACAAGCTCTCTAAACTAGTGGCCTTGATGGAAGAGGGATGCCTGGATATCATGGCAGTCACAGAAACATGGTACACAGAGAACCATGACTGGGATGTCAACATACCAGGTTACACAGACTACAGGAGGGACAGGGAGGGTAGAAGAGGAGAAGGAGTAGCTCTCTACAAAAGGGAAGGATCAAAGCAATGAAACTAAAGGGTAAACAGGGAGGAGAGGAAGCACTGTGGATCACCCTGGAGACAGGAAATCGCACCACAATCTGCAGGGTGTTGTATACAGACCCCAATCTCAGGGGAGGAAATGGACAAGGAAATGATAGACGGCATCCTTAGGATGGCAGAAAAAGGGAGATAATGTTGATGGGGACATGTATATGAGGAGGAGGTACCTAATCCAATCAATAGAAGCACTCTGGATAGGGTGATACCAGTCCATTCACAGAAGAAAGAGTTCTAAAAACTCCTAAAACTTAAGGTGGACAAAGCAATGGGCCTAATGGGATTCACCCAAATTCTAAAGAACTAAGGGAGAACTAGTGACACCACTGACTACCCTTTTAACAAATAATGGGAGGATGGTGTGGTACCTAAGGACCTGAGGAGGGCAGATGTGATTCCCTTCACAAGTGGGAGCAAAGCAGAGGCAGAAACAACAGATTTGTTAGCTTGATCTCTGTGCAGGAAAATGATGGAATCACTTCTGAAAGAAAGAATTGTTGAGAACCTAGAGGCCAGCGGGGCACAGGACCCCAGGCAACATGGATTCACAGTGGGAAGGTCATGCCAGATGAATCTAATAGATTACTTTGACTGATGAAGCCTGAGTATATTAGCAGCCAATTATAAATGGAATGAATACTTGAATGTATTTGAGTATTGTGTACTGTATTTATTTAAATGAATCTATGATTAGAATTAGATAGTGGATGCTATTTAAGTGTATAGTATAACATGTATTTTAATATGTATATATTTTTGTGATTGAAGAATAGATAAATTTAATCAGATTTTAAAGATAGAACTAAGTTATAGATTGTTATGGGTGTCACCTATTGCTTAATTGAAATGAATTTTTGGTGTTATTTATTATGGTTAAGTAATTAAGGTAAATAACATAACAAGTGTTGAATTTTAATTGTCTGCATTAATACTAGGTATAAAACAATGGATGAAAATGAAGAAATGAACTCTGATAAAGCAGGGCGCTGTCCTTGTGAAACGTTAGTTCTCTTTTGTTATATACACTGCTTTCAAATAAATGGTTTAAATTAAGGACCATGGATTTCATCTGTTTTTCTTGGTGGGTGCTTTGAATTATTCATTTTGTGTTAACTAGGATCTGTAGCTTATCAATAGGTAGGAAATGGGCACACTGGGTGGGCCAAGCGGTCCTTATCTGCCATCAAAGTCTATGTTTCTGTGTTTATATATACTGTATATATATATACATATATATATATATATATATATATATATATATATATTTATATAGTATATATATCACCAATGTGCAGCACTACTTACATACTTCAGCTTTCATTTGTTTTGGAAGAACCCATTCTTTCTCACAGCATCTCTCTCTCTCTCTCTGCATCACTATTCAAGACTCACCTAAGCCTTCAGTAAACTGCAACCTCTTCAATAATTTACAAAATAAAACTAATTTTAATTCAAATCACATGCTGCTTCTCATTCTCTTTCATCCCTACCCACATGTGGCTTCAACTATTGCTGCTCTTATCCGTTACTTTCCTTCCTAGAAGAAAAGGAAAAACATTACCCTTTACTTTTAAAATATCTGAAACACTGCCACTGTATGATCACTTTTCTGTCCTCTCTTCAGCTACTGCTACAGGTCTTATTCTTTCTCAGCTCTCTTCTTTGCACCTCTCTCTTCATGCTTACAACCTCTACCAGTGTGTCACTGACTGGTCTTAAACTCAGTGACTTACTCAGTAGTAGTTCAATACATTTTATTTTATTTTCCTGTGCCTTTGATAAAAAGAAAATGCAGCTACACTTGCATAGTACAAACTCAAGATTAATGCCACTCCTACAACTTGAGCTCCTTGTTTTACTAAAAACAAAAACAGCCACACAACTCCATCAACAGAACTGCAGCAAGTATCACAAATGTACAATGAAATCTGCCGACCTGCACTCACTCACTAAAATATTGCCATCATGTTTTCTTTATATTTTTGGAAAACTGCTCTCTGGACCAATCAATGGCAATGTCATGCAGACAACACCCTACTGGATCATAATGCTGTACACTTAATAGCGTACTACATTATAGGTAACCCGTAATAAGCGCTGTCTAGGACAGTGAATGGTACAATACTGTGTATACTACGAGTGCAGCGTGTGCACCATTCACACACTCCCAGGCAGAGGATAAGACCTCTGCTGGGAGTGGGTTCCGCTAAGCAGCTTCCATGGCTCACTGGACAGAGCCACAGCAGCAGGAACCAGGCACTGCATCTGGGACCGGGTTTGATTCCTGGTCCCAGAAATTTTTCAGTCTTTGTGTGATCCCGAGTTGGACCCACCTGGAGTTAAGAATCTTTAGTAGGGGTTGGTCTTGGGGCAGCCTAACGGTATGTGGGGGCAGGCCCCCACAAAGAAAGAGTTATGCCACATGGCATAAATTGCGCCTGTATTGGCAGCACGATTTAGTCATGTGGCATAATATCTGTGACATTATGACCCGTGCCAGCTAACACTAGAGGTATAATGTGGCATCCATAGCAAGAGCCATGAAACGGGGCTCCTGAAAAGCAGAAGACCTCATTTCACCCCAAATCCCACACTTATCAAATTAAAAAGGCAACCAACATCAACAAGGTCCCTGCCTATTACGTAAATTAAATATTCAACATGAATGTGTGTGTGTGTGTATATACTGTATATTTACATGTGTATATATTCTTTGCAAAAACTCTGTTAATGCATCAGTTAGGTTTAAATTGACAAAAGTAGGAAATGTGGTGTTAGGGTTCTCAACCTAATATCCCACCCCATCCTGTAAGTAAAGATGCTGCAAAATTAAATTCCATCTGCAAAATTGCTGCGAGTTGGCAATTTTGCCAGCATAAAAGTTTCACAAAAGTGCAGTGAAATGGTGAAATTTCACCACAGTTTCACACCCTGCATATTCCATTTCCATTATGTAAAAATCTACCTTGTGTCTAGTGGTCCCCTATCTCCGGCTGCTCACCAGCGCAAATTATTCTCCTTGGCACCTAGTGGTCCCACCCGGCCGATCACCAGCCGTAATTGAATAAAGCCCCCGAGTTACCCTGGCCCCTCATGTCCTTTAAAAAAAAAATGAAACCCACACTCCATGGTGACTATTGTCCCCATGGCTGCTCACCCACTGAAATTATTCTCCCTGGTATCTAGTGGTCCCCTAGCTGATAACTGGCCATAACTGAATAAAGCCCCCTCTCCAGTTACCCTGGCCCTTCATTTCCTTATATTTAAAAATCAACCGCACACCCTGGTGTCTAGTGGACCTTCCACCCCCATCCTGTCATCATGAGCTAGCACCCACCCCGCTCCCCAGTCACCGATCAGGCCACCGGCACAGCCCTCCACTCCTCCATGGCCAGCAGCCTGACTGAGCACTTCAATGAATGAGACCGTGCTTGTAAGATTCTCCTTCATGAAAAGGATCCATTTTCGTGACTAGTGATATGAACGATTCTTTTTCATATCATGTAGTCATGAAAAAAATACATAATATTAAAGAAAAACATTTCTAGGGTATGTCCGCACTTATGAAGTGTAGATTACACTTAGAGGGCTAATCACCCAAATAAATGTGTGTCTCTCAAAGATGTCAGTTTTGTAGCTTTCAAATTTTTTTGAAAAAATGGAAAAAGATGGCAGCAAGCAAAGCGGAATATTCAATATGTAAAAGGATTCCTTTTTGTTTCATACAGCTATCATGAAGTGCTTACTAAGCATGCTCAGAAATGTTTTTCCAACATTTAAAAATTAAAGAATTTTGAAATGGATTATTATTTTCATCAAACTAGCATAAGGCACATCTGCGGGGCTAGTCCCTTCTGGCCTGAACATTTCAAACTAAGATTTCAAACCATCTGAAATGTAGACAAGCTCAAACAAAAACCCAGCAAAGTCAATGAGTGAAAAGTCACATTTCACCTCTCTGGAACTCAGAAAGCACACATTCAACCAGAACATAACTCAGCACATCCAGAGAACTACCATTGGTCATGTTGCATGCAAACTTTCATTCAAATCCACTGAACAGTTGTGAAGTTATTAAAATGCAAAATTTGGGATTTAACATAGAATTGCCTGCTCAACCTTAACTAGGATTGTGATCGTGCCCTCTAGAAGGGATATTCAATAGGGACCTGTTGGATAAATAACTTATTTTCACTTAAGCTGATTGACCTTGGGGCACATCACTCATAGCTTATACCACTCGTGAGGTTACCAAGGTCAAACAGCTCTTGAAAATAAATCATTTGTTCCACAGGTTTTTTCCACAGGCCCTGTTTCACATTCCATAGATATATATAATACAGGCATGGTTTAAAGTTTTAAAAATGGGTGCATGTGGGGTGTACTGAAAAAATAGCAGAAAAACATGAAGATTTTTTCTGAGTTTCTGAGTTCAACGAGCATGAACAAAAATTTGAATGAAAAATAAGAGAAATACTTAACTCTAAATATTGACTGCTGTATGGTTCATCAGAAGACAGTTTTACAAAATGTCTCAGCTAATATTTAAGGAAAATTAATGGCTACCGAAATGTTCAGAAGTAGTGTTCCAGCACTAACACTTCTGAATACTAGAGTCTGAGTGCAATGCACCACAGCAGCACAACAGCAAAGGGCAGCACTACACTACAGCGCAGGACACTAGCACAGCATTGAATATGGTATTAAATATTGCAGTATGTACAGCTGCAGTGCAAGTAATGCATAGAACAGCAGAAGGGAGAGAAAGGAGGGCACCAAAATGAAAGCACACAACACAGCAGTAAAGGTATTCAAATGAATTAATAAATGCATGGGCAATGTCCCGTAAAAAAAAAAAACAAAAAAACAAAACAAACAAAAAAAATGGCAACAGCCCATCTACAAATAAACAAAAAAGACAGAGCATCTGCCCATAACCAAAATTACTATCATACTGCCATTAAACACAGTCCACTTATATTGTCCACTAGATCCTATTGTCCTGGGGGTGGCTGCTGCTGCCTATCCTGGCTGGATGGCTGTCACCAGATCTCATATGGCAGCAGTGCTGTGTGTTGTGTTCCACCACCTGACCACCATCTTCAGGAAGTGGACCTGGTATCATAGCAGCACAGTTCCTTCCCTCTGCTGCCATAAAATCCCTGCTCTTTGCTGTGAAACTCTTGGTACCTATAGGAAGAAAGACACTGCACTCAGCAAGCTGTGCACAAGAATAAGATACACAGGAGTGTGCACGCTGCAACAGATTTACAACCAGGCCACACATGAAGTGACATGCCTCATACAGGTGGATAGAGTTATGCAGCTGTGATGACATGTGTGGGGCATACCAGAGACAACACAGTGTGTACCTGAACAGTGGGGGACTGCACACAGAATGATTGTGCTGTGCTGTGACACAGTGAGATACCACCATGCAAGAGCCACAGGACACCAGCAGACTAGCCATATGTGAGAATGTGGTGCATAAACACACACAGAAGCACAGTGTGGCCCATCTTGCACTATAGATATAAAACCACACAGTGGGATCTGTTCTCTATATCCTCAAAATGCTATCCCAACACCAATATGGTAAAATGACCCATTCACCTCTAAGGTATTTTAAGTTTTTTTTATTTAATATACTCCTTAGAAATACACTTTTATTTGAATGTTTTGTAGCCCTCTGGTCACTTCATCAGGATCCATAAAATGTGTAATATACTTAAAAATCATTATTTCCATTAACAAGGACCTGCAGTATAATCCTTCACCCTCTTTCCATTGTATATTCTTAATTATGAACTGGGATCGTAAATGGAGCAATCTGATTGGCTGACAGCTCTTTAAAGCTGTGAGGATATTGGGCTACATCATCATGGCTTTAAAAAGCTCCAGCAACCAGGCTCCTCACTCACAAAATTTCCTCTGTTAGCAGCATTCTCCAGATCCCTCACTACCTTCACAAAAGTCTCCCCACACAGAATGTGTCCTCCGATATACTGCAACCAACCACAGATGTAAAAGAAACCAAAAAAACCCAAAGTCAATCCGTTAGTAAGGAGAGGCAGCTGCACAGAAGTTGCGGTCGGTAACTTCTCACTGGTTTCATAGCAGCAGCAGACAACTGATAGTAACAGATGATTTTTTTTTCTGTAGCAAATAAAAACAAAGCGGTCTCAAATAACACAAGAGCTGCAACTCCTCCATGGTTACTTACCAATGTACTGTCTGTTGTCTCACCCCAGCCAGAAGTCTCTTCTCTGCGCTGAATCGAATCATTGCCACAGCATTTCAGTGTACGGCTTTTTATTCTTCATTTAAAACAGTAAGCTCCCCAAATCCCTTACACGCCGTCGTTACCACAAATTAACAGAAACCTCTTCAAAATAGCCACAATTCACATCTGGATGCAATGTAGAGTGAGAGATGAGTTCACAGGGACACAACAGTCCCACCTCTATCAACTACCAGTATAGCCACCTACTGTCTTAAGAACTATTTTATCAAAATGTGACCCTACACCACCCAAAACTCATTTTAAACTGTTTTAAAATCTGTTTATTTTACTTTTTATTTTTAAAACTTTAAACCCAGTTCATAATAGCAATAAGTCACTCCAGGGTGTGGTATATCATGGGATATCGTCACTTCTCAGACGGTTGGATGCACTCGGCCTGTGACCTGGAGCCCAACCACCCAAGGCGTGATGATATCCCATGATATACCACACCCAGTCTCAGAAAGAACTGGAAGGGGACAGGATCAGTTGTGTTCCAGGACAGTAGCTGCTGCTGTTGTTTTCACAGGGTTCTTGTGGATTTTACTCGGTAGGTTAGTTCTTTTCTTTCTTACTTCTAAGGGGCTAGCAGGGTATTGTTTTGGGGGCTGCTGGATGTTTGTAAACTGATTTGGTGGCTGTAAGTGGGGATCATTTTGTGGATGTTTCACTGTGTAACAGGCTGCGCTGGTAGAGGCCTATTTCTTCTGATTTAAAACCTATTTGGTGGGATTTGCTTGGAGATGGTTATTTGAATTGGAGACCTATATCTGGTAATTTCAAGCCTATTTTGATGTGGTGTTAGTGAAGCTGATTAAATTGGAGACCTGTTTCCTTTGGCAGCAAACATATTTTGGGAGCTTTGACTTGAATTTTGATTCCTTGTGCTGACTCCATTAGCTCTAAAGGTTAGTTCATAGTGGGAGGGGTGTTAATGGGCTGGCCAGGTCTCACTCAGCCAATTGACTGGAGGCAGAGCTGAATCAGGTTGAGGTGTTAGCTGCTTTGTCTTTTCAGAAAGAACTGGAAGGGACAGGATCAGTTGTGTTCCAGGACAGTAGCTGCTGCTGTTGTTTTCACAGGGTTCTTGTGGATTTTACTTGGTAGGTTAGTTCTTTTCTTTCTTACTTCTAAGGGCTAGCGGGTATTGTTTTGGGGATGCTGGATGTTTGTAAACTGATTTGGTGGCTGTAAGTGGGGCTCATTTTGTGGATGTTTCACTGTGTAACAGGCTGCTGGTAGAGGCCTATTTCTTCTGATTTAAAACCTATTTGGTGGGATTTGCTTGGGCCTGGTTCTTTGGCTGCTGGGCTTGGAGGAGACACAGGGCTGATACACTGTCTCTCGAGTCAGGTGTCTGCCCAGAACCCGCCCTCCCCACCCCTCCCTCCCCAGAAGTCTGCGGATTTATAGGGGAACACCTGCCCTGCAATTGGAGGAAAAGGCTGCAGGTGCAGCTCATGTAGTTCTAGCCACTGGGGTTGGATTTAAAGGCTGGGAGAGGAGCTTAGGAGTTGTTCATTTCCTTATAAGTTTAATGTGTTGTACTGCACCTAGTAACAGGGTTACTGGCGTACAGTGGGACTGTCTCTAAGATTAGTGGGTGACCTGATTAGGCAGTAGGGGTATCTTGGACTGGGGAACCTGGTGGCTCACCCAAGGAAACCTATTTGGAAGGGGATGGACCAACACATCATTAGGGCCAGCATCTTTGGGAGGGTGGTGGGGTGCACAGGTGTGGAGCAGCCATGATACTGGACTGGGCTTGGAAGTTTGGTGGTTGCCCAGTGTGCTACCAGCTAGCACAGCTTAGGGAGGAGGTTGCGGGGATTAGGAGAAAGCTGGGGAAGGGGGGTGGTATGGTTGGGGAAGGGGCTGGGAATCTCCACAGGGTTGCACCAAGCACTGGGGTGGGGGCATAGGGAAAGGAGTGCAGGAGAATACTTAGGGGTCACATGGGACCCTGGCAGAGGGGATCCAAAAGGACACTACCAAGGAAGCAGGCAGGTAACTGGGGACCCTCACAAAGGGGGACGGAGGGACAACATTCTCAGGAAAGTAGGCAGATGGCCAGGGCTGGACAGAAGGAAGCAAGGCGGGAGGTGGATCAGACCTACACTCAGTAACCGCTTCAATTCTCTTCTTCTGCTCAAGGATGAGGGGATGATGTAGCCACGACAGAGGTGGTTAGAGACGGAAAGGGAGTGGGAGTGGGAGGCAGAAGGCAGGGCCAGATAGCAGGAAGAACAGGGGGACCTGGAATGCAGAATGGGGAGCAGTGAATAAGAGCAGGAGGGCAGGGAAAGAGGAGGAAAGCACAAGGAGAAGGACCAGTTGGGAGGAAAGGTAAAGGAGAAGGACCAGAAGTACAAGGAGGATTCAGTAAAGGGAGCTGAGGGTTTAGGCCAGGGAGCCACGGCGAGCAAGGAGGAACTAAATGGAAACAGGAAGGAAGGAGGATGAGCCAGGCTAGTTAGCAGATGGGAAGGACCAGTTGCGAGCAGTGAGGGGATTAGCAAGGTACAGAAGGATACTCAGGAGGAGGAGAGGCATGGGACTGGAGGGAGGGGTGGCCATGGTAATATGGAGGGGTGGCATGTGGCACCCAGATAGGAGAGGAACAAGGAGCCAGCTGGGTAGAGGGCCTGTAGAAAGGATGAGGGACATGGAAGGGGGAATGGAGAAAGGAGTGGTCAGAGTGCTCCTGCTGGGGATTCTATGATCAGGGTATCAAATGTGATAGGGAGGAGAAGCCTGGCCAGTTAGAACAAGATGCTTCTCTGGACTAACGGTGCACAGGGCTAAGCATGAGGTATATCAGCTGGCAAAGGATTATGGGGTTCCCCAGATATACTGGTCCACCTGGGTACAAATGACATTGAGAAATAGCGAGCTAGAGATACAGGCAAGATTCAGGGAGCTCGCCAGGGTCTGCCATGACATAGGATGCACAGTTTCTTCTCAGAAATCCTGCCAGTGCCAAGGGCTAGTGGGGAACACAAAAGAAAATTAGGAGATAAACCAGTGGCTCAGGGAGTGGTGTGAGGCCAGAGGGTATGGGTTGATGGGGATTGGGGAGACCTGGGAGGATAAGGAGCTGTATGCTAGAGATAGACTACATCTCAATTTGGAGGGAGGGAATCCTTAAGTTGAAAATAAAGGGTTCATTGGTAAAAGTGGGGTTTAAACTTGTGAAGGGGTGGGATGGGAGAAAGGCTGTCAAGGGGTGCCGATAAGGAGGGACTCTGTCTCCACACCTGGGACCAGGAGGATTGCAGGAAAAGGCCAACTGGCAAAGTGCAGACCAGGGAAAACAGAATCCCCATGGGAACACGAGCAGGGAAATGGAACTATAGGGAAAGGGTGGAAGGTAGTCCTGCTAAATGCAGGAGCTTGGGCAATAAAATGCCTGAGCTCCAGGTGATGCTAACTGAGGGAGCAATGGATATGGCAGCGGTCACTGAGACTTGGGCCACTGCAAGACATGACTGGGACCTGAACCTGGAGGGTTACACTATGTTCAGGAAGGACAGGGGAGGGAAGGGAGGAGGGGTAGCAATGATAGTCAAAACTGCATTGGCATAGGGGAGTAGAGGAGGTGGAGGGAACCGTGGAGGCAATTTGGGTCACCTTGACAACAGGGGGGCAAGAGAGTAAAAATAGGAGTGGTGTATAGACCCCCAGCCCTGGCGGAGGAGCTGGAGGACAGTCTGGTGGCAGATGTTAGGAGACACTGCAAACTGGGCAGAGGAGGTGGTGGTGTTGGGGGACTTAAACATGTCAGGAACAGACTGGGAGACTATGACATCCTCTGTGACCAGGAACAGAGGTTGTTGGATGTCTTTCAAGGCAGCTCTAACTCAGCAGGTGAGGGAACCGACCAGGAGGCACGGTACTGGATGTGGTCCTGGCAGACAGTGACCAGATTGGGGGCCTGGGTAAGGGACCCATTGGCGGGAGTGACCATGCACGGTCTGGTTCTGCCTGGACCTAGGAACGTGAGAAGGCTGCACGAAGACGGAAGTAACCTACTTCAGGGGTGGATTTTAAGGAAATGGGAAGGATCCTTAAGGAGCATTTGGATGGGATTGGGTCAGACATGGACGCTGATAGTAGGTGGGAAATCATCAGGAGACGGGTGCAGGATGCTACCAGCACCTGTGCAAGAGTAAGATGAAAATGCGGTAGGGCCCAAAACCCTGTTGGTGGACCAGGGAGGTCCAGGAGGTGGTGCGGGAAAGAAAGCAGCCTATAAGCAATTCAAGTGCTCAAGGAGTGAAAGGGATCGAGGGAGTATGAGCTGATGGCTAGAAGGGCCACTAAAGTGGTGAGGGCAGCTAAGGCAAGGAAGGAGCAGAACCTGGCCAGGGAAATTAGGAGAGGAACAAGGGTTCTTTAGATACATTGGGGAAAGACAAAGGGTGAAGGGGCAGATTAGCAGGATTAAATCAGGGGAGATGGGCACAAGACCGGGGAGCAGGCTGAGGTACTAAATGAGTACTTCACCTCAGTTTTCACCAGGGAAAATGGGGTGCTGCCTCATACATGGGAGGAGACAGAGATACTGAGGAGGGGGGACCCTTACCAATCGGCAGGTCTGGGGAGAGGGAGGCATCACTGGCAGGTGGGGAGGGCTAAGCAGGAGAAGAGGTACCGGAAGTGGAAATCACAGCAGAGAGAGTGAGGAAGCCTCAGCTCCCTTAAGATGAAGAAAGCACCGGGCCGGATAAATTACATCCCAGAGTGCTGAAGGAACTTGCAGATGTCCTGGCGAAACCCCTGGCAGAGCTTTTCACCATCTCTCTGAGGAGGGTGGGTGCCCCAAGACTGGAAGGTGGCACATATAGTGCCTATCCACAAGGGGGATCAAGGGAGGTGGCAGGGAACTACAGGCCTGTCAGCCTGACATCGTGGTGGGCATGGTGATGGAGGGCATTGTCAAGAGGGAGGCTAGGGGACCTGGATAAGTCAGGGTGCCTGGACAATAGACAGCATGGATTCATCCCGGGAAATCGTGTCAGACAAACCTGGTGGAGTTCTATGACTGGGTGACAAGTGCCTTGGACCTGGGTAGACCAGTGGATGTCCTCTTTCTAGACTTCAGCAAGGCATTTGACTCTGTTCCTCACGTGGGCCTGTTGGATAAGTTGGGAGAAATGGGGTGGGAACCAGATGATCAGATGGATAGGCAATTGGCTCCAGGACCGGACCCAGAGGGTCGAGTTGGTGGGATAGTCTCATCCCCAAGGAGGGTCATTAGTGGGGTCCCACAGGATCAGTCCTGGGCCCCTTCTGTTCAACGCCCACGTATCTGACGTAAGGACAGGAATCAGGAGTGAGATGAGTCTCTTTGCAGATGACTCGAAACTGGGGGCGGTGGTGGATGGGAGGAGGGGAGGGTGGCCACAGGGGACCTGGAGGCTCTGGAAAGATGGTCTAGAAAGTGGAAGCTGAGGTTCAATGCAGGGAAATGCAAGGTACTCCATCTGGGGCCAGAAACCCAGGCCAAGTGTACACCCTGGGGAATGCTACAAGTCTCAATGGCTGAGAGGGACCTGGGGGTGGTGTTGGATGTCAAGATGAACAACTCTGAGACTCGTAGGAGGGCAGCAGCCAAGGCCAACAGGATTCTGGGATGCATGGCTAGGGGATCACCTCCAGAAGGAGGGAAGTGATACTCCTCTGTATAACTGCTTGGTGAGGCCGCACCTTGAGTACTGCATGCAGTTTTGGAGGCCACACTTAAAGAGGGACATTAACCTCCTGGAGAGGGTCCAGAGGAGGGCAACCAAATGATTTGGGGCTTGGGGGACAGGACCTATGAGGAGAGGCTCGAAGAGCTAAATATGTACACATTGGAAGAGAGAAGGAGCAGGGGACATGATAGGGTCTTCAGGTACATGAAGAGGGTAAATAGGGAGGAACAGTCAGGGTGCTTCAAAGGAAGGGGAAGGGGCCACTAGAGGGCAGGGGTGGAAGCTGGAGGGGAAGAGTCAGGAGAAAGGAGGAGGTGCTACTTCACTGAGGAGGGTGGTGGAGCCATGGAATGCACTGCCTAGGGGCTGGTGGAGGCAGAAACAGTGGAGGGGTTCAAGAGGGGTGGTACAGGTACAGGAAGGGTTCTGGAAGCAAAATCCAATGCAGCAAGAATATCCGGAACTGGAAGGAGAAGCCAGAGAAGGCAAGAGGACAGCAAGGTCAGCACCAGGGTGGGGCTGACCAAACAGCAGACACGAAAGAATCGTTAGGCCTATTCTGCTGGCATTTTAGTATGTTAGTATGTTAGTATGCCTTATTGCTTAATTATACAATGGCAAGAAATATTCTAGAATCCTGATTGGCTGCTGACCCCAAGAGGCAGTGATGTTGTTAGACAGTAACATCACTGTATCTAGGGCAAGCAAAGACATCACCTCATAACAGTGAAACAAATCACTCCATGCTCAAGCTACCTCTAAGCCAAGAACACTCCCCACAGAACCACAGCCCTCCCTGCTCAGGCCACCACTAAGTGAACAGCAGTCCCTAGAACCACAGCCCACATCACAAGTCCTGTATACTAAATCCCCTGCTGCCAGCCACTAAGACATTTCAAAACAATTCAAGTAAAAAAATTCCATTTCCTTTCACAGCTCCTGACTTCCAACTCACATGACTCATGCTGCACATGGCAGCTAGCCCCACAGTGGTTTCTCTCACACACAGTGGCTGTTTAAAACAAGCTTTTTTTTCTTTTAAAAGCTCTTGTCACTTTAATTCACCAAAGCATCACACGGTACCTCCCACTGAATTACAGGTCGGCAACCTGTACTTACACAAAATGGCACTTTCCACCCCACTGCTAACATCACTCCTGTAGTAACATCTGATCAGACCCAGTCATATCCTTCAGTTCCTCTCATTCCCCAGCCTTCTTTATCTAAAGGATCGCAATATTTAACACAAAAAGGCATCAGACAGCCATTTGTTCTTCCATTGTGTCCCCCATCCCGATTCCACTTTCACCCAACTGACTGAACTGTACTATGTGGGTTCATTTCTTGCTATTAGGAAGGGAAAACGGTAACTTCAAAAAGAAAGGCAGGCTCTTTTTACACAGTTTCTATAACACTATGGATAAACAGCAACAGAACAAGGGGAATAGACAGTGAAAACATAAGAGACAAACCTAAAGGGGAATGCAGAGCAGCCATATAGGGGTAACGCCACCTGTTGGGCAAGACAGAAACTATGGACTTTTTTCATAAGTATACCTGCCCTAAAAAAAAAATAAAAAATTAGCAATTTTAAACATATTTTCCCATTTTCTTTTCTAAAAAACAAATGAGCCATTGTACAATAGCAATAAACACTCAGGGTGTGTGTTATTTATTAATAATATCACTTCTGGCATGGTGAGAGCACTCCAGCTTCTTACGTTGCTTCAACCCACCCCAGGAGTGATGTTATTACACAATAACACACATCCTATTGTGCCTATTGCTTAAATAATCAATACACTTAACATTCATATCTTTTACCAACACAAATATTCTATAAACCATATAAATTAAAGGCATCTATTTTATGTTTCACTATTTATTTATACCAATGAACTCCAACATTTTAAAATCCAACAAGAAATCCCATCTTGGTATATTCCCGTTTTCTTTCTGTCCAACATACAGTCAGTGTCATGCTGTCACTTTAAATATAACCAGTTCTACCATTAATTCTAATTTTTGTATCAAATTCTATATGCACACTATATAAATTACTCTCACCTTATTACATTCCTGCAATACCTTCATCTATATTATTCCTTATTGCATTCTGTTTTTATGTTCAAGAAATTCTGCAATAAAATACAGATATTATTTAATTGTTTATACCACTTATATACTGTAATATAAACTTAAACTGCACACAAAAATATTTTATTTTAACTAAACACTTACTTCATTTATCAGCAATTAAATTGACCCACATTTTTGGATTCTGAAAGGCTACAGAATATTCTGGAGGAACTTAGTAAAGAAAGTGTTATCAGGGAAGATGATATTTTGGTTACTTTAGAAGTCAAGGATCTGTACATCAATATTCCACATACAGAAGGGATCAGAGCAGTAAGAATAGCACTTGAATCAAGAGAAGAACAAGAAAAATCAACCAATGAATATTTATTATATTTGATCAAAATAGTATTAGAAAAAATGTCTTTAGGTTTGAAAACACACTTGGCAGAAGAAAGGTACTGCCATGGGCTCATCAATGTCCCCAGGTAATGCTAACATTTTCAAGGATGACTTCCCCAATATCCAAAAAGACATAAGTAATGGTTATACAGTAGGTACACAAAAATATTGAAATTTATATCTGAATTCACAACCATTAGAATTTGTGAAGCATTTTACATATTTAGGAGTTACAATATCAAATATGTAGTCATGGTCTAATCAGATTAACAACAAGTCTTCCAAAATTAGAATTATGGCTTCTTCTCTCGTATGTTTTAATAGACTGTATGGTGGTATGACTATTGAACTGATGAAAAAGTTAATAATGTAAAAGCAGATTAGGCAGGGACTGTATATGATAGAAAATTGAGGGAATAATAAATTTCAAACATTGGAATCCATAATTAATACAACTTATAAAAACTTTAGATCTTCCTAGATCTGCTTCAAGTTTACTTGTAAGAGCCCAACTAGAACAAATTGCATTTAAAGCAAGAGCACATATAAGACTAATTAATTTCTGGCTTAAGATCCGACAGCCCCAAGGGATCTCTTATCACTTCTTGTCTTAAAGAAAATCCCACTATCTCACCCTAAATAAAGATGGGTGGTTGTCCAATGTTTACTTACTGCTAAAAAATTATGGTCTATCATGGTTAAAGAATTGGGCAGAACAGTCTGTAAACATTCATATAAATTATACAAAATTGTTACAAATATTGTTCATAACAGGATAAAAGAATCTGACATGCTGAAAATCAAACAGCTTATAGTCTCGAATTGGCTATCAAATAACGTATATGAATATTCATTAAAGGAATTCCTATTGTTGATTGAGGAACCCAAATATAGACAAATATTGACATTATATAGGTATGAATTATTTCCCAGTAATGTTCTAACTGGCAGATATCACACTCAACTTATCTCAGAAAATTGTCATTGTTATTTAATGGAACCTGAAAATCTGTACCATGTCGTTATGAGATGTCCATGGTATGAATCAATAAAGAAAAACATTTTGGCCAAACATATTGCATCATACATTATCCCACTAAATATTTCCTGGATCTTTGTTTAACTCAGAAAATAAACATATTTTTATGGATTTGGCAAGGTTGTTAGCATTAGCTAAAAAATCAGAAAACAAATGAACCCAGAAGTGATGGGTGAGCTACAGTCCCTAAGTGATCCTCTTTGTTGGATCTTTGTTCTCAAATATTTTGAGATTAGAGATTACAGTATTAAGTGGATGTGGGTATTCAGACTCAAACCCAGAAATAACTGTTTACACACTGCTTTCCCGTGTGAGGAAAAGTAGAGTTAATTATGGCATTAAGCTGCAAATGAAATCTTTCCATGTCCAACGTATGCACATACCTATAAGTATCTTATTCTATGCTGTGGGAAAAACTTTAAATGAATGCTTGCTCTAGAGTGAGATAATGACCCTCTTCCTTTACTGTTTTTAACCTATTTGTAATTGGATATATTTATTGACAGTTTTATTTGTTCTAATCATCTGTACTAAAAATGTTATGATGAATTATGTATTTTGTGTATTGTTATTGTGTAATGACATGTTGAACAATAAACTTGATTGATTGATTATGGATGACTTTGAAAGGTAATACTGCAATACATTTAGAACATTAATCAAAATAGATGGAGTGGTTTAATAAAATTGTGGAAGCAGTTTATAGATGATTGTCTTTGTATTTGGTCAGGAGATGTGAAGGATTTGATGGAGTTCCTAGAATACTTAAATGGGTGTACGTCATAGTTGAGATCTGTTCCACAATTTATTACATAGAGGATAATGTATGGTCCTCTATCATTAACCGGTCAGTTAACAGTCAAGAGGTTGCCAGGGTGACCATGTAAACCTCAAGAGAGAAGCTTGAGAGGTTCGTCGCCATAACAACCTCGACGTTAAAATTGACCGTTGCTAACTAGAAGGACCATACATTATTTTTGTAGTGTATGGTCTCACTATCAAAATTAAGCAGCTTACGCTTTTTAAAAGTCACCGCGGCCCGTCAGTCCTTCCCGTCGGTTTCCCTTCAGTTGGTTCCCGTCGAAAAAAGCGCTCACATGCGCAGACTACTGCTGAGTTAAAACTCATCGATGTGACATAGGACTCCATAGGTTAAACATATCATACATCGATAGAGTTAACAACCTTAGGAAATGATGATTTCCTAAGGTTAACGAGGGTTCTAACATACATTATAGAGTCATTTAACTTCCTAGACATCAGAATTTTTAAGGAAGGTTCCAAATTATGTACAAAGTTCTAACATTAAGAGGCAGATAGAAATGTTCTCCTTAATGCAAAGAGTTTTCACAAAGTGTTAAAAATAATATTCCGCATGGACAGTTCATAAGGGAGAAACGTAACTGTATGAGTGCTATAGATTTTATTTACTACTCCCTGTAGAATTTTATCCACATAATTCTTGTAAGTGTTCTTGGTATAGACCTTTCATCTGTTACATCTTTCAGTGACTCAAAGATATCAATCTTCCAATGTGAAAAAAAAATCAAAAAAACTTTTGGGGCTACAGTTTCAAGAAAAGTGCTCTTATAGATTTAAACAACCAATCTCTATATTATATAAATTCAAAGGGATACAATTATTTCCACTCTTTCACCTAAATGCAACAATCTACAAATACGGGTGACAATCATGCAGAAGCTTATGGCCCTTCAGGGTACCACTCTTTAGAAAAATAATTTTGTGTGTAGAAAGGAAAGCAAATTGATTGTCCTCAAAATTATACTTAATTCTCTTGCTTGGATATTGACACACAGTACCCTGGTACTCTAGGTCACTTTAGGTGAGAGATATACTTCAGTCTTCCACAATCCAAACAGGTAACTTGGTGATCTCAAGAGTTGGGACCTTGTATCCAAATCCACTGAGGAAGTAGGAAATCTTCACAACAATACACCCAGAAGCATAGCGTGACCCACCTGCACCTATATACTGTATAAAGACACACAGAGAGGATCGTCCCTATATCCTCAAAATGCTATCCAAACACCAATATGGAGAAATGACCCACTCACCAGCAAGATATTTACAGATTTTATTTAATATACTCCTTAGAAATACATCTCTGATCAATGTTTCATAACCCTTGGGCCACTTCATCAGGATCTATAACATTTAATATAATGAAAACTCATTAGATCCATTATCAATGACATACAGCATAATACTTCACCCTCTTTCCATTGTATATTCTTGAATAATACATACACTTAACATTCTTATCTTTTACCAACAGAAATGTTCTGTACACTATATAAATTGAAGGCATCACTCTTATTGTACAGTATGTCTACCCTCTAATTGGTATTGACTACTGAATTCTATTATCTGTTGCTCAACTGCTGCTTTTGTACCCTGTAGTTTTTGATTTTACTCAACTGAATTATTGTACTCCTATTGTCCATTTAATGTATTGTTCTCCATTTATGTATGAAATACTATTTCTGTACTGATTGTATATATGATCTTTGTGAATTTGCACTTATTATTTGTGCTCCTTTTGTTACACCTTGTATTTACTGTCCACTGATGAATTGTATTTGACTTGTACTCTCTGTCAACATTGTTGTATTGTATCCACTACTGATGTTTTGTATTCCAACTTGTACCTCTGGGTCATGCCTGAAAATAGGCATTTCTATTTCTAGTGCACTTACCTGGCTACCAAAACAAACAAGCAAATAAATAAATAAATAAATGTTGCATTATTTAATTATACCAATGAACTGCTACATTTTAAAATAAAACAAAAAGATCCACCTTGGTGTATTGCAGGTTTTCTTTCTGTCCAACATAGTTAGTGTTGTTTTGTCACCTAAATATAACCAATTCTGCCATTAATTCTCCCCATCTTTTGTATAGAATCCGATACCTTTTAATTTTATACCATAAACTGGCTTCATGGTTGGGGTAGAACTGGGCATTAAATAGTAATAAAAGAATGTTCATAAAAATAAAAATGGGGATTGATGGAATGCTGCCATTATTATATTTTATAATTTTCTATTTTACTGTATATTAAAACCATAAAACAAGGGTTAAATTTAGAGACAAAAACATAAGAGATAAATGGTGACCCATCCATATTATAAAGTAAACAATGTATGGGCTATAAAATTTTGTTAGTGAGTATGAGTTTATGTTTGAAGTATATTAAGATATTATATTTCTTTCATACTACAACAAGGTGTGGGTCAATTTAATCAAGATGATAAATGAAGCAAGTGTTTAGCTGAAAGAAAATATTTTTGTCTGTAGGGTAAGTTTATATAGTATATGGTTAGGGCTTATTGTGAATTAAAATCAGTGGCTGCTAAAATCTTGTTGTGCATGTTCTGTAAGTTATTCTGCATGTTCTAAAAGTTGTTGTGCACATTCTAAAAGTTATTGTGCACATTCAATAATAAATAGTTAGCAGCCCCTAATAAATATTCATCACCCCTGCTTTCTTAGCCACATGGCTGAATCAAAGTATGTCCGAAAGGAAAATTCAAACAAGCATGGTGGCTCTGGTTAGTGAGCAGTTTATGGGCACAGTTTGAACATGGGCTGCCACAATTGATTCCATGTTAGCAAACTATAATAATTTAACTTTTTTATGAAATGCTGACTGAAAACTTTAAACTGTCAGGACTGTAACAGGACTGCACCACACTAATGGACTTTGGGGCACACAATGCTGCCCACAACAATGGGGACTGCAAAGACAAGGTATGAAACCTTGTTGCAATTAAAACTGTCAGAAAAATAACTTTTTGTTAATCTGAGAGAACCATATACTATAAAAAATAAGGTATGAATGCTGATACACAACATGCCTGTGTTTCCTCCAAGGTTTAGATACCAGCATGGACCTCTCAAGCTTTGCTCTCAAGGTCCAAATGCTGGTATCTAAAACCCTCAATGGAAAGACAGGCTGTTGTGTGTAGCACCATACTTTATTCCTTATATTATATAAGTGGTATAAAAATTTAAGAATATTTGTATTTTATTGCAGAGTTTGTTGAACATAAAAAAGAAAGCAATAAGGAATATTATAGATGAAGGTATTGCAGGGAATAGAATAAGGTGAGAATAATTTAGATACTTTAGAAAGACATAGAATTTGATACAAAAATGGGAGAATTAGTTGTAAAATGTGTTATATTTAAGGTGATAGAATGACACTGACTGTATGTGGGACAGAAAGAAAACCTGGGGCAGGAGTCACAAAGAGATGCACGGGCACATATGAGGCGCCGGCACATTCCAGAAATGTGCCATGGAATGATTCATAAACAGGGCGGATGCATTGGTGCATCCCAGATGCGCTTCGCCAAACAGAATGCACTGTAGACCCATGATAATGATATGCGGTGCAAATAGAGGGGCGTACATGCATACACCACAAAGTAATTCATAGTGCAAAAGGAAGGTGCAACTACAGAGCAAACACGGCACAAGTACCAAATGTGCCATGGAAAGATAAGTATAAAAGAAGCAGGCGTAAGTACAAGCCACCAGTTACTGAGTGGCAGCCTACAGGAGCAGCAGACAGAGAGGGAGAAAACTGTAGACACAATGGATGGAGCACCATTTGTGATGATGGGATTGATAATGGGGATGAGGAGATGGGGAGGTGGAAGGCACTGTAGGCGGCCGGTCCCACGGTGATATCGTGCCAGGCTGTTCTTTGAGCAGCTCATGGACATGAAGACAGTAGGCCGATACCACTTGAATAGAGCCACTCTGAGGCAGCTATGCAAGTTGTGCCATGAAGAAATGCAGGCACCCACTGGACGAGGTCATGTCATATCAGTAGAGACCAAGGTGACAACAGTAATGTGCTTGCTCACCATGGGAATGTTCCAGAGACCTTCTGGGGACACCACTGGCATTTCACAGGCCTCCAACTTCCTGTTTCCTCACACAGTTCCTCACCGCACTGCTACCACATGCTTCAGAATATATCCACTTCCCAAGCACACAGGCAGAGTGGATAGAAGCCATGCAGCAGTTCTACAGGGTGGCATGCATGGCAGGCATCATAGGGGCCATTGACGGCACCCATGTGGCAAACCATGCACCACCTGGTGACTACGCGGTGCCTACATCAATCGCAAGGGCTACCACTCTGTAAACTGCCAGGTGGAGTGCAGTGCCACAGGATGTATCAGCAATGTCTGCACCACACACACACTGGGAGCACACATGATGCCTTTATATGGCACCAGTCTGCCCTCTGCCACAGATTCAAGGCAGGGGCAACCAAATGCCCATCTAGTAGGTGTGTGGGACAAGGCAACCTGCTGCACAACAGGTCACTGACACAGGATAGAAAGGGAAGCAGATGTGCAGGTAGCATGATGCACAAACACAGAGGTACAGCAGATGTGGGACAGTGGAGGGAAGGTGACACAGGCAGCCACCAACCAGTACAGGGTGGCACACGTGCAATGCATGGAATGTGGGGTGCAGTGCCATGGGGGCATGTGTGGCAGGGCCTAGTGCAACACATGTTGACAGCAGGTGCTGCTGCCATGCACTCTGGGCAGGACAATAGTGGGCTTGGCATGTGTGACCCCAATGGCATGGGTGGCCTGAGGCCAACCACAGCAGCAGGGACAGACAACAGCAGGTGGATGGGGAGGTAAGATGGCAGGGAAGGGACAAGCACAGTCAGTGGTGGATGCCCATACACACAGCTGCACAGCATGGAGGCGGGGGACACACTGCACATGTGACCAGTATACTAACAGCCACCCTTCCCCCACAGGCAATGCAGCATACCCACTGAGACCCTGGCTCCTCACCCCATCCGATGACCCAGAACAGAGGTGGAGGGCGATACAATGAGGCAAACACTGCTATGTGCACCATCATAGAGCGTGCCTTCAGCATGTTGAAGATGTGCTTCTGGTGCCTGGATACATCAGGTGGTGCCCTACAGTATAGCCCTGAGAAGGCCTGTGGCATATTCCTGGCCTGTTTTGTATACTACACAACATGGTCATTGACTGTGGAATAGCTGTCAAGGCCATTGAGGGTGACAGTTTCAGGGAGGAGGAGGAGGAGGGAGGAGGGTGGGGAGAAAGACACAGTGCCACAGGGCCCAGAACACTGGACCACCATGCACAGCAGGACCCATGCCTGGCTGCAAGGTCCTGGCTCTACAGGAGCACACTGGTGGAGGTGTATTTTGGGAATCACAGGTGAGTAGCACAGGTATGTGTAGGGAGGTGCACAATGGTGACCACAGGTAGAAACATAGATGTGCATTGCATGGCGGACACAGCACAGCACACAAACAGCCCAACACGGCACACACACAACACATGGTGGTGGGGCAGCAGTGGACCGCAGGACATCCCAGGGACCACCAAGCCCAGACACATACACACACACACACACACACACACACACACCCCTCTCACAACACACACATGTGCCACAATGACAGTGTCAGGGATGGCATGGATCAGTGTGCACTGCTGCTGGCACACAGGCGCAGCAGACACTGAACCATACTCATCATGCCCATGCCACACAGCACAACAGTGGTACACACAGACATGCAGGTGGCACTGCACAGGGGCCCATGATGGTGGTGCACTGGGGCAGGTGCATGCTACCCATGCCATCCCAGGCATCAGTTTACAGGTGAGTGGGACACAGAGGTGAAAAGTGCACCAGCCATCGGTACAGGGATCTGGATGTCACAGGTGGCACCATGGCCTCCAAAATGAGGCGGCCTCTGCCATGACTGTTGGATGCAGCTGCGTCACTGCCAGCCACAGGGGAGTGTTGCCAACACCCTTAGGGCCACTGCAATGAGACCATGAACAGGTGCTCATTGGTGTGGTGGCCCCATGAGCCATGTCTGTGCTGGGGATGCTGGGAAGTGCAATGTGTGATGGCGGTGTCAGCAGCAATGGGTCCACCTGATGCCTCTGCCTGGGTATGTGGGAGGTGCTCTGGGTGCCCAGCTGAGGCCCGATGGCCATGGTGCGTACCAGATGCACACGTTGCCTCAGCTGCTGCAATCTGCTCCAGAGCTGCTGTCATGCCCACCCACAGTAAGTGTGCCTCTGCCAACATCTGGGCCCACCATGCAACCGTAGACTCATGCTGCAGGACCATCAGCATCCAGAGGCCCTGAATTCTGCACATAGGGCTACCTGCCCTTCACAGTATCATGCAGTGTGTGGACATAGCCCTCAGTCTTGTCAGTGGGATGGCTAACAGTGACATCACCGATGGGTGGGTGATGATCCAGCCTGCTGCGGGCATCCATGGGCAGTGGTTGCACCACAGCAGGCTGTGGCATGGGTGGGGCATGGGCATGCAAGGCCCCATCACATCCAAGGTTGTTGATGTCACATTTCAATGGTGCCTGCATGTGTCCCACAGCACCTGGACATGACACACTTGATGGCCCCACCACTGCACCTGGACTAGATGCAGAGGGCACAGCACCCACCGCCATGGACAACTGTGTAGACTCTGCATCTGTGCCACATGCTGCAGGGCCATCAAGAGCATCAGGATCCACCTGAACAGACACCTGTGTGCTGCGTGTTCCACTTTTGACCATGTCTTCCTGTATCTGTGTGGCGTCATCATCTGCAGGGACATTGCTGTACACCCCTGCATGCCAGAAGCAAGCACAAGAAGGGTATCAGCAATGTCCACTCGTCTGCTTGGTCATCATCAGATAAACCCAGTAGACCCTCCAGTCATGTGCATCATGCCCGCCAGCAGTAGTAGCAATGGCTGAAGGGTCTGATGGGCCCGCCACCACTGGAGCTGCAGCTGGTGACACCAGTGTAGTGGATGGTCAGGGATGGCACCATCCACTGCTGTGCCGGCAGCCCTGTGTGATGGGCCAGCATCATCTCCCTCTAAGGCATCCTGTGCAGTTGCGGTGAGGCCTGATAGAGCTGTGAAAGGAAGAAGGAAAACATGGTCAGTGTCAATGGATTATACAGTGGCATACATACATACATACATACATACATGTACAGTGTGTCACAGTTTTGTGCCATGGATGCACATAACCAGTCCTTGGCACGACTGTGCAGTGCCTGTAACACCGCTGCAGCCATGCACCTGCTGTGACCAGGGCTGCATGGTGACAGGACATGGCCAAATGGCACCCTGTGTGCCAATGCTACATCATGCCCATCCAACAGTGTTAGTGTCCCAGTAGCCTCATTGGCACCGGCCCAGCACATGTGCCACCGGGGCATGGACTGTCAGACACAGGGTAGCATAGCGTGGCCACGATAGGAAACTGCCACACATGGTAGATCCCATGGTAACACAGCTGCACAGCAGCACACATTGGGACTGGCATGGCAGCCAGGGCACACACGTGGCCTGACATGTGTCATGGTCATGGATACTTACAGTGCTGCGATGGGCTGCCACATGTCTGGAACCCCTCCAGGATGCCTTGCACAACACACCTGGCAATGCTTGCCACTAGCAGCTCCTCATTTGAGTTGAGGTGCACGTCGGACCTTGGACCACCCCTGTCCTAAGCGGGAGGCCTCAGTGTGGGCCACCATCTCCTTGGCCCTCTGCTTGTCATCATTCAGGTGCTTCCTGCACTCCAGTGGGGTCTGATTGTATTTTCCCACAGCATTGACATGGCATGCCATCACCTCCCAGCCCTCCTCCCATGCTGCATGTCTGCCACCCCTGCCTGTCAGGACATCATGATGCATGTTATATGCTTCTATGAGGGCCCTCTCCTCTTGGTGAAGTTTGGCACCTATGACTGGTGGCACTGTCTCCTCCAGACATTCTGGCTTCTGTGGGAGAGTAGAAACAGACATTAGACATACACATGCAGGTTCCCGTGTGCCCAGTACCACTGTACAATGGTTGCAGTGTGCCACCATAGCAACTGTCTAACAAGGCCTGCAGTCAGTGCATGTCTGTTATGGTGCACGGTGTGTTGTGGCAGCAGTGCTGCATCTGCCATGGTCATTTGGATTGCCATGGACAGCTGCATGGGCATGGACCTGCCACCAGTGTCACATGTCCAGATACACATGCGGCTGGTCTGGCCATCACTAACACTATGCACATCACACTGTTTGTGCAGGCACATCGGCCACCAGCATCCTCCCCATCATAGTCTGTGGGACAGTATGTGGCACAGCATGGTGTGCAACAGGTGTCCCTGCACATGTCTGAATGGCAACAGACTGTCCACTGACCATTACATCATGTGGATTGGCTACACTAGTAATGGTATTGTAAACCAACAGATTACTCTGGTTCAATGTCAGTTGGCATTCATCTATATCCTGCTCCCCAGGTCATGCCTAAAAATAGGTAGAATTTATCTAGTGTACTTACCTAGTCAGCACAAACTAAATACATACATAAATAAATAAAATAGTACTCATTTTCAAGGCTGTTAATCCTCTCAGTCACCTATTCTCAGTGTGGCCTGAGTTGGGAGCATCTATGGCTCAGGGCATGCAAATGAGGACTGAGGCAGTGATAATGGATGCTAAACAGCTGAGATGCCCGAATACGTTAATAGGTTGATTTAGGTGCATTGTCTGTGAATTGTATAATTGCCCTCATCTCATCTCAATCAGCATGGCACATCTGCTGCATTGGGCGCGTTACCAAACTGCGCATTGCCGGCGCATGTGTGGTGTGTAAGGGCATCTTCCTGAATGGGGTGCAAGTGCATGGGCATATTCTGCGTGCATGTGCTGTGTCTGTTGTACATCTACCACCACAATGCATATGTGTGAATGGCCTGACAGTCGCATCAGGACATGCATATAGTGCACATCGTGCAGTGCCATCTGTATCGCCGATGCATGTCCATCTGTGTGATGCACATTATGCCACCTGTCCATGGTTGTACACTAATCATGCATTACATGCCATGGCGCGACAATGTGCTACTGTGCATCACAGGTGCCATGCGCAATGATCGTGACACACACACATCATGGCAGACGCCTCATTATGCGATGTGTGACCTAGTCATGACCCATGACCCTGCATCCCCACCATAACAATGTGCATTGCACGTGCACCTGTGGGTGCATGACTGACCAATCACACTTCACTCTGCTGTGTGAGAGGGCATGCACGTGGGCCTAGTGGTGCATGTGGCGCCATTTGGCATTTCAGCAGCGCAGGACTTGCAAACTGCTGTGTGCTGGTTTTGCTGTGGACATGCTAAAAGCAGGGAGGACTGGACCATAGGCCATGAATTGGTCTGAGGTGGATCTGCTCCACCGAGTGGCCCTGGTGCTGTGGGTGGAGGGGTAGCTTTATGGGAGAGAGGACCTGCAGGTGCCTAGGGCGCAGGTATGGGCCAACATTGCCCAGTGGCTGGTGTGGCACACAGGGTTCCCACACGGGGAACTGTGCAGGCACCAATATGGTGACCTTGGCCAGAGGAACTGGGTCCATCTAGAGTGGTTGCAGGAGCGTGCACACAGGGTGCACTTTCACTACCAGGTAGGTATCACATATACGTAAGTGTACAGGTGCTTGTGGGATCGGGATGGGTCACATCACAACATCACACTCACATAGGCACTCACCAACATGTACACTTGGATGTGGCTGCACCTGCCCTCTAGTGCCCTGTCATGCATGCCACATGGGGTGGGCCTCTCTGCGTTGTGTGTGTGTGAGTGTGTGTGTGTGGCAGATGCACTGTGTCACACATGGGGTAGGACCACTGTGTAGGTGCATAACCATGGCTGGGCACTTTGGGGCTCAGGCAAGGCTGCTGTGCACAGCTGCAGACTGCAAGGCCATGCACTGGTGTTGCACTGGTTGTGTACACCATCACTGCGTGCCACACTGGTGTTGGGGAGGTTGTGCAATGATGTGTCTCTCATGGCGGTCTCTATCTGTGGTGTCTTGAGGCGGGGAGGCCAGGTGGTGGGCTGTGGAGGCTGCTGAGGAGAGACTTCAGAGGGCCAAGATGGTGCATGGCATGGTGTCCATGTGGTGCAGGCAGGTGGCTACCTTGTGCATGCAGTGTCTGTTTGATAGGATGGGCTTCTACTCAGTGGTGGTTGTGTGTCTTCATTGGCACTTAGTATGTGTTCTTGCTGTAGGTCTCTGGGATTGTGGCACTGTGGCAGCATTAGAGAACCCCTGGAGCAGCAGCAGGACATTGGGGGCGCGGACTCCTTTGGGTCACACAAGCTTCACTGCTGCCCATCTTGAGAATGCAGGGCCGACTGCTGAGGACAATGGGTGCTGTCTTTAGACTGCTATCGGCTATGGCCGTGGGGGGGCAGCGTCATGCGTCCATGCCTTAGCTGTACAATTGTATATAGTTGCAATTAATGTACTTATATTGCTGTTCTCACCCTCCCTACCTGTGTTGCTGTCCCTGCCCCTCCCCTACGCACTCCTGTTACTGTAAATAGTCCCTCACACCCCATCCCTTTTCTATCATTCACTGTATATAGTTTTGTATGGTTTGGTTTGTTGCTCTTGTTATTGTTGTTGTTGCTGTGTTTTGTATTAAATTATTGCTTATCTAACACGATGTCTGTGGTCCTTCACTGTTTCATGGTTCTAGGTTTATGTACTGTCACAGGTTCTTCACTGCACTCGTATTCATAAGGTCTGCTTCCCTCCTGCCCCCACCTCCATGTGGCCCCACTGTTGCCTGTGGCATGCGTGGGCCTCATGTTCTGCTGCTCATGTCTTTGCCCCAGTCGGTGTGTGCTGCTTGTGGCATGCATACATTGCACTGCTGCACTATTGGTCTGTGGCCCTGTGTGCGGTGTCCTGTGGTTGGGGGTTTGGACTGGCTGTGTGGCACTGTGGTGGCACTGTGTGCTGCCCAACATATGGCACTGTGTCACCCTGGTGGCCTCCCACACTGCCACAGTCTTGACCACCTGTTGTGTTGGCCTTGTCCAGTGACCACCACCTTGCTCTTGGCTTTCACCCGCTGTTGTGTGGCGCCATGCCAGCTGCAGTGTACCTGTTCTGTGTGTCTGCCATGGGCCTGTGGGGTGTGGCCTGGGCCTCTGGGTGTTGTTCTGTATGCCCAGTCTCACTGTTGTGCCTGTTTCAGCCACTGTTGTGCCCTTGGCTACTCTAGTTTGTCCCTTTGGTCATGTGTCCCTCTCTCCTTTGTCCCACTGCATTGTCCCTAGTTGCTCCCTCATGTCTTGCTGGGTTGCTCCATTATTCACTGTGTTGCTTCTCTGTGTGGTTGTGCACATCCTGGATGCGCTGGTGCATCTCACTTGTGCCCTGCTCTTTCCGTCGATTCACAGTGGGGTTGGCATGGGGCATCTAGCATCCCTTTGTGACTTGCTCGGCGTTTGGTGGTGGTGATCCTATTTGTGCTGGTACACCTCATTTGCACCTAGCACATATCTTTTATGAATACTGCCCTGTGGAATACACTAAGGTGAGATTTTTGTTGGAGTTTAAAATGTTGGAGTTCATTGGTATAATGAAACTGAAAAATAAACAGATGCCTTTAATTTATATAGTTTACAGAATATTTGTGTTGGTAAAAGATAAGAATTGGATTTTAAAATGATTGAGTTCATTGGTATTATTAAATATGAACATATGAGCATATGAAATTGACAGCAGAAACAGGCCGAATGGCCTATCATGTCTGCTCAAGTTTGCAGCTTGGTTAATACCCTGGAGCTGCCCCACCTCACCTACTCCTCCTGGAGTCATACCCACCATCCCAATCCCTTCCCCATCCCTCTCCCTACAGTGCCTCCTTCTGTCCTAATGTTCTTACCCTGTCCCACTCCCTTGAAACTGGTCACTGTCTTTGCCACAACCTCCTCTGGCAACTAATTCCACCCTTCACCATTCTTTCTGTGAAAGATGCCTTCTTATTTCTTTGCTGAATTTACCCCCACCAATTTCAGAATGTTGCCCCTTGTTGTACCCACCCTTCTTAAGTTAAAGATGCCCTCTGTACCAGCCCTGTTTATGCCCTTTGGGTACTTGAAGATTTCAGTCATGTCTCTCCCCCAACTCCTGTCCTCCAGGGAGTACATGTTAGCACCCTCAGCCTCTCCTCATATGTTCTGTCCCCCATTCCCTGGATCATTTTGCTTGCCCTTCAGTGGACACCCTCCAGTAGTTGATATCCTTCTTCAGGTAAGGGCACCAGAACTGAACACAGTATTCCAGGTGTGGTATCACAAGTGACCTGTACAGTGACAGAATAACTTCCCCTCCTAGAGGTGATTCCCTGATGATGTAGCCTAGCATTTTATTTGCTTAGGCTGCTGCCTTTTGGCACAGTGCTGTGTGTTTCATGCTGCTCTTGACCATTACTCCCAGGTCCTTTTTCTCCTCAGATACTACCACCTGTATCCCCAGCCAGTAACTGGCCTTTGTGTCTACGGCTCCCATGTGCATTACCTTACATTTCTTAGCATTAAAACCGAGCTTCCAGATGCCCAACCATTTCTCCAGCTTAGCCAGGTCCTCCCTTAAATGTCTCCCCTCCTCTGTGTCCACCCTCCCACAGAGCTTAGTATCATTGGTAAAAAGGCAGATCTTGCTCTTGACCCCTCTGCTATATCACCAATAAATATTTTGAACAGCATAGGTCTAAGTACTGAGCCATGTGGGACACCACTGGTTACAGGTCTAGGTTTGGACAGTTCCCCTTACCACCACTCTCTGGTTCCTGCCCTTAGCCAGCTCTTGACCCACCCCAGCATTTTATCCCTAATCCTAGGTCCTCAGCTTGCTGATCAGTCTGCCATGTGGCACTGAACTGAACATCTTGCTGAAGTCCATGTACTATCATACATCCTGCCCCTGTCCAAGGTCCTTGTAACTCAGTCAAAGAAGTCTATCATGTTGGTTGGACATGACCTCCCCAACACACCCATGCTGTCTGTCCACCTGGAGAACATTTTCTTCAAGGAAGGACACCAGCCTTTCTTTTAGAATGGCCTCCATTAACACCCACAATGATGGTTAAGTTAACTGGCTCTGTAATTACCCAGCTCATCCCTTGGTTCACTCTTGGAGGGTACCACGTGAGCTGTTCTCCAGTCCTGAGGCACACACCCCATCTCTAGCGAGGTGTTAAATAGGTCTGTCAGTGGTGCTGCTAATGCCCCTGCTAGTTCCCTCAGGACCCTCAGGTGTACTCCATCTGGGCCAGGTGCCTTTTCCACCTGCAGTTCCTTAGTCCTCTTAAGACCCTGTCTACCCCAATCTCCTTTCATATTCCTTCCCCTCAAGGTTTACCCCAATCCTCCCCTGTGGCATAGGCCTATCTGCTTCCCTGGTGAAGAAAGGCAAAAGTATTAATTTAGTGCCTCTGCTTGCTATTCACCCTTTCTACCCACCTCCCTCCTCTTTATCCTAACTATCTGATCCCTTCTGCTTCTTCTCTCCTTAATGTACCAGAAGAAGTCATTCTCCCCATCCTTAATCCCCTGTGCCAGCCTTAGTTCTTTCTCAGCCTTGACTGCCCGGACCTCTTTCCCTGCCTCTCGAGATTTCAGCGTGGCCTCTCTGTCCTCCACCATCAAGGTATGCTTGTACTTAAGGAGGCTGCCCTCTTTTCCTTTATCTTTGCAGCCACCTTCCTACTGTACCAGCTTGGACTCTTGGTTCTGGAATTCTTTTATGAGCCCTTGTGCAAGTGTTTATGGCCTCTATTAATCCAATCTTAATGATGATCCATTTCTGATCAGCATCCATCTCTGGGCAGAGCTTAGCAAGGTGCTTCTGAACTATGATCCCCATCCTATGAAGTCTGCCTTCTAAGAGTCCACCACCCTCATTTTAGACATGGCTGCTTCCTTCCATGTAGATGAAAACCACACTGTGTGGTGGTCACTGCCCACAAGTGGTTCCCTCACTTCTACATCACAGACATGGTCCCCATCTGATAGGACTAGATCTAGTATGGCCCCTCTCTTGTTGACTCTGTCACTACCTATGTCAGGAAACAGTCCTGCATGGCATCCAGGAGGACCAGTTCCCTGTTACAGGTGGTAGTTGGGCTGCTCCAGTCTACTCCAGGTAGGTTGTAGTCTCCTAGTATTGTTTCCCTCTCCCCTGCCCTCCTGATCTGCTCCCTCAGCTCCCTATCCAACTCTATTCTCTGTGAAGGTGGTTAGTACACCCCTCCATTTTAATCCTTCTCCTAGCAGTGTTCTGAGTACCATCCATAGGGCTTCAGCTGTGCCCTCCTCTCCCTCCTACCTGTTGTACATTATCCCTTCCTTATATACATTGGCACTCCACCTCCCATTTGCCCTGTCCTTTTATGCAGTTGGTATCCAGGGATCTTGAGGTCCAGTCATGGAACTGAGTTGCCCACATCTCTGTGATGGCAGCTATGTCCACTTCCTCCTCTACCATCAGCACCTGTAGGTCTGCTGCCTTATTAGCCAGGCTCCTTGCATTCAAGGACACCACCTTCCAGTGTGACTCCTGGTCCATTTTGCTCTGTTCCTCATGTGTCTCTCCTCATCCCTGCCCTACTTCCTTCTCCTTGCCCTCCCCTTGTTGTATCTGCTAGAGGGAGGCCAGAATCCTCTCTCTGCTGCTGGTGCCATACCTTCTGCTGCCCCTCCTTCTTCAGTTTAAATGTAGCCTGTCTTCCAAGTAACTTTCCTGTTTGCCTTTCAAGACCCTTGTGCCCTCCTTGCTTAGTTGTAGATTGACTATAGTTCCTTATCTTCCATGTCCTACCCTCTCCCACCAGCCTGTGCCCATTTGATTTACACCATTTCCCCAGCCATGAGTTGAAGTCCTCAATCCTCCTCTTTCTATCAGTACTGGCTCTGGAACTGACAATATCACCAAGATGGCTACTGATGTGCCACCCACTACAGATCTTTCATGGCTCTGAGAACCTATCCTGCACCAACTTCACCGGCAGCCACCAGATCGTTGGAACCTAAATGAACCACAATGTGTGGCTTCCTGCCCCACACACTTTTGTATTATTGATCCCACCTCCCACCCTCCCTGCCATCTTGCCTGGCATGCACTCCACCTTCCTGTTGCTTTTCCTAGTATGCCTGTTACCCCACCTTACACCATTCAGGACAGAGTTCCCTATTATTATAAATGACTCCTCCTCCCTGACTGTTGCTGTTAGATTGTCTACTCTGCCATTCCTCTTTCCCGTATTTCACTGTGTTATGATAACCCCCACTGAGAACTCTCTTCCTGTTCTCCAGCTTCCTCACTCTCCATGATACTTCCCTACTTTGCTTCCCCAGTCTGGACTTTTCCACCCATCTGAAGCCTCCTGGAGAAGCCATATCCTTGCTCCTGCTTCTTTCCCTCCCCTTTTCATGTCCTCCACTCTACATGACTTTCTTGACTCTCTATCCCAGTTTCCCTTTGCCCAGTTTTATGCCTTCTCCCTGCCCTCTTTACTTAATTCTGTCTCTGCCTCCCTGCTTCCTGCATTCACCTCTTTCCCTTCTTCATCCAGACCCTTCAGAACTGTGAATCTGTTTGAGGTCTTCTTCCCTTGCCCATGATGTCTTCTGCTACCTTACCCTCCTCTAACATCCTTTTCTCTGAGCTGTTTCTTCCCCTCTGTGTCCCCCCCACCTTCCAACTCCCCTTTCATTCCCCCAGTTTCTGTGGCTCCAGTGATTCCTGGCCTGAACCATCCTCCTAGAGTACTTCCTTGGCCCACTTCCTGCCTGATCATCTGCCACAACCTGTTAACTCCCTCCCCGCCCATCTGACCAACTTCCTCCCTCCTCCTTCCCAATTTCCATCTTGGACACTCTAGTTCCTCCTTAGCTGCCCAAGTTGCCTACAGACTAGAAATCCCTCTGCATTCCACATTAGTCCCAGGAAGATTGCTGCACCACATCCATTACATCTGACCATCGTCTCACTTCCTCTTTTTATCCCCAATCTACTGTCCTCAGCCCACCAATTTCCTCCATTCTGTATCTTTGCCCTGCTCCCATTCTGTTGAGTTCCATGCTGCCCAAGATATTCCACCTTCCATACTGTTCTTACCTCCTTCTTTTGCCTTTCCTCCTAGGAGCCCTGTGGCCTTCCTATTTATCTCCCACAATCTATCCCTCTTGGCCTACCTCCTCTACCCAAACCTCCTACTTTTCTCTTATGTGTACCTTTAGCCATCCCTTGGTTCTCCAGATCAGAAACACATCCCCCTCAGCAGTTTGTTACAGGAAAATAATCACAGTTACTTCCCTGACCTCGACTCGCCCTATTTGCACATCATATTAAAGTGTGGTCCCTGATTACCCTACCAAATTGAAGAGAACGTAGGGTAGGGGTTCTCCTCCTTCCTGTTGTCAAACAGGAAGCCCCTCTCCTGTCCTCCTTGGTCTCTCTATAAAGTCAGATGAGCTCAGGTGGGTGGAATGGGGAGGGTGGAAGAATCTCTGCCGCTACCTGTGAAATAAACAATCAGTCAAAAAACATCAAAAAGATCTCACAGTCCCCAATCAGCCCCCAAACCACAGTGAGCTACAGAAAAATCAAACCTAAAGGGAAAAAGGCACAACAGAGATCCAAATGTTTTAAATATAAACCCTTAGATGTACACAACCCCTTCTCCTGTTTGAAACCTAAAGGAGAAAAATGTAGAACACAAATCCAAACAACAATCCAAACAACTTTTAAAGTAGCGCCTCAAATGTGACCAGCCCTTCTCCCATTTAAAACAGTCTCTCCCTCCCACATTTTGCCACTACCAGAACAAGCAGTGGCTGCTGCTAATAAAAAAGAAATATGCAGACTTATCCTCCGATATGCCTCCCGACACTCCGGTGTCTTTGCCCCGCATTGGTCAGGCTGAAAGTATGCTCTGCAGCTATCCCTCAGCAGAATGTGAAATAGCAAAACATAAATTAGATGCCTTTAATTTATACAGTTTACAGAACATTTGTGTTGGTAAAAGATAAGAATGTTAAGTGTACAGATTGTTTAAGAATATACAATGGAAAGAGGGTGAAGGATTATACTGCAGGTCATTGATAATGGAACTAATGAGTTTTAATTAAGTTAAATTTTATAGATCCTGATGAAGTGGCCAAAGGGCCACCGAACTTTAAGCAAATAAAGGTGCATTTCTAAGGAGTATATATTAAATAAGAAGGCAGTGTATATCTGCCCCAATGGACATGTGTTGCAGCTACAGACCCAGTACCCTGTAGACCAAGCACGCAGAAAATAGGCCCATACAGGTGTATGTAGACAACAGACATTGAGGAGCCACCCAGGCCAACAGCAACAGGGGTGGGTCCTAGGCACATATTCCAGTATATGGATGGGACCATCATGCAGCACCGTGTGTAGCAAGGTAACACGTGGAGTGCACTGGTGTGGTAGGTAGTGAGTACCAGACATACTGTAATGCAGTCACCATAACACCACTGTAACATGCAGAGCTACCTGTTGGTACTCTACATCCCACCAGATGCTGGGCCTGCCCTATTGGTAGGTTTCCCTAAAGAGTGTGTGCAGTTCATCAGTCAGTGACATCAGTGTATGTTGTAATGTAGACATGTCACTCCCTGTGTACTGTGGAATGATCACACAATTGACATCACTAGGTTGGGCAGACACATCCAGCTATGTATTAATGCCAAAGGAATATATGCAATGGTACATTCAAGGCTCATCAACAACTACCTCTGCTGGGGACCCCATCCCACATAAGGCCAGTTCTGGTGAGATGAAATGGTGTGGCACCAAGTGCATGTAGCACTAGACATAGCACCGATGCAGGCAGACAGCCACCGAATGCCCATGCAGACTGTATGGCTAAGCACATGGCATGTCATAAGTGTGTACGGTACAAGTGTCCAGTGACTAACACTGCCAGACAGGTATGCATAAGTAGGCCAGACTATGTGGCATAACAAACCTGACAAACAATGACAGGAATATAACCTGGGGCAGTGAGCAGTACTGTCACTCTGCTAGGTGTACCAAGGCTATAACACAGAGGACAAGTCACTGAACAGTGTAAAGCATGCCAAGGCACATTACCCACACAGAGCAGCAGGGCTATCATCATCACAATCCAACCAGAAGAAGACATGCAGTGTCAGCAGTGGGAGAGTACCTCAAAGGCCAAGTGAGGGCCAGAGCTACATCCACTGAGGTACAACCCTCAGAGGCATTGTGCAATCTGCTGAGATACACACATGGGCATCCCCCAAGCAAAACATGTGGCATAGTGCAGACATGCAACACAGACTGTGAACCACACAATGCAGGATACTTCCATGGATGTCTGTCAGAGAATCAGTTACCTTCCTTGGTGGTCACCTGCTGTCATACCTGTTCTCCCGTCCACCTGTCTGGTGACCTCCAGTCCTGGCGGGGTTCTATTGTTTGTGGAGGAGGACAAAGCTGGTATGTGATCAATGGTAGGCAGAGGGCAACATCATGCAGTACCATTCAACATCCACACTACACATGCCTGTACATGAGTACTGTGCCACTGCAGCCACATGTGCGGGGGAGATGAACAGGACCATGCATGAACCTTTTGGACAGATATTCCCAGCCGTGCTGTGGCACACCAATAGATGAGACCAGGGACTGGGTGCACAATCAATACTACAGTACATACCAGTGTTGTAGCTAGGACCCAGCACTATGTATAGCTGTTTGGTGCCCCTGTGCTGCTTTCCTCACCACTGCTTTCCAACATACCCATACATGTCAACTAAACACCATGTCCACCTCTATATTACTTAATTGGATGCATGTAGCATGAGGTCTTATACAATCATATCATCTCAACAGTAGGGTGAATATCAGACTATAGGAGTAACTAAAAAAAATAGCAGGTCCTAGTTGTCACAACCACTCCCAATACTTATTTATTTATTTATTGTATTTATTTATGCATATTTTATCAGGTAAGCAATCAGAGCCAAGGGCCTCATTTCCAGTTGTGACTGTTGGGTCGGAGGGATGGTCATAGGAAGAATACAACCCCATTTGTACTTCTTAATCACAGATGCTATTCAAAGTCAAAGTGATACAATGTAGGTTGTGCAAAATAGTGACATTAAAATAAGACTCCATTGTTTGGTTACAGGGATTACAGTGTAAAGTGTGTGCAACAAGGTACAGTACACGTAGCCTTGAGATGCAGTAGCATAAAGAACATCTTAGTAATAAGCAATAAGTTTACATTAAGTCTCTTCGCTGACTGAATGGGCACATATATACACACTGCACAGTGCAGGCAGATCTGAAATACAGTACCGAGTCAACATCAGATGTGAGCAGAGGATATTTGTCATGGTCAGCTGGGGCATGACACTGATGAGAAGTGATGAGCCTTGGTTAATGTCTTTCTACAAAAGTAGAGTAAGAGATGAGGTGATGTTGGCAGAAAGGCTGCTCCATATGGAGGGAGCCTGTAGGTAATGGTGACTTTCCATGGGTTATGCCTGCAGCGTGAAGTTTTGGAATTGGCAGCCATCCTCAGACCTACGTGGTAGGTGAGGGTTTGTTGCAGACATAAAGAGTTCCAAGAGGTGGCTCGGAGTTGCCAGACAAGTACCAGGCACCCACCAGTGCTACGTGTTGAGTTAGTCACCAACCCAAGTTCATTGTACATGGTGCAGTGGTGTATTTGGGGTGGGGGTGGGGAGTAAGCCAGAACTAATCTACTATATTGTTAATGGAATTCTACCTGTCTGTATTAATGACTGCACTGTGGAATGGTTTCTGTTTTGTATTAATATTTGTACTTGACTCTGAATCCTTTGAAAATAGGCTTCTGCCTGAAACATTTTTCTGAAATAACAACTAGAACTAAACTAAATTACAGAGAGCCAAATAAGACAAAACATGCCCATATTTAATAACTGCCACTACATTATGAAAACCAAACAGGGCAAAATACTGCAGTCAAACCTGGAAATAACTACACATGCAGGAATACCATTAAAACAGTAAACATCCTAATGCATTATATTCAACAAATGATGGCTAAGACTGATACATTAGTGCTACATCTCAGGAAATGAGATAATAAAGCCACACTTTTCAGACTCATCTGTCTTTATAATCTTATTTTCCCCTCAGTATTATTATTTCCTTGTATATTACTATTGGCCATCATTTATTCTCTTACTCTCTCCTCTCTCTCTCTCTCTCTATATATATATATATATATATATATACATTGCAAAACTACGTTAATGCATCAATTAGAGTTGTTTCCACAGCGACAAAAGTTTAGAAATGTTATGTTAGGGTTAATACCCCACCACCCCACCCACACGACCTATCCTCAAACCCCTAACTGCGATCCCCCAACACACACATGCAAGCAGTACAAGAGACATCCATCATCATGGTGCAGCAACTGTATGAGTTCTGCTGTCATCAGAGTGCCTTGTGGGTAAAGGCATGCTGGGCAACCATGAGGAGATGGCCCACAGGTATCATTTTCTGTTACAAACATCAATAACAAGATTTAAGCAGATGCCTATATTTCAATTGTTAAGAAATGATGAAACACACAGTATGTTACCTATAGATAGCTGTATAGAAAATATGAGTTTGGATAACCATAGCAGCAGTCAATGGATGTTTGCATATTTTTCTGATAGAGTGAATCAGTCCTAACAAGAAATGGAAATAATAATAAAATGTTTTGTAATATAGTTTACAAGCAACATGTAGAGCAACAGTTGTAACATTCAAAGATATTCATAACATGCTGCTAATGAGTATTTGCAATTAATGCAGCAGTATTACAACATGTGATGGTACTAGTTTCATACCTGAGCAGTATGTGAAAAGTACTATATATATATGTCAGGTGTGTCTGTACTGCTACCATGCCTATGTGGTGGCAGCAATACCTGCAGCGAGCCAATCATTGAATTATGACAAATAAAAAGCAGTATTTAGAACGTTTGTGTAGACTAAGTTTCACTTTATGGAAAGATATGCCAGCAAAAATGTGTCATTATACTGTGCTGTCAGTACAGAGTCGCTCATACTGTGTTTTCATTACATAGTGATATGTGAAAAGGAGTACAGTGTGTGATTATTGTGCTTATAGATGTGACTGACTGGTATAGTGTCTTACAATCGTGCATGTGTCTTGCATGTGTGTGTGGGGAGAGTGGGGGGATGCATAGTTAGGGATTTGAGGATGGGGTCGTGGCGCCATACAGCAGCCCTATGGGGCAAGGAACCCATGTAAAACTAATTTGCCAATATCTCGTGAACCATAGCATGTAGAAAAAAAATTCAAGTGTTGTAATCATAGAGTGAGTATTTCTCACAACATAAAATCAATGGAATCCATATCTTGCATCATTTCTGAGATACAGGCATCGAAAGGCACTGTATGTGTTAACTCTGAGGGAATAATACTGACCTACAGACATGAAAATGAATACTTGGAACACTAATTTGCAAATATATCAGGAACTGTACAAGCTAGAAAAAAAATTCAAATTTCATGGATTTCATGGCTTTCCAGCCTTACTGCTGACCTTAGTCCCCTTTAGGGAAGTCTAAGAAATTTTACAATGAAAAGTCCGTGTCTCAATCTGTTTTTTGAGATACAGGCCCGAAAAATATCCACGGATGCTGCAATGTTATCCTATGGGGAAAATTTCTGAACTTCGAATGCTGTAACTTTGGGCGCTATATTGTTTTGGTACCAAACCACCAAAAGGCACATCTGTGTGACCAGGGCTTGAAACCCTGCAAATGTCATCCCAAAAGACCCAAGTGTTTTGTTGCAGGAGGGTGTCAAAGATTTTCAGTTATTTAGAGTACTTTCACAATTACTTTTGCAAATCACGAAAGTTTTGTGAAAAAACTCACAAACTTTTGCATTTGCGAATGTATTTTGTGAAAGTATTTTCAAAAATTTTAAAAATGCATTTCTGGAGGGTTAACCCCAAAAGTAGAAATGTCTAGAATCCTCAGGACCTGACTAGGTAAACACAACAATCAGTGTTTACCTAGAGGGTCCCAATTTTAAACGCCAGGCATTTTCTGTGTCACTAACTGAAAACAAGATGGCCACCTCATGAAAGTAAAGGGCCATTTGTGACAATAAAACAGCCTCTCAAGAAAGTTTCATGATTTTTGCTAACTTTTCCATTGACTATAATGGGAAATTAGTTTTTTAAATAACTTTTGAATGGTTTAATATTTTTTACCAAATCTTAAAAGACACATTGATGAACAAGACTGCATCTTCCTGAAGACTTTGGACTGAGCAGACAAAAGTGCGGGCTGTGAGCACGAACAAAGAAACATGCAAAAGTCTGTTTTTGTCATCCTGTAGCTCCACAACTGTACATTTGACCATAACAAAACTTGCCACATCAAACATCTATGGCCAGACCGTACATGCAAAGTATCAGGCAAATCCATTATATGGTAGGCAAAGTTATTAAAGTGCAAAATTTGAGGTTTGGCATTAAAGTGGCTACTCAACTAACTATAGTGGCACTACTGTGCCACTATAATGCAATATATATATATATATATATATATATATTTATAAAATAGTGTAGTAAAATCATTAAAATCCCACTTATACAATTGGACAAAACACGTCACATGACCGTGCATTATTTCCAACGACCGCACCTTCCCTCATTCGCATGCCTGAACTACTTTCCAGTCCTCAAAACCTTTCACCAGCAGAAGACCACTCCACACCTGGTGCAGCTAGACACCCACACTAACACACATATGCAACTGACACCCACACCCATAAGTAAATATACCAGTAGTAGCCCCACACTGTAGAAACAGATCTCTTCATCCTACCAGTAATGTTTACTTAAAATTTAATTTAAAATCAAATCCTGCCTGCCATTTTCACAGTGTCACAGTGTACAACCACTTTTATTACTGTAACCACTGTGACCAATCAGTCTGATTAACAGAAACCTAACTGTATATATAAAAGTAGAACATACATTCTTTTGTTGTCTTCTCTTCATTTCCGTAAAAAGCTGCCTTTCCACTGAGAATACGTGATCCTCCACGACTTTCACTTTCAATGCTGGAAATGTAAGCGTGACAGGCGGTGCACATTTCAGAAACTGAGAAAGCTGTTACAAGCTGAAAGTAAGCCCTGCTGTGTTTAAAAATTAGAAAAGTGACTCCTTGTGTTAGTTTCTCTTCCTTTCGGTAATAGTAGCTGCATATTGTATGCGGGCGAGCGATAGAAGCAAGCGAGTCGGTAATTTTAGAAACATAGGCCAGGCGAGGCGAGTGTTGCTATGGCAACACCCGCTCTCACTCCTTCTACCTTCCTAAAATTGCCGACTCGCTCGATCTATCCTGCGCTCCTTCCGCATACAATATGGTACTGTACGAAAACAACAAAACAACGCCAGAGGCAATCACCTGACCACAAACACAACCTGTTTCTTTTCAGCTCATGTTTCTTCTCACTAAAATAGGCACGCTCGGTCACGCTACATTCACAATTAAAATGAAAGTCGCTTCTGAACATAGTTTTTCACACCAAAAGAGTTAGTAAAAGTTAAATTCATTTACAAATACATTTTTCACACCAAAAGTGCTCCCAATCATACTTGCCTCCCTCATTTTTCAATACAACTTTATTTTACACCTCTGCCAACATATCATTTAATTACCAACTACACAGAAGGACTACTTTTCCACCCACACAAAAAAATCTATAGCCATTTTATAAGATAGATATACACTCTGAGGTGTCTTGATCGGCGCTCTGATACTCATACGCTTGTAGGCGGTTGGCCTTTTCGGCCTGCGGCCTCGATGCGTATATCGGAAATAGCGACCGCACACCTCAGAATGGTATATCTATTACATATAAAACTGTATTTCTTTGATAAGTAACTGCTCTCTTTTACTAGCCACACCTTCAACCAAACACTTGAAATAGAAGCCTCCCTCTAATTGTAGCCATGGCAAGTAATTAAAGATATGCTTGGAGTCAAGCCACATTTTAAAAGTACAGGTCAGCCAAGTAAAATGAATCATGCTCCATAACAAGAAGCAAACAAGTAGCACCAGAGCATTGCTGGCTGTGGTTGAAACAGATTTGTTTTCGGATGTTGCAACTAACAGACCGCCTGTCAACGAGCTGAATATTTTCTTTGCAGCACCAGTATCAATGTTAAAAAATATCCTCTTCCTGTTGCTGTTGCATGATTGGGGACATGTTGGGAACTTATGCCACACTTACATGCCAAACTGTACATCTTCACCAGTGAGCTGACTTTGAACTTCATTTCTCCTTCAGCAATCTGTCTGACTGGTGAGCTCAACTGTATCATGCCATGCTGCCCTGCCAACACAGAAGGGAGGAAGAACAGGCAAGGCGATTGCATGGTCAGCTGAAAAGATCAGACAGGCAGGCAAATGTTGGGTGGAGGCGATTTACTACACTATAAGCAGAATAAGGAGGCAGGTAAGGGCTGCTGCTCTCGCTATGATTCCTAGTACTGCAGATGAGATGCAAAATCCACCCTCTAATAGAAACCACATCTTTAAATAGCTGTTTGCTAATTAAAGCAATGCTTCTATTTGCGAAATCCAGTTTGTATCAAAATAAGTTAGTAAAATGTTTAAACTTTCATGATCAATACATAGTTAAATTCGGTGTCATTTATACAACAGAAACAATCCCATACTTGCAGTACTCAATAGTGTTTAAAGGTACACACAGATATGAATGAAAAATGAAGTACTGTAGGACTGTATACATAGGAATGCACTGACTTTACATATACTGTATGTTTTTAAATTACAGTTTATGTTCCTTCACTCTAGCACACACATACTTTTCATATAGGTAATTTTAAATTATTTTTATGCCACTTCACTCTAGCACTGCCTTCTTCTGGCAGCTACCATCAAGCCTCATACCCAAACTTCCCAGTGCTTACTACTTTCCAACCCCAGCCTGGCGTTCTGCCCCTAGGCTGAGCTTACTGTACCTGGTTGTCCACACCAGGCAAGATGTTGGGTCTCCTATAAGGACCTTCAACGTGAGGGTTCCTGGTCAGCTGGGCTATAGCCCCATCAACCTGTGTTGGGCCAGGAGCTTTTCCTAGTTCATTGCTCCAGATCTGTAAGGACAGCAGTGTGCAAGAGAATCCAAGCACATGCACATGCAAAGTATGGTAGAACAGATTTTGGCCAGCATCCTACCCTACCACTGTACTTCCACTGCTGTACTGCCACCTGTGGCCACTCCCAGGTAGCAGTATTATGGTGGAGACAGCAACCCTCCTCCCTGGAGGAGAAAAGCATCCTCTGGCTTACCTAGTTCTTCTCCCTTGCCAAGCCCAATGACCTGGTTTGTTCCTAATCCTGGGATAATTGGCATCATGAGTGGTAGCCCTATCACTGTACAAAAGGCTGGCTGACTTTGCATACATTGCTATTCTTTTACTATTGAACAATTTTAATTTTCATGTATTATGAGTCTTTCTGAAAAAGTAAAGCATACATTTTCCTTTCCACATTGAGAGTTAGGAACAGGGTAGATTGCATAGGATAGTGATGACAAAGCGGTATAATGGTAGCTAGTGACATGATGCAAAATATCAAGATAATTCATGATTTCACAGGAAAGCTTCTTTAATTTCAATTAGATTTCTGTGATATTTTGTGAGTATATTCAGAGTAATGAAATAGGTAGAGAAACTGAAGACCTCTTATTTGGTGTGAGAGCTTTTTTCTGGTACAGCACAGAATAAAACAAGTGCCAGCACCCAGTGACCACCTAACAAAATACTGGGCCAGAACTGACAGGGTTGTAGGTGAGGAATTTGGGGTAAAATATTGTAAATTACAAAATTAAAAGCCTGTCTTCACAAAAATTCAATGTAGGCTCATAACTCTTTTTTTTTTATTACATATTTGTACTCCAAAGTTTCAATATAGCCATTTTATGGCCCCACCTCATGAATGAGGGCAGAGAAATTTCAACTCCTGCCCAAAAGGTGATTTTGCACAAGGACCATGAAATTACCTTTCAGGATGTGAAAAACATTTTAGCCAGGATTAGAAAAATAACAGCTGTCACATTCATGAGGTGCTGGAAAGATATAGCTATGTTGTAAATTTGGGGTAAAATATTGAAAATTACCAAAGTTATGAACCTGCATTCACAAAATTCAACATACACTCAACTTTGTTTGTTTTTCATATTTTACACCAAATTTTCAACATAGCCTTTTATGACCCCACCTCATGAAGAAGGCAGAGAAAATTCAACTCTTGCCCGAAAGGTGATTTCACGCAGAGACTACAAAATCACCTTTCGGGACAGATTTACCTAATGACAATGCAATTGTTCATGAGGTGGGGTCCCAAAAAGGCATGTTGAAAATCTGGGCTACAAATATGAAAAATGGCCAAGTTATGCCACTAGGTTCAAAACACCGTTGAAATTCATTGAAGCTGTGACAGGAGCTCCTGCCACTCTTGAGGACTGCCCTTTTCTTAAATCTGTTGCAGCAGTTCTTATATTTCTTAGCCTAATCTATCCTTTACAATTTCTAGTCCATAAGGTTGGCGCCTATGGGCACCTCCTTCCCTTTCTTGGCTATGCTATAGTGTCCTCTTTAATTTTATTTTTTCCCTCTCAGTCCTCGTACAGGAGGTTATTGTTGCAACCTCTGAGCTGTTATAAACAACAGGCAGTGTTCCTCATTGTTGGATTTAGTATGCAATGACACTATGTCATAAAATACCTGAATGTATATAACTTATGTGTATGAAACCTGTAAATGTTGAAAATACCATGGCACTAGGTGTTTTTGATAAAGGTAGAAAGTACTAGAGACTGTATTATAGAAATTAAGTTACCAGTGAAGAGATATCAGAACCCCCGTTGTGTTGTTAAATGCATATGAATTTGCAGACTGGGAGGCCCTTTACCATGCATTCCTGCTGTAAACTCAGCCAGTCTGAAATTTCACAGTGATTTGCATATACATCCCATGATGCTTTACATTTTGGGAGTATGTGTGAGGTTGTGTTTCTTTGAAACTTGGCTTTATTATCAATGCCCTTTGGGGTAAACCTTGCTTCAGTGCTTCTGCACTGAGGTTCTTTAATCTTTAGCTTGTTTTTTTTTTTAAGTCCCCACCACCCAAGCAAACAAGGCCCACAAAGGGAAGCTGAATCTCAGCTGAAAAGTTAGATCAGTAGATTAGTAGGTGCTGACTAAGTGCAGAGGAAGGACATGCATAGTCTGTTACTGAAAAACTGATGTATTGAAGAAGGCACAGCATATGCCATTGCTGAAAGTTATCTCTGTATTTTGAATAAACATCACACAGAGATTGTGTGTTGAAACTGAAGTTCTGTGTTTTGTCTGTCATCCCACACCCCTCCACAGAAGTGCATACCTGTTTCCTCAGCTTGTGGTCCGGCTTTGAAGAGTGATGATGTATCTGTGGTCCAGAGAAGATTATGGCATTGGACCCCCGATGTGTATAGTAAGGGCTTTTGGGTGTGCATGGTGGTGGGTGCTGAGTGGGAGGTCAGCATAGGGAGAGTGTAATGGCCCAAAAGACATTGATGGACATTTTTACAGGTAAAAAACTGAGGATTCCTGCACTGGGGATTGGGCAACCCCAGTGCCACTGTCCTTTCTGGTGGGTGCTGAGAGAGGAGGGATGGGGTGGTGGGTACTGAGGAGGAGGATAGGGTGGGGGAGGGAACTATATCTAAAAAAAACTGAAAAATAACCGTGCATGCATGGTAGTGCAGGAGTGGGGGCTGGAGGAAAAAAGAGAGAAACAATGATTTCTGCACTTGGGGACTGGGCATCCTCAGTGCCACTGTTACATTTGGGGGAATGGGGTAGTGGGTGCTGAGAGGGAGGGTTGGTGAGGAAAGAAACATCTATTTAAAAAGAAAGGGACTGTCACGGGGAACATGATCGTGACACTGGGGATTTGGCACCCCAGTGTCATTGTTATGTTTCTGGTGGTGGGGTGGGATGGTGGGTGCTGCGAGGGAGGGTTGGGTGGGGAGAATACTTATAATAAGGAAACACACTAACAATACCAACAATGTGAGAAACATTTCACAGATGCGGCGGCAACTGTGGTGCAACTCCAACAGGTTGTTCGGTCGCAAAGAATGCAAGGAATGCAGAGTCTTTTTGATAGTAAGAGGTCTGCAGGGTTCCACCCACTGCAGCTCTATAAAAATCCCAGTGCCACCCTGGCAGAAATGATTTGTCTTCCATTTTATGTTAGCAAACTGCTCGCTTGAATCTCCCATTCTCCTTTAGCAGCAACAGAAACAAAAACAGATGGAAATCAACTGTCTGTAACCTTTTTAACTCTCCCTAAGTACATATAGAGAAACCTACTACCATCGTGCTGTAGCACTCAGTCTCCCTCATGACCTGCAATTTAGTGAGTGAGATGGACCACCAACAGTGGCTACTGCAGATGGTAACATCCTGCCAGCAAAACCTTAAGAAAATCTTGGTCTTACTGGCAGGTTAGTTACCTGTTGCAGTCATGCCCACATTCACTTCCTCCTGGTCCACACAGCTCAGTGGAATAACTCTGAAAAAGGAAAGCAAAAAAAAAAGATTAATAAATAAATTAACACTCACTTTGGCTGCACTTTTTGCAGTCTCCTTTCCATCTGCCCCAGTAATCTCACTCTTGGTCACAACAGTGGCACAACAGCCTCTAGTGACAGCATTAAAGCAAAAGGACAATTTACATAAAACATAGACGTAACTTTGATGGCAGATAAGGACCGCTACCCACCTAGTCTGCCCATTTCTACCTACAGGATAAGCTGCAGATCCTAGCTAACCAACAGCCTATTTCTACCTACCCCACAAAAAATTGCCTTATGTCTGTCCCATGCATTCTTGAAATCTCCCACAGTTTTAGACCCCACAGACTCCTCAGGAGGGCTGTTCCATGCATCCACCACCCTCTCTGAAAAAATACTTCCTCCATTGCCCTGAACCACCCCCTCATCTTCAAATTGTGTCCCCTTGTTCTTGCACATCTCTTTCTCTGAAAGATGCTACCCTCTTGGACTTTGTTGATTCCACTGAGGTATTTAAAAGTTCCTATCATGTCCCCCCCTCTCCTCCTTTCCTCAAGGGTATACATATTAAGCTCCTTTAGTCCCTCCTCTTATGCTTCTCTTGCAGACCCTGCACCATTTTAGTTGCCTCCTCTGGACTGCCTCTATCCTGTCTATGTCCTTGTAGAGATAGGGTCTCCAGAACTGGACGTAGTACTCCAGATGGAGTCTCACCAACTGTCTGTACAGAGGATAACAACTTCCTGTTTTCTGCTGGTAATGCCTCTCCCTGTACATCCCAGTATCCCCAGCCCTCTCTACTGCCTTCTCACATTGCTTGCTAACCTTAAGGTCATCTGATGATCACCCCCAGGTCCCTTTCCATTTTTGCTTTTGTTACTACCTTCCTTCCCCATTGTGAAATCTTCCCCTGGGTTTTTGTTTCCCAGGTGCATTATTTGCACTTCTTTGCACTGAATCCAAGCTGCCATACTTCTGACCAGTCCTCCAACCTTGCCAAGTCCATTCCCATCCTTTCCACACCTCCTTGTGTATCAACCCTGTTGCAAATCTTTGTGTCATCTGCAAAGAGGCATACTTTTCCTTCCAGTCCCTCTGTAATGTCACTTATAAAAACATTGAAAAGGACTGGACCCAGTACTGAACCCTGCAGTACACCGCTAGTAACCCCTCTTTCTTCCAGTGGACTCCATTTACAATTACCTTCTGTATCCTGTTGTCTAGCCAATGTTTTACCAGGCTACCACCCTGGGACCCACTCCCAGGCTGGTTAATTTGACTATTAATCTTTTGTATGGGACTGTGTCAAATACCTTGCTAAAATCTCAGTAGGTCATGTCCACAGCCCCTCCCTGGTCTACTACTTTTATCACCCAGTCAAAGAAATCAACTAGATTCGTCTGACATGCCCTTCCCACTGTGAACCCATGCTGCCTTGGGTCTTGTGCCCCACTGACCTCTAGGTACTCAACAATTCTTTCCTTCAGAAGTGATTCCATCACTGTCCCTACCAGAGAGGTCAAACTGACAGGTCTGTAGCTTCCTGACTCTGTCCTGCTCCCACTTTTGTGAAGGGAATCACATCCAGTCCTCAGGTACCACACCATCCTCCCTGATTTGTTAAAAGGGTAGTCAGTGGTTTCACTAGCTCTCCCCTTAATTCTTTTAGAATTTTGAGGTGAATTCCATCAGGCCCCATTGCTTTGTCCACCTTCAGTTTTAGGAGTTCTTTCAGAACCCTTTCTTCTGTGAAAGGACTGGGATCGACCCCCTATCCAGAGTGCTTCTGTTAATTGGATTAGGCACCTCCCCTCCTCCTCTTTTGTGAATACTGAGCGGAAATATTCATTCAGTATCCCTGCTTTTCACTGTCCATCTCTGCCCTCCCACCTATTCAGCCTCACGATCCCTCCCTTTGTCTTTCTATGCTCCTTGATGTACCTATAAAAGGTGTTATCCCCTTCTAACTGAGTTGGCTATCTTTTCCTCAGTTTGGGAATTTGCTATTCTGACTTCCTCCCTGCTTCCTTCTGCCTTAACTGGTACAGTTCTCTGTTCTGCTCCTTCTGTGTTTCTTTATACTTCCTGAATGCTATCTTTTCTCCTGACCTTCCCCCACCTCTTTTGAGAACCATAGTGGCTTTTTCTTTCATTTGATTTGTTCATTTGCTTCACACAAAGGCTTGTTGCCTCTGTGATGGCAGTTTTGATGTTTCCCCATTGTTGCTCCACCCTCCTTCTAGCCTATTTGCTAGTGTTTTTCTAAGGCACTGTCCCATCTTGCCAAAGTCAGCCCTCCTGAAGTCCAGTACCCTCACTTTTGTATGGCTTGACTCTGTAGCTGAGTTTATCGTGAACCACACTGTTTGGTGGTCACTTGTTCCCAGATGGCTACTCATTTCTAGATCTGAGATCCCTCTCACTGTCCCCATTTGAGAGTATGAGGTCTAGGATTGCTCCCTCATGTGTGGGTTCCAAAACTAGCTGTCTGAGGCATGCCACCTGTAGGGCATTGAGAATGGCCCTGCTCTTGGATGTGGCTGCAGCAAATGTTCTCCAGTTAACATCTGGCATATTCAGGTCTCTCATCAACAGTATCTCCCCTTTCTCTGCCATCCTAAGAATGCCTTCTATGATATCCTTTTCATTCTCTCCCTGACATGGGGTCTGTATACAACCCCTGTGCGGATTGTGGTGCCATTTACAGTCTCTAAGGTGACCCCCTGTTTACTGTTTTGTTCAGTTGCTTTTATCCCTTTCCTTACATAAAGAGCTACTCCTCCCCTCTTCTCCCTCCCTGTCTCTCCTGTAGGTTGTGTACCTGGTATGTTAACATCCCAGTCATGGTTCTCTGTGTACCATGTTTCTGTGACTGCTACTATATCCAGGCATCCCTCTTCCATCAAGGCCACCAGTTCAGGAAGCTTGTGCCCAGACTACGGCATTGGTACCATTACCTCCATTTCCAGATGGCCTTACCCCTTTTGCCCCATCTCTGTCCTTATTGTCTTTGTCATGTTCTCCATTTACCCCTGCACTTCTCCCTATCGACATCTCTAACTTGGTGTTTACCTCACTTACCACCCTGACTTTTTTGGGGGGCTAGGATTTCCCTGCTCCTTTTCAGTACCTCCCCCTTGGCTAGTTTAAATGCTTGCTAATGAAGCATTTAAACCTATCACCTAGTATCCTGGTTCCCCTTCTGGACAGATGCAGACAATCACTCCAGTATAGGCCTGCATCACTCCAGATGGACCTCCAGTCCCCAATGAAGCCAACTCCTGAGCTCTGCACCAGTTTTTCAACCACTGATTGAATCCCATGGTGTAAACACCTATTTAGTACCAAAAAGAAATTATTGCAATATTTAGCAATTTTTGAAACTAATACAAAATTTCTTAGCCCATACCAATTTAATAAGCACAATAACACACTCCAGGGCATGGGTTGTTCTCAGATAAATGCACTTCTAGGAACAGTAAGGCACTTGGTCTGTGGCTTTCTGTCTCACTACATCCTTAGTCATGTATTTATCAGAGCGTAACCAACACCCCATTGTGAATTATTGACTACTTACAATGCATCTTGTCACTGGCAACCACTGGAGAAAAGAAAGTTCTATCTCTGTTTCAGTCTACCTGCACAACTCACTTCAGGTAATCCCTGAATGCAACATATAATTTGTCTGCAAGCATATTAAACACCAACAAAAACTGGGTATAATACTATCTTTGCAGGTAATTCTAAAATAATCTCTATATACTATTTAAAATTAGGTGTCATGGTAATTTTAAAGTGTGTTTAATAAGAACCTTTCTAAACAACTGGTTTAAATCTACAAATAATTGCATTTGTAGTATTACAAACAGCACTGTGAAATGAAAGTGCAGCAGGAGTGTGACAGTTTGTTCCTTTATGGTCAAATTGAGACCTTCAGGAACATTATTGTTAATTGTTTGAATGTTTAGAATGCTGGAGTTAATTACTTACTGAATCTGCAATTGGACCCAATCAATATAAAATGAGTGTTTTGTTTTGTTGGCATACTGTGACATACCCAGAATTTAAAGACTGTGTTGAACAGCCTGTATAAACACCATTTTGTGGACAGGTTTCCATTTAATTTGTAAAAGACTCTTTTGAAACTATTGGAAAAATCATCCACGTGAGCTTGATTATTTTGAACTGCTTTGCTCCTTTGAGTACAGGATCACTTACATTTTGTATGAAAACTCCTTGCTGATTTGGTAGATACCAGTTTCTAATGTATAGTATGAATCATTGCCTGCAGGATTTTCAAAATATTTTTTAAGTTAAGAAACAATATGGGTATGGGACTCTTTGACCTGTGATTTAAGAAATGATTATTTTAACTGCAGCTTAACCAAGAATGATACATTATGCTGATGTGTAAAGATAAAATGCAGCATAGCACTCAGATATAGAGCAAAGAATGATGGATACAGTCTGTTGTACTTCAAGTGGTTGTTTTATTGATTTTCTTGTTAACACACATAACAGTCCTAGCTGGAAAGTGATAAGGGACTCAGAGACGACATGCACATACCAATTCATCAGAAAAAAATAGTATTACTAGATTCACAACTACATTATTACAAAATATAAGGGATTACCTATAGGTTTATAGCAGTTATAAGAAAAGACTCCATATGAACCATAATTGGTCACTAGCTTTGTGAAACTAATAAAAGGGGTTCCCCACTAAGGGCAAGCAAGATTGTCATTGGGCCCCTGGGATCTTCAAAGGGAGGGTTCTCAGGGGACAGGAGAGATGGCAGGGACTTATCACTGACCACCTGGAACATGCAAAGGGGTGGGGTTTTAGAAGGTGGGAAAAGGAGGCGAGAGAGCTGTGACATCACAGAGGCATGAGGTCACAGAAGGGTCGGGGTAGAGAAAGGTAAGGGGAGATAGCTAGAGGGTACTGGCCGAGGGTCCTGTAGAAGGGGCTGGGTTTGGGAGTAAAAAATGGATCCAGGCAGGGAAAATCCTCTCTCACCTGCATCTGGCCTTGACTTGACTTAAGCAGAGCTGCACAGACTCCTTGAAGAGGATAGATTTGCAGGACTGGGTAAGGTTTGGTAGACCAGGCCTTACCATGGCATATATTTTAAAGCAAGAAAGGCAAGAAGGTTAAGATGTTTTATACATAGCTGTAAAAAAAATAAAGATTATAGTAGCTGGTGAAGGAATATGAGCATGATTTTAATGCATCTTCTGTGTTTTGAAGGTTTTCTGTACAGTTTGGTGTGGTTTCATATGTTTGAAATGTAATGTCTGAGATCCTGTGTGAGGTGCCACAAAGTTTAGGCCTGAAAGGATGACTGTGTGAGGTGCCACAAAGTTTGAGCCTGAAAGGGTGACTGAGTGAGCTGCTGGTAAGCATCAAGCAGGTTTGTATTTTTGGTTTGTCTGCTTAGCTTGGAAGCTGTTCAGTGCTATGGAGGAAAATAGTTGGAGGAATGCTGGGGATTGTGGCTGCGGGTCACTGGGGCCACATGGTATCCATGGCTGAGTGTGAACATGGGCTTGTGCAAGTTTCATTGAGGGACGAGCTATGGAGCAAGAGACAAGAGAGCCCATCTTTTAAAAGGGCTGGCCAAGTGAGGTCGCACTGCAGGAATGGGGATCTCTACTTCATCAGGTGGGCATGAATGTGAGCAGAGGGCCTACTGAGAGGATCCAGGAAATGTGATGATGGCTGTTGTATTGTTTGTCTGTGCCAAATGGAGCCCTGCTCATGGGCGCATGGGGTGGGGGGTTTCAGTTTATCTGGGTTGGTGGTGCCTTTTTAACATCGGGCATGCCCAGCTGGGGCTAGTGGATGGTCACAGGGGCCAGACTGGAGCAGCTGCCCACCTAGGTTGACTGGTGGGGAGGCCTGTGGGTGAGAGCCGTGGCATCTTTCTGGGAAAGATTGGCCTTGTAGGCGGTGAGTAACAGGGGCTACACACGAGGCTGCCAAACAGGCCTGGCAGGTCGGGTGGGCATTGACATGTGGGGAAGAAAGAGGAGGAGGTTGTTTGTCAACTGGATCCTTCTTGTTGTTCGCAAGGGTAGCTGCAGGCAGTGGTCTATTGCTGGCAGGTCCTACATGTGTAAGTGGGTGAGTCTGGTCCTGCCCCTTGGAGAGCAAGGGAGTTTGTCTGGTGCAGGGCAGCCTTACTGTGGGTGTGCTAGGGCTGGGAGGCAAGCTGCAATGGGTGGTAGAAGGGAGTTTAAAAAGGCAGACTACATGGGATCCCAGTGAGCAAGCAGGAGGCAGCATCTCTAGTAACCGTGTGGGGCCTGTGGTGCAAGCGCAGAAGCCAGATAGCAGCTGTTGTGCTTTCTGGGGAATTTGGTCATCTGGCCTACCCCATGCATTTGGGGGCATGGAAGCTTTGCTGCATGGCTGGAGAGGTGGCAGGTTGGTGCTGGCCTGAATGTGAGACACAGGGACGGTATTCTGGCCACAGGGCATAGCCACGGGGAAGGATTGATGGAGCCACACCATGTGGAAGGCAGGCCAAGTGCTAAGCAGGAGGAAGAGGGGGTTCCATGGTAGGATGGCTAAGGTCTCTTGAAGGGCCTATGCTACCGTAGCACCATTTGAGTTGAGTCACTGCTATCAGGAAGGTTTTCTTACTTTCCAGGGTGAAAAGCAACAGAGCATGAGCACGATGCAGCTGCCATGTTTTCTGGACACCCATGTTTTACCGTGCTGACCGACTGGGCTCAGGCTACAGGGAAATGGGGCCTCAATCCAGCGGGGCCTGATCTTCAAGACCATTAAAAATAAATAAAATAAAATAATATATACGGGGAGAATGGGGTATACAGATAATACAAATAAAAGGAAGAGGACAGTGGGAGGGTCGAGGCTGTTACAGGCCACAGTGGCACATGATATGTTTGTTGTTAAGGTCATTACATGCTAGAAGCATCATTAAAGCCTTTGGACCCTCATGGGAAGGGGATGCTGCTAATCATTAGAAGCAAATTATAGGCTAGTTAGGAAATTCATCACAGAAAATAAATAACAGGTCTGATGAGATAGGGGATGTGGGTGGGGAAGGCCACAAGACCTGTTGTGGTGTGACAATGCAAAGGGGGGCACAGATTGGGCCTGTCCCACTAAGGGCCTCTGCAGCCCCAAGGGCTAAGGAGCACTCAACCCCAGGGGCAGACAAAGGGGGGATCAATGACCAACCAATATCAACTAAAAAAAGAAAGGCACTTGAAATGGAAGGAAGAGGGAACTGAGGGTTATAGATCAGGGACTGTGGACAGCAGAGATTTGGGAGTAGGGCGGGCAGGATAGTCAGGCGGGTTTAATTCTGACATGGGGAGGCAATAGTGCAGACAGGCTGGGTGCTCAGGGGCTAATTCTTCATGTTGTAGTTACAGGATGGCCCTGAAAAAGCTCCCAAGCAGAAGACCAGTGAGCTGCTGGCCCAGAAGCTGACCGAACTACTGGACCAAGTACAAGCAATTATTAAGGAATCCAGGCAGAAGAGGAGAAGGAGAGGAAGGTGGACAAGTGCAAGGACCCACCACCACAGAAGCAGTATCCTAACAAAAGACCTACTAGGAACAATCCGGGTGAGGAGGGTGAGCCTCAGCCTGAGAAGGATAAGGACCTGACAGTGTATCTGTCAGTAGAGGGCAGTATGAAGGACTACCTGGCAGGTATAATGGATAAACAGGGTGAGAAAGGATAGGAGAAAGTGGATAAAGCATGGAAGGAGCTGAATGAAAAGTTGTGGGTAGAAAGGGGATCAGGTGCTGGGCTAGGTGAAGGTAGTAGCAAAGGTTGCTATGGTTGACTGCTTGGCATGACACTGGGTGATCATGTATCTCAGGCTCTCAAAGAAAAAATCTGGAAGGGGAATATGTGGACATGTTCACCCTGATTAACAAAGATATGGCTAAAAAGTATGAACAGAAGGAGTCAATGGGAAACTCAGAGATGGCAGTAGCATTAGCTATAGTGGGCAAAATCAGTGAGACACTAGTTATAAAGGAAAAACATTTGGAGCATGGATGGAGGGCTTCACACTTTAGTGCCATCATGCTACAAAAAAAGCCAGAGTTAGCCAATCTTTATTGATCTACTCTGCCACAATCAGTGATGCTTACAGGGTCAAGAGTGGGTACTGGTGGTTAATTTATGATGAGAAGTTCAGGCAGAGTGTAGCATCTCATGGGGACATATGATGGGACATTACACTATCTGAACTATGGATTAGACTCTGTCAGTTCTGGGGAGGACTGGGGTGAAGGTAAGAAAAGTGGGGATGGCTAACACAAAGACACGTTGGGCATATTACAGGCCAACTGTACATGGACTAGCTGTACATTCAAACATGGCTGCTCAGGATGAGGGAGTACGATCTGGTCAGCAGGTGCAGGACACATGGGGACAGGAACCCCGCCACCCCAGGGCCAGGCAGGAAAATAATTTTAGATGGCAATCCAGTAGGGGAGGTTACTGGGTCTGTGAACCTTCTCAGCTGGGAGGGGCACACAGGGACAATTGCCATGGCATGCTCCCCAATTTTTAATTTATTTATTTTTTATTTACAAAATGTTTCACCAGGAAAGACAACATGAGCTGCAGAGCAACTCATTTCCAGAAGTGTCCTGGGCGAGAGAGGTACAAAGCTGGGAGACCAATAGCATCACATAATATAACGTAATACTTAAGTACAATTAACACAATTAATTACAATTAAGACAATTTGGGAAGGCTTTATACAACTCGAGGTAGTGGACCTGGTTGAGTGACCTCGGGAATTTACATGGTGCCTCCCAAGGATGAAAACCAGGGGAACTGAGGGAGAAAGGTCAGAGAAGTACTGAGATGGAAGGAATTGAGGCTGGAGTAAGTACAAGAGAACTCCTAGAAAGGGAGGGAGATGGAAGGAGGGACAAAGAAAGCCTGGTCCAGGAGCCCCCTTCAGGATGCATGAAAAAACTGCCAGGAGGGTAGGAACAGAAACGTAAAAATTAAGAGAGAAAAAGAGAGGTGGGGAGAGGAAGGAGGGTGACAGGAAACTAATGAAAGGTAGTATGTTAGTTTAGAGGAAGGAGGGGGACAGGAAAAAATGGAATTGAGTGGGTGGGGGCTGGGAGGGAGTGGAGGACAGGAAGAGTGCAGTGTTGGGGAATGAAGAAGAGAGGGAAGAGGGGAGGGGAGAGGTAGGAGAGGAGGGTCCCAAACCAGAATTTGGAAGTGACTTAGCGCAGTGGGAGAGGCGCCTACATTCAAGGGAACGAAGATCAAGAGAGTGGTAAAGGAAGCAGTGGAGAGTGCAGGAGGGGAATCAAAGGCAAAGTGACAGAAAGCATTAAAGAGTGTATCCAGGCTGGCAAGGGAAGACTTGGGAGCAGCACTGAGACTATGTGACCATAGTCAAAGATAGGAGAATCATTTTCTGCACAATCTCATGCCTCACTGGTAGTGGCAATGCCTCCGGTTCCTGTAAAGGGCACCAAGCTTGGGCGCAGATTTTTCAGGATGGTAATATATGTTCAGAAAAGTTAAGGTGGTGGTCAAGCCAGACACCTAGGTATTTAAAGAGGTAGAGTCATCTAGAATAGTCCCATCGAGGGTGTGGAAGGAGGGGAGCGAGGGCAGCCAGGAGTCTCTACCTAGTGCCAAAGGTCATGGAGACAATCTTCTTGTCATTGAGAATGAGTTGATGTGAGCTTAGACAGTGTTGAACTCTATTGAAGTCAAGCTGTAGTCTGGTAGTCAGAGGTGCACAGGGCGGTGTCATTTGCATACATATGGATATGGGTAGTGGGGCATGCAGATGGTAGGTCATTTAGGAAGATTGAGAACAACAGAGGGCCAAGTACAGAGCCTTGAGGCACACCTGTCCAGATTTGGAGAGGTGGTGACGTAGAGTCAACTATTCTGACAGATTGGGTTCTTCCTACTAGGTAGGAGTGGAACCAATCACAGGCTGTTGTGACAGGCCAGCAGTTGAGATAGTTTCAAGGAGGAGGAGTGGGAGACAGTGTCGAAAGCTTTGGCAAGGTTGACAAAGATGGCAAATGTAATGTGGCCTTTATCCATGGCAGAGTGGGTATAGTCTGTGAGTCTGAGTAAGGAGGTGGTTGTGAAGTGGTTCTTCCTGAAGCCAGACTGGAAAGGAGTGAAGAAGGAAGAGTCATCAGGAAAGGAAGAGAGCTGAGAGAGAATAAGGTGTTCCTGGAGCTTTGCTAAGGTGGGAAGAAGGGAGATTGTGTGGTAGTTGGCAGGAGAGGAAAGATCGCCGCCTTTGGGTAGTGGGAGGACAGTTGCATGTTTCGAGGCAGCAGGTAAAGAGTAGCAGTGTGGAAAGACAGGTTGAGCAGATCTGTTAGTGGGTAGGAAATAGAGTGAGTAGATAGGTAGCAACTTAGGGTTGAGGCCATTGGGAGAGGTGCCTGAGCAAGATTGAGAGAGAGGAGGGTGTTTAAGGTGTCGCTTGGAGGATTGGGGAAAATTAAGGGTTTTAGTTGACTGGTTGAGGGGGTGGGGACACATAGGGGTAGATAGAAGGAGGGTTGGGAGGAGGCAAGCAAAGTGGAAGCACAGGAAGCAAAGTAGATATTGACTTCCACAGCTACCAGGGGTGATCTTCAGTGAGCTGGTTATTAATATTAAGCATTGGTGGAGGAGGTTAGCTTGGGAGAGAAAGAGCGTGCATGACTTTCCAGAACTTAGATGGATTTTTTATGTTCTTACTAAAGGTGGATAAAATATACTCGGTTGGCCCGTCGGATGGCTTTTGTGCAGGTATTTCTAAGACAGCGATAGTTAGAGAGGTTGGATGAGAGTTTGGTGGATTTGTGTGTTTTCCAGGCTTTGTCACATGCTTGTTGAACAGCCAGGAGCTCAGGGTGATCCAATGATGGTGGATGCCACGCACTCGGATTTTTCTTCAGGTGAGCATGATTCTTCCAGATAGAGAACATTTTCACTGAAATAGCCAAGAGCAAAATCAATAGTTTGGCCAATGCTATAGGGACCCAATCAACAAGGGATAGGTCTTGATGTAACTAGGTAGGTTGAGGTTTTGTAGGAGTGAGTGGTTATAAGTCTGGGGTGGGGGCCTTGGGTCTAAGAACTTTCCTGACAAAGCAGATCAGGTGATGATCACTAAGAGCATCAGAGAGCAGGCCAGACTGGATTACCCTGTGAGGATGTGGCGTGAGGGCCCAGTCTAGGAGAGGTGGTTATTGCTTCTGTGGTTAAGACAGGTAGGTTCCTTTATCAGCTGGGACAGGTTGAGGGGCAGTAATGTCTGATGAGAATTGCCTAGGGAAGGGGACAACAGTCAAGATTGAGGTCCCCTAGAGGTGAGTTCACCTGAGGAGGTGACAGACATGATGGAGGTGATTAGCTCAGTGGTAACAGTGTAGTGTTGGCTGGGACGACAATATGTACCTGCAATGAAAATAGGGATAGAGAATGGAAGTGATAACTTTAGGTCTAGGTCTTCATAGGTCCTGGGACAGAGGTAGCTAGAACAGTTGTGACTTGAGGAGACAGAAGAGTGCAGTAGATAGCAACACCCCACCCAACCTGGCAGGGTCCTGTCAAGTAACAAAATATCCAGATATTGTGATGGAACTGTCTGGGATCTTTTTTGTTAGCCAAGTCTCAGTGACTATTAATATATCAGGGTGGGTAGAAGCAACAAGATGGAGCAGTAGGTCTAATTGGGGAAAAGACTAAAATATTAACGTGAGGATCTTTAAGCCTCAGGGTAGAGTGGTAGAGGTTGAGGAGGAAAGCGTGGGGATAGTGGGAGGGAGGTAGATTCAATGAGAGAGGGGCCTGGGTTAGGGTTTATGTCACCTCTTGGAGAGGAGAAGGAAGGAAATAAAATGAAGTGTAGCTTGGTACTCCTAAACCAGGTTTGGCTAGACATTTTGGAGGAGGTGGGTGGCTGAAAATGGTGAGTTGGAGTATAAAGAGACATAAAGAGTGTGTGCATGGTGTAGGAGCAGTAGGACATGAAGAGCAGTGGGTCCAATTGAAGTAGAGGGTGTAGGAGTTAACGCTGGGTTGTAGCATGGGTAAGAGATGCAGTGGTGTTAGCATAGGATGAGTGGGGCATGGAGTTGTTGGACCAATGCGGGGAAGGGAGAGAGAGGAGAAGATAAGAGATAGCATGAAGGGGTCAGGGAGAAATTAGAATAGGGAGCATTGTTACGGGAAGAGAAAAGCAGCAGGATGAGTAGTCAGGGCTGCATATTTACTTCTTAGAGGTAGTGAAGAGTGGCGATAGCAGGAGGTAAGAAAAGTGGGTGAAGGGTTAAACAGCTAAAATGTCTGACTAGAGGTCCAGTGAACCAATAGGAGAGAGGCAGAGGTACAGGGTGGAGTTTATGTGTATTTAATAGAGGTTGAAGCCGGGTGGGTGGGCAGGACTAAAAGTTAGATGAGGCTAGCCAGCAAAACAATCTGAGGAACACAGCAAGTAGCGTTCAGAGACCTGAGCTTGTAGGCACACCAATCAGTAGGCACTAGAGCAAGAAGGCAGCCAATCAAGGCAGAGCAGCTTGAGAGTGCTGAAATATGAAAAATACTGCTCGGTATTTGGTCTGTACCTTTCAGGGAGTCGAGTATCTGTGGAGCCAGTTCAGCAGGTGGCAGGATTGCTGGCCACACCACCAGCTGGTAGAAGCTCAGATCTGGGCTGAGCCTGAAGTGAAAAAAATAGCAGGTAAGTAAATAGGTAGTGAGATGGCAGGGGAAAGCCAGAGAAAGAAGTTAAACATGGTGGGAACAGTCCCTAAAGGTTACCGCTAGCAGCAGGGGGTCAGAGTCAGCCAGAGAGACAAAGGGAGGCACTTAATCAAGGGCTGGAGCACAGAGAACAAAGGCTGAAGGGTGCAGGGAAGGTCAATGCCTTGTGCAAGGATGGCAAGCGAGTGGTGGTGGGGGGTTAGGTAGATAGGTGTGGCCTAGGAAAGAGACTAAGGGAGAGAAAAAAAGAAATCGTGAGAAAGATAGGAAAGAGTGATCAGCAGGAATTTAGCTGTCAGGTCAAACATCAGTACTTAGTAATTATAGCAAGCGGTAGTAAGGGTAAAACAATACAACAGTTTGGTGGCAGCCTCATAGCTAATACAATTCAAACGTTTAGTGCAGTTTCTAAGCATTAGTTAACAGTACCGTGGTTGATAATGAATTACACAACTAAATAGTTAGATGAGACTAGCTAGCAAAATGATCTGAGGAACAGAGCAAGTAAGGACATAGACAAAGGTCATGGCATGGACTAGGGAGTACCCAGACAAAGGGGTGGCTAGAATGTTGCAGGAGGGTTCTACAAAGGGTTTAATTTATGTTTTCAGGGGTCAGGAAGAATATGAGAGCCAGGAATTTGGGATCCATAAGAGGGAAGGAGGACATTGTTGAGCAGCAAATTAAGAAAGAACTGGCACGAGGATGGGTGGAGGGTCAATTTCAGGACCCCCCTTTTCACTGTTTCAGGATGTCCCGCTGAGGATTGTACCTAAGAAAGCACCTGGAGAGTACAGATTGATCGACCACCTGTCATACCCAGACGGTGATTCGGATGAGCGACGCATCAGCCCTGAATGGAGTGCAGTGTCACACCACTTTGGATAGTGCAGTGGAGTTGATCAAGGCCAGGGATGGGGTGTGGATCGATAAAACCAACACTGAATCGGCTTTCTGCCTGTTGTCAATGCAGCAACAGGACTGGGAGATGCTGGATTTCCAGTTCCAGGGTAAGTACTATTTTGACAAAGCAATGCCCAGGGGTGTTCAGTGGCCTGTGCCATTTTTGAAGCATTTAATACATGGCTGCAATGGATCTTTGAGACTAAATACAGGCGGGGGCCATAGTCCACTACCTGGATGATTTTTTGCTTATAGGAGTGTGGCTATTCAAGCGATGTTGCATGATTTTCAGGTGATATGCACAAAGATAGGGTGCCTCTGGCAGGAACAAAACAGAAGGGCCTAGTAGGAAGATGGAATTTTTTGGCATAGAGCTGGACCTGGAGGAGCAATGTTTCAGGCTTCCTCAGGACAAGGTGGATTGGTTATGGGATCTGCTGCAGGGAATGGAGAGAAGAGTAGGGTGCAGTTCAAGCTGGTAAAACAGGTTTTGGGACACATGAATTTTGCATGCAGGGTGGCGGCACTGGGAGAGTCTTTACCAGGCAGCTGGCTGGGGCCTCAGAAAGGCCAAGCTGCCAGCCATTGGGTGAACATCAGCAAGGGGTCAAGGAGAACCTCCTGGCATTGGAGGTGTTTCTAGGTGGATATAATCAGGTCACTTTCTGGCAGGACCAATGGGAATCCAATAGGAACTGGAGCTGTTCACTGACACAGCTGGGGGTTACAGCATGGGATCATATTTTCAAGGGAATGGGTGTCCGGCGCTGGCCGGCCAGGTGGGAGGATATGGGCCTGACCACGGACATTACATTCTTGAAGCATTCCCCTATGGGTGTCCATGGTGGTATGGGGATCAACTCAGGAATAAGGTTTTATTCAGGTGTGACAATATGGCAGTGGTATCATTGATAAACAGACAATCTGCATCCACTGAGGTCGTACTGAAGGTTGCACACATTCTGGAGTGGGAGGGCCTAAAGTTGAACTTGTCATTCAAAGTAAACCACGTGAAGGGATAAAGAATCACATAGTTGACAGCCTTTCATCTTTACAGCTGGACAGGTTCCAGTCAATGGCCCCGAAGGCAGCCACCTGCAGGACATGGTACCACCATGCCTGTGGGAGACTGGATGAAGTGAGCCCAACTTTTCTTTTGGAGCGCCTGGGCTCCCAACATGCTGAGGCCTACTAAGTGGCATGGAGGAGCTTCCAGGAGATCCGGGAGTGAGTGGGGCTGGAGCTAAGTGGCCCAGTGTCCAAGCTCATGTCATCAGGTACATCGTGGAGAAATGGGAGGTGGAGATGTCAGTTTCCACCATGGGTCTCCATCTTGAAGGTATTGGCATGGTATATCACCTTCAGGGTGGGGTTGCCCACCAAGTCCCGGCCATTCACTGGATGCAGCAGGTTGGCTCAGTTCAGGGCCAGCCACTGGACAGGTGCCGAGCAATTTGTGGAGTGCTTCTGCACAAGTTGATGGCCAGTATGCTGTGAATGTGCTCGTCAGCTTACAAAACAAGGCTGTTCACTGCCATTTTCTGGGTCCTGCACAAAGGAGCTTTCCAGGTCAATGAGGCGGTAGCTAAGGGTAAGTGGGATTTTTGGGATGGTCTCTAAGACCAAGATGTGTCCTGGATGGCTGACTCCATCATGGTGTGGCTTAGGCAGTTCAAACAGACCAGGCCGGAAAGGGGTGAGAACTGAGTTCAAACTATCAGGTGAATCAGGGAAGAGGTACTGGCAGCCATAGGCGAGTATGTAGCTGTAAAGCTGCAAGGACAGAGGTGTTTCTTCAGACATGGCAATGAGAGAACCACCACGAACCAGGTCACAGGTGTAATAAAGAATGGAATGGTGTTTGTAGGTGAGGATCCCAAGAGGTTGCGTCGCACTCATTTCAGATTGGTGTGACATTGGAGCACAACTGGGGGGTAAACAGGAGGCAGTGCAATGGGTGGAGGTGGTCTTCCCAGACTTATAAAGAGTACATGAGAAAATGATAATAATGATGATTTTCTATTTTCCAGGTGATGAATAGCAGCAGATGGTGTGGTTGTAGGCAATTATTTTATACACTAGACGGAGCAATGGGCACAGACCACAGCAGGGGTCGGCAACTGGGACAAGACCTGGACAAGACCCTAATCATGTGGCATGGGCATAGGGGTTTGGTATGGAGGCAGCTGTTGCCATTATTGGAAGACAGAAACAGGTTTTGGCCAACACTGATTTGATCATTATCCACGCAGGGGAAATGACTTGGAAAATATCCCCTGGGTGGCATTGGTGCACCGTGATTTTAAGTTATCTGTTCATGGTGGCCACGGGTTCAACTTGCTTGGTCAGAAATCATACCCAGAAGACGTTGGAGGCAGGCAAGGAATGTCCTGGTGGACCTGGCTCAGAAAAGGGTAAATAGAAAATGGCAGAATGGGCCAAGAGAAAAGGGGGCCTTTATATCAGGCATGAATTAATTACACATGACACCCTGGTGTGTAAAGGTCAGATGGGGTCACATGTCCATGGTGGGCAACACGGCACTCAATGGGGTAGTTAAGAAGGCCATCAAAAATTGGAGGGGATGGGGTCTTTTCTAGTTTTAATGGGGAAGCCCAGAGGACACCGGATGGGTTTTATTTATTTATTTTTATTTAGTTATTTAACCAGGAGTAGCACACTGTTGAAAGCTTTTTACAGGAGCGACCTGGGAGCACAGGAAGTTAAGTGACATGCTCAGGGTCACACAGTAACCAGTGGAAGCTGTGGGATTCAAACCCAGGTCTGGTCTGCTGGATGTCACCAGATTTGTAGCAGAGCCTTAAACCACTGTGCTATACTGCCTCCTATGGGCTGGTGGGAAAAATGGGGCCCAGCCGGAAGGAGGTACAGCAGGGCAGGTGAGGGGTCCTCATGGGGTAGTCACCCAGGAGGGACAGGGCTGGGGATCAGGTGGAGCACCAGACAGAAACTGCTAAAAGGTTGAAGAGGCATTGGGTCTTTCCATACCTGAGCCAAAGAAGACATGTTTACCTGTACAATGTTGTAAATAATTGTGAATGCTGTGAATAAAGGGCAACCACAAATGAGTTGATGTGCATTATGTATATTGGTGAAGGATTTATGGAAGTAATTGATTGTAACCTGAGAATGTACCTAAATAAACCTCAGGTGGTTGAACCATGATTTTGGTGTGGGATCAATGATTTCAGTGTGCCCAAATGACAAAGAGGTTGCCCACTAAGGGGCAAGCAAGATTGTCATTGTCCCCTAGGATCTTCAAAGGGAGGGTTCTCAGGGGACAGGGGAGAGGTGGCAAGGGGCCACCTAGAACCGCAAGGAGAGGGGTTTAGATTGTGGTGAAAAGGGGCAGGGAGGGCTGTGACATCAGAGGTCATGAGATCACAGAAGGGTGGGAGAAAGTGAGGTAAGGAGATAGCCAGGAGAGCATTGGCTGAGGGTCCTGGTAGGAGGGCTAGGTTTGGGGATGAAAAAGGGCTGCAGGCAGGAAAATTCCTCTCTCACCTGATCTTGACTTCAAGCCACCCACCCAGGTTTTCAAGCTATGATGGGGCTCAAGGGTTGCCAGGAGAGGGCAATGGGACCCATTGGTTTGTCAAGGATTGGGTTGCTACAGAAGAGCAATGGGAGTTTTTGTGAAGAAAAATGGGGCCCAGCCAGAAGGAGGTACATCAGGGCAGGGAAGGCTCTAATGGGGTAGTCACCCAGGAGGGACAGGGCTGGGGTTCAGGTGGGGCACCTGAACCCAGGAACTGCTAAAAGATTGAAGAGGCATTGGGTCTTTCACACCTGAGCCAAAAGAAGACATGTTTACCAGTGCAATGTTGTAAATAATTATGAATGTTGTGAATAAATTGGCAACCCTAAATGAGTTGATGTGCATTATGATATTGGTGAAGGATTTATGGAAGTAATTGGTTGTAATCTGAGAATCTACCCAAATAAACTTCAAGTGGTTGAACCATGATTTTGAGTGTGGGGTCAGTGATTTCAGGTGGTCCAAATGACAAAAGGTGCAACAGTATAATTTATAAAATGGGCATCCAAAATAAAGAAGTCCCATTGGTCAAAACATACAATGTGACCTTGCATTAAATATCTATAATGCACAGCCATCCTGGTCCTAAACCACATCACTCAATGAGCAAATCAGTCCTCCTACAACCAGAACTATCTTCTATCAGTCCCCTACAACTAGAATTGATCTTTCATCACAAACATGGCCTACTTTTACACTGTAAAACCTTCAACTGGGCCATAAAAAATAAATTTATCTTAAATAAAAATTAAAACAAATTAATTATATATTGTTTGTCTGATCATCACACTCTCCTATACACATAAACACATTAGAAACATGTATTGTTTATAGTTTTCATTACAATTATTTCTTTGCTGACAATGATAACCCCCTTCTATCTTTGCCTGCTCATCAGGGAACTCTCTTCTGCTTGCCCTGACAGTGAGATAATTGAGTATCGGGATCTAGAAGAGACCATTATAGTGTATGGAGACGTGTTCAGTATGGATTTCAACATGTCCCAAAATGTTGTTCTGCTGCAGTAGCGACATCCGTAATGTAACAGAACGATTTTCATTTTGCTGCACTAAGCACATCATACTGGCATGAGTGTGAGGTTTAACACAGTCATAAAATGAGCCATCTGCACATGGCATTTGTAAATACAAATGAGCAACTGAACATTTTCAAAAGCAGCCATTTATCAAGTAAAAATTACCAGTAAGCACTGTCACTGTTTCCACATACCTCTGAATAGCAATGTCTGCACGGTATGATCCAGGCCAGTCTTGGACCACCAGCAATTTATTTTGCTTCCATCTCCCTTGTTCTGGTGCCCGATAGTGGGAGGCAGGGGGGGGGACAGCCGGGGAGGAGGGCAGCTCGATGTAAACAGCAGAAGTATCCAGTTGGCATGTCCATGACTGTGGATTTGTGAGTAATCCCTTTTTTCTGCTTCTATGCTTAATATTTTTCTCCCTTCTGCCTAATGTATCTCTCCATAGGAGTCAAGCTGATGGAGCTACAGGAGATCGGTCAGAGAAGTGCAATGGCACACTTCGCATCAAAGACTATTAGCGAAGTAGGCTAATTTTAAGCAGGACACTTACTGTTTAGTGAATGCTGCCTTAAAAGTTTAAATACTGGTATTGAGTGTTTTTCTCAAAATGAAATCTGTGCTCCATACACTATACAGAAAGTGTATGGCTCACGGTGAACAATAACAATGCGCTCTCGAGGTCAATAGTCACCATAGTAACTACTCAGTAGGAGAATAGCCTTGTTGTTCATGAGCCATACACTATCTTATATGTTGTGTGTGTATGTCTGTGTACAGTATGTCAGAGAGGAACATTCTGCCAGTGAAGCTGAGCAGAATTGTGAATCCTTGTATTCCATGGTAAACATTCCATATCTTGAAAGTGGGGAAAACAGAGAAAAACAAGATGAAGAAAGCAGACAATAATACTTTTTAAAAGAAAAAGGTGGAAAACATAGTATCCCATCCATGTGACAAAACCATTATGGCAACAGCAATGTGGGTGCCGAACCAGTGCAACAGTAATTCCGGCAATGGAATTTCCACAGCACCCACACGTGCTTGCCACCCCAGGGCATTGCCTCTTTCTCCCTACACCTCCAATGTGGAGGTGATTATATTATTTTCAGGGGGTGCTCGAGGTGAAGTCCCCATGGTGGGGTGTGCAGTGGACAAAGCCCCAGCAAAAGCCTGTATGTACCTTGGTGCATGGGGCATGACTGAGGTCAGGTGACATAACTGCTGGGTGGGATGTATGCCATCAGCATTTTGGTGTTGCTCCTAATCGCCGCTGCAGCGTGGTGTCAGATAAGTGGGTAAACCGGAAAACACAGTTACATAGGCAGAGACAGACCCAAACAGCTCAAGTAATATTCTGAAGTTTATAAAAGCACATAAATTTGAATCATATATGGGTGTTTTCAAGTGCAATCTATTACCCCCAAAAAAAAAGGCAAACTGGCTCTTTTAAAGTTTTGAACACAGTTTCATTAAGAGACAGTATTTCTATTGATTTCAAATGCAAGGTAACATTTTTTTTCTTACTAACCTTCACCTCAATCCTATAATAGTTTTCTCTTAAATAGTAAAACTAATACATAGTAAAAACAAAAATAAAGAGAATCTTGCCTTCAATGAAACTATATTATTACAGAATAATTAAAATAAAGTTTTAAATACTGCTTATTTTACAAATTTACAGATGTTGCAGTACATTTATATGAGAATTTATGTTACAGAGAAAAGATATACTTTCAACTAACACTACTAATAAATACTTTACTGCAAAGTACTAGTTAATATAGTGCTGAAATATGCTAATTGTGCATTCATAAGGAGTACATTTTCAGTTTTTAAATGTTTTAGAGTTAATGTATTGTACACTTGTTTGAAAATAGTAAAGAAGTTTTAATCCCTATCAGAGTGACTCAAACTAATTCTTTTATGATGGTGGCCCATTTTATAAGTGTGATAAGCCACTCCAGGATGTATTACAGGATTTTATGCACTTCCAGGGGCATAAGGACACCCAGCCTTCGGTCTCATGCCTTACCTCTCTGCAGTGTGTAATAAAATACTTTTATGCACACTCTGTCATGGTTTATTACTTACATATAAAATACCAATGTAGGGAAGGAAGTCCTTAAACAGGGGATGGCTGACTACATTCAAGAAAGGTGGGGTTTAAACTTGTGAGGGGGGAAGGATAAGGGAGGGGCTGACCAGAAGCCCTCTCCTCCAGATGAGGAGTAGCCTTCAAGCCCAAGGGGAGGGAAACAGACTGGGGTGGAGGTTTCAGGAGGAGCAGAGGAAGGATGGAAGTATAAGGAATCTGGGTGGGGTTCGACAAAGGGATCAGGGATAAGGGGTGGGGTTGGTGTTAGTAAATGCCAGGAGCTTGGGAAACAAGTTGCCAGAGTTCCAGGCCATGCTGTTCGGGGATGTGGCGGCAGTCATGGAGATGTGGGTCAACAAAAACCATGACTGGGACCTAAATGTGGGGTACACTATGCTTAGGAAGGATAGAAAGGGGGCAGAGGGGTGGAGTGGCTTTGTTCATTAGAGATGACATAGAAATTGCTAGGGTAGAAGAGGCAGAGGGAAATGTGGAGGCCTTATGGGTCACCTTGATCCCCAGCAGGAGATAACGTCAAGCTTGGTGTAGTATATAGGCCCCGGGATGAGTGATGTTCTAGAGGATGGTTTGCTGGACAACATCATTGCCCAGTGTGGACCAAAGGGGAAGGAGTGGTGTTGATGGGGACATAATATGACCAGGTACAAACTGAGACCATGTCCTCTAAGGTGGCCAAGGGCAGAGGCTGCTGGGCGGCTTCAGGATGTGTTCTTAACACAGCATGTGATGGAGCCCACAAGGGAGGGCATGTCCTGGATGTGGTTCTGGCAGATGGGGATCTGGTAAGGGACCTGGCTGTAGAGGACCCCTGACTGGGAGCGACCACAATACTGTCTGGTTTCAAATAAGCATGGGGGAGATCTAGACACTGGCAGTGGACTTCAGGGGGCAGACTTTGTGGGCATGGGAAATATTCTCAAGGATCACTTGAAGGGATTACATCAATGACAAGTGTGGAAAGGAGATGGGAGGTCATAAAATGGGGACTTCATGAGGCAGTCAGGATCTGCGCTAAGTTGAAGCGTAAGGGAGCAAGGTCACATAAACCATGCTGGTGGTCCAGTGAGGTACAGGTAGCGGTCAGAGAAAGAAGGCAGCCTACAAAAATATAAAACAACAAGAGGGGATAGGGATAAGAAATGTACCATCTTGCATCGAAAAGTCACCGGATGGTGAGAGGAGCAAAGTCCAGTAAAGAGCAGCGGCTGGCACAGGGATACATGGAGGGAAAAGGGTTCTTCCGGTACATTGGGGAGCAGAGAAAAACTAGGGCCATCTCAGCAGATTGAGATCAGAAGGAGGGTGGGTGGAAGAGGCGAGGGACCAGGCAGAGGTATTTAATGAGTACTTTGCCTCTGTGTTCACTAGGGAGGGATGGGATATCTACAAAGCAAGGCACGATGGGGATAGAAGCGGCAGTGAGTGGGATCAGGGAGCAACAGAAATGGAACAAGAGGGAGGGAGAGGTACCCCAGGGTGTCACATCTGGATAAGGATAAAAAGGCCAGTAAGGTGGAGGGACGGATGATGCTATCTCCGCCAAACGGGTGTGGTTAGCCCTCAAGGCCCTAAAGAAAGACAAATCTCCTGGGCCGGATGGCATTCATCCGAGTACTATGGAATTAGGCGGACATACTGGCTGTACCCTGGCGGAGCTCTTCAACAGGTCACTTGAGACAGGAGGTACCTAGGGATTGGCGAGGCACATGTGGTGCCAATCCATAAAGGGGTCGAGGAAGTACCAGGTAACTATAGACCCATCAGTTTGACCTCAGTGGTGGGAAAATGAATGGAAGTATACCAAAGGAACGATTGGGGTGTGTACTTGGAGGAGGTGGGAGGTCTGGATAGTCAGCAACATGGGTTTGTGCAGGTAGATCATGTCAAACCAATCTTGTGGAGTTCTCTGAATGGGTAACATCAGAACTGGACAGGGAAAGCCTGTGGATGTATTATTCTTGGACTTCAGCAAGGCGTTTGACTCTGTCCCCACAATGGTCTGGTGGAAAACTGATGGGATTAGGAGTAGGCCCTTTGATGGTCAGATGGATTGAAAACTGGCTAGCTGGACGCACCAGAGAGTAGTGGTCAGTGGGAGCTCTCGAACCCTAGAGAGGTTGGTAGTGGGGTACCGCAAGGGCTCGGTCCTGGGTCCGATCCTGTTTAATGCATACATATCGGACATCAGGGAGGATATAGGGTGTGAAATGAGTCTCTTCACAGATGACTCCAAGATGGGAGCAGTAGTTGAGGAGAAGAGGGAGTTTGGCCCTGCAAGGACCTGGACACCCTGGAAAGCTGGGCTCACACATGGAAATTAAATTTCAATATCACCAAGTGCAAGGTGTTGCATCTTGGTCGAGAAACCACAAACACAGGTACACCCTGGGAGGGAGGCGCTGGAGGCCTCAATAGGGAAAAAGACCTAGGGGTCATGGTGGATGCATGTATGAATAACTCTGAGCAGTGCAGGAGAGCGGCTATAGAGGCAAACAGGATGTTGGGATGCATCGCAAGGGGATCACCTCTAGGAGCAAGGAAGTGATTCTGCCGCTGTACAATGGACTGGTTAGACCCCACCTTGAGTACTGTGTACAGTACTAGAGACCACACTTGAAGAGGACACAGCTCCTGGAGAGGGTACAGAGGAGGCAACTAAAGATGATACGAGGGCTGGGGATTTGACGTATGAGGACAGACTTGGAGCTCTGCCTGTTTTCATTGGAGGAGAGGAGAGACAGGGGGACATGATTGAGGTCTTCAAGTACCTCAAGGAATAAATAGGGTAAACATGGAGGGATCTTTAGACTAAAGCAGGAGGTATCATCAGAGGGCATGGTTTGAAGTTGGAAGGTGGAAGGGTGAGGGGAAAAGAGAGGAGGTTTTCACTGAGAGTGGTAGACCCTTGGAATGCACTGCCTGGCTGAGCTGGTTCAGAGATCCACAGTGGAGGGCTTCAAGAGAGGGTGGGACAGACACATAAAGTGGATGTATCAGATGATGGCCTGTCCCGGGGGTGGGGATGGATGATAGGGGTTTCTGGAGTACAAGGGAGGGGGCCTCGGCACCCAACTAAGGATCTGAGGTTCGAGCAGACTCGATAGACCATAAGGCCTAATCTGCTGGCAAATAGTATGATTAGAAGCATAGAAACATAGAAATTGTCAGCAGATAAGGACCACTAGGCCATTCAGTCTTCCCATAGACCTATACTTTGTATGTGGCCACTGACCCTATGTGATCAATGGCTTTTCATCTCCCACCCTCTCAAGCTTTCCCAGTGCCTGTCCCAGGCATGTTTAAACCCTTCACTGTGCTTGCCCCTGCAACCTCCTGTGGGAGACTATTTCAAGTGTCGACTGCCCTGTCTGTTTAGAAAAACTTCCTTACATTACCTCTTAATCTACCCCCTTCCAATTTCATATTGTGCCCCTTGTTATAGTAGTACTTTTTCTTCATTGGAAAAGGTCCCCCACCTGCACCTTGTTTATGCCCTTGAAGTACTTGAAAGTTTCAATCATGTCCTCCAGCTGTCTCCTCTCCTCTCCTCCAGTGAGTACATATTGAGGTCCCTTAGTCTCCCTCATATGTTTTATGGTGCAAGCCCTGCACCATCTTTGTTGCCCTTCTCTGAATAGTCTCCATCTTGTCCATGTCCTTGTACAGGTGTGGCCTCCAGAACTGCACACAGTACTCCAGGTGAGGCCTTACCAATGTTTTATACAATAGCATCACCAACTCCCATCTCCTGCCTCCTCTGCAATGATACCCTTCCTTTGTTCCCCAGCATGTCACTGGCCATCCCTGCCACCTTTGTGCACTGTTATGATACATTAAGGTCATCAGAGATGATAACCCTTAGGTCCCTTTCCTCTTTGGTGACAGTCAGCTCCTCCCCCCAACCTGTAGCTCTCCCAGGGTTCCCTCTACCCAGGTGCATTATTTGCACTTCTTTGCATTGAACCTCAGTTGCCACATCTCCGACCATCTTTCAGCTTCTCAGGTCCCTCTTCATTTCTGCACCCTTCTGGAGTATCCACCCTCTTGCAGATCTTGGTGTCATCTGCAAACAGGTAGACCTTTCCTTCCAGAAGTTCTGCAATGTCACTAATGTAGCCATTGAACAGGGCTGGTCCTAGTACTGACCCCTGTGGTATCCCACTGGTCACTCCCCTTTCCCAGATTGTACCCCATTTACCACCACCCTCTGTCTCCTATCTGTTAACCAGTTCCTAACCCAGTTTACCACCTTGTCTCCCATGCCCAGACTACCATTCCTGTTAATAACCCTTCTATGTGGGATGGTGTCAAGAAGCTTGCTGAAATCTAGGTAGGCAACATCTACCACCCCTCCCTGATTTATTTCCCTAGTCACCCAATCAAAAAAATCTATTAGATACATTTGACATGACCTTGTTGCTGTGAATCCATGTTGCCTCAGATCATGAGCACTGCTGGATTCCATATGTGCCACTATAATTTCTTTCAGCAGTGTCTCCATGAACTTTCCCACCACTGAGGTGAGGCTGACTGGCCTGTAGTTCCCCACCTCCTCTCTCTACTGCCATGTTTGTGCAGTGGTACTACATGTGCCCTCCTCTAGTCCTCTGGAATGACACCCGTGTTGAGTGACTCTGTGAACAGGGCCACCGAGGCGCCTGCTAGTTCCCTTCGCAGCTCCTTTAATATCCTCAGGTGGATGCCATCTGGCCCCAAGGCCTTATCCACATTCAGCTTTGTGAGTTCTTCCAGACCCCTCCACTGTGGATGGACTGGTGTCCACTTCTCCCCCATTGCCTCTGCAACCCAACTGTGGTCCTTGACCCTCCACTCCTTAATGAATACTAAGCAGAAGTATTTGTTCAGTATTTCCACCTTTTCCAGATCCTTTCCTTGCATTATCCTTCTCCCTTTGAACTTCACAAACCCCCAGTTTTTCTTCTTTCACTGATGAACCTATAAAATGTCCTTTGTTTACAGACCATGCTAAGCCCTCTTCTGTCTGTGTCTTCACCCTCTGAACAGCCTTCCCTGTTTCCTTAGACATTCAAGGTACACCTCCTGTCCTTCTCCCTTTGGCTCCCCTTATATTTCCTGAAACTCATCCTTTTAGCCCTGACTTTGTCCTCCACCTCTTTGGAGAACCATACTGGTTTCCTTCTTCTTTTCCCTTTGGCTAATATCCTAATGCATTAGTTTGTTATATCCACTATAGCTTCTTTCAGTTTCTCTTATTGTTCTTCCACCCCTCTATTACCTCTTCCTTCCCCAGGACTGCTTGTATATATCTACCCATTTCAGTGAAATCTGCCCCCTGAAACCTAATACTCTTGCCCTTGTGTGGCTTAATTGAGTCCATGTCTCCATGTTGACTCACACCATGTGGTGGTCACTGGACCCCAGCTGCCCTTCCACCTGTATTTCTTCGACTCTGTTCCCATTGGTCCATACCAGGTCCAGAATTGACTTGTCCCTGGTTGGCTCATGCAACAGCTGCCTGAGTCCAACCCCTGCAGGGATTCAGGATGGCTGTCCTTCTGGCTGAAGTAGCCACTGGGTGGTCCAATCCACATCCAGCATATTGAAATCCCTCAGTAGCAAGATTTCACCTTTAGATGCCATGTTGTATATGTTCTCCACTAGTTTCCTGTCTACTTCCTCCTCTGTGCTGGAGATCTGCAGATCACCCTGTGCATATTGCTGTTCCATTCCTAGCTCCAGGGTGACCATTACCTTGGCCTCCCTGTCTTCCCAGAACTTCCGTAGCCTTTATGCCATCTTTGATGTACAGGGCCACTTCCCCACCTTTTTACCCTTCCTGTCCCTCCTGAACAGTGTATAGCCTGGTACATTGACTTCCCAGCCATGATTAGCAGAGTACCACATCTCTGTAATTGCTGCTATGTCAAGGTCTGCATCTGCCAACAAGGACTCCAGGTCTGGAACCTTATTTCCTAGGCTATGGGCATTTGTTAGCATGACCTTCCATGTTTTACCTCTCTGCTCATGTTCCATCCCACCGGTTTCCTTTCCTATGTGCTCTTGCCCCCCTCCCCACCCTGGATCACTCACTATACATTCTTTCTTTTTTTTGCAATTGTTTAACCAGGAGTGGCACACTAAGCTGAAAGCTTGTTTACAGGTGACTTGCTCAGGGTCACACAGTATGCAAGTGGGAGCTGTGGGATTCAAACTCAGGTCTTCAGATTTGCAGGTCAGAGCTTTAAACCACTGCACTATACTTCCTCCCACCTGCCTGCCCTTCCTGCCTGCTTTAGCTGTTCCTGTAGTCAACTTATGTTCCTGCATGTTCCCATGGGTGGGCTGTTCCTAAGCCTCCTGACCCTCTTGCTCTCCCCTTGGCCAGTTTAAATGCTCACAGATGAAGCATTTAAACTTCTCTAAAGGACCAAGGTCTCCTTCTCAGACAAATTCAGGCAGTCCTCCTTATATAAGCTCACATCCACCCAGGTCATGCCACAGTCCCCTATGAGCCAAAATCCTCCTTCCACACCAATTCTTCAACCAGGAGTTGAAGGTATGGATGTGGGTGCCCTAACTTCCCCTGTGCCCTGGACAGGTAGCTCCTCTGAGAATGAGATGGAGTGTCCTATCTGTTTCAGGTTTCCCCAGCTTCCTGAAATCCTCCTGGACTCTGGCTAACTCTACCCTTCTCCTGGCCAGGTCATTGGTCACCAGGTGGGCAATAATATCCAGGTGCTTCCTCCTAGCTACTGCTGTAGCAATCCTATGGATCCACTTCCCATCCCTCCCACAGCACTTCCTGGAAGGAACTTGACCTCTCTCTCTCTCTCCCCTGCTGGGTGTCCCTAACTTCACTCCCTGTACAATAGAATCCTCCACCAGGAAAACTTTCCTCTCTCTGGGGTCCCCTGCCTCCCTTCCCTGCAGCTCCATCCTGAAGAACCCTCCCATCCTTCCTGGTCCCAGCCTCGGGTTCCTGAGCAGGGCTTTCCCATTCCTCCAAAACAGTAAAGGAGGTACTAAGTGGGACCAGTTGGGGATGTACTTTAGGCCCCTCTCCTCCCTAAGCCCACCGTAGTTCAATCATTCCTCTTCCCTAGCATCCTTTGAGGTACAGGTTGTGGACCAGGTAGTCTCTGGGTGGGGTCGATGCCACCTTCAGCTTGGCCAACTCTGCTCAGAGACAGGCACCCTTTCCCTCAGCCCAGAGGTGGCCTGCTGATAGGCAGCATCAAGAGCCTCCAGAATGCCTCCCTTAAGAGAGCTGCTTCACAACCACTGTACTGCACCACTCCCATCATGTCTGTTTCCTCCTCAATCAACTACCTGCTTAAGATGGCTATTTGTTATCTCTCAAATATTTGTTTTATTTGTTTTGTTATGATTTCTGTGTTCACTACTTCCTGTATGGATGCAGTATGTTGCAAGCCTTATGGGACCCACCCTATAAATGTAGGGTGAGCCCTGGGAGAGTGGGTTGTGGGGTGGGAGGGTGGGACTACACCACAGGCTGTGCTCAAGAACAATCAGCCAAGGAGTCCTCTGGCAGTGGCTCCTCACTCCACTCATTGTGGTCCAGATACAGCCAATTACAAACACACAGTCACAAACATATCAGCTAGAATCCTTCAATCCTGCCCAAACTAAATGGAAAATCACACAGAAATGGCAGTTAAGAAAATACCTCAAATTCAATTACAAACACATAGTCACAAACTCACCAGTTAGAATTCATCAATCCTGCCCCAAATAAATGAAGGATCAAACTGAAATGACAGTTAACATTCAAACTACACTAATCCTGTACTATGATGCCTGCACTTAAAGTTCAGGCACAGCCAAATACTAAACACAAATTCACAAACATAACAGTTAGAATCCCTCAATCCTGCCCAAACTAGATGGAAAACACACAGAAATGGCAGTTAAGAAAATACCTCAAATTCAATTACAAACACACAGTCACAAGCGTATCAGTTAGAATTCCTCAATCCACTCAAACTAAATGGAAAAGCACACAGAAATGGCAGTTAAGAAAATACCTCAAATTCAATTACAAACACACAGTCACAAACTCACCAGCTAGAATCCCTCAATCCTGCCCAACTAAATGAAGATTCAAACTGAAATGGCAGTTAAAACCTCACATTCAAACTACACCAATCCCTGTAATATGATGCATGCACTTGAAGTTCAGACATAACCAATTACAAATGTAACCCCTTGGGGTTACTAGAATCCCATCAGTTTCGGTGCTAGATGGGAAGGCAGCTAGTTCATAACTAGTTAAATAGTTTTTCACCAACTCCTTCTCTGTTTACTTGGTCTCAGCTGAGAGGAGAGATGTGATGTCATTTAGAACTCTTGCAGCAGCATAAGACATGGTAGCTATCTGTGAGTGGGGATCTTTAGAATTTTCATTTAGTCAGTGTCAGAAGTCTTTGAGTGCAGCTGAGTGTGAGCAGTTGGAGGAGTGAAGAGCTGCAGAGTGGGTGCTGAGGAGAGTCTATTTTTCTCACCCCAGTGCTGAGAACCACCTGTCTGCCAGTAGAAGTGGTGGAAACCATCTAGCAGGAGTTCCTGATTTTCTCATCCCCTGTGAGATGAGGAGGACTGTAGAATGGATCCAAGGGTTAATCCGTCTTTGATCCAGGACATTGAAGCTGCCTGTTTGTTTGTACAACTGTGAGCAATCTGACTTTGGGTATCCCAGGAGGAATGTACCATGCTTTTCTTTGGGGTGTACTCTGACAAAGGGACAAATACCCCAAGTTCTGTTCTAGTTTGAAACTGTTTTCATCCTTTCTTAAAGTTGGCTGACAATTGTAGAGTCCCAGTGAGACTTGGCACATTGACTTTAGTTTACACTCAAAGTATGTTTTAAATGCTGAATGTGAAAGTCATTGCAAGGAACATTGTTCTACTGTTTTACTAAACATTTGAGTGTAACTCTGAAAGAATGGCTAGGTATGGACATGGAAGCAAAAGGTGGGCAACCCCCATCTGGAGTGACCAGTTCAGCACTACATGTTCTGTAAGGGCACCTGCTTATTCAGGACTTGGTGGTGGCCAATGCCTGAAGAGAAAGTTTACCCTGGTGTGGTTAGAGCACTTTGAGCACCGTGGGGTGCCCATCATGGCCAGCGTTGCCACACTGCCAAATGTTTTAATTCTATGCCATATAGGAAATGTTCTAAGTTGTGGCCAGTGCCACTAGAAGAAATGTGTACTCTGTTGTGACCAGTGACACTAGAAAAATGTTGTTTCAGCTGAGGCTTTGCCGCTGAAGAGAGTTCAAGGTCCATGCAATATGGGATGTGTAGAGTTTCTGTCTACTACAGACTGTTGCTGTTCTGCATTGCCTTGTGTCGTGAAGTGTAAACTTTTGGGGTCCACTTTTGCTTTAGTGTACAAACTTTGGAATAAAGCCACACTCTAGAAACCCAGCCTGATTTGGACAATCTTGTTACTGCTTCATGTGTGGAATTACTGGTACCCTTCAGAAGTACAGACCTAGCATACCCCCTAGCAAAAGTTCTCTCCTCAGGACCTGGATATAATGGTCATTTGTATGTAATTTGCTTTTGTATAACCCCACCCCTTTCTGACCTCTAGAAGTAATGAGCCTGGTATACATTCCCAAAGCTAGGATGGTACCAAAAAATGTCCAAAGTCATTTGGGTGCCCAGTTGAGGGCACCAAGGGTAGCTTACTGTGCAAAGTAGCAGGGGTGTTACAAGAAATGGGGTCTCATCCAAGGATGTTGTTAATTTGAGAGAACTAGATTTTTGCTGAGGGTATGGCTAGTGTTTGTCTGTCTGGTAGCATGGTAGCCCAAACTGGAAAGGAAGCTTTGCACAAAAGATTTGCCCAAGAAAGTAGCATCCAAATGTGCTGATTGTGTGCCTGCTAGTACAGAAACAACAGAGTGCTGCTGTGTGTGCCAACTTGCAATGGACAGTGAAGCCTGGAAGTGTATGTCCTTGTCTCTACATCCAGAACATTTACAAAACTTTTAACTTGCAATTTTCAAATGACAAAAGTAGTGTGGACTCTAGGAAACAGACTGAGAAATGTGCCCTGAAAGTTTCATGTGCTTTGTGTGCAAATGGGGAGTTGCTAGAGAAATGGACAGAATCTGTGGAGAAAATGGTGAACATGGCACTCCTGCCACTGAAATTGCAGCCAAGAAAAAAAAGTTACAGTTTGTAATTTAAATTTGCTCCTGCTTGACAATCACCATGAAGGAAGAGCGAGCAAGAGAGAAGCTCATTTGCATGGCGTTGGGTGATTAGTGCGACTGCAATCAGTCCCGCCCCAGTCAGCTCCTGTGTGCAGCTGAGTGTTGAGGAGGAGAGAGAGAGTAGCGTGTGAGCTGGTCAGACCAGGAACAACCATAGGAGGCTTGTGAACATTCTAATTTGTAGAAAACAGAGTTTGCTGTGTAAATTGGACTCAACCCATTGTCTGACCGACTGGAAAGTGAGCGTAGCATTCATGGCTACGATAGGTGGGACTGCCAGCCCATTTCACCACAGAGGCCTTCCAGGATTGTCACCAGGCCAAAAATTTCCACTGGAGGAAGCCAGCTACTGATTTCAGTGGTAAAATCCAACTAACTGAGCATCAAACTGTGTGTGATTTTCAAGCCAGCTGAATCTGTGTGCAAGTAGTGTGATTGTTTTGCAAAGACTATCTGTTGAAACAGTAAGGCAACAAACAAAAATTCTAAGCATAGACTGTAAGCATTCATAATGGGTTCAGCAACAGTAAAATGTTTCTAAGCAAGAGGGACTCTGAGTTGTATATTAGGCTGCAGAAAACAGGCAATTCTGTGCAATGGAAATATTGTGGCTTGCAAGTGACTTTGAGCACGTGTAAATAGTTCTGTGATTTGATGCTGATCGCAAAGTCGTGTTAAAATCATATAAATGTGCTGAGAGATACAAGCAGTGCAATCGATTACAGTTTTGAGCAAAATCAGTAGCAGAAAGATCCGAAACACCATTTTTGAGTCAGAAACAGATCTGATGCAAGGAGAGCTAACGTTGCCATTACAGGGAGGGGTTAGCGCATGTTAACACAGCAGCAGGGAGCCATGTTGTGAGACTGTAAAGAGACTAGTGAAAAATTCAGTAACAACAAACTTTTATTTGTTTGCTTTCAGACATGGCTTCGAAATCTCTGCTATCCGGATCATGCTTGATGCTATGATCACAGAGGAAGTTGCAGTAGTAGTAAAGTAGTAGTAAAATGTTTATTTTAGACAGGAAAGGTCTTATTTACATCATTGGGTCATAGACCCATTTTCAAGATAGTCCTGTTAATTCAATTCTTAGTTCCATCATAAAAAGAACTCACTAATACAAAATATAGACATTCAATAATCATTACCACATTTCATATGGGGGATTCACAACCATCATACAGACAATTATAAAATACATTCAATTAGCATAAATTGTACTAAGTTATGTATTTATACCAAATTAAATATTTAAGTGCTTTAGAGTAATTTATATTTCTTTCTAAGCAAATAGACTTTAATCCCATCAAGAAATAAGTGTATAAAGTATCCATTGTTTAAACATGAAGATCTAAATCTATAGTTCAATCAGTGAGATAGGGAATCCATGTTTTATTTATTATTATAATCTTTAATGATTACCACTTACTATTTGTAGCAATTACAATTCCAATCTATAAGTTTCTTCAACGAGCTCACAAAGAGTTTAGTACGTTGTTGTTTTGTCTTAATTTAATATCACTAGGGTCCCAATATTGCCCTACCTTAGCTACAAAGTCATATTCCCAAATCTGTGTTTAATGTTGGTTTGTAAATATTTATTATTTGAATCTCTTAAGTTGTATTTAGATTCCTTAATTATCAATTTATCTATTACGTACTAGGGTTTTTTACCCTGTATCACTGAGTGAATGTGTCCCATCCATTTTAGGTCCCTTTTATAATCCAACAGTAATCAGTTTAGTGAATGTAACATTTCACAATGATGTTTACGCTTAGTCACATTTCAAAATGAATCTGGCAAGATTATTATAGACTATATCCAACTTTTTAGGTTCATTCTACTTGTTAGGCCATATATATGGCTCCGTAAGTCTAAACATGGAATGATTAACTGATTTATTATATAAACCTCATCTTTTGATCTAAACAAAATCTGATCTATGTAAAGCACCAAGTTTTCTGTTTATTTTCTTTATTATTCATTTATATGGAAGTCAAAATTTCATTTCCTCATCTAACCAAACTCCCAAATATTTGTAACAAGTTTCTTTCCCTAATATATCATTTTAATGTTCTTATTTGAATTTGTGTTTGTAAGTCTCCCTTCCCCCACTTGATTTGAAAGTCATTACTTTGTTTTTTACTATTTAGTACTAAATTTGATTTTTGCAACCATAACTCCAAATTTATAAAATCTGTCTGTAACCTCAATTCCATTTCTTGAAATGTATTCCCTTGAGCTAATAGGACTGTGTCATCAGCATATAATCTCACTTTTGTATATTCAGCTATTTTAACCAAATCAGTACTAAGAGAAGAGAACTTTCTATGGTGAAGTGTTGCCTCCAGATGTAGCAATCCCTAGCTATCCAGTGAGACTGCATTATGTGCCTCAAGGCTGGAAGGATGTGTTCTGATACCCCACTGTTCTGATTGCCTTGTGAAGCATGGTATGAGCAGGGTGCAGTGCCAGAGAGGGCATCACAAATTTGTTTGGCTCCCACATGGACCAGAGTAGGAAACTCTCCATGTGGCAACATGCAACACCAGGTTGAACTTGTTGCCCCATGGAGTGTGGCATAGAAGGAGAGGCAATGTTGATCTACTGCAAGGGCAGGCACAGAGAGAGGTTTCCATGCCTGTGTCTCAGGTGGACAGTGCAACAGAAGGACCCATGGACCCATGGAAGGAGGGTCCAAGTCCTAGCCTAGTAGGGAAGATGAACTGTAAGAGACACTGAACTGGAAGTGTCTGCCTCCATGCCCAGTGAGGGTGGACTGTCTCGGGAGTGAGGACATCTGCTCACTCCTGGGCTCAGATCCTGAGTGAGAAAGAAGAGGATGAGGATCTATATCTTCATGTTGAGTGTCCCCATGAGTCACCTCAAGCTCTTGCTTCAGAGGAGCCAAACAGAGAAGAAGAAGGCTCCAGTAATCCACCCACAGAGATGGTTGGGGACAAGTTCTTATGTTCTTTAAGTATGTGGCACTGACTCAACCAGGACTGGCCACCCCAAGCCAAGCCATAGGCCACAAACTTGTGGCAAGTAGCAAGTAGGAGAGACTAATAATTGAGGGCTGACACCATATATGGGCAGTCCTTTCCTACATTCCTCATAGAGTCTGGGAGGAAATTGAACAGAACAGGCAATCCTGGTTGTTGGAAGAGGCAAGCAAGATTTGTACTCTTGGTGCAACAGAATGTGTCAGGGACAAAGTCATAAATGATTGACTTAAATTCTGGAAATCGGGCAGAACTCTGTTTATGGACACTGTCTGAATTGTGGGCAAGGCAGGGAATGAGACATTCCACAACATCAACTTTGAATGCCCAGATGGTGTCATAGTTCTTGCACCTTACTCCAAGTGGTATTACCCTTAATGGTGCTGTTCCTGTGAATATGCCTAGCATGCCTAGAAGGAAGCTTAGCAGTGGCAGCCTGGTGTCTGTCATCCAGCAGCAGCAGTATCCAAGGATGAAGATGCAGCTCTACTGGTATTCCAGGATTCTTCAGGTGCATCCAGATTCATAATCTCAGCAGTGTGTTCCCATTTCATCACCTGGCCTTCCAGATGACATTATCCTAGCTGTTTTCCTGTTCAATCATTTGGTTTCCAGATGACATAAATCGAGCAGTTTTCCTGTTTCATTGCCTGGTTTTCCAAAGGACATCTACCCAGCTATATCTGAAGATGCCACCTGGTCTGAAGGAGAGGGTCCTCAGCTTGGAAATAAGTGATCCTTTGTTACCTTCAAGGAACTGGTAAGACCAATTTTTGTTGTCTAACTGACTTTGCACAACACACATTACACTGGCAGACTGACCACAAACTGTTTGAATTGCCCTCAAATACTCTCCCCATGGATTGTAGTGCTTTTCAGGTCCTGTCCTGTTTCTGAACTGTTCTTCAGTTGGGCCCCAGCCCAGGACAGACTCTTTATGGACTTTGTCCTCGGCAACAATATTCTTTCAATAGTTTGGACTCTTTAGGGCTTTCCAACTGCCCAAACATGTTGTGTAAATATCTTCTTTCCATTTTTTACTTTTGTACTTTTATATAAAAATATTTTGGGGATTCTCTTGTGTTCAGGTGGAGGTTTAGGCACTGTGTGGTATGCAGAATGTGTTTTGTTTTTCTTCTCTTGCAGGTGTTCCTGAGAAAAGAAAAAAGGATGCTGGAGATCATCCTAGTTCCTCTTTTTGCTTAGAGATTTTAGGATTGTCTGTGGTTAACAGCATGTTAACATGTTTTTCTTCACTGGTTTGAGGTTATAAGAAAAGGTTTGAGGAAATGTAATGTATTACAATGTGTTGTTTCCTTGTTGTTTTTGTTCGCAGGTACCCGGGAGCTTGGGGAGAGGTTCCCCGAGGGCAACCTGGTCAGATAGATTTTCCTAGAAGGCTAGGGGATAGACAGGCTGTGGTCCTGATCTGCAGTAGGGGCCTCAGTTCTGGTCTATTAATGTGCTTCAGGCAGTTTCTTGGAGCCACTGAGTAGCCATAGATAGGTTGGAAGATAGGGCTGAAGTTCAACAGCCAGCCTCTGTGCCTTTAGTGTTGCCTGCCTGTGCCTGGCACATGGTGAGGAGAAGTAGTGCTACCTTCCATAGGTAACACAGAGAGCAGGATGGCCTGGTGCTGGGTAGAGATGACTGTGGACAGTCATCTACCTCATTAGGGGTGAGTGTAACTCTCGGTCACCTGAGGTTACTAGAATCCCATCAGTGTCAGTGCTAGGTAGGGAAGACAGTGGGTGAATAACAAGTTCAATGGTTTTCACTGTTTACTTGGTCTCAGTTGAGAGGAGACAGGTGAAGTCATTTAGAACTCTCACAGCAGCATAATCCATGGTAGCTAGCTGTGAGGGGCAGTTTTATAATTTTTAGTTAGTCAGTGTCAGATGTCTGAGTGGGGTTGAGTGTGAGAGGTTGGAGGAGTGAAGAGCTGCAGTGTGGGTGCTGAGGAGAGCCTATTTTTCTCACCATAGTGCTGAGAACCATCTGCCTGCCAGTAGAAGTTGTGGAAACCATCTAGCAGGAGCTCCTGATTTTCTCATCCCCTGTGAGATGAGGAGGACTGCAGAATGGATCTGAGGGAGCAATCCCCTGTCTTTGATCCAGGACATTGAAGCTGCCTGTTTGTTTGTACAACTGTGAGTAATCTGACTTTGGGTATCCCAGGAGGAATGTACCTGTGTTTTCATTTGGAGTGTACTCTGACAAAGGGACAAATACACCAAGTTCTGTTCTAGATTGAGACTGTTCTCATTCTTTCTTAAAGTTGGCTGACAATTGTGGAGTCCCCAGTGAGACTTGACACATTCTTTCAAGACTTCAGTTTACACTCAGAAGTAGTGTGTTTTAAATGCTGAATGTGAAAGTCATTCCAAGGAGCATTGTTCTACTGTTTTACTAAATGTTTGAGGTTTTGAGGTGTAACTCTGAAAGAATGGTATGGATGTGGAAGTAAAGGTGGGCAACTCCCCATCTGGAGTGATTAATTCAACACTACAGATTCTGTAAGGGCAGCTGCTTATTCAGGACATGGTGGCCAATGCCTGAAGAGAATGTTTACCCCCTGGTGTGGGTTGTCTAATTTTGAGTGCCAACATGCTCCATCATGGCCAGTTGCCACATTGCCAAATATTTTAATCCTATGCCATATGGGAAATGTTCTAAGTTGTGGCCAGTGCCACTAGAAGAAATTGTGTGCTTCATTGTGGCCAGTACCACTAGAAGAAATGTGTGTTTCAGCTAAGGCTTTGCCACTGAAGAGAGTTCAAGGTCCTATGCAATATGGGATGTGTAGAGTTTCTGTCCACTATAGAATGCTGTTGTTCTGCATTGCCTTGTGCCATGAAATGTAAACCTTTGGGGGTCCACCTTTGCTATAGTGTGCCAACGTTGGAATAAAGCCACACTCTAGAACCTCAACCTGGTTTGGACAATCTTGTTACTGCTTCCTGTGGAATTACTGGGTACCTCTCCAGAAGTACAGACCTATAGCCCTAGCAAAGTTCTCTCCTCAGGACCTGAGTATAAAGGTCATTTGTGTGTAATTTTCTTGCGTACACCGACACCCTTTCTGACCTCTAGAAGTAATGAGCCTGGTATACATTCCATAGCTAGGATGGTACCAAAATTGTCTGAAGATGTTTCGTGCCCAGTCAAGGGTACCAAGGGAAGCTTACTGCGCAGTAGCAGGGGTGGTTACACAAACACAGTCACAAACTTATCAGCTAGAATCCCTCAGTCCTGCCCAAACTAAATGGAAAACACACAGAAATGGCAGTTAAGAAAATACCTCAAATTCAATAACAAACACACAGCCACAAACTCACCAGCTAGAATCCCTCAGTCCTGCCTCAACTAAATGAAGAATCAAACTGAAATGGCAGTTAAGACCCTACATTCAAACTACACTAATCTCTGTAATATGATGCCTGCACTTAAAGTTCAGACACAGCCAATTACAAACACACAGTCACAAACTTATCAGCTAGAATCCCTTAATCCTGCCCAAGCTAAATGGAAAGAACACAGAAATGGCAGTTAGGAAAATACCTCAAATTCAATTACAAACACATAGTCACAAACTCATCAGCTAGAATACCTCAGTCCTGCTCCAACTAAATGAAGAATCAAACTGAAATGGCAGTTATGACCTCACATTAAAACTACACTGATCAGTGTATTATGATGCCTGCACTTAAAGTTCAGACACAGCCAATTACAAACACACAGTCACAAACTTATCAGCTAGAATCTGTCAGTCCTGCCCAAACTAAACAGAAAAGCACACAGAAATGGCAGTTAAGACCTCAAATTCAATTACAAACACAGTCACAAACTCACCAGCTAGAATCCCTCAATTCTGCCCCAACTAAATGAAGAATCAAACTAAAATGTCAGTTAAGACATCACATTCAAACTACACTAATCTCTGCAATATGATGTCTGCACTGGCTTTGTCCTCTGGCCTCTTGCCGTCCAGATGAGACTCGGGACATGAATAACCATAAACACTAGGATTGCTCGCAGCTCTGTTAGAAAACATAAGGTTGCAAAGCAGTTACATATGTGAATAGTACACATTTATTGGAATTTAACATGTATTTCACTTTAATAACAGCAATTGACACCTACCATATCCACATAGTATATATCTCTAATGAAGGGGTTAGAAACCAGATTGGGGAGGAGAGTGACCCACCAATAACCAGCTAGAATTTTGGCTTCAGTGTGTACCAGAGTGTTAACCAACACCTGGACCCCAATGTACCAACCAGGCATTCTTTACTATGCTTCAATGCGGTATCCCATCAACTCGGCAAAACCATTAGGACAATGGCATATGGGCACTGCAAATGGTCTGACAGTCATTTTGGTGTCAGGATTTGGCAGCCCTCACTGAGCTTACCACCCCAGAGGTGTTGTGCTCTTCCCCTACACCTCAGATGTAAAGGTGATTATATTATTTTCTGGGTTGTACATGAGGTGAAGCCCCACAAAGAGCCTGCATGTGCCCACTGCATGGAGCATGACTGGGGTTGGGTTTATAACTTCCTGGTGCGATGCTACTGTCAGCATTTTGGTGTTGCCTAATCACTGTCACCCCATAGGGTGTCACAACAAAGTGGGTAAACCCTTAAGTGCATACCAGGCACATCATGCCCAGCTGAACCCCTTTGTTGGGCCAGCAGTTATCCATTCCAATTGGGCATTTCCAAACAAGCAGTTAAGCCATATATGTTTCCACTCTCTCCAACTGGCCTCCTCTCTCCCTAAACTGCAGGACTCAGTCTTAGCCAATCCAAATTCAGGTGTTGGGCAAGTGGGCAGGAAAATGTGCTTCACTGGAGTAGCTTCAAAGAAGGCTTTCCTGGCTGTTCAACTTGTCTTATAGGATCCTTTCCCTCCCTACCCTTTCCCAGCTGCACTGTGCCTCTTTGCTCTGCCCCTAACCAATACAGTTGGCAGCTCTCTCAAGTACCCATCCCTTTCTCTTCTATCCAGTGGGGCACTGGTGACATCTGTGATGTCACCCACTGAACCCACTATGCAGGGCAATCCCAGGAGTCTTTTCGGATGGATGTCATGAACGTTGCTCCCAAGCCAGGCTCTATCAACTGAGTGCCATCTCATAAAGGTGGCAGTATAATGTCATCTCCCTCTCCTTAGTGAGCCCTAATAACAACAACATCTCTGTGTTAATCCCTTGATCTACCTCCACAGCCCCTGCTCTCAGTCATGGAAGATCATTGCAGCGGGGGCAACAATGTCTGGATGTTGAAGACAGCTGGCTTAATAATGCAGGCTCTGGGTTGAGCACCAGTTGCTCATTGTGCATGCAAGTGCATGCAACTTAAAAATACATCAGCAGAGATGCCATCTGGGTTTCATAATAATAGCTGTATCATCCACCTTTTATACATAAAAAGTGCATCTAGGTAAAATGTCCTAAAAATATCTAAATGCTCAATAACCTTATCAACTGAAAACACACGGTTACACTTTGTCAGACAAACAGTTAAAGTAGAGAAATTTGTCAGAAGTACAGTTAAAGCAGAGTTATGTCAGGTAAGAAATCAAGCCAGTGGGAGGTGGCATGTCAAAAATTATATAAGAAAACAATATGGCCACTTACCATGTGGCAAAAAGTAATAAGTGGTCCCTACTCTGCACATATCCTACATACAATAATATGAGCTCCTGCATACATTAATGAAGTAAAAAATAACTAAGCTTGTGTATCACTAAACTAAGAATGTATGAGTCACAAAACTAGGTAAGCGTTACATAATGTATAGTTGAACCTGCTATTCCCATCAACAATATTTGAGCCTTCATGTTCCCAAAACCTGCTGGTTCCCACTTTACCACTGTATGCAATTCAATGTCTGGATGGAAACACATGACATAAACAATGAGGAATAACAGTGCTCCATGAAATTATTTTGGCATCATCTGGTTGTGAAGTTGAGGTCTGGGAACAGATGTACAGATGTCTACCCACATAAACTTCCTTGATCTCTGTCACTATTTGTAAAAAGCAGTTCTAGTAGGCACTCATAAATATCCCTTGGTGCATCACCAGGTTCAGTTCAGATCTAAAACAGATAGCCACACCACTGTGGTCCTTCCTCGGGCAGTGCACCATGGAGAACCCAGCTGGGATGGCTGCCTCAATATCGGACCAGCATCATCACCAAGCTAGGTCTCCATGGCCGCTGTCCAGATCAACAGAGAAATAAGATATAAAGTCAATTTTAATAGTGGGCTTATTCCTCATTGATTTGGCATTGCATAGCACTGCCAAAAGAGGCATGTACTGTAAATGACCCATCAATTACCTGCCCATTCAGTCTGGTAGGCAGTGGGCCTCTCTGACTCTTCAGTAAGTTGGTTTTGCTCCCACCTTGAGGAAAGGTCTCAAGCTGTCTGGACTGGAAGAACCATTTCCTCACCTCTACTGATCTGCTCAGGCATCCCTCAAGGGTCTGTCTTGGGCCCTGTTCTCCTTTCCATATTTTTGAATCTTCTCCCTATGTCCATTCATATGTACACTGACGTACAGCACTTTTTGCATCTGGCTCCTTCTCCCATGACCTTACCTTCCAGCTACAGCAGGTTTTGACAACATTCAGTGCTGGTTACAGTCTAATCAACTGTCCCTCAATGTCAAGAAAACAGTTTCCATGGCTTTTGACACCAGACAGACTTACCAGGCTCACCTCTCTCCCTTGATTCCACATCCTTGATGTTGCACAATTGAGGATATATCCTCCTTTAAGTACCTTGCAGTCTGGCTGGACCAACATCTTGATGTCTCAATGCATATTGATGTCATACACCATAAGCTCCACCCCAAGCTTGGTGCACTGTGGAGGAACATATCAAGTATCTCACTTCTGGCCTCTGTTTCAACACGGTGGGAACCAGCTTAGTTGCACCATCCAAGGCTTTTGATTTACATGTGAACTAGATGAGCATTTGAGAAAATGTTTGCTTAAACCTTATCCCTGAAGCATATCTAGTTTGCAAGTAGCACAAATGAATTAATGATTTGCATCCTAGGAACTCAAGGAAGCAGCAGAGGTACAAACAGCTCCACTGGTAGATATGTGTAGACTTTGTTGAGGCAAATGGTTTGCAGGATTATAGGCAGTATGGGTTCACCAAGAGGAGTTCATGCCAGATAAACCTAATGCAGTTCCTCCGCTAGGTGACTACAGCATTTGACAAAGGGCAGCCAGTCAACATACTGTACTGTAACTGGCCTTCAGTAAGGGCTTTGAATTAGTCCCTTGTAGGAGACTGGTAACAAAACCTGAGGGACCTGAGGGTGAAAGAAGAGATAGCATCCTCGGTGTTGGTAGGCTTGGTGGGACACATAGGGAAGTGGTAATGATGAATACTAGGTGGTTAAAGAGGTAAGAATTGGTGCACCACAGGTGTCAACACTGGGCCTTGTCCACTGTAACATATTCATGTAAGAAATAGGGTGAACATACAGGAAAGCTCCACCTCTTTGTGGATGGCACTAAGCTCTATGCAAGGGCAGACACAGAGGAAGGAATTAGGGCACTAAGGAGGACTTGGGTATGCTAGAAGAATGGCCCAAGATCTAGCAGCTGAGCTTTAATATAAAGAATTGTAAGGTAATATACTTCAGGAAGAAGAACCCATGAGCGGAGTATTCGAGAAACCACAGAAGAAAAAGATTGGGGGGTAATAATATCAGGAAATATCAGGAAAACTGAAATCCACAGCCAAGTACAATAAGACAGTGAGGAAGGCTAATGGAATGCTATGGTGCATAGAGAGAAATAACAGAGAAGCCAGGACAGGATCCTTCCACCATACCGATCTTTGTGCACTGGCATATAGAACATTGTGCATGGTTCTGAAGTCCACACCTACATAAAGGACTATGAGCGGGTGACAACAAAGGGTGATCAAAATTATCCAGGATATGAAGAAAAGACATAAAAGAAGAGGCTGAAAGACCGTGTCATGTACACCCTGAAGATGAGAAGGAAGAAGGTGGACATAATATAAACATACAAAGACCATCACAGGGTGGCTTTAAAGATTATTAGTTTAAGTACAAATACAAGAATGTGGGGTTAATTTAATTAAACTTGTAAGGGAATATTCAGGATGGATGTCCACAAACACTTTTTCACCAAGAGTGGTGGGCAAGTAGAACAGGATTCCAGAGAGATGGTGACAGTAGTGGCCAAAACAGTGTGGTTTCAAGGGTTTCAATATACAGTGATACAGGCACATAGACATAGTGGGGGTAGAGATTAGAGGTAAGGAAAGAGGTGGCCACTGTGGCCTACATGGGAGCAGTCAGGAAAGGTGGGAAGACTGACTGAGCCACTGGGCCTTTCTGACATCCTTTCTTTGTTTCTAGGTTTCTATGTAATTGCTCAGCAACCAGAAAAGTGAAATACCATAGACTATCAGTAGCAGTTTCTCTACAGAGTGCCAGTGCCATGCATACCTCTCAACCTCCTGCCTCATAAATCAGGGACAAGGCTTAAAAATCAGGGACAAAGGACCAAAATCAGGGACACATCTTCAAAATTGGTGATATCCACTCAGGAAGCTGGTAGAATAAGGGCTTAGTGTAAAATGCATTTTCTAAGGAAGAACAAGACTGTAACTTTAATGTTTGACATTATTTTGTGCTTACAACCCCACGATTGGTACGAAAACACAATTTTAGGAGGGACAGAGTAAAATTCACGAGTCAAAATCAGGGACGTCCCTGAAAATCAGGGACAGTTGAGAGGTATGGTGCCATGACAGAAATGGTGTAGCTGGTAGAAATTACAGAATCTTACTGGGGAAAAAAACAGGCTACCAGAAATTGTGAGGTTTGGTTTTGTTAGAATCCAGGCGAACCTTGGAGGTTGACTGCAGATTTTGGCTTGGTTTTGTTTTGCTGTTTTTTATGTTCACTCACAAAGCATGCAAGCATATTCATATCAGTCTGAACTGTGAGAGGGCTTTTGGGTTGAGCCCCTCCTCCACCTATCACAGCTTTAGAATACTGAATCTCCCCCTAACTCCGCCCACTCTCCAACTTTCTCCTCCTTTTCCCTTAGAAGTCCTTGCATAATCACAAGGCTGGGAAATGCAAGGTAGAGGTTTTCTTGCTCAACTCTTAATTCTTGCTTGAAACCTTACCCTGCTTTTCATTTTACCTATGTGCTGCTGTTTACTTCTATTATGTACTGTTTACTGCATTGTTTCTCAAGGAATAGCAGAGATTTTGTCGACTCATATCATTTCCAGACCCATGATGCAGTGCTTGTAACTCATAAAATTAATATATTCTCATACTATGCTAAAAAGCAAGTAAAACAGATGTTCTAACATGCTCCTACACACATTGATCAGTTTAGGTATGAAGCTGTGTTACTATGCTTACTTGTGTTTTGAACACTAAAAATGAAAGCATTTTGGTCATTCCAACATATATAAGCATTTGTCAATGCCAAATGTTTGCCACTTGCATTGCTGTTGTACTGGGTCTTGCTACTACACATTTTCTATATATTTACCAGGATTGATTGATCAATTGATTTCAAAAGTTTCAACAGGAAAGACATACTGAACTGCTAACAGCTCGTTTCAGATACTTCCTGGGGTAAGGGGATGTGGTAGTTCATATACACAAATACAGTAAATCAAAGAGCATAACCAAAAAGGAAGGTAAATCAAAATTGCAGATACAGATATTGAGGCTATACCTGATGAGATTAAATTTTTCATTTTCAGTGGTATCCTGTACATTGTAACACTGTATGTATCCAGGATAGGCCAGGTAAGAGGCAATATCTCATTTTCAGTGGGCTCCACATTTTGATCCCCATTTCCAACAGTCTTTCTGTGACCTCACTTTATGATCAAAACAGGTAGAATTTTTAAATTCTGTCCAAAGAGTGATTTTGCAGTGCAACTGTAAAATCAAGTTTCAGAGGGATTTGAAAATGACACCTGACATGTTCACGAGTGGAGTAACATAAGGGATATGTTGAACATTATAGGCCAAACTGCAAAATAAAGTTATGAGTAAGCGTTAGAACAATTCCAACGTTTCTTCATAATTTAGTTGTTTGTTTTCACATTTTGACCCTAAATTTTCAACATATTCTTTTATGACCACTCCTTTTGAACATGACAAGTATTATTTATAAAACAGTGGCTAAAACATAATTTCACACCACAAGTGTGAAAACACTTTTGGCCAGGATTTGAACAATGACAGCTGTCACATTCATCAGGTGGTGTGAAAAAAGCTATATTGAAATATATATAACTTTGTTATTTTTGATATTTTACCCCAAATTTTCAACATTGCCTTCTTATGACCCCACTTCATGAACAAGGTCACATAAAAATGCCCAATCCTGCCCAAAGGTGATTTCACACAGAGACTGCAAAATAATCTTTCAGGACACAGTTACCTAATTTCATTGTCCTTGTTCATGGGCAGGGTCCCCAAAAACCATGTTGAAAATGTTGGGACAAAATAACAAAAAGGACCAAAACCCATTGAAATACATTGAACCACATACCTAATTTCTTCAGTTTGCAGTCTGGCATTGAAGAGTGAAGAGGGGTTATGGCATTGGCCCCTTGGGAGGTAAGTAAGGGTTAGGGATGTGGAGTGGTGAGTGTTGAGTGGGAGGGACAGGTGGAGGAGGGTAATGACAGTGGTGGGCCAGCAGCAGCAACAGACATCAGTGAATGGTTTTCTTTTTACAGTGTTAAAAAAATAACAAAAAGAATACGAGGAATGGTGTTCTCTATTTCAGGTACCAGCACTGGGATTGGGGACTCAGTATTGGTGTTATGTAAGTGAAAATGGGTTGGGTTTGAAGTACCAGCTAGCCCAAGGTTGGGTAACATTTGTGTCAGAAAAATAAGATGGAAGGGGTGGGAGGGACTGAGGGATGGTTTTTTATTTTGATACCAAGACTGGGAATTGGGAACCCTGGTGTTGGTGTGATGCTTGGTGGCTCTGGGGATAGGCTCCCCAGTGTCACAATATGAAAATGGGCAGGATGGGGTACTAGCTGGCACTAGGGACTGGACACCCCAGTGTCATTAAATTAAGAAGGAAGGCATAGGAGGATTGTTTTAATGTTGGGGAAGGACCACAGCAGGCTGACCATGGCACTAATCATCTCTGCTTGCTGAATGGTGTTATGCAGATCAGAGGAAAGAGCCACCTTATGATTTGGGTGTCTCTTTTCCGTGAACTACATGACATTTTCATCTAGCAAGAACAGAAGAGTGTCATGATCAGTCTGGCTGATAATTGGCCTGACACTGTTGAGCCCCTTGCAGGCTGCCCTTCACTGTACCAACAGTGACATACCTCTCAAAATCCACTATCATACCAATATGTTTTCTTAGTACAGACACAAGGTTGAACATAATAAACAAGTCTTAGCACCTATACCCTTATCATTGAAGTCACACTGAGTATGTCTGCCTGTAGAGCAGATGAATACATTGCTATCAGTATGAACTGTGAGAGGACTCTGGGTGTGTGTTCCTTCTTTACCTATCAAAGTATTAGAATACTGGATTTTCTCATCTGTTTGCCCACTCTCTGTTTTTCTCCTCCTTTTCCCTTTGAAGTCCTTGCCCAATCACAATGTAAGTAAGTAAGTAAGTAAAACTTTATTTTTAAGCACTTTTCAAAACAAAGCGCTGTACAAATAAGTTAAAACAAACAATTAAAAGACAACAGACAATTAAATAAGCATTTATAAAATCATTCACCATAAGCTTTAAAAACAGAAGGGGCTTTGAGGCTCGATTTAAAACTCTCGATGGTCAGGCATTCTCTTATCCAACGAGGTAGAGAATTCCACAGAAAGGCAGCATAAGAAAATGCACATGCCCCAGATGTCTTTAAATGAACCCTGAGAATCTCTAGCAATCCCTCGCCAGCGGATCGGAGTGAGCGAGAGGGATGTTAGAGAACATCTCTTTTTCCCGGTCATGACAATTTCACTATTGTATCTTGTGTTAATAATGTGCTCATTTTAACTGCTGTACTTTCAATGCCCATGTACAATGTACAACTCTAATTTCTGCTTTTCATTCCACATATGTGCTACTGTTTACTTCTTTCATATGTGCTGCTGTTTTGTGTTATGATTCTCATGAAATGAAAGAGATTTGAATGACCCATATCACTTACTTACTTCATGATGCGCACTATGGTGCATACCAGAGGGCAATCAACTGTAAGAAGGCAGAATTCCTGTCCAGGAGATTACTGCCAGGAGGAACGAACAACTGTGCACTTTTGGACTGTGGACAGGCTTCTCCATCCTTTCTGTCTACAGCAAGGTAACTTTTTCAAACGCATTGTGTGAGGAGTTTGCTTGGTTCTTCTTGGACAGAGTGTCTACCATTAGGAAGGGGTTTCACCAGTGGGCCAGAGTTTGGCCAACAGTGGTCACCTTGAGCAACTTGAGAGCACCCCACCTGGCTGTGGTGAGTTTAGACTGGTGGAGGTGGCTGAGGTCATTGAGATTGCTTCAAGCTTGAGCACACCTTTGTGAACTGGACCCAGTGCCAACTCATTTCTTAATGGGATGTGTTGACTCCGTTGGCCCAGTGTTTGCATTGATTGTTGATTGCTCCTTGTCAGAGGGTCTTTCCGATGTCTTGAAGGAGGCTTTGGAGGAGACCACTTCTAGAAAAAACATCATTGGACCCTGACGTCAAGGCAAATTACCATCCCATCTCCAATCTCCCATTTTGGGTAAGATTGTGGAGAAAGGTGGTGGTGGTGCTTCAGCTTGAGGAGCATCTCATGGCCCATGATCTATCTGAGCCGCTCCAGTCTAGGTTTTGTGTGAGGCATAGCACAGAACCTGTGCTAGTTTGGGTGCATAATGACCTCCTTAGGGCTAGAGAACGAGGGAGGGGAGGGACAATTCTTGTTCTCCTCGATCTCTCTTCAGCATTTGATGTGGTTAATCATCATAGAAACATAGAAACATAGAATTTGATGGCAGATAAGGACCGCTTGGCCCACCTAGTCTGCCCATTTTCCTACCTAACAGATAGCTACAGATCCTAGTAAACCAACAGCTTACTTCCTCCTACCCACCACTAGGACTGCCTTACGTCTGTCCCATGCATTCTTGAATTCCCCACTGTTCCTGACTCCACGACCTCCTCAGGAGGCTGTTCCATGTATCCACAACCCTCTTTGTGAAAAAATACTTCCTCACATTACCTCTGAGCCATCCGCCTCTATCTTCAAATTGTGCCCTTGCGGAGTGGAAATCACAGCAGAGAGTGAGGAAAGCCCTCAGGTCCCTTAAGATGGAGAAAGCACGGGCTGGATAAATTACATCCCAGAGTGCTGAAGGAATTTGCGGATGTCCTGGTGAAACCCTTGAGGACAGGGTGGGTGCCCCAGGACTGGAAGATGGTGCATATAGTGCCTATCCACAGGGGGATCAAGGGAGGTGGTAGGGAACTACAGGCCTGTCAGCCTGACATCAGTGGTGGGCAAGGTGATGGAAGGCATTGACAAGGAGAGGCTAGGGGGGACCTGGAAAGTCAGGGTGCCTGGACGATAGACAGCATGGATTCGTCCTAGGGAAATCATGTCAGACAAACCTTGTGAGTTCTATGACTGGGTGACGAGTGCCTTGGACCTGGTAGACCAGTGGACGCCTCTTTCTAGACTCAGCAAGGCATTTGACTCTGTTCCTCACATGGGCCTGTTGGATAAGCTGGGAGAAATGGGGTGGGGAACCAGATGATCAGATGGATAGGCAATTGGCTCCAGGACCGGACCCAGAGGGTCGTGGTTGGCAGGATCTCATCCCCAAGGAGGGTCATTAGTGGGGTCCCACAGGGTTAGACCTCCCTCCTGTTCAATGCCTACATCTCTGACATAAGGACAGGAATAAGGAGTGATATGAGTCTCTTTGCAGATGACTCAAAACTGGGGTGGTGGTGGATGGGGAGGAGGGAGGGTGGCCCTACAGGGGACCTGGAGGCTCTGGAAGATGGTCTAGAAAGTGGAAGCTGAGGTTCAATGCAGGAAATGCAAGGTACTCCACCTGGGCCAGAAACCCAGGCCAAGTGTACACCCTGGGTGGGAAATGCTACAAGTCTCGATGGCTGAGAGGGACCTGGGGGTGGTAGTGGATGTCAAGATGAACAACTCGGAGACTTGTAGGAGGCAGTAGCCAAGGCCAACAGGATGCTGGGATGCATCGCTGGGGATCACCTCCAGAAGGAGGTGAAACTCCCTCTGTATAACTGCTTGGTGAGCCGCACCTTGAGTACTGCGTGCAGTTTTGGAGCCACACTTAAGAGGACATTAAACTCCTGGAGAGGGTCAAGAGGAGGGCAACCAAAATGATTTGGGGCTTGGGGACAGGACCTATGAGGAGAGGCTGGAAGAGCTAAATATGTACACTTTGGAAGAGAGAAGGGACCGGGGGACATGATAGAGGTCTTCAGGTACATGAAGAGAGTAAATAGGGAGGAACAGTCAGGGTGCTTCGAAGGAAGGAGGAGGGGCCACTAGAGGGCATGGGTGGAAGCTGAGGGGGAAGGTTCAGGGGAGAAAGGAGGAGGTGCTACTTCACTGAGAGGTGGTAGAGCCATGGAATGCACTGCCTAGGGGCTGGTGGAGGCAGAGGCAGGTGGAGGGTGCAAGAGGGGTGGGACAGATACAGGTGAAGGGTTCTGGAAGCAAAACCCAATGCAGCAGAATATCCGGAACTGGGAAGGAGAAGCCAGAGAAGCGAGGGGCAACAAGCACCCAGGGTGGGGCTGACCGAACAGCAGACACAAAGACCGTTAGGCCTATTCTGCTGGCATTTTAGTACATTAGTATGTTATTATGTTGCTCTTGCACATCTCTTTTTCTGAAAGATGCCACCCTCTTGGACTTTGTTAATTCCCTTGAGGTACTTGAAATTTTCTATCATGTCCCCTCTCTCCTCCTTTCCTCAAGGTTATACATATTAAGCTCCTTTAGTCTTCTTGTTATGTCTTCTGGTGCAGACCCTGCACCATTTTGGTCTGATGTTACTTGACCACCTAAGGAATTCTGCAGACTTGCCAGCACTGTCATCTGCTAGTTTGAGTCTTTTTGTCTAATAGGAGGCAGAGGGTAGAGATGGGGAATTTCTCCTCGTCCCCTGGCCTCCTGTCGTGCAGAGTTCCCAGGGTTTGGTCTTGTCACTGATGTTGTTTGCGTGTATATGCTGCCCTGGGAGAGCTCATTAGGAAGTACAGTCTGGGTTTTCATTGCTATACTGATGATACCCAGCTGTATCTTTCCTTGCCCCTGGAACATCTTGCTTAGTGTAAGTATTTGATAGTTGCCTCACTGAGATCAATGACGGATGGTCTCCAGCTGGTTCACTGAACCCCAATAAGACAGAGATACTGGTGGTGGATCGAACAGAAGGTGTGATAGGTTGGCCTCTGGTGCTGAGACAGGGCTTTTCTTGGCTCTGTACCATTGAAGGCATCCTCTAAGGTACATGATCTGGGCATTATTCTTGACAGTGGATTGACACTTGAGTTTCAGGTGGCATCCGTTATCCATACTAGTTTTATCATCTGAGGAATATCACCAGGATAAAGCCCCTAGTTCCGCCACTGGAACTCCCCACCTTGGTGCATGCCTTCATGACATCCAGGCTTGACTACTGTAATGCGCTCTATCCCGAGGGTCTCTGGGGGTACCCTGCACCGACTGCAGCTGGTGCAGAATGCAGCAGCTAGGCTGTTGACAGGACAGCCTAAGTATTGTCACATCACTCCGGTGCTGCATCATCTCGCGCTGGCTGCCATTAGGTGGAGGTCCTCTCCAAGGTGGGTTTGCTCACCTTTAAGGCCCTCATGGCCTAAGCCCTAGTTAGCTGAAGGATCTTCTTACACCTGCTGTCTTGATCGCTCCCTCCGCTCATCCTCTAGGAGCCTCCTCACGATTCCTAGGACGAGGTTAAAACAGCAGGTGACAGAGCATTTAGTGTCACTGCCCCGTCCTGTAAATTTGCTTTCTCCAGCTGTTGGGAGGCCCTTCTGTTGAGGTATTCAAAGCCCATCTCAAGGCCTTCCTGTATAATCAGGCCTTCCCAAACTGCATCTTGTAGCCCATACCTGGTTTCAGAATTGTATGTTTAAATTAGCCCTTGGCTATTTTGAGTCAAGTTGCTGCTGTGGAGGGTAGTATTGCACAAAATCTTGTTTTAATTGTTGGAATATTGTATTTTATGTTTAATAGTATGTTGTTAATGTACTTATTATTGATTTGTATAATGACATTTTAATATGTCCGGTGCCCAGAGCCTCCAGGATGGGCATTTTCCTAAAAAATTTGCCTTGCCTTGCCTTGCCATGATGCAGTGCAGGGGCAGAACAGCGAGATGATTGTGGTGCCATTCTGCTTCATGCTGCACTGACTTTCTAGTTAAAGTTAACTCCGCTTTCAGGTATTTCCCTGCCACCAGTTTGAAACTTTCATTTTATTTTTATTTTTATTAGATTACTGTATTTGTTTTCTGAATTGTGATGATCTCAGTGTTTTGTTCGGTTGCTGTGTGCTCTGTCTCCCTTGAGCATTTGAAGTGCTAAGTGTATGTCAGCATTCTTCGTGTAGCCCAAGTGGAGTGGCTGGTTTTGGTTGCACATCAGTTGGAGCACTTCAGTCGGGATGCTGATGTGTGGACTGCCAATTATTGGTAACTTTGGGGTTTTACTGCTTCTCCATGAGTGACTGAGTACTGGTTCAGTAGTGCTGGCTCTGAAAGTTTCTGAGGGACCTGGCCAATGAAGGTGCCAAGCTATGAGGAGCTATGAGTATCAGAGACAGGAAAATTTGTTCCTGTTTCCAGAGGAGACCCTGCTAGCACTTACAGTGCTTGAAGGAACGTTTGTACAACATTAACAGGTATACCAAGATTGCCAGGGTTGAGGTTTACATAAAAAAGAACTATAATGCTCAGTGGAGTGTTCTTTTGTTTTTGACCCTAGGTGAATTTGGTCAATATGAAGCACAGACTGATGATCGAACAATAGAAAATGGAGCACAAGAGGTCAGACAAGAGTGTACAGAAGTTTAGAAGTTTGACTGAGGCAATTGCTGAGCCCTTTGGGGACAAGAACTCTGGGAAATTTGGAGCAGAAGCTCTTCAAGAGAATATGTAGTACATGGCTTCATGCCTTTTGTGCTTCTAATTTTAAGCCCTGTAACTGGTGTATAATGAAGTTTTACTTGCCTAATTTGCATGAAAGGTGACTGACCTAAAGTGATTCTTCACTCAGAGGCATTGTTAACTTACCTTCAGCTGTGTGGAGCTTTGTCTTTGTCCACTGTTTTTGAAAATGATGTTTTTAGCTTCTAAAGACTTGATTTTTATTATGCACTATGCAATGGTTCTCATATTTAAATTTCCAGCATTCTGACACTTCTGCTGTAAGTGTCAAAGTAATAGTTTTGTTGTTCATTATTTCTTGTTAGAATTTTATTGATTGAATCTGATTGATTGAACAACAGTTATTTTTATTTTGCATTATTTCTTTACCTCCTCCAACGCGCCGCTGTTGTCCTCTCTTCGGACAGCCAGGTCCTGCTGTTGCCTCCTCAACTGATCCACCATCCAGCTGCTCTGATGCTCCCGGTTGTCCCGGACATATCCCTTCGCTGGTGGGGCTCTCCCATATCCCACTGCGGCCTTTGGGAGTAGAGACCAGAGCACACATAGCGCTCCTTGCATCTTTACCGGGGCCTGGAAATGCAGCCTGGAGGTTTCTCAGCTAGGAGGCCCAGGAGGCAGGCCGCCATCATCAGGATGGCATGCATGCAGTTTTCACACTTTTCTGGTCCCTCTTGTGCTCCTGCCCTTAGTACCCCCGGTCTCACGGAGATCACTAACAGAGCAGGGCTACCCACCAACCCACCCCAGGAGAGGAGAGCAGTCTTCCGGACACTCAATCCTCTCCTCCCTGCCAACCCCGTGATCTGGTCCATTCCTGAACCCAGGTCACGGCATGGTTCGAGGTGTGTGCCCAGCACCTCAACCCTCTGCACCACCAGGACAGCACAACTGTTATTCAGATGATAATGAGAATGATATGGATCAAAACTGATTATAGAAACATAGAAACATAGACTTTGACGGTAGATAAGGACCGCTTGGCCCATCTAGTCTGCCCATTTCCCTACCTACAGGATGGGCCGCCAGATCCTAGTTAACCAACAGCCTATTATTTCCTACCCCACAAGAATTGCCTTATGTCTGTCCCATGCATTCTTGAATTCTCCCACAGTTTTAGACCCCACAACCTCCTCAGGAAGGCTGTTCCATGCATCCACTACCCTCCCTGTGAAATAATACTTCCTCACATTGCCCTGAACTGCCCCCTCTATCTTTAAATTGTGTCCCCTTGTTCTTGCACGTCTCTTTTCTGAAAGATGCTACCCTCTTGGACTTTGTTGATTCCACTGAGGTACTTAAAAGTTTCTATCATGTCCCCTCTCCTTCTTTCCTCAAGGGTATACATATTAAGCTCCTTTAGTCTCTCCTCATCGGCTTTCTTGCAGACCCTGCACCATTTAGTTGCCCTCCTCTGGACTGCCTCTATCCTGTCTATGTCCTTGCGGAGATGGGGTCTCCAGAACTGGACGCAGTACTCCAGATGGGGTCTCACCAACTGTCTGTACAGAAGGATAACAACTTCCTGTTTTCTGCTGCTGATGCCTCTCCTATGCATCCCAGTATACCCCAGCCCCTCCCACTGCCTTCTCACATTGCTTGCTAACCTTAAGGTCATCTGATATGATTACCCCCAGGTCCATTTCCTTTTTGTTATTGTTACTACCTCCCCCATTGTGTGTTCTTCCACTGGGTTCTTGTTTCCCAGGTGCATTATTTTGCACTTCTTTGCATTGAATCCTAGCTGCCATACTTCTGACCATTCCTCCAACCTTGCCAAGTCCCTTCTCATCCTTTCCACGCCTCCTTGTGTATCAACCCTGTTGCAGATCTTTGTGTCATTGTGTCATCTGCAAAGGGGCATACTTTTCCTACCAGTCCCTCTACAATGCACTTATGAAGACATTAAAAGGACTGGACCCAATACTGAACCCTGCGGTACCCCACTAGTAACCCCTCTTTCTTCCAGAGTGAACTCCATTTACAATTACCTTCTGTGTCCTGTTGTCCAGCCAATGTTTTACCCAGGCTACCACCCTGGGACCCACTCACAGGCTGGTTAATTTGACTATTAATCTTGTGTGTGGGACTGTGTCAAATGCCTTGCTAAAGTCTAGGTAGGCCATGTCCACAGCCCCTCCTGGTCTACTACTTTGGTCACCTAGTCAAAGAAATCTATTAGATTCGTCTGACATGACCTTCCGCTGTGAACCCATGCTGCCTTGGGTCATGTGCCCCATTGGCCTCTAGGTACTCAACTATTCTTTCCTTCAGAGTGACTCCATCACTTTCCTTACCACAGAGGTCAGACTGACAGGTCTGTAGTTTCCTGCCTCTGTCTTGGTCCCACTTTTGTGAAGGGGAATCACATCCGTTCCTCCAGTCCTCGGGTACCATGCCATCCTCCCATGATTTACTAAAAGAGTAGCTAGTGTTTTCACTAGTTCCCCCATTAATTCTTTTTAGAATTCTGGGGTGAATTCCATCAGGCCCCATTGCTTTGCCCACCTTCAGTTTTGGAGTTCTTGCAGAACCCTTTCTTCTGTGAAAGGACTGGGATGACCCCCATCAAGAGTGCTTCTGTTAATTGGATTAGGCACTTCCCTCTCTCTTTTGTGAATACTGAGCAGAAATATTAGTTCAGTATCCCTGCTTTTCACTGTCCCCTCTGCCCACCCACCGTTCATTCTATTCAGCCTCACTATCCCTCCCTTTGTCTTTCTCGCTTGCTGATGTACCTATCTCAATCTCAATCAATCTTTATTTATTTATATGAGCCTTTCTAAAACCAAGGCACCTGTACAATACTAGATAAAACAATAAATAAAACCATTTTAAAATTAAACTAGCGACAGTATTAAAATCATTATATGCTTTGCTAAAAGATAAGTTTTTAAAGATTCTTTAAAACTTTGGACAGTCGAGCTATCCCACACCTGGCGAGGTAGAGAGTTCCACAGGGTTGGGGCCATAAAACTAAGATCTGGCCCTGAGGTTTAAGCGAACCCTGGGAATCTCTAGCAATCCCTAATCAGTGGATCAGAAGAGCGGGAGGGACAGTAGGGGTGACAGTTGGCTATCTTTTCCTCAGTTTGGGCCTTTGCTATTCTGACTTCCCTCCTGCTTCCTTCTGTCTTAACTGGTACATCTCTGTCCTGCTCCTTCTGTGTTCCTTATACTTCCGGAATACTATATTTTTCTTCCTGACTTTCACAGCCACCTCTGTTGAGAACCATAGTAGCTTTTTCTTTCATTTTGATTTGTTTATTTGCTTCACACAAAGGCTTGTTGCCTCTGTGATGGCAGTTTGATGATTCCCCATTGTTGCTCCACACCTCCTTCTAGCCTGTTTGCTAGTGCTTTTCTGAGGCACTCTCCCATCTTGCCAAAGTCAGCCCTCCTAAAGTCCAGTACCTTCCTTTTGTATGGCTTGACTCTGTAGCTGAGTTTAATGTGAACCACACTGTTTGATGGTCACTTGTTCCCAGATGGCAACCCACTTCTAGATCTGAGATCCTCTCACTGCCCCGTTTGAAAGTCTGAGGTCTAACATTGATCCCTCATGAGTGGGTTCCAAAACTAGCTGTCTGAGGCCTGCCACCTGTAGGGCATCAAGAATGGCCCTGCTCTTGGATGTGGCTGCAGCAATGTGCTCCAGTTAACATCTGGCATATTCAGGTCTCCCATCAACAGTATCTCCCCTTTCTCTGGCATTCTAAGAATGCCTTCTATTATATCCTTCTCATTCCCTCCCCTGACACGGGGTCTGTACACAACCCTGTGCGGTTAGTGCCCTTTCAGTCTCCAGGTGACCCACAGTGCCTCCCTCCTCCCTGTTTACTCTTATGTTCAGTTTCTTTATCCCTTCCTTTACATAGAGAGCTACTCCTCCCCTCTTCTCCCCTGCCTGTCTCTCCTGTAGGTTATGTACCCTGGTATGTTAACATCCCAGTCATGGTTCTCTGTGTACCATGTTTCTGTGACTGCTCGATATCCAGGCATCCCACTTCCATCAAGGCCACCAGCTCAGGAGCTTGTTGCCCAGACTACAGACATTGGTACTCATTACCCTCCATTTCTGATGGTCTTACTCCTTTTTGCCCCATCCCTGTCCTTCTTGCCTTTGTCATTTCTCTATTTACCCCTGCCCTTCTCCCTATCGACACATCTATGTTGGCGCTTGCCACACTTACTACCATGATTTTTTGGGGGGCTAGGATTTCCTGCTCCTTTCCAGTGCCTCCCCTTTTCTAGTTTAAATGCTTGCCAATGAAGCATTTAAACCTATCACCTAAGATTCTGGTTCCCTCCTGGACAGATGCAGCCCATCATCCCAGTATAGCTTGCATCACTCCAGTTGGACCCCCAGTCCCCAGTGAAGCCAAATCCCTGAACTCCACACCAGTTTTTCAACCACTGATTGAATCCCATGGTGTGGAACACCTAACCTCTCCTCGCCATAGATGGGCAGCACCTCCGAGAAGGTTACCGTGCATGCTACTTGTCTAAGGCCCCTCCCCAATTCCACAAACTCTTCCTGCACTTCTCTAATCCCTTTCTTAGCCAGGTCATTTGTCCCTAGGTGGACAATGACATCCAACTCCCTCCCTGTGCAGCTGCTCGGCAATCCTGAGGATTCGCTCCCTGTCCCTCAAGCCATGGCGCCAGGCAGGCACCCTACCTCCCTCTCCCTTCCTCCCCAGTTCTACCTTCCTAACAGTGGAGTCCCCCACCAGGAGTTGTTTCCTTCCCTTGTGGGGTCCCCTGCCACCCTTCTGTGGGTCTCCTTTGTGGAGGTTCCCAGCATCCTCCTTGGTCTCCACTGCGGGTGCCTCCATAGAAGACCACACTTTTCCAGAGTGGCATAGGAATTGTGGAGAGGTACAACTGGAGGGATGCACCTCTGTTCCACCACCTCACCCTCCCTGGGCCCACTGTGGTCCAACGCTCCTCTTTCTTGGCAACCTCTGAGGCAACAGCAGTGGCACTGGTGGTCCCTGGATGGAAGAGGAGGTCCCACAAATCCTGGCCAACTCAGCCTGGAGATGAGCAACCCTCCTCCCTCAGCCCAGAGAGGTGCCTGCAGATGGGACAACACCGCATCCTCCAGAACGTCTCCTGGAAGACTGCTGCTCCACAGCCACTGCACTGCACCACTCCCATCATCTCTTATTTCTGGCCCCTTAACTGTTTGCAATCCTTACTCTTTCCTCTGTTTTTTTCTTTCTCTCTCTCCTTACTTTCTGCCTGTGTGCCCTTTAAGCTCCTAATTGTCCTGTTCTGAGACAAGAATATCCTATATTTCTCAGTAGACCCCTTACTTGCTCAGAGGCAGAACTCCAGCAGCTAGAGGGGCTGGAGAGCTACTCTTGCCCTTCTAGGATGATGGCTTTTGTGGCTCTGTGATCAGACACTCACTTCCTGCTCCCAAACAGGAAGTTCCTGTTGTCAGTCAAATCCTGTGCCTATAAAAGTAGAACTAGCTTTGAGTGGGAGGGAAGGAGGCAATATAGTCCCAGTAGAGAAGTCTAGTCACACAGCAGTACTTTCTCCTGGTGTCTTCTGCCAAGCTACTCCCTATAGTGATACCGTATACAATTTTATTTTGTATCCATTTGCAGAAACAATGAGTAGTGGACACGGTGCATAGTGTTTTTAGAGGTTTATAAGTCTCTCTACATTATTAACTGCACTTTTTCTGACTAGCTCTTTAAAGTGTATTTTAATTATGTAAATTGATATGTCATTGTATGTTTTGTATGGTTATATGTAATTGTATTTATAAAGATCACCATTGTGAATGAGCTTATGCTCAATGGTTATAACCTAAACAAAGGAAAGATTGGTTTAGGTCTGAGGGATAGCCTATTGAACCTCCAGCAGTCTGTCTGCTGCCATACCACTGCAGGGAGCCATTCATAGCCTCTAAAAGGGTGTTTATTAGTAGACCATGATTAGGCAGCGTTAGTGGACACTTAGTCTGAAAGCAGGGCAACATACCTGGACATATGGGAACATGCACAGTCTGCTGGATCCTGTACATGCTTTCCAAATCGTAGCTGGTATATATATTTTTATTTATTTATTTAAAATTTGGTAGCCAGGAAAGACACACTGAGCTGAAGCTCATTTCAGGTGTGACCAGAGGGTACAAACGGTGACAAATACAATAACAAAGGAAATGCAATATCAGATCAATATAGTGAAAATATGAGAACAAGCAATAAAATCGAAAGGTAGCAGGACAATATGAGTTACAAACTGAGAGGACATAAGTGCATAGGAGGCCATACAATGTAGTCACAGTCACCCAGGAGCTGAACCAGGAGATTTAGCTTAGGGGCAGGAGGCTGGTGGGGGTGGGAGGAACAGAGGAGAAGGAGGAATGGTATGAGCAATAAGTGCTTGAGAGAAGGCGTAGAAGGATTTGAAGGAAGTGATAAAAGGGAATGCCGAATGTCCCAGGAAGTATATTTCAGAGGAAAGAGGGCTATAGGAAAAGGCTGACTGCCTGCCTCAGTTTGAGGGTGGGTAGGGAGAAACTGCGAGGTCCCTGAAATTAAGGGAATAAGTAGAAGGGCTTGCAGGTGATAGGAGGAGAGGTAGGAAGGAGTGTCCCGAACCGGTATTTGGCAATGAGGGAGACAATGGACCTCTCGCCTGTGGGATAGTGGCTTGATGGAGAGGAGAAGTAGAGGAGGCAATGGTGAGTGAAGGGAGGAGATAGTGAAATGACAGAAAGAATTAATGAGAGTGTCAAGTCTTGAGAGGGAAGTCACAGGGCAGAGCATTAGACAATGTCAGCATGATCAGTAACAGGTAAAATTGTTTTGTGACATGATCACAATGGGTAGGTAGAGGGAGGCAGTCCCTGTGGTGGTAGAGGATGCCAAGTTTTGTGCAAAGTTTTGTGCAGATGGTGTCTATATGGGAAGAGAAATCCAGATTGCTGTCCAATCAGACACGGAGGTATTTGAAAGTGTGGACCACATCTGGGGATGAGCTGTCCAGAGTGGCAAGCTGGAGCGGACTCGAGTCTAAATAAAAACCTCTGCCTGGAGCCAAAGACAATTGAGATGATTTTCTTGGTGTTTAGTTTTATTTGGTTATCCTGGAACTAGTGTTGAACTTTATCAAAATCATGCTGTAGGGGTTAAGTTCATCAGAGGTGCAGGAGCCTGAGGTGTAGATCACAGTATCGTCACCATACATGTGAATTTGGGAGACAGAGCAGACAGAGGGAAGATTATTAATAAAGACTGTAAAAGAATGGGACCAAGTATGGGATCTCGGGGGACTCCAGCTTGGATCGGGGAGGATAGATAATTTCCAACTAGGATTGATTACTGTCTGTTGTGTAAGTAGGAGCTGAACCAACTCACTATAAATGGTGCCAGCCGGACAAAAGATGTTTATGGAGCAGAAGGTTGTGGGAAACAGAATCAAAGGCCTTTCCCAAGTCAGCAAAAATGGCAGCAGTGATTTGGCCATGATCCATTGCTGTATGTATTGAGTCAGTGACTTGTGGCAGGAGAAAATAGTTGAGTGCTGTTTCCTGAAACCTAACTGGAAAGGGAGAGAATACCAGAAGCTGTGAGATGTTCAAGAGCCTAGAATACATCAATGACTCTTGTAGTCTGGTGAGTGAGGACAGGAAAGAGATGGGCCTATAGTTGCCTGGAAGTAGGTCCTGCACTCACTCACCAGACTACAAGAGTGGAGCCCATCAGGGCTAGATTTTGCAGGGTTAAAGACATTAGTGCATGGTAGACTTCTATGGGAGAGATGGAGGAAATTTGAAGCCAATACCAGGGAAGCGGGAGGGAGTCTCATGGGGGTAGGAGTGGGATGGTCAGGAGAGCACAAGTTGTGAAGAATTTGTTGAAGTTATCAGCAATAGAGGAAGAGTTGGATATGGTTGAGCCTTCAAGTTTAAGGATTAAGGGGAGTGGGTTGCAGGTGGGTCAATGAGAGAGTGGATAACGTTCAAAAAGTAGTTAGAATACTGGCATTTACCTGTAGTTGGGATTTGAAATAAGTGACTTTGGCTTGTCGGATAGCTTAGGTACAGGCAATTCTGTGGGATTTGTATAGTTATAGGTGTGCTGAAGACATGGAGACTTAAACTTGAGCTCAGCCTTGGGTCATGCAAAGGGTTAGAAGGTCTGACATGATCCATGGGTAGTGGTGACACTTGACTCTAGCCTTTTTTAGGGGCATCAATAGTCAGATTGAGTTATGGTGTCAGTAAAGTGACAGAGGGCTGAGTCAAGGTAAGGGGCTGAGAACATACGGGCCAGTCAGCTCAAGCTAGGTCCTGGAGGAGGGAGCAGAGTCAAAGGGCATGCAGAGGGTGACACCAAATGTATCTGGGAGCGACTGTGGGACATTTACTTTTCTTACACTGAAGGTGATACAATAATCACTGAAGGCATCTGGGAGGACACCAGTGATAGTGATGTATATAATTCCTGTCATGACTCATGATGATAAACACAGAGCAGCATCGCTGCACAGTGCCCTTGAATTTTGCCAAGATGGTCATTTTTTCTGGCAATGTAGGATGACCTAATATGAGGTTAGTGACTGTGTATTCTGCTGTTCTTCCTGGAGCAATGTACCCTCCTGCAAGTTGACCCAAGGGACGGTATACCATTACTATGGTGACAACTTTACCGTGACCAACACTACAGCGACAACAGCGTCAGGTCACTGTAGTGTCAGCGCAGGGACCTCGGCACTGCTTTTTGGGGTTATTTCACCTCTCCCTGAAGCAACTCTGACATGGAGTTAATTAATATATAGTAGCGGGGGATGCGGGATGCATAGCCCCTCACACATTGAGGTTGGGGCCGAAGAAAACACAGTCTGCAGTGACTCCTTTATGCCGACCGCAAATTTGGTCAACAGAAAGGAGTCGCTGTAATGTCAGTTGACAATGAAATTGTTGACCGACTGTCATAGATCTGGACCAGTTAAGGTGCCTGGATATAGTGGCTCAATTTCATACTGTGGTGAGAATTTGGAATGGTTCATTGCAGGTGGCAATGTATGGCTAGCATAGCTGGTTGTATTTTAAGAATGCCCAGAGGGCCCTCTCAGTTGCAGCTCTTTTGGTTAATATGCGAGCCTAACTATTGCTCTGAGAGGTCATAATTGAACAAGGTTAAGGTATGAGCCTACAAGGGGGTCAAAGGGGTATGGAGATTGAATATCTTGTCCAATAGTATAGGAGCAAGTTTGGTCTATCGGGCCTTATGTGGAGTCTGTTGAATGGTGCTTTGTGTTTGTCACAAATAGGTTTACTAGGGCTTTGCCCTTATAGGTTTAATAGGTTTATTTGGGTACCTTTAGGGAGGCAGACTCTTCTCTTAGTCACTTTAGCTGATGTTTTCCTATGGCCATGGGACTGATCCAATGCTGTATTTTGACTGGATCAGAATAGTCCGTATACTGATCCTGGGTCTCTTTGAGGTAAACCTGTCATGACTTCTGTACATCTCTCTTTGAGGAGAGTTATGGTTTGTCCAGGTAGCTACAAAAGATATGAAAACACGAGCTCCTGTAATGTCCTGTTTGGTAGCACATCCTAGATCTCCTGTTCCCTGTATTTGCTACTTTAGTTCTATACTGTGTTGGTTGGCCTGCTGTGTTACTTTTCTTTTTAGTGGGGATAATACAAAATTGCATCAAGGAACTTAGGCCGCATTTCTTAAGAAAGTTGGCTGTATTTATGAAATTTTAGGTATTGTGAATATGTACTGCATAATTCTATTTGTATGTTTTTATTGTTTTATATATGTATGCATGTCTGGTAATATCATAATGGCTTGTGCAGCTGATAGAATAAACATTCAACAAAATGATGCAGTGCTTGCAAGTCATGGAATTCACGTATTCTTGTTCTGTGCTAACAAGCAAGAACAATAGATATTCTAGCATTTTAACTGCTGTGCTATATTTTTCAACAATTGCACAGCAAATACAAACAAGCAAACATTTGGCATTGGCCAGTGCTTATTTAAAATAGTCATGCCTGTCCAGTTTTGTGCTTGCTACTTAGCTGGTATGATTGCATGCTGCCTGGCTACTTCACCTTAATCATGTGATCAGGCTTCATATTCCTTTATACTGTACTTCTGACCTGAGCTCCCAGCACCATATCATGGTGATTCCACAGCTCTGCAAAAGTGCACACTGAAGCACCCAGTGCAAGAAAGTTTGCCAGCCATAGGAAAGTGCTTTTTGTATCACGTAATTTATGGGACCAGTTGTGTATGAACTAGTGCACCGTGCATAACACTGTGATGTGCAGCCACTCCATGTTATTGATACACAGTGTGGCGGTCACGGGATACAAGATGAAGCAACAAAGGTAAGGTGCATAAAAACACACAAGTGCATTTATCAATTTATTTTCGATAAATAAAAATAAAAATAATACAGAAATAAAAATAACAGTTGATTAATTCAACACAATAATTCAGCCCTCTGCTTCTGTCAACAGAGGCTGCAGCTTTACTTCAGCCAAGATGTATAACCCCTTCTTACACCTCTCAGTTCTGGTGTGAAAACAGCACACTCCACAAGTAGGTCCTTCCCTGCTCAGCTGTCAGCACTAGACTGACTCAACTAGCTAACATTCCCTAGTGGTGAGCCCTATTTATACCCTAGGGATTACACCACCTTCTTGGAGAATTCCCATTTGCTGTGACATTACATAATGGGGAGTTTCCATAGGCCGTGACAGAATATAATGGGGAGTTTCCATATTTTACCATGCTTTAACATGCAGGGGCTTTTTATTTGGCCCTTTCTGCCTAAATATGCTTTTATTTCTGCAGGCAGCCCAGTCACAACATATCTGGGGCTGCAGAAACTAATTTCATGTTTCATTTATTTATGTAACACGTGCTCCTGGGTCACATATTGTGACTGGAAACATTTCAGACACCAGAGCTGCCTTCTGAAATAAGAGCTGCAACATGCAGCTATGGGTCCAGCTCGATCGCACTCATCAGTGGGACCATTTAGTAATCCGGGGCACCAGTGGTTTTTCTAAACCTAAAGCATGATATCGCTTATTCCCATTTTCTCCTGCTTGAGAATTTTACAAACAGCGGATTTGTGCTAATAATTATCTGCAATTCAGGAGATCAAGGAGAAGTGCTTTTAGCACTAATGTGCAAGTAGGGGAGTTTATAAGAAAACAGGGGACAGGAAAGCAATGAGAATGCCAGGTTGGCCACCCTGACATGAAAAAGGAAAGAAAAGAAGAAAGAAAACAAGAAGACAGAAAGAGTGAGAGAAAAGGGAAACTGGCATAGTGTTTTATGATTTACATGGTAAATAACAAGAGCTCCCTGTTACACACAGCGCTAATAGGTCTGGTTGGACCAACAATCAAAAGCCAAGTGGAGCTCAGCAGGGGTGGTGGGTGGCAGACAAGCAGATCATATATGCCCAGCCAGTAAAACAAAATGAATAAACTATGCCAAACTTCTGACCACAGAGGAGTAAAGGGGGCAAGAAAAGAAAAAACAGATGAGGAGAAGCAGACTCAAGGCCAATCTGTATACTCGTGGAGGTTCAGTCATGCTGACCAGGTCTGACTGGATTGCTTGTATTAAGCATTCACCTTCTTATCATTGGGGAATGAAAATGAATAAGAAACACTCAGGAAAACTGCCTAAAAAGAGCAATGCGCATTGTGAAACAGACAGCAGGCAAAACAAAGTATTTTTAGGAGCCGCAATAAAAAAAACACTTTCTGGTGATATAAACGTGAGCATTTGAGTAGCCTTTGGCTTGTTCCCACTCTTTTGGTGGGTAAGAGGTAGTGATCAGATTTTATCAACCCTGGTTGATAACCAGTTACTGAGGGCAGTGCTCTTGTATATAAGGAATCCTTAGTTGTAGCCCTTTTGGGAAGGTAGTGCTTTGCTATTTGAGGAGCCTCAGGTTTGCAAATTTATTTTTGAGGAGATAGTATTCTAACATTCCAGTAGCCGCTGGCGTATAGCCAGTTTTCTGTGTGTGTATGTATGTGGGGATTAGTGCTCTGGTATTTCAGCAATCCTTGGGTAGTAGTCACTGTTTTGCAGTGGGTGCTGTGCTCTACCTCTTCAGTTGCCCTGACATATAACCATTGTTTTTTTTTTTGGGGGTAATTGATGACCTATTAATTTCGTTATTATTTACTTTTTTTCTATTATACTTTAATACTGAAGGAAATGGTGAATATTATATTATCTTCATACTTGCCATGAATCCAAATCCAGAAACAAAAGCAGGGCGATTTAGATGGCAGCAGGGTTCAATGCAAAAATATGCAAGGTGCTGCACTTCAGAACAAAAATCAGGGAGAAGCTACCATCTGAGGGAAGTGCAGCTGGAGGTAACAGAGAGGAGAAGGATCTGAGGTTGCTCATCAGGGAGCAATGAACAATTCCACACAATGCAGAAAGGCAGCAGCAATGGCCAATAAAATGTTTGGGTGCATTGCAAGGAAATACTTGAGAAGAAGTTAGGTTGTTCTACCATTATACAGATCGTTGGTTAGACCCCACCTGGAATACTGCATGCAGTACTGGCACCGTACCTACAAAAGAACATTAGGCTGCTGGAGGGTGCAGTGAGAGCAACGAAGATGATTCAGGGCCTGGAAACTGCCATATGAGGTCAAACTAAGAGTTAAACATGTACACACTGGAGGAGAGGAGGAGCGGGGGGTAAGATTGAGATATTCAAATACATGAAAGGATAATCAAAACAGACACAGAGGGTCTATTCAGGAGGAGGATGGAGAGAGACACTAGGGGCCATGACATGAGATTGGAGGGTAGATTCAGAATGGAGATGGGAGGCCTTTCTTTACCGAGAGGGTGGTGACAAAGTGGAACACGCTACCAGCTGAAGTGGTGGCATGTACCACAGTGGAATACTTCAAGAAGGGGTGGGATAGAGCAAGGGAGGGTAAAAAAGGTAAAAGGGTGGGGTGGGGCAGCTGCTGGATGGGGAGCTAGCTGCATTCACGAGCAGCCTAGATAGACCTGATGGTCTTTTGCTGCTGACAATATTCATATGTTCATATGTTCATAGATACACCAACACCAGAACCAATCTTATTTTACCCACCCTTAGTAGATGGTTAGATTGTTCTAACTGCACAGAAGTATGATGGGACACTATTGGTCTCAGTTTAATATCTATATCTAGACTTATAGTTCATTCTGTAGATAAAATCATTTGGGTGGTCCAATTTATGTACAGTAATTTATTTTGAAGTGATGTTAAAACATTTTGAATATGGCAAGGATTTAGTCTTGGGGAGTCTACCTCACTTTTGCCCCCACTGTGCTGAACCTATGCATATTTTATATTCTTACCTTAGTGTTATTAGTCAGAGAGGTTCTCAGGTTATTTCATTCACTAAGTTTTCTGACTCTTTTCTGTAATTGTTTAATTCCTGGTCTCCCTTTAGTTTGGCAGCAGCTGCCTGGATACTTGCCCAGAACACAGTAAAATGACAAACCACTTCCAGATGAAACTATGCGTTCTACATAGAGCATTTCCTCTAGCTGTAGAACAGTTGAGGCCCGTAAAATTACTGTGGTGACTCAGAATTACAATGAGATTGATCTTTAAGCAGTTCTTTCAGTGTTAAATTACTAGATAATATACACCGATTTCTAGAGTGATCTGGATAATTGGATTAATGAAGCTTTATATACACACAGTGATGTGCCAGTCGGCTATGTACTAAAGTTTTCAGTAGATCTGCTGTCATTTTGTTAATGAAATATAGTGACATCTCAATACAATTTTTTCCAGATGGTCCCTTGAGAAAACATTTATATGGAGGAGATGTTACTTTTGCTACTTCATTTTTTTAACATAAGAACATTTCTTTCTGAGTCTGCTTTGACATTGTCTCACAATGCAAGAATAAGATTTCTAAAGTGATTCTTTATCAATCATGGTAAATTTGAAAAGTCATTTTGCTGATGATTTTATGTTTCTAGTTTTCTGCAATATGGTTTAGACCACTAACTGCTATTCAAAATGAATACTCTTAATATACAATATACTGTATGTAATATAGACTTTGTGAACCCATGCTAAAATAAGAAAATACGTTATTTACTTTTATTATACTATGGCAAGAAAGAATCTTGGACTGTGATTGGTCAGTTTGGGCCTAGACCCATGGCGTTATCCCAGAATAGCCACAGGTCTAGTCTCAGCACTGTGAACCCATGTAGATGAGCTTTTGATTGATTGTTTTATCTTCTCTTAAAAACAAAAATATTTTTCCACACAAAACATCTTTAAAATTATTTTTTTATTCTGTATAACAACGAGCCATTGTATAATAGGAATAATGCACTCCAGGGTGTGTGTCGTTTGGGATAACGCCACACCTGGGGCATTGACGCACTCAACCTGTGGCCTTGTGCCCAACCCCCAAGCGTGCGTTATCCCAGCATGACACACACCCTGTCATGCATTATTCCTTTAATATCAATGTATTTTTAACTGCAATTGTTCTTGTGCCCTGCTTATTGGTTTCTTATGAACTATTTGAAGCATAGCACACCATGTATTATTTGGAGTTTCCACTGTTTATAACCCTTCAATAAAACCTCCTAAAATGACTGTAAATTGGAACAATGACTGTAAATTATAAAATGGTCTGAGAAATGGAGCTTTCTGATTGGCTGTAAACATTCTAACAGCCTTATGTTAATCTTTTATTAACATACATGTAGAGCTTAATCATATGCTGAAAAAGGTTTAACACTATTTAAAAAAACATTTTATTATAATAGCAATAAGGCATGACCAGGGTTATGTTAATGGTCTGTTAATCACCTTCTAGGGGTGTAATGTGTACGAGACTATGCTACAGGTCAGCAGGTAGATACTGGTAATAATAGTTTCCTTTCTTTTGCAGGAGCTGCCCTATCAGCACAGGGAACACTCTCTTATTTAGTGAAAATGGGGACTTGAAAGATGAAGTATTTGCCAAACTTGAAGATGGCAGTGGAACAAACTACAAAGGTCATGTCTAGGCGACACTTTCCTGTCTCACTGAGATTGCGTGCAGCTCCTTCTCCAAGGAAGAGAGAGAAGGGTGCTGTCAAACTTCATCTTTTGTAGGTAATGATATTTGTTAATTTATCCTGATAGTGTCACTACGTAGAAATCCTACAGACTAAACCCATTAAGCTCCCAAGGGAAATGTTGTATGCAGGTTTCTGTTTACATGAGCCATGGTATTGAAGGGGACAACCTTCCTGGGATAGTTATTAATATTCTAATGCAAACAAGTTGATCATTTTCCACGTCAGCACAACAAGCTCAATCTTCAAACTTTTTCTTTTCAAACAACTGTACGAGTTATTAAAGAAAAGGCATAGCATTGTATGTTATCTAGAATTATTTAAAGTATGGTATTGAGAAGAGAGTAAAGAAAAAACACTGAAGAAGAACATCTCAGGACATATAACATTTCTTGGTGTGTGTGACATTTTCTTGAATGAACATGAAAATAGTGAACATGGTGTGGTTCTGGAGCTCTGAAATTTGAACTGAAATCCTAGCTTTGAATCTCACCACAGCCACTGGTTCATTGTGTGAGCTTTGGTAAGTCACATGATGGGTCTGATCTTCAGACCACCAGCTATAAAACTTGGAAAAGCAGGGCCCCACTGAAACCACAATATTTATCTCAGGTGAGATGTTGGAGTAAATAAATTATAAATATATACAGGTCACTACTACCAACCTACAGTTTGTTGCCTGTTGGACAGAAATGAGCTTCTGGCACTAATCGATGTATATCTACATACACCTGCTCCTGCCATACTGGAATATTCAACATTAAAAAATATACTGAAAATAGTGATGTTTTATTTGTTTTGCACAATGCCTATTGAAAAAATTTATGAATCTGGAGATAAATGGGCTTGATTTTCAATAAGTCCTTAGAGCGATGCAAGTTGCATTGTTCTAGGGCTATACACACTCTGGTTGTGTCAGATACACTGCACCCAAATTTATGAAAGGGTGGGTCCCTGCAACAAAACCCAGGAGTTACCACAAGCATGGCTAATGCCAACAATTGGCACACCAGCAGGAATTACTGCAGGATACAGCCCCCCACCAAACACAACACTAGAGGGGCGGGATGGTTGGGGTGGTGAATCTGCTTTCCAGGAGGTGGCTTGGGACAGAATGGGCACAAGATGTATGATGGGAGCATTGCAGAGACAGCAGGCATGGGAGGGCGATGTGGCACCCAGAAGGTGTTCTGTTTCATAGCCATACAGCCCAAGACATGGGTCCACTTTGGGGGTCAAGAAACAGACAGTGACATGGCCCCAGGTGGCACAGCCCTGGCAGCTGCCTCATGGGTGGCCACCTCAAATAACCCTGTGAGGCAGGTGGCAGCCTGCCACAATGTGGGAGAGTGGGTAGTAGAAGACTGTGGCAGTGCCCAGACAGTATTATCCCACCACTGTCATCCCTTTCCTGCAGCTCCAGCTTACCACCTACAGGGTTATGTGAGGGTGGCCACCTATGGGGCAGCTGCCAGGGATGTGCCCACCTAAGGCTGTGACACTGTGTCTCCCTGGATTCCCCAAAGTGATAATTTCCATTGGCTGTATGGCTATGCAAATACAGAGATAATTTTGATTGAATGGGTTTTCTAATTTTGTGTCCATTTCTGAAAGGTGGCCAAAGGAAAGCTGCAGTTTCTTGATTAAAGGAGGCTTGAAGAGGTGCATGCTATGGTTTTGAAAAGCGTGCTGCCGACTGTTGTTATGTGAAGCCAAACACAGTGACAGCTTTTTTTTTAAATGCGTGGCAAACTTTTATTTAATTTGTGTAGTTCTTTTCTGGGGGCTCTCCATAGGTCTGTCGTTAAGCGAGGGAAAAAAATGACAGTGATTTGAAATCCTAATGAGGTGCCATATCATCAGCTCTTATGCCTGCTGTCTCCCTGACACACCCTATGGCACTTGTGCCCCTTCTGCCCCTGACACACTTGCAGAGCCCACCCCTTCACCACAGTGTGTGGCACTTGCACAAGTCTCTTAGACCACCTCCTGACTGGTCTAAGTGAAGCTCCTTGCTGCATCCATGGGGGCTTCCAAAATTGCAAAAAGGGGATGCTGTAGCCCAGCCATGGCACTAACACCCTTACGAACTGGACACCCTGATTTCAGTTGCAAGGCTTTCACAGTGCCAGTTTGACACAATGGCTCCTTTGTCGATGCAGACTGCATTCAAAAATTGGGGTTGCAGCATCTGTTGATGCAAGGTGCCACTGTGCCAATTATGTTTGATGCAGGCACCTTGTGTCATCGCGTGGGCTTTGAAAATCAAGCCCAAATATTTCAAAAATGTAAATATGAAACATTTGGATTTCAGTTATGTATTTCCTTCCATTCTATGGTCAACAGTAGATATCGCTACTTGATACTTTTGACACTTCTTGCTAGAGATTCCCAGGGTCTGCTTGAAGATTTAGGGGCTCGAGCATTTGCTTTGCACCCCTACCCTGTGAATTCTCTACCTTGTCTGGTAAGGGAGTGCCTGACTATGGAGAGCTTTAAATCAGCACTGAAAACTCACGTGATTTGAGCTTACTTTTTCGAGTATCACTATTGAATGTCATTACCTAGTTACTGTATTTTAATTATTTATGGATTTTAACATAGTCTAGTAGTGTACAAGCACTTTGATAAGTGTGATTTGCTCTTTTATAAATAAAGTTGTTTATATTATTTATTAACCTAGGATTTTCAGGCTTCTCATTCTTACCATATGCCCTGTTTACTTTAAACCAGGACAACAGTTTATTGTTTTCAGGCAACAGTCACTCTTCTGAACACTACCTACCACTATATTCCTTATAAAATGAGTTTAGACCAATGGTAACATTTAACAGGCATCATCAGAACATTGTAGAGAATTTTACTAAGAAGACCTGCACCAACTACCCCATTTTAGGGCTGCATAGAAATTCTATGCAGTCCTTCTGAGATATATCACAGAGAGAGAGCAGCTAGAAACACACAACAGGATGCCGAGACTGTCTGCTTCACAGTTAGGACCGAAGTACAAGTACATGAGGTCATCTCCATTTAACACGTGGTGCATCACCCTCCCTCCACCCCAGATTATATTGTTGGTAATAATTCATTCACTGATTTAAAAAAAATTCTTTTGCCTTCAGCCTGACGTGTTCTGGTACGCAAAAGTATCAGTGAAACATTATTTACGTTCTCTTAGACTATCCCACTCAAAGGGGAACAGTCATCTTGTCTTAATCAGACTTGCCATGAGTGAAAGGGATTAGCTTAGTTGATTTATTTTACCAGAGAGAAGGGTTGGAGTTGGAGGAGGAATTTAACCAAACCTAATTACTTATGTAAACAAATGTAGAGAGACCATTGTTAAACAAATTGTTTAGTTCAATGCTAATTTTAAAATCAATACTGCTGCCTTATTGAAATATGTATTAGCTAGTGTTCATGTTATGTACTTAATTTTATTCTGTTTTTTCTTTAAAAAAATCAGTAAACTTTAAAGAAAATAAAATGCCTTTATCCCTTGCATTCCCATTCTCTGACATGTGTCACAAGTGTGACAGTACTCAGTCACATCTTTATAAACACCAGGCAATACAAGTTTTGTATCAACAGCTGCTTGGTCTTCCCACTCTGAAATGTGTCACAAGTGTTAGAGTACTCAGCCACATCTTTGTAGACACCAGACCAATAGAAGTTTTGTATCAACCTTTGCTTGGTCGAGTTTCATCCCCCCATGTCCAAGGTGAAATGGTGTGTGCAATGCTGCGTAGCTGTTGCCTAAACTCCTTTGGTACTACCAGCTGTTTGCACCACCTGACAAACTTTGACTCCTTGAGCTGCAACCTGGGGTGGAATCTGGAAAACTCTGGTCTGATTCAACCATACTTATGTTATTAAAGCATAAGGGTTATTGTATCAGCATAATACAATTTAGAATGTGGGTCCTGTCCACATATGCATCCACAGAGGCAAATAGCTAGGTGCGACACATAATTTTAGTTATGAGCAATGCAAAGTTTATAATTCTGACCTTGCAGGATGGAGACTAGCTCATTTATATTATTTCTATTTTATTTTATTCTTAGAAAATGAGTTTAAAAATCCTGAAATCTCATTGGCTGGCAGAGGTACATTAACTTACAGTGAGAGCCCTGTAAATGAAAAGTACCAGCCATGCCAACCCACTGAAATATCCTAGTGCACACCCTGCTGTCTCATTGGCTGAAACACCTCATTAGGTTTCAAATCACTATCATTGTTTCCCTCATTTAACGACAGACCTATGGAGAGCCCCCCAGAAAAGAACTGCACAAATTAAATAAAAGTTTGACACATTTAAAAAAAAAGCCGTCACTGTGTTTGGCTTCACATAACAACAGTCAGCGCACGTTTTTCAAAACCATAGCATGCACCTCTTCAAGCCTCCTTTAATCAAGAAACTGCAGCTTTCCTTTGGCCACCTTTCAGAAATGGACACAAAAATTAGAAAACCCATTCAATCAAAATTATCTCTGTATTTCCCAGTGGCTCAAAGAAAATGGCCCAATAAGCCAATACCACTGAATGACTTCAATGTGGTGCACAGTTCAGTAAGCCACAGGAGAGGTTTTCTAACATAAGCGACTTAATCTCCAGAAATAGCATTCAGTAAACAGCCACTCCAGTGAAAGCAGCAGGCGAGGTTTTCTGTCTAGAGGACTTTCTCTCAGAAATGGCATTCAGTGAATGGCCACTCCAGTGAAAGCAGCAGGAGACTGTTTTCTGTCTAGAAGACTTTCTCTCAGATATGCCATTTTTAAGTCTCATGCACTCCCCTGTCCCTTTCAGTGGCAGCTGTGAAAAACTTAACTTGGGAGGGGAGACAAGGACTCTCTACTGCCAAAGCCACTACAAGAGGGACTACTTTATCACAAAACAACTAAGCATTCAATTTTAGCCAATTTTGATAGCATTACTATAGTCATTTTGTAATTCTATAAAAATTACACAAGTAGCCCATTTCTAAGTGCACTAATATCCTCCAGGGTGGGCAGTATGGGCAATACCAGACTTTCAGGGCTAGAAGACCCTCTGCCTGTGGCATCAGGTCTCATTACATCCTGGGTGGTCTGGTATTGCCAATACTGTCTACCTTGTTGGGTATTATTGCTTGCTTTGGTAACGGGCAAGGCCCACTAGGTAAAGGTGCCTCTTTTGGGGATGACCTGGAGGTGCTATGGTGGTTGAGTGCCTTGTGCAGGGTTCCACAGTATGCAGGTGGAGGTTGCAGGGTTCAATCCCAGGTCTGCTGAGTGTCCCAGGCTCATTCACAGCTTATTGCTGTAGCCTCAGCGCTGTACTAGACTCCGATCATTACACTCAGAGTTTGCCTGTGCATTAAATGTACAACATATATAGTTACCAGAAATAGTATGTAAGAGCCTGGCCATCCTCCTGCATTTAGGGGTATTGGATGGCATCTCATCAGGAGAGTGCCCACCTTACACCATGGTGACCAGTACTGCCCCAGTGAGGGCAATAGGGATCAATGGCACCACAAAACCACACCCTGCGGCACCATAACAAAGATTACACACACAGACCAGTTTGTCTATATGAGTGCTGGGACTTACCATAATGGTATTTCATTTTAGCTGCAAGAGGATACAAATTTCTCGTGCCATTTCTCTGTCCATTTCTTTTTTTGAGGTGTTTTGCTCATCTTTCTCACCCCATCTAATATAATTTTGCAGCCCTATTGGCTCTGACCAGTGTTTGTTCATGTTAGAAGACTCCATGTGTGTATTGAAATAAACATAAAATGGTACATCAGAGGCTTGCCTGCCTGACTGGTAAGCAGTGTAACAGCTGTGTTGTGATAGCTCAGAATAATACCATACCAGAGATCACCATCTGCTGTCTCTGGGAACCACAGTTAGATGATGGTGCAATATCTTTCATATTCTTAGTAAGACACTTGGTAGTGTGATACACTTCCTGCCTGTCTGTCTCTCCAGTGGTGAAAATGGGCATGAATGCACTCAAACAATACTCAAACAGCAATACTTAAATTCAGACTATTTCAGTTGCTGCTGTGTAGACAGGAAAGTAAACATTAATAAATGAAAATAAGATGTACTTACTCTGGGTTAATTGAAAAGCGTACCCTAAAAATGTGAACCCAATATTGTATAAACATTCAAAATCTTCTGAAGAGTATGCCCCACTCATGTTAGTATCTTATTTCCTACTCCAAAAGCAGTGGGTTTCTGCAGGAATGTTTCTGTCACAAATACCAAATGAACACCACATTGTCTTATTCATATAATACAGTAAGTGATTACAGTTTGTCTGGAATAAGCAGTGAACTAATGCCCTTAGGGTGATTAATGGTTTATTTATTGAGTAATAATATCCTAGACTTGGGCAGTTTTATTAACCTTCAGGTAGCAGTGTACTTTGATTGCTCATGAAAACAGTCAATATGAAAGTACATCCCTTACCACTAAAGAGCTAGTGTACTACCTGGAACTAATAATAATGTAACCCCTTGCAAATGGGGGTTCCCAAAGTCTTCAGGAGTTTGCTGGGCGCCCAAGTCTGGATGGTGTTTGGCGTTTAAGCCATTTTGCAAACGCACTGCAGTGAGTGCTTTTAGAGCCTCTGTGTACTATCTCTTAAGAGCTGCCTGCTTGCAGGCTCCAGTGACTGTGTAAGGGGGCTGTGTTTCCCTGCTCGAATCCCGCCTGAGTTGTGGTTTAATTGCTCTAATTTTACAGTCACTGTAAGCGCAAAGGAACCCTCCTGATAGATGTAACTGCTTGGTTATAATTGTTTAGAGTATTAGTGAAATAACAGTTTGTCTAACCTGCTTCCATTGCAGCTCGGACTTTGGGTGCTTGGTCCCTCCATTTTGGACCTGGACTGTGTGAGTGGTCCAATAAGAACAAGGGGTTACCGAAAATGGAGTAAGTAGCAGCCAACCAGAATTAGGACTCTTAAGGAGCCAGCTGACCAATGGGACACAGCTAGTAATTCTGGGAAGTGAAGTCTGGATTATGGCACCTTGTTTGCACCAATAGGGGCAGTATTAAGTGACTGGCATCTGCAGCCCACCTATGGGATCGGGTGGTGCCCAAATTGTGAGGCTTACCTAACTGCCCAGGAGTAGAGATGCTGTGGCTGTGGCGAGGAAGGAGCTCTGGGCTCCCTGCGCTGTTGGCGTTCGTGTGGGAAAGCGTGTGTGGAAGGCCAGAAGTCGGCGGTTTCAAACACCAGCAAGTGTCAGACTAAATCCGCTAGGCAGCGGTCAGGAGGCTGTGCAAAGCGCGGCTACCTACCAGGCTCACCCTGTAGAGGACTGGAGAATCTGCTTCAATCATGCTCAGTCTGTCAGGACAAGTGAAGCTGCGTCGGTTTGGCCGGTGTGTGCAGTGAAAGCGATTGGAAGGTATACAGCAGCTGCCTGGTATGGTACCCCTCTGCCTTTCATATAAATGTGTGGAGAAGTGTTTGAATTCCAAGCTCAATCCTGTGAGTGGTGTGAGCGCTCTTTCTACTGGAGTCGTGAGTACTAAATCAGGGTAGCTCCTGTCAAGTGCTCCTAGTGAGGCAAGATCTTCTGATTTCTTTACTGGCTACAGTAACTAAGCCTTGCTGGCTCTATCTAATCTTCATGGGAATCAAATGCTCATTTCTGTGTCATGGCCCCAACCAGCTGCATCAAGGGACTAGCCTTTATTGCTTGGGTACCCAGAGACAGTGACTTATAGGGTAGGCCTGTGCACAGTGCTCTAGATAGCTACTTATACATTAGAGTGGTAAGCTAATTAACCTGATCTTCCCCAGTCCTTGTTATTTCTCCTGAATAAATCAGATTGATTGTTTTGCAAAGGTATACTGGCTAACTTGTGTGTTTATGGTGAATTGCTGTACAGTGATTATTGTGTAACAGCATCTTACTTTTCAGGGGTCCCAGAGCAAGCTGATTGGTTCAAGCCTGAGGTAAGTGTATACTGCGAAGATACTGTGCTTAACTTGTGTGGGCCACTAGTGGGAAGAAAAGGGGTTGCAGTGTCCCAGAGGGCTGTGACCAAGTCATACCAGACTGTCTTAACCCCGACCTCTGGGTGGAGGCACCCGCCATTGGACCTAGGCCACTCAACCTGTTAGTAGTCAAGCAGGCAGGGTAGTAGCCCTTGGGATAGTGCCACCTCGGGGTTACAATAACTTTATAAAGTAGTCAGTTATCTTTGCTAATACCTAAAGTTTTTTTCTTTTCTGTTTTGCTAGTTTGAAGATTTTCTACTTGACAGTATTAGGTGTGATGTGTGAAACAACACCTTACCTGAGACTGATGTAGTCAGTTCTATTTTCTCTATACATTTTCAGCATAGTAACCTCACTGACTGCGACATCGCTAGTAACCAAGAAGAGCCAATCTCCTGCTGATTGATTGGTAACTCGTGATACATGTTACCAGTCAGGCAGCAGGGACTGTGATGTAACAGAGTGTAATAAACACACAATTCATGCTGTAATATGTAATTAACCAGAATAAAACTAATGATAATGCACTTCAAATTGTCCCTAGATTGAAGTTATATTGCTACTGTATGTTATTATTTGAAACTTTGCTATGAAAAGGGTATTTTCCTTGAAGATTGCTAACTATTGCATTTACTCACCAAATTGTCTTTAAAACCTAAATATTATGTGCCCCTGTTCTAGCATATCCTACTCCTACAACAATGTAGTATATACAGTACATACAAGTCAGTGGCACAGGAGGTACATACTACGCCTCTGAGACCAGGAGATCAGAGGGCTGTGGGTTCAGTTCCCACATCTGGCACTTGGGTTAATATCCAGTACTGACACTGTAGTGCAGCATGAGAGGGGTGCTGCACTTCTGAGGTGCTGTCTTTCGGATGAGACGTTAAACCAAGTCCCATCTTCCTGGATCGATGGTAGTTCAGGTGGATGTTAAAGATCCCATGACGCATGATCGAAAGAGTTGGGGAATTTCCCCAGTGTTCTGGCCAAATTTCCCTCATTCACTAAAAATACCACCAACTGCTTAATCTGGTTCAAGGTCAGTTGGCATTCATCTGTATCCCCCTCCCCGGGTCATGCCTGAAAATAAGCAGAATTTGTCTAGTGCACTTACCGGTCAACAAAAACTAAATAAAATGAATAAATAAATATATTCTATTTGCAATTAATATGATTATGTTAGCTTTACTTTGCCCTGGCTTTTAACCTCAGAGTAACCTTCCTTTTTATTTTAAAAGGAAAAGAGTGTTCAACACCTCTAAACAGAGTATCCATTAATTGTTCTAAATATGCAACAGATTGCATGTTTAGAGTTTGTAGTTCAAACAGAAGGAAGTCAGTACTTGTATTTCAAAACTTGTTTTGGCCATCCTTCCAGGTCAAAGCAATGTTGTGAATTCTGTTTCCTGTTTCCTGTTTGATATTATCATTTTATCTTTAAGGTTGCTTTCATCAATCCCATTTATGCTTCCTTCTCGTTGCTGGTGTGTTACCTGTCTTTTACTTAGCAGGCACGCAAACTTGGGCTTCAGTTTAAAAATAAAAAAGCAACAGACAAGGAACCCACTGAATCATTGCTTACATGTTTATTGTATCACTTCATCTGATTGTTATCTCTTCTTCTTTTGAAGATATTAAGCTTAGCAAGTCTAAACCTCTGAAAGTTGCTACAGTAGTGGATCAAAGATTAAGTGCTCCTTAGCTGTAACTAAGTTAATATAGATGTCAGGAAAATGAACATGACAAAACTGAATGTTCATTACTTTATAGATAAGGTGTAGTTTATTCTTGTGTTTCCATTTTAATGCAAGGTATAGAACTATATGCACATTTAAGTATTGCTGGGAGTAAAGGACAGATATTCAAAGCTTATGGCCAAGGAGAAATGTCCTGTTAATGAAATGCTGGCAATGACCCTTAGCAACACAAAAAGTGCACCACCATCAAGGACAAACTTGTCCATACACAGCATCAGTGCCCGACCAGAGCAAATTTATAAAAAAAATAAAAATAAAAATAGGAAAAAGGTGGCCACCAGTACATAGGAGCAGAGCTGCTGACAAGATACTCATGGTTAGAATGATATCACTCCTTGAAAAACACCTGTTAGCATGAAACATTGGTCTGTTTGTGCTGCTTCTGCCTTTCATCTTGTTTTTGGAATAGAGCCTTTATATCTGATACCAAGACTGGTTTTGCTTTGTGGGGCTGGTTGAAACATGAGGTCAGCTTTTCTTTCTTCTAGTCCTGAGAAAACCAAACCCATCTTCTCCTGGGACAACTAAATCTTGGAAGCTATCCTTGCGGCAATTGAGCACAGTACTCCAGCACCAGCAGGAAATCTGAATTTGAGGATCTCCATGCCAACAAAATATATAAAATATGGGTCTTTATAAGATGCACAACAACACACATAGTATATATACTCAGATGCCCACATCACAAACCATATGTTGCAAAAGAAATGAAACAATGATTATGCAGCACAAGCACTGCCTCTCCATAAGGAGAAAAAAATTTCAGTGGATATGCACTTCTCACAGACTGGCCACAACACAGCATCACTGAGATTTGGGGACTAGATGTGGCAGAAAAGGACCTGAGAGATGGCAATAGAGACATCAATTTGGGATGGAGAGAAATGTGGTGGATTCACAAACTGGACACATTGTGTCTGATTAACAAAGCGCCCTGAATGCTTAGGGGCTTGTGTCATAAGGTATGATGCAAGGAGCTGCTTGCACTTAAATGTGCTGAGAGCAGCTCTAAAGGCAGCATGTATCAAATGCAGGCTGCATATGTCAAGAGATCTAGCAATGTCCTTCCAGCCAAAATGGGGTGAGGCATGGTGCAGAAGCCATGCACCAGGATAATACCACAACATCCCTTAATCCGTAATTCTCAAAAGTGGCCGATAGTGACCAAAACAAATGCCTGTTATACCAGCCAGGGCTGGTCTAACGAGTCTGTGTGCACCTGCACAGCCCTTCTTGGGCAGGAGGGTACATGATGGTGTGCACATGGCTGAATAAAGTGTTATTGCACAGGTTGCTTTCAGGTGTATATTAAATACATACAAAATGTATGTATATGTATTTAATTGCTGTGGCTATATTACCATTGCAATATGATAGGGAAGCATTTTGATCTGAGTATGTCACCTTGACACCATGAAGAACATATGTATATCATATTTTGTATAGAACGTAATGTTAATATGTAGTGTATACTAATATGCATTGTGAATGTGACATGTGAGCTATGGACTTTGTGACGACTGCCACTAGACATGCAATTCTCAGCTTAAATCAAGATGTATTAATGTGACACCAGCGGTGCATGCAGCAGTGTATGACTGATACTTGCCTAGGGTACTGCCCTTCCCAGAGTGCTGCCTGACAATTCTGCAGCTTGCGAAACCACTCAGGTGCACCATCTTTGTGGTGCATGACCATGTTTTCTGCAAGCTGTGGGCTTAGATGCTGGGACCCTACAATAATAGAATCGGGCGCAGGGGTCCCAGGTAAACTACTAGCCAGCACAGGCTGTTGGTGGCACAGCTTGCACTGCCCTTAAAAATCGGGTCCATTGAATTAAAAATAAAAATGGGATGAATGAAGATGAGGACAGGAGCATCTTCTGCTAGCTCTACACATGGATCTGGTTGTTTTGGGTCCTACACTGGAATGTGTGGAACAATAGCAGTTCCATAAATTGATGGCATTGCTATGTAATTTTACAATACCCTTATGTAGTACTTTTCACTGTTCTTTTGTATTTTTACTACACTTTTCAGTGCTTAGTTGTATGAATATTCACATTTTAATCAGCCCTAGATAGATACTGTACTCAGATGGGGCTTGTATATGTACTGCATGCAACACTTTGGCCATCTGGAGGAAATTGGTAGATTTTCATGTGGGATAATCCTGTCCGGCATAACTGCTCCTGCCAGATATCCTTACCAGGTCATAGTGGCCTATCTCCATGATTCCTTACTTCTAGACAGATCCTCCCTACTATGATTACATTCTACAAGTTGTATTCCCCAATAGTGAGTAGGCACATCATATAGTAGATAGGATTTAGACTGGCCTGCACCATAACTGGAGTCTGGAATTTATATATATATATATATATATATTTTTTTTTTTTTTTTTTGCCAGAAGAGACACACTAAGCTGAAAGCTTATTTACATGTGCAACCAGGGGCACAAAGAAGTTAAGTGACTTGCTCAGGGTCACACAGTATGCAAGTGGGGCTGTGGGATTCATAGCCATCCATTATATAAAGCAGCAATTCAGTATAATTCCAGCCCCTTACAATCATGACTAACAGTCAATTTCTGAGTATCACTCATTCATGGACTCTAGGAATAGCTCTTTATGAATGTGCACTCACATAGACAACCTTAAGTGACAACAAAGAGTCACTTTTCTAATAATGCACATGCACACCCTCCACACTTCAGAGCATGCACAATGTAGAGGAGAGACACAACGACTAACAGTCACTTTTCCATACCATGCATGTGCAGACATTTGTCACCAAAGGTGGTAGGTGGTTGCCATGACTACACCACAACATTAAAAGAGCTCTTGCGAGGTTGCGCTGCTCCCTTAGAGGAGAGTGAGCACCTGTGGCTTTCTCAAGCTCTGTGACACATTGCCACGTAAGCAACTGTGCAGTATTTCAATTCAGAGGCTCAAGTAGCCATTTTAAAACAAGTTAGAATACTTCACCTCTACATTTCTCCTCTGTTTTAATTTTGTGTAGCTACTGTATATCCAGAAGTGGGCACAAGGATATAAACAGATGTGGGGCAGTGGTTGGTAAACCAAATTACCTTATATGGTAAGTAACCTCGATTTCTTGTCTTAAAATATATAGCATATAATAATGCATGTGAATGGGCAGTGGAATTATACACTAGCATAACAACTTATGGCACAAGTCAATTTGCGAAATGAAAAATGGCGCTGGCAAAACCTCACGATGTGGTCCTGTAATCTAAGGGCGGTCAAAACCACACTAGATTATATATACCAACTCTGGGACTACGCATGCTTTTATTCCACATGGTTTTGACATCATGTTTTCGTTTGACAAATTCTGAATACTACTACTTGTGATAGGTGTTGTGATATAAAACAGAAGATTCAACAAGGAACACTTTGAAATAGAGTGTTAAACTAAGTGCTTCCTTATGCAGACAGGGCTGCTACTATTTCTGGTAGGAGAAGATATCAACTAGCACTGGACCAGTATTTGTTAACCAGCTGCGTACCTGCTAGATCAAGAAACAAGCAAGTATATGTTGTTTCAGCAGTGACATTTATGAATGACTGATATAATATAGAGAATAATGGATGGGTAGATGGTTAAAATGAGAGTTTACACCCCCTCGAGGGATGGGATGCCACATAAACCCGAGAGTGAAGCTCGGGGTTTATTAAGGCATCCTACTTGAGGTGTGTGTAAAATCCAAGTTTACATACCTACTCATCCTTTATTTTGTATAATTGCTGAGGATTATTTTTTCGCCACAGCAATTATACAAAATAAGTGATTTCTGTAGGGAGTTGAGCCACTGACCATTGGGGTTTTAATGCAGTCCATAGTGGCTGGCTCCTAAACTGAAGCAGCTTTTTTTTTGTCCAAATAGGTAGTTTTTCATGCCTAGTAATTTTGTTTAAAAAAACAAAAAGAACTTACTGCTGACTTCTGTCGGAAGCTTGCAGCAGTGAAGAGTGAGAAGGGATGGGCGCAGACAACAGGAAGTTCGCAGTAGGCGCATGCATCAAAGTAGGAAACCGGGTGCGTGTTCATCATTATAACCAGCTGGTTATAATGACAGAATTATGACCGGTTTCCTATGAAAAAAACAGTCACCAGTTATTTTATATAGAATGATATATGGGTGGTGTGTTTAATGAGCATTTTACACACACCTAAGGTGCTGGATGTGACATAAACCCCAAGAGTGAAGCTCAAGGGGTTTATTTATGCATTCAACACCGAGTGTGTTTGTAAAGTTCAAGTTTTACACAACATTCCATGTTTTATTTTATATAATTGCTGGAGTTGTTTTTTTTTTTTTTTTTTACAAAGCAATTTTAACAGATTTTGGTGCCTGTTAGAAGACAGTATAGCACAAGCCACACTCTGGCTCGTAGTTTTCTGATAGGAAGAGCAGCGTGTGTTTGCTGTTATAACCAGCTGGTAACAATGCCTTGCAATGACACAGCCTACAGATAAGAAATAGAGTTATATTAAGGATCTAAGGTTATGAATACCTTAAGATAAACACAAAATAATGCTTAAAGTTGAACCAGCATGATATTCTGTGGTGATTTGCATATGCAGCCCATGATGCTTTGCATTGTGGGGCATGTGACAAAATACTGTGCTGCTTTTCACTAATAAAAGGGTATGTTGTGCTCTGCATGTTAAATATGAACATTTTTAAATATGAATATCTCTGGGAAAATATGAAATTAGTGAAATAATCATTTTACAGGAATTTTAAGCCACACCAATATAGCCTGAGCTAAATGGTGGGAATGAATGTAAACTCTGTGTATGTACTTAGTGAACCGATTTCTTTTCTGTTCTTTTTCATTATGTAGGTGACCACCACACCTTGGTAAAGTGGGAATTTTATTTCACTAAACATTGGTTACTGATGTAGTTAAATGGTGGCTCATTATGATAAGAAATAAAATACTGAAATTGGAAACTACTTGGAAGTAGCAATCTCTATTTGCTCTTTCTCAGTCATAGTGTTTTCTGTAAGAAATCCTCCAACTATTAAATGATCTTCCCTTACTAGGGCACTAGTATCCAGGGTCAATCACCCTCCTTTTGACATTCAAATATAACACATTTGTGCAGCAGTGCTGACACATTGCTAACTGAATCTTTGCACTTGGACTGCCTGTTCTTTATCCAGTGTCACTCCTTCATTGACCAGCAGGGTGTCATGCTTTATGACTGTGCAATCCTGTTAGAGCCCTGTGTGGCTGCACTCTGGGAGTATATTTGTACATGCTTTGTGCTCTCACAATGTTCTCTGCGCCTGTACAAATATACCAACTTTTGCACATTATACAGTACATTACAGCACAATAGTGCTAACAAGAAGGACTTTGTGTGGTGGGAAGGAATTTTAGTAGCTCAGGCTTAAATAGGAATTTTAGAATTATTGTTATTTTGTTCCCATTTTTGTGCCTGAACACGCACTTAACATTGCCACAGTCCATCTGTATTCTGAGGGCACGGGGGGATCCTTTCCTGGCACCTATCCCAGAATGTTTTGTGTGCAGCAACAATGTGTGATAGCATACAAAATGAACTGTTTACACCCTGATTTGTATCTTCACATGCTGCAACTAAGAATCAGATGCTTTACATTTTAACTCAACAGGCTATATGCACTATTGATATTCTAAAATGCTCTGAAATGTGATGTGTAGGGCTGACATAAATGCATCTAAGGTGTCTAGTGGGCATCTGTTTATTTAGAAATTTTGGAAGCATACTTTGAGCAAAGCTCTTTTACAAAGGTTCCATGTCAACAATGAATAGACAACAGACACAATATACATCATTATGTTGATGCGGTAAAATCCCTCCGCTGCTGTGTGTCTCTCCATGCTTGTACACATGCATCTGCATAGCAGATCTGAGCTGGGAGCATGGAGGGGTTTGTCTGGGGCTAAGCTGGCTGAGCATGGCATTATGATGCCATTTGTGCTCCGCTAGTCCACTATAGGGCTGAGATTATTATGCCAGCCAGAGGGCTGCTATAACAGGTGTACTCCCCGACAACCAGCCAGCGGATGTGCTGTTGCCCTGCAGACATGGACCCTAACTTTCCTCCTTGCCATTGTGGGTTGGGTAGAGGGTGATGGCTAAGAAGCAAATTTTAATATAAAAATGGCAAAATGCAGATGACACAGAAGTCCTTATATGCAGACTGCCATATCCCATGAGCCCCTATACCACAGGGCAGGTAATCTGGTGTTTGACCAACTGCAGCTTCCAGGTCCACCCATGACTGGCTCTTCCTCTTATGCAGACCTATGTGCCTTGCATCGGGCCTGCCTGGCTTAGTGCATTCCGGCCCCATGCTGTGTTTTGGGGCGAGTGGGTCAACACTTGTGTGGTCCAGTGTGCGCTTGTATTGGTGCATAACAGGCCTAATAGTGCATACAGGTAAGCAATAAGGCACAAAGGGGGTGTGTGAAAACCATGGTTTGCACACAGCCAGAGTAATGAGGCACAAGGCCGAACAGAGTTTCTTCAACCGCTGGCCATGTAAACCATGGTTTACACACATCCCTGAGTGCCTTATTGCTCTTATAAAAATTGGCTTCTTTTTACTTTTTTGCTAATGGTAAAAGCATGTTTACATGTAGAAAAATGGATTTACTTGAGCTTTGATAAAAATAGTTCTTCTGCCCACTGCAAGTAATGTAATTGATGATGTCATTGTATCATTGCCTACTTTATTCTTCCTGTTTTTTTCTCTGTTGTTCTCCACATTCCAGATATGGAATGTTTATCATGGAATGTTTACCATGGAATACATGCATTCAAAATTCTGCTCAGTTCCACTGCCTGAATGTTTCTCTCCCAACACACTGTACACACTGACAACAAAGGCCTTTGTTGCAGGCGGAGACTCAGTTGTCTCATAGTCAGAGCAAGAAGACGAGAGTTCCCTGATAAGCAGTTAAAGATAGAAGGGGATTTTTACTGTCAGCAAAGAAACAGTTGTAGTGAAACCTATAAACAATATTTATTGTTTTAATTTGTTTATGTATGTAAGAAGAGTGTGATAATCAGGGAAATAGCATTTAATTCATTTGTTTTATTTTATATTTAAGGTAGTTTTATTTTTAGGGCTCAGCTGAAGTTTTTACAGGGTAAAGGTAGCAGCCATGTTTGTGGAAGATCAGTTCTATCACTAGAGGGCTAACTGTAATGCCTGTGTTCCAAATGCCCATTGATCTGTGTTGCAGACTCCTCACTGCTGAGCAGTCCTTTTTTAACCATGTGTAAACCATAGTTTACACATAAATAAACCAATCAGATTACACAATTTTACCCTGCCATTTTAAAAATATGTTTAAATGCCATTTTGTACATTAAATAAACAGCTGTTGGCTGTAATAAAAATAATAAAAATTTTAGGCGCCTTTCAAAATTCAAAAGCGCTGCACAGTACACATGAAACAAAACATAATAAATACAAGTTAAAATCAGGAGAATACTGGAAAAGCTTTCCCCATAAAAAGTATTAAGTGCCTGCTTGAAACTCCCACCATCCTGCACTCCCAAAGCTGTCGGGCAGAGAATTCCAGAGGTCAGTGCCACAAATCCAAAAGCATGTGCACCAGATGGCTTTGAGTGACCCTTGGAATCTTCAGCCCCGTCAGCCAGCGGAGCTGTCGCAGGTGTAAGGAACCAGGAGCTCTTTCAAGTATTCAGGACCCAAACTATGAAGGGCTTTATGAGTCAAAAGTCCTACCTTGAAGGTGATCTGTCACTGAATAGGCAGCCAGTGCAGATTGTGCAGCACAGGGTGATATGGAATCTTCAGAAGCCCCTGTCAACAGATGTGCTGCCACATTCTGTAAGAGCTCAATAAAATTAAAAACTGAGCTAAGAGCATATCTTACTAGCATTTCTGTTATGGTGGAATACTATTTTTAAATTAATATTTAGAAAGAAATATGATTGTGAAATAGCACAGCAGTGGATTTTGCATTTCATAGGGTTATAAATCTCTCACTAAGCTGAAAATGACTTTTCGATCAGGGAGGTGAATGTAGTTCATGCTAAACTTCTCTGGCATCACAATATAGGAGACCTACACTGCAGCTGTTAGGTTTCAGTCCTGAATATTTGGCTGAGACTATATTACTTAAAGTATCTACTCATCTGCTGGTTCCAGCTGCTGTTTGATGTCCATTCTTCATGTGCTGAATATGACATGAGTGATCATAGTGTCCTTTTGAAAAGCTGGTCTGTTGGTTTTGGGACAATGAAACCATCTTAAACTGGTTTATCTTCTATCTAACTGGTTGTGCCTTACAGGTTGCAAGCAGCAAGAGATTATGAAGGACAGTAGAGGTCAGACTTTCAAAGAACTGGATTCATCCAAATCTACAAGGAGGTGGTGTAGTGGTTAAGGGCACTAAGCTGCAAACCTGGAAAACTGGGTTTGAATCTTATCAGTCCCCACTTGCATACTGTGTGACCCTGAGCAAGTCACTTAATTTCCTTGTGCTCCCAGATCACACCTGGAAACAAGTTCTGGCTTAGTGTGCCTTTCCTTGTTGAACAAGTTCTCCTTTCCTTTTACAAGATGTGCCTTCATCCAGTTGCATTCACTGCAGATGTCACCATCTGGAAGTACCAGATGCTAAATACTGAACTGCATCCACTTGCAACAATTGGACATGGTTTGCAGCAGCATACATCCAGATTTGAACAGATCTGCCTTTCAGGACTAGGTCAGGCCAGGCCATTTAAATGGTCTAGACTGATTTTGATTCTGGCTCCCAGGTTCCACAGATGGATGGCTTTAGAAGTAGTAGTAAAAATGTTATTCATGTAATATGAATTGGAAACTCAGTTGAGCAAGTTAATTTCCAATGAGATCCTCGTAGCACAACTTTATTCGTATATTATAATTACATAAGTTTAACTGTAAAACTTTTAGAAAAGATTTAATAAATTATCCATAGAACTTACAATGGTCACTTACAAGGCTGGCCTTGCTCTGGTGCTACTAAGTATGTACTGTTAGAATGGTGACTTAAAATTGTCACATAATTTAGGTGCTGCAACAAGGGCAACAGTGAAAGGGTGATCTTGATTTCAGATTGCCCCTCACTGATGCTGCCCTGTGTGCCCACACTGTTACTACCCTCAGAGCAGGATCCATGACACTGCATCGACAATTTCATCTCTACACAGCATTACTCAGAAACCACTACATCAGACACCAGTGCAGTCAGGATGGTGCCAGTGTGATTAATCTTATTATTTTGCAGGGGTGCTGTGCCTCTCACACCATGTCAGGAGGCTGTGCCCCTGCACTCCCCTCTTAAGGATTCTCAACTCTGAGATGGAACTGAGTTGGGGATGGGATGCAGAACCTTTGGGGAAGGTGCGGGGTCCCAGTTGGACTTTACAGTGGCATGGCGATGTTGTCAGTATCGACCACCTGGCTGTAAAGTTGTCGCTGTGGCGACAGTATACCTCAGGGCATGCTCACCCGGAGGAGGTTATATAGTTGTGGGAGGGGGGGGGCAAAGCCTCCCTGCAAAAACGACTGTTTCCCAGGAGGGTGCGTTGGCACTGTAACTCCCAGGAAACATGATGCCTGGTGCTCTAATGTCAGTAGCGTGTTGCCTGTGCCTTAATTGGTGTCGACAACATGCTTTTTGCTCTGACATGGGTGAACCCCTGCTGAGAACACCTGATGTACAGTGTGCTTGGGCATACTGTATCAGGACAGGATAGCTCCTTTGAAAATGCATGTACACCTATGGGCTTGAAAATCCAGGAAGTTCCATGGTTCCATTATGGAACCACTTCATTTCCTTTTAATTTTCACATTCCAAAGAGGCTAATTTTTTGGAAATTTTGTTGGAAATTAGTTTGCCAATTTCAAAGTAATGAATTTGGAATTTACATAAAACACCATTTTAAGATGCATTATTTGCCTACAAATAGCAAAAAACTACAATGATTTAATTACGAAACTTAGTTTTATTAGAGCATGGCACAACAAATGGCATTTGGTGGTTGCAGAATATTTTGTTTTATTTCTAAATTATAAAGGTTTAAAGTTTGGAAATCATGCACATGCATGTGCCATGAAAAAGTGCTGAAAAAATGCAGCATTTGTTTCGAGTTAAAATTTTGCATGAGCAAAACTTACAGAAGAAACAAAAATACTTAGCTCTAAAGGTTGACAGTTGTGTGCTTTTTCAGAAGGCAGTCTAATGAAAAATCTAAGATAACTTTAAAAAGTTAGAATTACATTTTAATTAGAAAAGAAATGTGTGATTATTTGGAAAATATTCATGATGGACTTCAACAAATTCCATGCATGCATAACAGATGACCCATGCACTTGGTAACACATGAGCAAAAAAAAACACAAGAAAAAAATTGAAAAGCAGAACCAAAAATAGAAAACATTTTTTTTTTTTTTTTGTTCCTTAGATACTTGTTGAACTGTAAAACAGTCATGGATACATGGAAATTGTTGGCAGATAAGGACCGCTAGCTCCATCTACCCTGCCCGAAACCCTACACTTGTATGCAGTCACTAACCCTAAGTCATCACTCCCTCCCCATTCAGTGTCCTCTTGTGCTTGTCCCAGGCATGTTTAAACCCCTCCACTGTGCTTGCCCCCACCATCTCTTGTGGCAGACTGTGCCAAGCATCCACCACCCTCTATGTGTGAAAAACTTCCTCACATTACTTAATCTACCACCCTCCAATTTCATATTGTCCCCTCGTTCTGATATCTTCTAAATTGGAAAAGATCCTCTACTTGCATGTTGTTTATCCCTTGAGGTACTTGAAGTTTCTATCATGTCCTCCTTTCTCTCTCTCCTCCAGTGAGTACATACTGAGGACTCTTAGTCTCTCCTCATATGTTTTGTGATGCAAGCCATGCACACCATCTTTATGGCCCTTCTCCTGGATAGCCTCCCACCTTATCTATGTCCTTACGCATGTATGGTCTCCAGTACTGTACACAGTACTCCAAGTGAGGCCTTTCCAGTGTTTTAGACAATGGCATCAACACCTCCTGTCTCCTGTTAGTAATGCCTCTGCCTATGCACCTCAGCATGCCACTGACCCTCCTGCAGCCTTTGCACACTATTTTGATACCTTAAGGTCATCAGATATGATAACCCTAAGTCTCTTTCCTCTTTGGTGACAGTCAGCACCTCTCCCCATTCTGTAGCTCTCCCCAAGGATCCCCCTACCCAGGTGCATTATCTTGCACTTTTTGAATTAAACCTCAGTTACCACACCTCCAATCATCTTTCAAGCTTCTTCAGGTCCCTCTTCATTTCTACACCCCTTCTGGAGTATCTACTCTGTTACATATCTTGGCAAATAGGCAGACCTTTCCTTCCAGCCCCTCTGCAATGTCACTACGAAGACATTGAACTGGACTGGTCCCAGTACTGATCCCTGTGGTACTCTACTGGTCACCTCCCTGGATTGGATCCCATTTACCACCACCCTCTGTCTTCTGTCCGTCAGCCACTTTCTAACCCAATGTATCACCTTTTGCCCCATGTCCAGACTACTCATCTTGTAAACCAGCCTTCTGTTTGGGACAGTATCAAAGACTTTGCTGAAATCTAGGTAAGCAATGTCTACTGCCCCTCTCTGATTCACTTTCCTACTCACCCAATCAAAAAAATCTATCAGATTTGTTTGACAAGACCTTCCTGCTATGAATCCATGTTGCCTCAGATCCTGGGCACCACTGGATTCTAAGTGTCTCACTATCCTTTCTTTCAGCAGTGTATCTATGGTCTTCTCCACCACTGAGGTGAGGCTGACTGGCCTGTAATTCCCTTCCTCCCTATTGCCACTTTTGTGAAGTGCGACTACATCGCCCTTCTCCAGTCCTCTGGAACCATGCCTGTGTTGTGGACTCTGTGAACAGGGTGGCCAAAGGAACTACTAGTTCCCTCCTCAGCTCTCTTAATATCCTCAGGTGTATGTGGTCTAGCCCCATGGCTTTATCCACCTTCAGCTTTGTGAGTTCATTCAGAACTCTCTCCACTGTGAATGGACTGGTGTCCACTTCTCCCCCATTACCTCTTCTCCCCAACTGTGGTTCTTGATCCCTCCTCCTTAGTGAATACTGAACAGAAGTATTTGTTCAGTATTTATGCTTTATCTAGATCCTCCCTCCTTATAATCTTCCTCCTTATCCTCCCTTTGAGCCTCACCATCCTGCCCCTGGTTTTCTTCTATTGCTGATGTACCTATAGAATGTCTTGTCTCCTTTTTTCACAGTCCATGCTAAACCCTCCTCTGTCTGTGCCTTGGCTCTCCTAACAGCTTTCCCTGCTTCCCTTAGACATTCAGCGTACACCTCCCTGTCCTCCTCCTTTAGGGTTCCTATGCTTCCAGAAACTTGCTTTTTAGCCCTTACTTTGTCTGCTACCTCTTTAGAGAATCATACTGGTATCCTTCTTCTTTTCCCTTTGGTCACTATTGTAATGCATTGGTTAGTTACCTCCACTATGGCTCCTTTAGTTTCCCCAATGTTCCTCCCTCCCTCCATTATCTCTCCCTTTTCAGGGCTGCTCTTAAACTTCTACCCATTTCATTGAAATCCGCCCTCCTGAAATCTAATACTTTCCGCTTGTGGGGCTTAATTGAGTCCCTGTATCCATGCCAAACCACACCACATGGTGGTCGCTGGATCCCAGCTGCCCTTCCACCTGAACTCCTTCTACTCTGTTTCCATTGGTCCATACCGGGTCCAGAATCGATTTGTCTCTGGTTGGCTCATGCACCAGCTGTCTGAGTCTAACCCCTGCAGGGATTCCAGGATGGCCATGCTTCTGGCTGAAGCAGCTGCCTGGGTGATCAATATACATCCGAATATGAAATCCCCCATCAGCAGAATTTCACCTTAAGCTTCCATGTCATGCATTTCCTTCATTAGCACCCTGTCTACTTCTCCCTCTGTGCTGGAGGTCTGTAGATCACCCAGTACGTATTGCTGTGCCATTCCCTGGTTCAAGGGTGACCCACATTGCCTCGGCCTCCCCTGTCTTCCCTGTACTCCTGTAGACTTTATGCTTTCTCTAATGTACAAGGTCACCCCCTCACTTTTTATCTTCCCTGTACTTTCTGAACAGTGCATAGCCCCATACATTGATGTCCCAGCTGTGATTAGCAGAATACCATTTTCTGTTATTGCTGCTACAGTAGTAATACAGACATTGCCAGCTATTTCAAATATTTTGTGAAATTTCTAAAGAGTTTCTCTCTGCTGTCCCTACTGTAGAAATGGAGAAAGCATTAGATATATCTGGAAATATCACATAAATTTCGGAAATAGCTGGCAGTGTCTGTAAGCTGCTATTATATCAAGGTCTGCATCCGTCATCAAGGCTTCCAGATCTGGAACCTTATTTCCCAGACTACGGGCATTTGTGAGCATTACCTTCCATGTTTTATATCCTGCCCTCCCTCTGTTCTTGTTCTTTCTCCTTGCCTGCTTTCCACAGTTTCTTGTTCATGTGCTCTGCCCCCATCCCCCTTTTGCATGCTTTGCCTGCCTGCTCCTCACTATCTGTTTCAGTTGTTTCTGTTGTCAACTTGTGTTTTGCATGCTACCATGGGGCAGTGTTCCTAAGCCACCTGTCCCTCCTAACTCTCCTCCTTGGCCAGTTTAAATGCTCTGTGCTGAAGTATTCCAACTTCTCACCAAGAAGTGAGTTCCTTTCTGGGCAGATGCAGGCCATCCTTCTAGTATAAGCTGACATCTGCCCAGGTGGCACCCCAGTCCCCTATGAAACCAAATCCTTCCCTTCCACACGTCCTTCAACCAGGTGATGAAGGCTTGGATGTTGAGTGCCTAGCCTCCCTGTGCCTTGGACAGGTAGCACCTCCAAGAATGAGATGCAACAGGATGCCTGTTTCAGGTCCTCCAGCTTCCTGAAATCCTCCTGGACTCTGGCTAGCTCCACCCTTCTCCCGCCAGGTCATTGGTCCCAGGTGGACAATGGCATCCACTCCTCCCTCCTGGCTAATGCCCTAGTGATCCTATGGATTCACTTCCCATTCCTCCATGCAGCACTTCCTGGGATGCATTGACCTCCCTCCCCCGCTGGGTGTTCCTAACTTTTCACATCCTGGACAATAGAGTCCCCACAGGAGAAGCTTCCCCCTCTCCTCTGGGATTCCCTGTCCCTCTTCCCTGGGGCTCCAGCTTCGAGGTTCTGACCATCATCCCTGGTACCAACTGTGGGCACCTGTGTTGGGCATCCCATTCTTCAAAACAAGCGTAGAAGTTATTCAGCTGGACCAGTTGGAGAATGTGCTCACTGACCCCAGGTCCACCGTGGTCCAGTCACACTTCTTTCTGGGCATCCTATGAGGTTCATGTTGTGGACCCAGTGGTCTCTGGGTGGGAGTGGATGACACCTGTAGCCTGACCAACTCTGCATGGAGACAGGCAACTTCCTCCCTCAACTCAGAGAGGTGCCTGCAAATAGGGCAGCATTGCAGCCTCCAGAATGTCTCCCTGAGACTACTGCTCACAACCACTGCCCCACCCCTCCCATCATGACTGTTACCCTTCTCACTCTTCTGCCTGCTTATACCTCCTAATTGCTATCTGCTATTTCCTAACCCCTTCCTTCTTCTGTGTACTAACCCTTTGTTTCCTTTTCCTTCTCTCCTCTCTCTCTCTTCTTCTGTAGTGACTTACAGCTTCTCTCTTCTCCTCTTGTATGTGCCATTGTGGATCTAGTTGCTAGCTGCACCATTTGTACTTCTGCCTATATACAAGCTAGGCTAATGCTTGTGCTGTGCTGCCTAACTGTTACTGTGTCTTTTAAGTAGGTGTGGCTTGGCCTACCACTATAAAGTTAGAACACCTGGGGTGGTTGGGGAATGGGGTGGGTGGGGGTTGTTCCTTTGGTGCTCGGTGTCTATAAAAATCAGATAAAAATACTTTCTTCTGTAAACTACAGAAGAATTACATAAAACCTGTTAAAAACACAGAAGTTACCTGGAATCTGTTACCAAACACAGACACTTCCTGAAGTGTAGCAGCAAAAGAAATCCTCAAAAGCAGACTGTGGAAAATCACTTTAGCAAAATCAATTAAGTCCTATACACAGAAAACATGTTTAAAGCCATGAAACATAAGGAAAAGTTGAGAACATGACTGAACAAATGTTGCACATGTTTTATACTACAATTAAAGGCATAAATCAACAAAAAATGAGAAAATTATAACTAATCTCTTATCGCCTGAATCGCATAGTGCCCTCAGGGCCTTGTGTGTAAAAGTAATGGCTTGTCTCCTTTGTAGGTCCTGCACTAAGAAATTAAGCCTCATCTCCCTTTGCAGGGCCCACATAAATCAAGTTGTATGGTATTATACTTTTTCAGAAAGTAAGAAATTCATTTTAAAATATATGTTAATGCATACATTTGGATTGCAAAGTCACAGAAGGAGTTAAATGTGATGCTAGGGTTTGCAACTCTAAAGCCCACCCCTTCCCTACTCTAATGGCACATGGCCAATATACAGGTCAGGAGCTATGCCAAATGGGTCTGCTGCTTCAAGCTACTGGTCTTGGGTCATATGCCGTGTGTCCAAGTGGTGCAACATGGGTATAAGCTGCAGGACCATGCCTCACAGGTGTGCTGCTTCAAGTTATCAGTCTAAGGCCATTGTCCATGGGCCTTCTGCTTTGCATAAGGCTGCACAATCTAAGATACAGTTCTGTACCCTATGGTTCTGCTGCTTCACATAGGGTCCTGCATAAAACAAGCTCAGATACAGGATTGTGTCCCATAGGTCTACTGCTTTGGTAAAAGGCCTGAAGATTTGGGTCATGCATCATGGGTCTGCTCCTTTAACCCTACAAAGCAAACTAAAGTTACGGGGCCATGCCTGTTGAATCTGCTTCTATGTTTATGGCCCTCCATCAAATAATGCACATATGGGGCACATATGGGGCAAGACCCCAGACCTGTGTGGCATGGCTCTGACCTGCAGCTTGGCCTTGAACCATGAAGGTAGAGGACTGGGGAGAGGGTGTGTGTTAGGGTTGAAATACCCTAATGCTCAATTCTTTCCTTTCTCAGGATGTTTAAAAAATCCTAATGTTCCATTTCCTTCCTTTCTCAGCTTTGTAATACTAATGCATGAATTAGCAGTTTTTGCAATGAATATATTACAGGGATGGCCCTCTTCTTCATAGAAAAGGCCATCAAATATTTCCCCATATCGGATAGTACTTAAGTGCCACATGTAACTAATCAACCACTACCACATTATTACCAAACATACAAATATGTTAGTAACACTGTAATGCCTGAGAACACACTATAACAAATGTACTAAAAATACCACCAACAGCCTGAGTCTGGTTCAGTTTCAGCTGGTTTCTATCTGTATCTCCCCACCCCGATGAGGCTGAAATTAAGTAGAACTGCCTAGTCCTCCTTTCCAGGTTAACAAAAACTAAAAAAATAAAACAAACAAATAAAGAAATAAAGAGCCTTTTGCAACCTCATTAAAACATGGAACAACCACCTTCAGAACATATTAATAACACATGACACAAACACCTTATTTCCTCATGAACAACATTACTAATTAACATATTACAAAACACAGCAGTAACCATTTAAGCCATTTACAAAAAAATAAATAAATAAACCTCACAAACATGTAAAATAAACCATACTAACAGAGGAGAGAAAAGTAAGTGCCTCAGCTGGGACTTGAACCCAGGCTGCCTGGAACACCATAGCAGTATTCCGGGTGGCCTGGGTTAAGTCCTAAACAATTGCTTCTTCTCTGTTGTATGTGTTCCATAAATATACACCCAAAACCTATGCGATTAAAAATGTAAAATAAACCATTTAAAACCTTCACATCTCCAGTCTAAAACACACAATTCCATTTCTCTCAAACACACAGCATCACATTGAAATGCAATCAATAGCCATGACACCCCCAAAACCAAAGGCACAACCTCTAAGAACATCCTAAATATAACAAAAAGTGGAACATCAGCACATAATAAAGAACAAAATTAAAACCTTGCAAAAAAAAAAAATAAGTGAATAAACACAATGTATTCACTAGCTCCTCTAACCGTGTGCTGAATGGGCTGTTCTCAGTGATGACTCAACACAGCACTTAAGAGACTGCCCATGAATCCTCCTACTCCATTTTTCCATAGAGCTTTTTCCTTGACCAGTTCGTCTGGTGGCATAGATCCAGCCCCATCACTGTCCTTCTCGGATTTACTGATTATCTACCACTTGCACAGGACCTTATTAAGGGCAGCCAGCGTGAGAGCCAGTGGGGGCAGCTTGGATGTCTGGCAGGCATTTTCCTTGTACTCCTATTTTTATCACCAGGGTGCTGGCATACAATGATGCTGCCATTCACACATGCATTTGCTTGCATGTTTGACAGGCATCCAGCAGTAACCCACTCCTTTTGGATGCTCCCAGTTGTGCTGCCAACTGGTCTGCACAAGCGACAGTCAAGTTGTGGGAGCAGCATCCCCATCCCTGAGGAAGGAGAGCAGTCCTTGAGACATTCAATCTTTCTTCCCCCAGTTGCCCCTTGACAGCCTGTGCCCATTCCTGAACACACATATCTGGGGTTGTGAGTGGTACTGCCAGCATTGTAATGACAAGCCAGCTCTCCTCCTCCTTTTTAACTTTGAAACCCCTGATGGTCCTGCACACAAAGCCCACATGCACATGCAAATGCACATGAGCATATGTTACCACATGCATTTACACAAATGCACATGAATACAACAGCGTATATGGACACCCACCCATGAGCACCTACAAAATTGCACATGCACACAATAACCAAAAAAAACACTTGTGGTAAAACTCAACCTGCACATAATTCAAAACCATTTTAATGAAATATTTAAAACATCTGTAGCAAAGTCCCATATACAGTATTTATAAAATATTACCATGTTGGGAATAACAAGCTCATACAGGCCCCTCACCCTTTTAGATCATGGCTTCTAAAGCTTGATAGCCCTTCAATGGTAATATTTCTTTCCTTGCATATGACACTTTCCTATCAATATTTTCTATATACTGTATAATTTATATATAAATGATGTTTACTGTGCGCTTGTGTTTAACATTTTCTGTGGAAAACTGTGCTAGTTCGTAAATGTTAGCAGTTTTATACACCATTAAATAACTGTGCAGTAAATCTAGGAAGTAAAAGTGTGAGACAGTGTGGTTCCAGTGGTTAGAGCACAAAACAGTGGAACATAAAATCCCAGGTTTGTATTCTACTCGGCCACTGAATCACTAGTAAATTCTGAGCACATAATCTAGCCTCCCTGCACTTCATCCCTCCAGATGACAAACTTAAGAAACAACAGAAATCCACTGATTGCAAGGCATTCCATCTTTGTTGAAAAATACATGCTAAAAAGGAGACTGTGCCATTTATACATTTAGTGCAATTCATAGCATGGTAAAGTTATAGGACAGCATATGCAAAACATGATCAATATGCCCTACAAAGTCCTTCACCTGTGAGCAAAGTCGAGTAATCTAAGGGTGGTTTATTCAAACATGCTAAGAGCAACATTTGCTAGAGCAAATGACATTTGACTATACCTGAGAAAAGCACTATGGAGGCACTAATTACAGTGCTATTACAAAGTAAAGTCCACTGCAAGCCTGTTAAGGGATCCTACCAGAGATAATGAACAGGCACTCTACATTTCCAGGAATATAGCATCTGTCTGGATGCTACAGCAAGCTCAGGATGGCCAAGTCTAGGAGGTGCTGCTGGGCACAGCATGAGCATGACCGTCAAAGGAGATTGCCAGGTTCTGCCACTGCAGAGACTCCTCATGGTGGGCTGAGGAGTCTGCTATCTTACAAGGGGTCATGCTCATACACTTGGGCTACAACATGTGAGAACAAGTAGTGGCATGGGCTGCCATTAGGGGAGGTAGGAGGGAAATAATAAGGGTGTGAAAACCCATACCCTTATCATGATGATTACTGTGAATGTCTCAGAACCCGTGTTATGAATTCCTACTGTGAGCTGGGCACATGGGGTTAGCAGAGCAAGGGGCTGGGTGGTCATCATGGCGGGGACTCCCAAGCCTGTGGACTGGTGGGGCAGTAATGGAGGACAAAAAGCTAGAGTATAAATAGAAAAAAGAATGTCATGCACACATTATGCTCTGTGCTTTACATGCTTTGATAACCTTCATAGTAATTTTATGTGTTTATTTGAAAGGTCCACAGCTGGTTGCTCTCTAGTAACATGGCCTCTGCAAAGACATTAACTAGGTCAACACTATCAGCAAGTTAGGGCCTTCACATGGATTCAAATGTAGCATTGTTCCATTTATTGTTACCCACCTTTGATGTCAATGCATTCAAGCCCTAGCTTCACTGTCCAGAGCAAACTACTTACTGTAGCACTTTACAAACCTCAGCTTCCAGTGTACCAATTATATTACTAACTTCAGACGGAAGGAGCAAAGCAGTTTCCATGTAGCACAGGCAGTTTGCTCCATGCAGTCTGAATATGCTGACCCTGGAGTACTATTTGGAAAAAATTTCCTCTTGGAGGCCAGTTGTGTTGTTCAGTCCCAGGAGATGAATCGCGATCACTGTTACAACAAGTAGTCAGTGTCTGTCTAGCCAACATTATTATGAATTGTTTCAGTTGCATTATACAGGCTGTACATATAGCAGCCACGGAGCCCTTTCTCTGCAGTTTCTTTCTGCTTTCTTCTACTGTAATCTTTATTTTCATGACAGTTTTGCAGAGATCCATAATAATAAGTGACTGCTAGCAAAGTGTGGAGGCTTTCTAAAAGCAGATTAATTCAAGAACAAAGAACAGAGGATGAGATGAGGAATAAGACTGAAATTATATACTGCATGGTGATTTGGACCAGCCATAGCAGCTTGCTAAGGTTCTACATTATACAGCTGTGTTTTTTTTTTTCCTACGGTCTTGGAAGGTATTAATTGTCTTGCCCTGAAATCTGGGGCTATGTGATAAATGAGTGTGAGATTAACCCACATTCCTCAGCATAGCCGAGTCTATCTTCTGTATTTAAACTTCCAAACCAGTGAGCAGTAGCTGATAGGAGAGGAAGCTGATGTGAGTGGTAGACTGGCAGGTGTCCAGCTAGTCTCACTAGCCAATTATCAAGTGAGCTAGAACAGGTAAGATAGTGGTCTGAATTTGGTGGTATGTTAACAGGGAGGATGGAAGCACAATTATACAATGGCAAGAAAGGATCCTGGCTTCAGTTGGTCAGTTGGCCACCACAGCAGGAATGTTATCCTGGCATAACATCCCAGCTGTGGTATAACCAACTGTCAACGTATCACAACACATCAAAACAGAGATCACTACTCAGCAGCTGTCAAAGACCAGCCTGTCAGAAATAAGCAAAAGATAAAAGCAGGCTCATGTCAGCATTTCCTAAGCTAAATTTCAATTTCTACAAATAGGCAACAATAGACCAATGGTTCTCGGAGGAGAAAAAATGATGAACCAGAAAGAAAAAGAAACGAAGGCATGTTGAAATCCCTGACAACCAGCTCGATCAAATTGAATGTGACAGGAATGAACCATCCACAAAGCGGCAAATTGTGTGAGCCATTAATGTCTTAAATGACTGGATCAAAGAAATATGTACTGAACTTGACTTAGCAACAGTAAGTGAAAGTGGCTTAAATCAAATCTTACGTAAGTTTATGCCTCAGTAAGAACCAGTAAAGGAGCCCACTATGGCATAAGTATCTTCACTGGGTTTAGATTGGGGCTCAATCATTACTAAATGAGCACCCACTGGCAAGAAGCATTAACATAATAAGCAACACAGAATTTCAGAGCTTGAATAACATATTTACAGCTCAAATCAAAAGCCTGAGATGTGAGGGAAAAGACAAGCCCCAACACCACGCTCCCTCATGGAGACAGACCTGTAATTTCTCAGACAATCTGAGGCGCTCAACACAGAAACCTCTGAAGGACTTCTATGCCATGTCTGGCTAGAGGTTCAGTTGCATTGCCAGACATGGGTGCAAGGGGCAAAAGACAACTGCAGTCCTCCAGTTTGATTTCAAAAAAAAGCAGAAATAGGGACTTCTGGTTCCGCCATGGCACTGAGTGACAGCTAAGCGATCATCTCTCTGCCTCGCCTGTCCAAACAACCTCCATAAAACCCAGAACAAAAACTTAAAATTCCACAAAAATGTCGGGAGGAGGTCCACAAAGAGACCGAGGAGTGAGATCTAAAGCGCTGCAGTCCAGATTCGAAAGGGATGGTGAAGATTCGAGACCAAGTTCCCCTACGCACCTCCAGCCAATCTAGGGCCGCCATGGCGCCAAAAACTATGAGACTGATGAAGAAGTGGAGCATCTGTCCAGAAACCGCTACGAATCTCTAATGAAAGAGTTAAAAGAAATGCAAGTGGAAAATAAAGCGAATTTAAACAGCTTAATCAGAAACTCTTGATGGTGGAGGTCGGGTTCAGGAAGCTGAGGACTGAATTTCCAACGCGGAGGATGGCCTGCAATCTCTAGGCGCAGTGTTTGCCTTTGTAGCCATGCTATATACATACAGAACAAAATGTGTAAACTTGGAAAGCCGATCCAGGCGAGATAACCTACATCTTTATGGTCTGAAGGAAGGCACAGAGGAAGGGACATGGTAGAGTTCCTGACTGACTTGTTGAAAGATGTACTCAAATTACCACTAGGCTAAAGTTGAAAATTGGCGTGCCCACGGTCTCCCCAAGCCCAAAGCCCGACTACCAGACCCAGATCAATAATTATTAAATTCCGAGTTATCGTACTAAGGAAGATGTACTCCGCCGAGCATAGGGAAAAGAGGTCAAATATCTTGATTCACGTTTATTTTAAACCAAGATTATCCACCTATTACACAGAAGCAATGTATGGAATACATCCACTCATCAAACTCCTTAGGAATAAACAACTGCAGATTCAAACACCTTATCCAGCGAAATTGAGAGTTTTCTGGAAGGAAGGAACTGAATTATCCGATTCTCCGCATGAAGGTCGGTGAAGCGTTACCATAAGGGTTTGTGGTTCCAGCATTTACAAAGGCTACCCAGCCCAGAGAAAGGAGCCTACAGAGGAGTGGCACATCATTCCCTGAGGAAAAATAGGGCAGTGAGCAGCAATATTACCTCACCAGCTTTACATGAGTTCAAAGAATTAATGAAGAAACTGCCAGGAATTTCAGAAAGGGATCTTGAGTCTGCAGATGGGTGAGAGAATACCTCTAAACACTGTTTCCTTTTGGAACTCGGACTGTTTAGGCGAGAATCGTTGACCTGTTGTTTAGCTATAAATATCCTCAGTAAAAACTTCCAATGCCCTGACTTTCGTTGCCCCGGTGGAGTTTTCTAAGGCCTCTCGGTCCAGGCTCAGACCTTGGCCACCATTTTGGGAATGATCCTGGCCCTCTCCCTCGTTTCCATTTTCCTGATGTCTGGCATATGATTTTGGTCAGGAGATAGTGAGATAATCCCATCTGTGTTTATATTACACCTCCTTTAAAGTATACAGCTATTGACCAAGAACCTGCTTAAGATTTTATTCCTACGATTTCCCAAGGCTCTGGTCCAGTGACTTTCCTATTTTATTTTCTTTTGCTCAAGGGGTTTGTGGTCGGAATACAGAAGCCCAGCCGTGCTGCTTGAGTATCTAGTCTAAATAGCACGAATGAACTTTGGAAAGCGCACATCCTCTCGAACTATGGACATGATAAATATTCAGAAGTACCTATTTTGTAGGGGTGATAAATTGAGCACTGGCTTGGGGGTAATTTAAAATCCACCGAATAGGGGCGAGCCTTTGTAAACTGGGTCGGTCTATATTATTTTGAATCAAATGAAGAGGATAGCGAACATGGGCCTGGATGCAGCGGGGAAAGATTTTCATTTGACTTTTGGTCCTGGTTAATATGTAATTAGTCTGCCCTTTGGAGACTAAAGTCCCCAAGATGTAGGATGTGTATTATTTCTTCTTCCTCGGGAGGGGAATGGATTATTTTAAAGGGTGATAATCTCACTTAACGGACCCCAATAGTTTATGGAAGCATACAAAATTGCCACCTTCTTATTTTCACCCACCTCGTATACACAAAAACCCCTAGTGGTGTACTTCCTGTGGGTGAGATCATTATAAACACCACCGTGAGGTACACCAGGAGAGGGAGTTCAAAGGCACAATTCCCTTCCTTTTCTCCTCGTTCGGGGGACGAGGGAGGGAATGGGGACAAGGAGGTGAGGAGAAGGGATTGGGGACTCAGCGGGCATAAGCGGAAGGAGTTTTACACCTTCATACGGCCACTGGTGAGGCAGTACAGCTATGATGGCCGTATATAAGCGAATACCATAATTCAGGTGCCCTACAAAACAAGGGCCCAGGAAGAGTTCCCCTCTTGTCTGAGGGATTCTGTAGCACTCTTCCCCCACCAATACCATCTGACAGGTGGGATAAGAGGTCACCACATTTGTTTGACCTCCTACCTTGGAAACCAGTTAAAAATGACTATGTTAGTGCACTGTTCACACAAACAGTTACAGTTTGTTGTTTAGATCAATTATGTATATTATGTTGTTGCTGTTACAATTTTTTTTTGGGTCAGCAGAAATAGTATTAGTGATCTACCTTGCACCGGGAAAAGGGTTTTTGTCAAAGGGACTGAGCTACTGTCACTTGGCCACAATGGGTTATACTATATGCTCATATAATGTTCATGGCCTGTCTGGGCGATTAAGCGTTCAAGGTATTATCTTATTTGAAGCGCTCTGGAACCGATGTCTCTCTACTTCAGGAAACCCATTTGTCACATGAGGAACATGAGAAGTTTAAGCGTTTGGGTTTTCCCAGGTTTACTCTTCATCTTTTAAGGGGGCATAGGAGAGGAACAGCCATATTAATTCTTCCCAGGGTGCCATTTGAATGTCAAGATCAACTGAGCGACAAGGAAGGGTGATATGTCATGCTCAAAAGAAACTAAATGGTAAACTCACCACCTTTGCCTCAGTATACTTTCCCCAGCCACTGAGTTTAAAGCCTACCGTGCCTTCTTCCTCCCTCGTGTCTCAATGGGCCGAAGGTACAATTGTATGTGGGGAGACTTTAACTTAGATCTTTCTGCAGCTGGAAGTGGAGGTAAGTCAGTGGGGAAAAAACAAGAGAACTAGTAAAACTGCTTAGTGAATTGGGGTTTGTGGACACATGGAAACATTTAAATGGATCAGCTAAACATGCCACCTTTTTCTCACAGGTCCATTCTAGCTATACCACAATTGACTATCGTTAATCTCAAGAGCAATTAGGGTTGGAGTGTAGGACATGGATGGGTGATTTTATTTTGTCAGATCATGCTCCAGTCTTTCTTAGACTAGATTCAGATAATTTTAGGAAAAACACTATGTGGAGGCTTAACCTCTCCCTGCTTCACAGCAAGGACAACATTCATACCTTGGAAGAGATTATCAAACAAGCTTGCGGAGAATACTGGCTGTCCTGAGACTGATATTTCAATTTTATGGGATACCATTAAGGCGATTTGCAGGGCAACTTTATCGAACTATCAGCTCGAAACAAGCGAGAGGAACAAAAACAAAGCGCCTTGACAGCCCAGATACAAAATTAGAGCTCCAACAGATTTCCAGACCAACCCCAAAACTTCAAAAGAAATTAAAAAGCTTAAGCAAGAACTGAATGCTGTACTAGATTATAAAATCGAGCAGAAGCTATTGTTTCTCAAGCAGAAAGTACTATGATGGAGGCCTCGCTCCTTGAAATTGTTGGCTGGTCATCTCAGACAACAAAGTGCTAAAGCACTAATATCTACCCTCGGGCCATCTCCCAACATCCGCCTTGCCATACGGTGGAGAAAATATCAAATACCTTACGTTCAGTACTACACACAGTTATCGCAGTCCCGACTCAGGAGAAGAAGGAACAAATAAAATCCTTTTTGGCAGCCCTTCAGTTGCCAAAACTGCCCTAAACATCTGGGTCAAGGCCTGGTCACCCCATAACAACCAAGGAAATAGAAGCAGAGATAGGGAGATTGAAAACATTTAAGTGTACGGGACGGATGGCCTCCCGGTAGAATTTTATAAATCTCTCAAAGGGTAATTACCCCTCTTTCCAGACTGTTTATTAATATCCCAAGCCCTGAAGGAAAATCCCCATCCTGGGACCAAGCAATTATATCTGTCATTCAAAAGCAGGCAAGGACCCTACCCTACCCAGCTTCTACGCCCTATCTCGGTATTAAACACAGATAATAAAATATTTACCTCTGTGTTGTGCATGAGACTAAAGCAATTGGTCTCCACTTTAATCCATCAGGATCAGTGTGGGTTTATCCCAGGTTGCCAGGCCTCTAACAATATTGACGCACCATTTATTTGATTGAACATGTACAAAATTATAAATCCGTGACCCTTTTAAGTTTAGATGCTGAAAAAGCATTTGACAGAGTGTCTTGGCAATTTTAAGAGGGTCCTTGCTGCCTTTGATTTTCCCAGAAATTCATCAACCTTATTTTCAAATTCTCTTTGAACCCCAGGCATATATACACTCAAATGGTCATATTTCCCACAATTTTCCCCTCCATAGAGGGACCAGACAGGGTTGCCCAGTCTCTCCCTGTTATTTGCCTTATACATAGAACCTTTGGCCTAATATATCAGGTTGGCAGAGGATGTGGAGGTATCAATCTGGGGCATAAAGAACACAAGTTGGCCCTTTTCACCGACGATGTACTGGTATATCTTACAAATACAACCAAGACCCTTCCAGCCCTTTTTCACAAGCTTGAAATGTTTTCTGCTTCATCTGACTACTCTCTGAACATGACCAAAACTGAAACACTCCATTCAACTATTCAGTTCCTACGCTCATACGTAGGCAGTTTCTATTTAAATGGGATCTCCCCTCAATAAAATACTTAGGAATCCAAATATCAGTAGATCTTAGCCAATTATTTAAAAACAACTACACTCCGTTGATTAATAATATTAAAAAGATATTAAAAGGTGGAATATAATTCCACTGTCATTCTATCCAGGACTCAGGCAATAAAATTAAATGTTTTGCCACGTTTGTTATACTTTTTCAATCAATACCATGTGTTATTCCTATCACGAGACCTTAAGGCCTGGCAACAAATGTCTACAGCTTTTATATGGCAAGGTAGAAAACCACGATTTAAGCTTCAGGCATTACACCTTCCTAAGTCGCGAGGGTGGAATTGCATTTCCTAATTTTTCTACATACTGGAACTCTGCGCCAAATGAGATGCGCACTGCTGTGGGGCAATAAGTATTATGGCGCTCACTGGAAACAAATTGACTTAACTAGAGATTTACGGTATCCATTACCTGCCACAATATTCTCAAGTACTTTATTAAAACAGGCCCTACTAGGTACACAAGGGAGCATCCGTTCCATCTTGGAGGGGATGGAGGAGGGACACCCTGGAAGAATATTAAGGAGCATGCATGGAAATATAAGTGGTTTATCACTAATCCGGACTTTCCACCTGCCAAGGACTCAACCTGGTATACAACTCAAGTAAATAGGGGACTCTTTGCCCCTGGCAGCTCATTAGGCAAAATGCCATAATATCATTTGAGGAAGCTAAGTCAAAATTTAGATGGGAGAGGGAGAAAGATTATGTTACTTTCAAATTAAAGATTTACGTAAACTCCCAGTATAGGCGTACTCAATCCCGTTCTCAGATATTAGAGGATACAACCCCATATATACAAATTTTTAATGCTATGGGGGTGACCATGCAATATCCTATATATATAAATATTTAGTGTCCTTGCAGGAGCACATGCTGGAGCCTCTCAAGGTTAAATGGAGCAGGACCTTCATCTCCCTTTATTACAACCGCAATGGGCTAGGATCTGGCAGATGACCTGGTTCACCGCTTCATCCCGAATTGGCGTGAATCGCCTGGAAAGTTCGGACAAGGTTTTTAACACCCATCTACTGGCCAAAAAACCCTAACCTTCCCTCAGATTGTTGGAGGCATGCGGGACAGAGGTGGCAACCCATGCATGTATTTTATTGCTGTCCAAGCTTCAACCCTTCTGGTCATCTGTCACCCAGCACATCTCTAATATCTTAATTCTTGATGTACCTTTAACATCTCAGAATTTGGTCCTGGGTATTCCCAGGTCTCTTAAACAAAAGATATGAAATACATGTGGTCTATACTGCTGGTTGCGGCCTACAAGGCTATAACCAGGAGATGGCTACAAGAGGAACCCCCTCCATCTCCGAATGGAAGAGTATTGTAGACCAAATCAGAACATTTGAGAATATCTCCATAATTTACAGGATAAGTCTGTAGTCTATGTGAACAGATGGACCAGGTGGTTTTGTATGACCAGGGTGTTTTGAACAAGGACAACCTGAGAGCATTAAGTAGTACTCCCTGGTGCATAGGTAAGGAGTTTTGAACCAGCCTGCACCTTACAAATGGGGAAGAAACATAGAGGATTAGATTCCAATCTATATAATAAATCCTCTAGTGCATGGGCCTCATACCCTATTGTCCTGGTTATAAGGCAAGAAATATCTGTGTATGATGACAATATTTTAGAAATATGTTTATCTGAAACAATCTAAATGATAAATAAGCTGACCAATCAAACTTTTTATTTTTTATTTTTAGAATGGGTTTTCTTTAAAGATTTTACTCTTTCTCTATACTTAAACACCTGCACTGTATACCATTGTTGTTTTCTCTAATCAAATCCTGGATCAATCCTCCACTAGGTAGTAGTGGCTTTATATACAATGTAAATCTTGTATAGTAACAGGTTCCTTTGCTACACCTGAAACTGGTATATAGTGCTTAAAACAAATTATATTATGGAATTTTAGTACTCAGCTGAAATGTCCTGATATCAACTGTATTGATCATATTCATGATTTAATAAGTGTCATAATGTACTCTTATTAACCAGTGCTTAATAAAAATGAGGTATAAAAAAAAAAAACAGAAATGGGACTTGAGTATGCCACCCTGAACTTCAGCGAAAAAACTAAGAATCACTGCGACCCATTAGAAAAGACTGGGATCACTACAGGGCACAATATTTGCCATAGAAGGCCATCCTCAATGCCGGTTGCTCTCCTCAAAAGTACATTTCCAAACTGCCCAACAGCCCATGCCTGTTCCTGCATCGTTGATGAAAGCCTGCAAGTCCCTGGATCACAGAAAAAGTGTGGTATACCTTAGAGCCGCTCGGCAAAATTTACCTATCTTCAGTGCTGCGAAAATGTGCCATGCTGCAGGGCTGCCACATACATACACAAATCATTCCTTGCTAGCGACGGGAATCCAGTTGTTGAGTAATACGGACTAGAGAGCTGTCAAATAATCTCCATAACTGGCCCAAGCAGGAATCTTCTTTAAAAGCTACTGGGACCCGGCTGCAACAAAGATCGCAATGGAGCGCTACACCTCGGAACAGCATGAGGAACCGGATCCATGCCTCGAACCTGCAATGCCACAGCAAAGGTCACACCGCCAGAACCACAACCATCAACAGCTACCTCGGATCACACCATAGCAACAGTAAATGTCCCATGACCAAGAAACACCCAAGAAAACTGCACCGAACAAGCAAACAGCACCAGATAAAATGTACAAGCAGAAGCTCCTTCAGCAACACCACCTGCAAAGTACAAGCAATGGCAACCAATTCTACATCCATGGCAACAGCATGTGTGTATTTAATATTTACAAGACTTAAATGAACTATCAGTTTGTCCTTCAAGTTGCTTCTCAATGAATTTAAAACTGCTGACCTGTTAACAAATATCCAAAGCGTTTCTAAATCGATGTTAAACTACTAACCTGTTGCTAAATCAGTTTCTACTGGACTTTTAAGTGTTCAGTGTTTCTCCACAATTATAAAGTATTCAGAAAGTTTATTAAGTTTCAGAAACATTCAACAAACCATACATGTTAAAGATATTTAACAAGTGTTTATTTATTCCCATATTTGTAGCCTATTTAAAACTTGAAAAACAGAACTATTTTATCCAGTGGAAGGATATTTCACATTTTAATTAATAAAAATACTTTAAATCCACTTTTCTTATCTCTCTCTTCATTTAACACATTCGAGCCATTGTATAATAGAATAATGCCCTCTAGGGTGGGTGTTATGCTGGGATAACACTCCGCCTCGGGTGTTGGGCGCCCTCAGCCGTTGGCCTTGGGCCCAACCACCGAGGTGGGATGTTATCTCAGCATAACACCCACCCTGCCAGTATTATTCCTTTAATGGTGCACTCATGGAAGGCTGCCTGTTGTACTCCCTCCCTGCCTGCAGAGGGCAGGAGGTGTATGACTGCAGCCCTCTGATCTGGACACTGCTCTTGAGATGAATGTACCTTGGGCCAGATTCTCAAAGCCTTGAAAATTCCACAGCTGCAGGAAAATCTCAGTGCAAGTGGGGTGCCACTTGCAGAACCACAGTTTCTCTTGCAGCTATGGTAATCTCAAAAGTGAGGCGGTTTACAACTGGCTGCACTATTTATAGCAGCTTGCAGGTGGTATTGCAATAGAAATCTCCACAGCTACAGAAAAATCTTACAGCTGGTGGTACCAACCATAACATCTTCTGCAGCTGCTGTGGATGAGAATAAGCTGCAGATACTTCAGTCCACAACTGGAGTTGCAGTGTGGGGCTTTGCCCTAATATCTTTGAGAATCAGACCCCTGATCTGGAAAGGCAATTGACTGTACTTTGTGGGTGTGAGAAGGAGGGTTGGCAGCTGGGGAGGGACTCTCAGGGTCCCCTGGGGTAGTGTGGGAGACTAGGCACCAAGAGACTGGGAGGAAAATATACCTGGTATGCTGCAAGGGCTGTGTGAGGTACACATTCCTGCCTATGGAGGGTGGGCAAGATACATATGCAGCCTTTATGGGGTGCTCATTGTATTCAACAGGTACATTGCTGGGCTTGAGTAGCAGTGGTAGCCATCATGTTACAGCAGAAAAGTTAGCAGGCAGCTGAGAAGGACGAGGGAAAAGTCAAGTGGCAGGGGCAATAGACCAGAGACAGCTGCTGGTAGGGTAGGGACAGATAGGGAGGGAGGAAGATGACAGTTAATTTGGTCTCATGTAGCAGGGATGGGTGATGGCTTCAAGTGGAGAAAGGAGGTAGAAGGCATGATTACAGTGGGAGCACCATCACCAGCAGACACCAGCAACAGCTATCAGCCTCTGGCTGACTAGGTTAAAGGGTATCAATAGTAGGCTGGGGCTGATGGTGTCAGTCAAGCACCAAAACACCTAACTTACAGCAAGGAGGAAAAAAAATCTGGACGATGGGCAGAAAAGTGACAGCCATAGGGGATTCCATAGTTAGGGCAGTTGGTGAAGTGAAAGCAACATTACTGGCCCAGGATGAACACTCAGGCAGCATGGTTAGAGCATGGGTAGCCTACAGCATTGGTTGAACAAATGTGGCTCGATTTTCAAAGAGCCCTTGATTGCTGCAATTCGTGATGATCTAGGGCTGCGGCAATCTCAAGGTGCATCAGGGACCCTGTGAAGTATTTTTAAAAATGAGGTCTCTGCTCCCAAGACCCAAGATTTTCTGCATTCAAAGGGTTGTGCCGAAGAAGTGAGGCACCTGCGGTTGACCGAAGGCTATGTCAACCCCCCACCCAGTGAAACCCTTGAGGGGCTGTGATGGTGGGGGTGAATATGGCTGCAAGAGGGGGACCGGGGAATAGGTGGCATGGGGTGGGAGGTGGCGAAGGAGACATGGGCATGGCAGCACTGGGAGAGTGCTGAGGTGGCACCCTGCAGTGGTTTCCTGCAGACTTTTAGGCAGACAATCAATCCAGGTATGTGGGGTTGGCAGGAAGGGACTGAGACCCAGTCAAAGATGCATGTAGCTCTGGCACTTCAATTATAGGTGCCACATACCACAATGCCATAGGTGGACGATAGCCTGCCTCCACTTGTTGCCAAGTAGCAAAGCACTGTCTCAGTGCCGGGGACCATTTCAATCCACTACCAGCACCCCACACCTGAAGCCATTACTGCCGCCTATGGTGTTCTGATAAGTGGCACCTCAAGGGCAAGTGCCTGGGCTGCATGCACCTGTGGCCAGGTCCTGGTCCATCCTTGCCAACCCCATGTACCAGGGCTGATTGACTGCCTGCATGTCTGCAGGGAAGCCCCAGAGTGCCACCATAGCACCTTCTCATTGCCGTCATGCCCTCATTGCTCCTTATGCCATCCCGTGCTCCTTATGTCCCTAGTCCCTGTCTTACAGCCCCCAATCTCCACCCTGCCCAGCAGTGGCACAGGGCCCTTAGACCACCTCCTGGCTTGTCTAACCTGAGCATCCCTGTTTTGGCCATGGTAGACTTATAGAAACCAGATAAGGGGATGAACAGCCCTGCTAATGGCGTAAACCACCCTTGCAACCTGGCAAGCAGCGCTTTTTGTCACAAGGGTGGCACGGGGGCTTTGCTACACAGCATCTGATTTTGATGCAGCTGGTGTTCAAAAATCAGGATAGCCGCAAACTTTAGTGCAAGATGCCACTTGCATCATACAACTTGTCACAGGCACCTTGCATCAAAGTTTTACCTTTGAAAATCAAGCCCATGGTATCCATGGACAAGCAGTGCAGTTGTGATAGGAGCAGACAGTCATTGTACATATTGCCAAAATGACATAGTGACTGCAAGTCCTTAGGACATGAGAAGGTCTTTCATAAAACTGAAGTGTTCCTGAAGTGAAAGGTATTCAGAATGATCTTTTTGAGATCCTCCTGTTCTGCAGACTGATGAGAAGTGGCAGTGGACAATTAGACAGGCTAATTCATTCCTAAGGGTTTGGTGCTTGGGGAATGTTTCTTTTTCTGGGCTGGCCAACTAGGAGAGGGCCTTCTGGGGCAAGGCAAGTAACCTTTTCCCTGTTTCTTGTTCCCATTACACCTCTGGAAATGAGATTGCACCAGCTCACTTTGCCTTCTTGGACACAAATCAAATTGTAAATAACCTAATAATTAAATAAATCTCCTATTTCACAGCTCAGTGCTCTAACCATTAAACTACACTGCCTCCATGACTTCCTTGGCTTCCCGCTGTGAAGACAGTGTTGATTGGAAAGTCTGGGGGCTGGGTCAGAAAAGCTTCAGGAATGGTGTGAATGGCTTGTGTCAAAAATTGGCACGAAAATGTGGTTTGTGTCAAACTTCGCATCAAATGCGATTCAAGAAAGTGGCTTGTGTGAAAACTGCCACAGTTTGTGCCAAAGTGGTTTGCACCAGGGTTGCTTCAAATAACTAGCTGCACATGATGCAATGCAGCCTGCACCACAAATGTGCTGCAATATCTCCTTTATGGTATTCAAAAGGAGAACCAACACAATATGCACCAAAGATTGCATGCACCTGTTAGACTAAGGAAGAGCTGGTCTAACAGATACTGGAATATATAAAAGGCACACAGAAGACAGGGTGAAATGAGTCACTTTTCAGGCTGCTGAGCAGGAGCACAAGTGTTGCAGTGCAGCATGGGTGGTCCAGTGGCAATACTGCACAATCTGGTTGGCAATTGAGAGGTGCAGAGACGTACAACCAACAGGCCAGCAGGGTCCAGGGAACAGCACGCCATGAAGACAGCACAGGAACATCAGGGAACATGTTTGAACACATCTATCAGAGGAGGCTGTCATACTGGGAACTGACAGAGGAACAGTGCCAGGCATGCTACCACCTTAGTAAGGCTGCCATAGCAGAGTTGTGCCAGGAGCTCATAAATGACCTACAGAGCACCATACAAAGAGTGTGCCAATACCAGTGGAGTCAAGTTAAGCACAGTACTCTGCTTCCTTGCAACAGGAAGTTTCCAGATCCTAACCAGCAACACTGTGGGCATGTCATAGGTGTCAGTATCCAGGTGCCTCAACCAGTTCCTGGAGCCACTAGTAGGCCAGGCCCACAGGTACATCAGCTTCCCAAGGGATGTCCAGGACCAACAGGCAGTGAAGCAGGGTTCTACACCACTTCATGATTTTCATGAGTATTGGGTGCCATTGACTCTCATGTGTCCCCATCAAATATCTGCAGCAGAGGTGGCACATATCAACCTTAAAGGCTTCCACTCTATGAATATGTAGGTGGTGTGAGACAGCTAGTGCCACATTCTTGATGTGGTTGCCCAGTACCCTGGATCCTGCCATGATGCATATATGTTCCACAACAGTGGGGTCTTTGAAGCCTGTGAGCGTTGAAATATACCTGCGGGTTGGCTAATAGTTGAGCCCTGTGCCACACATCCAGTACAGTATGTGTTGTGTTGTCCATGTTGGAAGGATGTACATACATGACAAGTGCAAATGGCATGCCACAGGATGGGGCAGCATGTGGCCATATGGGCACAGTGTGTAATGGCAAACTCTGACATGCCATAGTAGCATGAGAGTGGCCTGCAGGCAATGTGATCACACAATATGCAGTGTTTCATCACTGATGAACAACAGCCACCATGTGTGACACATGGTGGTGGAGGTGAGGGCATGTGCAACCATGGGTGTGTGTGATGAGCACAGTGCTGGCTGTGGCAGCACCAATAGTCCCTGAGGCATGCTGGGCTGTTGCCAGCATCCCAGCACACACAATCAGGGATGGGTGGGAACATATATGACACAAAAAGTAACCTAAGTGTTTTACATCCACAGAGGACAGCGGGTATCCACAGATGCCATAGCTAATCACACTACTAAGGCATCCACATACTGAGGCTGAGATGCGATATAATGAAGCAGTCATCATGGCATGGTTGGCAATAGAACAGACATTTGGCCTCCAAAAACACATTTCCATTGCCAGGACAGATCAGGGTGCCCTGCAATACACATCAGCCATGACATGTAAAATCTTTGTGGCATGCTGTGTATTGCAGAATATCACCCTGGCATACCACATAACTGTGCCACAGGTGGATGTTGCACAGAGTGAGAATAAGGAGGACTTAGCCAATGATGAGCTGGCTGTGAGACCCATGCCCATGCCCAGAAGATGAAGTACCATGGTTGCAGGACAACAGGCCAGGGCTGGACTGATTAACAGCCACTTCACCTGAGGAGCCCAGAACAACACCAGGCAGCACACCCTAAGACAGACTGGGATGATAAACCTGTGAAAATAATGTGACCCTGAACATGTGCACAGGATGAAGATGCTGCAGGCACTCTTGGCTACATGTGTGACACAACACAACACAGACAGACACCAGCATCACTGATATGGGTGTGGGACAGGAACATCAAAAGGTGGAGGTGTGACTGTCTGGTGCTGCAACAGGAAATTGCAGCACTGCAGACAGTACTATGCCCGTGTCTTGTCTATGGTCCTATGCAAGCACAACACACAGGAACCAGCAGACCAGATGGAGGATGGACAAGGCAAGTGATGTGCACCACCGTTCATTACACACATATGGAGAGCAACAAACAGTGTCTACACCAGGGCACTGTGGATGTGGACCTTGCCGGGGATACCAGGATGGTAATGTATCCAAAGCCCTCTAGCCTGCCAACTGAGATACCATTTTGGGCAATGTTGGGGCAGGGTGGAACATGTGTGTGTGTGTGATGGGCACATAGGGGACTGTCATTGGGCAGCAGCTGATGTCAGTGAGACATGGGTGTGGAGCCACATCATAATCTGGTTCAGGTGACTGTCCTGCAGGAAGCACCCTGTACTCAAAATATGTGACATGTGCTACATGTGGCCCATATGTTGCACAGAAGGGCTGTAACACCACACTGCAGGGCCATTTTACGTGCAGAGGCACAGTTCTGTAGGACCCAGTGTCGGTATAAAATGGGCACCACTCACTCCCCAAACTTCATTGTTGACAAGACAGTCATGTTGATCAGTCTTGTGGAGCAGTGGTCAAGGATTTTGCAGCCCCCAGGCAGCAGACACCACACCTCTAGGGAGAGGGAAAGTTGTGTCATATAATAGGCCACAGGGTGGGAAGTGTGTACAGGACCAACTACCAGATCAAACACAGGTTGAATGACCTGTCCCGAGAGGCAGATGTGTCCATGAGGGTGGGCAGCACCATGGTACAGGTGAGCACTCATGCACACACCATCTATCACAGTATATGTACATGTGCTGTGGCATGGCACTATACTAAACAAATATTAAATTGCATGTCTCACTGTACTGTTTCCACAGATGATCAGCCTAGAGGACCATGTGGAGGCACTGCAGGAGAGGAGCGGATGCCACCGAGAGAGTGGGCCAGAGAATGCCCTGGGCACAGCTGACAAGGTAAGTTACATATCCCTGCTTTGATGCAGCATTGTGTTGGAAAGGATGTCCCAAGTCAGATCCTTGTCGTATCATGTCAGGTACTCATGTAGAAGATGGGTAATGGCACTTGGCAACATGGTGTATGTAGCGAGTCTGTGCAATGTCAGAGAATTTGGAACACCGTGTGACAGGTGTGACACTGTATGCACACCACACACGTGTCTTTTGGACCATTACACATTGCCACCCCTGGTAGACAGGGCAACACCCTACAGGTGGCCAAATCCTACATGCCACATAGTGATGTTTACAGAGCAGTATCAGTATAGTCCTTAATGTGCAATCTCAGTACAGACCCACTCCTGGACATCCAGTTAATCAGGCCTCATCCACTATGTCAAGGGTACACAATGGGGACACACTGGTAGGCATGGCACGTTGTTTTGCCATGATGGTAACTACACACGTGCTGTGTTCAACAGGCCAGTCAGACATGAGATAATGGGCACGACACATGCTGGTCACATCACTGGCCTGGTGTGTTGTCATGTGGCACAGTGGATGTAGCACTGTAGCATAGTTACATGCAGGTGAACATCCATGCGGTATCGTCAGAGAGCACATAGCTTTACAAACCAACCACACCACATAGGTCATTGTGTATGGTCCCAAGTGATGAGGGGGACTGGATTATCACATTCCCCAATGGGTGCAGCCCTGGCTTTTGTAACATTGTGTGGGGTCACAACGCTACCCTCAACACCACTGTAGTGGCAGTCTGTGCTAGGATACATGGTACACAACACTGACATGCCCCTGTCAAGACAGCTGGCCATTTGCTGCAGTTAAGACTGCACGCTCACACTCGTCATGTGTGTTGTGGGTATCTGCAGGCATGAGCGGCATAATGTGGTGACTCTTGACACAGGCATGTGCGTGTGGGCCAGCCAAACAGCCATTGCCATGTCTGTGGCACACTGACTGTGTCGTCGATCCCCAGATGTGTGACCATGGTGTTCTCTAACCAGCTGTAAGGACTGTGCATGTTCTCATAGAATGCCTGCAGTATATTTAGCATGATGTAGGAGACCAATGTACAATGCACACTGTGCACACATGCAGCAAGGCCGTCTACTAATTTCCCTGCTGAGTATGTATAACCTATGTTCTTTCAGGTGCAGGTGACATGGTAAATCTTGTCATCCTGAACCAATGCCCAACCTCTTGACCCTGGAGTGTGCAATGAGGAGGCTCAAGAGACAGGAGGCAAGAGCTTACAAGGAGAGGATGCGGCAGCAACAGTGGGAGGACTACCATAGGCTGAAGCTGACCCTACAGAGACATTGCGCCATGACGGTGAAGAAGCTGTCCAGCCCAAGGACTTGCAAGATGCCAAGACACAGGACATTGTGACAGAGGAGGGTGGCCAGTGTCCCTCTGGGGCTGCTAGAGACCTGGATGTGCAGTCAGTGCAGCCCATGCAGCAACAGGAGGCGGTGGAGGAGGTGGAAAGGAGGATGACCTTGTGGAGGTCATCCCCAGTCTCAGGGTGGAGGTGGTGGGGCCCCACCACTGTGAGGCCTAGTAGACCTATGTGCGTGGTGTGTCTACGCACCTGCACACTGTGCTGGGATATTAGCCACCTTCAAGGCTCCCTGCAGGCCGTTGGGAGGCATATTGATAGTTTAAAGGGCAGTGAGGATATTCAGATATGTTGGAGGGGTGACACAGGAGCCAGGGAAATCACGTGTGGCACCACCCGTGTGTATGTTAGTATTGTTGTTTCATATGCCTTGTTCGTTACCTTCCACCTGTTTCCTGTGTCACATATGTTATACTGTAGTAATGCCCATGGTTTGTGAAATACATGTACATTGTTTTGATACTATCTGTGTTATGTGTGTCCTTTTGAGTTGCTTTGTTTGAGGTACTTTTCCAGCATGTGCTGTACATTCCCATGAATCTACGGCCAGGACGAGGCGTGGCACTGTGTGTGATGTCTCTGTGGCTTGTTGCACACAGTACATGAACATGCATTGCATGCCATCAGTAGCAGTCCCTGCAGGGCATGCTGCCAATGTGCAGGACTGCAGACGCTTTGCCAGTGGCTATGGGCATATGGTGTTTCCACCCATCGTGGTCTGCTGTGCCCTGAGATGGCAGAGTGTTGCTGCATAGCCACAGCAATGCTGCACAGCAACCTGGCTCTGTGTTGGCCAAGGGCAATGTTCCCACACTGTCCTGTCATGCCACAGGACATGACCGTAGTACTGGCCTATGGGGCAACACACAACATTTGCGCTTCTGCATGAGCAGCACTCTACAGGTGACTATGGATGGACTGTGACACACCATTATGGTGGGCGTGTTGGCACATGTACATTTGCGGGAACCATAGAGTGTGCCACAACATCCTTGGAGGGTGGTAGCAGTGATTCAGTTTGGTGAGACATCTCAACTGGCCATTTCGCCAACCACTGCTCTGTTTCTCATGTGAGGCCATTGCCTACACTATTGCACAGGGACAATCTCTGCATAGAGTACTGTCTCATCACAGGTACTCAGTGGTCATCTGTCAGTGTTGGCCATGTTGCTCTGTGTGGGTCAGGACTGCTGGTGTTGTCCCGAGTTACCATGTCTGTTTTAGCTGTGTTGCCACTACCATGTTTCAGTCACAATGTCCGGCTGTGTACGTGTTGGGTATTCACACATAGCTGCAACAGTCATACCACTGCTGTCCTGGATGTTGGGAATGTCTGCATAATGTCATCACAGACATGTGATATGTCCAGTAAGTGCATTACATCATGCACAATTGTTCATGACACATGGACACACAGCCACTGAATGGGGCATGCATGGGAAGGTCATACTATGTTGGTACTGACAGCGTTTTGTTGGCCATTGCACAGTTTGACAAAATGACACACAGACACAAGATCCCTGTGATTGTGATGTGACAGTGTGGAATGGTATGTAGAAAAACAAAAGCCAGCACTCTTGACTGCCAGAAGCATGTGTTTTTAATAAATATCACCACAAAACACCATCAAATGAAGAACACAGTAACCCTGACTGGTTTCACATGAACGTGCATCCTTAGAGGATGGGTTCCACCAATCACAGTAGACCTTTTAAATACAAATGCTTAAAAACATAATTATAAAACATTACATTGTAATACACCTAATAAATACAGAACATTATTACATAAATATACCATATGCAGTGCATACCCTAATAAAGTGCAAAATCTAAAAATAGAACAATCGATCTACTATAACATGTGCCAGCTGTATATTACTCAGAAATAACTGTGTTTCTTGCTAATGCATCAAGTCCCATTTGAACAGGAATATTTAAACTGAAGAGAACAGTATATCTGAATTCATCCTCGGTCACCTGAAAGGGAACATGCAAAACATTTAAAAGAGAAAAGCTGAAGAATCCAATAGACAATAAATATGACAATTATGTCTAACCTAGCCTTATAACAATACTCTTCTGTATTCAAAAACTTATTTATACAAGCAGTGTGGGGATACGCTCATACATGAGGGGTGGAGGAAAAACAACCTGGAATGGAGAAAACTCAATTATTTTTGAAGCATTTCAAAATCTCTATTCTGTCATTCAGGCCAGGTGCCTAAAGTGCTCTAGTGTATAGATCCAATAAGACTCCCTTTGTGTAAGTTTATCATCCAGATCATCTCCTCTTGGACCTAAGCTTACCTGTTCTATATCACAGAACTCAAAAGTGTGATTTATGTCTATAGATCTTCCTCGTCTACAGTGCTGAGCCACGGCATTCTTAATGCCCACCCCTTCAATACTATGCAGATGATCACCTGTTACGTATTTTAAACAATCTGGTAGTCTTGCCTACATAAAAGGCCTCACACTGACATACAGCTAAATAAACCAAATTGAGTCACACAGCTAATAAAGACTTACAGTTGTAAACCTCCATGGAATTCACCATAGTGAAAGTTTTGGACTTAAGGATAGAGAGGCAAAATTTGTAATGCCACAAGGGTATATATCACAGGGGCGATTTAAGTACCATCTTATTGCTTTTTGCTCTGACTGGGGCTATGTGTCAACTGATCACCTTGTTTCCTGCCCCTCCTATATATGACCCTGTGGGTACTGACACTACCTACTTAAGTAGCAGATCAGTGTGACGAATACTCCAGTTTTCCTTGATCACATTTTCTATTTCCTTAAAATGCCTTGTATAGGTGGTGACAAACTGCATCCTTTGTGGTTCAACCTGCCTCTCCTTACTGTTAATAGCTCCTCCTTTCTAAATCCAGGGATTCTGAAAAAGCTTTGTCCACCCCTCCAACACCATATCCTCTATCTAGAAAGTGTTGTCGTAATTCTGTCCCATGAATTACAGGGTCACTAGTATTGCTGAAATTCCTCCTGACTCTTTGAAACTAGGCCTTGGGAATATTTTTGATACGATGGTGTGGATGGCAACTAGAGGCGCATAATAGAGAGTTTTGGTCTGACTCTTTTTGAACAGATTTGTGCATGAAGTACTATCCACATTTTTATGTATTTCAAGATCTAAAGGAGACCTTCTCTAAGTCACACTGCACAGTAAATTTTAGATTTGAGTTACTACTTTCTAAATATTGCATGAACCCATCCAGCTTGCCTCTAGTGCCACGCCACACCATCAAAATGTCTATATAATAACACCAGATGTCAATCCTATTGTAAAGGATTGACATTGTTGTCATAGACATTTTCTGTCTCCCAAAGGCCTAAAAAGAAGTTAGTGTAGTTAGGAGCAAAAGTAGCCCCAATAGCAGTGCCCTTGATCTGGAGAAAACTCACCCTTAAACATGAAACTATTCTTTTTAAGACATGTTCTGCACATTCAATGATGAAGTTCTTTTTAATGTCTGTCACTTTGTCATCTTGCCCAAATACTATTCAAGAGCTCTTAATCCCCTTCATGGGGATATTAGTGTATAGGAAGTAATGTCCATAGACACTAGCAACCAGTCTTGTTCTATCTGCATATCCCTCAGGGTGTCCAATATATGCATAGTATCTCTGACATATGACTGTATCTGGCACACAAATTTTTGATGTATGCATCTACATATTTTGATAGAGTTTCTGTAAGTGAGCCTATGCCTGCCACAACTGGGTGCCTGGGGGTCACTCAGACTTTTGTGTATTTTCGCAAAACACATGCCCTAACTGGGTGGTCCACAGTCAAAAATCAAGTTCATCAGAGGAAATGGTTCCTTGTAAATGTGCCTCAGACAAGAACATGTCAATCAATATCTTTGAAATTAAGGGTGGGATCAGATCATAGTTTGTGATAAAAACAGGTATCACTTAACTGTCTATTAATCTCAGCAATATATTTGTCAGTATGCATAATTACAATCGATCCCCTATCTGCTTTCCTATAGTTACATTTGAGTTTTCTTCCAGACTAGAAAGGGTAGTTGATCCTGATATGCTGATTACCAGATTTTCAGGTTCCTGGCTTATCTGCCTCTCCGTGAGTGGTTTCAGTTTCTGGTGTTTTCTATTGCCTCTTTTGTATGGCACTTTTTGTTTTCTGTTGTGCTGAATTCTGACCATACCGCTCAACCTCTTTGCTCATAAATCAGGGACAAAGCTTAAAAAATCAGGGACAAAGACCCAAAATCAGGGACATATCTTAAAAGTGGTACTATTCACCCAGAAAGCTGGTAGAATAAGGGGTTTAGTGTAAGATGCATTTCTGAAGACAAACAAGTCTGTAACTTTAATGTTTGGCATTATTTTGTACTTTCAATCCCCACTGTTCTGTCACAAAACACAAATTTTATGAGGACAGAGAAAATTTTGAGTCAAAATCAGGGATGTCCCTGAAAATCAGGGACAGTTGAGAGGTATGATTCTGACTCTGGTGTGGGTTTTGTGGTCTGCACAGCTGTTGTGGTATCATGCCGTGCTGAGCTGCTTGTGGATTGTTCTCCTACAGGGTTCAGTGTTGCTGTTGGGTAGCTGTCTGGGTCCTGTGTGGCTATAGATCCAGGTGCTGCTGGCTGTCCTGCTGTGCTGGTGGAGCTTGTGGTCAGTGGTGAGTACCGTTCCTGGTGCACTGGTCGGCTGGTATGGGTGGCCCTGACAGGGCCAGCTGTCTAGGTATACTGGTGGGCCATGTGTACATTGGGCCCTTGCTGATGTGTACTCTATGCAGTGTTGTGGTCCCTGTCACTACTGGCCTGGGTGAGCTGGTGCAGGATAGTCAAAGGGCTGCAGTTTGTTGCTATTGGGACTCCATGTGTTGCTCTGTTACAGTGGTGAGCCTGTCCACTGCATCCATGTGCCACTGGATGTTCACCTGTAATCCATGCAGTACTGCCAATGTGTCCCTCAGACTGGCATAGGCCTTTGTGGAGTGCATCCATGACCCTTGTCATGGTGTTGCAATGTGTATATTTTGGTTATCGATGGCCATTTAGATGGCCGTGAGTGTCCTGGTGTTGGCTTCCTGGGAGTTCAGGATGTTCTGGCAGTATCATCTAGCTCCTCATCCACAACATGGTCTGAGAGTATTTCATGGGTGGGAGACTGCACAGTGCTCTCATCTTCCTCCAGCTACAGTGGACTCAGCTCCTGGGCTATGTTATTGGGGATGGACTTTGGCACCTCTGTGTCCTGGAGGTCTGAGCCTTCCTGGACCACCTCCATTTCCCATTTCCTTTCCCTGCCACAAAGATGAAGGTGGTTGGGCGAGAGTGACAGTGAAAAGCAGGGATACTGAGCGAATACTTCTGCTCAGTATTCACAGTGGAAAAGCAGGAAATACCTAATCCAGTCAATAGAAGCACTCTGGATAGGGGGTTGATATTAGTTCTTTCACAGAAGAAAGGGTTCTGAAAGAACTCTTAAAACTGAGTGAATAAAGCAATGGGGCCTGATGGGATTCAGCCAAGAATTCTAAAAGAACTAAGGGAAGAACTAGTAACACCACTGACTACCCTTTTAATAAATCATGGGAGGGTGGTATGGTATGTGAGGACTGGAGGAGGGATGTGATTCCTCTTCACAAAGTGGGAGCAAGGCAGAGGCAGGAAACTACAGACCTGTCAAGTTTGACCTCAGTGGAAGGGAAAATGATGGAATCACTTCTGAAGGAAATTGTTGAGTACCTAGAGGCCAGTGGGCACAGGATCCAAGGCAGCATGGATTCAGCGCGGAAGGTCATGTCAGACAAATCGAATTGATTTCTTTGACTGGGTGACCAAAGCAGTAGATCAAGGAGGGGCTGTGGACATGGCCTACCTAGATTTTAGCAAGGCATTTGACACAGTCCGCACAAAGATTAATAAACAAATTAGCCAGCTGTGAGTGGGTCCCAGGGTGGTAGCCTGGAGTAAAACACTGGTTGGACAACAGGACACAGTGGGTAATAGTAAATGGAGTCCACAGTGAAGAAAGGAGGGTCACTAGTGGGTACCACAGGGTTCAGTACTCGGGCAGTCCTTTTAATGTCTTTATAAGTGACATCGTAGAAGGACTGGAAGGAAAGTATGTCTCTTTGCAGATGACAAAAAGATCTGCAACACGGTTGATATACAGTGGGGTGGAAAGGATGAAAATGGACTTGGCAAGGTTGGAGGAATAGTCAAATGTATGGCAGCTTAGATTCAATGCAAAGAAGTGCAAAGTAATGCACCTGGGAAACAAAAATCCAGGGAACAGTACACAATCAGGGTGAGATACTGACAACAACAAAATGGAAAGGGACCTGGGGTAGTCATATCAGATGACCTAAAGGTGGGCCAGCAATGTGAGAAAGGCAGTAAGGAGGCTGGGATATACTGGGATGCATAGGGAGAGGCATCACCAGTAGAAAATAAGAAGTTGCTGGCCCTCTGTACAGACAGTTAGTAAGACCACATCTGGAGAACTTGTACAGTTCTGGAGACCCCATCTCCGTAAGACATAGACAGGGTGGAGGCTGTCAGAGGAGGGCAACAAAAATGATGCAGGGTCTGCACAGAAGACATATGAAGAAAGATTAAAGGAACTTAAGATGTATAGCCTCGAGGAAAGGAGGGAGGGGGGACATGATAGAAACTTTCAAATACCTCAAGGGAATCAACTAAGTCCAAGAGGTAGCATCTTTCAGAAAAGAGATATGCAAGAACAAGGGGCACAATTTGAAGATAGAGAGGGACGGCTCAGAGGTAATGTGAGGAAGTTTTCTTCACAGAGATGGTTGTGGATACATGGAACAGCCTTCCTGAGGAGGTCGTGAGAGTCAAAACAGTGGGGAATTCAAGAATACATGGGACAGACATAAGGCAATTCTAGTGGTGGGTAGGAGGAAGTAGGCTGTTGGTTAACTAGGATCTGCAGCTTATCCATTAGGTAGGTAAATGGGCAGACTAGGTGGACCAAGCGGTCCTTATCTGCCGTCATGTTTCTATGTTACTGTGGGCCTGTGATGCTTCTTGACCTCCAACATGGCTAATGGTTTCACACCATCCCTACCTCTGTGTCCGTGGAACCTGTGCTGTCTGTGCCCCTTTGTCTGTGGCTGTTGGCCCTCTCCATAGAAACATAGAAACATAGACTTCGATGGCAGATAAGGACCACTTGGCCCACCTAATCTGCCCATTTCCCTACCTACAGGATAGGCCGCAGATTCTAGTTAACAAACAGCCTATTTCTTCCTACCCCCCACAATAATTGCTTTATGTCTGTCCCATGCATTCTTGAATTCTCCCACAGTTTTAGACCCCACAGCCTCCTCAGGAAGGCTGTTCCATGCATTCACTACCTCTCTGTGAAAAATACTTCCTCACATTGCCCGGAACCCCCCATCTTTAAATTGTGTCCCCTTGTTCTTGCACATCTCTTTTCTGAAAGATGCTACCCTCTTGGACTTTGTTGATTCCATTGAGGTACTTAAACGTTTCTATCATGTCCCCCCTCCCTTCTTTCCTCAAGGGTATACATATTAAGCTCCTTTAGTCTCTCATCATCGGCTTCTCTTGCGGACCCTGCACCATTTTAGTTGCCCTCCTCTGGACTGCCTCTGTCCTGTCTGTGTCCTTGCGGAGATGGGGTCTCCAGAACTGGATGCAGTACTCCAGACAGGGTCTCACCAACTGTCTGTACAGAGGACAACAACTTCCTGTTTTCTGCAGGTGATGCCTCTCCTATGTATTCAATATACCCCAGCCCTCCCTACTGCCTTTCACATTGCTTGCTAACCTTAAGGTCATCTGACATGATTACCCCAGGTCCCTTTCCTTTTTTGTTGTACTACCTCCTCCTCCTCCTCCCCATTATGTAATCTTCCCTGGTTCTTGTTCCCCAGGTGCATTATTTTGCACTTCTTTGCATTGAATCCTTGCTGCCATGCTTTGACCATTCCTCCAACTTTGCCAAGTCCCTTCTCATCCTTTCCACGCCTCCTTGTGTATCAACCCTGTTGCAGATCTTTGTGTCATCTGCAAAGAGGCATACATTTTCTTCAGTCCTCTGCAATGTCACTTATAAAGACATTAAAAGGACTGGACCCAGTACTGAACCCTGACGGTACCCCACTAGTAACCCCTCTTTCTTCAGAGTACTCCATTTACAATTACCTTCTGTGTCCTGTTGTCCAGCCAATGTTTTACAGAGGCTACCACCCTGGGACCCACTCACAGGCTGGTTAGTTTGACTATTAATCTTTTGTGTGGTACTGTGTCAAATGCCTTGCTAAAGTCTTGGTAGGCCATGTCCACAGCCCCTCCCTGGTCTACTACTTTGGTCACCCAGTCAAGAAATCTATTAGATTTGTCTGACATAACCTTCCGTTGCGAACCCATACTGCCTTGGGTCCTGTGCCCCACTGGCCTCTAGGTACTCAACTATTCTTTCCTTCAGAAGTGACTCCATCACTTTCCCCACCACAGAGGTCAAACTGACAGGTCTGTAGTTTCCTGCCTCTGTCTTGGTCCCACTTTTGTGAAGGGAATCATCTGCCTTCCTCCAGTCCTCAGGTACCACCATCCTCCCATGATTTATTAAAAGAGTAGTCAGTGGTTTCAATAGTTCCTCCCTTAATTCTTTTAGAATTCTGGTGTAATTCCATCAGGCCCCATTGCTTTGTCCACCTCCAGTTTTAGGAGTTCTTGCAGAACCCTTTCTTCTGTGAAAGGGCTGGGATCAACCCCCATATCAAGAGTGCTTCTGTTAATTGGATTAGGCACTTCCCCCTCTTTTGTGAATACTGAGCAGAAATATTCGTTCAGTATTCCTACTTTTCACTGCCCCCTCTGCCCACCCACCATTCATTCTATTCAGCCTCACTATCCCTCCCTTTGTCTTTCTACGCCTCTGATGTACCTATAAAGGTTTTATCCCCTTCTTAACTGAGTTGGCTATCTTTTCCTCAGTTTGGGCCTTTGCCATTCTGACTTCCCTCCCTGCTTCCTTCTGTCTTAACTGGTACAGCTCTCTATTCTGCTCCTTCTGTGTTTCCTTATACTTCCTGAATGCTATCTTTTCTCCCCTGACTTTCACAGCCACCTTTTTGAGAACCATAGTAGCTTTTCTTTCATTTTGATTTGTTTATTTGCTTCACACAAATGATTGTTGCCTCTGTGATGGCAGTTTTGATGATTCCCCATTGTTGCTCCACCCTCATTCTAGCCTGTTTGCTAGTGCTTTTCTGAGGCACTCTTCCATCTTGCCAAGGTCAGCCCTCTGAAGTCCAGTACCCTCACTTTTGTATGGCTTGACTCTGTAGCTGAGTTTAATGTGAACCACACTGTTTGATGGTCACTTGTTGCCAGATGGCAACCCACTTCTAGATCTGAGATCCTCTCACTGCCCCCGTTTGAGAGTACGAAGTCTAAGATTGCTCCCTCACAGTGGGTTCCAACATTAGCTGTCTGAGACCTGCCACCTGTAGGGCATCGAGAATGGCCCTGCTCTTGGATGTGGCTGCAGCAAATGTGCTCCAGTTAACATCTGGCATATTCAGGTCTCCCATCAACAGTATCTCCCATTCTCTGCCATCCTAAGAATGCCTTCTATTATATTCTTGTCCATGTGCTGCTCTATCAGTTCGTATCACATTTGGACCATGTCTTTCTTAATTCCTGTCTGCAGTGGTGGTTGCTTTGGTGAATAGATATCAACTGTTGACTGCTGTACTGTGCATGCACATCCATGGTATCAGTTGCATCGCTTTACAATGTAATGGTCTGTAGTTCACCCTTTAGGAGCTATGCATACCTACACAGGGTAAAGTCTGTGTTGTGCCACTGCTGTACTCCTGTATTGTTTGCACAGGCAGCCCTACTATGCTGTGCAGTGTGCACCGCCTTGCATGTGTCGGCAACACAGGCCTGCATGTGGTCCATCATCAGGTTACAGGTGGCATGCCAATCTTTTCCCAAGACATAGGCATGCTTACCAACCTTACTGCCTTGCCATGGTGTGCATTGCACACCATGGCAATTTCCATGGTGATGCTCTATTGCTGGCATTTGCTGTCCCTCATTGGGTATCACACAGTGGTGATATACAGCCTGAGGCACAGCCTAGTGCACTGTGTGTGTTGCACATCACCTATGGTGTTTGCTACATATTTCTGTTAGCCTCACCACTGTGCTGGCCATTCTGCCACATGTCCAGGGGTGGTGTGGAACTACAGGCCTCACATGCGTGGCTTGTGATTCAGCTGGTGGCCATCTGTGCCACCATGGTCTTGTCAGTCAACAAAATGCAATCCCATACACATGGCCCACAAAAGATACCTACCTGGCTCAATATGGCATCTCAACCATGAGTGCCCCACCCCTGATCTGCTATGCTACCTTCCCTATACCTATGTCCTGCTGTCATGCCTTGTTGCCATGCTGTGGTCTGTCTGTTCAGCATGCATCCACTGTCACACCCTCATTTCCCAGGCACCCATGATCATGTCCTGATACACCCATACATTGGCGGCTACTATTGCTGACCTGCTGTATGCTGTCGTACTTTCTCACACACTGCCCAGCCATATCCTGCTTTCTGTGTGTGCCTTGTTTTATGTCCCAATGTTTATTTCAATCATGCAGGTGTGCATGTGGTGGCATTGCCTACACATATTACATACCCACCTGCCACATTCACACAGGCCTCATGTGTTATCACAGACTGTGCACACCCGAGGCTCCACCACACAGGTCTACATGGCTGCCTGCAGTCAGGCTCTGTTGTTGGCCTGCACAGCTGGGTGCTGCACCCATCACATCCCTCTAGCACCCTATGCCTGTGCCAGCTGCTGCTGTTGGTGGCTCTGCTAGCCCTGGGTCAGGCCTTCACCCCATCAGCTCTTGCCCAGTCCTGGGGAAGTGTGTGCACTGCTGGTCACAGTCCCTCCCACATGCTCCGCTGTTCCACATGTCTCACCCATTCTATGTGTTCCACCCATGTGTACCTGTTATGCCTTTACTGCATCTTTGCAGGTGTGAAATGCTCCCTCCCATCATCTTTGCTGTACACCCTGAGGCATTGGCCATGACGCTTGCCTGTCCTATGGTGTTGCCTTTGTGCTGCCCCCTCAATAGGGGTACTGTGCCCTTTACATACCTACAGTGCTCTGTAGGTGGAATGTGTCCAGGTTGCCGTCCTATTCTATGGTGGGGTAGTTAGATGTGCTTCCACCCACTCCTCCTGACTGCTCTGCAGAACTTCCTGATGTGGCCCACCTCTGGTTTCTCTGGCACACCTCCTGTTGTGCACCATCTTTTTGGAACACCTCCTAATGTCATGATATATTTTCTGAGTTTATGGATGCCCCGCTTGACTGGTCCTAGGGCACTGATGTTGGTGGCAATAGAGACAAGAGTAGGTCCCACCTGGGCACTGACCTCCTCAATGAGCATGTCTGTATCCTCTTCCAAAAGTAATTTTTCTATGCCTGCAGAACATTCTCTGCCTCTTGGGTTGTGTACTGTCTTGCAGCATCACTTGCACCATTTTAGATATTTTACGCAGTTTCCATCAAACCCATGGGTTGCGCTGCCTTTATGACACAGCTTGTGTCTTGTATAATTTCTGGTGCATTCAGTGCCAGGTGTGGATTCCCTGAATCTGGCACAGGTGGTCTGTGACAGGGAGATTTGGCACATGCTGCATCATTGCACAACTCGCGTTGCTCTAAGGGCTCTTTCTGAATCAAGCCTTGGATCTCAAATTACTAGATGGACCTTGGGGCTCAATTTTCAAAGGCCGAGAATGATGCAAGGTACTTGTGCCAGAAAAGAATGATGCAAGGAGCAAGCTACATCAAAACTTGCATCAAGTCTGATTGTCTAGCACTGATTGCGCTAAAACAGAACTGCTTGTGCCAAAGTGGCTTGCATCAGAAAAAATGGGTACACCATATTGCAATGGGACTTGCATCAAAAAATAATGCACCATCCCTTTTTGTATTTTCAAAGCTGGAAGCTAGTGACACTGTGTCATAAATGCATGCCGCTGTTAGACCAGCCAGAGGACAAGGAGGGTGTAGACAGGATAAGAGGGACTAGAATAAAAAATTACTGCTTTAAAATGGAATTGTTTATTACTAAACGCCAGAAGAAAATCAGATGAACTCCTTTTGCACTCCATGAAAAAGATACAGATATGCACAACCACAGAAACATGGTGGAAAAATGAGGATAACTAAAACATGAATATCCCTAGTTACAACCTATTCTTTAGAAATAGGCCCAATACAGGGGGTGGAGGGGTGGCCTTGTATATAGCTGATACTATTTCTTCTGAACAAATGAACACTTCTACTTGGAAAACATCAGAGATCTTATGGATTAAACTATCCCGACCCAGGACACTAACATTAATATCGGGGTAGTGTATAGACCCCCTCAAACTCTCATCAGGATGATGATGAACTTTTAGATTTCATCAATAAACTTACAATGTCTGAGAAAGTAATTCTGCTGAAGATTTCAATCTCCCAGGCATTGACTGGATTAAGTTAAAACAAACACTCCAGCTGAAGCACACTTTATGGAATTATTTAGCTTAGCTGGCATGGATCAATTTGTACAGAATAACACCAAGGGCACCACATAATGGATCTGGTCCTCAGTAACATGATGGACAGCTTGTATGAATGCAGGGTCTTTTCATCATTAGGATCCAGTGACCATGCCATGGTGGGGTTTTCTGCTGAGGGAGGTAAAGCTAAGCTCACAGGAGAAACCATACTACTTAATTATGACAAAGCAGATTTTCTGGCTATGAAAAGGAGCTAGCTAGCTGGAATTGGAAGAAGGCATTTATAACCAAACCTTGCAACAAATGTGGGATCTACTTGATAAAATAGCAGAACTAGTGCAGCAATTTATATAATCTAGAACAAAATACAATAGTAACACTAGGGACTTACACCCTTGGCTAACACCTAAGGTTAGAAAATGCATCAAGAAAAACAGGGCCTATGCTAGGGCAAAAAGTGGACATAGAGAAACTGGGATTCTTATAAAAATCAGTAAAGGAAACAAAAAGGGCCATCAAAAATGCTAAATGCAACCATGAATACAAACTAAGGTAGGGTAAAAGATAACTATACATTTTTACTCATACATTAACAACAAGAGAGAAGGCAAAACAATAGGCCCATTGAAGGCTACAGATGCAACCTTGTTTACTGAAGACCACACTATGGCTGAGCACTAAGAGAACTTTACTTTGGTTTTAACACAAAAACTCATGGGGCCAAATTACATCCTAAAACCAACAAGGATCATGGTCCGATGCTAGACACCAGTGATATAAGGCATAGATTGTCAAGCTTAAACAAATACACAAAGCCTAGGAATGGATGGGTTGCACCTGAGGGTAATTAAAGAACTGGCAAATGAACTGGCTTGGCCAGTAACTGCTCTCTTTCAGTGCTCCATAAATAAAGGGGGTGTTGGATGTTTGGAGGAGGGCAAACATGGTACCTATACACAAAAAGGGGCTAAGCATGAGGTGGGTAATTATAGGCCAGTCAGCCTCACTACAGTACTAGGTAAGATTCTTGAAGGCATTATCAAGGACTGTATTACAGACTTTATGATCCAATGGGGTGACATCAATTGATGACAGCATGGGTTTATGAAGGCGCTCTTGTCAAACCAATCTGCTGGACTTTTATGACAAAGCAAGTAGAGCACTGGATGAAGGTGATTCAGTGGATGTCATCTATTTGGATTTCTCCAAGGCTTTCGACAAAGTCCCACATGGAGAACTGATTGGTGTCCTCATAGAGCATGAAATACAGGGCAACATTACAAGGTAGATTGATTCGTAGTAACAAATAGGCAGCAGGAGTCTGCATAAAAGGCTTGTATTCTGAATGGGAAGAAGTACCTAGTGGTGTCCTCCAAGGGTCAATGTTAGGCCTCTGCCTCTTCAACAGATATATTTAATCTATGACTACTAATCTGAACATTTGGGAATCTAAGTTTGCAGATGACACTCGAATTGGGTAAGTCGTCAACAATAAAATGATGCCACTTTACTGCAGACAGCCTTATGGAAATTGAAGCAATGGGCAAATTGTTACAAACTTACATTTAATACCAAAAAGTGCACAGTGATGCACTTTGGGAAAAAATAGTAAATTTAATTATGTTCTAAATAACTTAACATTAACAGAAGTGGTAGATGAAAAGGACCTCAGAGTTAGGATCAACAACAACCTGAGTTTTAAGCTACAGTGTAACCAGGTAGTCAAAAAGCCAGCAATATCCTGCATTGTATAAATAGATATATCACAAGCAGAGACAAGGAGATTTTACTTCCTTTGCATACATCATTGGTAAAGCCCCATTTGAAGTATGGTGCACAGTTCTGGTCCCAGGGGTAAGACAGAAATTAGGACCATAGAGAGGGTACAGAGAAAAGCCAACTAGATGGTCAAGGGCACAGAAAGAAAGGATTATGAACATTGACTTGAGGCATTGGGGCTCTTTCCTGAATACAGAAGATTAAGGGGAGACATATGCCTTATTTCTAGGGCTATAAATGATGTAGGGCTATGGGAGCAGTTGGGTTTAACTCTAAAAGAACAAACCTATTGTACAAGGACACATCCTTTGCAACTGGCTATGGAAAGATATCACACTAAGAAAAGAAAGTATTGGTTTAGCCTGTGTGGTAGTGAGGGTCTGGAAAGCACTCCCTGTAGAGGTAGTGGCAAGCAGTAACATGTCAGATTTTAAAATTTAGCTTAGATAGGTACCTGGTAGATAACTCCATTGGTGGATATAGCTAAATAAGAAATGGTGAGCTGTTATGGACCTCGGTCTTTATTAAGCTCTGAATTACCTATGAGACCTATAAATATTATGTTTTATTAAAGTTGTCTTAATGGCGTCAGCTGCTCTTTAAGTCAATAGGAATTGAAGAACAAAAAAATGTTTGAGGACAGTGACACCCTGAGGGCCTTCCTAAGTATTAGAACTTGGCAAAATTAGTAACTTCCATTTTTGTGAATGTTCACAAAATCCCATGAATTTTGCAAATGTGTAATTAATGGATTTTTATGACATTCTTTATTTAGTTTTAACTTAACCATTCTATCAGTTAGAAACCTAAATTTGTCACACTTACTTTATGCTTTTGAATGGAGTTCTAAGAGCATGTTAAGTTCTATAATATTTGGATGAGTGGTGTTGAACCCATAGGGACTCAATGTTTAGCAATTTGTTATTTTAGTGAAATGTTTTCAAAATATTTCTTTGCTTACAACTAGCCATCTTTGGAGAAAGATAACTGAACTATGCATAACTTTCTTGGAAGGGTCTGTGAAACTTCTAAATTTGTAGGTAGTTAGTTAAATAAATTGTAAGTAATAGGGGTTCATAATGTCTCAGTTTAGTTATTTGTTTATGTGAACATTTTCTAAACAGTTGGATGTTTGTAGTTCCACTGCGTAGTGCAGGTATATACCTAACATTTGGAACACACACCCAATGCCAATGGGTCCTAAAATCCAACAAGGCTATATAAATGTGGTTCAGTAGGTTGAAATTTACAGTAGAAATGTCACAAATTGCTAACCTTCAAAACTTGCTCACAAATTCATGGAAGCATAATAGGTAATGCCACTAGAATTCCACTAGTGGAATTTAAAAGCAGTGCAATGAAATGAAATTGGGCAAAAAATGTGACCCTACTTTTTCAACTATAAAAGATTCCAGGCACCTTCCACTTTCATTTGGTGATACAATTTTCTAATTCCACCAAAATGTGAGTATTTTATAAATGCTTTGATTGAGTTTTTTCTCAAGAAAAGTATGGCTGCCACATTTTGCACAGAAATAGCATTGCAGACATGGTAAGGATTAGAATTAAAATAGAAAAAATAAAACAATGACTCATGGTGCACAGCATAGGAGGTATCTAGACAAGTACATTCAACAGGTATGCTAATATTTTTCTTAACTGTAGCTGAAACTAGCCTTCCAGAAAAAATTTTCATTGCACTGTTGCTTTAACATTCAAAAAGGCTTATCACCACTGAATCAATTAATTGGATATATATATATATATATATATATATATAGAAGCAAAAACAACTCCATTTAATGCATCAGTTAGGGATGTTCCACAGTGACAAAAGCAAGGAAATTCAGTGTTAGGGTTGAAACACCCCTTGGACCCCCGACCCACCCCCAACTAGCATTAGGGGTGCATATTAGGGTCATCAGCCTAACTCTCACCCCATCATATGTGTAAAGAAGCAGAGGTATAGGATAATGGGGTAAGATTTGAGACCGATGACCCCATCGCGCAACCCCAATGCTGGTTGGGGGTGGGTCAGGGGTCCAAGGCTTTTCAACCCCACCACCCCCTCACTTTTGTCACTGTGGAACAACCCCAACTGATGCATTAAATCCAGTTTTTGCTCTAATTTCCCTTCTTGAGAAAGAGGACAATAAATAGTGAATGGAATGTGGTGGTGGGAGTGCAGGCCCCACCACGTGATGTCTTGTTACATAGTAACTGGAACTGCAATGCTAATGCAAGTGGCAACAGTTACACACATGGTAAAGCAAACATAAATGGCAAATCAAATGTTAATAGAAATGCAAGCATAAAGTGACACGAAGCTAACAGTGATACAAATGGACATGCAAGCGTGCATTAAAATGCAACTGGTAATGCACACAGTGATGGCACCATTATTGTAAACACAAATGTTAAGTGTTACAGCAACAAGAACATAAAAGGAACAGAAACATAAAAGCGAATGCAAACGTGTATGTAAACACAAAACATGATCTAACGTCACGCCACCACAATTCTAAACGCAAATAGTAATGGTAACAGCAACAATAATGCTAAAGGAAGCAGAAATGCAAAAGGAAATGCAAGCACATATGGAAACACAAACTGTAATGTGCATGGGCACAGTACACGCAATAGGAAAAGCAAATGGTAACAGTAAGAGCAAGGAAGAGCAAAACGAAAAGACAAACACAAAGCAAACAAAAGGGCTGCCATAAATGCAAATGGCAATGCACACGGTGATGCAAACCGAAATGCAAACACAAACAGTAGTGTAAGCGCAAATGGTAACAGTAACGCAAATGCAAGCGCAAACGAGACGTAAAGGGTAACTAATATGGCGCGCATACAGGAACGGTAATGCAAATGGGTATATAAACGCATATGGAAACAGTAACTGTAACATTAACAGAAGCGCATACCTTGGTTTTCCCCAACAGCTGCATACAGAAACACAGTGTGTACAAAGAATGTATGCATAATAATGGGCCTTGGAACTGAAAATGAGGTGTAGGAATACTTAATTGCTTATATCTCAGTAACTGTATGATGTAGAAAAAATTCACATGATTCATGATTCTCCTGGCTACGTTTTGCTAAACATCATTATGAAAATTCTGTATCTCGACCTTTTCAAGATACTGAGCCCCAAAAGGTGCGGCATATGCCACCATGTTAGTATATGGGAAAAAATGCCAACTTTGGAGTAACGTGAATTTGGCAGCCATGCAATATCTTTTCACCAAACCACCAAAAGGCACATCTATGAGATACTGGCTGCCTTCTCCAAATGTCAGCTCAAAAGACCAAACCCTTCTTTTGCAGTAGGGTGGCAAAGAACTCTTGTCATTTTGGCCATAGTCTGGAAAAGTAGTGTCGTGATTTGCGACACCTTTCACAAATTTTGTGAAAATGTCACGAAGAGCGACACTACTTTTTCCAGAAATTTGAAAAACTATATTTCTGGGGTGTTTAACCCCAAAATAAATACATGTCTAGCATCCTCAGGGTCTGACTAGGTGAACACAAAAAGAATTGTGTCCCTAGAGGGTGCCGCATTTAAATGCCAAGCATTTCTGTGATCACTAATCGAAAAAATGGCTGACTCATGACACTAGTAGTATTTACTACTATTTACTATTTATTACTATTTATTAGTAGTATTTAGTAATTTTAACACACAGAACTAATCTCAAGTACAAAACTATTCAAATATTTCAGTTAAAATAGAAGATAAAACCAAACCTCTTTCCTGAACAACCTCCTACTTCTGTTCTATTGTTACAGAACAAAATACAGAGGAAATGTGGTATATTATTAGAACATGTATTTTACTACTGCAGATGAATGCATTCTTTAAATCAGAAAAATAAGAAATAGTTGTAAAGACCAAAATGGCTAAATAGAAAGATTAGAAAACTTATTAAAAGGAAAAAGAAATTGTACAAACTATATAAAAATATCCCTTCAGTAATTACGCTGGGTAATTATAAAATAGTGTAAAAGGTGTAAAACAGAAATTAGAGGGCAAAGCTTAAAATAGAAGTTTCTATAGCCAGTAATGCAAATAAAGATAATTTTATAGAATTTTGCATACATTTAATCATTGAAGAAACCACAATCTCGAGTAGGGCTGATTATACATAACAATAAAATTACAATAGATAAAGAATTATCTGAAATTTTAATAATTATTTTTGTGAGATTTACACTAAGGATTCAAAGCCAAGAGAAGTTAGTAAATTAATCAAACATGGCATTATAATAGATGAAGCAGATATTTAAAAGAAATTATGCTTAAAAGCAATTCTTCCCATGACCAGATAACATTTCAGCAAGATTGCTACAAATTATGATTAATTATATTACAAAACCATTAAAGATCCTATTTGAGCATACATGGTCACATGTATTACAGTAGTAGTGCAAATTTGTCAAGCAATTTTGTGAGATTCCCTATTTATCCTTCACAAAATTTAGGGAAAAATCCTCTAAAATTCTTTTTGTTATACCTACAGAAAGATGCCAGTTCTTATTGCAGTACTTAGTGCCATCTGGTAGATTTTCAACTACACTATCAGATGAGACAACCCTCTCCAGGTAGCATTGAACACACTAACAAACAAAACAAAACCTAACTAAAGATTTCACAGTTCTCAATAGGGATTTTAAAAATTCTTATAAATCCTTTGACTAATTCAGGTGCTACTACCATATACTACAGGACTGGAAAATAGCCCATGTTGTGCCCATTAATAAAAAAGGGATCAAGCAAGAGAAGAAAATTATAGACCTATTAGCCTTATTAGTGTCTGTTGTAAAATTTTAGAATCTATAATTAAAGATTGTTTATCTACATTTGTGAGGGACTGTGATAGCCTTCAGCATGGGTTTAAATCAGGGAGAAGCTGTACAACAAATTTGTTGTTTTTATGAAAAATTAGTTGTACCCTTGATTTAAATATTCCATGTGATGTTATTTACCTTGATTTCAAGAGCATTTGATGTTACTCCCCATTGGGCAATTATTGAAAAACTTAATAACCTAAGAGTAGACCTTGTCTATATAGACTGGATAAAAGAATGGTTGTATGGTCGTACCCAGAGAGTGGTAGTGAATGGCCATTTGTCAGGGTGGGGGCTGTTACTAGTGGGATGCCACAGGGGTCGGTGCTTGACCCAGTGCTTTTTCAGGTCTTTATTGCAGACTTGTCACAGAACTTGGATAGCTGGGTATCAAAATATGCAGATGACACTAAGATAGGAGGCTCATCCAGTACAAAAAGTGAAGTGGAAAGTATTTAACGTGATCTTGATAGAATTGTTAATTGGACACAAAATCGGAATGTGACTAAATTTAAATAAGTATAAGGTTCTACATATGGGAAAACAATATTAAATTTGATTATCATATTCAGAATTTTATAGCGCCAGATGCAAGTGGAAAGAGAGATTTGGGTATACAAATTACCAATGAGTTTGATAGCCTAGCAGAAACAACAGACAATAAAAAGCCACTAGGTTTATTTGGACAATAAAAGGAACATCACCTCATGAACTGCTGATGTGATGATGATGCCTTTATATAGGTCTTATGTGTCCACACTTAGAATTCAGTAATTAATTATGGAATCCCTTTAGGAAGTATAAAATAAATAAAATTGAGAGAGTCCAAAGAAAATTTACTAAAAGCATAAATGGGATGGAGAGGCTTAGTTATGTAAAAGATTAATCCTATTAAATCTAATGTCCCTTTCTACTAGGCATATACAGGGGATGTCTTGTTATTGTATGACTTATTACTGAATTAAATATTGAATATAAAGACACCTATGTGCAAACACGAGGTCATCTATTACAGATAGGGAAAAAGTTTTCACATATCAATCGGAAATATTTTTACACTCTTAGAGTGGTGAATATTTGGAATAGTTTGCCACTGGAGGTGGTGGTTAGTAAAACTAAAGGGAATTTAAGGAGAAATTGGATGTTTACATACTGGGAGGTGGAAGTTTAAAGTATTATTAAAGTGGAAAATAGGAGCTGTATGGGCAATTGCCTACTGGCTCCTTACCATCCTTAGTATGAACCTTAGTATGAACAAGGATATCTCTACAGTTTTGCATACCATAGTAGACATTATTATGGCTGTGTATTATACAAGTAAGCACATTCTGTTTACTGCTAAAGCATAATGTAGATCATTAGGTGATGTCCTTCATACAGTGTATATTTAATTTCACATAACAGGAACACAGTCTATTTCTCGTTCATGCCAAAGCAGGATTTGTAGCTCAAATTTGCTTATCCAATAAGCTTCTGTGGTCAAGATTTTGTATCACTCCCTTTTCTAGAAGGCGGTTCAGCTTTTGAGGCCCTTTGAATCTTAAGCTGGGTATGCCATGACCCATTTCATTGAAATGTCTGGCCACTGAGGATGCTCGTCCCTTCTCCTGATGCTACTTTTATGCTCTGAAATCCACTTTTTCAAGTCCCTATTGGTCTTCCCTATATACACCCAATCACATGGGGATTTGAGTGTATAGATCATGTGATCTGGACTGCATGTGATGAAATCATTAATTAGTACATCCTCGTCCAAGTAACTATTTATGACAGTTTTGTTTTGATAGTGCTGCTGCTACACTTCCAATGATGTCACCCTCAAAATGCAGCTCAAGGACTCAGACAGCAGTTGCTTCTTCATACAGACCTTGTTCAGTTGCTTGATTTCATGTTATTTTACAAAATACTCTGTGGGGACTGTAAGGAGATTGATGAAGTGCCACAGAATTGGAAATTTCAGCTTGGAGAGGGAGGATGCGAGGAATTTGCATCTGGCGCTCCAACAGTGAACACTCTCAGGCTTCCATTGCTTCTTCCCACTCGGGCTGCAGATGGACAAGGTGAAAAAGAAAACAAATCCCCACCAATGGAGCATCTGCATCAATACTTGGACCTCCTGACTGCAGAACTCAGGGACTTTAGTAACAAACTACAAAATGCCAAAGCTGCTTTGAGAATGGATACCACCAAACTAGAAGAGAAAGCAGATGACCACAAGAAGCAGCTCTCGAACTGATAGCCACATGAATATGGTGAAAGCAGTGATTTGCATCTATACTCTGAAGTACAAATTACTGAAGACAAATCAGATGATGCTGACAGCTGGAACTGTAGGAATTACCTGTGTTTTATGGTTTCCCGGAGGAAGTGGAATGCCAGGACCTCATCAACTTCTTACAAACTTTCTTGTGCACAACCCTTCAGCAGCACCCCCGACATAACCATGGAGATCAGTGGGCCCACCAGGAACTGAGACTGAAACCCTCCTCATCAGATACTTGGCCCTGCTCAAGCATTGCTAGATTTATGTGCTAGAATGATAAGAGACACTGTCTTCCAGGTCTGGAAAGCCAAAGAGACTCAATTCCAGGACTCCAGAATTTTCCTGGAAAATGATTATCCTACAAAATTACAGAATAAAAAAATGGCTTAAGTATCATTTATGCACACTCTTAAGGGACAGCACATCAAATTCTTTACACCTTACCTGGCCAAGCTTTTTATTAACTTTTCTGAGAGGCAAAAGTTTACCTTATTGGAGACCAGGCCTCTGCTGACATCAAACTGTGAGATATCACAGTGGAGGCCCCACCACAAACCATCCGCTCCCACTTTGGTGTCCAAAATTGCCCACCAAGCTTGGAAGATAGTAGAGAGGAGACAGCAACAATAAGCAGTGACTATGCAGCAAATCATTCAATGACTCCATGGAGAACATACCAAGGCAGGAGACCAGTAGCCACCAGAATGGTCTGCTCCACTTGTGAAACCCCTGATAAGAATGGTCTGACAATGACACTTGAGGTGGCCAGGTGAGTCCTACTCCTTTAGCTGTCTATTCACTTCCCTGTGGCTGTGCTCTTCAGGTGCCTGCCTGCCCTGTCCACTCTGGGGGCTCCCTCAGTACCACCACTGAAAGCATCTGCAATATAGGCCACTGATCAGGTCTATGCTTACCACTAGTGTTTCCCCACCCACTGAACCTCTGTAATGGTGATATGGGACCCTTACCTACCCAAAGAGCTTGATAGAAGGGAGACTCAAAGCTTCTAGCTGCCAAATGGGAACCGGTAGTGTCCTCAGTGGCTGGTGGGCCACGGGATGGACCCCATTTCTATATCCCTATCGCCACAGTTTTTTTCTGGGAATAAATGCCTCATAAAGGTCTGATACTGGCTAGTAGGATTTGGATGAGGCTGTAAAAGATTTAACAAGGCCAGATGATCACTTAATCTGCTCATCACTGCATTGATTTCAGCTCAGGTTATTGTCAAGCAGGAAATATTTTTCTCCACTGGCAGATTGAGTTGGGGTTTATTGGCCTTGGGGCACTGGGCTGGAATGGGTGGATAGCTGGTGAGACCACCATCCACAGACCAGGCAATGCACACACTATTCGGCAATGCACTCTGTACTAGTATAGACTATGCCTATATGCAACAGGTATCCTCAAATATGTTAAAGACTGCCAGATTGGGGATATCCTCCTTTAGACCATGCACCTATTTTGACATGCCAGCTTCTGGACAAAGAGATCCCTAAGACACAATGGTGCCTAAATGCATATCACCTGCATTTGGAAGAATTCCAACACTTTCTACTGGAGAAAATTCCTGAAATTAATGAGTTAAATCATGGAGGAGCAATCCAAAGCAGTTTTATTGGACACCCTGAAGATGGTTCTGAGAGGACGATAATTGAATACTGTTCCCAGAAGCAGAAAGAAAGACAACAGAGGCTGACAGACCTGCAGGACTCACTACACTTCCTACAGCTTGCACATAAGCAAGGCAACAGATCGGTCCTCCCTCAACTGGAACAAACTTAATTGGATATAGACAAAATCCTCTTGGAGAAAACAGAAATTACCTTATTGTTTCTCCACCGTAAGTATTATGAGGTGGTACCTAGGGTCACTAGACTGTTAGCTTACTAGGTTCGGGAAGCAAAAGATCTGAGCCACCATACCCCAGTTCAAACATCCAGTCACTTTAGCCCTCCTCTGTAGGATAGGAGAGATGGCAGAAGGCATTTTGCTAGTCGCGCACTTCCTTATATACTCCACTACATCCCTCTGGATATGGTGGCAATCAATGCTGTTTTACACCCTTAGCACCCCCACAACTCACTCCAACAGCAGGCTATCCTTTTATACATCCCTTGCAGGTCCAGGAAATGGAACTTGTATTGGGCAAGGCATGCACCCAGAAAGCTCCTGGGCCTGACAGGTATATAACAGAAACGTTATGAACCCAACACAATCTGCTTCTTCCCCAACTGGTGAATGTCTGTAATGAGGTTATGGAGGAAGGGTCATACTCACATGTGGCACTGTGCTACAGTTTACATTATCCCAAAGCCCGGAAAAAGAACTGTCTGAATGTCATTTGTAAAGACAAATCCCAGTCCTAAATATGGACTATAAATTGTTGATGGGGATGCTGGTTCAGAGATGGATCACTTACTGCTGTCACCTATTCATCCTGATTAAATGTTTTTTACAAACCCAGCAAACCAGGGACAATATATGCTACACCACATCTCCTCCATCAGATACACACACAACCCTCTCCTTTCCTGCTGATCAGTTTAGATGCTGAAAGGAATTTGACAGAGTTCATGGCCTTATCTCTTTGCCACTCTCAAGAAATTGGGCTCCCCAAGAATTCATAACCCTTCTGCAGCATATATATACACTAACCCTTAAGCCTTTGTGAAAGTGAATAGGCATATCTCACACTTCTTCTCACTGGCCGAGGCACCTGCAAGGATGCCCCATCACCCTTATTGTTTGCTACCTATATTAAACCCCTGTGCAGGCCATCACAGAGAGCCTAACTATATCGGGCACTGACATGAGAGGGTGGACCACCATATTGCACTTTATATGGATGACATTCTACTTTATACGACATATCCAGATACCATCCTACCAGAGTTTATTTCCCTGCTAGACAAGTTTAGTGTGGCATCCATCTATAAGCTAAATACTATGGAGATTGAGGTCCTGCCATTACACTGATCTCCTTTGAGAGCTTAAAAGCTTCAGTTTCCTTTAAGTGTGATTTTCAGGACCTGAAGTATCGAGGCATCAAACTCCCCTGCACTTTTACTGCCTTTATGATATTAATATTGGCCCCATATCTTGTTAACTAACAAGGACCAGCAACATCGGCAGAGCCTCTCTCTTAGCTTTATCCACAGGGTGGACACTATGAGGATGATGGTTCTCTCCAGGTTCCTTTATGTTTTCAAAATATCCTAGTCCTAGGGGCATGGTTTAGCACCCAAACAAGATGGACAATTGGGACCATAGCTCTGTCACAGTGCTGAACAAATATGCAGCTGAATACCTGAATGCTGCTACACAAGTGACATAGAAAAACCCAGTGGCGATCGGAACATATTGGTGGTAAAATGAGCTTGAAAAAATGTGTTCAAGCAGCCTGAAGTTATGAGTTAAGAAAGAATCTGGGCCAGCCATGAGGGCGCTTCAGAGCTGTTCACTGGATTACTGAGGAGGAGACTGCACGAACTGTCAATCCGCTGAGTCTTGCACCGCAGAGAGCACATAGGCAACCAAAGCACAGCCGGAGATTGTTAACTGATTGACCTGCCTCCTGCACAGACATTTTTTGGATTCACTGTTTGTAGTTCTGGGGTAAAATCTCTGGAGCAAGAACACTTTCCTAGTAGAGACACAATTACTTAACCCCAGAACCCACAGGCATGGCAGAGTCCGGGACTGCAGCAAAAGATGGGCAATGGTCTGACCAGCTGGGTTACATAACCCACATGTTGAAATCCTTCATGTCAGACAAGGCAGTGGTGAAGCTTGTGGTGGCAGGCATTACTGAGGATATCAAGCATATTCACAACCAGCTGAAAGTCTCCAAGCAGAGGACTGATGAGTTGGAGACACAACAACATGCCATCATTAAGAGACTAGAGGAGCAGGAGTTGCAAATGCAAACCTGAGGGGCAGAGCAGAGGACCAAGAGAATTGGGGACACTGGAACAACATAAGGCTACTGGGCATCCCCGAAGGCTTGGAAAAGGCTAGTATGGAGTAGTTCTTAAATGACTTCATCCCCAGTTTCTGGGCCCCAGATGGAGGGCTCAATAGCCGATTGAGAGAGCACATAGAATCGGGAGGTCAGCATTGGCTCAAGGAGACCCCGTGGCTGATCATATCTTACATTCTGAGATATTCTGTCAAGGAAAAATACTGAGAAAGCTACAAGGGATCTGTGGGACATGACCTGAAGGGGCTAGGATTTCATTTTATAGAGATTTCTCCAAGAAAGTGGCAGCAAAAAGAAAAGTGTAAGGTCTCATTAAAGGTGCTTTGGGGAGATGGGCTGCTTATACTGATTCAAAGGGCTCACAAGCCTAATGGTGACAATTGATGGTAAATTTACATGGGAAGACCCCAGGATATTTACAGATGGCTGAGCATGCATGGGCTGAGGAGGGAGTGAGGGACTACAGCCCAAAAAGCTCTGGAAATCTTGTGACACTAATAGGAGCACGGATTTGACAAGCAAAAAAAAGCAAATGGTGGATCACAAACAAACAACCCCAGTGCTCACAAAATGGCTCTGCCCATACAAGAACATCCACTGTCCCAAGGCACATCTCCGCCCATCAGCCAGAGTCAGGCAACAGCCACTATACAAAGACCCCAGTGAAGCAGAACATGCCTAGGAGTCCTAAGCCTCAAAGGTAATACCATAGATTGAAGAGCAGGGATAATCAGAAGATACTGGAAAGCCAACAACAGATATCCCCACAAGCCAAATTTATTCAAGAAGATGCCAGCAGCTCCAGAAGGAAGACCTAATGGACCAGCAGCCCACCCTCCCTGAAGTGCCTTCCTGCTCACGGTGATAGGAGGTTGGGCTGAAGAACCAGCAGCAGAGGCACTTGTGCAGAGATCCTGACAGCAGAGGACTCAGTGACCATCTGACTGGGAGACAGAACATTTCCACAGGTGACAGTGACCGAAATGGCTAACTAAGGAGAGAGCTCTCTTAAAGGGACAGTTCATTATATTAACCCGAATGGAGATGCCATGACGTACACAAGACATCAATCTGATGGTACAAAGTATAACAATGCTAATGAGTACAGGTGGGAGACTCTTTAACTAGAATAAGTTTGTTCTTTTCTCTGTTTTTGGGTTGTTTTTCCCCTGAGGGCAGCCTGGAGCCCAGCCTACGTGTAAGTGAGTTTTGCTTACGGACCATATTCAGGGAGAATTGAGGAAGAGAAAGAGATGGGGAGGCGAGAAGCAAAATATTATGAGGCACTGATTAACTTAGGGACAGGGAATGCCACTGGTTAGGGGACCAAAGAGGCAATCTTGGAATACCCCAGAGTAGAACCCCACCTCACCATAGAGGGACTTAGGAGAGACCCACAGGATGAGTGTGACAAGATTGGGCCAGACTGTAATTGTGCCCCTCCTTATGTAGATTTAACAAGGTCTGTAGTGGGTGGAGGCGATGTGAGAGAGGTCCCAGCTAAATGTCCCCTTCAGAACCCCCAAAGGCGAGAACACAGTGCAGGACCATATCTCATAAGCAAGGACACAGTGGATTAAGAAATCCCCCACTCTTTTCCTTCTTTCCAACCCCCAACCAGGAACCCTATAAATGTATCCCAATTTTAAAGTGTATGACAGTCAGCAGGGGTACATAAGGGACTCTTAAGAAGAAAGGGTGCAGACCTGCCACCCACTGTGGTCCCTCCAGAGCCAAGAATGCTCCATAGGCTCTAGAAGAAGTAAGAATCCTCGGAGCTTAGGGGAACACAGAAAGTAATCAGAGGCCAGATTTATATGGGGAAACAGATACTGAAAGGGCAATATGGAAAAAAAGAGCTCAACGCCATACATCCTCAGAGGTAAACGAGGGAAACAGAGATGGAGTCAGCCTAAGCTGTAACATATGGATCATCAACAGTGTCAGGCTGGGATGAATACTCCTCTAAACACAGCTAAACTTCCCAGGTGGCACCTAGAAGGTGAAGCAGTACTCAGGTGTAACTTTTTCTTACCTGAAGCCCCAAGAGGCACTCTACATGGAATTCTATGGTACCTTAGTGGGTTCACCAGGTTTGCCATTTAGGCTATCTTTCTCTCTCTTGCTAGGTTCTTAGAAGAGTCAGACTTTACAGGTTGTTTGGAGTACATAACGTGTTGTAATCTAGTGCAGTAGCGAGAATCTTATACCTTAATACAGTCAGGATATTAGGGTCAACATCACGCTTTGTCAAGAGGAGGTGATCATATGAAGGGAGGAAGGGAGGATATTATATAGAGATGGTACATGACTGTCTTAATCACCTGTGTTTCTTTTTCTTACCCCAAAGAAAAAAGCAGTGCGGACAGGAAAGCTCACCCCTCGGGGGATGTACGCAACCAACTACGGCTCAGGCACTACCTGCGATCAGATAGAGGAAGCACCAGAGGGAGCTCCATATTTGCTTGGAACAAAAGGAGGTAAGTGGCACTGGGTGTAAGCAGCTGGGAATGGCCACCAACATGGAGAAGGGAGCGAGGTGTGTCTCCTGGAATGTGAAAGGCTTAATCATCCAGTTAAATATACCAAAGTCTTACAACATCTTAAAATGATGACAGCAGACATTGGCCTCCTCCAGGAGACACACCTCACAGCCAGGACAGTTAATTGGCTCAAAAGATGTGCATTAGCACAGTATTACACAGTTCAGCAATCACAAAATCTAAGGGAGTAGCCATTCCAGTGCATAAAGCATAGAAACATAGAAACTGATGAAAGATAAAGGCCCATTCAGTCTGCCCGTAGGCCATATGGCAAGGTTAGAGGAATGGTAAAATGTATGGCACTTAGATTTAGTGCTAAGAAGTGCAAGGTAATGCACCTGGAAACAAAACCCAGGGAAAGAGTACACAATGGGGGTGAGATACTAACAACAACAAAAATGGAAAGGGACCTGGGGTAATCATATCAGATGACTTAAGGTGGGCAAGCAATGTGAGAGGGCAGTAAGGAGGGCTGGGGATACTGGGATGCACAGGAGAGGCATCACCAGTAGAAAACAGGAAGTTGTTATCCCTCTGTACAGACAGCTGGTGAGACCCCATCTGGAGTACTGTGTGCAGTTCTGGAGACCCAGTCTCCAAGAGACATAGACAAGATGGAATCTGTCCAGAGGAGGGCAACTAAAATGGTGCAGAGTCTGCACGGAAGACGATATGACAAGAGACTAAAGAGCTTAATATGCATAGCCACGAGGAAAGGAGGGAGGCGGGACATGACAGAAACTTTCAAGTACCCCAAGGAATCAACAAAGTCCAAGAGGATAGCATCTTTCAAAAAGAGGTGTGCAAGAACAAGGGGGCACAATTTGAAGATAGAGGCGGCTCAGAGGTAATGTAAGGAGTATTTTTAACAGAAGGTTGTGGATGCATGGAGCAGCCTTCCGGAGGAAGGTTGTGGAGTCAAAAACAGTGGTTGAATTCAAGCATGCATGGGACAACCATAAGGCAATTCTAGGGGCTGGGGTAGAAAGAAGTAGGCTGCTGGTTAACTAGGATCTGCAGATTATCCATTAGGTAGGAAATGGGCAGACTTAGTGGACCAAGCGGTCCCTCATCTGCCGTCAAATTCTATGTTTCTATGTATGTTTCTATGCATTGTATGTGGCCACTGATCCTATGTGATCAATAGCTTTTCATCACTCCCTCCCTCTCAAACTTCCCTTGTGTCTGTTCCAGGCATGTTTAAACCCCTCCACTGTGTTTTCCCACTACCTCCTGTGGCGAGACTGTTCTTAGTGTAGACTACCCTTTCTGTAGAATCACTTCCTCATATTACCTCTTAATCTACCACCTTCCAATTTCATATTGTGCCTCCTTGTTCTAGTACTTTTCTACATTGGAAAAGTTTCCCCAAGTGCACCTTGATAATGCCCGTGAGGTACTTGAAAGTTTCAATCATGTTCCCCGCTTATCCTCTCCTTCAGTGAGTACATATTGAGGTCCCTTAGTCTCTCCTCATGTTTTGTGGTGCAAGTCGTGCACCATCTGTGTTCTCTCTCTGGATAGTTTCTACCTTATCTATGTCCTTGCACACTTGTGGCCTCCAGAACTGCGCAGTACTCCAGGTGAGCCTTACCAATGTTTTGTAAAATGGCATCACCACCTCCCGCCCTCCTGCTAGTGATACCCCTGCCAATGCACCCAGCATACCACTGACCCTCCCTGCTGCCTTTGTGCACTGCTTTGATACCTTATGAGTCATCAGACATGATAACACCTAAGTCCCTTTCCTCTTTGGTGTCAGTCAGCTCCCTCCCAACCTGTAGCTCACCCCAGGGTTCCCTCTACCCAGGTACATTATTTTGCACTTCTTTGCATTGAACCTCAGTTGTCACATGCATCTGGAAGGAGGAATGGCAGAAATCAGACAAACAGGGATTAAGGGTGTTAGTCAGATTTGCATACCGGAGCCAGGTAATTGTAGTAAACATGTATGCAACAAATCAGGATAACAAGATTTTTTTCCCACAGGTAAGTTTAACAATGTAGAGGCAAAAAGGGAGGAGAGGAGAGGATGCCCCAATAATTATAGGAGGTGATTTCAATTTAGTCAGCAACACATTCTTAGATGAATCAAAGCCCACACCAGATTCTCACCAATGGGCAATGGAAACCCTGGTAGGGTTGAAGGACAAGTGGGGACTTATTGAACTGTGGCACAGAGACAACTCTTCAGGCAGGGATTACTCTTTTTACTCCCAGGTGCATGGTTCTGACATCAGAATAGAGTTCTGGCTGGTGGATAGAGCTGCAGCTACAGCAACACAGAAAGTAACAATTGACCCAATCCTACTCTCGAACCATGCACCAATTAATTTGACTTACCATGTGCCAGAGGCACAACCACCCTCCATTAGATGGAGATTTAACTTAATGCTGCTTAAGGACCCCAATTGGCCCCTGAATTCAGGCCCAGACCAAAGCTACTTCAAAATCAATTTGAATGGAGAAGTAGGACGGGCACAGTATGGGAGGCCTGCAAGGCATACCTAAGGGGTGCATCATTTCCTACACTGCCTCCAGCAACAAGACACAGATGAAAGGAGAGATAGCTGAGCTGAACAATCGACTCAGGGAACTAGAACAACAGTTCTGACAGATGGTCACCCCCCCTGAACTCACACAGAAAACAGGAATTAAATGCAGAGTGAATGTTATAGCCCAAAGAAAAGCCAAGTGGCATCTGCCAAGGGCTAAACACTGGTTCTGGGATGCAGGAGATAAAGGGAAAATTATTTACCTATCACCTTAGGAAGCAGAAGTCGCAATCCCAGATACTGGCCTTAAGATTAGCAACTGGGCAGACGGTAACCAAACTAGTGTAGGTGAATGAGGTAATGCAACTGTTCTATCAGAAACTCTGTGCCTTCAGCCACCCCAGGTGCACCCTCACATGATCAAAAGGCACCCCCTTCCTGGAACAGGTAGTTCTCCCCAGGCTAAACCTGAGAACAGCAGAAGCCCTGGATAAACAGGTCACAATCAAGGAAGTTAGCAATGCAATAAGGTCTGGCCAAAGGAAAGCACCATGGGCAGATGGTATACTGATAGACTTATTCGAACTGCTAAAAAGAGATCTCTATACCTCTTCTTCAGGTCCTCCGGGATGCTCACACTCGGAATGCTTACTGCCCACTATGAGAGAGGCCATAATCACCCTCATCCCCAAAAAGTCCTTTGACTCATTTGATTGCTCAAACATCCACCCAATATCACTGATCTCAATCAACACTAAAATTGTAGCCAAGATACTGGTCACAAATAGATGGGGTACTAGCAGAGATGTATATGACTCCCAGGCAGGCTTCAGCAAAGGAAGGATGAGGGCAGACAATATATGCACTGTACTGAACCTTAAATGGCTAGCCGGCACTCCAACACCCCATGGTGGCCTTGCAGTGGACTTCTGCAAGGCTTTTGATTCCATAGAATGGGGCTATCTGTACTCAGTATTAGCAGCATATGGGTTTGGGCCAGATTTCAAAGAATGGATACGTGCTTTGTATAACTCCTCCCGAGCAAGAGTCCCGACTAACAGAAATATCTCAGACTCATTTGAGTTGCACAGAGGAACTAGGCAGGGATGGTTCCTGTCCCCCTGCTATTTCTGGTGGCACTGGATCCGCTCATCAGAAGGATACTACATTCACTAGAGATACAGGGTATTGAAGACCAGAGCAAGCAGTACACAGTGCACCCATACACTAATAACCTGTTGTTGACACTACTGAACCCAAGCCAGTAGTTACCCCCAACTGAGTATCCTGGACAAGTTTGCAAGGGGTCAGGCTTATGAGTGAATGCAAAAAGACCACCTTATCCCCCATGAACATGGACTGCACCAAGAGGGTGTGCAAAATATCCCAGTAGTCTGGGCACCTGGAGGCTTCACATATCTAGGAATAAGAGTCTCGACCAGCTGGAAAGACCTGATAGAGAGAACTACTCCCCAGTTATCACATTCCTGTGAGTGAAGATGCAAAGATTGCTCACTCTGTGACTCCCCTCAAAGGAAAGATAGAGGCCTGCATAGGTTCACGCTCCCAAAGCTGGCATACCTCTTCTGTAACCTCCACTGGCCTTGCCATGGAAAAGTCTACAGCACTAGACAGGCTAATGAAGCTTCCTCTGGGAAGGAAAAACCCAAACTGAGAAAGGCAAAATTGAGGGCACACTGGGCAATGGGAGGACTTGGTCTCCCATGGATGCAGGGATACTGGCTGATATACAGAATGGAACAAGTGACCAAATGGTGATTGCCCATAATTCGCCTCACCCCAACTTGGGTGCGCTAGAGGAAGACATGGCGGGAATGGGCAGACTGGGATCACTACTTAGACACCACACCAACTTCTCCATCATTTGGGACATGTAGAGAGCATGGAGGCAGACAATGACTCTAATGCACACCCCAAGGAACACAGGAGCCCCCATTGGGGTATACAGACTATGGAAGAACATGGACATCACAGTAGGGAAAGAACAGTCTCTTGGCCCTTATGAATCAAAGAAGGAATCTACACTATGAAGGATATACTGGTCCAGGGTATAAGAAACATGATATCCTTTCAACAACTGCAAGGCCAGATACCAACTGCCTACAACTGGCGTTTGGAGATTCCTCCAAATAAGGGAGTTATGCAGGACATGAGACATAAGGGAGAAGAGGGGAGAGCTGGAGATGTCTAGGACAGCTGAACAAACCCAAGAAACAAAGGAATGGCAGGAAGAATATATAGCCAACTCCAAGACACCCAGTGCACACAAATTGAAAAGTGTAGGAATCAATGGGCTCAGGACCTTCTCACAGAGATCACCCCATCAGGGTGGCATGGATGTATAAAGGGATAAACTGGGCATACAATGATGCCAAAGTACAGCTCATGCAGCTCAAAATTTTGTTGAGATGGTATCAAACCCTGGCAGCACTCCAAAATATTGAAATTCTACCACTCCAACTGTTGGAGATGACAGACCCCACAAGCCAACCTGGCACATTCCTGGTAGGAATGCCCTACCTCAGAACTTTTGGAGCAGGGTACTAGGTGACTGTGCTAAAGTTTAGGGGTGCACGATCTCCCCAGATCTAGCGATGATAGTACTGGGAGACATATCTAATATGACACCCAGCTGTATGCATCAACAAACTGGTTGGAGCTGCGTTCTTTAAGCAAAAAGGGCCATCCTGAAGAAATGGTGCCAGGCAACTCCCCTTTTCTTACATGGCATATGGCTATAGCAAAGCTAGCTCTGTTTGAATGACTCTCCTAGAAGCCAACAAAATCCCTCTTTATCATAAAAATGGGGTTCAGATCTTCACTTCCACCTCTGCTCGTACCCACACTGCTCCTAGCAACCCTCCTGTATGATGTGATACACCCTACTACCATAATATAATACCATAAGGATATACCTATCCCCCCAAAAAAGTACAGGTCTAGCAACCAAACTTTACTTTAGACACTGTAATGAATATTCTGAGATAGAGAGGAAAGATTCATAGGGCGGGATATTCAAAGCAGTTGCATATGGCGCAACTGGGTTTCGCGATGCACAACTGCAGAACTGTGCCATGGAGTGATATTCAGAGGGGAACTGTTGCACAGCACAAGTAGCAGTGTACCAATGTGCAACTCTAGTGAATGTATGCATGTGCAAAGGCAGGGGCGTTCCCATGAATATGCAGCACAGTACGATATTCAATCCCCACCCCTGGCACAAGTGTGGAGCAATGGCCAGATGTACTAGAGACTTGAGCCTATAAATACAAGGAGCAAGCAGGGGACAGTGCTTGCACCAGAGGGAGCAAGACAGAGTGAGAAGAAAGAAGACAGAGAGAGAGATAGAGAGGGAGGGAGAGAGAGAGAGACAGGAGAGAGACAGAGTGAGGATAGAGACAGAGTGAGAGAAGAGCCACCAGACCCTGGAGGGAGTGACACAGGCATCCACAGGGCATGGGACAGAGGTGGAAGGTGTGCAAGCCAGGGGCAGGTGTCGCAAGAGGGAGCCTGGCAGAGTGACAGACACTGCCCCAAGGTGGCAAGTGGACCACTGGAGCCAGATGCCCAGGGGGAGAGAGGACGACAGGGGCCATGGCCAGTGCAGGCTTCCAGATGGAGGTTGTGAATGAGGTTTGTGATGAGGCAGAGCGACATGGTCATGGAAGGGCCCATTGGTGGCATGCCTGGAACAGGTGGTATCATCCCTGCATCAGCTTCGAGAACCACACTGATATGGAGATCGTGGGCTGGTATTGCCTGAACCAGGTGATTCTGAGACACCACTGTGAGCTGTGCAGTGAGGAGATGCAGGCACCCACTAGGCAGACCACGCTCTGACAGTGGAGATGAAAGTGACAGCCGTCATGTGCCTGCTCACCATGGGCACCTTCAGAGAGACCAACAGGGGACAAACGGCGTAACCCAGTTGGCCCGTCATGCCTCCTCACACAATTCCTCAACGCCCTGCTGCCACATGCTGCAGAATACATCCAGTTCCCCAGCACATAGGCAGAGCATACAGCAACCATTCAGGGTTCCACAGGGTAGCATGGATGCCTGGTATGCTAGGGGCCATTGACTGCACCCATGTGGGCATCCACATGCCACCTGGCCGGAGGGTGTAGCATACATGAATAGGAAGGGCTACCCCAGTGTCAACTGCCAGGTGGTGTGTGATGCCAGGAGGAGCATCACCAATGTCTGTGCCACACACCCTGGGAGTGCACATGATTCATTCATCTGGTACAGCTCTGCACTGTGCCACAAGTTCAAGAGTGGGGAGATCCCAACGGGCCAGCTAGTGGGTGAGTATGTGATGACCATGGGCAGCTGGGAACAGCAGGGCATGGGATGGGATTGTGCAGGGTGGGTGTGCTGGTGGGATCACCAGTGATGGTCAAGGGGCACAGTGACAGGAGACACCAGGCTAACCATGTATCTGTTCACACAGGTGACAGTGGCTACCCACTCAGGCCCTGACTGCTCACCCCCTACTGGTGCCCATCATCCCCAGCAGAAGACCAGTACAATGAGGCACACACCAACATCAGGAACATCATTGAGCATGTGTTTGGGATGCAGAAGGCATGATTCCATTGCCTAGACAGGTCTGGCGGTGCCCTACAGTAAGCCCCTCGAGCCTGTGGCTAATCCTGGCCTGCCATGCTGCACAACATGGCCATTGACCGTGGGATAGCTGTCGAGGAGGCTGAAGAGGGACAGCAGTGGGAGCGACAAAGGGCAATGGGCTGGGGGTGGTGGGCAGCCCTCCCGGGCGGAGGGATCCCCAGCTCCTCAGGATGGCACACCAGCGCCAGGACACTATTGCACAGGAGCACTTTGGCACACGCAGGAGGGGAGCAACACCCATGCAGTGAACAGACACAATGGCACAGCATGAGGGGATGGACAGGCATGGCTGTGGGCATGCACACACAGGTGTGGGGCAGGGGCGGGGTCACACACAACACCATGCAGCACCATACAGCAACACTCACACCCACACACACACACATATGCACCGCACCACACACACACACACACACTGGCACATGCAGGCATGTGCGCAGGCACTGGTATGTGGCATGGATCAGATGCAGGGCACTGATGCATAGGCGCAACCAGTGCTATGCTACTATCATCACGCACATGCCCTCACAGGCCAGCTGCCAGGCAGGTGCACACAGGCAGCGGTGGCATGACACAGTTGCCACGACTGTGGCATGCACCCATACACATTGCCCATGTGCACACAGGGCAGTGGCAACAGACTGCAGACAGGGTGTCGTGCATCAGGTCCACGGCGTGGAAACAGCCACCGTGAGATACGGGCGCCACGCCGGGGACATTCAGCAGCAACTGGCTGCTCAACAGCTACGGGGTATGCAACTGCCCCCAGGGGTCAAACTGCGGAAATGCAACTGGGTCCTCGCAGGAGTGTGTAGGCACAAAACAGGGCCCACCCCAGGCATGCCTGGGATGCCGCCAGCAGAGCCCATTGACATTGAGGAGTCACCCAACACTGGGTCTGTGGGGGAACAGTGCACTCTGTGGTGTCTATGGCTGGTGGCCACGCCTGTGGCAGCCAATTGCACAAGGCCAGCAGGATCGATTGGCAATGCAATCCAGGATGCGGTCGTGTCCTCCTGCAGGTGCTGTATGGCCTCCAGGACCTGCATGGTGCTCCCCTTATGCTGCTTGGCTGCCTGGCACACCTCTGCATGAAGTCCATGCACCCCAGTTATGAGCAGCACCTGCTGCTCCATGGAGGCCAGCAGCAATCTGGTGGCTCTGTCAATGGGTCTGTGCCCAGGGGTGCATGGGCATGCCACCATCCCAATGGTGGTGTCGACCACTGCATGGCCCCCCTCTCAGGTGGACACTGCATGGCGGGATCCCTATGGAGTAGGGTCATTGTCAGGTGTGCTGGCAGCAGACTCTGCGTCTGGCTGCCAAACATCCCAGCCATCTGCCGCTACTGCCCCTCCGGCCCCTGTGCGCTGGCCAATGCCTGAGCAGTTCGCCACCATCACCACCCAGCACCGCTGTGGCTGTGCACACAGTGGCACCAGGGGCAGCGATGGGCAGCTGTATCACCGCCAACAGGCTGCAGGCTGCACTGCCAGTGATGGTGGTAGGTATGGTTGTCTCCCACGACACCATCCACGCTGTCCAGGATGATGGTCATGTTGTCGTCAGTGTCAGACCGCCTGATCTGTGTCTCCATGCAGAGCACATAGAGAAAAAGGTATCTGGAGACCAGCCATTCAGTTCATCATAAAAATGTAGTTTTATTTTGAAATTTTCTTAGAACACCATGATCCCCTAGGTATGGTGGGCACCTACCAGAACCCCGCATGGCATACATACCATGCAGTGATGGTCTCCCTCCTGTCTGGAAGCCACCACCCAGCACACCCTCAATGATGCTGCGCCACATGGTGGCTGCCACCAGCTCTTCTTGCACTGTGAACTGTGGCACAGCATGGCCCCACCAGTGGCTGTCCAGCCAGCCTGTATGGCCACCACCTTCTCTTTAATCTGGTATTTTTCAGTACCCACCTTCTTTCTGCACTCCTGCACAGACTGCTGGTGGCTGCCCTGCTGGTTCATGGCCACTGCCACCTCCACCCAGGCTGCAACCCTGGCCTGTGGTGTGACAGTGGTGCCATTCAGCAATTGCTCCTTGTCGAGGTAGGCCTCGAACAGGGCATCGGCTTCCGCCTTCATAAAGCTGGGCCTGTGCTTGTGAGCAGGCCCACGGTCCTCAGTCTCCTCATGCTTGGACATGTCGCTACCTGTGGACATGGACAAGTGTGTTACTGCTCCGATGGCCCACCCCATCCACCCTCCTGTGCTGGCTGTTCCTAGAGCAGGTGCAACTTACCTCAGATGGTTTCAATACCAGTCCATGGCCTGTGCTGTTGTGGGCGCCTCTATAGTGCATCACATGAAAATGAGCTGTTGCACAATGGTAATGACATGCTAATATCCCCAGTACACCACGCATTGGCTGATGAACCCATTAACATGTGATGGCTAAAATGCCGCACTTGCTCCTTGTGCAGTGGATTGCTCCGGCATGTTGTGGCACAATGCCGTGACATCGCGGTGTGCTACCACAGTATGCATGCGTAAAGCGTGCTGCCTGCCTATTGCGCTGTGCGCTCAGAGCACTTATGTGGCCATAGCGCCTAATGCGCCATGGGCCCGGAGTGCTCAGCTGTTATAGGGCCCATGGTGCACCAGTGCAATGGCCCTTATAGTGCTCAAGTGCTCTAGGGCCCATGGCACACTATGACTATGGCCCTATAGCACTCAGGTGCTATAGGGTCCACGATGCATTATGTGCTATGGCACTTATAGCACTCCTGTGCACTATGCACAAGGTGACCCTGACCTGACCCATGCCCTCTCTGGACTAGCCACCTGCTGGGTGGGGCCACGCCCATGCCGCGCATCCACGGTGATGCGTGATTGGCAGACACCTCTACAACCCTCCTAGAGGCATGCATCCTGTACTTGTTGTGTACGTGTGCTGCTGACTGCTATCTTGTTTCACCAGCTTGTATATGGAGCATGGTGCAGCATGAGGTGCAGGGTGCTTGCAACTGGAGCGAGGTGGAATTGGTCAACCTTGTGGCCCAGGTGCAGCCACATGCACCCAGCCTGTTTGGACAGGAGCCCTGCAGCAGGCCAGTACAGATGTCTGGCAGGCCATTGCTGCTGGCCTGGTCCAGAACGCGGTACAATGTACTGGTGAGCAATGCCACTACCAGTACTGTGACATCATGTGGAGGGACCCTGAGAGGCTGGAGGACGCTGCAGGCACATGTCCACAGGGCAGCCATGCCACAGCCAGGTAAGTTGGTATATGCTGTTTCTGTGCTCAACCGCCATACCGTGGTGTTGGCTGGGCAGCCTGACATGCCCTGGGGCACTGTTAGCATGTGCCATGTGGTGTGGCATTGCCAGCCACTGTGCGCTGCACTGCACCACTGCCCTAAGTGGTAATGTCAGGCTGGGGTGCACACTCTGCACAGGGGTGGTAGTGGTGGGCTCATGCTGTAGCTGTGGATCTGATGTGTGCCTGTCTGTGTTCCATTCCTAGGGCCTGAGGATCGGCACCATGCCAAGGCAGCGGGGTGCCTAGTGGGCCGCAGCAGGCCACTGCAGGACATCTGGCTGGGGAGCTGGCCCAAGTGGTGGAGCAGCTGGGGGACTGGCGCATGCAGCATCACAGTGGGCAGATAGGCACTGTTGTCTTCCTCTACTCCTTACTGGGTGCTAGCGGGGATGGGGTGTGGACATGGCCACTCATGCCATGTGCCATGTCAGCAGTGTGCATGCTGCTATGGGGCAGCCATTGCACACATGTACCAGCTATTGGTGGGATGGGTGTGTGTCTGGCTGCCACCAGTGCTGCTGTGGTGCTGCTGCAGCACTGTGCCACGTGCCTGTCACTGAGTGGTCAGGTGGCCCTTGGATGGCGGTGTCCACCGCCGTGCACTGTTGCGGCATGGTGGGTTGTCAGCAGATGTTGGCCCACCCACTGTGGGTGGCCAGGTGCCACCCAGAGGTGAGTGTTCCCATGGTCTGCTGTGCACAGTGGGAGGCATGGTTTCAGTGGACTGCACCATCACCTGTCCATTCCTTTGTCATAGGTATCTGAGGAGGTCGCAGCTGCTGCTTTACTGCCGCTATTGAGGCAGATTATACTAATTTCATCTACCACATTGAAGGTGGCCCAGCAGATGAGGAGGATGGTGTTGTGTGACAGGGCAGCGTTGGAGGCACCAGGTGGCGGCAGGCTGTGGCCACCAGAGCTGACCCCTGCATCCCTCTTGCCCCTGCTTTCCTTCCCCTCATTTCCCCATCCCACTGTACAGTCCCTGTCCCCATCCCTCACTCTCCTACCCCTATCCCTCTGTTTTTATGTGTACATAGTTCATTTAATGCAGTTTACATGCTTAACCGCTGTGTCCGTGTCTGCTTTGCAGCTAGAGTGGATCCATGCTGCAGTGGCATGGTGGGTTTCTGTGTGGTGTGCCTGTGTCATTGTGCAGTCCATGCATGGTGGTGTCCTGCTCCTCGGTTGGTGGCTGTGTCTTGGGGTGGTCATGGGCTGGCTGTACAGGATGTGGCATGTGTGTTGTCGCCATGTACCAGGGTGTGGCTTGCCATGGTCTGGGTGTGTGGGGCATGCCATCCAGTGAGGGGTTCTGGTGGCAGCTCACCCTTGGTGATTTGTGCCATCTGTTTCCCTGCGTACACTGCCCGGGTCATGGGGGGGTCGGCTGCCTGTTTGCACCCTGCTGGCAGTGGTCACTTGTGGCCACCACTGTGCCTCCCTGCCACTATCCCCAGCTGGGTTTTACTGCCTCCCTGTGCTGTCTCTCAGCTGCCTTGCTCCCACCAGCACCTGGGGCTGGTGCTTCTGTCTTCACATCTCCTTGCTCCTTGTGCATCTCTGGTTGTGATATGGTGCAGGTCAGGTTTCTCCCTGGTGCACCTCTGGCTGCACCATAACATATCCCTCTGCATATTCAGCTATGTTATGCTGATTTAAGTTGCCGTGGTGCAACCATTGAATATCACAGTCACTGCACCTATGGCATATTTGTGTTGCACTGCCGAGTTGCGCCTGCCTTCGGGCATTTCTGAATATCTAGCCCACAGACTATATCTGGATACCAATTGTATGTGTTCAATGGTTATATGGTTATATATTTACTTATGATGTAACAATGTTGTTTGGTCTTTGTACTTTCTTACAGAAAATGTATGTAAGACTGCTACTTTCTTTTCATTTCCAAATGTGTATAAAATTCAAATCTTCAATAAAATTTTACATGATAAAAAAGTCCTGGTTCCAATTGCAGACAAAGAGTGGAGGAAATGGTAAGTGTCCATATCTAGATTTATATAGGTGGGAAGAAACCAAGGGTTCAACTTCACACTTTAATGCTCCTAAAGGCTAAAGTGGCATAGCCCTCCCAGATCTTCAGATATGTCATGCAGCAACCCAGATGTAGATTCTGGTTAAATGGCACATGGCAGAAGGTTGTTTTAATGGCTAGATATGGAATGCATGATACTCCCTTAATGTGAACTGATGCACTACCTGTGTGAACCTCACTCTTTCACATGAGGTCTGCCCCTATCAAACCCCTGGATTGAACAGGTCAGGAGAGTGTGGCATGAGGTGGTAGCTGTGCTGAACCTAACCCCAACTTTTATTCAGATCTGCCTGATAGCTCTCCTGAGGGGCTTCCACCTAGCAAGCATGGACCCCACTTTCCAGTAGTGGAAGATTCAAGACCTGGTGTATTTATCACAATTCAGCCTCGACTCTGAGACTTTCTCCTTAGAGGACCTCCAGATGCTGTATGGCTTGGGCTAAAGAGTTCTTTCTATCTACAGGTTCGCCATTTTGGGAGTCTCAGAGCTGTAGTGCAGGACTGCACTACAACACCTCTGCTACTCTCACCCTAGCAGCCCATATGACCCAGAGCACAGCATCTCATCTCTACTATATACAGGGCTATCCTGGGCACTTGCTGTGCAACACAACACTATGTAGCAGCAAATTATGGAGCCAAATAGGCCTGGAAATCACATAGCTAGCTTAGGAACAGGAATGCCGAGAGGGAGGGTGTCACTTGTCTGGTATGATTATGCTTGGAAGCAGGTTACCTGTTAATTTAGGACACCAGTATTCACAGCCAAATATGGGATGGGAAGCAATGCAATCTGCTGGAGAGGATGTGGTTGGCTGCAAGCCAGTCACACATTGTGTGAGACTGCTCTAGCCTCTTGGCCTTATGCTTGGATCTGGAGAAGGAATTAGTAGTACTTTAAATCTGCTTGCAGTTGACCCCAGATCTCTGTCTCTTATACCAGTACCTGAGGATGATTAAAGGGAATATGTGTGCTTCCTTATGGAATTATTGTAAAGGTTACCATAAGGATCCAGTATGTAAACTGCTGGGTTATATTTAGAAAATGTTTTCTGTAAGACAGAAAAATGCATTTAAAATTGTGATGTGGAGGCATACCTTTTGTGGACAGGAAGGGTGATGTGATGATGTCACTGCTTCACCAGCTCTAACAGTATGCAATTAAGCAGGTTAAAACAAACTACTTCCACAGACAGTGATCCTGTTCTATCATGAAATGAAGCACTGGATTCTTTTCTTGTACTCTGCCAAACATAAAACCCTGGTGTTCCTCAGAATATAATAGAATCCCTGACAGTACAGTCAAACTGTTCTCACCTGCTGCACTGCACACTGTTAACACTGGTGAGGCAGTGACATCATCACAACACCCTTCCTGTACACAAAATGGATGACTCCACATTCCTATTTAAAAAGCAGTTTTCTGCCTTATTGAAAACATTTTCTAAATATAAACCAATAATTTACATACTGATTCTCATAGTAACCTTTACAATAATTTCATAAGAAAACATATGGATTCCCTTTAAAGGTAGACATACAAAATAATTATTGGGTATATTGTTACCAGCTGCACAAAAAGCTACTACAGGTCATTGGCTCACCCCTCAAGTCCCAGGGATTGATCAGTGGTGGAAGACAGCTAACATGTTATACACTATGGAAAAGAGTACCTTGGATTAAATGACAGAACTGAAATACTTACCTCAAGGTGGAACACTGAGTTCTATATGTCATGCAACATGACCCAGCTTTGCCCATAAAGAGGGGTGGATATGGGAATGGATTACAACAAAAAGACAGGAGGGGCAGCCATGTGGAGCAACAACAGTACTCTCACCAGTGGACCCCCTCCCCACTCCTGAGCTGTAATGCATGAATAATAACTTACATGTCACTGTCGGCAAGAATGATTGTCACAGCTGTGGATGTTGACCCCTCCCATTGCTGCACCTGGAGGGGTAGGAACCCTTGAGTCATATTCTACTGAAAAGATGAAAATAGAATTGACTGTGCTATGCATTTTACCATTTCTCCATTCCATGAACATCTACTGTACTATGTGATGTGTACTATATTTTATTAAAAATATAGTTACAAAGAAATGATAGTTACCATCCTCTAGGATGTCTCTGGGTTTGATTCTCAAGAGGTCTTAGACTGATGCAAACTGAACAAAGGCAGCTTGCAACAAAACCCAGTGCACCAGGGAACTTGCAACCAGTTCTCTATCGGGCAGGTTCCTGGCAGCAGATTCCAATGGCTTGCAGCAGCTGTGGCCATGTGCCAAACAGACAGCGCACCAGGAGAGTTTGCTGCAACCCAAAGGGTGGCTGTGTACCACTCTATTCCCTGGTGGTCTGGCAGTCCCCTCCCCAAAATGCAAGTATATGTAGAAATAAAATAAAACCTGTACCTGGTGGTTTAGTGGTCCCCCACATGCCAGTAAATGAAAATGTGTACAATATCTCTATTCCTAGTGATCTAGTGGATACCCACTCCCCTGACATGTGGTGCCCTGCCATCCCCCTACTTAAACCACAAGTTGGTGACCAGCACAGCCCTCCCCTCAGCACCACGGTCAGGCCGTGACTGAACTTTCACTAAATGCATACTGTATACAGTACATGGTTAGTGACAGTTCAGTCAATAGCCAGCTGTCCTGGTGGAGAGAGGGCTGTGCTGGTCATTGGCTTGGGGTTTGGGGCCAGGAGGGATCTGCAGGGTGGGGATCCACCAGACCACCAGGAATAGAGGTTTTACACATTTTCATACATGGGCATGGGGGGGACCACTAGACAACCAGGTACAGATTACATTATACTTTTACATATATGGGCATGTGGGGGAACCACTAGATCACCAGGAAAATATTTAAGTACACTTTATATACGCAGGCATGTCGGGGGGGACCACTAGACCACCAGGCAATGATTTATGTACACTGTTTCATATATGGGGGAACACAGCACATGTGAGGGAGGGCCATGAGTGTGGTGAGTGGACAAACCCTCTCAGACAATGATATTCTAAGTACCATTATACCAGCCTTGGTACTTAAAATTTCACCCTCTGGGAGGTTTTAAGAATCACAATTTAGGGGATGTGGCAGCTTGTGTTTGCTGCACCCACTGAGTGCCATGCTGCAGCCAGTTTAGTGGTGCAAGGCTGGCACAAGCTCTTTCTATAACATGCAGCCTGCATTTGCTGCAGACTGTTTTTCAGAATAGCTTGGGCACATTGTCTGTCGCAAATGCCACTTGCATCATTCATGCTTGACGTAGACACCTTGTCATTTGAAGGGCTTTGAGAATTGGGTCCACTGTTTCTTAGAGGCATTGTGTGCTATGCTGTAGAGAGTCTATCCTCAGATCCCCCTTTCTTTGTCACTATCAATGGTTTGTCCTTAAACACACTTGCCCCTGTGGTTGTTGATGATGGGGCGTTACATACCTGGACCAGTGCAGCCCACCCAACCTGTAACAATAAACAAAGACAAGAGGAATCTGCTCCACAAGACCTCAGTAGCAATCTTGCACACAAAGGAGTAAAGATCCACTCACCGGCAGGCAGTGAAGAGCTCAAAATTTATGTTGGCATTACACCATCCATACTTTAATATTTTGGCAGCAAAGTAAATCAGCTAAGCAGAACATTAATCAGTGTTTCAGGGTTTGCTGACCACTTCTTCAGGATATTTTTGCCTATTAAACAAACAATATTGTAAAACCACACATTACCAAGGATCCAAGTTAATAAAGAAATCCACTTATTAATGAGACAGAGAAAACGTTTAACTCCCTAAACTTGTTCTATATGTAGTTATAGTCATTTTTATTTAGAGCACTAGCATATCTTCAGTATTCACAAAAAGATTGTTTTCTTCCCCAACACTGTTTTCTTTTCCCCATATTTACAATATGTGCTTTTGAACCAGGTACTAAACTTTCAAAATATTCCGTTAACTATATAAACGTTTACCAGGTGCTTCACAAACAACATGCTTAAATCCCGGTAGTCACATGGCATAATCTTTTCATGTTTCATATAGTATACTCTGTTTGACTGTGAATACTAGTAACATACACTGACCTAGTCAAAACAATATATAACTAATCTCTTTCTTTGTTATAATTTAATGATAAAGCATCATTACCACTGCAGTTTATTCATCTGCCCTCTAGGTATTTCAGTTTCAACTGAGCAGTTGCTACCCATCTACCTACTAGACTTCATGCTCCTAGTAATTGAGGCTTTGACCATAGAGTTAGGTAATGTAAGTGGAGAAATCAAGACAGCGGTTGAACAATATACAAAAATGAAAACTGAAATTAAAGAATATGAAGAATTTTTCTCCAGCATTAAAGGAGTTTGGAAGATTATGAAAGCAATATCATAGAACAAAATTGAAACATATAAGAACGATCTCAATGATTATAAAGAAGGCAAGGTTTATACTTGAAAAAGAAACATCCTATACCTCAGTCTGTATAGATACAATCCGGGTTCAGATTCTCCATTCTATGAAGTGGGCAGAAATGTAGATGAGAGAGAAGGTACTACAATGGGGGTAACCAATGTTTATTTAGATGGGAATTTCAACAGCAGGGAGACACAGAGGAGGAGGGAGATAAAGGGTCAGAGGCAGAGGAAACAGCAGACCCAGAGGGTGTTGTAGGAGGAGTAGAAGACAGGATCCAAAACATACACAGAAGGGATACAGCAGGTGGCAAGAAGGCAGCCAAGAACAACCACAATATAGTTTTCAACCTTTCATCAAGAAACTTGACAGACACTGCAATCAGGGTATTGAATAGAGGGCTGTCAAAATTATGATTAAGACGGTACTTTTCAGAAAACCCAGAAAGGAAGAACGACAGAAAAATGATGATTTTATCTAAAATGTTAAATTATAAATCACGTTTTTTCCACCAGACCCTACCCCTCTAACACAGAGCCCTACTGTACATGAATTTAGTGGATAAAGAGATCAAATTAATTAAGAATAATAAATTGGAAAGAAGGGCAAAATTTAATCTAACAGCACAGGGATATGCAGCTGTTCAAAATCTAGAGAACAATGCAAACATAGATCAAAAAGGCAGATGGGGGAGGATAGTGGTCCAGGACTATAAAAAGTACAAGCAGGAATGCCTCACACAATTAAATAATAGTGAAAACTACATGTGGTCAGATCAGGACCTTACAAGAGAAGTCATGAACCTTATAAGAAAAGTACTGTATGAAGGAGAAGCGAGGAGATTTTTAACAGAGTGGGAAAGGAGGGCACTATTTGCCATACATCCCATCATTCCTGTGTTCTGTACAGTCCCTAAGTCCATAGAAGCCTTGAGAATCCCCACAGAGACCCATAGTGGCTGGAATTGGATCAGCATCAGCACCACTATTAGTGTTTATAGATAACCCTATACAGCCCTCGTGGTTAATAGATAACCTATACAGCCCCTCGTGGTTAATAGATAACCCTATACAGCTCTACATAGTTAATACAGAGGGCATACTTGAAAGGCATTAAAATACAACTGACATTTTAGATAGACTAAACAATACAAGCAGAAACTGGGACACCTGCAGTTTGGTCACATTTGATGTTCACGGCCTGTGACATTTATACCAGTATTCCCCATTAGAAGGGCTACAGGCATTTGGGGAATTTTAGCAGAACAACGACAAGATTGTAAGCCAACCAATCAATACATCATTCAGCTGGCAGAATGGGTCCTAACAAAAATCACTTTAAAATTGAAAACACTTACTTTTGGCAGTTGAAAGGGACATCAGTGGTGTCACCAATAACCCCCAGCTATGCAAATATTTTCATGAACCATTTAAAAAAATCAATACATTTATAACCAAAACAGTAACCACTTTTATCAAAATATTGTAGTATGGAAAATATTTATTGTTGATGTAGTCTGCATTTGGATGGGCCCACAGATGACTTGGAAATGTTTTTAGCTATATTAATGGCAGCATTTCATGTCTAAGATTTGTGATAAATCAAGATTCAAAAGAAATACATTTCCTGGACTTGTGCATCTATAAGGAGGATGGCAGACTTTTGACAAGACTGTGCTGCAAATATACTGATAAAATGTGTTAGTTCATGCCAAAAGTTATCACAAAAAACAGTTAATAAACAACATCCCTCATGGAAAGAGGGTGAGGGCAAACAGGAACTGTACTAGGGATCAGGAGACACAACAGCTGCAGAGGATATGACACGGAGATTTAATGAAAGGAGATATGATAAAGACATTACTGAACTGGCAAAAGAGAACTGTGACAGTGTGCCATGGACTGAAATGCTGGCATCAGTACCTAAAAATCAGAAACAGCAGAGAATGACTTTTGCTACTGTATATTGTGATGAATTTAATACAATAAAGTCAGAAACCAGTAAGCACTGAGGAGAATACAAATAAAATGCTTCCAAAATTGGAAGCATATTGAATAAAGTGGTTTGGGACACTGGACCCAAAGTATGGCCTCATGGAAGAAATTGTTTGAGTACAGTTTTTTCTTTTATTTTTGTCTTTATGGTCATACAAATGCAGAGTTATACTGGGTATAGTGTTGTGACTTTTTTAATTTCTTGTGTATATGTCTCTTGAGTTCAATATGCCATAGTATGTGAGGTCAAAATGACGACCAAGTGCACTCCTGAGTCGTTACCATCTGCAGTAGCCTCTGTGGCGTTGCCCAGCAGGTGGCACTATAATAACCAGGGTAAGTATCTATTCAGTTGTGCATGGTATGACAACTAACATTAAAACTACATATAAAGAAAATTGTTGTATAAATACAACAGTTAAACTAAATCTCAACATGAAACACAAAGGGGGTCCAGGTGTGAAGAGTGCAGTACATAGTAGCTATTGTTCACTACTCATGAATCATATAAACAAAGTAAAACAGTTTAAAGAATAAAATCAAACTCATGTTTAAAAAATACTGTAGATACTGACTCTTGTCCCTGCTAGCACTTATTACTGTGGAAAGGAGAGCACAGGAAAAGCTTAGTTTTAAGTAGCAGGCACTATTATTGGTAAACAAGGGACACATGATGCAGACGAGCAGATGGGAGAAAAATTTAAGTGTGGAGAAGAGTGCACTGAGCATGTACTAGTCAGAAAACTCTTGTGTGTGGAAATTGGTGCACTGAGCATGCACCACTCAGTTTGACGCCATTTTCAGCAGTTGCCAAACAAAGCTGCTTCCCATAAATGGGATGAGCAGCAACTGAGTCTTGTTGCATGATTAAAACTGAAATGCTGAGAGGGAGGGTGCATGAGTAAACTGCAGCGGTGGTGATGCTTTATCATTAAATTATTATACAGAAGGAGAGGTTATTCCTCTCTCTCTCTCTCTCTCTCTTTACACAGGAGGATCAAGAGCAAGAAAGAAATAAAATAAACACTCAGAGTGAGTAACCCTGATGAATAAGTTATTCACAAGATTAATTATGACCATGCAGGATAATAGACATGGTCTCCATTTGTTTGCTGTCTTTGTAAAGAGTGACATGTAGGCGCATAAGAGATCTAACACAAACAAAGGTAAGAGCCAGTGAAGCTGTGAGTGCACTCTCATGTTTGACTAACATAGAAAGAGATTTGTATCTTTTTTTATTTTAGTCTTTGGTGACTGAGGCCCACTAGGCACAAGTGCCTGTTTTCAGGGGTGACCAGGGAGCACTGGGTGGTTAAGTGACTTGCTCAGAGTCACACAGTATGCAAGTGGAGGTTGTGAGAATCAAACTTAGGTCTGGTCTGCTCAATGTACCAAGCTCATTTCACCTTGTTCCTCTAACCTCTAGGCTATACTTACCAGTTTATTTAAAATAGAACTGTATCTCTTGACAGGTCAGAAGTAACACTGTCCGTAAAGTAATCAACTATAAAGATTGTTTTGAGTAGGTCAGTATATGTTAATAGTATTGAAAGTCAACTGGAGTTTATGGTATCCTGTGATGTGGGCAGTTGGTGGAAGGGGAATGGAAGCAGGGTTACCCTCGATGGCGAGACTGTTAGCTCAGCACACACAGAGTTGGGCACAGCAGTTGGGCCACTCGTGATGTCAACAGCCATCAAATGAGCGATCATCCACCATGGCGAGCAGTAAATGGGCTGCTGGAATGTGCAAGCACCAGGACAATGTGGGCGACTCACCCATATGGGCGACTGGTGGGAGGCGGAGTGACAGCATGGGCGACAGGAAGAGGTGACAGAGAAAAGGACAAGGAAGGCAAAACCAAAGGCCAACAAGGGCAATCAAAGGAATGCTCCCACAAAGTACCAGACAGCAAACAAAGGCCCAGTAGAGGATCGACCTGCAGCCCACTGTATGCCCCTTGGAACCCCCATACCATGCCACTCAAGCCACCACCGTTCTGGCTGCAGCCTCCCCTGCCCCCACCCACTGGCAGACGGGACCACTGTGGGCAGCAATGGCATGACTAGGACAATAGGCTTGTCAGCGGTGCCTCTGACCTGCTACGGTGCCGCAGGCGTAGTGCACCACCGCCAATGCAGGCATTGTGCTCCAGCTGTGGGTTTGAAACCCGCAGCAGCACATAGCTGACATCACCGAACTAGCAGCAAGACAATCCACAGGAACAACCAGCAGGGCCCATAACTTACCCATGCAGGGCATGACCAGAACATGTCCATGCCATCATCCACCATACCAGGGCCACCAGGGAACAATGCAGACCTCAGATGGTACAACCCCATGGCCTACTAGTGCAACCGATGCCCATGCACACCTTTCTACAGGTGCTGGACAATGGGGTGTGGCAGCACACACCTACGGGTGCACACACAGGTGAGCAGACCATGTACCACACACGCCTATGACAGGGCACAACATGGAAGCAGAGGCCACCCATTTAGGGACCACCTACACAATGACTGACTTTAGTTTTCTAAAAAGCCAGAAGGCATGACTCTCCCATCCCATGGTGGATACCTCTACTGCAGGGATAAGGAGGTCAAAAGCAAGATCTACTGGTGGTGTATACAGGACCACCGCCACAGCTGCTAGCCAGGGTGCACACCAAAGGCGGGCTCTGTAGTGTACATCAGGCAACCGCACAATCATGCCCCTGATGCAGGTAGAGGCTGGCGTCAGAGAGTGCTGACCAACATGTGCTGACCAGGCATGCACCAGTATGGAAAGCACCGTTCAGGTGGTGGCACAGTGCACCACAGGGGTGCCCTGATGCCATTGTGGGCTGCCTCGCCAGCCATTCAACAGATGAAATGCATAGGTGCAATGTGTCAGGCAGGGCGCAGGGGGTCCGTCATCACCAACCTCGCTGCATGACCTGGCAGTGCCCCGGAATATGCTGTCACATCTGGTGGAAACCTTTTTCTGCTGCATGACAGTGGACCAGGGGATAATCATGTACTGCTGTTCACCACAAAGAGAGCACTGCAGTATCTGGCCAGTTGTGGTGACTGATTTATGGATGGCACCTTTCACCTCGCACCACCACTGTTCACCCAGGTATACACCGTCCAAGGACCACGCACGAGCATCGTGCTGCGGCAGTGTATGTGTTGATGACATCCTGGAGTGAACACACATGCAGTCATGTTTGGGGAGCTGCTGGCGGCTACTCAGTGATGCATGCCCTGCAACTGCCATGCTGGACTATGAGCGCTGCCTGTCGGGCACTCATGGCAGCATTTGGGGTGTGGCATTGTGTGGCTGCTATTTACATTTCTGCCAGGCCGTGTGGTGCAGGATACAGCAGATACCATTATATCTCCAAATTGTAGCGCTCAAAACCACAGCAAAATGAAAATTCAATACAACCAGTTGTCTTTTATTTCACCAATTGTGAGAACCCCTAAGCGCCTCGCTGAGTGCCTTCAAGGGAGTATAATATCACAACAAAGTATTAAGTGTCTTTAAATACCTTTATCATATGTGACATCACACTATAAACCAATCCAAACATAATATTATGTGAACCAATCACAAAAAGAAGCAACAGTTAAAGAGATAGAGATAGAGAAATCATGATATGTTGGGAAAGGGGAAGGAGGGAGGAAGGGGAAGAAGAATCACAGACCACAGAAATTAGAAAATTAGTTAATTTAAACTAACCTAAACCTTAAAATTGAGAATATTCCAATTTCCACATCTTTCTAATTGCAGTCTAATACAAAATTTGGATACACCTTATTTCAAATTTCAGCATTACCAATATGCTAGACAATTTATATTTATTACCTTAGGGTTCTCCTAAAAATAGGGACACACCAACTTTGTAAAATAATTTATATGCTGGAAAAATACTATCCAGCTGAAATTATATTTTATATTGATTATCTGCATATTCAATATTTACGCCTTGTAATACATTTTAAAATAATGGTTCTATCCAAATTGTACATAAGACCAAAAACCAAACTTTCCCTTTATGTTTATAAACTATTATGCTTAATTTGAGAGAAGGAATTTCAAAATTTCTATTTCAATCATTTTCAACCTATCTCTTATTATCCACTTGTAAAGCACTTTAGGATACAATCATGTCCGAAATTAGTATATAAACATAAAAACAAAAATCAGTCATTTTACTTATATGATGTTTTGCAGTTGTAGAGGATGGATTAAGAGTTCAAGGTGGACCCATCTAGATCGGAAAAGGTTTTTGGCTTGGATTGCCATCTGTACTGGAAGGAAGATATTGTCTTTATATTATTGCAACCTAAAAAGATTTGCAAGAGAGAAAAACAAGCAAGAGTCATTATTAAATGTACTTATTATAAATAATCCATATTGTCTAGAAAACATCACTCATAGAAAATCCTTAACTATTCTTTCAGAAAGGGTTTCAGGTCCCATCTTTCATTAAGTCCAAAGGTGAAACTGTATTTGCTTTAAAGATCCAAGAGCTTTCTCTTTGTAATAACTTATTTGGCCTATCTCCTCCTCCTCTGGAATTAATTTTACTTGTTCCAGTCCCATAAATTTCAAACCTATAGTACTGTTATTATGCACAGAGGAAAATGCCTTCCTATAGGTGTGTCCAGTTTTCCATTGATAATGGATCTTACATGTTTTTGAATCCTTTCTTTTAATGGTCTCACAGTCTTTCCAATATAAAACAAATTACAGCTGCACCATAACATATACACAACAAAAGAGGTTTTGCAATTTATAAACTCTCTGGCCTGGATATTCAAACTGCGCCATTCTGAGGCGCAAGCCCTCTTGCGCTACTCAAAATAGTTGCGCGGGGTGTGGCGGTGATATTCAAAGGAGTTGCGCTATTCGCGCTACTCCTTGAATATCACCCCCAGCCACAGCACTTGGCGCATGGCACAGCGGAACTCTGCGCCCACCGCAAGTTGCCAGAGATGAGCATTAAACCTATGTGGCGCCAAGTACCATTGCGCCATGCGCAAAATTTCCGATATTCAAAGGTGACACGCCAAATGGGGCCATAATTTATGCAAAGGCGCAGGGGGCCATTTGCATCTATTTATAGCCCCATTTGCATGCCATTTGCATGTCGATGCGCCCGATCCCGAGGACTTGCGCCTGGCCACCCTGCCAGGCAGCAGCCGTCGAGGACCGACGCCACAATGCAGCCGATTGTGGGCATTACAGGTACATGTAACACCCCCTTCACGTGCCGAAGCCCGATCCTGGGCTAACGGTATGAACCCCCAGTGCCCGATCGCGGGCAGAATGTAACCCCCAACCCAAATATCTCCCTGGTGGTCCAGTGGACCGTAAAGCCCGATAGCGGGCAGAATCATCACAACCCCCAAACATCTCCCTGGTGTTCAGTGTCCTCCACCCCGCGATGCCCTCCACCGCCTCCCCGCAGCCGGGCGGAAGACAGTCATCCCATTCGCCAGCCGTTTCAGCCGGGCCGTTGCCGATTGATCGAAACCGTAACGCTTATTGGTGTAGAGTTACAGCCACGGCTTGTAGCCCAACAGACATGATACAGGTCCAGATTTGTGAAATGATCATTCACAAATCTGGACTTGTCATGTACGGTATGGGCTGCAAGCCCATTGGCTGTAGCTCTGCACCACGGGCGGCAGCCCTACCGGACAGTCAGTCGGCGGGCGGCGGGCGGCAGGCGGGTGGATGCTGTCGCCGCCGCCCGCGGGGGAGCGGGTGAGGGCTTCGTGGGTGGGGGGGACACTAGACACCAGGGAGATGTTTGGGGGTTTGGATGATTCTGCCCGCGATCGGGCTTTACGGTCCACTGGACCACCAGGGAGATATTTGGGTTGGGTTCAGACCTCGCCCGCGATCGGGCACTGGGGGTTCATACACGCATGCCCGCGATCGGGCTTCGGGATATGGGGGTGTTACATGACCTGTACTGCCCGCGATCGGGCTGTGGAGATGTGTGGCGGGGAGTCGCAGCACACTATGCCCGCGATCGGGCTGGTGGGGGCACAGGAAAGAGTTGGGGCCAGCCAGGGTGGCAGCTGCTGTGTTGCGCCCTGCAATGCAGCAGCTCACCTGTGGGTGGCCCTCAACTTAAGCCTTTTTTGCTCCAAGGTTGTGCAGCGAGGTTGTTGCGATAACATCCTCTGCACAACCCGACTGAATATCGGGTTGGCGAGGTTATGCATGGATCCTCTCCTCCTGTTGAGCATGCATTCATTTGCATTGCTCTCTTGTGCAACCTGATGCCAGTGGCATAACTGCCTCCTGCTGAATATCGCAGAATGGCGCGATTTGGACTTGGCGCAGAACCCTGTTGCGCATGGCGCAAACCTTTGAATATCCAGGCCTCTGGCTTCAATTGTAACTTTGTTAGATAGTATGAAACTATTACTTGTGTGCATATGTTTACAAATGGGACTGGAACTGGAGCATTAGAGCTGCTATGTATTTTTACTTAAAGATCAGGAATATACTGGGGTCCTGCACAACTTCTTAATGACATACTAGATTTTATATTACATCATAGCTATTTTGAATTTAATAATGAATATTACTTGCAAACATGTGGCACTGCAATGGGAGCCTAATGGCCCCAGCATATGCAAATCTTTTCTTAGGACTATGGGAATTAGGAATGCTGTATGACCCTAATGTAATCCATTTACAGAAAACATCATAGAATGGAAAAGATATATTGATGATTGTCTTTGCATATGGAATGGAAGTAAAGAAACTGCAGAAAATGTATTCAATGGTTAAATAGAAATAATTGAAATTTAAAGTTCACAGCAGTACTCAATTTTCACAGGACAATCCCAGAAAAGAAATGTGGTTACCACAAAGCCTTTAGGTAACCACAAATGTGGAAGCTGTAACATTTGTAAACATATGCACACAAGTAATAGTTTCATACTACCTAACAAAGTTACAATTGAAGTCAGAGAGTTTATAAATTGCAAAACCTCTTTTGTTGAGTATATGTTATGGAGCATCTGTAATTTGTTTTATATTGGAAAGGCTGTGAGACCATTAAAAGAAAGGATTCAAGAACATGTAAGATCCATTATCAATGGAAAATTGGACACACCTATAGGAAGGCATTTTTCTTCTGTGCATAATAACAGTACTATAAGTTTGATATTTATGGGACTGAACCAAGTAAAAATTAATTCCAGAGGAGCAGATAGGCCAAATAAGTTATTACAAAGAGAAAGCTCTTGGATCTTTAAAGCAAATACAGTTGCACCTTTTGGACTTAATGAAAGATGGGACCTGAAACCCTTTCTGAAAGAATAGTTAGGATTTTCTATGAGTGATGTTTTCTAGACAATATAGATGTATTTATAATAAGTACATTTAATAATGACTCTTGCTTGTTTTTCTCTCTTGCAAATCTTTTAGGTTGCAATAATATAAAGAAAATATCTTCCTTCCGTACAGATGGCAATCCAAACTAAAAACCTTTTCCTGTCTAGATTGGTCCACCTTGAACTCTTCTGAATCAATCCTCTACAACTGCAAAACATCATATAAGTAAAATGACTGATTTTTGTTTTATGTTTATATACTAATTTCGGACATGATTGTATCCTAAAGTGCTTTACAAGTGGATAATAAGAGATAGGTTGAAAATGATTGAAATAGAAATTTTGAAAATTTCTTCTCTCAAATTAAGCATAATAGTTTATAAACATAAAGGAAAGATTGGTTTTTGGTCTTATGTACAATTTGGATAGAACCATTCTTTTAAGGTGCATTACAAGGTAAATATTGAATATGCAGATAATCAATACAAAATATAATTTCAGCTGGATAGTATTTTCAGCATATAAATTATTTTTACAAAGTTGGTGTGTCCTATTTTTAGGAGAACCCTAAGGTAATAAATATAAATTGTCTAGCATATTGGTAATGCTGAAATTTGATATAAGTGTATCCAAATTTTGTATTAGACTGCAAGTAGAAAGATGTGGAAATTGGAATATTCTCAATTTTAAGGTTTAGGTTAGTTTAAATTAACTAATTTTCTAATTTCTGTGGTCTGTGATTCTTCTTCCTCCCCTTCCTCCCTCCTTCCCCTTTCCCCAACATATCATGATTCTCTATCTCTATCTCTTTAACTGTTGCTTCTTTTTGTGATTGGTTCACATACTATTATGTTTGGATTGGTTTATATAATGTGATGTCACATATGATAAAAGGTATTTAAAGACACTTAAGACTTTGTTGTGATATTATACCCCTGAAGGCACTCAGCTGAGGCTTAGGGGTTCTCACAATTGGTGAAATAAAAGACAACAACTGTTTGTATTGAATTTTCGTTTTGCTGTGGTTTTGAACGCTACAATTAGGAGATATATCGGAGTTTTTGAGGGCATTCCTTAGTAGTGAACTCCTCTCAGGCATGAGCTAGGTACTTTGCCTTTGGAACTTTACAGCAGATACCCAACCTGCATGCCCGTTATGCCATCGATCGCGGAGTTCACCTTTAATCTTTGCATGCTCCTCACACTGTCATACATGCCAGTGGATGCCATGGAGGTGCCTGGCATACTCCTGGAGCAGCCCCTTAATGGGACAATGCAGAGCTGCTCCGTCCCCTCCTGGAGTACATGGAGACCACCTGGGTGGGCAGGTCAGTGGGCAGATCCTCCGCAGATGCCCCATGTTCCCCATCCAGAAGTGGAACAAGTACCAGCCCACCCTGAATGGCCTTGCATGAACTAACAATGCCTTCAAGGGTGGCACTGTGCTTCTACACCAGGCCGGGTGCCAGCAGCCCATCCCTCTGGCACCTCCTCAAGTGCCTCCAGGAGGAGGAGTGTCTCACAGCCATGCATATGGAGCAGTTGCTGTTGGGCACAAGTATGGTGGCACAGAAGAGGTGCTACTGAGACCTCATCCGATGGATTGAGGTGATCGTGGGGACTACAGTAACCAGAACACACCCGACTACCTGCATGGACTAGCCTACAATTTCCAAATGTAGGAGTAGCTGGGTGTGCCTGTGGCTGCATACCATCACCGCCCACTGTTGGGCCCACTGCCAGTCCTTATTGCACTGTGCAGCCACTGTGGCATTCAGTGCAGTGCCCTCACCAGCCCACCTGTCTGCTGCCATGTGTGTGCCATCCCTGCATGGTTGCTGTGCCATGGTCTCCTGTGACCACTTGTGTGTTCCCCCATGCCCCCATCATGCCATCCTGGACTCTGCATTTGTTGACTGGTGACCCCATCCTGGCCACCCTATGCTGTCCCCCCATCCATTTCAGTGGTGGTGGTGGCGTTTTCGTGGCAGTTGCCGTTATGGCGGTCGCGATTCACTGCCCGTGCAGTCCCTGTGCTCCCCTTTGTGCCTTTGCCCACTGCAGTGTATTCTCAAGGTTCTTGCACCATCTGCCGGCACCACTTGACCTCCGGTGCACTGTTCCCACTTGGCCGTCCCAACGCTCACGGTGGCTTTGTTGCCGTTATGACATGGTACCGGAGTTTATATATGAAAATGAAGTTATGCCACATGAACAGTGGCATGTAATAATGTTGGTTTGCTCAGCACCTGGTGAAGTTTTATATGGTGAATGTAAATATTCTTGAAAGTTTAGCATGGGATGCAAAAGCACCTATTGTAAATACAGCAAAGAAAAACATAACATTTTTTATTACTGAATGGTATGTTTGCGCTTTAAATAAGATAAATATAATTACATATAAAACAATTTTAGGGAGTTAAAATGTTCTTTCTCTGATTAATAAGTGGATTTCTTAGCTGGCCCAGTGGCACTGAGAGCTGAGGCACTGGTTGTCTTACCATTCATGAATCGTGACCCATGTTCAGGAATGAGCATGGGCCTCTGGGGTCATAGCGGGAGGAGAAGGATCTGGCCCCTCAGGAATGCTCTCCTTCCAGGGAGGGTGGACACCAGCGGTTCAGTGCATGACTGCCACCTGGTGGAGGCTAGGGCTGGTGCACCAAAAGCTACAGAGTGGGACAGATGAGGCAGACGATTGGAGGAGCAGTATGGGAGCATGATCACTCCGCTCCTTGGCGTCATTGCACACCACACCTAAGGGGAAAAATACAAGAGGAAAAAGGGTACTGACACTGCAGGATGATGGTCGTCCCCATAGGAGCTGCCCTGAGATGGGCAGTAACCCTTCCAACACCGAATCCAGAGTTAGGTGTGTTGAGGGATCCCCATCGCCCACCACGGGGGCAAGCCATGGGCAGCTGGAAGGGACGCTGAGAGGGGACGAGGCTGGAGGAATCGACTGGATGCATCGCCAGGGACCGGGCAGATGAAGAAAATTAACTGAAAAATAAGTGGATTTCTTTGCTGTCATGGGATCCCCTTCCCTGAAATAACTACATTAGACTAATCTTTATTGGGTGCTCATTCGGCTAATTTATTGCTCACAAATTTATTTACATTTTATTCATACTTTATTACTTTCATCTCATAATTATCGTCATCCTTTATTGTCCATTGATTTATTTACATTTTAATAATTCCTTTCCTTCTTACATTCACAGATACCATCAATCATCCATTTTCTTTGTTATTCATATCCATTGCAGTCAGATAAACACCCAGGGCTAGATATTCAAACTACACCCAAAATGTGCGCAATAGCAGGAGCAAGTGCAAGTCCATTGCACTCATGTGCAAGAGGTGTGATATTCAAAAACTGAGCCGGCCAACCTGCGCCTACAGCCAATGACTAAATATCGCACCACCCGCACCATAGCGCAACTAGGAAGGGAAGCTGAGCAGATATGATGCGCCTATAGCGCAACAAGGGCTGTTCAGCTGAGCAGTCCAGAGGTGCCATAGCACAACCAGGGATGCCCCAGCAGCAGGGCAGCAATGCAACTGCACAACCAGGGAGGTAGGGGCCCACAACCCATGCCACAGATGGGCAGAGGAACACACAGCAGAACAGACATTGTCCCCCACACCCTATGCTCTGCACAACTGGGGAGGTCTGAATAACCACTAGCCCATGGAGACAAGCAACCAACCCACAGCCAGGCCATGGTGCCCCATCACACCCACTGGCAAGCTGTGACTGGCACACAAGAAGGGCTGACCACCCTGTGCCACACCATCCCCCAATGCAGAGCACACCCTGCACCATAACCCCAGACACCTGCTCAGGAGCAGTGTCCACCACTGCAGGAAACCCCATGCATGCCACCACCCCACTGTGACAATGCAACCCTGTGCAGCACAGAACCATGCAAGGCAGCCCCACCATGAGCATCCATCAGTGGGTGGCAGCACAGCGATGCAACAGCGGCATACACAGTGCCACCATGCACAGCCCCCGAGGTACAGCTGAGAGACTGACCATGCGCGTGTACACGAGGTACCCCACAAGGGACAGGGCATGCCCCGGACACCACCACCAGTGATACAGCACCCTGCACCCTCCCAAGGACACACCCTGACCCAGCACTGGCCACAACAGCCAGCACAGACACCCCAGTGGTGCGTGGAAGCATGCACCACACGATGCCACAGTGCATGGACAAACACCCACCCATACCCAAGGGCACAACAACACAGGAACGCAGTAGCGGGCAACCAAGCCTCAGCGTGGGCCATGGAAACCATGTACACACAGCCTGCAGTCCTCCATGGCACAGGAGTGCCAGCCACCCTTGCGCAGGCACTGTGGACCTGTATGCCACCATCATTTGCCCGGAGCACAAGTCACAGACAGTGGTGCACATCCTCTGAACACACACAAGCCACAGCATGGAGGTGGGACAACAACTGCGGAGGTCACAGTGTCACCAAGGCAGACATGCACCACACCAGTGACAGGAGGCAACCCAGCATTGTGACTGGTACAGTGGCTGCCCTGCATGGACAGCCACCACTGACAAGCCAGCAGACCATGCAGGTCACAGACATGCAAGGGTGACAGCTGCACAGGCCATGGACCGGGCTGACAGAGGCGTCATGGACACAGAGCATGCACCATGAACCACTGCATAAGTCATCCAGTGCACAGGGCACAACACACACACCACAGACACTGACTGATAGCTACCCCCACACCACAGTCTCCTCCCCACGGACACACAAACACATACCCATGACTGCACCACCCTGATGCCATGCACACCACTGCAGCTGAGCACCTGTAGCCCACTGCAAATCAGAGACCACCACAGTAGTCATATCAAAAGAATTGTATTAAAAACATCAACCAAAACTATGTACAATTATTTACAAATGTGTGGGGAAGGACCACAAACAAGGTGGGGGTGGGTAAGGGGCAGGGGTGACCAAATGGTACAGGGAAGGAGAGGTGTGAGGGTGGGTCCAGGGGGTAGGGATATCAAAGGCAGCGGATGATCAACGGAGCCCGCTCCCCACTCTGGCTGCTCTGCCCGGTGCCGTCTCCGGATCCCAAGCTGGTCAATCCGTTGCAGGATCTCCAAAGAAGCCCTGGCCACACTGAGGATCTCCTGCAATGCCTCCTGAATCTCCTGCAGCTGGCGGACACCTAGGACAAAGGAGCACAGTCAATAGGTGTGAATGCACAGTCCCATACAGCCCACCCACTGTGCATTGCATACGGCTGTGGGACATGCCTCTGTGATGGTGTGTGACCACCCATAGTGATCACATCCTCAAGACCTGCCCACCCAGGTGCATACAGCCATGCGGACCACTGCACACCCACTGGCCAAGTCATGCACAGCACCACCATGGCGTTTAGTGGCATGGCTATATGTGTGCGAAGGCAGTGGCACAGCCATGTACCCAATGCCGCATGGACCACCATTGACCCACTCCCAGACATGTAGTACCACTGGACAGTGCTGACTGTAACAAGTTGCGTGCATGGCAGTGGTGTCAATGGATGGTGGCCATGCCTCGCTGCCCACCCTGTTACACAGCATGCAATAGTAATCATAGAGGTATGGCACTAGTCATCATCGGGCCAGTCCTCGGGCGCTGTTGACCATCTCCCCTCCCTAGCGGCCCTGTATTCCTGTTGGGCGCCCATCTCCTGGGCTAGACTTTCTCCTCTGGCCCTGTGGTGCAAACATGGAGAGAGGAACATCAGTACAATCCTGTAGCAAAGTCCCCCTGCCCCCATGTGTGTGCACTCCCACCCAGCCTGACCCACCCACCCACACCCTGATAACACCACCACTGCCAACACCAGATGGTCCCTCCCTCATGTTCGGACACATGCAACCGTGATACCCATATGGAAGATAAAAGTGTGGACGTGACACCTACCTGGCCGTGGCACTGCTCCTCCTGGCTCGTGAACGCAGGTGGGCAAGCAGGTCTGGTTCCTCCTCTGCAGGTCGCCATACCTGTGGCGGCACTGTCCCGCTGTCCACCCCTTCTGTGGCCACCTCCAGTGCATTGGCCACCTCCTCCCACACCTGGCACCTGGACCTGTCCAGGGGTGCCTCCCAAACAGTAGGCCATACAGTGGCTCTACTATGGCCACTAGGTTGGCCAGTTCTACTTGGGACCACTGTGCAGCCCTCCTCTGCACCATTCTACTTGCTCAGTCAGCTCAAAATGGCACTCTGCAGCGTGGCTCCACCACGTGCAGATGCTCTTGTATCAGCACTGCCATTCCCTATCGTGCTGTCACTGAATAGCACGATAGTGGTGCACCCATGCCTGATGCATGGTGCCTAGGGGCAAAGGTTGGGCACAGGGTCAAGGGGCTCTGGTGCACAGACAGGCACAGCGTGATTGGAACCCAATGCATGTAGTGTGATTGAATGCCTGTGTGCTACCTCCAGTAGTGGCCTACCATGCTGTTGCCCCAGTGCGCCATGATGGCCCAGTGCCACAGCGCCATAGGTGAACATCGCTGTTGCGCCACTGGCACAATGGTGGCCATGCCCTGCATTGCTTCCCGTGCACAGCATGTCAGCAGTGTGGCAGATGCCTACATCAGCAACCCGGCATGCGCAGTGAGGTGTGTACTGCGCATGTCACAGAACTGCACCCTTGGCTCAGCACGCATAACACAATTGCGCAAAGTGCAACAGCGATATTCAGTCGTCTATATGCACATCATCTAATCAGCCATTCAATGGCGCAGCGCTGCAATTTGCATCCACTTAAAGTTGCCGCCACCTCATTTGCATGGGTTGCGCTATAAAGTGCGACATTGGGCTGTACTGGCCATAGTCGGTTACTGCAGTCTATTGGTGAGTTGCATGCTGTTTGGGAGTGTGGACTGTGGATTCTGGGACATGCATGGGACTGCACAGTCACAGGTAACAACTTTCATTCTTACAGGCTAAATAATGACTGAGAGAGTTGTGGAAGAGGAGGAACACAGTGGTGGGAGGAGGAGAAGGCCTAATTTCACCAAGGCTGAGACCGATGCCCTGTTTGATGCCTACCTGGATCAGGAACCACTTCTCAGTGGACGGCAGGAATACTACAGGCCCGTGCTGCTGCATGGAGGAAGTGAGTGCGTGCAGTGAACCTACATGGCAGCCACCAGCGCTCGTGCAGGAGTGCAAGAAGAAGATGAGCACAGGCGGGAGGAGGATAAAGAAGAAGGTGGCTGCCATCAGGGCAGCACGATCTCGACAGGTGGGGGACAGCGGAGGTGGTACACCTGACCCCACAGGAGGAGACGGTTGCTGGAAGTATGCAGTGTAGTGCCATTGAGGGTGTTCCAGGTGGTGGCTTCCAGATGGGTGGTAGTCTGTAACTGCATGGTAGGTCATGGTCTGTCTATTGGGGGCAGGGTAGGTAACATGCAGTAACGCATCTTTGTTTTCCCTTACAGATCCTGAGCATCTGCATGAGTCAGCGGTGGTGGGCCTGTCCACTGAGGACAGTCAGATGGAGATGGAGGAGGGCCCTTCCACCTCCACAGGTATCGTGGCTCAGTGTGACAGTGGGCCTGTCTGGCTGTCCATACCGATGTTGTTGGAACAGGTGCGGAGGATGCCTTGCCCTTGTCCCAATGTGCCAGCTTCCATGGATGCCAACATGCTGTGACCGGATGGTGCGGGTCCCACACCGATGATGATGTCGCTAACGGCATGGGCAGTGACACGTGTGTGCCATGGGATGGCCACAGCAGGTAACATCGTGTCCATGGCTGTGGGTGGTGCTGCTGTGGAGGCTGCGTGTCATCACAGTCCCAGCCTGTGCCTGTCACCACCAGTGGGGCAGCACTGGTGTGTGTACAGGACAGCGGGACTGTTGTGGCCTACCGCGGTGGCAGCAGTAAGCCCTGGTGACGGCAGCCAGAGGGGCAGCATCAGCAGTCAGCCAGGCTTGGGGGTACAGGGTCAAGGCGGCATCAGTGCACCACCTGTGGACATGCCCAGACCTGGTCCTGGTGTGCAGCACCCACCTCAAAGGGTGCTAGGCATCTGGGCCACACACCCTGAGGGACAGGATGCCGAGGAGGCAGACGACCTCTTGGACGAAGCACCCCGCATGCTGCAAGCATCAGTCCACCAGCAGATGTGGCTTGCACGTCAGTGGATGCACTGCATGCTGCTCTGGAGTGGGCAGAGGAGCATCGCAGCAGAGAAACCGCTCTGATCCTGGCAGGGATGGACGGTTGCAAGAGGATGGACCACTGCCATTGACAGGCAGACACAGGCATTCACTGCTGTCATGGCTACAATGGGCACACAGTCATGTGCCCATGCGCCTCAGACACCACACAGTGCACTGTCCACCCCGCTCCCAGCGCATCGCGACACCCTCCTTGTCGACACGGGTTCAGCTGTGGGCATCCTGAGCATGCCTGGTGCAGGCATGTTTGGTGTGCTGCAGACCCCTGCTCGAGCACAGTCGCGTTCAAGCAGTGGAACCCTGGGGACCATCGGTGCCACCCCATGAGGCCAGTGATTGGCCTGTCAGTGCTGGTGTGTCTCGGTGGGGCTGCCCACACATCCATGGTGGCGGGCACTGTGGCACGCGACTGACCTGTCTCCCAATGTGGCTACTGTCTGGTGCTGCCCGTGTGCATTGTGTCTTTCAGCGGGCATTGCACAGGTGGATACCCGCCTGCATGCGGACACACAGTCCATCTGCACACCCTCCCAGCTGCTGTCCGCAGTTGCATGTGCATGATGATGCCTGCATTGTGCTGTACATCAATGTGCAATGTTGCTCAGCATCTGACACATGCACAAGGACAGGCGGTGAGCATGGTGATCTGTGGACATTTGTGTGGCTAGGGGTGGCGTTCTGGGTCGGTGTGCCTCCTTCCTTGTGCATGTCTGGTGCGTTGTGTGTGTGTGTGTGTGTGTGTGTGTGTGTGTGTCCATCTGCGTGGCATGTTAGACCTCACCCATTCCTGGTTGTGTGTGTGGTTCCATGCCCGGCCACTTCTCTTGATGGAATGCACCCTGGTGTGTGTCCATGCATGTTTGTAGGTTGTGCCTTAGCCACTGTTGGTTGCACATGGCCCCATGACTTACCTGGATTGGCTGAAGTGCTCCTCCATGATGGTGTCCTGGTGCAGCTATGCCAGCCGGAGCAGTTAGAGGTCCCCTCGCCAAGGGGCTGCCCATCACCATTGTCACCGGTGTCCTCATCGTCCCCATCACTGTCCCCCTTCGACCTGTATGGCTATCCTACATTCATTGGCCTTGTTGTGCAGGATGCAACAGGCCAGGAACAGCCTGCAGGCCTTTGAGGGCTGTACTGTAGGGCACTGCCGGAGGTGTCCATGCAATGGGAATGTGCTTTCAGCATCCTGAACAGCCACTTGATGACATTACGGTGGTGGCGTGTGCCTCATTGTAGCATTGCTGCGATGGGTCGCGGGCGCCGGTAGGATGTGAGCAGCCAGGGATGGAGTGGGTATCCACTGTCACCTGTGTGTAGAGGGTGGATGTTGGTTTGGTGATCAGCATCACCCTGCCCTGGGCCATGTAGGCCACTACCCATGTCACCTCTGACCATGCCCCCACAGGCCCTATGACTGTCCATGTGGTTTGCATATTCACCCACTAGGTGGCCAGTGGGGATATCCCCTCTCAAATCTGTGGCACAGTGCTGACTGGTGCCAGATGAGAGAGCATCATGTGCTTCCCAGGGTGCATGGCACAGACATTGATTATGCACCTCCTGGCATCGCACACCACCTGGCAGTTGGATGCTGGCAGTAGCTCGTGATGATAGATGCGGCCCCTCGGGGCCAGGTGGTAGCGGATGGCCACATGGGTGCAGTCTATTGCCCTAGCATGCCAGGCATACGTGCTATCCTGTGGAACTCCTGTATGTTTGCTGTGCACTCCGCCAGTGTGCTGCGAAATGGATGTACTTCGCAGCATGTGGCAGCAGTGTGCTGAGGAATTGGGTGAGGTGGCGTGCGTGGACGACTGGGTTATGCCTGCAGTGTCCCCAGTTGGCCTCTGGAAGGTACCCGTGGTGAGCAAGCACATGCAAGCTGTCACTTTGTCTCCACTGACAGGGCATGGCTCGTTGTGTGGTGCCTGCATCACATCACTGTACCGCTCACAGAGCCTCCAAGTGCCGATTCAGGCGGTACCAGCCCTAATCTCGGTATCACTGTACAGCTCAAAGCTGGTGCAGGCTCGGTACTGCCTGTTGGGGCATACTGCCGACGGGCCCTTCCATGGCCACGCCCCCATGCTGCCCACCTTCTCACCCCTCATTACGGCCTCCATCTGGATGGTGGCACTGGCCATGTCCCTGGCTTGTGTTCACCTCCGCAGCTGTTTCTGTATTCCCCACTGTCCTGGCTGCTACTTCCCTGCACCAGGAACACCTGCCTGTGCTGGCCTCACTGCTGTGTGGTGTGCCCGCCCTTCTGCACTGTGGCTCCCCACACCTTCCCCTGTGCCTATTGCTTCAGGTGACCTTTCCTGCCTGGCCCTGTGTGTCCTTGCTGCCCAGTTTTCCCTGCTATCTTTGGCTCTCATGTGGCTTCCTGTAGTGTTCTTGCGCCTCCCTTGCTCCCTTTTATTTTGGCTCATTTCGCTTATGGCACAACTTCCGCTTGCTCCCTATTGTGCATGGCACATGTTGTTAAATATCGCACTGCACCATTTATGCATGGTTCCTCCCCTTCAGTTGCACATGCATTCATTATCATTCGCTGTTGCTCAGTGTGATTTGGGGCAACTGCCTCCTGCTGAATATCGCCAGAATGGTGCATTTTCGGAATTGCGCAGGCACAACCCTATTGCGCATGGCTGAACTCTTTGAATATCTGGGCACCAGTCTACATCCTGGACCTCTGGGTGCAAACCCCAAGATACCTAACCATGCCTAGGTGCACAACCAGTGCGTGTTCCTTCTTCCTCCCAGCCCAGCACCCCTGGGCCCCATCTTTCTTTATTCTGCTCCCTTTTCCCTCCTCCCCCCTCCTTTTTCTCCCTTGTCTCTCACTCCTTGCCAGGAATTTCCATACTACTGTTCCTTACCAGGAGTTTACCATGCTACCCTATTTCAGGGTTGTTTTCCAACAAACTGGCCACTGCTGTCCCTTTAAGCAGCCACCCATGACCCCTAACACTGCCAAATTCTAAAACCACCACTTAATTAATGGGTTAGTGGTGGGCAAATTTCAAGCAAACATAAGGGGTAACTCCTTGGAGCAGTCCTTTTAAGTCCTCATTTCTTTTGTTCCTTGTCATCCAATCATCTGCCTTATTCCCTCAAGCCCCTCCTTCTAATCCAACTCTAGCTTGCACCTCTGTTCTAGCCTCTCTTTTCCTGAAACACTCCTTTTTACCTTCCAAATCCTCCCCTTCCTCCTCCTCTCTCCTCACCTAGCCACATTTCAGGTCAGGTGACCCTTGACAACAGAGGCTGTATTTCAATAGACAACCCATTTTGTCATGGGAGCCACTTCCTGAAATAATCACATTAGACTCATCTTCATTGGGTACTCAGTTGGCTAATTTATTGCTCACAAATTTATTTAAATTTCATTCATACTTTATTACTTTCATCTCATAATTATCATCATCTTTTATTGTCCATTGATTCATTTACATTTCCCAATGATTCCTTTCCTTCTTATATTCACAGACACCATCAATCATCCATTTTCTTTGTTATTCATATCCAACGAGTCAAATGCACACCCAATCTACATTGCAGCCCTCTGGGTGCAAACCCCAAAGTGCCTAACCATGCCTAGGTGCAACCAGTGTGTATTCCTTATTCCTCCTGGCCCAGTACTCCTGGGCCCCAGTATTTCTTTATTTTCCTTCTTTTCCCTCCCTTCTTTTCTCCTGTTTCTCCATTAGCCCATCTCCAACTATTGCAAAGGAAGATGGGCTTCCACCATCCTCCCATAAGTTCTACTTGTCCCAATCTTCCAGGGGCCCCTCAAATTGCAAATTAAATAAGTCCAGCCCCACACCCATAGGTGGACTCCATCCAGCTTGTACAAACCTGGGCAATCCTCTGTAATTTCCTGTTGTGTAAGTGCCACTTCTCCTAACTCTTGATTTATGGCCCCACTCTCCTATTAAGTCTTTTCCTTGCCAAATCAACCACCCGCACATCCTGGCATGTCTCCATAGCCTCTTAAGTACAATATCATACCAAACTACTGTCACCTCCAGCCACCACCTTTTCATTCTTTCAAAATCACCTTTATCTCCCACATCAACTCGATCCAGAGTCCACCCCTCCCAGGTCATTATCCCCAAATGTAATATCAAACAGTCTGGTTTGGTCAGTTTTTTCAAATCCTCAAGCAGCGGCATCAGTTGTCCCCATCTCATGCCCTGAATTACTTTCCATTGTACTCTGGCTTTCCTAGATCCAGCCTTAATTGTCTCTCCCAGGACATATTACAGCTCTTCACTCCTCCCAGTGGATGAAGGAATGAAAATTATTCAAATGTGCTGCTGCTTCCCGACCCTACAAAATAAAACAATGTTAGTTCACAAGTTTCTGGATGAAAGTCCTGAAAATTCCTGAAGCCCTCTACCTACTTGCTTCACCATCTCTACTGACCCATCCTTTATAGCCACCTCTGATGCTACCTATTCTAAATGAGTGTGATGAAAACCACCTGGGTCCTCACTTAGGAATACCAGTCCCTTTTCATCACTGCCACTAGTTGGTAGCTTGTCACTGGGGCCCCATTCCATGCATAAACAAGGGTCCCTCTTGTGACCATATTACTTTGTATTACCACATCACCCAAAGTGGGCATAGCCCCTCATCTTCTTACAATTTAATGTCACCTTGACCCTTTTCCCATCTGATCCATTTTATATTTTCTCAACCATACTACCAAATTGTCCTCATTCCAAGTAACTTCTTTCCAAAAACCTTTGTCCCCTCCTTCGCTGCTTGGGTCACCACCTCACTTACCCAAAATGCCCATGAAACATTAACATAAAGACTGCCCCAAATAGACATGCTTTCTGCTGTGAATGGCTGACTCTCCCAGGGACCTAATCAACACCCCCATAACTTCTCTGAGATTGGCAGCCTGGTATCCTGGCATTTTCCTTGCAAATGCTGCCCCCAGCAACATTCTCATAATGACTGGTGCCCTACATGGTCCTCCCCATCCCTGAAGGCTACACAGCAACCCTACAGCCGCTAGGTGAATTTCCATCATGGCATGTGCCACCCTTCTTTCCATTTCTATGCTACCAAAGCTGTCAACTGTCCCTTGGTAATGTGGGACACTTACCTCCCAGCCTGTTCTTGAACGCTGGGAAATCTGCCAAGAACCTTCATAGGCTCTTACCATGTTCTCTGACCAGGAGCTCCAGAATAGTAGCTGTGTGTCATCAAACCAAGCTCCCATACTTGCCATGGTACCACTGTCCTTGTCCTTCATTCCTTGGTACTACAGTCCGAAACCTGTCCCAACTGAAGACAGGAAAGGCCATCCAGCTACGGCATTCCAAGCCCCTTCTATATGCCTTGCCTTGAAATATAGATTCAACCTAAGCCCTGCAGAAATAGTTGCCTTAACACACTCTTCACCCTTCCATTGATGCATTCTGCCTGTTCAGCACCTCTACTACCACCTTGTTGTCACACCAGAATATTACTTTTGGTTCCATAAGTCTTCCCTCAAACCAGTGCTGCCACCCAGATGGAAAATCTCCAGCAGAGTGATATCCCATGTGACCCCAGCTTCTACTGACTCCACTGGCCAGGGTTCTGAAATCCAACAACCCTGAAGTACACCCTATCTCTAGTCCCTCTGCTGCATCTATGTCCAACTCTAAATCTGTGCTGAACAACCAGCCCTCCTGCCAACATGTTATCCCATTATAGTCCAGCAGGAACTCCTCCTCACCTCTAAATCCTCCCTTACTCCTTTTGAGATATCTACCCAGTGATGCAGCCTCTGTGCTTCCTTTGTAGCCATCACTAATTGCCTTGTTAATACCCTGCCTGGTGCCACTGCCCAGCAGGTGAAGTTTAAATGTCTCAATAATTGCTGCATCACTAAGGGACCCTCTTACCTTTTTAACTTTGCTATTAGTTCCCTCACTTTCTGTACTTTTCTTACGCAGCCTAAATCTTCCCTGTTCCACTTCCACCTCTATCCCCAGGAATTAAAGCCTGCAGCTCATGCCTTCAGTTTTTCCTCAGCTAACAGTACCCCAATTCCTACAAATTATTTGAAATTTTTGGACCATCCCTGCTGTTCCCTCACTCACCAGACCTATAAACAAGAAGTCATCCAAGTAGTGTACCACGGTACCATACCTGTACAGCTTGCTGGAAACCCAGTGCAGCCATGTGCTAAATATCTCAAAAGTGGTGCACACCATCGAGGCAGCCCTTGGCATTGCCTTATCAAAATAGTTTTCTTCTCCCAACTTGAATCCCAGAAGCTCCCAGTCTGCCGCCTAACCGGAAAGAGACAGAATGTCACCTCAGTATCAGTCTTGCCTTACCAGGCTCCTCCACTGTCCTGATAATCTGCACTGCCTGATTTAGTGCAGCGTATGACAGCCCACTCTGTTCCTCGCTAATAAAGTCATTGACCAAGTCTTCTTGCAGATAGGGCAAGTGATGTATCACCCTGAACTCCCAGGCTGTTTTTGGGCACTAGGTCCAATGGGGTCACTTGTAGTGTAGGAAAAGGCAGTGCCCTGAATGGGCCTTCAACCTGCCCTGCATCCTTCTCTTTCTGGACATTTGCTGCTAAAATCTCCTCTTTCCTTTTATGGAACCTTCGTTTTTGCATGCATCCTTTTCCTCTGCCTGGTGTACTATAGGCTGAAACCCCTTGAGAATGCTTCATCTAGCATTCTGACTGCTTCCTTATCTGGATACCCTTTACCCATTCCCTTAACACATTTACATTGACTGGTGTCCTTGCCATGTGAAAATCATGCTCCACTGTATGTCCCTGTACCCTCTATCTTCCTGCTAATCCCAACACCCGTTTCTCCAATACCAAATCTACTACTCCTTCTGCTTTGGGCCCATCCCCTATTTTCTTCCTCAAGACCTGCCCCAAAAGCGCTGATTACCCCAGACTGACCCAATGGCTCTCTTTCCACTCACCACACATTTGAACAGGGTGTGGACAGAACATTTTGAACAGGCTTGCTTAATCCTGCAACTCATCCAGGTGCACTGTGTCTTGTTATAGCTCCAACAATGCCTCTGTGGACTCAAACCTGCTCCCCACCCCTCCCCCATCTGGACTGTTTTGGTCTCAAACTATATCTGGATGCCTCATGTCCCAGCAGACATCACTGTGTGATGCCATCTGCTGCCAGAAAATTTCTTCATACTGGAGTCATCCATTGCCCCTCCTCAGTTTGTGCACATTCTGTATAATCAGGGATTATGCTAACAATAGGGTGGCCAGTGCCGGCTGCTTCTGTAAGACAATGGCATTGAAATAGTTAAAGCCCATCATCCAGGCATCTATATTCTTCTCCTTCCAGCTCTTGTCCTCCTGGGACATCCCCAGGAGGGCTAGTGCCAGCCATCTGTTTTATCAATCGTTCTTTCTCTTCACAATTTTTAGCTGCCTCTTTGTCTACCAAAATCGAACATGCTGGAGGTATCGTACTCTCTCTTCAGATTTTCTTTATGATTAAGGGCACATGGTGCCCTATTGTGACCCCAGGTTGCTCTCAACCCCTCTCCCGGTAAAGGCATCCTCAGTTCTGTCCCAACTCTTTGCTTCTTCCTTTTTCCTCCTTCTCCTGGAACTCCTGAAGCAACTTTTGTAACTCCCCAGGCCAGTCTCACCCACACGTACCTAAAATCTTTATCACAGGTTCCTGAATGCTCCTTCCACTGTTAAGTCAATAGGAACCTTCTTACCCTTAGGTTCCACCAGCTACTCGGTGCCTTCCTCTTGGGTCTCCCTTCATCTTCCTCTGGCACCTTCCTCTTCCACTTTTCTGCTTTACACCATCCTCCTTCTTCTTCTTGGCCTCCTCTAGCATAATCCTCACCTGCTTCATCATGGCCATGGTCTGATCAACAGGGCTTTCCTTAGGGACTTGTCTCTGGCACTCTGGGTCCATCCTTCCATTGTAACTGTGAATCAAAAGAAAACCATAAGAGAGACCTGTTATTGATACCTGAGCCTCCTTCAAGCAATTTCAGCTGCTCTCTGCAGCTCTCCACATGGCAAATCGACCTCCTTTCTCCTCTTCCACCCTTGGTACTTAAGTTCAGTCTCTTCTTTTTGTGTGTGTCTCATCAGATTGCCCTCCTCCATGGGTATGCCACAGCCCCATTTTGTACTTATGCCCTGTGCAACAACGCCGCTGCCCTTCCTGTGGTCCCATGTAGCAGGCATCATCCCTCTCTGTCCTTCATTATCATCTCTGCCTGTTTTTTTAAACCATTACCACTTACCTTAGAAACAACCCCAACCCCTCCATTGGCCAGTCCTGCCAGCCTCGTGGCCCCCAGGACTGCACCCATTTTATTTTAGTAAATGTCCCTTTCCCAATTGCTATCACCCCTGTCAATGTGTAGCCATATGATGTACCAGGTTTCAAGGCATCAAAATTAATCTTCAAATAAAGAACATGGTTGTATCAGGCTAAATTTGCATCTTTTCAACTATGAATTACATCAAGTAAATCTAAAAAACACCCTTGTACGTTATCCAGTATGAGGCTTACTATATCTGGCTGTGTTCCCATCTAGTCTCTCCTCCAGTGAATAGCTAATTGCCTCATTTTTAAAATGTGCTGTATTAAATGTCTACAAATCTTTTTTTTTATTTATTCCAAGAAATGGAGGCCCTTTCATTGCCCTTAGTATCCTTCAGACCTCCTCTGAGAATGGCATCCCCACATGGCTGGTCTAGGCCCCTAGGCCTTTGTAAATCCCGTCCACCTAATGGTTGCTTCTCCCCAGGCCCCAATTCCCAGTCCGTTCCTCCATTCAAAATCAACAATCTTCTTTATCCTCCCACTTCCCTTGCACTTTCTTGGCAACAACCTTCTTTTTCTTTTGGATTGCTTGCTGCAGAACTGCAAAGGGGGCCAAATGGGGAGACTGCTGATGACTTTCTGACGGTTCACAAATGGTGGCTCGCTGATGACATCAGACACCAAACCTGCAGTGTTAAATGTGGGTCAGCATCTGATCCAGCAGCGAAAACACTTCTGTTCCAGAAAATGACATTGCTTTAAGGTGAACTGCTGAATCTCTTTTTTTTTTTTTTTACTTAGCTTGGTCTCCCATTACCCCTCCCACCTTACAGCAATGGGGAGACACGGTATTTTTATTTTTCCCCATATTCCTGGTACCCGGGAAAGGTCGACATGTGCGTGGAGGCCCACATGTGCCCCACGGCTCCAGTGATGGTCCCATCCATCCTCCTGGCCTGGCACTGCCACATAGCTCCACCAGGTGGCAGTCAAGAGTCAAGGAAACCTCATGTCCTTCCCCAGAGATGTAAGCTGCCTGGTGGCTGCTCAATCCTGGCTCCTCGCTGCTGCTGTTAGTTTTGACAGAGGAAAATCTTGCTTTCAGACTAAGTAACAGCTGACTAGAACTACAGCTTTCTTACTGATAAATCACTTCTATCTCAGCAGGAGTCAGTGCCTGTTAGCATTGAGCAAACAGATACTTATTTGAAGCAGGGGTCTCATTTAAGTAAAAAAAAAGAAGAAAGTCGCTGTGTGTTTCTCTGTTTGAGGAAGGGGCTGTATCAACTTAATTTGCTGAGTCAGGAACAGAGGGAGAAGCTAATTGGGGTGTGGCTTAGGAGCTTAGGAGTACAAAAGCAGGTGTCTCAATTGCAGCTTCCTGTTGTTAGTTTTTGACAGAGGAGAATCTTTGCTTTCAGAGCAAGTAAACAGCTGACTAGAACTACCACTTTCTTACTAATTGCAGTAAGCATACAAAGCAACAGGAGAGGGACACAAAATAAATCAAGATGGAATGGTGCAGTGCAATAGCTGTGGGTCAGCAGTGTTCTGGGAGACATTCTGGAGGCTGTGATGCTGCCCATTTATAGACACCTCTCTGGTCTGAGGGAGGAGGTTGCCCATCTCAGGCTGACCTGGCTAGATTGCAGAACCTCTTCCTCCACCTAGGGATCACCAGGCCACCACAGCTACTGCAGAGGTTGCCAAGAAAGAGAACTGTTGGACCAAGGTGGGCTCAGGAGGGAGACGGTGGTGGAACAGAGGTGCATTCCCTCCAGTTGTGCCACTCCACAATTCATATGCTGTTCTGGCAAAGAGTGGTTCCTCTCATGGAGGCACCTGCAGTGGAGACCAAGGAGGATGATGGGAACCTCCACAAAGGAGACCCACAGGAGGATGGCATGAGACCCACAGGGAAGGAAACAACTCCTGGTGGGGGCTCAATCATTGGGGGTAAAAGTGGGGAAGGAAGGATAAGGAGGTAGGGTGCCTGCCTGGCACCACGGCTCAGAGAGACAGAATCGAATCCTCAGGATTGCGGGAGCAGCTGCACGAGGGAGGAGGGAGCTGGATCTCATTGTTCCTCTAGGGACAAATGATCTGGCTGTGAATGGGATCAGAGCAATGCAAGAGGAGTTTGTAGAGTTGGGGAGGGCCTTAGACAAGTAGCACGTGACGGTAACCTTCTCGGAGGTGCTGCCTGTTTATGACAAGGATGATGCTAGGGTATTCTGCACCATGGGATTCAATGAATGGTTAAAAACTGGTGTGGAGCTCAGGGTTTTGGCTTCACTGGGGACTAGGGAGCCACCTGGAGGGACACAGGCCTATACTGGGTGATGGTCTGCATCTGTCTGGGGGAGCCAGGATCCTAGGTGGTAGTTTAAATGCTTCATTGGCAAGCATTTAAACAGCTAAGGGGGAGTCACTGAAAAGGAGCAGGAAATCCAGCCTCCCTCACAAAACACAGTAGTAAACACCAAGGTAAAGAAGTCAGTAGGGAGCAGGACAGGGGTAAATGCAGAAAAGGCAGTAAGGACAGGGATGGGGCTAAATGGCCATCAAAAATGGAGGGTAATGAGTACCAATGCCCACAGTCTGTGTAACAAGCTCCTGAACTAGTGGCCTTGATGGAAGAGGGATGCCTGGATATTGTGGCAGTCACTGAAACATGGTACACAGAAAACCATGACTGGGATGTCGACATACCAGGATATACAATCTACAGGAGTGACAGGGAGGTAAAGAGGAGGCGGAGTAGCTCGCTATATAAGGGAAGGGATTAGAGCAACAGAACTAAAGAGTAAACAGGAAGTTGATGAGTCACTATGGGCCACCCTGAGACAGGAATGGCACCACAATCTGCATGGGGATTGTGTACAGACCCCATTTCAGGGGGAATGAGAAGGAAATGATAGAAGGCATCCTTAAAATGGCAGAAAAAGGGGAGATATTGTTGATGGGGACCTGAATATGCCAGATGTTAACTGGAGTACCTTTGCTACAGGCACATCCAAGAGCAGGGTCATTCTTGATGCCCTACAGGGTGCATGCCTCAGAGAGCTAGTGTTGGAAGCTACTCAGGAGGGAGCAATTTTAGACCTGGTACTCTCAAATAGGGAAGGAAAAGGATCTCTGATTTAGAAATGGGTAGCCATCTGGGAACAAGTGGTTACCAAACAGTGTGGTTCAAATAAACACAGCCATAGAGTCAAGCCATACAAAACAACAGTACTGGACTTTAGGAGGGCTGATTTTGGGAAAATGAGAGAGTGCCTCAGAAAAGCACTAGCAAATGGGCGTGAAGGAGGATGGAGGAACAATGGGAATAATTAAACAGCCATCACAGAGGCAACAAGCCTTTGTGTGAAGCAAATCAACAAAACAAAAGAATGAAAAAACACTATGGTGCTCAAAAGAGGTGCAAGGGAAGGTTAAGGAGAAAAGGATAGCATTCAGGAAATATAAGGACACACAGAAGGAGCAGGACAGAGAACTTTATCAGTTAAAGCAGAAGGAGGCAGGGAAGGCAGATGAGCAAATCAAAAAGAAATGTATGCAAGTGAACCCAAAGTATAATAGTAAGGTACGTAGTGCTGGATGGTTATAATAATTATGCTTTAAAATTATTTTCATGACTAATGAATAAGGACAAGCATTACAAACACAATTTAATTTAAGGCAGATAAAATATAGTAACTTAAAACACGATAATGGGATTAGAAGCTCCTACAATTCTTTGTCTAGGTATGCTATTTTCACAGTTTGTATGATCCTAAGAATAATTTTTATTTATTTAGTTTTTATTAACTGGGTAGGTGCACTAGCCAACAGGTGACTATTTTCAGGCACGACCTGGGAGACACAGTTACAGTACAAAATAGGACAGTTTAGGTTTAACACAATACAGGCAAAGGCACATTGGTACAAGTACAGACATACAATTTCAAAGGCAGGCATACAGTTTCAATAGGCAGAGGGTACTGGAGGGAGCAACATTTAGAGGGAAAGGGAGAGGAAAGGGAAGGGGAGGTGAGGAGGATTTAAGCAGGCAAGGGAGGGTGTGAGAAACTGATGAGGGGTGAAGGGCATCGGCAGAAAAGACTGGAAAATTACAGCTAACGGCCTTGTGGTGTTGGCAGAGGCATGGTCGGGCTTGTGGAACCGAGGGACGGCAGAGCAGGAGGGGATGGTCGGCAGGTAGGAGAGAGGTGTGGTAAGAAAAAGGCGAGAGGATGAACCAGAGGTTAAGGGACTATAGTAGGTGGGATGGCAGAAGGTATAGGAGGAGGGGCAAGGGGAGGCGGAGGGAAGAAAGGACAGTAGGAAGGCCATGGACTGGCAGGAAAGCAGGGATAGCATGGTTCTGCACTCAGGTTAGCAAGCAAGGACCATTAGTGAAAAAAGGAGGGGGTTCGCCAGCCTGAGGGCATAATGGCAAAGTGCGGCATTAGCGGAAAGGCAAAAGGACCCATAGTTATGGAACTGGAACTGGGAGGCAGCCAACCTGAGGCACTTACGGCAAAGAACGGTGAGTTACAGCTTTAGTGGAAAAGGCGCAAAAGACCCTGGGCTATGGAACTAAAACTCGGCAGGGCTCTGAGGCGCTTACGGCAAAGCTACGATCAACACGGCTTTAGCGGAAAAGGTGCAAAAAGACCGGGGCTCTGGAACTGAGACCGGCAGGGCTGTGAGGGGTGAGAAGAGCGGAGTGAGAGAGGGAGCAAGAAGGACCAGTACCCACTAACATTAAGTAAATCATATAGTTTAGTGCAACACAGTAGAACGGACGAAGGATCAAACAATAGTAGGATTATGTCTGAATTATACACAAAGTCAGAGAGATGAAACAATGTTAGATATGCAGCATAATAATATGATCAAGTCAGGATACTATACATATTATAGAATTAAGGCAATTAGGCAGTCTTAAGACAATTTATAGCAGCGTGATTAGAATAGAGTGACCATACAGAAAAGTTTGTAAACATTAAAGTGCAGGCAGACTTGTAAACAATTCATTAAAGTGCAAGCAGACAAACAAAATGACAGAGCAATCAAAGGGAGGTAGGCTAGTGAATATATGGAAAGGGAGAATTGACTTAGACAGGTTTCAAAGTCTAAGTAGGATCAAAGCAAGTACAGCGGTCCATAGAATAAGTGAGAGGCGAAGTCCACGCTTGAAACTAAGTGTGATGGGGCACTTCTCAGATCCATAGGCAGCAAGTTCCAGCGTGAGGGCAGCGCACCTGAAAGCGCCAGCACCCTGGAAGTACGGCAGACGAGAACTGATAAAAAGACTTGTCTGATGACCTCAGGTCACTGATGGGATCTGCAGGTTGAAGCAGTTCAGACAGTGTGGCTGGTTTCGCCACTCTGATTATGGAGTCTGATAGGCTTCAGAGGTAATATTGCCTTGTGGAGGAAGGGGATAGCCAGCCTAACTCTTTATAGAGTTGGCAGTGGTGCGTCAGACGTGGTGCTTTAGCTGCATATCTACAGACATTATTGTAGGTGGTGTCCCATTTCTGTAGAATGGTTTGTTTGCCATTGTGAGGATAGGAGCACAATAGGACAGAGTGGGTAATAGGATACCCTGGCAATAGCAAGTTTGGCAGTGGGTGTAAGCATATAATTAGTCCTGTAGGCAGCACCCAGCTTACAGTTGACATTTTACGACTACGAGGATATGCTGCTTCAGGTCGAGGTTTTGGTCAAGCTGTATTCCAAGATAGCGGAAAGAACTTACAGACTCAAGGGGGTTCCGTCAATATCAGAATTTTAAGTGAAGATGTGCAGGTTCTGAGCTTATGATTTGATCCAAAGAGCATGGCCTTACTTGCTTGCATTGAGTACAAGCGATGCGCATCAAGCCAGTGTTGTGCCAGGTGGAAAGCTGATGACAGAGTGGCATTCAGGTGGGAGATGTTGTCAGAGTGAGCATATACAACAAGATCATCAGCATAAAGTAGCAAGTTGCCTGATGTTATTACATTGGGCAGGTTGTTGATAAAAGTGAGAAGAGGGTGGACGAGTATAGAGCCCTGTGGTACTCCAATATTGATCGTGGTACTGTCAGAGATGGCGAGTTAAGTTTTACAGCTTGAGACCTGTTGGTGAGGTACCTACTGAACCAGGATGTAACTGGGGATGAGAAGCATAGGTTTTGAGGGTGGCAGCAGCAGTGGATGATCAACGAGGTCAAAGGCCTTTGTAAGGTCTATGAACACAGCCCCTGTTAGCTGCCCTCTGTCCATATTTGAGAGGACATCCGAGGTGAATTTTGTCAGTGCAGTTGTAGTACTATGGTGCTTCCTGAAGCCATGTTGAGTTTCACAGAGTGCATTAGAGAGTCAATAAAATCGGTGACCTGGGTGGCTACTATCTTCTCGAGAATTTTGCTAAGTACTGAAAGTATGGCTATAGGTCTATAGTTTGATAAGCCATTTTTGCTCCCTTTTTGAAAACTGGTGTGATTCTGGCAGCCTTCCAAATCTCAGGACAGTGCCTGTGGAGAGAGATAGCGTAAGATCCTGGCAAGTGGGCAGGATATGAGATGAGCAGCTATTTTTAGCAGTCGTGGTTCCAGAGTGTCAGAGCCAGGGCTAGTGTTATCAGATATGCCCGACAGGGACGGTCACGTGATGGCGTCTGTCTAGACGGCTGCATGGGCTTGGAGCCCCCCTCTCATCGCCGCTTTAGTGCTTTTTTCGTTAAATCGTGATCGCTAATTGCCCAGATTGCTACCGGAGGAGATTCACTAACCTGAGCAGTTGCTGTTCCTCTTATTGGTCCTGGGGTTAGCGTGATTTTGAGGGAGATGGAGGCCGATATGAAGCAGGCCCCAGTTAAGCACACCCTCCTGCCTCTCCGAACAAAGCGGCTAAAAGCAGAGAAATCAAGGACGTAAGCCTGAGCGGTCCGAGGACAAAGCATCAATGGCCCTTCCCTTAACCGAGGATAAGTTTATACGAACTCAGCCCTATTAAAGATATCCTGAAGGATCTTGCAGCTGAGATGAAGTCGCTATGATCGGATCTGTCGTCAGTCTCTACCAGGGTTGAAGATGTCGAGGCCAGGGTATTCTCTGTGGAGAAAAGGCAAGACAGATCGGAGGGTACGTGGACGATCTGAGACAGCAAATTAGAAGCTGCAAAATAAAGCTGAAGACCTTGAAGGACGTAACACGAGAAACAATCTGCTCATTTTGGTCTGCCTGAAATGGAGGAGGGGTCTGACCTTCTTGCTTTCCTCCAAAAGTTCTTAGTGAAGGTAGTTGGGCCCTCACCTGTAAGCTCCTTATACCATCTGGAGCGTGCCCACCGGTCCTGGGCCCAGACCCCACCAGGTTCCATTCCACGCCCATAATTGTTAAATTTTTAAGTTATGTGGAACGCCAGCATGTTTTTCTTAAGGCAAGAGAGGCACAAGGAGATCCTGTGGAGCTCATCTAACTCACGAGTTGCTCAAGACCTCCCGAAGGAGACAAGGGAGAAGAGGGCTGCCTTCCATCAGGTTGTGTCCAAGTTGATTCCTGCTTCAATCCCTTTAAAATGGCTTATCCTGCAACATTGAAGATTACAATTGAGGCTCTGTCTACAGCTATACATCACGGACTTGGCCCTGAGAGAGCTCGCCTCAAGCTACCGGACTTATTCAAGAAACCTGGATGAAGGACTCACATTTTGCCTGCTAATTGTTATTGTTTGTGCTGCCTATACCTGCTTTCAATATTGTTGCTGGTGCTGTGCAATTAGGGGTAGGCCGGGAAGGCCTAGTTTTTAGGGATTTGGTTGCTCGTTTCCCCTCCCTTGTGAGATAGCCCTCCGATTCTTCCCTGGTTGGTTGCCCCCCTTTTTTTCTTTCCTTCTGCCCTTTCCTCCCTCCTCCTTAATGTCCTTTTCTTACCTTGTCCATTTTTCGGCTGCAGGGTCGGATGGGTGGTCATTGCGGGATGGGTTGAGTCCTCGTGGTCATGCTCCCAGTTAGAAGGGTGGAACTAAGTTTTGGGCTGGCGTTTTCTAGGGACTTCGGGTGGAGGAGCGTTTGGTCCGTCTGCTTACTGAACCCCCTGGAAACAACGCCTAATGCTGAAATGACCGCGACGTGAGTTCTCCCATCCGAATACCCTCTCTAAATGGATAATCCTGTCGAGGGTAAGCCGATTTGTTTTCCTTTGGGAAATGGTCTTCCGATGACTGAAATTGTGCTGCTCGTAACTGGCTGTGGGTTTCGTGCGTATCTCTGGACGATTCCTTTGCTGCTGTTTGTATCTGGAGGGTTGGATACTGCCTGCTATTACAGGCCTCGCTACCCTCTATTTTTCTTCAGGATGGCATTTATATTGCTGTTAAGTGGCAATTGGGGGTCCCTGGCCTTGGATGCCTGCTTGCTGGATGCCTTATTGCGAGCCTGAGATTGGGGGTTGGCTAACCCCTCCCGGGTGATGACACTGACTTGGGTTATAGGTTTTGGGGTATGGGTATTCTCTTGGCACTGGGTAGGTTGTCTACATTATTCACCTGGGATTAGGGGTTCACAATGGATTTGGAGGGCCAGAACTGATTTATTGTGCTTGGATACTATGTTCATTCTGGTCTTCCCCTGTACATAGTTTTCGGGGTTTTGTACCTTTTGCTGGTTTTGTGGGACTTAGGGTCGGGGGTTGGATTGGTTACTAAAGACATTTTTAGGATCAGAGTTAGGGTGGGGGTTGGAATTTATCACAGATTGGTTTATATAGGACACCTGGGAGACTGATTTTGGTCGGGGGGTCAGGTGGGTTGCTGACTGTCTCTCCTTGTTGGGCTCGAGTCTTATTTTTCAAGGGTGTTTATGGTTTTACGATAGTGGGTGGGTTTGTTTTGGGGTTGGTCCTTCTTGGATTTAAGTACAGTGAATTTAATGGGTATAATGTTGGGGGTGACCCTACCTTTTCTATAGTTATATGATTACTTGGTTATTTCTAACTTGTCTACAGTACTTTAAAATACTAAAATGTCTCTGAAAATTGCCTCTTGGAATGTACTTGGACTCTGGGACTGGGTCAAATGTCTCCAGATGTTTCGACACTGTTCACTAATGCGAAGTTGACATTCTCTTTCTCCAGGAGACACACCTCACTCAGTCTGATGTTAATTTACTATCTCTGTCAGGTTTCTCTTATTCTTATCTGGCTGGTAACTCCTGTTATAGTAGGGGGTCGAGTTCTTATTAAAAACAGGTCTTATTTACTGTAGAGAGACAGTGGCGGATGTGAGGGAGATTTGTCTTGGTTCAAGGGGTTCTTAACGGTGAGTGTTGTTCTAGGATCTATATACGGTCCAGTCGGAGGAGATTCCAGTTTTTAGGTCTCTTACGGAGAAATTGATTAGTTTCCTCCCGCTCAATTTATACTAGGAGGAGATTGGAACCTTCCTTGCTCGTTGACTTTGGACAGAGACCCCCAAGATAAGCGCCCACCTTCTCCAGCCCATAGAGCGTTTTCAGATTTAAGAGCACTGCTAGGTTTGTGCGATCCCTGGAGACTTGCTAACCCGCTCTTCAGGCCTATACTTTTCTCTCAATCTCATGCTACCAAATCTCGGTCTGGACATGATTTTGATTAGTGTTTCTTTTCTCTCAAGTTTTGGTCTAGCTGGTATTGACCCAATTATTCTTTCTGACCATGCGGTTGTCTGGATTAAGCTCTCCCTTAACCCTGAATACTCACGGGATTCGGTTTGGAGGCTGAACACACAGCTCTTAAAGGACTCACAGACTGTATCTAATATAAGTTCCTTGATATCAATATTTTGGCAGAGAACCTCAACTCTGTTCCTAGATTTGATCTGGTCTGGTCTGCTCTTAAATGTTTTTAAGGGGTGAGTTTATCAGGACAGCTTCCTTCAGAAAGAAAGGGACTTGCTGACTCCTTAGTTTTGATGGGTAGAATTCGGGATCTGGAGGCTAAATACTCTCAACTTCCTCCTTGACTGATCTTAAGCAGCTTTGGCAGTCAAGGATGAATATATGGATCTCTTAAGGAGAAAACTGAATATGCTCTTATTAAGACCCAAACAAAGTATATTGACCAGGGAGAAAAGTCTGGTAGCTCTTGGCACAGCGTCTCTGGGTACTTGAGAGTTCTAGGCTTATTCCTTCTCTGGTCTCTCCTTCTGGGGAAGCTGTCACTGTGCCCGGAAAATTGCCCACGTCTTCAAGGAATTCTATTCGATTTGTACAGCGAGCTGGAGAGGTCGTATTCTGTTTCTGACTTAGACAACTATTTAGGTGAGATTGACATTCCCTGCTTATCTGAGGCTCAGCGGGCTACTTTGTCTGCCCCATTTCAGAGGAGGAAATTGAGAGGGCTATTGCTTCTTTCACTCCGGACCATACGTGCGGGGCCTGATGGGTTCCCAGCCAATTTTTATAAGACTTTCACTAAGGACTTGGTACCCTCCTCCTCAAGTTGTATGACTATCTGGCTCTAGCCATGAAGTAGACCCATCACTTTTGAGGCAACCATTGTCTTAATTCCTAAGCCTGACAAGGTTCTCACGGATCCAGCTAGTTACAGACCCATATCACTTCAGAATTATGATATGAAGATCCTTGCTAGGATTCTGGCTGACCGTATTAAGAAGGTATGGTCTGAACTGCTGAGTCCTGAGCAGGCTGGATTTGTGCCGTAGATCCTCGGCTGATCATCTGAGACCCTTTTGCATATTTCGTAGTATGGTCAATCCCTTTCGCACCAGCGATTTTGGTTTCTCTTGATGCCGAAAAGGCTTTTGATCGTGTGGACTGGGGTTTCTTTGGGCTGTGCTCGAAGATGGGCTTCCGTCTGCCTTTGTTAATAGAATTCGGGTGTTTACAGTTGTCCTTCTGCCAGAGTATATTGTAATGGGTATTTTCTTCTCTTCCGTCTTTATGCAGGTACCAGACAGGGTTGCCCACCTCGCCTCTCTAATTCAATTTGTATTTGGAACCTTTACTCAGAAGGATTAAGGCTTCGCCCTGATCAGAGGAATTACTTTGTACCAAAAGAACTGGTCCTCTCAGCATATGCTGATGACATCCTTCTACATCTGGTGGATCCAGTTGAGTCTCTTAGGGAGGTGCTAGGGCTGATCGAGAGGTTTGGGGTCTTTTGGGTTACAGGTTGAATGTTTCCAAATCAGAAATTTTCCTCTTAATGTTCATGCCGATAAGGCTGAGTTTTCCTCCTTTGGCATGAAGTGGGCCCCAGATACATTAAATATTTAGGATCTTTTTCCACTGACTCTTCCCTCTTGAAGGAGTTAAATCTGGACCGGCTCAGGGAATCGGTTGCACAGGATCTCCAACGTTGGTCAGCCCTCCCATGTCACTCTGGGGTCAGATAAATGTGATTAAGATGAATGTCCTTCCTAGCGTGTTCTATCCACTGAATTTGGTAAATCTTAGGCTATCTGTCTCCTATATTCAGCAGTTTCACATGCTCTTCTCTCAGTTCATCTGGTCCAAGAGTGCAGTTAGGTGCTCTTATGGTAAACTATCTCTTTCTAAAGATAGAGGAGGTCTCAGACTGCCCAATCTCCTGTTGTATTACTGGGCTGCACCTCTCTAGGCTGGGAAGATGGCTCTCTGTCGAACCGGATGTATCTTGTCCTATCTGGCTTCAATTAGAGCGTCTTTCCCTCGCTGCAATCAAATTTGATAAGCATGCTCTCTTTTACCTACCCCGAAATTGCTTGCTAAGTGGATCCCGGATAATGTCATAAGGACTGCTATTGCAGTCTTTGGCAATGTCTGAGGCATTTCCATGTTTCCCATGTCGGATTTGGGGCAGCCGTTGTTGCTAATCCTAATATTAAGTTAGGCAACTCATGGATTGGTCCAGACTGGCTGCCCAAATTAGGAGGCTAGTCTGGGAAACTTCTTTAATATTAGTCTCTTCTCCTCTGGTGATATTCTTGAGAAGTTTCGCATACCTAGTAGGTCTATTTTAAGGTTTACCAACTGAGGCACTTAATCAATCGGATTTGGCTCTTCCTTGGGGAGTCAGAGGTCTCCTTTCTTTCTGAAGTGGTTAGACTTGCTTCTCAGTCTCATTCTGTCTCTTCGATATACTCCTTTCTTCTGGACTATAACTTACCTGATGCGGCTGTTGGTTCAGATGTTTGGACTCATCTTCTGCCGGGAATTCTTTTGACTGGCTTGGGGCTTGGAATGATCTTCATAGATACCATACCCAAGACAGGTTTCGCAACCCAGTACTACATTGTTAATAATTTTATTACACCCCAGCTAAGCTATCTCAGTTTGGGAAGGTTTCTCATCCTAGCTGTTTCAGGTGTTTGCATGGGATGGCAATATTGTTCATATATTCTGGGACTGTCCTAAAGTGGCTCAGCTGTGGTCGCAGATTAAAAACTATCTTGATCCTTTATTAGGTCTGTCTGGCTTTTTCAGTCCTGAGGTGTGTGTCTTTGGGGATTTTCCCGGGTTGACAGTGCTGGCGAAGATATCACATGGCCATGGTGGCTATGGCTGTTAAAAATGGTGTTAAGACATTGGACCGACCAATTGGTCCTATCATTTGCCGATTGGTTAACTGAATTATTATCGTATTTCCAGTCTGAAAAACTAGCTGCTAGTCTTAGAGGCGGTTGGATCTGTTTCACAGGAGATGGGGTAAACTACAGGCTCTATGTCTGATGTAAATTGGGTCTCCTTTATTATGACCCGAGTCCCTATGTCCACATGCACTTTTGTCTCTATTTCTTTCCGTTAGTTCAAATATAATCAGTTTGTTTTCTCTGATGTAGCTATACCTATGTCTGTTTGCTATTATGATTTTGACTTACTGTTAGTTGATGTTTATTCTATTATTGTAGCGATGCATGGTGGGTGCACCCTGGGGATGGGGTTTGGGTTGGAGGGATGGGTGGTTTTGGGGAGGGTTTCTTTTAAGTTGTCACGGTTTATGTTGCTGTGGATCTTGTGTGGGTTTTCTTTGGTGGGGTTGGGTGGATGCTTATTGTATATTTTTTGGACATGTCTCTGGGGGATGGGAATTTTGTTTCTATTTTTGTTGTTTATTTGTTTATATTCTGATTTATTGTAGAAATGTTTTTCCAGATATACTTGGATACTGTTTTCCCTTTTTATATTCTTAAAGCAATAAAATTCAAATTTCAAAAAAAAAAAAAAAAAGATATGCCCGACAGGAGTTTAGAACTTGATTTCCAGTAACCACTTTAAAATAAAACAATCTTTTAGGGGCAAGTTGTGGATTGGAGCTCATCATGGTAGAGTATGGTTGAGAGGTAACTGGCAAAGATTTTAGAGAGGATGTAATGGCAGATAGGTCCAAGAATTGCTGATTGAAGGCATTGGCAATGGTGAGGGAGTCATTGCAGTGGACCCTTGGAGTAGCATGTACGAGGGGTGATGGATTGGGGGTTCGAGGAAGTTTTTATGTGACTCCATAATTTTCGTGGATCATTAGCAGAGCTGGTTAAGAGGTCCTGGCAATATCTGCTCTTCGCAAGCCTGATGTGTTCTTACAGTCACTTCTATGCCGCCTGTATATCTGATGATCACAGGGCAGGCGGTGGATTTATAATGTTTCCAGAGTTTGTCCCTGAGTTTGAGCTTGTGGAAGATCTTGCCCAGCCACCCTTGTTTGTTGCCCCTGACCTTTCTCTTTATCTTTGGTACATGCCTCTTTGTACCTCTCCAAACCTGCTGAGGAACACATCCAGGGCAGCCTCAGCACTAGTTGCACCGTAGATTTCGGACCAGTCCATATTAGATATGTCAGAAAGAAATGCTTGTACATCAAGCACTGCAAAGTTGATAAGGGTGATAAGGCGGGATCGAGGAGCAGGCGGCGGACTGGAATACCAGTGACAGACCGTGGGAGAGTGGTCTGTCAGAGAGTCAGCTAGTACAGCAGTTTTGGTTACATGGTCAGGCCTGTCGGTGAGAATCCAGTCCAAGGCGTTCCTGTCTGCATATTAGTCATTCGTGCATTCTGTTATAAGTTGGTGAAAGTTATATTTTTGACCAGAGATGCAAGGTTACCGTGATTCGTCCTAGCCAGTTTAAATTAACGTCCCCTAACAGGATACACTCATTCAGTTTCACAGATTGTGACACATGTTGGAGTAAGATCTGGAGACTTTCCAACCGCCTTGGTGGGTTGTACAAACACAGGATATGCTACAGCTCTTCGCCCCGGCCATAGCCTGCCCCCTAGCTATGCTCTATAACCTGTCTTTTAAGTTATGCTCTGTCCCCACAAATTGGAACCAGGCACTATTTTCCCTCCCCAAAGGTGGGGACCTTTCTCCCCAACGAATTACCGCCTATATCTCTGCTCCCAATCCTTGCCAAAATTCAAGAGCGCCTTGTCCTATCCCAGTTGCACACCTATCTAGATACAATCTCCTTTTTCACCCCTTTCAGGCCGGGTTCTGAAAACCACTCCACCACCACATCCCTCCTTCGCCACCAACTCCATCCTCACAGGCATTGACAAAGGTGACATAACCGCAGCTATCTTTATTGACCTGGCAAAGCTTTCGACATGGTCTCACACCGCCTACTATTATCCAAACTTGCCCAAACTGGCCTGTCAACATCTGCCCTCAGTTGGTTCCACTTACCTAACTGGCCGATCCCAAGCAGTCCGCATCGCACGGCTCTATCCCCACCTCCCTGTCACCAGTGGCGTACTCAAGGGTCTGTACTCGCCCACTGCTTTTCTCAATTTTCTTAAACGATTTGCCCTCTGTCTGCACAAAATCCAGCATCCACGGACGATACAGTGCTTTTTCGCTCTGGCCCATCTGGTGCAACCGTATCAGCTACCTCCAGAAGGATTTCGACCTCCAACGCTGGCTTCTGGAGAATCAACTCTTCCTCAACTCAAAAACTGTCTCCCTCACATTCGGCTCCCGAGCAAAATTATCCCGGCTTACCGATGTGCCCACATTCTATACCTTGGATAGGTCTCCACTTGAGGCATGCTCCACATATCGTACCTCGGCATCTGGCTAGATCAGCACCTGGACTTCTCTGCACATGTAGATGCACTGCAAAACTACATCCCATGCTGGGAGCTCTCCACCGCAACAAACATTGCATCCCTCACCAACCAGGCAAGAAATGGTGCAAAAATGATCCTCCCAATTTTTGACTACGGCGACATCATTTACGGCCTTTCTACATCCTTAGCCAGGTTAAACCCCATTTTCAACTCCTTCTGCCGGTTCGCCTTGGACCTCCCTCCCAATACCCATCACTGCAACCTCTACCGGTCCCTCGACCTCCCGTCCTCCAAAATTGGCGTTTGCTGCACGGTGTTAGAATCACTGCTAAATTCTGGTCTCACACGCTGCCCTCCTATCTATCAACATCTCTAACCACCGCCCCCACCTACCTACGACTCAGAAACACTGACGCCAGGCTCCTTCACATTCTCACAGATCCACCCGATCAGGTCAGGTAGCTTTTAGTTTCAGACTGCCCAAACTATGGAACTCACTGGCAGCCGACATCAGACTCTCTACAAGCACTCCCCAACGCAATGCCCTCCTCAAAGAGCATTTTGCTACCAACTGCACATGCTTTCCCATCGCTAAATAATTCCCTGCATGTCTCTTAACAGCTTCAGGCCCACTCTCTACTCAGCACTTTCTGCCACTGTCTTCTCTCAACTGCTGCTATAGATACGCCTGCCTACCCAAATAGTATTGTATTTCTAACCACACGATGTAAATGTGAATTTTTTTTTTTATGTTTGTCCATGCTAATACAACACTGCCTGTTATACTCCTCATCCGTTTTCATTGTACCTTCCATATGCATCTCAGCTCTGCATCCACCCTTCTGGACCACCTGATGCTAGCTGCAAATAACTCATGCTGAATTTTGTTCACTGTTGCTACCTGCTTACTTTTGCATGTACTGATTATTGTATTTTGAATTTTGTACTGCACTCCTGTAATCCCCTTACCCCAGGGCGCATCTGGAATCGAGCGGTACTCTGCTCAGTATGCCTTCCTGGTAAATCTCTTAAATAAATAAATAAATATGCAGATATTTTGCTCCTAGGAACAGTGTTGCATGTAGTGGTTCACAGCGCATATTGGGACCAGGATTGGGAACCGCTTTTATTGAGAGGTGATTTTGTAATAAAATGAACACCCCACCCCTTTTAGAGCCACTTCAATCCTGTCGACTGACTGCATACCCAGGCGGGGCGCAGGTGCATCCAGGATATTAGGTTTGGAGTCATGTTTCGGTAAGGCACAGGATGTCAGGGTTAACCAGTCTTGCCCAGTCTTCAGGCTCAGCCAGGTGCCCCACAAGACTCTAATATTCATATGGGCTAGTAATAGGCCTTTACTTGCTTTGGTTGAGGCTGCTAATGGGATATTATGTGGCGGACCTGGGTTCGATTTGATGTCACCAGCCATCAGGAGTAGCATTGGGCTAGGAACTTAAGCAAGGTTCTAGTGAATATCTCACATTTTTTTGCTTAGCACTATGCTGTAGGTAGTACAGGAGTGACAGGTAGGTACAGCTTTTCAGGAGTGTATAGTGAAAAGTGGGTAAGGGTGACGGTATGAAAGAAGGAGATTAGAGGAACTAAAGTCCTTGATCGATTGGCGCCTTGTGATTAATGGCAAGAGGCAGAGATAGGAGACACTGCTTAGTCCATACAGGAGACACAGGCAGAATAACGAGTCAAGCCTGAGCGATAGATACTTAGATGTACAGTCATTTTAGTATAGGAAGAGCAGGTCAGGGGTGCAGAAAAGAGGGAGTATTGAATAGAACAGTGCTGAGTGTGGCAAAGCGTTATAGGGTGAAAATATTGGTAGGTCTAGGATTGTACATAAGGGAGGGATAGGACGCTATGGTATAACCCAGGAAGGCGGGCTTGGCAAGAGAAATTACAGAGCCATTAGCTTGAAAGATAGGAAGCTTCCTCTAGTGGAGCGGAGTATAAGGAGCCAATGGAAAAGTGGACACTTAGTCATATGACCGCTGGTGTCTATAAAGCTAAAGGGTCGACCAGGGTGGGTGAGGTGGGGGAGGTGGGGAGCCAGCGCAAAGTGCCCGGCGGGAAGAGTCTTTTGGGAGCTGTATTACTTAGCTGCAGTGGCAGTGCTCACAGTCCCCGGGAGTACAAAATAGCAGTCCAAATCCAAAATTACAAGTGAGAACAGCCGCTTCTGTGGAGGATGGCACTAGGTATAGTTCCAAACCCAGCAGCAGAGAGCCGGCAGGGAGGAGGTCAGGTTAGACTTGCCTTATGGGCTTTTGTGCCTTTAGTGGCACAAGGTACCAGGGGAGCTGAGCTCCTGGTTCCGCTCCTCAGGTAGCATGCGGTCGGTGCGGCCCTGGCAGCAGTCGTTGTGGAGGAGCACTTTTGTCTTCAATGGGGCTGCTGGTTGCGGGGACCCCAGAGGTGTCTTTCGGTCCAAAGGCTGGTTCCTTGATCCTGGAGGAGGGTGTCCAAGCCCGGTGAGCTTAGAGGGAATCCTTGAGGGCTTTGGCCTTTAGCGCAAAAGGTACCAGGAGCGGCCGAGCTCCTGGTTCCTTCTCGGGTAGCGGCAGTCGGTGCGGCCCCTGCAACAGTCGTTGTGGAGGAGCGCTTTGTCTCAATGGGGGCTGCTGGTTGCCGGGACCCCAGAGGCTTCTTTCGTCCAAAGGCTGGTTCCTTGATCCTGGAGGAGGGTGTCCAAAGCCCGTGGGTGGAGGGGAATCATTTGTGGGCTTTTATGCCTTTAGCAGCACAAGGTACCAGGGAGCGGCCCGAGCTCCTGGTTCCCTTCCTCGGGTAGAGTGCGGTCGGTGCGGCCCCTGGCAACAGTCGTTGTGGAGGAGCGCTTTTGTCTTCAAAGGCCACTGGTTAAGCAGGGACCCCAGAGGCATCTTTTGGTCCAAAGGCTGGTTCCTTGATCCTGGAGGAGGGGTCCAAAGCCCCGTGGGCTTGGAGGAATCCTGAGGGGAAGCAAGGAGAGGCAGATTAAGAAGGCAGCAGGACAAAGGAAGGGGCATAGGTGAGAGAAAGGAGGAGATTAGTAGGCAGAGGGGTAGAGTTACAGGTTACAGTTGTAAGGCAGGTGATCATCCATTTTGATGTAATTACTATACGTAGTGTACATATTGCCTGTGACATGCAATGTTTCCTGGAGAAACCGAGAAAAAAATAAAATGGCAGCAACAATAAAGAGTTTAAAAATAGTACATGAGGATGATTTATGGTCTTTGGCAGTAGTGGTGGCTGGACGTCTCCTACTGTTTGTTTCTTAGAAAGGTGAATTTTGATGGTGGAAGAGGCCCTGTCTAGGATTCATACAATTCATAGGACGGCAGCAGTCTGGAAGCGCTAGCTAAAGTGAGTCGCCATTTTCAATGGATTTGTGTGTTTGTTTTATTACCCATATATCCAGCCAATGCAACTTTGGAGCATGTCTATAGAAATACTATTCACTACAGCCTCAGGTAGGCTGTTCCAGGAGGTTACCACCCTTTGATTTATCCAAGCACCTCTTTGTTTGTTTTGTACACTTCCCTTTTAGCTGGTATTTATGAGTTCTTGTTTCTCTATTGGTTGACTTATTTCTAGTCCTATACATTCCCCAAATTGTTGTCCCTAAAAGCCCTGTATATGAAGCATAAGTCTCCCTGAGGCATCTATACTCAAGGGAGTATACTGCGCCTCCAATTCTCCCTATACTGTGTTAGGTGGGATAATGATGTTATACCCACCACGGGTCCTCTTCTATATAAGTTCTGCATGTCACCGCCCACTTCCTACCCAAACTGACTAGAAGGCAAAATAAAACTTTAGAAAAAAATTTTACTTTTCAGTTCTCCAGCAGAACAGCTCAGACACAAAGGGCAACTCTAGGAAGCATATGCCAAGTGTGGTCCAGCCCCTAGCCTTACTGTCTGCTGAGCTTCATTGATCTTTACTGAAGGAAGAGCAAGTTGAGATTTAAATCTCCCATGCTCTTGCCATAAGGTTTGCTGACTGAAGCACTACAAATGGAACTCGCAGCAGCATCCAGGTTCCATCTCATTGGTGGCTTCTACCTCATCGGCGGCTTTACTGCAGCAGTTCCCCGCACTCCAGCATTGAGAAGGGCTAGTATTGTTCTGCAGCCAGTGGATCAGTCCCTCTCCCTCACAGCAGTAGGGAGCCAGGACACATGAACCACAGGCAGGGGTTATTGCTGCAAGCAGTGGGGACTCCACAGAGCTGTTCTGAGCCAAAGGGCAGAACAACTGAGCTAGTAACCAGAACTCTTCTTACCTTGCAGGAGTACAAGCTAGACCTCATCTGTTCAACAGCTATCTGATTGTTTTCTACAGCATACAAGGAACATTTGGATATGCTCACCCACCCTCCCCTAAGCCTGCCCTCCTCTGAGTGCTTTTGTTTTATAGGCATATGCACCACCCACAATACCTGATAGAGATAGTAAGGTACCAAAAAACCTCACTGTTCTGTTTTTTTTCATCCACACTCCTGCCAAGAAACAGGAACAGCACTACCTCTCAACTAAAACAAACAAACAAAAAAAATGGACCTTGACAGTTGTAAAAACTGCGTGCACTGTACAATAGAATCTATAAACAGCAACCAGAACTTGCCATGTGTGCTGCTCCATAGCAGATCTTGTAGCCCAACTACAGGATGCGGACTATAATATCCAACCTCCAATACTGAGAACTCTATAGCACACCTCCTCAACCCACCTCACCATCAATACCAGCATGTCAGCCACAGGCCAAGACTTGAGACAGGCCCAGAGGTAGGTAGGTGGTAAGGAAAATATGCATCATAGAAGGCCTAGGAAGGAAGCCAAAACCAGTTGCATTTCCCGACCATCCAAACTAAAAACAGGTTTGCTCCACTGCTACCAACCCCAGACAAAGTCATACAAGTAAAGAAATCAAACCACCAAAAAAGGCTAACATGCCAATTAAAACCAATACAAACTGTGATAAAAACAAAATACTAATTTTCAAAATATAACCAACAACAATACCAAAATCAAATGAAATAAAAACAAAATACTAAAATTGAAAATAAAATGACACAAATATAAACAAAAGCAAAATTATCATAATCAGGAATTCCATGATCCTAGGAGGAACACCACCTAACACAAAATGTTAAAAGTGACATTGTGGTAAAGTGTCTACCAGGAGCCTCTGCAAGTAGGAACACTAAATGCATAAAGAGAATTGTGCAGGAATCGGGGATGTTACATATAACAATATATCTTGGTACCTATGACTTGGCAAATCACACAGTTCAAGAAGCCAAGAAACACTTCAAAGACCTGGCCAACAAACCGTCTTCCCTTCTGTCCAAATTAGCCTTCTCAGAAGTGCTGCTAGTGGGAAAAAGGAAAAGCACCAACAGAGTCAGAGAGATTGAAGTAGGTGAATTCAACTCACGGTTGCATGATTGGTGCCAAGACAAGGCATACCACTACATAGGAACTGGCACAACTTTTGGGAAATGATTTTTAAATACAATGGTTTGCACCTAAACAGAGAAGGTGTCGAGCATTCAGACATAAATTCAATGTCTATACAGGTAGTTTAAACTAAATAATGGGGAGTATGATGCAGCTCACACCCTGCTGTTGGTGGGCTGGTCATCACTCCCAAAATGCCAAATACACACATACATCCTCAGAAAACAAATCAGAGCCAATATCTGCCCCAAACCAGCAACCTCCATGATCTCTTGGCTGGAAAGAGCAAACTGGAGCAGTCAGGAAGAGGGTACAACCTCGTAACAAGAGGATGTACATTCCTGGAAGGCAATGGCTGCAAATAGTAGGAGCCTAACCAACAAACTTTCTGAGTTACAACCATCTTGGAAACAGAAAGGTTGGACTGGGTAGTTGTAACAGAAATGTGTTCATGGAAGATCATGGTTGGGATACTGCCATTCCCAGTTATAATCTGTTCAGAAAAGATAGGCAGGGCAAAAAAGAGGGGGAGGGCATAGCCAGTTACATTTGGGAAGAAATAAAAGCCACAGAAGTAAAAGGGCAACCTGGGGCATCGAGTCACTGTGGCTAACAGTAGACATGGGCAAGGGAAACCATTCAGAATCAACATCATGTACAGGGCTCCAAATCAGGGAGATAAAGGAGACAAAGACCTAATAAAGGAAACCCACAAAATGTCTGATAAAGGTGAAGTAATACTGGTGGGGGACTTCAACCTACCAGACATTAACTGGAGCACACTAACAGCAGCAAGAAGAAGAAGTAGGGACTTTATTGTCACTACAAAGGGTGGGACTGTGATAGCTTGTTAAAACCCTAACAAGGGAGATGTCATTCTCAATCTTATCCTCACAAGCTCAAAAAGGATCAAGGACATCAAAGTAGGAGCCATATGGACAAAGTGAGCATTGATGGTAAGCTTTAAGGTAAACATAACACAGGACACCAGCCACTCAAAGATAAAGGTGCTAGATTTCAGAAAGACTGACTTCCAAAAATGAGGAACAAATAAAAAGTAGCCAGTTAATGGAAACAGAGGTTGAGGAGGTGGCAGTCATGTGGTGGAGACTCAAGAGCAATAAAGACTGCCACAGATCAATGTGCCAGATGGGTCAGCAAAGCAAAAGAAAAAGAAATCCTCTATGTTGTCCAAGGAAGTGGCTACCACAGTCAAAAAGAAGGTGTACAGCATATACCAGGAAACCAAAACTGAGAAAGTCTGGGAGTTGTATATGAAAAATGAGAGCATCTAACAAACAAGTTAGAAAGGCAAAAGCACAGACAGAGGAAAAGATAACAAAAGGGCAAAGAGAGGAGACAATTTTTAAATACATTCGGGAACATATGGAGGCAAAAGGGGATAGTAAAGATTAACTGAAGAAGGGAATGCACCAAACATGACCCAGAGAAAGCCAAAATCCTCAACAAACACTTCTGCTCGGTGTTTGCCAGAGAGGCCAGGGATGGCCCAGCCCTGAAAAACACAACACCCCAGGACCAGGGGTAGACATGAGTCCCTTTACAGCAGCATAAGTATGGGAGGCACTAAATAAACTAAAGCAGACAAAGCCATGGGACCAGATGAGATGCACCCCAAAATACTTAAGAACTGAGGGTAGAATTAGCAGCCCTTGGCACTTCTATTCATTAAATCCTTGAAGAGCAGTGTGGTACCAAGACTGAAAATGCAATAGCGGTTCCACTTCATAAATCAGGCAGTTGCAAAGAGGCTAATAATTACAGATCTGTGAACCTTACGTCAATAGTAGGAAACTAATAGAGACACTACTCAAACAGAGGGCCATAGTATTCCTAGAAACTAGCAGTCAACAAGACCCTAAACAGCATGGTTTCCACAGCAGGTAGATCATGCCAGACAAATCTGCTTGAGTTTTTTGATTACGCTACAAAAATAGTGGATGACAGTGGGGCAGTAGATGTAGTCTACCTAGACCTTAGTAAGGCATTCAACTCAGTTCCACAGAGAAGGCTGATAAAGAAGCATGACCACACAGGGTTGGTCTAGAAGTAGTCAGATGGGTATGAAACTGGTTACAAGGCAAAACCCAGAGGGTACAGGATAATGGAACGTGATCAACCAAAGACAGGGTGACCAGCGAGTGCCCCAGGGCTCAGTGCTGGGGTGTCTGCTCTTTAATGCTTTTATAGCAGACATCACTGATGGACTGGTAGGAAAGATGTGTCTGTTCACAGACAACACCAAGATATGTAACAGGATGGACACCTCAGAAGGAGTAAGCAAGATAGAAGCTGACCTCAAGCAACTAAAAGAATGGTCTGGAGTGTGGCAGCTAATATTTAGCACCAAAAAGTGCAACATCATGCACATAGGAAAGAAAAATCTAAGAAAGAGTATTACCTAGGAGGCGAAAGACTGGCAGCCTCAAACCAGGAATGAGATCTGGGAATCATAATTTCAGATGACTTGAAGGTTAGTAAGCAGTGTGAGAGGCAACATTGAAATCCAACAGAGATGTTGGGCTGCATTGGGAGGGAATCACTAGCAGGAGGAAAGAGGTGGTACTACCACTATATAGATTGCTAGTCAGGCCTCACCTGGAATACGGAGTCAAGTTCTGGAGGTCTCACCTCAAGAAAGACATTGACTGGGTGAAAACAGTACAGAGAAAGGTGACATAATGATTCAGGGTCTGCAGTATATGTTCTATGAGGAAAGACTTAGGAACTGAATATGTGCTCCTGGAGCAGAGAAAGAGAGAGGGACATGATTGAAACATTCAAGTACATAAAAGGCATTAACAAGGCACAAGCACAGGAACTTTTCACTTCGAGAAGAGCTCCAGGACCAGGGACATGACCTCAGGCTGCAAGGAAGGAGGTTCTCTACCAACACCAGGAAGTTTTCTTCACAGGAAGAGCGGTGGACACCTGGAACAGCTTGCCTCAAGAGGTTGTGGGGTCAGCACTGTGGGGGGTTCAAGAATGCATGGGATAGACACAAGTGAGCCCTGACTACAAAGGACAACTAGAGTGTCAAAATAGGTCTAAAACAAATGGGCAGATTCGATGGACCTAGTGATCTCCTTCACCATCAATTTCTATGTTTCTATGTTTTTGTTGCTCTTCTTTTCTAAAGCTTAATATGGCCTTTGGTATGTAGTCCCCAAACTGTGCACAGTACTCCAACTGTGGCCTGACCAGTGCACCATACAATGGCAACAAAACACTTTTATCTCTACTTCTAATATTTCTGAATATACATCCAGCATTCTGCTGCCCTTTTCACCACCTCCTTACTTTGCTCATCAAATGACAACTTATTTTAATGACAATTCTCAAATCCCTCCTTATCCATAATCTTTAGTTCTACTCCATTCAGGATGTATTTAGATATTTTATTTCCTGAACCAAAATGCATAACTTAACATTTATCAGAATTAAACAATAGTTTATACTCTTAGCCCATTTTTCTATATTAGCGAGGTCATTTTGAAACTGGGTGATAGCTGCATCCCTGTCTACTATAGCACCAATTTTATATCATCTGCAAACTTACAGATCCATGATTTGGAAGAAGTTACATTGATGATATGAAGACATTAAATAAGGATGGTCCCAGCACCAGTCCCTGAGGAACACCAGTGGTCATGATCCCCAATCTGAGCAATACCCCGATGCATACCCTTTGTCTTCTATCATCTAGCCATGCCTTTGTCCACCTAATTATATTTTGATTAAATTTTAGCTATATAAACCTCTCAATTCATTCCATATGGGGAACCAGATCAAAACTCTTAGAATAATGCAAATATATTACATCCACAGGAAGACCATTATCTAGGGATCTACTTATGGGTTCAAAGAAGTGAAATAAGTTTGTTTGTTTTTTACACAATCTGTGTGACCTAGACCCTAGATGAGTGATGTCCTCAAAGCCTTCTTGCATAATATGTTCTTCTATTTCTCCTTAATATATTTCACCATTAATTTGCCTAGGACAGATGTTAGATTTATTGACCTATAATTTTGTAGTCCCTTCTTGATCCCTTTTATGGACTGGGGTTACATTAGCTTCCCTCCATTCAGATGGAACAACACACTCAGCTAGTGAACAAGTAAACAATTTTGCAATCGGCCCAACCAGCTCAGTTGCCAGTTCCTCAGGATTCTGGGATGGATGTCATCAGGCCCTGGAGATTTGTTTATATTTAGTTTTCCCAATCTCATCCTAACATCATTCCCATAATTTCTGATTTTAAGTCTTTTGTTTCATCAGTTCCATATAAGAGTGACTTATAAGCTGCCTTAGGCTGATACATACTCAAAAATATTCCTTAAAGATGTTTGCCATAATTTCGTTATTTGTGGTCTGTCACCTGTCATTAGTGGTCCTACCTTTTGCTGACCCCTTTGAAACTGAAGAATGACTTTGGTTGTCATTAGCTTTTGTTTTAATTTTCACTTCCTCTTCCCTTTTAGCTGTTTGGATTTGTTTTCTACAATATTTTGTCATACCTTTATACATATATATTCAAATTTTCTGGAGATGGATTGCATTTAAATTTTTGTAAGCCTTTGTTTTGCTCCTAATTGATTGCTTGATTTTTATTAAACCAGTCTGGAATTTTTTTCCTTTTCATTATCTTTTTTTTTTCTGGAACATGAGTAATAATACAATATTCAAACTGTTTTTGATCGTACTCACATTTGGTCCAGTAGGAGTTCTTGCAGTTCTGTTTTCCAGTTCCACACTTTTTTTTATTTCCACATAGCTTGTCCTACTGTAGCATTTCACCTTAGTAATTCCTATCTGTGGGCTCCCATTACCTTTTCTAGTTAACTGCACCATGCTGTGGTCACCATCTCCCAAGGGTTTTCTGACTACACAGTCTGATATTTTATCCTCCATGTCACTACTGAACCAGATCAAGTAAACTTGGACCTCTAGTATTATGCTTTATATACTGCACCAAGTTATTGGTTATAGTGTTATCAATTAATTTCTTTTCTAATGCTGTTACTCCCATCAGGACTTTCCAGTCTATATTGGGTAGGTTGAAATCACCCAGAATGTGTCCTGCTTCCTAACTCCATTTCTCAATAACCTCCAGGAATTTTTTTTTTTCATCATTCTTGAGGTCTGGAGACCTATATCAGGAAGGAATGGAATGGAAGGGAAGGGAAGGAAGGGAAGGAATCAGAGGGAAGAGGAAGGAAAAATTGTTTTACCAGGAGAAAGGCATACTAAGCAAAATTTTGTTTCCAGGTGTGACCTGGGAGCAGAAATAAGTTACATGACTTGCTCACGGTCACACAGTATGCAGGTAGGGGCTGTAGGATTCAAACCCAGGTCTCCAGGTTTACAGCTCAGAGCCCTAAACCACTGTGCTATACTGCCTCTTATATAAGGTCATATATAGCATACACCCACAATAATTTTTCTACTGTCCTTTTCAGTTGACTGAATTAAAGTCTGTTCAATGTCTCTCATTTTTTAGATATTTCAATTTCAATGGCTTCGATGGTATCCTTTATGTATAGTGTCACTCCTCTGCCTCTTTCATGTTTATGGTTTGTATGAAAGAGATTAGAACCCAGTATTTCCTTTCCCCAGTCATCATATTTCCACCATGTTTCTGTGATCACACAGATATGTATATCCTCTATACAACAACAGTTCTAGTTCATGTCTCTTTTTACTATGCTCCTGACATTAACTTGTAATGCCTTTAAATCTACAGATTTATTCATGTTCCAGACTATTTATTTTATTTATTTAAAAGTTGACAACTGGGAAAGGCATCAATGAACCGAAGCTCATTTCCAGATGCGTCCTGGGGAGGGAGCACAGAAGTCAAAAGACAGAATGAGAAACAAAGGTAATACAATGAACTGAGAAAGTGCAACACATGAGCAAATATAACAATTGTATTACAGTAATCAGAGAAAGTGCCAATAAGGAGCAATGTACAAGTAGAGAGGTACTAGGATAAGAGAAGAAAAATAAAACGTGCAAAAGATTGTAAAAAAAATTACAGTGTTTCAAGATAAGGTTGAACAAGTTACATAATAGATAATCACACATCTATACAATAGATCACAAAAGTTTGGTACATTTATACACAGCAGTGAGGGGCATAGACATACTGAAGAAAGTGAGGACTAGGAAGGGGGGGATTCAGGAGGTTGGGGGAGGGTTTGAGCAAGCATTTAAGAGCAGGAAGGAGAAAGTGGTGAGTAGGGAGGGAGGCTGTTCCAAAGGGAAGGGAATCTATGGAGAAGGAGAGTTTGCCAGCTATGGTATGAATGCAAGGCAGTGAAAAGTGTGTGCACAGTTAGATCTTGAGTTATAGGCCAAGAGAGAGACAGGAGTCAGGAGAGAGAGAGAGGCAATGAAGGAAGAGAGCCAAACCAAAATTTGCTGTGAAGGTGGTGCAGTGAGCGGAACGCCTATGTGCTAGGGACTGAAGGGAGAGTGAGGAGTTAAGGTCACAGTAGTGGGGTGGGAGGAAATTAGAAGCAAACCTACAGAAGGCATGGAACAAATTGTTGAGTTTGATGAGGGAGGTAGCTGAAGCAGCACAGTAGACTATGTCAGCATAGTCAAGGGCTGTGAGGATCCACTTGATGACAAGATCACTTCTAACAGGGAGGGAGAGGCTGGCCTTATTATGGTAGAGTAATCCTAGTTTAGGATGCAGTTTGGTGTGTAGTGCATTAAAATGGGATGAGAAATAGAGGAGGGTTGAGCTAGATGCCGAGGTACTAATATGAGGAGAGTTTGTCTAGAAGGGAGTTAGCAGCAGAGTAGAAGACAAGTTGGGAGGGAAGCTTGGTGAGTTTTGTTTGGAGCCAAAAGTCATGACTACTGTTTTCTTGGTGTTTAGTTTTAATAAGTTTGCATCAAACCAGGCAGTTACCGAGTGAAGTCAGTTTGGAGGGGTTGGACTGTAGGGGTGGAAGGAGCTGGCAGGAACAGGATGGTGTCATCTGGATACATGTGTATACTGGCATGTGAGCAGACTGAGGGCAGATCATTAATAAAAAGAGAAAGAGAATGGGCCAAGGATAGAGCCCTGGGGCACTCCAGCAAGGATGGGAAGGGAGAAGGATTTGAAGTTGCATATTGACACTGACTGAGAGCAACCAGTAATGTAGGAGCTGAACCAGGACACTGAGGCAAGAGAAAGACCAATGGAGCTGCGTTTATGTAGGAGGAGAGGGTGGGAGACTGAGTCGAAGGCCTTTGCAAGCTCTATGAAAATGGCTGAGGTAATGTGGCCATGATCCATGGCAGAGTGGATGGTATCAGTGAAGCAAGGAGGAGGAGGTAGTTGAGTGGGATTTCCTGAAACCTGACTGAAAGGGAAGAGAGTATTGGAGGTGGAGAGGAAGTCATTTAGTCTAGAGAGGATGAGGGATTATTGGACTTAAGCAAGGGCAGGGAGAAGGGAGATGGGGTGATAGCTCCCAGAGACAGTAAGATCGCCACTTTTGAAGAGAGGAGGACTGTGGTAGATTTCCAGGCTACTGGGACAGTGGCTGAGGAAAGAGAGATTTAGGATCTAGGTTAAAAGGGTAACTATTGATGGGGCAGAGATTTTAAGGAGCCTGGGGTGAAGATCATCCAGGCTGGACTTGGAGGATTTAGTGCAGTAAGAGCTCTCAGGACTTCAGAAAGCAAGATTGTGGGCAGTTGAAAGCCTGAGGGCTGGGGGATGAAGGAGAGGTGCTGGAGGAGTGGCAGGAACCGGATGGAGCTGCACAAGAAGTAAAGTATCTGTTTAGGGTTTCGCAACACTGTGTAAGTTGTTGGTTGTTATATGCATACAATCAATAAAGCTTTTCAATTTAAAAAGGTTTCAGCACTGCAAGATGGATCAGAGATAAGTGAGCTGCCCTCACTGATTGCGGGTGAACAGAGTGAGGTTGCAAGAGCAAGCGGAGATCTTGCCAAAAGATGATAGGGAACTGTTAGCGGGATGTAAATGTGGCTTGAAGAGTTGGCCTTTGACGGTGGATATGTAAGCAATAATATCTGACAGGGTGGCTGGTATTGTGCTATACTGAACCACCCATAGGCATAATGAGGCCTGACACTGCAGGTGGAGGACCTTATAACCCTGGAAGAGTCTGGTATAGCACAATACCACCCACCCGGAGGGTATTATTGTGCTTAGAAAATGGGCAACTCTATTATATATGATTGCAAAAAAAATTATGTTTATACGTTGAAACTCTTAGTGTTTGATTTCATATGTAAGAAAATAGTTCCTCTGCCTGCATTAGAATGTTGTGCTGTTTAGGACCTTGTCCTACTGGAGCTGGCTGTTATGGTTACCCCAAACACACACACACACACACACACGCACACACACACACGGCTTAAAGTTGCTAGCTTGGTAAAGTGTTAGGTTATCTGCAAAACGGCAAATGAGAAAATGGGAAATAAACTGAGAGGCAGAGGCAGAGCGGTTTCTTTAGAAGTGTTAGTGTGTATTGCAGAAAACTATTGAGCAGATGATCGTAAAACCTTTCATGCTTTTTAACGTTACAGTGGCTGATCGCTGGTAAGTTTGTTCAGAACTCAGAAGTGAAAGATTTGGGGAGGCAGTGGGTGTAACGAGATTTTCTTGACAGTGTTTATTTGTTTTTGGAGATAGCAGTTGTACGGCAAGCAGTGTGGGTATGCAACATTTGTGAGCTCAGCTGGTACTGGGAGGTGCACGCTGCCCTTTTAAAAACACTGTCAGCCACTGGTTAGGTAAAGCCAATCAGACTGATAACTTCTTGTTCATTTTATTTTAAAATGTGTGGCTGCTTTTTGATTCATTTATTTACAGTAAATGAAAATAAGTATGAATGGGGGGTTGACAGGCTGTCAACTTGCCCACTAAGTGAGAGAAAACAATGGCAGCAGGTCAGCTTCAAAAATTATAAGTGGCCCTATCATTTCGACAATTAGTCCAGTTGCATTTGGCACTTTTCCTGATCCGGGCTCTATTGTCACATAGGCCAGGGCTCTGGGTAGGAACTGACCAATCAGAAGGGAGGATTTTACATGCCCATTTTCTAATAGAGTATAATTTTGATCTGTATAAGAGAAATGTGGTGTGTTCTGTTCCCACCTTCAGTAATGCCAAAATCTTTTATTTGCCTGTAATAACAACCAACTTTAGAGACCCACTCCTCATTTACTAGTTTAAATTATTCCCATTTATATTTTCATAAATCTTATTGGCCAAAATGTTACTGCCTTTCTGTTTAAATGTAGTCCATCTTGGCTGTACAGGTCATATTTCCCATGGAAGAGTTCCCATGTCTTAATACAGTTTATTCCCTTCATCAATCACCACTGTCTCAACCAATTATTTAGCCGGATAATCTTTTCTGCTACTTCTGGAGTCTGCCCTAGGCACAGGCAGGGTTTCTCAAAAAATAACATCACAGTTTTTCTCTGGAAAGGAAACATATAAAGACTTAAAGTCATTAAATATTTCTTCTTCTGTCTGTCTCTAACATTGTTTGTACCTGCAGTAGCATAACAGGAGATTTAGGCTTAGAAGGTGTAATAATTCTGGGCAACGTTCCTGATGTCACTCAATCCTGCACTTGAAACACTATTACTGGTAACATTTTCTTTGTTACCCTGGTGGTATATGCATCTGTATATTTGATTATTGTGTCACTCAGTATATAAATTGGTTTTGGTGTCTCTTTATTATTTACATTTCCAATCACATTTTCAAATGTGGTTTCATTACGTGCCTTTGTTACTGCTTTTGTGTCTTTGACACTACTAACTCTAGGAGTGCTTGTAATTAGTTTTCTGTGTTTTCATTCAGGTTGATTAGAGGTGTAAATAGATTATCCAATCATAGATCAAAATCCATTTTTCTTCTGCCTTTTTACTATTCTTATTCACTTCCACAAACCACCATTCTTCCCTCCTCAAGTTCCCTATCTTTTTTTACAGTTTCCCCTTTGTTTTGCTCAAAGTTTTCAAAGCATGACCTTCTACTCATTTCAGTAGTATTTCCAGGTAGTTGTTTTTTAGACTTTTAACTTCCAACACCAATTCAGCTATTTTTATTTCTAGTTCTTTTGATTCCAAACATTGTTTACACAAAGGAATACACTCAGTACTGGCTTCTATACTAAAATTACCACACAGCACACACTTAGTCCCTAATTCCCCACTAGTTAGCTTCACTATATCCTGATCCATTACTGGATATAAAGTGTTGGATAGAGGTTGTAATACCCATTACCTTGAATTTATTCAGAGGAAACATTAGTAGAGTCTCCTGGCAACCTGGCTGACACTGGCAGACATGCTTGCTTCTGCCAGTACATCACCTCCACTAGCAGATGCTGTGTTTTTATGGAGATCAGAGCGAAGTAGTCCCCCACAGTATGTTGTTGCTACAGACAAATATTTAAGGTGAAGACCATTACAGTGACAACAATGACAAGTCACTCTAATGGCCATGCAGGACCCTGGCAGGGTTTCTCTGTCTTGCACCCATCCCTGAAACAACTTCAAAGTAGGATGTGCCAACAAAATTTCTGTCAGTGGAATGTCCATGAAAGTGCATATTTCACTTCCGTGAAAGTTTGGAAATCATTTTTGCAACTTTGTGGAAATTCCACCTTAAAACTACAGAATAAATGTACAAACTGTGTGTTATTTTATTAAACTGTGGGGAAAATCCACAGATTAGAACACTGCCAGTAGTGGTTCTAATGCTTTTTAATTGCAATTTAATTCATTAATCCATCCCCACTGATCAGGGGACCCAGTAAATAAATAAATAAAAAATACCTCCAATCCTAACTCAGGTCCTCTAGGTGTCTAGTGCCCCCCCACCCACCAATCATGGGTCCCAAGTAAAAAATCCCTGATCCCTGGTGTCTAATGGTTCCCCACCCGGGATAACAGCCCGTGGGTTCTGGTAAAGAAGAATCAAAACTCTGATCCCTCCCTGGTGTCTAGTGGCCCCACCCACCGATCATGGCCCCAAAACATTTTATTTCCCTGGTGTCTAGTGGATACCCCTCCCTATCCTGGATTCCCTTAATCCACAAAAACAGCTGGCAGTCCACCGACTTATCCCCCTATTTCCAGTATTCTGGTGTCTCGTAGACCCCCATCCCTGATCCCTTATAAAAAAGTAATCCAGATTCCCTGGTGTCTACTGGACCCCCCCGCCCTGACAGTTCATCCATCAACACCCCTCCCCCACCCTTCCTCTGAGTGGGCCACCAGTGCAGCCCTCCTCTCTCCTCCACTACCGTGGCCCACTAAACTGTCAGTGAATGACCGCTGGTTGTACAGGCATGCACTCATTCACCGACAGGTCATTAAAATGTGGATAGAATAAATGTCTGTAGTTTGTATGCATTTTCTGCAGTTCACAGAAAAATCCACGGAACCTGGTGAAAATCTGTGGAAAATCTCAGTTTACGCTAATGGTGAAACTTCCGAATTTCAGCAAAATTTCTGAAATTTCACAGAAGTTCCACAAAAGTGGAATATGCTACTTTCACCCACCCTACTCCAACCTGGAGTTGATTATATTAAAGTCCAGGGCAGTGCCCCAGAAAAAACTAACTTTTTTCTGATGGCTTAATGTCGACCGTGATCGCATTTGACATAGTGCCGTCACTGTAAATCCGTTGACAGATTTTCTGTTGAACCAGCTTAGTGGAATAGTCGCCCACTACACTTCAGACACTTACTCTCTTGCAGAGGCTGTGTTTTCTAGAGATCACAGGAAGCAGCCCCGATACACTTCCAATCCAGCACTGAATGCAAGCTGATAAAACAGTACCCTGGGCTGAAACACATAATTAAAACAACTTGCTTTCCCCATAGGTGGTGTGCAAAGGTCATGTGTAGTGCTGAACAGTTGCAGGCTGTTCACCCCTAGTTTGTCCTTCCTGAGAGGTCACTAAAGCTCCAGCCTTCTCACGATGTCAGATGCAGCTGTTACTGCTCAAAGCCCTAAATAAAACTAATAAAATTGCACAGAACTAGAGAACAGCTTGTCCACTACCTCCAATTTAAAATCAGACACCTGGACTGTCACAAGGCAGCAAATGCTACAATTACTTGTCGTGAACTTATACCCTGTTATTACTGGGATTTGAAGGCACTTATAAATGAGTTTCTATAGGGGGCCACGGTAATTATAGGAAACTAATGTCATCAAGGAGGCATAATAAGGTAATAATCCATGAGTCTGAAGTGCAAGTAGAGTTATTACCTCATTACACCACAAGATGGCATTTGAGTTTGAGTATAAACACTTTTCTATGTGTAATCCACTCCCAAAATCGGGAGCTTACCTGTAGCTCCTGCTGCCTCCTACAGCTCCAGCAGCTGCCATTCCTCACTCCCCAGCCCGATCCTGGACTTACAAGGGCTGAGGAGTGCTGTAAACTTGCTTTAGCACCTCCTGCACCTGTTTCTAGGCGTGGCGGAGCTGCTGGTTGTCTCTCTCCCCTCACTCCTCAGAATTGCAAAGGGGCTGGGGAGTGGAAAAATGCAATTCCAGTGCCTCCTGCACCAAAATAGAAGCTGCCAGTATGCCGCACAGCTCAGCTGCTCTCTCGTCCCCAGAACCACCACATAGCAGGGTGGTGAGCACAGAAACAATGCTGCATTGGTGGCCTGGCACCTCAGAGCACCTGCAAAAGTGACAGAAGCATTGCAGGAGGTGATTCATCTTCCAGCCCCACCAGACTGCCTAAGGGGTGGGGACAAGGAAACAAAAAATAAACTTTTAAAGAACTCCCGATTCTACCAATGCCACCACTTTGTTGGGGAGTAAGGGAAAAGATAAGACTACCAGGGACTACTATGTCCCATCATGCTTAGTGGCCAAGGACGGCCGTTTACAGACTCTGCTCCTCTTGGGAGCCCACAAAATGGAGCCAGCAACTTGGCTCCTGCTCCTACAATGTACCCCTTCCCTAGCACCCCCAGAAGGGACCAGGAAGGTGCTATCCATGCAACCAAATGCTGCCAACAGTGTACAAATATTATTCTATGGTTTAGGAAAAGTGACTGAGCTGAGAGAACTGTTCAATGGCGGCCATCTTTGCTGAGGTTGCTGGAAAACAATGCAGTATCTGATTGGTAGCTGCAGTACCTCCAATGAGAAGCTAAGTTTTAAACCTGAGGATTCTGAAGTCTACTATTAGTGTGTCTTTGAATGAGAGTTTTGAAGTGAGAAGTGTTTCTTGACAGCTCCTGCTGCTTTCAGATAGAAAAGCCTGCATTTTGTGCCTTCTGCACAAGCAAAGAGCCAGAGTGAGACTTGCCAGTGAGTTAAAGGAGAAGGTGTATTTTCTGTCAGCTCCTGCTGTTGGCAGATAGAAGACTCTGATGTTTGTGCCTTCTGCACAGGTCAAGAACTCGTGGCTGAAGATCCTGGTGGATCTCACAGAACTGGGATTTGTATCAGCCTAACAAACTGGGATATTTGGTGTCACAAATATCCAAAGCTTCTGAAGGAATTATTTGTCTGCTGTGGAGAGTGAGGTAACCAAAGTCACTGCCTAATTTCTTTCCCAGTTCAGAGACTGAGTTTCCTGTCAGGATCTATGCATCTGAGGTTCTGCTTGCTTGCTTGATCTGCTGCTGCCTACCTCACAGTCGAGGTGGCGAAGACAAGTCCCTCTTTGGGGTGAAGATTGCCTACCTTCAGTTGAAGTGGTGAAGACAAGTCCCTCGGTGGGGTGAAGATTGCCTAACTACAGCCGAGGTGGGTGAAGACAAGTCCCTCTGTGGGGTGAAGAGGATCATCTCCTGCATCCAAGCTTTTCCTGCCTGTTCTTCCAGTTGCCTGAAAAGGGGAAATGTCCCCAACAGCCTGCATCTGTTCACCAAAGGTCGTGAGTACTGGGTTTTACCCAAACAAATACTTTTCTAACTGTTCAGCTAGCTAACTTAATTACATCTGGCTTCCTGCATGACCTCAACAATGCCCTTAGCAACTAATACAGCCAGGAATAAAACTGTTTCACTACACCCTCTGGTGTGGTTGGTACTGTGCACTGCAGCACCCCAGCATTTCACCTGTGCTGCACCCAGCCTTTCCACGTCATAGACCTGCAACTGCTCAGTGTGTGCACACCAAAACTGAGAGCTCTCACAGGGACTGTGGGGTTAACTGGTGCACCAGCGGGGAGTAGAACTGGGGCTGGTAATCCTGGAATGCATAGTACTGCCTAATTATAAATGCCAATGTGTTGTGGTTTTACTGATTTACAAGAGTTTAGAATCTGATTATTGAATGCTTTTATTTCCCTTTGCTTCCACTACCCCTGACCTCTTTATCCACCCTAAAATAAACCCTTGTTGTTTATTTTCTGAAAAGTTGCAGCCATTGCATTATTGTGTAGTGTGATATATCATCTTAGAGTTATAAGTGGGAGGGACTGTATATTGCTTCACCTGTTTGAAGGAAGGGGGACAATTTCATTTCCTGTGGGAAGCACCCTGTCAGTACGCTGTTGGAAGGATCCCCATAGGGTGGAGGCACCGTGCCACTAGCCCAACCAATTATAACCATGAACCCAGGGGCAAACCTATATTCCCTGAGGCAGCACCACCTGTGGGTGGGTGTGCAGTAGAAGAGGAGGGTTACATATGGTATTGTATGTTTGATAAAATACATCAGAATGATGCTGAAACAATGTAAAATTGAATTTATTTTGTGTGTAACTTATTTATTTATTTATTTATTCATTAGAATTTCTGATAAATACCTTTGAGCCAATGGCTCTTTTACAAAGGTTCCACGTCAGTATACAAAGAAGAGAAGTACAGTTTGTGTGAGATTAGCAGGCAAGCAGTCTGAATACAAAATTCAGTACAGGGTATACATGGTCTAAAAGATACAGGTAATATAATAACAGAACAACACAATCAAGCATACATTTAAGAATGATGAGTCACAAAAACAATATTTACCTGAATTAAAGCTGCCAGAAGGGCATTGTCAAAGGAAAGGTAGAGTGGAAAACTGAGTTGCTGCCAATTGTGCCAGGTAGTGTAGGAAAGTGGAAGAGAGAGTGGGTATAGAGGGGTATTTGGGAGGGAGATAGAAAGAGGTGGGAGGCAAGGATCAGTGAACAAGTGCAACAGTGAGTGGGGTGAACAGAATAGAAAAGGCGAGAGGAAGGGAGTTGAAGAAGGGTAAGAGAGGAAGGTGGTGGACCAGGCTAGGGAGAGAGGCAGGGTAGATATAGGGAGGGGGAAGGGTGGTGGCAGGCAGAGGTGGTGAGCTCTTGTGTAACAGGGTGGTTGGCTGGGCTTAAGAGAGACTGAACCACAGGGGCATGAGTCCCATCAATGACTTCCTAATAGGCAGGTTTGGAAAGTAATCCTTCCCTGAAGTTGTAGCCAGTTTGACTGTTCCTAGAGGTCGCAGGTATCCGTGTGGTGGGCAGTAAAGAGTCTGCAGGCCCTATTCAGTGCTGTAAAGGATTGCCGTAGTGCTGTAGCTGTGGCTGCTTTGTAGATAACAAGCCCATAATCAATGATGGAGACAATAGAGTTGTGTATTGCTAGCTTAAGGGTGTCAGGTAGTGTCTATGTTTAGAGAAGGCCTATACAGATATTTATGGATTTTGCAACTGAATCGATATGGCTGGAGAAAGACAGAGTAGGATCCAGGGTTATGCCAAGGTATTTGAAAAGTCATGCGTCTGGTCCAGGGTCACAGCCGAGCTGTGTTTGATAGTCAACTGTTGGTGTTTATGTTTGTTATGTGTGCCATGGAACAGCATAGTCTTTGTTTTTGTCATTTAGCTCTAGTTTCTGTGAGATGAACCAAGCCTAAACTTGTGTGAAACTTTCCTGCAGTTGTTTCTCCAAAAGGATTGCCATCAAATTGGCTATTAAGCAAAGCTCCATTAGTAGGTCAGCTATTGGGTACTGCTTGGCAACTAAACATTCACTATAAGACATATTTTTAATATTTTCCTGTTGGCTATATTCACTTAGGGCTCTAACCATCAAAGATCTGCAACGCTAATACCATGATACACCATACACGTAGGGGCAGGATGTTACTCCCAGTTGCCCAGAGGATATCTGTGAATACACTTACAGCCCACTTCTATCATGTAACCCTATCAGGCCCAGCAGCACCAATACCTCTGTAACTGCTTGGACCGTAGGGAAGTTAGCGTGCCAGCATTGGATTGACAGAGCACAGCACAATGCTGTTTATGTTCCATCAGACCAGCATCAGGGCGTGATCATTATGCAAGCCAGAGGGTTGCCATAATGGATGTTCACCCCTGAAAGGCATCCAGATGCCTCAATGCTGCCCTCAGCCATGGACTCTAGCCCCTCTCCATGCCACAGAGGGCTGTGGAGAGGATGATGGCTGCAGGGCACTGTTTGATGGTGCAAAAGGAAACATTCAGAGACATATGTGGACTGCCTTATCCAATGATGCCCTGCTCCTCCTGTGGGGCCATCTGGAGTTTTTGATTAAAAGCATACAATCCAGTCCAGGTCCATCCTTCCAGCTGGACCTGCCACATGCACAGAACTATGCAGACATGCATCAGGACAGCTGAGGTTCATGAATGCTGGCCCACTTGGCAGGGGCCAGGTATGCAGTGTGCATCTGTACAGCTTGTGTGTGCCCTTTCCATGCATACTGAGCTTAATTATTAATAGAATCCTGACAGTGTGAAGCCTTCTGTCCACCTGCCTGCCTGCCCACCTCTCTCCTGCACTGCTACAGGTATGGTGATGTCTTCTGTGCACCTGCCTGCCTGCCCACCTCTCTCTGCACTGCTACAGGCATGTAGGGTTCTCCCAGTGACAAGAAGCTCACTTCCCACCACCGCTATGCAGCGGATACCCACCGTTGTCTGCCGCTACTTTTATAGCCGGTGCAATGTCAGGTGACTAAGTCCCTAATATCTCATTTGCAGATTATAAACAAAAGCAACAAGGGGCACCAGATTAATTACCTGTTCTAGCACTCTGCTTTCTAAAGGAGCTCTGCTCTGTTGTTTAACTCTTAGGGACACTATTGTTAAAATGGGCATGAGTTATGCTGTAGTTTCATAGATGATAACTCTCCCACCGGGTAGGTCATTCAGAACTTGTAGATCTACCCCGCTAAGCAGTCCCTATCTAACCACTTCCCTAGAAAGTTACAGTACATGCTAGTAACTCCACTAGGATGATAATGCTTACCCACTAGTTGTAGTGCTTCTGTCTTTACAAACACCCACAACCCTAGGGGCACAACAAGATGTCAGAGTGGGATCTAATGATACAAATGAAACCCTACATGTCACTAATACAGTTGTACTCTGTGGCAAGACATTGGTACCTCTGTTACCCCATATGTTTTTAGTGCAGGCAACTAAGTACAGCATCAATGTACCTCACTTGCCACCAACCCCACTCTCACTGAAAGGTTTTTGGTCCACCTACTGCAAGCCTAATCTCTAGAAGAGAAAGTAAAACTTACCATCATGCTCACATTAGAAAAGGCTATATTTGTACTGCTGCTCAATCTGGTAATGTGCACCCCAATCCTGGGCCACCTATTTCCCACAGCACAGCAGGGAACAAGGCAACAGCCTAACAATAGCTGCATTGAATATTGACAGTTTGCTACCCAAGATGGTGCATTTCCAAGCCTGGACATCACTCCACTGTCCTGACATATTCTATCTATCCAAGATGTGGCTAAGTCCTAGGACAAAGAATAACACTATTGCTCTGAAGGGGTATGAAGCCTTCAGATGAGACAGAGGGAGAGAGAAGTGAGGGCTGTCTCATCTATGTCAGGGATTTCATAGCTAGCTTACTGCCTGTAAATGGCAGCAACAAGGGAACACCAGATGAATCGCCTGTTTCAGCATTCTGCTTTCTAAAAGGAGCTCTGCTCTGTTGTTTCACTCTTAGGGACACTATTGTTAAAATGGGCATGAGTTATGCTGTAGTTTCATAGATGATAACTCTCCCACCGGTAGGTCATTCAGAACTTGTGGATCTACCCGCTAAGCACTTCCATCTAACCACTACCCCACAAAGTTACAGTACATGCTAGTAACCCACTAGGATGATAATGTTTTATCCACTAGTTGTAGAGCTTCTGTCCTTACAAACATCCACAACCCCAGGGGCACAACAAGGTGTCAGAGTGGGATCTAATGATATAAATAAAGCCCTACATGTCACTAATACAGTTGTACTCTGTGGCAAGACATTGGTACCTCTGTTACCCCATATGCTTTTAGTGCAGGCAACTAAGTACAGCATCAATGTACCTCACTTGCCACCAACCCCACTCTCACTGAAAGGTTTTTGGTCCACCTACTGCAAGCCTAATCTCTAGAAGAGAAAGTAAAAACTTACCATCATGCTCACATTAGAAAAGGTTATATTTGTACTGCTGCTGCTGCTGTCTGGTAATGTGCACCTCAATCCTGGGCCACCTATTTCCCACAGCACAGCAAGGAACAAGGCAACAGCTTAACAATAGCTGCACTGAATATCAGCAGTCTGTTACCCAAGATGGTGCATTTCCAAGCCTGGACATCACTTCACTGTCCTGACATAATCTGTCTATCCAAGATGTGGCAAAGTCCTAGGACAAAGAACCATGTTATTGCTCTGAAGGGTGTGAAGCTTCAGATGAGACAGAGAGGGAGAAAGCAGCGAGGGCTGTCTCATCTATGTCAGGGATTTCCTACAGGCTAGCTTACTGCCTGTACATGGCAGCTTGAGGACAATGAGCTGCTTGCAGTCAAACTACTCTTTGGCAAACATAATAAATCATCTGTTATTGCTTTAGTCTATCTGCCACCCAGGAATGCCAAGGATTGTTTAGGTAAAGCTGTGGAGGTGCTCTCTAATGTTAGTAGGAACAGCAAAATAATCATCACAGGTGATTTTAATATCAATTGGCTCAGTAATGATTCCATACCACTGAAGGACCTGGTGGCTAACTCATATCTTACACAATTAGTAACTGACCCCACCAGAATGAACTAAAACACAGGTAATAGCACACTGATTGACTGGCTGCTCCAGCTTCCCTGCTAGGATCTTGGAGGTATCTGTCCTGTCAGACACCCTGAGTGATCACTCTCCTATCATCTGCCAATGGTCCAAAAATTTAGGTGGGCCTCTCCCACTATTGTGGAAAGCAGAGTACTAAAGAAAGGCCTGCTAAACTCTATAAAAAGCAGCACTAGCCTGGATTGATTGGACCCACTTTATGAGCAGCATAATAGTGACCTTGCAGTTAATTACTTTATCAACAACTTTAACTCTGTCTGTGACAAGTTTGCCCCCATCAGGAAAAGGAAAGTGAGAGGCTATATTAATGGGTGGATTACTGGTGACCTACTTGGACATATGAAGGCCAGAGACAATCTCTGGATTAGGGCTAGGGTATAAGGCAGCTAGGAATAGATGCAAGTGGCTCATTAGGCTAGCTAAGGCTAACTTTGCAAGGAACAGCAGGAAAAGAACTGGGGTGACGGTAAGAAGTTCTGGGAGAACATTGAGGATCTCTTGGGAAAGACAATAAAACACCTCACATTGATCAACATCAATGGAACCAATACAACAGATCCCTATTCCATAGCTGATCACTTCAATGCAGCCTTTATGGACCTTAGCTCTGTCCTCCCACCCGACTATCTCAATGCCATTGAACCACACTGGAATTCTCATACACCTACAGATATTCATCCGAATTTTTACTTTAAATGTGTCACAGTCAAAGAGACTCAGATATACGTAATTAGGGTCCTTGGCAAGACCAGGACTGGAATTGACAATATTGGTATGAAACTGGTTGCCCTCAACCTTGATGAACTTATCTTCCCATCTCAAAATGTTCAACAAGTCGTCATCCTTCCCAGATTTCCATCAGTTTGTAGACAAGCACTAGTGACCCCAGTTCTCAAAAGTGGAGACAGGTCCCACAGTGCCAACTACAGGCTATCTCCATCCTCTCACCACTATCCAAAGCACTGGAAAGGGTGGCAGCCGATCAAGTCTCTGATTACCTCTCAGATACAACCTACAATGTCACCAACAGCACGGATTCAGGAAGACTTATAGCACTGCCACTGCCTTAGTGGATTTCGCTGACTACGTGCACAAGGCAATGGATGGGGAAACCGTGGGGTCAATTTCATTGACCTCACAAAGGCTTTTGACAAGGTCAACCACCCTCCTCAGGAACAGCTACAGTCCCTGGGTATAGCCACAAAGCCAGTCCACTGGTTCCAGGACTACCTCTCACTCAGAACCCAGAGAGTCAAAATAGGGTCAGCAATCTCAGATCTAGAGAGGTTAAGCTAGGCATCTCAGGGGTCAATTCTGGGACCACTTCTTTTCAGTTTGTTTCTGAACAATCTCCTAGGGACTTTATGAGTAAAATTATTCTATAAGTGATGATGCTATCATCCTCAATAAAAGCTCCCACATGGAGTCTCTACAGAATGATCTGCAGGCAACCCTTCCATTTATTAGAGGATTGGTTTAGCTCGCATAAGCTGCTTCTCAATTATAAAAAACTAAAACGATGCTCTCTCTAGCCCACAACTAAAATGAACAACCTGTCACTGACTATTCACAATAGCATGGCTGTTCCACTTGAGCAGGTACACTCCTTTACATACCTTGGTGTTTTATTGATGACACCTTCTCTTTACTCAGCACATTGACATGGTGGTGAAGGCAGTTAATATCAAGCTTGGTGTCCTATACAAGTACAGAAATAGCTAACACCTAACGCCTTATGATTCTCAGTCTCAGCTCTATTCTTTCAGTTATAGACTATGGGCTAGTGGTCTATGGTGCAGACACTGACACAGCACTGAAACAGATAGAAGTAGCCCTTCATAAGGCCTGCAGATTTGACCTGGGGCAGACAACTACACTCATACATGAGTGCTGTATGACCAAACCAATTGGCTGACCCTTGCAAACAGAATCAAGTTCCAAATCTGCCTTCTTAGGAAAAAAAAAGCTTTACTGGGCCAGACTCCATCCTGCATCTCAGAGATGCTCCTGGTGGCTCACTTCCCTATGCAACCAGAGGCAAGGGCAATGTACACTTAGCGTGCCTTTCCGTAAAACAGCATTAGGGCAATGTTTTTCTCATAGGGCACCCTATGGCTCAATGAGGTTCCAGCTGCTTTCTGAATATTGCAAATATCCAGGCTTTCAAGTGTGAATTGAGATACCACCTCATCAGCATTGGAGCTGTGCATGCTTTGTAGGTACTTGACTTCCTTTATACTACTTCCTTAATCTCCTGCCTTTGCCACTCAGCCTTCCACTTTCAAACTCAAGGTACACCCTTTGAGTTGCCTCTTCCTACTAACTCCGTCTTAACATTCCAGCACTTGCTCCCACCCTCTTACCTCCCTCAAGCATCCCATACACCATACCCACCCCGCTTCCCCATGCAGTTTTCTGCCTGGGCTCCCTGCCATGCAGTTTCCTGCTAGGACCCTGCCTCCCTTATTTCCTGCTGCTCCATACCTAACTGCTGTAATCTCCTGCTCCTTTTTGAACTTGATACTCTTCAGCCATGTTTCCTTAAACTCTGCCCTTCCCTTCCCTTCCCTTCCTTCCCTTCCTTCCCTTCCCTTCCCTTCCTCCCTCTTACTTCTACTCTAGTCTTACACCTGTGCATATGAATGCCTCTTATTGACAAGGCCCATTTTCTGGACTGCTCACTACCCCCTTCCTTCTACTGTAGCTCCCTACCTGAACATGTACAGTAGGGACTTACTTATGATACCTTGCCCACTAGGTAATGTTATTGAAACAGTTGTATGTTATTCAAACAGTTGTATTCTTTATCACTATATGTTGTCTGTTGTTTCGTACATTTTTAAATGATGAGGAATCTTTGTAAAAGAGCAAATTTGCTCAAAGGTTGTTATCCGATGATATGAATAAATTTAAAAAAAGTAAGTGTTACAGTACTTTAATAATATTCTACAGAGCATTCAGTAAAGCAGTCAGTACTTTAGTCACATTCTGATTCAATTATCCTTATGCATTTGCATTTTTCTTTGTAGGCTCATTAGTATTATAAATATGCACAGTGACCTTACTTTGTTTATACAGTTGGGTCATAACAGATTCATTTGGTAGCCTGCTTTTATTAAGTCAAAGTTTGCTCCATTTGAGTTTCTGTGTATGTCAGAGCTGCAGGGTCTGATTAGTTAATCTGAACTGCTGGGTTCGATGGGGAGATGGAAGTGGCATTGTTTTCTTTATTTACAGTGGATCTTTTGATGTGGTTACCCAGACAATCTGGGCATTGAGTCAGCACTGCTGGGTGGCAGCACCTGGAAGTTGATGTTGCCATTGGAATCACTGTGAGGAAATGTCTGGAAGTGGTGCTGATGATTGATGTTGTCATGGTGGCTCCATTTCAGTTTTTAAGGGTGTAGTTCAGTGAAGCAGCAGGAGTAGCTTAATTTGTTTTGCAGTGTTTGTTTCATATTTGGCTGCTGGCTGTACTGAGCGTTAGCAGCAGCTGTAGCAGCTGACATTTTTGTTTTTTGTCATTGTACTATTAAGTGGCAGTTGTTAAAACTGAGCACTCCAACAGACTTCCAGCACTCATGAGATGTGTGTGCCTTGGCCCAGGGGCAAACAATTACAACAGTCTGTCTACTGTGTAGACAATCAGTTGGCACTCAATTTTCTTGAAAGATAAACAAAACACAGACCTATGTGTAGTTCGATATAGGGTCTTACCATTATGTTATCTTCTCCTCCTCTGTGTTTACACTCTAATCACTGCTTGATAAAGCCAGCTATCCAAAATAGTCAGTTAGCATGCTCCCAGTTCCATATGGCTTCCTGCAAAAACCATACTATATATGCTGTGACAGTGACTCTGCAGCATGAAGTTGCTTATTACTTATTAGCGCTGTGTGGAATATGGAATTCCGCTGGTGGAATTAGTGCAGAATGGCTATTCCACTGCGGAATTTCCACTAGAATTTCAGAATTCCACCTATTGTGATCCATGGAAAAGTAATTTTTCTGCAGAAAATTATTATGCAACAATTTCTATGGAAAATGATGAGATCCAAGGAGTAATATTCTGTGGAACAGCATTTTTCCATGGAAAATCATTCTGCAACTATTTTCTACCGTGGAATTTCACCTTTCTGTTTGTAGTGAAATTTGGAGGAATTTCAGTGGAATTTAAAGATTCTGTGGAATTTTCATTCCAGCGGAATTTGAAATCTCAAGACAGCACTATTACTTACCTGTGAAACAAACAAATGCACTTGTCCAAGCATGCAAAAAACTTAATAAAATTAGCAGAACAACTAAGTTGGCCGAGCTCAGTGGGTATGCCAGCCAGGGATGAAGTCTGGCCACCTGTTCTGCAGGCTAATATTTCAGCTACCTCACTTTCTGATGAAAGGATCTCTGTGACATTGGTCTACAACTCTAGAGGGGGATTCATCCCCAGCTGGTGTATCTGTAGCATTGAGATAACTTAGTTACTCTGCTGATTTTACTGATATTTTTTGCATGCTTGTACAAGTGTATTTCTTTGCTTACACTGATAAATCATAATGCCAGTTCAGGTTGCAGAAACACCGTCATAGTGTATAGATGTTTTGCAAGAAGCTAAATGGAATTGAAGAATGTTAATTGGCTACTGTGATAGCCTGCTAAATTGATAAGAGAATGGAGAGAGATTTCTCCTGCTAACAATGTATTGGTGAAGGACTCTTGGAGCCAAATAACTGTACCAACACAACTACAGGAAGAGTACTAGTCAAAACTGTGTACAAACAATTTGCAGGTGGGTTCAGATTCATTAGAAACAGTTAATTTCAATGTTTTATTCCCCACTGTAAATTTCTACAGATCTCGGAAGACCATGTGCTGTCTCTACAAACACGATATAATCTCACTGTTTCCTGTCAGAAACAATAAGCAAGTTCCACATCATGATCGATCTTACATGAGGATTCAGACTAGGGCAATCTCTGATAACTCATACCACATTTCAGAACAGCAACACCCTGTCATTCAACAGCATCCCCCAGTGGATCAGGAGCTCATCACCGATTGCTCTGCATTTCTGCTGCCTTGCATATTTCTGTTTGCCAACCCCATTTTGCATTCATGTGCTTCTACTACATGTTTACTACTTATATTCTCCAGTTTCTTCCATTGTGGTTCAGAACAACACTCTGTATAGTGTAACTGTAACATGTACAATCTTCCTCTACTGTATTGCAAATGTAATCTCATTCATGTACACTCTACTTGTGCTTAGGTTTTGTATGTTCCACTTGTCCCTTTTCCCCAGGACGATCTGAAAAGAGAGAGGCAACTCGCCACTATGCTCTCCTTTGTAAACCTCTTAAATAAATAACTAAATAAATCTTATTACTTTCTGTTGCTTTGACAATTCCTAGTCTGACTTTAAATTCACTCCTTTCATGAATTTTAGCACAATCTCTCCAAATATCTTTAATTTGTTTTGCTCGCTAATTCTTTTCACAACACTTTATGGTCTAACTTTTATTGTTTGCTTTTTAGTTTAGTTTGCTATTCTCAACCACCTGCAGCTCATACAGGTCATAATAGTAAAAAATAGGGGCACAGTTACTGTTTGTCTTAGTTGGAAAATTCAAGAAAAGTGAATATAATTCATTTTCACTTTTGTGGTATGCCCACAAAGAAAGATTGTTACGTTAAGATGAACTTGCATCCTTTAAACATAGTCCACGGTGGTCTCATCTCTGGAATGTTCAGAGCCATGTACAAGACTCTATGAGAAGCTAATGATGCCACTGTGATCATTACAGCAGTCCCCTTCTGCTGTAAATGCATATTGAACATCTATCTATCTATCTATCTATCTATCTATCTATCTATCTATCTATCTATCCATCTATCTATCTGTGTCTGTCTGTCTGTCTGTCAGTCTGTCTGTCTGCCTGTCTGTCTTATTATCTAGCTGTCTGTCTGTCTTTCTGTCTGTCTTTCTATTTATCTATCATCTATCTCTCCTATATCTGTCAATCTGTCGCCTTTCTCTCTTTATTCTAAATTGTGTCTAAATAGACTGATTTTTTTAAGTCTTCCATATGGCCTCAGGAGCACATTCAACATCAAATGAAGCAGACTGGCATTAGGGTTGACAACCTCAAGGAAGACCCCACCACTGATTTGCCAATACTCCAGAGACCCAAAAATCCTAATGTTTTTTTTTTCCTTTTGCTGCTTGGGGAGTGAGGGGGGCCTTAGGATTGAATACCTTAACACCACATTTCCTTACTTTTGTGGTGGTATGTTACTCTAACTAGTGCATTAATGCAGTTTTTGCAAAGAATATATATATTTATACAACATAGGTTTTGGGATATCAACAGAGATAAAAGTGCTATCTGATGCAGACAGAAAAGATATCAAATATATCTCCATGTTCCTATATCTCATAGTGATATCTTCCATGTTCCTGTATATCATATTGATATTTTGTATGTTCCAGTACGTCATTGAATGTTACAACAAATTACAGCTGTCATTTTCTCTGCTTGATCCTGCCATAATTGTAATATGTGTAAGTTGCAGGCAGCAGTTATCTGGTTGGTTCTGCCATAATTTTAAACAAACAGTCATTTAAAAACTTATCTGGGTGATCCTGCCATTTCAGACTTACAGAACAAGCAATTTTGCTTATAAATTGTCATGGCGAGCCCTGTCAATAGCGATAAATCACGTGCTGGCAGAGATCAAAAGCATCCTCTGTTCAAAAAGTAACAAAACTGTGTTTTATCTTAAATTTACTTATCTTTGTGAAAAAAGAACCTGCTGGCTGTAGAGAGAAGAGAGCGAGTCAGTTGGCAGCTTCAGAAAACTAGATGCAAGTCCGAGCTACAGTTGCAATAGCAACACACGCCACACTTCGGCCTACTTTTCTGAAGCTGCTTACTGTCTCACTCTGCACCTCTCCTTTCGCCACAGTCGGCAGCTACATTTACACAATGCTACATAAGCTCAACATAATAAAACAGTTTTCTAACTTTCTGAACAGAGAGTGTCTTATTTTAAATCTCTACCAGCACTTCATATGCTCTCTTGACAGCACTCAGTCATGCACATTACAGCAGGAAAAGTGAAAGTGCTTGTTCAGTAAGACAGTTTGAAAATAGCAGGATCATCCAGATAAGTTTTTAAATTACATATGTTGTATAAACAGAACATGATATTGCCTGACTGAAGATATGTTTGTCTTCACTCGAGGCCAATGACATCAAGATATCTCACCCGTGGCTTTGCCACTTGTGAAATATGATATCATTGGCCTTTCATGAAGGTAAATATAATATTTCAGTCAGGCCATGTCATGTCCCCTATACACACACATACCTATCTATCTATCTATCTATCTATCTATCTATCTATCTATCTATCTCTATCTATCTTCTATCTGTCTGTCTGTCTGTCTATCTATCTACACATTTAATTCTGATTCTCTACAGTCCTCCATTCATTAGGAATGTTAGGCATTCAATAGCAGTGAGAACATTAAGAATAGTCTAGCTGCTAAGTATACAATTTGTGCAACTGAGATATTGCCAAAAGAACTTCTGCCTACAATAATGACCTCAGAAATAGACATAAAGAAGAGGTTCTGGGCTAACTAATTCAGACCTGGATGGAATAGACTCTTATACAGCATCCCATCCAGTATACTCTTCCCAGTCCTGGCAGCTCAGCCTCGCCCATGAGTGACCTTTTAGCTTCAGGCCAGGGGAAATCTGAGGAAAGTTGATCCTCATGCAGCATCCACATGCCCTCCCCCATTCCATTCAGACCTGGTTACCTCTTGAATTTTTTCCTGTGCAGACCAGAGGTGAAAAGAATTGCCAGTTGGGAGTACAGTAGCATGGGCCCCCTCATTCGTTTCCTCCCGACACACTAGCATCCATGATACCAGACTCCTCCCTAGTGACCATAGCAGACTGCAGAAACGTAATCACATTGCCTGCAAAGCCATAAAAGTTGTTCATTTACTTCAAGGTAAAATACAGCACCTTGAGGCTGTGACTGCCTCATGAGCTACCACTGTAATGAAAGGGCACACACCTGCTCAACTTAGCTGCAAAATCATTGTTCACCATCTCCTAGAAGCTTTAGAGCCACTAGCTTTATTTATAAAAACAGTTTACTTGATCTGGGAGGCTTCAACTACCAGCAGCCTTTAAACTCCTGCGCTGATCATGTCCTATAAGATGCTAATACTTTATATTGCATTGGCAATCCTGCATGTGTGCAGTATGTCATAATAGCCACATTGAGGGATGCTCTCAGCCTGAGAGCTCTATCCCGTGCAATCTTGATCAACAGCTGCATTCAGCCCTGGTGGTCATTTGAATCTTGGGGTGTAATCCTGTGAGATCTCACTCAAAGCTTCACTTATTACTAGACTTGGTCCACATCACAGGAGCAGATGACGTGGGGAGAGAGCCAAAATATTACTTAGGGTAGCTTCAAACTGCTGTCAGACATCTTAGTAAGGGATGGTCATCTCAGGAGGGGCATTATGTAATCAGGGTGGCCATCTTAAAAGAGGAGGCAGCTATCCAGAAAGCATCCATTTAGGAAGGGTAAGTTTGCTTTTATTGGCAATCATGTTACATACCACAATAATAAAGACAGCCATTTAACTGTCAGATTACACAGCCTAAGAGCAATTTTCTTTAAGGTGGCCATCTAATGAGTGGCACACATCCAAATCAACCAAAACTTACATTCCAAGTATTCTGCTCTCGAGGCTGGTTCATTGCCAGGGTGCAGAATGCAATGACAGTCAAATCATATGCCACTTCTGGGAACATCATGCCCATTACCTGTTACCAAAAGAATAAAATAAAAATATAAAATTAATAGAAATAGTGCCACTTATTTTCAACAACTATACAAAGAATTCCTCTGCAGTTTAGACAAAAGATAGGGAACAGGTTCTCTGTCTGACACTAGCAGATGTGGCGGTTACTCTAACGCCTATTTTTCTCTCATCTTTTCCAGTCTGGGACAAGTGCAAACAATGGTCAGAAGCAAGAAATGCTGAACATGTGGTATATATCTACTGCTCTACCCAACACAGACAGTGCACAATCTGCTGGTAGACAATGACATAGATAAAGAAGATTATGGTGCTTCCATCAACTAAACAGGTGACTGCCTAACACCAGCCAACCTCCACCCACCACCACCACCACCAGAACTCCCATTTTGTTAGAAGCATCTCAAGTGGAATTCCCTTTGACCTACTAGAAAGAATGAATAAAAACCCAGTTCAATGCTCCCAGTCAATCCAGTGAATCCATCTTCATCAGACCACACCTGGTCACTGGCCCCAAAAGGCCAAGGAACCAACTCCAGGGGCACAGTGACCAGGACTCTGAGGCACTGATTAGGAACAGGAAATCAAGCCCAAGAGATAAGGTTTACACTGGGTCCAGGGAGAACATTCCTGAACTTATAAGGATGGTAAAAGAGACACTTGGAATCATGTCAAACAAGCCAGTGGAAGAGTTCTCAGTTGATCCTCTCCTCAGAACCACCACTACAGAAGATTACTTTTACTAATGTGCTAATGCCTGAACCACATTTTGGCAAAGGAGTGGAATCACTGAAACCCACCAGACTATCAGACAGTAAAATGGTATAAAGGTCCTAACCCTTTCCCAGAGAGAGAAGGACACCTGGTCTAATCCATCCTACATGGACCTATCAGTGACCACCACATCACACAGAATAGCTATCACAACAGAAAACACCACTGCTAAAAGGAACAAATGGATGAGAAGATAGAGGAGTACCTTAAAGACAACATAACATTGCAGGCATGCTCATAACTGCAAACATATCAACAATGTATACAAGCAGAGCTCTCCTGTGATGTCTGGAGTCCATTATAGAGAAAATTCAGAAAAATGTATCTATGCACAGGTGCTGGATTATGTTGTCCAAGCATTGTGCTACCTGGCAGATGCTTCTACATACTCATTTAAATTTTGAGCACTCTGGCAACCATACCAGGAAAAGCCAGAAGGATGCTATGGTTGAAGCTTTTGTAGGGTGACAGTGAATAAAAATCACCCATAATGAAACTGCCATGTAAAAGAGCACTCCTATTTGAGTAAGGATTCAACCACTACCTCAAGAACAAGGCAGGAGAGAGAGAGAGAGAGAGACTCAGATAGAGATAACGATCTTTAACTTATATATTATTCTTGTATAATCATCTAAAAAAATAAGAACTTGAACCAATTGCAATATAAACAATAGCAACAGATTAGTAAATTTGGGGTCGATAATAAACAACTAATAATCCCAAGAGCTAATACCACAAAGAGAGATAATTTCTTCACAGTTAGGACCCTTAGGATATGGAATTCCACCCCCAGAGCCTGATTGATATTCCAGAGTTCACTAGATTTAAAAGGAATTAGTTAATACCTTACAAGTAAGCAAACACAGGAGCAATACACCCACTAGGAGTGGGAGACAGTTATATGGACCTTGTGCCTACTACTGTCTTACTGACCTAGTAATACCTAATATTTTCCAGTCATGCCTCTATTTATAATAAGTTCAGGAATTTCCACAACAAGCCCATGGCAAGTGGTCCACAAAGTTCATGACTACGGTCATTCAAGTCACAATTTAGCTCCAGACCATTCCAGTTAAAACATAAATTCAACAGTAGAGGACATCCAACAGGGCAGACAGTCCAGTCAAGGACTGTTAAACAGGAATAACAAGCAATCGGGAGTCACATAATTAGCTTACTGCTTAGCAGCTCCAGCACCAAGCTCCAGCCAATCCTATTATAACTTCACTTTTCTGAACATGTTCACTATAATTTTGACACCTACCAGTTACTGAAGCTTGGTGGAATCTCAGAGCAGACTTCTGGACCAAAACCAGAGTATGGAGGTGGAAATGAAAGCTGCACTGCCTAAGATACTCCTCTGCCCACACCTGAAAAAAAGTGAGCAAGATATCTAAGGCCCAAACCTTTTCCAGTGAGCGATAACTACTACTTCATTGGAGCAAGTGCTTATAACAGTAATACGATTTCTGGCTGAATTTCAGCCATTCCAGGAAGAGCTTGATCTCTTACATTGGAATTTATGCAGTGGCAGTTGCTTTGGAGGAACTCACAAAGAGAACTGGAAATAATGAGGCACATATTGGATCCACTGAGAAAAAAGCAGACCAAATAGATCCCAAACTGGTTGCTGCGGGGAGAAGGATCTCAACTTGAGGCAAAAATAGAAGATTTAGAGTACTGGAGCCGATGGAATAATGCAGTTATCATTGGCATCCCAGAGGAAAGAGGAAGGCTCTGACCCTATTTTATTCCACACAGAAGCTGATAACTAAGCTGGTGGGGCCTTCCCATATGTCCCTTATTATGCTATTGAGCAGGCGCACCAGGCTCTATACCCCATGCCAGCTATGGATGCTGCACTCGTATACTGATTTTCATTCTTTAAACTTTCTTGAATGGCAACATTTCCTTGATAAGGTCAAGGAGCTGCAAGAGGTCCAGTGGATGGTCACAACCACGGGTTGCTCAAGACCTGCCAGCTTCAGTCTGACAAAACATGCAGCCTTTCATCCCATCGTCACCAAGCTTATAGCTACTGGATTTAAATTTAGGATGGGGTATCAGCCCGACTTCAAGAATTGTTTCGGTCTTTGGCACAGCTTTGAAGACCCGGTAGCAGCGACTGCAGAGCTGAAAAAGATTTTGCCGAACTTATTCAAAGATGACTGACTGGCTAAATATGAGGCATGATGTTACTCTAATCGGATAAAAGCCTTTACCTTTTCTGTTTGGGGGCTTAATTAAGAACTACTCATTATGCTGTAGATCTTTTTGTTGGAAGTGTGTCGTTTGGTGGATCCCGGCAAGCTTGTGGTTAATATATTCCTTGGCCAATAATGGTCAGTTAGGGTACTGGTTGCTCCCTAAATGTGCAGAGACATTTCGACTGGATTCTCGTTGACACAGATTCTGAATCTGTGTACATTATGCATTCTCAGTGACTGTACATGCCAAGCCCGGGATCTTGTTCAGTGGTTTAGGGGGCACATCATGGGGTCTGTTATGGAGTTGAACCGTGGATGGGACTTGATGCCATTTTTGATGTTTCTGCTGCCTGTTTACTGCTGAAGTATAGCAGGTATCACTGCCAATGTGACTCATTCTGGGCACTCGTGATTTTTGTAAGTTCCCCTGTGGTTGGAACTTGGATGAGCTGTAACTGTGCAGTTCAAGCATTTAAGGAGCAGACTTCTGGCCTATCCTAGAGTGATTCATCTGATACAAGCAAGACTGAGTCTTTGTTTTATGGGAGGGTGGGACTAATTCATGGCAGGATCTATCCTTAATGGAGGCTAACAGCTGTTTGGAATAGTGCAAGAACTGGATGTTGAGTTTTGATATAGGTTATGGTATCAGAGACTGTTAGAGGAATGACTGTTTTGGTTCAAGTAGCACACTATGTTTCTACTAATACATGATACCAGTTAGGTTACCCCCACCTGTGATTATGCAAAGCCATACTGTATTGCAACAGGCTGTGGGTCATTAAAATGTTTACTGTTTGAGTAATTTATGTGGTGGGTGGAGGGCGGTTCTTTTTGTTATTTTTATTCGGGTAGGTATTCAATAAGGAGCTGCTGAAGGAACACACCACAATAAAAATAGTTTAATTCTCTAATCCTTGGGGCTGGCTACATGGTGGTCACTGAGTGGTGAGCTGGTTATCATGGACCATGGAAAATATAATTTGAGAGAGGTGGAAGTGTGTTACGGTATTGGACAGATAGGTCTAATGTTATCATGCTTATATTTGCATGGGGCAAAGGGCAATTAATATTTCTTCTTTTCACAATTTAAAACTACTATTATTGTTCAAGATTTGGGAGTTCTGGAGCAAGGGTGGCTATAGTTGGGGGGTAGGGGTGTATTATTGGATACTGAGGGATGGTATGGCATCAGAGGTTTTATTGGTATTAAGAGTTGATTTTTCAAGGGCACCATACTTCATTCATGATATACAATTCAGTAGCAAGGATGTGTAATTTTCTGAACATTATTTCTTGGAATGTCCGAGGGCGTATAATAAAACAATAAGGTATCAGATTCTCAGACACCTCCAGCACCTCAAAGTGGACATCTCTTTTTGCAGGAAACACACTTGCAAGATAATGAAGCCAATTTATTCCGAAGACAATATATCAGCCAGGTCTTCACAGCTGGGAACAGCACACAGAGTAGGGGGTGGCTGTGCTACTCTCTAAGAAAGTTCCTTTTCTTTTGTAATCAATGTATTTGGGACCCGGGGGTAGATTTATATTTCTCAAGGGCTCCTTAGATCATGTTGAAGTTCTCCTGTGCTGCTTTTATGTGCCTAATATAGACACACCTTCTTTTTTCATGAGTTACTCTACACTTTCTCCTTCCTCTCTCTTCCTATCTGTTTAAGGGGAGATTGGAACCTTCTGTTTACCCCAGACATGGATAGATCATATAGATGGGGATCTGGCTTATCACTAGCTCAGCAGTCCATCAGGGACCTGACAGATCACCTGGGTCTTTGTGATCCCTGGAGTTTGCTGAACCCCAATTTAGGGAATATACATTCCGATCTTCGCACACGGCACTTCATCTCGTATTGATTATTTCCTTATTAGTCAAAAGCTCCTGGTTGGGACAATGGGTGGTGGAATAAATCCAGGTGTAATTGCAGATCACCCTCAGTGTGGTGTAGGACTTCCTTCCCTTGCCAACAAAAAAAAAGAAACCATATAGAAAATAAATAATCAGATGTTGAAGAAGGAATGGGTAGTTACTCACGTGTCCACTAGTATTGACCAGTTTACCTCAACTAATCTGGACTCACTGGGCAAGCCTGACTTAGAATGGGGTGCATTGAAGTGCTATATTAGAGGGAACTCATATGTATAGCCACCATTAGAAAGCGAAAATGGGAGGGTAAGGCAACAGAGCTACTAAACAGGATAAGAGAATTAGAAGGACACCTTTCGACTAAGACTAGAGAAGAAATCCAGATGGAGCTACTCATGGTCTGGGACCAGTATGGTGAGCTGATGCATGAGAAGGCTGAGCTTGCTATCCTGAGAACATGTGCAACATATGTGGATCAGGGGGATAAAGCTGGTCGGTTACTGGCCATCACGGTTAAAAACAAGTGGCGTCGACTATAAATTCATTCTGCCTATCAGTGGATGGGTCCCCTAAATTTCCCTAAAGATATAGTGGCAGAATTTGAAAAGTACTATAGAGCTATAGAGACCTTTATGTCCAGATGTCAGCCTCCTCTTTGTCAGATGGTGGATGATTACCTTTCTGCCATACCACTCCCTCCTTGACTGCAGTTCAGAAAGAAGCGTTGGTGGTGCCATTCACTGAGGCTGATATACTGAAAGAGGTTCAAGCTCCTACCATGACAAGTCCCCAGGGCTAGATGGGTTTTCCTCAACTTATAAAGTCTTTGCAGGTAAACTGCAACTGGTACTATGGTTACAAAATTGTTTCCGTATATCCTCCTCGGAGACTCTGGATAAAGTTAATTTGAAGCCTTGATAGTAGTGCTTCATAAACATGGGAAGGATACTGAAAAAGTGACGAGCTATCAACCAATCTCCTCTTGAATTACATATTAAATTACTAGCCAAACTCCTAGCGGATAGACTCGGTCGTGTGCTACCATCCTTGATTGGTCCGGACCAGGTTGGTTTTATGGGCCAGTTCTCTTCAGACCACTTGTGTAACCGCCATATTTTCTCCACATCCAGGGAGGCAGGTTACCCTGCTGTGCTTGTGTCGCTGGACGCGGAGGAAAGTCTTTGACTGAGTGAACTGGCAGTTCCTGTTTCATCACTGCATCGATTCGGGTCTCTCAAATTTGTTCAATGGATTTAGGCTTTTACCTGTATCCTAATGCTCAAATATATTGCAATGGGTTTTTTCTTCCACATTTCCTTTATATTCGGTCACTAGATAAGGTTGTCCCTTATTGCCTCTCTTATTTAATTTCTATCAAGAACCCTTACTTGTTAAACTTAAAGAGAACCCATAAATCCAAAGCATCAGGGTAGGGGCCCAGGACTTGACATTATCAGCTATGCTGATGATATACTGCTACATCTCTCACATCCCCAGACCTATATTCCAACTGCACTAGAGACAATCAGAGAATACAGTTTGCTTTCCAATTATAAGATCAATCTAGAAAAACTTTGGTTTCCTTTGAACTCTAGAACATCCAAAAGTGAAATTCTAGAAGTCGGGTTGAATTGGTGTTCAAAACTCTCAAATATTTAGGTATCACACTGGCCAGGATGACAATAACTTAACCTGGTTGCATTACTGCAAGTAGTTCAACAAGACGTGGCACGATGGAAAGTTTTACCTTTGTCAATTTGGGGCTGTTTCAATTTAGTGAAAATGAACATTCTCCTGAGACTGTTCTACCCACTCAACATGCTGAAACTCTGTTGCCCTTACCTAGATCAAGAAGTGCATGCCTTATTACTGATTTTGTTTGGCTGGGCAAGCCTTCGAGAAGGAGCTTACCATAAAATGGTGGCTCCCAAAAACCATGGGCAATGAGGCTTCTGCATGTTGAGCTGTATTACTGCATGAGCCAGGCCAGTAAGTACCTGTGCTAGCAAGCCACAACGGATGATCTGAGCATATAATCTTATATACCCACTTGGCTTACTATAGAAAGAAAGCTAATCATCGGTTCAGGCCTCTCCTCCAAAGCACTTTACATATTAAGCAATGAGACCTGCCTTCTGTTCTGCTTCAACTCTACGATTGAAGTATCGATCAAAGTACATTCCTAACTCTGTTCTTTTCTAAAGTATAAACATACTCGAGATCTCACTCAACCACTTTTTGTAACCCTAATTTTACAATAGGTGGTAAGCCCATTCCTACCACTAGGATTCCCTGTTTGGCTTCAATTGAGGTGGGTGGTCTTTAAGAGAGGGGAAATGTTTCACATCAGTTAAAATAATGCAGAAGTACAAATTAGATGGAGCCTTAATTTTAAAGTTATTCAAATATGTCATATGCTAATTCATAGTTTAGAGACTTCATTTTAGACTCCAGGAGCTGAAGATTTTTGATACCTCTTATCAAGCTAGCCATTAGGCTTCATGCTGTGACTAAAATATATGCCCATCTTTATGACAGAGCATTTCCCTATAGATAGAATATCTGGGTACTGGACTTCACAATTCCCACAGCTGGAGCTTGACTGGGATAAGGTATGGACGAGTTGTTACAAATATATCTCTCAAGATTGATTAAGGATCATGCAATTTCAGATCCTTAATAACATGTACCTAACTTCAGTCAAACTCTTTAAATGGGAAGAGCTCCATCCCATACGTAGTGAAATGCCATCAAACTGATGGATCCTCTTTCACATTTTCTGTGAATGTGCCCCAAGTAACCTCTTTGTGGTCACTTATTAGCAGAAAGCTGACCCATTCTTGGGGTTAGAAGGGCTCTTCACCACAGAGATGCGTCTGCTAGGGATTATTCAGGAGGGATGTCAGTGAACGCAGATATCATATAGCTATAATCACTTTATCAGTCAAGAAATTGGTCCTGCACCATTGGCAGGATGCAGAGAACATCAGTTACGAATGATTACAAGAGCTACTTCTCAATCTTCATACTGAATGTAAGATTGCCAGCCTGCATAATCGCCTTTGCAAGATTCAAAAGATTTGGGATAAACTGCACACTCTCTACTCATTGCAAGTTACTCCCAGTAGTTGTGACTAAGTTGGTGTAGTGTAATACATTAGTTTGCCAATACTCTGATGTCAGGGGGTAGGGTTGGGATGGTGGATATCGTGGGATAGTATTTGTTTGTTACTATATATTCCTTTCATTTCTGTTTTCGAGCATGTTCAACTTTAAATCAATAAAGTTTATTAAATTTGAAAAAAAAGGAATAACAAGCAAAGAGACACAGTGGGTCTGTTTGAACAGTCCACCAGTAGGCAGCAGACTAAGAGCATTCCTGGAGAAGTGGGCCTCTCAACCATGGAAAGATGTTTGTTAGAAATAGTAACACATGGATACATGATAGAATTGGAATAGTTGCTGACAATGAACAGAGTGGTACGATTGCCAGTCTCAAATTGCCCAACAAAAAGGAAGGACATTGCAAAGCCATGTACAACCTGATGCAAAACCGAGTTGTGTCCTCAGCGCCACACCACAAAGAACATCAAGGGATATATTCACATTCTTTGTGGTACCAAAACAGTCAGGAGCATGAGACCAGTACTGTACCTTAAGTTCTTTAGTCAGTTTGAGGAATACAGAAGGTTCAAAGTGGAGTCACTGTGCTCAATTCAACTGGTAATCTGCCCACAGGAATACATGACTTCAACAGACTTGAAAAATGCATACGTGACATCTTAATACTCCCAAGCTATCAAAGATGTCTGAAATTTTAAATAAGAAACAAGCATTACCAATACTCATACCTTACATTTAGGCTCAAGATTCTTCCCAAAAGCATTGGTTATCTTGGTAGTGAAACTGAGAGAAGGAGTGTATTTAATTTCCTATCAAGAAGACTGGCTCATCTGAGACAAAACACTGTCCAAGCTCACTCAAGATACAGAAAAGGTGATCCACTGTCTAACACAACATGGCTGGATCATCAATATGCAGAAACATCAATTGACACTGATGCAACAATTCAGTCATCCAGGTCCAACCATAAATTCCATCAAAACAAGGTAACACCATCAGGCAAACAAGATCACTGAGCTAATCAGATGAATCTTATGATCACCATCCTGTCCCATGTGGGACTTCCCTTAATTTCTGTGACTCATATGCTTGCCCACTGACACAGCTGAAATATTTCGCTAGCTATGCTAACATCCTCTGTTTGGGAATGGACCTGAGAGTCAGAGGCTGGCCGAGAGAAGGAGGATTGAATGTCCCTCAGACTGCTCTCCACCTCTGGATGGAAGGGTGGACAAGCATTCAGTGCATGACTGACCCCTGGCAAAGGCCGGGGGTCAGCAGCTACCGATGTATAGATGGTGGGGGGCATGACAGACATTGGTGCTGTGATGCATTATGTCATTGCACATCACCCTCTGTGGGGTCCCTTGTTCAAAAAAATTGCAGTCACCATCTTTGACACCTCGGCCCTCCAGCCCCATTCTCCTGCTGCAACACTCCAAAGGCAATCTAGTCCCATTGTCCATTGGGTATGACCAATTCCATGCCCCACCCTAGGGATAAGCCAGGAGGCACTGCTGGTAGGAGATACCTGTCATAAGCTTGTGCTGGCATCATGAGGCTTTGCCCTGGGGGCAGCAAGCCAGGGGATTGTAGGGAAGAGGTAAGTCCTGGGGGCAAAATGGGGACCGCGAGAGTAGGGCTGAGCCTTCGCAAATTGCAACACAAAGCATACAAAATAGAAAACAACTATGACTCTTGGCATCAGTGATCTCCCATGTTCTAGGCTGCACTTTCATCTGCTGCAGTTATTCAGCTTGGACACATGGTACCAACAGTTCCAGAACTACTTATTGATCATCCTGGCACCCAAAATTTTCAGTCCAGCATGAGATGGTGGACAAACAGGAGGAATCTACACTAAGGACACCACTCACAAGGAAATCTCAGCGACTGTAACAACAGATGCCAGCCTTACCAGTTGGTGCACCACACTGGGACTCTGCACACCACTGAGAAAATGGCTTACACCAGAAACCAAACTTCCAATAAATGTTCAAAAATGAGGGGTATGTGCACACTGTAAAATACTTTGCTACACTCATCCAGAAACAGGCAGTGCACATCATATGTTACAATTAGTTATCAGTGGCATACTATTTATCAACAATGCAAAGGGAACCAGAAGCAAGGCCATGATCCAGCAGGCATTCAGAGTATTACAGTGGACTGAAGCCAAAATTTTACAATTTCCACGGTCCATTTTGCAGGCTTACTAAACACCATGGTGGATTTCATGTTTTCAAGAAGTACCAAATTCTTTTGTTGTTGGAAGATTGCAGTGTGTTTCCTTCAGATATGCTTTGGAAGTAGTCAGTTGAAGGTTCTCTGCAGGCCTCGTGAGGAGCCATTAGGATTACAAATTTCATTCAATCATGCATCACCCTGTTAGATAACTGGGGAATACCCAATGGTAAGGACTTCAAGCGTACGATAAAGGATGCTTATATAACTGCCTTTAAGAGGTGAGTAAATTCTATTTCTATGCACTTGTTCTAGGGATGCACATCAAGTTCCAGGTTGGTGGTTTGCTGACATACTGTTTTGGGCAGTTTAGGTTTTTCTTTGATATGTTTGGGGCTCTGAATTTATTGTAACAGTAAGGGGTTTTAAGGCAGCTTGGAGGGACTGGGGTTGCTGGTGAAGCTAGGTGTTTAATCTGGCAGTTGTTTGTGTAATATGAGCAGCATTTTCTGCTTTATAGTGTATGATTAGGTGATAACTGTAGCTGGTTAATGTGATAATTGCTTAATTAGTGTGGTGTATGGACTTAATTGGTATGGTATACCTACTGGTAAACTTAAAGTTTTCCTATGGTAAAATGATCCATCCACATATGATAGACACAGAGGATTTTGTATGAGCAAGCATACACAACAAGGCAGTTGGATCAAGAGGTTTTGTGGTAACCAGAGACCTCGAGAGCGTAGCTCGAGAGGTCTGTTACCACAGAAACCTCAAGATCCTACTAACTGCCTTGTTTAGTGATGCTTGCTCATACACAATATTTTGTAGTGTATGGGCAAGTATAATCAGTGCTCTGTGATCCCCAAACAAGTCTACCTCTTAAAGTAAGGCTTACTTCGAGATATGTAGCAGTGTGCCGACTTCCGCATCACCGTGGGCAGCTCAATTGCGCATGCGACAAATGTGTTCTGATTGTTGTGCTGCACTCGGTGACGACTTGGTGCAGCACAACAAGATAGTGACGACTGAGGAAGCACAACAATGCTGTTGGGAGCATGGATTTCTATACTCAACAGCGTCTCTACATAGATAGATACATAGATAGATTTATTTTCTTTAAAATTTGGTAACTGGGAAAGGTACACTGAACCATGGCTCATTTCTAGGTGCCACCCAGAGAAGGGGAAGATGGAGAAAACAGCAGTAGACAATAGCAAAACAACAACTGAACAGACAGAAGAACAATGAAGAGGGTGGACTTCAGGAAAATGGGTGAAGTGTTAAGGAGCCATCCAGCAGGCATCAGAGTGGATATGGGGTGGACCAAAGGTGGTCCATCATTAATGAGGAATACTGGTTAAGTTGGAGTGCATTAGGCTCAGGAGAAAGAACACAAGGACCAAAGTGCCGAGCTAGTTTAGTTCTGGGGTTGCCCAGGCAGTAAGGGAAAAGAGGTTGGCTTATAAAAATTCAGGAAGACCAAGAGAGAGGTGGATATGGAAAATTACCTAAGGTTGGCTAGTGAGGAAAGTAAGAAAGTCCAGTGAGCAAAGGCACATAAAGAGCTGCAGATAGCTGAAGGAATTAAGAAAGGGAGAAGGCTTTATTTTGCTATATAAGTGAGAAAAGGGACAAGAAGGAAGGGATTGTTAGGCTTAAGAAAGGGTTGGAGTGGTGGAGAATAATGGGGGAAGCAGAGATACTAAATGAATACTTCTGTTCTGTCTTCACCAGGAAGAAGGATGGACCAGTGTCTTCAGGAGGGAAAAGAGGAGCAGGGCAAGGGGAACACAGATGTAGTGATAGAGGAGGATAGAGTGAGGGAGGGGCTGCTAACATTGAAGGTGGACAAATCACCAGGCCCGGACAGAGTACATCCAAGGGTACTAAAGGAACTGGCTGAGGAGCTGGCAGGGCCACTGGCAGACCTATTTAATAGTTCACTAGAATCAGGCGTGGTACCACAGGACTGAAGAACAGCACATGTAGTGCCCTCCACAAAAGTGGTCCCAAGGATGATCCAGGGAATTACAGACCAGTTAGTCTGACCTCCATTGTGGGCAAGCTCATGGAAACCATACTAAAGGAAAGGTTGGTGGATATCTAGAGAAGCATGGTCTCCAGGATGCAAGGCAGCATGGGTTCATCGGGGGAGATCATGTCAAACAAATCTGATTGACTTTTTGACTGTGTCACTAAGACAGTAGACAGGGACCAAGCAGTAGACATATTCTATATTGATTTCAGCAAGGACTTTGACTCTGTGCTCCACAAAAGGTTGATCAGGAAATTGGTGGATCTTGGAATTGGGGAAAAGATGGCCAGATGGGTGGAAAACTGACTGACGGACAGAACCCAGAGGGTGGTAGTGGGGAGAGTTATCTGGCACCAGAGAGGTAACCAGTGGGGTCCAGCAGGGCTCAGTGCTGGGGCCGATGTTGTTCAATGTCTCTATCAATGACATTGAGAATGGCATTAAGGGCAAAATATGTCTATTCGCGGGTCACACCAAGCTCTGCGGAGAGTGACACAGCTGAAGGGATACAGGACCTACAGGAAGATCTGGAAAAGCTGGGAGGTGGTCCAGATCTGGCAGCTTGGCTTCAATGCCAAGAAATGCAAAGTTATGCATACTGGATCCAAGAATCTCAGAACAGAGTACTGTAGTGTCCCAAAGTTTGGCTGACCAGCAGACCAGGGAAAACCTCTGGGGGAGGGTTAACCCCACCACTCCATACACAGCCAGCTGACTGTTGACCAAGTTAACTGGCTGATCACTTCCTGTCCCTATCCCCTCCCACTCCTGGACTTTTCCAGGGCTGGATCCTTTGTCCTGGCCAGGCCAGAGTCCGCCAACACCTGGGCAGCATAAATCAGCCCAAGAGGCCGATCCAAGCCCCAGGGACCCAATCAACTGGCCAAAAGCCAAGTCCATCCCCAGGCTAGAAAGGGTACCCTGTGTTAGCTGGAGGGCAGTTCTGGACTGGGTGGCTGACAGAAGGGACAGCACAAAGTATGGATGCCTGGAGGCATACCTGAAGCTAGGGTCCATAGCTCCTTGGAGGCTGCCTCCTATGGCCAGGGTCCACGGGTCTACAGCAGCAGCAGTCAGCTCCTATTCCCACTCTGTAGTAGGTCAGGGGCCCTCCTGCTGACCAGCAACAGCTGGATAAGTCTTCTGGGGTGGAATCCTCTCCCTTTCTGTTTTTTATCCCCAGATATTACTGTAGGCTGGAGTGCCTGGTAAGGGTGGTTGAGCCATCTTTGCTCCTGCTCCTGTGTTAGTTGGGGTGGGTCCACTTTGTCCCTCCATCTCTCCTGTTCATCTTTTGCTTGTGGGGCCTTTGCTCCTCCTTCCGAGGGTGTTGCGCCTCTTTCTCCCCTGATGGCAGTTAGTGCCAGCTGCATGCCGGCAGGCAACTCTGCAGGATTGCTGAATCCTTTTCTTGTAGTCATGGCCATGTGGTAATATTTTATTTTGTTACCCCACCTCTGGATACGGGTCCATTTGTCCATTTCCCAGGGAGGCATCTGCGAGTTGGGAGGGGGGACTCTTCTTGCTCCTGATTCCCTGGCATAGGCTTCCTGCCATTCCCTTCCTTGGCTGGCTGTCTGGCCCAGCAGAGCTAGTTTCCACCACCCCAATCGAGGCAGAGCCCTCTGATAATGGTCGTTAATGGGGTAGTGGGATCACCTTATTCCCAGAATAAACCTGCCCTCCTGTGCTGCTGGCCACTGTAGCAGCTCTTGTAGTGAATGGCCACCTCACATGGCACAAGGAGGAGAGGGAGCAGTTTGGATCCTGAACTGCTGGAAGCAACTGCAAAACGATCAGGTCAGAAATGGCAGACCTTGCTCTAGAGTTCCACCCTGGCCAGAAAGAGATGAGTGGAGGCATCTGGTGGAAGTACAGCTTTGAGATTCTCACCACCAGTGATTCCCTGAATGGTGCAGGACCCAGGCTAAGCGGTGAGTGGGCTGCAAGCCAAAAGCATTTTTTCTTCAGCCCAGAGACACTGTGGAAGGGCTAGGAAAGGGAAACTAGTGGGCCACATGCCCGAACTAGTCAGAAGAGGGACAGGGCAAACAAAAAGGAAGAAGTCAGTAGGAAAAGGCCCACGATAGAGGCACAAGGGGACCTCATGGCATGAGCCCAAAGGGAGTAGTCTGGGTGCTAAATCGGTACCTTAGCAGCAGAAGAGGAAGTAGAGTGGTTGGTGGGGTTGGGATCACAGTAGTGCACTCTGCTGAGAGTGTAGAGGTGGGCCAGAAGCCAAACAATTAATGTTTGTGAGGGCTGGAGCTAACTCTGGCACACTGTACAGCCCAGTCACTACCCCTCTCATACATATGCAAGAGGTGAGAGCTGGGCCTAGATAAATCTCTCCCACCAGGTTTGCTAAGCAAAGAAGGGGTCCTCAGGTATTTCCATGGTCAGCGCCCAGTTTTAGAGAAGGTCACCCCGGGCCATAACCTTCCTGGGAGTTCTAACTACCCCCTCAACTGCCTTTGACTGCTTGTGGGGAGTTGGTACACCTGTGGATGGAGGGGATGGTCAGGCCACGCTGTGCTGCCAGCCAGCCAGACCCTGGGCCCTAAGGGAACCCAGTACCTTGTAAAAAATTTTATCATTGTGTAATTGCTACTCTCTGTGCTCTTCCCGGTTGCACCCTGGGATGCTATTGACACCTACTGACCAAACTGTTTACATTGGATCTAGATGAAAGAACAGCAGAGCCTGAACTGCCTACCTGCACCCACTGAAGACAGTTACTTGCACCAGGGCTGAACTTGCTTGCCCTGCACCTTGACCAGTTGGTTCCTGGACTGTTCTGCATTGGGGCTAAAACTGCCTGCCCATCACCGGCTGTGTTCTACTACCTCAGTTCCTGTTTCTTTCCCAGCCTGAGCTGTTGCTGTGGGGAAGCAGACAGCCCAACAGTGATCCAGCCTCCAAACCAATTGCCTACAAGAGACTGCAACTGTCTGCATCCCTGAGTCCAGGGAGCACCTTCCTTCACCTGGCCAAGATTCCAATGCCTTTCACCCAGCCTGCCAACAACCTTCAAGGACAACGAAGCCTGCCATAGCCAGCATAGCAATAGTGAGGTCCTCCCCAAGTATAGTCAGCCTAGGAGCCACCCGGCTCACAATAGTGAGGTTCCTCCACAGTCCATGACTAGAATTGCTCCATTTTATTTTGCTTCTTGAGGTGGGCGAGCTCTCTTCTTTGGCTGGGAGGCAATGCAGCTGCAGCTTTCCAGAGGACCCTCCATCACAGCGGAAGAACAGCACGTCGATCATCTTCCATCTTCCATCCTCCCATCATCATCATCATTATCCTCGGCCCCGGACCAGCCCTCATCCTTAATTCTTCACACCTCCTTCATCTTCTTCTTCATCCTGTTGTCCTCAGTCTTCCTGCTGGCCAACGAGACCGATCAGTCACTAAGGTACTGTACCAACTATTCAGCTAGCTAGCCACCACCTGCTCCACACCACAGAGACTGCTCCTCCTACTGCACTGTCCTACTATAGACTGGAGTATTTCTAGTTACCCTTGGCCAAGGTGGTTAGGCATTGGTAAAGTTAATGCTTGATGTCTACAGACATAGGGCACTAGGTGACCCTTTGAGGTACCTTCCATATTGATGTTATATATAGATGGTTTATTCACCTTCACTGCAACTAGACCTGTATAGTTGCCTTCTATCACTAAGTATTGTGTTGTGCATGACAATCACTATAAGTGCTTTGTACTCTGCAACCACAAAAGCAATTATTTTCCAGTGTAACCAGTTCTGTCCCAATAAAAGCTTGCTGTTTGCACCTGAAACTGTTGTGCCTGCCTCTCCTTGAAATGAAAAGACGAATCACCGTCCTAAGTCTGGTCACCACAGTACTACCTGAGTAGAGTCCGAGTATCTGCATCAGAGTTGGAGAAGGACCTAGGAGTGATGATCATTAGACCTGAAGCACTCCATGCAGTGCAAAAAGCAGTAGCAAACACAAACAAGATGCTGGGATGCATATCTTGAAGGATCAGTAGTAGGAGAGAGGAGGTTATACTGCTCTTGTACAGGTCACTGGTAAGGCCATCTAGAGTATGGAGTTCAGTACTGGTACCCACACCTCAAAAAGGGCATCAAACTACTGGAGAAGGTCCAGAGGAGGGCTACAAAGATGATAGTTGGTCAGCAGGGTAAGGCAAATGAGGAGAGGTTGAGGGTACTGAACATGTACCTCTGGAAGACAGGAGAGATAGAGGGGATATGATTGGGACCTTTAAGTACTTGAAAGGGATAAATAAGATTGATAAGGAGAGTCTCTTTAGCTAAGTGGCAACTATAGCACAAGGGGCACAGTCTTAAGCTAGAGGGTGGGATGTTTAGAAGGGAGGTCAGGAATAACTTCTTCACAGAGAGAGTGGTGAACACTTGGAATGTGCTGCTGGAAGAGGTCATCTCGTTGAAGACAGTGGGCAGCTTTAAGCGAAGCTGGGATAGGCATCAGGAAGGTAAGAATTATGGGTAGAGAGGATGGGGAGGAGTGGGGGAGGGAGGCAGGGACAGTAGTGCAAGCTGTGGACCCTACAATATGATCAGACTTGATAGGCCAAATGGCCTTCCTCTGCTAGCTGTAGTGTGTTCGTATGTAATGTGCTCAATAACAGACAGACAAGCAATATGTTACAGTAATAAATAAAGAGAATTTGCATTTACCACAATTAAACAAAGCGCTGTGAACTTTAGCAGTGCTTAGAATCACAAACAAAAACTTGGATAGGTTAAAATCAAGACTTAAGGTAACTGGAAGAAGAGTAGCAGGAGCAAGTGTGGGGGGCATTGATGTTTCAGCAGGTGTTTGAAAGAGTTAAAAGATGGGAGAGACAGAGGGAGGATGGGAGTTTTTCCAGAGAGAGAGGAAAGCCTATAGGTGAATGCAGATTGTCCAACAGAGGAGCATGGGTGAGGAATTAAAAGCTGATGGTCCCTAGAGCAGAGGAGCAGGAAGCAGAGGGAATTTAGGATTGGAGCATGGAGAGGTAGAAGGGAAGGGTGTTGAACCAATATTTGGAGATGTACACAGCACAATGGGCCTGTAAATGAGATGGCAGAGGGAAGATGGAAGGGAGGAGCGAGGAATGATGTGGGGCAAGGAAGTGGAGGGGCGGAGCTATAGACTACTTCCACAAAGTCGAAGACAGGGAGCACCGTTTTGCTAATCAGCTCCTGAGGACATGTGGAAATAGGCAGTTTTGTAATGATAAGAGGCACCAAGCTTGGGATGGAGCTTGGCATGGATGGCATCAATGTGGGCTGAGAAGTCAAGCTTACTGTCAAGCCACACTCGGAGGTACTTAAAGGACTGAACCACTTCAAGTGGGGTGCCATCCACAGTGGTGAAGACAGGGGGCCAGTGAGTCTGTCTAGTTTCTGACTGGTGCCAAAGGTCATGGAGACTATCTTTCAGTGTTTACTCTAGGTTAGTTAAAATGGAACCAGTGCAGGACATTGTTATAGTCCCACTGGAGCAGGTTTTCTACATGTGACCCCTAAGTGGTGCTATCTCTAGGGTTACTACCCCTGCCTGTCTTCCTAACAACAGATTGAGGGCCTGGACTTGATATTAACGTGCCTCCACCCAGAGCAACAATAGTGGGGTATCTACCTACCTGGTATAGCCCTCTGGGAAGTTATAACCACCCACTGGCCCACCTAGTGACCTTGTACCTTGGCAGCAGTTAACACACAATCAGTATTGAACATTAATAATATGCACACACCCTTTACATTTACCACCAGGGTCTGGCCTCTAACAAATTCCCTGGAACCGCCTGTAAAAGCAAGGTTAGCAGAGCAAGTACACACTGTTAATACTGTAACCCAACTAATAATATGCTCATAAGCCAGGTTAAACATGAAACAACAAATCAGATTTATTTAGGGATTGTGAACAAGGAAGAGGCATGAATCTAGATGAATGATTAATATACTGATTAGATTCAGGTTACTTTGCATGCACTTTAGTCCCAAGTAATCAATCAGTCTGACGACACTGGGTACCCAGAATATTACACTGGCTAGCCAGAAGTGGTGCCCAGGGTTGGCGGCATTGCAGCTGTTGTTGGGGCCCTTGATGGAAGGGAAAACAGTTAACATGCACAGAGCTTTGATTATTTGTAATCCTGGCTGGTTGGCCCAGTCACTTTTAACCCAGTAGATCACTGAAACAATTAGATGGTACCACAAATAATTAAATGATTTGTTGCAGGGAGCTACCATGAATTTTATTACGCTACCATTTGGCTGTATTTGGCTTAGGCGATATGAAGGCCCTCTGCAGATCACCGAGGAGCATGGGGAAGCTGCCATCACAACACACTTCCGCTTCATGGCCTTTCTCCAAGTGGCCGCAACCTGCAAGTTGTCTCTGTGCAGGGGCTGGATCCCAAGTCAGGCTCTAGCCGAGGAGCATTCTCTGGTAACACAGTCAGTTGGGCCTGGGTTTGGAAATAGCCCAATACTAGATGAACACTTTTGGCAAAGTTCAGTTTGATTTTGCTGGTGAAGCCTCCAGCTGGCATAACAGTCCAGTCTCTGGCAAACAGGCTTTGGCCCACGCTGAACATTCAGCACATTTAACAAGAACAGCTTTAATGTTTCTTACTCTCAGTTCAGTTTGGCTGGTTGCTATTACAATAGTTTCACTGAGCAAACCTTTTAGTTCAGCAAAGCAGACTCTCACATGCTGTTGGGCCGATCACTTCACAGGAGCTCTGGTCAATCCAAAATCACATGCTGTACTCCAGAGAGTCTCAGAGCTTGCTGCTGCAGTTAACAATTATTTTTCAGAACAATTTGGTTACCGCTAATAAGGCAGTCCCAAATAGAAGAACCTCAGCAGGATGGCAAGTCAGTCCTTTCCCTGCTGGCTTTCCTAGGCTCCTTTCTGGGAGCAGCTTTGACTGTTGAGCTGCTCACTCTCCACACTCACTGCAGTCTTCTGAACTGACTGAAATTCAAACTGTCCTCCTAAATAAAGGCAGAAGTTAAAGGTATCCGATTGGCTGTTCAGGCTGCCTAAAAACAGTTTAAGTCTTTTAATTGGTTAGCTTTAGGCGTCCAAACTCTGTCCCTGATTATCTCACACAAGTCTATATTACATCCTCAAGAGTCTCTGGATGAAATTCCAGTTCATGATTGACTAAGGCACTTCCAAAATGGTGGCTGCAGTAAAGGTTTATGTTTAGTTTATGCAGTCCTCAAATTTCACAGTCTGGTGCAGACTGGAATAAAAGTATTTATTTATATTCTCCACACACATATGTAGCCCAAGCAGTTTCCTCTTAGATGAATCAACTTTTATTTAAACATTTCCATACTTTAGCTGTCGCTGCTGCTGTTATACTGTTCCCCTAGGTGGCAGGCAGCAATTTATGAATATTAATGAGGTCCTCATTAATATGTATAACCCCCAAATTAGCCTTTTTCAAAATTTATTTAAAAACACCTAAGCTGCTTCTGAGCCACATTGCCAAGGTCACCAGCCCTATTTAGGTTACCAGGTTGCTGCGACCACTGAAGAATTCTCCATTTGACTGCAAATTGTGCAGTCAGCGTCAAATGTGCCTCTTGTGCATGCACGTTGCGCGGCACCAAAACAATGCTGGCAACTCGCAATTAAGGATTTTACCTGACCTTGGCTCAGATAACTAGATGAGCTGTATACAGCTTCAGGAGCAACAGGAGGATACAAGGAGTACCAGGATAACTTGGGGATGCCAGCAGCAGTGGAGGACAACAGGTTAAAATGAGCAGGACATGGTGGCAATTAGTAAGCCCTGAGGGGGGTTACATCTCTCCTGCCTTAAATGTTTAGTGTCTGTGCCAAGACTATAATTATCTAGGATCTACAATAACATGTTACTATATATACCATTTACCATGTTTGGCTTAATATATAACATAAGTATTTACACTACCTAGCATGCTATGACCTTAAACTGTACCTTTTAAACGCTTTTACTTAGTTCAACCATGTAGCATTCTATCATGACATTTCACATGTAATTATCACACCTTTTGATTAGTTAACCATAGATACATTTTACCTTTGCATTTAATCCATGATATCAAACAGTTTTACCATATTACAGACTTTTTACATTCCGATCCCAACAGTTTATCTTTTACCTTTATACTGTCTTACATAGTTAGTCATATGCAATACATTTGTCTTTACCACTTGTTGTACACACCTCATTGTACCCGAACCCACATGGTTGATAACCTGACCTTGTGAGCTGACTCTGGGCTTTTGTAAAATGGTCCCGGAATACTGGTTGAGGGTTTTATCACTAACTGAGAAGCAGCAGTGAATCCTATCTTAGCAAGTGAGTTGACTGCAATATAAACCCTTTATGAGCCACATTCATGGGAAGATCTACATGTGTTCCTGGAGTATCATGCATAACGTGACTACTGGTGTGACATCTCTTCCAGATCTTCTAGGTGGAAGGCACAGGCACAGTCCTTTCAACATCTGCAATTGGGTTGGCTTACTCCGCTTGTTGGCCAGAAACAAATCAGCTTCTGCATTAAGGGGCACCTCTGCACTGTCTGTTTGTTCAGAGTTGGGGTGTAGTGCTTGCATTTGCAGCATCACCCGATTTGCTTGTTCTGTATACTTTGGTTCATCAGTAGATAGAATCTCAGCAAAATTTAAATCATGCAGAACATTGCTAGTACTTTCAGAATTAGCAATACTTTTCTGAGTTGTGGTCAGATTCACAAGGCCCAGATATCTCAATTTTAGGTAAGGAGTTAATGGTTGGGTCCTCATTTTCTTGATCAGGAGGTGCTGCTTCAATCTCTGACAACTCCATCAGACACAAGGAGTCAGGTACTCTGAAGTTATACTTTGTGCATCACTATCAGACGGCATTGGGGTGATTGAGAGTGCAAGATTATCTGATACTTGTGACTCTCAGAACTGTGTCCCATATTACTTAAAAGGGTTGCCTTTGGACAGCTGAGCTAGTTTGAAAGAAGGATAATATGTAATCCCATGTTCACTGTCATCGGACTCAGAATGGTTGTCATCTTTAACGCAGCAGAATGTGACGAAGGCTCTAGGTGTGGAAACAGCAGGAGGCTGATTTGATTGTTTCTTTTGAGCAGCAGATCTGGTATCAGGCCCAGTGGAGCACTAGCTGGAGGTGCCAAGTCCATAATCATTTGTGCAATGTGTAAAGGTGATTTCGTGTATTGTTTTACAGCTTTTGGATCATTTTCTGGGACGCACTTTGTGGACTGGCAGGTCATCCTGCTTGCTGATGACAATGTTGGGGTGTGATTCCACCAGTTGGCTATTCTGTGTTTTTCCTTAAGCCCACATTTCTTATTAATACAAGGTCTCTGGGCTGTAATTTTGAGCTTTAACACATTTGTTGTGTCTCTGTTTGTTGGCTACATTTTCTTAGCAGCCATTGTGTGCACAAGTTGATAGGCATGATTAAGTTGTGCTTTTAGCTTTTGTACATTCTGTAAATAGGTATCTGTTTGGATTCCATCTAATGACACTCCAAAAAATATTGACAGGTAAACATGCTTCTCGACCAAACATTATTTTATATGGTGAAAAATCAGTTGCATCATTACGAGTGTAATTGTAGGCATGCACCAAGGTACTTATCTGTTGACTCCACTTTAGCTTGTCCTTTGGGTGAAGTGTGACCAGCAGGTCCAGCAATGTGCTATTAAATCTTTTGGGCTGTGGATCTCCTTGTGGGTGATATGGAGTGGTTCTTGACTTTCTTACACCCCAAAGCAAGAGCATTTCTTTAATTAAATGGCTTTCAAAGTCCCTTCCCTGATCAGAATGGATCCGCTGTTGGGCACCATAGTGGATGAAAAAGTTTTCAACAAACACTTTGGCTACAGTGGGTGCTTTCTGGTCCTTAGTTGTATAGGCTTGTGCATAACAAGTGAAGTGGTCTGTCATGGCAATGTACATTGCTAATGTTTTTGGAATCACGCTCTAAACTTAAAAGTCAATACATCCATGGGTGCACTAGTGGTGATGTTAGCCAAGGTGTTGATCTCTGTGGCTCAAGCCTTTCTTCAGAGGCATCTGCTACATATTTTAATATGTTGGTCAATGTCTGCACCTATCTAGGGCCAGTAGAAATGGGCACGGGCTAAATCCAAGGTTCTCTTGCTACCCAAATGTCCCATCTGGTCGTGGCTTCTAAGACCACATTCTTAAACTTTGACAGTAATACCAGTTTTTCTTATGACATTTCCTGGCTATCTGTTAGTTCAGATATAACAGTTTCTCTTAGAGTTTGAGTTTGGGATCCTCTTAAACAGTAAGGCAGTTTGCTGATCATGGGATCGAAGCTTGGAGACATCGACCCCTCTGTACAAAGCATCTAAGACTGGCCTAATCATGGGGCCCTGATACTGTTCCTTTGAATGTCAGCTGGGTGAGCTGCAGTAAAGCACTTAGGTTTAGTGCTGCGAAATTACAGTAGGGTACAGGCACACAGGTTTCTGGAGGCCCCAGACAATTGACTAGGCAATCTACAGTTTCAGAAAATGGGTGTTCATCTTTGTCAGATTTATGGCACAGGGCCTTTATGGATTGTTCTGACATTCTCACCCACCAGGATTGGAAACAGGCCTTCTAGATAGAGGATTGGTGGCAATATGATTGAACCCTGGATGGTACTCCACTGAATAATCATACGTTGAGAGAGCTGACAACCACTTGTGCCGGTGGCATTCAACTTGGCTGAGGTTTGGACAGGGATTATTGTCTGTTTTATCAGTATTTTGGCACCATATAGATATTTGTTAAAGTGGTCGACTATTGCCCATTTTAAAGTGAGAAATTCAAGTTTATGTACAGGACAGTTTTTCTCTGATGGTATCAGGCTTCTACTAGCAAATGCGACCAGGTGTACTCCTTCTTCATACTTCTGATAAAGCATGGCTCCAAGTCCACTCAGGCTGGCATCTGTGTGTAATACATATGGTTTAGTTTGATCTGCATAGGCAAGAATTGGTGCATGTGTGAGCTGGTAAATGATGTCGTAGAATGCTGTGTCACACTTAGGGTTCCACCTGGCTCTGAATGGTTCATTATGCTTAAGGTAAATTTTATCACCTTCTTTTACAGCACTTCTTCTATACTTTGATTAGTAGGTTGATAGCACTGATTCAGATTTAACAGGGATGAATTACTTTAGTGTAATCTTTACAAAATGCTGATCGTATCCACAGAAATCTAGAAATCTTTGCAGTTCCTTAAGGTTGTTAGGCTTAGGTGGTCAGGGCTTCTACTTTTCTGGTTGGTTTGGATACCTTACAAAGATACGATGTGGCCCACATACTTTACAGATTTCTGTAAAAACTGACACTTGTCAATGGACAATTTTAAATCCAAATTCTTCTAACCAGTCCAGGATCTTGAATAAATGAGCCTCATGCACTTCAAGCATTTTACCAAACATGATGACATCATTTAAATAAACTAAGCATTCAAGGAGGTTCATGTCTCCTACAGCTTGCACCATTAATCTCTGGAAGTTAGCTAGTGCTCAAGATATGTCCTGGGGCATGTGCAAGAATTCATAGCCAGAGAGCAGATAAATGCAGTTTTCTCTATCCTCTGGCACCATTGGGATTTAGTAGTACCTGCTCCTAAGGTCTAAGATGGAAAACCACTGGCATCTATTAGGGCAATCAAGGGCATCCTGTATGTATTCATTGTATACTGGTCTGGTATAGTTCTTCGTTAAGGGTCCTGTAGTCCACAAACATCTTCACTGAACCATTTTCTTTCAGACTACCACAATGAGGATGCATAAGGGCTATATGATTCCTGGATGATTCCAGCTGCTAACATCTCTTGGAAGTGGCATCGTACAGCCAATGTCCGCTGGTGCCAATCTGGGTAACCTTTCATGAAATGGCTCTCACCATGGAACCTGATGTGGTGTTCAGCACCAGTGATGCATCCAACATCCCGTTCCTTCAATGAAAACACTTCACTCCACTGTGCCAACTTGCAACTGATTCTGTCTTTCAGTTCACGGAATAGGAGACTCTCCAAATTCAAACATATCTGGGGATACTTCATTGTCTTCCTCTCACTGACACTTGTTTGGTAATACAGCGTTATCTGTGCAGTATACTTGGGCCAGAGTACAGTGCTGGGGGACTTCAATGTCTCTGATCAGTCACATTACAGAATTGCACTACTACTCTCCTCGCATAGGTATGGAGTCAACAGGTAGCACACCAGGTTTAACTAAAAGTCCATTAGGCAGCTTCCCTCCTCTGGGGCATCCAGCAAAATAATCTTGTTTGTGATGTTTTTTGATACACACCTCTCCACTGATGAGACACTGTGAATTAGGTGGCAAGACATGAGGTGATGGGTCCCTTTTCCAGACATACCCCACTGGATCATCCTTATCATTCACTTTGCTCTGCACCTGCATCTCAGAAACCTTTTGAACCATTGCGTGAATAGGTAGTGCTCGTCCAGTTTTCTGAGCCTGCTTCTCTTGACACATCTGAGCTAGGTGGCCAAACATGTGTGCATTAGTTCCAATAAATATGGGAATTCCATCATATAGCCCAGTTGTGGGGCACACCAAAGCCAAGGTCTTCATAGGCTCATCCACGCTAGCAACAGTAGAAGGAAAAGATAGCCATATTTGTAGGTAGCCAAGGTAAGGGTAAGATTTATCGTCAAACCCCATATATGCAGTCCATCTAAGGGTTGTAGAGGATGGTCAGATAAGTGTTGGTCATACCAATCTTTGAATATTATGAAGACCTGGGATCCACAGTCCAATATGGCTCAGGCTGAGATACCATCAATATGTAAGAAGTCTCCATGGACGAGCCCACCACTTTCTCCCAATCCAGTGGAGTATTTGCAAGAGCTTGACAGATGACTTAGCCACAAAAATTGGATTTGGAGTTGCCTGAACCTCCTCTGTGATCATTTCCTGCACCCTCTGAAGTTTCTTTACTCTTGGAGCGCTTCCTGTAGTTTGTCGACCACTTTTTCTGGGTCCTTCGAGACTGGCATTCTTTCCTCATATGCCCATCCTTCCACAGTTGTGGCAAACTATACTTTTTGATCTGCTTTGGCTGCAACATTTCATTAGATGCTGGCCTCCATTTACAGCTAGGGAGTGGGAGGAATACATATTTGGTGCTGGAGCACTGACAGTAGAGGGTCTTGGTTTGGCCGACTCTCTCTCTCTTTACCATGCCAAAAGGCTGCACACTGTGTCCCAATAATTCCTTTATCATAGCAGTGAATTTACTGAGCTTAGTCTTTGGGCTGCCATCTACAGGGGCACCTGAGTGTGCACTCCACTCACATAACAGATGCATTCTGAGAGGTCTGGGTCTCTATCAGTGATGGCCTTAATGATGGCACCAGCTTTCAGTTCTCTCATCTCCTTAAGTAACTCTGCCCATGTGGGAGCATCCCTAGCAGTCTCTCTCTCACTCAGTCCCTTAGTGGTGGCACCAGTTTTAGTTCTCTGATTTCTTTAAGTAGCTTGTGTAAGTCGGGACCATTAGTGACTGACCCCTTACAAGGGCAGGGCTACATCAGCTACAGCCTGCAGGATACTGGGAGTCTTCTTCCTCCTCAGCTTCAGCCTTCCTGAGTTCCTTTATTAGTTCACAATAAGTAGAGGAATTAGCCTTCCTATCCTGGAATTTTAGCAGGAGACTTAGAAATCTAGAGTATTTGTCAGATTGTAGTATAAGATCTAGTTTTACCTGATTCAAATCACTGGCCAACACCCCACCTTTACTGTGAGCTCTTTGTAAGGTCCTCTAAAATGAGTAATATAATCAGACAAGCATTCACCTTTCCACTGGTGACTTTAAATTTTCCCTATTAAATTTCCCCAAATTCAGTACAATCTAAGACACCTTCTAATGCAATCAAATATTCCTGGGCCATAGCATCAGGGTTTGTGGATCTCAAAAATTTAATGGCTTCAAGTGCAGGGGCCCTTAAATTTTCCATGAGCCTTGTCTGCTTCTCCACCTCGGAACACTGCCATTCTTGCACTAGAGGAGCAACATAGTCCACCCATGCCTCCCAGTCATCCTCTCCACTGGGTGTGGGCAACATGCCAGAGATTACCCTTATCTTGCAGTAATAATCATAACTGACTGAGAGTACCAGCACAGGAGCTGGCACATGGGTAGGCACAGGCACAGTAATTAATACAGGTGCAGGTGCAGGAGCAAGCACCAGAACTGGGTACTCCCAGGGGCTGGAATAACCTTTTAAGTCCTCAAGGGTTTGGCATTCCTCCAGTAACCACTTGGCAAGCTTCTCCTCAAAACTCTCAGATAAGGGTGGGGTCTGGTTCTCAGGATCCTCACTATCCTTAGTTACCACCTTCCAAATGGCTAGGGACCCATCAACGGCATAATTCTGGGCCCTTAGTACTGTCCACTGGGTTGCTACACCCACTAAAGCCATTAACATCTGAGCAGTGGGGAAGCCACCACCTGCTATCACAGCTTCACCCAAACATTCAATTTGTAAGGGCTTCAGCGATAGTACCTTTGTCAGTATTCAGGGTATATCTAGCAATAAAACGGCATTGTGAGGGTCAATATCACTCCCCATACACCAATTAACTAACTGCTACACAGCCATTTCTTCAGAGATGGAGTCAGAATCACTGCTAGTAGTACTGTCTATACTGGCCAGGCCACAGATAGTTGCTCATAAAAACAGTGGCTACAGATGAGTCCTAACTAAAATTTTGGGGTTTAACCACTAGATGGCACTGTTCCCAGCAGTGCTCCAAGATGTGACCCTAGAGGCGCTATCTCTAGGGTTACTACCCTGCCTGTCTTCCTAACAACAGGTTGACGGTCCGGTTTGATATTAAGATGCCTCCACCCAGAGCAACAATAGGGGTTATCTACCTAGCCTGGTATAGCCCTCTGGGAAGCTATAACCACCCACTGGTCCACCTAGTGACCTTGTACCTTTAGTAGCAGTTAACACACAATCAGTAATGCACATTAATAATATGCACACACCCTTTACATTTACCACCAGGTCTGGCTCCAGCAAATTCCCTGGAACCCCTGTAAAAGCAAGGTTAGCAGAGCAAGTACACAGTGTTAATATTATAACCCAACTAATAATATACTATAAGCCAGGTTGAACATGAAACAACAAGTAAGATTTATTTAGGGATCATGAACAAGGAAGGAGCGTGAATCTAGATGAATGATTACTATACTGATTAGAGTCAAGTTACTTTACATGCACTTTAGTTCCAAGTAATCAGTGTGACAACACTGGGTACCCAGAATATTATGCTGGCTAGCCAGAAGTGGTGCCTGGGGTTGGCCAGCATTGCAGCTGTTGTTGGCCCTTGATGGAAAGGAAAACAGTTAACATGCACAAACAGAGCTTTGATTATTTGTAAATCTGACCAATTGACCCAATCTCTTTTAACCCAGTAGATCACTGAAACAATCAGATGGTACCACAAATAATTAAATGATTTGTTTTGCGAGGAGCTACCCTGAATTACTCATGCTACCAGTTGGCTGTATTTGGCTAGGCAATATGAAGACCCTCATGATCATCAAGGAGCATGGGAAGCTGGCCACCATGACACACCTCCACTTCATGGCCTTTCCTGCAGGTGGCGCAACCTGCAAGTTGTCTCTGCACAGGGCTGGATCCCCAAGTCAGTCCCTCACAGAGAAACAGCCTCTGGTGCACACAGTTGGCTTGGGCCAGGTTCAGCAATGGCCCAAGACTAGATGAACACTTTTGGCAACGCTTAGTTTGATTTTGCTGTTGAAGCTCCAGCAGCATAACAGTCTGGTCTCTGGCAAACAGGCATTGACCAACGATGAACATTCAGCACATTTAACAAGAACAGCATTAACTTTTCTTACTCTCAGTTCAGTAATTATGTTTTCAGGTTGGTTGCTATTTTAGTAGTTTCACTGAGCAAGCCTTTTAGTTCAGTAAAGAAGTCTCTCACACGCTTGGGCTGATCCTTCACAGGAGCTTCTGGTTAATCCAAAATCTCAAGCTGTACTCCTAGTATCTTGGAGCTTCGCTGCAGGTGACAATTATTTTTCTGAACAATCCAGTTGCCGCAATAAGGCAGTCCCAAATAGAAGAACCTCAGCAGGAAGTCAAGTTCGCCTTTCCCTGTTGGCTCTCCTAGGTCCTTTCTGGGAGCAGCTTCTCAACAGCTCAGCTGCTCACTCTCCACACTCACTGCAGTCTACTTGAACTGACTGAAATTCAAACTGTCCCTCCTAATTAAAGGCAGAAGTTAAAGGAATAGTTTAAGTCTTTTAATTGGTTAGCTTTTAGGTGCCCAAACTCTTCACTGATTATCTCCAATAAGTCTATATTACATTCCCAAGAGTCTCTGGATGAAATCCCAGTTCATGATTAGCTAAGGCACTTCCAAAGCGGTGTCTGCAGTAAAGGTTTATATTTAGTTTATGCAGTTCCACAACTTTCACAGTCTGGCACAGCCAGGAATAAAAGTATTTATTTATATTCTTCACACACATGTGTAGCCCAAACACATTTCTCTTAGAGTAACCCACTTTTGTTTAAACAATTCGTTCTTGGCTGTTGCTGCCACCATTATACTCTCCGCTCGCAGCAGGCAGCAACTTATGAATATTAATGAGGTCCTTATTAATATGTATGAATCCCCAAATTAGCCTTGCTCAAAACTTATTTAAAATACCCAAGCAGCTTCTATGCTGAATTGACAAGGTCACAAGCCCCTATATAGGTTACCAGGGTGCCTGGACAGCTGAAGAACTCTGCTTGACCGCAAATTGAGTAGTTGGCACATCAAATGCACTTTATGCATGTGTGCAGTCGCCAGTGGCACCAAAACAATACCGGCGACTCGCAATCAAGGATTTAGCCTAATGTGGGCTCAAATAACTAGATGGGCTGTACAGGGCTTCGGAGAGCAACAGGAGGCACAAGGAGTACCATGGTAACTTGGGGCACCAGTAACAGTGGGAGGACAATGGGTGAAAATGGGCAGGACATGGTGACAATTAAGGTAAACCCCTGAGGGGGTTACATACAGCTGCAGAGCAAGGACCAGAGGTGAAGATGACTGTGTCATCTGCATACATGTGTACAGTATATGTGAGTTGACACAGGCAGAGGGAGGTTATAGAGGAAATTTGAAAAAGGAAAGGTCCAAGGATGGAGCCCGTGAAACCCCACATTGGATAGGAAGGGAGGTAACAGGGAACCACCAACCTGTACCGAGTGTAGACAGCTGGTTAGGTAAGACTTGAACCAAGTGACAACAGGGGAGAGAGGCCAGCATTTTCAGCTTGTCCAGGAGAAGTGGGTGGGGACAGAGTTGAAGGCTTTGTCAGATTGACAATAATTGTTACTGTAATGAGCCCCTGGTCCATCTCAGAGAAGATAGCATCAATGACATGAAGCAGGGAGAAGATTGTGGAATGGTGCTTCTGGTGCAGGCTGGAAAAGTGATAAGAAGTTAGTAGATAAGAAGAAATCGAGGAGTCTGGTGTGGACCAGTTTCTTTTACAGTTTAGAGAGGGAAGGGAGGAGGAGATGGGGCAATAGTTACCAGGAGAAGATGGGTTATACCCTTGTGAAAGGGAATAACTTTGGGCATTTTCCAAGACTGGGGAACAGGGTTGAGAGTGATGGAAAAATTTACAGGTGAGTAAGGGAGCTGCAATAGCAGGAGCTGAGAGGTGTGCAACTTGGAGTTGAGGCCATCAGGACTGGACTTTGATGGGTTGAGGGAAGAAAGGGAAAATAGGATTCCTGGATGGAGACGGGGGAATGGTAACCTGGAGGGTATGGGTGAGGGGAGGAGAAGGAAGGGGAAGATAGTAGTGGAAGAGGACAGTAGGGCACAGATTGTGAAGAACTTGTTAAAGAGAGCTGCAACAGAGGCATGGTCAGCACAGGTAAACCATTTTCCATAAGAATGGGGGCTGACTGGGCAGGGGGTCAAAAGGGATTATATAACCTTCCAAACTTTTGATGGGTAATATAGGTTTGACTGGAGGTTGACTTTGAAACACTGTGATTTAGCTGACCATATAGACTTAGTGCAGTTGTTCCTCAGAGCCCTGTGGATGATGTGGTCAGAGGAGGAGGAGGAGAGTGGAATAATTTGTAATGGGTCAAAGCATGGTCTTGGGGTTTATATAAGTCTATGATATCAGATTTAATCCAGGGAAGGTGGGATATTTTTACTCTGAGTTTCCTGAGGGGTGTGCCTGTCCCAGACGGGAAGATTTGGAAAGAAAAGAGCTGGCAACATCGATGTCTGAGGCAGTAAAGATGTCAGATCTGTCGGTAGCAGTAAGGTCACTCAGTAGAACATCAATATTACAACCAGAGAGACCTAGCCCACATATATTTAGGTAACGAGGGGTGTCACCAAATTGTTCTGACACTGAAGGTCATACAGTGGTCGCAAAGGCATCTGGTAAATTATCAGCGCCACACGACGGTGGGGGTTGGAGGTTGAACCTAGTCCAATAGGAAATGGTTAGCAGAGTGAGGATTGAGCCAGGTGGGTTCTGAAATTACCTGTAGCCAAATTAAGTGACTTCATCTTGTGAATGGTAGGTCTGGAAGATGGGCAAATACAATTGACATTGAAGTCTCCACGGAGGATGAGTTAATATGTGGACTGAAAGAAGCATTGGTGGAAAGACAGTCTACCAGGGAAGAGTGAGAAATCGTAGGAGAGGCACAAAGAACTCCAAAGAAAATGAGTACTGAGAAGAGGAAAGAAAGTTTGACTAAAAGATATTCAAGGATGAGGGAATAGCTCCTTGCTGGCCACAGTGCATGTCAGACTATGGCGAATGTAATGGCCACCACTCCACCATGTTTACCTCTATCCTGTCTGAAAAGATGGTTATCAGGAAGTGATTATGGTGGGGAATACTAGAGGAGAGACATGACTCAGTGATGCATATGTTATCAGGGGAGTGTAGTCACAGCAAAACAGAGAGGAGGTCAAGTTTCTGTAGCAAGCTTGTTGCATTTAGAAAGAAGATTCTGAGGTCCTTGGAGGTGGTGGAGGTGGAAGGAGGGATCCAGGATTGGGCTTCACATTATCAGACATGAGGAGAGAAGTAGAATGAGGAGAAAGATGAGGTAGGGCTTACCCTTGGAGGGAAAGACAGCAAGGAGGAGGGGCGCAGGGGAAAAGAGGACACGGTGGAGGAACTCCAGGTTAAGGATGAGGGAAGACAGGAGATCAGGGTGACTAGGAAGAAAGGAAGAGAAAAGGAAGGCAAAGCATGGGGTGGGTAGTAGGATGAGCAAAAGGGAGCTGGAATTGAGGGAGGTAGAGGGAGATGGAGGAGAGATGGAAGGAGGAGAGTGGAAAATGGAGCAAGCAGAATAGGGCCAGGAAACATTATGGTAGTAGGGGAGAAGGTAACTGGCTATAAAGAGACTACCATGATTAATCAAAGCACAATGGTAATCAGAAGACTACTGTAGTACAGAGTGCCGATACATATTAGTAAATAACAATGCAACAATATTAAATGGACTAGCACAGGAGGTGAATAAACTGAGGTAATGAACCAAAACTGCAAGGTAAATAGGTAACAACACAGGTGAAGCAGTAGGCTACAATATAAAACAGCACATTACATGCAGCAGCCTTTGAGCAGTGAGGACATGATTCAACAAGCAGCAGACAACAGTTCAGTAAAACTGGTAAAAGTGACACAGCTGTAGAGCACCAGTAATGACCACAGAGAGACAAATGGCAAGCTGAATACAGCAAGTCTTGGGAACTGTGGCAGGAGAGAGTACGAGAGGAGCCTAACAGTAGCATACCATAATTGAATGCAGTCACCTTGTAGCAGGGTAGTCGAGTAGTGTCCAGGTTTGCAGTGAGGTAGAAATCAGGTGGAATGTGAAGGAGCAGAGAGGAATCTGTATTTGAAAATCAACTGACCACACTTCACTTTGAACCAGGGAATGAAGTACCTATTCTTGGAGTGGAACAAAGACTGTGATCAGAGTTGGGAGCAGGGATAAATAGTTTGCAAAGGTAACTATCACAAACAGAGTAAGTTTCATGCTCCAGGTAGCCTGCAGTGCTATGTCAGGTGTTCAACCCCCAAAAGTTTACTCAATGCCAAATAAAGATATATGCGCTTAGCAGAGTCCCAGTCAACAGGTTACAAATTCACTCAGTTCCAAAAACTGAGCCAGCCCAGTGGCACTGAGGGTTGAGGTGCTGGATGCCACACCTCACACCATGCCTGCGACCTGGATTCAGGAATGAGCCAGGCACCTGGAGTTGGCAGGGAGAGAGAGGATCGAGCATCTGATGGACTGCTCTCCTCCTCTTCTTGGGAGGGATCCAGGGATGCCCAGCAAAGTAGCAGCCCCGGTGGCAGCTGGAGGGACTACACACACTTTGGCTGATGAGTGGGAGGAGGCGGGATGTCTGTGGCATCATACCATGCTGATGTCATTGTACTGCTGCACTCCTGGGGAAACATATGATAAAATTCTCTGCAGCTCCACAGAGATGATGAGGACTCCAGGGCAGGCCCACATCCCAACACTGGCTCATCGCTCCAGGGGACTCCATGGCTGACCTGATGCTGAAGTAGGCCTCTAATTCCAGAAAGGCTGCCACAGGAGGGTGGGTCCATCATGGGGGTGATCCGAGGGTAGACCTGCCTGGGTGCTTTGGGAGGCAAGCTGGAAGAGATGGGTTCAGGTGGCGAGTAGAGGCCTTGCCAAGAGAGTACCTCAGAAGGATGCCCGGCCCAGGGGAGCAAAAAAAATTCCAAAAACTGGACTGGACTGGACTAACCACCTCTTGTATTTCATGTTATGAACTTTGTACCTGTTACACCTTCTGGTCACAGTGAGGATTCCATCTGAGCGTACACCTGCATGAAGCTCCATTTGGGACAGCTATTTTAGAAAAAATCCTGGATAGGTTCAAAAGGTAAACTTCTGATCTGCAGATCGTCTCCCTGAAGAAGTTTACTGAACGAAGTACTGGGGCATCTGAGACAATGTGGCATGTCAGGCACTATTGTTTGCCACATACAACTGTTGTTTGAATATTTCTGGCATTCTTGGTATTTGGACCGCACTGCTTCCTAATAAATCCTCTGGGACATTACTACTTGTGTGAGCATTCCAGTTTTTGGAATTGAGTGCTGTTATGACCTGTTACCTGGGACTCTGGTGAGTGCACGTATCTTTGTTTGGTGCAAAGGTAGCTTTGAAGTTTGTTGAACGAGAGATACAGTATTTTAAAATATAATCGGTATTATACACAGTTTTAAATAAGTAAAGCCTCATCTTCTTTGTAAATACTTTTGTGATGTTTATCAAATGTATGTAAAAATCAAGTTTGTTTAACAAAATTGAAGCAGAAATAGCAAAACTTTATTCCCATAGTCTGTACCAGAAAACTTTATAATAAATGTTGGAAAACATTGGGAATGGACTGAGTGGGATAAAATATTTTGCAAAATCTGTTGAACCAAACCATGAGGGATAACAGATGAAAAGACTTTAAAACAAGTAAGAATGCATTACTTTGTTCAATGAAGGAAAATATTAACTGAGTTTTACAGTAATAAACAATAAGTTTTGTATGGGACTTAAAGGGTGTCTACAAATTGAATTAAATGTGATTCGGTGTTTCAGGTGCATTGTGTTTTCATACCAGACAGTAATAAGTTTAATCATACAATGGCAAGAATATGTCTTGCAGTCTGATTGGTCAGTGTTCCCTGGTGCCCCTGGAGCAGTGAGGTTATCTGACAGTAACATCACTGGACCAGCTCCAAACACACCACATGACCATATAACATCTATGAAATCCCTCCACAGCCATCATTGTGAATGGCTTCCTGTACGTGCTGTCTCTGGTTTTCCCAAACATTGAGCATTGTTCTCTTTATTATTTAAATATTGAGTTTGTTTCTTTGTCTTCACATACCTACCATGAATGAAGCACTCATCAGCATAAAAAGTGAAGCCAAGATAGTGATGCTCTGTTCTGCTCACTCCTTGTCACTCCACGCATTCCCCTCCCCCCCCACGAGGCAGCACCATAACTCCATGTTTTTTCCTGGTACACACAAGAAATGCTATGTGAACTGTAATGAGAAAAATTTTGGGAAATAGAAACTAAAAAAGGACAAGAAAATATGTCACCTCAGCAGTGACCATGCTCTACTGCACATGCCTTTGAAAAGCACAACGATTGGGGCTTTAATTCACTTTCTCCAGTACACACAAAAAATGCTTTGACTATACTGGGAGAACAACCAAGAGAACCAGGACAGAGAGTGAGGGGAACATGAGAGAGCCATATACAGGAAGACACAAAGAGACAGGGTAGGGAAAGAGGCACAAAAAGAGAAACACAGAACACAGACAACAGAACCACCTAGTGCACAAACACATAAGCGGACTGTTTTATATATCTGCTTCCAGAATGAAAATTCCACAAAAACTATTTCAAAAGTAATTTTTATAATTATTTTAATTCTGTATAAATGAGTCATTGTAGAAACAATAGACTCCAGGGTGTATGTTGGTCCTGGAATAACATCACTTTTTGTGTGGTGGAAGCACTCGACCTTGTGCTTCAACCCATCTGCAGTATAACATTATTCCAGCATAACACACACCCTATCATGCATTATTCTAAGGATTGTAATCAATACTTGTTTTGTACTTGTCAAGGAGACATTTTTGTTAAAGTATGTATGTTTTGGTGTAAGAAACCCAGTTTTAGTAACCAACTTTGGAGCCATATTAAACATGTGAATCAAATGTTCAGCTTTTTTCCAAAGTAAGACCTAGCTATTGATATGTATCAACTCTTTCATTAACTGGTGAAATAATATCATTTATAAAATGCAAATCTTTAATCTTTTTAAATTTTGAGTTAAACTAAAAACATTTTTCAAAGTCAAAATAAATCTGTTGTTTATAAACCACTAATGTTGATGATCCATGTCAGTAAAACTGAAGTTTTATTATTACTGTAGTCAGTAGCTGATTGGAGCTATAATACAGTGTCATCTGTTTACAGTAGTAATTGGAAATCCCACAAATCTTTTGAATGTTATTGACAAAAATGAAAACAGTAGGGTACCAAGTAAAGAACATTGAGACACTCATTCTATCACTTCAAGAGATGATGAAAAGCTGTTGTTTATCTTAATGATTTGTGTTCAGTTGACAAGTTAATTGATAAACCAGTTGAGCACTGTGTGATCAACGCCTGGCTATACAATTTTTGAAGCAAAATGTGGTGAGTCAACCAAGTCGTCAGCATTGGTCAGGTTCACAAAAATCATACCTATCAGCTGACTTTTATCAAGAGAGCTGAATAGAAGTAAGCCCACGAGCACAGCAGTAGCACTACCACTTGGACGCTGATGACCCGGGTTCACAAGAGACATTGGCGCATCGGGGGTTAGCTTGGGCGGAGGATGAGGATCAAGCATCTGAAGAAATACTCTCCTCCTCCTCCTCCTCTGGGAGTGAGGGTGCTTAGAGCCCAATGTTTGCCACGCCTGGCAGAAGCTGGGGACAAGGAAGCCTGGGCCCCAGCAGCTGAGGGGGCCTGGCAGATGCTCACATGCATTGCATGGGAGGGTGGTAGGCTGTCCTGACATCATTGCATGCCATGCCCTTCAGGGACTGGAAAATGGCAAAAGCCAGTGGCAGGCTGGCACTGAGTGCTCACAGACCCCACAGCGGACTAGCTGGGCTCATTAGCCTAAACTGAATCCTTGACCACAGCGGGGGTTAGGGAACCCACTGACCCCACCAGGGAGCAATCCCTGGAGAAGATGGCTAACAGTAAGTTCTGGGTGAAGGTTGGGGTGATGGGGCTGGAGGGCTTAGCAAATGAGGGTTGATGGAGGGCATAAGAAGAAGAATAAAAATAGCTGGATAGATTACTTGTGAACCAGGCAAGGGATGAGGGCATACTATATTCTTTGTAGAACCCAAATTGTTTATACAATAATTAAATTCAGTCTGAAAAATATTCTGATAGTTATTCAAATACCAGTTTTCCCCAATATTTAGCTGTAGTTGGTAACAGAGGATTCTAAGCCTGCTTTATGAATTGAAGACACAATTACCTCCTTCTGAATTACAGGAACTCTGTTTGTTGATAATGACAAATTAAGCAGATATGACACCTGGTCCATAATTGCCACTGCTAACATTCTAAAAGGAAGAGTTCAATTGTATCTGGCCCTGCCACTTCAGAAGCTTACAAATTATTCAGATGGTCAAATATTACAGAACTTGAAATTATGAGAATTTCAGTGGACGATCTAATCATGCTATTTGATAGGTTACGGAGCTCAGTGGCTTTGAATTCAGATAATTGCTCTATTTGATTATCATTTGCATTTGTAAGCTTATCCAAAGAGCATTATAGGGAGCCATATCTGTAAACAAATCCTCAAATATTTCTTTATCATTCACATTTAGGGCCCAATCCATAGAAAGCCAGGGTTATGTGTTGATTTGTGTGGTTTAACTATGCTGAATCGGCAACACTGTTGTCAAGAAATTTTGTCTGTCCTACATTGAGTGTTTCTCTCAGGGAGGGCTGTGCCCCCACCTTCTAAAGATTATCAACTCTGAGGCAGAGTTGATTTGAAACTAGGGCAACACACTGTGAAAGGTGAAATTTCACCTCAGGTCCCTCACAGCGACAATTTTAGAACATGTCAAAATTGTTACTGTGAGGATTTTGCCATAAAATATTTGATGTTCAGTCAGCACACCAATTTGTGCATATCCTTCACAGATCTCCACACTGTGAATCTTGTCTGCACCAGATGGCATCTACAGCCCATGCCCACCACACTGCATGAGTGCAGAGCTTTGCACAGGGACAGTGAATGGCATGTGGGGTGAAGCAGTGCTGCATACCTGGCATTCAACTGAATACCCATGTTGGCTCTTTGATGGCTCCTCATTTAGCACAGAGGAGGAAACATCAGTATGGCAGTTATCACAGGACTGTCATATTCTTGTAGAAAACACCAATCAGTTTTTAAACAAAAATTACCTGTGCAGGAATGCCTTGCAGCCCTCTATGTCTGCTCAGAGGGCTGAGGTCAAGTTGAGGGAAGCCAGTCAGACCCCAGGTGTGTCTTAGCAGATGGGCATATAAGTGCCACAGCAGGCTTAATGGCCATGTAGCCTGTGTTCACTGTTCAGGCTCTTTGCACTGTATAGATTATGAATTGGGCAATAGCATGGCCTGGCACTGAGCCAACCCCTGATCCAGTTAAGTATAGGTGTGCCAGTGGTATGGGATCAGGTGCAGTGGAGCAACCCATCTAAGGCTGTGGATGTGCAGAGTTCTCCACAAATGTGGAGTGGACCACTGAGCACCTCATACCTCTGCAGGTGTACAAGGCCACATCAGCCTTTATGGATCAGGCCATATGTGACAACATTTGTGAGCAATTTATATTCCAGAGCTCATGAAATGCCTAGCAGAATTCTGATTTTTATTTGGTTATTTTAAAAAAGAAATTTTAGCAGATTTCAGTGTTTTCTTAAACAATTAGTAGATTTCAATGTTCTCTTACATAAATTCCTTAGAGATCGACAGCGATATTGCCAATCTTGAGCCAGCTGTGTTTTATGAGAGAGCATTGCTTGTCTTTGTTTCATCAAGTCAAATAAATCAGGTGATAACCAGAGGCAAAGTGCCCTTTACCCAGCACTTACTAAACGGTGGGTTCTTATCCAAAGCTTTCAAAAGTGAGTTTGAAAATATTGACTGTCTGGTCAATACCAGCAGACAGGTACAAATGAATCTAATTTCATGTCAATAAATCATTCAAAATGTTCTTCTTCAAAATCTCTGAAATCCCTTTTCAAAGTAATTTTTATGGGGCAGGGAGGGTTTGGGATTTTCTATAATCCATCAGCCAAAAATGCGACAATTGTCGATCACAAGTTAGTTGCTACAACTACATCAAGTAAACAATCAAGACTGGTTGATAGAACCCAATCTATACAATAATTATTTCAAGATTCATTTTATACTTCATAGAAGAATGTATAACTTAGTGTAATACCAGTGAGTTACTAGTAACTAAATTTTACTTTGGATACTGCCATTACTGACACCATTATTCAGAGGGATTAATATGTCCCATATTGATGAAAATTTACCTGGCAAGATATTGTTGCAAGAAATGAAAAGCTTTTATCAGAAAGTACTCAAAACATAATTTTACTGCAATAATTGTGGTGGAACTACACAGGTGTGAATGATTATCAATGAGCAATGCCACTTCATCACCTTTTCACAGTATGCGATCTATCAGTTTGAAAAGCTGATAGGACCAATTGCAAATTGATTTTAAGTTGTTTTTGCTTGAACTATGATTCATTTATACAGTACCTATCACAACAAATTTTACTGGAAAGACCAAATGCAAAATTCATCCAAATGGCCTTCAACTGTGGCATCGGCAAAGAAGAGGACCATCCCTGACTCCACAGAAGGGTTTTTCTCAGGTAGCTAGTAAAAGAACCCACTAGGGACAGAGCAGTGCTGGACCTAGTGCTTACAAACAGGAACAGATACCGAGACCTCACAGTGGGCAGTCCCTAAGAACCACTGATCACCGACAGCATGGTTTAAAATAAAGACAGAAGCAGAGGCAAACCACACTTAGACAAGGATCCTAGATGTCAAGAGGGTGAATTTTAGGAAAATGGGAGACTGCCAGGGAGGGGTAGAGGCACAGTGGGGAAATATAAGGGAGGGCATAGTTAAGGCAACCAGCCTCTGTGTGAAGGAAATGAATAAAAGCAGAAGGAAAAGAGACAGTTATGGTTTGCTAGGGAAGTGGACATGGTGGTGATGGAATAAAGGCAACATTTAGGAGGATAAGGAAATACAGAGGGAGGATGTCAGGGAGGTATATCAAGTAAAGCATGGAAGCAGAAAAGGCAGTGAGGGAGAAAAGGCACAGACAGAGGAAATAATAGCCAAGGGTAGCTATGGGGAATAAGAGAGTAGTAGGAGGACGAAAGGAGAGACTGCACAGAAGAGTACTAGGAAAAGCTGCCATCCTGAACATGTACTTCTACTCAGTCTTCAAAGAGGAGGAGGGGCATGGACCACCACGGAGTAGCAGGAACAGAGTGCAGTAGTTGGACATAAGTCCATTTTCAGAGGAAAGAGTTCTGAAGAGACTTGCAGCTTGGAAGGTGAACAAGGCTGTGGGATCAGACAGGATACACCCAAGGGCATTAAAGGAACTCAGGAAGGTGCTAGCTGTCACACTAACAGCCTTATTCAACAGTTCACTGGAAACAGGCATTGTTCCAGAGGACTGGAGAAGAGTTGACATCTTCCTTCTGCACAAAAGTAGCAGCAGGGAGGAGGCTAGCAAGTATAGGCCAGTTTAATGGAAACCTGTTAAAGGAAAGACTGGTAAAGTATATTGAATCCAGTGGGCTGCAAGACCCCAGGTAGCATGGATTCAAGAGGGACAGGTCATGCCAGACAACTCTGATTGAGTTCTTTGAATGGGTGTCCAGGGAAATAGATCAGGAGGGCAGTAAACATAGCCTACCTGGACTTTAGTAAGGCATTCATCATTGTGCTGCAAAGGACACTGATTAAGAAATTGAGCAGCCTAAGGGTGGGAAACAAAGTGGTGAATTGGGTTACAAACTGTTTAACAGATAGGTGACAGAGGGTGATGGTTAACGGCACTCACTCTGATGATGGGAGCGTGACCAGCAGGGTGCTGTAGGGGTCAGTATTGGAACCAGTCCTCTTCAATGTCTTCATAAGTGACATTGCAGAAGAACTGAAGGAAAGGTATGACTTTTACAGATGATACCAAAATTCCAATAGGTCGGACACTCAGGAGGATGAAGGTAAAGCAAAGGGATCTTGGGAAACTTGAGGAATGGTTGAGGCATGCCAGTTGGGGGTTATACCAAAAGTGCAAAATCATGCACCTGGGGTATAGGAATCCACTAGCTGAGTATATGATTGGGAAGGTATTAGCCATCACTGTACAGGAAAGGGACCTTGAGATTATCATAACTGATGATCTAAATGTGGCAGGAAGTATGACAAAGCAGTGGGAGGGCTAGTGGGATGCTGGTGTGAATAGGGAGGAGCATCTCAGGCAAGAGGAGGGAGGTGGTGTTGCTACTGTATCGCTCACTGGTAAGACCCTACTTGGAGCACTGTGTCCAGTTCTGGAGGCTGCACCTAGGAAAAGACATAGACAGAGTAGAGGCAGTTCAGAGAAGGGCAACTAAAATGGGCAGGGTTGTACAAGAAGTCCCACGAGGAGAGGCTAAAGGATCTCAACTTATACACCCTGGAAGAGAGGAGAACAATAGGGTACATGATATAGACCTCACAAGTACCTCACAGAGGTGAACAGGGTGCAGGAGAGGAGTCTCTTTCAAATGGGAAGCAGCACCAGGACTAGGGCATGCAATAAAAGTTGGAGGAAAAAATTTAAGAGGATGTGAGGATGTACTACTTCTGAAAGGATGGTTGTAAGTGGTGGAGGTGAAAAAATTAGAATTTCAAGCATGCATGGATAGACACAGGGGTATATTCATAAATAAGCAAGCAGGAGGGAGTGTTACCGGAGACCAGTTAGGGTCTGCTGGGACAGATTATAAGGAACATCTAGGCAGACAGGGTGGGCCAAGTGCTCCTTTTCTGCTAACTAATTCTATGGTTCTGTGTTAAGATAGTGATTAGGCTTCTAATATTTATATGACAGATCCATGGACCACCATTACTAGAGGAAAATTATTAATAAGATACAGTATAAAACATTCAAAAGGATTTTAGGGCCTGGGTTTACCTGTACATCTCGGCCAATAATAGTAGGAGACAGAGTAAACAAATTTTGACTAATCAATTTCCAGTTACTCAAGTTCTTTCAAATTACCAAAGAGCTGGACTGTTTATTTAAGCAAAAGATCATTTGCCAGTAAAGCTGAATATAACCTTAACACCCATTCTTATATATTGCGCACATTTCAGCTTATTTACTTATGGAATGGGGTGAGTGTTAGACTGACAACTCCAAGGCACACTCCACATCTGATTTGCAAAGACTCAGGAGAGGTGAAATAGTAATTGTTTTCCTGTTGTTGCCTGCAGAATTGAGTGGGGCATTAGGTTTGGGAATGCTAATGAACATTTTCCTACTTTGTCAGTGTAACCCTAACTAGTACATTAAAACATTCTTTGCAATGAATATATGTATCTTTGCAAAAGCTTTGTTAATGCAACAGTTAGGGTTGCAGCAACAAAAGTTAGGAACTGTGGTGTTAGGTTTTCTGACTCTGGCACCCCAACCCCACCTTAAATGCAGCAACAGGCATGGGGTGCGTGCCTTGGGGTTGTTTCTTACTTTTGAGATAGTATAATCATAGCCTTATTTGCTTGTGGGAGCATAGGGCCCATCCATAATTTTTGAGAGATTGTAATTGTATCTTTATTTCCCTGTGAGACTGGGGCCTGAGCCCTGAGGCTCCCCATGACTCATACAATAACCCCTCACTATAATGATTGCTTTGGGAGCCATGCTTGCTGTTCATTATAGCATCTCATTCGTTAAAGCGAGGACACTATATTATACATAGAACACAGTACTGCTGTATCTGCACTGTATCTGCACTGTTTGATATTGCATGTTCTCATCACAGCTTTCATCCTGCCTTCTTTCTCACAGTGTTCTAAAAGTGTTTAGTGTCACTTACAGTTGCCCTGTTAAATTTAAACATTGAAATTAAAAACTCTGTCGCTGTAACTGCTGTCATTTTCTCACATCATGCAATCCGCTCAGCGTGTTTGTTTCCTTCGATGTGTGTTCACTCTCCCATTTGTCCTGATAAACAGCCACCTTCCTCTCTTCATTACAATCAGTTAATGCTGATACATCTCCTTTTAGGATCATACTGTGTCAGAACTGGGTACTGTAATATTCATGTGTTGAGGATCGAACGCCTGACCGAGTGCCAGAGAGGCTGACAACATACTGCATGAGAGACAGATTACATGAGATGGAATCATGGAAAAGCTGTCTGCTACAGTTAGTTAAGGCTACTTACAGTAATTAAGGTTAACAATTTTAACTGAGAATGTGTAGGAAACAAACTGAAAGGGTAGCTTCACTGCATCTGGATGGAAGTTCTGATGGGTCTCTGCTTGGTCCCTTGTGGTCTCGTGGGGCCGCTCATCTCTTAAACTCACAAGTACTGTACAATACTTTTACTTACAATATTTATGTTTATTTATTGTACTGTATTTATTAAATGGTGGATTTTAAATCCTTGTCCAGAACCAAGTCAAGTGTTGTGTTAAAGTCTCTGCACAGCACAGTACTGTATTATTTAAAGGATAATGTCAGGAGCCACAGTTCCCATTTGTTATACCCAAATATTTGCTATAGGGAGGTTCATTATTGTGAGGGTTACTGTAATGCTATGCATATTTGCATGTGGGGCACGGGGTCCAGAGGGCTGCACTGCCATCCATCCATAAGGCATAGGCTCCCATCACTCCATAATGGTATTCTATTTGCCATGGGAGCACATGGTGCCATCCATCTAAATATTTTTTAGATATTTTAATCATATCCCTATTTCCTGTGGGAGCACAGGGCCTGGAGGGCCCTGAGCTATCTTCCTGAGGGCTCTGCGCTTCCATCCATGAATAATTTTGAGATAGTGCAGTGTTAGCCTTATTTGCCTGTGGAAGCACCAAATAAACATCTCAAACTGCAATGTTAACCTATAGAAAATACAGCAAAATTTGAAACCTGTATAACTTGACAGCAAATTAATATATTTTCACAAAATCAGCAAAAAGCACATCAGTGAGAATCCCTTTGCACCCTGAAAATTTCAGAGCAAAATTGCAAACCATTTCTTCACAGCAGAGTGACAAAAATGACTATGTACACCTCATAATACAATGTTATCCTATAGGAAACTAACCAGATTTTAAACCCATAGAACTCCAGAGCAAAGAAATATATTTTCACCAAACCGGCATAAGGGAAACCATAGGGCAAGGCCTCTGTACCCTGAAAATGTCAGACCAAAATCACAAACCTTTTGGTAACTGTGGAGTGACAAAGAAACAGCTCTCTTAAAATTCCTTTTTCTCAAATTACGAAAAGGATCCTGTTTCCCGATTCCTTTACGTAATTTGCAAAACAGGATTTTGACATGTTAAAAAAATTCTAAGTAAGATATCACAAACTAACCCCAGAATCGTATTCTATGGGACCCAGTCAGCAAAGACAACTGTTGGTGTCCACTAAAGCCATGTATTTTTTAGTTAATTTTGTTGTCACCCCTAGTCGAAAACAAGATGGCGTGCACAGAAAAATTCCACATTTGCAGTAAAGGATCCTGTTTGTGAAAAAGGATTTTGCATTTGTGATAAAAATCCTTTTGAGTGGGACATCTAACTGGTCCCTTAGGAAATATTGGGAAACTTTGAAATGTAATAGCTTTGGAACGTATTAATATTTTTTCATCAAATCTTCAAAAGGCACATTTGTGACCCAAGACCTTTCCACCCTAAAATGTCAGACCAAAATTCCACACCATTTTTGTGCTGCAGCTTGACAAAGAATTTTACAAAACAGTAATTTTCACATTTTTGACACTCTGGGCCTGATTCCAAAAGGTGTTACACCTGGCGCAAGGCAATTTATGCTGAACCTGATGGCTCAAATCACACCTTACACCAAGCATAATACCAGCTGCAATTCCAAAAAGCGCCTTGCATATACCATATCTTGTTGCCACATGTGAGATTCACGCCACCCACTATGGCCGCAACCTGCAGCGGCATGGTAGTGTGGGTTATGGCACAACTGCACCCTATTCCAGAATGGCAGTTGCTGAACCCACTTATGCCATTCCAGAACAGGGAATGGCATAGTGGGTTAGACCAGCTAGAGGTGGTCTAAGGGCATCCATCCTAGCACAGCGACGGATGCCCCCACAGTGCTGCAGAAAATACACTGCTGTGCTCCCTGTGCCCCTTCCTGTCATGCCCCCAACCCCAAACGTCTGGGGACCCCAGGTCCATTTCTATTGCTGCCCCCATCACATGTGCTAACCGGCCAGCCTCCCAGTGCCCCCAGTGCATGCCATTGCATTCCATGGCAAGGGAGCTTGGGGGCAGTAGAATGCATGTTGTGACTTGCAGCACCTATGTCCGGTGCACCATGCCTTTGGCACTTCAGCCAGCTGCCACAAGTCACAGTCATATATGCCGGGACCCTGCTTGTTGTGGAATATGGTGCAGGATCCCTGGCAGAGAGGCCACATGGCTCAACTCGTATATGCCTACAAGTTGAGCCATGCATTTCAGAATTAGGCCTCTATTTCTCTGCACCCACAACTGACCAGAACAAAACTTGCCACATCAAGAGATCTTTGACCCTAATGGTGCATGCAAAGTTTAATGGCAATCGCTTCAATGGTTGTAAAGGTATTAAAGTGCAAACTTTTGAGTTTAATATAGACGTCATGTTGAACTAACTATAGGGCATGACAGCACCCCAATACATACATACATATATATATATATATATATATATATATATATATATCTGGGATATAGATAACAACTTTTGCTTTGATGATTTACCATATTTACAGTGTAATGTTCATTCTAAAAAGTACTTATGTTCTGACCTGGGTGTGTAGAAATGTACAAGCCAACTGGTGCAGTCCCTCACATGGCCATGCATTAAATTCCCTTTTAATGCACGATTCCATGGAGGGACTCCAGGCAAGCACCGTCGGCTCTCATTCCTCACTTCAAAAGTGAAGGGACAGCAGCATCCATTACAGGATGTAGGGAAACAAGAGATAACTTGGTGTGTGTGTGAGCAGCCCTGATGTAGTGCTCTCACCTGTGTGACTTGATGGTCTGTCACAAATGCTGTCAGTGTGTTCCACAAGGCAGGTTCCCAATGTGAATCCCCATAGAACAGTAATAGAGAGAGAGAAAGAGAGAGAGAGAGGAGAAAGAGACAGAGACAAATAGCAAGAGGGCAGGAGGTATAATTCACAAGTACTGGTGTGTGGAGATTGGGCACACTATCGTTCATTGTGTTGGTGGGTGCCTCTTCCTTTGGCCAGAGTTAACTCCAACAGTGAATTGTGCCCCAAGTGAGACAGAGTGAAACAGTGACGGGACAATGTGAGAGCAGGTTGATGGGTGCCCCCAATACAGTGTATGGAGAGGCAATGAAATTGGGGTTCTGTTATTCTAGGGACCCCTGCTGAAGCAGTTGTCCCCCATGCTGTCATGGCATTGAAGTGCCTCCTTGACAGCTGCTTGCAGAGTGTTCAGTGAGAGAATGGCAGCCATTGAAAGCTGTTGGCAAGCAAGAGACAGGCACAGTGCTGTCATCATTGGCACCTCTTGGCAGTCTGTGTGTCTGTTCACTATGTGAATTCCCCGGTGACTGGATAGATCAGGCGATCAGGCTCATTCCTGGGCATGTGTGGCTGAGGGAGGCAATGCACAGTGCATGTCCCCTGGTGGAGTGACACCTCCTGCTTACCATCCACCCTGTTAATGCTGTTGCTCCCAGTAGAATTGTGCCAGTATCATGTGTCTGTGTCTCTGTGTTTCTCACCCTCTCTATGTGTCTGTAGCATGACTAGTATTCAGAGGAGACAGCAGCACATTCTGTCCTGCCCTCCCAACACTGCGAGCAGGTGGTGGGAGAACGGGCAGTGGTACTATGTAATTGTTGCAGTCATGTTTCTGTGTCTCTTTCTGTTTTCTCCCTGTCTGTCTGTGTTTAGCTGTATGTGTAAGCAAGGACCATAAGGAGTGAGAGAGAGAGTGACACTCAGTCACTCAGCAGTGCCACCACCACAGATCCCTGTACACCAAGCAGTCCTCCACACCAGTGACAACGAGACATTGCACACTGCACAGAGTGCAGCCTGTGTGTCTTTTTGCCCTCTGCCTCCCATGGCGAGAGTCCGTACAACCCGCTGTCAGTCCCCAGTGAATGGCTGTGCCCATGTACTTTGAATGTCAATGTGGGTCATCGTGCATCTCCTGTTCTGCAGTGTTGCGCTCTGAATGTTTGAGTGCTGCTGCCCTTTGCCAAGCAAGTGTTTCTGAGATGTCAGTCCCCATAGTCTAGTGACAGGTTGGGGGAGAGAGAGAGAGAGCGAGAGAAAGCGAGAGACAGCAGTCCCATCACAGAGCAGTGCTTATAGAACTGCAGTGGCACTCGCAAGCCAAGTTTGTGCCTCTAAGTAACGCTTCCTACTAAGTTCCAAGTGAGTGCCTCTGAATAAAGTGTTGTCCAGCTTCCAAGTGACTGCCTGTGAATAAACTGTATGATTATAAGACATTTGTGTTGAACACTGGATTGTGGGGGGTAAAGTAATGGTGGCAGGCAATGTACCACATAGTATTATGCACAAGAAATGTTACAGATCCTCTCAGTAGGTTTTTGTGACATTTCTATCTGTATAACATCAATGCAATATGCATTATTTGTTAGGGACTATTTTGGAAGGTGGAAGGATACAGTACCTTTCTTGCTATTTAAACTACAATAAAACACCTTTTGGATGTTTTTGTTATTTAAAGGTAACTTATGCTATAAGTGCAATAACCCACTCCAGGGTATGGGGTCATGCATGGCTGGGGTGCTATGAGGACACTCAGCCTGCAGCCTTGTGCCTCACAATGCACCCAGCCATGCATTAAATCCCCGCTACCCTGCTGTGGGTTATTGTTTATATACGGCTGCCGCTTAGCTTATTATACCGTGCTTGATAGTTACACACTGCTTAAATTGGCTATTGGCCTATGTTACTATTATGAAACAGTCTGCTTCTGACCACAAAAATATAAAAAGCATTTGTCAATGATGAATGCTTGCTTGCTTGAACTTGCTGTTTAGGTGTTTGGGATTGATAGTACAGAGGTGATAATTAACAAATTAATAACACAGTTATACTGTAAAACTAATATATTTCACTTTCATTTTCTTTTCACTATATTTGCTGACCATCCCGAAACTATAAAAATACTATGAAAGTGAAATATGTTTTATTGAAAAACATGGAATGCGTCATCACTTGTCTAAACACCAATTTATTTTGTTGCCTACCTATCACATTAAAATTAAACTCAGTAATGCATACTGTGCCATTTAAAAAGTTTATTAAAGTTTCTGTATAGTACTTACTGTTTTTTGTTTTTGAGCAGCTGTCTTTCCATCCTGTCCACAATCATGCAGATTAAGCCTGCTAAAACCAGAGTCCATAGTGCAAAGGCATACGTAAATGTACTCCTCATAAGTAAATCCTCCCTGGGCTGATTTTTAAGTCATTTCTGAGCCAGCATGCTTGCAGAATCTCTATTTTTTTTGCACTGTTTGCTAGTGCTCAATACTACATTTGCCTGCTCTGGAATGGAAAGAACAAAAGAATGGAAAGACATATGGCAAATTTTAAAAAGCCACCAGACAAATGCACAACAAACTAGCTGATAAACTCCTATAAAATGGATTGCCAGGAATGAGGGAGCATGGAGGAGAAGGAGAAGCTCAGACTGCTCTGAAACTGCACTAAAGGATTGCTGTGAGAAGAAGCGAGAAAGGCATTAATGCATCTGTGAAAGTTATGTGCAGTGAATATGCTGCCACTGATTGGACTGCTATTTATTTTGAATGCAAAATATATTAGTTCTACAGTAATAGTGAAATTGCGACGACTAGTGACCTTGGGTTCTTGGCTCTATATTCATGCTAAATAGTTCCCTACAGTTCACCTTCTTTATTCCCTTCAGGACCTTGAAGGTCTCTATCAAACTCCACTTCTCTCACCTAGTTTCCTGCAAGTACATGTTCAGTGCCTTGAGAAAATCCTCATAAGATATGCCCCATTGGCCTGAATCATCTTGGTCACCCTGTGTTGCACCATCTCCACTCTGCCCCAGTCCTTCCTTAGGTGAGGAATCCAGAACTGAGCATAATATTCCAGATGCAGCATCACCAGTGACCTATATTGGGGTAGTAGTACCTCCTTTTTCCTGCTGTAGGTACCCCACCTTGTTATACCCCAGCATCCTATTAGCCTTACTATTGGCCTTGTTACACTGACTTGATTGTTTGAGGGAGTCACTAATGATGACTCCCAGGTCCCTTTCCTCTGCAGTAGTGCTCAGTTTACCCTCCCATTGAGTACTTTTTCCTGTTTTCCCCTAGGTGTATAACCTTGAATTTTGTGATATTGAATTTCAACTGCCAAACCTTAGACCACTCTCTAGCCTTTGTAGATCCCTTTGCTTCTCCCTGATCCTTCATCACTATCTACCCTACTGTATGGTTCGTGTCATCTGCAGAGACACAACTTACCTTGATGCCCACTCCAATGTCCCCAAAATGGCCTGTCTGGGTAATTTATTTGATTTACACAGGCTGGGACACAGGCATATTGCGATGACAGGGATGGCAGGAAGTGGACAGGAAACTGGGTGGGACAATTGAAATGGGACAGACACAAGAGGACTGTGATCACAGGTGGGGCATTTAAAATTATGGCCAGTCTGTGTGTTTTATTTTATTAAACCAGGCTGGGACCCAGTTAGATTACGATTATAGGGAGGACTGAAAGTGGGTGACATTAGGTGGGAAAGGGACAGAAACAAGAGGCTGCGATCATGGCAGTCATCATTAAAATATATTGCTAGTCTGGGTAATTTTTTTATTTAAAGAGGCTGGGAACCAGGTAGAATGTGATAACAGGGAGGGCTGCAAATTGGAAGGAAACAGCGTGGGAGAGTGGACAAAGGACAGAGACAAGAGGGCTGTGATCATGGCAGGGCTCTTTTAATAAAATATTGCCCATCTGGGTGATATTTTCATTTAAATAGACTAAGACCTAGGCAGATTGCAATCACAGGGAGGACTAAAAGTTGGCAGGAAACTAAGTGGGACAGTGGAACAGAGACAAGACAGACTTTGATCATGGTGGGGGGCATTTAAAAAGCAATAGGGTCAGTTTGGGTGATATTTTTATTCAGACAGGCTGCAACCCAGGCATACTGTGATCACAAGGAGTGATGGAAGTGGGAGGAAACAGGGTGGGACTGGGGACTGAGACAAGAGACTATGATGATGGCAGGTGTCATTAAAAATAGCCAATCTGTGTAATTTATTTGATTTAAACTGGCTGAGACAAAGTCATGTTGCAATCACAGTGAGGGATGGAGAGACTCGCAGAGAGAGAGCAGGAAGGCTGAAGTAGACAGGAAGGAGAACACGAGGGAGAGGAATCTCCCAGGGTGCAAATTAATAAAGGAAACAGGATGGTAGAAATAAAGGGGCAAAGGAATGGAGCATGAAAAAGACAGTGGGGAAGGAGGGAGGGCAAAAAACAAAAGGAGGTCAGCAAGCAGAGTGAAAACAAAATCTGGAAGACCATATGTGAACGCTAGACATCTAGGAAATAAGATTCCAGACATAGAGGCCATCATGGCAGAGGCTGACCTGGATTTTATGGCCACTCATGGTGCACTGAAAACCACAACTGGGACATGGCCGTAGTAGGCTATACTCTGGCCTTCCATGGGGACCTGTGGATAAAAATACACAGGAGGAGTCTGTTCCTCTTGCTATCTTTTAGCACTCTAAGGGAGATCACAACTTATGGAACCACCACTTCTCAGTTGAGAACATGACAGTGAGAAATAGCTATCCTAGTATTTACTCATATAAAATAAAGGCATAGATTTTGCCTCACATGAAGTAGACCACTGGACTTACATTCTTACTTTAATGTCTCTTGTGATTAATTACATTACCTAAACAAAACCAAAAATATGTTGCTTTGTTTATTCATGTATTTCTTTCTACTTTTGGTTATAAACAAGTGTATATGCAAGCAATAATACCCAACAGGGTGGTGGTATTGGACCATAACAGAATGCCCAGGGGCGTAACAAAGCCAGCGCCATAGGTGGAGGTCCTTATTGCCCCAGGAAGGTCCGGTATTGCCCATACTGCCCACTCTAGAGGGTATTATTGTACTTAGAAAATGGATTATTGTGACATTTTTATAAAATCATTTATAAATGTCACAAATTTGCTTAAAAAAGTTGTACAAAGTAATGGAAATTGTTTTGTTGTAAAGTTGTCCCTGTATTGGTACAGCTGCCAGTAGAGGATGCTCATGCTTTCAATAAACTTTTTCTATGCCTTTATGTCTGCTTGACTGTTCGTTTCCTTGTTATGCCTGCTTGACAGCTCGTTTCCTTGTGTAGCCCTTTGGTTTTTCTACCGGGTTCTCTCTTTTAAAGATATGGTGAAGATGGCAAATGGGCAAGTTTTAGCCTGTATCTCTGAGGTTGCGTGGAGCTCCATTCCTGTACCACCAATTTGATCGCAAGTTACGAGTGTCCACCCTACTGCCACTGAGTCAAGTATGACAGAAACAATCACAAAATAGATTCATTAAAAAACAAAGTTTTGTAATATACAAATGTATTTCGATAGAAAACTGAGTGGGCGGCAACGCAAGGGTGCTCACAAAGCAGCAGTAAACACAGCGGGTTAGCATCTGGAGAAAGGGCACAGAAGCACGGTTGGGAGAGTGGTGCTGTTGTTAGAAATAGCACGGCTGGGACAAATACTCTGTTATTCTCTCTCTCTCTTTGACTTCAAATAAGAACTGGAGTGTGTTTAATTTTTTGTTTTGTTTTGTTTATGAACATAGCTCTTTTACATTTATCCCATGTTCAGTTGGCAGAGGTGTATGTCAGAGCTGTACTTGACAGCTACCAACATCAGAAGCAGTGCCAGTGATCAGTGCAATGCAGTGAAGTTCACACCACAACTATTTTTTACATAAACAGTTTTCTTCATCTTTTGTTATATTAGGCAACTGCTGTGACTGTCGTGGTGCCATTGTGCTGTTGTGACAGTTTGAGTGAACTGGGGGGGGACTCTGCTCACTCACTAACAGAGATTAAAAAAAATGGCGATTTCAAATTCAGTGCCCAGTGTTTCAGCCAATGAGGAAGCAGGGTGGGCACAGAGATACTGAGTGGGTGAAGAGGTAGTTGGGCTGTTACGTTTTATTTCCTGAGCATCTATTGTAAGTTAACGTACCCCTGGCAAGGATACCAGCCAATCAGATACCAGGAAATAGAAAGCCCACTTTCTAAATTGATGGAGTACTATGAGTGTCTGACCAAACTGTTTTGTAATGTAATATAAATATAATAATAGATATAATTTAGGACATAAGGCAGTAATTATTGAGATTCAAAGGCTAGTAAACCTCGAGTTTAAGCTCAAGAAGTTTCAAGTGCCCCCAGATCCTCAAGATGAAGAACTGCCTTGTAACACAAGAATGTATTTGTTATTTTTGTAATATACGGATTCAAGGACATTGTCAGTGCTTACCTTTGCCAAAGAATGAGGAATCTTCAATTGGGGTGCTGAGGTGATTTTCATATGAGAAGGAGCCAATGATTGCAGCAACATCGAAAACTTTTCAAAATTCAAACAGCTAAACTGTGCAGTGTTAAACTGCTAAACAAAACAGCGGTAACAACTTTTTTTTCTCGAGCAATGGTTGCTGTGGACACTTAGGCTCCAGTCGGAGTAGTGAACTGAAGGAACAATTTTCTCGCTAAGTGAGAGACGCCTGCCATGTTTTTGAAATAATTGGTCTGCCCACAAAGAAAGCGCATCCAATCAGGAGGTGCAGTTTACAAATGTCACCACCAGCTTTGGGGATGTCAGGAAGCGAGCGATAGTATTATCACTTGCCAACAATGGTATTATCACTTTGGCTCCAGTGTATTACTGGAAATTTTTATATGCTTTTCAATAGTATTATTTTAAATATCCATATATTACAATGTATTAACAGTGATGTACATGTTTGACTCCTCCAGTTACACTGAATGTAAGAAATTAAAAATGTTTGTAGGATGTCACCCTAAATTATTGATGGCATGATAGACTCTCCGTGGATAAAAGTAGGTGTCCATCCAACTAGAAATCAGCCCCTGATAAACCTGCACTGGGTGAAGTGCCAGGGCCTCTAGCAGGCAGATAGTTCACTTTGTTTACTTCTTATCCTCATTATGTTAATAAACAGAGACTTTTAAAGCACTAGATGGTCTACAGAGATTATTTGGGAAATATTCCCTCACTTAGTGAGCCCACAAGTGCACTGGACTTTATTTCAAGGCATGAGCCTGTTGGTGAATCCTGGAGGCAACAGCCTGTGCAAGGCCCAGTGATATCATCAACTGAAGGAACTGTTGTCCAAAATGCAAGGCTTCATAATCAACTTAGACTTTGTATTCCATGAGCACAAGTCTGAAGGTATTTAAGACTAGATCAGCCATGAAGTCCACCAGTTCCAACAGGAATTCATTTCTTTGTCCCAGGGAATGGTACATGAGAATGATTCTGCAACCTGCACCTTGTCCACCCTTAAAATCCATACATTCAAACCGACATGGTCACTCCCATGTGGGGATGCTAAGAGACCAAATGCATCTGTAAAACAGATAGCCACACCTCCCCTGCCATGGTGTATCACTAAATGCCTAGTCAGAACAGACAGCTCCAGATCCATACAAGATCAGCAAAGGGGAACATGACGAAACCCTCTGTCACCATGGTTTCAATCCTTAGTGGCCTTGTGTTACATAGAACTGCCCAAACAGAAAAAACAGGGGAAGAAGGAAAGCACAAGTGATCCCTTCTTCAACAAAGGATCTAAAGGAGATCCTGGGAATTACAGATCAGTAGTTTGACCTCAATTGTAGGTAAAATGTTAAAGGTTATTATTAAAATGTCTCAGTGGCACATTTGGTACAGCAAAAGGTGATAACTGCTAGCCATTATAGTTTCAGTAGGAGGAGGTTATGTCAAATCAATTTAATTATTTTCTGTAACTTATATTCTGTGACCTTTCCCCACGCTTGCATCTGAAATGAATCTTGGTCAAGTGTACGTTACCTGGACAACATTTCTAAATATATTCATATGTATTGTATTGTTGCTCTTTCCATTACATTGTATCCTATAATGTTTTTTACTGTACTGTCTTAGATCATACCTAAAAATAGGCATGTACTTGTCTAGTGTACTTATGTAATCAACAATAAATAAATAAATCATCAAAGGTTTTGATGCAGTAACCATATGGGTAGATGAGGGTACTCTAGACTTAAAATATTTGGACTGTTACAAAAGGTACCCTATGGGAGCCTTTTATACAATATTTGCAAGCAGTAAGTGGGAGGGAACTTTTAGTATGGATGAGAAATTGGTTAAGTAAAAAGTGGCAGCAGAGTAGTGGGGATGGGATGGGGCAAGTGGCAGACTAGAAAGCAATGATTAGTGACATTTCACAGAGGTCACTTCTGAGACTGCTTCTGTTCAACTTGTTAATAATGACTGGGGATTAACTAGCAACCAATTAGCCAGTTCTGCAGATCATGCAGCTAGCAAGAGTCATCAGCAGTGAGGAGGGTGTGACAAATTGCATCAAGACCTAGATGTTAGTCAGACAGATGTCAGATGAAGTTTGATGTGGGAAGTGCAGAATAATGCACATATAGGTCAGAAATTGAAAATGGGCTTGCAAATCCAACAGTACAACATTGGTGTGGCAGAGCAGGAGATTCATCATCATTATAGTTTCATCATCAGGAGCACTGATTTAAGATGACTGAAAAGGACAAATTCCACGCATTCTGTAGGTGTTTACAAACATTTTGTGCATTTCAATAAAAGGATTTTCTCAGGTTCATGTATTTATTCTTGTAAACTCTGGTAAAAATCATAACTCAGTGTCCTTGCCCAACACTTAAAATGTCCAAATAGTGCTCAGCAGCAGCTGTCAAGGCCAACAGAATGTTAGGTTGCAATAGGTGGAAATAAATAACAGAAGAAAAGGATGTGATAATATCACTGAACATGGCACTGGTTGCCCCTATTTAAAGTACGTGTGTAGTTCTGGGTGCCACATTACAGAAAGGACATAACAGAACTGGGAAAAGTACATCATATAGCTACAAAAATGATTAGAAGTGGTTTATGTTATTTTGTTATCTATTGAAAAATAAATAAAGTATATTAAATAAAAAAGAAAGCATGTCATATGAGGAAAGGCTGGAGTACCTGGGGTTGTTCCCAGAGAAATGGGTAAGAGAGGTGCCTGTCTTTGGGTATTCGTTGTGGGGTTCGCCCAGCGTCAAGCTCCCAAGTTTACAAAACTGGGTAGTAAAACGTGCAATTGCACAGATCAAAGTCTGGTAGGTGTCTCTCTCTCTTGATGGCAGATGCTAAACAGAGTTTAAGCTCAGGCAGTGGAAACCATGTATAACCTTAGAAAAATGGCATCATAGTCCCAACTGTTGAGTAAATAAATAGCTTTTATTTAACAGAAAGTCAAAAGAAGCATTACAGGATATCTATATTCAACACAAGAGAAAAACACTGTTACAGGAAAAATAAACAAATGTTTTAAATAACAGATGACAAAAGAAAAAGGCTATTACTGAGATGTGCTAGTATCAATCTTACACTTTCCTTATCCTTTCAAGAGACACTGGACCCTATGCTGTCTGCTAGCTCCCACGGACATAGCTAGAAGGGTAGGCCCAAGCTTAGTCTCTTGGACAGTTTCTTCCTTACACTCCAAGAGTAACTCCCCACTCACTGTCTTTCAGCATTTTATTTTCTTTCTTGAGATTAGGTAATTCCTATTCCCTCTTTGAATGCATCAACCATCTACAAAATATGTATTTAATTGTCCCAATCAGATTGAACACTTATCAGTGACCAATTATATTCCCTTTTAACCTTAAGTTTATATTTGAGTGAACCAATTTCTTTAAACTGTGGTCTGTTGTGTCTGAGATTCACGACTTACCTAGCCAGATGCTTGATGAACAGTGAGATTCCAGCTTGTGTGTGTTTTTTTTCAGATTGCTAAAAATGCCAACTAGAAAATCCAAACCATTAACTCTTTCCTTTCCATTTCTGTCACAGGTAATGAGGGAGATGTGACTGAGGATATTCAAAATCATGAAAACGTATACAAAATTAAGCAAAATAAACTGCTCAGAAAAATTCAGGACAGCAGAACCAGGGGCACAAGTTCAAGCAAATGAGGCAGGCAAGATGGTTGTACAAAAACATTTTTTCATCCAGGGTTGTGGAACTGATTGCCAGTGGAGATAATAAGGGCAGATTGTGTTCAGAGTTTCATGACTAGACCTGCTAGCTACCGTCAAATTGAAAGAAAATGTATTTCACGTTATTACTATTAGAAAACAGGGAGATGGTCTAGGCAAGGCAAGGCAACTTTTATTTCTTTGATACCCTTTCCAAATGGCTCAGAACAATAAATAATAATTACAAAGAAAATTAAGAGCAGTTTGCCAGTTTGAAAAATAAGATGCTTAAGGTGGCATTAGGTCAGAACCAAGAAGACACTAACAATGCTGTCCAAAACAGCATTGCAACAAGGACACCACAATAACAGTGCCTACTGAGAAAACATCACCTCACAACAAAATGTAACTTTGTTTTTCCGAGGGCTCCACCCCACACCTCTTGACATGGGAGACTCTGCCCCCGCACTCCATTACTAAAATAACTAACTCTGAGTCAGAGTTGGATTGAGGGGAAGTGAAACTCGGGGAGAGGTTACTGTGAGACGGGACTTGTAAACAGATTTTTGTGAAACCCATCTCACAGTAGAAGCCTGGAGAGTGGGACCAGAACCTTTGTCTCCCAGAGCTCTGTTGGCCGAGCTGCTCTGTACTTTAACCCTCCATCACGGGAGCAACTTGCCCAGCTTCTGACTTTTCCCAGCACTTCTCATTGACCTCCAGTCACTCCCCGAGATGGACAGCTACAGGGGTAGCGTGTAACTGCATTTCACTGTTCTACCCTGTCACTGTCTCTAAGATGATCTTCTGACAGTGCTGTTCTTACATGTGCTGTTAGAGTTACATTCTTCTGACCAGGTACTGTCAAGGTTCCTTAAAAGCATTTACTGAGCAAGTCAATTAACCAAAGGTGGTAAAGAGTTCCATAGAACAGGCGCAGCTACTCACAGGTTCTGTCTAAATGGGCCACACTATCTTAATTCATCTCAACAAATCTAGGCACCTATGGTATGAAAGAGAAATATAAAAATACTTTGTTGTCTGCACATCCAACAGATGGGATTACACTGCTTAAATGAATAGGTACAGTGGAGTCAGTCAGGATGTAAGGCTTCTATCTCAGTTTCTGTCAGTAACATGCTGCTGAATACTGCAGGAACAAAATGGTATTTGTCACAAACACACTCCTGAGGGTCAGGTCCACTGAGCTCACAGTGCCCACTCCTAAGTGCAATCCGTGACAGGGAGAGGGAAACAGAGGATATCGTCTTTGTGTTCTTCTATAGTGCTCACTGAATTCACAGCTGAACAGTCACCATGAAGTCCCAGGGTTCCCACTTTACTCTGGATCAGGGTACAATACTAGTCTCGAGTCTTATAGCAAATATGAACCCTTCTTGGTTGCTACACAAAGGAGGAAGATCCAGGCTTTACAACCTCTTCAGGTAATGTTGTCACCCTGATTCTGCCTTCTCCTACAAGGAGTGCAATAACCTGGTTCAAATCCCACAGACCCTTCCTTGAAACATTGGTATCCCCCTATCTTTATCCAAACATTCCTTTTCAGACCCTTGTTCGATTTGGTACCTTATGATGGCACCCTTAGCAATAACAGGTTAGTCACAGATTATTACTGAAACATCCCACAATTCACACATATATAAAAAATCTTGCTCAGGCAAGTTTTTAAAAAAAATGTTTTTACTAAATAATTAAATAATTATCATACATTAAAACAAAAGGTTTGATCAATTTGGTCACAGAATAACGCAAATAAAAAGTGGACATGTACACACAAAAAATGCTTCAAAACTGTTAGTTAAGTTCTACCTTAAGTTCAGAGTGGATTGAAGTCCAGGAAAAGTAACTGAAAGTTTCAGTTTCCTTTGATAGCAGTCTTACTTCTTGTGTGTCAGGAGAAGGTGTCCACTGAAGATGCTCAGGAAAATGAGAGAATGACTATGGTTCAATTCCTTATATAGCTGGAGGAAGCCTGAAAAAACTGTCTGGTCCCAATGGTGGCCTTCTCCTTTAGTCCAGTCGAGGTCACTCTTGCGCTTTCCCAACAACACAATTTTCTGGCTACATTGTGATGTCATACTTCCCTGACAATTATGACACCTATAAGAGAATTCACAATAGCCTGCCAGAATGAATATATGTCCTTTCCTTTCATCTCATCAAAGGCGATATACCATGACAGTTTCCTGGGACCGAGCATCCTGCCTTTGACATGAAAAAGGGATATCTCCAGAACATTTGTTTACCTCTGTTTTCCTCAGTTAGTTAACCAGGTAAATACCTTGCAGTATCAGCTACACCCAAGCCTTTGACAAGTAACTGTCAGCTTCCTGGCAAGCAAGAGGTTCCTCTTAGGTCAGAGGAAGGTCAAACATTTAAAAATGAAGTCTCTCTCCCTATGTGACCCTGTCATCCATTTTCCTTGTGGCAGTTTAAAATACACAAAATATAACAGAATATAACACCATATATCTGTACATCTGACTGGCAGTGGCATAGCTGACCATAGTAATTACTTCAACTTGTCATGCAGGAAAGTGAAGTGTGTATCTCAGAGTGGTGTATCATGACTGACTGTTGTATATACAAAATCCTGAATTTTAAATTAAGATTACTACTGTAACTGAGGTGGCAAATAGGAGCAATACTGTATAGGTCTTAGTTAAAGTATGCCATCAAAAGACAAAGGAGGTGATAGAACTCATCTGAGCTGGTAAATGTCTGCCTGCTGCCAACGGTTTTTCTTTCTTGAGTACTAGGTCTTCATAGAAATATAGAAACATGGAATTTACAGCAGAAAAGTATTGCTTAGCCCACCTAGTCTGCCCAGATGTTTCCTACTTATTCTGTCTTTGCAGACCCTATCTGGTCTTCATCAACCCTTCTCCCTCCCAGTATCCTATCTACCATACCTAATATCTATTCCATGCATGCTTGAAGCCCACCCCACCCCCACCCCTGGCCCCAGTGTTTTGGCTTCCACCACTTCTGCTGGCAGTCTTTTCAGGCATGACTACCCTTTCAATAAATAAATATTTTCTCATATCCTTCTTGAATTTAGCCCCTCAACTTCATTATTTTCCCCTGGTGCCAGTGCTTGCTCACATTTGAAAGAGACTCTTGGCTGTATCCCATGCACTCTGTTTAGGTATTTGCAGGTCTCTATCATATCTCCTTCTCTTCTTTCTTCTAGGGTGTACATGTCAAGATCTCACAATTTCTACTTGTAGGCTCCTTGTGCAAACCATGAACACTTTTAGTTGCCCTCCTCTGGACCACCTCCACTCTGTTTATGTCCTTTCTGAGGTGTGATCTCCAAAACTGAAGACAGTATTCCAGGTGTGGTCATACCAACAAACAATATAATGGCAGAGCCAGCTCTCTCATGCTGGTAGAGACCCTTCTCACTATGTAAACCAACATTCAACTAGCCTTACCCACATAAGGGTATCTGGTTCATCTCATATACTAAGTCTGTAACACAGTTTATTTTTCTATGTTCTCCACTGGAATATCATGTGCCATGAAGGATATGCACATATTGTACTGTAGTGTACCATACTGTATTGAATTGCACAATACTAGCTACTGTATAACAAAAATGTTAAGGCTTACATCTACTGATTATGCTGTATGATACATAAACTGCAACAGGAAATCACTTTAAATATTTTTCTGCAAACTTGCTTTTAGTAACAATTGTAATTTTATTTTATTTACTTATTTCAGTTATTCATTTATTTGTATACTGATTGATTGCTTTATTATGTGGAGACTAGGTAGCCCCAGTGGACAAGAGAATGTTTCAAGATGCATCCCAGGGGTGGAGGCGAGAAATTGTAATGCCACATCTTCAACAATATCAAACATTTTATAGGCACAAATGTGCATTATGAGACATTCACTCTAATAGGTTTGCAGTGAATCAGTATCATAAAAGTAATGCATTGCATTTGAAATTTTAGCATATCTGCTATACTGCACAAACCGTTTTGCTAAGCTTAAGTAGAATGTTTTATGGCTGTAAATATTTCTGTTTCTGGTCATCAAATTATTTGCATGTCTATTTATAAATATTTGACAAAGCTTTGAAAAAACAAAATGTCTAGCATACCCTACCTTCTGCTGTAACACTAAGGAACTTTATTGAACAAAGGACATTACCTTTAGTTTGCTTTTAAGGTCAGATATTTCATTAGGTGCAGCACATTCTAAATTCTCTTCAGTTCTCTTTTGTTTCTAAGAAACAACAGTTTTAAAACCTTGAAGTGCAGGTGAACTAACAGCATTGGATGGGTGGTCCACCTAACTGCATGAGTAAACCTAAATGGCTTGATGCAAACATTTTGTCATGGCACAGTTCTGCTGCTTGACATACCTTGTATGTAAAGGTACTTTATCTTTATCATTTTAAGTACTGTGTATTTTGTCCCAAGCACACAGTATTGATCATTTTATTACTAATTACTAATGATCAGGTGCATCTCACAATATATTTTGTGTGTGGAATTTAGCTTTGTTCAATTAATGTAACTAATTAATGGAAGTCAGCAATTGTTATTTATTTTTGTGCTATTTTACTAGGTATTCTGCATTGTGTGTTGTGTCTTTGTTTCTTGACCTTGAAACCTTATAACAAGGGTTATTTTAGCCTAAAGGTCATCCAAATGCAATAGAAATAAAATGACATAAAATAACAGAAAATGTAGTTAAAACATGTATAGTTTTCTTAATCCCATTCTTTATGTAATCAGGAAAGAAAAATATTAAAGACAAGTTCTCATTTACAATAGTCATCTGCGTGGTCTAGAGGCTCACACAGCTGCAGGACAGGAAAGAGCTGGTCCAGTAGCACAGTGGCAATGCATCCTGTCCGAACAGTGCAACTGCCATTGCCTGAGAAGCTCCCTCTCCCCTTCAAAGAAAATATGCAGCCACATCAGCCTCTATTGTCAATGTCAGAGACAGGGAGCGGATGGAGGAAAAGGGCAGAAGCAAAATAACAATAAAAGCTGCAGTAGTGTAATACATAGGTTCCGGGGAAAACACAAAACTAACAAAGGAGGCTCATACACACATTTTGCCATTATGGAATTCATGAAACTTTTAATATATTTTTCTTACTGATCTCTAACATTTTGATTAAATTAAATCATTTTAACTGGTAAATGATACATTCCATGGAATGGCTGCCAATAGAAGGATAACTTATCACAAGAAGAAACACCCTGTGTGCTTGTCAATTATGCAAGCTTCAAATGATCCATAAATACCATTGTGTTGCATTACTTACAGTGCATTGAAATAATCATTTTGGATTGATCACTTTTATCAAAGTTTTTAGCATTCTGATATAAAACAGTTTACATAATATAACTGCTTAACAAACAGGTGGTTTGATTTACATTTTATGGACTATTACAGTGTACTGTATTTACTTTGGCAAAGAAGATTTCACTTAAAGTTGTTCTAAATCAGAAATAGTAGAAGAATATTTTCAGTGATATTAGTCAAATAATAATGCTATTATATGTGCCATAAGAACATTCATACCTTATGAATATTTTCAACTTGCTGCAGTTTTGTGAAAATGACCAGGATATACTATAACACACCTTGAATAGAAAACTATTGATATTTAGTTAGAAATGCTGCACAGTTCTTATAAAGTAATGAATGTTATGGAGTGTTTCTGCAGCAGTAAGTAGTATTGTATTTTGCTTGTGTGGAGCTACATATATCAACAGGAGATGTCAGCAAACGGATTACCAGAGGGTCCCTTGGCAGTGTCGGGTTTGGTAGCTAGATGTGCTATAGAGTAATCACAAAATAAAATAAAATAAGACACTGTGTAACACAGTGTATATAAGAAAATAAAATTAAAGAGCTAATAGAACAAAAAATTGCAAAAGAAAATGTTGCAAATTTTAAGTAGTCACTTGTAATTTTTTTATTTCTGATGTATTTTTCTTTTCTGATATTAGAAAGTTTTCTATGTGAAAGCATTATGCAGGAAGTGTGGAATAACACTCTGCCTTGCCGATGACATATCTAGTTCTATTCCTTATGTCATCAGCACTCTGACCTCACTTGCCAGTGACATCACAGGTAACTGACCTTGCAGCTACTGAGTGGCTCTTCCTGAACAGCTGTGGTGTCACAGTTAGTGACATCACAATGCTGCCTATGCAATAGGAGGAACAGAGTTAGATATGTCAGCCATGAGGTAGAGTGCTGTTCCACACATCACACCTACCAACATCAGGTAAAAGCCAAATTACCTAAAAGTACAAGAAAAGGCACCTCAGATATAAAATATATAGCTGACTGCTTTGAAAACTAATGTTGGTTTTAGCAGTACACTAACTCATAAGTTAATATCTCCTTTGACAGTGATCCTTGGTTGACTGCAAAACATGAATAGGAGATTTTGTTGTTTGCCTTTCACAATGTAACTTTATGATACAATAACAACTTTTGGCAAATAAGAAACCACCAGAGTGTTATTAATTTATTGAGGGATTTTCCAGCAAAGGACTTTCAGATCATGTGGCACTGTAGCGTGTTAAGTGTCACAGCATGTGTCTTTTTTTTTGTTTAGACTAGAAAGATGGAAGACTTTACCAGGCAGTGACTGCTCCATTAATGTTAATGGACCATTGGTCTGTTAGTTTTACAGAGTTTTGTTTATTATGAAAAAGACAATCATGTTTCTCTATATCAAGTAGATCTGATCCACTAAAATTATTTTTCAATATAACACAAATGTAGTCAAAAAGAAATCATGTGATCTAATGCGTTATAACCCATGACAGACCATGGGTATATTGGGGAGAGTAATGCATGCCCTGTGTGCATTGTGAGGCATGAGGATGCTTCCCAGTGACTTCAACCAGCTGGGAGGTGCATTAATACACCCAAAACACCCATGGTCTGGAGTGGGTTATCGCATTTGTAAAATGTGGCATCTAAACATATTTAAAAAAAATCAGAAACTTTGTAAATTTTTGCAAAATCGTCTTATTTTGAATTTAAACCTCTGCATCACAAAATAGTTCTTTGTTAAAGAGACAACATTTTTAACATGTTCCTACATCTAAATAAAGCAGACATGTTAGCAAGTTTAACTAAGTTTTTTTTAATTAACTTTCCAAAACAATGTAAATACATGTTAAAATGAATCAGTGACATCACGTGTCACAACGTGGACTGCATTTTGCAAATCATTATAGAAGGCACAAGCAAATGTCTGTGTGCACTAGTTTACTGTTGTAACTTTTAAACATTTGGAGCAAGAACAAGAAATATATACACAGCATGATATCTTTGAAGGTCTCACACCAGATAATTGGATCAGAACACAGATTGAAAGTAATGAAGAGCCAGCACCTAAACAAATGCGGCTCGAGTTAATTGAAGAGACAGAAACCAAATTTGAGGCTATTGAAGCAACTGCTTCAAACAACTCGAGAACGTATTTATTTAGGTGACAACTCTTCATTACTTTAAGTTTGTATTCCAATCTAATTATCTGGCATGAGACCTTCAAAAACATTCAACTGTGCACATATTTCTATTTCTTGCTCAATTTTCCGCGTTCTCTCGCTTTGCCTGCTATTGTGAATGGCGAATGTGAAGACACTGATTTTATTTTTTGACATTCGGCTTTACGTCCAGCGAAAAAGGTCCACATGCCAACTGTGCATCTACTAGGGCATTAATGAATGGTCAGCTGACACTTTCTACCCAACAGCATGTTTGCACTTGACCATTCAATAATGCCCATTTTATAACTAGGAACTTAATCCAGACACGTTATACCATCCTAGTGGCTAATGACTGTGATATTAGGTCATCTGGTAGCCCTAAACATTCATTTCTAACTTTTATTTCATAATGCATAATCATACACAAAGTAATATATTACATAGTAACATAGTACCATAGTATTGTGATCGGAGATGGGACTTAGTGTCCATCTTGTCTGCTCTTCCTGCAGCATGGCAGTTACCATAACCAATTTGAGTATGGGAACATCCAAGCTTAACAGCCAGAATGTTACCTTTACTCATGCTGGGCAGCCATCAAAGTCATTCTCTCTCAGGAATCTATCTAGTCTTGCTTTAAAAGGCTGAAGAGTGCTAGTTTCTATAACCTCAATTGATAGGAATCCACATGTTTCCCATCCTTTGTGTGAAGTAATGTGTCTAATATTTTCATTATTCTGTGCCCTCCATACTCAGTTATAGGGCATGGCCTATAGTTATGCTTCTACTTACTTCGCAAGTAACTGTGTATTCTGACTCTAAAGCTTTTGTATTTAGAAAACCATGATCATGTCACCTCTCAACCTTCTCTTTCTAGGATAAATAAGTTCAGTATGTTCAGTATCTCCTCATTTGTCTTACCTACTAAGCCATGAATCTGCATGGATTACTCTGTGCTAAACATTTTCAATTTCTCCAATGTCCTTTCTGTACCACACAGACAGTAGATGTATAGAGGCACATGTAAACAACCTTAGATCAATAGTTCATGGCAGCAGACAGTGCTGACAATTAAGCAATAGGGCATAACAATGCGTGTATAATTGCAGGTTAATGGCACATCATGGAAGATGAGGCATAAAACCAACAGACTGCCTTACGCATCACAGAAGTGCCATTATTACACAATTACACACACCCTGGAGTTCCTTATTGCAATTATAAAATGAGTTCTCTGATTTTTAATTTTAGAACCATGTCGTGAGGTTCAGAAAGATGAGCATTTCTGAACTGTGCCACTGTACTGAAATAATGCAAGGTCGTATAATCAGTTTCCACCAATCACAGCACAGGATTTTCCCATGTGAACTTTATAATTCTGGATATGAAATTGAAGAAAGTTGCTGTTTTGTATTAACCACCACTAGAGATTTATACATTTCAGTGAAAAAGAAACACTCTGGCCTAACTGAAAACTTAGTTGCAAATAAAACAGAAAGAAAATTTACCTACAAGTACATCGGAGGAAAGACCCTACCCCATCTAATGTACAGGGCTTATTATAAATCCCCAAATGTAATACTTCTTAATATCCCCTATGTTCTACAGAACTGTCAGCACTGTACACCATCATGTATACCGTGAATTATTGAATTATGGTTATTTACATGAGTCTCATGCAGTTGTTTATTTAAATTCTTTAACTAGGAAAACATCAATGGATATTATAAAAGGTTCTAAGAAATAGAGGTTTCTGATTGGCTGTAAGCATTCAATCAGCATTATGTTAATCTTTTATTAACATACATGTAGTGCCTAATTATATGGTAAAGATCTAACACTGTTTTAAAAAAAAAAAACATTATTATAGTAGCAATAAGACAAGACCAGGGGTTATATTATTGGTCAATTAATGACCCTCTAGGGGCATGTGGCACTTGGCTATGCCTTGTGCAACATTACTCCACTAGATGGTGATTAACAGACCATTAACATAACCCCTGGTCAAGGCTCATTGTTTAAAAAAGCAGTGTTGAGTGTCCTGGTACATAGCTGATATCAACAGCATACAACTGAATGATTCAGTTTTATTACTTTCAATATACTATGTGTTGAATGTCAATTGGGCATAAGAGCAACGGATTTATTTCAAAATGTTGTAATTAACAAGGCACGCTCAGAGATTTAAATTTAAAGAAAGTGAATATGCACTTTATTCTTGGAATGTCATAGCATTAATGCATACTGGACCTTCTGTATACACTTTGCATTCCACTAACTGGGTTGGTGACTGTTAAAAAAGCTGCTGTGTAATGTTGTTGCATGAAAATTGCACCACTGAGAAAACACCAACAGAACAAAGACAGACAGGGAAACAACTGAAGGAATGTGACAAATTGTTGCTGGCCCCAGCAGTGTTATCTTTGGACTATATCAGGAGGAACTCTTTGTCAGTGGCAGCTATCTACAACCCAGTGAATGCCAGGAATGAAGACCAGAGACAAATTATCCTATAAAACAAACCAGGGTGCTATGTTTTGACAGCAGCCAAATTTTACAAAGATGATTCAAAGGCTGCAGCTTTTGTAGGTGTGCTGTAAAGAAGCATTTTATTTTAAACACTTGCACAGTCACTGATAGCAGACTTGTTCTGTGTTAACATGAGCTGACAGGATAGATTGTAGGAAATATAGATTAATCATCTATATTAATTATTTTGTCTTCTGTTAAGCTGCATGAAGCTCTTCATTATAGTTAGCAAGTTTAGACTCATACCATAATACACAAATATAGAGTTTTAGTGGTTTCAAAAGATTCCTTAAAACATGTCTTAGTGTGCTGTGTACAAATGTTTTTAAAACTTTTAATTATTTTGAAAATAAACTGGAACAAATAATTCTGAGTGGTAAGAATAATCAAAAGCAAGATTTCTAGTGTAGTTAACTTTACAAATATCCAACCTCTAGAATGTGGTGCTGGAATTACCCATCTAAATCATGAAACACATTCCACTCACCAGTTAACTTCAGCTCCCAAGCTATCCAACTGTTCCTCAAATTAGACAGTTTAGCACTGGTGTAGGACTACAGACCAAGGCAAGTAGGATAGAGCAGTACACTATTCTAGTTGTGTTCTTTGGTTAGGTAGTATGGTTGCATTGTTTCTTTTATTAATTTGTTTCAGTTGGTGCTCTGCCCCACATCATCTGGTTTCTTATTTAAAATGGTGTATCTGGGGGGACTCTCAGCTTAAATAAATTGATAAAAGAAACACTGCAACCATACCAGCTAACCTAAGTAGCATAAAAAGCATAGTGTACCACTATGCTACACTACACTACACTACTTATACTGGCCTTAGTCCAGTCTGTAGTCCACCATCACTGATTTGGAGATTTATTCCTTCAGTGGGGTGTTCATCACCTGTGCCTCTTACATTTCTGTGCCCCTCTTTCACCTCCCCATCTTCTTCTTCTTCTCCCCTTTCCTTCTTCTTCTTCTCACCCACCTCCACTGCTACCACTCTCTTTGCTTTGCTGACCCAGACAAGTACATCAGCCCTAAAGAACTTCACTCCACTCTCTTCAGTCTCTCTGCCTCAGTTATGCTCTCCTTAACCTTTCCATTCTGATAATGGCGCTGGTGTCTGAAAGTGTGCCAGATTCTCCCACTGCATAAAGAGGATGACCCTACATCATATGGAAATTATTTATCGTCCCATCTTCCTACCCAACACTTCCAATAGTTCAAGAAAAATAGGTCACACTTCATTTTAGGGCGAGTTTCAATGTAACTACAGGGTAGGTAATCATTAATTACCTGCAACAGGGGTAATAACACAGGAATATGGAGGGCTGTGAGATAACAGATGGACCAGACACAGAACTTCAGGTTCAACATATTATCTCTGTGATGTGTATTTAAAACACAGGAGATAACCTTAAGCAATAGCATATCCCTTATTCAATACATCAGTCTGCAGCAACAGACTATGCATGTCTTTCCTCTGCACCTAGTAAGCACCTACTAACACACTGATCTACTAATCTATCTCTTGAGTGGAAATCAATTCATTCCCTATGTTGGTCTTGTGTGTTTGGGTGATGGGAAGCTAAAAAAGAAAAATCCAAAACAAGCTAAAGACAAAGAACCTCAGAGCAGAAGCACTGGAAGGGTTACCCTAAAGTGCATTAGCAATAAAGCCAGGTTTGAAAGAAACACAACATCATACATACCCCCATAATGCAAAGCATCATGGAATGTATATGCAAATCACCATGACATTTTAAACTGGTTCAGCATAAAGCAGGAATGCATGGTGCCAAAGGGCATTTCAAACAATATGTAATTTATATGCATTTTAAATAACACAATGGGGTGGTGGTGTTTCTGATATCTTTACCCTGGTAACTTAATTTTTATAATATAGTCCCCTAGTAACTTTTACCTTTATCAAAACACCTAGTGCCACGGTATTTTCAACATTTACAGGTTTTATACATGTAAGGCATATACATCAAGATATTTTATGACATAGTACTATTGCATACTAAATCCAACAGCGAGGAACACAGCCTGTTGTTTTACATCGACTCGGAGGTCACCACAATAACCTCCTGTACAAGGACCTGAGAGGAAAAGGAAAATTATGAGAACACTATAGCATAGTCAAGAAAGGGAGGGGCACCCATAGATGGCCAACCTTATGGACTAGAAATTGTAAGGGATAAATTATGCTAAGAAGTAGAAGAACTGTTGAAACAGATTTAAGAAAAGTTCAGTCCTCAAGAGTGGCAGGACCTCCTGTCGATATCCTCCACCTTAAGAGGGAAGAAGTTATTTCAGACTGCTTACCACCTTCCTGTCCCAAGACGGGATGGAACTTCCACCCATCTATCTTCAGAAGCTCTGTCTCTGGGTCCCTATTAACAATAAACATTCCATCATAAGCATAGTGGATATCATTATTCTTTACACTGAGGTGTTAACACATTCCTCAACAGAGACTAATGGTACCTTCCTGCACTATCTCCTTTTAGGGAAAATCCTTATATTTCATTGACATCAATTCCTGCAATATATCTAGACATGAAATCAGCATTTACATGGTTTGTCCCTTGTCTGTGGGACACAGTAAATCAATAGGGCTGAACAGCTAAGTACCACCATGGGGATTTTTTTTCTCATTTGGTTCAACCAGCAAGGGGTTATGATCAGTTAAAACCTTAAATTCAGCCCCCACAAGTAATATTTCAGAGACTCAATAGCCACTTCAGAGCTAAGCATTCTTTCTCTATGGCAACATATAGTCTTTCCCTTTCATGTAGCTTCCTGCTGATATACATGATCGGATGTTCTTCCATCTATTTTCTGAGATAAAACTGCTCCAATGCCATTCTCTGATGCATCGGTTTAAACCTCAAACACTTGGTTGAAGTCAGGGAAGTTCAATACTGAAGCTGTACATAGAATGGGCTTGATATTCCTAAAACCCTTGTCAAAATAGGATCCACTGAACCTTTTTTAAGTTGAATATACTTTATTCATTTTATACCACAGTGATACATCATAACAGGCATACAACTGTCCAACAGTGGTTGCAATAGTTACATGGCATGAAACATTAACAAGGCATATATTACATTTTAAATGTTGTAATATAAAAATTACAGGAATAAACTTACCATAACCATGCCCCAGCCAGCGGACAACTTCTCCCCAATACCTCTTCCTAACCCCTATCTACCCCAACCCCCCACCAGAGCCATATCTATCCACCCCTAAGGTGCATTCCCCACTACTAGGTAACTCTGCTGCCCCATTTTCAATAGTAAAAAGAATAGAGGGCCATCTGTAGTGATGTCTCTAATTTAGAACAACCTAGGGCTCCATGTGCTATGCCCGTATACCATGTTGTCCTCACAACTGCCTTTCCCCACTCACTTTCTCTTCCTACTGGGTTCCCTGGGAAACAGGAGTCAAAGACCAAAGCGTGTACAGCTTCTCCCATCTAGATTTGTACAGGAGGAGCTTACCACGAAGACTTCATAATTGCTTTTTCTACTCTTACGTTATATAGAAGTTTCTTCACCCATTCAAGGTAGGAGATCGCATGTTGGTCCTTCCAATAGCGAAGGACAAACCTCTTGACCGACAGGGATATAATGGCCATATGATGCCGTCTCTCCCTGACAGGGACAGTGGTATAATCTCCTATTACACAAACTTGTGGTGAGAAATGCTTCTGCAGCCCCAGCAATGGGTCAGCCCTTTCCGATGGTTCTCCACAGGCAGGCCACTCTGGGACAATCCCATAATATATGAAGTAGCATCCCTGGTTCCTGTTCACACCTGAAGCATGCTTGATTCTGCATCTTGCCCATTCCATGCAATTTAGCAGGTGTAATAAATGTTATGCAACATATAGAACTGTGTCAATAGTAAGTGATCGTTAGCAGTGTATAGACAGACTGCTTCCCATATTTTATCCCATGGAAAATTATCCTGCAGAAAATTATGTGCCCAATAGCTAGAGTAACCCGATACATCAGGGTTAAGTTTCCATATAGTAATGAAACCAACTGAGATACTGCGTGTGGTTGCTTCACACATGCAAGAAGCTCCTGAAGGGAGCCACTTGCTGCATATTCCATTCACCAGAGCTGAACCAGTTTAACAACATGTGCCTAATTTGAAATACAAAAAGGAGTATTTATTGGAAAGCTGAAAACATGCTAACAGCTCTGGCGTCCTCCTAGTTTACCATTTACCACCAAATCACAAACTTGGGCTTGAGAGTCCGCACACCCTTGGGGCAACAATTTTCCGTCTCCCAGTTTAAAGTTGGGATTACCAAAATGGACTGCGATAGGTCCTGTTGGTTATAGGATCCACTGAACCTTATTCGGCACCACTTTTAGTGAGATCAGTCAAAAGACTGGCAATGGCTGAGAAATTAGAAATAAATCTCGGTAATAACCAGCCAGGCCTAGAAACAGCTCATGTATTTTTGTGTGGTAGGTATAGGCTGTTTGCTACTGTCACCTTTTTCTACCTTGGAGGCTTCACTTGTCCGTTGCATAAAATTAACCCTAGGTATCTTGTCTCAGTCTTTGCTAGGGTACACTTAGCAGGGTTAATGGTCACTCCTGACTCCTTTATTGCTAGCAATACCTGGGACAAGTGTCCAACATGGGATTCTCAGTCAGGGCTGAATTTGACCACATCATCCAAATAAGCCGCACAGTACTCAGTGTGTGATCTTCGTGACAGAGGTGCGACAATATGGCCTGCAGGGCTACAATTGACCCAAGAGGGTTTTTGTGGCCCGCAGGACATATCCACAAGTTGCAGGGTTTTCATTCCTTTCCAGCATTTTCTGAAAGTCTGTAAGTTTCATTACATTACAGAATGCATGATTTCCTGCTTCTGAGTTCCCAAACTGAATGTGTGAACAAGGTGCTTAACTGCTGTAACACGTGCCCACTACCTTCTTTGTTATTTAACAAGTGGTGCACAACTGTATTGCATTCATTTGGTGAACACAATGCAGTACTTGCGTACTTGATAGAGGTACTTGACAGACTTTTGTAAATAAAAGGAAATGTACCTCAGTTCAGATCTTCTTCTCAGTTCCATTGGTTCGATGACAGTTCCACAGAGTAAATGGAACTTTGATTTCTGCATCATATGTGGCATTGGGTATCGGTGGGGTTGCACACTGCCACGTATTCGCGGTCATCTCCAACTGCAACTTATCCAGTTCACCACTGATGCTGCAGCTCTCTCCACTGGTGTGGGGTGGAGGTTACGACACTGCCACCACCGATTTGTCGAGAAGTCATATTACTGATGAGAATCTGAGGCAATTATGAGGCTAGCAACTTCAAAAATAAAACCTGACATTCAAGTTGGTCTCCCATGGGCATTGCAACACTTCACATTAATAATTAAAAACAATCGGTAAGTTCAGCTTTGTTATGGAGACATTTGTAACACTAATGTGTGGTTGATAAGTAGCATCGTAAGTATGCTCCTATTTTTTTTCTTTTGTTTCAGGACTGCACTTGAGGAACTACTTATGTGTGAAAAAGTGACCAGAATAAAGAAATAAATGATAACATGATTTGTTTTAAATTTTTATCTGCAGTATTTTACTGTTTATTTTATTAACAAGTTCATTAAACACCATTCAAATAAAAGAATAAAAAACATATATATGGTTTGTTTTCTTTTCAAAGAGAATGTTTAATTGTTGGTCATGTCGCCATCAACATCACCATTGGCCCTCAGCCAGTGGCCCTCGACACTGACCACAGATCCCAGTCTGACCCCCACCAAAAAAGTTGCACTACTTTCTTAGTATGTGGTCCATAAAACATTGAAAATGTCTGGGGCCCCATGTTGTCCAAAAGCATTGGTGACAAACTGGTATAAACTGATTAAAAGCAAATGTGTTTAATCTTGTGAATCAGATGACAAGGGATTTGTCAATATCCCTTAGTAAGGTGAAGGGTGGAGGTATACTGTGCATTGCCTAGCCTGTCAATGATATCATCTAGTCGAGGCATTGATAGCCATCAAATAGTGATGCATTGTTAAGCCTTCTAAAATCTAGGCATAGACGTAACCCACCCTCTTTGTTGTCAACTATGACCATGGGTGAAGACCATGCACTCTTTGAGGACACAATTATGCCTAACTGCTCCATGTTTCTTGACTTTCTGAATCACCTCATCCATCACCTTCATGGGCAATCTGTAGGGCTCTTTGTGTATGGGCTTGTCTTGCATGACAGTTATGGTGTGCACAATTCAACTGACCCTCCGCCGGGATGTTTGTGAATATGGACTCAAAATCTTGTAATACCCCTGCAAATCTTTCTGTTGCTGAGGCTCCAGTTCAAGGTTTATCTGGATCTCCCCAACTGTCCTAACTGCTCTAGCCCTATAGGCAACCTCCAGCTCTGACTCCCTAACTACAGCATGGATATAAAGGGAGGGGTTAGGCTTCACATGCCATTTCCTAAAGAGGTTCACATGGTACATTTTATGGGGGTCTCATTCCTGGCATACTAAGCTCATCATTCACTGCTCCTGTTTGCCTCAAAATGGCGAAGGGTCTGTTGTTTCTTGAGTAGTTCATTCTCTGTGGAGGAAAGGAGTAACAACACTTTGTCCCCTGACTGAAATGTTTTAGTCTTTAAACCCTGATTGTATCTTTCTTTCTGCGTCTTTCTTCTGTTCTAAGCTGTGGTGTGCCAAGTTGATATACCTTACTAGGCATTTGCATAACTGAGTCATGTACTCTATGATATTAAGATGTCCACCGCCTTCCCTTCTACCCAGTGTTCTTTAATCACATCCAGTGGCCACCTCGGGTTCCTCCCATACAGAAATAAGAAGAGAGAAACCAGTGGATGCTTGAGGATTTCTGTGGCTAAGAGTAACAGAAGAGGTCGTGATCCCAATCTTTACCCTCTTCTTTACATACCTCCTCAACATTCTCTATATCTGATTAACCCTCTCTATGAGGCCATCAGTCTGTGGGTGGTATGGAGAAGTATGCACTGCTACCACACCCAGCAGACAGTACAATTTCTTAGTGGGTGTGCATTAAAATTACTCCCTTATCAGTAAGTATTTCCTGAGTTATTCCCATGTGACTAAATACATTTGCTAGCTTCTCTGCTATCCTTGGGGTGGTGACAGTTCCATGGGGATAGCTTCTAGTGCATGGTAGCATAATCACATATGACTAGCACAAATTGTTTTCCTTGGAGCTCTTTTCCAGGGGACCACTACATTCATGGCTATCCTGCCAAAGGGGTTAGTTGCAATGGGAATGGGTTGTAGTGGTACTTATCCCTTTTCCTGCCTGAGCTACTTTCTGACACTCAGCGCATGCTTTACAATACTCAGCTATGTTCTCATGGACAGAGGGCCTTATAAAACCTGGGTTATATCCCTATTCAGGGTACTATCTCTGTCTGCATGGACTGCTAATAATGTCATGCACCAGATACATGATCTGGGAGCAGAATGTTTCTGGAACCATTAGTTGATCTACTGCCTCTCCAGTTCTGGGGTTAGTGCATTCTCTGTACAGTAATCCCTGTTTTACAACAAACTGAGGGGCACTTTTCTACTCCTTCCCCACCTCTGAAAAAAAGCTGCTAGTGAAGGGTTTGCTTTTGCTCATGCTACATATCACATTTAAAAGTGTGACCAAAGTCTGGCTATACACCAGCATGAGTACCAATCCAGTCCTTATTTAGCTTCCTCTTCTCCACCTTAGTTTCTGCCCTTGCCAGAATCCTCAAAAACATCATCATCAAATGGGAACACAGATGGTAAATCTACCTGCCTCACTTGAGCTCTGGTGGTTGCTTGTAACTACTCAAAGTCCTGAGTAGCATGACAATGTATAAATGAAGCAAAGTCTGGGTGATCATGCCCAATAACAATTGGCATGGGTAGGTGAGGTACCAACCCTACTTCTACCTCATGTGTCTTTTCTTGAGTAGTCATTTGTATGGTGGCTGTAAGGGTAGCAATGGGTATCACCATGCACACAGATCACTGCTGTATCTGGCCCTTTATTATTCTCAGTCACCAGATATGTTTGCACAAGAGTCGATGCCCCCTGAATCAATCAGTCCTATCATCTACTGTGATCCAATCTGCACAGTAGCCATAAAGTGGCCCCAGTTCATTAAGGCTAGGTGAGCTGTCTCTTGCTGTCTCTTTCTTTATATTAGGACAGTTTCTTACATAATGTCCCTTCTTTTGGCACCATGACATACAATCTCTGCTATTGAATTCCGTCCCCCTGCCGCCACTCTTGTTTCACTTGGGCTGGATTTGACAGTTTATAAGAAGAGGGTTCCTTACAGGATTGTTGGTGGTTGTAGCTGCTGATGTCCCTTGGAACCCTCTGGGTTTTGGATGGTTGGGCTGCCAGGAAGTCTTCTGCCAATGTGATGGTTTTATTAGTGGAATCAGGCTTATGCTACTGAACCCAAAGTTGTACATCCTGGGGTAAAACTTTAATAAACTGTTCAACAATTACGACTCCAGAAATTGGTCCTTGCTCTTGTTATCTGGCTGCAACCATTTGTAGCAGAGCTCCTTGAGATGAGCATAAGTTTCTTGGGGGTATCCAGTGACTGCATTTTAAGAAACCTAAACCTGGTGATAGGTTTCAGTGTTTATATCACAGAGTCTGAGGATCTCCTGCTTCACACGGTCATAGTCCTCTGCCTCTCATGAGTCCATGTGGCTATAAACCAACTGGGCACTGCCTTTCAGGTGCGATGCCAGTCGAACAAACCCATTGTTCCCTGGGCCTTGCGCATGTTCAAGCAATCCTCTCAAAAGTTGTGAGGTACACTTCAATGTCATCGATAGCATGCAAGACCTCATGGTATCCACCCATTTGGCATCTTGCCATCTCAGCTTAATGTCTCTATCTCTTTCCATCTGAACCTGTTTTATGCAGAGCCATTTCAACAACTCCCTATGTCCTCAGGTGGAGCATCTTCAAGAAGAGGTAGTTCCTTTGATTCTTCCTTGTCCCTTGCATCTCTGCATCTTCAGACTTGGCCTTCCTCAAGCTCCCAGGTCCAGTCCAGGCAGTAGCTTCTCTAATCGGTCAGCCATGGTTCTGGTCAGAACTCCATGGACTTTATTCTCCAGGTTCTCCTCTGGCGACTCCTGGTGCATCAGTCTGCCTAGGATATATGAGCATTATACACTGAAAATATCCCCTAGCCCAGTCCAGATGTTCCCAGCAAGTTATCCCACTTCTAACACCAAGTCTGTGGAGGGGTTGTGAGATAACAAATGGACCAGACACAGAACTTCAGATTCAACACGCAACTTCTGTGTGATGTTTATTTAAAACACAGGGGATAACCTTAAGCAATGGCATATCCTTCTTCAATACATCAATTTGCAGCAACAGACTATGCATGTCCTTCCTCTGCACTTAGTAAGCACCTACTGACACACTGATCTATCTCTTCAGTGGAAATTATTTTTATTCCTATGATGGTCTTGTGTGTTTGGGTGATGGGGAGCTCAAAAAGAAAAAACCCAAACAAGCTAAAGACAAAGAACCCCAGTGCAGAGGTACTGTAGCAAGGGTCACCCCAAAGGGCATTGGCAATAAAGCCAAGTTTCAAAGAAACACAACATCACTCATACCCCAATATGCAAAGCAACATGGAATGTATATGCAAATCACATGACATTTTAGGCTGGTTCAGCTTAAAGCAGGAATGCATGGTGCCAAAGGGCCTCTCAAACAATCTGTAATTTATATGCATTTTAAGTAACACAACGGGGTTTTCCGATTTCTTAGCCTGGTATTTTTTTTTTTTTGTCTTATTTCTTGCTCTTCGTGCTCCATGGCAGCCACTTTTCAGGCTTACTAAGGCTAACCTCCAACCCATCTATCCTCTGAGACTCTGCTCAAATCACAGCCAGCCCCCAGGGTAACACGGTAACCCTATGTCGAATGGGTCCCCTCCTCTGAGGGGAAAGCATCAGCTGGCGGAGCCAACCAGTGCAACACTTGACCCTAAGGGTGCTGCTGAAGTGGAGAGCTTGGCAGGACCTAGATGGCTTCAGAGAGCCAGGTAGCTGTCATCTGGCTGCCATGAAGCAGCATTTTCACTTTTTTCAAGTTGATCCCTCCTGCATGTATGTCTGGCAATGCTCCCTGGTCTCCACCAGAAGCCACTGCAGCACGATGACAATCCACTACCCACTCCAGGAGAGGACAGCAGTCCTATGGATGCTCGATCCTCTCCCACCCCTGCCAGCCCCTCGACGTCCCAAGTCCATTCCCAAACCTGGTCACCGTGTGGGCCCAGGTAAGGCACCAGCACCTCAACCCTCTGCACCACTGGACTGGCAACTTAATTTTTATAATACAATCCTCTAGTAACTTTTACCTTTATCAAAAACATCTAGTGCCGTGGTATTTTCAACATTTACAGATTTCATACATGTAAGGTATATACATCAAGGTATTTTGTGACATGGTGCTATTGCATACTAAATCCAACAATGAGGAACACAGCCTGTTGTTTTACATCAGCTCAGAGGTTACCACAATAACCTCCCTGTACAAAGACCTGAGAGGGAAAATAAAATTAAAGAGGACACTATAGCATAGTCAGGAAAGGGAGGGGCGCCATAGGTGGCCAACTTTAAGGACTTGAAATTGTAAAGGATAAATTAGGCTAAGAATAGAAGGACTGTGGCAACAGATTTAAGAAAAGGTCAGTCCTCAAGAGGGACAGGATCTCCCTGTCACAAGGAGGTACATGTTTGTTGCATGTAACCACATTGCAATGCAGTTACAGTGTAGTTATATGTAGTTATACTTTAATGACAGTGTAGTTAAGGAAACTTAAAATAAAGTGTTGCCAAAAATGTATGTTCTCCCAAATCCTTCATGGAGTTCTCTTCCTTTCTCTGCCCTTCCTGTCAGGTTTCAGGAGAAACCACTCTACTGCCTCCTTGCTCTTCCACTTCTTTGACTCTGCACTAAAGGAAAAGAATCAATACCTTGATTACTATCTCAGTCATTACCAAGCTTGCCAAGATGTTTGACACTGCTGCATGCCCGTTCCTAGTTGATTTGCTTGCTAGGGCTGGCTTCTTTGAACTTTTTATTTATTTAGTTTTTGTTGACCAGGAAGGAAGACTGGACAATTTTTGCCTATTTCAGCCTCTCGTCCTTGGGGAGGGATACAGATGGATGCCAACTGAAACTGAACCAGATTTTAGCTGTTGGTGGTATTTTTTAGTGAATGAGGGAAATTTGGCCAGGACACCAGGCAAATTTCCCTACTCTTCTGGTGGGGACCCTGACGCTGTGACTGGTGGTCATTCTGCAGCAGGATCTGTGGTGGAAGGTCTGCAGGACAGGGCTATGATGGCCAGGAGTCAGATGAAATGGAAGTTCCTAAGGAGTAGGGATCCACTGTGGAGGCGGCTGGGTTGCACCTGTTGGGTGGCCAGCATATCGCCCGAGACAGTGGTCCCTCTACATTGAATATGATGCAGCCTTTAAGTTTAGCAGAGAAGCGTCGCTGCTTAGAGGAGGAGTTGTTGCATGTGAGTGAGCTGCTGTGCTAAGGAAGGGCAGAAGAAAATTTGGAAGAGGATCAAAAATGGAGGCGGATGCCACTTTCCAGTGCTGCTTATGTCAGAAGGTAAGCTAAAATTTCATGCGTCTACGGAAAAGGCTATGGCAGTCCCGATTTCATCGGGTGAGGCCTGGGGAGACATTGTGGATGCTACCTGGTCCGGATAGGGCCCTGCATGATGTGGGTGGATCCCTATGTCGGACGGCCAGTAGAAACCAGCGGAGGTGATTGCGGGTGCAGCTGATGGACCGCCTGTTGAGCTAAGTAATGTTTCTTCTGATTTGCCTTACAACCAGGGGAGCAGGTGTTGGTACATTTCCCTAGAGACTCCCCTTGATGTCCCAGAGGATGGGGTGAATACTGGGGATAGTGCTGCAGAGCAGCCCCAGCTTCAGAGGCTCAAGCTAGGCCCATGTATGCTAGCCACTTTCAACAGACTGTGAAACAGGCTAAATGGCGTAATGCCATTAGATTACATTATGTGGGGCCTTGGGATAACCCCTGATCATTTTTTGTGGGGAAGGTTCTGCTTAAGCAGAGTATGGGGTTTTCTCCAGCAGAGGTTTATGCCCTTATTCATGTTCAAGGGGAATTCAGCTTTAATATAAACTGCATTCCCTGCTTTATTGGAAACTTCCTGGTGTCGGTACCTGAATTTGAAAACCAATCCTCTGGTCTAATTTCATTGTATTTCCCTCACAAAGCAACTTTTCAAGTGATAACCATCCTGTTTCAGAACGAAGGGTCAATGTTGTTGACATTTTGCACTGGCTGGGAAAAAGTGTGACATTCAAGGCAATCCTGTCCCTGTTTTGGATGATCAAGGTTTTGGAATGGGGCTGGAAATTTCAGGTCAAATTGCATGTTACTGATACTGATCTTATCCATCTCCTAACTGCTTTTTCTAGGGAGGGATAAAGGTTTTCTTTTTACCCAGGTCAGCCCAAGGTTTGTTTTAAGTGTGGTTCCAAGAGGCATATTAGCACCACCTGTGATGTCCTTAAATGCATTCACTGTGGGAAATGGGACACCCTAGTGCTCACTGCTTCCAACAGGCAAGTGCAATCTCTGCGATGAGATTGGCCATGCTTTTGGATCATGCCCGTGGCTGCTCAGAACATGGAGGGAGGCTGTTTTGGGAAGGTATCGAAATGCAGCCCCTAGTGGGGAACAGCTGGTGGAACCTCGGGCTTTCAAGGCTGGAATGGCCCTTGGCCCTGATGCTGTCCCATGTCTCATGTCCCTGACACCTAGGCTTGCTGTAGCAGGTGGTTTGGCAGATTCTAGTGAGCCCCCCAGTCCCGCTGTCCACTAGAGAGGATTTTACTGTTGTAATTGGGAAGAAGGGCAGGCAGGCAAAGGGAAGTCTAAGCTGACAAAGAAATCTACTCCCTCAGCCTCTTCTGTTCCTCTGGCAGACCCTAATCCATATGAGGTTTTGTGGTGACACAGTGGGTGTGGATGAGGCAGCATCTCTCTGCAACCTGTCTCACATATTCTTCTGGAGGGTCAGGCTGAACAAATACCTTAGTATTGCATATAGTGGAGGTGACAAGAGCCTCGAGTAAGGTGAAGTGAGGTTTCTGGGTTGACTGATGGCTCCTTTTCTATTTTGGTGGTGTCCTTAAATGCTAACAGCATTAAATCCTCAGTTAAGTGGCATAACACCTTTTTCCAGTTTGTACACGAGAACTTGATTGTGTCTTTTTCAAGATATTCGATTACACTCTCCGAAGAATTGTCTGCAGTTACTGCAGGATGATTATGGGGACTGTTTTCATCACAGGGGCAGGATCTATGCAGTGGGTTGGATCTGTTTTTTCTGTCTCATGTACAGGTAGTACATCACATAGAGATAATGTAAGGTAGAGCTTTACTCCTAGATATAAAATGGGAGATACCCTTATTTGATTAATTAATTTATGCTCCCCAAAATAAGTTTGATAGAGTTGCTTTATTTAAGTCCATTTTTCCCTTTTGTACACTTCTTCTTCTCTTATTCTAGGGAGTGATTTTAATTGCACCTCACCTCCCAATCCCTGGCTGATGGGGGAAGAAGGTCTCATTGTGATGCATCATGCTTGGTACAGGTTACATGGGATGCTGGGTTGGTGGATGCTTTGGTCTTCAGCTAATGCTAATAATAATACCTATTTTTGTGGTCCTAGGCCTACAGGATTGATTACTTTTTCTTTCCCTGAATTGCTTATTCAATCTCAAGAGTTGTGATGTAGCTACTTCTGATCATTTACTGCTGAAGCTTGTTTTAGGGATGCCTGAGGCCCAGAGGGGACTGGTATCTGGAAATTAAATGTTACTTTGTTGGACATCCCCAACATAAGAAGGGTTGCATTCTCTTTTGATTGCCCACCAGTCTGTTTTCTTTCTCTGTGATAATGTGAATGAGTGGTGGGAGGACACAAAAGTCAATATAAGGGTGTATTTTCAAAAGTGGGTCGCATTAATGGGAAGCAGCGACATAAGGAAATGCAGTATTTGAGATAGCGATCGCTTTTTGGTCCGTCTGCTAACAGAGGGGTTCTGGTGTCAGGATACCATTAGGAGTTAAAGGTGGAACTAGCCAGTCTACATTTGAAAGTTTTAGTGAGATAGAAAAGAAGCATAAGTATGGGATTTTTGGGTCAAGGGTTACTTTGCCATTTGATCGTCTAGTTTTAAGGACATAAGTATGATGTATTTAAATACTGCCTGGAGAGACAGGGTTACTTCGAATGTTGGCATTTTGTCCGAAATCCATACTTATGCTTCCAAGACTTTTATGAGTACTCCCTTCACTTGATTCTATGCATTCTTGGTTGATGGGTTGTCAGTTACCTCAGTTGGCTCCAGGTTTGGGAAGCTCTCTTATTGCACTAATATCTTGGAGGAACTCAGGTTGGTTATCTGGGCCTTAAGGCAGAGACTGCCCTGATTCTGACAGAGCTACCTCATGAAGTGTACAAAGACATCTGGGAAGTTTTGGAGGTAGAATTGGGTGAGGTACTAATGTGGGTTGCAGTCTGGGAATCTCCTGAGAGTATGTTACGGGTTTATTGTTACTGATTTATAAAAAGGAAAAGGGTGATTTGGATAATTGAGAACCTTGACACTACTTAATACGGATTATAAAATTTAATGAAGGTTCTGGGAAGAGGTTACATTGGGTTTTGGACAATTTGTACATCCCTCTCAATTTACTGGTGTCCCAAAGAGGCTGGTTCAGCATGCTCTTATCCTACTCAGGAAGATTTTGCAGAAAGGAACCTCACAGGAGGTTTTGGTCATCTTGCTTGCTTAGATCAGAATAAAGCCTTCGATCATATAGAGTATGCATATCTTTGGGAGGTAATGCTAGGTATGGGTTCCTTTGACATTTATAGCATGGTTAAAACGTGTTATAGGAATATTAGTTTTACTGCCTAGTATAAATGGCTGGACAGGGCGTAGGATACTGGTGCATGGGGGTATATCAAGGCTGTTCTCTAAGCCCTTTGTTATATGTGCTGTCATTGGAACCCTTACTTTATGCCCTGAATACGACACCACGGATTACAGGTCTATCTGTTGGTTGTGAGGATGTCTCAGTTGTGACAGTAGCGCACGTAGATGATTTGGTGTTGGTTCTGGCTGGTAGTTCTTCTGCCAAGGAAGCCCTTATGATATTTGAACCTTTTCTGGTATTTCTGGTTCTACTATCAATACATTAAAGAGTGGAATATTACCGTTGGGATACAATGCTGCTGATGTTGCCTTAATCTGGCATATCCTATTGATTTTGGTTATAGAAGAATTCTAGGTGTTTATTTGGGTGGGCCAGATGCTCCTAAATATAACTGGGAAAACAGTTGTTGGTGGCTAGAGATAGGGTGGCACGTTGGAATAGAGGTCAGATGTCAAAGGCAAAGCACATTTATCTTATTAAAACTTTTTGTTACCCTATTTTTTGTTTTTAGCAGCGGTGTACCTCCCCCACTTTCCTTGGAGACTTCTTTGTAGGCTGTGTTTTACTCTTGCTTGTGGGTTAGTAGACTGAACCCGTGAAAAGGTATTACTTTTTACCTATTGGTGAAGGTGGTTTAGGAATGCTGAACCTGGTGGGGTTTTTTATGTTACATTTCTTTCCTATAATTTGACTCCCTGTTAAAGGGGAATCTAAGGTATGGTCCCCATGGGTGGGTGATGTTATTGGTCAGTTAATTGACAAGTGGGATCTTTCTGAATTTTTGGCCTGCCAAACTAGGGTGTCTCAGCTTCCTAGTCATTTTAAGGGTTTGTTTGGGAAATTGAAGGCTTGGCTGGTAATAAACAGGCCATTTGTATGTATTCTCGAAGCAATTGTATTCTGGTGTGGTGAGATTTTTTATGCTGATCCATGGTTTCTAGACTTGCCTATAGCGGATCAACATTCTAAGTTAAGTTATTGTCCAGCAGGAGAGTCCCTAAATACTTATGGAACATTTTGTGGCTCTGCTTGCAAAAAACTGGGTGTGTAAGGAATTTAAAGCATAAAGAACTAGCAGAGAGATCCTATCCCAGGGAGGAGACATGTTTGGGCATTGTTGAATCTTTATCACATTTTTTACTGATTGTCCCTTTGCTGTGTCCTTTGGTCTGTTTTTCATGCTACCTGGCCATTGAACCTTTTCAGAGACAGTCTACAGGTATTTGGACTGAGGAGTGTTGACCGCCTCATGGGTGATTTATGATAATATTACCATAAGACTTTTGATGGGATTTATAGGTTATCAGCTCTTCCTGGCACTTTGTAGTTTAACACTTAGGAAACAGCTGAAATCAGAAAGTCAGATTGTGCAAAACATTAAAAGAGATGTCATTAGGTGGCAGATGTTGGAAAGGGAAAGGGTACACCTGACCTTTACAGGTTGTGGTGGAGAAAGATGTCTTGTCTAGATACAGGTTGAGGTATTTGATCACTTCCTTATGGCATTATTTTTCCTGGCGGTTTAGACCAGGGGAGCCTGTCTCACTACTAGGGAGGCTGGGGAGGGATGGGTCTGTGCCTCTGTTGCTTCTGTGCAGGGTCGTGGGTGGGGATCATTGATTTTGGGTTTCTAGTGGTTACTATTTTAGTATGAGGATGCTATTTGGTTTTCTGTGAATTGCACTTCTGGGATGATTTTTACTTTAATCAAGATCATTTCTACTTCTACTTCTGTATATATGCTGCACTGCTTATACTTTTGATTCTAATTGATGTGGTGAACATTCTTCTCTTTAGTGAGGGAGGGGATCTGTTTAGATGTGCTTTAGGTTATTATTATTTTCTTTTCTAACAATGTATGCATTTACTGCTTCATTGGTTTTCTTCTGATTTGTATTTTTACCTTTGTGTGAATTCGTATTGTTTGCCTTTGTTTGATTTTTAGTTTATAATGAAAAATTCCCTACTCTTTAGGCAGGTGGCGCTGTCCATTTGTCTGCAGGGATGGAGGTCCTCATTCAGCTTCAGAACACCAGAGGAGGAGGTTGTGCTGCTATTGCTGATCCAGAGCTCTTGCAGAACCTCAGAAGGAAATACTGAAAATGAGATGGTTCAAGAAATGACTTTGGATATAGAGGCAGTGACTGATCAAGATGTTTTGGAAGTCTGATTTATGGAAACAGACAAGGAATTACAAACAGAATTAGAAAAGAAAAGAAAAAGGCACTTACTGAACCTGATATCAGTAGCTGAACAAGATTTTCAGTCTTGCAGACAAAAATTGGAAGAAGAAAAGAAAAAGGAAAAGATCTATGGCAAGTCTGGATGCATCAGGTAATAAAGGAATTCTATATATTCTGATAATCTTATTTTAATGATTCTATGGGGAGCACAATGGTTTCCCAAGACCCTGATGGGACTGTCTTAGCAGAAAATAATTTAAAAGATTCTTCCGGATTCTTGGGCTCCTGAAGATGCCCTTTCAAAAGCAGGATGAATTAAAACAGAATAAAGTATGTGTGCCTGATCCTAACATCCCTCTTCCTAGTTCCCCAAATTATCATTCACCCATTAAAACAGGACAAAAGGGTTTAGAACTACTATTACCTGGACAGATTCACAAAAATTTTGAAGTCCCAACTTATAGGAACTGCGATTGTGCCACCTAGAAGTGAGGCTTCAGATTTGGCTACTGCACCAGACGCCTCCCAGACATCAAATGAACATCAAAGGATGGAAGATAGTTTGAATCCAGTAAGCACCCCAGCTACTGCAGGATCTTTGCAATCACAAACCAAGTCTTATTCAGAGATTGTCAGCATAAATAAGAACTCGGGGTAAAAGGTAAGCCAAGAAAATGGCTGTTCAGATGATCCTCCTTCTTTGAGGATGCAGCAACCTAAGATCTTATGCAGGTCTCTTTCACAAACCTGCTGAAGTGGCTAAATGCTGGTTCCTGGTCCAGCTGAGTACACAGGCCCAGCACCCATTGTCTGGGATAGACCTTGGTGGAAACATTTACTGCTGGATTCTATGGGTTATACCCCAGCAGAAGTACATGTGTTTATACACCCCAAGTGATCATATCTATGATGTGAGTTTTTGTACAGCTATGTCACCGATAAATTTTGGAAACTTTATTATGATGTAAAACACACTGAAGTTTGGAAAGATTTTACTGCTATACCAATCACAAAACTTACAATAAAAACAGTAACTATATTATTCCGGAACGAAGGGTGAAATTGGATAACATAATATTTTGGTTAGAAAAAAATGCACAGTATTTGATACTCCACGTCAGATTATAGATGATAATGGATTTTGGACAGGAGGTTGGATGGATTGGGTCCAACTACAACAAACTGATTCTGGAATTCAACATTTACCAGTTCTTTTTTCTGGGTCTAGATAGAGGATTTTGTTTTACACAGGGCAGCGAAGCTGCTACAAGTGTGGTTCTCTTTCACATTTAAACATTGATAGTGACCAAATTAAATGTTTTAGATGTGGGATGTTAGGGCATTCTATAGTAATTGACAGCTTCTCCCAAATGCAATCTTTGCGGAGAAGATGAACATTCATTTCAGACTGCCCCTAGGCCACCCAAAGCCCAGACAATTTATCTGGCCATGATTTTTTCTTAAAAAGCAAGGAGATCTTTTGTAATACTTCTTATTCTGAGCAGGACTCTGTTCCTCGCAGTGGAAAATGAGGTAGAGGTGTGGCAGTTCTATGAGGTCACAGCCCTTGACACACGAGACTCAACCTTTCCTATATCAAAGGTTCTTCCTGACCCTCTAGACTTAGGTCCAGACATGATATCACTAGTATCTCAAAAGGAGCAAATTGTTTTCAAGGAAACCCATTCGATTCCACAGGGTTCTCCCAATGCCCCAGTAAAATGCCTGAAGAAATTTCCTTAGAGCCAAGTAGCTATGTTATTATAGTTACCTCTAATCAGCACAGTATACCAGTTTCAGAAGGTCTTTAAAACTCCATCTCTAATAAACAAGCAACAATTACCTTCAGAGGTACCCTTTCCCTTTAACTTTGTCAAACTGCTTTCCCTTTTTCACCTGGGCAGATTTAGTAGATGAGGAAGTTCCTATGGAGGAGGAAGATCAGTTTATTCTCGTCGAGCTACCTTCCCAAGGAATATCTGTATCCCCAGTAAGTATAGATCATCTCAGAGGTACTGTAAAGAGTGATGAGATCTAGTGGTAAACAAATTCACCCTCCCTGAACAGTACAATCTGAGAATTGTGAGCTTAAATGTAAACAGTATTAAGTCAATACAGAAACGAATCACTACTTTTGGGGTGTTACAACAATTAGATTATGATGTAATTTTCTTACAAGATACACGATTGCATACTTTGGGAAGTCACTCAAGCCTCTGAGATTGGTATGGGGATCCTCCTTTGGTCGATAAGAGAAGACCAATGTTGTGGAATAGGTTTTTGTTTTAAGTCTCATAGTATATTAGTTTCTAGATTAGTGGACATCGATCCAGACCACGCATTTTGATAGATGTGGTGATTGGTGGTATATCTTGCCAACTGATTACATTGTATGGGCCTCAGACTAAGGCTTCATGGATAGAACTATTGACCAAAGTTCAACCATACCTATTTACATCTCAACAGATATTCTTTGGAGGAGATTTTAACATTAATTTCCACCCATAAGAGGGAGCAGGAAGCAATACTGCAATAAAGCATTTCTCAAAAATCATACAGACAGTGGGGTTGAAGGATGTTCATAATAGTGGAAGGGCCGAGCTAAACCTACCTTTTTAAAGGAAAGCTGTCATCCCGTGATAGATTTTTATTTACCCATCAATCACGGGCAACTATCAAAACTATGAATACACCAGTGGAGACTTCAGACCATTCTTTGATAGGCCTTGAAGTCTCCTCTTCATTTCCTAGAATCTCAAGAAAAGGGTATGGCATCTGAATACTTCTATGTTGACACAACCTATTATATTAAAAACATAAAGGTTCTGATAGGAGACAAGCTATCTACTTTAATTCTGTATGCTGATTTAGTGCTGTGGTGGGAGGATTTTAAAATTTGCTTACAAAGGTTTTTCAAGCTCAAGGTGTACAAGTAGTACTAAATAGAATAAATATTTACAGCTTCAGTAAAAATTAGGAGATTTATTAACTTGTCAGTCGATGGGAATTAATGATTCTAGGGATGAAATTAGAGAAATAAAAGCAGATATGTCACAATATCAATATGATAGATTAATGTCTACAAAGAGAACAGCAGTTTGGTAGAAAAGAGACTGCAGAGCAGGTCAATCCATTTATTGCATGTCAGAAACATCGAGAACGTATGAAATGTAATGGTCTAATGTCATAATCTGGTTTAGAGGCTACTGATAACAGTGGTATTATGAGAATTATAAATTCCTATGTTTCAGGACAATTTAGTACACCTGTTTTAGATTCAGGGTTTATGGCCAACTGTTGCAAGCTGCGGATCCCCGCAGCTTTCTATGTATTGGAGCAATTTTTTAACAAAGCCATTTTCCCGTTTAGAATTACAAATAGTTATAACTTCCTTAAAATAATATTTCACCAGGTTCGATGGATTTCCAAATTAAATTTATAAAAATATTATGGGATATTTTACCACTGGAATTACTGAATTTATACATTTTTTTAACTGAAATGATACTACCTACCTCTATGTATGAGGGATTAATGATTTTCTTTTAAATCTGGAAACTGGAATAAGATCGAAATTGGAGACCATTAACTTTATTAAATACTGACTTTAAGATTTTTTCCAAATCATTAGGGAATAGGCTTGGGGCTGTAATGCTCCAGAATTAATTGTTTCAATACAACATTGTTCAGTATCTGGACGAAGCATTACAGGAGTTTTAATTTTATTGAGAGAATTAATGGTACAGTATAAAGACAAGAACAAGGTTTCAGACATGATTAGATATTTGGTTAGCTTAGATCAGGCAAAGGCCTTTGACGAAGTGTCACGTGTATTTATGGACATGTTTGGAAGCATATGGAATCCCACCACTTTTATTCAGTGGCTTAAACTATGTTATTCACTAGCATATGTAAAACCTTTGAGAATGGATGGTTGGGTACAAACATCAAATATGTAGAGGTATGTCAAGGATGCCCATTAAGCCCCTTTGCTCTATGTGTTTGCTCTAGACCCTATATGAAGAATATTAATTAGATATCCAGGAATTAAGCTTGTGCTAGGTTCTCTGGGTAAACACTGTAAAGTGTTAACTTATGCTGACGATTTATGTGTGATAGTTTCAGATGAAGAATCTATATGTGTTGCTTATAATTTGATTCAGGTATTAGGGAGTATTACAGGAGCTCTTTTAAATGATAAAAAAATAGTTTTATGTTTAAATGGATTTCCATTAAGTGCTAGTGAAATAGTGGGGTTTCAGTGGCTATGACACCTTGCAAAATATTAGGTATATACTTTGGGGTTTTGAGTTGACCTTATATAATTGGACTATTGTACTAGAAAAGGAAAACAAATGGTGGCTAATTGAAACAAATGTAAGATGTCTCAAACTTAAGCTTATATATTGTATTAATACATTCCTTATCCCTACTTTTTATTTGTCAGTGCAATATTTCTTTTACCTAAATTGTTGGAAGTTACATTGATGTTTTTTTTTTTGTGATTTTGGGGTAGCCGTCTTAACCCTATAAAAGAACGGTTTATATAAACCCATTGCTGAGGGTGGAGGTAATATGATACACCCTTTAGTTTTTATTTTACAGTATTTCTTTATAACAATTTGGTCCCGATAATGAGGAAAACAGAGCAATTATGGGAAGACTGGGACTGATTACTCTGAGAGGGTGCTTTCAGAATGGGAAAGGAGCTATTTCTACAAAAAATAAACGTCAACCATGATTGGGATGGATTGGGTAAGAGTATTTGATAAAATTAAGAATTGGAAAGTGAAATATGAGATGGTCCTATGATCTTCTAGGAAAATAGCTTACAGGAAGATGATTTTAGACAATTTTTCAGAGTTCCTTTTCTGGATTTACAATTAAAGAACAAATAAGTATTTCAGAATATATTACTGAAAACGTCTTCTTGAGAAACTATGGGACACTATATGGTTGGGGATCCATGGACGAGTTAATGTAAAGGAAATCAATAACATTAAACTATACCAGAAAGATATTGTCCTAGGGTAGGATGTATAATGAAAATTGAAACTATGGACCATCTCTGTTTCCACTGTCCATTTGCAATGCTGTTTTGGGATGGGGTGAAAGAAAGATGGAAAGGGGTAATAATACTCCCCAGTAGAGCTGTGTTATATTATGGGATTTGTATCAGTGTAGCTACAATGGAGATATTGGTACTTTTATTTATTTATTTATTTAATTCACAAGTCGGATTTACAAACCTTTGAGTCAAAGACTCATTTACAAAGGCACCCGTCACAGGGAGGGAAACAACATATTCGTGAAGCAAGACAGTGGAGAACAATACATGTGAGATACAAAAGCATACAAAGCAAGGCATTTCAGTGAGCAAATAGGTGAGATACAGAAGAGCATACAAAACTAAGCTACTTAGTGTCCCAGTGGAGCATGCAGGTTACAATTCGTGGTATACAGACTACAACAAGGTATTGTGGGTGAGCTAGCACATACGTAACACTATAAGAGACAGATTGGTTCAGAATGGCACTTTGAAAGCCCTATAATGGGCATTTATAGCTCCAATTGTCAATGAGGTGTTCTGTAGGGCAATTTTGAAGGGGCCAATTTTTGGGATGTTTGTAATGTGCATGGGGAGGGAGTTATACAAGAGGTGCTGTGGTGAAAAGACCTTTGGGCTAGGCGAGGTCCTAGCTCTAGGCACCTGGAAGGTGGCTGGTAGTATTGAGTGGTGATGACCAGGTGGAGGCCTGTTGAAGTGGTGTAGTGACTTTGGGGGCAGCGCCCAAGAAGAGCCTTTTGCCAGTATACAGGTGTGTGTATTGCAGGCGTTTTCAAACGTGAGTATGTTAGAGGTGAGTAGAGCTGGTATGTGAGTTCTGCTGGGGCACCAGTCAGGAGCCTGCAGGCTTTGTTGATAGAGGTCTGGACTTTGTGAGGTCAGTCTGGTCAGCAGCTGCATAGGTAGGAAGCCAGTAATCAACCAAAGACAGGATGGAGGAAGTGATAGCTAGCTGTAGGCAAACTCAGGGAGGCAGTCTTGTGGTGGTACAAGGTCAAACTGCATTCATGGCAGTGGATAAAGAGTTAAGATGGCATGGGAAGGCGAATCTAAGTCAAGGTGATGCCCAGGTATTTGTATGTTGGTACCTGTTCAAGGAGGTGGAGGTGCTGGGAATGATGCGAAGGGAGCATTTCTGGAGTTACTTTGGCAGTGTGCAAAATCATAGATTTTGTCTTCTTGAGGTTCAGAACCAGGCGATGGTCGAGGAACCACTTTTCAGCTTGGCTGAAGGTGAGTTGCAGGAGCTCTGGAGTGTGAGTGGGTGGGGTGAGGTGGCGAGGACTGCGTTGTTGGTGTATAGAAGCATTTTGCTGTGCAGGAGCTGGGGAGGGTGTTTAAAAGAGACTGAACAGTGTGGGGCCCAGGATGAAGCCTTGAGGGACCCCGGAGCATACAGGTAGGGCAGTTGATAGGATACCATTTAATTTGACCCATTGGGATCTATCTTGAGGTAGCTGGTGAACCAGGCCAGAGGGCCAGATGAGAAGCCCAGCTGACAGAGGAGTCAAGCATTAGTGGATGATACACCATGTCAAAGGCCTTGGATATGTCAATGAACACTGTCCAGCGATCTCCCAGCATCAAAGCGCATGAGTGTATTTGGTGGGAGAACTCCAATAGGGCTGTGAGGTGGTGCTGTGACCAGGGCAGAGGCCATGCTGCTCTGGGCATAGTATGTTGTACTCTGACAGGTAATCCATGAGTTGGGTGGATACTATTTTTCCAGAGCTTTGGGGAGGATGGAGATGATCTGTAATCGTTTGGTAATGTCGGTCACCATTTTTATGGATAGGGTAATTCAGCCAGTTTCCATGCACTCAGGAACTGGTCGAGGCATGGGATCGGTTAAGAAGGTCAGTGAGGGGGCTAACATGACATCAAGTGTTAGATGGAGTATCCTGAATCAAGGGGTCACAGCTCTGGCGGTGGAGGAGAGGGCTTTTAGGAGGATTGGCTTGGTGTCATGGGAGAGATGGTCTTGAAGAGAAATGGGGTCAGGAAATAGCTGGGCAGTTTGGACGCCTGGATAGGGTCAAAGAAGTGGGCAGGAAGGACTGCACTTAGGTCAGAAAATGTTGAGTTGAGGCAGTCAGCAACAAGTGGTAGGTCAGTACTAATTGTGCCGTTAATAACCATCTGAGAAGGGAGAGCAGGTCTTCCATTAAGCTCCTTTATGTTATCCCAGAAAGCCCAGGCAGAGCCCCAGGATGAGGTCAAGGCGGTTTGATAGTAACTTGCCTTGGCTTGTCTTATGGCCCAGGTGCATTGGTTGCGAGCAGCATTATACTTGCCTGTCAGCTAACCTGCCAGACTCAACAGCAATGTGCCACAGGTTATCCCGTTGCTTCAGTTGCTGGATCAGAGAGGGAATCAGGCAGCATTGTGTTTTTGGAGCGGTGTTGGTGGCAGGGCGAAGATGTCACAGGCCTTGCAGAAGGCACTGGTGAGGAGGCTAGAGCAGTATCTATATCTGTTGTGAGGGAGATAGGGGACCAGTCGAGCTGGGCAAGTGCTACTTTAACTGTTAAAGGCCACCGGGGTGGAAGCAACGGCCAGGAGATGGTTTTGTATGCAGGATTGAGCATGGGGAGGACCAGAAGCAGAGAGTTGGTGGAGTCACTAAGGAGTTGGCTAGGATGTTGACAGACTTGATTTTGTGTGGGTGGTTAGAGAACTGTATCTAGGAGGGAGCTGGTCCCACTTGATTGGTTAAATCTGGGGCCAAGACACTAATTGAGAGAGGTCAAGGGCTGTGAAGTTGTCCTTAATGTGTGTTGTAGTGGAGCCAAGCCAGTTTATGTTGAGGTCTCCTAGGATGAGCTGTTCAGCCTTGTGTGGCAGGGTGAGAGATAGTCAGTGAGAGAGGGCTAGCTAGACTTTGTGCCCATGGGGGTATGTAGGTGGTTGTGAGAGGTACAGAGGCCACGGCCTAGGTCAGGGGTGATTTTTAAGGTGATGGCTTGGGCCCCATGGTCGAGTCTGGGGTAGTAGTGACGTACCAGGAGGAGTCACGAGGTAGACTGCACACCCGCCACCACGCTTACCCACACGATCTTCTCAAAAAGGTGAAGCCAGGAGGAGGGAGACAGCAGGGTCTGGAGTTGATTGGGAGAGCCAGGTCTCCACTATGGCAAGAATGTCGGGCGTGTATTGGGAGACCCAACACTGGAGTGCAGCAGCTTTTCTTGGAGACTGCAGATATTCATAGAGGCAATGCGGAGGCCATGTCCAGTGGGGTGATGGGGGTAGTGGGTCCCGTCCAGGTTAGGTGGACATTCCCAGAGAGCATGAGGAGTAAGGTGATGAGATGGAGAAAGGGACTCGGCAGTTGTGGTAGAGGTGCTTGGGCAGATGCAAGGATCTGGGGGGCAGTGCAGGGATGGGCAGGAGTTAAGGCAGGTATGGCTAGGACAGAGAGGGACCACCTTCCACTGTGTACAGGAGGCAGGGGTGGGCATTGGTGGTGGGTGTGGGGGGCGGTGGGGTGATCCAGCATGTGAGGTGCATTAGTGGTGAGCGGAAAACAGATGGAAGGGCTATGAGCAGTGGGGGATGTGCCGAGGAGGCTGAGATTCTGGCAGCTGTGCACTTACAGTGGTGCTGGAGATTCTTTGCAGGGGACAGGATCATGAGGATTAAAGTAACTATACAAAATACTACTAGAGACATATTGGTGTATGGGATGAGGGAAGGGAGATGGTGTTGGCAGGCAGGATCCCCTAGTGTTCAGTGAATATAACCGGCAGGTGGGAAAGTGGGCTGATTGGTTCTGCACCACACGTGACTACGTATATAAATTAGAGAGCCAACCAAGGGTAGTGGTGGGGTGGTGGGAGCTGGCGCAGTGCAGTGGGGACAGAACAAAGCGAACACGTCTTTCAACAGAAGCCTTGCACTGCTCCTTGCTCAAATTCCTACCTACAGCAGTCCGAGGGTGGGAGCAATCTCGCCATTCGGTCCAGGGAGGCAGGCTCTTCCAGCCCTCTCGACCCATGGTTATGTGCAGCTTCATTGAAACCCCTAGGTAAGGAGAGGGGAGAGATTTTAAGTTGTGGATTAAGAGGCGGGGCCAGGTAAGGACAAAGGACTTACTTAAATATCATTAAGCTAGTCTACATGCAGCAGGAATTTCACTAATTAAATTAAACTCCTTAAGGAGACTTGTTTGCAATGGAGCTTTCACTAGTAAATTCAAACTGTAAGGAAACTTGTTTGCAGCAGGGTTTCAGTAATTAAATCAAACTCCTTTGAAACTTGTTTGCAACAGAGCTTACACTGGCAAATTCAAACTGTAAGGAAACTTGTTTGCAGCAAGGATTTCAATAATTAAGTTAAACTCCTTAAGGAAACATTTGCAACATAGATTTCACTTGGCAACTACAAGACTGTTAAGGAAACTTGTTTGCAGCAGGGAAACTGTAGTTAAATTACAGAAAATGCTTGAGAAAAAACTATCTGTAGTGCTGCACCGACTCTTAAGGCACATACTAGATTCCTTTGTTACAAGTCCATATTTGAAAAGTGGTTTGGTGCCAAAGCAGAACAACACGCCTTTCAACAGGAGCCTTGCGCTGCTCCTTGCTTGAATTCTACCTACAGCAATCCGGGGTTGGGGCGATCTAGCCATTAGGTCAGGGGAGGGCGAGTATTTCAGCCCTCTACCAGCGGTGTCAGTGCAGCTTCAGTGAAACCCCTACAGCAGTCTGGGGGATGGGGCGATCTCGCCATTCGGTCCAGGAGGGCAGGCTCTTCCAGCCCTCTCAACCCTCGGTAGCGGTGCAGCTTCAGTGAAACCTTTTGTATTATACGCCCATTTTCTATATTGGTTATGGATTTGTAGGTGCCGTTTAGTTTGCGCAGCAGATTATTTAAGAAAAGGGACTTTTTTTTTTTTTCAGATTTGTTAGGTTGAAATGCACAGGAAAAAGTTACTTTAGGGATCAGAAATGGAATAATTGTGGAAAGGTTTTGAATTTATTTAGAGTTCTTTATGCCCTTTTTCATTTCTAGGAAAAGTAGGGTTCAGAGGTTTGCTAGATACTTTTTTCTCTTTTCTATTATGAAATGTTTTGAATAACTATTTAGGATCGATGTCCACTTAAATTATATTATTTTTGTGTGTTAAGTACAGGCTTTTATGGTTATTAGTATGAATTTGTATATTTTGGATAATTCTCCTCCTTATTTCTTTTGGTAAGGATAGAATGAGGGTAAAGCATAGTCCTAGGCAGTTTATATTTGTATTTTTTTATTTTAGGTATAAAGCCATTATTTTTTTGGTTATTGTTTTTTTATATATGATTTCTTTATTATATTTCTTTATTTGTGGAAAGGGTTGTGACGGGGTTATGTACCAACAAAGGACAGTTTTAATTTGTTGTTTATGTATGCTGTAATACATATTTATGTTACCTTTTATATTTTTTATTTTCAATCACATATTTTTATTATGGTCTATATGATGTAATACATATTTGTAAAAGTTGTTATATGTTTTAATAAAAATATTCCCCTTACTCTTTCTGCAGAGGGTGCTGAAGCTCTGCAGGAAGACAGGAGGACCTCATTCTGAAGTTGGTCATGGATGGAGTAGGACCTGCTGTTGGAGATGGAGTCTAGGAGGACAGACAGTGTGGATATGGTTGAACATGATACAGAACTGATACCTAATGTTGTCCCACATGTTGATACACAGGTTCCTGAAGTAGCAGCAGAGGATGAATTTTCAGCTGATGAGGTATTGTTGCAAGCAGAATTGGATAAAAAGATGCCACAATTACTGTTAATGTTGTCAGAAGCAGAACAGGAATTTTTGAAAGGGAAATCTCAGTTGGAGGAAGAGAAAAAACGTAAGAGGTCTATGCAGAAAACGAGTAAATGTCTGCCGGGGTTGATTCCTTATTTGGGACTACTAATGAAATGTTACCAGAGAAGCTGAGCACAGAACCCATGTCAGAAGACATTACTTTTAGTGGCACTTTCTCAGATTGGACTCGTGGGGCACTACATGGAGCAGGTTGGATCTGTACAAATGGACAGTGGCTCCTGACCCTGCAATTCCCATTCTGGTTCCCCTGATCTAATAACTGCACAAATGGTATCTTTACCTGATTTACAGACTGACGGAGAGATTTCTATTGTAGATGAGTCAATGTTAGATCCCCATGCTGCTGCATTGAGTGAGACTGAGGCAGTTGGGCTGGAAATTATGTCAGATGCTGAGTTGAGGTGTCAGACCCAGTTGTGATGGCACCTGGTACATCTCCATCAAGATTTTTGAGTCAGATGACTGAAACTGGGATTGCACAAGGCAAAGGGAATGATGGGGAACTACAGGTATGGTGCAGGGAGATGTGGGTATTGGTGACCAGAGGAATGGAGAGCCTGACATGGGTTCAGGTAACCGATGTCCTGTGACCTATGTGGGCTTGTTTCATGCACCAGCTACTGCTGCTAAACTATGATTTCTGGTTAGGTTCAGATACAAGGGTCTGGCTCCATTTCTCCTGACAGACTATGGGTGGATAAAATGCTTCTATGGACTCTATGGGTTTACCCAGCAGAGGTGTGCGCTTATCTAATTCATCCAGAGATCATATAGTATGATGATATAGGTTTCTGCACCATGGCTTTACTGGACAAATTTTGGAGACTATATTATGGGGTAAAGATAATGCTGAATGGAAAGATTTTATAGCAATACCGATTACCAAACCTACCATTAAAACAATTACCTTATTGTTCAGAAATGAAAGGTAGATATTAAAGGCATTATTTTTGGCTGGAAAACATTGTACTATCTTTGAACATCCGTGTCCTATCATGGATGATAATGGCTTCTGGACAGGGGATGGACTTTCAGGATTCAGTTAAATCAAACTGACCAGGGTATACAACATCTACCAAGCTCTTTTTGGGGTTGAGACAGAGGAATTTCTTTTAAGCCAGGCAGTCAAAAGTTGCTACTGATGTGGGTCCCTATCTCATTTAAATACAGATTGTGACACCAGATGTTTTCATCGTGGATTACTAGGCCATACAGCAAATCAATGTTCAGCTTCCCAATCTGTAATCTTTGTGGGGATGACGAGCATACCTTTCATGATTGTCCCTGGGCTGCCCGGAGTTCGGAAGAAGTTTCTGATCATGATGTCTTGCTTTCACGAGCAAGACGTTCCTTTCTCAGAATAATGAGGCTGGCTTGGATTTCACTATATCTGTTAGGAGATGAGGTAGAGGCAGGGGTGGCAGTTTGGGGGTTATCCAGGGTGTTCCTTTCCAACTAGACCTCCTTTGGCTAGTAATCTTCCCTATACATAGTGGTAAGAGGGTCTGTGGTTCAGGAGGTTCCAGAGCCCTTGAAGGGGTCAAGAACTACTGCCTGTACCCAAGGCCCTTGTGCTGTTCTACATGTGGGCCTCAGGTGGATCCTGGTAATCCTCCCTTCTGGAAACGGTTGATGTGATCGCAACTTCTCAAGAAGGATGTGTTTTAGACGATGATTTAGAACAACCTCTGGTAGTGGCTTGCCCTCCCCAGACATCTCTATCATCTGAGGATAAAGACCCTATGGTACTTTCAGGTCATTTGCTGCCTCTCCATTGCCCTCTCGAATCACTTTGCAGCCTTTTAAACATGGGGTGATAGAGTTGATGTAGAAAATCCCATGGAACAGGACTCTATACCTCCTCCTTTCTCACAGAAGGAGGAAGATGCACTCGGGCACAGTATAGTTGCAGAATCATCTAAAAGATGAATGAGATCAAGTGTAAAATTGAAAAAATCCTCCCTGAGCCTTTAAACCTAAGGCTGGCTAGCTTAAATGTGAACAGCATAAAATTGCCTGTGAGATGAACTACAACTTTTTCTATTTTGCAACATTTACAATATGATATTTTCTTTGCAGGATACGAGGTTGCATTCTGTTACAGATATACAGGCAGCTACTAAGGAATGGGTGTGGGGACCTTCTTATTGGTCCATTGGACCTGATAAATGTTGTGGAGTGGGAATAGGATTTTTGTTCCAATGTTCAATTGGGTAGATTAGTGGATATAGAGCCTGGTCGAGCATTGTTGTTGGATGTTGAGCTGGATTCTTTCATTGCCATTTCGTGAATATATATGGTCCTCAAACTAAAGCTCTTCATATAGATTTATTGTAAAATACAACCGTTCTTGCATACCGGTAGACATATTTTTTGAGGGATTTAATGTCAAAATCCAACAGAGAAACCCAGCCAGTAAACAATATTGTGATAAAGTGTAATTGATTAGAATTATAGGTCATGCAGGCCTTAAGGATGCATATATTCAAGGACAAACGAGGGCTTGTCCAATGTATTTTAGGGGACCTTGTCATCAAGCATTGATTTCATCTTTTTGAATAAATTAGTGCGTTTTTCTTTCAAATAATTTGCCTATTGAAACATCAGATAAGATCACATGTTGATAGGAATTCAAATTGAAATTCCTCCTCCTAGAGAGTCTGGGCCTGGCTATTGAAGGTTGAATACATCCTTGTTGTTAAACTCAGATGTACAACAGGAATTGAGTTCGATAATTAATGATAAGCGTTCTATAATATTTTTATATGATGGAGAGATTGGTCAGTGATGGGAAGATTTGAAGTTATACATTATTCAATTTTTAAGATTGAAGCTAGGAGTCAGGCTGTGACTGCTCAGATCAGGTATTTGCTATTAGGAGAGACTTCAAATCTTATTGTATGATCAGGTTACTTGGGGTCAGAATTTGGGGCAAGAAATTGCCACAATTCGCACAGAGATGTCTATGTATCAATATAACAGACGTTTATCTCTCCAGAAAGAACAATCTTTGGGACACAGGGGAAGGTGGAATAAACAAATCCAATTTCCTAAAGTCAGCAATGGAGGAGAGGAAATGTTTTTCTGGATTGACTACAGGTCAGGGGTTGTTGCTTACTGACAATGATTCAGTTATGAGGTATTTATAAACCCATATTGAACAGGCATTTGGGAGGTGCTCTCTAATTCCCTTTTATTCCTTTTGCTCCAAGCAGCTGACCCTCTGAAAGTGACAGAATCCCAAAAGATGCTAGTTAGCACCTTTTTCAGCTGTTGTGCTACAAAGGGTTATTAAGAATCTAAAAAGAATATTTCTCCGGCTCAGATGGCTTACTAGAAGAATTGTATAAATTATTATGGAGCTTATGTCAGTTGAAATATTGGATATCTATAATTATATGATAAGGGATTATTGTCTCCCTAGGCAAATGTATGAGGGCTCTTAATCTTCAGGACAAACTTTGGATATTGTTAATTGCATCCAGTTACGCTGCTGAATGTTGATTTTAAAATACTTGCAAAATTATTGGGGAACAGGCTAACTGCGTGTGATGGAGAATTTAATTAGTCCTGTTCAGTTTTGTGGGGTTCCTGGGAGATGTATTACGGACACATTGTGTTTGCTGAGGGAAATAATGGATGGAGGGAAGAATAATGGGCAAATTGTATCTGAAGGGGATTTGTTTTCAGTCTAGATCAGGCAAAGGCATTTGATGGCATTTCCCATTATTTTTTATGCCAATATTTACGTTCTTATGGAATTCCTGATTTGTTTATTCAGAGGGTACAGTTATTTTATGCATTGGACTTTGTTAGACTTTATGAGAATGGTCTATAGGCAATCGGTGTAGAATTCGGAAAGGGGTTAGATAGGGCTACCGGTTAAGCCCCTATTGTATGTTTTTACATTGATCCTATACACAGAATTTTGCAAAGGTCACCACTGATTAAAGGACTGGGTTGAGGTAGTACAGAACATTAAAGTGATAGCCTATGCTGATGATATCTGTCTTTTAGCCAAGATGATTTGTCCCTTCAGGTGGCATATGATTTGGTCCAGAACCTAGGGCAGTAGTTGGGGTGCATTTGAACCCTACAAAATCTAGATGTTTGGCTATACAGGGGTTAGACATACCATTATTATGTGGGTGGGCATCCCGATAACTAAAGTCCCATGCAAAATTCTGGGTATATATTTTGGGAGTGAGGATTTGCAGGAGGCAATTGGTATAGAGCCTTAAAAATAGGAATGGATAAGGTAGCTCACTGGAATGTGGAAAATGTAAAAAAAAAAAAGAGAATTTATTTTATTCACACATCTTTAGTTCCAGTATTTTTGTTTATTGGTACAGCTTTTCCTCTTCCTGTTTGCTGGAAACGAAGTTATTGGCATGTTTTTTTCCTGCTTCTGGGGTAGCCTATTTAAATCCTGTCAAACGGAATGTGTTGTATAAACCTTTAAAAGGGGGAGTTCATATGATCAATCCACTTGTTTTTTCTTTACAATATTTGTATATAATAATCTGCTTCCTTTAACACAATGCAGTTTTATGGGCACACTGGTGTTATTTCAAATTAAAGGGGATACTGTTAGAATGGCAAACAGAGACATTTTACATCAAAATAAACACAGTCCTAGACTAGATAGTTAGTGGTCAGGGGTTTTGATAAGTTTAAACAGTGGAAAGTGAAATATGACTCAGTTTTAGGTCTCCTAGAAAATTGTTGTATGAGGAAATTATGTTGGAGTTTTATGGAGTACCTGTTTGCAGGATTTACGGTGCTAGATCAAAATCAATTTCTCTGTATAGTACTGATGAATGAATCATGGAGAAAATGTGGGATACTGTATGGTTGGCAATTCATGGGAAGGTGAATGTCCGGGAAACCGGAAGCATAAGTAGTTACAGGATCGATATTGTGCAAGAGAAACTTGTGAACTGACCATTAAAATCATGGATCATTTGTATTTTATGTGTCCGTGATATAAAGCAATTTTGGGAACTAGTCAAGAATACAGGTATTTGGAAATTATCTTTTCTCCTGACCCACGGCTGTTGTTTTATGGTATTGATTCTGGATCCCAATTTATTCCTCATGGAACATTGCACATGATTATGGTGCATTTTTATATTGGATATGGATTGGCCATTGTAGATTGGCACTCCAACAAATGGAGATTTCAGTCTTGGAACTTTACAATATGGTATTTACTGATTTAAAAAATTAAATATAAGGAATCTTTATGGTTTTCTTCTAGGTTTGGGCACAGCATTGGGAATATTTTGATTGGATCTAAATTTGTATTCCTTTTCTGAGATAGTTTTGGAATATTACTTATCAGACTTTAGGAAGCTGGTTATCTTTACTGTTATTCCATGCTTATGGATGAGAAGCATAGGTGATTTTGATTCTTCAGTAAGCTGTAAATATTTAGAGGAGCATATAAGGGAGGGCAACTATGTGCTTCTAGGAGGTACTAGGATAAGGCAGTATGTTTTTATAAATTTTCCTACCATTGGTTTGGTAGTTTGGGGAGTGGTATATGGGTTACTACATTTGATCTCTTAGTATACTATTAGTCTATAGGTATGATTTTATATGTGTTTGATTTTTGTTTAATTTTTAAGGGTATATCTTCTATTTGTTCATAGTATGCAGCACCACCTTGATACAATTCTGGATATTTTTTCCTCAGTGTGAACTGGAATTATATTTTTTACTACTTTTTGGTAGGTTGGGGGTTGTCATATTTTGGTTCCTGCATTTTAGTTTCCAGACTAGTGATTTTGTATGTCCTTGTATAGTTTTTATTTCTCTTTTTCTTTGAAAGTTTGTATATTCTGATTTTCTTTTTCCTTTGTAGTATGAATTAATACTTTGAGAATTTTTTTCTTCTGATTCAATCTCTATGCAGTAATATTGTTTTATTTATTTGGTATTTTGTGATATCAATAAAGTTCCCCACTCTTGTCAGTAGGGGGAGCCCACATGCTGTACTGATGGCAGGACAGAGTGAGGTTGTAATGGAGGTGGACATTTCTGAAGAGCTGCCTATAATTCTGGACCTTGAGGAAATGGAATTACAATGGAGCAACTGAGTGAAACTACCTCCTCTTTGCAGGATAATATCGAATACATACAAATGAACAAAGTTTGGTGGAGAATGTTACGGAGGAAACACACAGCATGGAAATACTGGTAATCCACAGTCAGAGGTGATTAGGGCCTCAGCAGAGCCTCGAGAAGTAGTATTGACACTCCAGGGAAAGGTTGCACTACGGAGAGTGCTGCAAGGCAAATCCAGCAATCGAGACACAAACACTCCAATTGAACAGACAGGAGACATTTCAGTCTCACAACAGGTTTGGAGGCAGTTTGGACAAAGCAAGACACAATGGATTACTTTAGGAGTGATGGTCTGCTGAAGGAGCTCTGAACTCATCAAGTGGAAAAGGGATAAACTGGGTAAATGGTTCCCAACCCAGACTGGAATCTACACCAGAGTACAAACAGGATGCAGCACAAACCCTGAGCTCAGGTAAACATTTTCTACTAATCAGGATCCTTTAAAAGATACTACACAGATTTTAGATGATAAGCCCAGGTCTCTACAGCGCCAGGCCTGTCAAGATGTAGGAGAATGGGAAACAAAATGCCACCAATATAGAAATGTGTGATACAGAGCATGAGCAGTCTAACCAGCAAGGTGATAGAAATTAATTATCAAAAGAACTCCATGCCAGAACTGTTTAAAACAAACTTGAACAGGCCCCTAGGAGGAATGCTGTTAGGTTGAGGTATGGGAGGTTACCTGAGCACCCGGACAGATACTGTGTTGTTACATATTTACTAAAGGGTTCCATGAAGTTCATGCCAGCAGAAATATATGCCTTAATACATATATCAGGGAAGATACCTTTGATGTTAGTTTAAAATCTAATATTAGCCTCGAGAGATTCTGGGAAAACACAATAACCTTAAGCAAACTCCTCTTTGGACCCTCTTCTATGCCATCCCTCTTACTAAGCCTCAGATCAGATATATTTCTATCATGATTAGAAAGAAAGTGTAAATTTAGTGACATTTACCACTGATTACAGAAACGTTGTGACATCTTGGGAACCCCAGAGGCAATAATTGACACTGAGGGAATCTGGACAGGAGGGTGGAGATTTGAAATAAAATTGTTTCAAATTAACTCAGAAATTATTCACCTTCCCAATAGCTTCTTCTTGGGTAATGACAGGGAGTCTGTTTCTATGGTGGGCAGCTCAGAGCCTGCTATAAATGTGGGGCTAAGACCACCTTGAGCACTGCCTGTGACTTACTTAAATGCTCCTTGAGTGGGGTATGGCCATTCTACTGACCTGTGTGAAAACATATTTCAGTGTAATCTCTGTGATGACAAAGATCATGCCTTTCACCAGTGTCCCTGGGCAAAAGAAACAGAACGGAGGGTGGGACCAAGATGACCTGGTAGATAGAGCCCAAGAGAAAAGAAGACATTCCTCTCCTGAAAACACAGACAGAGATAGGCCACAGAATGATGGGCCACAAGAAGGAACCTCTTGTGATGCAGACACTGAAATTCCAAAAGCAAATAAACCCTCACTAGGAAAGAGAAAGAGGTGGAGCCCCAGGATAACCTAGAACAAAGAGAGGTGCCACAAACCCCTAGGGATGGAAAATCAAGCACAAGCATGCCTCCCTTTGAAATTGCTAAAACAGGGAAAAGATTTACAAGGGCATCAGCAAACAGCACAGCATACCCCCGAGGATGGAAAATCCTTTTCCCCATTACAAATGGATACAGGAGATTCTGAGCCAGAGTCTGATACTTCTCATAGGTCTGACATAATAACTGAAGAAGAAGAAGAAAGTAGGACTATGGAACTTGCTAAGGAAAGAAAGGAAAAAGGAAAAAAGGAAAACTAAAGCTAGCCATGAAGAAGGCCGCTAACATGAGGAGGAATAACGAATAAACATTTTTTCTTTAAATAACACATGGCCTCAATTCATATTGCTTCCTTAATATATGTAGTTTGAAGCACTACAAAAGCAATTATCAGTCTTAGCCTTCTTGGGACAAATTGCAGCAGAAATCATCTTTGTTCAAGAAACTAGGTTATCATTCATTTTTGAAATAAACCAGGTTAAAAGGAGTTGGACATGGGGTCCCTCCTTTTGGATTTTTGTACAGATACTGCTGATGATGTAAGAATTTTATTTAAAAACCCTAACTTCTGAATATCAAGAATTATTGATATACACCCAGAGAGGGCTTGGCCATAGATTGCATGTATAGAGAAATTGCTTTTGCCTTATTACCTCTATGCCCCCGACTAAATCAGCCAGAACTAAACTTTTGAAGAAATAAAACCTTATCTATTCACACAGAAACATATTATCTGGGAGGGACATTAATTGTAGTCTAGATTGGAAATATTCAAGAGATATAACCAAAAAGTTTATTGTGACTCACATGCTTTAAAACAAATTATTCTAGGTACAGGTTTATCAGATGCTTATAGAACTTTGGAAAAAGATGTAGGAGCAACTTACTTTAGACACATATAACCACTCGTATTGATTTTATACTAGTGCCCAAATATATAAAACCTTATAAAATAGAAGTTAAACCTACAGACTTTTCTGACCATTGCATACTATTAGGATCCTTAAGTTTAGCTGCAAACCCCAAAATATACTCCCATATTCATAGATGGAAGCTAAATGTGTCCTTACTTGAATCAGCAGTATGTCAGAGACAATTGGAATTATTTTTGGTGCCAGAAACTCTTCCTTATGCTGATATGACAATTTATGGGACTGGTGAACTGATACAAAAAGGATTTAAAAGCACTATTCATTTCATATAGAGAAAACACTGCAAATTCAAAATATATTAAATATTTAGACTACAGAAATCAGTTATACAGACTTATGTCATGCCCCAAAAGATCATATGAAATATAAAGCACAAATTCTGGAAATAAAAAGCAAATGAAAATCTATTAATATGGTAGAGCAAAATCACTGGACATGTTAATGAGATTTGGAACAAATAACCAACCAGTATCTGATCCATACAAAGCTTGTAAACAAAGACTAGACAAAACCACCATGGAAGGCTTACTCACACCAGATAACACACTTGTAGATACTAATTTAGGAATGTTTTCATTAGTGCAGCAAAACCTAAAGGAAACTTTCTCCCAAAACCCTTAAAAATGATAGTGTGAAGCAGGGCCGGATTAAGAGGGGGCAAATGGGGCAAATGCCCCACCCACCACCATGAGGGGTACCCAGCGGGCCGGAAAAACACTGCAAGTTTCGTGTGGCTGCCAGTGCTTTAAATCCTTGCTTGCGGAGCCCGCTGTTCCTGCTTTTGCCAGAAGTGTCGCCGCTGCGCTGGCGCTGCCTCTGAGTCACTGCAATATGGAACGGTGGGGGATCGGGATCACATGATATGCTGCAGAGAACTTGAGAGAAGTCATGTGGTCCGAGGTCGCGCTGCAGCGCACTGCCTCTTTCCTCATCGTCGCCGTTGCTCGCTCTCCTCGTCTGACCTCCCTGACCGACTGCATCTCGCGATGATGGCATCATCACCCAGTAAGTCAAAACTCCTGTCCCTTGGTATGCACCACGCAGATGTAGGAGAAATTAGAGCTGAGAGCAGACGGTGTTGTTGGGACTGGTATTGGCGCTGCTGGGTGGACTGAGTCTCGCGATCGGGTTCCCGCCTTCCCGCCCTGGGCTAATCTTGATTCTTGCTTGCTTGTGTTTGGAACTGGACGTTGGTACGGGCCTCCCTCGCTAAAACCCTAGACATTATTATTTAAATTAAAAGTACTAGTGAGAGGAGGGACTGGGTCTGGGAGACTAGTAGAGAGCAGAGGTGAACAACACAGCCTACGGAAGAAAAAAAAATATAGCGATAGATAGCGATCAGTGACGAGGAGGTGGTGGTGGGACTCGGAGGTACTTAATCACTTTGTCCTTTATTGGCAGCATACATACCTCTCAACCTCTAGACTAGTCTTAAATCAGGGACAATCACAAGGCTTAAAAAATCAGGACAAAACCCAAATCAGGGACACATCTTATGATCTTAAAATTTATATTCACTGAAAAGCTGACAGAATAAATATGTTAAACCCGCAGCAGCGGCGTCAAAGCTGGGATGTTTAGTTTTCTTTATTTTTCACTTTTAGTAGCCCCGTAGTAGCCACTTTTCTCAAGACCTGTAACTATTTTTTTGCAGCACGCTTTTCTTGGACCAAAGAAACATAGCAATTTAAAATGGAGAACTGGTAGTTTATATACTGAGCTAATCTCTTTATTACACAGTAAATCCACAGTTTAATTTTTATTTTGTAGATTTTTTTTGGGGGTATCATAGATTAGCAAGGAATATTGGCATCATACCTCTCAAGTGTCACACATTATGAGGTCGTCACTCATTTTACCTCTCAGAAACTCTTTGTCCATCATGGGAAAGTGATATTCCACATTCCACACTGAGAATTTAAAGTAGAAATTCATAATAATCTATTATGCTCAGTTATACAAAAACATTATGAACATTAGTGCTCTGATAGCTATAGTGTTCTGACCTTCAAGGGATTAGTATAGGAAATATTTTCTGAAGAAGAACAAGTCTGTAACTGTGCTTACAGTCCCACTGTTTGTTTAGTCACACAAAGAGACATTTTACGAGGACAGAAGAAACCTTTGAGGCAAAATCAGGGACATCCCTGAAAATCAGGGACAGTTCGTTGAGAAGTATGTTTGCAGTATATACCTTTGCTGTGGAGGAGCGGGCAGACAGCACCGTGCCCCTCAGGAATTCTTCCCTGCCATTTCAGGCTGCCAGCAGGAGAGAGTGCCAACAGATATGGGACCCTGAGGGGGCAGAACAAGCAAAGAGTTAAAAGGCACACAGAAAGCATCGGAAGGAGGCTGGCTTCCTAACTAAAGTCTAGGGTATGAGCTAATGCGGGAGGGGAGAACAGGGAGTAGAGGTAACCAGCAGGAGGCTTGGGCTGGTACCAGGGCTAAATTCTTGCAGATGGTGAAATTAAATATGTTAAAGGCCGGGGGTGGGGGAGCGAGACTGTGAGAGAGAGGAACAGGCAAGGAGGTTTCAGAGGAGCTACTGAGAGAAAGTGATCAGAGGCCACTTACGGAACTTGAAGGAGAGATTCTGGGAGCAGCTAAGAATGAAAGGGGTTAGTGGGTGGGCCATAAAACTAGATAGAAAATACTTTAAATAACCTTCACAAGTGAACAAAAAGCTGTGAAAGAGGTATAGGGAAGAAATCCTGAATCTAATTGAGAAATATTATTAGAGTCACATATATGTTAGTTTGTAATAAATATAAGGAAGCACAGTATAAATTCATACAGCAACTACACTAACCCCCCTATGGTACACAGATTTTCTCCTGAGCTGAAGTGTCCTCATTGCGCAATAAGTGTAAAATAGTGCGGGACATATACACTACTACTGGGGGTGTCTGATTATTGTGAAGCACTGGAAAGGGATAGGATGAAATATCAGCAATTAAAGGACAACCTATTGAATTCTCTCAAAAATCATTGCTCTTAGGGATACAAAGAATAGACAATGGTGACTGGGTATTATACTCTAGATGGATAAGAGTGCTCCTGGTGGTTGGGGATACAAAATGTACAGACTACAAGCTTTGATTCTACACTAGAACAATGGAAAGGACTTACTATGATGGTACTAACAGTAGACAAGCTAACATATAGCCTGAAGGAAAGGAAGAGATTTGAAAGGACTGGGACAGATATCTGGGTACTTTGGGTGGTGGGTAAAAGCTATACTAGAGGAACTGGGGTACTGTGAAACTGGAGAAAAGGGCCAATGGGGATTTAATAAAATAAGGAGAGACGAACACAAATACTAGAACATAGAATAGAATAATGGAGACACAGACCATTCAGTTGCTGGTGTTTACCAGCTTTTATTGTATTGTTTGCAGTGTTCATGATAACATATAAATACTGACAGTAATTGATAGGAAGATACATCTGATGGATAACTTCTGTATAGTAACACTGGGATTGTACTCTGTAAAGATGATATAGAAACACAGAAACATAGAATTTGATGGCAGATAAGAACCGCTTGTCCACCCAGTCTGCCCATTTCCCTACCTAGTGGATAAGATGCAGATCCTAGTTAACCAGCAGCCTACTTCTTCTACCCCCCAGAATTGCCTTATGACTGTCCCATGCATGCTTGAATTCCACCACTGTTTTGACTGCACAACCTCCTCCGGAAGGCCATTCCATGCATCCACAACCCTCTCTGTGAAAAATACTTCCTTAAATTACCACTGAGCTGTTCTGATAATGGCTAATGGCTATCCTAACTCCAACCTTAGCTCCTTTTAGTACCCTGGGATGTATGCCATCAGGTCCCACTGCCTTGTCCACCCTGAACTTAGCGAGCTGTTGTAGCACCCTATCTTTGCGAATGGAGTAGTAAACACCTTCCAGACTCAAGCCCCGCACCCACCTCCCCAAAGTTTGAACATTGCCCTTATCCTCGCTGTCTCACTTTGCAAATATTATATATATTTGTAGTAATATTCACCGTATGTTTATATATTCATATTCTGAAAGCACATACAAATTTGTACTATCCATATATGTGAACATGGAAACATACAATATATGATTTGAGGCAGTGGCATGTACAGTATTTTTCCAGCATAAAGTGTCACTTTTACAGTAGGAAAAAAAATCAGAAAACGATAAGGAAACCCCTAAAGTGCACCATTTTCAACCATTTTTTCAAAATTTTCTGGGGGCATGCCCCCAGACCCCCTAGATGGGTTGGGGATTTTACATGTCATAAACACTGCACACGTATGGGCCCCCATAGAGGTCCAAGTGCCCCAGGCCCCCAGGAACTTAATCTGGCCCTGGTGTGAAGGATTTCTTAACTGCACCAACCCCTCACTTAGAACACTTTTCTGGAACTATTTTGGTACAACCAATTACTTCCGAAGAAGTATGTGAGGTAATCAAAAAGTTAAAAACAGGAACTTCACTAGGCATAGATGGTCTCTCTAATGATTTCTACAAAAATTATGACTCTTTTCTGAGCCCTATGTTGTCAAATATTTTTAATTTTATGTTACAAACAGTTAAGCTATAAGGTTTCAGTACTGCTATAATATGTTATATTTTTAAAAGGGAGACAAGAAGAAATTATCTAATTGGAGACCATTAGCATTCTTAATAGCGACTATAACATACTGGCAAAAATTTTGAATAATAGATTAATAACAATCTCTGAAGCTTTAATTGATACAGCCCAGACATATGCTGTTCCTGAATGTAAGATCCAGCACAATATCATTATATTGAGAGATCTCTGTGAAGCTAGTAAATCCCAAAATCTTACAGGCCATATAATTGCTTTAGAGCAATCTAAAACATTTGATTGAGTTGAACACTACTTTTATTTAATATTATGAAACCTATGGTATCCCAAAAACCTTTGTGGGCTGGATAAAAAATTATATTTTAACGCCAATATTATTCCGACAGTTAATGGTCTAGTTGGAGAGGATGTACCACTCCTAAAAGGACTAAGACAGGGATGCCCTTTAAGTCCCTTACTCTATACCTAAGCTTTAGACCCAGTCATTTGACAGATAAAGTGGATAAACAAATTATAGGACTGGCCCCTCATGAGACCCTAATCCCAGAAAAAGTCACAGCTTATGCAGATGATGTTACCTTGGTAGTCCAAAATAGCAGCTCGATAGAAAAGGCTATTAGTACCTTTGGCATCTGTGCAAAATGCTCTGGTGCTAAATTGAACAAAGAAAAGAGCACCATTATAGCCCTGAATGAACCATCCCCAATGATTACAGAGATAAGTGGTATTGTCATTTCCACCTTACCTCAACAAATTTAAGGCATATGGGTTGGCCGAGGAGACATGGCCTCTTATAACTGGAGGAAAACAGGCGTGGCCGAAAATAAGGTTAGTCTTTGGAAAACATGGAAGTTTGAGAAGAAAAGCATATTCAAATCATTAAAAAATTATCATCCCCATATCCTTATATGTCAGTTATATGTATGCTCCCCGGTTCATCTGGAGACAAGACTTCTTAGTATCTTTTTCCAGATGCTTCGGGGACAGCAGACTCAGTCTAGTCAAGAGAAATGTTACTTGCTTCACACAAAATAGAGGTGGGACCAATATGATAAACCCTGTGGTGTTTTTCCATTCTATTTTTTATTTAGCACCTTCAAATGTGCTTGGGAGACAAGTGGGTCAATTTGGCAGTTATGGATACAGTGTGCTTTGCAAAAGTACTTTACAAAATAGGTTGACACCTCTCCTAAACTTTTGTCACAATTCGAAGTTCCAGCTTATGCTGTCCCTTCTGTTAAGGAATTACAGCAATGGAAAATAGAAACAGACCCTGATTGCTTTAAACAGGAAAAGTTTTTATTCTCATGTAGTTTATGGAGTACAGCAAGCTACTTTAATCTTTCCAGAATGTACCCCAGCCAAAATGAACTGGGCAATAAACAAACTCACTGACCCCAGAATACCTTTTAAAGCATGAGACATTGTCTGGTTATGCTTTCACAGGAAGCTGGGGTGAGGGTAATCTCAAACACAAACCTGTAGCAGAACGTATTGCCCCAAATTAACATGTGTAAATATAAAAGAAAGTATTTCTCATTTTTATTTTGATTGTCCTCAAGTAAGCAGGTATGGGAAAAACTTGCTACTAAGTGGAAAATGCATTTTTCTTGAGAATTAATTATACCACCTTTATACTAGGAGATTACTCAGGTGTTTGGAGATTCAATCACAAGAGCACCTTAAATGTTTTATTTGCTGTAATCCAATATTTTTTTGGCAAACACAGTGTCAGTATGTATTACAACATCAACAAGTTTTAAACAATTTATTAATTTTGCAGATAGAAGCTGAAATGATTAAGTGTAAAAGAAATGGATATACAGAGATTTTCACCAGATATAGTTGCTCATCTATGGAGAAACTTTAAAATGTTTACTTAAAAAGTGATATTTAATCTTATGTATGTTTAGTTACGCATAAGAGAATCAGAGTGTGTTGTGGGGATCCCTTAGTTTTACACATTTTGACTTCCAATATTCTTCCATGATGTATAAAGTCTACATAATGTCATTTATGTTTATGTATCTACAACTCAAGTATGAAATGTGAAATACTGTGATGTAATGTGTTTTGTTTCTTAATAAAATTCCCTACTGACCTGCAGGGGAACCTTTGGCCATCAGCAATGGCTGACTTACTCCCTGAGCAGACAGCCATGGAGACAGATGTGCGGGTGGTTAAGGAGCATGTCTCCTCCTCAACGGCGAACCCTGAGACCAAAACCTTTTCGATGTAGCAGGTTCAGTTGCAAATGAAGTAGAAATATCCTGGCAGGCTGTTGATATTCCAAGTCAGGAAGGAAACAAGGAAAACCTGAGCAAAATTGATTAGATATGGAAATAATGCTGACAAAACACGTACAAGCACCATCGATACAGGAATTGTTGAAACGTGAAGATGAACAGTACCTTAAGAAATGGAACAAATTGGAGGCAGCACTCTAGGCATACAAACAGCTGTGACAGCTGTGGCCCAACTTGACAACCAAACCTTGGTTGGAGGTACCTTAATAGTGACAGACTCCACAAATGCAGCAGCAGCACAGTAGGTGGACAACGTTGAAACAATCTTTCAGACTGAGATACTGGACCAACAGAAGGCCACAATATTCTCCTTTTCTGTGAGGAATAAACCAGGACTATCTGACAGAATAAAAAGAAACTGGCTTCAAGTAAATTTTCCTGGGCAGACACACCCATAGAGGACTCGACCCTTAGTAGATAGAAAATCTCTACAAGCTTCTGGATGGGTGCATGCTCCACTCACCCAGAACTGGATCTCTGGTTTTGCCATCAAATCCCCAAGGTAAGCATAGGCAAACTGTCTGCAACAGAAATTACATCTGTATTGACTAACAGTAATACTGAACAGGTACCTGCAATGAGTAGTGACTCAGGGAAGTGCACTCCCTTTAACATTACCAACTGAACTTGAGTTAACTCAGAATCCTGTACTGACAACTATAGAGTATAATGGTTTAGAATTCCTTAATATGGTTGATAATGTGGATAACGAAGAAATGTTAAGTGATTTTCTAATGTTTCACATATTACTCGAACAATCCCTGATCGTGGCAGAAACCCCTGCCTCAAAGTGAGGGTTCTCATGGGTAAATACTAATAATGTAAATTATTTTTCCAACAGGCAGAATTCAAGGCCTTATGCCTCACTATTCTGCCAGCCAGTATATCCAGCAAAGCGACATAATGCCGTTAAACTACTGTACGGGGGACATTCCCTGACAGGGTATTTGTGGGAAAACACTTTTAAAAGAAAACATGCATTTTGACGTAATGGAATTGTTCGCTTTAATCCATGTTTCTGGGAAACAACTTTTGATGTCAGCTTTAAGCTGGAGAGTGGTCTTCATAAATTTTGGGCCAAATATAATCAAGTGAAGAACACCCCATTATGGGCCCCCTTTGAGGTAATCCCACTTATCAAATCTGCACAAAAAACAATTATGGTGCTTTTCCATAATGAAGGAGTCAGTGTTACTGATTTGACTTTCTGGTTCAAGCAACAGTGCACTGTGTTAGGCTATCCAGAAGCCATTTTGACATAGGGGTATCTGGACTGGAGTGGGTAGAGGGTCTGTGTCATCCTCAGATCGAATGATTCTGGGATACAACACCTCCCAAATTGCTTGTTTTGGGTCAGGGACAGGAGATGCTTTTTAATCCCATCCAGCCCAAGACTTGTTACAAATGTGGGCAGCCAGGACACATTAGTAGTGCTTTGACCAACTTAGATGCACACTATGTCAAGCTGTAGGACATACTAGTATCCACTGTAAGAATGAGACTATCTGTAATCTTTGTGGAGGGAGGGACACACTTATATGACATGTCCAGAAGCTGCACACAGCACTACTACGATGATACAGAGGAACAGAGATTCTTGGTGACCACAGCACAAAGGGAGAATAATAAGTCAAGAATAGATCCAGGCAGTGGGACATCCCTCTGGGGCAGAAAGAGATGCAAGGAAAGACAATAAGGATAGGGTCGAAGACCCAAATCAGGCTTCACACATCGAGACTAGTGACTCCGCCCCCACTAACAACAGTTAACACATCACGAGGGTAAACCAGGTAGACAAATCAGCCAGTCCAAGTGCAGTCCCACTTCTTCATGTAGAACAGCCTCAGGTAGACAGTAACTGAATGCCCCCAAGAACCGCCAGAGATCAGTGCACAAAATGACTACCAGGTGACGACAAGCATAGTTTCAGCCTGTACCAAAGGTACCAAAATATCTTCCCTGTATGTCAACAACAGATTCCAAGCTTTAGCTAAAGCAGATATTTTGGATAATGATTCAGATGCCTCATCTGTAGACTTTAACATGCATGACAGGCATTCAGAAATTGATAATACTGACACAAAATCAGACTTATCAAGGCCCAAATGTCAAAATTTCACTACAAACAAATAGCTGCTCTGAAAATGTAGCAACAACATGGTACAGGAGAAAATGATTTTTTTTTACTTTGCTTTTCTAAGCCTTACTACTCCCTCTCTCCACTCTCTCAGACTGCCTCCCTCTGCACCTTCTTCCCATCAGGATCTGCCCCTAGAGTACACAGTTCACTCCACCACCCTAGATGCCGGATAACCCCTCAGTGTAGGTGTGAGGAGGGAGCCACACTTACCTCCCAAGCATTACTAAGAAGTAGACTTGCACAGCGGAGTCTGCCCTGATGGTTAGAGGATGTGCAGCATGGGGAGTCATCACCTAGGAGAGATGGGGGTTCCTTTGTTCTTCCCCTAGGGTTTTCTCTTGTTCTTCCCCTAGATTTTGGCATGCAATGAGGGCCAATGAACAAGGAGACATGTTGAGACATGCCCCTGCTCTGCCCCTCTGCCAATGTCATCCCCATCCCAATACTGCTTCCCCTCTTACTGCCCTTCCATCTGAGTTCCCTAAGGTGGCAGTATTGTGGCGGAGCTTGCAGGTCTCCCCACCGGAGAAAGAGCACAGCCGTAGGGTGCTCTATGTCTCTTCTCCTGCTGACACCCCGCAGCTCATGCTCATTACTGAACACGGGTCGCTGGAGTGGTACGAGGTAAGGCATCCAGTGCCTCTGCCCTCAGCCCCATCAGGCTGGTACAGGAGGAAAATCTGATTCAATTTGCCCCTTATGAGTAGCCAAGAAAGAAATAAAAATAAAATAATATCAGCGTGCTTGACTCGTGAGGGCATGCTTCAGACTACTGTGCACAATATTCTAAACATGGTTTGAATATGCAGCAACCCTCTTTAGGAAGGATAGACAGTCTGAAAACAACTACCAAAAGTTATTTGATAAATTTGAAATCCCTAAAGGACCACCCAGCTTGATAGAGTCACTCACAAGGCCTATTGACCAGGCCAAAGTAGAGATGCAATTTCATCTTCTGCCCTGTGCAAATCACCCAGGAAGGATGGTTTAACTCTCAAGCACTATAGATTAATTGGTTCAGAAATCTCCATGGAGCTTGCTACAGTCTTTAATTCTGTTCTTTAGAATCAGGCAGTCCCCTTAGAAATGGCTTCTGGAATTTTGATTTTCTTATTTAGAAAAGAGCAAAGCAAACTTTGCCAACTGGAGGCCAATCAGCCTCCTTAACTGAGATTTTAAGCTACTAGCCAAAATTTTGAATTAAAGCTATTTAAAAAGCGGAATACTTGATTTCCCTGACACAGTCAGATACAGTCTGAGTAAACAAGTCGAACATTACCGATTAGCTGATCCTACTACAGGAAATCTTCTATAGGAATAATGAAACCAGCTTAGAAGGATATGTCTTATCGCAGCAGCAAGCATTCGACAATGTCAACCATTCCTTTCACTTGTACACATTAGCTTGATATGACATCCCCAAGGTTTTATCTCATGACTATAAGCCCTATATAAATCTGTCACAGCAACTTCCATAGTAAATGCTCATCTTGGTCCACTAATCCCTGACCAAGGGGTCAAGCAGAGCTGCCCCTAAGTCCGCTCTTATACGTGTTTGGTATTGACCCTTCCTTAGACTCTTAAACTTGGCTAACACAATCCAGTATATTTCACTGAACCACCACTCCTACCATATACAGCATTAGCCTATGTGGATGACTTTGTAATTTTAGCGAAAGATAAACCCTCAGCAGAAGAATCCATTAAACTCTGTACTGAATATGGTACCTGCTCAGGGACAACACTAAATATAAACAAATATATTGGGAAGGTATTGGGCAGTCACCCTGTAACAACAACCCAGATTGCAGGCATCAGGCTCAGTGATGAAGCTTTTAAAATATCTGGGGTAATGTTTGGGTCAGAACATTGGGATATTTTGAATTGGGACCTTAAGCTGCAACTAGGAACACAAATGGTCCAGAAATGGAATCAATTGGGATGAGTAAACAAAGAGGATTTACTTAATAAAACATACTTAGTGCCAGTATTTTTATTTATAGCTAATATTTTCTATCACCAAAACTTAAAGAAACTGCTTTATATGGTCTCTTCTTCCAAGCTTTCTGGGAAGTAGGTTGAATCCTAATAGAAGGAACACTCTGTATCTTCCCTTAGATCAAGGGGGACAATCGATGGTCAATCTGGTTCTTTTTCTTTTGCCAATTTGTATTTACTAACATGAAACCCTTACTGTTTAACACTAATGCTTTCTGGGTGGTTTGGTATTTGCAACTATCTCAGCCTGGTTCACATTATGGGATAGAGGGAATTGAGGGTGGTATGGGTACAGAAAGATGTACCTTCTTATTTCGGGGATGTATCTGTGAGACTAAAACCTGGGACATCACAAATTCAGTGGTAGTTACACAAAACAAAAACAAGTTTATGCATGAGTAATAGGAAGTTATTTTAAGGAGGAACAGATATTTCCAAATGTCCAAAGGAATATGGTCCTTCACTAGAAAAGTTGATTGCAGAGAAAAGGATACCACTGAAATGTAAGGATATCCAATGGCTATGCTGCCATGAGAGGTTCAATGTTAAGGCAAATTAAAAGCACAAGAAAATCGAAGAAAGAATATGTTCATGGCCCCAGTGTTGCAACCAGTTAGAAACTTTAGAGCATTTTTTCCTGTACATGTATTATTGATTTCTGGTCATTTATAGCACGAGAAGTAGGAGAAAATTTATTTTCTAAAGTAACTTACCAATATTAATGTATGGGGCCTATACAAAAGAATAGAGCAGGTGGGATATTGGTACTCTGCATATTATTTTTGCCATTTTAAGTGGTACATATGGAATGCAATAAGCATATTTACTCTACAGCAAAAATAAATTAGCCATATTTAAATATTTAAGAAAGTATTAAGAGAACTAACCAGAATATAGAACACTGAAGCAAAAGTAGTGACACAATGAATATTTTGATTACAGTGGAGAAACCTATTATGGATCAAAGATAATGATATACCTGTAACCTGAATAAGTTTTCTTTATTCATGTATATTGTAGAATGTGTTTCAACCTTTACTGGATTAAGTTATGTATCAACTTATAATCTTTTTTGATTGGTTAAGTATAATTTCATTAATAAAAATCCCCACCTCTTTTCGAGAAGTGCCATGGATCTTTAATATCCACTTGGACTACCACCAGAACAGGCAGGTGGGTCCTTGGTTTAATGTCTCATCCAAAAGACGGCACCTCAGGAGTGCAGCACCCCCTCATGCTGCACTACAGTGTCAGTATTAGGATTTAACCCAAGTGCCTGGAGTGGGGAAAGAACCCATAGCCTTCTGATCTTCCAGCCTCAGAGGCAAGTGTGCAACATGCTGAGCCACTGACACATTTAATCAAGTTGTTTGGCTCCTACATATTTGACTGGTGTTAACTGGCCCTTGTTGATGGCTGTCTCTCCCACTTCCTCACAATTTAGTCAGGCGTCTTCAAGGCTCTATCCCAGATTTCATCCTGTTCTTGATTTTTCTCAGTAAGCTTCCCAAGTCCTTTGTCTACACACATTCATGTGAATGTGGATGACAGTCTTTTCCTCAGCATAACCTCTGTGACCCTATGAACAGAGCTCAAGCGATCCACCTGACTCAGAATGCTAAAAACAGTCTCTGTGACTTGTGGAAGCAGATTGAGGTTGAACAGATTCTACTCCATCCCAAAACCCTGGATGGTTCTATTCTGGAGGAAGTTCCGAGCTTTAGATATGTTCACATCTGAATGGTTCAGTTCCTCAATTTTCTCCAGTCACATAGATGCTATACCTATGAAACTCCTTCACAAACTGAAGGCACTGCACCAGAACAAATCTTGGGCTGGATTCACAAAGAAGCCAGAAATCCGCAGCTCAGGAAAATGCCTGCAGCACTGCAGAAATGCAGTTGTGCAGTATACACATAAACTGGTGCAGCTTCAGAATTCCACAAAAGCGCCACAGGTGTGGTAATTCAGTAGCTGCGGATATTGCACAAGTGCAGAACAGCTGCAACTGCAGATCTGCAGCTGTGGGAATGGCTTAGGAGGCACAACAATAGGGACCCTAATGAGCTAGAGCAGCAGACTTATGCAGTATTGCCATAGCATGTAGCTGTAAGCACACACACACACACACACACACACACAGACCAGCAACCAGTTCCACAACTGGGACCACTGCAGCACACATGTACCAGCACTACCATGGCACCACAGTGGCTGACTATCACTGCTGGTCATCCCTACCTGGGGTGTTCCTGTTGCCTGTAGGAGTAGCACTCACTGCAGGCTGGACAGGCTCTACAGTCTGTCGGGCTCCATCATGGGCTGCACTGGGTCTAGTGGTGGTTGTCTGTTGCCATATCATAGCATTGTGTGCTATTGTTGCTGTAACATCAGCCACTGTTATACACACTGGGATACTATACCTGTGCTAGACCTCCACCATAATTGTTTTCAATTGTTGGGGCACTACTGCAGTGTACTGAGGAGAGTTACACCTCACTCTAATGTGTGTAACATTTTTCCGCAACTGTGGACAACACCTGGCTGAGAATAGCATTTGAGGGACATGCCTTACTTATCACTTACCTTTTCCTCAGGAACTTCGCAGTTGCACTTTTTCCACAGTCTGTAGTGCTTTTTCTGCAGCTACGGAGGTTTTTGTGAAGAGCACTCAGGGCAACTTCCGCTTTTTTTCTGTAGCTATGGCAGTTTTGGGACTTAGGAAAGGTTTTGTACCTTCAGAAAGCTTTGTGAATCCAGCCCCTTATGTTTTCCTCCTTACCACTGTGAGATCATGTGTAAAATATGACCGGATTGATTATGGCGGATACAATTTGCTGGACTGCTCCAAAGTCACCTTAGCCAAACTGGACTCCTCTATCATTCATTCAAATTTCAAGTTTATTGTTTGACTTTTTACAGTTCATTACAATTTCAATACCAGAAATACATAGAAAAATAGAAATAGGTTCAATAACTTAACATATATGTCACCAGTGAAATGCTGTCATTCATGTCATTCATGTACAGTGCAATGTTAGCCAATAAGAAAAAGTCCATCAAGGCTAACAGTAGATACTATATATTGGTACTCAAACTATTTACAAATGGGGGCAAAGGGTTGACTTTTGCTAATTCAAGCAATTTAAGCAAAATTTAAACAGGACTCTTTAGGCTTGGGTCTGTATACCTACATCTCCATACAGTGTACTGTAGCCAGTAATCCCTTAATTCCACTGGGAATAATAGCCATACTAAAACTCCAAAAACAAATTAATTTACCTTCCCTTTTAATATATCAAGTAGCTTTAGTACACATGCTTGTTCTAGCATTTATTTAGTTTTGCCATGAACATCCCCATACCCATCAATGTACCTTATACGTAACCAGTTGCTTCCCTCTCTGGAGGTTGATGATTCCTCCACTATGTCTCTCTCATCTCTGAACATACATCTCCTCTCATCTCACCTTTTCCCTATTTTAGTATAAACTATGACACCTAATCCTTTCCACTCCCTCATTTTCAAAACTGCAGGTGGACGGGTTTGCGTCCTCTTTAGGCTATCCTTCTCTGGAATAATCTTGCCTTTCTCCATTTCTTATACACTCCAATGCCCTGAAAGAGCAGCTCCATGATTTCAAGACCAACTCCAGCACCTTAGTTCTTTACCCCCCATTTGTCCCCCTATTATCATGTCAGTATGCATGAAAGGTACTTTGTAGACAGCCTTACTTATATGTATTTCCTTGTAAAGCCATGAACATTTTGTCATGATTTTCTTTCTGCAAACACCATATGAACCCATGTTTGTCACTTATTGCATACTTGCATAATAACTGATTATATTTCTTGACTTCCATGGAATGTAAACATTGCACAGTAATTTACATTTTTATTTTAAAATCAGTATTATTAGTACTGTTCATACCCCACCTTCCTATCACTATTTTCTTGTATACCCCTGTCTCCCAGGTCCCACCTGGAAATGAGGCTTGCCTTAGTGTACTTTTCTGGCAAAACATCTAAATAAAATAATTAGATATGATTCACGATTGTACATTTTTATTTAGGAAACCGGGAACCAGCATACATTATAAGGCTAAAAGATTATTTATTATCTATAATATAAAATGTTGCTTCTACCAGGTAATTGATGCCTAGATCCACAGGACAAGAATACTTGGGATTATGTGAAGCACTGCTAAGACCAAATAAATATGAATATGATAATGAAGATTTGCTAAGTTAATAACACCACAGTCTCTGCTCACTGTAGGTATTGCTGCTCTTGCCTAGTACACATGGGGCATTTGTTTATCCACAATAACTTACGTGTCCTGTATATAAATTAATAAAGTATACCAGGGTAAATTTAATGGCAAATATTTACTCCTATCATAACTGTTTATATAAATGGAACATTAAAGCAGATGTAAGTACTAATACCAATGGGGCAGACCTGATTGTCAATATATGAATGCATTTCAAGGTCTCCCCTATGATAACCACATCATCAGTCTCTCACAGTTTGCACTATTTTGTAGCTCTCATGTTGATTATATGAAGTTATACTTTCCTAAGAGTTTTTTACATGACTGTTCATGTCTACCATACTTCCACCTACAACCTGTGTGGCGTTTGAACTATGCAAATGCAGTTTATGAATTTTAGCAAACATATAACTAAAAGTTTTCTTGTTTTTATTTATAAAAGAACACAGACATGATGCAGTTTGACTAGAGTTTAGTTGGGCATTAAGCACTGCTGGCAAACATTTTCTTAGGTACTGTATATGGGTGTTAAATCTTGCTAACACAATAGAGTTTGTTAACACAGAATGCATATCAAAACCAGATGTGAACAGAATGACCAAAGAAACAACAGAAACAATAAACATAGGATGTGTATTAAAACTGTTCTAATGCCAGGAAGAAAAAATGAAAAGAATCTTGACAGAACAAATGCATTTGCTTGGCACATATGAATACTACTGACATTCTTCCAGACTAATTTTGGCAAGTGAACTTTTTCCTTTGTTATGTTTTCTTGTAACCATTACTGTTACAGGCCTACCAGGGTGGCCAGAACAAAGAATGTGTTATTAAAATGTGATATTGCTCTAAATAAGAAACACATGCAGTTGAAAGAATATATTTCCATGTATGTAATTAAGTTATTTGCCTATGTACAGTTATAAAAATATAAATGCTGTCAAAATTGTAGTGTACATTCAGCTATGTGCAATACCTGAAACAGTTCTGTCTAAGCATGGAAGATCTGAATTTTGTAATGATGCTCTTTATATCATGAAGGCTTCTTAAAGGGATAAAATGTGCCTGTTCAATACACGTGCTGCTTGACATGATCATTTTTTCTATGTGGAAAGCTTGCTTATGATTATATGTTGCAGTTCTTGATGTGTTCTTGTTGTCTGTCACAACGTACTGTTGGCAATCAATCAATCGAATCTTTATTTATCAGGCGATACATCGTTGAGCAAGCTCATTTACAAGATGGACCTGGTTAAGTCCAGATTATATTACAAACAGCTATATTTACAGAGGGACTAAAACATAGTGGAAGTGCAAATCAGGACACACAAATGGCAATTTGCTTGTATCATGGTGAAATCCAATAAACTTTTAACTGCAAATAAATAACATTTAAGTTCTATTGTGAGTACAGATCATATCATATGAAACAGACTGAATCATTATAACAGGATCAGGGCCCTAGTCCTTACTTCATTATCTGTCTCTATTCTGTCGTGTCCTATCCTGTCCAAGTCTATTGTGCAACAGCAGTTTCCTGATGCAGGCTGTGGGCGGCCCCTTACTACCCTGTACTGTTTGCTTCTTCCCATCTTATGCCTTTCATCAATATACCTGGTATACTTACCCTTCTTCTATAGTTTATGGTGTCTTTCTTTCTTCGTCTGCTTCTGCTGTGTTGTTCTCTCCTCTTTTTTGTTTTCCTTTCCTTTCCTTTCCTTTCTGAGCCTCTCTCATTCTTCAGAAAGCATGCCTCTTAGGCCTATGCAGAGAGACCTTGTTTAATATTTTAACTCCTAGCTGGGACTGCTGATAACTTAAAGGAACATCCTTGATGATGAAAGTCATAGTGTAAAAGAAAATTCCCTTTGTGGAGAGAAATGCCACTTAACTGTGCCTTGCAGAGTGGTCAAGTGTATTTGCAATCTGTTCTGCTTTCCACACAGGAAGCTGAGTTGCAGCCACCACTCCAGCACTCCATGTGGCTATTGATTAAGTAGTGCCCCTTCAGGACTGCCACACACTTGCAAAATGTTGGATGACTGGGCAGATTTAGGGAGCCCTAAAATTACCTATGTGAAAAATACTGTTCAAATTTATTTTTACAGTGTTTCAAAAATGAAAACTTCGGGTCTGCAGTCAGCTTCACCACTGCTGCAGTCATTGTCCCAGCCTTTTTCCAGCAATTCAAAAATGCCATTAGATTAGGTCTCAGCTTTATTATGGTGCCTTGCTGGGGCACTGAGTTTAACCATTCACTCATTTTGAACTCATGTCCAGCTATAGAAGATGCCTGGAGACATAGCTGAGTTTAACCATTTTATTTCATTTGGTTTCATGGAATAAAAGCCACCTAAAATAACCTGATAATATACTTTTTGTGTAAGCATGATACAGTTTTAAAGCTAGTCCAGTTTTACTGTATACAGTACATGCTCATTGAGAGCTTAGTCGGTGGCCAGCCATGGAGGTGAGAGGAGGGCTGTGCTGGTCACTGGCCAGGGGTTGGATTGGGGGAGTGGGTGGTAGGCAATCCCTCACAGGGTGGGCAGGTGGGGGTACACTAGACACCAGGAAAACTATATGGTGCCTTATTCAGGCAGATTGAGGATGGGGGGACTGCTAGACCACCAGGGTAATAGATACATAGATGTTGATGACACATAAGGGCTTACGTCCCACCTGGTCTGCCCATTTGTGCATGTAACTGTGCTCTTCAAGCTTCCATAGAACTAGGTTGTCCCTTCCACTGACTACCAGGATCCCTATGCCTATCCCATGCATTCTTAAATCCTGTAATTGTTTTTGCCCCACTGCCTCTTCCGCAAGGTGTTCCATTTGTCCACCACCCTCTCTGTGAAGAAGTACTTCTTCACGTTCCTTCTGATCCTCCTTCCTTCCAGTTTCATCCCACGCCCCTAGTCCTGGAGCATCTTTTCTATGAAAACCTGTGTTTCCTGCACCTTGTTCCTCCCATGGAGGTACTAAATGTCTCAATCATATCTCCTCTCCCTTCTCTTATCAACTGGGTACATAGTTAAGTCTTTCAGCCTGTACTCGTAGGGTTTGTGATGTAATCCTTACACCATCTTGTTTGCCCTCCCCTAGTTTGTAGCGAAACTGAGAAATTTCATTACGTGAAACATTTCGCGAAATTCACGATTTCAAAAAATATTTTCTGGTGCATATATGAAATTTCACCTGAAAATGTTGAAATTCTGCCTGAAAATGGCAAATTTCACTGTGAAATTTCACAATTTTCAGGTGATTTTACAATTTTAGGGTGAAATTTTATTTGCACCTATAATAGTTTGTGCTATGAAATTGCCAATTTTGTAGCTATTTCTCTTGCAAAATTTTATTTCGCAACATCTCTACTCTCCTCTGAACTGCCTCCATGCTGTCTATGTCCTTACATAGGTAAGGCTCCGGAACTGGACACTGTACTCAGGTGTGGCCTACTAATGTCCTGTATGGTGAAATTATGACCTCCCTGCTCCTGCCGGTGATACCCCTGCCTATGCATCCCAGCATCCTGTTTGCTTTTCCTGCTGCCTTGTCGCATTGACTCCCTACCTTGAGGTCATCAGAGATGATAACCCTAGGTTCCTTTCCTGCTTGGAGCATTCTATATCCTCCCTCCCCAGCTGATATGCTGTTCTGGATTTTTGTGCCATATGCATTATCTTGCATTTCTTTGCATTAAATCTCAACTGCCACTCCCTTGACCAGCCCTCAAGCTTCTGCAGATCTCTCCACATTCTATCCATACCTTCCAGCATGTCCACCCTGTTGCAGAGCTTTGTGTCATCAGCAAACAGGCACATTCTCCCTCATAGGTCCTCTGTAATGTCACTGATAATGATTTTGAAGAGGACTGGACCCAGCACTGATCCCTGTGAAATCCTACTGGTTGTCTTTCCTTCTGTGGAGTGACGGCCATTTACCACCACCTCTGTGTCCTGCAGTCCAGCCAGTTCCCCACCCACCACACCATCTTCCTACCCACTCCCATGTTCCCAGCTTGTTTAACAGCCTTCTGTGTGGCACAGTGTCAAAGGCCTTGCTGATGTCCATGTAGGCCACATTAACTGCCCCCCGATCCATCTCCTTGTCACCCAGTTAAAGAATTTAATGAGATTAGTCTGGACGATCTCCTCCAGTAAACCATGTTGCCTTGGGTCCTGTATGCCATTGGAAACCAGGTGTTCCACTTTTCTTTCCTTCATAGTGTTTCATGATCTTCCCACTACTGAGGTCAGGCTGACTGGTCTGTAGTTTCCTGCTTCTTCTCTGTTCCTGCTTGTATAGGGGACTACATCAGCTGTCCTCCAGTCTTTGCTACCTCCTGTTTCCAGTGACTGGCTGAACAGGGTTGCCAGAGGTTAAGCCACCACCTCTCTTAACTCCCTTAACACGTAGGTGTACCCCATCTGGTCCCATAGCCTTATTAACTCTTATTCCTGCCAGTTCCTTTAGGACCCTTTCCTGTGGAAAAGGACGTGTATCCATTTTGTGCCATTCCTACCCTTTCTACTCCTTCTGGCCCATTTCCTGATCCGCCTCTGTAAAGACTGGGTAGAAGTATCTGTTTAGTATGTTTGCTTCATGGTTTGTCATCCTCCACTCTACCCGTCCTCTCCTTTCAGCTTCTCTATCTCTCCCTTTGCCTTCCTTTTTCACCGATGTACCTGTAAAAGGTTTTGTCCCCTCTAGCCACTGATTTCATACACGTTCCTCCATTTGTGCTTTGGCTTCCCTTACACCTCCTTTCTTCCTCCTGGTACCTCTCCCTGTCCCCTTCTGCCTGTATCTTTTTTTACTGTTTGAATATAATTTTTGGCTTTCACTTTCTCCAGTACCTCCTTGAAATACCATAATACTTTCCTCTTTCTTTTCCCTTGCTAACCTGTTTTACACATAATTCTGTTGCCTTTGTTATCCCTGATTTGAATACTGTTCACTGTTCCTCCACCACTAATTTCCTCCTATTCCAGCTAATGCCTCTTCCAAGCATTTCCCATTTTCTAAAGTCTGCCTCCTAAGTCAAGGATTCATCTTTTGTGTGGCTGGATTCTGCCCCTTCAGTTATATCAAACCACACTGACCAGTGGTCACTGTTCCCCAGGTGCTCTCCTACTGTGATCCCTGTCATGTTGTCCCTGATTGTGAGCACCATGTCCAGTATTGCCATCTGCCATGTGGGTTCCATGACCAGTTGTTTAAGGAAGGCTCCCTGTAGGAAGTCCAAGATAAACCTGCTTGGTTGTTACTGCTGCTGAGGCTCAGTCTATGTCTGAAATACTGAAGCTGCCAACCAGCACTACCTCCCCCCTTGTGTGCCATCCTTTGGATAGCCAGCATCATCTCCTCCTCCAGGAAGGTGGTCTATAAATTACCCCTGTGTGGATGGCTGACCCTGTTCTTCTTTCTTGCTTAACCCACATTACCCCACCCCTTGTTCCCCTTGAATCTCTGTGGCCTTTACTGTATGTTATCTTTCACATAAGTGTCACTCCTCCCCCTTCCTGCCTGCCCTATCCCTCCAGAATTGATTGTAGCCTTGTAGGGCCATTGCCTCATCATGGTTATCATCATTACGGTCTCAATGGTAGCCACAATGTCAGATTTGACTATGCCGTGGCTGCCTCAAGGTCCTCCATCTTGTTACTCAGGATCCAGACATTGACACACATGGCTCTCCAGGATGTGACTTCCTCCCTGTTTTTTTGCCATAAGCCTCCCTTCCTGTGCACTCTTCTTCCCCGTCCTCCTGTCTTTTGCCCTTATGTTGAATTATGTCCTCTGTCTATCTACTCCTTGGGTGCTCATGTAGACATGTGCTCATGGAGGGGATACTAAGCCTCCTGACCTTTCTGGCCTCCTTAGCCAGTTTAAATGCTTGCTGCTGAAGCATTTAAACTTCACACTTAGGACTAAGGTCCCTTCCCGATGGATGTAGGCTGTCATCCTTGTACAGGCTTTTATCTCTTCAGGTGGCCCCAGTCCCCATGGGCAAACCCTCCTTTCCACACCATTCCTTCAACCAGGAGTTAAATTTCTGGATGCAGAGTGACCTAGCCTCCCTTGCCGTGGACAGGTAGTACCTCCGAAGGAAATGAAGCATGCTATCTGCTTTGGCTCCCCACCAACTTCCTGATATCTGCCTGGATTCTGGCTATTGACACCTTATGGCAGGGAAGGATCGGGATTGGGTGGGAGGACCACTGGACAATTTGGGGATTTTATTATGCTACTGGCATGGCATGCAGGGATCGGGGAGGAGGAGGGCCACTTGACTGCCAGGAAACAGTTTTTTAACTTTTGGGATGGCAATTGAAGAATGGGGTGGGAGAGGAACCAATAGACTGCCAGTCCAGTGAAACATTTTTAAACTGTCAGGACAGCAATCAGAGAACGGGTGGGGAGGGACCACTACCACCAGAGGACAATGTACTTTCTTTTGTAAAATATAGGAACAGAGATCGGTTCTGGGGATGGAGAGGGACCACTATACCACCAATGAAATGGTCACTTTTTAATACAGGAGGCTGATCAGTGAGGGGAGGGGACCGCAGTGCCTCCCCAGCCACAAGGGTTGCATGTACTTACAGCCAGGTCTGGCTCAACAGTATTTTCTCCACTGAGAATAGCGACTGTATGAGTGACTCTCAAAAGACTGACTCATTTGTAGTGCTACTGTTGAGCTACCCTGTAAGGGTAGCTGACAGAATGCACCATGAGGGTAGGAATGAGCGAGGAGGGTTACAAGGGTGACCAGAAGGGGAGGTATAGGGAGGAGGGTTTGTGTGTGGTAGTGTGGCCTGCTTCTGCTGAGCTAGCCGTGTGATGTGGTGGTAGGTAGCTAGGTTTGGTGCAGCAGGTGCTGGGTTCTGGGCTGGGGACTGGGAAACATTTGTTGCTGCTACCATGATTTTATTTTCCTGACTGTCTCCCCTCCCTGACATGCACCCCCTGAGTTGGTTATATTAAATCAGGGGTGGGTGGGGCAAGGACCCATGAGGGGGTGCAGGGTGGCATAGCCCCACCCACATAAATTCTATATTTAGTTGCTGGATGTGGTGTTGCCCACAAGTGTACATTGCCGTTGTGCTTTTCAGTGACGTGACACTTGCTCTAATGGTGATCGCTATTTTTCGATCGCCATTATGACATGGAACCAATTTTCTCCATGCAAGAGACCTTCATAAAAGGCCCTTGGGTGGAGAAAATGGGTGTGAATGGGACTGCATGGATAAGCAGGTCCCCGTCCCTAATTTGCATTGTGTCCACTCAGAGCTTTGTCTTGTCACAAACTCAGTTTGTAGGGTGCAAACTGGGCTTTTGTGGATACCTCACTGGGAGCAAACCAGTTTGAATGGTACAAACTGGGTTTGTGATGGCACAAAGTTTGTGAATATAGCCCACGTGTGCAGGCAGCCAGAGCTTAAAGGGCAGAGATATTGTATAAATGCAAATACCCTTAGTAATAAGGAAATAAGGGTGAGAATTACAGAATAAAATATGAACTGTAAGGTACATTTATGCCTGAATATTAAATTTTTCATAGTTGTCGCAGCTGTGTCAGGAGCTCTTTAGATGACATGGTTAAAAAACTAAATTATACAATGGCAAGAAAATGCCGACCTCTGATTGGTCAGTCTGGGACTGGACCTGTGATGTTATCCCAGTACAACATCACGGGTCTAGTCCCAGTGCAAAAAGACTGCACCAGCCACGCCGGCCACCTGGGTTTGGGAGTTGACTTGGGTCACTGGTGGGTCAGCTTGAGGGAGATAGACTTGAGCGTCCCATGACAGCTCACCTTCTCTGGGCAGGGAAGAGGCCTATGCCCTGCACTTGCCTGACTCTGAGCGGAGGCTTGGAGTACTGCAATCCCCAATTGTAGGGATGGGCAGCCACAGTACAGTGTGGTTGTTGGCGCCTTGCGCCATGTCATCAGGGGTTACATGCTGTAAGGGGAGTGAAGAAAAGAGAAACTGCCTGCTGACTCCGGGAAGATGGGCCTCCAGGAGTAAGCCTCCAATGTGCCCCTCGCTCGACTACAGCGGAATCGAAATGAAGGATTACGAGGTGTCTGGTCCCCACTTCATCCCCACTAGGGGCAAGCTGCAGCTCCATGGGGCCTAGAGGTGAGTATGAGTGGAGCAGGAGGCAGGAGGATGACTCCTTGTGGGGCCCTGAAGTGTCAGAGTCGGCAGGATGTGGGAGGTAAAAGTGTAATTTAAAAAAGACTGCACCAAATGTAAAAGGAATTACTCCATGATCACAATGGACTCACCTGCCTTCCTCACTGTGCAACTGAATCAGCTTCACCAGTGTTTTCTGCTCCACATCCCCCCCCCCGCACAACTGTTCAATGCAGGACAGTTTTCTGTCACACCAAATAAATGGAGAGTGAAAATCAGTCAGCAACCAATATTTTTATTACTGCTTACAAGTGGCTCTTCACATGCCACGACAACAAATGAGTGACTGTGCGGATGAAGTGTACAGCCGCTGCTACCCCTCCACTGTCAACAACTTCATAGGGCTTTTCTCAGGCTTTCTCCCTGGCTAGCAGCGGACCCAGTGGCTTACTGATTGTATCTATTAGTAGAAGTCTCTCAGTCCCAGCATTCCAATCACTCACTAGCTGTTTCGGATCGCAGATCCAAACTGGCTCACAGCTGCTTCCATGAACCTCACAGACAATAATCAGGCATTTCATGGAACCCACTCAAACAGCAACTCACTCTCCTCGGCGCCAAAATACTGTCACTGGTCCTCCACTACAGATGCAGAGTGGTTCTCATACACAATACAGACAATAAAAAAGCAAACTAGAAATGCATCCCAATTCAAGGAACGAACAAAGGGGGGCAAATGTCAACAATGGAAAGCCATGATAACTTAATCATTCATGTTCCAGCTCACCCACTGGTTGAAAAATATACCAGACTTTTTTTTCAAACATATACCTCCACACACAAATAATAGGGGGAAAAGTCAAAAATATTTTTTACCTTTTTCTTTGCTTATTAAAATGAGCTATTGTATAATAGTAATAATGCACCCCCTGTCACTGGATGCACTCAGCCTGCAGCCCTCGTGCCTCAACCACCCCAGGCATGATATTATCCCAGCACAACACACATCCTATCATGCATTATTGTTTAAATAAAGCCTTCCCTGCATGTTTAATGGAAATCCTCTCACTCTTGTATTTGAGCTCAAGTAGAAAAATTCCTTGTCCACCTATTTATTCCATGCAGGTACTTATTTGTCTTGGCCATGTCTCCTTTTCCTTCCTTTTCTCAGTGTGTACATATTCTAGTCCTGCAACCTCTTCCCATATGTCTTATTGTTATATATTAGTTATTGATAGTTGGCCTCCTTACCCTTTCTATGATGGTGGAAAAATCATAGTAGCTCAGTCAGTCCACCCCATTAGCTCTAGCTGACAGCTGTTACTGAGGCATACAGGAGTGCAGTCTGTCTTGCATTGCTGACAGATGCTGGGCAGACTGCACAAGCAATAACACATGACGAGGTGTGGGTTATCTCTGATAAGAGCATGCCCAGGTGCATTGTTAGGCACGAGGCGCTTGCACGAGTGCCTTATGCACCTGAGCGTGTTTATCAGAGATAACCCACACCTCGAGTGTGTTATTGCGCTTATAAAATGGGCACAAAATTTGCAAGACAGATTTTAATAAAGTTAGTGCAGTTTGAAAAGTGATATGCAATTTATTAATTTGTTATGTCTTTTTTTCTCACTTTGAAGAAAATAGTCCCTTTTACTGTCCCTGTATTGAGCGTTTTAAAAGTAATTTTAAGATGTTAGGAAAGGTGATGCCATGTCTGTTTGTCTGTCTCTTGTCTTCACAGTATTTCTTATTTATTTATTTATTTATTTGGAAGGTGTTGACAGGAGTAATCCAGAGGATCAACAGAGGGAGACACGCTTAGTTGTTTGTGACTTGCTTCCAGGCAACAGTACCCCCAGCACTTGCTGCTAAACACACATGCAGAGATGGGCAGACAGCATATTTTTGTTCAGTTTTATTTTAAATAAATGATATTGATATGTTTTGTTCAGTTTACTGGAGCGTCGTCTCTGTGGTGCTGCAAGTGGTCGATTCTCAGTGGGCGAGCGTGTCTCTTTAGAGCCGTCATAGTAACGGTTTTTGCTTCCTACTCATGATCGTACTTTAGTGAAGTAGGAAGGAGAGGTTCCACTGTGGTGTATGTCTGTATTTTTGGTACTGCTAGTTTTTTTGTACTTTAGTTTACTTTTTGTGGGGTTTCTGTATTAATTGCAGCCACTGGCCCGCTTGGGTGTAGCTAGCATGTCCTGCTGCGCCACCGCTCATACTGCTTTTACTTATTGTGACTTCCAAAATACGATTTTTACTTTGTGCCATGTACTGGACAGGGAGGGATGGATGACTGTAAACATGGAGAACACATACACAGGAGATGTAGGATATGTACAGAGACAGCACAGATTCTGGTATTCTTTATGGACGTGGTTTCAAGTAGTGGAGGAGAAGCGACAGCCCGAATGAGAGCATCAGTTCATAGGTACAGATGAACAGTGAAATATCTGAATGAAGTTATTAAATTTGTTGTCATGCAGGAAGGGGGTGGAGGTTAGATATATAATTTATTTTGTGATTTAAGGGTTTTGGAGATGGACGTGAATGCAAGTGTTCCATTATTGTGCTGCTGAATTATGTTGTGTTGGATTGCTGCCGCTTCAGTGAGCTGTGCCAGTCAACGTTTCTGTTGATGCTTGGCAGAGCTCACTGATTCCTTGTTATGTGGCATCTTGGTGGGCAGTAGTTCAAGTTGGCTACTATATCATCTGATAAGGACACGGCTCAGATGATGTAGTAGCCAATCAGAGACTTGGATTTGTTAAGCCCATTTTATAATAGAGGATATATAGGATCTGATTACTTCAATGAGCTCCTATGTTATCATCTGTGACAGTCTCCTAGCACCTGTCAGTGGCAGAAGCAGACCACTAATCCCTACACACACACACACACACACACACACGCACGCATGCACACACACACACACACACACACACACACACACACACACACACAAACACACTCACACCACTCAGTGCTGGTACAATAGTTATAGGTTTCTACACACAGGCGGACCAAGGAGGTGGGGTGATAAATGATGGGTTGTGGGGTTGTCACAGGTCTAAGGGAGAAAGAAAGTTTTTTTAATTCAATATTTTAACTGTTCACTATATCAAGTGTGAATTCCTGTGAAAAGGGCCTGATCTTCATTATGTGGATCCAAATAGTGAACAACTCATTATTTGTGGCATTCAGGAACTAATATTCGTTGATTCCATAGCCCTGCAAATTTGCCTAGAGGCTTTAGCAAAGAAAATTTCCACATTAATAGATGTTATTGCTTGCTGATTTTATTGTTTTTTTCCCTACTTTCTGTTTATGCCCCTTCTCATGGTTCTGCCCCTACTGCTCTAGTTTCATCATCCATCCACTCTGAGACTCCCCTTACCACCTTACATTCCCCCATGGCTTGCCCCCATAGTGGGGCTAATAAACATCAGGGCTGGCACAAGCCCCTCAAGAACTTCTCACCCAGCCTTCAATGGATGGGTGCCACAACTGATGATGTGGGACCTTTAGATGGAGTTGGTATCATCCTGCCTCATGCAGAGTTTTCTGCCAGTTTCCTCCTAGTCTCAGACATCAGTATTCGAACAGCTTAAGATCAGGAGTGTGCACAACTGTGCATCAATTCAGCCTAGACTACTTCCACCCCTACCAGTCTACCTCAACGGTGTTTCCAACCATGGTCACTGAGGTGGCAGCAATACAGCTAGAGTCAGTAACTCGACCCTCCCTGAGAAGGAGGAGAGTGTCCTCTCGATGCTCACTCCTCTCCCACTGGACCTTTGATGACCCGTGCTTGTTCTGTAAACTGGGTCATCAGCATCAAAATCGATAGCTGTACCACTGCACTGGCAGGCTAGTTACTTGCTGAGTTTTTTAAATGAAGTTCATTTGCGAAACCATGAGTATCATGCAAGAATATTTATACAGCAGGAGTCACCTGGTGTGGTCACGGACCATCATATTTTTAAGTATGCTACTCTTGCTACTCCTGTAACATCTGCAACATAAAATGTACAGTGAATGAGATTTTAATGTTTTCCTCCTCTGATTGCTTTTAGTTCTTCTGTCCATTTGAACTATTTTGTTGTGACACTTGTAAAGTTGTGCATCGCATCAGATTCTCTGAGAATCTGAAATATAGGTATGCAAACCATGTTGTGTACTTACTGTTTAATTTGGCATAAAATGTAGGCTTACTCACCTGGTAAAGGTGATTGTGCAAGTATATCCTCGACACTCCAAGCTCCATATAATGGATTATGTCCACCTGATAGGCTGATAATGCACTTCAGAAAAAAATCAGATCCCACCTAGGATCCCTGTCCTCACAGAATTCTCAGTTTAAAAGCTTCCAAAGCTGTGACTATTTCCCTAACAGTCTGAGGAATGAACCCTGTAACAGCAAATAAATGCAGAAATATACAGAAAATGGCAAATATAGACCACTGAGGCTGAGCAATCCTTGTAATTATTGGTCTATCTGCTACATATGGGCCATCTGTTTTATATACTTGGTTGTGTCAGTCTAGCCATCTGGGTAAGCCTGGAGTACCGTGAGATATATTTATACAGTCACCTTTAACAGGTGAGTAAACTTCAATTGTGCATTGTATATCTCTACAGCACTCCAAACTCCTTACTTGTGGATTCCTAAAAGCAGTAAACAGGAGCAGACAAGGCATGACCGGAGCAGGTGGATGCTCATAATTGAGGTATGACCAGGCGGTTTGACCCTGTGCTGTGTGAGTGTCAGGATGTTGCAGAATAGCTGCTGGTGTATAAATTAGGTACTTCTTTCATCTCGCATGTGGTCACCATCTGTGGTGCACTATATTCTATCCTTCAGGTAGAACATATAGAGTGCACTTGTATGATTCTTGTACCTTAGCTCTGTCTACTGGCATGTCATAAGACACATTGTTTATGGTGAATTCGATGGTTAGTGCTTAGTAATGCCACATCTGGGGCTTTGTTCTTAGTGTCACCCTTTGAAGTGGAGCAATGATGTGTGCTCCTAGAGTGTTATTGGCTGTACTATGATACCACTAGGCTCACTGCCAAGGACCCAGATGTTTTCTTATCTGAATCAAACCTCTAACCTTTTGCCTGCAAAGCGAGACACAACCAGTGTACCACTTGAACCCAGACTCCATATGCTCAAGGAGTGTCAGTCAATAAGGAGTTCAGGGTTTGAGGTGATGCCCATATGGCTGATGTTCTGCCATGTGGTTGTTTATGGTATGCTTGGGGGCACCAGGGGATTGATGCCAGGATCATTGCCATGGATTTAGGTAATTGTGGCTTTCCTCCCAGTTGCCATGGCTTTGGTAACTGTGGCTTTCTCCTCTCAAGATCAGGCAACTAAGACTTTTGTCTGTTTCTGCTGCATTGGAAATTGGCTGGTGTCTTTCCCTTGGGTGAGCTTTCATTGTTAGGTGTCCTGTTGGGCAAGTCAACTCATATGGGTGGTATATGACCAAGATATGCTCAGTCTTTGGATGATGTTTAGGGACCTGTTGCATGCTGGACTTGTTTGGTGCTGTACCTTTTGCAGTCTCTTTACATGTGCCTTGATATGCATTCTGGCTTTTTCTCTTTCTCTCTCATATCCATTTGTGAGAAATCTTTGTTTTGAGAGGTGCTTTTCTGGCCTTGATGTATATTCTGTCTCTCTCTCTCTCGCTCTTGTTCTCTCTTATGCCTGTTTAAGAGAAGCCTGTGTATTGAAAGCTACTTGTCTGACCTTCTGTTTGGCTGGCAAAGTGGCAGGGTTGGATTGTTAGCCCTATAAATTAATGGTATGCTGCTGCTTAGGGCACCATGATTCCAAATGCCATTTCAACCATGTGAGAATTGGCTTGATCATTTCATGCCAACTCCACTGCTGGATGTGGGGTGGGAGTGTGTTTACAAGTGTAGGAAGGTGTTATTGTATGCCAGGATGGATGAAGGTGAGCCTGTTATTGCATGACTTTTCATAGATGGTGGACAGGCATATGTAATCTGCCATATATAACTTGTCACTGAAAAATGGGCAATTGCTAATGGTCAATCTGGTGATACTGAGATGGCTGCCTCTCACTTTCAAGATAGAGTCTTTGACTTCCAAACTGTTGGTCATGGGGAATGACACTTCCACCTGTTTTTGACAACATGCAGTTTATAGTGCTGACCAATGGATGCACTCAGTAGTTCAGTAGTTTATTTGAGGCCCTATCGAGGGTACCCTGTCCCTATTTTCATATGCCTGTCCCTTTCAAAGCTGAATTGGGCTAGTGTTCCACTTGGGCGACTGATGCCTTATACTCCGATATACCTGAACCAGTTCTGCTAAATTTTCAATTAGCAGGGTGCCCTAGAGAGGAATTGTACTCAGGGAAAGACCCTGAGCAAGGAAACTGGGTATAGTGGTTCCAGAACACTCATTTTAACCAAAACTGAGCATCATAGAGGGATCCTATATCAAGTATGAACCCATCAGACTGCTGTTGCTTCTTGTACTACCCTATCCACAACTCTTCCTAGGATATGACTGAAGGTCCCAAATGATAAAAACAGTTCAAGCAGCTTGTTCTGAATGATGTGTGCTAGCTTCATTACTACTAATGAGATTATTGGCTTATGTATATTAACTAGCCAGTCTGCTAACCATCAAGCTCAAGGTCAAAGATACATGAATGCTGAATTTATGGAGATTATGTATACTAACTGGCTTGTCTGTTGAATATCAGGCTTGTTGCAGATTGTGAACTGACATACCAGTAGGGCAATGGCAAACAACTAACTGCCTAATGAGAGACATGTGTCATACAACAATTAAAATGTTCTATTGGCCCATTCTGGAGGAATAAAACCCCTACAACCTGAAACATATTAAAGTCAGGCCAGGTACCATAGATTTTTTGTTTCAAATTTATTGATCGGGTAGCCACAAGAGTAGCAGATGCCCATTTTCAGGGAGGACCCCAGAGATAACAAAAATAAAACATACAAAAATATTACAAAGCATCAGTATCATTACACAGGCATCATGAGAGATTCATACAATGTTGTTTTAGCTGTTTCTTAAATACAAACATGGAACTAGTAGATAACAGAAAGTCAGGAAAGCATTCCATAGCTTGGTGACCGAAACAGGAAAAATCTCTGTCCTAAGGATGTTTTGTAAAAGGAGGGTGTAAAAAGTTTTTTGAGCAGAGCTGGTAAGACATTGATTAGAACATACAAAAGATCAGACATTAAAGAATAATGTGCTGCAGAACTATAAAACCTTTAAAATGTTATTAAACAGTAATAATTGATTCTTTGTTTAAAACATTAAGCATTCCAAATTCAATATGGAACACAATGACGAGTTAAATGATGAGTACAATCATAAAATCAACAAACCCAGGGTATAAAACTTTGACTCCATGAAGCACCAGTGAGGTGACTGGGGAATAAAGTGGAAGACCATAGCCAGTTATGGACAAAAGTAATGACTGAGCCCAAACTTTCCTAGATTGAAGGAACAGACAATTGTGTAATCAATGGAGTGTCCCAGATAAGTATGTACTGCTTTAACTAGATAAAGTATGTAAGAATGAGCCAGAATAAATCCCAGATAACAAAGTTTTGACTTTTTAAAATGTCCCCAGCCAGGTCAGAAAGTGATAATACAGAATCAATGTTTTTAACTTTTGTTGAGATCCAAATAGTAAACATTTTGTTTCAGTAGTGTTCAATAACATTTCATTATTTTAAAAATGAATTTTGTACCCCTTAAAGTCCCTTTGAAGACTGGTAACAATGACAGAGTGATCTTTACCTGATCTGTATAAAACAGTATCATTGGCATACATAGCTATGTGTGTATCTGAACCCTGAGTGACAAGAAATAACGTATTCAAGAAAATGTTAAAAAGTATGGAGCCCAAGATAGAACCCTGAGGAACACCTATTTTAATGTCAGTCAGGGAGGGGGACAAAACAGTACCAAGTAAAACCAATTGTCTTTTGTCAGTTAAGAAAAGTTAAAACCAACTAACAGTTGCAGATGAAAAGCAGAGATTCAACAGTCTTGCAAGAAGGTGATAATGGTTTATGAGACCAAATGCCTTTGATAAATCAAGAAATAAAATGCCAAGTTACTGCTGTCCAAGGTCTGATGGAAGAAATTATGGCCTCCAGCATGGCTTTAATGGTACTGTTATTCTTCCTAAAGCCATGCTGGAAAGGAACCAACAGATTACTAGTATCCAGATAATCCTTAACCTTGATTTGATCATAAACAATCTTTTCAAGGACCTTGGACAGAGGAGCGAGGGTGAGATAGGGCAGTAGATCTTTGTCAGAGTGTGATATACCAGATGTATAGATTGGTACAACTGACGCTTGCTTCCAAGACTGTGGAATCTCAGAAAATGTCAGGGAATGATTAAATAAAATATTTAAGAGATAAACCATAAAGTCCAGAACTATAGCAAAGAGATACAAATCAATATTATCAGCACCCTTATGTAACCTCAGATTCATTCCTTTCAAATACTCAGAAGGTTGTTCCAGTGTTAATATTTTAAACTCAAATTTCAGATAAGCTGAATCACCAACTAGTTCCTAAAATCATTAGCTAAGAGAGCAATGGAGAGTTAGTTTTCTGCATCAAAAAGAAAGATATCAAGTTCTGAGACAATATCCATTTGATCAGTTAAATCGCCTTTGCTTGTTGTCAATAATGCACTTAAATTCTATTGGATGTGCCAGGCAGCTTATTAAGAATGGACCTGTTTTCTTGCTGTTTGAGCAGGAAAACTGTTACTGCAAATAATATTCTGACTTAGCCTGCCTCACAAGTTGTTTGTATCAATTTCTAAGTTTTTGTACTTCAAGAGAGACGTGGGACAGCATAATTTAGTATAAGTGTGTCAGGCTCTATCTCTTTCTTGCATTTAATAATTAAGTCAGGAGTAATCCATTCTTGACATTTGTTTTTCAATCAAAAGTTTATTTAATGGTGCAAAAAAAAAAAAATAACAATAAATTCAGAGGCCACAAAATCAATCATCAAATCTACACTAGGAATGAGACATAGATAAGTCTAGTCTGTTGAGGCAATGGCCTCACAAAATTGTTCTATGTTCAGAGCTGTTAAAGAACATAAACTGACATACATGGGGAACTTTTGGTTTACATGCACTCCAGGCCCAGAACACTGGACAGTGATCACTCAGACTGTCGGTAAGTAAACTTGCCTGTAAAATCCTGTCAGGCCAACAGATCATAATCCAGTCTATATGAGTTTCCAAGCCAATTTTATAATTATGTCTTGTCAAGATGATTACTTGATGCAGGTTCAAGCCAATTAGATGTTCCTTAATTTTAACCTTAGCTTTATCAAACCAGTTTACATTTGTATCCCATAACAATATTATTTTTTGGGAGGTGGATTTACAGGCTTTGTAATCTGATAGTAACAAAAGGCCTTTTACTGGATGGCCAGGTGAACAATAAAATGTGTCTAAAAACAACTGTTTGACACCTCTGAGATAAACGATTAGAGAAAGAAAGTAAAAAAAATTATAATTATACTTAAAATTATCAGTTGCAATTCAGAGACTGGACCTGGTGAAAACCAGGACCACACGTTTAAGCAGCCTGTCACATCAAAACAAATTAAAACCATCTAATTCAATGGCATTATCAGGATTTTACTAGTTAACCAGGTTTCTGGTACTGTTATGATATCAAAATCATAACTTTTAGTCCAAACCGAATTCAACAATTTTAGATAGAATGTTTCACAAATGGAGATGAGCAATTGTAACTGCTCATTTTGCTTGAACATCCAAAGCACACTCAGTAAATTCATCATGGTCTGGGACAGAATTTGACTGAACATTTCCAGCCAGCAGTACTAGAAGCAATAAGAAGGATTCCTTGTGGCTGTATTTAAACAAAGCAACTTTTTTTTGTAAGGTTCAATTTCCCACAAATATACCTATGTGAATATGTTTGTCTGTGCAAGCTTTCATAAAGTGAATCTGATGCCTGATCCCATAAAAACTATCAGGATAATTCAGTGTTAACACTAAATAAGTATGATTAGTTAAAACGGACTGACTTTGAGCACTAATCCTTTGACTTACAAAACAGGCAGGACAGTGCAACAATTGTCAATACAAACAAAATTGAACAGTAACTGAAACAATTACAGTAGTGAAAACTAAAAACACCATGCCACAGTCCAGCTGCCTCCAGAAGCTCCACAGCCACTACCAATCACAGGAGGAGGCAGGTCACTTCAGGCACCGGGAAAGCAACTCCCAGTGGCAATGCAAAAGCAGGATAACATTAGATTAAAGTATATGTCAGGAAACAGCATACAGAGCAGTTCAGTGGATCATAAATATTACTGCAAATTCAATAAAGCAGCTCACTGATGTACGCACACTTATAAGATTCTAACTGGGCTAAGAGCTTGATTACAGCTCTATCTATGACTCTTATTTGTGTTAATTAAAACACTCATTTAATAACTATAATTTCTTTTAACAGTGGAAAAACTGGTTCATGTATAATAAAGTTACCTGGGTTAGGTTGGTCAATCGGATGGTTCTCATTGAAATCCAAGCCACACTGAAAACATCTTACAGATCCCTGCTTTGAAAAGTAAATTTTTACGGGAGCAGTGAGTGGAGCCCTGCAGTCATTTTGGGATCATTGAGAAAGGGAGCTGACCAGATACCATCTGCCCCTTTTCTTTGGCATTCAGGTAGTGGAGCCAGATGTGCATCCACCACACTACTTTGCTTGGCAGCCAGAACACTGCAGTGTGCCATGTCAAATGGCTGCTTGTGCTTACTGCACATGCATGAGTTCCAGCGCATGTGCAGATAACTCCAGCAGCCATATTGGACATGGCAGACTTTTCTGTTTAGGGTTTCTATGTAACTATGTTCTGAGAACCATGTTGTGGACCTGGGATTGTGGAGCAAGCTGTTGGAGCCAAGTGAACCAGGTGCGGAACTGATCCCATCCTGGGAATTGACTGAGCAGCCCATTGAGTGGTTGATTTGGGGGTCTATTGAGACATGGTTGGAGAAGTCCATGAGTGAAGTGGAGATCCCGTGTAGAGCGGTAGTTCAGGCCAGCTGGGGAACAAGCACTGGAGGAACTGTGGCAGGGCATGGCAAGAAGAGAGGGCCCTGAGAGTGGGTCAGGAGAGAAAACAGTCTGGGAATTGGGCCTTGAGGCTGAGAAACAAGGAACCCAGTTGTAGAAACCTGAAGAGAAACCTCAGAGAGCAACACAGAGATCGGCCTGGAGATGGCCAAGGAGGTGAGTGGAATACCCATTGTTAACTGACTGCTTTTGGTCTGAAAAAGGTACATGTGAAGGAACCCTTCTACTTTCTACTGGTATAAGACAGTGTAATTTGTCATTGTCCAAGCATTAAACATAGAAACATAAACTTTGATAGCAGATGAGGACCGCTTGGTCCACCTAGTCTGCCATTCTACCTACAGGATAAGCTGCAGATTCTAGTTAACCAACAGCCTATTTCTTCCTACTCCCCACAAGAATTGCCTTATATCTGTCCCATGCATCCTTGAATTCTCCCACAGTTTTAGACCCCACAACCTCCTCAGGAAGGCTGCTCCACGTGTCCACCACCTTCTCTGTGAAAAAATACTTCTCACATTGCCCCAAAGATTCACAGTATGCCCTTACATATAGCTGTTTGAAAATAATGTGTCTGGGAACCTGACAAATACTGTGCAGCACACTACACAAGGAAGTTGCAGACACTCTACAGCTAAGATATGGCAGGGTTTAAATACAAAAACTCATTTTGCATTTTGACCCTATGAGAGCTTGGAAGTCACAAGACTTAGGATGATAAAACTTACATTTGCTTTGCATCTTCATACATTTTATCATTTAAGTACTGTAGCATGGGGCAATCTGTGTAAAATGAAAAGTTCCTCTTGCCTTTAAACAGGATTTTTCAAATTGCATTAGTTTATTTTGACAATTTACACTGGGATAGTCTGATTAGGTGCATTACTTAATTTGCAAGAGGGTCTCAAAGGACAACTAGGCTCTACAGTGGCTTGAGACCTGGAATCACACAGGTCACTTGAAAATACCCCAGCAGTAACTTTTAGGGAGGGTAAGTTTAAATAAATGTTTACTTTTTTTAAAATGTGTATTTCAAAAGCTTCACTGTGCCAGCCCAGGCATGTGTCTGTAAAAATATTCACAACATGTCACTGAGATGTGGCAGTGATCCCTGTTTTTTCCCCACAATTAACTCCTTTTATGGCTGCAGTGGGTGTAGCCCTGCAGACATCTTGCAATCTCTGTAGAAAAAGGGATCTCAATGGACACTGAACTGACTTGTTAAATAGTGGAGGTGAATGGCAATCACTGTGCATTCACGCACTATTTCATCTGTCGGTATCAGCAGAGCATGGCACTGTCTGCTGTGTTCAAGATGGTGGTGTGGAGTTTTCCACGCATGGATGACAACTCGTGCATGCACAGTGAACTCCAGTAGCACAATCTGCCATACCCAAGATGACCACTGGAGCCCAGTGTCAAGCGAGACTCACCACATGCACAAAGAACAGCATTTTTAAACTTATTATTCTTTGAAATGAAAGAGTGATACTCACTCTGGCCACATATGTTACAGTACAAATGCACTGCATGGATTGGAGATTTTCATAGTTGGTACATATTGCAACCTGAATTGGGAAGCTAGTTCCTGACTGCTACAACAACTGTTTTCCTGACCCTGAATAATCCAGCCACTTTGTGCACTCTGTTCCATGCTGTGTGTGTTTGTACTGTGACATATGTCCAGAATGATTATCGCTTTTCATTTCAAGAATAACACATTTAAAAATGCTGTAGTGTCATATGTTTAGTGTTGATAAATCTGTTTCTATCAAGTTAGTATTTTCCAAAATATTGGTGCATCTGCAATTAATAAAAATAAGGAAAATAGTGTGCCGGGGAGGGCAGGAGTGAGCAGACTGAAGTCTTGGGGTGGCGCAACAAGTAATCCCTTACAGTAGCAAAACAGTACATGTATTCTTGGAAATGAAAGAGCGATAATCATTCTGGCCATTTGCTCGCTATTTTGAAACTCATTGTAACATGCATTATATTGCTACACCAGGTGCTTTCCTGGGTCACACCATTATTAACATAGCTCTATCTGCTACTGGTATCTGTAAGGGGCTGGATCAGGTCAGGCTGGCCACAAGCATGCATGCATGCTTGGAGGTATGTGACGGGGTGTCTGTGCTAGGGATCCAGAACTGTAAAACTGCCTAGAAAGAGACAGGTTGAAAACAAGACAATGCTCAAACCTGGAGCTGAGGCAACATGCTGGAAATGTTTGATAAAAGGATGAGGAGACTGGTGAGTAGGGCAAGAGGGGAGGAGGAGGGGCACAAGAGGGAGAGAGAATACTCCCTGTGTGTGGCGGGACCCAGGGCCAGAGCCCATGACCTGGGTGACATAACTGAGTGGACTCTGACCTCTAACATCCTGGCTTTAAATGTACGCAGAACTGGGAGGGTATCCTCAGCCACAAAGGAGCAACAACGGTGACTGCTCAGACCGGATGACTGTGTGGGCGCGGACGTACGTTCTCCAACCAGAATAGTTCGCTGGCAATGCTAGAATGATCTAGGGATGCCTGCATACCTCTCAGCCATTTGTCATTTAAATGTAACGGTTGTTCTTAAAATGTGTGACAACTTAACAAATGATGAATCTAAAGCTCTAAAACATGAAAACGGTGGAAAACACTTATAGTGCTTTGATACTCACAAAGCTTACAATTCATTCATGATCACAATGGATGTGAATTTCTTCATTGAAGTTGTATTGTAAAATGTGGGATGACACATTCTCTATCTGGAACATACTTTTTTTCTTGTACAGTACAATCTTGATTATCCAGACTGCTTGGAGAGATGAAATTAGTTCAGATAACAGGGAGTCTGTAAAACTGGGATTGAAACATACAAAGTGTATTCACTTGGTTACCCAACTATGGCATAAACCTGAGGTTCCCAGGATCATTCAGTGGCACGTCATAGTCAATGAGATATATTTTGTTGAGTGCCTGATAGCATATTAAATGAACTGACAAAAAAATTTGAAATCAAATGGCCTCTTGGGTATTTTATATATCAACTGTGGATCCAACATTTATTCCATAAACTGCAGCTACAGTATCTATAACAATGGAGATATAACTGTTTAATCTGAGATATGACAGATAAGATATTGATTCTGTATGTAAAACTCATGCTTCATATATTGTTAAATGAGACATATAATACACTGTAGACAACAGCACTAGAAATTAGGAAGTGAATTATGTATCTGGAAAACACTAAAATGATACACAGTATATAATGTATATGGTTTTAATACCCTGTATTTCTCTACATGATAAAATACATAAATAGCATAAAAAAAGTGTATTCATCTGGGAGACATGCTACCAGTCCACTAGATAGGGATGTCCATACCATGTTTCTTCTGCTCTTTCTGCCAGCCTCTTAATTCAGTCTTTCCCAGCCTTTTTATTTAATTTATTTTACAATTTTGGCAGGAAGGCACTAAGCCTAATAAGAACCATGACTGGTTTCACCTTCTGGCTTTGTCAAAGGGTCCCTTTGACAAAGCTGCAAAACAAGACTCATGGGTTCTCGGGAAGCGAATATACCACCACTGATGCGGGAAAATGATTTTTTTTTTTTTTTTAGTCTTTGGTAACCGGGTAGGCCCACTAGGCACAAGTGCCTGTTTCAGGGCTACCTGGGAGCACTGGGTGGTTAAGTGACTTGCTTCACACAGTATGCAAGTGGAGGTTGTGAGAATCAAACTCAGGTCTGGTCTTTGATAAAGGATCTGTGTTGATCCGAAATGTGTCAGGTATAATTTATGAATAAATAGATATCTTTGCTCTAATCTCCTGATGTCTGATTGATGTGAGGTGCTGAGTGCTTGGCTGTGTTTGTGTTTTGTTTCTGCTGGATGTATCAAGCTTGTTCACATCTCGTTCCTCTAACCTCTAGGCTATACTGCCAATGTTTTTATAACATTGTAATATGTGATTGAATTTTATATTTGATTTTACTGAATAAAGAAAGTGAGTTCTCTAAGTCTGGTGCCATCAGCTTTGTTTTGTTTTGTTTATGAATAGCCAGGCATGGACTCCATTTGAGTGTGGAGTGGTGTTTTTGCTGTGTCATATAATTTAAAGGATACCTTTAGCTGCTAAAAGCCCTGTTAAACAACTCAGAAACTGAATGCAGGGAGCTGGTTACAAAAAACTTCTGCACTTACTTGTAGTTTGAAGATTTTACTTGGTTTTGTCATGTCCTAAAGCAGTCCTGCTTCTCACTTTAAAGTTCATGATACTGATCAAGCCTGAAGTTCCTACTACGTAAGTGTGCAATGATGCTGGGTTCAGGCTGCATTACTCTATTCCTGTGGTACAAGTGATTTAGAATACCATACTCATCTCATACCCATAATCATTAAAATGCTATACTTAGCTTTTCTATAGTTTTTAATTTTCAGCTGTCTTTCCACCTCACTTCGCACTGTCTCGCCCGCCACCTTGTTCAGGCCACTCATACAAGGGGCATGCCTCAGACAGCTAGTATTGGAACCCACTCAGGAGGGAGCAATCTTAGACCTGGTACTCTCAAATGGGCACAGAGAAAGAATCTCAGATTTAGAGGTGGGTAGCCATCTGAGAACAAGCGACCACCAAACAGTGTGGTTCACGATAAACACAGCCATAGAGTCAAGCCATACAAAAGCAAGAGTATTGGACTTTAGGAGGGCTGACTTTGGGAAAATAAGAGAGTGCCTCAGAAAGCACTAGCAAACAGGCAAGAAGGAAGGGTGGAGGAACAATGGGAATAATCAAAACAGCTATCACAGAGGCAACAAGCCTTTGTGTGAAGCAAATCAACAAAACACAACGAAGGAAAAAAAATGCTATGGTTCTCAAAAGAGGTGGCAGGGAAGGTTAAGGAGAAAATGCTAGCATTCAGGAAATATAAGGAAATACAGAAGAAGCAGGACAGAGAACCTTAACAATTAAAGCAGAAAGAGGCAGGGAAGGCAGTCAGAATAGCAAAGGCCCAAACCGAGGAAAGGATAGCCAACTCTGTTAAGAGGGATAAGACCTTTTATAGGTACATTAGGGAGCGAAGAAAGACCGAGGGAAGGATACTGAGGCTTAATAAAGGAGAAGGAATGTGGGCAGAGGGTGATAGTGAAAAGCAGGGATACTGAATGAATATTTCTGCTCAGTATTCACAAAGGAAGAGGAGGGAGGTTCCTAAACCAAACAAGAGAAACACTCTGGAGATCGGGATCAATACCAGTCCATTTACAGAAGAAAGGGTTCTGAAAGAACTAGTAATATTGAAGGTGAACAAGGCAATGGGGCCTGATGGGATTCACCCAAGAATTCTAAAAGAACTAAGGGTAGAACTAGTGACACCGCTGATGACTCTCTTTAACAAATCATGGGAGGATGGGGTGGTACCTGAGGACTGGAGGAAGGCAGATGTGATTCCTCTTCACAAAAGTGGGAGCAGGGCAGAGGCAGGAAACTACAGACCAGTTAGTTTGACCTCAGTGGTAGGAAAATGATGGAATAACTTCTGAAGGAAAGAATTGTTGAGTACCTAGAGGCCAGTGGGGCACAGGACCCAAGGTAGCATGGATTCACAGTGGGAAGACCATGTCAGATGAATCTAATAGATTTCTTTGACTGGGTGACCAATGTTAGACCAGAAGGGCTGTGGAATGGCCTACTCTAGATTTTAGCAAGGCATTTGATACAGTCCCACACAAAAGATTAATACACAAGTTAGCCTAGCCTTGAGTGGGTCCCAAGTTGGTAGCCTGGATAAAAATTGACTGGACAACAGGACGAAAGGGTAGTAGTAAATGGAGTCCACAGTGAAGAAAGGAGGGTTACTAGCAGGGCACCACAGGGTTCAGTACTGGGACCGGTCCTTTTCCATGTCTTTATAAGTGACATTGCAGAGGAACTGGAAGGAAAAGTATGTCTCTTTGCAGATGACACAAAGATCTGCAACAGGGTTGATACAGAAGATGGAGTGAAAAGGATGAGAAGGGACTTGGCAAGGTTGGAGGAATGGTCAAATGTATGGCAGCTTAGATTCAATGCAAAGAAGTGCAAGGTAATGCACCTGGGAAACAAAACCCAGGGAAGAGTACACAATGGGGGTGAGATACTGACAACAGTAAAATGGAAAGGGACCTGGGGTATTTATATCAGATGACCTAAAGGTGGGCAAGCAATGTGAGAAGGCAGTAGGGAAGGCTGCAGGATACTGGGATGCATGGTAGAGGCATCAACAGTAGAAAACAGAAGTTGTTATCCCTCTGTACAGACAGTTGGTGAGACTACATCTGAGTACTGTATGCAGTTCTGGAGACCCCATCTCTGCAAAGACATAGACAGAGTGGAGGCTGTCCAAAGGAGGGCAACAAAATGGTGCAGGGTCTGCACCAGAAGACATACTGAAGGAAGGCTAAAGGAGCTTAATATGTATACCCTTGAGGAAAGAAGGAGAGGGCAGACATGATAGAAACTTTCAAATACCTCAAGGAATTAACAAAGTTCAAGAGGGTAGTATCTTTCAGAAAAGAGATGTGCAAGAACAAGGGGACACAATTTGAAGATAGAGGGTGATGGCTCAGAGATAATGTGAGGAAGTCTTTTTCATATAGAGGGTTGTGGATGCATGGAACAGCCTTCCTGAGGAGGTCGTGGAGCCAAGAATAGTGGAGAATTCAAGAATGCATGAGACAGACATAAGGCAGTCCTAGTGGGGTTATGAGGAAGCAGGCTGTCCGGTTAGCTAGGATCTGCAGCTTATCCAGATTAGGTAGAAATGGGCAGACTAGGTGGGCCAAGTGGTCCTTATCTGCCGTCAAATTCTATGTTTCTATGTTTCTATGTTTCCCACTATGTCATGCTTCTCATAAGCCACCTACCACCCCAGACCTCCACCACCACTGGCTGTGCCCCAAAGCTTGCCCCATCAGTGGGATCTTGGTCAGTGTGGTAACATGAAAACATATCTAAAAACTGGTAATAACGGAGTGGAGGTGCCAGAAGGAAAAGGATTCTTAGTGTGGCACAGGGCTGAATGTCAGAGGCTAGAATGGGCATTTCTACATGATAAGTATCAGTGCAATGTTTGTGCCTAGCCTAAGGAGTAGTTGGCATGACATGGTCCCATGATACCAAGAGATGTTGTGCCAGCAATGGCTATCTTGGTAAAGGCCACACATGTGCCCTCAATGGGCCAGCCATCTTGGTACAGGCCTCAAATGTACAGATGACACAGCAGCCATGTTGGTACAGTAGGCACATGTGCAAGACCTCAGGAAAGGGTACTAATTTATTTAAAAAAAGCTGGCCTCAGCCATCCAGAAGCTGGCCCAGTAGACCACCAGGGCTAAATTTTACATGGTGCCCCCCAGGGCATTTTCTGGCCCCAAGATCACCAATGCTGTTTCCTATTTAAACAAAAGGGCTACTAGCCCCCAACAGCCTCCCACTAGCCCACCTGGGCTACTAAGTAAAATACTGGCCACTCAGCCATCAATAGGGGACAGGGTTTGGCTGAGTCCCTCCCCAAACTACACCCTTCCTTCTGCTTCTGTTCTGTTACTCTTTTTTTTAATTAGCCTAACTTCTCTTTTTATTTTACAGAACTGATGGAACATGGACTCACCCCATCAGCTAAATATAATTCCTTCCTAACCTGCCCTGTAGGCCCTTTTTACCTCCCTAAGAGCTGTGGATCCTTTGTGACCCCTTTTCTATTCTTTTTTTTTTTACAATTGTGGCCGATGATCTCTCCCCAGGACTATCCCTTGGCACTCTGCACTCAGGTAAGTCCTCTATTTTGCGATATAGGGTGGGTTGACTGTAACATGGTGGCCACACCCATTATGCCTGGGTGAGGCACTGTTATCCACCCAGGATTTACAGTGTTGTTTCACCTGTGAAATGGTATTTAAGTGAAAATTACATGCATAACTCATTGTAACCATCTTCAACATGGCGTAACAGTGTTATATTCCACCGGGCCTTAGCTGCAGCTGTATTGGCTCTGCTAGAGTTTGTTTTTCTGTGAGTGGTGCTTGCACCACTCACACTCATGCTGCAAGGCAGCACAGGCTTTTCTGCTTGTAAGCTTTGATCCCTGATGATGCTACCCAGCTGCTGGCTCACTGTCCCTCTTAGCAAGCTGAACGGATTGTCTTGTAGCTGCAGCCCCAGGACAAAGGCTTGTTGGAGGAGGCAGCAGGCGATATCAAAGCTGCCTTCCTCTCCTTGACTATGGCAACCTCAGAGAGCAGCTGGAACTGTTGGACAGGTGATACTGTGTTGCAGGGTGGCATGGGCTTTTGTGCTTGTAAGCTCTATCCCCGATGATGATGCCCAGCTGTTGACAAACTGCTGAGCCTCTAGCCAGCTGAGTGGGTCAGTCTTATAGCTGCAGCACTCAGAGTAAGGCTTTTGGAGAAGGCAGTAGGATTTGGCAACAAAGCTGCCTCCTCTCCTTGGCTATGGCAACCTCTGGGAGCAGCTGAAACTGTCAAGCAGGTGATAGTCTGTTACAGGCAGCACAGGCTTTTGTGATTGTAAGCGCCGCATCCCTGATGATGCCACACAGCCTCTGGCTCATCCCTGAGCCCCTGAGCCAGCTGAATGGATCAGCTCTGTAGCTGCAGCACCAGAAGGAAGGCTTGTTGGAGAAGGCAGCAGGATAGTAACAAAGCTGCCTCCCTCCTTGGCTATAGCAACCTTCATGAGCAGCTGGAACTGTTCAAGCAGGTGATATTCTGTGCAGGTTGGCACAGGATCTTGTGCTTATAAGCCCTGCTCCTGATGATGATGCTCAGTTGCTGACTTACGCTGAGCCCCTAGCCAACTAAATGGGTTGGTTTCGTGACTGCAGCACAGCAAGAAAATCTTGTTGGAGGAGGCACAGAATAGTAATAAAGCTGCCACTGTTGCACTTAAGGCAAACAGCTGCCAATACATAGATGTCTCAACAGTAACACTGGATATTCCTCAAGTTCAGGTCCATGCTGCACTCTAAGCCGGGCATATCACCTGTCATGTCTGGTGGTCCAGTGGTAAGAGGTGGTACGCACTTGAGCTACATAGAAACATAGAAACATAGAGTCTGACGGCAGACAAGGACCACTTGGCCCACCCAGTCTGCCCATTTCCTACCTATTGGATAAGCTGCAGATTCTAGTTAACCAACAGCCTACTTCCTGCAACCCCCACTACAATTGCCTATGTCTGTCCCATGCATGTTTGAATTCCCCACTGTTTTAGAACCCACAACCTCTCCAGGAAGGTGGTTCCATGCCCACCACTCTCTCCGTGAAAATACTTTCTCACATTACCCCTGAGCCGTCTCTCTAACTTTAAATTGTGTCCCTTGTTCTTACACATCTCTTTTCTTAAAGATGCTACCCTCCTGGACTTTTTGATTCCCTAAGGTACTTAAAAGTTTCTATCGTGTTCCCCATCCCTCCTTTTCATCAAGGGTATACATATTAAGCTTTCTCAGTCTCTCTTCATATGGTTTCATGGTTTCTGATGTAGACCCTGCACCATTTTAGTTGCCCTCCTCTGGACTGCTTCCATCCTGTCTATGTCCTTGTGTAGATGAGGTCTCCAAAACTGTACGCAGTACTCCAGATGGGGTCTCACCAACTGTCTGTACAGAGGGATAACCACTTCTCTTTTTCTACTTGTGATGCCTCCCTATGCATCCCAGTATCCCCTGGCTCTCCTTACTGACTTCTCACATTGCTTACCACCTTTAGGACATCTGATATGACTACACCCAGATCCCTTTCCATTACTGTTGTCGTTAGTACCTCCCTGCTATTGTGTACTCTTCTGGATTTTTATTTCCCAGGTGCATTACTTGCACTTCTTTGCATTGAATCTAAGTTGCCATATGTCTGACCATTCCTCCAACCTTGCCAAGTCCCTTCTCATCCTTTCTACCCCCCTTGTGTATCAGCTCTGTTACAGATCTTTGTGTCATCTGCAAAGAGGCATACCTTTCCTTCCAGACCCTCTGCAATGTCACCTATAAAGACGTTAAGAGGACTGGACCCAGTAATGAGCAGTGAGGTACTCCACTAGTAACCCCTTTCTTCAGAATGTGTTCCATTCACTATTACCTTCTGTGTCCTGTTGTGCAGCCAGTTTGTTACCCAGGCTACCACCCTGGGACCCACTCCCAGGCTGGCTAACTTGATTATTAATCTTTGTGGGGACTGTGTCAAATGCCTTGCTAAAGTCTAGGTAGGCCATATCCACAGCCCTCCTGGTCTATTACTTTGGTCATCCAGTCAAAGAAATTGATTAGATTCATCTGACATGACCTTCCTGCTGTGAATCCATGCTGCTTTGGGTCCTGTGCCCTGCTGGCCTCTAGGTACTGAACAATTTTTCTTTCAGAAGTGATTCCATCATTTTCCCCACCACCGAGGTCAAACTAACAGGTCTTTAGTTTCTGCTTCTGCCTTGCTCCCGCTTTTGTGAAGGGGAATCACATCTGCCCTCCTCCAGTCTTCAGGTACCACCCCATCTTCCCATGATTTGTTAAAAGTGTGGTTAGTGGTGTCACTAGGTCCTCCCTTAGCTCTTTTAGGATTCTAGGGTGAACTCAGGCCCCATTGCTTTGTCCACCTTGAGTTTTAGGAGTTCTTTCAGGACTCTTTCTTCTGTAAGTGGAATGGCGTCAACCCCTACCCAGAGTGCTTCTACTGTTTGGTTTAGGTAACTCCTCCTCTTCTTCTTTTGTGAATACTGAGCAAAAGTATTCATTCAGTATCTCTGCCTTTCACTGTCTCCTCTGCCCACCTCCCTCTCCTTTATTAATCTTCACTATCCCTCCCTTAACCTTTCTATGCCCTAATGTACCTATAAAAGGTTTTATCCCTTCTTTACTGAGTTGGCTATCTTTTCCTCGGTTTGGGCTTTGCTTTTCTGACTGCCTTCCCACTTCTTTCTGCTTTAATTGATACAGTTCCCTATCATGCTCCATCTGTGATTCCTTATACTTTTTGAATGCAGCCTTTTTTCTTAACCTTCCTGACACCTCTTTGAGAACCATAGTGGTTTTTATTCCGCTTTGTTTTCTTTATTTGTTTCACACAAAGGCTTGTTGCTCCATGATGGCAGTTTTGATTTTCTCCATTGTTCTTCCACCCTCCTTTCTGGCCATTTGCTAATGCATTCCTCAGGTATTCACCCATTATGCCAAAGTCAGCCCTTCTAAAGTCCAGTATCCTTGTCTTTGTATGGCTTCTCTCCATGGTTGTGTTTATTGTAGAGCACACTGTGCAGTGGTCGCTTGTTCCCAGATGTCTACTGACTTCTAAATTTGTGATCCTCTCTCCATTTGAGAGTACCAGGTCTAATATTGCTTTTCAGTGGGTTCCACCACTAGCTGTCTGAGCATGCCACCTGTGGGGCATCGAGAATGACCCTGCTCTTGGATGTGGCTGCAGTCCATGTAGCCCAGTTAACATCTGGCATATTCAGGTCCCCATCAACAGTATTTCCCTTTTCAGCCATTTTTAGAATGCACTCTATCATTTTCTTGTCCATTTCCTCCCTTGAGATGGGGTCTGTATACAACCCCTGTGAGGATTGTGATGCCATTCCCTGTCTCCAGGTGACCCAGAGTTCCTCTTGTCCTCCCTCTTTACTTTTTAGTTCTGTAGCTTTGATCCTTCCCTTATGTAGAGAGCTACTCCACCTCCTCTTTACCCTCTCTGTCCCTTCTGTAGATTGTGTACCCTGGTATGTTAACATCCCAGTCATGGTTCTCCGTGTACCATGTTTCTGTGACTGCCACAATATCCAAGTGTTCCTCTTCCATCAGAGCTACTAGCTCTGGAAGCTTGTTTCAGACTACGGGCATTGGTACTACTGCCCTCCATTTAATGTTGGCTTTATCCTTTTTACCCCATCCTGCTCTTATTGCCCTTGTCCATTTTCCATGTACCCTATCCTGCCTCTGTCAAGCTCTGTACCTCAGTAGTTTACCCTACTACCAGCCATGTTTTGTGGGAGCTAGTAGTTGCTCTGCACTCACTGAGTCTCCTGAACCACCAGGTCTGGTACTTGACAAATTTTGAGTAGAGATGTTATGGGATACAAAACACTCCAAGTGCTCTGTGCTATATTAAAGGAGGAGCCTTGGAAACAGGCATTGTTCTGCTGCACGCTGATGGGGGATGAAATGGGATTGTTCCTTTTGGTGTTCTGGGAGTTCCCCTACTAGTTGAGTGCCATGCCATTTAAGGCAAACAGCTGCCAGGACATAGAATCAGGTAGGTATCTTATCCTAGTCCCTAGAACTCTATATGTGAGTGGTTCTTTCTGTGGGTGATTCTATTACCTGCCCCAAACTCAAAGGTATGTTAGCACTTTGTTAGATGCAGCCATTGAGAATGCTGTGAAAAATAAATTGTATAGCTCACACAAAGTATTACGAATAACAGAAGCTGCTTAAACCACGTTTTGATCAATCACACCAGCCCCACTAATGGAGAGGGAGGTGGAACTATACAAGGATGAGAAGGTGTTTCTGCATTGGCAGGAGGCTTAAAACTGAGAGTAGCATGTTGCTGTTTTAGTATCATAAACAAACAGAGATTATGTGGATGTTAGACAGGTCAACCAAGTCAGTACTTCTGCTAGCTATGTAGAGCAACAAAGAACAACATATCTGTATGCCTAAGGGCCAGAAGCAGAGTTGGACCTGCAGAGGTAGTGAGAGAAAGGAAAGGTAGATCTAACTAAGTGGCTTAAAAGCAGTGCATAATAGCAGTGAAAATTTTGACCTAACTTTTTATTCTATTTCAGATTGCCACGTATCTCCTGACTTGTATGATATCCTTCTTTCCACAGTTTGAGTCTGCTTTAGTACTTTTTTCACATTTGAAATAACAAAAGGCGCTCCTTTATTATGGCTCAGACCAGGTTTCATCAGTATTTGCAACTGTTTTCTTTTGCAGCTGTTTTAGGCAAGGCAAGGCAAGGCAACTTTATTTATAAGGCGCCCAATCTCAGAGCTCTGGGCACCATACACAAACAAAAACACACAGCAGTCAATTAAGGCATAATAAAACTCACTAAAACCGTTACAAAATTATAATACAAAGTAAAAAATATATATATATATATATATATGTATAATGAAATAGGTTTCAGGAATAATTTTTGGGAAAACTGGCCATGACTAATATTTCAATGTTAACAGCCAAAGCCAGGCTGAAAAGGTGGGCCTTTAGCCTCCCTAAATACCTCAATCAAGGGGCATCCCAGACAGCAGGTGAAACGAGTTACACAGGGCTCAACCCAGAGACACTAAATGCCCGATCTTGAGCCAAACCCTGGGAATATCCAGGAGGCCCTCGAAGAGGAGTGGAGGGAGCACGCAGAGGCTACTGGTGTCAGGAGTTCTGACAGATAACCAGGACCCAGCCCATACCTATTTTCCCATAAGGTCAGGAAGTACTGCCTGCTGCATTATAGTTCATTCTTGTCACAACAGAAGTGATTTTAAACAACTGATGTACAAATACAGCTGAGACTAGTAATAATAACCTGGTCTGCTCCATATTAAATGAATGCTCCTCTTATTATTTCAGATGTGAAAAAGTGCTAAAGCAGATTGTGAAAAGAAGGTTATCATAAATGTCAAAAGATAAGGGCACTCTAAAATAGAATAAAAAGTATAGGTTAAAAATGTCACTGTTACCATGCTTTTCTGCTTTAATACAGCTTATATTTTGCTGATAGTATGATTCAGAAGTAAAGGTTCATTAAAGGGTTCATTCAAGGCATATTTTATCTTAATAATAGATGGTATCATGTAGCTGAATAGCAGGAGCTAGGCTGAGTGTGCTGCACCCTTTTTCAATGCATATGAAAAAACTGAGTATTCTTGGAGGACAAGGAGCCTAGGTGGGATGGGATCTTCTGAATTCACACAGTCTGTCAGATGGTGGTTGGAGTGCCACAGAGATATATGATACACAATAAAAGAGAACATGCTCATTCTATCTCCTGTACCAGGCGCCTTCCTTTAATTTCCAGCCAGTATCCTTTAAACATGTGGAGGACCATCTTCTCTGCTGATACCAAAAGAGTGCTGGTGCTGACTTGTTAGAACCCTTTTCTAAATGCAGGCTATTATCATCTGACATCATCTATCACTCATCTATTTAATAGTTCACTTACCCAAGGGGAGTTACTGCTCAGCTGGAAAACTGTGCATATTATCCCTTTGTTCAAATCGGGGACCATACAGACTTGAATAATTACTGACCAATCTTGCTTCTTCCTGTACTATCCAAGCTACTAGAAAATATTGTCAATTCACAACTGAGGAGTATTTGGACTGTGAAAATATCCATAACCCAGCCCAGTTGGGGTTCATATCTAAGCCATAGCACCGTGTCGGCTCTAGCCAAAGTGTTCAATGACTAGTTAAAAGCCCTGGATAATAAACAGCACATCTATGCACTTTTCCTTGACCTTAGCAAAGCCTTTGACACAGTTGATCACTCCATCCTGCTTGATCCTCTGGGTAGTATTGTCTAACCCCTGCTGCAGAAGTGGTTCCCTGCTACCTCATAAATTGAAGACAACAAATTAAAGCACAAGGGAACTGTCCCCACTAAAAGCTTTGCCTGAGGAGTCCGCAAGGTTCTATCTTGAGGTCTATCCTCTTCTCACTTTATATTAACTGCATAGATTCTGGCATACTCACAGGAAATGTTCACCTTTTCGCAGATGACACAGTCTCCATACTACCAACCCTCTCTAGATCTTGCTTACAAAGAGTCACAGCAGGACTTTATCATCCTCCAACATAACCTGCTGAGAATAAAGCTCTTGCTCAATGCCAAAAATCTAAGTCATGATTATCTCCCGCACTCCTCTCACAATATGGGACACCTGGTAACCTTAGATTATCACCCTCCTTGGTGAACCTCTGAAAATAGTGGATAAATTCAAATATCTGGAGTCTGGTTGGATAACAAACTCAGTTTCATTGTACACCTAGTGAGTTAACAAAAAGCTAAGACAGCGCTTTGGCATATTTTACCGCATAAGACATCTACTCACTCTTGAAGTTAGGAAGTGGCTGGTTCAAACAGCCTTTCTACCTTTGCTTGACTACGTTGACTTTCTCTACAGCCACTGCCCTAGTATGCCCTCCAGAAGCTTGACACACTCTACCATTGCTCTTGAGATTCATATTGAATTGCCCTGCAGACTCACCACTGCCTGTTATACCAGGTAATTGATTGGCTGTCCTCTTCATATGCAGGCAAAAAATGCCTCATGTGGCTCTTCAGGGCTATTTCTAACAAACTCCCACCCCATATCTGCAACCTGTTTAAACAGTCTTAAGGTGAGTATGGCTCACGAACTCCTCCTCCTTTGTCCTCCTCAAGCTACCATGGGACGAGGGCACATCATGGCACAACTGCCATCAGCTCCTTCCTACCATCACTTTGGAACAAAATGCAAAAAGCAGTTAAACTTCCTCCTGCCTAGCCCTATGTATTCAGGCAGCTGCTGTATCGATGCTCAAAGAGACTGCATGCGATGGCTTCAGGAAAACACTAGCATATGGACTGAATATTCCCCTAGCTGCTGGACCTCCTGGCCTTCTTATTCCTCCTGTCTGATGGCATTCCTTTTAGTGTAACTACCCCCATCGTAGCTCCCTCCTCCTTCCTGTGGCAACCCCTGGGGGTCTCTACCCTGGTAGGGCTGCTCCTCCATTCCTCTCATGTGTCTTTGCTCTCCTCTCCTCTCTGTCCTCCACTATGTCTTTGCCATCCTCCCTCCCTCTGTCCTCCACTGTCTCCTAACCCATATATGATGAATTGCCTGTATATGTATATAGCCCTCATTATCTAAGTCTTGCTCCAGTTACCTAATGATCTCGTACTTAAAATGGTCTGTTTCAGTGTCTGCTGTGTTATGAAATGATGTTGAATACATGCCCAGGACCACCTTGCAAATGAGCTTGCTCAACAATGTAACTGCCTGGTTAAATAAAGTTTGATTGATTGATTAAGCCTAATTTATACCCAAAATAGGGCTTGGTGACAGCTTTGTCCCCTAAGAAAGCAATCCTCCATTGGGAGGGTAGTAAAAACAAATAAATTCATCCATTGCTTACAACAGCCATTTTAGAAGCCTTCCACAGCTATGCATAGGGTTCATCCAGATAGCTTTAACCTTAATGGACTGCACATCATGGCATAGCATAGCGTCATCTACAAGGTCATATACTGGGCATCTTAATCAATTATGCTGAAGTGAGCACAGTAAAACGTATTTAATATTCCAATGCTATAGCATCTTTCCATTCTATTCAAGTTGAATAAATTGGGCAAAGGCCTTTAAAATGATGGTTGGATTTTTAAATATGGCACCTTACTTTTCTTGTGCCTTAAACATAGAAACATAGAATTTGACAGCAGATAAGGACCCGCTGGCCCACCTAGTCTGCCCATTTCCTTACTCTGATGGATAAGCTTGCAGATTCTACTTAATCAGCAGCTTACTTCCTCCTACCCCCACTAGAATTGCCTTTATGCCTGTCCCATGTTATTGAATTCTCCCACTGTTCATGACTCCACAACCACCTCAGGAAGGCTCTTCCATGCATCCTCAACCCTCTCTGTGAAAAATACTTTCTAATATTACCTCTGAGCTGTCTCCCAAATTATGCCCCTTGTTCTTGCAGATCTCTTCTTCTGAAAAATACTACCCTCTTGTACTTTGTTAATTCCCTTGAGATACTTGAAAATTTCTATCAAGTCCCCCTCTCCCTCCTTTCCTCAAAGGTATACATATTAAGTTGCTTTAGTTTCTCCTCAGATGTCTTGTGGTGCAGACCCTGCACCATTTTGTTGCCCTCCTCTGGACAGCCTCCACTCTGTCTATGTCTTTGCAGAGATGGGGTCTCCAGAATTGCACGTAGTACTCCAGATGGGGTCTCACCAACTGTCTGTACAGAGGGATAACAACTTCCTGTTTTCTACTGTTGATGCCTCTCCCTATGCATCCCAATATCCACCAGCCCTCCTTACTGCCTTCTCACATTGCTTGCCCACCTTTAGGTCTTCTGATATAATTACTCCTAGGTCTCTTTCAATTTTTTGTTGTTGTTATTAACTCACCCCCATTGTGTATAGTCTTTTATTTTTAAATCTAGACAGACCTCTTCCCAGTTTCTTAGATATAGTTGTATACTCTTCCAGAGTAATACTGCATGAAATTATGGCTTTTACCATTAAACTCAGTATTGGTTTTTTTTCCATTACAATTTGCATTGCATTTACATAAAGATTAGATACAACCAGATATATAATTAAAACAGTGCAATACAAACAATGGAAAATATAGTGTATCAACAGTATTTATGAAAAATAACAACTAAACTAGTGTAACTAATATCTAAGATTATGAATAATACTGTTGCATTATCTCCATGCCACTTTGCAGTGTGGGGTTGCCTTGAATGATGCCACCCAGGTTCACACCGAGCCAGGAATAACAGGAGTGGAAAATGGTGGAAGACAATGGAGCATCAATGAGAATGTTTTCCTCCTGAGCAGGTGGGTCTTGATGTGGTGCACTTGCAGAACACTGGATGTAAACATGGTAGTGGCATTGTCAATAGAGCTGTACAGAATGCAGATTTCCACCAGTGGAATGATGCGAGAATAGCAATTCCAGTTCCACAATGTCAGACTTTCTTTATGATTTCCATAGAATTCTGTGAAGAATTTTCATGTAAACTATGAAATGATATTCTCATGGATCCCTTAAATGTGAAATCATTTTCCAGGGATTGCAGGAAAACAAGCCATGGTTTATGTAAACCACAGATTCATAATCTGCAAACCCACTCCGCTTTCAAAATTTAAGAATTTCTACTGATCGGATTCTGTGGAATTAGGCAGTATCTTCCTAAATTCCATGGAATTCTGTTCTGTCAGAATTTGAAAATTTGCTCATCCCTAAATGTCAGGCACCTCCCAGGTTACCACGAGTATGCATGTCCATGTATGGGAGTGTAAAAGGGTACTTAGTCCGTTAAATGTATTCCACATTTTTTGCTAAAGTATAATATTTTACAGTATTGAGCATGGCTCTATACTGCCACCACCCTGTGAATAGTTGCAGCCAGTTATGTAATTCTTTCATTCTCTGCAGCTGGAGTCTGATCAGCAACAGAGTGGGTAAGCAGGAGCTTCACAGCTCTCCTTTTGAATTTAGAAGTGATTTTTTAGAAAGGTGCCTGTTTCTGGGATACAGGGATGCCACCACATCCCTCTTAAGTTATTCTGTACTTTATGATGATGATGCATCTCAAGAGACTGAACAGATATTTCCTGCCACACACCAAAACAAAATCTTTAAAATGGTCACTACCAAAAGATTATACTTTTCAGCATTTTGAATACCTGGATCCTTGTCTATATTACTCAACATCTTTGTCCGCTGCATCAAAATAACTGGTGGTTATTTAAAGAACAATAAAAATTTGAAGAAATCAGATATCTTATTTTTGTAATTATGATATATACCATCAGCTGAGTTTTTTTTCCAAACTCGAGTTTAAAAAAAAACTAAATGGAAATTAGGTCAACAGTGCCACCCCTGGCTTCTGCTGTAGATGGGGTAGGGTCAAGTATCTGTAATTTTGCAATCAAGTACTGTACTACAGTTTGCATATTGTTTTGATATCATTCTGAAAACAGTGCATAGCGTATACCACTAGCCATTAAATTTACTTGGGTTAGGCAATGAAGTGTAATATTTCATGAGGGCTTTATACTGCCATTTGAGGAGAGTGATTCTTATTTTTATCATGCTCCTAGGCCAGTTCTCACAGGTCACATCAAATATTTGTAAGTTACTAAAGATTTCACCTTATGAGGTTGCAACAGCAGTTAAAACAGCGCTCAAAGCATTAGCTTTATTACTGGTAAAATGCTTTAAACATTATGAAAATGCTTGAACAGCATGAGACTGCTTTCTGTTGATTTGTAAAAACTGCTTTTAACCCTTACTGTGCTGTGACTGATATATTAGTCCAGAATTCCTATACATTCTAATTCTGTTGGCAGCCTAAGGGTTAATACTTTTCATGATCTTAAAGCCTAAACTGTTGTGGCTTGTCTACAACTGATCAAGAATAGTTTGATCATTTGAAAATATAACAAATCAAAATGGCCTTTCTAGTTCAGGAATTAAAATGCTTTGTAAATGGACTAATGTATTCTGCCACGCTCCAGAGCTACTGCATGGTTTGCTCCTTAGACGTCCACTGTTCATGCAGCCTTTCTTGCCCTGAAATCATGATCTGTTGCTTTTGACATCAAAATAATTTCTGTGGTGGCAGGTTATGATATCATAACCAGAGGATTATAACTTCATGGCAGAGTTCAGCAGATGAAGTTGAAGAAAAAGATTCTACATTAATGAAAATGTTTTGTGTAATAAATACTAGATGATCCAGAAATGTAACTGTTTCAGGAATCTTCTGTAACTGAGTTCTGCAGATGCAATAGTGAAAATGTTTGCCCCAAACTGGAAAATATTTAATCAAATACAAGAAATATTATTTCTATATTTCACTGCTTAAAACTGACAATGAAAGGACAGTGTTGCATGCCGTCTCAAAACAGGTTATATTTATAGTTCTACCAAAGGACAGCCCTATTAATTTTATCAATGACCTTTTCTATGTTGACTGCTCTTACCTCTATATTACTACCTGTGCTTCTTCAGCTCTATTCCGTTTTATTGATATCTTCCTAGCAATTCAGAATAAACATGCTCCAGCCACCACAAGGTGCTTTGGGGACTCACTACTCAGAAGAGTTCGTGGGAACAGCTAGGACGTAAAACACAGGGACAAATGTTAGCAGAATTTTCAAATTGAATAAACTCTATTCTGATTGAACTGAATACAGAATATTGAAAACACCTACAAAGAAGCTGTCAGGACCAATCAAAGTGCCAATAAGTTTCTGAAACAATGTATAAGAGTTTATGGGGTTGAAATGGTCACACCAATTGTCTATTATTACAATAAACGATGTTGTGAACTGTACTGATCTGTCCCAAATTGTGTGACCTTTTAACTCTAAGTTTTTGGATCTATCTGCTTATGTCTCTTTGGATTATAGTATTTTGAGTGCCCATTACCCACTATAACTTCCAATCATAGCTGAGATTCTATGCATCCTCCATGTTTCTTTCACTTGGTGAATTCTGCCAAAGTCTTGAGGCTATAATTCTGTACAAAGTCACATGTTAGTGCTGGCTTCTATGATTTACACCCTAACATTAGCTGCTCCCTGCATTGCTGCAGCACTAGCAAGAACTCAGTAATCTGTCTCCACTGTCTGGCACTGTTCCTAGAGATTTGGTGCCAGCATTGTCCCAGTATTAAAATTGTGGCATCAAAGCTGCCTACACAACTATGCCTGATAACAGTTATTTCCACCCAAGCACCCCTTTTGGAGAAAATTGTCTAGCAACAACTTTGCTACTTAGTAAATTGCCATCTCCTAACTGTCTCCCAGCATGGATTTAGGAAAGGGCATAGGACAGCAATTGCCATTGGTATGGATAATGGTATCTTCACAGGTGTGATATCTGTGGACCTAAACAAGGCATTTGCCCTGTGAATTATGGTCTTTTAGTCCACATTTTCTCAACCTTGGGGATCTCTAAAACTGCTCTAAAATTATATTTTACTTAACTTAATAAGCAGTATCAGCAGATTAAGATTGGAAATTCTGTTTCAGGCCTGCAATATTATCTCTGTTGGTGTACCCCAAGTTTTCTATACTTAGTTCCTTGCTATTCTCCTATTTATTAATAACCTCCCTACGTTTTGTGTATTGAAGTCTCCCCTGTGCTTAGACATAGTAATTTACTATAGCTCCAACAACCTGGATACAGATGTTAGTGGCATCTAAAGCTGGCTGAAACTGCACAAGCTTGATTAGAAGTCTTGAAACATGGAAACCATGCTCTTTAGCTACAAACATAAACTATGCTCAGGATCCTGCAGTCTCTCATTCTCCTGCCTGGATGAATCCCTTCCTGAACAAGTATCCTCTTTAAGTACCTTGGAGTCACTCCAGCCCCTTTCCTAGATTTTTCTGCACACTGTGTCTACCTGTAAATCAGTCAGTGCTTATCTAGGTTTTGCTCACAGGCTGAGATCCAGCCTTTTCTCTTAAAACTCATCTGACCTTATCTAGTTTTGTCCTATTGCTCAGTCTTAACATTTTTGTCCCACTTTACTTCAATTCCTCTAAGTTTACTTTTGCCAAATGGGATATAGTGTATCATACTATTTGCTTTACTTTGTTTTAGGCATGGCATTTCACCCAACGCTGCACCCTTATTCTTGTCCTGGCTGGGTTTCCCATTCTTCTAAGCATTCCTACATTATGGGCTGCTTTTCACAAACTGGTCAGGTCCCATACCTCTAATTGATTGTCTGCCACTGTATGTTACAATCCCATTCAATATCTTATAGCTTACAGTCTGGTGACACCCTTTACATCGAGTGACTACTCAGTTGCATCATTCACTAGCTCAGCCTCTGCTGTTATCTCCCATGGTTATATTTCCCTCATGGCAGGGATCCTCAGAGGTGGTTGCCCTCCCCCAGCAACACTTTCAGGATCTGAAGTCATGCAGTAGGTCTCATGAGGTGGATACTGACTGTATCAGCTGCGGCCATCAGTCTGACTGAGACTGGCTGTTTGTACTCCTGTTGTACTATCCGCCTATCACCAAAATGTATACGACATATTCAGCACGGGACCTTGTCAGCATGCAGCTTCCCTGTGGCTGTAAAGTGAACTTTCAGGAACCTACCACAAAGTCACTGAACCTTGACTTTGACACACACCGTCAAGGACATGCTGCCATCAGCAACACTCCTTTACCCCAGCAACCCATTTTTCCAGTGTCACAAGCTGATTCCTGAATCCAGATCACAGCCATTAGGGCAAGATATGCTACCCTCTGTGCCATTGGTTGGTAAATCCACCACCTACAGTGAAGAGATCTGTTCTGTGAGATCAGGGGATCCATTAACTGAACAAGTGACTAGATATTTTCCTCAGTCACTATAACTGTAGCAATTACCTATAGTCTCTTTAAATGTCTACTCCAGCATACAATAGCTCCATTTAGGTACAGCTAGCAACACTTGACTTGATCTTTAGCAAAAGGATGATTTTGTCAAAGACATGGACACTGGGGAGAGACTGGGCAACAGTGATTATAACATCATCAGATTCACCACTGGAAAGAATAGGGAAAAATTAAGGAAGGCGTGTACACATGCTTCTGAACAAGGCAGATTTGGAAAATGAAGGATCCCACAGCACAGGTACAGTACCTTGGGAATCAAATTCATGGGCAGAAGTGTTCAGCATTAATGGTATCCTCTCAAAATCTATATATGAATGACAAAGGAGATGTTCCGATTGTGTAATTAGGATAAAAGAGTCATACAAGATGACTATTTGCAAGACACCAGTGGAAACAGGCTGATCTACAGAGACAAGCTCAAAGGGTGCAAACATGGAAGCTAGGGTACAAATTAAATGGCAGAAGGATAGAACCTGATGTCAAATCCAGTAACCAAAGTTTTCAGATATGCCAATGAGAGAAGGAAAACACCAATGACTGTAGGATGATTGAAGGATCAGGAACACAATGACATAATCCCCAACCAAGCAAAGAGATGGCTGAATACTTAAATAAGTATTTTACATCAGTATGCACAATAATAATAAATGGGATGATATCATATGATAAAAGGCTGTTCACAGGGAGCAACAGGATATACTGCAGGATTTCTGTGATACCAGAAGTAGCTGAAAGAATGTTGAAGATGGCAAACTTTAACAAGGTAATGGGGCCTGATGAAATACACCCCAAAATCCTGAAGGAACTATCTGTCCCACTGGTAATAATATTCACTGAGTAACTGAGGACTGCATACAGTATGTGCCGGATGACTGGAGGGTGGTCCATGTGGTACCAATATTCAGGAAAAGCTCTTGGACAGAGCCTGGGAATCATTGGCCTGTCAGCTTAAAGTCAAGTGTTTATATCTAATAAATAGAAAACTGTTTTATATATTGTATTTTGATGTGCTAGTAATTACTTTCTGCTTTCATAAGAAAATATTTGTTAGTGCAGTGAAGCAAGTGGATTTTACCTTTGCTTGTCACACTACTAGTAAAAAAGAATTCAACAGATTTCTGGTATTGTGTTGTCAGAAACTACCAGTTACATAGGAGCTTAGTGTATTTCAGTGAGAAATTAAAGATATGTTTCTATCTTTTCAAATGAAATAGATACTTCTTTCAGCAGTCATTTGTTTTCTTTTATATGTTTGCACTGCTGTGGTCCATCTGTATGATTTTAACATTTTTAAACAATATAGAAGATTGTGTATAAACAGTCATAACAACAAGGCTGTGTTCCAATCAAGAGGTTTACATTTTATTTGATAACAGAAGACCTTGAGAGTGCAGCTTGAGAGGTCTTCTGTTGCCATGGAAATCTCAAAATTGAAACACAGCCTTGTATGTGTATGGTTGTCATACACTATTTTTATAGTATATGGGCAACTTACTGCAAGCCTGTGCCCAGCACATATAAAAAGTTACCTCCATGCTCCAGTAATCCCTTTGCCATTGTGGGGCTCTGGTGCAGTTTCTGAGGGATTGTTGTCGTTCTCAGTCACCTATAACTTCTGGGGTTAGCTTTGCCACCACCATGGCCACTTCATCGGGTACCGTGGTTTGAAAAAGGCAGCATGTGAAGACATTCTATGTTGCTGTGCTGCAGTCACTACATAGCTAGTGCAGCACAACAGCAAAATGACAGTGACTGTAGCACAACAGCGTTGTTCTAGAAATGGATTTCTATTCCACCATACACTATAATTGGCTTCTCTTTTCTTCTTGCCAAGTAAAATTTGATTGCAAGGAAAATGCATTCTTCTAAATTATAACAAAAGGTCACAGATTATCAAAATTATATAATTATGTTAAATATATACATACTATTTTGGTGATAGTGTTATTTTTCATACAAATCTGAAAACACATTTGCAGTTTCCACTGAAATACTGTATACTGCCAGCCTTAACAGTAAAGAATGTCTGACATCATAATACAATAATTCCATTGGATTCTGTTTTTTCCAATCAGTTGACAAAATACAAATAAAATGAAGAAAAAGTAAGTAAGAAACAAATAAAAGCAAACTGAATGATTACAGAGGCACCGAAATGCCCCAGACCTTCATTTTTAACGTAAACATCCTTACTAAGCACCTGGGGCTGATTCCAGGATGAATGTCACAACTTGCAGGTGTATGCGAGTTGCAACCTTTGTCACTACACTGGGGACCCTGCACCATATTCTAAGAGTGGCAGGGTCCCGCACTTATGATGTGAAACTTAGGACACACATAGGCTAACGCCACTGGCATGGTGTAATAGCCCAGCATGTCACAAGTTGCAGCCACTGCAGACTGCCCCCAGAGTCCCCCGACCCTGGAACACCACGGCATACACCAGGGGCATGGGGGCTGGACAGGTGGCACAGGAGTCTGGGGAGCACAGTGCAGAATGGACCCCCAGGGTCCCTGACATTTGGGGGTGGGGGGCATGGTCATTTTCATGGGGGCACAGGGAGTACAGTGGGACTTTTTGTGATGCTGCACAGTGGGTATCCATCAGATGGCACCGACAGATGCCCTTACAGCATCTCCGAGATGTTCTACATTAGCTCCGCCAGTGTGGCTCCTGGAATTGTGGTAGTGGATTATAGCAGCCGCCTCCTGGAATAGGGGCCCAGTTGTTGCTGTAACTCACCCTTGCACCATGCCATTGCAGGCTGAGGTGTAGTGGGTGGTGTATCCCATGGTTGGTGTAGCCCGCAGTCGACATGGTACAAGGTGCCTTTTGAATAGGTATGGCATAACGCATGGCGCAAGTCATGAGTTATGCCATGGGGTTTTGCGGACCTGGTTTGTGCCTGCGATGCTGTTTTGGAATTGGGCCCCCTACTTTTTAACACCAATACAAGGAAAAATGCTGAGAAAATCATAAGAAACAAAACTGTTGAACACACACAGAAAACAAACATAAATACAGTAACCCAGTATGGATTCAAGGGCAAATCAAGTATCACCAATCTTATTGCATGTTTTATATTGTCAACAAAGAGATTAATGAGAAGAAGCCTTTAGATGTTGCTTACCTGTACTTGAACACAGCCTTTGGCACTTGTCATTGAGGCAAATGACAGCAAGCATTGGAAAGCCAGGACCAGTTACAACATTCGCAAATAATGTTTTATTTTCAATAACAATAAAATAAATAAAATTGTGCAGGATGGAGTTAATACAGGAAGTTCAAATAAAACAAAGTCCTTTCTCTGAGGGTATCTCTAATTCTAAATGTCAATCTCTCTTTCACTCTAACATTGCTGCTCTTTTTATAAGAAGTCTTTGCCTGGTAATTAATTTACGTATCCTGAGCTCATTAAAAGACATCCTGTTTCTCACAAAACATAACAAAACTTTGTCTCTTTCCTTGCTGGTGCAACAAAACAGAATATGGTGTCCCAGAACTAATCTCTTGCTGACAAATCTGCAATGAGTTTGTGGAGGTCAAACTGCATCTCAGGTTAACCCTCTGAGTTCCAAATACCTTTTGGAATCATTCCAACAATATAACTAAATACATTGTCAAACCAAGGGATCCAGTTTCACATAAAGACCACATACATTTTATAACCACAGATAAGGAAGGGTGAAGAAAAGATAGAAAAGCAAGTGAAAGCAAAGAGATAGCCAGAAGGGGAAATCATGAGACTGACAGAGTGATCAGTTCCTAGGTTTCACAAGAAAATTTGATTTTGCAATCAAACAGACCAGAGACAGAAAAAGAGAGGATAGGAAAGATTATTGCTTTTAACTCTTTCTGCATAACAAATGGGACAGGGTCTTACTCAACCCTCTTTAAAGGGAACCTGATTTAAAAAACAGGTTTCCAAAATGTTCTTTTAATTCACTTTTAACATTACCTTATAACCATACAGTTCTACACATATGCAGTATCCTTTTTTCCATAACAACCTGTACAGCAAACAGTTAAGTTTCAACCAAAATATTTTTTAACCTTCAGGATTCTTAACTCCTGGTCCATGTATTGACAGAAAATTAGCATTGACATTCTCTTTTCCAGATTTGTGCATTACTTTGAATTTAAATGGCGGAGGTGCTAGGTACCACCTTATGATTCTGTAATTGTTATCCTTCATTTGATTAAGCCAACAGAGAGGATTGTGATCTGTTACAAGTATGAAGTCAGCCCCTAGCAAATAAAACCTAAGGGACTCCATGGCCCACTTTGCTTGAAAGACATTCTTTTCAATGGTGGAGTACCTTTTTCTCTGTCATGCATTTACATACTGATATATAGAATGGGATGTTCCTTCCCATCTATATTTTGACTCAAGACTGCACCTGTAATAAAAACTATTTCTCAAAGTCTGGGCTTCTTTAAATAGAGGCTGAACATAATGTAGCCTTAATGGCCCAAAAGTCTCATCACACTCTGGAGTCCATTTCACATTATTCGGGCACCATTTCTTTGTGAGTTGAGTGATGGGGTAGCTACATGGACAACGTTGGTAACTAATCTCTGATAGTAACCAGCCAGCCCTAAAAATAACCTGACGTTGTTTTTTATTTTAGGACAGGACTGTTAGCTACTACTTCTGTCTTAGAAATCTCTGGTTTTACATCTCGCTTCCCAAAACATATCCCAAATATCTGGTTCCTGCATGCTCAATGCACATTTGTAGTATTAATGGTCAGACCTGCCTTTCTGATAGATTGAATAACTGCTTGTAAGTGTTTCAGGTGGCTTTTCCAGTCTGAACTGTACATCGGACATCATCCAGGTAAGCAGCACAATAGCCTGTGTGAGTCACTAAAATTACATCCATGTTGGCTGGATTGTAGAGGCGTGCCATGTAAACCAAATGGCATGCTGGTGAACTGATAGAATCCAACAGGAGTGGCAAATGCAGTTTTGTCTATGGATTCTTTAGTTAGGGAATTTGCCAGTAACCCTTGGCAAGATTAAGGGTACTGACGTGCTTGGCACTTCCCAATCTGTCCAACAAATTATCTATCCTGGACATAGCATAACTGTCAAATTTGGACACTTGATTAAGTTTCTTAAAATCAAGGCAGATTCTTACACCTTTGTTTCTATTTACAATCTCCTTTAGTGATGACCAAGCACTTCTCAACTTTTCTATGATACCCAACTGTTTCATTTTTGTATATTTCCTTAACCACATCTGCTCTTAACTGCTTTGGTAATCTGTGTGTCTTTTGTTTAATAGGGTGAACATTCCCTGTCACTATTATATTTCTGAACCCTTTTCTCAGCCTGGCATTGTGGTAAAATGACTATTAAATGTCTTTATCAAGTTATGAATTTCTATAGTTTGTTTGGAGGTTAAGTAAGCATTCACCTTTACAGCATCAGCAGGTACAGTTTATTCTAGTCTATCATAAGCTAATCAATATCTTCTGTGAAGTTTCTGCTAAAACTAACAAAGCAGCCTTTGGTGTTTTTTCAGCTCATTTCTTATGGTGGTTAGCATGGTAAATCTTGGTAGAATTTTTCCTATCAGAGGTCTCAATCTCATAGTTAACTGTGCCAGTACATCTAAGCACTTTATAAGGCCCTTGCCACTTCATTAACAGTTTATTTCTTCTGGTGGGTAAAAGTAGCAAAACCTTTTCACCTGGCTCAAAAACATTTTCTTTCACTCCATAGTCATATTATGCCTTCTGCTGCTTGTGGGCCTCTTCCTGATTACTATGGGCAATTTCAACATATTTTCCCAGTTTGTTTCTCATGGCATACATATAAAATGTAATAGATATTTTTGTGAGTGGGGTGATCTTCCTATGTTTCTTTTATTACATCTAGTGGCCCACTAAGTTGTCTACCATACAGCATTTCAAATCGAGAAACACCTGTTGAGGCTTGTGGTGCTACTCTAAGCAACAAGCAGGTAAGGTAAGTATTGGTCCCAGTCTTTCCTTCCCTTTACAAACCTTTTAACTTGTGTTTTAGGGTTTATTAAAATGCTCAACAAGACCATTGGTCACAGAGTGATAAGGGAGGTTCTGTGTCCAGGCCAGTCAAATCTGTACAGCAATCCGCAAGGGTGCGATCCCTCCCTGAGTGACCAGCCATTGGACTATCATCTGCTTTCTGTAACAACTTGGTTCTTTACTTTTGTGTTATAACCAATTGTTCTATCTGTTCCTGTGCCTGAGGTTTAACCTAGACTCTGCAAGTAGCCATTACAATTTTACACATTTGTTCACTTGTTTTGTTTCTTCCCAGCTGCTTAAAATAACCTTGGAGAGAAACATCTTTAGTTTGCTCAGAAACAAAATCACAATCAGTTATTAGTTTAGTCTCAGAATTTTCATATAGAGTATTAACCCCTTATGTCCATCAGTCTTTTGTTGCCTCTTTTTTCAGGCAACTTTTCTTTCCTGGATTTCTTGATCTTGGAGCTAGTCTTAAACAAGTCTGCATCAAAGTCACTAAAAGGAAAAGTGTCCCCAGCATCTGAGATTTTCTTTGCTTGAACTCTTGTCACCACATTTGTTGAAACATCAGGATTTACTCCCTCTTGATTAACTCAGTAAATCCTGGAAAGTTATTTCCAATAATCACAGGTACAGATAACTTAGGTACTACCTTCCCTTTCATTTGGTAAGAAACCCCATTAATATTCAGAATCACTTGGGTGGTGGGGTAGTATTGAGTGTCCCCATGGATGCAGATGACACCAGTACCTGGTTCTTTGCACAGTGTTTTCCCAGCACTTCAACATGCACTAGGGTCTGTCTGCTTCCTAATAATAAGTCTTTTCACAGTCTTATCTCCCACCTTCACATCCATTAAATACTTGCCCCAATTTGCTAAGGCCAAATCTGCTCCAGTGTTACCCTCCTTACTTTTATGGCAGTTTCTTGCAATATGGCCTGGCTTGTTACAGTTATATCAAATAACATCTTTGGGTGCAGATTTGCTGATTTTTTATCTAACCTGGAGTTAAACTGGGAAAAGAGGGTCTTGCTGGTCTTTGGCTGTTACTTTGTTGCTGCATGGTTTGTCTGGAAATCTGATAGTCCTCAGCCAAAGAAACAACCTTTTTCCCACTTTCTGGTTAGTGTCCTTTTACCCAAAGCTGCACATCTGTAGCAGAATGTTGATGAATTGCTTCATTGCAAATATGTTGTTGATCTGTGGGACTGTTCTGCCCACTCATTGGAGCCATTAAATGAGGAGCTCTGTATCAGGTGAAGGCTTCTCGAGGATTGCTGACTGAGTGTTATTTCAGGAATGGAATGTTTGCCTGTAGATCTCTCCTAAGATGTATCTTTTCAGGATTTCTCTTTCACAAGGTCATAGTTTTCTGTCTGTGCAGTGTCCATATTGCTGCAGTCAAGTTCGGCATTACCTGTCAGGTACTATACACGCCTGATTGCCCATTGCTGCTTTGACCACTGGCAGACTTTGACAACCCTTACAAAAGTTGTCAGATATGATTTGATATCATCCAATGGACACAGCATTGTAAGTTTAATGTATTTTAAGTTGTTTGTATTTTGTTGCTCTGCTGGACATGTGCCAGATCCTCCAGCTTTGACAGCTTGCAAGGCATCCAGCCATCACTGCTCTTGTCACTGCATCTCTTCTCTTCTGTGTTGCTCCTGTTGCAGAATCTTTTCTTTTCTCTGCATCTCTATCTCTGTTTATTGTATAGCCCACCATTTGAAGAAGGCAGACATGTGTACAGGTACTTTCCTGCCCATTCTTCTTCTTCCATCACTGGTGTCAGCTGTATAGTCTCAGGTTGGACTTTGTCTCTGCTAGTTTTGCTGCCATTCTTCTGGTAATCACTCAGGGCTTGCAGTTGCAGGATACATACCTTTCTTCTGTGCTTCCTTGGGAACAGGTCTAGTACCCATGCACAAACATCCTGGCTTAGAGTTTGCACAGTGTAAAACCCACTCTGACACCATCTGTCATAATAAAAATACAATTGTGCAAGATAGCTTTTATACTGGCAGTTCAAACAAAACAAGGTCCTTCCTCTGAAGGTATCTCTAATTCTAGATTTCAGTCTCTCTCTTCTCTCTCTCTCTAACAAACATTGCTGCTCTTTTTATAAGAAGTCTTTGCCTGCCAATTAATTTCTGCATCCTGAGTTCATTAAGATACATCCTGTTTCTCACAAAATGTATCAGAACTTTGTCAGTTTCTTTCTTGCAGGTGCAACAAAATAGAATATGGTGTCCCAGAACTAATTTTCTGCTGACAAGTCCGAAATGAGTTTGTGGAGGTCAAACTGCATCTCAAGCTTAACCTCCTGAGTTCCAGTGTTTTGGAATCATTTCAGCAATATAACTATATACAATTTCAAATCAAGGGATCCAGTTTCATATAAAGATCTACATATATTTTATAACCACTGATAACCAAGGGGAAGAAAAGATAGCAAAAGCAACAAACAACAAGTGAAGGCAGGGAAATAGTGGGAAGGGAAAATCATAAGACTGTAAGAGTGATCGGTTCCTAGATCTCACTAGAAAATTTGATTTGCAATCAGACAGACAAGAGACAGTAAAGGAGAGGATAGAATAGATTCATGCTTTCAACTCTTTCTGCATAACAAACAGGGCATGGTCTTATTCAGTTCTGTCACAGCACTGTGTCGCATAAGACACTGGTCCATAAAATGAAGAACCTAACCATAACTGACTGTGTAATGCGATGGATTAGAAACTGATTTCAGGATGAGAAACAAAGAATAAGGGCTGGCTCACTGGTGCAGTGGTAGCACTACACATGTGGCTCTGACGATCCATGTTCAGAAGTGAGCATGGTGCGTTAGATGGTTGGTCAGGTGGAGGTTGGATGTGTGTCTCATGGACAGCTTTATGCCTCCAGAGGTGAGGGTTGTGGTCTCCTGGCATGCCAGTGACACCCAGTGGAGACTGGGTGTGCAACAGCAGGGACCACCAAGCAGTGAGGTGGGGTGTCAGCAGACATCTGTGGGTCAGGTGCGGTGTGTGCCCCACGTTTGTTGACGCATGCATGTCTCTACTTCCTTGGGAAACCAAGGAGAAAACTCCTGGGCATGGAGCACCATGAAGCCCCTGGACCACTTATCTAATGATGCCCCAGGCGTAAGCCTCAGCTGAGGCCTCTAGTGAATCTCGGTCTCTCCTCTCAGGGAGCCCCACCATAGGGAGCAAGCTATGGGCCATCCAGTCGAGTCAGCCAGGAGGGGATGCTGAAAGGACAGGTCATGGCACCAATGAGGAGGTATATCCCACCCAATGTCTGGGCAATAAAGAAAGTTGAAAAAAAAAAGAAACAAAATGTATGGTAAAATTTATCTAAATGGAAAAAGTGATCAGTGGAGCCTTGCAAGATTCTGTACTGGTGCCAACATTGTTTAATCTGTTCATAAGTAATTTGAAGTTGGGCACCAGTAGTGGGGTTACTAAGTTTGCTAAGTAAACTAGAATAGGAAGGGTAGTTACATCACAGAAGGTTAACAAAATGCAGATGGACATGGACATGCTCAGTAAATTAGCAGAAAATGGCAGAAAATGAAAACATAAAGTAATGCGTCTAGTTTAGAAAAATATGAAAGTCAAGTGCTATTATTTAATAGGGCCTCTGGAAGATGTCTCATATGGTGTAAGAGACCCTGAGCATGAGGACTGGGTGAGAGGACCACAAAGTGAAGCTGAGTGGTTCTGTCTGTCCAAACTTCATGAGACTAATCTCTTATACCATAAGAGTCATCCTCAGAGTCCCTTTATCTTATTATAATTACTTGATTTTAGCTCCAGTGATTTACAATAAGTTTAGAGTGTTATTTTCATTTCTTTATTTTATTGTGCTGTCCTCCCTGGCACCAAAGTGGAGCAATCCTTTTAGCACTCCTACATGACAGTACGCTGTACTCAGAATGAGAGGTACAGTGGCTGTGCGTGTTGACTGGCTGAAACTGCATTAGTAATTTATAATGCCTAAACAACACAGAGATTACTAAAATTCAGAAAGAAAAGACCAGGGGTAATATGAACATACAAATGTGCCAGCAGATAGTCTTATGGTCTGTCTAGACTGCTTGAATGTGCAGTTTCCACTCCCACATCCCTCTTGGCCTCTGTCAAATAACCCCTCCCACCTTCCCCCCATCTGCAACTTCCTCACCCTGTCCAACCTTCTCTTGAAGCTTTCCACTGTTTTTAGAGATACCACCTCTCTGGCAACTCATTCCACTTAGCCATCACCCTCTCAGTAAAAAGTGCCTCCTCATCTCCCTTCTGAACCTTCCCCAACCAGCTTTAGCTGTTACCCCTAATGGTCTTGTTTCCACTAAGGCTGAAGAGGTCCTCTGTGCCCACTCTGTTTATTCCTTTAAGGTACTTGAAGGTCTCAGTCATGTCCTCCTTCTCCCTTCTGTCCTCAGAGAGTACATGTTGAGCCCCTGAGACTCTCCTCACACAGGTGTTGCCTTGCTGGTCCTGGATCATGTTGGTTGCCCTTCTCTGGATCATTTCCAGCAGGTTTATATCCTTCTTAAGATAAGGACACCAATGCTGCACACTACACTGTAGGTACAGTCTCATTAGAGACCTGTGAAGTGGCAAATGACCTCCACCTTCCAGCTGGTGATTCCCTGCTATGCAGCTTAGCATCTGATTTGCTTTGGCTGCAGCCTTCCTGCATTGTGCCGAGTGTTTCAGGTCACTCTTGATAATTACACTCAAGTCCTTTACCTCCTCTGACCTCAAGTACCTGCACATCACCCAAACCAGTATCTGGTCCCTTGATTTTGCCCCTGGGCACATAACTTTACACATTTCAGCACTGAACCCCAGTTACTTAGCCAGGTCTTCCCTGAGTTCCTGTCTGCCTCCTCCATGTCCACCCTCCCCAGAGCTTTGTGTTGTCTGTGAAAACATATCTGACCCCTGATCCCAGCTGTTATGTCACTTATGAATATGTTAAACAACACCACACAAGTAAAGAGATCTGTGGGACCCCACTGGTCACAGGCCTAGTTTCTGAGAACTCCCCCAACTACCACCTTTGACTTCTGACTTGTAGCCAAAATCTGACTCACCCAACAAGCTTAGCTCCCACCCCTAGGTCTTCTAGCTTCCTGACCAGTGTCCTGTGAGATTCAGAGTCAAGGCATTGCTGAAGTCCAGATACAGGATAGCAAACACTTGACCCTTGTCCACTGTCTTTGTGACCCAGCTGAAGAGGTCAAACAGGTTTGTCTGACAGGACCTTCCTAGCACAAACCCATGCTACCTCATGTCCTGGAGCCCATTATCCTCCAGAAAGCTCACCACTCTCTCTTGCAGGATGGTTTCCATCAGCTTGCCCACTATTGAGGTCAGGCTGACCAGCCTGTAGTTCCCTAGTAAATCCTTTGGCCAACTTTGTGCAGTTCTCCAATTCCAGGGCATGATCCCTGACTCCAGAGAGGTGTCAAACAGGTGTCTAGGATCTGCCAGAGCCTCTCCCAGTTCCTTAGGACCCTTGGGTTCACGCCATCTTGCCCTGGGATATATCAACCTTGAAGGCCCTTAATACTCCCATCAGTATGAATGATGCTGTCTGTAACTTCCCTCTATGTCCCCACCCCTGTTCCCTTGTAGCACTGGTCCATCCTTCTGTCTAGTAAAGATTGAAAAGAAGTACTTCTTAAGTACCTTCACTTTTCTTCACTACCCTCTTTCAAACTACCTTCCTTTTTCCTTTTTAATCTGACTATTTCATCCTTGGTGTTCCTTTTCTCCCTTATATATTGGAAAAGTCCTTCTCCCTGTGTTTATCCCTGTGCTAGCTGCACTTCCTTTTTAGTCTTTGCTTGTCTTTCTTGACTTTGTAGAGTAATTCACAACATTCTCCTCCTTCTGAGGATGTTTCTACTTCCAAAAGGCAGCCTTCTTGTCTCCTACAGCTTTTTCCACCACTTTCTGAACCAGCTGAGCTTTTTAGCTTTATTTTCTTACTTTTGATTTTGGCACACTCACTAGTAGCCTCTATCAGTCCCTCCTTTATTATTGCCCATTTCTGTTCTATATCCATTTCCATTCTGAGCCCAAGGTGACCTACTAGAATTTCTTCCATCCTACCAAAGTCATCCCTCTTAAAGTACAAAACCCTTGACTTGGTTCTGACCATCCCCTACTCATGTCCAGGTGGAACCACACCATGTGGTGGTCACTATCTGCAAGCAGCGCTCCAGTTTCACATCCTGAGCATGCCCACAGTTGGACAGGACCAGGTCCAGTACAACTCTCTCCCTAGTGGGTTCTAAGTAACCCTGGGGCAGGAAACCACCTGAAATGTATCCAGCAGTACTTGTCCCTAATGCAGGAGGTAGCTGGGACTTTCCAATCCACCCAGTAGATTGAGATTCCCCATTACTACCTCCCCTTGCTGGCCATTTCAGTGATTTGAGATCCTAGTACCCTATCCAATTCCTCTTCCTAGGAAGATGGGCTGTAGACTGCCCCATCTTTAGTTTCCTCCACCAGTGGATTGTACCTGTACCCACAGCACTTCAGTCTTACACTTCACTGCCTCCTCTCTGGTATCCCTTCCTTCATGTACAGAGCCACTCTTCCCCTTCCTGTCTCCCTTTCTTCCTGATAGTTTATACACTGGAACTGCAAGATCCCAGTTGTGGTCTAGCATGACCCATATCTCTGTGATGGCTGCTATGTCCACCTCTCCCTATACCATCAGTGTCTGCAAGTCTGTCATCTTGTTTCCCAGGTTTCTGGCATTCAGAGACACCACCCTCCACTGCGATTCAGGACTTCCTTCATCTTGATCTTCCACCATTACCCCTCCTCCTTCATTTACCCTCCCAACTCCACCCTGCTCATGTATAATAGGGCTGCCTCCAGGGCACTCGATGCCATTGCACTGGTCCATATATGACCTAGGTTCTCTCACCTGAGACCCTCATTGTTTGATGGGGCTTGCAAGGTGATGAAGACCATGGGTCAGAGGTTAGAGTGTTGCTGGTGTAGAACTCGGTTAGAAGAGGATAGACTGGCTTTGAGGAATCATGCTGATTATCAAAGGGCAATTGACCGTAAGAAGACAGAGTTCTGGTCCAGGTAGATTGCTGCAGGGAAGAACAGAAAATCTCAGCTCTTTTGGACTATAGACAGGCTTCTTCATCCTGTCTGTCTACAGATGAAAACAGCTTTTCAGTAGCACTTTGTGAAGCATTTGCTGTGTTCTTGTCTGACAGGGTATCCTCTGTTCATGTCGTGATCTTGCCAGTGGGTCTAGATCAGTCCCACAGGGGAGGTCTGGGTGACATGGCACTCCAACTGTCTGAGTGGCACTTCAGACAGGTGTGGTGACCAAGGTCTCAAGGTAATTTTGAAGCTATGGTCCACTTGCTGTGAACTCGACCCTGGCCTGATGCATCTCCTAGTGGGCTGCGTCTAGGCTATCAGTCTCGTGTTCACCAGGATAGCTGGATGTTCACTTTTGAAGGGGGTCTTCCCCAATGCCTTGAAGGAGGCACTGGTGAAACCCCTTCTGAAAAAGCATCTCTCAACTCTGACGCCCTGGCAAATTATAGATCAGTCTCCAACCTCCCATTCTTAGAAGGTTGCTGAGAAGATAGTGGCTTTATGGCTCAAGAAACACCTGGAGACCTTTGACATCCAAGCCATTCCAGTTCAGGTTTAGGGTGAGGCACAGCACAGAGACGGCACTAGTCCAGGTGCATAATGACCTACTCAGGATCAGCATTTGATATTGTGGACCACATCGTGTTGATGGATCACCTTAGAGAATATTGTGGACTCACTGGTACTGTCATCAACTGGTTTGAGTCCTTCTCTTGGGCAGAAGGCAGAGGGTAGTGATGGGGAATTTCTCCTCCTCCAATGCCTCTGACCTGTGGAGTTCCTCAAGGCTCAATCCTAGCACTGATGTTGTTCACAGTGTACATGCTGCCCTGCAGAGGATCATTAGACAGTACAGTCTGATTTTCACTGTTATGCAAATGATACTCAGCTGTACATGTCTTTGCCCAGGGACAAATTGCACTGTCGAAGTGCTGAATAAATGCCTTGCCAAGATCCAGGATTGAATGAGCTCTAACTGGCTGAGACTTAACCCAGATAAGATGGAGGTACTGGTAACTAAGCCAGATCACGGGCATGATGGCGATGCTCCGGGATGACAACAGGTTTGGTCCTGGGGTTGACCCCATTGATGGCGTCCTCTAGGGTGATAAATCTGGGTGTGATCCTTGACAACAAGCTGACATTTGAAGCACAGGTGCTGGCTGTTGTAAAAGTGGTTTTGCCATCTGAGGAACATCATCCAGATTAAACCCTAGTTCCACCCAAAGACCTGCCATCACTGGTGCATGCCTTTGTGACATCCAAACTCAACTACTGCAATGCTCTGTACCTCAGGGTCAGTGGAGGAGCCTCCACCGCTATAGTTGGTGCAGAATGCAGTGGCCAGGCTGCTGACAGGACTATCTAGGTCCTATCATGAGATCATGGTCCTGTGGGGTCTGCACTGGCTGATGATCAGGTGGTGGGTTCTCTTCAAGGTGGGCTTGCTCACCTATAAGGCCCTATATGGATTGGGCCCAGACTACCTGTAAGACCTCCTTACTCCTGCCATCCTGGTGCACTCTTTTCATTCCTCCTTCCAGGGCCTCCTGGCAGTTCCAGGGACTGTGCTGAAAACCCTCGGTGATCACTCTTTTCGGGTGGCTGGCCCAGTGCACTGGAACTCACTGCCAAGACCTTTGAAGGAGATCCCTATGGTAGAAGTGTTTAGGAGGGCCTAAAGACTCATCTTTTAGCCTAGCCTTTCCTGCAAATGCTTTTAATTTATCAAAATCTTTTAAATAATTTTATTTGTTGCTGATTGTTTTATAATGGGATTGTTTTACAACCCTGTTAAACTGTTCTACTGTACGGCAAGCAGAGCCCTGGGACTGGGTGCCTAATCAAATAAAATATTACTTAATTACTTTCTCCCCATGCTGTCCTGGTTGGGAAGCCTATCAGCCCTCCATCAGGTGACTAAGGTGCCATGATCATGCTGCCTACCACCGCCTATTTAAATTGAGGTTGTTCCCTATGTAGTCCTCCAGTTTGCCCTGCAGGATCCTTGTATGCTGCCTACTCAGATGCAACCTATCTGGTTCATAGAGGTCCTTGTTATCCCAGGTTCTGCCCCAGCCCCAATGAGCCCATAACTCTCCTTTTCATACCTCCTCCAAACCATCTGTTAAAGTCCTCTATCCTTGCCTTCCTTGGTGTACTAGCCCTCAGAACCAGAAGCACCTCTGAAAAGTTACTGTCTTCCTGCCTCACTGCAAATTAACTGCAGCATCTTTAAACTGGGTAATAGTGTGGCAGCAGCTAGCAAAGCAAATAAAATAGTGCCGTACATCAAGAGAAACTTTGAAGGCGATTGAGAGATGTCATACTGCCCTGTTCAGATCACTGGTCAGACCTCATCTTCAGTACAGTCTACAATTTTGGTCCCCATATGTGAGAAACCTTATCACAGGATTGAGAAGGTGCAGAGAAGAGTGCCAAGCTTTTCATTAAAACAATGAGCTTTCAGGACCAACTGGCAGAACTGACATGTCCCTCCATAGCAATGGTGAGAGTCAGGTATGACATGATTACAGTTTTCAGATCTCTGAATGTTATGACCTCATCAGACTAAATCCAACTAATCCATGTGTACAAGCATGAGAGGACAAGGGCACTCAATGTCTTTGACAGAAATAACAGTCAAGGAAATATCAGGAAGATCTACTTCACAGAATGAGTGGTGAACACTTGGAATAGACTTCCAGAAACAACAGTGTCAGGTTGCACAGTTTCTGTCTTCAAACTTTAGCTCACCTATGTAGGTATCACTGGCACCATTTTTCACTAGTTTGAATACTACATAACCGGAGAATGCAGCTGGTCACCCTAGGATATTTTATCTCCATGGCTTCTGTGCTTCCTTTGGGATTCCTCAAGGATTAATCCTTGCTCCTGTGTTGTTTTCTGTGTACAATGCTGCATTTGGGGATATCATTGATAGTAGGGGGCTGAGTTTCACTTCTAAGCAGATGATACTAAGCTATACCTGTCTTGTTCTCCTAGCGAGGACCATAAGTCCTCAGCACTGGGTCGATGTCTTGCCAAGATAAGTAACTGAATGGCCTCAAACTGGTTATGTCTTAACCCAGGAAAACAGAGGTCACGGTGACTGAGCTGAGTTGATAGGATGCCTCAGTGATGGAAGATGCAGTAACCCTTCCCATGTTGAGCGACTACCTCTTGTTGCTGTTGATACGGTTAAGTATCTCGGGTAATTTTGGATCAGAGACTGACACTGGGCCAGCAGGTATCAGCAGTGGTCCAGTCTGACTTTCACCATCTTCATAATATCGCAAGTATGAAACCTCATCTGGCCCTGCTGACCTCATTCATGCTTTCATTACCTCCAGGTTGGACTACTGCAACATTCTGTGCTTAGAGCTATCTGGAGGTTTAATGCAACACTTGCAACTGGTCCAAAATGATGAAGATTGGCTGGTGATGAGAACTTTAGAGGGACCACATCAGGCTGGTCTTATGTGCCACACTGGTTGCCTTTTGGTGGTGCATAACCTTCAAGATATGCTTGTTACAGTAACATGCAAGACCCTTCACAGTTTGGGACCTGACTACTTGAAAGATCTGGTTTCTTACCTGCCAACCTAACCCATCTGGTCCACTGATGCTGGCCTACTTGTTGTTCCATCATACCATTTGAACCAATCAGGGATAGAGCTTTTGGGGTTACAGCTCCACTGCCATGGAACTCCCTTATGGGGAGTGTCCACTTGCTGGCATGGTGGAGCCTTTTAAAAGGTTACTAGAAACCTATTTATTTGATCAGGCCTTCCCCAGCTAGTGAGTTTTTTAGAGTAACATCACCTGCATATTTAATGGTTGTTATGTATTTTATTATGTTTTAAATTGTATGGGTTTTATTATGTTTATAATTTTAAATTATGTGCAGCACCCTGAACCCTTTGGAAAGGTGCTTTAAACTTGCTTTGCTTAGCTAAGTTCCTTGAAGAAAAAGTATTGCCATGGTATTACAACAGAGTTAACTGGGGAAAAACTAGAAGGACTGGTGGTCTTTCTTTCCTATGTTTGTACGCTCACAAAGGCTGAGAAGCAAGGTTACACAAAATGTGTATTACAGTAAAGTCAAGTTTTAATGACACAAAATTACACATGCCCCAACTGCTAGGTCTACTAGATTATATGAATTAGAAAATCAGTTGAAGAGAGAGGAAATGAGAATTAGGTTTAAGGTGCTATACAGGCAGATCATTCAGTGTGACATCTTCACCTACTGCATTCTACATTGTTGCTCTGCCTTTCCTTTCCAAGAGGTGTGTAAGCAGAAACTTTCACAAAACACCGAACACATTTTTAATTATATAGTTTATAATTTGACACTCCCAAAGTGAAAATTGTCACATTTCTAATTATATGGATTTTTCTGATCACTGTAAGTAAATATAAAATGCAGTCACAGCCAGCATACCAAATTTAAGTGTACTTCTGATATTAGAGTGTGATCAAGTCCTCATCCCTATAGGTTCTCTGGGACCCCAGTATTAACTTTCCAGGTGGGCCCTATGTATCCATTACGTGGATAGCTGTGCTGTTTTGCAAACAACTTCCCTACATTCAAAAACAGAATTAAAAGGTTTTAATCATTGTTTGGGCAAGAAAACATCTTCCGCTTTAGAGAGAATCACTCAGAATACTTCACCCTTCCCAGCTCACTGGCAACTGTGAATTGAAATGATGCCAAGCTAATGAAATATAATGAAAGTCGAGCAAATGCTTAAAGTGGAATGAAGAGATATCATATACCAGATGATGGACTTTGAGGTCCCAAAACACAAACAGTGCCTGTATAAAATCATTTTTATATTACTTTTTAAAACACAATGCATTTTATCTGGTTGATCCTGTGTCCCCATTCCAATGAACTTCTAATCTGTTTCATGACCCTACAGCTGATGTTATTGACCAAATCATCTACAGGGATGGGGGAGACCCTAGACAGCCAGTCTGGGACTGAGGATCCTGTCATCTGTAACACTTCAAACACTGTTGATACTACCCCTCCCATAGCAAGTAAAAAAAAATATTTGCAAAGGGACTGGAGGAGAGTGATATAGGCAGTGTGTGTGTTTTATGGTTACAAAAGTCACCATACTCGCTGGTTGCCCAAGAGGCTTTTTGGCGGCTGATTCAATCTTTGATGTCATTTACAGGTGCTTGTAGGATAGGAAGTTTGTCAGGATGGTAGGGGGTGATTGCAGGATACACAAGAAAAACATATATTTTTTAAAAAGCAAGTGACAAAAATAAGTGTTAGCAGACACTTTTGACTGCAAGAGTTCCCATAACCAGCATTTGGTATGTGGATGCTCTATTTCATCCCTTTACACATAAGCTCTACTTAATTGCATGTCATGCCATTTCATTTGAAGTTAGAGAACTGGAAAGGGTTAGTGTTTCTGGAAGATTCTCTGTAATTGAAAATGTTTTCTTACTCATACGACTAATAAAATCTACTAATTTAATTTAAATTTAGAGGAAATGTCTGTGAAACAGCAAAGTAATCTCATCATTTGTTTTGGGTATACAATTTTGGTCCCATTTAATTTCCTTCTCTGCTATTCCTGTGCATTCTCCAAAAGGATGATTTCATCATATTATGTATCTACCTTATGAAATTATTTGCAAAAAATCCCTCCAAATTAACTATTTCATCCATTCATTCTGCCTGATTGAAGCTCTTATCCAATGATATCTGAAGTCTGCTGGAGATTATCCAATCACTGTACATATTGTGCCAGTGTTATGGAACACTTTATAATCCATGTGTGCAGTGAAAAGTGGTCAAGAATCTGGACTGCCACATTTTATGACAGCAGGCATGTACGCTTATAGTGTCAAAACAAAATCAAATTTCTGACATCAGCTTAGTACATGGTATTTACAGGCAAAGAAACATCAGATCCTCGTTGCTCTGTAAACAAACAAAATTGCAGTTCTATAGGCTTTCTTTTAAAATGTTTGAAACTCCTCATCTTTTAGATTTATACACAACAAACTACCCACCTCTAGGGTGAAATCTGAAGTAAAGAGATGGATGGATTTTCCATTTCGATTCCTGGTCATATTATCATAGGTAAATGACTGTTTTACCATATTCTTGTATTTATTTCAGACTCTATCTAACTCTTCAGGTTCCCAAATAATTTTTCAGGCAGCTGTGTGTGATTTATTTCACGCTGACAGAGGATGAGCCATGAAACAGTCTGCCAGTGGAAGTGGTGGGTGTCAGAATCAATAATGGTTTCAAATACAGCTGGGAAAGAGTTAAGGGCTTAGTTATTACTCAGAGGGTGTAGTAACATCGAGAGCAAGAGGGTAGATCATGTAAAGAAAGGCCATATGGACAAAAAGTCTTAGGGTGTGATAGGTGTTACAGGCAGACTGGATGGAACATTGGTCTTTTCTCCCATCATTGTCTATATAATGTATGGTAGTATCTATTACCTGCCAAAATGTCAGGTTTACAGGCTTGTAATCCCACTGTCATGATGTCAGAACCTTGTTAACCCCTCTCATGTATGTCATGGCAGTGGGATTACAAAATGGAATGCCTGTAGTCCTCAATATTTTAAACTCTCAGATCATGATCGCTAGTCTCAGTACACTGCCGTTTTTCAGCAGGTAGTAGATAAACATAAACTGATCCTCAACTACAAGAAAACCAAAGTAATGATGTTCAGCAGCAACCGAAACAAGCACAAATCCCATATGCTTACCATCAGAAACTGTCTTGAGTTCCTCTTGAACAAATACCATATTTCAAATAGCTGGGGTCACCTTAGACAGTTGTCTATCCTATGCTAAACATATGGATAATGTAGCCAGGGCTGTAAATGTCAAGATTGGTCTCCTACATATACATAAACTTTGCCTTACTCCAGAAGCCTCCGACTTGTTGTATATAGTTCTGTCATATCCATTGTAGACTATGGTCTTGTAATCTATGGAGCAGCCCACATGTCTTCATTGCACAAGATATCCATTGCTCTGAACAAGGCATGCAGACTATTCAGGGGTTCACACATTTCATCCACACCTGTGATCTTTACACTGAGACCGTTGATGCAGCTCTCCAGGAGGATCCAATACCAAATCTGTCTTTTGGCCAAAAGGCACTTCTCGCCTCTCCTGCCACCAGGCACCACAAGCCTGCTAAGACCCCAATGTGGTTCACAGCATATGCGATGCTCAAACAGCCATCATCTCCATGTTCCTAGATGTCAGACAGCCCAGGGCAATGCTCATTTGCCTACAAAGCACCTCACTGGTTTAATATTCTTCTAGTGATATAACTACCCTACCTAAATTGGGACCATTCAAATTGAAGTTACGCCAACATCTCATCACAAACAGTTCTTGTGACTGCTTCATCTGAGACTCACATCTACTAGCATTCAATCTTCTCTCACAACTGGATAACCCTGTATCCTGTTGTCTCAATGATTCCGAGGCTACCCCTTTCAGACTTTGACAAGGCACTGGCTATCCCCATCCACCTCACCCCCCTGCCCCTTCCCCTCCCGCACCATTGGCAAGGCCTATGGCTGCCACTTCCTACCTTTCTTACCTCCCGTCCAGCTCACCAACCCTGCCCCTACCCTCCCACACCAACCTGACAAGGCCTATGGCTGCCACATCCCTACCTTTCTTACCTCCCGTCCAGCTCACCAACCCTGCCCCTACCCTCCCACACCAACCTGACAAGGCCTATGGCTGCCACATCCTACCTTTTTATCCCACTGCCCACCCCTCACTCCTACCCCCCACCAGCTTGACAAGACATATGGCTGCCACTTCCTACCTTTCTTTCTCCCATCTTTATCCTCCCTCTCATCTATGGTTCTTCCTATTAGAACAATAAAACTGTGTGTGTGTATATATATATATATATATATATTTGCTCACTTTATTTTATTGTTTTAGGAAACATTGCACTTTTCCTCCTTTGTATGTTATGAGCTGTCTGTGCTCAGAGGTATTGTAATCTGAGAATGAATAAAATAAAATTAAACAATTCAAACAACATTCTTATTCTTACAGTTCACTGTTACTGAGTCTAGCAGCCACCATGTCAAAAAGAGATTTCAACTCAGGTGCTATTTTGGTTATTTAGATGATGTCACTCACTCCTAGTCACCCTTTTGTCATGAAGATCCTCTAGAGTTACCGAATGTTTGTGCCCAAGCTGAGGTTGCAGGGTGTCTACCCACAGTTCTCCTCTTCGCCCATCAACATGACCTTGCCTTGTCAACCAAATGTTTTTGGCTGTTTTTTCTTGTTTAATCCCTTCACAAAAAGACCATGTTCACAGCTGCAACAGACTTTCCAGTTTAACTACTGTGATTTGTTTTCTGTATTGTAACAAGTTACTTAAGCTTAGAGTTGCGATGTAATCATTTTTCATTGTCGTTCAGTCTGTGTATCTAAATAAAATGATGCTGTTTTTGCATGATCATATAGCTGTGGTGCAGATTCATTCATAAGGTAAGGCATTTTACTTGTGCTGGGGGGAACTATGTGTCGAGTCCCATACATTAATGACTAGTGCCTGGTGTACAGGTGATTACCACATCTGTAACTACCTTTCTCCGGTTCCTAGGGGCAATGGTAAACCTCTCGAGCTTCGCTTTTGAGGTTTACTGATGCCCTAGCAACCACCATGTGATTACAGCGTGGTTATCACCTGTACGCCAGGCATTATCTTCTATGTTTCTATGTTTTATGATCAGCTCCTGGTTCTAGGCTAACAAAACTCCTTGAGTAAGATATTAGTAACTCACTGCACCTAATGCTTCTGGAGGGATTAGGGCTGCCTGACATTAAAATTGCATTACTGGATGGTCCAGCTCAGATTTTTCTGTCCCTATTTTATTCCTCAGGTTTATCATCCTCGCTGGCTGTTCCCTGGCTCTCACAAGGTGAAGAAAATTAACAGACTTGCTGTTCATGATCTGTCAGCCCTCTTGGCCAAAATTGGTGCAATTTAAAGTTTTGCAGCACCAGAACACATCTGGTACAGAACCCACTGCTGCATCACTTGCCCTCAGGAAGTTGGAACTTTGATGCCATTATGGGATCAAATGTTCTTTCCACATTTTTGTAAGGATAAATACTTTCAGGGCTGGCAAAGGCAAGGAGTTCAGCTTGTAGGCTATTTGTTTGAAAACAATGTGTTGGTCATATTCTCTCAACTTCAACTAAAATTTAATCTCTGGCCCATTATTTTAAAACAGCATTGACAAGTCAGATGCTGTCTAGTAACTATATTAGGAAATCATTAACTGTGGAAGAACCCTGTGCTTTAGCTGCTGCTCTGATGGTGGGAAGGAAATAAGAGCATTATTTCTAGGCGTTATAGGACATTAATTCATTAAACTACAATATAAACTGCTTCTGAAATGTCCAACTGGAATGACAAAGTTGGGGTGGAGTATGGGGAGGAAGCTAGATCTTGTATATTGAAAACGAGTTAACCTCCCATTTGTCTTAATCTTAAGCATAATGGAATATTTTGTGCAACAGTCTTATTATAATCCTCTGAGAATAGTAATATTTAACCAGGTTTTGGAAGTTTATGTCCAAGGTGCTAAGCATTTAGGCACTGTACTGTATGTTCTAAACTAAAAACTTAGTGTTCACAGATTAAGGACACTTTGAAACCAATGGCAAGTAAACAGCGAATCAGACAATTTAAATTATCCTTCTAGGAGATCTGGCAGTTTTAGATGCAAATCTGGCAGAAAACTATAAATTTGTATATTGTTCAGTCAATATGGCTAAGCAAGTAATTTTCTTCAACTGGAAGAACTTCAAATCTCCAACTTTGAAGGAATGGTTAGCCAGGGACAATTACTTCAGCACCATGGAGAAATTAATGTATAGAACTAGACAGAAATTGATGAGTTATAAATCTGTTTGGTTGATATTCCAGGGCTATTTAAACTGTTAAATGTAAGACTGAAAATGAATATTCAACTAGATTCCTGAGAAGGATTCTGATTTCAAGTGAGTAGGGTCAGTAATAGGCTCCTGCTGAGGCTCCACTCTGGGAAGATATCGCTTGGGCAATATAGGTAAACCTCCCAAAAATTAAACAATTGTAGATGTTGTCTTATAAACAGCAGCTCCAACAGCAATTGAATATTGTGTGTATCTGCAATATTCAAAGGAAAACATGCAATTGTAAATTCTGCTCTGTGGAGAAAAAAGCAAAGCTAATAACAATGTATTTAGAAATGCTTTAATGTTCAGAAACATATTGACCCATTTTCATTAAGAGTACAGACAGATTTAGGCTTCAACTGGAACATGGTGTCATATCAGAAACCAAAAGAACAAAGACAAAATCCTTGATAGACAAAATTACCTGATACATCAATGGAAATGAAAACTCAAAAGAAGATCCAACCAACTGCAGTCTCTCCACTTGTCAAAAGTACACATCATGTTATATGTGGCATGACACCTCTTCACAGTTATTGTTTTATTGAATTTGCTACTACTTATAGCCAGCTCTGTGGTGCTGGCCAATAGGAGACCACTCTGTCATGCTGGTGACCCTGGTTTGTGCCCCAAGAACAGGATGTCAGGATTGAAGTCTGACAGGTAGGGCTGAGAGTGTCCACTGCATGTTCTCCTCCTTGGCTGGGTTGATATGATGTGCGACTCTGACAGCAATACCTAGGGATAGTCAATTTGTGATGTCATTAGTTGCATGGGTAACCACATGCTGCCTAGCACTCCATCCCCTAGGACAGTCACAGACAACATTCACAACCAGCTGGGAGCAGTGTCTGCTGTAACAGGGACAGAAATGTCCTCTGGTTGGTGACAGCATGAATTTCTGACAGTCAACGCCTATGCCTAATGGTAATCTGAAAGGATAGCCCTTGCCCAGTGCTATCATGTCAGAACAGACTTTCCTTCCTGCTGACAGGAAGGAAAAACCAACCACAAAGGGGAACTGCCATCATCCACTGAGATTGGGTGAACCAACGTTGGAGAAGTTTGTTCTAATTAGAATGAGATAAGCGGTGGACAGCTGGTGAACAGAAGAGATCAGCGAGAGCAAGCACTAGAGGAACAGAGGTATGCAAAGCCAGAAGGAAACAAAGAACTTCACTGATAAGTAAGAGAACCAATAATTAATTGTGAATACATACTACAGCTCTTGTAATAATAGTAGTAGTCTCTTGTAATAATAATAGTAGTAGTAGTAGCAGTAGTAGGGTTTTATTTATTTGCCACCCTATTCCATGAGCTCACTGTGCCTTCTAAAACTACCATGTAAGCAGCAATTCATACAGTAAAATGATCCTGACATCAATTCTAGCCCCAAATCTTAAAATAATAAATAAACCCAAAGATGACCAAAAGTTAGTGCTCAAGTAATGGGCTGATGACATCACTCAGAGTAGGTCAAGGTAAACAGGTGGAATTTAAGACCCCATTTAAATCTCTCCACTAAAGGTGTGTCCCTTAGATGGTGAGGCAGCATATTTCAAATACCAGGTGCTGCAGCTACAAATGCTGTGTCCCAAGACTGCTTCAGTCATGATCTGGGGATATCCAGGAGGCCCCCACCTTGCCTGAGCTTTAAGGGTGGCCAGGAGCATAAGGATGAAGGAGTCCTTTCAAGAAGCAATTACAATCCAGGCAACTTCTGGATAGAATACACAAGTTAGTACACAAGTCTGCATATTAGATAATGACATTTTCCTTAAAATTAAACCAAACAATATGAGATATACTTGTTACAATATTTATGAATATGTATTGTAATTAAACAAAATTGTTTTATATCTTATATTTCCTTAGTCCACATACATGAAAGTCCAAGTCAGAATCACTTGTTTTAACCTTGAAAAAATCCACTCAGGTTTGTCAGTCAAAATACTATGAGCATGGTAGCAAAGTGAGCCACCTGCTTGCATTAAGCCTTCACAAACATGCAGCAGACGATATATCCCTGAAATCAGAAAGAGGAGAGACAGATGGGTGGGCCACTACCGGACCTCAGTGGTGGCAGAATTCCAATACTTTTACAAAACTTTGCATATTATGGGACCTCAGGTGGGAGTTGACAAGATAGTGGGAGTTTTCTCTTATAGACTTACCCCAGGTGAGCCTAGCTCAACTGGAGGAGCTGGAGACTCTGTTTGCAGTAGAGGAAGTGGCAGAGGTGATTAAGTCTCTTCCTAACAAGTCCCTAGGCCTGGATGGCTTCGTACCAAGTTTTATAAAGCTTTGGCAGATGACATAGCCCTCACTCTAACCAGAGTCATGAATAAGCTGCCTCAAGAAGATGAAGTGTCTCCATCCTTGTCTGAATCCATGATTTCAGTTCTTTCCAAGCCAAGGAAGGATAGCTCTCCGTGGGGTGTTAGCCCATTTCACTTCCTAACCAAAATGTGAAAATTTTTGCAAAGGTAAAATGCCAACCGCTTACAAAGGGTTATTGACATCTCATCCATAAAGACCACATGGGGTTAATTCCCAATTGCCCTATCCAAGATAACATCTGCAGGCTCCTTAATGTTGTCTCAGGCACTAAAGGGAGCAAAGACACATTCTTGTATAACCATGGACACAGAAAAGGCATTTGATCATCTGGACTTGGGCCTTCTTCATGTTGTCATGGAAAAAGTTGGTTTGGTAGACAAATTAAACATAGAAACATAGAATTTGATGGCAGATAAGAACCACTTGGCCCACCTAGTCTGCCCATTTCCCTACCTAACGGATAAGCTGCAGATCCTAGGTAACCAACAGCCTACTTCCTCCTACCCCCACTAGAATTGCCTTATGTCTGTCCCATGCATTTTGAATTCCCCACTGTTTTTGACTCTCACGACCTCCTCAGGCAGGCTGTTCCATGTATCCACAACCCTCTCTGTGAAGAAATACTTCCTCACATTACCTCTGAGCTGTCCCCCATCTTCAAATTGTGTCCCCTTGTTCTTGCACATCTCTTTTCTGAAAGATGCTACCTCTTAGACTTTGTTGATTCCTTGAGGTATTTGAAAGTTTCTATCATGTCCCCCCCTCCTTTCCTCAAGGCTATATTTCTTAAGTTCCTTTAGTCTTTCTTCATATGTCTTCTGATGCAGACCCTGCATCATTTTGTTGCCCTCCTCTGGACAGCCTCCACCCTGTCTATGTCTTTGTGGAGATGGGGTCTCCAGAACTGCACACAGTACTCCAGATGTGGTCTTACCAACTGTCTGTACAGAGGATCAACAACTTCCTGTTTTCTACTGGTGATGCCTCTCCTATGCATCCCAGTATCCCCCAGCCCTCCTTACTGCCTTCTCACATTGCTGGCCCACCTTTAGGTCATCTGCTATGACTACCCCAGGTCCTTTCCATTTTTGTTGTTGTCAGTATCTCACCCCCATTGTGTATTCTTCCCTGGGTTTTGTTTCCCAGGTGCATTACCTTGCACTTCTTTGCATTGAATCTAAGCTGCCATACATTTGACCATTCCTCCAACCTTGCCAAGTCCTTTTCATCCTTTCCACCCCACCTTGTGTATCAACCCTGTTGCAGATCTTTGTGTCATCTGCAAAGAGACACTTTCCTTCCAGTCCCTCTGAAATGTCACTTATAAAGACATTAAAAGGACCAGCCCCAATACTGAACCCTGTGGTACCCCACTAGTAACCCTCCTTTCACCATCTTTTGGGTTCTTCTACCATCCACCCTATCACAGAGTATGTCACAAAGCCATTTGACAGGCGGATTGCCATACATTTGACCATTCCTCCAACCTTGCCAAGTCCCTTTTCATCCTTTGAACCCAAGAACCCAAAAGATGGTGAAGGGAGGGTTACTAGTGGCTTTGATTAAAATGTGTTACACCTCCCGACAGTTCAGATCCAGTAAATGGGGTCTTGTCACAAAGATTTACGATTTGCAGGGGCATCAGCCAGTGTGGTGCCCCTTGTCAGCCCTGCTGTTTTCCTCAACATTGAACCATTTGTTGTAGCTTAAGGGTTTGTTAGAATAGCCAGAGTATAAAGATACTGGGGAGGAAGTGAAGATTTTGCTATATGCAGATGACACCTTCAGTATATGGAAGTCCAGATGAATTGAAGCCCAAGTTCCTGGAAGTGATTTCTGCCTATAGTGCAGCTTCAGGCTACAAAGTGAACCATGGAAAAACAGAGTGCATGCTCTGAGTGGAGTTATTACTTCTGACTTGCATAGGCTTTATCCCTTTAAATGGGTTCCTCACATTTTAGGTATCTAGGCGTAAACATTTCCAGAGATACTGATTGCCTGTATTGTATTAATTATGACCTGATTATGCAGACAATACTAACTGCCCTGAACCAATGTAATGCTTTGCCTCTTTCCTAGTAGCCAGAGTGAGATAGTAAGAATGCATGTACTTTCCTGTTTATTATATCTATTTTCTATCCTAACAATTAATATCCCTGCAAAATTTGGACATCCCTGCTTAGAGCAACCAAACAATTCATATGGGCTGGTAAAATTCTTGTCTAAAATGGGAATTGCTCCAACTAGCAAGGGGGTGACCTCGGCCAGCACCCCAGACTTGTACAGATATTACTTGGCCTGTCAGATCAAACCTAAGCTGAGACGTACTGGGCAATAACCAAAACTGCAATGTGTGAAGCTGGAACAAAACAATCTGCCTGTCAAATGGGTTTGTGGACGTACTCTGTGATAGGGTGGATGATAGAAGAACCTAAAGATGGTGTCCCCATGGGCCAGAACAACACCAGGTCCTGCAAAGCAGGACTGGATTTCATCCAAGAGAATAGGGGCATTTCAGTGTTGACCCCACTGATAGCTGCACAATTTTAGGCCAGGCAGAATAGGCTTATCTTTACTAGGTGGGAAAACAGGGGCTAAAACAACTAGGGAAACTCATGGATCAAGGAAAGGCCAATTCATTTCAACAATTACAACAATAATTTCACCTACCAAAGAGGGATTTTATGGTTTCTTCCAGTGTCTAGCTTTTAAAGGCTGCCCCTTAAAAAGAACAGTTAAATAAGCTCTTAGACTCCCTACAGCAAATCCTGCAGCTACACCTAGAAGCTCCAGGGTGGCTCACTCGGTGTCACACTTATACAAAGCATTAGCATTAGAAACAGCCTCTAGCAGATTGGCCATTCAGACAGATGGGAGGAGGAGGCTGGCCAGCAGTGGTCAGAGAAAGACTGGGAGCTACCTAGAAAGTTACAGCTAAAGTCTCATCCTCATACAGTATGCAAGGCAGGAGCATAGGTGGAAAGTGGTCTCTTTTTTCAGGACTCCAGTTATTACTCATCATTTTGGTTCCTCACACACTGACAAATGTTGGCATGGCTGTGGGCAGAGACAGCACTGCACCCATGTATTTTGGAGCTGTCCTAAGTTGATGTTATTTTGGGAGGAAGTTCAGAGGGCCCCAGGTCTCAGGAACAAACATGCTGAGTTTGTGTTCCAGATTCTCATTTGCAGAGCAGGGTAGATGGCTGCAAGAGGCACCACAAACATGGGAGGAGTGGCTGACCATGTGCAAAGAAATGTATAATATGGAAGCCCTGACTGGCCAGTTACATCAGAAGCAGGATAAGAATGCATTGAGGTGGCTACCATATATGAACATTATAGAAGGTAGAACTGGTCAGATGGTATTAGATCAAATTGCCAACCTGTCACATTGAGGGAGCTTAGAGTTAGCTTTGGAACAGTGAATAAGTGAACATGGTTGTTATGGATTTTATTATAGGAGCCCTCTGAAGAGGACACTGGGAGGGACTGTGACAAGGCATTCTCGTGTGACTGGCTTTTCTTTTCTTTTCTGAAATACCTATGTTTTAATCAAGTGAAGACTGTGTAAAACCCATGTACTGTTCTATGTGCTGTTGTTTCTTTCTTTCTTTTGGATTATTTATTTTCCGGTTTTTCTTTTTATTGTCAATTATCACCTGTGTAATGTGGCTCTTGTTATTGTTTCTATAGGAAAAAACGATACAATAAAGTTTTATTGCAAAAAAAGCTTGAAAGAACTTAAATAAAAGTCTATCGAGGTTGGTACTTAAATGCTGACACTGTCATGAGCCATGCTGTGAAAAGAGATAATATTCAGGTACTCTAGATAGATAGATAGATAGATAGATAGATAGATAGATAGATAGAACAGACAGACAGACAGACAGACAGACAGACAGATGGTATAATTTATAGGCATATGTTATATGTTATGCATGGATACATGATATGTATAATGCATAAGAAATAACATTAGTTGCATTGGTAAATTTGTATTTGCCAAAACAGGGAAAAGGAAAAGGAAAACCTCAGGTGCTTAAGAAAATTAGCACCCAAAAAGTATTATATTATTTGTTTATTAAATTGAAATATACCTTTGAGCTCAGGAACTCATTTACAAAGGTTCCTCATCCAATATGTAGTTACAGAAGCATAAAAGGAGTTACAAAGTTGCATGAAGGCACAAAGGAAGTTACAAGGTGTTCAGATGTTGCAATATTACAAAGCATAGTCAGGGAGGGTACAGGAGCTGGCACCAAGGACCCGCCACAGAAGAATTACTGAGGTGCAAACAGTAGGTAAAGCCAGTTGATCAGACAATGATTCACAGACTTGATAATACTGTCAGATTGGTAAACCATTGTGAAACTAGTAACTGAGAAGATATCTGGCAACATCAAGGAAGCAATCACACTTGAACCTCAGTGTAAGGACATTTCTGAGTTCCTTCTTGAAATAGTACTATTGATACTAAAACTGAATATTCAATTATACTCAAAGTCAGAATTTGTTTACATAAATGCCTGCGAGAAAAAAGCTTCAGTTTGAATAAGATAAATTTTGACAAATTCATGCTTGCCTTACGCTTCAAGATCAGGCAAACTCAGTATTATCATCATCGGGAACTTTTTTATTTTCAGGCTCAGCTGCAATTGAATCAGAGTCTATGTCAGAGTCCTCTGAAATTGCCAGCTTATAGTTCCTACTGAAAATTTGTGTTTGTGGTGGAATTATAGACTTGCCACCTCTGCCTTCTGTTTTCCAGTAAGCAGCTTCCCTTTAAGGCTGAATACACTTACAGTATGAGCACCTTGGTGCATAAGATGTTGAAGCATGGCTCACTATGTTGCCGTAACCTATGCAATTTTAAAATCTCTCGTGTTGTTTTATAGTGTACCTTCCAATTAGCTTTTTATGTTGAATGTTTAGCTGGCACCAAATTGATTGGGATAATTTAAATATTTGACTACATCAGCACTTTGAGCTACATGCTTTTATTGCTGTGTGCTAGCTTTGCTTGTGCATCTAATTAATTCAAATAGTTTTTTAAATTAATCTTTTAATGAACTTCACCAGTACGTACAGCCTGTTTATGCTGTGGGCACTTTGTCCTCTTTTAAGCTCCAGTTGGAGTGAAGTGCTGGGTTCTTTTGTTGCCACCTCCACCAAGCCTCGACTGTTTCCATGCTGTTTTGTGCAATATTTCTAACCCTGAAGAACTGATACTACAACAAAGCAATTTATGTGCAAGTTTTGAAATGTCTGCTCTTCGTTGCTATTTAATGGACAGTACCATCTGAGTTGCTAATACCTTTCAAAGTGATGGTAGTTCTTCTGCATATCGTTGCTTTTTGCAGTAGTAAACTGATATCAAACTCACTTTGAAGTCTGAAGTGCCTTTGTGCAACTGTACGAAGGAAGAAAAATGTTGGAACCCATGCACCAACAATCTGAACCTTAGATCCTCTGAGGTGAACATGCTTATAACACCCCAAACAAAATCATCCATGGATCTCAAGACTCTTTGCACCACAGCCACTGGAACATGGAATTCAGTTCCTGTTTGGATTAGGTCAGTTGACTCCACACACCCAATTCAAATCGAAGCCACAAACACTTGCTAATGTACGGTGGAAAACTTGTTCACCTAATTGTACATTACTGCTGAGTAGTTTTCCATTTGTGTTCTATATATCCTGTGTATTTAATGTCAAGTAGACATCTCTTGTATTTATTTAACTCTGTAAGAATTGAACAATGTTTTGTGCCTGGGTCGTTTCTGTAAATTGGACATTATCCCAGTGAGACTACCTGGTTATTAAAATAAATAAATAAAACAAATAAATAAAAGTCAGCAACCAGGTTGATATTTAAACAATATGTCAATCTTATTTTGGTAAACAATTCAGGCTTTAGCCAGTATAGTACAGAGAAACAGGTATCCATTTCAAGCAGGTCAGATTTAAGGTTCTAAATCATTTTCTTTGCTGCTGGGTAGAGTATGAAACATCTGGAAAAAATGTGATTTCTTTGAACTTGAGCTCCACCCACCATCCCTGATTCTTGCTGCTTGGAGAATTAAGAATCTACCCAAATCAAATGCAAACAAGGCTACTGTTGGTTGAGCAGAGGCTAGATTTTGATGCTGAGTTGTTTGGTTTAGGGCTAGTGAGCCTCTCAAGTAACTCTCTATTTTTCCTTGAGTGATCAGACAGAGTGGTATCAGGAAGCTTAACAGTCCAGTCATTCATCTTGGTGGATTTGGGGCTATCAAACCTCCTGCCGTAGTCCCCCACCACCACCACCACAGAATGGGAACCTGCTGATGAAAACAGAAACTTTTTTTATATTTGGGAGTCTATAAACTTTAGTCAAGATTGGAAGGCTTTCTGAAGACAGCTTCAGAACTGTAACAAAAATGTTCTCAATCATGTATCTTGGAGAAGGATAAGCAGCATCCTCTTGTTGTAGTCCTAATAACATGCACATTTTCTTATCTTGTTTAATTTTCAAGCCCTTTACTCTATCTTCAAAATGTACTTACAGTGCTGACCATATAAAGTTCCCTTTTTCTGCAACATACCTTAAGTTGCCTTCAGGTATTTACATTAACTTCCCATTGAAAACAATAGATTGCTGCAGTACATGGTACCACAGTTGCTGCAGCAATCCACAACAATAGAATTTTTGTAGCCACCACTGTAGGTTCCTTGGGTTAACAAATGTGATTGCTTCAGTGGTAAGAATCTCTGAGGAGTTTTATCTTTTGTATGTTTTCAACAACATCTTGCTCTAACTTTAAAATGTTACTTTCTGTCTCAGTGTTTTGCTTTAACAAGCTTCATCAAATATCCAATGTATTAATCATACTGACATGAAACATTTTGTATAAGTGCCATTAGCTTGCTCCAAAGTGAGAGAGGCACTGTACTTGGTTTTACTAATTCAGTTTTCCTGTCATCTGAGATAAAAGGTTTAAGGTCAGTTTTACTAACCTTAATCTTGCTCTTTTAAAAGAATTGATCAAAAATCACAAGGATTCTCTCAGTTGCAGCAGCAACAGGTTTGGCTATCAAATGTCTACTTAAAGGGGATTGAGTGGAATTAGTCTCAGAGGTAGTAAGGACACCAAAACCCTTAAAACTTTTCAACTGGACAACAAATGATCTACAGAGCTGGCCCACCAGTGCAGTGGTAGCACTACAGCCGCAACACTGATGACCCATGTTTGAAATGAGCAAAGTGCATCAGAGGGTCGGCCGGGAGGTTGGTTGAGCATCCAGGGACTGATCTCTACCTCTGGGATGGGGAAGGTTGTGGTTTTCTGGCATGGTAGTGCTATCCAGCAGAGGCTGGGTCTCCAGCAACCATAACCACCTGGCTCTGCAGAGTCATCAGTGGACATTTGTGGGGACGGGTGTGGGGTGTGCTTGTCCACTCTGACATCGTGCATGTCCACACTCCTGGGAAACCAAGGAAAAAACCCTGGTCATGGAGCTCCCTAAGGCCCCTGGTTGCCTCCTGAATGACGCCCCAAACATAAGCCTCGGCTGAGGCCTCTGGTTAATATCAGTCTCTCCCAGCTCCTGCAGAGCTCCGCTATATAAGACAGCTACAGGCCACCTAGCCAGGTGGCATAGAGAAGTTGCCAGGAAAGTGGTCTAGGTGCTGACAGGTGGTATATCCCAGCCTGCCCACTAGATGATTAAACAGAGTTGAAACTAAAAAAAAAAAAAAACAGAACATGATCTACAGGTCAGGAGTTACAGAAAATGGTTCAGTGGATGCAGACTCTATCTTTTATGTTTGTTTTTTTATTTTGATTGATTTTGTGTGCACTGTTACATAGAAACATAGAACATATCGGCGAAAAGGATCACTTGGTCCACCCAGTCTGCCCAGGTGGTCCTGCCTAGTCTGTCTCTAGACCTAACTGGTCACTGGTGACCCTCTTTCCTCCCTTACCATTTCCTAATATTCCCTATGTCTATTCCATGCAGTCTTGAAGCCTCCTACTCTTTTCACCTCCAGCACATTCATTGGCAGTCTATTCCGGTACCCTCCAATCATTCAGTGAAGTAGTACTTCCTTACATGACTCTTAAACTCCACCCTTCCACATCAATTCCATTGCATGCCCCCAGGTTCTGGTGCTGTTCCTCATTTGATAAAGACCCCCTTCTGCACCCTGTTTAACCTTGTGAGGTACTTGTAGGTTCTTGTCACATCCCTCTCGCTCTCTAACTTCCAGGATGTACATGTTGAGATCCCCAGACTTTCCTTGTGTGGCTTTTGGTGCAACCCCTGCACCATTTAATTGTCCTCCTCTGGACTGCCTCCACCCTGTCTTTGTCTTTTGTGAGGTTCAGCCTCTAGAACAGAACACAATACTCCAGGTGGGATTTCACCAGCAAGCGATATAGTGGCAATCTCACTCCCTCATCTTGCTAGAGATACCTCTCTCTATGCATCCAAGCATCCCACTGGCCCAACCCATTGATTTGTCACACTGCCCTGCTACTTTGAAGTCATCAAATATGATAACCTGAAGGTCCCTTTCCTGCTTAGTGACTGAAAGTACCCCATCCATTCTATACTCAGTTCTTTGGTTCCTATGTTGTGGTGCTTGATTTTACACTTTTGACATTAAATTCCACTGCCATGCTCTTGACCACTCCTAGAGTTTCACAAGATCTCTTTGCTTTCTTTCCACCATTCTTTATCGTCCACCCCTATTACAGATTTTGGCATTACCTGCAAAACATACCTTCCTTTTCATTTCATCTGCAATGTCATTTATAGAAGACACTGAAGAGGACCCATCCCAGTGCTGAGCCCTCGGCACCTCGCTAGTCACTCTCCCATCATTAGAATGAGTGCCATTAAACACCTCCTCTGTCACCTATCAGTTAAATAGCTTCTTACCCAATTCACCACTTTTATCCCACCCCTAGGATGCTCAATTTCTTAATCAGTCTCCAGTGATATGCCAGGGCTTTCCAACCCCCTGACACAGCTGTCAAGACTTGTCTCATGTACAAGGCTTCCACCCTGACAGTCAGAGACTGACAACTCTTCAAACCTTCCATGAATTAGGATAAGTTAAGGTACAGCCTGGTTGGAGTGCTGATATATAACATAGGCAAAGTGAATTCAGTTTCATGGCCTATTGACCCACCTGCCACCACTACATTGTCATTCACCTGGATGACCAGGACTATTGATGTTGATGGACAGATACAGTATATTCATTGTAGTCCAAATTACTACTATGGCCATGAGTGGTCATCATAGGACAATAGGGCTGTCCTAATCGTTCAAATATTCTTACTTGCATTCTAAAATCTCCCATGTCTTTAAGTCTTGGGCAATTCATTATTCTGCAATTGTTTTCCTTTCGGGGTCTATGTGGCACCATCCCAAAACTTATGTAAAATTCTGGACAGCCTAAATCTGCACTATTAATTATATGAATATAACCTGGAATGGTGTTTGTTATTGCACCCATGTAGCCTATGAAGCAATAGTCAAATTCAGGTTTGGTCTTTAACTTTGCACATTCTAAATCAAAACCATTAACTGTATTAAACTCAATTGAGAAACACCACCAAGATTTTCAGAATTCATGTTTAAAAAATGCTTTCACTTAATATCTTTTCCAAATTTCACAAGATAATCTGAACAGCAGTACAAAAAAAACTTATTAATTTTCATACAGAATAAAACAGAAATAAAAATTACGCCAAGCATTAAATCCTCTCAGTTCCAGAAATGCCAGAGTTGATAAGGTAAAACTCACTGCACCAGTCACCAAGATGCCAAGATGAGGTCCTGGAGCAAGGAATGGTCTCTGCCTTTGTCCTCCCTCCTACCTTGACTGAGATGTCTGCAGGCTTATATAGCCTGTTAAGACAGTTGGCTGGTTGATAATTCTGCAGTTCCTAGCTTTGTGCAAAGTTCAAGATAGTAGCCTTCTGTGTTAGTATGTAACTTTATGTATCAGAAGGCTATCAGTAATTTGAAGCATCGGATTAAAGGGCATTTTAGTGAAATATGCAGTATGGGACTGCTTCTACCAGTTTTAATCATTATGGTACATGGTATGTCATGGTGGTCTAGTATGACTGGGAATATATACAAAAATAGTTTTACTTTTGCAGACACCACCCAACCTCTAGAGTAGTGGAGCTATTTTTTCATAGTAAATCGAGGATTTTGGTCGCCATAAGACATCTAGTTGCCTTGTGATTAAGTCTTTACCAGAAATACATTTAAAAATATTCAACTTGTGAAAAGCATCTAGGATAGCTTAGCATACAATCTTCTACTGTAAGTGTTTAAGATATTTAATATGGACTTCCAGTTGCGTCATCAGCTGATATGTTGGCTTGAACCCCAGGCTCCGTGCCCAGGATGACTATCATCCCCAAATCAGTACCTAAACTCTTGCAAATAACTGAAGAAAAATTAATGCCTAAGGGAACAGACATAAAGGGGCTTGTTAACTGAAAAATGACTGAGATGGAGCCAGAGGAGGTGGATTGCATTCAGAGGCCTCGATTCAGAACTTTTCTAGGCCTTGGCTGATGTGACCCAACTCGATTCAGCATCCAAAATGAACAACACAATGCACACTCCTAGAAGCGAGTCAAATTAAACATGATTTATACAGAGCTATTGAGTTTCTGTGCAGAAATGAAACAACTATATGGGGAACTCAGAAAGGATGTTGAGCTATTAGAACAGAGGGTGGATGACTCTGGATGACAAATCACCATGGCAAAGAACAGAATTGATAATTTGGAACTGACAGTGCAGGTAATATAGGACATTCAAATACAAATCCAGTGAAGACAAGAGGATGCAGAAAACCATGCACGTAGAAAGAGTATCAGGGTTTATGGTATTCAGGAAGGTGTGGAGGGCAGAACATTACTGAATTCTTCTCTGCTGTACTTAGAACAGCCCTTGAATTGCCCAATGACCTGGAGCTCAAGTTCGAGACAGTCCACAGGGCTTTAGGCCCCAAAGCCAAAGCAAGCCTGATGCTCGTCTGTGCTCAATTATAGCAGCTTTTGAAGTTCACCATAAAGACCGTGTGCTCTTAACAGCATGGAGAAAACAAATAATATTTTACAGTCAGGACAGAATGTATATAGAAAATGACTATGCCCCGGACACGCTTAGGGCCCATAGAATATCAGCCTTGTTTGCCCCTGAAACAGCAAAAGATTAAATTCACAACTCCTTACCAGCACGTACTGTATGATTATTCAATTCCCAGATGGCAGAAAGGATTTGAGATGGCCGAGGAGGCTAGGGCTGAAAGTCTTGTGCTGTGGAATACAAGTTAGAGAGAGCTGGCAGAGCAGGGCAACCCTCAGAGAGTAGAGTGGTGGTGAGATGTGATACAGTCCAGAATTAAAACTGATGTAAAGAACCTGCCCAATGAACTGGTTAAAACTCTGGCTTCTTTTGGTGCACTGTGGCTAATACTTGAAATTCATCTTGTTCCTACTGCAAATGTGGTGAGCCAGTTTACCCATTCTGACCTCGACTGATTTCATTTAGAGAGGAGGGCTCTATTTGAGAATGTTATAGACAGTAAACATCTTGGACTGGGCCCAGAGATGTGAAGGGGGGCTGGAGTCCATGGGGACTTTGATGAGCTCTGTACCACTATTTGTAGTGCTTTGCAATGAGAACTTTGTTGCTGGACCCTCTTGGATCTCCTACCTGAATCTAATATTCTAACAAGTGTATGCTGTATCTGCTTTAGCGGAGTGTATTTCCATCACCTCTCCTCATGACGCCTTGATTTAAAGGAGGTCACACAGATATTTCTGTATGTGTTCAGAACTGATGGGAGCCTTCATAGAAAAGTTGGACTGTACTCAGATGTGAGGAGGATGGGGAAGGAAGTTAAGCTGTGATCGTTCAGCTCCTAGCACTTTCGTTCTGGTACTAGCCCTGTAAGAGGCAGTTTATGTTTAATGTTCTATAGAGGGTATTTGTTATACTGTGCACCCGTTACCTCTCATTTGATGGGATTTATTGTTATGATTATGCAACTCAGGAACTGAGGGCCTTGTGATAATGCTTACTGCTGAATACTCTCCCTTCCATTCCGACTCCAAGACCTCAGGGAGACCCTCTGCAGGTCTTTTCTTGAAAAGTTCACAAGAACCTGGGTTGTCCTCATTCAAGAACGTAAACAGTATATATGTCATCTATAGTACTACTGCTATTGCTCTAGGGACAATCTGATGCATTTGCACACCTACTGTTTTATTTGTACCTTTTTCTTTTACATATTATTACTTTACATTTGAACTAAACATTGAGGATTTTCTCCAAACGTTACTATTTTCGGTTACTCAAAATTTGGTGGGGATAGTAGCCCCTGGAGGCCCATCTTGTTTTTCAAGCCGGATTACCCCCAGCAGTAGAAACTTTCGCTGCATATGGAGGAGGAGGAGGAGGAGGAAGAGCGTAATCCTCCTTCTGACCATGGAAGTAACGATGTATTTAAATTTCAGTAATTGCAAAGTTTCACAGTTAATTACCTGGACAGCCCAGCTGGTAGTCCAGTGTATGCTCTCCCAGTATCGGGGCTGAGCACACAGTTGTATCTCTAGTTGTTATATCTGTTTTACTCATTGTGATTTTTTGCATATTATGTTTTAAAGCTATATTCCAAAAATCTAGTCTTAGAAACAACATGACATATAATAACTGGTTGAAAGACATGTGGGAGGCTGGTTCAAGGATATTTAGGTGGGACCCATATGGAAAATGGGGATAATCAACACTATGGAGATGGTTATACTGGAAACTTGGGCACTTGAGGGTGGGGCCATGGGTCTGCCCTGTGCAAACATCCAGACCAGTTTCAGGGTACAATTCCTATGGTATCTTTAAGAATGGATAAATCTTCATTGATACTATCATTAAACATCAATGGATTCACTCCCAATCTAGAGTTTAGGCTCCACCAATTTCTGGAAGGAACGACTAGAAATACTGGCCCTCCAGGAGACACATTTGTCTCAAAATGAACATAAAAATTACAAAATAAAACCTATGCCCTTCTGGCTTCTGCATCCCATGGGTCAGGAGGAGGAGGGTGTCACATTGTTATTAGCTAGGACAGCAGTGTGGGTGGAGATAGAGATGGGAGGACACAGAGGGTGCTATGTTATAATCTTGGGTCTCCTCTTTAATAGAGAGAATACTCTCTCTTCTGTATATTTTCCTCCTGGTTCCCAAAAGCAGTTGCCCAAAAGTTTATGGTAGATCTTTTATCTATATACAGAGGCCAATTGATAATGGGAGGGCACCTGAACATTGTTTTAGACCCTGCTCTCGATGTTTCCAGGAACTTGCCTCATAGGGTTAATCCGCTACAAAATATATAAAGACTAACATGGCTAGTTTGGGATTTGTTGATGTTTGGTGGCACACCTTCCCTACGTCAAAAGTTTCACCCACATGTCTGCCAGTATGGGGGTTGCAGCCAGACTGGACTACTTATACACTACTATTGAGCACTATGATTTGGTGACTGATGTTTGGCATGGGGCTTCCTTACTGTCAGACCACTCCCGGTGTGCATGAAGGCTTGTAGAAGCATCTACAAATCTTCTCATTGGAGGTTGAATGTGGCGTCTCAGGGACTCTGAATTTAGACAAGAAATGCTTGATTTGATACCAGATATACTAGGAGATAACAGGGACCTGAGGCATCCTCAGGAATCCTCTGGGACACATTGAAAACAGTCCTGCATGGACTGATTATTAAGGCCTCCACGAGAAGGAAGTGAGATAATGAAAAGAAATATAGTGATTTTAAAAATGAGCTGCACACTCTTCAGATGATGTGGGATCAGGAAACCATACTGTTAAGCCAAGTATTCTCTGAGTCAAGCAACAGTTACAGAAGTGCTTGGACCAACAGGTGGAACAACAGCTGTTCTATCTTAAACACTATCACTATGAGGGTGGGCCTAGAGGGGCCAGAAAGTTAGCTAAAAAATTATGGGAAGAAAAAGCATGGGCAGCAGTATCCTCACTGTATGATCTGGAAACTAGAGTTCTACACACTCAGCCTTCAAAGATAAGGCAAATATTTGCCAAGTTTTATCAGACTTTATATACCCAGGACACTCCTCTTCACCCACTGACATGCTGAAGTACCGGGCTCCTTTCCTCCCTAAGCTAACTGATCAACAGGCTCAAGCATTAAATAGGCCTATTAATAGGCAAGAGGTTGACTGAGTTATTTCTGGCGTAAAACTTTCAAGGATCTGAAGCCTGATGGCTACCGCTGAATTTTATGAAGTTTATAGGGGTGCCCTGGTACCCATTCTTTACTGGCTTTTCAGGCTCTCCAGAAGGGAGGACCCCCCATGGCAATACACTACCATTGTGGTGGTTTCAAAACCCTTTAAAGATCTAAAACATTCAGCATCTTATAGACCTATCTCCATGTTGAACATTGATTATAAAATCTATATGTCTGTTATAGCCCATAGAATAGAGGACCTGCTCCCCAGTTTGATAGACCCAGATCAGGTCAGTTTTGTTACGGTCGTAAGGCACATGATGCCATTTGACAGACTTGTCAGGGTTTCCCCTCTCCCTTTATTGTTTGTCCTGTATTTAGAACCCTGGCTGTAGTAATCAGACAGATGCAGGCCATTGAGGATTGCTCATATGGGTAGAAAATTTAAATTGTCCTTATTTGCGGATGACATACTGCTCACCCTCACAAATCCTGAAACATCAATTCTTTAAGTGTGGAGGTAGCTTGAAAGGTTTGCAGCACTGGCTGGTTACAAGATAAATGATCAAAAAACTGAGGCCATATTTTATAATTTCAAACCCATGACCCAATTAAAATTGTCCTACCCCTTTAGGTGGAAAAAGCTACATGATGAGGTATCTGGAGGAAATCGCCACTAGCCTGGAGGTCATATACATATTAAATTATGAGCCCTAATGTCACAACTTACTATGGATATAACTAGGTGGTCTCAGGCTCATTTGATTTTTTCCATTGAACTGAGGTCATAAAACAGAATATACTGCCCCATGTATTATTCTTCTTACAGAACCTACCCCAGCCACCAACCAGTACTTACTTCAGGGAGTGGAACAGATTAATACCTAGTTTCATATTGACTGGAAAGCCCCCAATTCAGATACACTGTTCTACAGCTCTCACTGGAGAAAGGGGCTGTAACCTCCCCAGTTTCTGGAACTATTTTAGGCAGCACACCTCATATATTGACTGGTTGGCTCAATTCACAATACTCAGCCTATTGGAAGCAAATAGAAACAGCATTTAATGGCCTGGAGGATCTGTGGGATATATTTTTGTTAACCCTCCTGCTTGTATCCCTTTAGGTAAAGATTCTATTTATGTGAGGAGCCCTTTAAAATTTGGCTTTGGATGATGGAACACTTCTTTACTCAGCATGAATTACTCTGTATGAGAGCAATATCAGGGATAACTAGTTTCTCCCTAACAGGTCAGGTGGCAGGGCCAGGGTATGGTGGGCCAGAGGGTTAAGGTATATACATCAGGTAGTGGGACCTACAAGTTTGCTGCCTTTGTAACACTCCAGGCATTGTATGCCGCCTTTATAATGAGTTCCATGGGTATATGCAGTTGAGATCTTATTTGGCAAAGCATGAGAATCACCTAGTGGATCTGGCTGAAAAGACCCTATAATGGTTCAATTAATGGTATTCTATACTGAGGGATACATTCCTCACATTAGGTTAGTGCTTTGTCTAAAGCTTTTGGGGAGTGACTGGGAGACTCTACAGAGACTTTAAAATTGACTTGTGCTAGGGAGCTGCAAACAGATATACTCTGCCTGGCCTGGGATGAAGGGAATATATTTGGAAGCTTAGATCCCACTATTTCAGATCCCTTTGGTGACCTCCATATTGTTGGGGATCCCAGAGGGACTGCTGAAGGGGTCCGGGCTCATCGGGTGGGACAGACCCATGTGTTATGGTCATGCCCTGCTTGTCTGGTTTTGACAGGAGGTTATAGGAGAATTTAGGAGATCTATGAGATGCTGGAGTTAGATAACCCAGTATTACTTCTGACTTTCACCTTGACGATAGTGGTGAAAATAGACCCTGTAACCTGTAAACAAATAACCGTTTTGGTAGCAGCTGCCCATAAAATCATAACCCAAATGTGGTTAACTCTAAACATCCCTACAAAACTGGCCTGGGTGAAAGTTGTTTGGGAAACTTACTTCTTAGAATGACTTTCAGCTAGTTTTTGGACAAAAGGAAGCTTTTGAGCTCAGGTGGAGAAAGTGGGTTATGCACCAGCTAGATAAGTATCCTGAGTTTGCCCCTGGTGGAATGGCTGATATTTCTGAAATCCCATATGAATACATTAACAGATTGGGGCTGAGACTAAAGGTGGATGGAGAAAGCAGTCCAGGGAGGAAGTTGGGATACCAGGTCCCTTGGGTGGTGGGTTTAATGAAGACTTACCTCCTGATGAATAAAGTACTGTGTTTATAAATGTCCCAATGTGAACTTTTCCTCCTCTTTTTGGTTTATGGGTTTTCCTCCCTTTGTTTTTATTTTTCCTTCCCTGAAGCTTGGATATAATGCAGTGTGTACTCCTTGTACATTCTGTATGTAACTGTCTCAATGTTTATAAGAACCACTTGAACTACATGTTGTGTAACTTTATTGTTTGAAGTTGTGTATGCTGTCGTGTCTAAATAAAAGTAAATTTAAAGAAAAATATATTTAATATTTGTCAAGTAAGAAAATTCATATTCAGTAGTCATATTAAGCATTGAATACAAATACAAATCAATAATCCTTTCAGTAAGTATTAGATTATAATTAAGTACTATTGTAGATGGTTAGCAATTAAAAGCATATGCCCAAGCATTAAAGAAAACTGTAATTATATGCTTAGGCAGGAAAGGCCAAGGTCCAAACTGCAAAGTATTAATGCTTAAATCTGCTCATTAGTTTATTGCAGTGAAGTGACATTTCAATCACACCAAACAAAGAATATTTTTATTTGACATTACTTAGAATTCAGTTATGATGTCTAACAGAAGGTCCATGGGTTGGATATCTGGGGCAGACCATCAGACCATTATTTCTTCAAGTTCTGGTTAATGTCTTCATTGATTTGGATTAGTGGGGTAAGCAGGCCCATTGGGGACTGAATTGGACTACACACTGAGCAATTCTCTCCGCTATTACAGAAGTGCATAGGAAGGTAGAAAAGTGGGGTTTCAGGCTCATGCCTAGGGTAACTAGCCAACATATCTACTAATTGACAGTTCTGTTCATCACACTCAAGTGTCAAGCATTGGCAGAGATCCTCATGACAGGCCAGCATATGGCATCTGAGATGTTCAGCTATTCAGGATTGTCCCAGAGTCGGAATATCACACCACAAAGCACACACTGGGCTCTGAGGCTGATGTATGGTTGAATGAACAAGGCTGCAGTTGAGATTGATTGTTCTCTTGGGCCAAAGGAAGGATATTCACCATGGTGCCTCAAGCAGGATAGGGCAGTTTTGAAACAGTGGCCTTGCCCCATGAAATCAACCATCTGAAAAGAAAACTTGTGAAAGTAGAGGTACAGGATTTAAGTAAGGATTACTTTCTGCAACAAAGGAGAAGCAGAACAACAACAGTTATTCCTAAAATCACCAATATTCTATTTAGAGATAACAGTAGCCAATCCAATAGCCATTTGATTCAGTTTACAGTATTTAACCAATCTAAGGTTTCTTCATTTACACCCCAAATATTGATTCAAGGGCATAATTGATTTGCATTTCAATTTGAAAACTCCATTACTGACTGTTCTAATTCAAGTTTTAATACTTGTTCTTGTAGAGTTACTATGTCCTCCTGCATTAAGTTGATTGTTTTGTTAATTGATTTTATATCACCCTTATAATTATGTAATTCTTTATCACTTGTATGTCTTCTTGCATCTGTGTATTGCATATCCAAGTTTATCTAATTCTTTTGAATGCTGCCAGTCGGGTGTGTAGAGTGAATCTGAGAAATTGCATAGTGCCAAGCACTGTGTTTAACCTAGATACTGTGTGTTGTATAAGCTTTTGTTGTGTGCTGGTGTATATCTGAAACTGCAACATAAGAGAGATCGTTAGCTGCTCAGCAGTACAGTTATAGTACATTATACAGACGTCTGTGATATCTTTCCAAACATAACCGGAAATAAGGATGGGAGTGTCAAGGTTGCCTATGGTCCTGCTGTCTAATAATGTATTGTTTGGTAGCATGTTATATGGGCAATATATAGCATTAGGCCCACGGTATGGCCAGCACCATTGGAGGAGTGAGGTGTTTGTGAGTTGTGGAATACAGATAATAGGTTGTGTGAGCAAAAGCAGGTGAGATTGTAAAGGTATTGGTGGAACAGCATGTAACATCCCTGCGTATGAATGGACAGTGTGAGTAAGCTTGGTTATTTGAATCTGAAATTTGACAGGATTAAAAACAGAATTCTGTCTTGCATGCTTGTTCCTGCTCTGGGCAGTTGCCTCTAAGGAGGGTATTAAAATGCATGTTTGCTGCCTCATTTAAGTCCTCCACTAGGTTCAGTGGATTTATCAGGTCTATATGTTGGTTATTCAGATATGTGGCCATGTCTTTTAGGCTTGCCCCAAGTGTTCTAGGGCTTGTTGATATTTCCAGTTGGTATTCATTATGCACTGATAGACATACACCAGTGATCATCTGGGATGTTTCAGTTGTGGTGATTGTACTTGATGACACTTTAAGATCTTATATCCTGATCCGTATTCATATATTTCTGCTTGACATGCTTTAGATTGGTTGGAGCTTTTACAAGAAGAAATTTGTAGTAAATCCCAAAGATTTTTGTTGTGGAGGCATATTTGGCTTTCCCACATCTTGAATGTCTCTTAACTCATTATACCATTGTGTCACAGGCATTTTAGGTTAATCATAGGTTGAAGGCAACCTATAGTGAAATTCCAAGGAGTACATGCCACTTTATTGGGTGATGGTAGGTCACAAAGCACAGTCTCTGTCTTTCTCTCTGCAAAGCACGCGTATATGAGTTGGGAACGAGTTCACATATCTTGAGTGATGACAGGGTTGATGCTCCAGTGTTATCCACAGTACAGAGAGTGGTGGTGTTGAAGTCAGTGCAATTTTATGAGTGTCTATATATAATAGATAATGGCTTTCAGTAAGGTTTGCACAGAGGTAGATCTTTGCAATTTTGAGTTATCAGTCCCTGCACTGTCCAACGTGGTATTGATTTCTCAGAGGGACATTGTGGCACCTTGTGTACAGTAGGAGACAACCTGGTTTTCTTCTATTTGCTGGCAGTGGTGTATGAGCCTGTAATAATCTCCATTTTTCTTGACAAATTTTCCTACATCTTGCTCCTCGAGATTTGTAGAATATTGAAGATAATTTTCAGACAAGGCTGCTGTCAGAAGAGGCCTCAGAATCATTTTCTCTGCTCAGAACAGGTAATGTATTCTGGAGTAGTCTTGGAACCATTTGGATGTTTGGTTTTGGGGAAAATTGCACCAATAAGCTGTTACTGTAGGTTGACTGACATGGCAGGCTGGTCATCAGTTCATTTTGAACATGAGTTACAATGTACCTTCACTCTTTTAGAAATGCTTGCAGTCTCTTAAGTAAAGGCAAATGGTATCATGGGGCAGGTAGTCAATATAAGTTGTAATGTCCATGCTGAGGTTGTACTGATACAGGTGAGGTTCAACTGCCATGGGTATACATTCAGGATATTGCTTCTTTGTAATAGTGGTTTTCTGTCCTGGGTTGAGTGTAGTGTTTGTAGAAGTGTGGTTTGTGTGTGGTGTGGATGTTGTGTTGGCTGTATTGTTTGGTGAATGAGTTGTAGTTGTGCCACTGACCTCTAGGTTGTGAGATGTTTTGACTAGATGCAGAGTCTTTGGTCAGCAAGACTTTAGGATTTACATTATGTGGTAAGTAAGAGGCATAAATTAGGAAATTCAGTATGGAAAGAAAAAGTGAAGCAGAAATGCTTTTCTTTGCAATATTTTACAGGTTGAGTGTTTCTTCTTCTTTATGGATTTGGCCTTCTGAGATGCCGCATGAGCCTTGGCAGGTCACTTGGCATGGTGTAAGGCATGTTAGTCTCTTTTAGAAATGGCCTAAATTCACTACGTTGTACAATATTGTACTAGAGATACTAAAATTATTAAAATGCAATGTATATGAATATATAAGCTAGAAGCACAGAGGCAAATTCTGACACAGCCCCTGGAGATTTCTCTCAAGAATTTTTCCCACGTTAGGTTAATCTAGGTGTTACTCTCCACTGGGGAGGGGGGGCTACCTGTTCTATAGCAAGTTCTAGACATTTAAAGCATTTACTTAAGCAATCTAGCAAAGGCAAAACCAAAACAAATGCTGCATAGAATCAAAAGGCAATACAAGCAGTAGTAGGGGAGATTATGAACTCAGAATCTGTAATCTTTTCTCTTTCTTTCTTGAGGTAGGAGATCTTCAATTTCTTCAATCTCTGGCACATTTGCTCTTCGCTTGGCTTGAAAAAGCAAGGATATCTAAGAAAAGATGAGGATATGCAACCATTAGGATTGTCAAATTGCATCTGAAATGTTCAATTGTTCTTGTCACTGGGCATCTCGGGCAACTTGTTCCAGTCTTTGAAAGCCCGGATTCATGGTAATGGGTTGTTTAGGGCTTGCTGGTCATGATGGACTACTTTTTTGAGCTTAAAGGTCCCTCTAGGTACCTGGGTCCATTGACCAGGTTGGCAATTTGCTAGGCATCCCTAAATTTGGAGGGAAGGCTTATTAGCTGCCATCTGAAATAGAGCATTTCTTTAATTGTGAAATATGAACCCATTTAGGCTTGTTTTTTACTTCCAAGCGTACAGCATTGTTAAATACTTGCTTTATTTACATGGGCTTAGTATACTTACTTCTCATTGGAGTAGTTAATAATTTTTCCAACAAATCCAATTGCATAAGAATTTACTTGAGGCTGCACTTTTGCCTTAATTTGATGGGGTCCTGCCTGCATTAGAGTCCAGGACAGTCTGTGTTTGCATTTGAGCCCTGTAAGTAGTTGATAAGGTGAGAAACAATGTTTGAGAGTGGCCTGTTCCTGAGATGCATAATTGCCATAGGTAGCTTTCTGGTCCAGGATTTATTTTGTCCCATTCTCAAGGGTTGCCTCAACTCTTTATTAACATTTTCCAAAAGACCTTGTGATTGTGGGTGGTATGGGGTACCATAGTGCCAACTGATAAAATATTTTTCTATTATATTCTCAGAAACATGGATGTTTTTAAATGTGAGCCTTGATCTGAATGAAGATGAGTGGGAATTCCCAATCGAGGAAGATTTCCTTTGTTAGGGTATCCACAACAAACTTAGCCATAGCGGCTTGCACTAGAAAAGCTTCTACATACTTGTAAAATGACCAATAATCACTAAAAGATATTTCTTATTTTCACTGGGAGAGCGGCCCCACAGAAGTCAATATACACTCACTCCATGGGCTTTTGAGAACTTACTTGCAGGTTGGGAGTGGGAACTGGCTGGGCCTGCTTAAGAACAGGTTATACAGCTATTGTTACATTTGTCATCATGGAAAGCCAATTACATTTCTCTCTTTTTTATTTTCTATTCTTTATGCACCACACTAGCTGTCTGCATTTTCAGCCCTGGTCACAGCAACCTGAGCCTCTACCTCTGTATTGCTGGTGACTCCTCCATTCATCCCTGGTTTGCCTCCCAGAGGGTGGAGTCACGGCACCATTCCCCAACCAGCACAGTGAAACTGGGACTCAGAGGGAGCCCAGCTCAGGAAGCTAATTGAGGCCTGGGCAGGGCTTCCACATAGATGGACGAGCAGCAATTTTTCGTTTTGTGTGTTTCTGGGAGGCAGGAATGTGCAATGACATCCAGCACCCACCCTGCCTCCTATATCAGACTGACACCGGTCACAATGGAACTCCCAGCCTCTGCCAGGGTCCTTCATGCACTGAGCATATGCCCCACCCTTCCCACAGAGAAGGAAAACTGTCCATGGGATGCTCCATCCTCTCCCTCCAGCCAGCCCTCCGATGACCCGGGTCCGTTCGAACCTGGGTTGCCGGCGTCGCAAGTGGAAATCCAACCACTGCGCCAACAGGCCAGCCAAATAAATTTCTGTCTTAATATTCTGTAAGTTGCTTTAATACCTGGGTGTACATGTCCAGTGCCTGTATGGGCTAAATGAATCAACTCCTACCTGCAGGAATTGTTGTTTACCAAATAAATATTTCTTGTTGTTTTCTCAATTAGACCTTCCAACTCACATTTCTGAAAATCTTGAAGAGCTTTACTGTCCAGGAGGTTGCCAACCTCCTATTCAGTTAGGTGGACCTCCATCATGGTTTGACTGGTGGTGAGGGCAGTGGCATGGTACATGCTAGCTTTGCCATCTGGTCTGCTGCTGGTGCCAGGATAATGCTTGGAAGTAATTCCGTCTCTCCATGCCCTCTGACTTGGAAAACCTCGGGTCTAGGGTTTGAGAGGTCAGTTGCTTGACAAATTTCATCCCAGTCTGAAGGAATGCATCAGGCTGTTGAGGCATAAATTGTAGATGTGTATTATGTAACTGCTGTCAGTTAAAATACAATTTGGTTTATGTTTCAATGCTTCTTTTAATGTAAAAACCTCGGCATGTTGAACTGATTTTGCTCAAATTTATATTGTTTCTTGTATAGTGATAGAGTAGTCTCCATGTTGTGTCTTGTTGCCTACAATGATACCTATTCCTTATTTTCTTTTACGTGTATATGTTGAATGCTTCCATCTGAATATGCTATTATGCTTTCTTTTGGTATGTCTGCCCAGGGATGTATTTTAAATTTGGGGACTACCTTTGTTATCGATATGATGAGTATAGTGTTCCTTACCGAATATAAAATTATTTTACAGTATTCAATAGTGTGCTAAGATGCAGGGTTCGAGCCTTGTTTGGGGCTAGTGCTGGATTTTGACCAGGGCTAGAGTGCCTGGATCTTTGATATGCACCGAGATTTTTGGTACCTGAAATAAATGTGGTGCTCACTTAAGTAGTTGATGAAGGGCTAGTAATGGTTTGATGGGTTCCAAAAGTTTACTTCCGTGTTTGAGAATGACCCTGTAAAATAAGAGATTGAATTACTTTGTTGTTCTAAAGCGGCAGAATAATTATCACGATTGGTATCGATAAAGATGTCTATTGGCAGGGATAGAGTGATTGGTGTCAATTTCTGATGCTGCAGCACTGCCTTCTGTAATTGCTGCAAAAGTTCTTATATTTCTTTGTCCCATTTAAAATATCTTAATGATTAATATAGCGGTTTTGTTATGGCAGCTTAGTTTGGGATGTGACTCCTAGCAAATTACATAATCTGAGTATATGCTGTAGTTGTTTTTAGTTTGGGGTACTGTAACGTTTCTTACTTTTCTAAATAATCATCCATGGGGCAGATCTTTTGGTATATTACTTTGTCTAAGTAATTTACTTTGTGCAGACACAGTTGACTCTTTTCCCAATTAATATTGTAGACTTTTCATAAAGCCTGTTTGCTACTTGCTGTAGGGTGGCAAAGTGTTCATTTGGGGTATTATGACTAAAATAAATATCATCTATGTAAGTTCTTATGTTGGGTATATCCTCTAGATCATTGGTTATGACTGGTTGTAATATATTTTGTGAGTTTGTATACCCTTATGGCAGGCACATAAAGCAACACTGTCTATAGTTTATAGTAAATGCAGTTTTAAATTGGTCTTTAGGGTGCAGTGGAATAGAAAGAATACATTTGATATGTCAAGAACAGTTTTGTAAGTTTTATTTGGAGTGACTCCCATTGCTGTAACCTGTCAATATTTTGAATTGTGTAGTTTCTGTTATGTTCATTTAATTATCTGTAATCTAGCACCAGATGAATTGATCCATCTTTTGGGCACTGGCAAAACTGGCAAATTAGTGGAGGAAGTACATTGCCTAATGATGTTGTCTTTAAAGTATTTGAATAGTTTTAGTAGTTCACTTTATATTAGATTTTATAGGATATTGTTTTTGCCTGGGGTGTGTAGTACCATGTATTCTCACTGGTGGCATGTCTATAAATCCTGCATATTCTGGCCTAGTGGTCAATTGAATTCATTGTTGGATTTGAACTTTGTAATTATGCAGTAGGTCTGTTTGTAATGGGGGCAGATCAGTGACAACATTTAAGAGGGCTAAGTGTTTAGCATCTTGTGCTCCAAGGGCACCCTGTGCTGATATACCTGCTATTATGCTGTTGTGGGATGATTGTTAATTTTAACTGGAACTTCTTTCCTCTCACTGCTGGTTGGCCCATAATTGTATATAGTGTTTTTGTTTATAGGTGTAAAATCAAACGGGTAATTTTTAGGGTAGCCAATAAGCAACATTTCCTCTACTTCTGCCTCGATTGCGCTTCCAGTAGGGTCGACCCTACTGCGACTAAGATTTTAGCAGGCGCAAGGCCATAGATATACTTGCATGAATTTTGTGGCTCAAAGTCGGGCTGATTGGCTGGTTCTCCAAATCGGGAGTTTTGTGGTGGAGGCTGCTGGGGTGGGGGAGTGGCGTCCTGAAAGGACTGCTGCACCTTGGGTGGGCTTTCTTCTCTTGTGACTTTTCTTTATGAAAGGGCTGCTTATCTGCCTGATTTATTTTCTGGCTTTGATGCATTAGTTGTCGTTTTTGACTGCCTCATCCCATGGTAGTATCTATGTACTATGGAGATCAAATAGGGTCTGAAATGATGGATTTAAATATAATCTTAAATCATCCACCTCTAAATCTTTAATTTCACATTGTAGGTGATATAACCAGACATTAAAGTCTTTACTTGGTGTTAAGGTTAATCCATTTGCTCAATGCATTATACCTTCCACTTGTAAATTGTAAGTATGGCAGAGGCAGTATATGATAGACCTGTCTGCATTATAATGGTCTTTGAAGAGTTTGTATTTAACAGCATCCTGGTATGTTTTAATGCTTCAAAAGAATGTCTTCACCATATTACTCAGAGAATTCCATAAGTTGTGTTGTTGTGTGGATGTTATTTGTGGTAACTCCTTCATGTAGATGTAATTGATCTTTAAGTAATTTAACCAATTTATTTTTCTAATTTGCCTGTTGACAGGAAGGGCTGCATGGAGATTGTGTCTGTGCAAGTTGTATACAAGATTGTCCCTGTGAAGGCTGCATGGGAAATTGGTCCTGTGAAGGTTGAGTGGCCATGGGGAAGCATTGTTATGTGTTGTTGGACAGGCACTGGATTGTGCATGGCATGAGAGGGTTGGGTGGCCATTTGAGGAGGCACTATTCTTTGTTGCTGAGCCAGCACTGGATTTTGTATGGCCATAGGATACTGTTGTGAATATTGTAGTGCTGGAGTGGTGGGGTTCAGTTGGGAGGGGACTTAGGTGTTGAGTAGAATATGGGTTGTGGAGGTCCAGGTGTTGTTAAGGCATGTGTTGGCACTTGAGGCGGTGGGGGTTGGTTGTTGGGTGTTTGTGTTGTATTGCATTGATATATTAAAGTTGTATTTTCAATTGCTATTCGATGATTATCTTTGAATAAATATTCAATAATAATTGTCAGGTATAGTGGCAGGACTTGTGGCAAATGTATTTCATTTAGCTGAAGGAGATCATGAAAAGCTACTCACCAAACCTGATTTTGTTGAATTATTTGAGGCATTATGGGATCGAATCTTATTTCTGGCATCATGTGACCTATTATGACTTTCTATATTTGTGCCAGTATGGTATTGTGCCCAATAAGGTGTTTGGTAGTGGGTTTTTGCAATAACAGGAGTTAGTTTTAAATAACAGTGATCTTGAGGTGGGGGTTGACTAGAGGTTTGGTGGCCCTTTTGTTGAGCTGTATGATTGGGTGTTTGGGTGTTTGGGGAGTTGGTAGAGGTTTGAATTCAGTTTCTGAACCAGAGTCTATGCTTGAATTGTCAAATTCAGTGTCAAGTGATGCTGAGGAATGTCAAATTCCTCTGTGGGGTCAACTTCAGGTGCTCCATTGGCTACCTGTTTATTTGATTTTGGTTTAAGTCTGGCTATTTTTTAAGTCCTTTACAATTTTGAGTCCCAAAAGGAGTGATGAGGGGTTTCATCTTCTATGTGTTCCTGTTCCATGTGCTCCATTTCATGGATGGATGGCACATTTGATATTCTGTGTAATTTGGATCTGTACCTATGTCTATGATGTTTAATCTCAGTTTTTGATTTTGGGGCTATAATGTTCAGGTCAGGGTCATCATTTGATATGCCAGGGCTTTTTCCAACCCTGGCATGGCTGCCTGGTCTGCCTCATGTACAAAGCTTCCACCTGACCATCACAGACTGACAACCCTTCCAAACCTTCCATGAGTTTGGATAAGTTAGGTACAGTCTGGTCGGCATGCTGATACATAACGTAGGCAAAGCAAATTCTGTTTTGTGACCTATTAACCCACCTGCCACCACTACATTGTCATTCACCTGGCTGACCAGGACTATTTGATTTTGATGGACAAATACAGTATATTCGTTGTAGTCAAATTACTATTATGGTCATGAGTGGCCATCATAGGACAAAGCACCTGTCCAAATTTTCAAATATTCTTACTTGCATTGTAAAATCTCCATGTCTTTATGTCTCAGAGAATTCATTATTCTGCAATTGTTTTTCCTATCGGGGTCTATGTGGCACCATCCTACTTATGTATAAATTCTGGACAGCCTAAATCTGTACAGTTAATTATATGAATATAACATGGAATAGTGATTTTATTGTACCCATGTGGCCTATGAAACAATAGTCAAATTCAGTTTTGGTCTTTAACTTTACACATGCTAAATCAAAAGCCCTTAACTATATTAAACTCAAATGAGAAACACCACCAAGATATTCAGAATTAATGTTTAAAAATGCTTTTACTTAATATATTTTCCAAATTTCATAAGATAATCTGAACAGTAGTACAAGCAAACACTTATTAATTTTCTACAGAGTAAAAAAACAATTATGCCAAGCATTAAATCCTCTCAGTTCAGAAATGCCAGAGTTGATAGACAAAACTCACTGCACCAGTCACCAAGATGCCAAGATGAGGTCCTGGAGCAAGGAGTGGTCTCTGTCTTTGTCCTCCCTCCTACCTTGACTGAGCTGTCTGCAGGCTTTCATAATCTTTTAAGACAGTTGGCTGGGTTGATAATTCTGCAGTTCCTAGCTTTGTGCAAAGTTCAAGATAGTAGCCTTCTGCGTTAGTAAGTAACTTTATGTATTAGAAGGCTATCAGTAATTTGAAGCATCGGATTAAAGGGGTCTTTTAATGAAATATATGGGGCTGCTTCTACCAGTTTTAATCATTATGGTACATGGTACATCATGGTGGTCTAGAATGACCAGGAATATATACAAAAATAGTTTACTTTTGCAGACAGCATCCAACCTCTAGAGCAGTGGAGCTATTTTTCATAGTAAGTCAAGGACTGGTCACCCATAAGACATCTGGTTGCCTTGTGGTTAAGCCTTTTACCAGAAATACATTTAAAATATGCAACTTGTGAAAAGCATCTAGGATAGCTTAGCATACAATCTTCTACTGTAAGTGTTTTAAGATATTTAATATTTGTCAAGTAAGAAAGTTCATTCTCAGTAGTCATGTTACTAAGCATTGACTACAAATACAAATCAGTAATCCTTTCAGTAAGCATTAGATTATAATTAAGTACAGTTGTAGATGTTAGCTATTAAAAGCATATACCCAAGTATTAAATACAACTGTAATTATATGTTTATGCAGGAAAGGATAAGAACCAAACTTGTAAGGTATTAATGCTTAAATCTGTTCATTAGTTTATTGCAGCGAAGTGATATTTCAATTACACCAAACAAAGAATATTTTTATTTGACATTACTTAGAATTCAGTTATGATGTCTAACAGATGGTCCATGAGTTGGATATCTGGGGCAGACCATCTGGCCATTATTTCTTCAGGCTTCTGGTTAATTTCTCCATCAGTTAGAATTAGTGGGGTAAGCAGGCCCATTGAGGCTGAATTGGATTCCAGACCAAGCACCTGTGAGGCACAGTGTTGAAGGCCTAACAATTCCAGATAGGCCATGCCCAGTGCTCCCCTGATCTATTTCCCTGGTCATCCAGTCAAATAACTCAAACAGATTCATCTGGCATGGCTTCCCCTTCTGAACCCATGCTGCCTTTGGTCTTGCAAGCACATTGGATTCAAGATATCCTACCAACCTTTCTGTTAACAGTGTTTTCAAACATTTTACATTAATTTCCCACCACTGAGGTGAGGCACACTGGACTATAGTTACTCACCTCTTCCCTGCCGCCACCTTATATAGACATACCACATCTCTCTCCTCCAGTCCTCTGGAACCATGCCTGATTCCAGTCAGCTGTTGAATAAGGCCATCAGCAGAGCAGCCAGCACCTCTTTGAGTTCTTTTAGTACCATTGAGTGTATCCTGTCCGGTCCCATAGCCTTGTCTACTTTCAGAGCTGCAAGTCCTTCAGGACTCTTTCCTCTGAAAATGGACTTGAGTCCACCTCTCCTCTCCCTTTGTTCTTGCTGATCACTGGTGGTCCATCCCCTTTCCTCCACTGTGAAGATGAGCAGAAGTACCTATTCAGGATGTCTACTTTTCTTGGTCCTCTTCAGTGCAGTCTCCCTCTGCCACCCTCCTTATCCTCACTATCCCTCCTTTTGCTTTCATCTTCTCATTTATCTAACTGAAGAAAATCCTAACCCTATTTGCTACCCCTTTGTCTCTCCTTTCCTCTGTCTGCACCTTTGCTCTCCTCACTGCCTTAACTACTTCCCTCTGTTTTACCTGGTACACATCCCTGTCTTCTTCATTCTGCATTTGCTTATACTGCCTGAATGCCACCATTTTCCTTCACCAATGTGGCCACTTTGCTAGAGTACCATAGCATTTCTTTTTCATTTTGCTTTTACTCACTTCCTTCACATACAGGCTGGTTGCTTTAATTATGCCCTTCCTTATTTTCCTCACTGTTCTTCAACCTTTCCTGGCATTCCACCCTACTTGGTCATTTTCAGTCAGTATTTCATTTCCTTAAAATCCACCCTTTTAAAGTCCAGGACCCTTGTTCTTATGTGGTTTGCCTCTGCAGCCATCTTAATGTTAAATTATGATGTGTGGTGATCACTGGTACCAGTAACTGCCCATTATGATGTCTGCAGTGCTGTCCTTTTGGTAACACATGGTACAGTCTGCCCCATCCACAGGGTTTGTTGACTAGCTGCCTGAGAATAGCCCTTGAGGGAATCAAGGATGGCCCTGCTCCTTGTTGCAGCTGGAAATCTCAATCCACATCTGGCAGGTTGATGTCACCATTATTGACACCTCCCCTTATTTGCCATCCTCATAATGTCCTCCCAACAGCTTTATTCAAATCCTCTCCCTGTGCTGGAAGTCTGTATGGACAGAAGCTATGGCTCCTGTCTTCAGGATGACCCACAGCATTTCCTATCCTTCCTTTTCCTCAAGGTGCCCTGTATTTCTTTAGCCTTGATTCCCTCCCTCATGTATACTACAACCCCTCCTCTCCTCCACCCTTCCCTGTCTTACCTGAACATAATCCCACTCAGAAATCAGTGCAGCATGACTCCATTATGACCACCAAATCCAGGTTAGCTTCCACCATGATAGTCTCCAGATCTGGAATTTCATTTCCCAGAATCCTTGCATTAGCACATAACTCTCCATACCATCTCCTCCCATCTGCCTCATTGCTTTCTCCCCTCCTGCCTGTGCTGTTTCCTGAAGCTCCCCTAAATATAATCTTCCTTTGTTACCCTCTCTGTTACCTTTCTCCTTTCTCCTCTCTTTTTGCTAATCTGATTTATACCCTTTTGTCCTCTCCATTGTCCACACCCTTGTCTTCCTGCACCCGGCTTTGCTGGAGTTTCCTCCCTCTGTCCCTCCCTCCTTGTTGCTTCATCTGGGAGGTGATCTTTTTGTAAACATACTTTATCAAAAAGCTTCAAGCTTGCATTACATTTCAAACAATTACATCAATAATCTTGAGATTTACAGATGTACATTCATAACATTGGTCCAGTTACATACACAGATTTCTATAACTTGTCATATAGCTAGAGTGCTAGTAAATAGTGTAGTTTATGAAGGATGGGTTACCTTGTTTCATAAACTTACAATACCTTCCTTCACTACATTCGAAAAGGGCTCCAGATTTTGTAGAATAGTTTCTCCTGCCCATTGGCACTTAGCTGACATCTTTCAAGCTTCATACATAAGGCTAAATTGTTAAGCCAGTGAGCTATAGTGGGTGAGTGGTGTTCACACAATGTTTTTTTTTTTTAAACTTAGTTTTATTGTTAGTTGTTTAAGGACATCACATTGATCAATATATAATAGTATACATTGTTTTCCACATACATTGTGTTACAGTTCTTGTTCTCCCCATTTTTCTTTTCTGTTACACGATTTGATTATGTTTATCTGTTTTGTTTCTTATACACAATTCATAATTAACCTCTTATATTTAGGCTCTGCTAATTACATTACTTTGCAATGGATTCATTTCAGTAAATTAAGAACTTATCTTTCAATCTTTCATCCATTTATATAATCAACTTTGTTTTGTCCTTCTAAACATAACTGTTCAGCAAACAGCTTCTAGGATTCTTATCCTTTTGCAATAGCTTCTAGGTTTCGACCTGGATGATCTAGCTGGGTCAAAATCATTTTCACTTAGGGAAACCAATTGTAATCAAACTTAAACTTAAATTTCAACTAAACTTAAACTTAAAGGTGGGCACTAGGTTTGCATCCTTTTCCACCATCTCAATAGTTATTTTCCATTTCTGAGACCTAAATTTTCTAATACTTTCTAAACCCCTGCCTATGTGCGAGACATATTTCCTTCTTCACCCATGTTGATGCCATGGGGACCAATGTTGGTAAATCCTTCACTTTGTAGTCTTAGCATTGCTGTTATTGTTCCATCATTTCTACCTGAGACATTCTGGACCGCCACTCTTGCACTGAAGGAAGCGGAGATAACCACTGGCTGTAATACACTTAAGTGCAACCAGTCTCATGATTTATACTAATTTCATAGATTGTCTAGGTCCACTAATTGGTGTAGGGAGTCCCAGCACTAGTTCCTCCCACAAAAGGTAACTGCAGGCCCGTGAGCCTGGTTATTGAGGTATGCACCTCCCCAAAACAAACGAATCTGGGGCAATCCCAAAAATGTGAGTTTATGTTCAAGTCTCACAACTCCTCCAGCACATTACAGACCCGACTGACCAAAATGTTTCAATTTAGTAGGGGTTAAGAAATATCACCACATCACTTTCCAGTGAAATTCCCGCCATGTGGGGAACTTGTAACCTGCCAGCCCGACTAAATCTTCTGGTCCAGACATTCTCTGCTATGTTAACTTTCAACTCAGTTTCCATTTATCTTTAAGATCATCTAGTCCTGGTGGGAGGTGTGTAACAATATCTTGTATAATTGTGATAATGGATGTGCATTTCCTTGATCATTATAGTCCCATAAAAGAAATCTTCCAGCTCCATCTTTTCCTAGTTATTTTTGTATTCCGTTTGCTGTAGATATGTAGTGGCGTACCTGTAAAAATCTAAAATGGTCTTGTTTCTGTAAGTGAGATTTTCACTTAATTGTGCAAAGGATAGGGTGAGTTGTTTCTTATGAACTGTGTGAAGGTGGTTTATCTTTTAGTGGCCCAGACCTTACAGTATATCCTACGTCTAACCTTGGGGCAAAAGGCAGGCTCAAACCATATCGGGATAGAGGTCCCAATCCTCGGGTGTGTACGTGAGTTTCCTAAAGCATGTAATACCTTCAATGAGTGGGAAACCCATGGGTTTGAATCAATACCTTGTGTTATGTGGGGCAATGTGTTAGTGGGTGGGGCCCAAAGTGCCCACCCTTTTAGTGAGTCCTCCTCCAGGAGGTTCCACCCTGAGTCTATTCTACGCTTTGCCCAAGTACATAGTTAGGACCCTCTAGCTGACAAAAGTAAAAATAAAGTGAGGGTAGGCAAGGCCTCCCGCTCCTCGGTTCTTGCAATGTAGTTAGTGCTATTCTCGGTGTTTACCATTCCATGTAAACCATTGTGTAACTTTCTGCAAGTTGGTCCAAAGTCCCTAGGTATCCCCAGGGGAAGGTCTGAAAAAGGAAGAGAGCCTAGGTAGAACATTCATTTTTATAGTTTGGACCCTTCCATATAGAGTTAATGGCAATGTCTGCCAATGGGCCAGATCTACTTGAATCTGTTGAAATAAATGGGTATAGTGGTACTTATATAGTAAGGACAAATCTACTGATACCCTGATCCCCAGGTATTTTATCACATTTTTTTTTGCCCAAGCAAATGGAAAGGAGGCCTTAAATTCTCGGAAGGCATGTCACTTAAAATAAGTGTCTCTGACTTGGAGTGATTGATTTTATAGCCCTAATTTCCCATAGCTTGCTAACGCTTCCATTAGGACTGGTAGAGATTTTTCAGGTTCGAAATGAAAATAAGGAGTTGTCTGCATAGAGGGCAACTTTATGAATCTGGCCTCTCTATGGGGGTTGGACCTAATGGCCACTGCTAAAGGCTCCAGAGATAATGCAAAGAGCAGCGGAGAGAGGGGCAGCCCTCGCATCCCTCGCCCCAATGGGAAGCTATTTGTAAGATAACCATTTACTTTGTTTCTCGTGACTTGGTGCCTGATATAAAGCTCAATCAGAGCTACCAATTTATCCCAAAGCCAAATTTCCTAAGTGTTTCCTTTAGAAATACCCAATCTACTGTATCAAATGCCTTTTGGCATCCATACTGATAGCTATTTGGAATTGTTTCTTATATTTTTGGGATGAGATTGTGTTTAACAACCTCACGTATATTGTCCTCATGGATACCGCCCGATATGAAACCAGTGTGGTCTCGATGAACTAAGGTCTGTATTTGTTTCTGTAAATGGGCGCTACTATTCCAGTGAAAATTTTAGAATCTACTGGAGCAGAGATATGGGACGGTATGAACCACAAGTATCTGGATCTTACGGGTTTATGGATCACGAAATCTGTGCCTCACTCCAGGATCTGGGGCACCCCTCTCCCATAATAGCTCATTAAAGGCATCCTTCATGGGAGGGATCAATATTTCTTGAAATTCTTTACAGGATTCTGCCACATAACCATCTAACCCAGGGCTTTACCATTCTTTAAGCGTTTGACTCTTTGGACTATTTCCTCTGTGGTAATAGGTGATTCTAATTCAATCATTGTAAATCGGACAGTTGAGAGTACTATTCCTTCCAGATATTTTAGTGTGTTATCTAGGTGACCCGATTCTCTCTCTCCTGGTACAGGGTCTTGTAAGATTTTTGAAATTGGGCTGCTATTAGGTCTGGGGCTGTAATCAGCTTTTTAGTTTGTGGAGATCTTAACTTAGGGACTGCTCTAGATGCTCTCTCCTTCTGAATTTGCCAGGCAAGTACTCTGCCTGCCCTATTCCCTTGTTCATAGTATCTTTGTCTACAATACCTTAGTTGGCCTCCACCTGTGCGTCTAATAACACATTTAGTTTGTTTTTTTGTTTCCTCAAGACCTTTTTAGTCTCTGGGTCGAGAGTCTCCTGATGGTTCTGTTCTAACTAATGAATTGTTCTTTCTAATTCTACACTGTCATGAATTTTAGATCTCTTATACCTGGAGCTTATTTGATAATATGTTCTCTAAATAGCATTTTAATGGGGCATATAAATTAACTAAGATACATCTGGCCCTATATTCCCCTTCAGTCTCAGTATCTCCCTCTGGATCGGTGTCTACCTGTGTTACTTGTGGAGCATCCCTCTTTACTAATATTGCCACTCCCTTTTATTAGGCTGTTGTGGGTATGCGCTGCGTGTACCTCTCTCACCCATCTCCTATGGAGATTTTTATGTTCTTCACTATCCAAATCGTTTCTTGTAGAAATGCAATAGTAGCTTGTTGCCTTTGTAGCTCTTGTAGTATTCTGACTCATTTCACTGGACTATTGATCCCCTAACATTCCACGAAACTATCCTTAGGTCTCCGTTTTGTAGAAATCTCAGTCTTTTGAATCATCTGATGATGCACCTGTGCCCGCCATAAAACTGTAACATGAATATAAAACTTCTTGACATTGCCCTTTAACCAAACTATATACATGAAGCCATAAATATGGCAGATTTAACATTTTAGTACTTCAAGGTGTCACTATGCCTCTTTCTCCCTCCCTAAGAAAAGAAAAGCTCTCTAGTGAAGGAGGTAGGAGGCCAACTACATAGCCTCCAGGCAGGAAATCACCTCCTTCAACATGGCGTGTTCCAGCAGGGTTGTCTGTGGTCGCCTGGAATAACAATAGCCCAGAACCAAAATCCTTATGTAAAATCTGGCCTTCCTCTACAGAAGGGGGGTCAGGTGAGCTCTAAAATAGTATTGGTACCCTTCTGGGGTTTTCTAGTTTCTTATGCCATCACGGTCACATCTCCTATAGGGGATGACCCGTACCAGGGCCAGGATCAGCCCCATCCATCTCCAACTATATGTTGGATTGAGGGTGATCCACCTCCACTACCTCCCAGGAAGGACCCCTGGGAGGCCACTGGGAAGAACAGTGGGGTCCAATTTCTTCCCTTCTCCGTCCAAAAAAAAAATAATTTTTTACCTCCCTTCTATTAAGCATTACTGACCCCTCCTGCCCCGGAGGCCTCCCCAAGCCACATCCAAGTACCCATATCTGAATGCAATCAAATCCAGGCCTCTCTCACCAACACCCCTAAGCTCTATCAAATGCTCCTTTCCCCTTCTTAACCTCGACTACTTGACTGAGGACAAACCTCGCTGATCTAAATTTGGGGCCGAGTCAGCAACCTGCCCTGCCCCTCTGTTTTGAGTTATGTCTCCTCTGCTCAACATGATGATGTTTTTATAATGGTATGGAGTGTTGAATGTTTACTTGATTAGCTTCTAAGTCGATAGTTTAGCTTCCATATTGTGGCTCAGGAGGGCCCGCCCTGGAGCCAGGCGAGTGGCCAGCTGGAATCCCCAGGGCCCCCCACAATTCTGGCCCCTTCAGCCTCTCAGGACTTGCCCATCAAAGCAAGAAGGAGTCAATCTGCTACCAGGCCCCCCACCGAGAGCGTCCACCCGCAGAGGCTCCCCAGAACCTGGCCCCTTGCATGTATCCTTCTCATCCAGCTTTAGCTGTTATTGTGAATGCTGCGTTTGTCCTCTGTCCTCCCAGCTGACAGATCCCCTTACCCACCCTGGACCTTCATCCCGCCTCCCACTACTGCTACCATTCCACCATCATAATTGAATAAAGTAAGTCAACAGAGGAAGAGAACTCCCCTCAGTGAAAAATACTGACAAAGGAAAGTTTACAGTAATAGGGCTGAAAGGCTAAGGCCTATTCAGCCAAAGTCACTGGCATATTCAGTTCTCAAAGTCTATTCATCTTCCCATATTCTGGGATGGATGCACAGGATGAGGCCCAAGTGTGGTGAATTTCTTCTTATTAAACCTCCAAACAAAGCTCTGGAGCATTTTAAAATTGGTATACTCATCTAGTCAGGTAGCTTCTCCTTCCCATCTCGGAGCTCCACGTTGATTCGAGGGGTTTCCATCCTGCTGGGAAGAGTCTTTGAGCACACCTTGTCCCACAGCGATTGTGTCTCCCCGAGCATGCTGCTGCTACTTTTTAGGCCCTTTGTCTGCCAGGTCCTTCTCCTTCAAGCCATCACAGAGCCCCAGTTCTCCTCCAATATAGAAACGCCATGCTTTTCAGCCCACTTTACCACTTCAAGAGCTCTGGAAGCACTGCCATCCTTCAGAGTGTTTATTTTGACTCTTGCTGGGTACTCTAAGTGGGCTTGGTATCCTGCCTGTTTCAAAGCTTTTACCACCCATATGCCTTCTGTCTGCGAGCTAGAGTTTGAGGGCATAGTCCTGGTCAAAAATAGTCAAGCGTCACCAAATAACACTTGTTTTTGCTCCATACTAGGCGAAGGATTTCCTCCTTTATTCTAAAGTCCATAAAGCCATGATTATTGAGTGAGGTCTGGCCTTAGGATCTTTAGGTTTCACTATTAATGAACGGTGGGCCGGATGATACCCAGATCTCTGTCACTGTCTAAATTGATAATTTCTTTTAAGAAACTACTCATGAACTGAGACATTTGCCCGATTCCATCCCTTCAAGAAGGCCAAGCAGACGGAGTTATTATATCTGTTCTGATTCTCCAAGTCCTCTATTTGTTGTTGAAGGGCTAATTCTCTTGGTGGAGATCCTGTAGTGCAGAATTATGTACATCGGTTACAGTTGTATACTCTGAGACCGTCTCTTCTAGTTGCGCTGTTTTTCTCTGAAAGCTCAGTTATTTGCTGCCTGTCCTCAGAAGCCCTTTGCTCCAATCTGGTTAATGTGTCATTTATTTGCTGTAAGGCAGTACAAAGCATTTTAAATGTAATGGTAAAATTCTCTTCCATTTTCTCTCCAGTTGTAGGTGTCTGTCGCGATTAGGTCGGCTATCTCGGCAGGATCTTGGACTGCTTCTTGACCCAGAGTTATTAAAATTAAGCTCTGCATGCTCTTTCCTCCATATTTATGTTTTATTTTCAGGGACATTAGATACTCCTCTATGCTGCGTTTTCTCGACAGTTTCTTTACTTTTTACAGCTGGATTGCGAAGGATTTTTGGGTCTGGAATCGAGGTTTAGGATCAAGCTACCATTGCGAGGCGACCAGAACCGAAGTCGTGCTCACACATTGTTGTGCAACCAGTTTCCTGGCATTGACTAAGGCCAGGTCTCACAATCTGTCAAATGATTGGTTACTATAGTTTATGACTCTGCACCAGCATAAACTCCAATGGTGTGCATGGAAGATTCACCATAAAATGTTTTGCATTATTTCATGCATCCGTGTCAAAAGGTACAACCATATTACATACTAGTGCCATATGTGCAAAATTCCACATTCTGCATTACATGTTGGGCATCTATCAGATTTGTTGGAGTAAAATCTATGGAGTTTAGTTGGAGTTAGATTAGACTTATGTAAGTAATTTAACAGGATCCTACGCAATTGTTTAATTTCAAGCATATATGAATCTGATTTATAGCTATCTGCCATGTTTCCTCATCAATTGTCATATTGAGCTCTTGCTCCGGTCTGTTCTGGCCCTATTTTCTGGTGCAGGATTGACCCCATAAACAGTTGATACAGTGCTGACAAGACTGAAGTTTTAGGTTGTGGCTTTGTATAAGATCTCTTCAATAGAGGATAGCTGCGGTGCTCATCAAGGTATTGCTGAATTCTTAAGTATGCAAAGAAATCATCCATTTATATCCCATCTTGTTGTCTAAGTTTGGTAATGAATTCAAAACTCATTTGTAGTATACATCTCTAACATAATGTATACCACATTTCTTCCATCGCAGTAGGGCCTGATACACTAAATACATTGTAGCCCTGATGAGTTTTCAAACCCATGATTAGGGATGTATTACATTACAGGAAAGAGCTGCTTGATATCCAATTAACTGATGGACTCCTTCCCATATTCTCACCACCTGATGTGTAAAGGAGTTCTTTAGTTTCTTAGTGGTCTGATCATTGAGACTGGTGGCAAGGAGCCCATGTACTGGGCTCCTGGTTATGTACTCTTCCTCCATGCTTAGCAAAGCTGGAGGCTTCCCCAGGAGGGCAATAGAGAGAGGCAAACTGGGCTGCCCAGTAATAGTGTTTAAAATGAGGTAGAGCCAGGCTTCATTTTGCATTTGCTGTGCTTGCTCACCAAACATTTTGGGACTGAGTACATCGGGACTTGGGAAGTGTGTCACTACTGCGTCCATTGCAGTTGCAACTGCAAAGGGCTCCATCAGTGTGCACCAATGACCACACAGAGAGGTCCTGACATCACTTGGGCTGCAACTTCTTGTACTTCAAGGGGCTGAAGCAACTCCAATCAGAGAGGGCTTTGGTTCTTTGATGTACAAGAAGCCGCATCAACAAACAACTGATCAACATTTACCTGGAGGAGCTGATATCTCTCTCAACCATCCCACCCTGCAAATGGTTTCAACTAAAGTATGAGGCCAAGTCAACAAACAGCTGATCGGCTTTCAAAACAGTTGCAGCTGCACACTGAAGTTTGCTAAGGACCTTACGGTATGCAGCTGCTATTTCAAACCCTACAACAATGTCTGTTGCTGGTGGCTCTGTAACTCTCTCCCCACCCGGCCCTCCCTCTTACCACCCACCACCCCACACCCCTGCAAACATAACACTGGCACTGGGGTGCCTAATCCCCAGTGTCCACTGCTGGTGCCCTGTCACCCCACCCAACCCCCTCAGCACCCACCTCCCACACCCCAACATATCAATGATGCTGATGGTGCCCAATCCCCAAGCATTGAAACCTAAAATAAAGAAAACCTTCCCTCAGCATTTTGTGCATGCCCGTCTATCGGCGTCTACTGTGCCACCATTTATAACACTGACACTGGAAGTTCTGAATCCCCAGTGTCCACTGCTGGCATCCCTGTAACTGTCACCCCCACCCGACTCTCCCACCCAGCACCCACCTCCCCACCGCCCCAAACATAACACTGACATTGGGGGTGCCCAATCCCCAGTGTCAAAACTAAAACAAAGAAAACCTTCCCTCTGCATTTTTGTAATACCCAGTAAAAAGAAAATGATCCATCAATGTCTGTTGTGCCGTTAGTTCCCCACCCCACCCAACCCTCACACTCAGTACCCACCACCACCCCCAAGCCCTTATTTACCCACAGCACCTCCAGATATGACTGCCGTTTTCAATCCTGGTGAAAATGTGTTTTGTGCCCCAAAATGTGATTTCACATTTGTTGCATGAAATCACCTTTTGGGCAAGTTGAATATTTTCTCTGCACTTGTTCTTGAGGTGGAGTCATAGGAAGGCTATGTTGAAAATTTGGGGCAAAATATTAAAAAGCAACAAAGTTATGAGCCTACATTGAAATTTACTAATGCAGGCCTGTAACTTTAGTAATTTTCCATATGTTGACCCCAGATTATAAACAGAGACAATTCTTCACAGCACCTCTTGAATGTGGCAGTTAGTTGTCATTTTTCAAATCCTGGTCAAAATGTGTTTTCATTCTGTGGCACAGAATGATGTTTTGGTGAGGATTTGAAAATCACCTGCCTGGTCCATTTGGTGGGGTAATAAGAAGGCTATGCTGAAACTTTAGTGTACAAATAAGGTAAATGCCCAGGTTATGATTGAATATTACACTATTTCAGTGTTCACTCATAACTTCACTGATTTTGAATGTTTTAGAAACATAGAAACATAGAACTTTATGGCAGATAAGGACTGCTAGGCCCATCCAGTCTGTCCATTTTCCTTCCTACTGTAAAAGCAGCAGAGCCTAATTGATCTCTAGCTTTACCTCCTCACTCCTATTGCTAGGGTTTCCTATGCCTGTCCCATGCATGCTTGAATTCCACCACTTTGTTTGCCCCACCACTATTCCATCCACCACCCTTTCCCGTGAAGGAATACTTCCCATACTACCCCATAGTCTACCCTTCCATGAGTTTGTTTTGAAATCTTTTTTATGTTTTCCCTTTAATACAGACTCAGCCAGTGAAATGATGGTTTGTGAACAAAGCAAGAAGCTAAGAAATTAATTTTGAAACCTAGAAGCAATGATATTTAGAAAATGACATATATTTTTACAAATAATGTTTTGTAAAATAAGAAATGGAGTGATAATTATTTGTTTAAGTGATGACACTATTTGAATTTTGTAAGGCACTTGCTGATTGGTTACACAATTAGTAATAATGAATTTGTATTGGTTGCTGTGATGAATGGTTACACCTGACTAATGTATAAATACTGATTATAGAACAATCCACTATCTCTGATGAAGCCGAATAAGTTGAGTGAAACGTAAGAACCCTGTAATTGCACTGCTATTTGAAAATGGGAGTAAAGCCTTAAAACTACACATTGCTGTTTTGTGCTTATTTCTGAATTAGAACCTGTACAGGGTGAGTGCTGTACATATTTCACTTTGATGTAAGCTAATTGGAATTTGCACCGCCATCCCGGTGACCACTGCTCATTTGAACTTTAATTGCTGCTTTGGTGGAGACGTTTCAATTAAAACCTGTACCAGAAGCCTTTCTATCTCTCAATACGCTATGGAAAATCAAGCGATTAGCAGTGCTCAGGAGGACTTAAGTGAATTTTTTCTCATCACTTTTCCAGATGAGTCTGTATCCAATCTGTTTCATGAAGGGCAACCTGAACATAGGGATACTGGACTGAAGCTCTTACAGCAAATGCAGAAGGAATTCAATCAGGAGGCGTTCTACCTATCAGAGAAACTGGCTACCAGGTCCGTAGGATATTTTGGCAGAAGCAGGCAATGTTTGCATATCAGGAAGGTCAGAGAGCTCAGAGGAGCCCTCTGAATCCTACAGAGACTGGCTTCTGGAGGAGCGATCAAACTTACTGAAAAAGGGAAATGTGATGCACGGAGCATCCCAGGAACTGATTAGGTTGATAATAGAAGATGGTGATGACATTTTGGAGGAGCTACAAATCAGCTTAGAAGCACAGAAGAAGGTGATTGCTTCGTTTAAACAACATCTGGACTTTGCATCCTGCCAGAAAAATTCAGTGAATACATGAAATTTTATGATAACAAAATTAAAGCTCAAAACAGAACAAATTTAGCTTAGATACAAATGACTATCTAAGAAATAGGTTTTTACCTGGAAAAAGAAGTCCAGGAATGTTGTTGTTTCTAATGAACCTAATCATGTTCCTACAACATCACGGAGTACTGACAATATTATGATTCAAAATATAAATACAGAACAAAGTGGGACTTACACTCCTCACTCTGTTCTCAAAAGAGCAGAGCATGTTTCTGCTGACTATAGTACTAGGGACAGTGCGTCTGAACAGGAGAGTGAAAATGAACAGGAGCCTTTTTAAGGGTCTGGCCCTCCTGGACTCAATCAGCCCAGGAGAAGCGAACAGGAACAAGGTTTCAGTTCCAAGAGCCACAGAGGAGACAAGGAAAAGGAAATGAGGAGGAGTCGGAGGACTGGCAAGAGGAATAGCTCAAGGTCAAACACTTCACAACTGATATTAACTGTGATTAATATCTCAGATCTGACTCTTTCAGAAACTGAGATACAGGTACTTAGCAAAGGTCTAACATTCGTTCCACACATTCTATGACAGAATTTGATGTATTTATTGATGTTAATAAATTTGCTAGAAAAGTGAATTAAAAAATGTTTTCTCCAAAACAAAATGTGGGGATGAGGAGAGGGTAATGAGCAAGACACACTAAGTAATGTTTCAATGTCACAGCCTACATCTGGTCAGGGTTTAAACTATCCTCTACTTTTTGCCACCACTACATCCCAGGGTATCTGTATTTCTTGATTGCTGTGTGAGGGGTTTAGAAAATATTTTCAGGAACTCCCAAGCTTCCCTACTACAATGTAACAAAGGAGGAGAGGACTGCTATAAAATCAAAATATAAACTTATTGTCATTAAACCTGCTGATAAGAGGAAGTGTGGTAGTCCAAAATACAATGGATTATGTAGCAGAAATAAACAGACAATTGGCTGACATTAGTTTTATAAACTACTGTACTCAGACCCCACACAGCAAATAAAGAGAAATATAGAATTGTATTTGTTGGAAATTTACCAGAATGGGCTTATCACAAATGATGAATTATATTATCTGTCTGTTCAGTCCCTAAAAACCCAGCATTTTACATACTCCTCAAGATATATAAGGATCCTACCACACCACCAGGTAGACCTATCATATCTGGAATTGGTTGGATAACTGAACCCATATCCAAGTTTGTTGACAATTTTTGTGCCTCATTGTACCAAAATCCAGAAGTTATATAAAAGATATAATGAGTGTATTAACCCTATTAAGGGATATACAAACAGAAAAGGAGTGGTGTCTAGTGAAGCTGGACATCGAGTGCTTTATACAAACATACCACATGAGGGTGGCTAGTAACCATTGAAGAGAGTTTATTCTGCATAATAATTTAACCCAGGAAAATATTAATATGCTGGTAAATTTAAATGAACTGGTTTTGAAAACAACATGTTTATGTTTCAAGAGAAAATATTTTAACAAGCAAAGGTACAGCCATGGGGGTACTTTGGCCTCGAGTTTACGCTAACCTTTATTTAGCAAGATGGGAAGAAGAAGTGGTGTATAACTCTGAGAGAAACCCTTTTTGATAAACTGGACCTTTTTAGATGTGTTACAGATGATGTCTTATTAATATGGAATGGATCCAGAAGTGAGTTAGATTTATTTGTTGATTATGTGGAAAATCTAATTCTAACTTGAGATTCAAAATCAGTGCAAATCAGCAGGAAATACACTAAATTGGATTGAACAATCAGGAAATAAATGGATGGTACTTTGCTAACAGACTTATATACAAAAGCCTACAGAACAGAATAGCCTAATTTTGGCCCCAAGTTGCATGTAGTCAAAAATCTGCCTGGGGGCAATTTATGAAGCTTAAACATAATTATGGTCACAAGAGCTTGTATATAATAAGAGCTGAAAACTGTCAAACAAACTAAGGGAAAGACAGTACTGAGAGCAGGACATAGCTGTTGCTAGAAATATTGTAGATAACCTGCCATGAGACAGTTTGCTGTTAAACCAAAGAGACCACATGATCTGGGGAGGAATTAAGATTTGTCACCACATTTGGAGAGGGATCAAAGGAAGTGATAGAAGTGGTTAAAAGAATGGAAAGAACAGAGTCTTTTGTTAACCCAAATAATGATAAGATTGAGAAAGGAAAGGGACATTAATTGCAACCAAGCTGGTGGTGTGTAAAACTGACTTGTTCTTGTGGAAAGTTTTATTTAGGAAGAACTAAAAGAAAACTAAAACTAAGAATTAATGAACACATTACAGCAATTAAAAACAAAATCCTGAATATGCAACGCTAGAGTATAGAGACAAGGGCTCATAAAGTTACAGCAATGGGAAAAGAAAGTATCCCAAAGAATATTACAGATGGAGATTATGAATCAATTTTACAAAAAAAAGAACAGCAGTGGATTTTCAAATTGGGGCTACAAAAGGATTAGGTTTAAATGATAAATTTGAATTAAAGCAGTTTTGAAGAAACAGAGAAGATGAGATAGTTTCTGGCTTTGGCTAATGTTCTCTACTAAGAACCTTTCCTGTAAAAAGAAACAATCCACTGATGTAAGTTGCAGGTGCCACCCTAACTACAACCCCATGACTCCTATTTTTTTTTAAATACACTGTAAACAAGAAAATGGTCCATTGATGTCTATGGCAGCCCATCATAAGTGCACCCCTCACTGATTGTTATACTGATAATGAGGTGCCCAATCCCCAGTGTCCACTGCTGGTGCCAATGTAACTGTCACCCACACCCTACCCTCCTACTCAGCACCGCCACCACCTACCCCTCCAAACATAGCACTGACACTGGAGTCCCCAATCCCCAGTGTCAAAACCTGAAACAAAGAAAGCCTTCCCTTGGCATTTCTTTTTCTTTTAAGCCTGTAAAAAAAAAAAAGCATCCATCGATGTCTGTTGAGTCATTAGTCCCCCCACAACCAACCCTCCCACTCAGCACCACCATCCCACACATCCCAAGCCCTTACTTACCCACTGGGGTCTGACACCATAATGTTCTCTTATTCTCTAGACTGCAGACACATCTTCACTCTTCAAAGCCAGACAGTGAACTGAGGAAATCAGGTATGTGGTTCAATGTATTTCAGTGGGGTGTTGAACTTAGTGGCATAACTTGCCCATTTTTGATATTTTGCTACAGATTTTCATCATATCTTTTTGGGACACCACCTCATGAACAATACAAGTAACATGAGGTAAATCTGTCCTGAAAGGTGATTTTGCAGATGCTGCATGAAATCACCTTTCAGGCAATAGCTGAACATTTTCTCTTCCCTGTTCATGAGTTGGGACCATAAGAAGGCTATGTTGAAAAGTTGGTGTAAAATATTTAAAAACAACAAAAGTTATAAGCCTAAGTTAAAATTTGCAAATGCAGACTCGTAACTTTGGTAATTTTCAATATTTTAACCACAAATTTCAACATACACATTTCTTTACAGCACCTCATGAGTGTGACAGCTGTTATTTTTCAAATCCTGGTCAAAATGTGTTTTTTGCTCTGAAACGTGATTTCACAGTCACTGTGCAAAATCACATTGTGGCAGGAGTTGAATATTTTCTTTGCACTTGTTCATGAGGTAGGATCACAAGAAGGCTATGTTGAAAATTGGGGCAAAAATATTAAAAAACAACAAAGTTATGTGCCTACATTGAAATTTGAATGCAGGCTTTTAACTTTGGTAATTTCAATATATTGACCCCAAATGTAAAACATAGCCATTTCTTCACAGCACCTCATGAATGTAGCAGCTGTCATTTTTCTAATCCTGGTAAATATGTGTTTTGTACATGTGGTGTGGAATGATGTTTTGGTGGTGCAGAATGATGTTTTGGCAAGGATTTGAAAATCTTCACCTGCCAGGTCCATTAGATGGGGTAATAAGAAGGCTATGCTAAAAATTTGGTTTACAAGTATGGTGAAATGCTCAGGTTATGACTGAGACGTTACACTATTTCAGTGTTCACTCATAACCCGCTGATTTTGAATGTTTTGACTCCAAACTTTCAACACAGCCATTTTTCCACAAAACCTCATAAATGTGACATGTGTAATTTTTAAATCCTAGACAAGATTTGTTCTCTCACCTCTGGTGCAAACAGACATTTGGCCACTGTTCCATAAATAGTGCATGTCATGTCTATAAGAGGAATCCTAAAACAAGTATCTTCAAAAGCTGAGGTCAAAATTAGAAAAGAGAAAGGTGCATACCACTAGCAAACATTCAACATTGAACAAATGCTTGTAATAGCTTGCAAGTGGCTAAAATGGATACATTTGGTAGGCTTTTCCCACACTGCTACTAACACCAAACTGCCACAAGTGTGCCACATTATATAAAATGTGCTTCACGATACGATCTAGCATAGTGGTTCTCAAGCCCCCAAATTCTGGTGGCCTGAAAAGGCCGTAAAATGCAGTCACCGGAACCTACTGGTGGCCTCACTACTTATTTTACCCCAGACCCCTGAAACACACCAAAGCTCCTATAACACATTTCTTTTCACTCAGCATACATGAAATCAAGTCCCTGGTGTATTTTTACTTGAAGTGTATTTCTCATGTTTATATAAAGATAAGAAAGTTTGCAATCCATTTCATTACCTTTGCAACTGGGGCTCTAAAGAGCTCTGTGACAGCACAATATTGAATTGGTGGCTGCATGCAGCCATGGTGGCTTCATTTGAGAAACACTGGGACTAAGTTTCAAAGGGTCAGGACTGGCACATTGGGCTTGCAGCAAGGAGGAATGGCACAAATGGCTCCTTCCACCAGTCTCAATTTTGTAAGGGGTGGTCTGCTACTGGGGAGACTGTCTTTATCAACCAGGCTTGCATCTTCCTTGAGACAGCTGCACTAGTGTGCCATGGCAGAAGAGGGCTTTACGAGGGCAGGGGCTGCAATATCCCTTACACTGGAATTTTACAAGCCCTAAGGGGCAGACAGGCTTCAGTTAGACCAGCCCGGAACTGGTCTAAGCTGCCATGCACTACTGCTGCAGTCCTCACTGCTGGGGTGACCCTGTGCCCCTGTGGGCAAGGTGCCCAGACAGCCCCTGACACCTGTCAGACTACTGCTGGAATGGCCAGTGATCTGTGGCATATCAGAGCCTATAAGCTCCCCCGTGGTGGTGTCAGTGCATTCACCCCCCGCCATGGACCCACACTGTCCCTGCCTCCCCGGCCAGACTCATTCCACCTCCCCATGAACCAGGGCATCCTCCAGATGACCTGCCAGCCACCGGGGGCCAGCCACTGGGTTACCATCACTGGCCACTGATGCTGCAAGCCTGTACCACAGCTTTCCACGCTCCCTTTCTGTGCAATGTTTTGTCAATGCACAGGTTGGCTCTACCAAATTTGGGGACTTTGGTGCTGGGACCCTGTTCTTGTAAAATCTGGTGCAGGGACTCCAGCATACCTAAGTTTGCCATAGGTGATGGTTCACCACATAATGTGCTGATCTAAACTGGCTTTTTAAAATTGAGCCCTACTATTCTAGAGTCAGGCCTCTGAAAACATGCTGTAGTTCTAAATACCAGCTAGAGTGGCAATGCTGAGACTCAAACCTATAGCTACATATGACAGTATCAAAAGCATTAGAGCTTGGTACATTAAGTACTTACTGTGACAAAATTAAAATACTGGGTCCAGTTTTCAAATGCAGAAATTTTGCACAAAGTGCCTGCACCAAAAGAGTTTGACTCAACTGGCACCCGTGCACCAAATGTTGCAGCAATCCTGATTTTCAAATACAGGCTGCATAGAAATCAGGATGCTGTGTGCCAAAACAGTCCTGCACTACTCTTGTGACAGAACAGGTGGTGCACCAGGACTTAACAGGGCTTGCACCATGGGGAGTGGGTGCAGCGTATACTGCAATACCACAGATCCTACTTGATCTCCAGCTTTTACCTTGTCTTTCCTACTTCTAGGGTTCCCTTGTGCCTGTCCCATGCATTCTTGAATTCCCTACCATTTTGCCTGCACCACTTCTGCTGTCAGGCTGGTCCATGCATCCTTCAGCCTTTCCATGAAAATATACTTCATCTTGAACGTCTTTTTTCTGAAAGGTGCTATCCTCTGTACCTTATTTATGCCCTTGAGATATTTGAAGGTCTCTATCATATGCCCCTCTCACTCCTGTCTTCCAGAGTATGCATATTGAGGTCCTCTAGTCTCCTTATATGAAAAACAAAACAAGTATCTTCAAAACTTAACGTCAAAAAAAAAAAATAAAAAACAGGTGCATATCAGCAGCAAGCATTAGCATTGACAAATGCTTGTTTGAGTGGTAGCTGTAGTATATTTTGCTTAATTCTGGCTGGTTTCCCTCCCCAAAAGAATTTATTTATGGTGGTATTCAATTTTTGAACAATATTTCATGCACCCTAATTGGTAAACTGTGAAAGAAATACGTATATTTCAGTAATATATTCATTTTAATTGTATTCACCCTGCCAATTAGACTGATACGAAGTCCTGCCATCTCACAGTCCTTTTTACATTATCTAGCAAAGTAATAAAGTTTGCCACAAATGTCATGAAAGTCTTCTTTGGAATGTTAATGCAGATATCTTAATACTGCCACAGGTCTTGGCTGTAGGTGTATATTAATAACATATATGGACCTTGACCCTAGTGAAAGGATTTCACTTTTTCTCCAGTTAATCCTATGGCTTGATATCCTCCTATACTCTGCTAAGATAGTCTATAAGTCCACCAGACATTTGGATGGATCTTTCAAATAGATCAGCAAATCATCCACAAAGTGTGCTGTGTTATGGGTTGTACCATCCACCTGCAGCCCCAGTATCTGCTTTTCTTGTCTCCTGCCACTGCTAAAGGCTCTAGGGCCATTACATAGAGAGGCAAAGGGGCATCCCGTCTGGTACCTCTGGCAAGGAGTAAGGTTTTGTAAGCTGTCCATTTACTAATATTTGGGCACTTGGCTTAATATAGAGGGTGCTGGTACATTTAAACATATTCCCACCTATCCCAAATTTTTAATTGTATTGAACATATATTTCCAAACCACTCTATCAAATGCTTTCTCAGCATCTCGCTTACAATTGCTGCCCCTCATAGAAACATAGAAGTTGATGGCAAATAAGGAACATAGGCCCATCCAGTCTGCCCATTTTTCTACCCTATGAATGTGCCATAGGCCTTTACTCTGTCAATGGCCTATCTATTCATACTCATCTATATTGCTCCCTTATGCCTATCCATGCCTGTTTGAAGCCCTGCACTGCATTCATATCCACCACTTCCCTGAAATAGGTCGTTCCATGCATCCACCACCCTTTCTGTGAAAAAGAACTTCCTCACATTACCCCTTAATCTGCCTCCCTCTAATGTCATGCTGTGTCCTCTTGTCCTGCTATTTTCTTATATTGAAATATGTTAGACTCTTTCACCTTATTAATACCCTTAAGGTGTTTGGATGTTTTGATCATATCACCTAGTTCCTTCCTTTGCTCTAGGGTATACATATTGAGCTCTGTTAATCTGTCCTCAGATGTTTTCTGATGCAGTCCCTGCACCATTTTGGTTGCCCTTCTCTGTACTGCCTCTATTTTGTTAATGTCCATGTGACAGTGTAGCCTCCAGTACTGCACACAGTACTCAGATGGGACCTAACCAGTGTCTTGTAGAGGGATTATACCTCCTCTTAAGACTTGTGATACCTACTTATACACCCCAACATCTCCCAAGCCTTACTCACTGCTTTAGTGGTCCGCGTGGATGATTTCAGGTCATTGGTGATGATGATGCCCGCGTCTCTTTCTTCCTTGTGATTGCCAGCAACTCCCCTCCCAATCTATAGGTGGCATCAGGGTTTCTCTTCCCTATGTGCATGATCTTGCACTTCTTTGCTTTAAACCCCAGTTGCCACTCTTCCAACCATTTTGCCAGTTTATCCAGATCTCTTCTCATTCTGCCCACGCCATCTGGATCATCTAATCTGTTGCAGCTCTTGGTGTCATTTGAAAACAGACAAATCTGATCCTCAAGTCCATCTGCAATGTCACTGATGAAGATATTGAAGAGGACTGGCCCCAGGACTCATCCCTCAAGGTACCCCCACTTGTGACTTGCATCTCTTCTGACTGTATACCATTTACCACCACTCTGTCTTTTTGCCTGCCAACCAGTTTGCCACCAGTTGACCAACTTCTGACCCACCCTTAGCCCACCCAGCTTATTAATCAATCTTCTTTGTGGAACAGTATCAAAGCTTTGCTGAAGTCAAGGTAGGCAACATCAACTGCACCCCTTGGTCCACCACTCTGGTTGCCCAGTCAAAAAATCTATGAGATTAGTTTGACAGGACCTTCCTGTTGTAAACCCATGCTGTCTTGGATCCTGTGCTCCTATGGATTCAGGTGTTGCACTATCCTTTCCTTGAGGGTGCCTCCATAATCTTGCCCACTACTGAGTAAAGACTGACTGGTCTGTAGTTCCTGCCTCCTCCTGCTACCACTCTTGTGGAGGCGGTCACATAAACCCTTCTCCAGTCTTCTGGGACCTCTCTGTGCCCAGAGACTCACCAAACAGTTCTGATAATGGCTCTGCTAGTTCCACCCTTAGCTCCTTTAGTACCCTGGGATGTATGCCATCAGGTCTCATTGTCTTGTCCGCTTTGAGCTTGTGAGCTCTTTGGACCCTTTCTTTGTGAAGGGACTTGTGCACACCTCCTCCCCATGCCCATGGTGCTGGGCTGTGGGCCCTGCCTAGCCTTCTCTTCAGTAAACACTGAGCAGAGTATCTATTTAGGATAGATGCTTTCCTTGGTCCTCCTCCACACACTCCCTTATTCCCTGAACTTAGCGATACCCCTCTGGACATTCTCCTTTCATTTAATATATCTATAGAAAGTCTTGTCCCTTATTTTACTGTTTGTGTTAGTGTTTCCTTGGTTTCGGGCCTTTGCCTGCCTTACTGCCTTCTCTGTTTCCTTAGGGAAGTTTGGTATGCCTCCCTATCTTTATCCTGCTCGTTCCTTACATTTCCTGAAAGCTAGTCTTTTGGCTCTGACCTTTTCTGCTACTGTTTTTGAGAACCAAAGTGGTTTCCTCCTTCTTTTGCTCTTGCTTTTCTCCCTAATACAATGGGATGTTGCTTCAAGTATTGCATCCTTAATGCTTGCCCATAGCCTGTACCCCCTCACTTGTATTTCTTCTTGCCAGAGCTAGCTTAACTCTGTGGCCATCTAATCAAAGTCAGCTCCTCTGAAGTCCCATATTTTGCACTGGAATGGGATGATTTAGTTGTAGTGGCCAAACTGAACCATACCATGTGATGGTCACTGGCCCCAGGTGACCTTCTACCTGGAGTTCTGTGATCCTTTCCCTGTTAGTCATTACTAGATCTAGGATAGCCCTGTCTCTTGTGGGCTGTTGTACCAGTTGTTTGAGGCCTCCCTGCAGAGAATCCACTATGTGCCTAGTTCTGGCAGATGTTCCTGCTGGTATTGATCAATCTGTATCTGGCATGTTGAAGTCTCCATTATCAGAACATCCCTTTAGCTGTCATGTTGTGTATATCTTCTAACAGTAATGTGTCTATGTGCTCTTCCTGGTCTGGAGGCCTGTAGACAACTCCAGTTAAATATGGCTGTCCCATTTCCTGTTTCAAGGGTGACCCAGTTCTTCTGGCTCCTTATGTGTATTCTGAATTTGTGTAGCTTTGATATTTTCATTGATATAAAGGCTACCCCCTTTTTGCACCTCAGACTCTTCTGAACAATACATAGCCAGGTACTGAAGTCTCCCGAGTGTGGTTACTGGTGAACCATGTCTCGCTAAAGGCTACTATGTCCAGTTTAGCCTCTGTCATTGTTGTCTGCAGGTCTGGTATCTTGTTTCCCAGAATATGGGCATTTGTGTACATGATTTACCATTGGCCAAATTTCGGTGCGTTAGTTGTTGGGTGAGATCCAGGCGTTTCTCCTGTGCGCTCGCCTGGGGAGAAGGACCTTTTTCCTTACCTTGTGGTGCAAATGAACTACAAACATGCTGAACTCCTGTTTGATCACTAGCTGAGGGGAGGGTGTTCTTCAATTCGATGTATCAGGTGCTGTACCCTCTCCCCATTGGCTAGTTTAAATATTCTGCAAAGACATCAAACTTCTGCCCCAAATCACTGACTCCTCCTTAGTCAGCTTCAGTCCATCAAATTTAAAGAACTTTAGCTCCCAAAACTGTTGCCCGTTACCTACAAATTTGTGTCCTTTTTCCTGGTACCAGCCCTTGAGCCACATGTTTAGCAACCCTATCTTCCCTTCTCTGACCTTTCATTCATCTGCCCCCTCTCCCAGACTGGCATGATCTCAGAGAAGGAGATGCGGATGAAATGGAATACAGTTTGACTCCCAGCCTGGTCAGGTGTTCCATGGTCTCCACAACTGACCAGCTGGAGAGATCGTTAGTCCCTATATGTACCAGGACATCGATGTTTTCTCCTGCTTCCTGCACAATTTTAGCAATGCAGTCAGTGTCTCTCCATGCTGATGTACCTGGGAGACATCTGACCATTATCCCTGGCTGAGGTAGTATCAACTCCCGAATCATTGAGTCTCCAGTGATCAGAAGTGTTTTGGATTTCCTTTTGCTTTTTGTTTTGGTCCATCTTTGGGCGAGTTTTGTTGTGCTAGCTCCTGTGCTGCAGTGTCCTGCTCTGCAGTGTCCTCTGCCCCTTTGTTTGATTTTGGAGATAGAGGCAGATACCTGTTTGTAGTTTTATATGGTTTGTGTAGGTGATACGTTGGAAAGCACTGAGTAATGGGGCACCGATTTGCCCCTCCTAACCATCTGCCAAACTCCTGGGCCAACTGCCCTCTGTGGTGGAGGTGCTTCAGTTGGATGTTGGGGAAACGGCAGGTGGTTCTTATATTTCCTCCTGACTATGCAATTTGAGGCGTGCAATATCTGCCCATGCTGCCTGGAGCTGAGCCCTTAGATCTCCAATGGTCTAGCATGTAGGACAACATCCTAAATCCTGTATAACTGCCATTTTGAAAGTGTCCCGTAGTGCCTGCAATTAATAATATCCATTCCACTTGAGCTGCCAAGTTTATAACCTGGTCTGAATAATTAGAAGGAGGAAAATGAAAGCAAAAGTTTGATTGTTTGATTTGTTTTGTATAACTTGCTATAACAAGTTAAATTACTTGTGCCCCTGTAAGTGAGGTCACTGTGTGGATATCCTCTGATCCTCCCTTCCTGCTTTGCTACAGGAAATGTCATGACTGTGCTACTCTCTAAAAGGAGTGTAGCATGGGGTGGTTAGGGCTGGGGTGGGTAGTGGGCCCTTCCTGCCGAAAAAGAACCATGACAAAAAAAACAGGGAGGTAAGGCAGAAACAATCAACCAACAAGAAATGCAGTAGCCTGAAGCTTAGCCTAATGACAGATAAAACTGTAAACCCTGTAAGCCACTGCAACAATTTCACATAAGATATACCCTGCAAAATACACTTTGCTACAGAGAAAATAAAGCAGTAACAGAAGATATACCTTGCAAAAAACAATCTGAATCAGAAAGATTACATCAGTAATCTGCAGGCACAAAACAGTAACAACCCTGTAGGCACACCCTGTAATAATGCAGAGAAGGTATACCCTGCAACAGCAATTTGAATCAGAGATGATTACAGCAGTAAAATGTAAGTAAAAACAGTATCAAATCTTTGTGAGCACAAAAGAAAATAACAATGCACAGTAAATCTGCCTAGCAAAAAGAAGCCTCAATCTTTTTCCTTGCTCTGATAATGTTGTTCCTTGCTCTGTCCTTACAAGCAAACCTAGAAAAAAGCGCCAGGTGAAGCTAGGTGCCTTGCCGGCAAACCTGATCTTCCACCTCCTCTCCTTTTGTGGATTGATCATATATCTCTAAACAATGTTAAGGGTGCACCGAATGTTGTGTTTCTGCCTTTCTTTAACAAAACCAGCTTGGTCTGGATGTATAATGTCTGGCAGGACTGATTCCATTCTGCCCTCAATTACTCTAGCTATGATTTTATAATCTGCTTTCAGCAGTGAAATTGAGTGATATGAAGAGCAATGTTGCTGGTCTTTCTCTGCCTAGGGAGAACTGTTATCATTGCTGAATGCAGAGATAGAAGGGAATCCTCCACCAGGCTTTCTTGGATTATGTCCATTAATGGGTCTTGTAACTGATCTTGAAAGACTTTATAAACATCTATCAGGAACCCATCAAGACCTGGTGCCTAATGTGTTTTATCACAGCTTTCACTTCCTCCCAGTCCAGAGGAGCTTCCAACAAGCTGCTTTGTGGCTCTGGTATTTGGGGAGTGTAGTTTACTCTAGAAATTGTGCAATCTGCTCATCCATGGGGATACCTCTGAAGTGTACATATTTTCATAAAATTTCCTAAAACTTTCCCTATAGAAGGGTCATCTCATACTAGTCTGCCATCTGATGTAATAATTGCTTACATTTTTGCCCCTTCCCTGGTCTGCAGTTGCCTGGCCAGAGTATACCTTCTGCATCCCCTTTGAAGTATTGCTGGCTTGCACTTACCAAAAGACCTCTTCTATATTATTATTCTACATAGTGTTATGTTCCCATTTTAACTGCTGTAGGTGCTGATACATGTCTGTATGTGGTGCCATCATGTGTTCCTGTTCTGCCTTCTTTATTTTCTCCTCCAGGTCAAATAGTCTCTGATTATTCATGCACTTTTGTGAGCAGCAAATGAGATGACAGTGCCCCTGAGCATTGCTTTCCATGCGTCCCACCTCACTAAAGCTGTAGTTTGCCCCTGGTTGTGTTGTAAGTATTCCATTTTTGCTCATTCATAAAACTTTGGAATGCCTGCCCTTAATAAAGTGGGGTCATGTTTCCAGGCTCTGTTTGTCACTGTGCTACCCATCCCGACAGCACCAGTAGCACTAGAGCATGGCCTGATGTAATCATCAGACCATGTGCTACCTGTATCATATCTGGTATCAAACTTTGTGAAACTGTGATCAGGTCCAACCTAACATATGCTTTCACAGAATGCAAATAATAGGTATAGTCCCTTCCTTTTGGATTCTGGTATCTCCATGCATCTATGAGACTGTGATCAGACATTAGATTAGATAAAGCTTTAGTATTTTTTGTTATAGGACCACCCACCCGAAGGTTCAATCCAATACACTATCTAAAGCTCCATTTACACTGCCTATTTTTGATGTGCATCAACCCATGCACAGAGGCTGATGCACTGCAAATACTGCCATGTAGACACTTTCCAGAGTGCCTTAAGTGCAATTCAGATCAGTTTTTGATCCGACTCAGTTGTGGGATCAGCACCAGGCGAGCATATTAAATGGTGGTGCAGATGCTTTGCTCGTGCGCTCTGATAAAGGCTGTCTCCTTAATTCCTCTCTGAATTTACAGCCCTCCTCAAAGTGACCTGCAGTGCTGCAAGGCGGGCTGTGTAAACAGCTAAGCGGAAGGAGTAGGGCAGATGCCAGAGTGCTGCTGCCATGTAAACATGGCTAAATACACAATTAAAATCCCACAGTATCCATGGGCCTACAAATGAGGATATCTCCATTAGTAATCTATTATAAAACTCTGGTGATTCAATGTTAGGTCCATAAATGGAGCTTATGTCTATTCTTTGCCCTGAGTTGAGCAGTATTTGCAATAGCACATATCTCCCCCAGTATTATCGATGTTCATTTGGGTCACTGCTCCTGGAAATCTGGGCCGAACCATATTACTGCTCAGTGAGCCTTGGAAGAAAAATAGGCTGCATGCCACTTCCTTCCCAATTTTTGTCATATGGGCACCTCCTTTGTTGTCATATGGGTCTCGTGAAGACACAATATACCAGTTTTCATTTGTTTAATTTTCCCAATATTTTCTTCCTCTTAACTTTTGAGACCATTTATATTCCAAGAGCACATATTTAGAGAGCTAGCCATCACAATGCTTTTTGTAGATTCGTTGTTGACCAATTATCTGAATACACACCAACTTGTTTACATATTTTGTAAGCAGAAGCATTTTAGAATAGTACCAAACATCATTAGAACGTTTGCAATAACACTTTTCTGTAACAAAACTTTAGAACCTCTTGATCTGGCTACCCTAATTAACCTTGCCAATGGCAAGTAGCACAAAGGAGAAAAGATAACAAACAACTGTAACTTTGTTAACTTGAAACCCCTATCTCCCTCCCCATCCCCTTTCACAATACATTTTAGTGTTAACTCCTCTAGTTAGTTTTTGTGCTCAAACAATTAAGTGCATTCCTGCACCTACATTAAATCTACTTGTTTGATATTTATTGGTAGTAACCCTTCTAACTGTGGTGGAGCACCCCTCCCCACATCCCTCAAGGCAGGGGAAGACACCCACTGAAATATTTCTGCAGCTGAGTTTGACCCCTCTCTTTGGGGATTTGTTATGATAAATCAGCAGTACTCATTTGGATTAAATACTGCCATCAGACCCTTATATAAAGATATCCTGCTTGTGACAACTATCATTATATAATTACTGGCCACAATTTTTTAACACGGGCACAGCGAAAGTTATAATTTGCCGTTATAACTACCTCGCTAGTTATAACGGCAAACACGCCGCTACTCTGCTCTAGAGCACAGCGCCGAGACAAAGGGAAGTAAACGACTTGCAGTCCCGCAGCTCGCCGTGCCCTGTCAGATCTACGCTCTGAAACAAAACAAATACGGACCACTTTTAAAAAAACGGATGTAAAATAGCGACAGCAACAGCACAAGATTCTTAAGAAATGGAGACAAGATTTTAAATCGTAGACTCCCATAACAGAACAATTTACAGTAGAGCAGCATAATCTAAATACCAAAAGAAAAACAGACAGTGACCTCCGTCTCAATTTTTAGCAATAATCTATTGAATTTGCAAATAAATGAATAAGGCAGTTGAAGAAACACGCTTTTAAAATAATTAAAACTGCAATGTTGTACAACCACCACAAATAAATTCTTCATTATACCACAACTGCCTTATTCATTTATTTGCAATTCAATAGATATACTAAAATGTGACCAGCAATTATAAAAATAAAGTAATAAGCACGTGGTTGTTGCCAGAATTTTACACACTCGGTGTGGGATGCTTATAAACCCTGGGCTTCCCTCGGGTTTATGGGGCATCCCACACCTCGGTGTGTGTAAAATTTACAATAACCACCTGCCTATACATTATTCTCTATATAACTCCTAGTTCAGCCCAGCAATGTTTTAATCCTTTGTTCCCCAGCCAGGCAGCTATCTACCTCTGTTTTGTTCAAATGTTGTCCTCCAGTGATTATAAACAAAGTTTCCACATACTGTAACTATAAACATCGATTGGAATTATGTACATATTTTGCATGGTTTTCTGTTCTATAAGACTATTCTACTTCTATCCCTCACCTGTTAGTACCCATAGCCCAGCCATGGTCAGGAGAGGTGATATCATAATTTTCTAGGACCAGACTTGTTCAGTATTCCTAAGTTATTGTCTGATCTGATAGAGTGTGCCTTCAAAGCCTAGGTGGGCATTACTTTGGTCTGATTTCATGCCCTTTGTTACTGTGAGATTTTTCCAGGCAACTGTTCAGCTTTCACTTTTCCAAGACCTCCCTGTTCACCCCAAGAAATGGCAAGTGGTGGGATTTGAAAAAAAAAACAGCGTCACAAACAGTAACCTGTGAGAGTTATACCAGGCACAATGTTTTATCTGATTGTGGATCTGAAGGTAAGTAGTGTACCTGGGGTGATTGTCTTTATACACACTACTGCCCAGGATCAGCAAGATTCCCAAAGTTTGAGGGTTTGCAGTCGCTAGTCAAGTCATGGTAATCCTCTGCTTAGCAAAGCATAGTGAAACCTACAGAAGGTCGAGAGCTGTCCAACTGACAGGTTGTCAGGACACTCCTTGCTTCCTATTGGCTGAAGCATGACACATAATACAATTACAGGATTTGTCAGTTTCACCGCCTGAAGACAGACAAGCTCCAAGACTGTCAGATGAGCTGATCGGATTTTAGATGCAGGCAACAAATAAGTATTAATCCTCCAAAACTTTTCTATAGTAGCCAGAATTGTAAATAGGAAATGTGACCATAGCCATAGCTGAGTGTTTATCCACTGTATTGGTGCTGAGATTACCAAAATAGGGTGGGCATACCCAGCATAGCATTCACATAAGGCTAGCATTGGATCAGGCTTGTACCCCAGTGAGATTGACATGTTAGTATATTTCAAACATGCCCACTAAGGCTGCTGGTGATAGTGACAGGATATTCCCACCATGTAGCCATCTTTGCTTGTTGCACCACTTGAGTCAGCATTTTAATTTATCTCCAACAGGGACTGCTATTAAACCAGACATCACAGTACCTTGCCATGATCATAAACCCCAGAAAGTACCAACGTTATCAGCCTTCTTATAAGCCAAACTCCCCAACTAATTTTATCTTTTAGCTGCCATTTATAGTGTCAGACTTTCAAGGCTCTAATGCTTACATTGCATCCATTACTGAGGGTATGTAAGAAAGTATTTATTATGTTTGAGCAATTGCTGTGTGGCATTTACCTCTGCTGCCGGAAAGCAGATTCTCTTATTTCATGCTGGCACGTACTACATATTTAGTGAGAAAAACAACAAGAGCTCTCTTGGCACATTATCAGTGGGCTGGTGGTGTGTCTCTTACCCTGGACCTTTCTTCTCTGGCCACCTCCTCTCTGTTTACATAGTATTCAGTGTCCTTAGGTTTTCCAAAAAATGAGGATGGCATCCGGTTTCATAACCTTTCACTTGGCAGGATGCAGAAGGACAAATTCCATCCACGTAGATGTAAAGATGTTTTTTACTCCTAAGAACTTTTGCTGCTGCATCTGGAGTTCTTTAGTGTAATACTGGAACACCGACACTTTACCCTCTTCCACCATTATGTGACCATGTGCTCTGGCAGCCGCAAGATTGCCTCTTTTTCTGGAAACCAGAGAATTTTATAAAATAATGTCTTGGTTTGTCACCCAGTTTTGGACAGGGACTGGTGCATTGGGCTCTCTCAATTTCATATTGTTTTGCTGTCTTCAGGAGCCCCAGCTGGTCCACCAATCATCTCAGCCACTGCATTGCCCCTTCTTTGCCCTGCAATCCCTCCAGTAAACCAGTTAGTCTTATATTGTACCTCCTGGTCAGATTTTCTTGGTCCTCTGTTCTCTTCATAAGTCTCCTACATTTTCTTTTAGGTTCCTGCTTTTTCTCTCTCTCTCTCTCCATGTCAGTGATTCCGGAGGCAGTATAGCACTGTGGTTTGAGGCTCTGAGCTGCAAACCTGGAGATCTGGGTTTGAATCCCACAGCCCCACTTGCATACTGTGTGACCCTGAGCAAGTCACTTAACTTCCTTGTGCTCCCAGGTCACACCTGGAAACAAGCTTCAGCTTAGTGTGCCTTTCCTGGTTAAACAATTTCCCCTTTCCTTTTCTCTCGTCTAACTCACTAACCTGCTTTTCCACCTCCTCTAGTCAGTTGGCATGTGAGGTTGTGGTCTGCACCAACCAGTTCAACACATCCTGTATGTGGTTTATTTGTACCGTTATATTAGAGGACCATGCTTTCATTTCAGTTTGTAGGCTTGTGATCAGTCCTGGTAAGGCAGTGATCATTGAGTCCGCTGCCCTTCTCCATCCAGCCTCTGCATTGTTTTGTTGTGTCCTGGTATGGGGCTGAGTTGGGCCTGTGGATTGTTAATTGTTCCTTCAAGGGGCAGTAAAGTCTTCTTGCTTGTCAATTGTTGCCCTGTATTAGCCATTTTTCCCCAAACGAGCCAGAAATTCTTTATCAAACTCAGCTCAAAATAATAAAAAATACAGATAAATTCAGGTGCCTCATGGAGCGATATACTGTGCAACTTTCCTGCTCGCCAACTTGTCCATGCCCTGGGGATACAATCTTTGCCTCCTTTGGTACATCCCCTAGCTAGTTTAAATGTTCATCCAAGTAGCATTTAAACCTCCCACTAATGAATGTGGCTCCCTTCTGGAGGGGTGCAGGCCATCTCCCTATAGAGGCCCATATTATCCCAGGTTAGTCCCCAGTCCCCACTGTATCTAAAGTTTCCATGCACCATGACTTCAACCAGTTGTTAAAAGCCATAGTGTGGAGTGCCCTTCCTCTCCTTGACCATATACAGGTAACACCTTGACAAATGTCTCCGTGTGTGCATCCTGCATCACTACCAGTCTAGCATTGCTTGTAAAGTGCTTTGGGAAACATTTTGTATGAAAAGTGCTATATAAATGCTGATTATTCTTCTTCTGTCAGGCCTCTTGCCAGCTGCCTGACATTACCCTCTACTAACCCTACTCAGTTCCTTACCAGGTCATTTATAGCTAAGTAGACAATGACATCTTGCTCCCTCCATCTCCTGATGCCCTAGCAATCCTCTGGATGAGCTCTCCATCCCTTTAAGCTGAAGTAGCAGGAGGCACTTCATCTCCCTCTCTCTTTCTCCCCACTCCCAAGTCTAGCCCCTAATGATAGTGTCCCCACCAGCAGCTGTTCCTCCTCTGCTGGGGCCAGTTCTCTCCCTGGGGCTTCCATTCTGAGGACACCCACTTCCTCCCATACCACTGCTACAGGTGTCTCTTCCCAGCTGCCTCATCTGAGTAACATTTTAACTATATTAAGCTGGGATTTAGAAGTGAAAACTCACAGCTCTCTCTCCCAGTAGTCATATTGGAGTTCCTGTGAGCAGTTTTCTGAATTCAACTAATTTTGTTTTGTTAAACCTATAACAATTCAGCTTTTTGTTTACTTAAAACTTAAATGCATTTTCAGTATGTTTACATTCTAACCAATAAGTCACAGGACTTTTGTAGGACTTTAACTACGAACCCTCAACTCCCTGTCATTGGAGGCGGAACAGTCTGAAAAGTGGTAGGGCCAAGGCCAAGGATGTAAGGTAAACTCCCCTCGTAATAAATTGACATGATTGCCAAAAGCTGACAGGGCCACTTATGAAAGTGGTAGGGCCATAGTGGCACCCTGTTCCTGCACCTATGCTCCCTGGCATTCTAAACTTCAACAGGTAGCAGATATTTACTTAAAAGACCTATGCACATATAAGTAATACAGTGCAGTGACAGATGCAAATGCCTATGACCCCTCTATTAAATTACAGCATACAGTACGGATTTTGATAAGTTGTTCTTGTAGCAGTTTGAGAATCAGTGTCTGGGAAAAGTCTGTGTAATTGGGCAGAAAAAAACTGATACGTTACATCACAGATGCCTATCCCACATAAACACATCCTAATAAAAAGAAAAAAAATTCTAAGGCCAGCTGACTCCAAATTAAAGTACAACACAACAGCGTTGTTTTTGATGTTCCAATCTGTAATAGTTAAGTATGTCTTCAAGTAAATGTATCTTCATAACATTTCTTTCTGATGTTGCACATGTTTTAGAGTTAGATGTAGCCTGGATATTAAAAGGGACATTGTGGCAAATACTACTAATGCACTCACATGTTGCCAAATTGCAGAGGAAAAAAATGCACATATTGCATTACAAGACTTTTCCTCAATGTTCTCTGTTAAATGTGATAAACATTAGCAAATGAATAAACAAATGTTACCAAAAGACATATAGTAGGTAGGTGTGGGCTATGGGTGAGGTGAGGTGGGCTCTCATAACTTGGGAGGGCAGGGTGTCGTCTTGCTTTGAAAGCTGAGGCTGAAAAAAAGAGATGGTCAGACAGAGTTATGCTCATTTATACAATCTAGAAATGTTTTCCCAACCTATAGAAACGTAACCACATATAAAAACCTACAGTAAACATCAATGGTTCAAGAGAACTTATCGCTGTGGGGTCTCCCTTAACTAGTTTATATTACAGATATACTTCAAAAATATAGTGGCCACACAGTTACTGGCATCTTTTGGACCTGTACATTAGAATGTCTATTTTGTTCTTTTGGTTATAATTTTGTCAGTCACAATCTGGATTATCATTCACTGTTCCCTCTCATGTACTTGGCCTCACACAGCCAAGAACCCTTAGGACCTCAGGATTTTGTAGCCCAGTTTACCAGTTCTCCTTGTCAGCACAATGTGAAACTCAGTATCATGTAATATGGTGACTCAAATTAAGTGACTCAGTTTTGAGAGACTCAGTTTGAGTGCCCATGATGTGAGCAAGTGTGAGAGGTTAGTGAGCAGTGGTAATAGCGCAAATCCAGGAGAAATAACCACGACACTTCAGAGGCGATCGGAACAGGAGTATTACAGGAAGAGGTATGTGGGAGGTAGTTTGGTGGGGTGTTGCAGAGCTGGCCTTGTGTGGTGGTGGGGTGGATGGCTGCAGTGACAGAGGTTTAGGGTTAGGGGCTGGGTAGGGGTACTGTTTTATTTGGTGTTTGCAGGAGTTAAAGTTTTTTTCTTCCGGTTTCTCCTCCTCCCTGACATGCACCCCCCTGGAGTTGGTAATCTTAATTTGAGGGGGTGCAGGGGTGGAAACCCCCATGAGGTGGGGTGCAGGAGATATATTTGTCCATTTTGTTAAATGTCGGTGTTGGTGTTGGTGTTGTGGTCATTAGGAGGCGTACATTGCCGCTTTGCTTTTCGGTGATTTATACTCACTGTAATGGCACTTCGTTATTTAGTGGTTGCCGTTATGACATGGATCCGTGAAACTCAGGAAGTGACAAGGTGCTTCAAACACTCTCTTTTGTTAATGGAGGGGGCATTACTTGGCATCATGTCTTCCAAGTTGGGAATGGCTTAGTCAGTACTGTTACTTGTTCACTGAAGCAAAACTGAGTCGTTGATAAGATCCGTTTTTAATCAAGCATCTTCTCACTCTGGGTCTGCTGATGTTATCACCCCACCCTACCCTGTCACTGACTTTCTCCTGGACTTACCCGTTGCCCAACACTTACTTAGAGCACATAGTGGTGGGTGGCATGCTGTATTGATCATGTGAGAGCCTGTGTGAGGTGCTGACAGGAGACAGTCTGGCATGTTCTGGCAACCTTCTGTTTTCTCCAAGGAGTGCTGGCATGCAGTGATGAAAGTGAGTATAGGTGCTATGTGACTCCTCCTTCTTGTGCTTCCAGCTGGTCTCCATCAGGTGGCAGTCCTACAGTAGGGACACTGTCCCACCCCAAGAAAAAGAGCAGAGTCTGGGATGCTCAGTTCTTCTCCGCCAGCTCGCCTCTGACAACCCAAGCTCATTCCTTAACACAGGTCACCAGCGTACAGTTGTAGCAGTACAACTGTACTACCAGACCAGCTACACAAATATGATTTACAAGCTTGATGCAGATTTACAAAATGTACAGGACTGTTTTAAAAGCACACAAAGCATAAACATAAAATGCAAGATACTGTATACACCAAACTGAAGGAATTACAGTATTTTTAGTATACAGTGGAGTCTCCCAGTATGCAACACTCTTATCATAGTTTCTGCCAGTGACATGATGCAGAACACAGCAGGAGCACAAAGTTATCCAATGGCAATTAATCTAATTTGTCACACAGGAAAGTGTGACATGCTTATCACAGAACACTGCATCCTGGCTGACTCAGCTGTAGCAGTTATCCATCATAACTGCCCACCCAGTTCTTGAGATGCTCCTTGGGCCACCTCCCAGCCTCAACAATAGCTCTCCCTGTGAATTCCAATCCGCATTGGTCCCACACAGTGCAGAGGCCAAAACTGCCAGTAGCCATCATCCCAACAGTCTGTGGGATTTTCTGTTTCTTCCCAGGTTGCCCCTTGACACCATAGCAATGTGTACCTCAAATGTTGTACTCATGTGCATGCAATGTGTCCCCAGATAGGACAAGCTCCTGGCTCACTGCACCAGTGCAGCATCCTCCCCTCAGACTAGGATTCATTGCCAGATGCAGTACTCTTTCAGTCTGCCCCCAGCTGCTAGCAACTGACTGCTCCCACAACAGAGTTGTTGGCATGGCAGTGTAATGCACTGCCACTTGACCATCTGGTATCCCCAGAGATAAAAGTCTTTAAATGAATGGAAAAGTTTAAGAAAGTAAAACAGCTTAAAGCAGCAGTATTTGTTATTCACCATGTAGTTCTTTCAGAAATAGTGTTTTCTGGCATAAACACCAACATACCCATTTTGGGGGAGGGCTAAGCCGAGGTTCAATGTGGAGAATAGCTCATCCCACATCCCCAATAAAGGCTAGCCTCCCACAGCAGTTCCCAGCTTAGTGTGTTGCGAAACAGCACTCTGAGCTTCCTGTGCGGCTTGTGGACTGGGCCTCTTCACCTTTCTCACTGTGCTCTCCCTCTCCCCTCCTCCTTTTGTTGGTTTGCCTTCCTCCTTCTTGAAGTAAGATGTCCTACCTTGTTGCTGTCTGTTCCCATCCTTGTTGCATTCCCTGCTCCGACACTGCCCCTGCACTTCTGGGGCCTGTGTCTTCCTATGTCCGGCTCCTGGCTTTCCCTCAGCCTCCCTGACCATCTTCTGAGTTTCTCGGTGTCCCATACTGGACCTTTCTGGGCCCACTGCTGCCTCTGGTGCCCCCTATTCCCTATCGCGTTGCCACAATTTCCATCCCGTCAGCCACATCACTGGCAGCTGTGGCCAGCTTTGTGCCCATCATTCATTCTTGCCCATCACTTCCCTCTGTCTCGTCCCATGATTCTTCTCCCTCACCTTTTGCCCTGCTCCTGCTCTCTAGCTACTGTCTCTCCTCTGTGCTTCCTCTCCTGGGTGTCCATCCTCTGTGTGCTGCTTGGACCACCGTTTACACTAGTACCTGTCTGCTGCTCTGCTTGGGCACTGTGCCCATAGGCTCCATTTGCTTTTATGATGTGTGCCCCAGCTCTTCTCCTGTGTGTTCTGTGGCTGGTCCCATTGTCCCCAAGAGGCCATTTCCATGGGTTTTCTGGGGTTTCATTCTATGCCACTGCCTCACCTCCCCATAATGCTGTCACCTGCTGCCTCCTTTGTTCATCTCTATTTTGTGGCTTCCTGTGGACCCATGGTCCCATTTCTTTTACTGTTTTACTTTCTGCATGGTGGCAGCATGGGGTCCAGTTCTACCTGTGGACTGAATGGGCCTTCATTTGTTTCCCTCCTCACTCTGCCCTTCTAAATAAAAAAACAAAAAACTGGCTCCTTGTTCTGCCTGCCCTTGTCTACTTCCTTACTGGGCCTCGTGTCTCCTGGCCTTCTCTGTCCCTGGCCTTCCTGCCTGGCCTGTTTCTATTTTGTTGTTTCCTGTGCTCCCTTGAGTGCATGCCTCCCCCTTTCCTTCTCATTCCCTCCCTGGGTGCATTCTCTGACCCGGCTTTGTTGGGCTCTTAGTTCTGCCCAGCCCTGCATGTTGTCCTTCCCTTTCCTTGCCCTGCAGTGCTTTGCGTGGTGCTTCCCCTCATCTCCACCACCTCCCTGTCTGCCATTCCCAGTTACACATTGCCGCCAGTCTCCCTCCATCCCCCACCCCTCCACCTGTTGTTCCTTCCTCCTTGTTTGGAGCTCTCCCCTGTCCTCCATTTGCCTTAGCCCCCCAACCCTTCATTCTTGCCCTTAGTCCTTTCCCCTGCCGTTTGTTTGGGGCTTTGTCACCCTCATAATGACCTCGGTTTCCATCACTGTTCCTTCCCATTACAATAGCTCCATGCTGCGATTTAGCTTATCTGGCACCTGACATTCCTCACGCTATTGCACCCAGTCATCTATCCACCTGACCTTCACCTGCAGTTTTGTGCGCTCCACTGCTTCCCATGCCTTTACCCATTTCAAACTATTTCCTGGTCTCATAGTCCATATACCCTGCTCAGCCTGTAGTTTTTAACTTTAACCCATTGTACCCATGGTAATTCCTACCCTTCCAGCCCTCATGGGCCACCTGCCTACACTGCCATTGCTGATTCGGATCCTGCACAACCCTAACTCCCTCCCGATCCCCATAGTGTTCTCTTTGTCCATTCTCTGTTGTGTTCTTTCACTTGTCTCCCTGTACTATATGGCATTGCCGCTATTCATCATTTAACTCTGCCTTCTGCAGTATAAAGTGAAGATGAGCTTTACAGTCTACAGGGATGGGAACATGTTTCCTCAACTGCAATTTCAACCAATTCTATACCGTCACTTGCTCACAGTCTCCATCCCTATCTCTGCCTGGTGTGGCATCAATTGCAGGTTAGCTAGCCCTGGCTACTGGGACTGGAGCCTGTGTCTCCAATCTATAGTTTTACTGACTATTTTCTCCACTTGATACCCAGTTGCTGCATTTCCTTCAGGAATGGGACTACCATACTTCATTTGCCTTCAATCTACTGTTTCAATCACCTGCATTGTAGCCCTGATACCTGGTTGCCCCATTCCTTCAGGAACAGGACCAGTATACTCTGTTTGTCTTTAATATCCTACCTCACCCGACTGCATCCTGCACTTCCATGGACTCATTGTACTTGTTGCCACCTTGGCCTCCTCCCATTCTGAATTTGGACCCGCCAGCTTGTTCCATCTCCACCTCCACTCAGTCCAACAGACTCCTAGACTTTCTTGCTGCTTGTCTTCCACCTCTTCCTGTGCTCTTGGGCATTGTTGTTGTAAACTTGCCTTCCAGCTCATCCTCATCCAATCTTCAGTCCTCCAGCTCCATGCTGCCTTCTCCTCCCTCGTTAATATGTGGATGACTATGTTTCAGTATTGCCTTCCTCTTGGACATGGTTCCCACATTCCTATTGCTTCCTGCTGTATCTGTGCCATCTGCTCCTCTTCAAGGATATGTGTCTGCTGCCTTCTCTAATTTCCCCTGATGCTCCCCTTATCCCATCCAGTGGTTTCCAACAAAATTTCAGTGCCTTCCCCATCTACAATTCCAGTTTGCAATCTCCTTCGTGGGTGGATCCATTCTCCATCACTGCTGCACCTTGCTACTAACTGTTCCAGTTCACCAACTCCTTCAGAGGTAGGACCATTGCTCCTCAACTTCTCAGCACCTTGTACCTGGATTCGCCTCTTGGTCTTGACATGGATCTCCACCAAGGCCTGAAACGGCTTTTGCATTCTCTTCCAGCATGCCATGACACTTAGCCCCAGTCCCATGCTTTCCTCACTCCTGCTGGAGTCTGTACTGCTCAGCCTCAGCTGTCTTCTGATCCTGCTCCATCCTTCAGTCGTAGATTGCTGCTTGGACTTTTCCCTCCATCCGGGACTGCTGCCTTCCTCCTCACCGGCCTGGTGGCTCAGGGCTCCTGCACATTTGCTGTGTCTCTTTTGGGCATTCCTACAACTATCGATGTCTAGCATCCCTGCCTGATTAACTACTCCTACCCATTAATCCGTCTCATACTCTTACCTCAGCCATCATAACAGCTCCTTCCAATGCTCTATGGAGTACCTGTTTTCACCTGAAGAAACATTCCAGCAACATCCCTTGCAAATCATGCCCTATAGACTTTTATATCTGTAAAATAATCAGTATCTCCCCAGGATCCATTTCTGGCATTCCATTTGACTGGACTATACAAGATCTCATCTCTCAACCATCTCTGCAAGAGGATTCCTTATGTATTCTGTTAATTCTAGCAGTATGGGCATCCCTACCTCCCATGTCTTCATAGGATCCAAAGATTTTTGGAGCCTCCTTCCTCCTATCTTCTTACTTGGAACTGTGACCCTAATTCCTTCCGAGATGTACCAACTCCATAGTAACCATCACTGTTAAGGATAACGGAACCACAGGATGCCTCATAGCAGTACTGGCATCATCTGTTTTACCTTCTCCTCATAGTCTTCTCCATATGCACTGACTTAGTTTGATCATGTTACTCGACTTGTACTCCCTCAATAGCCATTGGACGCTCATAAGACCTTCTCCAGCTATTGCCTCAGAACATGTATCATTGGATATCTGGTGCCTCGCTGCCTTGTTAAAGTATCTCTCCGAGCCACTGTTCCTGGCCCTGGACATCACCATAATTCATAAAGTTATCTACATCTCTTCATCATACTACCCCAAATCATACCAGCTACCCATTCAGTGGTCCTCCTAACTCATCCCCCGGATTTACCTCCTATATCTCCCTCCAGCGAATACCTTCACTGAGAGCAGGCTTCATTGATTCCTCAATCTGCACATCTGCAACCGACCTGGCTGTTTCACTATCCCAGTCATGTTCCATAACAGTCCTATACTGGATTAACATGCTGAGCACCCATGGCATTCCACGCTGCTCTCAACTTTCTTTGCCACATCTGTCTATGGACCTATTCAAATACTCATTCTCGAGCTCCCTCAGCATTCTGACATTGGATGCTCCAGCACTGCAAAGCCGCCATGGCCTTAAGCTCCTGCCATGGGTAATTAAGCCACAGCAATACCCATATCCACCATTTCCACTAGCAGTCCTTCCTGAATATGAGCCTATGCAAATCTCATTATAGCAACAATAACTCTAGTCAACCCACAGGTTCATTGTAATGAACTTCCCAATTATTCCCATCGATATCTAGTTACCATCACTACAGCATATACCACCTTACTTCATTGGTCTAAAATCTTCCATGTTACCCTTCGATCAGGCACCTAAAGCTTCTGTCTGAATCCTTGATTCCTACATAGCGACATATCACATTGCTGAACTCCAAGCCTGAAACCCTAATCCAGATGTTAAACCCTCTACAAAGTCAGATAGATTACTTTAAGAAATTCATAACCCATCATACTTCCCACAGTTCAGTGTCTGGCAGCTCATTTAATCAACTCATGCTCTTAATGCTCACATTAACTGTATAACCTTGAACATCAACCAATATCACATTGGAATTCTGGACCACGTTCACCCCTTTTCAGCTGGACTTAACCCATATTCAGGATCTGGGCACTCCTTCAGAATGGTCCTGCCTCTTCAGCCTCAGAATCGACCTTCCAGAATGTATCATCCAACAGACTCTGAAGATGGAAGGTCATCTCTACAAACAGTTCACCTTGCTCAGAAACTAGAATATGGTTGTAGGAACCTAAGATCATCTCCTCATAGTTTGCCCTGGGGATGGACAGGTCAGTAGCCATGTGACCTCAGAGGTTTCCTCCACCTGGGGTGGGGTTCCTTTCCTGTGTGCTACTGGTCATACTCTCCATGCATTGGAAGAGGTAATCTTTTTGGGCTTTCTATTCCCTACTCACTACCTGGCTTTCCTACCAAGGGTGGAAATGGAGGAAGCCAAAAGTAAACTACTGTTACCTAAGCACTATTAACCCCATGTTCTGTCTGCCAAAACATTGAATGGGAGGCTAAAGCCTGAGGTTCAATGAGGGGAATAGCTCTGCCACATCTCAGTAAAGGCCAGCCTCCACAGCAGTTCCACTTAGCACTTTGTGAAACACCACCATCCACCCGCCTCCTCCTTCTCTGACACTCTGCTGACCCTTGGTGCTGGGCTTTCTATTCCCTACTCACTACCTGCTTCCCTACCAAGGGTGGGAATAGAGAAAAGCCAAAATGTAAACTACAGTTACATAAGCACTACTAACCCCATACTCTATTCACCAAAACATTGAATTGTTTTCTCTCATTTGTAACCCAAGATACATGACTTTGAAGTTTAATAGTTCACACCCTGTGCCATGACAGTCATGAAAACAATTTAATATTTTGGTGAGGTGCAATGCTGTTTACCATCAGAAATATGTGGTAGAAGCATTCTAAAACATCCATAGTATAAATTTAATATGTACATGTTACTGTTTTACTCTGTATAGCACTCATAGCCTTTTGGATCAGGCACTTTATAAATAAACTTTGCCTTGCCTTACTTTCTACAGGTAACCTCAACAGAAAAGATATTTAAAATTTCAAGTGGCAGCCATCTTTAGGATGTTAGTCATTAATTACAAACATGGCTATAAGAGCAGTTTTAAAAGCCATTGTTGATACCTACACAATTAATTGCACCCTTCTTAGGCCAGATAGGACTCTATCTCCTATTCGCTATTGCCAGATATTCAGTGCGGTATCCTGCAAATGGAGATCCAAACACAAAACATCTTGCAGTGGTACAGACTGATTGTAAGTTACATCTGCAATGTTTGTGCAATACTGATAGGTAACAGCACAGATAACTGTATTTAGGGTCATTATCTCTGAGACAGTATCACTGTTACATTTTCCATTGTATTTGTTACGTATATAATTCCTTGGTTCTGTTAGTTGTCCTTGTACTGTATTGTTGCATGCTTAGAAAATATTCAATAAAAGTTTAATGTGAAAAATAAAATACACTCAAGATGAATCTAAGGATGGCAGAAATACAGTGTTGATAACAAATATCGATTAATTAGTTTGTCGACTAACAAATACTGCTGCTTTAAGTAAGATAACATTTTATTTTGTTTTTGATAACTGGGCAAAAGCACTAGACAATGAAATGCTAATTTTCAATCACACCACAGGTTAGTACAGTCACAAGAACACTGGAGTAACCCTTCAGTCCTCAACCACACTACTGGCTGACAGTACGTACTGTTGGTGTCCATCATGTAGTCTCAGTAACCTTGTTATTTGCCTAGGACAGCAAACGTCTCCAAATGTAAGATGTCTTGGGTTTAAATATTTTATCTCCTTTTGAAGTAACCCTCTTCATACCTTCAGTCCACACAAATTTGTTTCATCCCCACACCACAAAGGGTCTTCCTTTAAGTAAGGATGAATCGAGAACTACAGACCAGTGAGCCTCACATCCATCGTGGGTAAGCTAATGGAGACCATCCTGAAGGAGGCTGGTGGCCCCTAGAGGCCAAAGGACTACAGGACAGCAGACAGCATGGCTTCATACGTGGCAGATCCCACGAAACCAACCTGGTCGAGTTCTATGACTGGGTAACTAGGCAACTGGACAGGGCCATGCAGTGGATGTCCTGCATCTGGACTTCAGTAAGGCATTCGACACAGTGCCACATGGAAGGCTGGGAAGGAAGTTAGTAGGCACAGTGGCGGGTGCAAAGCTGGTGAGATGGGTAGGAAACTGGCTGCAGGGAAGGCAACAGAGGGGTGGTGGTGGGTGGGGCTCTCACACCCAAGGGCAGTGATGAGCGCTGTTCCACAGGGCTCAGTGTTGGGACCAGTGTTGGTTGGGATATTCATTGCAGACATATCATGGGACATCAAGAGCAAGATCAGTCTGTTTGCTGATGATACCAAGTTAGGCGCGGTGGTGGATGACCTAGGGGATGGCAGGGGTTGCAGGATAATCTAGCAAAGCTTGAAACCTGGTCAGACACCTGGTAACTGGACTTTAATGCCAAAAAGTGCAAGGTGCTGCATTTTGGGATGAAGAACCCAAGGAGGAGTTACCAGCTAGGGGGAGTGCAGCTAGCCCAGACAGAGGAGGAGAAGGATCTGGGTGTGCTCATTACAGGGTCAATGAACAACTCGGCACAATGTAGGAAGGCAGCTGCAAAGGCCAACAAAATGCGGGTTGTATTGCAAGGGGTATATCCTCGAGGAGGTGATTCTGCCACTGTATAGGTCATTAGTTAGACCACACCTGGAGTACTCATGCGGCAGTACTGCGTCCGTGATCTGAAGAGGGACATTAAGTTACTGGAGGTGCAGCCAGAGTGACAAAGATGATCAAGGGACTGGGGACTTATCATACGAGAGGAGGTTGAAGGAGTTTAACATGTACTCACTGGAGGAGAGGAGAGACAGGGGTGACATGATTGAAACCTTTAAATACATGAAAGGAATAAACAAGACGTGTACAGAGAGGCTGTTCAAAGTAAGGGAGGGGAGGTCCACCAGGGCCATGATATGAGACTGGAGCAAGGAAGGTTCAGGAGGGAGATGAGGAGACACTTTTTACAGAGGGTGGTGGCTGGGTGGAATGCTTACCTGCTGAAGTGGTATGCAGTAGAACAGTGGACTGCTTCAAACGAGGATGGGACAGGACAAGGGAAGGGTTAATGAAGGAAGGGTGGGAGGAGGGGCTAGCTGCACATTCGAGCAGACTTGATAGACCTCTAGGCCTTTATCTGCTGGCAAATTTCGAATGTTCGTATGTTCCCTGCACAAATATTAAAAGAAACCTGTAATTTTCACTTCTCTCAGAACCGTCAGTATTATGATTTTTGCAAGATTAAAGGAAATTTTCTTCCATCTTAGGTATTCAGAGTTTATGCTTAAAGATATTGGGCTGCATTTTCAAAACTCACACTCAAGGCCACTGATTATCAGTTTGACTAGAAAAAAAAAGTACTATCCCAGCACCTGAACTGAATCTGAGCTTTTTATACCATAACAAATTCACAAAGCATGTCTTTTTCTATAAATCATCATCTATATTCCAATTTTGCTTTATTTATTTATTTGTATATTCAGCTCTCTTTCAGTCTGAATATAGGGGATACATGATGGACACAATGTGATATGGAAAATATGTTCACCCTTTAGAGTGACCTCACGCCACTCGTGACTATCTAGAGGTCACTGTGCAGAAGTGAGAATATTTTCCATATCACACGAGTGCACATCATGTATCTGATTTATACAATAGAAGTGTGTTTTCTGTTGTTTTTGTTTGATGACTATCATCACAGTGAAAATAAATCCATTTATTTTCACTGTGTGATGTCATCACATTGGTTATTCCACTGCAGTGAGAATGCATATTTTTATTCAATGAGTTATTTGCTTACCCCATTGTATAAATTTATTTATCCAATGCTTATGAGGATATTTTTGGCAGAAATCAGTGATATATTTGTTTTCTCTTGACCTACAAAGAGAATATTGATATATTCTCACTGTAGGCCCCATGAAAAAAATCCTCACTGTAGCTTTTGACTGGTGAAGCCAGCAACAAGAGCAGCTCAGTTCTAATTTCAGAACTGAAAGTTCACTCACTTGTTGACTTTCACCGACCAATTTCATTTTAGCTGAGACACAGTCAAATCACTTTTGTTTTCTCCCCTTTCCATTTAATATCCTACTCATTTCAAAATAAATAACGTTAACAAACTTATTTTGTGACACTCTTAGTGTCACAATGTATGTACCAGCACCCCAGCATTCTTTACAGGTCCCCATACCATACTGTTCACTCCACCAGCAGTCCAACTCTCCTCTACCTCCCAAATGGCACTCCAGCTCTGCTGTCCCGACAATGAAGTCACATGCCTCGGGTTACTTTAAGATACCACCCACTCTAGCTTCACTGAGGAACAGCACCAAACCACAGCTCTAGCTCACTACTAGCACCCACACATTGAATGCAGTAACACATGCAATAGCATCCTGACATTCTTCCCTAACTGCTCAGCCATCTGAAAATGATGGGAAAAAATCCTCACCAGCAGAAATAGTACAAAAGAACACCAAAACAACACGCATTGAATAAACTGAATATGTACAGAGCCAGGAAAATATTTATATTTTCACTTGTGCTGTTTGACCTTTGCCACTTGAGATAGCGTAAGGTCAAATAGCACTTGTGAAAATATCAGCAATATTCTCCTGGGGCTGGGGCATATCCTATATACATAATAAAACCTATACAGTGGAACTTGTAAGATATAGAACTTAGACTAGCAATCACTGCTAAATTCCTGAATGTGCTACCAAAATCCTGGAATTTCAAACCCTGATAATGAATTTGATTACTTAATTTACAGAGAATCAGTGGTTTGGTCATGATGCAGACACAATTCCCAGTTGTAGGTACAGTCTGCATCATATCAAATGTGCCAAATGTCTGCAAGCAATTTTCAAATATTTTAATACATTTGCAACAATTTCACACTGTATGATAAAACACTGCATATGTCATTATTGTAATACATGCACCATTTGTTGTGTGTAAATTGCTACACTTGCAAAAATAGATCATCTTTATGTGGTCTAATACATTAGTTATAGTACATTACAAGTAGCACAATTTTGCTAATATCATGCCACAAAGCTTTGAAAATCCAGCCCAGAATGCTTAGGATGGTGTACAAATAAAAATATTAAAAAAAAGAAAATCAGAAAACCTTCCTCCTACATCAAATGACAATTGATAATACAGCCAAAACCCAGTAGCACTGCAGAGTACATTGCATTGCCATGTAGACAATCTGATAGCACTTCATAAGTCAAAACCCCAGTCCTGGGTGAGGAGCTCAGTAGACATTGCAAAAGTAGTGCTGTCAAGCTCTATGGAGGAGAGAGATTCCATGGAGCTGTGGGGGAGACCTTGATGTAGAACAGTTACTCACTCTAACAGTAGATCTTTGAGAGATTCTCACATTGGACCACACCTTTGGACATGTAAGCCATCAGAGTCAGGACCACTACAAATCTTTTGCTAACTGGGGCTGTCATTATGATGTACAATGTTGGCAACTATAAAACAGGGGCAGGCCACTTGTTCCTCACTTCCTGACCAGAGACAAGCTCGGAGAGCCTCTTACCATGAAAACCCAGAGATCAAACCAGTGCCAGGCACACAAGGAGAAGCATGGGACTGAAAATATGGTATACAACATAAGGCACTTATGGACACCTCCAGATAAGGTAGTGGACAAACCTGCCAGCTTATATTTCAGAAAGGGGAAGGAGGATAGGGTGCTGTGGCCCAATGGAGGAGTTGTTTCTCTAAGATCTACTGTTATGGTGAGCAACTGTTCTATCTTCATTAAGGTCATCTCCTCCATTGGGTCACACCTTTGGAATGATTTCCAACAGTACAAAGTATCCAGAGAGGATGGAAAAGTCTGATATGAAATCAGGACAGAAGGCCCTGCAGAACAACAAGGCCAAATCCAGAACATCTTCATGAGATGATGTCTAGACTGTAGTGCTTTGTGAAAGTATATACAGTGATCCATGGCAGCAGCACAAATGTCAGCTGTAGAAACATTCTGAAAACAGGCAACAGAAGTGGCCATATCATGTGTTGAGTGGCCTTGCACAGCACCAGGAGGTTCCTTGCCATACTTCCTGTAACAAAATCAATGCAGCGAGACATCCAGTTTGACAGGCGTTACTTAGTGACAGTTATGCCTCTCTCCCATAGATGAATAAGACAAAAAGCTTGAGAGGACTTTCAGCTGTCCTTAGTAAAATCTAGACAGAAATATAGCATATGGAGCAATGCCTCACATTTATTAGCACGCTCAGGATAATACACTGGTAGGTTCATGGTCTGATTCAGCATGAAGTCACAAACCGCTCTGGGTAAAAACAAAGATTAGTACACAAGGTGACCCTGTGCTTGTGAATAATCAGGTGAGGGAGCTCATGCGTGAGTACCTGAAGTTCAGAAATCCTTTGAGCAGAAGTTATAGCAACCAAAAGAACCTTCCAAGAAAGCAAGCACATCTCGAAGTTGTTATGGCTCAAATGGAGCCAAAGTAAATTTCTCAAGAATTAAATTAAGGTTCCATGGCAGAACTGGTTTATGAATCAGGAGATGCATGTGCAAAATACCTTAAGGATGGTGGGGACACTTTTTGTTGTGCCACTGTGCGTCCATCAGTAGGGTAGCCAAGTGCACTCTAATGGATGAATACCGTAGATCAGAATCTGATAAAACAGAAGGTAGGCCAGTACAGTATTGCTAGGACATATGAACAGGAACTCTTAATGGGAAGCACCCCAGTGGAGAAATACTTCCATTTTAGCAAATAGGTGTGCTCATGCAAGGCTTTCTAGCCACCAGTAAGAAATCAGCCACCTGGGGAGATAACCCCCAAAATGTAACGATGAGAGCCATGCATGCAAATGTAGGGACTGCAGGTCTGATGGACTAGGGATTCCCTGTCTGTGAAAGAAGACCCAGACGCAGGGGTAACTTAACAGAAGGTTCTACTTCCTGATGTTCTAGCAGGGAAACCATATCTGGCAAGGTCAGAAGGGGCTACTAGTGTCAGGGTGGCCTGTTCTGCCTAAAGCTTGATTAGAACCCTCTGAATAAGATGGATTGGAGGGAATGTATACAAGAACCCCCTTATAAGCAGATGGACAACACATATCACCCAAAAACACCAGGACCTGGAGCCAATGAGTGAATATGCAGCAGTTTTTGCATTATATGGGATGTAAAAGGTCCAACGCTGGATGACCCCACCTTGTTAAGAGGTCATTTAGCACAGAGGTTAGCAGTTCCCACTATGAACCTGTGACTGTGACTGACTAGCCCTGTCTGCTAAGATGTTTTGGGCTCCTGGAAAAAACATGGCTGTCAACTGAAGGCCATGAGACAGTGCTCAGTGCCATACTCTTATTGCTTTCCTGCATATGGGGTAAGAGTGAGTGGTCCCTTGCTGGTTGATCTAGTGCATCACAGCAATGTTGTCTGTCCTTATCAACAGGGGCCTGGATTGAGGTATTCGCAAAGGCCTGAGACCAAGAACAAGAGCACTCACCTCCAGAACACTGATGTGGAAATCTGATTCTAGGTTGGTCCACAACCCCTGGGTCTGGAATTCTAGTCCAGAAGCATCTATTGTGAGGATCTGCACCAGTACTGGGGAAAATTACATGGATAGGACTCTAGGACATACTGTAGGGTAGGACCCTGTCAGACTGGAAGTCTGTTGCAACAACATTGAAAACTCTACTATCCTGTGTTTTCACCTTAGCTCAACCAGGTTGGCCTCCTGTAGAGCCCCCACCACCTTCTCTCTTGTTATCTTCGTCCTCTGTGTTTTCTATTTTCCCATTCTATGTCCCTCCAGGAGTGCAAGGAAGAGAAAGATGATACTGGAACACTCCGCCCCCAAAGCGCTTTAATGTAAGAATGCAGGTATTACGCACACTGACAACATGCACGCATCATGCAGTTTTCTGATCCCAAAGCTGAACACACAATGGGGAATATAAAGAGAATAAATAAATAGGGGATATGTGATGGGGGCCATGGGATAAACAATTTATTTTTCATAGTGCCCGGTGACCTCGGGTAACCTCCCGAATGGCAGAGTGTAGAAGAGCCATGAGTAATTTACCCGAGGTCACAGGGGGATGAGTGAAAATAAATCATTTATCCCACAGCCCCCATCGCATGTCCAATTATGCAATAGGGAGGTATTTTTGGTTTAGTTTTTTTTTTTTTCCTTTCGCTTGGCTTTTTTTTTTCTTTTTTTGTAATAAAATGGGTGTGACAAGCTGGCCTATGGAATATGGAAAGGCAACACGCTGTGTTTCAGGTTCACAGAACAAAATGCACTTTTATTGCTTCAAATGTGAGTTGTCATTCGAGAAAATCATAATCAGTCAGTTCAACTTCCCAGCCTGGTCAGGTAACATAACAGTTAACATAAAACAGTTCTTTCAGGCTGACTTGACAAAGGACTCTTTGCACCACCTATGTGGGCCAGCAGTTTGTTCAAGATACAATCTTAAATGAAGCACAGTTTCCCTTTAGCCTTATCTTCAGGCAGTTCTCAGTAGTGTATTCTACTCACTGTTATTGGCCCAGCTGGCTAAACTAGTCCTTTCCCTCAGGATCCTCTGCTCCAGGCATGGTCTGGATGGTTCTCAGGAGCAGACTTCAGCTGTTTTTCCCCAAAGACTCTCTCATGACCTAAACATTCTCTTTGGTTCAAACCACATGAAGTCTTGCTGTATTCTGCCTTTTGCAGTTAGCCCCAGCACTCAAACTGCCCCAGAGAAGAGGGTTACTTTTCTATGCAGAGCATAAAACGTTGAGCTCGAGCTCTGTTCAAACCTCTGTCTGCAGCACTCAGGAAGCACAACCATCAGATTCTTTACTCCACCTAACTGAACGGTCACTCTGGAGATTTCTCCTTTGCTCACAGTTCGAAAGTCGGTTAAAGTACTTGGTTTTACTGGTTTTTTTTTTTCGCAAGTTTCGATTCAGATCTCTGTCTGTGGTACAGTAAGTACTAGGTAGTGAACTAGACATAGTAAACTTGTGGAAATTGTAAAATTGATTTTTCAACCGTTCGGCTGAACCGCTGTTTAGTGAATTACATATTCTGTCTTTGTTTCTAAACTTAGAGTGTGGCTACCGTGTATTTATCGGTTTAAAAAAACAAACAAATTTTCTTGTGTTTTTCCCAATACCTGTGACACGATTAGAAACCAATAAGGTGTCTTACCTGGTTGCTTGCCATAAAAGGGTAAGTTTGAGGTTAGATGACTATGTCTGAGAAACCCAAAAGAAAAACCAGGTCCACTGGGTTTCAACACTACAGTGTGTGTGTGGAGGTCTTGTTAAGGCTAATCCCCACACCACCTGTGCTTATTGTCTGGTGTTTGACCACCTCGATTCAGACTGCCAAATCTGTAAAATGTCCTTAAGTCTACCCTGGAAAAAGATTAGGTAGACTTGGGGATAAGGAAGTCGTGAAGTCCGCTGACCGGATGGTCAGTCCGGTTTGGTTCTGACCGAACCTGAGGGAGTGCCCTCTGACCGGGCGATACTTTTTCCGGCAAGAGGAGAGCTGATCCTGAGGGATCGGTTCCTACAGAAAGACAAAGAAAAGAAAGATCATTCGGTTCTGATCCAGAGACCCATTTTCCAACTGCCGAAGAGACTGCCAAAGCGATAGGATTGTAGAATTATTCGCCCGGTTTTGTCTGATCCGGCGCCTTCTAGCAGGCGCTCGGCTCAGTTAGTTCCTCCGGTTCAAGGCTATGCCTCTGAAGATTTTATGAACGGATTTGGAGGGGATGAAGATTATGACGATGATGATGACGATGATGATGGTGTGGAAGGTCTGGATGAGCACATTGAACCGACATCTCCCAGACAGGCCTTCTGGTGTTTCCCATCCTAGGCTTTCTGGGTCCCTTTCCACTACATGTTTTACAGGAAAGTGGCAGAAACCCTCCAGCTCCCTGTGGAGGAAGCCATGGAGGAACAAGAGGAACCTGATTATGTGGAGATGAAGGACATCCCAGAGTCCAAGAGACTGTCTATTCCCTTCATAAGTCTTTTGGAAACAGACACAAAAGATTTAAAAACTCCAAATTCTGTACCTCCTGTCAACAGAAGGATGGACAAGAGGTACACCTTATCAGGTTCAGGTACAGAGTACTTGTATCAACAATGCAGCCATGTTGGGTTGTGCAGGCTGCAGCCCGTGATAAGGCTAATATACCCTTGGCTTCACACCCCCAGATAAAGACTCTAGGAAGCTGGATGCCATGGCAAAGAAACAGTACATGGCATATACCTTGGGACTCAGGCAGGCTAATTATATGGTCTATGCAGCCAGGTACCAGAAGTCCAGGTGGGACACTGTACTGGCACTGGCTAAGCAGGCCTCCCCAGCTAGCCTTGGAGCTGGAGAGGGTGGCTGCTGATGGGATTGAGGCATCTAAGGTACAGTTCCATGCTGCTGAGGACTCCAATGATGTGTCATCTAGAGTCATGGCTACATCTGTGGCTCTTCAGAGAATGGCTTGGCTCAGATGTTCTAGTCTCTCACAGGACACCCAGGCTAAGGCCATGGATTTCCCTGTGGTGGGTAATTCTCTGTTTGGGAGCAGACAGAGAGTACATGAAAAAGATGGATCAGTATAGGACCACCTATAGGAGTGCATAGGCCAGGAAGGCAGGCAACTCCTCAAAGGCAGCAAGCTAGGGGCAGGGCTTTCATAGGCCTTTCTACCAAGCACAGGCCTGTTCTTTTCCTCAGAGGGTTCTTCAGAGGGAGGCAGAAGGGGATGAGCAGGGCTGCATCCACCCCTCAATCTAGGGCTCCTGCCAAGCAGACACCCTGATGTGTCAGCCCGGTCGACTCCCCATTCCTGCAGGAGGCAGGCTGGCTTACTTCATCCAGGACAGGATGTCGATTACCTCAGACAAGTGGGTCCTGGAGGTGGTAAGCCAGGGGCTAGTTCTCAGCTTCAAGAAATTTCCAAAGCTGAGGGCCAGATCTTTTCCACCTGCAAGCATCTCGAAACCATTACCTTAGAGGCAGAGGTTTCATCTCTACTGGCTCTAAGGCTGTAGATAGAGTTCCTACATTGCACAGGGGCAAAGGTCTGCACTCCTGGTACTTCCTTACCCCAAAAAGACAGGGGTAGCAACCCATCCTAGACTTAAGATACCTGAACAAACATCTTTTAAAACCAAAATTCAAAATGGTGACTCCGGAATTATCCTTCCCTCTCTAAGGCCAGGGGACTGGCTAGCCTCCTTGGACTTGAAAGATGCCTACTTTCACATTCCATCAGATGCTCCCACAGAAAGTACCTCAGGTTCAAATTGCCTTCAGGCCATTATCAGTTCAAAGCTATGCCCTTCAGCCTGACATCGGTTCCAAGGGTATTCACAAAATGCCTAGCAGTAGAAGTGGCCTTTTAGAAGGAAGAATATTTCCATTTTCCATACTTGGATGACTGGCTCATTGTGGGTCAGTTCCTGACCAAGTCAAGTCATACGTGCTATTGACTCGGCAAGTGCTCACTTCCTAGGATTCCTTCTCTATCTTCCCAAGTCAGTTCTCGAGCCTGTACAGCTCCTTACCTTTATAGGTGCAGAGTTGGATACAGTCAAAGCAAGAGATTTTCTTCACCTGGAAAGGGCAAGGGTGATTGTAGAACTGGCTTCTTCATTCCACCTTCTTGTCTCTCGGCCAGCAACGCACTTCCTTCAGCTTCTGGGCCACATGGCAGCTTCTGCAGCAGTGGTCCAAGGGCCAATTTCAGATGAGAGACATTCAGTTTCACCCGAGGGCCTTTTGGTCTCAGAAGAAGATTCTCTAACCAAACTAGTTCCAGTGACTCAGACTCTGATCCAGGCTCTCCAATGGTGGCAGGATCAGGGCAACCTCAGACAAGGAGTCCCATTCATCACTCAGTCTCACTCTGTGGTTCTAACCACGGATGCTTCTCTATTGGGGTGGGGAGCCCAACTGGGGGCTCTCACTTCCCAGGGCTGTGGTCCCCTCAGGAATCCCTTCTTCATATCAATCTCTTGGAACTCAGGGCAGTCTTTCTGGCCTTGCAAGCTTTCTCTCAATCAGTGCAGAACAAGGTGGTTCAGGTTAGGACAGACAACACCACCACCATGTGGTACATCAACAAGCAGGGAGGCACTCGGCCCATGGCCTTGTGCATGGAAGCCATGAATTGTGGTCCCTGGCTTATTCTCTGTAGACCTCTCTGATAGCAGTACACCTTCCAGGGAAGGACAATGTGCTAGCAGATGCATTGAGAACAGGATCTCTCAGGGCCATCACGAATGGTCCCTGGACCCTCTAGTGTTGATAGTGATTTTCCTAGGTGGAGCACTCCAGAGATAGATCTCTTTGCAGCACCAGACAATCACCAACTTCCTCTGTTTTGTTGCAGACCCCAGTCTTGGGCTCAGTCCCTCTGGATGCTCCGATTTTGAACTGGGAGGAAATTTCTATATGCCTTTCCTCTACTGTTCAAGGTTCTGGTCAAGATAAGGTCACAACCCTGCAAGTGATTCTGATTGCTCCAGACTGGGCCAGGCAGCCTTAGTACACCCTGTTGCTGTCCCTAGCAGTCCATCTTCCCTGTCTCTTCCAGGAATTACAACCTGTTAACCTCATCTCAGGGAGGATTTGGTATCCCAGTCTTCGGTCTTTCAATCTCAAGGCATGGCTCTTGAAGAGTTAGAATATGCAGATTTGCATCTGTCCCAAGGGGTTCTGGATATTCTCAAAAGCCGGCCACCAGAAAACTTATAACTTCAAATGGAAAGATTCAGCATTTGGTGTTCCAAGAAGCATATATCCCCAGACACTGCTGAATTGTCTTCAGTTCTGGAGTATATGGTTCATCTTAATGGCCTAGGCCTCAGACCAGCTACTCTCAAAGTACATTTGTCAGCTGTTTCTGCTTTTCTGTCAGTGAGAAAGCCTTCCTCACCATCATATCACCCTGTATTCTGTAAATTTTTCAAGGGATTGCTTCATACAATCCCTCTTTGAGGATCCTACCCTGCTTGGGATCTTAATGTTTGCATTGCTCAGCTTATGCAACCCCTTTTGAGCCTTTGTCTTCAAGCAGAACTTAAGTACTTGACTTGTAAAACTGTGTTCCTGGTAGCAATTACCTCTGCCAGACATATCAGTGAATTGCAAGCTCTGTCAGTGGAGCCTGATTTTATCTCATTCCATAGAAATAAGGTGGTCCTTAGAACTAACTGAGATTTTTACCTAAAGTGGTTTCAGATTTTCATCTGAACCAATCTATGTCTCTCCCTGTGTTCTTCACTGATCATTCTTCTTCAGGAGAAAGAAGTTTAAACAGTTTGGATGTTAAAAGGCCCTTAGTTACTACATTGAGTGTACTAAGGCTCACAGGTTGACTCCCTCCAGTTGTTTCTCACTTATGGGGAAGTGGGGAAGGGCAAACCTGCTACTATGAGAACTATTGCCAATTGGTTGTCTCTTGTATTCCAATTCTGCTATGAGAAGCTAGGCAAAATACCTCCCTCAGGTCTGAGGGCTCATTCGACTAGAGGTACAGCTGCTTCCTGGCTGTGGCCAGGATATTCCTTTGCTAGAGATATGTAAAGCAGCCACCTGGAAAACAGTCCATACATTTACCAAACATTACTCCATGGACATCCAGGCTAGGAGTGATGCTCTGTTTAGTACAGCAGTACTGCAGAGCCTATTTCCAAGGTAGGTTTGATTCCCTCCTCCATGGAGGTACTGCTTAGTAGTTTGCAATAGTCAGAATACAGCAAGACTTCATGTGGTTTGAAGAAAAATTACTCACCTTAGTAATTATGTTTCTTCTAATGGAGTCTTGCTGTATTCAGACCTCCCTCCCTCTCAGAACCTGTGTTTGGGAAGTGGACTGGCAGGTGCAGTGTTGCACCCCAGGGTGCATTTGGGCACTCCCTCCTTTTAGAGAGGAGGAGTGAGTTATATTATTAATTTAACAGTCTTAAGTTGTTCACTACCTGGTTTTGATTTTGGATTTCTTGACCAGAGTCTTTTGGGGATCCAAAATATTTGGCTGAATTGTTAGTAAAAATTTTACAATTTCCACATAGCAGTTAATTAGTATTAGCTTGTAAGAATCTGATGGTTGTGCTTCTAAGTGCAGCAGACAGAGGTCTGAACAGAGCTCAAGCTCAATGTTCTATGCTCTGCGTAGAAAATTAACCCTCTTCTCTCTGGGGCAGTTTGAGTGCTGGAGCTAACTGCAATAGTCAGAATACAGTAAGACTCCATTAGAAGAAATATAATTACTAAGGTGAGTAATTTTTTCTTTTCAGCTCTGGTTTCTCTCTCACAGGGCAGCAGTTACCAGCTTCTCTCTCCTTGCTGAATTCCTCTGCCCTTTTGCAGTCTCTCTGTAATTGGCCACACCTGTGGAGGCATCCTCTCCCTTTGCCTGTTGCAATCTCTACATTTCCTCAGTCTCAACCAAGGGTCAACCTTGTTCCCCGGTGTTGTGTTTACCCAGTCACATACCACCCCTTTGTGCAAAGGCACACTTGGTCGGCCCCTGACCACTCCCCTCTCGGGACAGAAAGTCCACGCTCTGTTCTGGGTCCCGCCCAGTGGTGCACTGTGAAGGAAAATGGCTGGAGGGCCAAGTACCACCTGGTGATATGAGGGTTGTCCCCAGGAGGAAGGAGCAAACATCTAAAACTGGATTACCAACTCTCCTAGTTGCTGTTTCTGTTTGTGAGACAGCTGCTCTCCCACTGGGACTTGTATCCCCAGATTGTCATCTGGCACTTGCAGTCCCAGATCCACCATGTCTGGTTCAGGAAATCAATAGGCTATCCCTCTGGTTCCACAATTTCAGCAAATTGACATGGTAGATCTGCGTCTCTTTTCACCTCTCTGGCTGGCAAACTTCATAGTCAAGTGGGCCCACCTCCGGGTCACTTCATAAGGCCTATTCCATTTGGCTAGAATCTTATTCTGGCTGCTTGGCACACCACTAGTACATGGTCCCTGGTTTATATTCCCTCAACTGGGCTCCCTGATTATAGTAGTACTCTTGTCTTTGAGCCTTCACCAGATTCTCTCCGGCAAATTTCCCCACCGAGCTAATCTTTCCCTCAATTGCAGGACATATTGCACCGTATTTTCAGTCTTGGGTAGGGTTTCTCCCACATCTCCTTTACTACATCAAGAACACCTCATGGGCGGTGCCCATGGAGGAGTTCAAAAGGAGCAAACCCTGTAGAAGCTTGAGGGACCTCCTGCATTGAACATCAGTAAGGAAAGAACTTGTCCCAGTCCCTGATCTCAGTGGTTATGAACTTTCAAAGCATCATTTTAAGTGTTTTGTTGAATCGCTCCACGAGGCCGTCCATCTGGGGATAGTAGATCGAGGTCCTTATGGAGCCAGTTCCCAATAAAGTACAAACCTCCTGAGTCAGGTGGGACATGAAGTTAGTTCCCTGGTCCATCAACATTTCCTTCGGTATTCCCATATGACTAAAACCTTTAATAGCTCTCCAGCTACAATTTTGGCTGAAATGCTTCATAATGGGATGGCCTCGGGATATCGAGTAGCAGAGTCTACAATCACCAGAATGTATTGGTACCCCCCTGCACTCTTTTCCAGGGTCCCACTATATCAACCCAATCTTGTCAAAAGGTGCTCTCTATAACAGGTAAGGGTACTAAAGGGGCCCTTGGATTGTTCTTTGGAGCTACTAACTGGCACTCAGGACAAGATGCACAATAATCTTTAACATGTTCTGTCCAAAATAGGTCGGCACCTCATAGCCATCTGCTCTTTGATATGAAATCCACATACGATGTGTCAGGATAAAAGCCTTTTATTTCCAAAATAGGCAGCAAACATACAAGATGTGAGCTCGATACACCTTGCTCCTTCCACGGAACCAAATGTTTTCACATCACAACTATGCTTTCTCAAGGCTGTGGCAATAAGGGATAGCACACCTTATATACTTAATTAAAGGTGAGGTTTAAAGGTAATGTTATATTCCATAAGTAAATTTATCCATATTAACAAATTGCCACAAAGCAGGTTTTGAATAATCGTATCCAATACTAAAAGACCATACCTAAATATAAATACAAAATACAAATAAAATGTATATTACCAAAAAAAATCACAAAATATTGTTAAAAATCGGCAGAAACAGGAGCATACTACTATATCTCATAATCTATATGATACATCTGAAAGGTATATAATTTGTTCCACAAAACGGTAACAATCTATGAATAATCTATAAAAGGGGAAAGTTGAAAAAATCATTTAAACCGGGAGCAATGTATGATTTCAAAACATATTGCCAATAAGTTTCTCTTTGTCATAATTTTAAATCTAAATCTCCCCTCTAGGACCTATAATGACTTTCTCAATAATTTGAAAGTTAAAATGATGTTGTTCTCCCTAGAATTAACATGTTGGGAAAGAGCACTAACACCATTAGCATATGCAATACTTCTATCATGCTGTCCTATCCTTTCTTTTAGTTTTGGGTTGTTTTACCCACATAGAAACCAGTACATTTATTGCAGCATGCCAAATATACCACATTCAAAGTATTGCAATTTGCAAAAGTCACAATTTTATATTGTTCCCCGTAACTGGTTGTTTAAACAGGTCACCAGTTTTTATAAATTTACAAAAATGACAATTTCCACATCGGAAGGTTCCATTAGGCAAAGCACTTATTTTATTCACATTTTGTGTCTCCCCACTATAATAACTATGTACCAATTGATCCGTAAATTATGGCCCCTTTTATATACAATTTTTGGGAGTTAACCAAATCTTTAAACTTATGATCCACTGATAATATATGCCAATGTTTTTTAATAATGTGAATAAATAAATGTGCTTTGGACTAAAAGTGGTAATAAATTTTGGAGCATAATTTTATGTACAATTATCTTCTCTCTTGTTGATCTTGAACATGTATTTTAATATTCCACTTATGTTCAGCTTTTGTACGTCCCTCTTGTATACATTTCATATTATAACCATGTTGTAAAAATCTTTTGTTAACTCCTCAGCACCTTTTCATAATCCCCTTCATGAGAACAATTACGCTTATATCGCAAAAACTGTCCAACAGGTATATTTTTCTGTAACATGTTTAGGGTGACAGCTCTGAAAATGCAGTATACTATTTCTGTCAGTACTTTTTCTAAACAGCTTTGTACTAATATCCCCATGGTTTTCTTTTTTACAATTAAATCCAAAACTGATCTGATCAAGATCCACTTTTAGTTCAAATTTTAGGTTGCAATTCGATTTTTCTAAATATGCTTTAAACAATCCGAATTCTCCTACAGAACCTTTCCAGATGAAGAACAAATAGTCTATGTAACGTTTATAAAAATCAATTTTGTCCAAAAAGGATTCTTATCACCAAAATGAATTTTCTTCCCATTTTGATAGATATATGATCGCATAGTTGGGGGCCATGGCTGGCCCTATAGCTGTCCTTTTTCTGCAAAAACATCTTCCCATCAAAATGAAAGTGTTACAAGTAAGAACCTTTTCCGTCAGCATAATAAGAAATTCCACAAATACATGTGAATGTGAGGTCTTTCATACAAACTCTCTCAAACTTTCCAACCCTTCATTATGTGGAATATTCGTATATAGGAACAAACATCCAAAGTTGTAAAACTCTATTGTGGACTCATATCAATATCTGCAAGAAGATCCATAAATTGTACTGTATCCTTTAAATATGACCGGTGTTTTGTGCAATAGGTTTAATAAAGTAATCCACAAAATGTGCAATATTATCAGTCAGAGATCCAATGCTGGCCACTATCGGTCTATATGACGGATTCTTTAAACATTTATGAATTTTAGGAGTCCATATAAAACAGATTTTATTGGATGTTTTATGGATAAAAATTCATATGTATCATGACTATTTAAACCTTCCAATAATGCTTCATACAGAATATTATCAATCTCTCGTTTAAACTTGTTCACAGGATCACAAGACAGACTTTCATAAAAATCTATATTTTTAAGTTGATGTAACATTCCAATTCATATTCTTTGGTGTTTATAACTACCACAGATCCTCCTTATCAGCCGGCTTTATAGTAATCATTTTATTATTTTTAAAGCATGAATAGCTGCATTTTCTTCCATTGTGCAATTATAATATCTCGATGTTGGTAACAATAAATTTTCTAAATCCTGAATACATGCTTTTCAAACACCGTGACTGCAGTGTTTTGTGGAGGAAAAATGTGGATCTATTTTTAAAGTTAGGAACAGTATCAAAAGATCTGCTGTCTCTCTACTTTTTCCAGCACATTGCATTCCCGATTCTCTTCATAAAAGAATGCTTTCAAATTCAATTTTCGAGTGAATTTATAAAAGTCCACAACTGTTTCAAATTTATTCAAGCTAGATGTTGGAACAAGCGAAGTCCCTTTTCCAAAACTTTTAATTCGATTCAGTCAAAACATGGTCAGAAATGTTAATCACCACTTTTTCTTCATCATCTAATAATTTCATTTGTATCTGTGGTGAGGACCCTCTCCCGTCGCTGATACATTCTCCTGCCTCCGCCATTTCCTGTCATTCTTCCTCCCCTCCCTCGTGTACCCCATGTACTGTTCTTCTTGAAACCTGGCAAATCTTGGGCTGCATCTCAACTGTCTCTCCAAAGCCTCCTGTATAGGTGCAGACCTTGATCGGCTGTATGAAGGGTACACCTGGGAATGGGGGTGGGGGTGTGGGTGCAAGGTGGAGGTTTTGTTCATGTCTCCCAATCCACACTGGAAACTGTTTTTAGAGTTAAGTTTTCTTGTTGTGCCCTGTACGCTTCTTGATTTGGAGGGACACTCTCTTGACTATAATCCAAAAAGGATTTGTCACTTCAAATTCAGATCCACTAGTATAAACATCCGAATGTGATGATTTATCATTTACAAATGTAGTTTGCTTCTTTAATATGGATTTTACCGGCTTCATAATTTTATTCCACTCAAAATTCTTCCACATTCATAATCTCGTCTCATTCAAACTTACTGATCTTCACTTTCTCAATTCTATTATCTTTTTTTTTTTTTAATTACGTCTTCCAATTTTCTGATATTGAAGGTACTCCACATGATCAGAAAAAGAAAGTACCACCTTTTCCTTTCAATTAATTCTAATTTGATTTCATGTTCCACCGTTTCTGCATCCTTTAAAATATATTCAATAAGCCCAGCTATAGATTTTAAAAGATGTTGTTGCCAACCCGTAATAAATTACTCTATCACCACCAAATGCTGGCTTAATTGTCCAACGTAAACCCGTGGTGTTCTATTAACAGATAGATACGCTGTTAATGATACTGTCCGTCAATAAAGGTGGCGTGCTTTTAAGGCTATTTTTGCAACAAGAAGAAATCTTTTTTATATCAATTGTAGTATCTTGTTCTTCTATAACATCTTGCTGACTGTAACAAATAATTATCATTTCATTTTTGTAAAAAGGATTACGGCATCTTTTTGGGCAAATAATGACTCAAACATACTAGACAAAACCAGTTGGGGAAGGGCAGTGTTGCTGACTCCTAGTACATTGTCATCCAACATCTTTATACTGATAAAACTTATCATCACTTATGACTTGTAATTTGTAATTTTAAATTGCAACAACAAGTCCACAGACAGATCAGCGGAGCATGTCAGTTTCATATAATAATCACACAAGCTTGTACATAGCGGCTACAAACACCACAGAAATGGGGCTAAGACCAAATCAAAGGATACTCATGAACTGTCCAAAATAGGTCGGCACCTCATAGCCATCTGCTCTTTGATACGAAATCCACATATGATGTGTCAGGATAAAGCCTTTATTTCCAAAATAGGCAAAAATACTCAGCAAACATACAAGATGTAAACTCGATACACCTTGCCCCTCCCATGGAACCAAACGTTTCGCATCACATCTATGCTTTCTCAAGGCTGTGGCAATAAGGATAACACACCTTATATACCTTAATTAAAGGTGAGGTTTAAAGGTAACGTTATATTCCCATAAGTAATTCATCCCATATTAACAAATTGCCACAACACAGGTTTTGAATAATCGTATCCAATACTAAAAGACCATACCTAAATATAAATACAAAATACAAATAAAATGTATATTACCCAAAAAAAAAAAAAAAAAAAAAAATCACAAAATATTGTTAAAAATGGCAGAAACAGGAGCATACTACTACAACTCATAATCTATATGATACATCTGAAAGGTATATAATTTGTTCCCACAAAACAGTAACAATCTATGAATAATCTATAAAACGGGAAGTTAAAAAAATCATTTAAACCGGAGCAATGCACGATTTCAAAACATATTGCCAATAAGTTTCTCTTTGTCGTAATTTTAAATCTAAATCTCCCTCTAGGACCTATAATGACTTTCACAATAATTTGAAAGTTAAAATGATGTTCAAGAAGTATCAAGCTCACATCTTGTATGTTTGCTGACTATTTTGCCTATTTTGGAAATAAAAGGCTTTTATCCTGACACATCGTATGTGATTTCATATCAAAGAGCAGATGGCTATGAGGTGTCGACCTGTTTTGTACAGTTCTATGAGTATCCTTTGGATTTGGTCTTGGACCCATTTCTGTGGTGTTTGTAGCCTATGTATGCTTGTATCTTTAACATGTTGATAGATGCCGGCCAAAAGAACTGGGGTGATAGTCAGGCTAGTGTATTCTCTACCCCACAGTGCCCAGCCACTGAATAGAGTGGGTGAGGCATAGTAATTCCCCTGCAAGACTCGAGGGACTAGCAACTGATGCTGGGTATTCCCTGTTTGGACCTCTTTACTGACTTGATACAGGATACCTCCTTGCAACTCAAAATGAGGATAGCGCATGCCCGATCCTCATCTACCACCTCCCTTCCCAGACAACCAACTGGGTGTATACCCGGCTGAGTATGCAGTCAGCCTTTTGTTCTTTGGCAATGTTCTTTGGCTGTGGACATGGCCTACCTAGACTTTAGCAAGGCATTTGACACAGTCCCACAAAGATTAATAAATATGTTAGCCAGCCTGAGAGTGGGTCCCAAGATACAGCCTGAGTAAAGAATTGGCTGGAGAATAGGACACAGAGAGTAATAGTAAATGGAGTCCACTCTGAAGAAAGGGTGGTTACTAGTGGGGTACCTCAGGGTTCAGTATTAGGACTGGTCCTCTTCAATGTCTTTATAAAGCGACATTGCAGGAGGACTGGAAGGAAAAGTACTGTATGTCTCTTTGCAGATAACACAAAGATCTGCAACAGAGTTGATGCACAAGGTGGGGTGGAAAGGATGAGAAGGGACTTGGCAAGGTTAGAGGAATGGTCAAATGTATGGCAGCTTAGATTCAATGCTAAGAAGTGCAAGGTAATGCACCTGGGAAACAAAAACCCAGGGAAGAGTACACAATGGGGGTGAGATACTAACAACAACAAAAATGGAAAGGGGCCTGGGGTAGTATCATATCAGATGACCTAAAGGTGGGCAAGCAATGTGAGAGGGCAGCAAGGAGGGTGGGGGATACTGGGATGCATAGGAGAGGCATCACCAGTAGAAAACAGGAAGTTATCCCTCTGTACAGATAGCTGGTCAGACCCCATCTGGAGTACTGTGTGCAGTTCTGGAGACCCAATCTCCACAAAGACATAGACAGGATGGAAGCTGTCCAGAGGAGGGCAACTAAATGGTGCAGGGTCTGCACCGCAGACATATGAAGAGAGACTAAAGAAGCTTAATATGTATAGCCTCGAGGAAAGGAGGGAGAGGGGGACATGAAGAAACTTTCAAGTACCTCAAGGAATCAACAAAGTTCAAGAGGGTAGCATCTTTCAAAAAGAGAGTGTGCAAGAACAAGGGGCACAATTTGAAGATAGAGGGGGCAGCTCAGAGGTAATGTAAGGAAGTACTTTTCACAGAGAGGGTTGTGGATGCATGGAACGGCCTTCCAGAGGAGGTTGGAGTCAAAAACAGTGGTGGAATTCAAGCATGCATGGGACAGTCATAAGGCCATTCTAGGGGTGGGGTAGAAAGAAGTAGGCTGCTGGGTAACTAGGATCTGCAGCTTATCCAGTAGGTAGGGAAATGGGCAGACTGGGTGGGCCAAGCAGTCCTTATCTGCCGTCAAATTCTATGTTTCCATGTAATGTCCAGGCAGTGCTTGAATACATCTTGCTCTGATAAGGATGGCCCTCCAGAACTTTGGTTAAGTGGATCAGTGTTTGGGTCGTGCTGTGGGTCTGGACCCACTTTTGCCTTTAAGTCACCTCCCTGCTGTGCATCTGCCCTTTGAGACCCTTTTCATTGCTGCCCTCACGTTCTTGCTTAGATTTACGGGTTCTGGTCTGGGCATTAAAAGCCCTGGGTCCGGAAAGGAAAACTTCCTCCCGCTGCAGGTGGCTGGCCTCCCCTTTCCTGACCCGAGACCGGTAGTTATCAAAGATAAGTCTGCTTTCCTTAAGTCATCAAACCATTTCCAATCTCTCCCCAGTAACAATGGATAGGGTAACCCGGGCAACCCCCACTTTTATAGTCTCTGTTTGGCCCCCAGAGTAAGTGTAACCATAGCACCAGGGTAAGCCTTTACATCCCCATGCATACATCAGATAGGGATGGGGTTCTAGTCCAACCAGCATCGGGGTTCACCAGGGCTGCCCTGACTAGGGTCTAGCAGCTTCCTGAGTCTGCTAGAGCCTCCATCTCTATCCCTTCTACCTTGACAGGGATCACAAAATCTTGGGATTCAGGGCCCCACCCCACTGTACAATGAATACCCATCTGTAAACGTGAAATCTATGCAGGTACAGTCCATGTGAGGGCAGTTCTTCGAAGTGCCCCTCTGTCCACATGAGAAACATACCCTGTATCTTGGCTATGGGGTGAGCCTTCAGGCTTATGCAGCAGGCCCTCTAGAAATGTCTCCCTGGGCTGTTGGGTTGTCACCTTTCCTCAGAATCTGACCCTTATTTGGCCCATAACCCCCTACATGCCCCAGGTCCTTCATATTTCCAGACAATATTCCTTCAGTCTGGCTCCCAGGATGATTCATCTTCTTCCCAGGTGGCCTTGTAAACTGGATCATGGGCGGGAGGAGAGTTCAGCATCCAACACTTGTTCTGAGATCTGTATGGCCTCCGCTAGCTTGGTGATCTTCTGTTTGTGGACCCAGCTCTGAACTCCCAGGGATAGAATGTTCAGAAATTGTTTCAAGATGATTAACTCTGCCACCTCTGGGCCACTGCATCCTTCGAGGGGTTTAGCCCTCGCCAACACAGGTCCTGCAGTTGTCCCACTGCTCTAGGTCATGCATCTGCTGCAAATCTGAAGCTCTGGAACCTCCATCAGTAACTTTCTGCTTTGATGCCTAGGTGATCTAGGATTGCTGCTTTCACCTCTGTGTACTCCCAGCTGTAGTACTGTCCATAGCTCAATAGGCTGCTTGGGCTTCCCCAGTCAGACAGGGGGCAAGGAAGGACAGCCCACTGGCATCTGGGCCATCCAGTAGCTTCCACCACTGCCTCAAACATTACCAGGAATGCCTCGGGATCATCCTCAGACATCATTTTGGTCAGCATGACATTCATCCTAGGAACCTCTGGCCCCACGATAGCCGGACCAGCTCTCACCAGTAGGATCTCGTTGTGGTTGTTGCACCTGGGACTGCAGGAGCTGCTGTTGTTGCTTCAGCTGTATAAGAAACTGCTGTTGTGCCTCCTGTTGCTGCTGAACCAGCCGGGTGAGAACCTGTTGCTGCCGAGCCTGTTGCACCTGCTGCTGCACCTCCAGCTGGGCTTGCTGTGCTTGTTGTGCCCATTGCTGCATCTCCTGCTGCTGCTGTTCAGCAAGAAACTTCAGCAATTTTTCCACATCCATTTTTCCAGACTGTAACTAGTCCTGCTCATTCCAGCAGGGGTTCAGATCCCACCTGACACCACGTGTGACAAATTGGCCTATGGTGTATGGAAGGGCAACATGCTGTGTTTCAGCTTCACAGAACAAAATGCACTTTTATTGCTTCAAATGTGAGTTATTACTCCAGAAAATCATAATTAGTCAGTTCAACTTCCCCAGCCTGGTCAGGTAACATAAGACAGTTCTTTCAGGCTGACTTGACAAAGGACTCTTTGCCCCACCTATGTGGGCCAGCAGTTTGTTCAAGATACAGTCTTAAATGAAGCACAAACAGTTTCCCTTTAGCCTCATCTTCAAGCAGTTCTCAGTAGTGTATTCTACTCACTGTTATTGGCCCAGCTGGCTAAACTAGTCCTTTCCCTCAGGATCCTCTGCTCCAAGCATGGTCTGGATAGTTCTCAGGAGCAGGCTTCAGCTGTTTTTCCCCAAAGACTCTCTATCACCTAAACATTCTCTTCGGTTTTCAGCTCTGGTTTCTCTCTCAGAGGCAGCAGTTTCCAGCTTCTCTCTCCTTGCTGAATTCCTCTGCCTTTTGCAGTCTCTCTGTAATTGGCCACACCTGTGGAGGCATCCCCCTTTGCCTGTTGTAGTCTCTACATTCTGTCAGTCTCAACCAAGGGTTAACCCTTGTTCCCAGTGTTGTGTTTACCCTGTCTAGGGATTATTTTATACTTGCAGTGTGGAAAGAGCAGGTTGTCACAGAGCCCAATGTAATTGCTAGAATGGCATGTTCTAGGTTTACAAGCAAAATTTTAGTTGGCTGTAATGTGTGTGTGTGGGCTGCTCAGTTTTAGAAACAAGGCAGTTTTTTTTGTTTTGTTTTTCTCGCTTAGCTGAAACTACAGTTGCTGGTAGAGTTGCCCATTTTATTTTGGTAAGTACATTCTTAATTGGTTTAAAGTGTCTGGTTGATCCTGCATTTTTATTTGGGGAGAGGGGGAGTACTAATGTGAGTGAGTGTTGGAAGTGTCAATCTTTAGCTGGAAAAATATATATTCAGTGCCATGGTGTGAGAGCAGGTGGCCCATGGACATAGTTCGAGCTCAGTGGAAAAATACTTTCATGTATTTATTTATTTTATTGAGATCTTGGATTAACACCTTTGAGTAGAATGTTCTTTCATAGGTTCCATGTCAGTATGACACAAACAAGAATACAGATATGCTCCACAGATACAGCAAGAAACAATTGAAAACTGTGCCCGGGCATAAATTCTAACAATAGTTACCCAATCTAAGCACATACAGGGTGCAGAGTCAAAACAAAGGCTAACGTTTCAGTAGGTAATGGTAACATAACATGAGGAGGCTTGTTTAAAAAGGAGACTTGTACAACTAACAACATAGGCAGATAATTGGATTGTGCCCAAGTCAAAGTAAGAAGGAAGGTCTCGTACCAGTAGAGAGGTACAGGGGAGAGAGGAGAAGTGTGGGGAGAGAGGCAAGCAGAGGTGGGGTAGAAGTGGGATAGATAGGAGGAAAAGGAAGAACTGCTACGTAGTCAAAGTGGAATAAGGGGAGGAGGGTGGAAGAAGGGGTGGAGGAGAGTAAGGAGAAGAGGTGGTGTAGGTAGTGGGGTGATGTTGCATTAAGGTGGTATGGAATGATGGAGGGGCAAGAAAGGGATGAGGAGGTGGAGGGATGTAGGAGGAAAATAAAATTATTTAGGCAGAGGTAGAAAGCCCATGAAAGTGTGAACTTGGCCGGGGCCCAAGAAATGGACATGAAGTGTAACATTTTACTAATCAATAGAGATCACAGAGATTGCAAATGGTAGGAGCAAGGTCAAGTCAAATTAGTGGTAGCAGTCACAGGTTGCCAGTGAGATTAGATGCTGCTGGAGTTTTTCTTAAAGGAGCCCATCAAAATAGCATTGGTTATGTCAGGAGGCAGGGAGTTGTAGCTACGGAGCTCTGTATGCGAATGTACATTGTCCAAAGGCAGTGCACACCATGGGATTCTGAAAGCCTGTTTGCCAGAGCCCCTGGATACTCGATGGGTTACGTGTGGGGAAAGAAGTACCAGTACACTAGGTGGTAGCAGTCTCAAGGTGACTATTTTGCAAGCAGGCACGATTGGTATTTGAGCCTGCTGTCAAATTGTAACCTGCTAACCTGGGCATGAAGAGTTGCAGGTGTATGTCAAGCTGAGCAGCACCAGTAAGAAGGTGGCACACTTTATTTAAGGATGTTTTGATAAATTGGAGGGCAGTGTCTGTAGTTGCACAGTAAATGACAATACCACAGTCCATGAGAGAGACCACAGAACTGTGGATGGCTATATTCAGTGCTTCAGGAGTGAGATTATGCTTGTTCCTGTATAGAACTCCTAAACACTGGTTAATAGCTCTGGCTGTTCGGTCGATGTGCTGAATGAAAGACAGGGTAGAGTCAATAGTTATACCCAGGTACTTGAAATGGTGAACCAGTTCAAGAGGAGCCAGTGTCATCAATGATGGAAAGCGGGAAGTTTTGTGTCTGCTTTGGGAGGTTGAAAACAACATTGTCTTAGTCTTGTTATAATTAAGGATGATCTTATTATCCCAAAACCACTTCTCTGCAGATGTAAATGATTGCTGAAGTTGGTCCTGGAGAAGATGAGGGTCCATGTTGCTGGTAAAAAGTACAGCATCATCATTGTATAGAAGTATGCGTCACAGCAAGCTCCTGGTAGTGAATTGAGGAAGGTGCTAAAAGCAATGGACCCAAGATAGATCCCCGAGGAACTCCAGATCATACAGTCCTACTATTGGACAAGGCATTACCAATTTTACCTGCTGCATTCGGTTGTTTAAGTAGCTGGAGAACCAGCTTGTAGTGTCAGAGGAAAGACTAGTGGAGTTGTCCAACGAGGAGTTCATGGTCGACAGTGTCAAAGGCCTTGGTAAGGTCTATGAAAGTTGCCCTACCAATAGCCCTTGTTCCAGAGAGTTATTAATAAAGCCTGTAAACTCCAGAAGCACAGTGATGGTACTGTGCCCATGCCTGAACCCCTGCTGTTGGAGACATTGGAGTTGGTAGTTATCCAGATACTCTACGAGTTGGTCAGCCACGATGTGCCCCAGGGCCTTAGAGATCAGGGAAGAATAGAGATTGGGTGGTAATTTCCCAGCAGTGCTCGGTGGCCACTCTTGTGCACAGGGGTGACCACTGCTGATTTCCAAAGATATGAAAATTATGACAGAGAGTGACAGGCTGAATATTTTGGCAAGAGGTGTGAGGATTTCTCGAGGGTAAGGGCAATAAACTAAGTCCAAGGAGTCCCCACTGAAACCAGCTTTCCAGTACCTTCTTAAGATAATGTTTGGCTTCATTTATAGACACTGCTTTGAAGTAAAATGGTGGGTGGTCTCAGGGTGGGTTCTGGACTGCAGAGTTCATACCTGAGGGGTAACCATGAAGTAGCCAGTGGGGGAGAAACGTTGCTAAGGTCTGTAAATGCATTGTTGAAAGAATTTGCGATGGCTTTTGGATCCATGGTAGGGTGCCATCGATGTTCGCATATTCAGAGTAGTTTTGGGGTCTTTACCAGTGATGTTCTGATGTCTTCTTGGAACATCCTGCTATTGTTCCAGGAGGTGGAAAGGGCTTCTTTGAAATACTGGCTTTTAGCAGAATGGATAGCACGAGAACACTAATGTCTCACTGCTTTGTAACTCTGCAGGTTAGCTTGTGTCCCCAGTACTTGAGAGATGTGCCAGAGATGATCCCTGTATTTTAGTAGATCAAGAAGAGCAGGGATGATCCAGAGATTATGGGTTCCCTAGATTTTTGTAGTCTTGAAGTGGGCATACTTATTGCAGGTTGCATTAAAGAGGTCAATGAAGAGTTTCAATGCTCTGTTGACATTGCTGGCTGTATATACAGTGCTAGTCATGCAAAAGTTGCTCGTACTGAGGCATACCTGGGTCTACTGAGGCTAATTTGCATTAACTGTAATGGGATTCTGCCTCAGTAAACCCAAGTATACCTCAGTACTGAGCAAATTGTTTATAGCTACCACTGTACGTTAGACCAATCGGTGATCCCTTTTGGACAGCTTTCATTCTGCTCGAGGTGTCCCGGACTGAGGACCCGGCTAGTGACAGTTCTGGCAGGGGGCTTGCAGTAGTTATTGGACCAGTAAAACTTGACAGGGAGTGATCACTAATACAGTCGGGTAGGACAGAGGTGCCCTTGATATTATCTGGCTGATTAGATAGCATCCAGTCCAGTAAGGTACTGGTTCCAGTTTTGTAGTTCTTCCTGGTTAGGGCTTCTACAAGCTGTGAAAGGTGGATAGCAGATAATGCGTCCTTGGCATCAGTGGCATTAGGGAGAGACAGTTTATATTAAAATCTTCAAGCATTAGAAATTTGAGTGAAGGCTCATCCCTCTTAAGGCATTTATGAAGGATGTAAAGCCAGTTTAGTGTGCCTTGGAGGGATGTAAACAGAAAGCACAGTGAGTGTTTTCTTGTGTGCACTGAAAAGCAATTTAATGGCCAGCATTTGGATTAAATCACCACAACCAGGGGTGGGGATCCCCAGGCCCTGCAAAGTGTCCTTTACGTAGATCACACATCCACCACCACACTGAGAAAGGTGATCACACCTAAATACTGTGCAGCCAGGAAGTAGGATTGCTGCATCAGTGACATGAGGAGTAAGCCAGGTTTGTTCTACTGAGAGTACTTCTGGATTATGTCTGGCAGTCCATACTTTTAGTCTGTCAAGTTTTGGAAGAAGGCTGCAAATGTTTAGTGACGTCACTGTTAGACCACCAGTATTTCTTGGTGAGTGGTTTGAGCGGTGGGGAGGTCCAGGATTAGGATGTCTATTGCCCAAGAACAATAAGAGTAGCATTATTAGTCTTTTCAGGTATTCATTAAATAGTTTTTTGAGGTGGGCGTGTAACCTGCGGTTAATGTGTCGATATGTGCTTGATATATCGGGCCCTGACACACAAATGTGGGAACAATTGGGATTGGTATTAAGGGTTCAACCACACAACACTCAAGTGCATCCCTTTCAAATTATTCAAGGGTAAATATCACAAAAAGAGAGAAAACATGGTTTAATATTAGGGTGACAGAAATTTGGAACATACTCCTATGCACAGTTGTGAACACCAAGACAATGGCTGAATTTAAAACAAAGCTCAATATCTTTTAATTAATAAGGGTATAAAGGGTTACTCTAATTGTAGCAAGCTTAATGGACTTAGTCTTTCAGATGCTCTGTAAAACCTATGATACCTATGATTTCTGTATGTTTAGCAGCATGTGGTGAAGGAGGAAGGAAAGTGGTGCTCATGGGAAGTTTTGTGGGGCTGTGGTTCCTGTAACAAGGAATGTGTTTAAGAGAAGTAGATCCGGCAGGGGATTTTGATTGACAGGTTGCATGCATCCCATATATGTGGGATTCGTTTTGGGTGCTGAGATTTATCCCACATGTGTAGAAATAAATGGATTTATATAATGGATTTTGGCTCCACACCTATTGCATAAATAAAGAGAATAAATGAATAAGAGAATAATAAAAGACAAAAAGAACTTTACTGTGGTATTGTGGTATTACAATGTTAACAGGGAATTTAACACACAATGGAGAATGTAAAGAGAATTGATAAATAGAGACCATTATTAACTGCTTCTGTGGTGTTCTGACAACTGAAACAGTAGGTGTGGGGGTGATCCCCAACTAAAAGAATACCATTAAAACAAAAGTCTGCTAGTAAACAAGACTACCATTGCTGTCTGTGTTCTGTTCATTTTCTGAACATATCTGTCAATAATAGGAATCCCTGTTTTCAAAGTGTGTTCTAATGTTAGGTCTCTACATCATACATACTGTAAACACATCATAGTTGATGAACTGGGGGTAGCCCCAACAAAAATAAGAACAATCTGTAAAGACAAACTGGAGGGGGGACATTTCACTTAACTTCACTTCTTGGCAGATGCAAATGTCTTAAACTTGCTGTTAATGGCAATAAATATTTCCTTTTATTTCAGTTTCCTTGCTGTGCACTTATTTAGATTGTGAATATAGTGAAATGCAATTTTACCAGGTTGACTCATCTACATGAAGACATCTGGGTAAGTATCATATTTCACCCCATAGAAAATGAGTGCTGAGGGGACCCAGAGTGCTCCGGTAACACCGAAAAAATTATAAAATGCCAGTACCAAAACAAATTAAGTTTAAAAATACTATTTCTCAAATTAAATGAGACAGGCTAAAATATTAGCCAATAGGAAGCAGCTATGTTGGCAAGGCTGCTGCAGAAACCTCACTGTCAAAAGAATAAGAATGTTTGAAATACTGGCATTATTTATTTCATTTAATGTAGTCAAACAGCCTGTACCTCTGTCAGAGCCATTTTGCTGCAAGGCTGTATAACACTGCAGGCTTGTGGCTTACACACTGCTAAGAGCCAATTGCTTTATCCTTTTTTTTTTTTTTTTTATAATTTAAAAGACTTTTCTTTGGCATGTAATGACTAAAGGACCTACTGAAAATATTGGGACAAATTAAAACTATTAATATTTTCTGTCCAAAGCAGTGTTATGATGTGCTGCTGATGCCACAACTTTTTTAAACTGTTTACTTCTTGGAGCTTGCAGTGAAACAGAGGCTACTACTGCTAAAGCTCCCAAAACTCCGTGAAATAAGTGTTCACTTGCACTCATAAAATGACATTCTTCATCAAGCCAGGACCTCTTTAGTTTGCTTACTTATAAGAAATAAGATAAAAGCATCTCTCCCCCTCTCCCTCTCTCCAGTGCTGTAGTAAGTGCTTTAGCTGCCGTCTTCATCTCTGTAGTTAGTAGTGTTCACTGGGCAGTACCGTGATAAAGTGTACTGCCAGGAATTAAAATAAAACCATTATCCTGCACTTGTAATATTTTATTAAAGACTGGGCAACCTGAGTTTAGAGGCACACAAACATTTATTTCAATTCTTTGAAACTTGAAATGGTTTGCACCAAATGCATCAAAACCAACTAAAAATTAATCATTGTTTTTTTTTTTTTTTTTTTTTTTTTTTTTTAATAAGCAGAGTGTTACTAAGATTCATGGGGGTACAAGTCATATACTTTGTTTTACTTTCTGTTACTGGGCTACTGTTTTTCCAAGCAGTAAGAGATGTTTACCTGTAGTCCCTTGGGGCTTCTTTAGGAACCAGTGGGCCCCAACTACAGTATTATTATAGGATATGAATATTATGATGTCATCACATGGGGGTCTAGCCTGTACTACAATTCATTATTTTTATTTTCAAACAGATAAATTTATACAAATCTAAGGATGTAGAAATTATTGTTTTTGTTTGTTAAAATTTTATTGTTATATAAAAAAATACTTCTGTGATAAAATAAGTGTTGGGGAGTCATATCACATGATCTCCTGGGAGGGTTTATAAGCCATGCTCTTGTGATGTCAGGGAGATCTGTGGTTCAGTTATGACTGACCTTGAAAGGAAGAGGACATGCTGCCTTCTTGTCCTGAATTATTATTTTTATTTTTATTTTTGTTTTTGGCTGTTTTCTGTAAAATTGTAAATAAAATCACACCATTAGCATGTTCAACCAGCTAAGTGTCTATCACCCACTGCCTTGTACACCCTGCAGCAAGTGCAGGAGGGTTCCATCCTCCACAGCAGTGACCTTCAAAGAGGAGATGTGATGAGAACCATATGTTCCAGTTCATCCATTAATTGATCCCATTAAGTAAGTATGTAGTAAAACTTTATTTTTATGGCACCAAATGAGGGGCTCTAGGTGCCTTACCAGAGGTATAAGACAGGCAGGTTATACAAAACAATACATACACAATCATCAGTTATCACTCAAACAGAATAATTTAACATCATAGGAATTAAATAAAATAATAAATAAATAACACTAAACCAGCTGTGGTTAATCTGGAAAAGCTTCTTTAAAAGATGGGCTTTCAGACCCTCTTAAAGGCCTCCACTGATGTGGCCTCCTTCAGGGTCTGGGAAGTGAGTTCCAGAGGACTGGGCTGGCCACCCAAAAGCACGATCCCGCCCCCAAGATTCTCAGCCTGATCTCACGAACTGCTAGGAGGCCCTCGGTGAAGGAATGAAGGAAGCATACTGGGTGGGCAGGGATAAGGAGATAACCCATTGCCAGGGCCCAATCACTATAGCACCTTATAGGTGAGCAAGCCCACCTTGAAGATGATCCTTCATCTGACAGATAGCCAGTACAAATTTTGCAGGACTGGGGTCACATGACAAGACCTAGGTAGCCTCGTCAGCAACCTGGCTGCTGCGTTCTGCACTAGCTGTAGTCGGACAGAGGTTCCCTCCAATGACCCTGAATTATAGAGCATTGCAGTAGTCCAGCCTTGATATAATATGTTTAATGTGTGTCATTTACTTAACAGGATTTATCATAGAATATAAATTTGACGTAAAAACAAATTGAAATAATATAACAGCTAAGCCCTCAAAATCAGCTTAACAGTATAGGAGGAAATGCATCTCTCACAAGCAAGAGAAAAAAATACAGCACTTTCAGCAGCCCCAAAAGACTTTCAAAGAAGAAATCATTTCTTTACCCCATATTCTTAGCAGAAGTTATGTCTTATTTGGAGCTACAATTATAAAAACAGAACTGTGATTTCCAACCTGACCTAACTAACTAATCTAAACCCAATTCACAATGGCAACAGGTGATGGCAAATGCAGGTGCTTGTGTACTAGTGCTCTAAGACTGCCCAAATCATGTGACCTATTGTCATGGTTTATTTTGAAAATAAATATATAGTTATTTAAAAGCCTGATAACAGAACTGGACAGATTTAAAATTCAAATGTACTGAACATAAAAATAAATATAAAAATCTTAAAATCTCAGGGCTCAGGAATATCAAAAATCGTGAGTAAAAGAGCAAAATTAACTGAAAAAGATCTGTATACTGTATTCTGGGAAAGACTGTACTAAGTAATAAAATTATAAAATTCTAAAGTCAAAAAAGAATTATCATATCGAGTTCAAAATCATTCATCAAAGTTCAAAAGCTGTTATACTCCAGGAAAACTCTTAGATCATGACTTCCAAAATATTGCAAAGATTGTCAGAGAAGCAGTCAGGTTTCAGGAGATATTACCATTTATTTAGCGTGCCCAAGAGACTTGCAGTGTTCTTATCATCAATGCAACTTCATGCAGTTCTGGAAATAAGGTGCACAACTAGATGAGAGTGGTACCACTGTGGGCTGTTCGCTTTCTCCACTACTTCAGCTCCACTGTATGCCAAAATGCAGCCTTCCTCCTAGTAGGTGAAAACATAAAAGCAGAAAGTCTGTACCAACTGAACGACCACACAAACAGGACTGGAAAGGTAATGTAACGCAATGAACTCTCAAGTAATGGTGTCATACCTCATAGTTAAATAAACTCCTTTACAAAAGCTGCTACTGGGGCTACTCCACAGCCTCCAGTGTGAACAGCAGTCATCTCAGTCACAGAGTTACACCACACTCTTCACTGCAGCCTTGATGTAATAAAGGCATGTACCAGTGCAGGCAAGTCCTCAGAGCGGAATTAGGGATTTAATCTGGGTGACATTCCTTAAGTGGTAGAAACCACTTTGGATGATGGATGACACCTGTGCATCAAATGTCAGCCCATCACCCAGGATGACACCCAGATTCTTCACCCTAGTAGATGCCATCAATGTGGCTAGAACCAAGAACAACCCCAGTACCACCCCGAGGCATCCACATCATGCTCATGACCATGCTTTATCACCAGTACCTCCATCTTATCAGGGTTCAGTCTCAGCCAGTTATAGGCTATCCAATCTTGGATCTCCAACAGGCAGTTGTTTAGCACTTTCATTGTGCTATTCTTCCCAGGGACAAAGATATATACAGCTGGGTATCATCTGTGTAACAGTGAAACCCAGACTGTAGCATCTAATTAGCTCACCAAGGGACAGCATGTACACCGTGAACAACATCGGCGCAAGATCAAACTTTGAGGGACACCACATGGCTGGAGATTCAGACAGGAGGAGAAATTCCATCCTGCCCAAGAGATGGGACTCAAACCAGTTGATGATGGTACCAGCAAGTCCCCGATACTCTCTAAAGCAATACAGAAGCACAATGTGGTCCACGGTGTCAATTGCTGAGGAGAGATCTAGGAGAGCGAGAAATGACCAGTCTCCTCATCCCTTGCCCTTAGGTCATTTTGACCCTGACCAGTGCTGTTTCAGTGCTATGTCTAGCCTTAAATTCAGATTGGAATGGCTTGTAGATGTCAAGGTCACGAGCTGTTCCTCAACCTGCAGAGCCACCATTTGACAACCTTCACCAAGAAATGGAGGTTGGAGATCAGTCGATAATTCGGCAAGATGTCAGGGTTGGTGATGGTTTATTCAGAAGGGCATCCTTCAAGGCATTAGGAAAGAAGCCTCGGAGAGAAACACCAGACAATCAGAGAACAGTGAACCAATGGACTCAGCGCATCCCACTAGGAGACAAGTGGGGCCCAGGTCCAGTTCACAAAAGGTTGACCGCAGCTTCAAGATTACCTCAATGGCCTCAGTCACCCCTCTGGCCAAAACTCCTCCAGACAATATGAGTGCCTCTGTTTCCACAAGGCCTGCACTGCAGGACAGGTCTAGTCCCACTGGGGAGATTCCGGACTGAATAAAGGAGGCTCTGTCAGACAAGAACTGAGCAAACTCTATGCACAAAGTGAATGAAAATGCTCCTTTCGAATATAGGCAGGTAGGATGAAGTAACCTGTCTACAGTCTAAAAAGCTGAACTGGTCAGTTCCTCCTGCAGCAATCTCCTGGGCAGGAACTCTGCCTTCTTATGGTTGATTGCCCTTTGATAGTCACCGTGGTGAGCTTTCAAAGCCAGCCTATCCTCTTCAGACCTGGTCCTCTGCCAGCAATGCTCCAACTTCTGACCCTTGGTCTTCATCTCCTGAGAGTCCCATTAAACCACAGAGATCTCAAGCCAGAAGACCTGGGTTATATACAGACTGGCACGATGGCATCAAGAACCTCAGAGACAGCCCTATTATAGGCTGCACGCCACTCGCTATGCCACCTGCACATGCAGCTCTCACACAGGAAAAGTCCACCACCACCAAAAGTCCCTCAGGGGCAATCAACTCAATGAGTGGTAGCAGACCATCTCAACAGGGAGAGACTATTGGGGGCTCAAATGAGAACTCCACTGTGCAGTGACTGGACCAGTGACCCAATTAATCTTAAAGAGCACCTTTCATGATGGTCCAAAAGTTATAGCTTGTAGTCATTATATGCAGTACTAGACCTGAAAGGGTGAGTGCATTTGTTATGTTTGGCCAAGGTTTACTCTGTCTTCCATCATTTGGATTTGAGCCCTGCTGCACTTCCTTTGCTGTTCCACTGCTGGCTCCTGATAACATCACTATAGGGCAGAGGAGGACTCACACTGTGCAATACAGTGCAGTTACAGCAATTTTACAAGGGAAAACTACCAGTACTCAATGTACATACAGTGGTCCCCTTCCCCATGACACTCTGTTAGCAATGCATTATGCCAAAATCCAAATGCATTGTCAGTATGTTTTTTTGTTTTTGTAACATTGACTTATTTCTGCCTTTGTAACAAAGCACGAGGACTGAGAGAAGACAGAGTTGCTGTCAGTACCTTTCCCAGTCCTTTTAAGAACATGCAAACATATAAAACTGCCAGCAGATACAGGCCATTCAGTCTCTCTAGTCTGCTGAAGTGTGTAGCACTTCAGTCCTTAGACTGCAGCTGCCCCCTCATATGCTCTTCCACCTATCTCGTGGCACCTCCCAGTTTGTACCCTCCTTTGACTTTCATGCATAATTACCCCATTTTGTGAAAGACAGGACATAAAACTTACAAGAATAGGAGGCAGAGTTTCAACTGCTAGGAAATACGTCTTATAAAAGAGAACAATATTTTGTTGAGAGATAGAGGTTGAGATTTAAAGAGCACCTTTCCCAGTCATTTTGACTTTATGCATAAATTACCCTTCTTGCATTGATTCTGGAATTTAATTTCTTTACTGTCCTCTGTAGTTAGATTTTGCATTCTGAGCTGCTAAAAACTGCAGGGTGCACCATAGCTTCTGTAGCAAGCCTGGTGTTTCTGTGGACCCAGGGCTGCACTGCTCACATGATTAAATCGCAGAAGAGTGACTCACATAAGTCAATTTTACAAAAAAAACACATACTGACATGGCATTTGGATTTTGGCATAATGCACTGCTAACAGGGTGTCTTGGGGAGGGTGAAAACTCAGTATACACTGAGTACTTGTAGTTTTCCTTGCAAAACTGCTGTGACTGCAGTATACTACATTGCACAGTGTGAGTCACTTCTCTGCCCTATAGTGATGTTAAGGCCACCTTCTGTGCCTCGTACCAAGACCTCCCTAGCTCAAAGGTCCTTCCACTATTGCGCCCACATGGTTCAACTCCTCCTGCTCTCTGTCACTAAGTCTACCAAAATTGGTCCCTTTAAAGTTGCTCTCATAACCACCTCTTTGGTGCCTGAAGCTGTAGTTTCCTTAAATCAACCTAATGTTGGGTTCCTCCCAGTTTCTTGCCCATAGTCTTGACAATGTCCGTTGGACTGCTCTCCCCCTTCTCTTTTTTTTTTTTTTTTTTATTATATGATTGATATTTACTGCATGTAACTTTATCCCATAAACCACTGTCATATTGTGCTCTTTTGTCATCTGTATTGTACCTGCATGCTACCACTGTTGTATCTCACACTGTAACCATGTCTACCCTCCTGTGACGAGGTGCCTTTGTAAATGAGTTCCTGACTCAAAGGTTGTAAATCCGACTTTCAAAATAAAATAAAAATGTCAGCAGTACAGCCCTGGGTCTTAAGCAACACCAGGCTTGCTATGGAACCTCTGACACCCTGCAGTTTTTAGCTGCTCAGAATGCAAACACTAACTACAGAGGACAGTTATGAAATACAATTCCAGAATCAATGCAAGAAGGGTAATTTATGCATAAGTCAAAAGGACTGGAAAGGTGCTTCTTAAGGTCAGTGACCCCAAACCCCAGTGAGAATACCAAGTCCGAGGAGTGGCCATGGTGGTCAGTCACAGAAGCAACTGCTTGTGCTAGGCCCAGTGATGACATTACCTGAAGGAAGTCATGGCCAAATTGTGAGGATTCATAATTGAACCAAGCATTGAAGTCACCCAAAATTAACCATCTGGATGACTCCAACACCCTGTCGGCAATGAAGTCCATAACCTTCTGCAGGAAATTTCCCCATGCCCAGGAGGGCGTTAGACAAGGAGAATCCTGCAACCTGCACCAGGACCCCCACGCACAGCCAAACATTTAAAAGATAAGGTAGAACCCACTGGGTACATGGAGAGTTCAAGCTGGATCTAAAAAAGATGGCCACATCCCACCCATTCCCTCCTAAGGCAGTGCACTACAGAGTACCTGGGTGGGATAGACACCTCCAAAACTGGACCTGCGTCATCCCCAGTCAGGCTTCATTATGCAAGGCAGATCGATCGAGGCAATCAAGTCCACCATAGTTGTGGTCTTGTTCCCCATTGATCTAGCAGTGCATAGCACTGCCTGAAGGGGACCAGTGGAGACTGCAGGCTCACCAGCTACCTGCCCACTCAGTCTGGTGGGAACCCTGGGGATGGGCACTAAGCACGTCTGGCCTCTCCAGGCCCCATTTGCCCCAGGATGCCTCCTGCTCCTGAACACTAATGCTGCTCACCCCCACTACACCCACAGCACTCTGCCACCAGCCCACTTGCCCTCTACAAAACCCACCTCCCAATAGTGTCTTACTGCTGCAACTGGAAGAGGGGTCTGCAAAGGGGTAGGTCACCAGTAGAGGTACTGTATAGGTGATGCAAAGGGATCTGGAGCTTAAACACATTCTGCAGCTGTTCTCACTGACTAAAATACCCTGCTAAAATCTTCACTAAAATGCCTTTAGATCAATTAATACTCAAGTCTATAATCATTGTAGCGTTTACTATAACCTAAATCCCTCACAGGCATTCAACATCCACACACTAAAATACATATCACTCTACCAACATTCATACCACACTCATACACTTTCTAAGGTCCCTTACCCTACCCCCAAACAAACCCCCCACCAACCCAGATAAAATTCCACCTTTAATTTAAACAGGAGAATCCAGTTTTAAGTTCCAGAAGACCCAAACCAGAATAGTCACTAGTAAGATACTTACAGTAGTTGTAACCAGTGTCCAAAGTTCACAGAGTCAACAAATTCACAGCAGCGCTCTCACCACCACTCAAGATGGAACCGTAACAAGAAATGAAGATTCTTGGTAAAATAAAGTGCTATCACCACTTTCTTCAAGCAGTCTTATATGTTGGGACAGTCAGCTGAAACACTAGAATGCTAGTTACATCCAAACAGTGGAGTTCCACCACCACTCAATGGAAACGATCAAAAGCAAAAGCATACTTACAGGGGTGCAATTCAGCAGAGGGGTCCATAAAAAGGTACACAGCCAAGATTTAAAAATTAAAATGTTATAGCTTAGCTGGTTCAATCCTTCCAAGGCTGTGCTTTAGCCACACAGCAATCTGTCATGGAGGCAATCAACCAGCCAGAAACACAAGCTGATGTACCAAGTATCCATTGCAGGATTTTCATAAGTAAGCAGCCCAATGGGACTGTCACAATGGCAGCTACCATAAGTTTCAGGAGATGGAGCATTGTCCTGGTAGACACATAATGACTCCTGTTTACTTGGCACTCTTGGGCAACAAGGGCCTCAGCCCTGTCTGCAGGCAGAAATGCATTTCTCAATGCTGTGCCCAGTACTGCACCGATGTACTGGAGGTGCTTGCAGGAAAAGGATGGGTTTATACATTGACTGTAAAATCCAAGTCCTTAAACAATTGCTGGGTTCTGGATACTGTGTATTGAGCTACTTTTTTTTTTTTTTTTTTTTTTTGAAATCATGGTTTATCTTGCCTCCTTACACTGGAGTCCCGCCAGTTGGGAGTCGCTATGGGTATCACACCACCGCTGCCTTACCCAAATCCCGGTGGACCCCCATGGAGCCGTGGCTATACCCCAGGCAGATACAAGGTGGGTCCCACACACCCCGAACAATCAGCTTTCGTCGGATCCTCCGTGGTCAGTCAGGCAGCGATCATTAGGGTCTATACCTAGCGCTCCTTCCCATCGGTGCTTTGGTGTAATTTTTCCTTGTTCTAAGGGAGTGGCAAAGCCCTGACGACATGACACCTCCGCCTGTGTCCTCACTCCCAATCCCCTCTCTGTGTGTTGTGTAGTGCCTCCGGCCACCGCCAAGAGGCCAGATGGGCGCCGAGTCAGAGCCCTCCCTCCCAGAAGAAGAGAGCTGTGCTCTGGATGCTTGATCCTCTCCCTCCCTGCCGACTCAATGGCCCGGCTCGTTCCTCAACCCAGGTCGCCAGCATGGCACGAGGTGCATCATCCAGTGCCTCAACCTCAGCACCACCAGGCCGGTGATATTGAACTACTTCTGTGGATGGGCACTGCAGGAGCCAGTCATCCAGATATGGGAAGACAAAAGCCTTTCCTTCCAAAGTGCTGCTGCCACAACTGCAAGCCATTTGATAAATATCCACGGTGTCCAGAAGAAGCCAAAGAGGAAGACTCAGAACTAATAATTGCTGCTCTCCAGCATAAGGTGGAGGTACTGCCTGTGGCAATGTCAGGTTTTGATACGAGGGTAACGTCCATCATGTCCAGAGCATAAAGCCAATTCCTTTTAGTAATAGTGAGATGAGAGCCTGAAGAGACCATTCAAACCTTTTTGCATTCAATTAATTTGTTCAAGTCTCTGAGGTTAAATTCAGGATGCAAGTCTCCTGTGGATTTGAGGACCAGAAAATATCTGAATAGAACCTCTTTTCCTTTCCTTGGGAAGGATGGGTTTGATTGCTTTAGAAGTAAAGACTTCACTTCTTTCAGCAGGGAAAATGACCCTAAGGAAAATGAGAAGGAGGCAGAAGGTGCACTGAGGTCTGAGCAGAAACTCCATGGCATGGTCTTTCTGCTATTTCCAGGACCCACTTGGCAATGGTGATTCCCTCTTCATCGTGGCAGGTGAAGGGGAGTTTCCCACCACCTGTGGTGGAGGAGGAGGAGGAGGAGTAAATGGGGAACTAGAAGGTGCTGGGGCTGCCTGAACCAGAACATTTGGTTGTCTTGGAAAGGCCACCAGTAATGGAGGGACCTGAAGGGAGATTGCATCCTCGACAATGGTACTGGGATGGTAGCCGTTGCCACCATGGTCTGAAGTCCTATAAAATGCACCCCTACCATGTCTTCTTGTATTTTGCAGGGTCAAGAACTTCAGACCTCAGAGTCATTTTTCATTAAAGGTCTTTAGTGCATTATTTACATCTGCCCAAATAACTTGAGCCCCTAAGGGGCATTCTGTTTGGCTTGTTGAACATTGGCAGCAAAACCAGCTGCTTAATCCAAGAATAACTTCTAGGCAAATGCCAGAGGCAGAAGTCCTGGCAGAAGCATCAGATACATCATATGCTAACTGTAATATATGCTTATCAGTACCAGTCAATGCAGCTTTATTGAAGTTCTGCTTTTGCAGGGTTATCAGGAGAGTCAAAATAGTAGATCACTGCAGATTTCCACATGCTATTCTGATACTTAATCAGTAAGCCTGGTAATTTGCAATTCTTAGCCACAACATGGCAGAGGAACTAGTACGCTTGCCCATTACATACAATCTCCTGGACTCTTTGTCAGGAGGTAGAGTACGATCATGCTAGGGCCCTCGAGTGATCATGAACTGTCATGATTATCACAGAATTAATTTCTGGCTGTGCAGCATAGTATGACTTGACAGATGGAGCAGAGTACTGTTGTCAGCCTTTTTGGGACTGCAGGCAAAGGGTTAGGCCTGTTCCAAGCTGCAAAGGTAGAATCCTCCAATGCAGCTTATACAGGAAGCACTACAATAGTAGATGCAGCTGTAACGTCCAAGAATTCCATTAAATTCCTTTACTGTAGTATTCATCTTCACTCAAACCCATGACATCCTGAATTTACTTGAACAATGCCTGAAATGAGAGGTCCTCAGGATGAGGCTTGGGGTTATAAATCACAGAGTTCTCGCTGCAGAAGGGAGGGAGGGTAGAGTTGGGAGGAAAACCCCTTTCATAGGGTCTTTTTCCTCCTTGATCCTCCAAATCCTCCTCCATGTGCAGAAGGTCAGAGCGTATTCTACCTTGTCATAATCCAGAATTACAACAGGAGAAATTGATGGAACCAACAGAGGAAGCAGCTATACTGGAGGAACTACAGGCATGTTTTAAGTCATGTTGATGATGGTGCCTGACAGGGAGTCTTGTTGATGGCAATATTGGCACTGATGCTGTCAGCGATGGGAACAGGTGAGTTAATATTTGAAATGACACCAGCATAGCCTGGGAGTCAGTGATGCACATTTGTGGGTTTGTGACTGCAGCCATCAGCAGGGCAGAATCTGATGACAGAGGCTGCATAATATCCATAGTAGGTACAGCTGTGCCAGAGCCAGGATCCAATCTTGGTGTCTCAGCAATGGTCGGGGGTGTAATCAACTCTGCCAGAGCAGACAATGAAGGGACTACCTTCATTTAAAGGAGACCTCAATCTCCCAAAGAAGCATGTTTACCTGTATGCTTATGATGGCTGGAGGAGGAGGGTTTGACAATGATTTTTCTTTCTCTTTGGATTTCTCCATTGTTCTAGCCAGCCTTGGTGGTGACAGTATCACTAACTGCTTGGATGTTTCTTTACCTGTAGCAGTTGGGGTGAGGTAGAAGCCGGCTTGGAGCCTAAGGCCTTCACTTGAGCTTCCATGGCCTTAATGGCTAATAAATGTTTCCAGTTCCTTGTTTATATCTTCTTGTGACCGGATTAAAACCTTGACTGATCTTACAGGCCCAAATATTGTGGAACAGGCCCAAGCAGTTAACACATGGTGTGAGATTTGTCCTTGTAGATCTTGTATCCTCAGGTACAAAACCTAAATAAAGGTTCTCTTGATGGCAGCATACAAGAACATTGATAACGTGAAAGTTAGAAAATAAAATTGGAAAAGAAAACAACAGCATTATTTCTCTGTAAGTCAGACAAGTTGTCAATGACTGAAGAAAGAACTGAGGGCAAGAGGCCTGCTCGTGTTTTATAGGTGCTGACATTGTACATCATTGTGGGTTGCCCCAGCTAGCAAAAGTTTCTGAGTGGTCCTGACTGATGCCTTATAGCTCCAAAGGTGTGGCGAACGGAGGAAATGTCTTCGATGAAGATCATGGGTTTTTGCACAGTGTTCGTACTCTCCACAGGTCAGGCACACAGCTGGTAAGAGATGCAAGTGTTTAGAAACATAGAATTTGTCAGCAGGAAAGGATCTCTCAGCCCACCGTGTGTGCACAGATGGTCCCTGCTCAGTCCGTCTCCTCAAATCATAACTGATCTCTGGTGACTGTTGCTCCTCCTGCCCATTTCCTAATATTACCCTCTGTCTAGCTCATGCATGCTTGAAGCTCCCTACTGTTTTCAGCTCCACCACTTCCACTTCCACTGTCAGTCTGGTCCATGCATCTACCACAATACTTCCTCTCATCCCTCTTAAATCCCCTCCCAGCTTCATTGCATGCCCTCTGTCCTTGGTGCTCTTTTTCATTTGAAAGAAACTCCCATATGCACCCGGTTCACCCCTGTTGAGGTACTTGTAGGTCTCCATCATGTGGCCCCAGACTCTCCTCTTCCAGGGAGTACTGTACATGTTGAGATCCAGCAGTCTCTCCTCATAGGGCTTTTAATGTAACCCTGCACTGTTTTAGTTGCCCTCCTCTGGACTGCCTCCACCCTGCCTATGTCCTTTTGAGGTGCAGCCTCCATAACTGGACACAATATTCCAGGTGGGGTCTCATAAATGAGTGATACATTCACAACACCACCTCCATCCTCCTGCTGGAGATGCATCCCAACATCCCACTGGCCCTACATGCTGCTTTGTCACACTGCCCTGCCACTTTGAGATCATCAGCTCAGTTTTGTTGACTGCTGCTACCCACTTTGGGTGTCAGCATGGATCAGTTGATAGCATATTTGCTCTCGACCAGAAGGTTGTGGGTTCTAGTCCCACATTGGGACTGGGCTCATACCAAAATGCTGGCACCTGAGGTTCCATGTTATATAAGTGAAGATTTAAGGCGACTGAAGAATGAGTGGCGCACAACTGCCGATTACTAAAATGATGAGCGTGCACAACAAGCGGAACCATAAACAGCAAGGTTCACAACAGTCTCTAGGCGATCTGTAAGAAGAATTTTTATGTGGGGGCTGTATCCCTGCACCCCACTATTTATATAATCAACTCTGGGGACCCTGACACTGGGGTACAGGGATCATCTGAGCGGGCTATTCAGGGGAGCATGAAGCCATGACGGGAAACCACTTGCACAATTATCAGGTGGGGAAACGAAACACAAACTAAAAGTAAAACCTAAGTCACAACAGTACAAAACAAGGCAAAACACTATTCCCTCTTGCTGGCTCTGAACCCTGGTTGCCTACAATGGAGGCATTACTCATGCCTGCATACCAAACGGCCAGCTGAGAACTGCCTGGCCAAACATCCACCTATGTTCTCCCTCACAGTATCTCCCTATCCCAGATGCTTTATTTTTCCTCTCATCATTATCACCCATCAACCTCACTATAACTGCTCCATCGCTATCCTGTGATGGCAGCTGTAATCAGAGGCACTCAATAGAGTCGCCAATTTGAGTCACCTCAGTTTAAGTTGCCCATATCACTGGATTCTGGCACCTGAATGCAGTGCTGGTGGGAGCTGTGCTGTCTGGGTGTGCCGCTCTTCGGATGAGATGCTAAACTGAGGTCCCTTCACCCATCTCTGGTGCTGTCCCAGTGGGTGTCGTGGTGGAAATAAAAGATCCCATGGAGCTTTACACAAGAGTAGGGGAATGTTTATTAAGGAAAGCAAATCTAAACAATACAACTAAAATGACATATCACATAATCCAGCAAAAGAAAATCAAGAATAAAGTAACAGACCTAAAACCTCCAACACAAAACAACCAGCCCCCATCCTTTGAGTGCAAACCCCAACTAAAATATCCTACATAACCTACATAAGAAACTACTGACCCTCCACCAGAACCCTAAGTGTACCACTCTACTCCAGTAATTCATGGAGGATGCCAAGGAAATGTCTCCACCAGATCTCAAGGACTATGTGGGTAACCCTTGTTGTTCCTTACAAAAAATTGAAGTAAGCTCCTTATTGATCTGTTCCACAAGACCCACCATGGGAATAAACCTTTGTTGTAATATAAATGGACAATGAACTTGCCATACACCCACTTCAGACAAGCCAAAATAACTACTTAGATGCGTTCCAAATCATGTAAAGATCCCACCACAAACACACCAGTGGGATGTTGAGTTGCAGTCGAGAGTTACAGTTACCTATCACTCACTGGAGCTTGACAGTAGAAAGTGGATGGGACGCTGTACGCCGCCATCTTTGTGGAAAATTTAATAGCAGGCTCCTATTTTGCTAGTACTCTACCTAGGAACAGGTATGCCACCTATTTCAAAATAGCGCTTTCCAGTATAACTTGTGGGTGCCATCGACTTGGTTGGCTGTCTCAATATACGCTCTCCTTACCACCTAGGAGGAACACCGATGGTGGAGGCAGGATCGGGTGGTCGGAGAGGCCCTTCAGGAAGGCCAGTATATGAGACACCCCTAGAAAGACACGATGAAGGGAAGTCACCGCCAAATGCTGCTAATACTGATATCGCTGGTTTTTCTTTCTGTTTTAACTTTGGATTTGAGCTTAACAGGGATGATTGTGTGAGACTGTGAAATACTGAAGGTAGTTTAAGTCTTTTCTGCTAGCCATCGTTAAATGTGTATTTGTGTAGTTTCTTTTGTATTTGTTTATTCACTTTTTTTTTTTTTTTATTTATTTATTATAGTGGACAAGTGGGTATATAGCTTTTAAATGATTAATTCTTTTGTTTGAGAATTTTTTAAATGTAAGAGTTATCTCCTGCATCCGCTACTATGATTGGCTTTTGGTCACATGCTTTTTTTAGTATATAGGCACATGCGTGGTGTCTTTCATTAGATCTGCCATTCAAAGAGCGGGTGCAGCAGCATGGTCTTATCTGTATAGGTTTTGCCATGCATTTTTATCCAGAGGATTTAAGTTTTACCTTATTTGCCATGAGTGCTAAGGTAGTGTAATTTTATCTTTACCTTGCTATATTATTGTTACTTTAATGCCAGCAGTTTCTTTTATCTTGCCAGTTTTTTTTTTCATATCTGGCCGATTTGTTATTCCCTGAGCCTTGATAGTGTGTCTTTTCCCCAGACTATATTTTTGGCCCTTCTTCTCTGTAATTATTCGACTTCCATTTGTTATATCCCGGTGCTGACCTACTGTGCATGCCGGAGGAGCAAATTTTGAATCGAGTCGTTTAAAGGACAACTGACTTGTGCATGAAATGGAATAACAAGCTCTATCAGCAATTTGTTTTTCTCATATAGTTTTGCCGATTTGATAGGACTGGATTCGATTTAAACTGCTCAAGTATAAGGATTTTTAGTGTTAGTGTTAAATTTGTGACCCTTGTGTGCTCTGTGCTTTGTGCCTAGATTTTGAACAAAATGGTATTTACTAGGAAACAGGCCTGCAGGCCCAGGCTATTTAATCTGATATCTCATAAGTGCCTAAATTAGATATAAAAAGCAGCACAGAAGATCTAAATTAGATGCTGCATTCTTGAGACAATCCAAAATTACAGATCTGAAATTTATTAATAGCAATGAAAAATTTCTACTCCTACAATTTGACCTAATACCCAATTGACAACCTCATGGGACTCTTTTGCTGCTGTTATGGAATCTAATACTCCTATTAAAACCACTAAAGTTAGTCATCTCTTCTAGTAATAATGAATTGTTATTGTCATCTTCATTTAAATTCTCCTGAGATTCAGAATGTTCAGAGTGCTCCCAATGCCTCTAATATTCTTAATGTCATTAATGAGTTTAATGATAAATGTGATGATATAAACATGAGCAGTACTGTTAGCACTGTTAACGCTGCTACTAATAACAAAGATAATACAAATGTGAACAATCATGTGAATGACTATAACAGGAGAAATAGGTATTGTGAGTTAGATGTTTTGGGTTCTCCTTCTGATATTTCTTTATCAGCCTCTGTATCTAATAGTCTCTTAGGAGTTTATTGGCCCTGACATTCTGGATTCTCCAGAATTGTCTAGAAATATAGGAGCTCCTGAAAGCAAATCTGATTTGTTCATACAACTCCCAGCCATTTACCTGGGATAACTGATAAGCTTAAAGCTATTTCAGTAGACCTTAAAACCACAATTAAGGGTTTAAAATGATTGACCTACCAAACATATTTCTCAGGGTATAATTAATGACCCAGTGGCAAGTCTAGATTTTGTCGACTCCCTGTAAGGGCATCTGGGAGTGAACTCCCTTTAAATAATAACTTGATTGATTTGGGTAATAACAATACCCCTCATCTTTGAGTAGTTATTACACATGCTTAAATCTACTTTCTCTGCAAATGTACTTATAATGGAGCAATTAGAGCATTTAAAGAAAACTTAGAAATGGTTAAAGTCTGTTTATTTAATAACCAGATCTCTATTGAAGAAATGAATAATGAAATAGAAAATTTAAATTGACCTGTGGAAAAATCATTCTCTATATCTATCTTTGATGAAGAAGGGATTGCTCCTAAGGATATACGGGAACAGTTTTCCATATTGATTATTCCAGAGATCCCAAATTTAAAAAAAAAAAAAGAGGAAAAAGAAATAGAAAAGGAGGGAAAATGGGAAAACAAAAATTCACAAGATGATGGTAGTGCTGGAGGTAGTGATGGGTGGTGGTCCTTCAGTACCCAGTAATAACCACCAGGATAATGGAGATAAACTAAAGGACAATAAAGTTCATACTGATACAGTAAATTTAATATCTATAAATAACCAGATGGACAATTCTGTCATGGAGGAAAATCTCCTGTTAGAGTCAGACTCCCAAGTGGAATTAACCAAAATCTTCTAATTAATACTAATAAATTAGGAGATAATCTTGAGGCTAATTTAAATACATTAAAAGAAATTGGCAATTTCCTGGCTGAATGTTCAGTGGCAGTAAAGGGCACAGATGGGATATTAGGCAAGAATAATGTTTATCCAATGCAAGCAATCAGATAAAATGGTATTGATTATGGATCCATTGATTTGGGAAATATAGCTCAAACTGGGGCAGATTCTCTGCAAACAAGAGTAGACAAAATAAGGGAATAATATACCCTGAAGGTAATTTGCCAGAATCAGTTTAAAAGGACCCCTTTTGGATACAAGGATCTGATTCAGAACTTAAAAAGCAATTGGTTACATTATTTAGGCTTAATATGGGGATTTCCATGACTGAATCAGATATACAAAGTGTTAAATGCTGTGATGATGAACGTAATGATCTTGTTTGTGAAATTGTTCTATTTTCACCAAGATTAGCCAATGATATTTGGTATAATGGTAAAACCTTGCAGGTCTTTGGACTATTTGTGAATTTTAAAACAGAAACCATTTTACTAAAAGATTTGGGGAAATCATGTACTATATGACTAGCATCTTTGTATCCTGAAATTCAAATGAATCTAATAGAAAAACTGAAGGTGTTATAATTATTTCAATCAAGGAAACACTAGGTAGAGATAGGATACTGGAAGTGTAGAAGTTACATATGGAAGTTAGATAGACTTATTAATAAGGACCCCAATGGCTGATCGACTGAAGTAAAAAAGCCACTTGATAATATAGCCTCCATATGGCGGGTAGGATATTTGGACAGACTCTGTATTAAATAAGCTGGGAGAAGCCACACCCAGCAAATTGCCAATTATAACAACTAAAAATTCTAAGCCTGGCTGATGCCTCGAATGACTTTGGTTAGGAGCACAGGTCTCTAATGTGGTGCTTACAAATAATCAAGGGCAGCCCTAGTTCTTTCTGGACTAATAATGGATGGCATATAAATAATAATACTTCTTGATTAATTTTGTAATACAGTTTGAAATTTTATGTTTTCAAGAACTTGCATGACTAATGACTTAATATAATGGTAGACATTTGCCCATTATAACATAAGGCAAAATGTGTAGAATTGACAGTGACAGCTAACTATGTAAAATCATCTGATTTAATGGTAAAGCTTTGCCCAATATTCAAACTACCCCAAAATGTCACAGCAGGAGCAAGACAAACATCACATATGCGAACAGGCGTGATATTCAAAACAATGAAGGAACAAATATCAAGCAGCCAACGCCTGAATATCGCATACTGCACCATAAACAACCAGAAGGAGAAGCTAATCAGAAAGGCCGCGCCATAGCGCACCAGGCAGCCCAGCTGAGCAGTCCAGAGGTGCCATAGCTAAAGACCCCCCAGAGCATGGAACTGCACATCGGGAGGCAGGCTGGGGCCAGCCATGCCACACATAAGCAAGGGAACACACTGCAGAACCAACAAGACACCCACACCCCAGCACAGCATCACTGCGGGTGGGACGGATGATCTACTGGCCCATGAGAACAAACAACAAGCACAACAAAACATGACTCCCAGCACAACCACTGGGTAGCTGAGAGTGCACACAGGGGTTGACAACCACAGTGCACATCAGCCCCCAGACGCACAGCACACCCTGCACCGTGACCCCAAGACACCACCCATGCAGTGATCACACTGCAGGAAACCATGCATCCCCGCAAAAGCTAACCCCATGCAGCAGAGAAGCAAACCAGACACCTGTGCACCCAGCAGTGGTGGCAGCAGATGCAACACTGAAAGTCACTGCTGGAGATACACACACACACACACACACACACACACACACACACACACACACACACACACACACACACACACACAGGACATACCAACAAATGGCAACCACACCACTGCAACAGAGAAAACACAGCATTCAAATCAAAAGACAAACGTAATATCAAAATAAATCTAAAAACCAATCAAATCAAAACAATCAACCACAACTGTTACAAGGGGGTACAAGGTAGAAATGGGGCAAGGGGAGGATGAACAACTGGAGAGGAAGGCAGGGTGGTAGGGATGGGTGAGAGGGAAGGTAATGGCATAAGGCCCAACAAACTAGTCCTCCTCCGCCAATGCCGCTGTTCGGCGATACCTCCTCCGTAGCCATGTTGGCCGATGTCCCTGAGATAACCTGGTTACAGGACACTTGTGTCAGCACTATCTCCTGCTGTATCCTCCTGAGAACAGGAGGCCTAGGAAAATGGGAACACAGCCACGGCTGTGACTGACCACAACCCCAACACCACCCAACCTGCAAGCCATATACCCAATGTCCCGCACCCTGATGGCATGCACCCACCCACAGTGAACATGCATACGGCCAGCACAAACAGGCGGCACCAGCCATGTGCACCACTGCACACACACACACACACACACACACACACACACACACACACACACACACACACACACCAGCCCATGTCCATCAGCAGCACAAACAAGGCTGTCAAGCGACGTGGCAACGAAAGCGATGCCAGTTACACAGCCATGTGCCCAGTGCATGCAGTGGACCACCAGTGACGCATACACAGATGTGCTGTGACACTGGACAGTGATGCACATGCGCACAATGTATGCATGGTTGTAGTGAGCATGGCTGGTGGTCTTGCCCCCCCCAGCATGCAATAGCATCCATGAAGTAATGATACCTCCTCAAGCAGCTGGGTGTGCCACTGCTGCTGCTGGGCGCCTACCACAGCACCACCACGACCGGCACCGGGGCCCTGGCATGGCCCTCCTCACCCGATGCCTCCATCCTTACATCCTGGCCTGTGGGAGAGATATGTTGAGAAAAACATCAGTCGGACTCAAAGCAGACTGCCCCTGCCCCAGTGAGAGTACCTTCCCACACAGCCAGACCCATGCATCTCACACCTGCACACGACACAGCCAACCATGGCAGAGCCATCACCTACACAGCCACCAAACACACTCACACCCACAGAGAATACCAGTGCATAGATGGTACACCCACCTGGCCTCAGGCACCACGCCCTCCTGGCACGTGACCGTAGCCACTCCAGAAGATGAGGATCCTCCTGCAGAGTGTCACTGTACCGTGCTGGCAATCTGCTCAGCTGACCGGCACTGCCCAGTGACCCCACCAGGTCACCGGGCCACTTGCTACCAGACCTGGTTCCCAGCAATGGTGAGGGTCACCTCACCACACAGCAGTGTCCCATAGTGGGCTCCACCAGGGCCACCAAGTTGGCCATTTACGGGGGCTCCATTGCACTGGGCCCTCCTGCGTGCCATGGTACCAACTTTACAGCAGGCAATATGGCACCCCGCTGCGCTGTATTCCGTGGAATGTTGCACAATGAGCCACCATAGGTTCCAATCAGCTGTTTGAACAGCGCCGTCACTTCACATAAGCGGCTGTCACCAGACAGCGCAATGAACAGTCACACATGGGAGCCAAACAGCACCTAGGGGCAAAGGTCGGACACCAGGTCATGGGCAATGACGCAGGACATGCACAGCCACCATCTGACGATACACATCCCAGCGCCGACCGACCACCACGTACTCAGTGACAGTGGACTATTGCAGCAGTAGTGCCACAGCGCCATATAGTGCCCAGTGCTGTAGCGCCACTGGCACAATGGTGGCCATGGCCTGAATTGCCGATCGTGCACAGCACGCCAGCAGTGTGGCAGATGCCTACGTAGCTATCTGGGCATCGCATGCAGTGTACCACACAGTCACAGATCTGCACCATTGGCTCAGCCAACTCAATCGTGGCATAGCGCGAACCAGCGATATTCAGCAGACACATGCAAAATCATCAGATCAGCCATCAAAGACGTTCGGTGGAGCGATTTGCATCTCATTATAGTTGCTCCACTCCTAATTTGCATGCATTGCGCTATAAATGAGGCGACACTGGGCCGCGCTGGCCAGATTCGGTACTGCAGGTGAGAGGTGAGTTGCATGCTGTGTGATGTTCTGGACAATGGTCATGGGAAAATGCTGTAGACTCACAGTGACAGGTGTACACTTCCCATACAGATCGCCATGACCGAGCAGAGACAAGGGGTGAGGATGGTGGGCGAGGAGGAGGCCCAACTTTACCCCAGCAGAGACAGAGGCCCTCTTCCAGGCCTACCTGGAGGAGGAGCCACTACTGAGTGGGCGGAGGGGCACCCCTCAGTCCCGTGCAGCCATGGGAGGGTAGCTCAGGTCAGTGAATCGCACTGAAGCCACCAGCCCGTGCAGGAATCCAAGAAGAAGATGGGGACAGACCTCTTGGAGGTTGAAGGAGAAGGTGGCAGCCTTCAGGGCCACATGCTGGCACTGGCGGGCCAGCCAGTGGTGTTGGAGCTGACCCGGTTGAGGGAGACTGGCTGCATCAATGCAGCGGAGCGCTATTGAGGGCCTAGGAGGTGGATTCCAGACAGGTGGAAGCCCATCACTGCACAATATGACATGGTGGTGGTGGTGTTGGGGGGTGGGGAAGGTTGTTCACATGCACTCACATGTACTCTCTTTCTGTTACAGATCCTGTTAGTCTTCAGAGGCTGGTGGTGGGTCCAGGCAGTGATGATGACCTGCTGGACATGGAGGAGGATCCATCCACCTCTGTCACCAGCCAGCATGCACGCGGGCCACCAACCCGGTGCTGGTGATTCGGTGGGGGGTGCACAGCCTGTGTCTCAGCAGTCTGGCAGCGCAAGCATGCCAGCACGCTGTGACTGTGGCTGTAGCACACCTGGACCATTGATGATGCAAGGACTGCAATGGGCAGTGATAAGTGTGTGTCCCATGACGGACACACAGCAGGCCAGCAGCACCCCATGGCCTTTCTGGTTCCAACTTGTGTACCAGCATGTTGGCACAGTCTCAGGCTGTGCCTGTCAGCACCGTGGGGCAGCACTGGTGGCTGTGCAGGTGTCTGGCACTGTTGCAGCCACAGCAGTGGAACAAGTGGACCCTGGGGCACAGCGGTTGGAGGCAGGCAGCAGCAGTCACCACCAGGTCTGGGGGTACAGTGTCAAGTGGTGGCACATGTCCCCGCCCTTTGATCCACCCATTCCTGGTCCTGGCGAACAGCGCCCACCCTCAAGGGTGTTGTGCATCAGGACCCACACCCTGGGGACAGGATGTCGCTAGGCAGTACCCATTGACGAAAGAGGAAACGCCTGCTGCAGGAATCAGTACAGCAGCAGAGGTGGGTTGCAATGTCCATGGAGGCACTGTCTGTGGCTGGGGAGTGGCACAGCAGAGAGTGCGCTCTGACCGTAAAGCTGGTTCGTATGCGGACAGATGACCGCCACCATTGACAGGCTGACCCAGGCAGTGGTCTCTGTCATGGATGCGCTGGGCACACAGTCAGGTGCCCTGCACCACACACCCCACACGCGTTCACTCTCCACTCCCCATTCCCGCGCCGCGTGCGACATCAGGCCTGTCGATGCCGGGTTCTGCTGTGGCTATCCCGAGCACCCCTGGTGCAGGTTTGTTCAGCATGCTGCAGACCCCCAAAAGTGCAAGGTCGCTCAGGCAGTGGGACTCTGGTGGTCCAACAGTGCCACCCCATGTGGCCCCTGCTCAGCCTGCCAGGGCTGTTGGTCACTGTGGACAGTGCTGCATGACTGACCTGTCTCCCAGTGCGGGCCCTGTCTGGTGCTGCCCTGTGTGCATGTGTCATGGTGAGCAGTGCACTGCTGGGTGCTCTGCTCAACACGCCGACACACTGACCACCTGCACACCATCCCAACTGCTGTCCACAGGTGCGTGTGCATGATGATGCCTGGATTGTACTGTACACCAAGTGCAAGGGTGCCCAGCATCTGACACAGACTTGGACAGTACAGGTGGTGGGGTGGTCGTGGTCCTGTGTGTTAGCAATGTCGGTTCTGCTGTGCTGTGCATCTGCCCATGTACACCTGTGTGTGTGTGTGTGTGTGTGTGTGTGTGTGTGTCTCCATATGAGTGTTCACCCTCCCTGATGGTATGTTTGCATGCCTGGACCCTTCCACTCCTGCCGTCATGCACCCCTGGTGTGTTACCCTGTGTGCCTGTGGTTTGCATGGACAGTGTTGGTGGCACATGTCCCCTGACTTACTTGTGTTCTGCATAGTGCTCCTCTGGTGATGGTGTCCCGGTGCAGCTGGGCCTGCCGGATCAGTCTGGGGTCCCGCTCCTAGGGGGCTGCTTCACCATCAACACCGCGCCACTGGCGCCCCCATTGCTGTCCCCTCTTCAACCTGTAGGGCTATCCCATAGTCTTTGACCATGTTGTGCAGGATGCAACAGGCCAGGAATATCCCACAGGCCTTTTGGGAGCTGTACTGTAGGGCACCGCCGGAGGTGTCTAGGCATCGAAGCGTGCCTTGAGTATCCCAAACACCCACTCTATGATGTTGCGTGTGGAAGCATGTGCTCTCATTATAGCGTTGCTGCGATGGGGTCATGGGCGCCGGGTACGGTGTGTGAGCAGCCAGGGACGGAGGGTATCCGCTGTCACCTGTGTGGAGATAGTGGAGATCAGTCTCATGTTCAGGTCCATATTGCCCTATATCCCTGTGTGCCACTACTATGGCACCTGTGGCATTCCACCCTTGCCCAGAGTTTGCATTCCTACATGCATACTCATCCACTAGATGGCCTGTGGAGATGTCCCCACTCTCAAATCGATGGAACAGTGCAGACTGATACCATATGAAGGCATCATGTGCTCCACCAGGTGTGTGGCACAGACACTGATTATGCACCCTGTGGCATCACACACCACCTGGCAGTTGACACTGGAAAGCCCTTTCTGTTCCTATATGCAGCCCCATCGGGCCAGGTGGTGTCTTGAATGGCCACATGGGTGCAGTCTATGGCCTGTAGCAAGCCAGGCATACGTGATCACCCTGTGGAACTCCTGCATGTTTGCTGTACGCTCTACCGCGTGCTGGGGAAATGGATGTACTCACAGCATGTGGCAGCAGTGCGCTGAGGAATTGGGCGAGGATGCATGACGTGGGCCGATCTGTGTGATGCCTGTGGTGTCCCCGGTCGCCTGGAAGGTGCCCGTGGCGAGCAGGCACATGCAGGCTGTCACCTTGGTCTCCACTGACAGAGCGTGACTCGCCGTGAGGGTGTCTGCATCACATCACTGCACAGCTCACAGAGCAGTCTCAATATTGCCCTGTTCAGGTGGTATGGGCCCACATCTCTACATCTGTGTACAGCTCCAAAGCTGATGCGGCACGGTACTGCCTGTTGGGGCATACCACCGACGGGCCCTTCCACGGCCACGCCCCTGCAGCATGCATTCTCACCCTCATTACAGCTTCCATGTGGAAGCTGGCACTGTCCATCTCCTGGCTTCTGACCCCCTGGCTGGTGTTGCTGTGTTACCCCCGCTGTCTCTCACTGCTACTTTCCACTGCACCGGCACCCGCTGGCCTCTACAGCCTATGGCCCACGCTTGCCTTGCCTGCCCTAGCCTGTCACTGTCTGTCTGTCTGTCTGTCTCTCTCTCTCTCTCCCCCACTTACGCCCTTAGAAGTTTTGCACCGCCTTTGAGCCTTTTTATTTTGGCTCATTTCCGCCAGTGCGCAATTTCTGGCTGTTCCGCTGTTGCGACATTGCGAAGTCTTGAATATCACATTGCGCTTTATGCATGGATCCACCCTTCAGTTGTGCATGCCTTCATTTGCATTGTCGCTGTTGCTCAGCATGTTTTCGTGGCGAACTGCCTCCTTCTGAATATCGCAAAATGGCATATTTGACTCATGCATGCGCAACTCCTGTTGTGCATAGCGAACCCTTTGAATATCCGGCCATTATGTATTATGCCAAATTTCATTTCTGTTTATATAAAAAAATCAGAACAGATTATGATAGTTGTGAATGTGTTTTCCACCACGTGGTTCTGCGCATCACAATGATGGACTATGGCTTATAAAAAAATAAGATAACTGGATACAATTGAACTTTCCCCAATATAAATATTTTAGTCATAGGGACTTTAATGCCAGAATAGGTATTTTTGATGGATATACAGACAACTCTTTATACATAACACTAATCATCTTCCTTTAATTAGGGCCTCTAAGGATCTAGTTGTTAATAAATCAGGTAAGATCCTAATTGAATTAATCTCTGAATTGGATTTATATCCTTTAAAACTGTCAAATTCATGGAGACAAATAAAAACTATACTTATGTCAAAGCCAATCATAAACACTACTAGATCTGGCCCTCTGGTCAGGTAATATTAAATTGTTCTCTGTATATCCCAAGTAGAGCTGAAAGTGACCATTTCCCTCTATTGTTATGCACAGAACAGTGGGTAATATGAATAATAATGTCTCTTTGTGGTTCCACCTTTTAAATAAGAATTATGGGAACAAGTTAGATGGAATGGTTATCTAGAAGGGAATGTAAGGAACAGATTTCTTTATATGATAATGTACTGTTCAAAAGTAAAGATTTAACTCAAGATGTAGAAGCATTGTGGGATTGCGTGGAACAATTATTTAAAGACCTGAGGATAAAACTATATAAGGAGGTAATGATGTGCCAGCATAGAAAATCCAAACCTGGTTTGACCAGGAATGTATTTTATTTAAAGAGATCTAAGGACAATAATAAGACAGGCAAGATTTCAGCAAAATACAATTACTGGATCAGGTTAAAATAAAGAAAAGGAATATAAACAATTGTTAAAAAACAAGAGGGGAATTTCAAAAATAAAATGATCACTAATGCTTAAGACTATTGAAGAAAAAAATGATAAAGGCTTTTGGCAACTTGTTGCTCTAGGTTCCCAAATAGCAGAACCAACGTAGACTGCTATATATCAGAATGACAATGGATTGGTCACTGGGAAGACATGTTGTGATCCAGATATACACGAAGTCGAAATGACTGCTCAAAATATAAATTGCCAGTTTAAAATTACTATTAAAGATGTATATTTTGCAATACATGCTATGAAATCTAATAAGGCCCTGGGATAGATAAAATACCAGCAGAAGTTTATAAATGTAATCCCACCTTTTGAGTAAAATATTATATTTCTGTTTTAATAAATGGATTGAATTTCTTTCTTTTCCCCATTCATGGAAAGGGCGGTAATTATACCTATACATAAAAGGAGACACGGGTGATCCTACCATGTACCATCCTATAAGATGTGAGTCTTAAATTTTTTTTTTTTTTTTTTTATTATTACACACAATTTTGGATCATCTCAAGTTTCAAATACAATTAACAGGAGGATTCAGTAAGGCAACTGGGTTTCTGCAATGGGTCATCAACTATAGACAGTTTTATCCTGAATCATTTAATTCATAAATATGTTAAAATTAGAAAGCAAAAATATATGCAGTATTTATCGATTTATCTGCCACCTTTGATATGGTCTGTAGATCACAACTTTGGTCCACCACGTACAAAAGAGGAATAGATAAGGCATTCATTTCAATAATACTTGAACTCTATAATAATACCTGGGCACAGATTAGATATGGTAGTGCGGGAGAAACATCTATTCCTATTCAAACTAATCGTGGGTAAGACAAGGATGCCTTTTAGCCCCCACATTGTTTAATTTGTATATAGACCCTCTTATTAGGGAATTAGAAGATAATGACTCAGATGGTCCAAAGGTTAACCAGAGGCACATTTCTATCTCACTTACATGAGACGACCTAGTAAATGATTCTCAGACTAAAAAGGTCTTCAAAGACAAATGTTTTACAAAGGATCATTAAGGATTTGAAATTAAAAACAAACAACCAAAACAAAACTATAACTTTTGGTACTAATATTACTAAATCTTACTTTAAATTTGGTAACCATAATCTGGAAGCAGTAAAACAATACATATTTTGGGCTTAATCCTTACAAATAAGAATAAATGGAAACAAATACAGATGATAAATAATAAGTTAAAAAAAAAAAAAACATGAATGGGTTAAAGAAATTTAATTACTCCTACGGGGCCTCAGTTAATCCATTACTGAGAGCTATTAAAGCTAAAAGTTGGACACAAATGTCTTATGCATCTGAAATTTGAACTGTAAGGATGCAGAACAATGCATTGCTCCAGTGTATATAAAGCTACGAGCAGAATTACAACTTCTATCTTGCCCAGCAGTATATTTACGCAGAATTTGATTGATTAACGAAATGCACTTACAGAAGGTAGAAAATTAAAATACTGGTTATATTTGACAAGAGCTGATAAAGAAAAATTAGTCAGTGTTTTTAGAACAACTTTTGGATCAAAAGCCATTGTGGGAGAAGTGTTGGCTGCAGGATATTTATAAGAAATTAGATCAATATGGGTTAACATTCTAAAAATATATTTTGTAAAGAATATTACAATCAGTAATAATTATAAATCCTTTATTCAACATAAGGTGAATGAACACTGGAAAAACAGGATTTAAACAAAATTCATTTATCAGGATTCTCCAGATGGTATGCTTCCAATACTGATAATATATTGTATAAGGATTTATTGGGATATATTAGAAAACAAAACAGACAAGATTATTTTTTCAAAGCCAAATTAGAACCATTTGACAATAATATTCTGAGATCTAGATATTATAAACTCTCAAAAGAACAGGAGTTATGTGACTATAATGTGGGTGTGAGGGAGGATCTCATGCATGTTCTATGGCAATGTCCTTGGTATATTAGAATCCGACAGTACTGGCTAGAATCATACTTTAACTGGCCTGAAATAACAAAAAGCGAACTTACATACATTGTCATGAACACAGTGATGAAATTACTGTTAAGAGAATTGTAAATTCTCAAATATGCATTCAAAATTTGGAAAAAAAAAGAAAGATGATGTTGTTAACTTAAATTAAAAATTTTTTTTGTAACCAGCTATTTTACTGTAGAATTATGTGAAACTGCTGTCACATTTGCACTTTTGTATGTGAATATACAATGAAAAATATGTTGTGACCATCTTCCTTATGATATTTTTATATACTTAATATCCAAACATAGTGACTGCCAAATTTAAAGAAATTTTACTATGATGATATTTGTAATTTATACTGTATGTTTGTATTGTCTTCTTGTAATGGCCTTTATATGGCTAAACAATAAATGCAACATTGAACTTGCAGAGTCCGGGATGTAAATTGTTCCACCCATCCACAAACACACTATAAACTAAAACAATCTCATCAGATGACAATGGATCTGGTAAATATCTGAGCTGAGGGAAAAAGATAAATAAATAAAACATCATAATTCATTTTTGAAAACTGAGGGAGATTCCACCAGTGGACCAACAAAGGCCATAAGTCTGTAATAGAAGAACAAGCAAAAATTGTGCTCCATTGTTTCTAGGTGTTGAGCACACTGTTCCTTAAACAATACTTTTCCACCATAGTTTTATAGTGATGATTATTCCTTACATTTAGTTTCTCATGGCAGCATAACCAAACAGTATCCCATATCTTCTGGAGGATTCTATATTCCAGAAGTTGATTCATAAGACAACTCTCAGGTATTCCGGGCACCAGAAACAAGGTACCGTAAAAAGCGTGATCAAAAATTATACAATTCTTCCGGTTTTGTATAAAATATCTTCAGTGGTGATATTCCATTGCTTTAGTTTTTGAAATGAGAAGCCAAATATTCTGCGATCCCATTAGGCATATTATGAAACCCCATTTCCTGGAACACCATTTTTAAAACAATGCTGTCCCAAGTTTGCAGTAGGAGAACCTAAACCTTCCCATGACCCTGTATTACAGGAAAAAGATTTGCACACACATAAATGGGAAAAAAAAACAAACTATGGGATTAATCATGTTAAGCTCCCCATGCGTTTTGTCTATAAGTGGCATCTCTTGACAGGGTTCAACCTACTCTCCCATAAGAGCCTAAAAATATACTATATAGCCTTGTTTCTGGTTGCAGGGAAGAGGAAGAGCCTAACTCACATAAAAAAAAAAAACTCTTCTGCTTTGTCATCAACCACGATGTCCATTTCTCTGCCTTAAGATCTCCTGTTTGCAGTGTCTCTGTCCAGTTTGGAATTGCAGGATCTAGCCCACCCAAACATAATACCCAACATTTTAATGGGCCATAAACAATCTTTATCCCAGCAATCCCTTCCCCTGCTCACCCGTTTATCAATTAAGGCCATACCCATACTTTTTCTTTATTTAAAGCTCAACCAGAAATAGTTGAAAATTCATGCAACACTGATAAAGCTGTAGCACCAAAACTGCATCCATGCCCATGAGGCATATGTCATCAGCTTATGCCATAATACATGGAAAACCTATTCTGTGATTCCCACCTATATGTTTGATTTGTGGATGTTGTTATATCTTCCAAATTAAGGGATCAGTGCTGAACATGTGCAATAAGGGACTAAGGGGACACCCTTGTCTCACTGCCTTATGTATTTTACTGAAGCCCACGGGAGGCCATTAACAGGCCAAAACGTAACATTATTATACAAGAGACATATCCAATCAACAAACATGGGAGGTAAACTATATTTTTCTAAAACAGAAAAAATCATGTACTATGGCATCAAATGCTTTTGCCTGATCCAGCGGCTATATCCTGAGCTATCCGATCCCTTGCAAATTTTTCTAAGGAGAAAAAGATTATCTTGTGCCATTCACTTTGGGACAGCACAAGTTTGAGTGAGGCAATCAAATTTTTGTTTTGTTTTATAATTCAAAGTTTATTAATTTTTAACAATAGGGGAACAGACCCCATGGAACAATCAACATCAGAACACTTTTATAACATACAAAAAGCAATGGCTGTCCCCCTCCACCCATCACCCCTCTCCCAACTCTCCCCATCATAACACATCCAAGCCACCCCTCTCCCTCCCTTTCAACACAGTCTGTTAATACAGCCAATAAAAACTAGAACTGAACACCTGTTAAAATATTGTATTAGAGAATACAGAGTATGCAGGGTTCCCATATTTGTGTACTTTCCAAGTCTGTTATTGAGGCTTGCTATAGCTTTCTCTGTCCTGAGATTTGCCAGGAGCTCAGCAAGCCATTCAGAATAGGAAATTTCATTACTGTCTTTCCAATGATGTGAAACTACCTTTTTGACCGACATGGATATAAGAGCCATGTGGTATCTTCTTATGAGCACTGGAATTTCACTATAAATCACCTAGTAGACAAGTTTCTGGGGTAAAGGTCTTCTAGACCCAATAGGGGTCTACTTCTGTTGAATAGTAGACCAGAGTGGTGTAACCATGGGACAGGCCCAAGAGATGTGGTACAGGGAACCCTCTGCATGCTCACAGCGATTACAAGCAGGTGACGGGATAAGACCAAACTTAAATAATTTCTGGGTGTATAATATAGGTTGTGCAATATATGGAATTGAGTAAAGCAGAGCCTTTCTTGGGTGGTATATTTGTGAGAAATGTGCTATAAGGAATTCCAATCTAATTCACAGGTGGTGAAAAAGAAGCCCAGTAGGTTACAGGAGCAAAACAGGTTGGGTAGGCCCAATTATATAATTTTTGTATAGACTGGATACTGAGTGCTGTGAATCAACAAAGGGCCCAATTCACTATGAAAGGATTTAAGGCCCTGCTTGAGAGGGGTGTTAGTCCAAAACTTGCATAAGTAGGTGCTGCAATTGAAAAATTTTAAAGACAGTTTGCTGAAATATTGAAGTTTTTAGGATCTCGAGAAAAGTAGAGCTATATATGTCCTCTTTGACAATAATTGGGCAGGAGCTATACTGACCAGAGGGTAGCCATCCAACCAGTATTGATTTATTGTCTAGTTTTCGATTTGAGGTTGCCCCAAAGGGTTGTGTTAAGTCCAGAGTGTTTTTATAGTTAGGAAAGCACATAACTGGGAATGAATTCTAATGGAGCTTTCAATGGGGTTGCTTTTAGGCCAATAGGCAGAACACTGGATTTGATATGGAGAAGTGCGGATGGAGTTAAACTACTAGTTCAGATGAGACATTTTAGTTTAAGCCCCTTAGAAGTGGCAGGAGAGCCAATCACCTCTTCCAAGAGGACATCCAGCGGATATATTTGGCTACATGACTTGACCAATAATAAAGGGTTAAATGGGAAGTCATAAATCCCTTTATCTTTGGGAGTGGCCAGCTTATAGTAAGCAATCCTGGCTTGTTTGTTAGCCCAAATAAATTTAGTAATGAGACCAGGCACTTTGCTGAACCAATCTAAGGGTAGCCAAATATTAAGTCACTGAAGAGGTAAAAAGTCTAGGGAAAACATTCATTTTAATCAAATTCACTTTACCCACAGGAAATGGGTAACTTGGACCACCTATCTAAATTCTGACCAATAATTCTCACCAAAAGATCCAAGTTTAATTTTTGAATAGTAGCCAGGTTTCTGGAAATTACAATCCTCAAGTATTGTAGCGAATCCTGCTTCCAAGAAAGACCAAGCTCGGTAACAGTGTTCTTAATTACCTTATGGTTTAAAGGAAATATCACAGTTTTATCTAAATTCAATTTGTAATTAGATAGATAATTGAGAGAACTTTTCAATGAGGGATAACATGGGAGGATGGAGACAGATGGGTAAGATATCTGTAAAATAAGGTCATCTGCATAAGCTGAGACCTCGAGTTTGAATTCTGAAACTAAAATGCCCTGAATGCTTTCATAGGATAGCAGGTGGCAAATAAGGGGTTCCAAATATAAATTGAAAAGCAAAGGGGATGAAGGGCAGCCCTGTCTAGTACCGAGTGTAATGAAGAGAGGTTAGATACCGCTCTATTAGCGGTGATCCAGGCCAAAGGTGTACGATAAAGAGCTTTTATCCAGCCTTGAAATTCTAACAGAAAGTTATAGATCTTAAGAGCTTGAAAAAAAAAAAAATTCCAGTTAACACAATCAAAAGCTTTCTGGCATCCAGAGAGACCAAGGTGGCAGGATAAGGGAATCTCTGGAGACCAGAAAACATGCAGAAGTGTGCGAAGGTGATCAACCGATGAGCTCCTTTCATAAATCCCACTTGTTCAGGACCAATAAGGTCCAGAAATACTAAATTAATTTGGTCTGCTAACAATTTGGCTAATATTTTAACATCCTGATTCAATAAAGATATTGGGGCAACTTGTAGTTAACTCAGGATTCTTATCAGGTTTAACTAACAGGACTATCAGGGCTTTGGAAAAGTAGGGTCTACCATTGCACCTGATACCATATATTGAAATAAGGGAATTAAGAGAGGGATTAATTGTTTTTGAAACTTCTTGTAGAAATTAGCAGAAGCAATCCGGACCTGGGGATTTATCAGAAGGTAAACTTTGGATTATTCTAGAAATTTCCCTAGCAGAAAATGGAGATATGAGAGGATTTTGCTGTGCTTCAGAGAGTGAAGGCAGTCCAGATGTAGCCAAGTACTCGTCCAGGGCTTGTTCGAAGGAGGCTCGGGCATAGACTATATAGTTTGGTATAATATCTAGAAAATTCTGACACTATGTCTGAAGGGATGTTTTTAAAGTGCCATCTACTTGCGCGGATAGATGGAATATACCTAACAGACTCCTGCTGCTTGATTTTGAGTGCTAGTAGGCAGCCTGCTTTTCCCCTTGGTCCGTATATGATGCCTTTGATCGTAATATAGCGAATTCCACCTTTTTCTCTCAGAGTTTCTAAATAGGCATATTTTAGTTTGCCAACTTTTGTTGGTGGACATCAGATGAATTGGGGGTCATATTCATTTCCAATGAACAAATTTGAGAGAGAGATTATTCATTATTTGGCCTTTTTCTTTGCGAAGCTAGGCTGATTAATAACCCTCTAATATAGGCCTTAAAAGCACACCATAAAAAGCCAGGTCTAGAGATGGAGTCAGTATTGGTGTCAATAAATTGTTCAATATGTTTAATAAGAACAGAGATCACTGCGGGTCCTTCAACAGCTGGTTGTTAATTTTCCATCGTGCAACTCTTTTGGGAAGAGGTGACAAGGTGAAGTGACAAATTACCAATGAATGGTCTGAGGAGGTCCCAGTGGATAGAAGCAACCAAAACTCAGGCAACAAAGTATGGGATAAAGGAGATAATCAATACGAGATGCTGTGGCATGCACTGGGGAGAAAACGTACTCCCTTTCATTGGGATGCATTATTAGCCAAATATCACATAGACCGTGTTGGTCAACCAGCTCCTGAAAGGTCATTGGGCAGGTGAAAGCCCTTTGCACCAGCCAGTAGCGGTCTAAACTAGAATCAAAAACTATGTTCATATCACCTTCTAGAAGAATGGGTAGAGATAGAAAGGGGATAAAACTCCAACCATCTGTGTGAAGAAGCCTGGAGTGTCTATATTTGGCCCATAAAGGCTGCCCAACACCATCTCATTAGTATATAAAATACACTGAATAGGACGGATCTCCCTTGTGGGTCTCTGAGTGTTTGGATGAGTGAGAAGGGATCCTTCTTTTAATCAATATCAAAACACCCTGCTTTGGGAAGAACCCTCTGCAGCAATTACGTGTCCAATTTGTAGTTTCCTCACACATCACTTCAGACTCCAACAGGTGCATTCCTGTATAAAAACAACATCTAAAGATAACACGACTAAGTGTTTGAGGACCATATACTGTTTCAATTTTGTTGGAGGCCTTTAACATTCCAGGTAGCAATCTTAAGCCACACACATTAAAAAGAGCAAGTGCAAACAGAGTGTTCAGAATATTTCAAAAATATACCAATGACTTAGCTCTCCTTATGACTGTGTTGAAACCCCATCCCACCCTCTTATCCCTATTAACCCACCCTTCCCCTTGAATTCCAAAAACCTACATCTACTAAGGGAAGAGATGAACTTAAACAGGTTTCCCAGCACCCCACTCCTAATCTAATGCGGACTAGGTTCCACAGTATATCCTTACTAAAGCTCCCTCCATTCAGCCACCCAAAATAACTAATTGTGTGTGCATCTAGAAAAACACTAAATATAGCCACTAAGTATTACATAAAATAAATCCAGTGAGAAGGAATCAAACTGAGTGAGTTATGAAGGGGCAGTTGTAGCCTAAACATACAAAATATCAGCATTGTTAAGCTCAGCTGGCTCCCTGCACAACAGTCTTATCATAAAACATCAAATCTGTGAGCTTTAAAATATTTGTGTTCAGTCAAGGCTATACCTAAAATGAGAAACAATATAAAAAATAAAAAATAAAATAAAACTAATGATTCTAGGAATAACGTCCAGTTCTGCTTATTGAGATAGACATTCAGAGCCCTCTAGTGGACAAAATAAGGCACTGTCCAAACCAATGTATGCAGATATCGATTTAAAGTTCTTTAAATGCCTTTGCTAGTTTGGAGTGAAAATAAAGCTTCAAAAGATAATCAGTGTTCATCCTCCTTAAAAGTAAATTGGATATGACCTGTGGCCATGAACTAGTAAGTCCCTTAACTCAGGAGCAATAGGTAATCCACCTAGAGATTCAGAGAGGATTAGTCTATTAAAGAAACTGAGTGATCAATAACAAAATAGCCAGGAGGCATTGCTCAATGTATGTCCCGCATCCCCAGTAATCTTCAGGACATCCCAGGCTGTCTGAACTAGACAGAAAAACATAACTCACCAGAGATAGGCAGAGTCATGCATTTCCAAAGAGATCAGGCAGCAAGAACTTGAGATCTATGTGAGCTGCTTCTGGATCTTCATACCTGTGCCATGTGTCAGCTATAAGAACTTGCAGTTTTGCCAGGTAGCTCATGCAAAAGCGAACCCCCGCCCGCAATAACTTAGAAACAAGGGATGAAAGGCTTTGTGATGCAGTCAAACAGAAGCAGGAGATCCTGAGCAATCCTCACCTTGACACCCTCCCAACGAACTTCCTGCAACTCTCAGACCTTAGTTAGAAAATGTTGGCGCTCCAGTATCTCAAGAACCTAAAAATTAAAGGTCTCGGAGGAGCTCCAGATGGAGGGTCGGTCTGAGAGCCCTATGTGCCTTCTCAATTACGTACTTGGGACCATAAGGTGAGGGCGGTGACTCTCTTGATCAATTTTGGACAAACAGAATGACATCTTGCCCTTCAGGTAGCCCAATCACTACCGCATTGTTTCTGTGGGAGCATCCTCCAGATCCTCTATTTTGCTTTCCAGCCTGGCAAGATTTTGATTAGTGGCCAAGCTCAAGATCTGCTTTATCCATGCACTTTAAGAGAAAATATGAGAGCTTCGAATCAGTCGTTCTCCTAGAGATATCCTCTAAAGTGTGCCATCGACTATCTCCGTAGTCAGGGATAGTAATTCTTCTTTAAATGGCCTAAATTGAGCCAGAAATCCGGCTAGGGTGAGAGACTCCTGATCAGAAGTGGTGGTAGCAGCTCCCTCAGTGTTGATAGCACTTGCAGCCTATGCTTTTCGAGCTCTCTCTGGCGTAGTAGGCATGGTGAGTTTTGTAGAGATCTCCTCATTTCTACCTCCATGAAGGAAATTGCCAAAACAGGAGATATTTAGAACACTTCAGACGCCTTCTGAGCAGAGTTCCTAATTTTGTAATTTTTGAAAGCTCAGAAAATTGATGAAAAGTTGTTAGGTGGCTGGAGCAACCAAAGGAGCTAGCATCAGGCTGCCTGCATCACGTGGTCTCCGGGCAATCAAAATTTGAGCTGCAGAAGACAATCTGAGATCTAGTACTTTATACAAGATCTTCCAGTCTGTATTAGTCAATCTGATTGGTCTCAAATTTTGTAAATCCATTTACCACCTTTTTGTACAGATATAGCAAGCGTTTGAGAGAATTCCTCAGGGATTTCCATCTGACCTTGTAAAATCTCATTAAATAGTATCTCCAGCTGATCTACAATGACATCTATAATCTTATATAGCTCACAGACAGACCATCCAGTCCTGGAGCAGTACCCCCTGTCATGGAAGAGACAACAGTTCATATTTCCACTGGAGTAATTGGGGCCACCAAGTGACCTCTGACCTCCTGTGGATGTTGCTACCAAAGATAAACTATGGAGATTCAACCCCAGACTATTGGAAGATAAGATCTTTACAAGGCTAATAAAAAAAGAAATTAAAAACGTTTTTATTAATAACTCAACTCAAAATGCCCCGATAGGAACCATATGGGATGCATTAAAGCATATCTTCAGAGGATCTGTATTTCATACTCAGCTTATAAAAACAAATCCAATTCACAAACTCTTAACCAACTGGAATCAGACCTAGCCGTGGCAGAACAAAAATTCACGCTTGACAGCAGCACAGGAAGACCTGGCAGTTATTTTATTGCTAAGAGATAAACCGAATCAAACTCTTTAACTTAGAGCTAGAGGTACAATGATGAGGTCTCATGCAAAAGCATTATTATTAGGAGAAAAAAAAAAAAAAAAAAGAAAAAAAAGCGGACTGTCTTCTCACCTTCCAATTACAAAGTGAAGGCTAACAATGACATCAATAGCGTTAAAGATGAGCAAGGAAATTATTTTGTGATTCTATTCATATTAATAAAATATTTTTAGACTGTTATGAAAACCTTTATATCCCTGAACATAGACCCGACAGAGAAAAAAAAAATTCAAAGACTTTTTGTTTACCCTTAATCTAAATTAATTACATGAAGAAAAAAACTTTGTGAACCTCGATATGTAAATACAAGATCACAGATTCTGTTACGGACCTAACATACTAACACACTAACGTGCCAGCAGAATAGGCCCAATGGTCTTTTCTGTCTGCTCCTTTGATCAGCCCCCACCCTGGGAATGGACCTTGCTGCTCCCTCTCCTCTGTGGCTTCCACTTCCCAGTCCCGGATAATAAATTAAATAAATAAATAAATCTCCAGGCCCAGACAGTTTTGGTCCAGAGTTTTATAAATGCTTTAAAGGAGGATTTAGTACAGTTTTTACTCAAACTCTTTAATACCTTCTGGACTGAGGACACTCTGCCTTCTTCCTTCAGTGAAGCCATTATATCTTTAATATTGAAGGCAGAAAAGCCACCATAATTATATGCTTCTTATAGACTAATTGCATTACTAAATACAGATTATAAGCTACTAAAATACTGGCAACAAGATTAACTAAACTTATCACAACTCGTACACCAAAATCAAACTGGCTTAATCGAAGGAAGAAAATTAGTTGACAATATTAGGATGACCCTAGATTTGATGGATATAACCAACAACTCAGCTTTAATAGCCCTTGACACTGAAAAGGTGTTCAATATGGTAAACAGGGCTTTCTTTTTATAGTGCTAGAAAGGTTTGGTTTTGGAACAAAGTTTCATAAGCTCATAACCCTAATATATAAATCTCCATGTGCAAAATTAAAAACAAATGATCACTTAGCTCCTCAAATCAAACTCCAAAGGGGACTAGACAGGACTGCCCCTGTCCCCAATTATTCACCATATTTATGGAACCCTTTGCCCATGACATAAGACAATGCCAGGAGATCGAGGGATCATGGTAGATCAACAGAGGCATGTTGTCTCTTTATGTGCTAGTGATGTGTTGATTTACCCAAGTGATGCTTCAGTTTCTCACCTACCTCTTTTAACTTAGTTACTTAGTTTTCACAATTATCTGGACATAAAATCAACTGGACCAAAACAGAATTACTCTTAATACATATGTAACCCCCAGAATCTACTACCCTTAGGGCTACTACCCCTGTCTGCCCCACGGAGGCAGGGTGAGGGGCCCAGATCCATTGTCGGGTGCCTCCACCCAGAGGTCGGGGTTAGTACAATTAAGACTACTTTGTTACAGCCCTCTGGCTACTGCAACCCCCTTCCATCCCACTAGTGACTCACAATGGGTGCCAACAATTCTTTCCACCAGTACACTTACCCCACTTGATATATATTCCAACTCACTCTGGGGACCCCTGTAAAGTAAGGTACAGTTATATTACAGTCACCATACAGAAACTCATCAGAAAAGTACAAACCAGCCAGGGTGTAGTTATAACACAGCAATCTGATTTATTAAAAGGGCAGATAACAAGGGAAGGGGAAATCAGGTTGATTGGCTTACACTATTTCTATATACTTAAGGCTCTGTGCTACAGGCCTAACCCTACGATTTACTGTCCCTGGGTACCCAAGCCCTAACGGCTAGTCCAAACATGGCAGCTGGTAGGGGCCCTTCACACAGAGAAGAAAGAAAAAGTTTAAGTAAGCAGTCAGCAGTATAGCAATGCCATTTGGAACCTCTGTTGCACATTTAACAGGGAGCTGCCCTGATTCAGTACTCACAACCTCCAGATCAGACAGAGTCCTTCAACACCAGCAGGGCTGAGCCTGAACTCCATGAGCCTTCTCACACATTTATATGGCAAGCTCCAACAGCAATAGCAGAGGGTACCACACCAGGCAGCTGCTGCTAGGCTCTCCAGATTTCACAGTCAATGAAGCACTGCAAATGGCAGCTTTGTTCACTCCTCCGTGGACCGAGCGTGATTTAGCAGATTCTCCAGTCCTCCAAACAGGTCGAGCCTGGTGGGTAGCTGTGCAGGACACAGCCTCCTCTGACCCGAACGGCGGGTTTAGTCAGACTCTCTCACGGGCAAAACGGCGCTTCAGGCCTTCACGCACTTCCCACGTGAACACTTCCACAGTGCAGAAGCACACAGCCCTCTCCTCACCTCAGCCACAACGCATCTGCCCCTGGCAGCCTGGGGCACTCTTCTCAGTTCGAGGCGCTACCGATTGATTGGCTGGCTGAACCTGCCAGTCACTTCCTTCCAGCTCTCAGTGGTGCGAAAAAGCGCATAGCCCATAATACCTCTCTCAAATACAAACAGTTCCCCTATTGGTCAACCGACTCTAGGGGGTCCCAAAGTACTGATTGGTCCAAGTCAATACTTCTGGACCAAATGGAGAGGCAATCAAACAGTCTTTACTGCAAGAGAAAGCAGGTTAGAACAACCACACTGCCATTATTATTTCACGATATTTTAAGCAAACATTCACATCCTCTTTCAGAGCTCCCTTAGCGCCACTAGCGATGGTAGAAAGGAGCGTTTACTCTGCAGCCGGGTGGGATTCGAGCATAGCAACACTCAAACCCCTCCTGATCAATCATGACTGCAAACCAAAGCAACCCTTAAAGAGACAGTATACGGAGGCCTTTAAAGCACTCACTGGCTCCCCATTTAAACGGTTTAACATCGAACTCTAACCAGGCACGGAGCATTTACCCAAGCTCTGAAAGTTTAGGAACCCCCATTTGCAAGGGGGTATACATAAAATTCATGACATACAAAATATTTCACCCAGATAGCATTTCAATCAATTCTAAAATCAGATATTTAGGAGTTATTCTTTCCCAAGATCGAAAGGAGCTTTTTCATCTAAATTATGATTCTTTGTTGGAGAAAAGTAATCAAAGATTTAGAGAAGTGGGTACATTTGCCTTTGACACTAAAAGGCAGTGTGAATATCATAAAATGAACATTCTTTGCAGACTTCTATTGATTCCTCTTTCAAGCTCTCCGATATGGATACCCAGAAAAACATTCCAACATTTAGAAAATAAATTAAGAACATTTCTTTGGCAAAATCAAAAACGAGATTACTACTTCAAAAATTGTATGCCCTTATAGAACAGGCTGGGTTAGGCACCTAATATACATTTTTACTATTGGGCAGCCCAATTGGAACAAATAAACAACTGGTTTGGAGCTAAGGAAGAGCCGAGCTGATAGAGGTAGAAAGATGGGCAGTGAAACCGAGATCTTAGAGGAATTTTAGGATTAAACCTTGTTAAGAACATTCTTTCAATCTTGTTTATTTGCTACAAAATTATCAAAATAAATTTGGCAAAAGCACATTCTAATTTGGGTTGAGAACAGAAATTTCACCTTCATGTATACAGTATAAAGCTAATTAATAGAAACCCAGCCATAAAGAACAATCAATTTATTAAAATATGGAAGTAAAAGGAATTACTCAACTACAACATCTATACAAGAAGGATCATCATTTTGAATTTCAAGAAATGAAAACCAATATAACCTGCAATATGGTCTCATATCTTCAGGTAAGGGATCATCTCAGGGAAGAAAAAAAAAAAAAAAAAAAAAAAAAGGTGGTACTGACCCACTCACCAATTCACCAATTGAAAACCTGTCCCTTAATAAAACTACAAATAAAAATACTTATTGGTAAAATATATAGTATTCTGGGAATGCATAAATTAGTTCCACTAACAAAACCAACTGGCTTGGCAGACAGATTTAGGAACATCTCTAAATGATCAAGTATGGCCAGAAATGTTAAAATCACCACTACAAGCCTCCAAGAATAAAGTGCAAATACAATTTAATACCCTACATAGAACTTATTAAACCCTGGCTAAACGACAAACTAAATAGTAACATATCAGATAAATGTCCTCAATGTCTACATGCAATAGAATCAAGTCTCCATGTGTTTGTTTATTTTCAGTCCTCAGTTGACAGATTATTGAAATAATGCAAGAACAATAATCAGCATGGTGCTAGGACTTAATGCAACTTTGTCCCGACATGTTACTTTTGGTGATCCCTTTCTAGTATCAGAGAACTGGACAACAGAAAAAACTGCACTAGTCAATTTAGCTTTAATAAATGCTGAAAAAAAAAAAAAAAAAAAAATTCTACAGCATTGGAAGGATTATAATCTCCACATATTAGAGCTGGTTAAACTTAATGATTGAGGTACAGGCACTGCATGGGGACTGGCATGACAAATTAAATGTGAGCTCCATCTACCAGGGACCAAAATTTATTTAGAAATCTGCCAAACTAGCACTGAATCAGGTGATCTTGACATCGACTGAGAGATAAAAATATCCTCAATGATAGTGATAACTTTAAAATGAAATTCCCCAACTTTGGGCAAAATTTGTCTTTGAAGATGGTGGCTGACAGAGCGTGGCAGGAATGGCAGAAGTGGCTCTGGCCTCTTCAAGTGATGTGGCAGAGATCAAAGGCATAGTGCAAATAGTCCTCAAGGAATGTCGATCAAATAATTGGTCTCTAACCTGGAGGAAAAATAAAAGAATTACAGACTAGAGCAAGGACACTGAAACCATTCATTCATACACTGATAAGGATACCTGCCATGAGGCCCATATCCAGGAACGGATGGTGGCACAATTATGGAGAGAGCAGAAGATGCTGAAAACAGAAGACGAGGAATAATGTTTGGTTCATTGGTTTCCAGAAGGGCAGCACAATGGGACATGAGAGCTTTCCTCCAGCAAGAGCGCTTAATGTCTAAAACCAATGGTAGCCTTTAGAAATAGATTGGACATTGTACTTAGGGACCCTCCTGTTGTGATGACAGACCCGACACAAATGGTGAGGGTCCTGCATTTCACAGAGTCAAAATCCTAGCTCTGGTGAGGGAGCAGAGTCCACTCTACTGGAATGGCCACAGAATCCACATCTTCACAGATTACTCAGCGGAATTGGCCCAGTGCCAGAAAGGATGTATGGGGCCAAGAAGATATTCCAGGAGTTAAACATACAGTATCGCCTGCAGTATCCAGCCAAATTAATCATACTGAGGAATGGGGTCTCACATCTGTTTAATTCCTAGGATGAAGCAGAGAACTATGTAAATAGCAACTGGCTTGATAAAGCACAGCAGCTCCTGAGCAAAGAGGAGGCAACTCAGTCCACAAGATTGAACTAACCTCCAGCTCCACGTGGAATCTGCAGTGCACTCATGACCCTAAGCCAGGACACCCTGTTGCTATGGACTGGTAGGTCTCCAAGGGAAAGTGATCCAGCTGGAGATAGGGCAACAGATTGGGTCACAGTCAAAAGGATACAGACCCGGACTCTGGGCACTCAGCCACTAGTTCAGGTTCCTTGGGTGAACCAGCACCAATGAGGATAGGACCATCCTCCACCCCTAATAAAGGACTGATGCCAGTGGAGTTTGTAGAGACAAGTTGGAGGATGCCCCTGCCCTGAGAACACCCCTGGACACCAGGTCATGGGCTGACAGGGCAGCAACTCTGGAGAAACTCAAGCAGTTTGTCTCAGAGAAAGGGCAGCAGCTACATGAAGGTGGCTGGTTGGCCTCCAGGATGACCATTGGGATTTATGGAATGGTCTTGTTAAATGTCCACAATGACTGTTTATTTCCTGCAAGTACATTTTAGTGATGTTGCTTGTTGGGAGGGCGTGAGTCAGGGACACAAGCACAGATCTTTAACGCTTGAGTTAGCCTCCCTAGCATAACCATAATACTACACTGCAACTCCTTTCCATTAAGGTGGGAAGAGTGGCTCACATGCTCCCATCCATTCCCTGACCTCCCTGTTCCTGCTAGGTAATTGCATTAACTGAAACCACTGTAATATCTGTTCCTTCTGATTCTATGACCATCTGGATGTACATTACCTGACTGCTGTTTCGGCCTCCAGTACATACCGGCAAGGACAATAATGCAAGGTGAGGTGCGATAGGTGGGGGACAGCTTTAGGATGTATCGGCCGTCAATCTGCAGGCCATTACTACTATATGAACCAGCTGTCCGTGTGCTTTTTGAATCCTACTGCCTCACCACAGGCTTAGCCTTTGCCGTGCCCTTGTGACATCTGTAAATTATAATAAAAGAGGCTGACAGGGCAGCTGTCAGGGGCTGTCAAAATGAACCTGCTTGAACATGCACACACTCATGCAGGAATTAAACTTCTCCAGGAACCGGCTGAGTCTTAGCAGTGGAACAACAAATGGCTCACCTCCTACCACTTGGACAATACCAGGGAATAGTCAATCCTTTCAGCCATGTTGACAGCAGATTCCATGTGTCTTTGTGCCTTGTTGAATCAGTGCCACTCAACACAGACCTCACCACCACTGAGCCCCTATTATGTATGAACATAGCAATGAACGAGGACACAGGGCAGCTGCCTGGGTATATATTGAAGCCTGCTCAAATGTGCACACATTCGTGCAGGCATTCAATCCAATCAAGAACAGCCGAGTCATAGGGGAACAACAAATAACTTACCCTCCTCCCACCTGGCAAATTGCAGAGAATTAATTAATAGAGGATTTGTCAGACTGTGCCGAGCACTGCAGTGGACCTCAACCTTAGCGATACTGGCTGGTGAAACAAATGGGGATCGTCCCTCCGGCTCACTAAACATTATTCCCCCAATCATCACCATCTTAAGGGCCAAGATAGCTGGGGTATCTGAGGCAGCCACCTCCAGGTGACACCCCACCCCACACCGCCAGCAACCCCAAGGTCAGATAGCCACTAGACCCCATGAACCAGTCACACCTGACATGCTGCTGACCTCAGATGGCAGACTGGTAACAGCAATCAAAGGGAGAAGGCAGAAGGTAACACATATCCACTTAGGGGATGGGGCAGAGCCAAACCAGATCATTCCTCCATGCAGGACACAGTATTTGATCCTCCCAGCTTTCATCCTTTGACTACCCCCTCAGTTTATTGACCTACCCACATACTGCCCTGCACAGCCTTAGGAGGATGAGTAATAGCTACTGAATATGGCATCTAATCGCTGCATGGGTCTCATGGGCACATCACACCCATTTGGACCCCATGAGCCTCCATAGACCTGCCCAGCTCATGACACTCTACCTGCTTGGACAGCTGGTGGAATCAACCCTCCTCCACTCCACACCTTCCCCACAGATACATGCCAATGCCGTGGAAGCAAGCCTACCCTAACATAGAGAACCATAGGTGTTGATCTTGGTGCCTTTCTAACCTTTTCTTCCCTGAGACGCACTCATGTGGTGCAATGCCCCACATCAGCAGCAGTGCATGGAACAGGGAGCATCTGTCTCGGAGGGGTTGACACCCTGTCCAGGTTGAGCTCCACTGCCCCAAAAAGGTTTTACAGTTATTTCACTATATGTAAGGTCCATACAGCCAGATGGAGTAAGCTCAAACCAAGGTTAAACTAAACTATTGTTTGTTGATTATTTTTGTTTTTCACTAAGTTTCTTGTTCTTATGCTTGTTTAAAAGTATTAATAGAGCCATTGAACTAGATAGTGTGAGTATGTTCTATCACCTGCATCTTCCTATGAACAGTGAGAGCCAGAGCTCCATCCAGGACCACTATATGAGTGAATCACTGTGGGGCTGGTTACACCTCACCATTGACTGGGTCATACATATAGTGGTAGTTTTTCCCTGCTCCATCGTACATTGTACACAACGTGGGACACAGACTTAAATGCATCTCTTGGAATATTAAGGGTATAAACTCCCTCATCAAGCACAGAAAGATCCTAGACCACCTTAGAAGGAGGGGCTAAGACCAAAAAACTTAACAAGCTGGGGTTCCCAAGTTGTTGGTATCTTATATACACCTCGAGGAGCAGGGAGTCACTATCCTGGTTCACAAATTTATCCCTTTCAAGCAAAATAGACCTTCTCGGACAGGGAGGGCATATACATCATTGTCACAGGAGATTCCACCAAGTCTAAGTGACAAGAATTTCACCGACCTCCCCCACAGTGACATTGCCACCGACATACCTGAGAACCGCCAGGTCCCGATCATGTGCGGGATCACACCGACACCTGTTCTGTGTTAATGTGGGGACAGGGACAGAGAGTCTGTGCCCACCCCCACTCCCTATCCAGGTGGCTGTGCCTCCCGCACCCCCGGACTTATGGATTCCAACTCGGGGAATGTTGGAAGAGAGCGGCCAAACCTGGGAGTTGATGAATTGTTCATCATTCTGACAACCTATTCAACGCTGTGGGTGTCAACGGGTTGGTGTCACTGTGGGGATTCACTGTAACAGCATTGCTGTTACAAGGGTATATGGTCACAGGACAACTTCATGGGCATAAAGTAACCTCGTGCAATATCTTGGTCCCTAATTCCACAGAGGCTGGTTTCTTTCTGGACATTGCACAGAAATTGGCAACACACATGATGGGGCCACTCCTCCTAGGGGGCCACATGAACACAGTCATGGACAACCTCCCAGACAGAAGCAAAGCCCCAACTGGACCCAGATCGCTGCATCTGATGCACTGACAGAACTGGTGACAACTCGTCTAGTTGGCATATGGTGCTTAGTACACCCTAATGGGTGTGATTACTCCTTCTACTCAACCCCACATGACTGTTCTCTAGGGCTTGACTTGTAGATGATCCGAAAACACTGGCATATAGTGTAATGGATGTCTCCATTAGAACAATCCTTATTTCAGATCATGCTCCAAATTCTTTCATGTGGCTCCTTCCAAATGCACAAACAGCTCCAGAAACAATGGCATTTCAACACCTCCATGCTAAAGATGAATCCTTCTGAAAACATTTACCCAAGAAATACAGCTATTTCTTGACATAAACTGTGCTAGGAACACATCTGTGGTGGTCAGATGGGACACCCTGACAACAGACATATAAGAGGCGCTGTATTAACTTCTACCTTCCATACCAAATGGGCCAAGCTTAAAGACTTGGAGGAGAAGACTGCCAAACTTAAACAGTTAGAAAACAGATATAGGGCAGATTCAGTTAAGGAAAGGGCCTACTCCGACATAATTGGTACCAGATATAAAGACGCTTGCACCTGCACCAGAAAGTGGAGTTAGCCCTCTTCCATGGTAAACAGCATTTCTAGGAGGTGAGGGGAAAGTCAGGCCACCTCTTAGCGTACCAGCTAAAGAAATGGCAAGAATGTTGATAGCAGGTATCAAGACGAGGAATGGAGAGGTTAAGACTGACCCAAAAGGATCAATGATGAGTTCAGAGATTGTTATCTGGCCCTGAGCAAGCAAGAGTTCTGCCTACTGAGCAGGACCTTGCCCATTTCCTTGATCCCCTGCACTTACCAAACTGGATCAAGAGGTCAGAGATTACATGGAAGCCCCCATGATTGAGGGTGAGATAGACAAGCCTCACGTACTATGCCCAGAAGTAAAAGCCCTGGGGTGACTGGCCTTCCTGCAGTGTTCCTCTTCCACTCTGAAGGCTACTGCTGAAGTCTCTCAGAAGCTTCTGCTAGAAGCCACCTGGATAGGTCATCTCCCCTCCATGCGGACAACAGTCATTACTCTGATACCCAAGGAAGGCAAGGATCCTTTAGCATGCGGTAGCTACAGACCTACATCTCTCATTACAGCAAACTGCAAGGCCTACGCCAAAGCCTTGACCACTCACCTAGAAGAGGCCATATCTACACTACTAGACTCAGACCAGGTTGGCTTTGTCCCACAGAGAAAAGCCAAGAACACCACCAGATGACTTCTTAATCTTATCAGCACATAACCTCTCAACAAGCATCAGTGCTCCGATCACTCGATGAGGAGACAGCATTCAACAGGGTCAAATGGTCTTACCTATTCCAGGTCCTAGAGCACTTTGTCTTGAGGGACAACTTCATAAGTTGTGTCTGTACCCTATACAAGGGACCTCAGCCTCAGTCACCACAAATGGCATGACATCTGCCCTATTTCTGCTAGGAGAGATACCCAACAGGGCTGCCCCTTGTTGCCCCTGCTTTTCATTCTAGCACTGGAACCTCTATTGCAGACTAAGGCAGGACAGGTCCATACATGGAATTCACTTAGGAAGGAACATAAAGACCTAGCAAATGTGGACAACATTATGTTAGTGCTCTCAAAGCCAGAACAATCAGTTCTGGCAGTGTGACTTATTGACCAAATACAGCTCCTTGGCGGGATACAAGGCAAATGTGTCCAAGTCACTCATCCCGCCTTTGCAAGAAAGTATCACTGTACTCCCACACTTTCCATGTGGCCTCAACTGCCCAGAAGTATCTCAAATACTTGGGGTATAATTCACATGGAACATCTTGTCTCTCAGGCTGCTCAATCTCCTGCAAATTCAGAAGGACCAGGTTAAAGACTTGAATAGGTGGAGTAGACGGCACCTATCTACTGGGGAAGAGTGCATGAGTATAAGATGATGGCGGCCCTCCAGGTACCATATCTACTAGACAACCTTCCCATTCATATCAGTCCTGACATATTGCATGGACTACACAAATAAATGCTTGCCTTCATCTGTGGCATGAGGCTTAGCCATCACAAGTAAATAAGGCTCACAGACCAATGGGGTTGGAAGCTATCTGACTTTGTCCTGAAGCATGAGGTGCACTGTTAATGCAAATGGCTTGCACACTGCCAGTAACGAAATATCATGCTCCTAAATGGGCTAAATGTGAGGCACACATATTGGGGAAAGGTGTGTATGGAGCAAGCATGTTCATGAAACATCTGGTGGTAGTGGCTACCCATCCCACTGCGCCACTAAGTGAGCTAGGTGAAACTCAGTAAAGCATCTAAATGGGAGCGGACAAAATCACCCTACTTCCCTGTGGTGGAACCCACATCCAAACTGGCAGGGTTGGTCTAAAGGCCTGCATAGCCTTTACCAGATCATAGATTCAGGCACAGGGTATCTAAAACCTTTGGACAACTCTAGACTGAATTTGGCTTGAGCAGAACACAACACTGGCAATATCTCAATTGCAGGATGCCTATTCACTTTCTTGGGGCTGAAATATAGGTTGGGACAAAAGCAGCCCTTGGACACTAGTCTGGCAGAAAGGATCAACAGCACCTCTACTAGAAATGTATACAAGGGGCTCCTGAACCTCCAGCAAGACCATACATAGACCCTCCAACAAAATGGAGTTTAGAGCTTCATAGGAACCTCTCCACTCAAGACTGGGTGGAGGTGTGGTGGAACAGCCAGCTTGCTGCATGGGACACAAGAAATAGGTTCACTTAGATCAAGATAGTGCATCAGTGGCACAGGACTCTGCAGCAACTTCATAGCTGGAGACTGGTGACCTCCAATAAGTGCTGGAGGTGCACACAAGCACAGGAATCACCACCCACCTGCTGTGGGGTGTCCTGCACTCAGAGCATTCTGGCACAGAGTTCTGGGAACTCTCAGAGACATTCTCACAGCCCAATTACACTAACAGATAGTCTAGTAATGTTGGGTCTGGCCCAGAGTGATGTGGAATGGGGTGCCCCACCGCAGGTGAGGTGCAGATGGACACTAGAGGGGCTTTGATAACTGCCAAATGCTTTCTTCTGCAACATTGATGCAACCCTGTGTCCCCTAACATTGCAGAGTGGCTCACAAAACTGGGGAAAATGCAACTTTTGAAAATTCACTACAATGTCACTGATAATATGGAGTACTACTGGGAGCTGTGGGACCCCTACCTCACATCCCAGTACTGCAAAATACCTCTAGGACACTATATACCACATCATTTGCTTCAGGAAATCCATAGGCAATCACCCTGAAATAATATTTAACGTAACAAGTCAGTCCCTAGTCATCTGAAGCAAACAGCCCTCTCCTCCATACATGCCTCCCAATTGTTCTCTATCAGCACTATCCAAGGTGGATTCATGCATCCAAAGGATGACATAGGTGTGGCGACTTGCTGGATCAGACAGGGGGGTTACCATTCTTCTATTCAGTAATAGGGCTCGTGTATGTAGCGAAGATGCAGATATTAGTCACGATAGGCATCCTCCGAGCATCTATTACAAGTTGTAGTAGAGTTCCTACTAATAATACACATCTTCACGTGGTTGCTTATAAATGGTTTTATTTACTCAGACATAAGAATTTGTACAGCTCAAGCTTATGAAGACCTAATCAGTTAAGATAAAAAGTACTAATTACTCAGCCACTCTGATACTGCATCTAATTTATTAGTCTCTAGTATTCATGGTAATTCCTACTAGGATGTTTATACAGGCCAGGATATTCAAAAAGGGTTCACATTAGGCGCAACCACTGATGCACCGTAGATATTCAAAAAGGAAGTCATAGCACAATCCCGATGTACTGGGCGCATCAGTAATGTATGCGAGTAAGTGGGGGGCGTGTTCATGCATATCCTGCACATCCAGATATTCAGCCCGGGATGTGATGAGCCCATGCAGGTGCAACCCCTCACTTGCGCCGCACACAGATGAGCAGATACAAAATGGAGCAACAGCTGGCCACCCACAGGTGAGCTGCTGTATTGCAGGCACAACATGGCAGCTGTCAGCTCTGGGTGGCCACCGAGCTCCGGCACCGCCTGTCACGGTAGCGTCCCCCATGCCCAATCATGGGCATAGGTACATAAAATGAAATGTCCAATATCCCTGGTGGTCCAGTGGACCCTATCCCCATGCCCAATCGCGGATATTATGAATAAAGAACATCCCTGGTGGTGGTCCAGTGGACCTGTCCCCAGCCCGATCATGGGCATTATGAATAATGAACATCCCTGGTGGCCCAGTGGCCCATCCAGCCTGATTGCGGGCACTATGTACAAACCTGTACCCTGGTGGTCTAGCAGTACCCCCTCCCCACCCGCCACTCAGTCCCACCACCCGCTCCCCCTCAGTCAGCAGCAGTCAGCATCTCCCCACCGCATGCTGCCCGGCCAGCCCTCAGCTGACAGCTTACAGAATGGCTGTATGCCCATTGATTCACAGCATGGGCCAATAGGCATGCAGACCATACTGTACTACCAGTCCCAAGTTGTGAATGAGCGGACTGTATGGTACAGTATAGTCTGCATAAAAATCTTGTCCTGTATCAGTTTACCCACAACTGATGGGTTTGTAGTTGCCTGGTTGCTCCTAGCACTCTGCCTTGTGTAGCAAAATTATGTTTATGACTGTTCAAACTTTTGGATCCACACCAACTTTAACAAGCTTTTAAATAGCCCTGCAAATGGTTCTGCCAGTTCCAGTGAAAGTTCCTGAGCATTCTTAGGCAACTCCCATCCAGGCCTGGTGTCTTGTCAATTTTCAAGGCTGCAAGCCCTTTTCTGACCCTTTCTCCTGTTATTGCCACCTGCCCCCATTCTAGGATGCCCTCTACAGTTGCATTAAAAGCCACTTTCAAGCCAATGGCCTACTATACTTCACAGTGTATACGAGAAGTAATTGTTAAATTATTTCCTTCTACTTGTCCTACTCATGTAACCTGTTTTAAAATTTCCTTTCTCATCTTCTTTTCCCTACTGTATCTGAAAAAAAAACAAAAAAAAAAAAAACTGTTCGTCTTTTCCCTGACCCTCTTGCACAATATGCAACTTAGCGTCTACTTTTGTTTTCTCCGATTGCCTTGTTGACCTCCCTCATCTTTTCTTGGTATAAGTGCCATTCTTCATACCCCGTTTCTCTTTATATCTGATAAACTCCCTTTTTGCCCTCACTGCCTCCCTGACCTTCTTAAAGAACCAGATTAGTCTCTTGTGCCTGTTGCTCCAAGTAACTTGTCAAGCATGCTTAGTTTCTTTGAAAATGGGCACTTTAATTACTCTCTACTTCTCCTATACCCCCTGATTTTGTCCACACCAACCAACTTATCTTAGACTAATTCCTCATCTAGGCAAAGCCTGCAAGTCTGAACTCCAGAATCTCAGCCTTTAAGGAGGGTGTACTGGTAAAAAAATGGCAAGTTTGAATCATATGGTGTTATTCCATATCCAGAAGATATGGAGGGATAACATGTTCCTGCATTGCAGATTCCTCATAGGAATATATCGCCAAGACTGAAAATATACCAAGTAAACTGTTGGTTAACAGAGGAACTGTTAGAAATGTTGCCAGTTCATGGAACTATTTGAATTTCATTACATGTTATCTTGTCTGCTGTTTTCTGTTTAGGTTGCCACAGTTAAAGACATATTTAGAAGGAAGGCAAATGAAATAATCATATACTATACAACTTAAAATGATGTATGGGCAACTGTACACAACAAAACTGATGTTCCATCTTGGGTGAGATGACATCAGAAAAACTTTGTACTTAGGCTTTCGAGGTTTATGAGCTCATTTCACCTCTTGAAGAAAACAAAGCCCTGTTGTGTATGAGTGCCACATATTATTCTATATGTTACAGTATATCACTCAAGTTGGCTAGATATTTCTTTCTCTCCATGCAGTTTAGCCACTGTGAGGGCAATTTTGAAAATCCAATTGTAGAAATGAAAGGAAAAGTGTGACTACTGGTCAAACCAGGGACCTTGGCAAGGCAAGGAATGCCAAGGTCCCTGGGTTCAAGTCCCAGTAGGAGTCACTTTTCCTTTCATTTCTATAATTGGATTTTCAAGGTTAGCTAGAGTCATTTCTAACACATCTTGCATTTATTCATTTATTTATTTTATTTTAAAATATAACGTGGTATCCTTCCCCCTGCCAGTGAACTGGAATGCTTCACTTTCATGAGCCCTCAGAAGACAACAACTGTAGGCAGGAAAAGAGTCCCTGCAGCACTGAGTGCTGACTGGCTGAAATCACATAAGTGATTTATAATGTACATAAATGTGGTCCTCTCTGTCTTACACACCAACATCTTCTCATGCAGATACCCACACTACAGTGCCTTTCATACAAATATGCAGCTGGCCCCATCATGTCCTCAAATGAAACCAGACCCTCTTTATGTACACACACACACACACACACACACACACACACACACACACACACACACACACACACACACATGCTTTCTCTCTGCCCTGGCTAAGGTGCATGAAACATGTTCTCTCCAGTTATCCACCTATTGTAGTGAGAAAGAAATAATGTGACCTGGGAACTGAACCAAGCCCACAAAAACAGATTGCAAGCACAGCCTTACTAGGCTACCCAGGTAGCCTAGTAAAGCTGTAACACAATCTGATTAATGAATGGAAACTTGTTAATTTCAGCAATAAAACTGGCAGTTTTGCAAGCTGTTCCAGTTTCTGTCTGGTACCTGTATGTAAGTGCACACTATCCTTTTGTTGGTTAGTGTCCTATCCATACCCTTGCCCATCAAGTTTGATGAACCCAAAGGCAGAATCCTTGGCCCAGTCCCTTTCTCCATTTTCTTAAATGACCAGCCCCTCCACCTGTGTCTCTTCATGAATCCAGCTGCTTTGCAGATGGCGATACTATTTCCTTCTGGGTGCTTTACTGGTGAATTACCAGTCTGTCTCAAACCTTCCTTTAAGGAAGGTTATTGAGAAGGTGGTCGCAGAGCAGCTCAAGAATCACCTCACAGACTTCGATTTATGAGCTGTTCCAGTTCAGGTTTAGGCTATGCACAGCACAGAGACCACTTTTTGTACAGGTGTTGAATGACCTGCTCAGGGCAAGGGATAGAGGAGAGCAATCGTTTTCATCCTCTTCAATCTCACATCAGCATTTGACACTGTGGATCATGGGGTGTTGTTGGACAGGTTGAGGGAATATGTGGGACCCACCGGCAAGGGTTATCAGCTGGTTCGATACCTTCTCCAGGCAGGTCCCAGAGGGTGGTGTTGGGGAATTATTCCACTCTCTTGTGGAGTGCCCAAGCCTCTGTCCTATCCCTATGTTATTCACAGGGTACATGCTGCCCTGGGTGAGGTCATAAGATGGTGTGGGCTGGGATTTCATTGCTACGCTGACGATACTCAGCTGTAGCTCTCTTCACACCAGGAAGATCTGATGTAGTCAACATGCTGAATAAGTAAGTGTTTGTCCAAGATCCACAAATGGACATTGTCGAACTGGCTGGGACTCAGCCCGGGAAGACTGAAGTACTGGTGGTTGAGCCGGGTTGAAGAGAGGGAGTGAGGGCCTCTGGAGAAGGTTTAGGGCTCTTATTGGTCTGACTGAACTAGAGGCCTTCTTAAGGTGAGGAATTTGGGCATTGTTCTGGACAATGAGCTAACACTTGATGCTCAGCTGTTAGCTGCTATCTGGATTGGTTTTAGCATCTCCATAATATCACCCAAATTAGATCCCTTATCCCCCTGGTGATCTGGCCACACTAGTACATGCTTTGTCACTTTGAGGCTCGACTACTGTAACAACTCTACCTCGGGTTAGAGGGGTGTGATACAGTGCCTGGGTGCTGCAGAATGCTGCAAATCAGCTATTGATGAGCCTTCCAAGTTCTAGTCATAGTCACGCTGGTGCTATGAACTGCATTGGCTGCTGGTGTGCTGGTTCATCTCCTTTAAAAATAGGTCTGTTGACATATAAGGCCTATATGGGCTGGGTATGGGTTACCTGAAGGAGCTTCTGCATCCCTATACCCCAAATCGAGTCTCCAATCAGTGGAAGAAGCCTCCTGGAGGTCCACAGAGCAAGGCTAAAATCATCCGGAGATTGGGCATTCAAGTGCCTCCCCAGTCCCTATGGAACTCTGCCAGGAGTACCACCAAGAGGTGCTCTCCAAGGAGATATTTAAAGGAATTTAAAATCTTTCCTGTTCCAACAGGCCTTTGGGTCTGAGAAATATATTTAATGTGACAAGCAGTTAGAGGTTTGATTGATAGGAGTTTTTTTAATGAGTGTTATTTATTGTTATATTTATTTATCTGTTCTATAAGTCTTTGTATATACTTATGATGTTTGTCCATTTATACTTTGTAAGGGTGACCTGAGCCTAAGGGTATGGGCCCCAAAAGAAATATACTACCACTACCACCACAGTTCCTGTGTTGGAATTGAGCTGGAACAGCCACTCCAGCATTACTTTGTCAATGTCAGACGCTGGTTTTGCTCAAAGCAGCTCTCACTAAATATAAAAAAAAAAAAAATCTCTGACTTTTCACACTAGGCAGAAACTAGCCTGGTTCCAACATACCCCCTGTCTTCACACTCTGGATGGCAACCTACTGGAAGTAGTACCCCACTTCAAAACATAGCAGTGTGGCCAGACCAGAACCTCAGCTTTTCTACCCACAGTGATGCCATGCATAGGAACATTTGCCCTAGGCTTGATGTGCTATACTACAACAAATCCTTCCTTCCTTTCCTGGTCCACCAAGAGATCATTCACAAGATGATCTTGACAGTTATTTATTATGAGGATGTAGTCTGTATTACTCAATTTGCCCTCAGTGCACCCTCTCTCACCAATCACTGCTGTCTATGCAAATGTCTGTCCCTCCCTAGAGATCCAGCGACCCTGCACTATTCCTCCTTCCCCACCAAATACCTCTCTCTCTCTCATTAACCCTGCCATCCTGTCCACCTACTCCCTCAGTTCATCCGATGCTTGTTCATTTCATATCCCTTGCTGTAAATCTGTAGCAGGTCAGTCCGCTGTCTCCGTTTGCTTTCCAGCACTAAGAAGCAACTCTTCTCCCCATCCATCTCTACTCATCCCAGTACTCTCTCAGACCTTTTACTTAAACACATCACAAAAGCATGCTTCTATAGCTTGCCATGTTCCTTTTCTCCAGCTACAACTCATGCCCTATTCACCCAGTTCCCATTTTACCCTAACACTCAACGACACTGTCACTGTGATTCTATTATAAGTATCTGATCATACTTTTGCTGCACACTTCCAAGCTCTCATCCTTACTACTGCTATGCGCTATGTACTTTGCACACTGTTTTTTTTCTTCTTTTTGGAATTATTTGTACCCTGTTTTTATTTTCATTTGTTTTTTGTACCAGTTTTGTTTCTCCATTTCACTGTAACTTTATTACACTATGCATAACTTGTCATGTTTTTGTATATTTTTCCTTCTTGTAATGTTGTGTATCCATGCTGGTATGTGCCATCTTGATGGCTTGCATTGTGTCTGAAAATGGACCCTGGGACCAGTGTACCCACCCAGCTATCAAACCAACGTATGTACATGCACTCATAATTGTCACTGTATTTCCTATTGCTGGTTTCAATCCCAGCTGTATCCTTTCCAGGGAGTTACACCTGGAAATGAGTTGTGACTCAGTGTGCCTATCTTGGTCACCAAATCCTAAACAAAAATAAATACATTTACACTGGATCTAAAGATGCTCTTTCACATGCATTCATACAAACACAGACATTTGCCATGTGCATACCCATACATAGCAGCCTTTCTCACTCACAAACATGGTTTCTCTTATGCACTCATACAAACACACACACACACACACACACACACAGTCTCATATACTGACAGGTACTGTACATAAAGGTGGCCCCTCATGCACACAGAGGCAGCCCTCCCAGACAAATGAGTAACCCCTATATAGTACTAACACGCATGCACACAGGTGGTGTCTCATATATTGACATACACTGTACATAAAGGTGGTCCTCATGCACACACAAAGTCAACCCCTCACAGACAAATGAGCAACCCCTATAGTACCAACTAACTAACTAACTAACACACACACAGGAACTTACATTTAGCTCCTCCTGGGAAACACTAACACAAGATCCTTGTGTTTCGCTTGGCATTTAAGCTTCATCAGGTAATCATATGTTGTACATCAGTAGCCCTCAAACAGCCAGAATTAATACCAGCTTTCAAAAATAATCAGCTATTACATTTTGTATCTGAAGTGTTTTTAATGTTCTGTTTTGCTAGTTAGAAGATTGTCTAGCTGGTGGTACTGTGTGCAATGTGTGGAACATCACTAGCTGGCAGTACTATTGTAATGTGTGGAACATCACTGTAGCTGGAGGCTGACAGTCACTTCTATTCATCCTTATATATCATTAGCATTGTGACCTAAGTGGCCGCGTCAAGATTAGTAACCATGAAGAGAATCTCCTGCTGCTTGATTGGTAACTTGTAACATATGTTACCAATCAACAGCAAAGCTAGATGCAAGAACGTTTGAGGTCATATGTCGATTATGTAATGGGAGCAACAGAACTAGAGTTATCTTCTCCCAGGAAAAGTGCTGCATTTTACATCACATTCAATGCTTTAGGTAACAAAATACTTATGAGCACACAGAAAACACTTCAGAATTAAAAAGTAATAAGAGACTACTTTTAAAAATTACTAAAATGTTCTGCCTATTTCTTGATGTTACTAGCTCTTTAAATAACAAACTCTTAAATTACAGATTTTGTAAGTGCCAAGTGGCGGACAGTTTAAATTTCTGCAATTATTTAGCAGTAACTATATCCAACTTTAATTCTGTGTCATATTTGCTTGTATTCTTCAGTATGAATTAAAAGATATTGCATTCAAGGGCCCTGATATTCAGAAGGCTTGTGCAAGGCGTAACAGTGTTGCACCGTCGCAATCCACTGATGTGCCCGGCCACGATATTCAAGCGGGATTGTGCCCGGCATAAATCCCGATGCACCAGAGTGCATCAGTAATGTATCATTTGGTAGGGGAGGCATGACATACACCGCACATCCCAATATTCAGTTCCTGGATGTGCAGAGTCCATGCATGTTAACCCTACTTGTGCTGCACACAGGTGAGCAAAAAAAAAAAAAAAAAAACCATTTAACAACAGTTGTTACCCACAGGTGAGCAGCCATATTGCAAGTCACAACACAGCAGCTGCCACCTGAGCTCCGGGTGCACCTTCATGGCGGTGCCCCCACATCCCGCTCACGGGCTTCAGTGTAAATAATATGTCCAATATCCCTGGTGGTCCAGTGGACAGCTTCATAGCCAATCACAGGCATGTGTAATAATAAAGAGGCTCCATGGTGCCCGCTCCCCACCCGCTGAACCCCACTGCCCTGCTCCCCCAAGTCAGCGGCAGGCAGCAACCACCACGCCAGCCGCCCGCCCTGACAGTGTACAGTAGGGCTGTACCCATTGGTCCACAGCGTGAGCCAATGGGCATGCAGCCTGCTCAGTAGTACACAGTCCAGCTATGTGAATGGATCCATTCAAATATCTGGACTATGTAGATGGTATGGCTGCAAGCCCACTGGCTCACGCTGTGGACCAATGGGCATACAGCCCTACTGTACACTGTCAGTCAGCGGGCGGCAGGCGGGTGGGTGTTGCTGCCCACCGCTGACCGGGGAAGGGGCAGAGGGACTCAGTGGGTGGGTGAGGAGGTACCATGGAGCTCATTATTACATATGCCCATGATCGGGCTGAAGCGATCCACTGGACCACCGACCACCAGGATATTGGACATATTTTACACCGATGCTCACGATCGGGCTGTGAGTGGTCCACTGGACCACCAGGATATTGGACATATTTTACACTGAAGCCTGCGATCAGACAGCGAGTGGTCCACTGGACCACTAGGTATATTGGAAGTATTATGCCATACTGAAGCCCACGATCGGGCTACAAGTGGTCCACTGGACCACCAGGGATATGGACATTAATTGACTCTACATATGCCGCGATGGGAAGAAGGGTGCATTACCATGCTGTGCAGTGGGCGTTGGTACCTGGCGGCTACTGCCTGGCAGAGTGCCAGTGCAGTCGCTGGGGATCAGTACACCGCATGCAAATGGGGCCATAATGACATGCAAATGGCCCCATTTGCACCTTGCATACATTACGGCCCTATTTGCCGCGTGCACTTTTGAATATAGCGGTTTGTTGCACATGGCGCAGCAGAACTGCGCTTCGCGCATCCCTCTGTTCCCTCTGGCCCCCTTGCACTGGTGCGGTGCCACTGCGCCATGCACACTGCGTGGAGTCCAGGGTGCGATATTCTAACGATGCTGTGCCATGGCACAGCTCTGTTGAATATCGCCCAGTCAACGCTTCCCGCGCAGCTAAGTTGCACTGTTCCCAGGCTTGGCGCTACAGCCTGGCGAGTCTGGAATGTCTGGGCCAAGGTGTTTACTGAGCATCAAAATTAGAAAAAAAAAAAAAAAAAAAAAAAGGAGGCAACCTGCTTGATAGGACTAAAAAAAAAAAAAAAATTTAATATAGTGGCTTGGCTTTCATATTGTAGTTAGAAGGGAGCAAAGCACTTCACGTCCAAGGCATGATGCCTCATCAGGGAACAGAATCAGGGGACAGCTGTCTACTTTTCTTCAGGATAACTGTATTAGTCATAAGTAGTTGTGCTGCAATTTTTAATTCACCATGAATTATGGCAAATTCATCCACTACATGCAACTTGTAACATATCACATAGTGTGTACTACACAATTTGCCACTGTTTTGGTGAATTTTACTATAAGAATTGAGTAATTCACAATTTGCCACAAATTTTTGCTGCAAATTGCATAGTAACATTTGCCACAGCTGTGTAGTACATACATAGTACAGCAATTTGAGAGTAAAAGTCACACAACTGCACATATTTTACTATGCAAACTGCAGCACTGTGCTACACTGTGTCAATCACAATGCTTTGTAGTTTCACATGGAGCTAGTCATAAGGCAGTGTAAAAGGCAGTGCAGAGTGTCTCTCTCTTATTACAGCCAATTGCTCCTAGTGTGAATAAAAGAAACACATTTTAATGAGTTGGTTACCAAAAAAGCAAAGTCCCAGGAGGCAAAAGCCAGTGCATACAGCAAACACATCTTTTATGGAAACAAATATTTATATACTGTATATTTAATTGTGGAGTTCCAATATGTATGGATGACCATACATATTAAGGTCTCAACAGCTTTGGGACATCAGACTGTGGGAAAATGAAAGTAGGGAGGTAGGGGAAAAGGGAGTGAGGCAGGAGGAGGACAAAAGAAGGGCAATAATAGAACTGTTTACCAGTAGAGGTGAGTGCTACAAACTGCAAGTTTCCAATACACAAAGACATTTAAGTTGGAACTAAACTAATTACTGTAATATCAATAGTGGTGGAACAAGATTGCAAGTGGATTGGATTTTTCTGTTCTAAGCAATTGTAAGATGTCCAAATGGCAATGTGCAATGCTGTGAACTTCTGCTAAATGACTAAAATAGTAAGTTTTAAAAAGAAGGGTAAAATAAGGGACAGAGGAGAAGGAGAGGAGACAGTACAAGGGGTAAAGTATGGAAGAATGGGAGTCCATGTAAGCTTGTGCCATCATTGATCCTCCTGATAAAGTGGACAGAGAAGGGTGAAGTTGGCAAACCACGCTCCACAAAAAGTGTCACAAATTCCTCATTTCGCAAACTTTTTCATGGATGTGAAATGCAGAATTACGGCAAATGTGAAATTTCTCCAGTGGAATGCAAAATGTTGCCTGAAACTGGCAAAATTCTGCCAGTTTTGGTGAAATTCACATTTTTGGGCAAAATTTTGCAATCTTGTACTCAGAAATATTTTGCAGAATGCTTGAACTGCAAAAATTTTTTTGTGCTATGAAATTGATGATTTTGTGGGAACTTCACCTGCGAAATTAAACTTTGCCCCATCTCTAGAAGTGGAAGTGAGCCACAAAGCCCTGAGGCAGCTTATTTATCATACATTGGGTATGTGTGTATCTGATCTGTTTCCTATCTGGATATGGTTATTATTCAATACATTTATTTGCACTTGCAGTTCTGGTTGTTGATTGTTTTAATGTATGCCCTGTTTTGCTGTGCTGATTTGCACTTAGGTGATCCTTTTGCTTACAGTTGCACTGGGTATCTCCCATAAGCACATTCTCTCAGTTATGCCTGGTGCCACTATTATGATTTTTCAGTCACTATAAAAACAATCTGAAAAGAAAACAAAGAGAGAAAAATGCAGTTAATATTTTTGTTCAATGGCTGGCACAGTGGCTTTGAGGGCTGAGGCATCTAAAGCCTTACTTCTTGCCACACCGCCGACCCAGGTTCAGGAATAAGCATGGGTTGCTGAGGATCAGTGGGTGTGAGAGGAGTAAGTGTCCCAAAGACAGTTCTCCTGTCCCAAGGAGGGGTTGCAGCCATATTGGCCTTTGGCTGCCACCGGTTACTTTTTCTATTATCCGTCTCCATTACTCCTGTCTTCCTGCCTTCATGATTTATCCCCCCTTGTTCTCGGCCTTATCTCCACTCCTATTTTTTGCACCCTAGCCCTGGCAGAGCTTCTTGGGCCCTTCCTCCTTGTTGCTTTGTCATGTGGGGGCAATTTATGCCTTCCTTGGTATTACAGTTCCCCAGCCAGTTTAAATGCTCATTCAAGAACCATTTAAACCTCCCACAAAGGACTGCCTTTCATTGAGGGTAGTAACTTCTCAGCACCATCCATCAATAACTGCACAATTCATTCCTTCCATGAGGCTATGTGATCAATAAATGTGCTATAAAATTCAATAAAACCCCATCCATGCCTGATGCCCAACATTCAGAACTTTGCCCCTGTATAAAGTTTGCTCTGTACAGCAGATTATGCTACTGCTGGGCTGATTGCACCCTACATTCAGTGTCTTAGCGCAAGTGCAAAAGCTATTGAATATATTTGAATGATACATGTGCAATGCACAGTGTGAAGTGATGCACAAACATTGCCCACCACTGGATATACCAGTGGACAGAACAACTGCACAGGCCTGACTGCGGCAGCAGCCCAGTACAAAAGGGTAGGACACAGAACAGCTCGACCTGGAGCAGGTGAGAGCATACCTAGGGTCACAATGGGTGGGGCCTCAGGGGATGGAAGGCAGGGATGACCACATGGACGGTGCACCACACAAATGACAGAGATGGCATCCTGGTGGACAAGACCAGAGGGCATCAGTCTGAAGGACAGGTACTGTTCTGCTGACAATGTCCAGGAACAGTGTGGGCGTAGGCTGTCCTGAACAAGTTATATTCAGGGTGACATCTGCAGGAGTCACTGTGACAGACAAAATGCCAGCATGTCTGCTGACATGGGGGTCCTGCACAAGGAGAAGATCAGATGCAGACACCAGCCAGACCCCCAAGGGAAACCCTGTGCTGCAGGACTGGTGAGGACCCACCCCAAAGGAGAGGAGAGGAGCGGCACAATGGGCACCCCAGTAATACAAATTTACAGGGCAACACTGCCCAAGAAAAGATGCAACAGACATGGATAACAGAAACAATTAATATTTACCAGGTTAAACTGTGATATACAATATAAAATACAAGACTCAGTAAACAACAAAACAAGCAAGAACTAAAAACAAAAAACTATGTACAATATTTTCAAGTCGGGAGTAAGAAGGAATGGAATGGGACTACAGGAAAACAAGTGGGAGGAAGCATAAACAGCACAACATGAGAAGTGGGTGGCTTAGGGTGCAGGTGGAGGTGGTATGCAGTCTAGGAGGCTGACCACCTGGTCTAAAGCATCCACGATGCAGGTGAGTGTGCTTTGCAGGGCCTGGAGGTAATTAATAATCGCTCACTGCTGCTTGATGATTCTTCTGAGGTCATCCTTCCCTTCCACAACTCCAGCTGCCAGGCTGCAGCTACTGTCTGACATGGACCTGTGTGGAGAGCAATGCCATAAGTGAGTTGACCAGATACTGTAGACCAGATACTGTAGACCATGTAGAAACAGGTAGCACACATAGCCATGCCCTCCACCCGCAGCAAGACCATCACAATGGCATGTATGAGATATGGGTGGCACAGCCACCCAAGAGACTGTGGAGACAACTGCTGACCCAGACAGGGTCGACTGCACAGACCCAGTTATGCAGCACAGGGGCCAGAGGCTGGGTTGGTGTCCCCAACATGGTGCAAAGACCTCAAGATGTGGCTCTGGGGAGTGGGCTGGGCAGCAGGGTTTGAGGTAATGGTAGTCAGGTGGTAAACGTAATCCAGAGCAGCAAACCACAGTGGCATACTGCTTTGAGTCCAGAAGGGCTGGATGGCACGGAGGAAGTCACTCCATGCCCACCACATGTAGACAGTGTTGCAGAATCAATGCACGGGCCTGGGAATGGTGCATGCCTCAGGCCCACAATGGCACATATCTGGACACATGCTACTAATACCTCAAGAGAGTGTTCTGTGGGCAGTGCCATTGTGCCATGGAGCAGACAGTCATGTTGGATATGTATAGTGACTGTTGAAAGACACCAGTCACCAGAAAGTGGTAGCAGGGCAGTTGACTGAGATGGCCAGCAGGAGTCTGTGGCAGCAGATGGCAGTGTAGACACAGGGTATGTGTACCACACCATGACAAGCAGGCAATGCTTCAATGTGACATAGCATGGCACAGCAGAGAGGCATACCTGGGCCGACACAGCAAAGGACAAGAAGACTGTGTGGTTCCCACCAGGGGGTCCCTGCTGCCCTGGGTTGTGTGCTACCAAAAGTGTGGGTGCCATGACATGTGACCACAGTGCAGTGGTGGTGTTGAGTGACCAAACTGCACCTGTGCAGCTGGCATAGCATGGTGGTCTTGGCCTGCTGCTGTATCTGTCCCCAGCTCAAGAACCACTGCTGCTAGCCCCAGAGGGAGGCAACCATGCCTAGGAACAGACTACCCCAAGAAAAGGAGGTTGGCAAGTGCACCACAAAAATTTCAGACCTGTAATGACAGAGAGCCATACACAAAGAGTTATACACCATGACAGTATTAGACACATTTGTTGACTGGGGTATGGTGTTGTCAGCTGTGTGGTCCATGGAGAAGTCCTATCAGCTGTGCATCAGCATAGCATAGGAACATAGGAAGAGATATATGTAGTGGTTCACATGTGAGATCGCATGTGTCCCCTTACCTGGTAGCACACCATCTCTGCAAGGTCAGAGGCACAGGACAAGGCTACAGTGGCATGCTGCAGGGTGTGCCCTGCAGAAGGGATGACAGTGCAACACCCAGGACAGAGGCCATCCTAGAGGTGTGAAGGTGAAACAGCCACCATGGCATAGATCAGCAGAATTCAGAGGATAATCCCCTGGGGTACAGGTGGTGGCATGCCACAGTGCTACAGCTTGCATGCCCTGGTGTTTGCAGGACAACCACAATGTGGTACATCAAGGCAGCACAGGTCACCAAGACCACAGCCTTAGGAGGGGATCCATATGGTTTTGCATGACGAGGACACAGGGTGTGTGTGGCACACACAGTCACTGTGCTGCTGTAACAACCAAAAGGACTACAGTAGGGTGGCTGGGAAGAAGCACATGCCCTGCCTGCCACATATGCCATGTCACCAGGGTCACCTTTAATGAGATGACAGGCAAGACAGTGGCTGGCAGTAGCAGCTGTGCTGTGACCTCAGTAGGGCAAACCTGCCAGGGTAGAGCCGTGTGAGAGGTGTTGTGCTGCAGAGCAACACTGAGGCACACTCAGTGGAAATGTCAAGCAGGACAGGAACCAAGCATTATGTGCCTCCAGGTAGTGGATGGATGATGGCAAATAAAAGCACACTCACATGGCTGCACCCCTGTGTTGTGCCTTCTTGGGCCTATCATGGCCCTGGGGATGATCCTGCCCACTGTCTGTGGTCGGGCACTGGTGTTGGCTGCTCACCCATCTTCTGGATGCATGATCTACAGAGTGTAAGAAAAGGTGATGTCGGAGGTGATCTGCATAACACATTGCCCCAAGGCACCCATCCATGGGCCCCTGGCCCTGGGAGGTAAAACAGAGATAAGCATTGTGTGTGTGGTCATGCAGCCTTTGGGTGACATTGCACGTCAGTACCTGCCAGGACCCATTGTGCTGCCACCACTTTGTAAGGCACCCCTTGTGCTCTTGCCCTAAGTATAGGGCATGTAGCCATGTACAAGGCAAACATGAGCCACTGCTTTGCTATGTATGATGACACTGATGGACAGTGCATTCCACACTCATCCTTGGCATTCATGGGATGTGTCAGCTTGAGATGCCTGCCCAATGTTTGATGGTGTAGCAGAGTGACATGGCACCAGAATGCCACAGGCAGCATAGTCCTTTCGCACCTGTGAGGGTGTTGCTGTGACAGTGGCACCTCATCAGCAGAGCAGTCAGGCAGACAGCCAGGTTGGAGACATAACCAGCCCAGCACTGTGGGGCAGATATAGGTGGGTCACACCACACCCACAGGACTGCAGGGCATGGCTTGGTGTGTGGCCCTAACCTACAGCATAACACACAGGACATGACCCACTCAACAGAGCATGGTATAGCGTAAGGCCACCAATACATTTCAACTTGCATTTTACAAGTAGCAGAACTGCTACCCACTCCCCCACAAGAACCTTAACATGTGTGGGCCCACCCCATGTCAGTCAAGAAAATGCATTACTCACAATAGTTTAATAGCCTGATAACATGTCATATTATGTAACACACACATTACCAATCACACATAAGTTGAGTACCTGTCAGTGACAGTATGTAGAATACATTGGGAAACACCTCCTAGCACATCAATAGTAGCCAGCCTTACATGCACACCAGCAGTCATGCAGAGGTAATCATTGTGGCCAGTCATACATTCATAGCCTCTAGGTTAAGCAACCACACATTGCACAAACATCATGCGATCTACACAGGGAGGAACCATAGGATGGGCACACCAGATTCCTGTACATCAGGCTCTGTGTGAATCAAAGTAGATCGCCAGAGGTTCCTATATCCCCAGGATCTTCCAATGTTGTCTTTCCTCAACAAAATACACCGAGTATGATTGCAGACACACATGTGGTGTGCATTATGACTGCCAGTATGTGTATTCACCTGGGGAGCTATATGGTACTGTCTTGCCCAGCTGACTTATGCCACAGACAGTGTTTGCACTGCAGGCTGCACTAGGTTACCTTGTTTTACAGTGTTTACTAAAATATTTTTCTCTTTTCAAATACCGAGATGATGCTCTTGCAGATCCCCACCTATAAGGAAGTTTCCTTCTCCCATTAACTGATGGAAGTATAAATAGGGCGATCACATTTTAAGTGTCTCTACTTTCCTATTAAACGCCCCCATTCCTTCTCCCTTCCCTCCCATTCCTTCCCTATCCCTGCCCCTTCCTTTCCCCACTAACCTTTCCTTCCCTCCTGCTCTCTCCCTTCTCCCCCACTCCCTCCACCCCCACCCCTTCACGTGCCTTGTCTCTTTACTTTGGGCCCTTTTTTCACCCATATTTCTCTTGGATTTAAGTAGTAATAGGTGCTTTTTCAGTTTCTCAATTGAGATGATTTGCTCTCCTTTTATGCAAAAGTGTCATTACAGATTAGGCAATGTTGCACCTAGTTAACAGATCAGGCAAATCATATTTAGAATAATTTAATGTAATTTCTGGTTTACATCATTGTAACCTAACTGATAAATTATAGTAGTAGTTATATTGTTATTGATTCTCTCCTTTTTTTTTTGTTTTTTTTTTTTTTTATGGACACCAAGTATAAGGTGCCCTTTTGTATTGAATATTGATATCACTGTATTAACTTAATAGCTGTGTGGTTTGATAACACTTGTGTGTCGCTGTTTTATGAGGTCATCACCTGTATAACTTTAGACTTGTTTGTCCAGTATGTTATACCCCTTTAGAAGGCAGGAGTGCCAAAGCACGGGGTCCTGGAATCATTGGAATAAATCCATTTGTATTTTGCAGCTAATCATGATGTCAGGAGTGGTCCTTTAGCTTTATTTGTCCAGTTCTGTCTGAGGTTTGCCGCCTCCAGCTGGAGCACCACCATCGTGTTTGTACTGTTTCGCTCTGTTTTTTTTTGTACTGCACTAGGTGAAGGTTGTTTTCCCTCTGGTGTTTGCAGCCACTTGCATAGGTAGTAGACATGTGACATGCGTAGCACACCTTGTGGAACACATTATCCCAGGGCAGTGACACATCACAGTGTGTAAGCACAACTGCCCCATAATAGAGGTTGGTCACACAGGGCAGCATAACCACCTGGCGTGATAAGTCCAAACCTAGCCCATGAGTATACATTGCCATGAGAAGACTTCACATCTACATCAAAGAACATTACCCCACTGAACCCATGCCCAGATGCTGGTATGCCAGGAACACAGGAAAACTTACCAGGCCTTGGGAGTGTGCCATCCTGCACCATCCATGAAATCTTTGGAGCAGCTCCTTGTCCCTTTTGATCATGTCCCCATAGTGGTGATGGCACTGCCCCGTCCAACTAATCCCAGTGTGGCCAGAAAGGTGGTACCTCCGACAGAGGCCCACACCTTCCCCCACTCCAGTTGCTGTGGCTCCTCTCTCAAACTGGAGTTGCCCTCTGGCTACAACCAGGTCGACCAGGTTGCCCAGCTCCACCACAGGTCTCGCTGCTGCACTGCCAATCGCCTCCTGAAGACATTTTCCGCTTTCAAGAATGGACCTGAGGAGTCAGAGGGCCATCTGGAGGGAGGAGGATTGAGTGTCCATAGACTACTTGCCTCCTCCTCTGGGGGTGCATCCGTGCACAACTGACCTCTGGAAGAGGCAAAGGAGAACAACTGCTGGAGTCCACACAGTGAGGAGGCATGCTGGATGTAGTCGCTGGCGCATTACATCATTGCACGCCAGGCCTCCCATAGGGATTACTGCATCTTGAAAAATGTGGCCCCTAAGAATGACTCTCCACTCCTCTGGACCCTCCTGCCCTGCCCACAGCTCTTAGTTTGTGACCAAGTCTAGTGTTCCTTCGTGGCTTGATTCTGTGACCCTGTCTCTGCAGGGCAGGCCAGGAGATATCATGGTAATGGGGTAACACCTGGTTCAGACTTCCATTGGTGGGCATGCCTGCTTGATGGCCCCACCCTGGGGAGCAAGCCTGGGAGGATCATCCAAGGTAAATCCCAGGGTGGTGCCAAGTGGGGGGTCTGGGGTGTGGGGGCTGAGCCTACTGGGTGTGCTGGCACCAGAAAAAAAAAAAGTCAATTTCTGGGACACCTTGGTGCTGTCTGCAGGGCCTACATACATTTTGCAATGTGCTGGAGCATGGCATTTGTGCAATGAAAAGTATATTGCCTGCACTGTGTAAACATCCCTTGTGCAGTGCTATGCTGCTGTAGCTTGCCGAGGTCATTAAATTGTGCATGGACATTCCATGCAACCTCGCGATTAGGTTGTGCAATACTATAGCACTGCACAGAGCTGTGCATGTGTAGGATGCCAACAGTGTCATAGGCATGGGGCTCCTGTGTAGTGCATACATGCAGATGTCATCAAAAGGTGCTTTGCACAATGCGCAAGTGCTAACTTAGTGCACTGCACAAAAGCACAGTATTTAGCCAGGCTATGTAAATAGCCTCATTGGGGCAGTCAGTGGGCAAAGAACCCCATTAGCATCTTAAAGATCTTTCTGCACATATTAGCATGGATAATTGTGGTTAATAAAGGGGACCATAGCACCCCTGCACTGCACTTTTGAACTGCAGCCACACCACTACTACAGCACCATGGAAGTAGGCCAGAGAGAGATCACAGACATGGCAAGCTAAGATAATGTCCCAGCAGCCCCAGTCAGGTAGGCTGCCTTGCCATTTTCCAATACAGACACTTTATTAAATAGGAATGCACCATGTAGCAGGGGCATGGGTGGGATATATTGTGGGATAACCCACATCACATTGGTGGCTGTGTACTATACTCCATTATCATAAAATGTGGGCCCTAAAACCACACACAGTAGTGCAACCATTGCTTTAGTTGTACCCTACTCACCATCTTACATGGTGTGTTTTGTATTGATCACAACCCACTTGTAGTCCTACGTAGTGGCTTCTGTTCTGTTTGTAACTGTGCCTTGTGTAACCTCTGAAATGAAGCACCTCTGCACAGTTACTATCAGACTATGTTACTGGTACATAACATATGTAATGGTGGATGCATCATTAGGGTAGCAAGGATGGACTCCTGTCAGGTGTGTCCCAGCTATGTGCAAATGACTCACAGGGCTCCCACAATGCTGCATGTGGTGTATGGGGACAGGAGAAACTAGACCCCACACCCAGGGCCTCCCTGGACAGCCAGGACACTGTACAGGTCCACAGTATACAAGCAGGGATGGGGTGGGGGTCCCGAGATCTGCAATGCCTGCCCACCATGTCACATGCTCCCATGTGTCTGGGTGTGCCCCTGTGTTTTGCTTGTTGTCCGTCATAGCCCTGCATTCCAGGGCCCAGGTCATACAACCTGTCCATCACAACACACCGCTGCCTTTCTGTCCATACAGCACCCTACAACTGCATGCTTGGTGGCCTGTACAGGACACACATCTGATACAAGGGCCTGTTACACTGTCCCTGACACCAGAGGCATACAGCAGACAAATCACAACATATATGGAGTGTGCACATGACAGCTCTGCCTGCAACAGTCCCTCCAATGTGCCGCCCCCACCACACCAGTGCATGTTACTAGGTTTGCAGAGACATGAGAAGGCCATGGCCCATCCAGAATGTTTCCACACTGTGTGGGTAAATTAGAGTTGTCCCTATCCCCAGTTAAGGTGCCTGCCTAGTCTAGCGTTGAAGATGTAAAATGTATTTGCTTCACCACATACTGAGGAAGAGATTTCCATAGTTTGGTCACTCTTACAGTAAAAAGATCCCTTTTGTGTTGCGGTTCTTGGAATGAGCAGTTGCTGGTTATTACTTTTGAGATTTGTAGTTCTTGTAGAGAACATTAGTCTGCACTTTTCAGTTAGAGTTTTATTTAGCATTTTCTACAGTTGTAAAATGTCTCCCCTGCTCCTTCTTTCCTCTAAATGTAACTAGTCCTGTCTTTGATAGTCTTTCATGGCAAGGTAATGATTTAAGGCTAGGTATCAGTTTTGTGGCTCTATGCTTAACCCTTCTATTAAGGTAATATCCTTTTAGATAGGGACTCCAAAAGGTGAACAAAAGCCCTGGTGGGTCTAATATAAGTTCGATACAGGGGAATGATGTCCTGAACACTTCCATTGATAAAATGTGCATTTGATAGAGATGAGTACATGTTACCTATTAGGACAAAAATTTCTCTGCATACACACGTTGCTGGGAGTGAGAGAGTGATTAATAATAATAATAATAATAATAATAATAATAATAATGTCCCTTTCTTTGGTAACTTTTTTAGTGGTAGATTATTACGATAATAAGTGCATGTTGGATTATTACCCATATGGATAACCACACATTTATATGTATTAAATGACATATTGTTAATGTTAGTCCAGGACTCTATTGCCTTCAGGTCCCTGGCTAAGGACTGTTTCCTCACCACCCAGTTTAGTGCCCTCTGCAAATTTAATGATGTGGCTTTGGATATTAGTGTTTATGTCACCAATATAGATATTGAAAAGTGTAAGTCCCAGGACGGTGCCTTTGGGGGTGGGGGAGAAGAGATACCACTACTAACCTGCCCCATTGTGGATAGACTACTACCTATCCAAACCTGCCGCTTTCTTCCTAGCAGCCAGTTACTAATCCATCGGATTATCTGTTTACTAATCCCAGATTTTCTAACTTTGTGATAGCTCATTGTGGGGACTTTGTCAAACGCTTTACAGAAGACAAGTGGAATTATATCCACTGGTGTACCTCTGTCCAAACTAGTGCCTAAATCGTTATAGAAAGTGATAAAATTGTGGTACATGGGTATAGTGTTGTGCAAAATTACGGACTTTGGTTCCACAAAATATTTTATGAAATTTGTGCATTTCACAAAATATTTCTCAGATCTAAAATTCTGCTGAAAATGCAAAATTTCACTGCTTACAGGCAAAATTCTGCCTCTCGTGGGTCAAATTCCACATTTTGCCAGCGAAATTCTGCATTTCATGGGTGAAATTTCATATTTCGCACCGCAAAAATATTTTATGGAATGCACAGAATTGTGTGAAATATTGTGTGTTAAAATTTGCAATTTAGATGGCAAAATAAAATTTCACTGCATCTCTACACGAGTATCCTGGGGTAAATCCTGCTGGTGTTTATCGTGGTAATTCAGTAGCTGTAGCTCTTCAAGTTTATTTTTTTATTAAAAGTTCCATGATCTTTCCTAGAGTGGAGCCAAGACTAATCGGCCTATACTTAGCAATGTTTTCTTTAGCTCCTTTTTATGGCTGTGGGTGGAGCTTACAGCCATATCACTTCAGCCTGAAAAGGGTTTCTGGAACACATTTTTAGTAGTTTTCAGTGTATCCTTCCATAACACTGCAAATCCCTATGGCAGTTAAAAATACTCCTTCTGTCTTTTTAGAATGGTGGACACAGAACTTCAAGCTGTTTTTCTGTGAGAGCAAATGTTCACACCTTCCCAAAAATCTAAATATCTTTAAAAACTATTCAATGTGCACAAACACAACCAATGTGAAAGTTGTTCAGGACAAAAATACCTTTCACATGAAGGTAGTCACTAACCCAAATTATTTCTATTTTGTAAAATATGGTCTTCCAAACAACCTCATTTTTTTTCTCTCCCTTTGAGTGAGCACAGTAGGGGTCATGAGAAACAAATGTACATCTCAGAAAGTATATAAGTTACCATTATACAACCAACATGAAAGTTGTTCAGGACAAAATGACCTTTCAAATGAGGGTAGTCACTAATCTGAATTCATTAGATTTTTCAAATATAGCCAACCTAAAGGTAAAATTATTAAGAAAAATGAAAATTCAGGTAATCAGATGGCCATAGTTTAAACAAGCATTTGTCAATGCCGAATGTTGTCGCGCTGGCATTGGCAGTGGGAGTGGCGAGGTAGAGATGCATAGTGCTGTGATTTTGTGAATGTGTGTCAAAGGTGGTTTTGCACAGGAGCACACCATTGGCGCCACAGCTATGGAAACACATTTTGGGCAGGCTGTGAAAAATGGCAGCTGGACTGTTGATAAGGAGATGTGCACAAATGCCAGTGGTGTAAATATGGCATGAAAATATTGCAGATTGATTTGGTTATAAGGGTGCGTGGAAACTGCACAATGCATGCTTGCAACACAGTCATTGTATGGAGTTTCGCACCAAATTTTCAACAGAGGCATTTTAGGACCTCTGCACATGAATAGTGTCACCGCTATTTCTCAAACTGTCCAAAACTGATTTCAGACAGCGGCTGTGCAATTCTGTGCCAGATGTGTGAAACACATTTCAGGCAGCTGCAGTGTTCATAAGGAGGTATTGAAAATGCCAATGATGAACAGCTGGAGGAAAGTATTACAAATTCACAAAGTCATGAGCGTGTGCAAACTGTGCAACGCACGCCATAAAACACTCATTTTATTGATTTTCATTCCCAAATTTTCAGCATAGGTATTTTAGGGCATCTGCTAATGAACAGTGTCACTGTCATTTTCATCATGTGTCTCAAACATGGACTTTCCACAGCAACTATGCTATTCTGCGCAAACTGCAAAACAGATTTTGGTCAGGATGTGAAAATGACAGCTGTACTGTTCATTATGAGGTGCAGAACAATGGCACTGTAGAAAATCTGGAGTGAGAATATTAGAAGTTTGTGAATGTATGAAGCTATGTAAACTGTGCAACACACAATTGTAACACAGTCATTTTATGGAGTATTGTCACCAAATTTTCAACACAGGCATTTTAGGACCTCTGCTTATAAACAGTATCACTGTCATTTTTGTAATGTGTCCCGAACACTGATTTTGCACAGCGACCATGCTATTCTGTGCTGGAAGTGGAAACACATTTCGCAGGGATGTGAAAATGACAGCTGTACAGTTCACAAGAAGGTGTGGTAAAATGCCAATGTTGAGAATGTGGCATGAAAATATTGTGAATTTGAGTTACTTACGAGCGCATTACGAGTTGCTATGCACGCTCAGAAACAGTCACGCTTTTGGATTTTTCCCATCAAGTTTATGCATAGGTTTTTGAGAGCCCCTCATGAGCAGTGGCACTGTCATTTCCTTATGTAGTCCTGAGAGGTGATTCCACGCAGTGACTGCGAAATCACCTTTCAGGACCGAACACCACCATGACAGTGCAAGAATTCATGATAAGGTCCCAAAACCCCATGTTGAAAATGTGGGCCAAAATTCACAAAATGCCTGAGATATGCACTAAAGTTGAAAAACCCTAACTATCCCATTATACAGCTTATTGGCATTTCCTCAGTTCGGTCAGCTTTGAAGACAGCAGACGGTTCCGCCCACTAATGATTGTCACGCTGAGCTCCAGAGGTAAGTAAGGTTGGGGGTGGGGAGGCAGGGTGCACAGTGGTGGTGCAGGGGGGCACTGGAGACTACAAGGGACAATTTTTCTTTAGGGTGAAAAAAAAACCATTGTGGACAGTTTTTTTTTTTCTTCCCCAGGGATTTGGCACCTGGGGTGGGCCCCAGTGTGCCACCTAACTGTTTGGGGGTCTGTAGTCAACGGGGATTGGGTATCCTGTCGGCACACAAAGAAGGGGGCACAGAGCTGAGGGGGATTGGGCACCCTTCAGCATTAAACAATTGGGGTCATTTCTGCTGACGGGAGTGGACTCCCCATTGGCACACAAGGCAAGGTGGGGGATGGGTAAGATCCATAGGGATTGGGCACCCCTCAGCATTAAACAATTGGGGTGCTTTATGCAGACGGGAGTTGGATCCCACATCGCACATTCACAGGGGCAAGGGCAGGTGACAGGGATTGGGCACCCTAAAGTCAGCAGTTCTACCGCTATCTCCCGCCATGCACATAATGGCGGGAGCATGGCAAAGAAAAGCACCGCTGTGTCTGACAAGCTTTGCTTGGATTGCAGCGGACCTTTTCTTAGATGTGCTTGCCCCATTATGTATGCATGGTGTGGTGCCGGCATGCAGGCTGATTGGGGAATGGGGACGCACCTACTGGTGCATGCCCTGCATTCGCCTAACAGCGATCAGCCCTAAAGCTGCACTGTCCCACTATGTTGGCTGCGCAAGCACGCCAACATAAAATATAATTAGTGCAGTTCAATGAATAGGCTCATTTGAAAGGTAATTTTGTCCTGAACAGCTTTCATATTGATGGTTTATGCTTAATTCATATACTTTTAGAGACATTTATATTTGTTAAGTATAACTCCTATTGCAATTATAATAGCCTCATTTCTCTAAAGCACACCACTTCAAGAGAAATGAGACCAGACCATGTTGTCATGCTTAATTTAACAGTAAATCCTGACTTACTCTTATTTCAATGGAATTCTTTAGTGCTTACCAACTTGAAACAATATGATCTGCTTATTGGGTCACAATAGATCTTTTCAGGATGGGATCATGTTAAATCTTTTCAGAACAAAAGCAGCAGATTAATTTTAGTAATTATTAGCCAGCAATATCCTATGAGATCTATATGTGAAGCTGACACTGACCAGATAGGAGGTAGACAGAGAAGAAAAACAAACAATGGCTGTCTGTAAAACGTTTAGTCATCTATGCTGCAACGCAGATTCTCTCATTTATTATGTGCTCTTTGGCAACTTCTACTATTAAAATGCATTAAATGTATAGTTTACAAAATCTTGACCTTGGGATAACTCTTGAATGACTTCTAAGTTATTCTCTTTATGAGAATTTCCACAGTAAAAGTGTGGAAAACTAGAAAAGTATGTACAACTAATCTATGCTTTTTCAACCTTGAGAGAAGTTAATATTTGCACAAATTCAAACCCAAAGTTCATACAGTTTTGTTCAAAAGTTATTTTATTCTAAATCTTATTGGACTGTTGAGTGTTTTTTTTTTTTTTTAAATTTCCAAAGTAAAAGTGTAGAGAAATACAAAAGTATGTACAACTAATCTCGTATGCATTTGCAGCTCAGAGAGAAGTTAATATTTGCACAAATTCAAACCCAAAGTTTATACAGTTTTTCTTCTAAAGTAATTTTATTTTAAGTCTTATTGGACTATTGATGAACTGAGCAAAGAAATGTTTAGATAAAACAAATTGAAGGCTCCAGAATTGGGGTCATTAAAATTGCAAAAGGTCAAATTATGAAACCTTAAATGAACTCATTAAGACCATTCTTCTTAGTGTGTAAGTATGTAAGGATAACCCAAGACAGGCGTGGGTCTCGGGATTAATGTATGTTTGGGAAAGCCATTTGAATATAGACCTACAATTATACAACCATTGTGATACATATTTTTAGAGTCAGAGGAATGGTGAAAGGCTACCAAATTCGTGGTGATCTCACTGCTTTAACACTTCAGTGTGCATGGATCAAACCAAAAGAACCATAATAAAAGCTCCTATCATCTTAAAAAAAAAAAGTTATATTTTATTATAATTTGAATTAACCTGAAAATACAAAATAGCAATAAGGAATTAAAACAAATTTAGATGAGGTCAGCGTTCTCCAACCATACATCAAGCCGTGCCATAATAATAAAGGCTTCTATCTTCTTCAAAGCAATTATATTTTTGTACCCCCCACCAGCTCCCCTTGTTTAACTAGCAGGGCTTCTCTTCTCACCACAAATGTCTAGGAGCAACAGAGAGGGGTGGGGTTTATATACTAGTACAAGACATAAAAGTAGAGAGAAATGGCAACTATTAGACTCGATGGACCAGACTGTTATACAAAAACAGTCAACTAAGTGTGGCAACTACCTGGCACACACCTGGTGGGACCAATTACATGGCCAGCAACCCAGATCCCTGGGAGAAAAAATTTGCTCACAGTTATGCTAGGTTTGCACTTCTGGACAGGGGCACCCAAGTAAATCGAGACACAAGGAAGCAATAACAATACTGTCCAAACCAGGTTGGGATTCTAGAATGTGGCCTTTATTCACGAATAAAGTAGGAATAATCACAAAGCGAAGATGGACCCCATAGAGCTACACATACTGGTATTGCAGATTCTCCAGGGTACAGAAATTCCTGAATTCCCATTTAGCATAGGCAGAAGAAACACCAAACAGCAAACACTCTGGTTCTGAAATGGAGAGCGCACACATGACCAGACGTAGTACATTTCCATCAACTAGGCACACACGGACAGTACTAGGACACACTCCCATATTTCATGAGGAATGTAGGTGACACACAACCACAAAGGAGCACATCCAGGCTCAGAACTTTCAGAACCCACTATACTGGGGTAAACTGAGAGAAAACAACCACATACAGGGTAAACACTTTTCTCAGGCATTGGCCAATTGCACTGAAGAAAAGTAATAGGTGCCCTTCAGAACCCGTACAGGTAAACTGGTCACTCCAGGTGGGTGGTCTCCACCTTTTGTTTCCAAGCTTATACTCAGCCATTCATCTGGTTAATAACACCACACAACTGTAGAAACATGGTAGATGCTGTCTTAAATGTATATCACACGTAATATACTACTTTCACACACCTCAGAGGTGTCAGAAATTAAAAGTTCTGTACTTGGACGGTCACATACTGAACTTCAAAGTAGGCAGACACTTTTAAAAACAGAAAGTCTAGATGACAGGGTCTCTTTGTCAGAGAAATTCATCCTTAGGTATTGCAGATGCACCTGGACTTACAGAGAAAGAATGTACCACAAAAAATTAAGATGTCCAAGGCAGCTTCACCTTCTTTATCACAGCTAAACTGAGACGCTGCCCGCAGCTGCAGCCTCCTCCTGCTTGAACCCCTACAGAACTAACTCAACATTCCAATTCACTCTAAAGCCAGCTGAACAATGTCACTTATGCTGCTGTGAGAGCTCCATGATTACATCACCACTCCAGCTCAGCTGAGACTGAAAACAGAGTGTAACAGTGTGAAACCCATTTACCTGGCATTTCACAAGCTGCCTTCCCTGCCTGCCACTGATTTTAACTGGGATTCTAATAACCCCTGGGAACAAAGGGGTTACATTTTATTTTGATATATTTAATATTCTGTATTTAAGTAGAAACTAGAAAAAAATTATTGGGTGTGAAGCTGGCCTATGGTATATGGAAAGGCAACATGCTGTGTTTCAGGTTCACAGAACAAATGCACTTTTATTGCTTCAAGTGTGAGTTGTTACTCCAGAAAATCATAATCAGTCAGTTCAACTTCCCAGCCTGGTCAAGTAACCCAACGGTTAACATAAAACAGTTCTTTCAGGCTGACTTGACAAAGGAATCTACACCACCTATGTGGGCCAGCAGTTTGTTCAAGATACAGTCTTAAGTGAAGCACAGTTTCCCCTTTAGCTTTATCTTCAGGCAGTTCTCAGCAGTGTATTCTACTCACTGTTATTGCCCAGCTGGCTAAACTAGTCCTTCACCTCAGGATCCTCTGCTCCAGGCATGGTCTGGACAGTTCTCAGGAGCAGGCTTCAGCTGTTTTTCCCAAAGACTCTCTCTATGACCTAAACAGTCTCTTTGGTTTTCAGCTCTGGTTTCTATCTCACAGGGCAGCAGTTTCCAGCTTCTCTCTCCCTTGCTGCATTCCTCTGCCTTTTGCAGTCTCTCTCTAATTGGCCACACCTGTGGAGTCATTCCCCTCCACCTTTGCCTGTTGCAGTCTCTACATTTCCTCAGTCTCAACCAAGGGGTTAACCCCTTGTTCCCCAGTGTTGTGTTTACCCTGTCACATACCACCCCACTTTGTGCGAAGGCACAGTTGGTCGCCCCTGACCACTCTCCTCCTGGGACAGGAAGTCCACATTTCCATTCTGGATCCTGGCCCGGTGGTGCACTGAGAAGGAAAATGGCTGGAGGGCCAAGTACTACCTAGTGATGCGGGGGTTGTCATCCTTCATCACTTGAGCCAAAGCAGAGGGGCATGGTCAGTAACCAGGATGAACTGCCGCCATGCAGGTAGTAGTGGAGGACGCCCACAGCCCACTTGATCATGTAGACACACTTTTTCTATCACTGCATAGTTCTTCTCCCAGGAAAGAGCTGACTGAGGTAGAGGATGGGATGTTCCTCCCCTCAAACTCATGGGAGAGCATGGCTCCTAGCCCAACTTCAGTGGCGTCAATTTGCAGAATAAAGGTCCTGTTGAAGTCAGGACTGTGTAACACTGATGTTCTGCACAGTGCCACTTTAAGTTGTGTGAAGGCCTGGTCACACTCCTCTGACCAGTGGACACTGTTAGGGGCAGATTTCCGGGTGAGATCTCCAAGTAGGGCTGGCAAGGGTAGAGGAGTGCGGTATGAACCGCAGTAATACCCTGCCAACCCTATGAAAGCCCTCACCTGGGTTTGTGGTGGGTACCAGGCACTCTGCTATGGCTTGGACTTTACTGATCAAGGGTCTCACCTGTCCATTGCCTATACAGTACCCTAAGTACTTTGTTTCGCTTTGGCCAAAGCACACTTTGCTGGATTGGTCATCAGCCCTGCTTCTCGGAGAGACTGTAGTACAGCTGCCACCTTGGATACATGGAATTCCCAATCCATGCTGTGGATCACTACATCATCCAGGTAAGCAGCTGCATACTGGACATGGGGATGCAGTAAGTGATTCATGAGCCTTGAAAGGTTGCAGGGGCCCCATCTAAGCCGAAAGGCATGGTACGGAACTGGTAGCCCAAAGGGGGTAGCAAATGCTATCTTTTCCCAAGACTCTGGGGTCAAAGGATTTGCCAGTACCCTTTTGTTAGGTCCAACATCGCGATGTACTTGGCTTCCCGTAGTCTATCCAACAGTTCATCTACCCAAGGCATGGGGTAGGATCGAACTTCAAGATGGCTTTGACCTCATGAAAATCAATACAGAAGCAGGTAGCCTCACCATCTTTTGGTACTAACACTATGGGGCTACTCCAGTCACTGCTGGATTCCTCAATCACTCCCAACTCTAGCATGCTCAGTAATTCCTTCTACCTGTGTCTCGGACAGCTTCTGGCAAGCAATACGGTTGCTGCCGATTTTCTCCCCTGGCTCTATTTCTATATGATGAGCTATCATATGGGTTGTCCCCGGGAGGAAGGAGAAAACATCTAAAAACTGGCTTACCAACTCTCCTAGTTGCTGTTTCTGTTTGTGAGACAGCTGCTCTCCCATTGGGACTTGTATCCCCAGATTGTCATCTGGCACTTGGGGTCCCAGATCCACTATGTTCTGTTCAGGGAAATCAATAGGCTATCCCCATGGTTCCAGAATTTCAGCAAATTGACATGGTAGATCTGGGTCCCTTTTCACCTCTCTGGCTAGCAAACTTCATAGTCAACTGGGCCCACCCTCCAGGTCACTTCGTAAGGCTACTTCCATTTGGCTAGAAGCTTATTCTGGCTGCTTGGCAACAACACTAGTACCTGGTCCCCTGGTTTATATTCCCTCAACTGGACTCCTGATTATAGTAGTACTTTGTCTTTGTTGAGCCTTCACCAGATTCTCTCGGCACATTTCCCCACCGATCTATTCTTTTCCTCAATTGCAGGACATATTGCACCATATTCTCAGTCTTGGAGTCGGGTTTCTCCCACATCTCCTTTACTACATCAAGAACACCTCATGGGCGGTGCCCATAGAGGAGTTCAAAGGAGCAAACCCTGTAGAAGCTTGAGTGACCTCCCACATTGTGAACATCAGTAAGGGAAGTAACTTGTCCCAGTCCCTGACCTCAGTGGTTATGAACTTCAAGCATCGCTTTAAGTGTTTTGTTGAATCGCCCCATGAAGTCATCCATCTGGGATGGTAGATCGAGGTCCTTATGGAGCCAATTCCCAATAAAGTACAAACCTCCTGTGTCAGGCGGAACATGAAGTTAATTCCTGGTCCATCAACATTTCCTTCGGTATTCCTATATGACTAAAACCTTTAATAACTCTCCAGCTACAATTTTGGCTGAAATGTTTGATAATGGGATGGCCTCAGGGTACTGGGTAGCATAGTCTACAATCACCAGAATATATTGGAACACCCCTGCACTCTTTTCCAGGGGTCCCACTATATCAACCCCAATCTGGTCAAAAGGTGCCTCCATAACAGGTAAGGGTACTAAAGGGGCCTTGCATTGTCCTTTGAGCAACTAACTGGCACTCAGGACAAGATGCACAATAATCTTTAACATGTTGATAGATGCCCAGCCCAAAAAATAAAAAATGGAGTAACAGTCGGGCTAGTGTATTCTCTACCCACAGTGCCCAGCCACAGGAATAGAGTGGGCAAGGTGAAGTAATTCCCCTGAAAGACTCGAGGGACTAGCAGCTAATGCCGGGTATCCCCTGCTTGGACCTCTTTACTAACGTGATACAGGATACCTCCTTGTAACTCAAAATGAGGATAGCGTGCTGCCCGATTCTCATCTACCACCTCCCTTCCCTGACAGCCAACTGGGTGTATACCTGGCTGAGTATGCCGCCAGCCCTTTGTTCTTTGGCAATGTCTGGACAGTGCTTTAATACATCTTGCTCTGATAAGGATGGCCCTCCTGAACTTTGGTTAAGTGGGTCAGTGTTAGGTTGTGCTGTGAGTCTGGACCCACTTTTGCCTTTGTGTCCACCTCCTGCTGTGCATCTGCCCTTCGGGACCCCTTTCTTTGCTGCCCTCGTTCTTGCTTATATTTGCGGGTTCTGGTCTGGCGTTAAAATCCCTGGGTCCAGGAAAGGAAAAACTTCCCTCAGCTTCAGGTAGCTGGCATCCCCCTTCCTGACCCTGAGACTGGGTAGTTACCAAAGATAAGTCTGCTTTCCATAAGTCGTCAAACCATTTCCAATCTCTCCCAGTAACACCGGATAGGGTAACTCCAGGGCAACTCCCAGCTTTATAGTCTCTGTTTGGCCCCAGAATAAGTGTAACCATAGCACCAGGGTAAGCCTTTACATCCCCATGCACACATCGGATAGGGATGGGGTTCTGGTCCTGCCAGCATCGGGGTTCACAAGGGCCACCTGACTAGGCTCTGTTGGCTTCCTGGAGTCCACCAGAGCCTCTGTCTCTATCCCTTCTACCTCGACAGGGATCACAAAATCTCAGGATTCAGGGCCCCACCCCCACTGTACAGTGAATACCCATCTGTAAACATGCAATCTATCAAGGTACAGTCCATGTGGGGCAGTTCTTGCAAAGTGACCCCTTTGTCCACATGAGAAACATGCTCCTGTCGTCGGCTATGGGGCGAGCCTCCAGGCTTAGGCAGTGGGCCCTCTGGAAATGTCTCCCTGGGCTGCTGGGTTGTCACCTTTCTCAGAGTCTGACCCTTATTTGGCCCATAGCCCCCTCCTGCATGCCACAGGTCCCTTCATATTTCCAGACAATATTCCTTCAGTCTGGCTCCCAGGATGATTCCACCTCTTCCCAGGTGGCCTTGTAAACTGGATCACGGGCAGGAGGAGAGTTCAGCATCAAAACTTGTTCTGAGATCTGTATGGTCTCCCTAGCTTGGTGATCTTCTGTTTTAGGACCCAGCTCTGAATTCCCGGAGGTAAAATGTTCAGAAACTGTTTCAAGATGATTAACTCTGCCACCTCTGGGCCACTGTGTCCTTCGGGTTTAGCCAACCCCATCACAGGTCCCGCAGTTGTTGTCCCACTGCTTCTAGTTCATGCATCTGCTGCAAATCTGAAGCTCCAGAACCTCCTTCAGTAACTTTCTGCATTGATGCCTAGGCGGTCTAGGATTGCTGCTTTCACCTCTGTGTGCTCCGGCTAGTACTGTCCATAGCTCAATAGGCTGCTTGGGCTTCCCGGTCAGACAGGGGGCAAGGCGGACAGCCCACTGGGGTCTGGGCCATCCAGCAGCTTCTGCCACTTACTCAACCGCTACCAGGAATGCCTTGGGATCATCATCAGACATCATTTTGGTCAGCACGGCATTCATCCTAGGAACCCCATGTCCCACAATAGCCAGACCAGCCTCACCAGTAGGATCTCGTTGCGGTTGTTTCACCAGGGACTGCAGGAGCTGCTGTTGTTGTTGCCCCAGCTGTATAAGAAACTGCTGCTGTGCCTCCTGTGGCTGCTGAACCAGCTAGGTGAGAACCTGTTGTAGCTGAGCCTGTTGTGCCTGTTGCACCTGCTGTCGCTCCTCCTGCTGGGCTTGCTGGGCCCATTGCTGAGCCTCCTGCTGCTGCTGAGCCAGCTGGGTGAGAACCTGTTGTTGTTGTTCAGCGAGGAACTGTCTTCAGCAATTTTTCCACATCCATGTTTCCAGACTGTAACTAGTCCTGCTCACTCCAGCAGGGGTTCAGATCCCACTCGAACACCACATGTGAAAAGCTGGCCTATGGTATATGGAAAGGCAACACGCTGTGTTTCAGGTTCACAGAACAAAAGCACTTTTATTGCTTCAAATGTGAGTTGTTACTCCAGAAAATCATAATCAGTCAGTTCAACTTCCCAGCCTGGTCAGGTAACCTAACGGTTAACATAAAACAGTTCTTTCAGGCTGACTTGACAAAGGAATCTTTGCACCACCTATGTGGGCCAGCAGTTTGTTCAAGATACAGTCTTAAATGAAGCACAGTTTCCCTTTAGCCTTATCTTCAGGCAGTTCTCAGTAGTGTATTCTACTCACTGTTATTGGCCCAGCTGGCTAAACTAGTCCTTTCCTCAGGATCCTCTACTCCAGGCATGGTCTGGACAGTTCTCAGGAGCAGGCTTCATCTGTTTTCCCCAAAGACTCTCTCTGTGACCTAAACAGTCTCTTTAGTTTTCAGCTCTGGTTTCTCTCTCACAGGGCAGCAGTTTCCAGCTTCTCTCTCCCTTGCTGAATTCCTCTGCCTTTCTGCAGTCTCTCTAATTGGCCAGACCTGTGGAGGCATCACCCCTTTACCTGTTGCAGTCTCTACATTTCCTCAGGCTCAACCAAGGGTTAACCCTTGTTCCCTGGTGTTGTGTTTACCTGTCACAGGGTGTTTGAAAACAGGCAAATGCAACCCGACACAGAAGGAGTCAAAGAGAGTATCGGTTGTGGGAGGTAGTAACAAGTTGAGAAGCTTCGCTGACCACTCCAACAGGGGCCACCCACTGACACTACTGACCGTTGGTGGACAGTGGTAGGAGAGCTGAGGGAACAGTTGTCGAGGGCAAATACAAGATCCACATTTTTATATCTTCAGTACCTCAGAGTGCTCTCCATGGGTAGAGCACATTAGGTGGGAGAGCCTCTGGCTGAAGCAGAGGGTTCCACAAGTGTAGAGGTGTTTCATAGGTTAAGGAAGTGCCAGTCACCCAAAGCCCACTCCAACCTTCATGCTAGCTCTGATGGAGCAGGGTTGGGTATGAAGGTTGCCCCTATTTTTGATAAAGGACTATTTCTTTCATCAATTCCTCATTATAGTCTTGATTTGAATTTGGGGGCCTATAACAATTGCCCAGGATAATGCCTTGTTTATGTTTAGTTGTATGTATTTTAATCCAGATTGTTTCCAGACTTGTATCTGTTTTTTCAGGAATGGATGTTTGTTGGCATAATATGTTGTTCTTAACCTAGAAACAGACCCCCATCTATTAGTTTGAGTTTATAGCCAGATATTTCTTGATTCCACGTGCATAGCGTTATCCAACCATGTTTCTGATACTGCTATTACATCTATGTTATTTCTAGTCATAATTGCCTCTAATCCACATATTTTCATAGCATTAAGGCTATATGCATTTAATGCCATAATTTTGAGTTTTCCATCGTTATTAACCTTTAGCCTACCTCTAAGCTCAGTATTAATTTCAGCCAAGACCCCTTGGTGACTAGTTTAAATTTTTCTTGTGGGTTATGATCTGTTTCCTAGGATTGCATTCCCTGTCTACTTAAGTGTAAACCATCCCAGCTATAAAGGTGATGTCTGGACGCAGAGGCACAGAAGCCTATGGCCTGGCACTCTAACTGTGACATGGCACAAAGGACATGATCCAACAGCCAGGTTCTGCACATACCACTGTTGTGCATGGGGTGCAAGATGGTGCCACATGTCATCCAGGTGGGCCACATCAGGCCAGTGGACTGTGTCTGCCAACGAGGTGGTATACAGATGGGCCACTGCATGTTTTTCCAGGTGCGGCACTCACGTATGCCACAGTGTGTTGGCATGTCCCATGCAGCGTCACTGTGTTACTCAGCATGTGTCACTCAGTATTGTGCCTGGCCCAGGGATGTGGGGGCCTACATGTACTGCCCACACAGAGGTGGTAAAGGTTGGATTTTCACCTTAGTGGAACTTCCACTAAATATCAAAACTTTCACCCGAAGTTTCTGAACTTCTGCCTGTGGCAGATCAGAAATCTTTGACTGTGTTTGGGTGACTTTTCACTCTTCCCACTTTCCCTGGTGGCTAGTGGCCACCCCACCAGTTGCCGATCGCTGATCGCCACCGGTCACTCAATAAATAATATCCCTCCTGATGGCTAGTGGTTCCTCCCAGCTGATCACCCACTGCATACATAAAAATCCTTTTCCGCCAGTCAATTTCCTTATTCACCATGACAAATAAGGGTGGCAAAAAGGATTTTGTTGTGGCCATCTAATAGTGAATACAATGTTTTGAATCATCTGTCCCAAACAATAATGTTTGTTTGTTTTTCCCCTTATTCAAATCTCTGGTGTCTAGTGGGACCCCCATCCTCAATCCCATATATTGTTTTTAAATATCTGTTTTACCTTTACTTTTAATTTTTTAATTCTTGTTTTGTTATAGTGTATGGTGGAGCGTTGTTATGGGTGGAAAGCCATCTGTTCAAAATGTTGCTGCACTAGCTATGTCAGTTAGTTTGTTATGCTGTACTAGCTACGAGCTAGTATAGCATAATAACTTAGAAGGTGAGCGACTTGTGCGGTCAGGTGACCTGCGATGCTCAGGGAACGGCTGCGCGGTGAATGCAGTCCCGGAAGTGAAAAGAGCACAAAAACCCTCTAAAAGTAAGGCACCTAATTGTATGAGTGACCACACACTATAAAAGATTGTATGATCACTATACACTCCATGATATTTTTGTCACGGTTTCTTGTAATGGACCCTCAAGCTGAGCTCTCGAGGTCTCCAGTTACCACAGAAACCGCTTGAGTAAAATATCCTTGTTGTGTATAAGCAGGCATACACAATCTTCTATATCATGTTTTTCTGCCACTTGTTATGTATATCCCTGGTGTCTAGTGTCACCTCCACCTTCCAATTGTCACTCCAGTATAATCCCTGGTGTCTAGTGGCACCCCCACCCACCGATCACTGTTCCCCATAATCCCGCTGTCCAGTGGCAACCCCACATGCTGATCACTGTTCTGGTATAATCCTGGTGTCTAGTGGCACCTTCACCTACCAATTGCCATTCCCATATAATCCCTGGTGTCTAGTGGTACCCCAACCCTCAATCCTATATATATATATATATATATATATATATATATATATATATATATATATATATATATATATATATATAAACTGTATATTTTTATTTATTTTTTTTTATTGTGGCTTTCTGCCACTTTGCCCTTATCCTTGGTGTTTAGTGGTACCCCCAGCACCCTCCGATTTATGTCCAGGGTGCTTGTTGGTGGTTAGTGGCATCCTCCCACCCTCCCAGTTCTCAAACTGGACAAAGAGAAACAGTCCCTTGTTGCCTTTTTAGCCTTAAAAAGGTCCATCACCTATCACTCCCACATCCCCACCCAACCTCCCACTGTGCACCCACACCTCTTATGATATTCCTTTACCAACCCTCACTCACCTCAGGAGGTCTCAGGTTCAAAATCCACTCTCCTGATCAAAGACACATCTTGCTGCTGGAACTGGTGACTGCAATATGAAAACTAAGGTAAATGCAGTGTATTTCGTTGGGGTGGGCTCAGCTTTTATGAATAATGCAACTGTTTTGGGTGAGTTTCACCTCAAATTTTTAATATGGCCTTTTGGAGACTCCACTTCATGAACAATATGACTGTCATTAGGCATCTCCCATTAGAAAGGTTATTTTGGGGTCGGTTGGCTAAATCACCTTTCTGGTGAGATTTGTGTAATGACAGTCATATTGTTCATGAGGTGGGGTCATAAGAAGGCTATGTTGATAATTTAGGTAACAATTTTAAAAATTGGCTGTTGTCATGACTATTCCTTGCAATCGCACTATGCATGCTCATAATGTTGGAACTTTTCAATATTTTCACCCCATATTTTCAACACAGTCTTCTTATTATCCCACCTCATGTATGTCACAGCTGTCATTTTTCAATCCTGGTCAAAATGTGTTTCGCACCTGTGGTGCAGAATGGCGTTAGTCGGACAGAATTATGTTTTGGTGGGGATTATAACATTTTCTGTACTAGGTACATACGGTGAGGTCATAAGAAGTCTATGTTGAAAATTTGGGGTCAAAATTATTTAAGATGGCACAGTTATGACTATTTGTTGCAATTTCACTACACATGCTCATAACTTTGTGAATTTTAAATATTTTGAGACCAAATTTTCAACATAGCCTTCCTATTACACCACCTCATGTATGTCATAGCTGTCATTTTTTGAATCCTGTCAAATTGTGTTTTGCACCTGCTCTGTGGATTGGCATTGCACTTGCGTGGAGTTACATTTGCGTGGATTAAAAATGTTTCTGTGCTGGGTACATCAGGTGGGGTAATAACTAGGGCTGTGCATGGGCTGAATAGTATTTTCTGAATACCACGAATAGTAGGCTTCCGAATATTCGGATGCATTTTCAAATAGTTCACTATTTGGCCACTATTCAGTGAGATTTCAGTCTCTTAGGCTTTGTTGTAATTAAAACTGTTTCTTGAGCTCAAAGGCAAGCACACCATGTGACTTCCTCGCTCTGAGCTGGTAGAAGACAGGAGACAGTGGTTTCTGAGAGCTGCTCTGCAGTACTTTTGAGACCTTAAACTTGCTAAAAATAAATAGATTTTTGCTTCACAGGCTTTTTGGGTCAGTAGGTTTTTGATCAGTGTCAGAAAAGCTATGTTTGGCTTTCTGACAGGTATTTTGTCCTTATTGCTGTATTCAGTTACAAGGACTAGGTGGGCTGTCTGCTAACACCCTTCTCTGCTGCTGTCTGACATAGCTCCAGTGTCATTTTTTGGGTGGAGCATATTGTATTTTTTGTGTTTTTTTCTGCTGTTGTCTGGTTCCAGGCTTGGTTCCCTGCATGACTGATGAGGGTGTCTGCTAACTCTCCCTCCTGCAGGTCACTGCTTATAATTTGCTGTATATGTGCAAAATATTTGATTTTGTGAGGCTTCACCCTGCATGTGCATGCTTAATATATTTTTCATGAGGCAGGGCCACATGTGTGCACAGCTGTGTACACACAGATTTTGAAATAAACTTCTTCAGTTCTAAGCCAGTCAGGCTTGACTCACTGAATTAGTATTGTTAGTCTCCTCTGATTCTGAGGATAGATCCCTGTACACATGAGGAGGAGGAGAAGAAGAAGAAGAAGAAGAATCAGCATTTACAGTATATAGCACTTTTCATACACAGTTTATCCCAAAGTGCTTTACAAGCAATGCTAGACTGGTAGTGAAGTGACTGAATGTGTGGTGGCAGCCATATCGCACATCATCACCCACACACAGCCTGGATAATTGCATGAACCGATTTATGGGAAGGGAATGTCGGCCAGACACTGGGAATGTTCCTACTCTTGCAAAGAGTGCCCTGGACTTTTTACTTCCACCTGGACACCCACCAGGACAACACCAGGATGGGCAGAAGGGACCTCAGTTTAACATGTCATCCAAAGGATGGCACACCCCAATAGTACAGCACCCCCAATACTGCATTCGGATGCCAGCGATTTTTAGGTGCAAGTCTCAATCCCAGTGCGGAGGAGAACCCACGACCTTCTGAGCTACCAACTGAGCCACGCTGACACAGTGGCTGACCCCCCACACACCTCTACAGCCCACTGCACACAATTAACCTTGCTATGAAATATATCAACCTGCAAGTCTGTGCTTATGTGTGTGTGTAACAGTTGTGCACATGCAATTTTTTGTTTGTTTATTGTTTTGTTAATTAAACCATTGCACTTAGTGGGGCAGGCTTGTCTCACTGAGTTAACTGTATGTCATCTGTCTGTTCCTTGCTCGGTTCCATGTTTGACTAAATAGGTTGCCCTTTTCTTCCCTTCTTAGTAGCAGTGTTTTCTTTATTGCTACTTTTTGTGGTGCAGTATAACTGGAAAGGTTGGTGTATTACTGTAGTTCCACAAGCACTAAGTAAAGCATCACACACACAGGTACTACGAGTAATAGTTTGTGTTTTACACAGTAACCAGTAGTGACCTGATCCATCATGTCTTTAGCAATCTTGCAAACATGCTTGGTCCAGCCCCAGCAAAGCATCTGCACCGCTGGCCTCAAGTGGTGAGGACAGGATGATAGACCACAAACATACAGCACATCCACACAATTACTGCTAGTGTTGTCCCTGGGCTGCCAAACCCCAAAACAATCTATGTAGAACAAAGGAAGCACTCAGCGGGGGTTGCGTAACAAAATGAATGAGACTGAGATGCCCTTGTAACAAAACAATCCACAACTAACATACCCAGGGATGAAACACTGCATCAAGATTATAGAACATAGTTCATACTGTGGTGCCAGACAGCACGCAATGCAGTATCTTGCAAAATTGCTGTTAAATGCTGCAATATGCTGCAAGGAGCAGTGTAGTTTAATGGCAATTAAGCCTCCAGTCATCCAATATTTTGCAGCATGTCATTTACTGTCTCTCTTTATTCGATGGGCTCAAATATTGTTCTCCCCAAGCAAGCTTTTAGTTTTGTAGCATTGGTAATAGTACTACTACCACTAATACCAGTAGCAGTACTACTACTGCTACTGTCACCACCTGTCCATCTGTACGTTCACTATCACATCCTGTTGTGCAGTAGTAGAGGGAATTAAAGCATACATGCTTTGTGCAGCAAGCAGCAGACACCACCACCAGTGTCCCCACTGCTACCATTATGACTGCTACATCCACAGCCAGTGTGCTTCCCACCACCACCAGTGCCATTCTTGCAGCAGCCACTCTTTTCAGCTGTCACCACTACTGCAGCCACTGTTACCACTATTCCTATGCCCATGGCTGAAGCACCTTTTACCCCATGTCTGTGACCATGAAAACCCTCTAGTGCTGACCCAATGCAATGCTTGATATTGTTTTCAGAGTGCTATGTGTGTGTTGTGGTGGATCGAGTGTGCCACATGAAGCTTGGGTTGCATTAATGAGAGCTCAGTGTTGGTGGCTGAAGTGTCATTGAGGTGTATATGGTATACCAGGTTCAATGGTGTTGCTGAAGTGCTTTTTAAAGTTTCCTTAAAAGACACCTTTTCTGGCGAATACCGAATAACAAATAACTAATACCGAATACTTGGGACATAAATACTGAATATTCATCCGGATATTCGGGAAAGGTATTCGCACAGCCCTGGTAATAACATGACTATGGTGACAATTTGTCCTATAATTGGAAGCGCGAGGGCTGAGATCCTTGTGCTTCCACAGGTAGATACATATACACATCTCTGGAGGATGGGAGCGCAGGGTCCTTCTCAAAAGTAAGGAAATAAATGTAAACAAAATGTTGTTAATGTGTCAGTTATAGTTAAATTAAGTTAGGAAATGTGTGTTAGGGTTTCCAACCCCTAACACTTATTCTCTCTACTCCTGCACAGACCCACAGGTGGGGAGCTGTCTTGAGCGTCAACCCTAACACTCACCCCATTCTCTTATGCTGTACCATGTCACCTTCTTTTGTAATGGAATGGGGTGAGCATTAGGGCTGAAGGCCCCAAGGCAGCCTCTCCCTCCTGTAGGTCTGTGCAGGGTGGGAATGGGATTGGAAACCCTAATGCCACATTTCCTACTTTTGTCAGTGTAACCCTAACTGATGCATTAATGAAGTTTTTTGTTTTATATATATATATATATATATATATATATATATACAGTATATATATATATATACAGGTCAGATATTCAAACTGCACCCAAAATGTGCTCAATAGCAGGAGCAAGCACAAGTCAATTGTGCACATGCACAATAGACGAATATTCAAACATGGAGCAAGTCAAATTGCACAATCAGCCAACGTCTGAATATCGCACAACCTGTGCCATAGCGCAACCAGGAAGGGAAGCTGAGCAGATATGATGCGCCATAGCGCAACAAGGCCAGCCCAGCTGAGCAGTCCAGAGGTGACATAGCTCAAGCAGAGAGCCCCCAACAGCAGAGCAATGGAACTGCACAACCAGGGCGGAAGGCAGGGGCCCACTACCCATGCCACAGATGGGCACAGGAACACACTGCAGAACAAACAATACACCCCACACCCTAAGCACAGCATCACTGGTGGAGGGACGATATATCCACTGGCCCATGGGGACAAGCCAACAAAAGCACAGCTGGGCCATGGTGCCCCAGCACACCCACTGGCAAGCTGAGACTGCCACACAAAGGGGCGGACAACCCAAGTGCACAACAGCACCCCCTGTGTACAGCACACCCTGCACTGGTACCCCAAGACACCACCCATGAGCAGTGACTGTCACTGTCACTGCAGGAATCTCATGCCCCCGCCACACTGCAACCTTGTGTACCACAGAACCATACAAGCCAGACCCACCAGGAGCACCCAGCAGTGTGTGGCAGCACACGGCCAGACCGGCTGAAAGCCACTACCACACCAGAGACACCTCCCACGCACACACATACACATTCCCAGGACAATACCACCCCAGATGCCATGCACACCACTGCAACTGAGCACCCATAGCCAGCTGCAAATCAGAGACCACCACAGTATTCATATCAAAATAGATTTATATAAAGAAAATAGAACAGGAACACACAACTATGTACAGCTATTTACAAGAAAGGGGTGGGGAATGCGGGTGCAAGGTAGGGGGTGGAGTAAGGGCAGGGGTGAAGAGACTAGGTGAGGGAAGGCAGGGGTGTGAGGGATGGAAGGGGGTAGGTGTGGGGCAGCTACTGCCCGCCAGGCCGACACATCAGCCAGCTGCCGCTGGTCCCGGGTCCTCCTCCAATGCCTCACTCCTCCGGTGCATCTCTCTCAGTATGTCCAGGGACTCAAGGACACTTCCAGCAGGCGGTGGACAGCCGCTCGATCCTCCTCAGGACCTGGACACCTAGGACAAGGGAACAGAATCAATGGCTGTGACTGTCCACAACCCTGAAGCCACCCAACATGCATGGCGCCACAGCCAAGTGCCCGCCCCTGTGATGGACTGCACCCACCCACAGTGACCGTGCACAAGACAAGCCCAACCAAGCAGCAACAGCCATGTGTGCCACTGCACACACACACCCACCATGACCAGCACAGCACAACCAAGGCTATACAGTGACGGGCATCACGGTGGGAAGTTAGTGCCACAGCCATGTGCCCAGTGCATGCATGGACCACCAGTGATGCACTCCCAGACATGCAGTGCCACTGGACAGTGCTGATTGTCTGCGTCGCAAGGCATGGCAGTGTTGTCCATGGATGGTGGCCATGCCTGCCCCCCACAGCATGCAATAGCATCCATGATGTCATGACACTCACCTCATCAAGCGCGGCTGCTGCTGCTGCTTGGCCCAACACTGCCACCACCTCGGCCAGCCACCACTGCCACCCCTCCCATGCCTTATCCTGGGCCCGCCTCCACTCCTCCACGCCTGTGGGAAACAAAAGGTGAGAAACACATCAGTGAAATCCCAAAGCAGACAGACCCTGCCCCAATGAGTGTGCCTGCCCACACAGCCAGACCCATACATCACACACCTGTAAACACCACCACAGCCAACCACAGACCAACCCTTCCCCATGTGCTGGTCACACACACGGTGTTACCCATGCGGACAATACAGGTGCATAGGACGGCTCACCCACCTGGCCTAGGCACCACGCCTCTCCTGGCACGTGACCGTGAGGCATGCCAGCAGTACCTGCTCTCCCGCGCAGGTCACCGCATCGGTGCCTGCACTGCTCGGCTGAGCACCGCTGCCCAGTGGCCTGCCCAAGTTCCGTGGCCACCTGCTGCCACACATGTGTGCAGGCCACGTCCAGGGGTTCATCCCCAAACAGTGGCCCATGGTGAGGCTCCACCACAGCCACCAGGTTGGCCAGCTCAAAGCACTCACTGTGGAGCTCTCCTGCATGCCATCCTTGTAGGTATAGTAGGCAATATGGCTCGCAGCTGCAACCCCAAGTGGAAATGTTATGCATAAATCTGTCAGTCCCTATCGCGTTGTTCATATAGCACTGTCAGTCCCTACTGTGCTGTCACAGAACAGCATGATAGAGCTACCAGACATGCCATACATACAGTGCCAAGGGCAAGGTCGGGCACAAGGTCGCGGGTCTCTGGCGCGAGGCCATGCACAGCGCCATTGGATGTCTACACATCCAGCACCATTGGTCGCCTGCATGCCATTGCCACAGTGGACTGTGCGCGGTTGTGCCACAGCGCCATGTGGTGACCGGCGCTGTAGCACCACTGGCACAATGATAACCCGTGTCTGAATTGCCCGATCACGCACAGCATGTCATCAGGTGGCAGGCGCACGTAAGCTACCTGGGCATCGCCAGTGCAGTGTACTTCGCAGTCACAGGAACTCGCCATTGGCTCAGCCGGCTCAACCAGATGAGCAAAGCACAACAGCGCGATATTCAGACATCATATGCAAATCATCCGATCAGCCATTGAATGGCACAGCGGTGATTTGCATCTCATTAAAGTTGCTCCACTCCTAATTTGCATGCATTGCGCTATAAATGTGCAACATTGATCTGCAGTGGCCATATTTGGTTACTGCAGCTGATAAGTGAGTTGCATGCATTTTGTTGTTCTGGACCATGGCCCCAGAGAAGCTGTGTACTGCACAGTCACAGGTGACCACTCTCACCCATACAGGCCATGAAATGACTGAGCGAGGACTGGGTGAGGAGGATGATGGTGGGCAGAAGAGGAGGCCCAACTTTACCAAGGTGGAGACAGAGGCACTGTTTGAAGCATATCTGCTCAGGAGCCACTCCTCAGTGGACGGCGGGCACCCCTCAGGCCCGAGCTGATGCATGGGAGGGGTGGCACTGCCGTCAACCTGCACGGCAGCCACCAGCGCCCGGCAGGAGTGTAAAAGAAGATGGGGACCGACAGGAGGAGGGTGAAGGAGAAGGTTGCAGCCATCAGGCGGCACGCTGCTACAGTTGGTGGACAGCCGGAGGTGGTGCAGCTGACCCTGTCAGAGGACATGCTTGCTGCAAGCATGCAGTGCAGAGCCATTGAGGGTGTGCCTGGAGGTGGCTTCCAGACAGGTGGTAGCCCATCACTGCATGATATGTCATGTTGGGGGGTAGTTCACATGCACTAATGTGTCCTTCCTTTCTGTTACAGATCCTGTCGTCTGCAGGGTCCAGCAGTGGAGGCCTGTCCACTGCGACAGCTACCTGGAGTTGGAGGAGGGCCCATCCACCTCCGCAGATTGCCAGTGTGCACTGCGGCAGGTGTACGGCCATCTGCCTTCACAGATGTTGAGACAGCTGTGGGAGTGCCTTCCTGTGTCCCAGCGGTCTGGCATGCAAGCATGCCAGCATGCTGTGGCTGTAGCACAGATCTGCACCATCGATGATGCACCGACCACTATGGGCATTGACATGTGTGTTCACAGGATGGACACACAGCAGGCAGCACAGCCCATGGATCTAGCTGTTCCGCCGCAGTGCCAACATGACAGCACAGTCCAGGCTGTGCCTGTCAGCACCGGTGGGCAGCACCGTGGCTGTGCAGGTCACTGGCACTGTTAGCTACAGCAGAGGAACCACTGATCCTGCGGGCACAGCAGGCGGAGGGGCAGCAGCAGCAGTCACCCACCGGGACTGGGGTACAGGGCTCAGCGTGCTGGAGGTGTACCACCGAGACATGCCTATATCTGGTCCTGGTGAGCAGTGCCCACCTCAAGGGGTGCTGTACATCAGGCCCTTCCAGACCCTGAGGGACAGGTTGCAGATGTGGCAGACAATCTCTTTGATGAGCACACCCGCCGTTGCAGGCATCAGTACAGCAGCAGATGCAGGTTGCATCATCCGTGGAAGCACTGTGTGTGGCTCTGGAGTGGCATAGCAGGGACAACAAGAGGATCCTGTTCCAGATTGACATGTGGGTGGATGTGAACACCACCATCGACAGGCTGACACAGGCAGTGGTCAGTGCTGTGGCACATTGGGCACACAGTCAGGTGCCCCTGTGCCATTCACACACGCAGTATGCTGTCCACCCCATTCCCAGCATTGTGCAACACCCACCCTGTCGATGCCGGGTTCAGCTGTGGGCATCCCGAGCACCCCTGGTGCAGGTATGTTCGACATGCTGCAGACCCCTGTGTGGACAAGGTTGCGATACACAGTGGGACTCCTGGTGGTCCATCGGCACCCCAAGTGGCCCATGCTCAGCCTGCCAGTGCTGGTCTCAGCGGGCCACCCATGCATCCGAGGTGGCCGGCACTGTGCCACATGACTGACCTGTCTCCCAGTGCAGGCCCTGTCTGGTGCTGCCCTGTATGCATGTGGCCGGTGGCAGGCACCAGTGGGTGCCCTGCCCTACACGCCAACGCACGGACCACCTGCACACCCTCCCAACTGCTGTCCACAGGTGTATGTGCATGATGATGCCTGCATTGCACTGCACACCATGGTGCAAGGGTGCCCAGCATCTGACACACGTCTATGGAAAGTACAGGTAGTGGAGGTGGCCTGTGGATGTGTGTGTTTCTCATGTCTGTTCCTGCTCTGCTGTGCACCTGCGCCCTGTGCACTTTGTGCCTGGTATGTGTGTGTGTGTGTCTGTCCATGTGGTGTGTGACTGTTCACCCTCCCTGGTTATGTGTTTGTGCCCTGTACCTTCCATTCCCCTCACCGCCATGCACCCCTGGTGTGTTACCCTGTGTGTATGTGGGTTGTGCCCTGACAGTGTTGGTTGCACATGGCCCCATGACTTACCTGTACAGTAAAAGTGCTCCTCTGTGATGGTGTCCAGGTGCAGCTGGGCCAGCTGGATTAGTCGGGGTCATGCCGCCCAAGGAGGGGCTGCTCATTCCCATCATCACAGGCATCACCAGCATCCCCATCGCTGTCCCTCCTCGACCTGTTCGGCTATCCACAGTCTTTGGCCATGTTGTGCAGGATACAACAGGCCAGGAATATCCCACAGGCCTTTGAGGGGCTGTACTGTAGGCACCGCAGGAGGTGTCTAGGCATCAGAAGCGTGCCTTCAACATCCCAAACACCCACTGATGATGTTGGGCGGTGGCGGCATGTACCCTCATTGAACAGCGTTGCTGCGATGGGGTTGTGGGGGGCGCTTGTAGGTGTGAGTAGCCAGGGATGGAGTGGGTATCCACTGTCACCTGTGTGGAGATAGTGGAGGTTGGTGTCATGTTCAGGCCCATATTGCCCCTAGCCCTGTGTGCCACTACCATGGCACCTGTGGCTTACCCACCCTGTTCCCACTTTGCCAATCCTACATGCATACCACCCACTAGATGTCCTGTGGGGATGTCCCCATCTCGAATCGATGGCACAGTGCAGACTGGTACCATATGAATGAATCATGTGCTCTGCCAGGGTGCATGGTACAGACATAATGATGCACCCACTGGCATCACACACCACCTGGCAGTTGACGCTGGAGAACCCTTCTGATTGGGATATGTGGCCCATCAGGGCCAGGTGTGTGTGAATGGCCACATGGTGCAGTCTATCACCCCTAGCATGCCAGGCATACGGCATACCCTGTGGAACTCCTGTATGTTTGCTGTACGCTCTGCCGTGGTGCTGGGGAAATGGATGTACTCCGAGCATGTGGCAGCAGTGCGCTGAGGAATTGGGTGAGGATGCGTGATGTGGCCGACTGTGTTATGCCTGTGGTGTCACCTGTTGGCCTCTGGAAGGTACCCATGGTGAGCAAGCACATGCAGGCTGTTACCTTTGTCTCCACTGACAGAGCATAACTCCGTCGTGAGGGTGCCTGCATCACATCACTGCACAGCTCACAGAGCCACCTCAGTATTGCCCTGTTCAGGTGGTACCGGCCCACAATCTCTATGTCTGAATACAGCTCAAAGCTGATGTGGGCACGGTACTGCTTGTTGGGGGTATACCGCCGATGGTCCCTCCACGGCCACGCCCCTGCAGCATGCCTTCTCACCCCCTCATTACAGCTTCCATGTGGAAGCTGGCACTGTCCATCTCCCTGGCTTGTGTCCCCCCAGCTGTTGTTGATCTGTTCCCCCGCTGTCCTGACTGCTACCTCCACTGCACGCGGTACACTACTGGCCTCTGCACTCTGTGGCCCCACACACCTTCAGCTGCCCCTATGCTGTCCTCAACATCCCCTGGCCTGCACTGGTTACTGCTGTGGCCTGCTCTGTCTGGCTGCCTCATGTGCATTCCCTGTCGCGTTCTTGTGCCTCTTCCTTGAGCTTTTTATTTTGGCTCATTTCTCACGGGCGCAACTTCCGCCTGATCCACTGTTATGCATTGCGAGCTTTTGAATATCACATTGCACACTTTATGCATGGTTGCGCATACCTTCATTTGCATTGCGCTGTTGCTCAGCATGTTTTCTGTGGCACAACTGCCTCCTGCTGAATATCACACTATGGCGCATTTCGGACTTGCACTGGTGTAACCTTATTGCGCATGGCGCAATCCTTTTGAATATCTGTCCCACAGTTTGTATAGATATAGATATATATACACACACACACACACAATATATATATATATATATATACACACACACACACACACATATGTCTATATATATGCTGTATTTATATATATATATATATATATATATATATATATATATATGTATATATATATTGCAAAAAATGTGTTAATGCACCATTAAGGCTGAAATATCAAATGTATGTTTTGGGGTTGTGGACCCTAATGCTCAACCCATTCTGCTATACTGTACCCATCTTACCTTACTTACTCATGGAATGGAGTGAGCATTAGGGTCCACAACCCCAAAACATACCCCCAATGCCTGTTTCTGCATGCACAGTGGGGTGGGGTCTTAGGCTTGGGAACCCTAAGGTCATATTTCTCCACTTTTGATGTTTCAACCCTAACGGTGCATTAACACATTTTGCAATTTATTTCCTTACTTTTCAGATAGTATAATAGTATCTTTATTTTACTGTGGGTGGATTCTGGTGAACAAGGATTGGCCCCTCAAGAAACAGAATCCTTGTTTGTCAGGCCAAATTCTTTTTCATTATCAAAAGTGAACTGAGCATGCTCAGAACCCACAATTTTAAAAATAAATAACTTTGTAACAGATTATATTTTTCACCAAACCAATGCAGACATGCTTTGTGGGGCAAGTACTTTCTACACTGAACATTTCAGACCAAAGTTCCAAATCATGTGGCCACAGCACGATGACAAACTGCAAAAAGACAAATTTTAACATTTTTCACTATGTGCAGCACAAAATCTGCCACTTCGATTGACACATGACTTGGCACTTTAAGAGATCTACCCAAGAGACCATGAATGCAAAAGTTTGTGCAAATCCTTCTAGTGGATGCAAAGTTGTTAAAGTGCAAATTTTAAAGTTTAACATTAAAGTGCCTACTCAACCCTAATATAGTGACACTACGCTCCACTATAATATATACCCTCTCAGTAGCTCCCTCTTTCATTGCTACTCCACTAAAAGGCTTTATTTAGGCCTATCCATGTAGACAATAAGACTGAAAAATGCCTCCATATCCCCAAAAGCCTGTGACACATCTAAGCTCTATTTCTGCAAAGCATAATTGGATTGGATTGCATTTTGTCTGATTACAGTCCATTAAGATCGATAGAAAACACATTTTGGTGTAACTGAGCTAGAAAGCTAGGAACATTTTCCGTGGGATAAAAATCTGAAAAATGCGGGCCTGATTCTCAAAGCAGGGCACAGGGGCTTGCACCACAAAGAATGGTGCATAGTGCCCCTTGCACCTAAAGATAAACTGGGAGCATTTTTCAAAGGCAGCCTGCATCAACCACATGCTGTCTGCCCCAAATGGGGCTTGCACGACCCCTGTGCCCAGAAATGGGCTGCAACAAGTTGCTAGGAGGCATGTGGCAGACCCAAGCTGCAACAGCCTCATAAAATCTCCCAGAGGAGAAATTCACATACCCTTAGACCAGGTACTTAGAAAATTCTCCTCTGGGAGAATGTCCTGTTTGTGGCAATGTCCTGTGGGAAGTGACCCCTCCCAACCCCTGATGTGACATCTAGTGTAATATGACAATACCCCAGTCTCTGGTTGTTGTGCATCCCATCTCCCCAGTCCCGGATGTGTCCCATGTTATGATATATCAATTATGCCCCATCCCTGGTTCTTGTGCATTCCCACCCCAATGTGTCCCCATTTTACAATATATTAATTATGCCCCAGTCCCTGGTTTCTGTGCATCCCTCCCGATCCCCAATGTTGTCCCATTCAAATATAAGCATTTCATCCCATTCCTGGTAATAGTGTATGCCCCCAACCCCAGTCTCCATTGTTGCCTGGTGTAAAATAAGTAATTGTAGACACCGATACAGGTTATAGAGCATGCCCCAGCCCCAATCCTCGATGTTGCCCCATTCAAATATAAGCATTTCATCCCCATTCCCAGTAATATAGCATGCCCCAAGCCCAGTCTCCATAGTTGTACAGTGTAAAATAAGTAACTGTAGCCCTGACACAGGTTATAGAGCACACACAACCCCAATCCCTGATGTTGCCCATTGACAGTAATGTATTATATCTCCCATCCCAGGTTGTAGAGTGCTCCCCTCCCCAATCCCCAATCCCGATTTGTCCAGTTTTAAAATAGTTTCCAACTCTAACACCCCACCCCACCCTGCAGACAGTGACAGGCTTTGGGGTGTGCCTTGGGGTAGTCAGCCCAAATGTTCACCCCATTCATAGGTTCATAGGTGTTTTCAAGCCAAAGGATAGAATTACTGCCCTATAAGGCTTGCCATCCCTAAATTTAATATGAAATTTTTTATTGCCAAAGTGAATGTCAATCCCATTCTTAAATTGATTCATGGTGGTGCAATTGACAAGTTCTACTGGTAATGTATTCCAGACTCCAACTACTCTACAACTATACCAATGCTTCCTAAAATTATGTTCCCATGTATGTTGGAGTATTGTTCCTATGTTTTCTTGTACTTAATCTACCAGTGTTTTTATGAGTCCTAATTCCTCCATTAAATTTACATCATTCCTATTCTTATATAAAAACATAAATCACCCCTTAATCTCAGATAATATAAAGAATAAAGATTGAGGCTAACTAATCTATCATGATAGCTTTTGTTCAGTAATCCTTTTATTCTGCTTTGTTAACTTCCTCTGAACCCCTTCTATCGATAGGATATCTTCCTGTTTTGGGGATATCAAACCTGGGCACAATACTCTAAGTGTGGTCTCACCAAAGCACTGTAGAGAGGATCAATACTTTCTTATCTCTACTTGCTATGTGTCTAAATATACAATTTAGGTTTTGAATTGCCTTCCTGAGTTGTATCCTACAATGTGATCTAAATTTCATATCATTAGTAACCATAATTCCCAAATCCCTTTCCTCGTTTACTACCCCAAAATTGTATCATCAAATGATATTCTTCTTTCTGATTATGCTTTCCAAGTGCATAACCATACATTTAGTTTTATTTAACACTAACTTATTTGAGGCAGTCCATTCATATATTAAATTAAACAAGTTGCAGGGTAGTTTTTGTTCAGCATCATTAACAAGTAAGCCCAGTCTACAGTCATCAGCAAACTTATACATCCAAATATTCTTATTACTATTTTTTAATGAGGCAATGTATATATTAAATAAACTAGGGCCCAACACTTAACCCTATGGAACACCACTAGTAATAGAAGCCCAGGCAGAATATTCCCGTTAATGACCACTCTCTGTCTTCTATCTTGTAGCCAATCTAAGACCAATTACAGATATTACTAGACAATTTAATACCTTCCAAAACTGCCAGTAATTCCTTATGAGGAAGTTTATCGAATGCTTTAGTGAAGTCCAAAACCACGTCCCACCGATTTCCACATCCATCTCCCTATTCACTTTCTCATAGAAGGCCAATAGATTAGTTTGGCATGATCTATTTTAGTAAATCCATGCTGAATGGATCAATTAGATCACATCTCTCCAGATGTTCTAATATAATATCTTTAATTAATCCCTCCATTAATTTTCCCAATATAGAGGTCAGACTAATGGGTCTAAAGTTTTCAGGCGAAGTTCTGGATCCTTTTTATGAATAGGCACAATGTTAGCTAGTTTCCAATCATTTGGAACCATTTCCGTATCGATAGACGCCTGAAAAATATAAGTAATTGGTTGTACTAACTCATCTGCCATCTCCTTCAAAATCCTAGGGTGCATTCCATCCGGACCTGGGATTTATTAGCATCAAGACAAGCTAATTGCTTGTATATTGTATTAGGATTTAATATAATTGAACCAGATACAATAGGTCTACCAATAGTGTATGAGTCCACATCATTTGTATTGTATACTGAACAAAATAATTGTTCTGGATATTGGCCATTTGTAAGTTAGTAGAAGTAGGTCCTAATTTGGTAGTAAGGGCCCTATGCTACTTGGGGACTTCCTCTGTTTATTAATATATGAGAAGAAGGATTTTTGTTATTCAATACCTTATCCGTAAGATTTAATCTGCACTGGGCTTTGCTTTCCTAATAGTCACCTTAACTTCCTTAAGACATTCTTTATATTCAGCCAATATTTTAACTGATTTAGATAGTTTTAATTTTTATATAATCTATGTTTCTTATTGATTAATTTTTTGATTGTAGGTCAAAGCCAGGCAGGCTTTATAGTCCTGGTACTATGATATTTGTTATTAACAGGAACATACTCAGTGGTTAAGTTTAAAAGTTTAGTTTTATGGATTCCACATGTATTGTACAGACTTATTCATAAAATTAGATTCCCAGTCCCAACAACTTAATTTAGTTTTCATTTTATGGAATTTCGCTTTCTGAAAATTTAACATTTGACATTCTCTATACTGTACCCATCTCAGCTTGTTTACTTATGGAATTGGGTGAGCATTAGGGCCTGATGACCCGAGGCACACCCCAATGCCTGTCAGTGTCTGCAGAGTGGGCTTGGGGTTTAGGGTTGGAAACACTAACACCACATTTCCTGCTTTTGTTGCTTTTGTAACAACCCTAACTGATGCATTAATGGTGTTTTTTGCAATGAATTCTCTCTTTCTCTATAGATAGATAGCTAGAGATAGATAGATATAGATATAGATATAGATATAGATATAGATATAGATATAGATATAGATATAGATATAGATATAGATATAGATATATGTTTGCTTTTATATATTTTCCTGGTGTCCAGTGGTACCTCCAACCTCTTATTGTCATCCCTGTAATATTTCTTTCCCTGGTGTCTAGTGACACACCCCACCCTCAATTCCCTCCACGTAAATAATTTATGTATCTCTAGTGTCTAATGTTGCCCACCCTCCTATGCCCAACCCGTAGCACTGCACTTTATCTCTGGTGTCTAGTGACACCCATCACCTTCTGATGGCCATCCTTCTTGGTAGTTATGCTTTCCTGGTGTCAAGTGACACCACCCCACCCTCTGATGTCCCTCGGAGCCTAAAAAGAACATCTCTAAGAAAATGCTGAACATCTCATTTAAATCAGCAATGACATGCATAAAGCTGAAACTAATCTAGATAGTGGAGAATGTAGGTTAGCAATTTTTGCACTAACCACTGAGCCACCTAACTGAAATTTACAATTGTTATGATACACATAAACACTAACTAATACATATACACATATGTGCATACATATTCTAGTATAACATAGCAGTGCACTGTCTACAGACAAGGAGCATTGCCAGACAACATTTTTTGTACAGAAGCCCTAAACTCTGGAATTACATCCCAGTCCACTTCAGACCAGTAGACAACGTTATTAGTTTGCATAACATCAAAAATGGCACTTAGAGCAGTCAAAAATTGTTGCCTTGTTTACCATCAGACACAGGATGATGTTGTTATTAAGCTAATTGATTAAAGTAAATTATACCACTATATCATTGCCTGGGATAACATCTTTTAGTGTCTGTACTGTTATAAAAATGACTTCCTCTTTCTCTATATGTGTAACACTGTGAAATGTTGACAACCTTTGTAATTGTATTTACTATGTGTGAGTGTATGATACCTCATTGAAAATTAGCTGTTGTTCAACTGAATATCCAATTCATATATTGAATAAAACATGTTCCTACTACTACTACACATAAACTAACACACATACACTGCCTTGTACAGCATTTATTTACTTATACATCTAACCCTAACCTTTATTGTATTTAGGGTAAGCACTGTGACACATTAGCACATATGCACTGCTTTATGTTCTGAACAGTGTACATTGCTACAATATAGCATTACAGCTATTTGCAAAACTGACTAGGAAAAGGTTAATGTACCAGGAAAGGGTTAACAGAGTGCCACACAGGTGCACACACACACACACACACACACACACACACACACACACACTCCCATATAGGGAAACACACACAGAGCCTGTTATCTCTGCCCATGCAACATCCTTTCTTAGCCTTCTTTGTTGTACTAACTTTCACCAATTAATTTCAAAATATAAACAATAACCAGAATAACTGATATAAAGAAACTGATTTACATACGTCTGCATGCTATTTACTGCTGTCATTTTTTTAACTCTTGCAGTTCTCCTAAACTGATAGCAACACTTTGCTCTGTGTTCTGAAATCTAAACCTCATTACTCAATCTCAATTACAGTTTATGGCTGGGAAATGCTGACACGTTGACATGTTTACTAAACACCATAAGCTATGGATCTTTCTTGAAGAGAATACTGCTCAGATTGAAGCTAGTAACCACGTTATCACACAAGTCCTGTTATGCACAAATTAAGATTGAAATACATGTACTGTTAGTGACCGTTATTTCCCATCAAAACTTAAAACAGTGTCAGAGTGGAAGAAAAAATGTATCTTTTTCAGACAGAGAAAAATAGTGCAGTGCAGGGACAACCAGATTGCTCTAGCAGAGTGATTACAATGTAACTCCAGTTTTATGAAGTTCCTTCAGAATCTGATGAGCTCCATTTTCTACTGTGATAGCAAGTTGTGTGCGTAGCTCCACCCTGCAGCCATAATAAATAAGCATACCCACACAATATACAGACACATAATTTTTAATCTAATCAGTTCCTGCACTAGGGCCTTCTGAGTCAGTATGATCTTTTTTTTAAATATCTCATTTTTGTTTCAGCAAATACTGTATCTTAACCTTGTACAGCACATATGTATGACCTTACTTTGACTATGGGTCACCGTTTTGGAACCCATATTTGAGAGGTGATATCAAATTGGTGGAGAGGGTTCAGAGAAGAGCAGCCAAGTTAATCTACTTAATTAAGCAATATGGCGTATATGGAAAGATTAACTGTAACTGGATTATTCAGCCTGGAGGAAAAAGGAAAAGGGAGGATATACTCCTGTTGTTTAAAATCCTAAACAATCCTGAACTATTGTCCAGTGTGATTTTGAGTTCAGTGTCAGAATGGTCAACCTGAGGTCCCATAATAAACAACTCTTAATCACTAAAGTAATCCCTCTTTACATCCTATGCCACCAGTTGACAGTATTTGATGATATTTGTAACCTGGGTGGTCACCCACTACAGGCAGTATTCTGCATCTGTTGTATCCCATGGATATTACAATTCTCCTGATGTACATATTTGAGATATTATGCTTTCTGTATATGACATGTATATGGTTATGCTTACTATATAAGACTAATGTAATATGTATTATCATACTAGCATGAGCTAGTGCTACAGATATTTTACTATTTTGTTGTGTACTGTTGTATTTTGTATTGTTAACCCCATCTCCTATCCCCCAGGACGTACTCTGTAAATGAGCAGCCCTGCTCAGTGTGCCTTCCTGGTTAAACTTTTAAATAAATAAAATAAATAAATATAAAAAAGTACAATTATTTCACTATAATGGGCAGCCAGAACTTGGAATAAATTACCCCAAGAGTTGGTAGACTCATCAACATTTACAAGTTTTAAAGCAGGGTTGGATAATTACTTGTTATTGAACTTAAACAGGAATAATTTACCCACTAGGAGTGGAGACAATCCTGATGGGCACCCAGCCCACTTTTGTCTTGCACAACCCAAGTAACCCAAAAAGCTATTATTGATAAGCCTCCATTATTCCCTCTTGTGACTGATTAATCTCTAGAGGGACACTTCATTTCCAGGTCACTACACTTCCATGGTCTGAAAATCTACACCTTACTCCTTGTTGAGTAATAATGCTCCTCTTTTGTACTTGTCTTCATTTTGGGCTTACTTTCAATTTGTAATATATTATGTTTGTTTGATGGTTGACATTCCTCTTGTGTAGGTGCTCTTCCTGAACTGCGGGGTGTTTGTTGTATGTGTGTTTGATAGTTGCTTATAGCATTGTATTATGTGGTAACTGTTTGTTTCTCAATTTTCAGTAATGTTCACTTAATTACAAAAAAAAGGATGGCAGGTACACCCGTGGGTCCACTGGGGGTAGGTGGTGGACCAGAAAAGGTTGGACCACCTAAAAATGGGCTTGTTGACACTACCAAGCTGTGCACCTCACATTATTTCTTTTTACAGTTAAACTTTTATTAATTTTCATAAGATATACAGACGAACCTTACAGTACAGTACAATGTGAGTATTTTTTTTTTTAAAAAGAAATTGAGGCAGCATATAGTAAGAACATTGCTACAATAATACAAGGAGCTTTTGGTTTAAAATATAGTAAACAATACAGGTCATGTAATTAGAATATACTTGACATTTGTAGTGAACTTAAAGCGGATAGTATGATTAGATACGGTTTATATTAAAATGTTACATAATTATAGATGATGCTGCAAAAGGAAAAAGTACATTCGTAAAAGGGTTGTGAAGTGATAAAGAATGATTGAAAACAGAGTATAGGAAAGAAAAGATATATAAGTAATAAGAAGAGAGAGGAAACTATAAAAAGGGGGAAAGCAGACTACAATGATGTATCAGTAAAAGGGGAAAATCCATATATATTAAGTCCATACATTGGTGCTGGAAGATTTAGTTGATTCCAAAAATTAAAAAGCCCTGCCAACAATTGTTATATAACATGAGTCAGTCAGACAAGATATATGTCATACGGTCCAGAGAGGCGATTCAATAGTTGGTTAATGATACCGGGAAGGGTAGGGATTATGTTGGATCTCCAATGCATGAGGATTGTGCGTTTAACTTGAAGGAAGAGTATATTTAACCATCTGCTCATGGATATGAAATGTTATAAGAACAATGATTAAAATACCAAGAATGCAATGTTTAGGGTCCAGTGTAAAAGGCTGACCTACCATTTTCATTGCAAATCTGTGAGTACAGTGCCAAATCTTTTGTATGAGGGACAGTGCCATAAGATATGCAATAAATCCCCATTGGGGAATTACAGCGCCAACAATTGTTATTGTTCAATAAACCCATTTTTGTAATACAACAGGAGTTCTGTACCACAAATGAAGGATCTTGGTTTGAATTAGGGAACTCGTTTATCATTAAAAGATTTGTGACAGGAGAGCCAACATCTGGACCATTGTGCATTGGTGATATTATATTGTAGCAAAGTACTCCATCTGTTTTAGCATTGACAGAGTAGTCAGGAAAGATATCACAAATATCTTTGTAAACAGTGCTATTTAAATTGAATGTTGTTTTATCCATTTAGAGATGTGCTTATCATACAGAGAATTGATAGAGAAGGGTGTGAGGTAAGAGTTGCATGCGTATGAGGCTGTAGATATTTCCAAAAATCCTGGTGGGAAGATTCCATACGCTTGTAGGTCAGTGTAAGATTTTAACTTTAATGACTTGGGTTCAAGTATATCCTGCAAAAAGAATACCCTTATTTTTCCAGGTACAACAAAAAATGGGGTGATTATCAAGAGATATATGGTGGTTACCCCAGATGGGGTGTAAGCTAAGGGTTTGGGGTTAGATTTAATATGCTTGTGAATGATTTTCCAATAGAATATAGAGGCAGCTATGGTAGGGTGAGACTTTAAAAGAAGAGGTAAGGGTGTTATAAAGGAAAGAAGTCACCATATTATCAGGACATAAGGATGTTTCCATAGTGACCCATAAAGGAGACTGGATGTTGGGTTTGTTAAACCATTTAATTGTTTGAGATGTATGGAAAGCCCATAAGTAGGCTTGGAACCAAGGAAGGCCAAAGCCACCTTTTGACCAATGGGATCTAAGTTTATTACGACTAAATCTAGGTATTTTGCCTTCCCAAATGAAGCTGCCGATAATTTTGTCTATTTTGGTAAGGAAACTAGAGAGGAAGTATCAAAGGATATTGGAAAATAGGTATAATATTTTAGGAGTTATAGACATTTTAATGGCAGAAATTTTACCATTAAAAGAAAGTTTAAGTAGCTTCCATCTATCAAGTGTTGTTTGGATACTGGTTAACAGAGGAGAAAGATTATCATCCATAATTTATCAATGTCGGGGGATCTGAATGCCAAGATAAGATATACCTTGGGGGCCCAACAAAAGCCTAATGAGTTGTTCATGAGGGGACTACAAAGGGTATTCAATGTTTCAGATTTGTTAAGGGTTTAAAGCTAGTCTGGAGTGGGAGGTGAAGTCATTCAGTAGTTTAACTAAAGGTTGCCTGGAACTTTCGAGGTTTTCAAGTAAAATAAGGAGATCATCTGCATATGAGAGTGAAGTATAGTGAGAGTTAGAGAGTGAAGTATAGTGAGAGTTATCAATAGTAATGCCTTTAATTGTACAGGATTGATGTAGGGACGCAGAAAGAGGTTCCATGGCAAGTATAAACAATGAAGGCAATAAGGCATCCTTGTCTGGTGCCTCTTGCTAAGTAAAAGGAGGGGGCAAAATAGAGTTCGTGAGAACTCGGGCTGAAGGGAAGGTATACAATAATTGAATCCAAGCACAAAAATTATTTGTAAAGCCAAAATGAGATAGCACCTGATATAGATATTCCCAATTGAGAGAGTCAAATGCTTTCTCACAGTCAATAGCTATTGCAGCTGCAGGGGTTTTAAGAGTTTTGCTTTAAATTAAATTGAGTAATGAGCGAAGATGATCAGAACTGTTTCTATTTTTGATAAATCCTGATTGAGAAGTATGGATGAGTTTAGCCATTAAAGATTCTAAGCGGAGAGTTAATAATTTGGCAAAGATTTTCCGTCAGTATTAAGAAGTGAGATCGGTCTATAGTTTGAAGGAAGAAAAGGGTCTTTGTCTTTTTTGTAAGACTGTTATAATGGCTTCGGTCATTGTGCATGGGAGTTTCTTTATTAAGGTTGCTTCTTGGAATACATGGACTAATACAGGACAAAGAGTGTCAGATAGGGTTTTATAAAATTCAATAGGGAACCCATCACTGCCAGGTGCTTTACCGTTTTTAATGATGATAAAGCAATTTGGATTTCCTGTAACGTGATTGGTTTATCAAGCATAGCTTTGTCCTGAGGGATAGGGGGGTAGATTCAATTTTCCAGAAAATGTTGTATTAGGTTGGGATTTGTAGTATTAGGTTGCGTAGTATAGTTGATGGTAAAAGGATTGCATAATACAATTGATTGAAAGGTTGTCTTGTGTGTCTGATCTGATGAATCTTTTAGACCTGCTATATGTCTCTGCATCTGTTGAGTTTTCAGCTGGTAAGAGAGCAACTTTCCATTTATCCCTTGTTCCCAATAACCGTGTTTAATTCTAAAAGGCAAGTTCAGCTTTCCTGGATAACAACTCGTTAATTTTAATTATTAATTGTAGAATTTCCAGATGAAGCTGTGAATTATGATTTGGTTTATTTAATTTATAATATTGGGTTTCTTTTTCTTTAAGGGATTTTTCTAAATTAGCTAATTGTTGTTCTCTTAATTTCTTTCTATGCGCTGCATAACAAATAATTTTACCTCTAATAGTGGCTTTTAATGCTTCCCAGATAGTACCTTGAGACATATCTGGAGTATCGTTAATAGAAAGAAAATCTTGAATCTGGGTTTTAATCCAAGGAGGAATTCAGGGTCTCTGAGTAAAAGTGGGTCTAAATGCCAAGATGGGGATTTAGAAGAAGGTGGACCCAGAGTAAATGAAACTGATAGGGAATGATCAGATATAACAATAGGAGAATTGATGTATCAATAATTTTTCAGTAATAAGGGAGAAGAGACCAATAATCAATCCTACTATATGATTTATGTAAAGAGGAATAAAAGGTATAATCTCTTTGTCTGGGATGATGTAATCTCCAAATGTCAGAGAGACCTAAATCCTTCATAAGCATTGATAGAGCATTAATACAGGGGTGGCATCATGTGATGAGTTACTTCTGTCTAAATATGTTTGTAGTGCTAAGTTAAAGTCACCACCAATAAGAATAGGTGAATTATTTTTATTATTAATCATAATTTGTTGGGATAGATTATGGAAGAAAATGGGTGAATCAAAGTTTGGTGCATATACATTCACAAACATAAGCGGACCTGCTGTGGTGTTTAATAGGGTTATAATCCACCTACCATCCGGGTCTCTAATGATTTTATGGGGGCCAATTAAAAGATTTATGTATTAAGATAGCAACCCCATGTTTTTGGATAGAGAAGATGACGCATATACTTGACCGACCTAGTCCCTTTAAGTCTGTCGACATCCTCCGATAAAAGTTTAGTTTCTTGTAAGAAAGCAATATGTGTTTTATGCTTTCTAAGATAGGTAAGTACTTGCTTACATTTACAAGGCAAGTTGAGTCCCTTGACATTCCATGAATGCAAGATTAGATCACTCATGGTACTAGGATATAAGGTAGTTAGTTACAAATAGGAATGAGGGACTCAATACCATTAATTTGGAGGATGTCACAGATTCAAAAGGTAAATATATATAATAAACAAATGTATGCAGGGCCCTTAATTTGTATGGGTTCGAGATGATTGAGTATTTGTATTCATTTAGTCTCGCAGAGGAGAGTATAGAGATAGGAATATCAAGTAATTAAACATTAGAACCAACAAACGTTAGTATAAACTCAGTAACAAGAATATTAATTTGAAACTTTTATGAAATGCAGAGCAATAAGAGTCGGTAAATATACAGGACTCTCACTCTACACTACTAGGCATGTAGAGTAATTAGTGAATCTCAAGATATGGTTTACCCTATAATCTTAAGATACTAAACTTTATATAACAGTATATTAAAGAAATGTATTTGAGATTTGTGCTGAGGTAATTAAAGCATTACCCTGGAAAAGACCAAAACATCATTCTACCAAATAAACAAGGATAATTATGTAATAATGTTAAATTCCAAACATAATGAATTAGCTTGGACCTAGCATGGACCTAGCAGTAAGTCCAATATTAAATAAAGTATACCAACATGATGGCAGATAATGCTGGAACAGTGTGAGCCAGATAAAGGATGCCCGATGTGTATTAATCCACATAAGCTAGGTTAGGGAATGCAGTATATACTGTAGGTTCATAGTGCATCAGTGTATTGTGGAATCATTTTTATAAGTTCCAATGATTTGGAAGAAAATGGGATGAAGAATAATGTGAAAAGGCAGAAAACACAATGTATAGAAATACAATTGGAAGCAGCTTTGGTGCAAAATCTGTGAGATATAATGGGAATGCACATGATGCACTACATAGCAGAAGTGATGCAAAATAAATATTAAATAAGTAAATAATTTTAGAGTATTTGTGTAATCTACCTCCACATTCCAAATGATAGGATTTATGTGGAAAAATGCTATAATAGTAGGGGTTAAGGGCACACTGATATTAAATACAAAACTCTATATATGTATGTATGCGCCTGACACACGGTGGCGCTTGAAGCTTATGAAAACTTAGAAAGTAAATAGCAATTATATATACTAATCTCTGGCACCACACAAGGATTAATTATAAGAGATCTTACAAACATTGTAATATTTATTTTCTTTTTTTTCTTCTATTGTATACATTGAGAGTAACTCTGATAGATTAAATACCACCAGTGTCAATTGGCTCACCTCCCACATGCAGATACAAGCTTCTCAACAGTGATAGCGATTTACTGCATTTAAGTGCTCCAAACCTGTTGGGTCACGATAGAGACTGCGCTTATGGTAAATGTACCGAGGAATCGAATGAGGTGATGTGAAGAGGAGGGATTCTGGTGAGAAACTGCTATACCACATCTAATTATGGAAAAGCCTCAGGTAGCCTTGCTCTTCAATTTTCTTCTCCTTTTCTTTTGGGTGGTTCAGATGATTTAAAGGGAGAGCTGGACACAAGATCAGCCCAGGAAGAGTTGGGAGAGTCATTACCCATTGAGAGCTTCTTGGGTTTTGAGTAATCATGTCGGATACAGTCTGTCTCAGATCATCCATAGATGAGTGCAGATCTTCTTGGAGCAGATCTTCTTGGAGTGGGTAGAATTTGTTAGACAAGGTAAGAGGAGTAGAAAACTGATGTGACGCTCCACATGGGAAGCTGGAGAGGTGGAAATATTATTCAAACAGCAGGTATTATTATTTAGAGAAGAACCAGATGCTTTTTTTCCTGTATGCGTGCAGACTTCTGGCAGGAGCTACAGTGGCAGATATGATGGCTGCAGATTTCTAGGGACCTGAAGGACAGTTTCAGTAGGAAGGGCAAGACATTGTAATTGTGAAGTGCTTGTGCTGGAGCAGGAACGAGCTGCATTAGCATCATAAGGCAATGTAAGTGTGGGCTGTGTCCAATTCAGAAATTCAGAGAGAGATTCTGAGGTACTGAAATCTCTGGTAGAATCATTCAAAAAGATGCATTGTTTCAGGGTAACGAGTGCAAACTTAATTCCACGCTGATGAAGGATCATTTAAATGGGGTTGCAAGCTTTTCGTTTGTTAGATAATTCTTTAGAATAGTCTCTGAAAATTAGGATTCTGTTTTTCTTGCCATAGGTGCACCCAATTGCCTTGCTTGTTGAAGAATCAGTTCATTGTGTAGTGGTTTAGAAATCTGGCAATGATGGGCCTGGGTTTCTGGTTGGGTCCAGGCCTCGGATTTAGGGTGCGGTGAGATCTCTTGATGGTTAGGTCTTGGCCGGCTGGTAATTTAAGCAAGAAGGAAGTACATGAGTTAGAAGAGCACTGGTATCTCCTAGTTCAACACCTTCAGGAATCCGAGAAATCTAAGGTTGTTACGTCTGTTTCTATTTTCAATATCATCTATTTTGTCCTGAAGGTTCCTAATAACTCTGTCCGGCTCCCTGATGGTAACCTGTAATGTGTTAATGGAATCTTCATTTTGAGATGCTTTAACATCAGTAGTGCTGATTTTTGATCAAGTGCCTGCATATTATTGATATTTTGTTGAGATGCAATTTTAATATATTGATTTCACTTATTAGTTGCTGGAACATTGCCTCCACTCTGTTAAGAGAACTGTTATGCAGAGATTGGTCTGCCATTATTGTAGGCCTTAATAGAGAAATTGAAAAGCTGTAGATAACTTGTTCAGTAATTATGAGACACTAAAAATACTGTACCAGAGCTGTTCTATGATGTACATATACAGATGTTGGTGAAGGTAGGAAGTCTGGAATCTGTAGGATGGATGATGATATTTGGTGAATCCAGGAGATGAAGAATCAAGCCATCTTCAGCACAGCAGGTCACTCCCCCATCACATTATTTCTTGTTGTGGTTGTTTACAAGAAACACAAGGCTGTGCCTGCTTCTTCCAAAACACTGTGTATGTCCCTTCTGTTCAGTTAAAGGGTATGGGACCTACTCAGACAATAGATAGCAGGATAAGAGGCCTTTAAAGTCTGCATGAATTTGTCTCCAAGCCCTTTCCTGTTGCCTGGAAGATGTTATGTGGGGGAGGACAGGGGAAGGGAAAAGGGAGGGTAATGTTGGGATAGTAATTTCATCCGGGGCAAGGGAGAGTTTGGCTTGAGGGGAGAGCAAAGAGGCTATTAAAAGACTGAGACGTGGTAGCCCAGTCTCTCCGTTCCTCCCTCCAGTTGAAATCCCACCCTCCCACCCTGAAGACAGGGTTAGATGGCTGAAGGCAGGTAGAGCCTGTTATCCCAAAAGGGGGATCACCTTATGGGTCAAGGAGGAATTTTCCTGTTTTTTCTCATGAGGTTTTTTCAGGGTTTTCACATCCTCTAACAGGATAATGGTAGGGATATAGTATGGGATGCCAAGTCATGTAAGTGTGGTGGCACATAATCTGTCCAGTAGAGTACAAAGCCGTAAGAGAGAAACATTCCACTGGTAGAGATGGGTTCCTCTGAAGGCTAGCAGGAGGTCAGGCCCCAACAATGGGAAGCTGATGGACCTTTCAGGGGATAGCATCCTTGGGTTTGGCATGCCTGCGTGTAGTGGATTCTGATAGGGAGGAACATATGGCATACAGTTCTGGAGCAGTGCATCCCTCTTGAAGGATGGTAGGCCTGGATGGTGGGGTATACTGGGGGTAGGTGGATTGAACAAGGAAGTTTAGGACAGCCAAAACAGAGGCTTGGTGACACTACCGAGCTGCATACGTCATGCTATAACTTTGTGGTTATTTATAATAAACAAAACACAAGTGCTGCATCAGCATGTAGTCTGAAAACAAAACAAAATGGTAATATTAAATGCTGAAAACAGAAAATAGAATTAGAATCGATGTTTGACCATAAGTCTTCTTCAGGAATTATCTAAAAGACAAAAACAAAGTTAGTCACCCACTAAAGTTGCTTTTTCTCTTTAGATAACTTCTGAATAAGACTTACAGTCAAAATGTTGATTCTAACTCTTCTATTTTCAGCATGCATCTAATATTACCATTTTGTTTTATTCATAATAAACACATAGCTGTGGCGATTTCTTCCAAAATACTGTGTATGTCTCTTCTGTTCCGTAACGGGTAAGGGTCCTACTCAGACAACTTCAAACACATTTCTATTACACATCTCAATATCTGAATCTGGATAATTTATGCTTCTTATTCCTGTAAGAATCAACTTGCAATATAAACACATTGGGCCTGATTCTAGAAGGTGTGGTGCAAGCCTCAGCCAAAGGTGACTTGCACCTATTGCGGATGCGACAAGGACCCTGCGCCCAATTCTAGAAGGGGCAGGGTTTCCGCTAAGTCCAGTGACTTGAGACATGCGGATGGTATGCCAAACTAATGGCATACCTGATGGGCATGTTGCAAGTCACTGCCTGTAGTGACTGTAATATATGTGTTTATGAATGACTGACAGCACAGTCATTTATGAGTGCATATATATAGTAGCGCTGCTATGGAGCTCAGTCGGTGGCTGGCCATGGTGGTGAGAGGTGGGCCATGCCAGTCACTGGCTGGGGATGGCTGGGGGTGTAGGGTGGACTGGCACTGCTGGGTGGAGGGCCACTAGACTACCAGGGAGGTGCAGTGTGCAGCTACTAGACATGGCGTGGCATAGAAGGGACCAGGGGTTGGGGTCTGGGAATGGGTTGGGGGACACAGATGCCCTGTGGGGCAATATCATATTGGGGATCAGGGTTGTGGGCCTCTGCTGCCCTGAGGGCAGTAAGCAATCAGTGGATTGGGGTGTGGGCGCTGCAGCCCTGCGGGCACTATCACTTTGAGGGTTTGGGGCGGAGGGACACTGCAGCCCTGCGGGATGCTGCAGTATAGGAGGTATGGGGCATGGGGGGCTGCCACAGGTGATCGGGCTGGCCATTGGCAGATCTGCACAACCCCCAGAGGGTGGCACACTACACCCGCTAAAGCTGGTGTAACTGTACTTTGATTGATGTCCTCCAGGGGTTGTTCTAGAATAGCTCCAATGGGGACTTTGTTGCTGCCCTTCCAGAATAGCGTGCAACTGCTGCCATAAACCCACTAGCACCATGTCGCAGGGGTTTCTGGTGTATCTGCTGGTGTAAACCACTTTACGCAAGTAGCCTGCTGGATGTCGAGGCCACTTTGTAGAGTACCATTTAATGCAACTGCTGGCATAACTTGTTACTTGGCGCCATTTTGTGAGCATAAGTGCAGTTAGGCCAGATGTATCTCTTTAAAATTGGGCCCATAAACTTTTGCCATCTCTAATTCATCAACTTTACAGTATAGTTTGATAATTAATCTAATGAATAAAGAAATACAAAAAGTCCATGAAACAAATAAGAATTCTTAATACTTTAACCTGCAAAATATTTTTGTTGCAATACATGTTTGCTTCAAATGCTGCAAAACTGTTTATATTGTCAGTTTGTTTATTTTGTGGGTTCCGGTGCTGCACAATTTAATTGTCATATTGGCAGAACAGCTGATCAGCTGTCACACACTTGCTGCATACAAATAGCAGACTAAGTAATAATCTCAGATATGTGAGGTTACCTGAGTTCACCAGTTACTTGAGCCTGTCACAGCACAGTTGGGAACATGTCTCACATTAGCGGCCTCTCTATCTAAGACACAGAAAACGGAGCAGGATAGTGATGTTCAGTAGTCTGTAATTTCAAGGTGAGCTCCATGTTTTCTGTGTCTATATCACTAATCTCACCCCTGAAGTGCTCAGACAAGCTGCAGATGTTTCAGTAGCTGGGGACAAAAGTTGTTTGAGAGCATACTGACATCCAACCTCCTGAAAGACACAGTGGTTAGAGTATACCCGTTACCCACCTGAGGTGCATTTTCTGTGGGTAAGCATGCTGCAGAGTTTGGAGCCATGAGTGCCATGACATTCTATCACTGAACGCATGGTGCTATCATAAATGAAAGCACCTTCTGTAAATTTAAATCAGGCTACCATGGCAAGTTGAGCGACTCCTGGCCCATCTCAATCGGCCCCTGTGCCCCTCAGACCAATAGGATGTCCACTCTTTGGTTGATGACACTGGAGCTGAGCTATGAAAATCATCAAGAGCCTGTGTTGTGAAGGGGTTGTTGTCAATGCAAGGGTGATTATGGCAGTGGCTTGAACCAAATGCTACTGACACTCACTTTTTGGTTTCAGAGGCTTTAAACTGTGCTTTTTAAATCTTTATTTTGCTTAAGATCACTTTGACTAATAAACTATGAAATACAGTAAACTGTTTACTAATTTGTGACTTTAGATGACTCGGTATGTGGTGGTTTGTATATTCTCTCAGTATGTATGCTCATTCACTTCATGATTTCAGCTGATTTAAACATTGAATCCATTTAATCTTTTCTTTTAGTTGAACTGCTTGACTTGCTTTGGCCTGTGATTTGCTATTTTAGCTAACAGACAATGACAATAACTGTACTGAGATGCAAGTCGATTCTGCATATGCACAGTCGTTTAGTGGCTCTGTGATTAGTGTACCCATGTTTATGGCAGCAGTGCAACACAATTTGGCAAGAAAACTTGACCTTCATTTTTTCACCTAAAATCAATATAAAGATTCTAGGCATCTTCTAGTTTTATTTGGTGGTAACATTTTCCAGTTCCACCAGGAAAAAGATGGCTGCCACATTTGGCTTAGACATAGCATTGCAGACCTTGTAAGGGTCAGGATAGAGAAAACTCATGGTGCACTGCAAAGGAAGTGCCTAAGAAATAGATTTGATAGTTAGACAACTATTTTGTTATCTGTAACTAAAATGTGCTTTTGAAAACATTTTCAATGCACTACTGCTTTAAGTCAACCAGTTTGCTGTCAATTTAATTTTGTGGGTTAGTGGTCACCAGTGAATATAGTGAAATTAAATTGAAGCAAACTTTAAGGGCCAGATATTCAAAACTTTGTGCCGGGAAAACCGCTTATGCAGGTTTAGCGCGTATTAGCGCAGGTCTGCTATATTCAAAAGGCCAAATAGTGCGGGCAAACTGCATTAGCACTGGGCAAAATTATATGTAGGCAAGGGCAAACTGACATGAATACAGGCGCAATGGTATAGTCAGCGCATCAGCGCCACGCCAGTGGTTTTATGCCGATCATGTATTAATTAGCGCGTGTACATTACCGCCCAGAAAAAGCTTGTCTTAACCCTGGGCAAACAGCTTGCACGACACTATATGGCTTTGTGCGGTGTTTGCACGGGTTTAGCGCGGTTTTGCCTAACCCTAACAAAGAAATATGACACTAGATAAAGCCAAACATAGAGGAAGCATACTGCTAACTGATGGCATCACAATGATGCCATCATCTGCCACCAGTCCCAGCCGTGCCAGGCAGTAAGTGGTGACCCTGCTGCCAATGGACAGCATGGCAGTGTGGCCATACAGCACACAGCTGGACCACACTCTGTGGACACCAACAGATGCCAGCACACACATACAGCACTGTGGGCATGGAGGATGTTGAGGGAGTATGTATGGGTGGCGAGGCTGTGCTACAGACCAGGTGTGGCCGCAAGGCTGGGCACATCATGCAGTGCACATGGGCCAGTATTGGGAATACCCCAACACCAGTGTGCCTTGCGGATAATATATGCCCCCGGCCACATACCACACAGCTGTACAACTGCCACAGCACACAAAGCCAGAAATGTACATGTCACTGTGAGCATCCCATGCCACAGGTACAGCATCTGTGGGTCACACAACAGCGTAACAGTAAAGTCCACTGTCAGTAAACACCTGCAGGTTGGGCCTCTCACTGTGTATAGTGCAGTCATCATCACTGCCCTACACACCATAGGCAATGCTGGTCCACACACTACTGGCCCCTTGCTACTGTAGTTTCTGCTGTGCACTGTAGCATGACCTACAATGTGACAGTTGCATGCAGCACCACCACCATCTGTGCCTATGCTGTGTTGTCCCAGTACAGCTGCAGGCAGCAGTGCATGTGGAAGTAGTGTTCAAAACTGTATAATATTCCCCAAGCTGTTTGCATAGCGCTAACACGCTTATGCTGGTTTAGCGCAGGGCTAAACAGTTAGCCCAGTGCAAACTGCATGCAAATCAGGTCATAATGAGATGCTAATCTGGATGTTTGCCCACAGACTACCTAAGTAGGCTCATTTGCATGTCACTTTTGAATATGGCAAGTTTAGCACCGGAAACGTGTTTGCTCGGGCTTAGCAGTTTAACTCTGCGCTAAACCCGCAAACGTTAGCTCTGCGCTAACAGTTCAGGGAATATTTTACAGTTTTGCCCACTGTACTTTCACATACACTGCTGCCTGCAGCTGTACTGGGTCCACGATTTGCTGGCACACATTGGCCACATAGTTCATCTCTACCTACCTTCACATCGCTGTGCACTGTGTTGCTGTTGTGGTTTGCACTTCCTGGTTGCCATATTCAGAGCTGTCTTATTCCAGGGCTAAGTTTGCCCTGCACTCCCAGCCAGTTTGCCCGGCCTCATTCCCATGCTATATTCAGAAGCTGTTTGCCCTGGGCTATTCCTTTTGAATATAGCTTGCTCTGTGCTCCTGGCTAAGTTTGCCCGCCGGGCAGTGCTAATTTTGCCCTGGGCAAAGTTTGAATATCTGGCCCTAAAAGTTCTAAAGTACCTGCTCTAAGGTGTCTGAAAGACAAAAATCAAAGTATTATAAAAATGGTACAACATCCCATTTGGTACTAATGTGTTCAATTTTCTGTCTGCCATGTTTCACTTTCAAAATTTCTTCACTCTATTGCCACCTCATGGCAATGATAGAACATCGCTATTCCACAGATCAGGGAGAACTTGGATTAGATTCATGTGACACTTCATGACGTGCAATTAGACCTAGTGCATTTGCTTCAGTTTTGTTTATGATTGCACTCACATGCTCTTTTAATTATTTTCTTTAAATTATGTATGTTACATCCTACATACAATAGTCCATAAAGGCACCAGTTAGCATAAACAACAAATGCATTGACACACATCACAACATACCCAATCCATACTTTTGACCACTTGTAGGATGTACAAATGTAGGCCCTGTTACTGCATGTTTGCAGATATTGCAAATACCCCAACAAAAAAGAAATAGAAAAGAAAAACAGTGGCTTTGGTGGCAACCATGTTTGTCAAAAGGTGGGCATAGTGACTGTGTTCTAATTGGATTCTCAAAGTCGATGCCCTAGAAAATGAAATCCTTGGTCTTGTTATTACCTGCCTGAGGCTGGGGATTTTAAAAGGATGTTCCAATTGGAATAGATTTCATTTCCAGTTATAGCAGCTAAATGGTTATATTTTGTTACAAAGGTAACTGTCTGTCCCTGTTGTATAGTCCTCAGATGTGGTTGCAACAAGGACTCCCTTGGTACTATTTTTACTCAATCCAATGCTTCCTGTAGCATCTTATTGATATAGCTCCTCTTTTCAATCTTTCCATCAACACCCCACTGTGTTGTTTATATAAATTTCATCTGAACAACAGCGTTTTTCTGAGCAGTTGCCTATAGGAATGGATCTGATGAGAGCTGGTGGATGGGCACTTCTGCTCTTTACATGTTGTTGTTTAAGAGTTTTCTGTATCCCAAAAACTTGACTGAGTTGCCCTGTTCCTACATAGTTTGCTATCCAAGAAAGAGATTTTCCTGACATACATAGGAGAAGCAGAGATTTTGTCATTATCATTTTAAATGCCATAAACTTGTTTTACATATTTTCATCTCCTTGCCATAGAAACATAGAATTTGATGGCAGATATGACCACTTGGCCCACCTAGTCTGCCCATTTTCCTACCTAACAGATACGCTGCAGATCCTAGTTAACCAACAGCTTACTTCCTCTCCCCCACTAGGACTGCCTTATGTCTGTCCCATGCATTCTTGAATCCCCACTGTACTTGACTCCACGACCTCCTCAGGAGGCTGTTCCATGCATCCAGAACCCTCTGCGTGAAAAAATACTTCTCACATTATCTCTGAGCCCTTCTATCCCTTCTATCTTCAAATTGTGCCCTTGTTCTGTAACATCTCTTTTCTGAAAGATGCTACCTCTTGGACTTTGTTGATTCCCTTGAGGTACTTGAAAGTTTCTATCATGTCCCTCTCTCCTTCTTTCCTCAAGGGTATACATATTAAGCTCCATTAGTCTTTCTTTGTATATCTTCTGGTGCAGACCCTGCACCATTTTGTTGCCCTCCTCTGACAGCCTCCACTCTGTCTATGTCTTTGAGGAGATGGGGTCTCCAGAACTGCACACAGTACTCCAGATGTAGTCTCACCAACTGTCTATACAGAGGGATAACAACTTCCTGTTTTCTACTATTGATGCCTCTCCTATGCATCCCAGTATCCCTCAGCCTTCCTTACTGCCTTCTCACATTGCTTGCCCACCTTTAGGTCATCTGATATAATTACCCCCAGGTCCTTTTCCAATTTTGCTGTTGTCAGTATCTCTCCCCCCATTGTGACTCTTCCCTGGGTTTTGTTTCCCATGTGCATTACCTTGCACTTCTTTGCATTGAATCTGAGCTGCCATACATTTGACCATTCCTCCAACCTTGCCAAGTCCTCTCATCCTTTCCACTCCATCTTGTGTATCAACCCTGTTGCAGATCTTTGTGTCATCTGCAAAGAGACATACTTTTCCTTCCAGTTCCTCTGCAATGTCACTTATAAAGACATTAAAAGGACCAGTCCCAGTACTGAAACCCTCACGGTACCCATTAGTAACCTCCTTTCTTCACTGGACTCCGTTTACTACCACCTTTTGTGTCCTGTTGTCTAACCAGTTTTTATCCAGGCTACCAGCTTGGGACCCACTCAAGGCTGGCTAACTTGTATATTAATCTTTTGTGTGGGACTATATCAAATGCCTTGCTAAAATCTAGGTAGGCCATGTCCACAGCCCTCCTTGGTCTACTACTTTGGTCACCCAGTCAAAGAAATCTATTAGATTCATCTGACATGACCTTCCCATCGGAATCCATGCTGCCTTGGGTTTTGTGCCCACTGGCCTCTAGGTACTAACAATTATTTCCTTCAGAAGTGATTCCATCATTTTCCTACCACTGAGGTCAAACTAACTGGTCTGTAGTTTCCAGCATCTGTCCTGCTCCAACTTTTTGTGAAGAGGAATCACATCTGCCCTCCCCAGTCCTCAGGTCCACCCCATCCTCCCATGATTTGTTAAAGAGTAGTCAGCGTGTCACTAGTTCTACCTTAGTTCTTTTAGAATTCTTGGGTGAATCCCATCAGGCGCATTGCTTTGCCCACCTTCAATTTTATCAGTTCTTTCAGAACCCTTTCTTCTGTAAATGGACTGGTATCAACCCCATCTTTAAAGTGTTTCTCTTGTTTGATTTAGGTACCTCCCCTCCTCTTCCTTTGTGAATACTGAGCAGAAATATTCGTTCAGTATCCCTGCTTTTCACTGTTACCCTCTGCCCATTCCCTCCCTTTATTAAGCCTCAGTATCCCTCCTTTGGTCTTTCTTCGCTCCTAATGTACCTATAAAGGTCTTATCCCCTTCTTAGCAGAGTTGACTATCCTTTCCTCAGTTTGGGCCTTTGCTATTCTGATTGCCTTCCATGCCTCTTTCTGCTTTAACTGATAAAGTCTCTGTCCTGCTCCTTCTGTGTTTCCTTATATTTCCTGAATGCTATCCTTTTTAATTAACCTTCCCTGCCACCTCTTTGAGAACCATAGTGTTTTTTCCTTTGTTGTGTTTTGTTGATTTGCTTTACACAAAGGCTTGTCGCCTCTGTGATGACTGTTTTGATTACTCTCCATTGTTCCTCCACCCTCCTTCTTGCCTGTTTGTTAGTGCATTTCTGAGGCACATTTTCATTTTCCCAAAGTCAGTCCTCCTAAAGTCCAATACTCTTGCTTTTATATGGCTTGATTGTATGGCTGTGTTTATCGTGAACCACACTGTTTGGTGGTCACTTGTTCCTAGATGGCTACCCACTTCTAAATCTGAGATTCTTTCTCCGTCCCCATTTGATAGTACCAGGTCTAAGATTGCTCCTCCCGGTGGGTTCCAATACTAGCTGTCTGAGGCATGCCCTTTGTAGGGCATCAGGAATGACCTCGTTTGATGTGCCTGCAGCAAAGGTGCTGCAGTTAACATCTGGCATATTCAGGTCCCCCATCAACAATATCTCCCCTTTTCTGCCATTCTAAAGATGCCTTCTATCATTTCCTTGTCCATTCCCTCCCACTGAGATAGGGGTCTGTATATAACCCCCCATGTGGATTACTGGTGCCATTTCCTGTCTCCACGGTGACCCAGAGTGCCTCATCTGCTCCCTGTTTACTCTCTTTAGTTCTGTTGCTTTGATCCCTTCCTTTACATAGAGAGCTACTCCTCCTTCTCTTTACCCTCCCTGTCCCTCCTGTAGATTGTGTATCCTGGTATGCTGACATCCCAGTCATGGTTCTCTGTGAACCATGTTTCCTGTGACTGCTACAATATCCAGGCAACCTCTTTCATCAAGGCCACTAGTTCAGGGAGCTTGTTACACAGACTATGAGCATTGGTACTCATCACCCTCCACTTTTTGATGGCCTTACCCTTTTAGCCCCATCCTTGTCCTTACTGCCTTTGCCTTATTTTACATTTACCTCTGTCCTGCTCCTAATGACTTCTCTGCCTTGGTGTTTACCTCACTAATCACCATGTTTTGTGGGGAGCCTGGGATTTCCTGCTCCTTTCAGTGCCTCCCTTGGCTAGTTTAAATGCTTGCCAATGAAGCATTTAAACCTTCACCTAGGATCCTGGTTCCCCTGGACAGATGCAGTCCATTGTGCCAGTATAGGTCTGCATCCCTCCAGTGGTCTCCCAGTCCCCAGTGAAGCCAAAACCCTGAGCTCCACACCAGTTTTTCAACCCTCCATTGAATTCCTGGTGAAGTACTCTGCTTATCACCCTTGCCAGAGACAGGCAGCACCTCAGAAAAGGTTACCGTATGCTACTGGTCTAAGGCCCTCCTGTCTCTACAAACTCCTCTTGCACTGCTCTGATCCCATTCCTAGCCAGGTCATTTGTCCCTAGGTGGACAAATGACATCCAGCTCCCTCCCTCTGCAGCTGCTCCCATGATCCTGAGGATTCGCTTCCTGTCCCTCCAAGTCATGTCACCAGGCAGGCACCTTACCTCCTCTCCCCTTCCTCCCCCACTTCTACTCCCCATGATTGAGTCCCCACCCGAGTTGTTTCCTTCCCTGTGGGGTCCCATGCCACCTCCTGTGGGTCTCCTTGTGAAGGTTCCCAGCATCCTCCTTGGTCTCCACTGCAGGTGCCTCCATAGAGGAATCACTATCCACCAGAAGAGTATATGAATTGTGGAGAGGTACAGCTGGAGGGATGCAAATCTGTTCCACCACCCTCTACCTCCCTGAGTCCACCCTGGTCCAGCCTGCCACACACTATTATTTCATCAGTGTACCTGAACTACCTAACAAAGTGGTTCAGATACATGTTGACACCCTTGTTGAAAGCCTGTTGGTATTCTCAGAACCCCATAAAGGGGTTGACATCAGTGGGGCCATTGTGACCTCCATTGCCATGACTTTTGGGGAGAATATGTGACATCAAAAATAAAAAGTTATAATAAGAACTCAAGTACCTGTACCTCTATAATAAGTCTAGATGGCACACCTGCCTCCTCATCATTTACTTCCCCAAAACGCCATCACTGCCTCCAAGCCCCACTGAAGGTCAATACAGATGTGCATGATGTGCATTCTATCATTATTCACTTGTACTCTTTTTGCCTCTCCAAATCTGGCAACTTAGAAATGGTCCAAGTTCCAGCCACTCAAGCAGTTTTTCAAAATTTCTTTCTTTTTATTTTCATATATTTTTAAATAGCCATAAGATCCTTATTCCCAATGTGTCACCTGCACATCAGGCTTCTTCAGGGAGGATCTTGTTTTATCTAGTAAGTATTCCTTTTGGAGTTTGTAACTTGTTCATGCTGCAGGACCCATGCTTCTTTCTTAACTTTGTTCAGTTAGAAACACTGGATGCAAGTACCTGTTTGCTGTTTCAAAACTTGTGTCCCCTTGTTTAGTAAGTTTATCACTTTTCTGGGGCTTTTCATTACACAAGCTTCTCATGCTTACCTCTGGTATGAAGATGCACACACCTTGAGTGCGTGCTGGTGTTGTTCATTTGGTTCCTGATCTGGATGTCCCAAAGTTGGTCGCCCTCCCAGAAGAGTGTGCACATCCTGAAAGAACCTGGTCTGCACCTCCTGGTCATTCACCGCAAGTCCGAGTCTGTCGAGCCCAGTGAGGGATGTGTCCGCTGTTTTGTTTTGTTCTAGTTCCTGTGACAAGACTACAGAATCAACCATCTTCACTTCAGATCCTTCTGGTTCCTGGTTGCATTGGAGATCCAGCTTTACCTCAGATCCTTCAAGTCTTTCTGGCCCTTGGAGTGCTGCAACATCATTCAGGTAATGGTAGTCCTCCAGTGGATTTTCACCATGCATCTCCTGGTTTCTCTTCATCCTTGGCAGCCCTATAAGTGGGTTTTGGCTGAGGAATACTTTGCATGCAGTGTTGGATCTGACAGCCCGTAAGTGGGTTTATTCCAGGAACCAGCTTCTCTGGTTCTTTCTTTCTGGCAGCCTTGAGAGAGTGGATTTTGCTGAGAAACCTATGGTCTGTTTACAAAACCTCTCATCACCCCAGTGGCCTTAACTAGGTCCATTCTGGGAACTGCGTCTAAGTGTTCTACAGTTCTGTTTTACATTCCTTGTAGCTACCAACGGAGAATGACAGTGCACGAAGACTTCAGACAATCGGACTTTTGGATGATTCTGTGGTCATTGTAAAACCAGATGCTGTAGGTAATAAATAACACCTGATTTCTGCTCACGCATCTAGTTACACTTTACAGGTTACTGCTAAGGAATTTTAGAAGTATAAGTGGCAATAGGCCAAGGTGCACCTTTATAATACTCTTGGTAATTATTTTAGAAGAGTTAGAGAAAGTAATTATTTTCTCTATTGCCCTGCTGTTGTGGTGCCTACCTCTCTTGTGACTGTGTCTTCCTATCCACTGGTGCTGAATAAATGCCCTGCTGGCATTGAATCGCTTGGATGACTCCTGCCTCTCCTTGTCTGGATAACTTTTATCTTATCCACAATAATTCAGACCTTGGTGTTCCACTCACTCATTTCACCATCTTCAGTGCTGAGCACCACACTTGTTTATCAGGGACTCTCATCTTCTTGCCCTGACAGTGAGATAACTGTCTCTGGCTGTAACAAATGCCTTTGGTGTCTGTGTGTACAGTGTTTTGGGAGAGAAACATTCTGCCAGTGGAACTGAGCAGAATTTTGAGTCCATGTATTCAATGGTAAACATTCCATATCTTGAATGTGGAGAACAACAGAGAAAAAACAGGAAGAAGAAAGTAGGCACAATACAATGACATCATCAATGACGCCCCTTGCAGTGGGCGGAAGGACTATTTTATCACAAATGCACACAAGTAAATCTATTTTTCTATATATAGACATGCTTTTCCCAATCGTCAAAAAAAAAAAAAGAGCCAATTTTATAAGTTCAAAAGGACTCAGGGATGTGTGTAAAACATATTTTACAGAACATCTAGCAGCTGATGTCACTTGGCCTTCAGTCTCGTGCCTTACTACGCCCTGGCCATGCTGTAAATATGTTTTACACACCCTTGTGACTTATTGCTTACCTAAACAAGGGACACAAAAGCTTTGATATAGTAACTAGGTACTTGCGCCCAGTGTTTCAAACTGAACAACATTAAGAAAGAAACATGGGTCCTGCAGTATGAACAAGTTATTAACTCCAAAAGGAATACTTACTAGATAAAACAAGATCCTCCCTGAAGAAGCCTGATGTGCAGGTGAAATGCTGGGAATAAGGATCTTATGGCTATTTATAAAATATATGAAAATAAAAAGGAACAATTTTTGAAAAACTACTGAGTGGCTGGAACTTTGACCTTTTTATTGCTATTTTCGCCCTTCCAGCCCTCAAATTACAACACTACTCATATTGGAAGGATCCCATTTATCCAGTGAACTAACTTAAAAATAGTGTCTATAGTGTCTCTCAAATATGAACATAACCCTGTAACAAATGGCTGTAAGTGATGGTGAATAAATTAGAAATGTTTTGTAGCAAAGATCCACAGCAGATACACTGGTCTTCCAGGTGGATCTCAACACGCTTATGAATTTTTGAACTGGTGTATTGTGTTGGACCACTGGGAAATCTATTTTAAAGAACTTTGCCACAGAATCATCAATTTCATCTCAGTTTCACCTCTCCCTAATGCAATCTCCACCATATTAACAAGATCAAGTTTAAATCTTGCTGAAGGATTCTTGCTTAACTGTGTACAATACCTTCCATCTTGCACCATTTCTAAAACCTTTGTTCTGTATCTCATTTTATCCATCCCCACAATGTTCCTGCCTTTGTCTGCCATTCTAATTAAAATTGCAGAATTCTGCTTTAATTCCTGTAAATTGTACTGACAAAGAAAACATGTTTACAACTGGCAAATGAACAAAGGCCCTCCCAGTTACTGTTCTGGTGCTCTGCCACTATGCTATCTTTCCACATGGTGAGATAGTTTCTTGACAAGAGATGCATGGTATGGGAAAAGATGACCTAGACTGAGTGTAGAACCCTCCCTCCTCATGCACAGCTGCTAATGCTTCCCACCAAGTTGCATTAAAACCTAGGCAAGCCTCAAAGTCTCAGCCAGAACTAATTAAGTTGACTGCAACATACAGCAAAGTAGCAGCTGAATGTTCTGAAAGTCTGCTTCAAACCATACTGAAACTCTATCACTGACATTAGCAATTACATCTAACAGTTTATGTTATACTGCATAAGCTGCATAAGTTGCAATGATAAAGAAAAATAAGCCAAACTGGTGGTCAAATCTAGGTTTCTGTGGATCTAAAACCTACACCTAGCCCAAAGGCCTTATCACTAACATCATCAATGACATGCAGCCAAATCACTTAGAGTGAATGTAACCTTAAACTTGACTAAATGCAGAAAAAACATGCATTACCACATGATCTAGCAGCTAAAAGCACAAAAATAATTCTAAAGCATTTTCCAATACAACATGAACAAAATGTTTAAATGCAAGAAACATGAAAAAGGTCATGATTATAACTCCCCACAAAAAAGTTATATCTCATCTACCACATGGCACTACACAAAGAATGTTAGGACTAATGTACATAAAGCATTGCTTGCATTTCACACTACAATTAAAGTCACAGAAAAACAAAATGGTAAGAAAGTAATGTCTTATCTCCTGCTTTGTACAGGGCCAACAAGACCCTATCTGAATAAAGTAAGGTCTCCTCTAACTTTGCACAGGGCACAAAGCATGTTCTCTTTTGTGCAAGGCCTGAAGGGCTCTATGTTAAGCAACTCTGGACTCATCTACTGCGATCCACATGACCCTACACAAAGAAAGTTAGAAAACATTGCATGCATTTTGCACTACAATTAAAGTACAGATATGTCAAGCTAGGATGAAGCACATAAATGCTGCAGAATATCACAGAATACTACAATTTACTGCAGGGCTATTATAAGTCAATGGCAATTAAGCCCTTTTGTCATGCAGGATTTTGTGACATGCCATTGCTTCAAGTTACTGTGCTTCATCATGGCTGACACATCTGTATATACAAACAAAATAGTATGAAAGTAATGTCTTACCTCATTCATTCTGCAGGGCCCACAAGTCCCTATGTAAAGAAAGAAGGAATTCCCTCTTACTTTGTGCACGCATTAAAAGGACCCTGTATGTTGTCTTTGTGTGCAGGGACTGAAGGGCACTATGTGAAGCAAGTTTGGACTCATCACCTGCTCTGTGCTGAGCCCTCCCACTTGTGAAGAGCACATATGGCTATCTGTGAAGCAAGTTCAAAGTCATCCTTCATGTGATTAGAATGATCTGGTTTATGTTACCCCAACCTAAACTTGAAGCCAAATATTTGGAAGACAACCTGATTTATTTCTATACTAGCACAAAATAAAATTCTAATCCCAGTGTATGAGACCTCACATAAATCCCACAATGCTGTGAGTTTCACAGGACAAAAACAATGTACAAGGTCCTGTGGTATATCACTAAATAGAAAAGAAAGTTCAATTATTCGGTTGGCATTTATTTAAGAAACACAGACTTGAGAATAAAAGATGTTTATATTGGCAATTAGGAAGTAATTATTGGGTAGAGTGGTACCCAGCTATACACACATTAGTGCAACCTTGTTGAAAACAGTTTTTGTCCTTTTAGGGGAGGATTGCTGAATTAATCTCTTTAAAGCTGGCAAAGTTCATAAAGGTGTTACTGAACATCACAACCTCAATCAAAGTTGGTATGAGGCAGTATGTTGTTATGAGTTGGCTCTGTACTGGATTAAACTTGGAACAGGCAAAATCCAGTTAGTAAATAGTTTATCAATTCTTAGCAAAATTATATACACACTTCTCTGCAACTCTTGGCCTTATGTCCCCAGGTAACACTTTCTCCAAATTCTGTTCCATTGCCAAAGGTTAAAATGGCACACAGTCTATTAGCTTTAGGGAGTGTTGTTTAGCAACTTTATAGTCAGTCAAGAAAACAGTTGTTTTATCTTGTTTAGTTCTCTATTTAGGTGTCACCAAACTCATTTGAGGTGCCCTTCTCCTGATGGTACTTCTCTGTAGGTGGACCTATGCTTCTAAGTGTGCAGGAATACAGATAAAGACTGAATGTACTTTTTTCTTCTGTTAACCATAGTTTGGTGTCAGAATGATATGGCATAATTAAATTTGAGGAATACCACTCCCTGGGATAGCAGCAAGATGTTCAAAAATACTGCGATACATGTGCACATACTTATCCAAAAATGGTCAATATTCATATATACTAAAACATCCATGTAGCAGCATCCTTTCCAGATCAGGGGCAGCCCCATGTCATTTGGTTTACATTCCATCAATAAATATTTGATTAGGCTGCTTTTGTCAAAGTCCACAAGATGGAGTTAGAACACTGTCCTAGTTATTTTAGGTGTTTCATCTTTCTGATTAGGAATTAATAATATACATATCAACCCAAGGGTTTGGGATCCACCCAAGATACTTAAGGAGCTGAGCATGGTGGCAACCGCCCTCGGCAATGCTATTTAGCACCTCATTGGAGATATAGATGGGGGTGGTTCCAGAGGAAAGGAGGAGGGCCAATGTGGTCCTTCTGCAAAGAGCAGCAACAGGGAGGAGGCTAGCAATTACAGACCAGTCAGTCTCACATCAGTAGCAGGGAAGTTAATGGAATCCCTGCTGAAGAAGAGACTGATGAAGTGCCTGGAGACATATGGGCTGCAGGACCATTAGCAACACAGCTTCATGGGGTGATCATGTCAAACAAATCTCATAGATTTCTTTGACTGGGTAACTAGGGAAGTGGATCAGGTGAGGTAGTGGATGTGGCTATCTGGACTTCAGTAAGGCCTTTGACACTGCACCCACAGGAAGTTGATAAAGAAACGATCAGTTTGGGAGTTGGGAGAAAGTGGCAAACTGGGTGTCAAATTAGTTGAGAGACAGGAGCCAAAGGGTGGTGGTGGTTGTCACCGAGGACAGAGAGTGACCAGTGAGTACCACAGGATCAGTACTGGGCCCTGTCCTCTTAGTGTCTTCATAAGTGACATTGCTGTGGAATTGGAGGAGAAAGTGCATCTCTTTGCAGATGACACAAAAATCTGCAACAGGGTGGATACCTAGAAGGTGGTGGAGAGAATGCAAAGGGATCTGGAGAAACTAGAGGACTAGTCTAGGGAGTGGCAGCTGAGTTTCATTGTCAAGAAGTACAAAGTCATGCACCTGTCCGGGGTAACCTGGGGACTTGGTATAAGATGGGAGATACCTACAGTCATCAAGCAAGCGAGGGACCTTGGGTGATCATGTCTGATGATCTCAATACAAGGTGAGCTGGATGCTGGGATGCAAGGGAGGGGATCTCAAGCAGGAGAAGGGAGGTGGTACTAACTCTGTATTGCCCACTGGTTAGACTCCCCACCTGGAGTACTGTATCCAGTTCTCAAGGTCACACCTTCGCAAGAACATTGAGAGGGTGGAGGCAGTCCAGAGGCGTGCTACTAAAATGGTGTGGGCTTGCATGAGAAGACATCTAAGGAGAGACTCTGGGAACTGGGCTTGTACTCCCTGGAAGAAAGAGAGTAAGAGGGACATGATTGAACTTTAAGTACCTCTCTGGGTGAACAAAGTGAGGGGGCCTCTTCAAAGGGAGGAGGAACACCAGTTCACTGGGGCATGCTATAATACTTGGGGATTTTAAGAGATATATGAAGAAATGCTTCTTCATAGAAAGGGTGGTAGATGCCTGGAACAGCCTGCCAGAAGAAGTGGTAGGTGCAAAGACAATGGGAGCTTCAAACATGCATGGGATAGGCACATGAGTATTATAAATAGAAGTAAGAGAGGAGGGAGGGACACCTATGGCCAAGGGGATACAGGGTGTAGTGTTAGACTGGGAAAATAGGGCAGACTAGATGGGCTTATCAGTCCTTTTCTGCAGACACTTTCTATATAACATGAGTACCATAGCAATATTAGTTAACAGAAGCCTCAAAACCACGCAGTTGTTACAAAACCTATCTTAGGTGTTTCACAAGGTGAGAATTAATTTATTATATACAGAAATTCTTTACATTTCAACACACATTCTTTTCATGACAAGACTGCTAGAGGACTCATGTCTTAAAGATTCACATGGGTAAATGAAACATTGCACACTTCTTCTCACTTATATCTTAGTTTTTAAACAATGAACAAGGACTGCATATTAAGTTCAGTATTGTAGACACTAGCCTAACTTGAATATAAACCTTAGAAACATAGAAACATAGAAGCTGAAGGCAGATAAGGACCTGCAGGCCCATCCAGTCTGCCCATTTATTTTTCTACCTTATAAATGTGCCATCAGCCTTTGCTCTGTCAATGGCCTATCTATTCATACTCATCTGAATTGCTCCCTTATGCTTATCACATGCCTGTTTGAAGCCATTCACTGTATTCATATCCACCACTTCCTGAGGTAGGCCGTTCCATTCATCCACCACCCTTTCTGTGAAAAAGAACTTCCTCACATTGCCCCTTAATTGGCCTCCTCTAATCTCATGCTGTGTCCTCTTTTCCTGCTATTTTTCTTATATTGAAACATGTTAGACTCTTTTCACCTTGTTCATGCTTTTAAGGTGTTTGAATGTTTCTATCATATCACCTCTCTCCGCCTTTGCTCTAGGGTATACATATTGAGCTCTGTTAATCTGTCCTCATATGTTTTCTGATGCAGTCCCTGCACCATTTTGGTTGCCCTTCTCTGGACTGCCTCAATGTGATTAATGTCCTTGTGAAGGTGTGGCCTCCAGTACTGCACGCAGTACTCCAGATGGGGCCTAACCAGTGTCTTGTAAAGAGAGATTATTTCCTCCTCTTCCGACTTGTGATACCCCTACTAATACACCCCAACATCCCCCTAGCCTTACCTACTGCTTTAGTGGTCTGCTTGGACGATTTCAGGTCATCTGTGATGATGATGCACAAGTCTCTTTCTTCTCTTGAGCTGCCAGCAACTCCGCTCCCAGTCTATAGGTGGCTTCAGGGTTTCTCTTCCCTATGTGCATGGTCTTGCACTTCTTTGCATTAAACCCAAGTTGCCACTCTTCTGACCATTTTGCTAGTTTATCCAGATCTCTTCTCATTCTGCCCACCCCATTTGGATCATCTATTATGTTGCAGATCTTGGTGTCATCTCCAAACAGACAAACCTTACCCTCCAGTCCATCTGCAATGTCACTGATGAAGATATTGAAGAGGACTGGCCCCAAAGACTGATCCCTCAGTACCCCACTTGTGACTTGCATCTCTTCTGACTGTTACCATTTACCACCACTCTCTGTTTTCTGCTCATCAACCAGTTTGCCCTCCAGTTGACCAACTTCTGACCCATCCTGGAGCCTACCCAGCTTATTAATCAGTCTTCTATTGGAACAGTATCAAAAGCTTTGCTGAAGTCAAAGTAGGCAACATCAACTCCCCTTGATCCACCACTCTGGTTACCCAGTCAAAGAAATCTATGAGATTAGTTTGACAGGACCTTCCTTTGTAAACCCATGCTGCCTTGGATCCTGTGCTCCTATGGATTCCAGGTGTTTACTATCCTTTCCTTAAGGAGTGCCTCATAATCTTGCCTTGGTTCCTTCAGCATAGATAAGAATTTTGACTTCAGAAGGGCTAAGCAAAATAGCATTAGTTTTGTTCTTTACTCTAGCAAAACCAAACTGAATGGAAATCAGTAAATGGTCTTAAATTGCACCTCAGTGTAGAGCTACAGGTCCCATGACCCTCTCCTGGAACAGGGAAGATGCTAAAATCAGCAGGAGCAAGATGACAGCCATGCTGGGGTGCTGCCTGTGAGGGCTCCGGAATGAGCCTTTGAAGTCCATTTTTGCTCCTTATTTTAGAAATATTGTGAGAGTTATTACTCCATGACAGCTGGCTGTGTCTGGAGTGAATTTTAAATATTTTAAAGATTATTTTTAGTTTGCAGCAATACATACAGGTAACAGTTGATAGCTATTAGTTAGGGTGGGACAAGTGACAGAGATGCAGGAGTTAGTTTTATTATTTTTAGAGGTTCAAGCAGTGTGCTATTGAGGTTGACACCGCAAGAGTGCTGGAATTTGCAAGGAGTTTTGTTAGAAATACGATATCAGCAAGCTTACCTGCATCCTGTGGTCGCCTGGAAGATCGCTGGCTGAAATCACCGAGAGAGAGCCAGCTAAGGAACCTTAGGGTAGATTAGGATAAAGAGGAAGTTGATGGCCCAAAACTGAGGAAAAGGATAGCCAACCAGTTAAGAAGGGGTTAAAACCTTTATAGGTACATTAGGGAGCAAAGAAAGACTAAGGCAGGGCTACTGAGGCTGAACAAAGAGGAAGGTGGTTGGGCAGAGAGCGACAGTGAAAAGCAGAGATACTTCTGCTCAGTATTCTCAATGGAAAAGCAGGGGAAATACCTAATCCGGTCTATAGAAGCACTCTGATAGGGGGTTGATATTAGTCTTTCACAGAAGAAAGGATTCTGAAAGAACTCTTAAATCTGAAGGTGGATAAAGCAATGGGCCTGATGGGATTGACCCAGGATTTTAAAAGAACTAAGGGAAGAACTAGCAACACCAATAACTAACCTTTTAATAAATCATGGGAGGATGGGGGGTACCTGAGGACTGGTGGAGGATGGATGTGATTCCCTTCACAAAAGTGGGAGCAAGACAGAGGCAGGAAACTACAGACCTGTCAGTTTGACCTCAGTGGTAGGAAAATGATGGAATCACTTTGAAGGAAAGAATTGATGAGTACCTAGAGGCCAGTGGGGCACAGGACCCAAGACAGCATGGATTCACAGCGGGAAGGTCATGTCAGACAAATCTAATTGATTTCTTTGACTGGGTGACCAAAGTAGTAGACCAGGGAGGGTCTGTGGACATGGCCTACCAAGACTTTAGCAAGGCATTTGACACAGTCCCACACAAAAGATTAATAAACAAATTAGCCAGCCTGGGAGTGGGTCCTAGGGTGGTAGCCTGGGTAAAACACTGGTTGGACAACAGGACACAGTGGGTAATAGTAAATGGAGTCCACAGTGAAGAAAGGAGGTTACTGGTAGGGTACCACAGGGTTCCAGTACTGGGGCCAGTCCTTTTTAATGTCTTTATAAGTGACATTGCAGAGGGACTGGAAGGAAAGTATGTCTCTTTGCAGATGACACAAAGATCTGCAACAGGGTTGATACACAAGGTGGGGTGGAAAGGATGAAAAGGGACTTGGCAAGGTTGGAGGAATGGTCAAATGTATGGCAGCTTAGATTCAATGCAAAGAAGTGCAAGTAATGCACCTGGGAAACAAAACCCAGGGAAGAATACACAGTGGGGGGTGAGATACGACAACAACAAAATGGAAAGGGACCTGGGGTAGTCATATCAGATGACCTAAAGGTGGGCCAGCAATGTGAGAAGGCAGTAAGGAGGCTGGGGGATACTGGGATGCATAGGGAGAGGCATCACCAGTAGAAAACAAGTTGTTGGCCCTCTGTACAGACAGTTGGTAAGACCACATCTGGAGTACTGGGTACAGTTCTGGAGACCCCATCTCCACAAAGCATGAACAGGGTGGAGGCTGTCCAGAGGAGGACAATCAAAATGATGCAGGGTCTGCATCAGAAGACATATGAAGAAAGACTAAAGGAACTAAAGATGTATAGCCTCGAGGAAAGGAGGAGAGGGGGACATGATAGAAACTTTCAAATACCTCAAGGAATCAACAAAGTCCAAGAGGATAGCATCTATCAGAAAAGAGATGCAAAAATAAGGTGGCACAATTTGAAGATAGAGGTGGGATGGCTCAGAGGTAATGTGAGGAAGTATTTCTTCACAGAGAGGGTTGTGGATACATGGAACAGCCTTCCTGAGGAGGTCATAGAGTCAAAAACAGTGGGGGAATTCAAGAATGCATGGGACGGACATAAGGCAATTCTAGTGGGGGTAGGAGGAAGTAGGCTGTCGATTAACTAGGATCTGCAGCTTATCCGTTAGGTAGGGAAATAGGCAGACTAGGTGGGCCAAGCGGTCCTTATCAGCCGCAATTCTATGTTTCTATGTTTCTAAAAGGCTGCATTGAAGAGACTGGACTATCTACAAGGGAGGTGGTCAGGAGGTGTGAGTCGGCGATTGCTGTGGAGGAGTTGTCGGAGTAACTAAGAAGAATGGAGGTGAGAGCTCTGTGCCATCTTGGGAGAACCTAGAACCCTCCTTGTGTCAGCCATCCACTGCTCGGATTGACACCACCCTGCTGCGGTAGCTCACTGTGAGCTGTGCAAATTTTCAGTGTCGACTCTCTTCATAGTGACTCATAGGCCAGCACCGTGTGAACAGTGTTTTCATTTTTTGTTTTCATTCTTCAGTTCCTTCAGTGAGACCTTGAGAGGAGCTTGCTGCCTTCCTTGTTTTATTTAAATTCTATCTTGGTGCAATGAGAAAGAGCACTAGATAAAAGTACTGTAAAACTATTACTTTGATCTCCGAAATCTCCTTGCTATACAAACTCTGTCCCATTATAAATTAACACTAACTATCTAGGATTGGTGTGGCTCTGTGAGCACTGTGTCATTCCTGCTTAAGATTTTTGGACCAAAGAAACAAAGAAACTGTTATTTTTCTTGGGACTATAACACACTTCTTAGTATCTGATAAATATTTAAGCAGTGTGCAATAAATCTTCTGGACAGTCATCAGCTCTAATAAGAGTAAATTTGTTTCACAGCACATTTGCTTACATTGGCTTGAGTATTTATGTTCTCCATTTTGATTTTATATTATTTATCATATTATTGGTGGGTGGAGAGGTGGGGTGGGTGTTAGAGGATGTATTGAGTGAGTGGTTGTGTAGTGATTGTGGTTAGAGTTTTGACTTTGTATTAGTGTGTGGAAGATGAGGTGTGTTTAGTTTTAGGTTTTTCCTTTGCTTTTCTTTCTTTACATCATTTGTGAGTGTTTAAGCTGTGATTTAGTTTAGTTGAAATGTGTGTGGTCTTGGGCCCCACGTAAATCTATGTTGCATCCCTACTGCATGTTCTCCATCCTTGTAGATTTTCTCCCGGTGGTGTGGTGTTGAGAAGGTGCTGGGATATGGGTATTAATAGGGCAGAAGGAAGTGCTGCAGGTATTATGTGCAGTGGAGGTGAACAGTATTAGTGTGATTTAGAATAGGAGGCACCCCAGAGTTAGTCAGAATCTTAAGAGAGGCCCAGTGTGCTTGGTTGCTTGGTTCCTGTCCCAGGGTTCCCACCAGACTGCTTGGGCAGGTAGCTAGAGGGCCTGCAATCTCTGCTAGTCCCCTTCAGGTGGTGCTATGCAATGCCAGGTCGATGAGGAACAAGACTGCCATTATGGTGGACTTGATCTCCTCGGCTGACCTGGCTTGCATCACTGAGACCTGGCTGGGGAGGATCTGTCCAGTATTGCAGGCATTGGTCCCTGCTGGTTACTTGGTGGTGCACTGCTTGAGGAGGGAATGCAGGGATGGGGCAGTGGCCATCTATTTTAGATCCAGCCTGAACTTCTTCATGCACCCAGTGAGTACTGCCTTGTCATTTGAATGTGTGGCAGCGGAGGCCCAGGTGCAGGTTGCAGGATTCTCCTCATTTACCACCTCCAGGATGAGAGGAGGTTTCCTGCTGTAGATAGTGGACTTCATTGCCAACAGGGTGTTGGAGTCCCTAGGCAGCAAATTCTGGGGATTTCAATGCCTGAGTTGATGACAAATCCTTGCTTTTTGATTAAGAACTTCTCCAGACAATGACATCTCTGGGCCTGACACAGGCAATTACCCCTGCGAACCACCAACACGGCCACACCCTGGACCTGGTATTCTCACTGGGGCTTGATGTGACTGACATCAAGGTTGAGTGAGTCATTTGGTCCGATCACTGCATGGTGAAGTTTTGGTTTGGGGCACCCTGTAAACGCTCTGGGATAATAAGACACAGCAGTTAAGGATAAATGCATAAAGTACGCACAGGTGCAATCATCAATTTATTTCCAACTCCAAAAATAATAAAATAAAGAAATACAGAAAGCAAAAATAAATTATTAGTATCAAGTAATTCAGACCACTGCTTTGCTACAATAGGGTCTGTGGCTTTGCTTCAGACAGTGATAAATTCAGCAATTCTCAGTGTGAAAGCAGCACACTCTTACTAAGGTCTCTCACCTTCCACAGTTGGCCTTTAGCTGACCTATCTATCATACCCCTGGTGGTTAGCCTTTATACTCCCAGGCCTGACATCACTACCTTAGGATCTGCCCCATTTCCTCTATTTTAGGAAAACAGCCCTCAAATACATTTCATCTTCACTTCATTACTCATATGGGGAAGGTACAATATCATGGTGTAGAACAAGCTTCCTATAACACATATAACATGTGGTAAGGCACTATACTCTATGCATATCTGGCAAGCTGTAATGGGGCTAAGCTCCTCCCTCTGCCCGTGACCTCACCCCAGAGAATGCCATATAAAGTGCCAGACTGAGGGCAACTAGCCCTATAGGAACAACTCTGTAAAGAGGGCTCCACACAGGTAATATAGTTTACCATACTTTGTGTATTTCCCTTTATGCCAAGTGTCTCTGAGTTGGCAAGAGAATGGGAGATTGAGGGTGCTCATCATCTCCTTCTCCTGCCAGCTCAGGAAGCCGCATGCTGTGCAGCAGAGAGGAATGAAATAAAACACAACATTTGGGATTTCCTTCCCAAACAGATTGCTTTTATCCAACACCTTATTCTTTTTAGAGCCCTTAGTGCTTTGCCTACAATTATATATATATTGTACCCTTCTGTAGGCATTGGCACACCAGAAAGCATTTCCTCCCTTGGTCCGATGGCTGGAAATTGTCAGCCATCAGGTTCAATTTCATTTTGGTGCTTTTGTGGTAGGTCCATTTTCTTGGCTGGCAGCTGAAAACACCATTTTTCAGGCTTTCTTCAGCCTATCTATGGCCACCACAGTGCAGACACTATTGGACTGTAAGCAGGTTTTGCCCATAGTTTCTGTTTTATTACTAGTCTCCTGCCACCTGGTGTAGTAGACACACTGCTCACGGAGCACCCTTCTGCTCGAACTTGGGCTGTCAATGCACGTAGAGCATCCTGCTCAATTCAGGATTCATTTTTTGCACATATTAGGGCTTGCTGCGGTTATGTTTTATTGGCACCACAACAGCAGTGAGCATGCAGGAGCTCTGTTGGCTCTCAGGGCTGTGTACAATTACTAAGGCTCCCTCCTAAAGGACAGCTCCAGGGACTATTTCCACTCCCGAGTTGCCTTTAAACGGGTCCCAGTTTTTATTTATTCTATAAAAATGCAACTCGAGCTGACATTCTCTCTCCTTCTACTTGGGGATTCTAAAAAGTGCTAGGGTGTGCAAAATTTAAATTCCACAGGTGGAATTCTTGCGAAATGCGGAATTCACTTCTGTAAAATTCTATGAAAAACTGAGAAAATGTTGCCAAATTCTGCCTTAAATTGCATAATTTTGGCAACGTATTGCAGAAAATGTGGTGAAGTGTGGAAAATATTTCCGTAGTACTGATTGCCTTTTTTTTTATTTAGTAAATAAAAAAAATTGTGTAACTGGGACCCTGGGACCAAAACTGGGAAGTGGAGATGTTGGTGTAACTGGAAGGAGAAATTGAATAACTGGGAGGTGACACTGCTGCCACTGATACTGGTGGAACTGGGAGTAGAAATTGGTGTAACTGGGACGAGACAGAGCTATAATAAGATATGGTGAAATATGTGTAATTTTGAATACTGTAGGATGCACTAACAGAATTGCGAGGGAGAAACAATTTTAGCTGGGAGGAGACAAAGCCAGGATGCAAAATTCCTGTTCTGTTGGTGCTCCAAGGCAAGCATGTTTCTAAAAGACATCTACAGCCCCTCAGTGCTTGCTCACTGGGGCAACTGAGTCATCAGTACTACTGTATCTTCATTTTTTCTCCTGTACTCAGACTTCTACCTTTTTTTCATCTCCTCAGCCCACCCCCACCCCAAGTGCCTGTGCCATCTGTGATGACTGAGTTCATCAGAGCAGTTACCCTTAGGTGTAGTGGAGAAACCAGGACCAGGAACGTCAGTGGAAAGCTTGTCATGTGACCACAAGGTCTATGCACTAAGAATCATGCTGACTCAGTCACGCAACTGGTGTCACATGGCAGGTGCTTTCACTAGGCATCAGATCACAGTCTGAGTGGAGGCATCAATTGGCTGCTGCTGGCAACTGATCCTTCCCCCAATAAGTGTTGCTGGTGAGTGCTATTCAGCCCATCAGAACATGTTGTGGTGGGGAGTTGAATTGGTGTCAGAACAGCAGGCAGCACTCAGAAAAACGCCTTTAAGGGCTTTAAATCAGTACTCACAAACCATCCTTTTAAGGGCTACCGATATGGAGCTTTAGGGATCCTCAGTAGTGTGGCATAATATATAGTTAAAAGCTATTTTAAGGACTTGGAGACAAATAATTATAAGGACCTACTGTATCAGGGCAAGCAAGCATCAAATTCATTTAAAAAACATTTACAGAGCTTGGGAGCTAATGAGAGTCCTTTTAAGGACTACAGGCATGCAGGCAGGAGAAAATCAGTAAAAACCTTTTCAGCGATTAGGGAATGCAGGCTGCTATTACCTCCATCTTCAGGGCTTGCTGGCTAATGAGTCCTTTAAAGGACTGAGTGAATGCAGGCTGGAAGAAGAAAAATCATTACGGAAACAAACAAAAAAATTTTCCTGCTTGAAGCTAAGGTCTTATTAAGAAATGCAGGATGGCATTAAAGTCCTTATCTGGGCTTAGTGGCTACTAAGTCCTTTTAAGTCTAGTGGCACAGACTGGCCAGATTTTCTGCTTTATTCTTTGCGTCCCTCAGTCCATGCACCACTGCTCTCTACCAGTCCTTCTTTGGCTTCTCCCTCAAGCCTGGCACTCCTATTTACTGGCCTGGACCATTGAAGATGCCATCCACTGCCCTTGTACTCCTCTCTAGCTCATCTAGTCTGTCCCAAGACTCATAGCCACAATCTCTGCCACTTGTCCCACCTGCAACGATCCGTCCACATATTACCACCATGATGGGTCAAAGGGCCTTCTCCATTGCTGGGCACTCCCTCTGGAATGACATAGATACATAGATACATAGACAGTGTCAGCAGATAAGGGCCTATGGCCCACCCAGTCTGCCCATTTGAGCTTGTAAGTTCAGTTTATGTTTTCCTGAAGTCTGTTGCCTCTTACCCTGACCTCCAGAATTCCTTTATGTCTATCCCATGCATTCTTAAATCCTGTGATTGTTTCAGCCCCACCACTTCCTCTGGCAGGGTGTTCCACTTGTCCACCAATTGCTCTGTGAAGAAATTCTTCCTCATGTTTCCTCTGAATCGTCCTCCCTCCAACTTCATCCCATGCCCCTAGTCCTGGAACATCTTTTCACTTAAAAATAGTGTATTCCTGCACCCTGTTCCTCCCTGTAAGATACTTGTATGTCTCTATCATATCCCTCTTCCTCCTCTCCTCCAGGGAGGAGAGGAGCTCCTCATCCCCCCCTGCAGTCCATCAACCACCTGCTAAATTTACATAACCAACTAAAACCCACTTCCTGTTCTCCATGACCTGTTCCTGTCCACAGGCTATTGGTGCTCCTGCACAATCTGTCTAGGCCTCCATTTCTCCTGCCATCTCTTTTCTTCTCCTATCTAGGGACTAGCTGCTGGCCAGCACCCTGTGAAGGAAGTCAGCTGCATCAAACCTACAAATTGTAAATGTACCCATAAATTATAATTTGTAAGTAGTAGAGATGTTGCAAAATAAAATTTCACCTCGCAAAAGGTTTCATGGAATTATGGTGAAATGACAAAATTTTGCCTGCAATTTCACCGCAAATGGGCATCTCCTCCTGAGAACCCCACACTCACGTGGTGTGTAGTGGTCCCCCGAGGCTCACTGGCTAAAAGTTTGGTTTTCCTGGTGTCTAGTGGTTGCCCCCCACACCTGGCTGATCTCTGGCCAAATTAAAATAAATCTTCCCTCCCCGAGTTACCTTCCTTGTCCCTCCTGAGTCCTCCTGACTCTCCTTTAGTTAAAAAATAAATAAATAAAATGTCCAACTCCTGGTGTCTTGTGGACTCTCCACCCTGTCAACAGATAGCGCCCACCCAGCTCCTCCCAGCACCCCAATCAGGCCACCAGCACAGCCCTCAATAATCTCTATAGCCCGGCAGCCTGACTGAGTGCTTCAATGAATGATTGCATGCTTTGGCCTGATGCGCTCATTCACTGAGCTTAGTCAGGTGGGCTTCTGGCCATGGAGGTGAGTGGAAGGCTGTTCCAGTGGCCTGCTACAGTCGGGGGTTGGTGGAAGTGGGTGTGGGCACTACCTGACAGGGTGCAATGGTGGGGGCCACTAGACACCAGGAAGGGAATAACTAATTTTTTCACATGGATCAGACTCTGGGTTGGGGGAGTGGGAGATACTACCTGACAGGGTGCAGAGGTGGGGGAAACTAGACACCAGGGAAGGGAATAACTAATTTGTTTCACATGGATCAGACTCGGGGTTGGGGGAGCGGGTAGGGTACTACATGACAGGGTGGGGCACTATGACACCAGGGAAGGAATAAATAATTTTTTCATGGATCAGACTTGGGGTTTGGGGGACTGGGATGGGGGCACTACCTGACAGGGTGGGCACTAGACACTAGGGAAGGAATAACTAATTTTCTTTTAAGATGGATCAGACTTGGGGTTGGGAGGAGCAGGGTGGGAGCCACTAGACACCAGGAAGGGAATTAATATTTTTTTCACATGGATCAGACTTGAGTTGGGGGAGTGGTATGAGGGTACTACCTGATAGGGTGGGGTGAGGACCACTAGACACCAGGGATAGATCAGGCGGCATTGGGGGATTAGCCATTTGTGAACTCTACTTGCTTTGGGGTTTCGTGCAATTTGCATAAAACCTTCAGAAACAAAACAAAATCTAAATTACAAATTCCAGGTTATTTTCAAAATTACAATGGTACAATTAGGGGCTAAATTCGTTAATTTCACTGCAATTTTGCCCACATAGTAAAAACTTTGCTGCATCTCTACTTGCAACTCTAGAACAAGTTATTGTTTTTTTACAAAACCTTGAAAGGCATACCCTTGACGAAGCCCTTTCAGCCCTGAAAGCTTTGGAACAAAATTCCATACTGTCTTGGCTGTAGGTGAGAGCAATAAATAAATAAATAGCACCAAAGACTGTGCTTTTATGTATTTTTGACATTTCAGATATCGAAATCCAGTTAAGTGCCCATCATGAAACTTTCCATCTTGAGAACTTGCCACCCAGACCACCACATGCAAACTTTTGCACAATTTTGTTGAATGCCACCACAGTTATTAAGTGCAAAGATTGGGGTTTAACACTAAACTTTCTGCTCAACCTAATATACCTGTGCATGCGCTACCATGTGTGTATAATATACTATATAACTGTGTGGACAGTATTCGAGAGACAAAGTGTGACATTCATACCTTGAAAAAGTTTGATAATTTTTCATGACTCAAACTTAATTTAAATGACTACTGTACATGTGGTAGTTGCACAATTAAAATATAAAGATAGTTCCATATTTCTAAGTTTTGAAAATGGCACAGTAAGTTATGATATGGAAACTAATTACATGGGTAACATGGGTCCATATACAGTATTTCCATTTCTAATAATAAAGTACATTTTCAAATGTAATATCCCTGTCTTCTATTTAGCTGTATTAGTTTACAACATTTAATCATTTGTTCTTCTTCATACCTATGTGTCGCTATTTATCCTGTAACAGACACCACTAAAAAACAAATAAGAGGTTATCAAAGTTTTGTTACTTCATGCTTATACTGTTTTTCCCAGTCTACATGTATTTCACAGCTATGCAAGACCATAACCAGAAAGATAAACCCAACAAATCATTTGGTTGCACTTGATTTATTACATGACCAGCTTTTGTCTTATATTCCCACTGCGGGTAAAGCAGACACCACAGTAGCAATGTGAAATTTGAAATTTGCAAAATGTGATATACAGCACCAAGTGAAATCTACTGTACTTCATGTCCTCAAAAGTTACTCTGCCTATTTTCAATGACTGCATGTGGTAGTTGTGTAATCTGAAATATAAAGATAGTTCAGCACTTCTAAGTTTCAAAAATGGGACTGTAAGTTACACTATAAAACTATTACGTGTGTAACATAGTGTCCATGTTGTCAAAGGTGCTGTTTTTAGACATGAAGTGAACTTACAATTTCAATGCCTCTGTGTTCTATTTAGGTGTTCTAGTTTGCAACATTAATCCACACCTATGGGTCATTACTCACCCTCCAATGTAGGACACAGTTATATCACAAACAAGAGGATTTCACAGTTTAGCTGTATCATGCATATATTGTTTTCCTAGACTACATTTGTTACACAGCTAAGAAGGCCCATAAGCTACAGATAGGTAACAACAAATCACTTAGTTGTACTTAATTTTTTAAATTTTAGCAGTCTTTACTAAGACTCAGTTTGTGAGTAACAAGTACACTATCATAGCAATATGGCATTATATAAGTATGATGCACATATAAGTATATATGCACTATATTTATGTACAAATAAAGGACTATATTCCTAAATTTTCTATGCACAGTAAAAGGATGTTAATCTGAAATGCCCTGTAGTACGGAGTCGAGAATGGACAGCAAAAGAAAGAGGAATTTGTCAGCTGGAACACTTTTCTATCCAGTTATTAAAATAATAATTTAATTCATTGGACCCAATTACATAATATTTAAGTATTGAAGCCAACAAAGTATAGCAAATGTAATTGTCTCAGATGTGGTATAGCTCATAGACAACCTGGAACCCCGGCAGGGTTAGAGCAGATACAACTGATATGCTATGCAGACAAGGGAGTAGATGCACATATGAGAACATGGTATCAGACCTCCCTCCAGGGATGTATAGGGGATTGGGGGTTGAACGCCTCCCCAGAATTGACTAGCACAATTAAAATGAAAAGGACCACACTTAAGTATGTCTTGAAATGACTTCTCAGCATAACCCACCCTCCCTCCAAAACAACAGTGTCTGCACAACCCTGCCTCCCTCTCCTCAGATTCAACACTCCAGGACAGTGACATGAACATTATGGCAATTGGACAGTGTGTCAATAAGGGGTAGAAGTGCATAAGTCCCATGAGGGTTACCAAGGAGGTCATATACACGAGAACATGGTACCATGTCTCCCTCTCCATGGTTTCAACACACCAAGACTGCACTATGGAGAATATGGCAATTGGACAATGTGACACAAGGGACAGAAGAACAAAACTCAAAGAGAGTTTACCCAGGGTACATATGCACATGAGAACATGGTGCCATGCCTCCTCTCCTGGTTTCAACACCTCACGTTTGTGACATGGAGAATATGGCAGTTGGACATTGTTATGACAAGGGGTATAGGCATACAAGCCCCAAGTGAGGTAATGCAGGGACCATATGCGATGAGAACATTGATGCCATACTCCCTCTCCCTCAATTTATGTTTGGACATTGGGCTGATCTTGAGAGGGCACCTAACAAAGTTGTTATACCATATTAGCACATCTGGGTGTTCTTTGAGCTGGTCACCTGAACCACATAGCACACTGCTACTACAGAAGTCCTCTGTTAAAAGCTGTGACATGCACCTGAATACAACAGTTTGACATCTTTTGTATTAACATTACAGTTTAGGGGGTAACATGGATGCAAAATACAAAGAAAAGGTGATGAGGGACTAGAATCCACACATTACAAGGACACCTCCGAGTACTATCCTTGTAAAGCACATAAACTCACACAATTAAACAGTTATAACAGAAAATATACTACACCACAGACAACATAAAGCAACTGGACATAGTGTTGCACACTGCAAGCCTTGCTCAAGCCACATCCATTCATTTTTTTTTTTACAATCAGTTTTACCCTGCAAACCCTAACCCTAAACTACATGGCACACCAAACAATTGCAGAGGTTCACAGATAAAAGCTCAACAATACACCCAAAGCAATAATTTGACCTCTTGGTATTAACATGATGACCTGTGGGGTAAAACTAATGCAAAAATGTAAATAGAGGGTGTTGAGGGGCCAAAATCCTGTGCATTACAGTTAAACAGATATAACTGTTAGAAAACTCTACCACAAACAACATAATGCAAAGGATGCAGTGCTGGACATTGCAAGCCTTGACCGAGCCACATCCTTTTTGCCATCAGTTCAACCCCATGAAGCCACATGGCACACAGCCTGAACCACATGACACACCAAACTTTGCCGATGCCAACTGATAAAATTGTGATGTGCACCCCAAAACAGCAGTTTGTTGTCTGTTGGTATTAACAGGATGGTTTTAGGGGTATAATGAAAGCAAAAATGTTAAAAAGGGTGATTAGCCCCAGAATCATGTAATTTACATGGACACTGCCACTGCAGTGTCCTTATAATGCACTTGCAGCATCACAGTTAAACAGGTATAAAAGTAGTCAAAAGCAACCAAACATCCCGGAAAAGGCATATAGTAAAGGAAACAGTGCTGCATACGTGCCCTGTCCAAAACACATCCTTTTGATCATCAGTTTTACCCTGCAAAGTCATGGGATCTGTCCCCAACTCTAACAAAAAATCATAATGCATCCCTAGCAATGTTACTGTATGCTTTGACTAGCGTGAGATGCTATTACATATGATTCGCAGCATAACACTAAGCAACCTTCTGCATGCCGCAGATTGCTCAAACTCCACCAGACTGCAGAAGGGACAAACACTTGAAGCAAATTGATTTATGGTACATGGAACACCTAAAGCAAACACAGTCATCCTCTTCCAAGTGACAGCTGGGTGACCAATCTAGAAACTACCCATTATGTAGGTATCAAACAGACACCATGGAGACAATCTCACTTTAAAGGTAAAAGCCTCTGAATCAGGAGAAAAACCTGATTGCAGCCCTGTGGCAGCTTGCAGGGGCACTCCACTGCCATGTAAAAATGTGGGCTTAATAAGAAGTCTGGAGAGAGAAAAAATAAAAAAGTACAGAATAAAAACTTTTACTGGACACTGAAAGTAATGCACGTGAGCAGAAAGCTGCAGTGTAAATATTAGGGAAAAGAATATTTGTGCAAAATAAACTGATATACAGGCATATGCTTGGACTACCTGGGCATACATGAAGCTGTTGTGCTTCAATTACAATCAAAATTAGGCCATAAAATAGCACAGGCAAGCAATGTCACAAAATGGAGACATTTTTTAGAGGTCTATTCCAGTTTAAATGAGGCCACAAGAAAACAAAAAGACATGCATATTTTATTTTAATAACACTATGCCTTTTATAGATAAATTACAAAACTGATCACAAATTCAATCATTTTATTATTTTGTGACAAAATTAAAGAGCTGTACTTTTTTCATTTAGTATGCTTTATTGATTTTCTGCAAGCAACAATTGTAACATAGATCCACATAAAACAGAGATAGAGAATAACAATTGAGTTCAAAATAAACTTCACTAATAATCGAGAATATACCTTTTATATTAGAAAGCATTAAAGAAATAAGGTTGCTTGCTTTTCCTACTCAGCCACCCTCCTCCCTCCTTCCCGTCCCAGTCTGCCACTAGTTAATATATGTAATAGTTGCCTTAAGAAAAAGGAGAAAAAGAAATGAAAACTAGATAGAACTTTATTAAAAACAGGAAACAAAAATGAAAAAAGGGAGGGGTTACTGGGGTTCTCCTCAGTGAGCTAATTGTAATAATTTTAGAACTTAGCGGTCTAATTCTAGCTAATTGAAATAAGGGTATAGAGTGGTTCCCATCTTTGTTTGTATTTACCCATACCTACAGAGCTCTGCTTAGCAATACATCTTGGTCTCTCACTACTGTCCACACACACACACACACACACACACACACACACACACACACACACATATATGTGTATGTGAGAAAGAGAGAGAGAGAGAGTGAGGGGCAGGGACAGTGTACAATTCATTGAATTTTGCAGGAGAAATTCAGAGGGTCGTCTCACAAGAACTTTTCACTGAAAGAGTCATGAATGGTAGAATAAGCTGCCAGAGGAGGTAGTGTAGGTTAAAACAGCATCAAAGACGGATTGGCAGGCATATGGGTTTAGTTAGAACAGGAGTGATAGAAACAAAGAGGGGATGGTCACTAAGGCCAGTGCAGAGTAGTTAGGCAGGGTGGGCAGACTGAATGGGCCAATGGGCCTATTTCTGCCATCGTTGTCTATGTATCTATTATTGGGGCACAATGGTTTCCCTATTATTGGGCTCTACCATGCCGGTTCAACATCCTTTATGTGAATAACATCGCCGACAGGAATCATGTAGATCACAAGTTGCGGTCTACATGATTCCTCATGTGTCTCTGTCCTGTTTTGTTGGCTGGGGCCTTATCCCAACCCCCCATGCGGGGGCTCTGCCCCCCATCTTTAGAGATTCTCAACTCCAGTCGGAGTTGATTCAGGAATGAGGGTGCAGGACCGGAGACAGCATGCACCTGTTTCGGAGCACACCAGCGACCTGTCGGCAAAGTGTCGATTTAGCCGACAGGTGTGTATTTCGCTGTGTTGGTGTTGCCATAAGGGTGGCATACCATTATTAGGGCTACAAATGCAGTTCTATGTTAAACCCTATTCCTGCACCTTAATAATGTTGACATCCCAAATCAGAATCATCTGTACTCTGGCTTGTACATTCTAGATCCCCAGATCTCTGGATCCTGAAAATTTTGCAATGACCAGTTCAGTGGTTTAAAAGTTCTAGAATGCTGAAAATGCATAACAATATATTTTAAAAACTTGTTTTGTTCACAAATACTGTACCACAGATATGACTGTGTGTTCAAACCTGACATTGACAGATTAGTTAGAGTTTGTCCCATGGATTTTGTTTGTAGATGGCTTTGTTATGAAATTTGTAGTTTAAAAGGGACACTGTCAACCCATCAGGCCTTAAAGTGTCCTTAGTTTAAAAACACATTTTATGATTGTTCACATTCTGAAGAGACTGCTGATGTAGTGGTAGTTTGATTTTCATTCTTTCTTTAAGAAAGGGAAAACAGACTGCTCACCATACTGGTGTTACCATACAAAAATATGTTTGTTTGCATTTCTTGATCGACTCCACTGCATCTTTCCTGGACTGAAAACACCCATAACACAGTCTAGCCACTCATAATGTAGTGGGAGTAAAGGAGACTATTGCATTATGACTGGTTGCACTGTTTTGGTGTGTTTCTAATGTCCAGACAGTATACAATAATAATAGATCAAGAATTCAAAATAAACAAGATTAGGTGTAATGAGGTTTGCCAGGTTTCAGAGGCAAGCCTTGTTGTCCCCTGGCCTTAGCCAATGGGGTGACACAGTGGCAACAATAGCAGGGGGCGGGAGAATGAATTACCTCATAAGTGAGGTCACGAAAAGGGAGGTGATGAGGGGAGAAGAAAATGATTGGCCAAGGGAAGGCCTGAAGGGTGGGTTTAATGGGGTTTAAAAGGCAGCTGCACTGAATCTCTGACCTCACTTTTGCTGCTTTGAGTTTTTTGTTAAACACTCTGTTTCAGCATGCCTGATTGGCAAACTATTTTTCATATTCTGATTATATATAACTTCCAAAGCATTGACTTTTAGAGGGTTTTAAATTGCAATTGGTATTATAGTATTCTTTTGATAAACCTTGATCATAAATTTTAAGTTGCATTTTAAAAATTTTAAAGATCTTCCAGCCAGTTCGTGGAGGAGCATCCAGCGTGGTGAGCAATTTGGAAGTAAAGGAAAGGTAGGTAAGCTGCATCCATGCCAGGAGATAGGAATCATGCTTATTCGGTAGGAAGGCTGCACGGAGTTTTCGGTAGTGGTTTTAGTTTTTCTGGGTAGGTAGCATTGTTTTAAGTTTTGGTGCCAAATGCTGGAGCGGTATTTATGGAAGAATCCTCCTGAGGGCCTCAGTTATGGGCGAGGTGGTTTTGTTCAATGGACAGCCTTGTTTCCTGGGGAGCAAGAATTTAAAAAAAAGAACAAATAGTTTAAATTTCCTGGGTGTGAGCCGAGGATTTTCTCTCCGCCTCCCACCTCGCAAGCTACGATCGACCTGAGCAACATTGGGATTGCCATGGTACATGGGCTGCATATGGGTAGATGCTCCAGTGACTGGGGACAGTGTGGAAATCATGAGCCTCTGTCCCATTTTTCTTTCTCCTGGCTGATCTTCTCCTTGGGACTCATTGCCCTTGTGGCTGATGAGAGCACAGGGGAGCATGGATGGGATAGGCGCAAAGCTAAATTTTGGACAGGGCCACAGGGTGCCATGCTGCAAGGACAGCAGCGTGGCATGAGGGGTGTGTGTGAAAACTGCTGTGTGGACCACATGATTGTGCCGCTCATGGCATCTTTGGTTTCTTTGTTGCTTCTGGGCCATTTTACTCAGAAAGACAGCAGGATTTAACAAATTAATGCAGTTTCAACTGGTGGGTTCAGCCAGAAAGCAGGGCCGGAGTAAAATTGGGGACCAGGATGCCACGCTGCACAGCCTGGGTCACGTGGCACAGAAAAAGTGTGCCTCACTCTACTGATCTGCTACAGGGTGGATTAATGGGGGATCTACTCACAGAGGGCACGATCTAATCTTGGGAAGCAGAAGGTTTTTTTTTTTTTTTGGGAACAATATCAGAGGTACACACGGGCAAGTTTTAATAATTTAATTGCTACTTGACACATCTGACTAAACTGAAGGGCTCTGTGGGAACATATTTCTGTTACTGTTTGCTGAACATAAAAGAAACATTGCAGGTTCCATTCTGTTGCATGACTAAGATGTTATTGGTGGAAAACGAATGGTCATTTTACACGGATAAGCTGAAAAGCCTGAATAGGAATGACAACTAGACTAGCTCATTATGGAAACATGCTGCACTCTAATATAGCTTGTGTTTTAACTACAATTTGAACTTACAATTTGAACTTGTTGCTCAAGCTGAAGGGGGTTGGCTACATTATTTGAAGCAGACCTCAGCGCCATTTTGGTGGTGAGGCAAAGGCTGAGGCGGACTGCCATTTTAAGGTTGAAGGCGACTGCTATTTTAAAAAAAGAACAAATGGGGGATTTAGTAGTTTTCTGGGGACCAAGAGGGTTTAATGGTCAACAAGGCTTTGAGTTGCAGCTGAGAACAGCAATGGAGTCTGGGAAGAGTATTACAGTACACCAGCCTCATCATCAATACAGAGGAGTGAGGCAGAAATTGCAAGTTTGAGATATAATAAAAAATAACCATAATAAATGAAGCCCAACACCTGAACGCTTATTGGGAAAGGGGGGAGCAAGGCCTCGGGCACAAGAGTAAGTGGAGATAATGAATCAGTACTTTATGATCGATAATAATGCAAAAAGAGAGAGAAAAGCTATAGATTAAGGATAAAAGAATATCAAAGAAAAGAGGTGCTAACCAAGACATGCTAGGGTGACTGTATGGTCGGGTCTCAGATGTAAGAGGCAACGATGCTCATAGGCCCTGTATAGGAATTGTGATTTTGTCCTAAGATGCTTAACTTTTGAATTTGTGTTACAGCACTGGTACAACTAGAGTTTAAGGATGGCTCCTAAGAAGAACAAGATGACCAAGGCTGATGCCTATAAGGCCATCATGGACCTGTTGGATAGAGCTAATAAAATATGGAATTGGTAGATGGGATTGGAGACCGGCATGGGGAGAAGCAGAAGGCAGAGGGAAGAAGGACAAGGCAATAAGAGGCCCTCGAGAAGCCCAACCTCCCCGCACCCAGGGACCCTGTGATGCCAGTGCCACTTCTTCCAGCACTGGCTCCCATGCCACTGCCAATCCCCGAGCCTGGTCCCATGCCATTGTCTGGCCCATTGCTCCTACAAACAGACAACAGACCCTCTGCTGCTGCCAGGTCCATCTCTGCCCCCGCACCACCAGACAATAACCTGTCAGCCAGACCTGCTGTACCAGGACCAGTCCTAGTTCTGAATCCAGCCCCAAAACTAGGAAATTAATCCCCAATAGGCAGTAGTATTAAAGAATACATGGAACAAATGCTTGGGGCTATGGGGGATGATGGGTGGTGCAGTTTGAGAAGGCTGGCAGAAATTAAGAAAGATAAGAAGGAGGAGGTTAAGACTGATCAGGTCGACACTGGGGAGGAATAGGCATGAGGAGCTAGGGTCACTGGGCATGAGAATAGAAGACATGTGACTTTAGCAGTAAAGAGAAAATCTGGAAGGGAGAGTTTGTGGATATATTTTCATTGGTAAACAAAGAGGCTGTTACAAAATATGATGAAAAGAAAGCATAGGAAAGAAGGACATGGCAGCAGCGGTGATACTGCTGGGCAAAGGGGAAGAGGAAAAGTCAACAAGGGTAAGATGTGGATTTATTTAGCAATAGTAATTGAAAAGAAGCTGAAGCTGGTGATTCTGCTGTTCACCTACCCTTAATAATCAGAAAGGCCAGGCTGTGGGAGGAAATAATTGATTGCAATACAATGAACAGTTTTGTCAGCTGATGGCAACATTGGGGATGTTAGATGGGATACCAGCAATCTGACTTGTGGTTAGATTGTTGACAAGCACCAGGAGCAATGATGGGGAGGGGGAAAGAATCAGAGCTTGGTTCAAAAATGCTGCTGGGGATACAACAGGGTGTTTTGCTTGTGGCCTCAGTGCCATTTCCAGCACGCTTGTTCAAAGTGAAGGGCAATCACCCAGTCTCAAAATGTAGGACAGACTGGTTCAATACTGACAACATGGGAGCAGTCAGAACACAAACACAACCAATCCTTTTGAGGTGGTGGGGGGATACAGAGGTCAAAAGGGGTACAGGTCACAAGTGAGGGGTACAGGAGGACAGCGCCACAGTTGGGCACTGGACATGAACGGTAGCACAGTAATCAGGAACCTTGTATGGCAGTAACTCCCTTAAGACTTCATGAATTGGAGGAACAGGTAAGAGGATATCCTGATAGGGCAGCAGCCAAAACACTAACAGACGGTTTCAGGAGGGATTTAAATTACAATTCAAAGGGCTTCTGTAAGCAGGATGGTAAAAACCCGGATCTGTTAAGGAGAAGGAAGAATTATTGGAGCAGAAATACAAAAGGAGCTAATAGCGGGAGGTGGAAAGATCATTCAAGGAGGCCTTTGGAGAACCTTAGGGTGTCCCCACTGGGACTAGTTCCCCAAAAACAACCGGAGAATTCCACGTGATACACCACTTATCTTTTTCCTAAAGGTGAATCAGTAAATGACTACATCACAGAAGAAGACAGTAAAGTTACTTATGCCACTTTAGAGGAGGCAGCAACTCATCAGGGCAACCCAGGGGCATGGCAGGCAAAGACAGACACAGAAGCGGCATTCCAGTTGCTACCAGTCCACACTGATGACTGGGATTTACTGGGTTTTAAGGTAGGGAGGATTACTACTCAACAAGGCCATGCATATGGGTTGCTCCATTGCCTGTGCAACTTTTGAGTTGTTTAGCAGCAGGCTCCAATTGGCTTTCCAAAACAGATATGGGTATAAAATGGTAATTCACTACCTGTACAATTTTTTGCTGATAGTAGCGGAAAGGCAGAGAATGAGCTCATGTTGTCATGTTTTCAGGAAATGTGCCAGGAACTGGGGTCCCATCATTCCTGAACAAGACAGAAGGCTTAGCTAGTACACAAAGAATTTTGGGCATAGAAATAGATGCAGAAGCAGAGCTTATTTCATTTGCCAAACAAAAGTGGACAGGTTGAGACAACTGTTACAAGCCACCAGGAGACGACGTAGGTACAGTTGCATTAGAGTGCAACAACTCATAGGACACTTTAAATTTTGCCTGTAGAGAAATTGGCCCAGGGTGGGCATTTACACAACTAGTCAGGGCAATGAAAGGGCTATGAAGCTGCATCACTGGGTAGACATATCCAAGGGTACCAGGGCCAATTTAGAGATATAGGAGAATTTTTGAGAGAATTTAATGGGAAAACATTTTGGCAGGATGATTGGCTGTTTAACACAGACCTGGAATTATACAGGATGTGGCTGGGGGAGGTTAGGTATGGGGCTTATTGTAGGGGAACATGGTCTTCGGAGGCATGGCCGGAGGATTGGAAGGCAGGCTTAACTAAAGACACATTTGCTAGAGATCCTGCCTAATTGAGTCAGCACACTACTATGGGGAGAAGAATTAAGAAACCAGAAAGTCACTTCTGGTGTGACAATAGGGCAAGAGTGGAAGTGCTGAACAAAAGGGGAGGGCCATGAGAGACCGATATAAGAGTGCTACTGCAACTGGTACTACAGGGCCTTAGGCTTATTTCGTGTCATTTAGAGCTAGGCACATTGAAGAGGTACAGAATGACATAGCTAATAGCCTCTCCCATCTGCAGCTGGACAGGTTCCGGACCATCACTACAAGAACAGATGCACAAAGAATACCAGTACCAGCATTCATTTGGGAAATTGGCTGGAGGAGTCGAATTGGTGTTCTGTAACTCCTGGTTTCCCTAGGACCTAAAGGCATATGAGGGGTCTTGAGTTTTCAGGCCTTCACGGAGGGTCAAAAGATGGAGGTAAGTGGGACAGTAATGGAAGATCAAGTAGGAAATTTCATAGTACATGGGTGGCAGAAGGATATAGCCCATGCAACAATTTGGGTGCATTCTGTCTGCCATCAGTTTAATTTGTAGCATCAAAGGATGGGGAGATCTTGCAAAAAGCATTCTGGTAAGGAGGATGATGCAGGGGTGGATACACATAAAAGGGAGGACAGGGGATAGCAGGAGGCTGATTTCCAAAACAGTGTTAGAGGACTTGTTAAAGCCATGCCCCAGTATGCAGATCAAAGGACAAAGGCTGTTCTGTTTACCAGTCCACAATATATACAGTAATGTGGCATGGGACTTTTGAGTAATCGATGTAGCGGGTATGGCAAGGAGACAACTTAAGGGGTTTGCATTGGGAAGGTGTGATGGGGCAAGGGGAGATTGAGCTGCTAATCAGAAGATCAAAGGTGGATCAGACAGGGCAAGGGGCCAAGGTTGTCCTAAAACAGCACCAGAACCCAAACATCTGTCAGATCCAAGAGCTGTGGGCGACGTTGGGGATGGGAAAGTGGTCACAGGCATGCAGGTTGTCGTGGTATTAAAAAGGAATCGAATTCCTGGAGGAAGATCCTAAAAGATTTTTCTCCTACTCATTTTGTATTGGGGCAGCCTCGAGCCTACAGCTAAAGGGGACTCCAAGAGGAATTGAAGACACTTGGCCATTGAGCCTCAAACTGTTATAAAAGACATGTGAGACCTTTACATGACTGCTATTTTAACTGTGTTTCTGTTCTGTTTTACAGGTGTAAGTATAAAAAATAGGGGGTTTGATAGGGGCAGAGAATGGGGGTAGGTGCCTGATTCATTCTCATGATTACTTTGTTGGCAACAGGCCCAAAAAGAAGCTTAGGAGATTTGGACTCATGGGCACTCATTCATATTATGGGCAGAGAGGAGAGTAGCGTAGAGACCGGGGGTCGATGACTATATCAGGTTCCTAGCAGTGTAAACTGACATGAAGAGGAATCAGAGGAATCAGAGGCATGAACTTGGCACAGCTTTACCAACACTCTGGGAGATGAGGAAGACATATCCAGAGCCGGATATGTTAGTCATCCACCTGGGTGGAAATTACATTAGGTGCATGCCATGGCTGAGCATTTTTGAGATATAAAACATGACATTGAAAAAATTAAACAATGGTGGCCCAGGGATTAACCTGGTTTGGTTAGTCATGTAGCCCAGGAGGGTTTGGAGATAGGCCCACAGCCACAGGGTGATAGAGCCAGAGGGAAAATGAATCAAAGGGTGGGGCATTATTCATAAGCATGGGGAGGGTTATTAGGAGGAATTGATGAGAAAGATGATGAGTCCTATGGGATGATGGGATTCATCTGACAAGATTGGAGAATTAAATGTTTAACTCTGGGATTGAGGATTGTATTGTGGGGTGAGAAAGGAAGAACCCTGATAGATAGGGTGGAAGACCTGTCACCTTCATGAGCTGGAGGTAGGCTAATGAAAGGCAATAACATTTGGGGGAATGGGATGGGGAACAAACAGTCACAGTAGGCTGCAAAATACAGATAAGGAAGGGCACTGGTGTACACTTGTTCCTGGAGAAGAAATAACATGAAGGAGAGCAATCACCCATGTGTGCATCTGAGAGCAAGAAAAGAAAAGGAAGAGGAATGGTGATCAAAGGAAAATAATTAAAGAAAAGGATTTATAATGCATTATTGACTATGTATTTGTATATAGAAAAAGGGATGATAAACTGTTGTATGGAAAAGGTGGAAATGTAAAATGTTTGAAGAAATGATGATGATAAGAGGATTGTAAAATTAATTATATAATAAAATTGTTTGCCAATCTGGGCACTCACAGCAGGCTTCTGTTATTAATTTATTGGCTGGGGTCTGGGGATAATTATTCATTAGCATTTTAGTTCTGCTAAGTAAGGAGGCAGATAAAATAACCAGCAGCATCAATGAATTTTGAAGAAGATAAATGATCATAAAATGTGGGTTTTAACTAGGAATACTATGATGAAACAGGGTTGACAGTGTTTCTTTAAATTATTAAGAAAATAAAATCCTGTTTTCTGCATGAGTAGTTAATTTTTCCAATGTTCTACTCATACAATTTTTCTCACAATAGTGTTTTCCATTCTTGTGGTTCAAAATCCTGTTGGTATATTTATTGCAACTTGATAATATCATGCTGAAGTTTAGCACATCAAATAAGTAATACAATTATAGTATCAAGAGTACCACCTTGCTGTGATGTCATCAAATAAATGGCAGCCTGAAGTCAGAGCTCTTTCTCCCACTCACATTAATTGGATACCATGAGCCAGAGTTGGTACACACACACAAAAAAAATAGTATGTCATCAGTTAAGGCTCAGAGACAAGGTAATCCAGTAAGAGGTTAAAAACCTTGATGGAAAGCAGGTGAAGGTGAGTGGGTAGTTTAGAAGTCAGCTTACTCCTCTCTGATCTGTGGACTGAAGACAGAAGAATTGATGCAGCCAGCTTGCAGGTTGAATCAGGCCAGACTTACTGAAAGAGTTTAAAATACTGCAGAAGTGGTTTTAAAACCGATGCAACAGTAACAGAAATTAAGAAAGACATTTAAAAGATTGAGTACCACACCTACAAAGCACAGTTGCAGGTCTATTAGTTGGCAGGAGACAAGGAAAATCAAGCAATAATACTACTACAGTATAGTTGTTAAATAAACAGAGTTAGCAGATAGATTAGACCACCTCAAGGGAAGGTCAAGACAGACAAATTTGAGAATTTATGGTGTGCCATAGAGGCTGAGACCAAATCTAAGTCCATAATCGTATTTATAAAATGCCTCCAGAAAGAAATAGTCTCCCAGAAGATGTTTATTTAGATATAAATTTAGAAAAGATGAGATGGTTGCTAATGGTGTGAAATGAAAGTATAATAGTTGTGTCACAGCAAACAATTCACAGAGGAGCTCCAGTCTGGTATGCACCATTTCATCAAACTGGGACAGCCACAACGAAACATTATCTCTCTCCACAGCCCTCTCAAAATGGAAAGACATGCTCAGGGAAAGTTACAGTTTTACACAGAGGAGCTGCTTTGAACTTTATCTCGGACAGTACAGAAGCTTATCTTGAATCAAAATAATCAAACAGGTTGTGCCATTTGCCAAGGTTCTGTCTTTATTCCTACTTTATTCATTCCTGTGCAAGCCCTATATGAACATTAGTTGTCAGTAGACGTAGGCTAGTAGTAAGCAGAATTAATAAAGCACAGAGAAGTGTTCTTGATATATTGCATTTCCCACTGGGCACCCAATATGCTTAGAGTAAGACTGACCTAAATAAAAAGTGCACAAGTACTGCATAAAACATGGAGAAATTGAGCACATAGTTTCCACCCAAAACAACAGAAGTACATAAAACTTTCTATGAGAGGGGGTGAACCTCCAACCACAGCTGACAGAAAATCTACTGCAGAGGGAGGGTGCTATATTTTATTATTTATTTAGCTTTTGTTAACCAGGTAAGTACACTAGACAAGCAATTTGCCTATTTTCAGGTAATGACCCAGGAGAGTACAGAGAACATATACTTACACACTTGGACAACATAGGCCACAATTAGGGTCACACATCATGAGACTACAAGGTAAGATTACACATCCCATAATTAGGAACAGGTTACACGTCAAGAGACTACAGGTAAGATTACACATCTTGCATCAAGTTTGAGGGCCGTACAGAAATACTACATTGAGGGCGGCAGTTTGTATGGGTGCAAGTGCTAAACATATGTCAAGGGGTTTTGACATCCGCAGAGCCGATGCACTTTTAAGATAGCTCCATAGGGAAGAGCGCAGGGCTGCTCCCCATGAGGGGCAGCACAGACCTGGTTTGGGAAGGTATTCCAAAGTTTAGGGCACATGCGCCAAGTCCCTTTCACCCATCTTGGTCCTAGTCACAGGTACCTTGAGTGTGGCAGACCCTGAGACCTAAGGTGATATGGACGAGGGGCAGTTTGGGCCAGCAAGCTTGCTACCCCTGGAGGGGTACCTATGTTGGAGGACCTTACCAGTGAAGCAACCAAGGACAAAGTCAATGTACTTTGTAGGCTAGAGCCAGTCTAGCTTGTTGTAGAACCTACAGTGATGAGTGAGCCGGAGGGCCGATAGGGCAAAGCGACAGATATTGTTATAAGCCGTTGACCACCTGGAGAGATGGGCCTTAGTGGTGCTAGCAAACAGCAGGAGCCCATAACACAAAGAGGGGAGAAGCATCCCTTTCGCAAGGGCAGCACGCGCTGGCTGTGTGAGGTTGTTTTTGCCCTGTAAATGACCTTGGGTTAAGAGAACCAGTTAAAATGTAATCATTTTTGTGGGATGGTCCATCTCATTTGCAGTGGAACAGTAGTTCCATTCTTGTGACTGCACCCCTGGTACCCTAGTTTGTAGTAAGGTACAGGAAGTCCAGTGAAGCAGCTCATACATAATTGACCTTGAGGGAAAAGGAGCACAGAGTAATGGAGATCCCTAGTGATAGGCAACTTATTGCTGAAGGCATAATGAAGCACAGAATCTGGGACAAGGCACTGTGGAAATATTTAGGATGAGATAGAACATATTTAATTATTAATTAGTTAGAAATAGTATCTTTGGTTTCTTCATTTTATTGTACTACTTCATCAAAATATACTGTAGCAAGATAAAGGAATACATGGATGAACATCTCAACAGTGGTTTTGTAATGGCAGTTCATATGTGGAGTGGCTATTATATAAACTCAGGTTCCAAAGTAAAATTCACTTCAAACCCATGTATACTAACACGAATATGCCTATGGGAGAAAGGAAGAAAAGAACAAGTTAAACTTCCAAGAAACCAAAAGCTTAGAAAAATAACTGAAGACAACGTTTGGAAAGGTACCCATGCCAGGTGAGTCTAGATCTAATAAGTGCAAAGCCTTAACCCGTGTTAACTGGCACTGAATCAACAAGGCCAAGGAGACAAGTGGTATGCAAGCCAGCTACTGTACAGCCTTGAGTTAATAATGCATCATGGAAAATCTTTAATATGTTTCTGCACTTACACAAGAAACATCTTGTGGTAGAACAACATTTGAGAGGCGTGTCAGGCAGAGTCCAGTGCAGAGCACTCTACAGTGGGCACAACCTTGACAGACCAATGGTCACACAAGCAGAGAGTGACGGTGGTTGGACTTTCACAGCGGGGAAGCAGCCACACTTGAAATGAAAGAAGAACTCCAATGACAGTGCTTCATTCCTTTCATTTACATAATGCTGTCTGCCCTGCTTCCTCCGCTCCCTGTCCCTGCACGCCCCATGCAATTATTTATTTATTTAAGAGTTTCACCTGGAAGGTCACAATGAACAACAAGTTGTTCATCTCACGATACATCCTGGTGAAGAGGGATTTGAGTTACATAAAGTTGACATACAGCAACAATGAATTTACATAAAACAGAGTTCTACATCAACAATGAAGTTTCTAGTAAATAATGCATTTAGAGTAGTGTAAAAAGAAAAAGCAGCAACTATTACATAGAATTCATACTAACAAGTAGGATAGAGTTAGCAACCAGTAATAGAGCATCAGCACTATAATATTCAAATTTCATTGGATACCGCAAGGGTAGTGGAAAGCATTGCAGCTGATTCTAGTAATGCTGCAAGGAGAGATCAGTTACAGTTACAGTTTATAGAAAGAAAATTCCATAGTGCAGAGGAAGTGGATGAGTGAGGAGGAGAGTGGTGAATTTGTGGGGAGAGGGTAGGTTCCACAGTTTGGGAAATGATAAGTGAAGGCAGCTTAGCCAGCAGAAATCATGCAGTGAGGGATACCTAAGAAGCGGATGTTGTAAGACCTAAGTGAACGGGTGGGGGGACTGTTAAGGAGGAGCTGAGATAGGAAGGAGGGAACCAAACCAAAATTTGGAGGCACATTTGGTACAGTGAATGAGGTGCCTGTTTTCTAGTGATGGGAAAGCCAGTGAGTGGTAAAGCTGACAGTGGTGAGTAAGAGGATGAGCATCCAAAGCAAAGTGGCATAGGAGTTGAAGAGGGTGACCAATCTGGCTAGGGAGGTTTTGGGAGTGGCGCTATAGAGTACATCACAGAAGTCTAGGATGAGTAAGATCATCTTCTGTACAAGTTGCACCTTGCCAGGAGAGGAATGCAATTCTTGTTCCTGTAGAGTGCATCTAGCTTGGGGCAGCATTTTTTGATGGCGCCCACGTGGGCGAGAGAAGATGAGGTGTTGGTCAGCCAAACCCCATATATCTGAATGAGGAGGTGTCCTCAGGACTGTCCCATCGAGGTATGGAAGATGGGCAGGGAGGGAGCCTAGAGAGTCTCTGCTTCTGTCAAAGGTCATGGAGACTGTCTCTTGGCATTTAGTAAAAGCTGATGTGAGCAAAACCAGCGCTGGATGTTATTGAAGTTGTGCTGAAGTCTGATTGCCACACCAGAGGGGGAGTGGCCAGAGGTGTAGGACCATGTCATCTGCGTACATATGTATTGAGGTAGATGTACAGATGGATGGTAAGTCATTGAGGAAGCTGTAGAAGAGGATGGGACCCAACATGGACCTCTGCCAAACTCCAGTGTGATGAGGGGTGGAGTCAGTGATTCTAACTGACTGGGTCCGCCTACTAGGTAGGCCCAGAACCAGTTAGTAGCAGCAGTTGACAGACCTGGGGTAGAGAGAGAGTGTAAAATCAGGGGGTGGGAGACTGTGTGAAAGCCTTGGCAAGGTCAACAAAGATAGTGGACATGATTTGGCCATTGTCCATCCCTGAGAAGATGGAGTCAGTGAGCCTAATCAGGAGGTGGCAGTAGAATAGTTTTCTGAATGCCAGGTTGGAACAGAGTGAAAAGTTGGAGTTAGATAAGAAGGAGGAGAGTTGGGCAAGGATCATGTGTTCTTTAACTTGACAAGGGTCGGAAGCAGAGAGATCGGGCAATAGTTCCATGGGGAGTATGGGTCCCCACCCTTAGAGAGGGGGAGAACAATGGCATGCTTCCATACAGAGAGGATAGTTGCCATATTGAAGGAGAAATTGAGCAGGTCAGCCGGGGGCAGAGATGGCTGAAGCAGAAAGGTAAAGCAACTTGGGGCCCAGTCCAACAGGACAGCTACCTTTGGAAGGGTTAAGGGCAAGTAAGGCATCCAAGGTGTCCAAGGGAATGACATTAGAGAAAGAGAAGCAGTTGTGCTGGGGATGTGTAAGGAGCTGGGTTGGGGAGGGATCTGGCTGGCTAGATGGTAAGGAGGGTAGGAGAGCCGAAGCACAAAAGGGAAGTAAGAGTTAAATTTAAAGACAACATTCAGGTGATCAGTGATAAGGCTGTTATTTATATTGAGGAGGGGTGGGGGAGAGGAAGGGAGGAGAGTGAATGAATAACCTTCCAGAATTTAGCTGGGTTGTTGATTTTGGCTTGGAAGGTTGAGCTAAAGTAATCGGCTTTGGCCAAGTGAGTGGCTTTGGTACATGTTACAAAGGAAGTGATTTGCATCATAGTCTTTTGGAAGCTTAGAGACTTTATGTTGCTTCCAGGCATAGCCCATTCTTTTTTGCATGCTGTAAGCCCAGGGGAAATCCAAGGAAGTTGGTTCCCAAGAACTCTAATACAGCGCAGCAGGGTATGATGGTTCCAAACTTGAGGAATTTACCTTTGAAGTAGTCAGTTGCTGTGTCAATAGAGTTGGCTGCTGTTATAGGTGACCAGTCAGTGAGGGATAGGTCATAGAGGAGTAGGGCAAGGTTCATTGGCTTATAAGAATGAGTGACCATGGTTTTATGTGGTACCTTAGCACAGTGAATTCGATGTACTAGATAGATAGATAGATAGATAGATAGATAGATAGATAGATAGATAGATGATATTTTATTTATAAAGCACCCAATTCCATGGACTCTGGGTGTTGTACAATACAATTCAAAAGAGAATACACATAAGCAGCAATTCATCATAAACTTAAAATTCTATCCATCCCATTAAAATTAATCAATCATTAAAGCCTGCTGGAACAGATAGTCTTTAGTTCTTTCTTAAAGGCTTCCAACGAGGGTCCTCCCTAAGATAACCAGGAAGGGGTTCCACAGAGTAGGCACCATGCATTGAAAACTTTCTCTCCTAGAATGCTGCAGCTTCACTCTGGGAACTCAATGAGGCCTCCCCAGAGAATGGAGTGCCTGGGGTGGATGGTAGGGGGCAAGAGGATTTTGCAGATAGACAGGTCCCCATTCATGTAGGGTCTTGTAGGTCAGGAACCCTCCCTTGAAGACAGACCTCCACCTCACTGGCAGCCAGTACAGTCCCACGAAGGACCGAGGTGATGATCACTGTGTCTCACCTAGTCAGCAATCTTGCTGCCACATTCTGTACCAGCTGCAGCCTGTGGAGGCTGCCTCCAGATAACCCTAGATACAGGGCATTACAATAGTCCAGCTTGGAAGTGATGAATGCATGCACCAGTGTGGTCAGATCCTTCAGTGGGATCAGGGCTCTGATTAGGTGCAATGTTCCTAAGATGATAAAATCCAGTCCTGATGACGGCCAACACCTGAACATCAAGTGTCAAACCGTCATCTAGATCACGTCCAAATCTTTCACCTGTCTAGACGGAGTAAGGGGAACACCCTCCAACCCAAGGCCAGGGGCTAACCCTCACAACGCCCTCTGCCCCGATGAACTGGATCCACAACAAGTACCACTGTCTTGCTGTTAAAGTTTAAACCAATTTTGAGTCATCCAAGCTTGGATCTCATCAAGGCAGCTGTTAAATACAGAGGCCAACACCCGGGTATTGGGCACACAGGACAGGTACAGCTGGGTATCATCTGCATAGCAGTGAAAACCCAGCCCTTACCACCTGATAATGTCCCCAGTGGCAGCATGTACACCGTGAACAAGACCGAATTTTGCAGTACCTCACAGCTCAGAGGCTTCTGGTTAGATAAGACTAATCCTATCGTCACCCTCTGCACTCTGCCTACCAGGTATGACCTGAACAAGTTGATGCCATTACTGGACAGGCCACAGCAAAACCACAAGTGATCAAGCAGCACTCATGGTCCACAGTGTCAAATGCTGCAGAGAGGTCCAGGAGGACCAAGATGGTCTGGTCTCCTGTCCCTCACCATCAGGAGGTCATTTAACACCCTTACCAGGGTGGTCTCTGTACTGTGCCCTGCACGAAATCCAGACTGGAAAGGCTCATAGGTGGGGAAGAGGCAAGATGTCTCTCAAGTTGCAGGGCCACTGCTTTTTCAACAACCTTCTTAAAATGGGAGGTTTGAGACCGGCCTGTAATTGCTGAGGCAGTCTGGGTCCAGGAGGGTTTCTTCAAAGGGGTCTAACCAAGGCCTCTTTCAAGGCCATTGGAAAAGCCCACCCTCAAGAACTCCAGACAACCCAGCAATCATTTATTTATTTATTTATTGCAATTGTTTCACCAGGAAAGGCACACTGAGCAACAAGATGCTTGTCTATCGGTGCGACCTGGGGGTACACATGGATATGATAACATGCAGATTATCAAGTGAACAGTTAACAGAAGCAAATAAGAAGCATATAAAGATACAAGATTGCAGGAATATACAAGCAGTGCACACTGAATGCTTAGGATATTATAGTATCAAAAATAACAATTTTGTGACAAGAAGCAGCAGACAGGTAGATTAGCACAGTAGTAACAGCTGTAAACAACAGAGGACGTATATCACAGTTATACAGTTATGCACAGTACATAGGGTAAACAACAGAGGTCATATATCACAGTTATACAGTTATACACAGTACATAGGGCAAAATACGCCCAGGACAAAAGTTTAAAGTTGAGGGTTATATGCCAGCTTCTGTAGCAAGGCTAAGGCCACTGTCAGGCATTGGGGAGGGATAGTGGGGCATGGCAGGTTCAGGGACAGGAGCAATTTGTAGTAAGAAAGTTTGCTAGGGTGGAAGACAGAGAGTAGGAAGAGGAGGAGTGCCAAATTTGTGGTGGAGGGCAATCCAGAGCTTATGTAGCCAGTGTGAGAAGGCAGCTTGACCGGCAGAGGTCTTCCACCTAGGGCCTGAAAGTTGACAGGAGTCACTGGATCTAAGATGATGGGAGGGTGGGACATCTGTGAGCATGGTGGCAGGTAGGAGGATGGACCCAAGCCATGGGTTGGAGACAAATTCAGCACAGTGAGAGATGCAGCAGTTTTCAAGGATGGTAGTGCCAAGGCTCAGTAGAGGTTGCAGTGGCAGGTGAGGGGACAGGCATCGAGAGCAAAGCGGCAGAGGCATTATAAAGTGTGTCCAGTTTGGTCGGCGGGACTTAGGGGCTGCACTGTATCAATGTCACAGTAATCAATGGAGGAGTATCATCTTGGGACCAGTTCACTCAGACTCGGGGAGGAGGCTGCTGCAGTTCTATATAGTGCACTGAGCATGGGGCGTAGTTTTTGAGACAGCATCAATGTGGTCAGAAAGGAGAAATGGCTGTTGAGCCAGACCCCAAGTAACGGAAAAGGAGACATCTTCAAGTTTTGGCCATCCAGGGTGGTGAAGTAGGGAAGGGAGGAAGTCTGGCCAGGCATTGCCGTGTGCCAAAGGTCATAGTGACAGTTGTTTTTGCATTTAGGGAGAGCTGGTGTGAGCTAAACCATTGCTGTACCTTGTTGAAGTCAGCTTGGAGGTTTGATAGTATCACATCAGGGGTGGAGCAGAGTAGTAGAGTACAGTATCATCTGCATACATGTGGATTGAGGAAGTAGAGCAGATGAGTGACAGGTCATTTAGGAATATAGAGAACAGAATGGGACCAAGAACCAACCCCTGTGGGACAGCGGTAGTTAAGGGAAGGGGTGGAGATCACATTTGAGACTCTAACGGACTGAGTTCCATCAGATAGGTATGATCTCAACCAGTTTGTGGCTGCGACAGAGAGGCCTGATTCAGTGAGAGTCGAGAGCAATATGGAGTGGGAGACAGTGTCAAAGGCTTTGCAAGGTCAACAAAATGGCTGAGGTGATCAGTCCACTGTCCATTTCTGTCAGGATAATGTATGTAAGCCTTATCAGGAGGAGGTGGTGGACTGACCTTCCTGAAGCCAGACTGGAATGGCGAAGAATTTGGAATCAGTGAGGAAGGAGGTAAGTTGGGTGAGCACAAGGTGCTGTTGTAGTTTTCTAGGGGCTGGGAGGAGGAGATAGGGCAGTAGTTAGAGGGAGGTAGGGGCACCTCCTTTTCGCAGGGGTTGACAATGGCGTGCCTCCATGCATGGGGGATGACAGCGGCAGCAAAGGTTAGTTTAGGAGTTTGGCAAGCATAGTTGCTATAAGCGGGAGCGGAGATATGAGCGTTTGGGTCTAATCCATCCAGGGATTTGCCTTTTGAAGGGTTGAGAGAAGTAATGCATCTAGGGCCTCAGTTGCAGAAATGTCTTTGAAGGAAAGGAGCGAGGCCTAGTCTGGGTCTTTATGTCTGTAGCTGGTGCGAGAGGTGTAGTGTTGGGCAGGGAAGAGAGGAGGGTGGCAGAACAAGTAGAGAAGTACACATTGAACTCAGTGGTGACTGCTGTAGGCTCTGATAGGAGAGACTTATTAACATTTAGCATTGGAGTGGGATTGGCAGTGGGGTGAAAAGGAGTGAATGACCTTCCAGAATTTTGAGGGTTTATTTAGGTTTGACTGGAGGAGCTGCTAAAGTACTCTGCTTTTGCAAGAGAGGCACTGGTGCACTTGTTACAGAGCAAGCGTATGTGGAGATGTGTTGTGGAGGCGTGAGGATTTATGCATTTTCCAGGCTTTGTACCATGCGATTTGACATGCAATCAGTTCTTGGGCAATCCAAGGTAGGTGGTTTCTTCGCATTTTGTACAACGCAGTGGGGCGTGTGTGTTCCAGACACTGAGGAATGTGTTTTTAAAGTGTAGGAAGGCATCATCAATGGAGATCGTAGGAAGGGAGGGGACCAGTTAGCTAGGCGCAAGGTCATCTAATACAGGGGCTAGATTGAGGATTTATAGGAGCGTTGGACTACAAGTTTAATGGGGATTTTGGGCGGTGGATTTACGCACTAAGAAGGTTACATGGGGGTCGCTGAGGGAGTCAGGAAGAATACTGGCTTGTTTGACCCTGGTGTGGGGTGTGTAAGGACTCAGTGATGAGCGAGTGGTTACCAGATCTTAGGTTAAGCCGGTGGGCTCAGTAATGATTTGTGAGCGGTTTAGAGTAGAAATTTCAGTCCTGGTTTTATTGAGGGCAGGAGCTAGCCAATTGTGGTTAAGATCGCCCATAAATGTGGAGTTCCCCAGTCATGGTTAGGCAGGAGATTTGCTTGAGGAGGTCGGTGACAGAAGAAGCTGGTGTACCAGGTCGGCAGTATATCCCAGTAATGTAGATGGGTAGCGAAAGGGAAGGACAAGCTGAATTAGTATTACTTCAAGGACTTTTGGTTCGGACTTGATCAGGACCACTGAATAGTGTAAGTCCGAGTTTACTTAAATGGCTATTCCACTGCCTTTAGAGGCTCTATCCTGGCGGGCTATAGTGTAGCCTGGGATAACGACAGAGGAGTTGTTGATGTTTTTGCTGAGCCAGGTTTCAGACAGGATGAGGATATCTGAGCATAGTGGGCGGCAAGAACCTGAAGGGAGTCAAGCCTGAGGACAAGGCTTCTATATTTAGGTGCAGGAGGCACAGGCCAGGAGGGAAAAGGTCCCCAGAGTGAGGTGAAAAAGAGGCCGATGTTGTAGAGGGCAAGAAGGGGTAGTATTGGGGCCGGGTTAGGTGGCTGTCACCTGCTGCAAGGAGCAGGAGACCGAGAGTTAGGTGGTGGCGAATAGTTGTATATGACGGACTGTGAGCAATGTGCCTCTTAGATTGATGCATGTATGAGCTGGGCATAGGGAATAAGTTGAAAAATGACCCAGGGGAGTGATGGGCTGAAAATAAATGGACTGGGACATGTGGCAGAGTGTGTCCATGCTTGGGTGAAAGGGAGGAGAAAGCCGGGCTGGAGGGGTGGGAGAGCTCAACGAGGTTTGGCAGGATTTGGGAGGGGCATGGGATTGAGGGTGGCATGTTGGAAAGGAAGGGAGGGAGGGAGAAGAGAATAGGGTTGAGCAGGGTCAGGTGGCCTGGTAGAAGGATCATGGCGTGGATCAGGTGCTGGGAGGACCCTACTGCTGTGGGAAGTAGGTAAAGGAAGTTACTTAGTGAAGAAGGTGGAGGGCTGGGATGGAGGCAGGAAATGATAGGGACCTGTAAGGACTAGGAACCAATAGGGGAGCAGAGGGAATGAGGGTTTTAGGTAGCCAATGAGGGAGCGAGAAGTGCTGTTAGGCTTATTAGCCAATGAGGAAGCAAGTGCTGCTAGGCTTATTAACTAATGATGGAGCGAGAGGAATGTGGGTGGGCAATAGGTGTATTTAATCAGTGGAAGGGTGGGGTGGGAGGGAGGAGGGCCGAAAATCTTTTATTAGACACTTTGGTCGGTGGCTGGCTGGGTTCCATCCAACCTGGGAGCTGAAGCAGCCTGTTCAAGGCAGGCAGCTGGAAAGAAGGAAAATAGCAGGGGTTAAACAGCGAGAGGCCGGACAGGTTTAGATTGAGCAATTTAACAAGACAAAGGAGAGTAAGACTTTTGGTGCCAAGGCAGAGTGCTTGGATAGGGGTGGGTGCAGAAGCAAGGAAATAACAGAAAAGCTGTAAGCACTTTAAAACAATAGTAGAAATTACAATCCAGCTAATACAGTTGAAATCCTTCTATTAGACACTTGAATTTTGCTTAGTTGCAGCTAAATCTATTTGTAAAAGCACCAGGTGGCAAAAGCAGGGAAAAGTCCTGGCCAATCGGAGTGTGTTTGCTGGAAGGGCCTGTGTTCCAATTGGCTGTGCTGTCACCATACCTTCCAAGGAGCTGCAGGCGGGCATCCTGGTCATAGGCCCAACCAGGTCCAAACATCCAACCAAAGTTGGGTCAGATCTGTGTCCAGATCACACTGTGTTGGCCGCAGCTTCAAGATTACATTCACCACCTCCTCCACCCCAACCAGCTCAAACTCATCCCAGGCAGGAGGAGTGTTTCGACACACTCCAGGCTGGACCATGCATCCTTTGAGAGATACTTGAGGAGACCTCATCCCTGATAGAGGACACCTTGTCGCAAAGAATACAGACAGCTCCTCGCACCTAGTGCTTGAACCTGCTCCCCAACACAGAGACAGCAGGATGCAACAGCCTGTCCACTGTGCAGAAAAGCTGAGCCAGTCTGTTCTGCTGCAGCAATCTCCCTAGACAGATATCCTGCCTTCTTATAGAGATTGCCCCTGATAGTTGGTATAATGTAACCTCAGGGCCAATTTGTCCTCCAGCAGGGCAGATCTCCTTCAGCACCTCTCTAACCTCCACCCTTAGTCTTTAAAATCCATGAGCCTCATCAAACCAGGAGGTCTCTGATGAGTGGACAAGGGACGGACCACGAATGGATGCAAAGGAATCAAGCCCACAGCGACGCCCCATTATAGGCTACCACTGCTTCCTCCGCCCAATCACACATGCCGCCCCAACACTGATAGGTCCAGTGCTGCCAATAGTCCCATTGGGAAACTACTCTAATGGACGGTATCAGACCATCTCCACAGGAGCAGGACCATCTAGGGGTGTCACCAAGCATGAACCTCACGGTGCTATGATCCGACCAAACTACAAGATCAACACTGAGGTCAGTCACATCTAAACCTAGTGAAAAACAAATCCAATGTGTGGCCACCGAGTGTGCAGCTGTTGCTACTTTTTACGACAGGCCCAGGGCCCCCATGCTTCCTAAGAGATTGTTCCTAAAACCCGAGAGCCACCATCAACCTAGGCATTGAAGTCCCCAGAATTAACCATCTGGGAGACTCCAACACCAGGCTGGACGGTGGGTCCTTGACCTCAACAACAAAATCCCCAGGCACCCCAGGGAGACGATAAAGCCAAGGACCCTGTAACCTGCCCCTACACCCCTTGGGTGGCCACACACTCGAATGATCAGGTATGACCTGCAGGTAGCACCATGAGGTTCATACTGGTTTTAAAACAAATGGCTACCCCCGCCCCTGCAATCCTCTCTTGGGTTGTGTATCATGGAGTATCCAGCCAGAACCACCACCTCCAAAATGGGTGCAGCATTTTGTCCATCCAGGTCTTCATGATGTAAACCAGGTCAACCAAGGATATCAAGTCCGCCATTATGGCAGTCTTATTCTCATTGACCTGGCATTGCATAACAACCTGAGTAGGGTGAGGTGAGGCAGCCGAACTCGCTTAACTGCCCATAATCCTCATGAAAACCCTTGAGTATGGGAACTAAGCAAGGCAAACCCCTCTCCAGTTCCCATTTTGCCCCAGGTCATCTCCTTGGCCTCACCACCCAAATCTCAGACATCCTGACAACCACTTGAGTGCCACCACCACTGCTAGAGCCCCCCGAGCTATTCCCAAGGCTCTACACCTCCTGTAGACTGCAGCTGGAATTTCAGGGAGCTCAAAGGGATGGAGGCCATGGAGAAAGTCCCCAAATAGCTCATACTAAAATCCCTGTCCCAGACACATTTCACACAAATAACAATTAAAACAACCCCTAAACTAAATCAATTAAACAATTAAAACCATACCTCTCACAATTAAAGCAACCCCTTAAACTAAAATAATTACATATAAAATAACAAACAAAACATAAACAATTTAAACTAAATTAACAAATCTTGCCACACTCAGATGAAAATGACAGCTATGGGAACGCCACTTCCCTAGTCCATGTTCAGAAGTTCCCCTAAAGTTCCCCATAGGTCATGCAGTGGTTACTTAGTGCATCAGGAAACACACCATATTTAATAACCCCATGTGGATGGGATCTAAGAGCCCAATCTATTAGAGAGTGATTGCTCACTGTAGGGTTTATCCTGGTGGGATCTTTGGATGATTTGGGTTACGTCTTGGGTAGCGATGTTTTTAACTTTGAGCAGAGATGGGGATAATCAAATTAAGTTAAAGTCACCATTGATATATAGTTCCCTGAGGAGGTGTGGAAACTATAGAAGTGATTAGGTCAGTGATCACAGAGGGGCTTAGGCCTGGATTGCAATAGGCCCCTACTACCCCACTACAAAATGGGGATAGAGAATGAGAGAGTTAGTTGTAAGGGAAGTACCTCATATTCTTTAGGGACAGAAGCTGAGTATTTAGTGGTATAATGGACTGCTGAGGAGACATATATGGCTACTCCACCTTCCTCCCAGACTGTTCTTGTCGGGATATAGAACAGCCTGAATGGTAAGGAGAGAGTCTGATATTTTGTTATTTAGTCACGTTTCTGTCAGGATAATAATGTCTGGGTTTAGTAAAGCTACCAGGGGCTGGAGTAGATCGATTTTAGGTAGAAGACTGTGGATATTCAAATGAAGGGTTTTCACGCCAAGGGGCATGGTAGGGGGGCTTAATTGGGGGTTGCTGAGATTTTGGGTGGAATACCGAGTCAGCTGTGGGGCTGGAGCCAGGGTTGGGGTTTATGTCACCAGATGATAAGAGGAGGAGGGCTACGATTAAAAAGTGGAGTGTCATATCTTTATTCAGGTAATGAGCATGCAACAAGTGTGGTGGGTAGTGTGTGTTGTTTGGGAGGTTGGAAACTCAGGATCTATAGAAGTGTCCAGTAGATAGGAATATTTAGGAGGAGGCACTGGGACAGATAGGGTAGTGATCCTAGGGATGAAATGAGCAAGAAAGGGTGATAGCATTGTTTAGGTAGGTGGAAGTGTTACTAGAGACAGAGTTCAGAAATGCAGAATGATGGGGGTGTAAATGAGGAATGACAGAGGGTGGGTGTTAATAGGTGGAAAGGCGGGGAATAAGTAGGGAGAGGGAGAGTTAGGGAGGAAAGAAAAGCCAGGAGAAAATCGGGTGAGGAAGTCAACATGTTGAGACGGGAGCAGGGGGGCAGAAATGGGGAGAGGGTGAGACAGTGATAGTTTTTTTTGTTTGTTTTTGGATTGGATTAATTACCAGAAATAACCAGATCTGTTTTTCCAAGCAGCAGAAAAGCAGAGAGCACACTGAAGTGGTTGGGCTGTAAGTAGACTGGCAAGGAGGAGAAGACTGGTAATCAGAGTGTCCTTGGCTGTAGCCACACATAGCTACAGATTGAAAACTAGAGACATAGAAAAAGCACAAACAGTCAGATGATCACACCCACACCCACACGAGCCTATATAATAAATTCTTAGGTAGGGCAGGAGGGTGTGGAGCCAGTGTCCTGCACTGGTGGGGAAATTCTAGTACAGTACAGTGAACAGGAGAACGAGGAGGCACCCAGTAGAAGGTAGGGACCCACCAGGCTGCTAAAGGGAGGAAATAAGAAAAATACATGGGTTAAATTGCTGCAAGAGTGCAGGTGGCTTAGTGAGTAGGAGGGTTAAGATTGTGGGACAGCCAGACAGCGGGTGGGGATCGCCATCAGCAACAATTTAAACTAGCTGGGGCAGTGGCACCAGAGAAAAGAGAAGGAAACAAAGGGATGTAAATGGGGAGTGAATAAGGAAGAAGTAGTAGTTTTAGCAAGACACCTCACAGCAGGAGAGAAATTTCAGCTGGAGGTGGAGAGGCCAGGAGAAAGGGAGCAGCAAAGAGGTAAAGTTGTAGGGCAGAGCCAAGAGCGGCTAGCACAGGACAGTTTCACAGAAAGAGCTGTATCACTTTAACCTGCTCTAAACAGGGAGTTTATCTTTTTCTTCTTCACAAAAGAGCTGTATCACTATAAACCCTAGGCTAACACTCTGAATTTTTGCATTTGAGCTACACTCAGAGTACAGATTTTTCTTAGATAAGGCTAACAGGCTAGCAATTATAAATAAACATCAAATTTGGTACAGTTTTGAACAGTAAGAAAAGGCTGTAATTAAATCTATATTCTTATTTTAAGTTCTGAAAGCAGACCAGAATGTCCGTATAAAACACATTTTGGGCAGGATGTGAGAATGACATCTATACTGTTCATAAGGAGTGTAAAAACTGGCAACGTTGAAAATCTAGAGTGAAAATTAAACATTGTCGAAGTTATGGCGTTCATTGAAACTAAATACACGCGCTCATAACATAGTCATTTGGGAATTTTTCCACCAAACTTGCAAGATAGGCTTTTTGGGACCCCACCCATGAACAGTGGCATTGTAGCTGATTACTTGGTCCCAAAAGGTGATTCCATACAATGACCGTGAAATGACCTTCGGGACCAAGTAACGAGATCACAGTGCATGTGTTCATGCGGTGGGGTCCTAGACACCCATGTTGAAAATTTTGAGGCAAAATTTGAAAAATGACTGCGATATCCACCTAAGTCAAATCCTGACCCGAGCCATTTATGCCATTATACACCTTATCGGCATTTCTTTAGTTCAGTGGTCGGCTTTGAAGAGTGCAGACGTGTTTTCACTCCACCAAAGATCATGGCGCTGACCTCCAGAGGTAAGTATGGGGTGAGGGGTGTGTGGGATGGGTGTGCAGAGGGTGGTGCGGTTGGGGAGGGTAACCAACAGCAAGGACCATTTTCTTTGTTTCAGGTAATAAAAAGAATACTGCGGATAGTTTTCTTTTTACAGGTGTAAGAAAATGTTGAGCACACTGGGTGGACTCTAGTGTGCCCCATGACTTGGGGGAGGGTGATGTTGGCTACATGGGGTGGGCCCCAGTGTGGTACACAATGGGGGGGGGCGGGCAGGAACATGTCGATGGTGATCAGCTTCCAAACACAGGGAGGCACACTGGGGCAGGCTGCCAGTGTGCAACACAATCTTGGGGGTCAACATGCCAACAGGGGACTGGGCAAACCTGAAGTAGTTGACTTTCTGGGGATTGTGTGTGGCAGATGGTGGTGGCAGCAGCAGCCGTGTTTATTTAAAGGGGAACAGTCATCATTCTGGGCTTCATGATTCTTATTAGTTGGTATAAAAGCAAATCGTAGATTGTTTGTTGTCCAAATGTGCTGATCCATTAAAAAATCACGTTATTATAATCCATCAGGTCCCTGCTCCATTTTCAGGTCTTGATTGATGGCTCTGACAGGAAGTAACGGCAGCGACGGACTTTAGTCTTGTAGTCTCTCTGTACTTTATTTGAAACTGGCTGTTAACATGCTCTGTCATTATTAAACCATTTGGATTGTTAGTAGCTATTTCTCTGCACAGAATTTGCAGAGCTCTGAAACGTGAAGTGGGGGTGGGGGATCGACATAAACTAACACTGAACCCTTGTGTGATCCACTATAAAGTGAAGCTATGGAGCATGAGTGAAAGTGAAACTGTGCATCCTGCTCAAGCAGCTCAGACCACATTCCCTTCCTCCTTTGCACTTTCACACCCTCATCTCCTGGTGGATCCATATTCCTCCCCCACACCCACAAACAAATAAAACTATTACAAGAGGCTGCAAAGCATGGTAGCACAGCAGCTAAGCAAGAAACAAAAACGATAAATAAAAGCAATAAATAAAAATTTCATGTAATAAAACTACTTATTGGTGCACAGTAAAACACAGTGTGCCCTGTGCAGCTGCTCCATCTGTTCAATGGTTCATCCAGTCATAAGCAAAGGTACTGTGGGCGGATATTCAGAAAAGGTTGCGCCCAGGCGCAATATTCAAAGGGGATTGAGCTGGCACAAATCCTGATGCGCCAGAGCGCATCAGTAATATGCAGTGCAGTGCAGGGGGGCGTGCAATGCATTCTCCACAAATCCCAATATTTAGCCCGGGATGTGCTGAGCCCATGCATGCACAACCCTACCTGCGCCTGCACACAGGTGAGCCAAAAAAAGGAGCAACAGCTGGCCACCCACAGGTGAGCTGCCATATTGCAGGGCACAACACAGCAGCTGCAACCTGTTGGTGGCCACCCGAGCTCAGTGGCACCTTGTGGTGGCACCCCCATGCCCGATCATGGGCATATGTAGAAATATCAATAGTCCTATATCCCTGGTGGTCCAGCGGACCACTTGCAGCCCGATCAAGGGCATATGTTGTACAAGTAAAAGTCCTATATCCCTGGTGGTCCAGTGGACTGCTTGCAGTCTGATCATGGGCGTCAGTAATAAATGATTACACACCATTCAACACTGGTGGTCCAGCAGTACCCCTCCCCACCTGCCCACTGGAGCCTCACCGCCTTGCTCCCCACGGTCAGTGGCGGGAAGCAGTTCCCCACCCGCCACACCTGCCACCCACTGACTGACTCCAGATGGTAGGGCTGTCACGCCCATTGGTCCACAGCATGAGCCAATGGGCATGCAGTACGACAGACATAAGTTCAGATATGTGAATGGATCCATTCACATATCTGGACTGTGTAGTATGGTACGGGCTGCATGCCCATTGGCTCATGCTGTGGACCAATAGGTGGCCAGCCCACCGCATGGAGTCAGTCGGGCAGGCAGCGGGGTGGCAAGCAGGTGGGGAGCTGCCGCCCATGGCTGACCTGGGGAGGGGCGGTGACCCAGTGGGTGGTGGGAGGGGGTACCGCTGACTACCAGGGTTGGATTGGTGTGTAATTATTTATTACTGATGCCCGCGATCGGGCTGCAGTCATCCATTGGACCACCAGGGATATAAGACTATATATTGTACTACATATGCCCGCTGATCGAAGCTGTGAGCGTCCACTGACCACCAGGGATATAGAACTATTTATTTTACTACTATGCCCGCGATCGGCTGCGAGCGGTCCACTGGACCACCAGGATAGAGTTAACTGATTATTAATACACTTATGCCCGTGATTAGGGTGCAAGTGGTCCACTGGACCACCAGGGATATTGGACGTGTTCTTACATATACACATGCCTGCAATCAGGCATTGGGGCACTTTGCCACGATGTGCAGGGGACATCGGTCCTTGACGGCTGCAGCCTGGCAGAGCGCCAGGCGCAAGTCACCAGGGATCGGCGCACCTGCATGCAAATGAAGAGACAACATGCAAATGGCCCCATTTGTACCTTGCATACATTATGGCCCCATTTGCATGTGCACTTTTGAATCTCGCGGTGGTTACACCATCACAACGGCACTTGTGCTGGCATCCCCTGCTCCACTTTGGGCCATTTGCACTGGTGCAGTGCCACTGCACCATGAGCACTGCCGGTGACCAAGGTGCGATTCAATGATGCTGTGCCATGGCGCAGCTCCATCGAATATCAGACTCGTCCACGCCCCTGCACATCCAGTTAAGCGGCGCCCAGGTTTGCGCCACAGCCTTTGCGCAGTCTGAATATCCCGCCTATATGTAAAACAAAAACTGTAGTCAAACTGCAGGAGACAAGGTCTTGTGAAGTGCTGACTGAGTCCATTACTGTGTTGGGATATGGAACTGTGATCTCACAGCCAATACTTTAATCATGGGTTCTATGACAGCCAGTTACTTACTTCAGATACAGTAGCATCACAACAGATACAAAACCAGAACTCCTACTTGTGTGCCTGTCTAATTGTCAGCTGTGATGTCAGTCAACCAACATTTAGCACCATATAGATTTGGTGACACACACTATGATTAGATAGTTGGTGCAAAACAAGTAATAATTGCTTGTCTGTAGCTGCAGGGCATAGTGCACGCTTGCAGGAGCACTTTATCCATGTTCAGTAAAAGGGTGAGTATATGAAAATTATAGGACAATCAGTTTCATTAGCAAGAAACAATTCCTGTAAGCATGTGCCATGGACTGCATGTAGCTACAAATGTGTATTTCTGTGATTGTTGAAAACATTGATTAGTGCTGTATAACACCATATCCGGATGTTACCATGAGTATTTGTTTCTAACATCTAAGCTGACAATTACAGGGATTATTACAGGTCATCTTTAGGGTTTATCACATCAGTAGTACCACTTTATATCAACACAATAACTGGCTGAAACACAACGAAAAGCATAGCATGAGGCAGGTGAACTGATCAGCAATAGACAGTGAGTCATCGAGACACCCTCAGCAATTCAACTGGCCTCTTAATGCAGCTCAACCAGCGAATATCTACACACATATGTAACACCTATGCTCACATGTGGTGTTCATTGTCAGTAACTGTCCTGCACAATCAAAAAGTGCCAGAATACATTCCAATATGAGTCTGCTGAGCACCTCCCTAGAGAACTATAGGATAGGACATAGCATCAGTCACACAAGTCCCTGCACATTAATGCACCCCACACAGTTGTGCTTGCTGCTCTGTGTTCAAGTGGCGTTGGCATGTAGAGCATGGACACAAAGTAGCATCACAACCGATACTAGGCAACTGATGAGCGAACACAAGAGAGAGAGAGAGAGACTGGATTGAGCACTTTACAGATGCTAGTAAAAGGAACACAGAAACAAAGGTAAAGATGTGTGTGTCTCATAAAAATACAAGTCTTGAGAGGGGGGTGAATTGACAGAAAGTAATATGGAACCCATGGGAGCAGCACTACAAAGTAAAACTATGGGACCTGGATGCAAGTGGACAGGTGCATAGTGTTCAAGAACCTGACACTGCATTACCCTTCCTGTGCACTTTCAGTTACTCCTCTTCAGTTGGCAAGGTCATGTTTAGGGCCACCCCTATTTATAGCTGTGGGGCATGGAACCGTCTAGCTGGCTCCATGCACAGACACAGTTCAAAGGGGTAGCTTTTTCAGAGTTATTCCATGTGGCAATCCACCAACAACAATACTGCTTTCGATGTTTTATATGTTATAACAACTGGAGAACATCATTGCAGTGGAGTGCCAGAAGCCCGAGCTCCCCTGACATTACGGCGAGCCATGCTTTATGGCACGGAGAAACCAGGCACTAAAACTGCTAAATCCCGACATGAAATGCATGATACTATAGCTTGGGACATAAGGAATAGAGAGGAGAGAGCCAAAATGATGACACTTTGTTGACAATTTTTTATTCACTGCATTAACAGAGTGACAGATGTACGTTGGTTTACATGTGACTGCAGGATATCTCCCTTGTGTTGCAGTGAGTCCGTTGGTGATGGCACAGATGCAAAATATACAGTAATAGCCCATGTATAAATGCTGATTTTTAACTGAGGTCTTGAGTAATGAAGGGTCAGGCAGGGATGCAGCCGTTGTAATTGTAATTGGGACCAGGAGACTAATACACAGATTGGTAACAGTTCCCTTGCTTCAGGAAATGCTTGTTGGGAGGCATGTCATCGGTGCTGCTGCATGATGAGCTTGTCTCTGATTGCAGTGGCACTTTCTTTACAAGTTTTGTCCACGTTGCATAATGCTGGTGTCAGGGCTAGCATGTTAACTTATTGGAGAATGAGGGATGCACCTACTAAAGAGTGCCCTGCATTCACCAACACTGACACACCTCTGAAATGTGCTACTACGACAAGATGTTGGCTTGCGATGCGCAGAAAAAGCCAACATAAAAATGGCAGAGTTACATTTGGTCATTCAAAATTTTCTATACACGCATGTAACTTTGGTCATTTTCAATATTTTCACTTCAAATTTTCAGTATAGCCATTTTATCACACCACCTCATGAACAGTACAGCTGTCATGTTTCACATCCTGCCCATAATGTGTTTTCACACCTGTGGTGTGGAATGCCATTTCCCATGAATTTGAAAATTTTCACCTACAGGGTTCTTGAAGTGGGGTGGTAAGAAGACTATGTTCAACATTCAGGGTCAAAATATGAAAATGACAGTTATGGCCATTCGTTACAATTTCAGTACACATGCTCGTAATCAGAAATCTTAAATATTTGCACCCCACTTTTTTTATTTATATCCTGCTCCAGGACCACTCTATCTGGAGAGCCCCAGCCCGTTCCCCGATGTCCGCAGCTGACCAGCTACCCTAGCTTACCCCCACAGGGGTCAGCAGGGTGGCCCACCCCTACCAGGACTGGGCCCCCACCAAGACCAGATCCAGTACAGGGGTCGGCTCAGTGGCTGTTCGGGGTGGGACCTGCAAGTTTCCTCCATCATCTGCCATGAGCTTTTTCCTCCTGGTCTCTCCACTTCAGGGTGGAGCGTGCAAGGACTCCAGCAACAGTGCTGTGCATGCCCCATGTGCATACCCCATCAGGCATCTGCCCTGCCTCTGACCCAATGCCTGCAGTATTGGTGTGCCATCCCCAGCCACTGCTATGGGCCAGGCATGCACCGACAACTAGTTCCTCTCTCCCCAAAGAAGGGAAGTTGCCCCTGGAATGCTTGATCCTTCTCCTCCCTGCCAACCCCTGGTGGCCTGTGCTCACTTCCAAACATGGGTCACCAGCGTGGAGCGAGGTGTGGTGTCCAGTATCTCAACCCTCAGTGCTACTAGCTGGGCCAGCAATGCACCCCACATTATTAATATAGCCTTCTTATTAACTGAGCTTTGTAGTCAAATGCTGTCCAAAATATGACAGCTTGTCAAAACATACTTCAGGCAGGCTTTTCCTCCCACCACAAATTCAACTATCACAATGCACCCCTACCACATAAACCATGCAAGGAAACATTCAGCATTGACAAATGTTTCAATTCAACAGCATACTGCAACTTGATTACTGAAAATGCTGCAGAATATACAGCAACAGTACCACTCTAGTTGTTAAAGTAAAAGCACGCATACCGAAGCAATAATAACTGGCATTGCTGAACTGCTTGAATACAATTACAGTCATTGTCTCTTAGGAACATTGCTCAGCCAGACTCACTCATACTCACCTCAGTAGTTGTGTTGGCCACATGAGAGCTCTAAAAGGGTCCTCCACGTTCTGATTCACACTGCTGACAAGATTTGTATAACATTTGTATTACCCATATTTATGGATAAACTAAAGTCTCTGCCTGCCAGCTGGCTGCTAGTTTGATGAAGTGGTCAAGGGGACCCAGGAGATGGTTGGGGTCAGCAGTCAGGTTGTGGTGTTTCACCAGTTGCTGCTGCCCTCTGTCGAGCCAGGTTGAGTGCTTTGTCCTTCTCCTTCTCTCTCTCTCTCAGAGTGCAGAGTTAGGTTTCAAAACAGACTGGCACTCTGGAAGTGTCATCAGGTGCTGTGGATGGCTGAGGCTGGGGGTCTCCCTTTACTGGGGTGTGGTGTGGAGATAGACTGATAGTAAGCTGCCATTTACCTGTGCTTCTGCTGCTTATGGGATTATTTTAAAGACAGTGGTTGCTGAATGAATACACCCAAATGTATGTTGGCACACTTCCATGATGTAAGACACCCACTGGAGTCTGAAAACAGGAAGCAAGTGCAAGAAGTTATTTAGGAGAATGCCAATTACACTGGCATTCTCAAATCAGGAAATGAACCAGGCAAGTAGGGACATCAAGATAAGGGGTCAAAGTTTGTGTAATCCTTAAAAAATAGGGACATGCATGGTAAGATAGATCAATGGTACAAAACAGTGTGAATATTCTAAAAATTTCAGAGACTTTAAGCTTCAAAACTTGGCTTACTCCAAATGCAAAACAAACGACTCATAAAATGGCATGAACAGTGATATAATCCTTAGGTATAAGTAAGATGCTCAAATATTGGATAAAGAGAAGAAACGAACAATTGATGGCATATTGTAAAACCTGTACAATTAGAATGACAGGATGTACAGTGGGCAGACCTGTACAATTGGAAGCTAACAGAAGTACTGCAAGCAGATAAATGGAGTTGCACTAAACAATTGATAGCTAACAATGCATCAACACATGTAAATCGAACTAGCATTAAATTACAGTTGGTAGCAAAGAAGATGTACAATGAGCAGACCTACAATTGGTAGCTAATGGATGTATACAGGCAGACACAAGTAGCTGACCTATACAATTGATACTAATAAGGCATCAACACATGAAAAACAAACTTGTGTTAAACCCCAGTTGTCTTTTGTCTGTGTATAATACAGTGAGAAACAGGAGATTGCTAAGGAAGGCAGAGTGCCTAGGAGGTTGCTAAGGTGATGATGTACATAAATGCCAATTATCAAGAGCAACTAAGGACATATGGTGGTCGGTAGGGTCGTGAGGAAGGTTAGTGATTACACTGGCAGTTACAAGAGGATAAGATGTAGGCTGTAGGGCCACTTTAAATGGACCTAATTTGGTGATGGTTGTGATGGCAGGAGGGAGGGAGGAGGACATTGTACCAAGAGGGGCTCTAATAGGGAAGGATTGCTGGGCTAGGGTGGTCCTGACCCTGGGGACCTTCCATATTTTTTAGTAGCTGCATGTAGACATGAGGTGGGTTAACCCAGGTGGATTTTCTTGGTGAGGAGACAGGTCTGGTAAGCAGCCTCTCTTCCAGTGAGAGAACATTGGTGAGTGTGTAGAGGGGCAGGTGCATTCTGTCGATCTGCACTGGAGAGGAGCTGCAGGCCTGTATTGATAACTAATTGGATTTAGTGCAGCACAGTTTGGTTGACAGGCATAGATTGTGAGGCTTTAGTTGACCAGGGATAAGACTGAGAAAGTGACAGTCAGGTGAAGTGCTTCTGGGTCAGGCAGTCTCTATGTCTATATAAAAGTCCCACACGGGCATTGGTAGCCATGGTGAGAATTTTGATGTGCTCATGGAATGAGAGGGTGGTGTCAAAAGTAATGCCCAGATATTTATATGTCTGTACCTGTTCCAGAGAGAAGTGAGCTGGAATGGATTGTCAGGGATAATCCTTTGCTCTTGATGGTCGGTGGGCAAAAGCATCACCTTAGTTTTTAATATTGATAACTAGTCTGTGGTCAGCAAACCAGTTTTCTACCTGAAGGAATGAGCCTTGCAGGGTGTGCTGGAGTGAGGAGGATCGAGATGTAAAGAGTAAAGAACTTCATTGTCCATGTATAGAAGGAGATTCCCTCAGCAGGCTTTAGGCAGGGCATTAAGGTATACGCTAAAAGCAGGGGACCCAGGATGGATCCCTTGGGAACTCCAGAGTGTACTGGAAGCATGCTAGATAGAGTATTATTGATTTTAACACACTGAGTTCTGGAGGAAAGGTAGCAGGAGAACCAGGAGAGGGACCTTGGGAGCTCGATTTGCTGTAGTGTGTTAAGGAGGAGAGGATGGAGACCATGTCAAAGGCCTTGGAGAGGCCTATGAACACAGCCCTTGCAGGGTGACATTTGTCAAGCGTGGAGTGCAGAGAGTTGGAGGATTCCATTAGGTGGTCATGGTGCTATGTCCAGTTCTGAAGCCATGCTGCTCCCTGCATAAGAGGTTGTGGTAAAGGAGGTAGTTGGTGAGCTGATCGGACATGATTTTTCAAGAGCTTTGGAGAGGAGGAAGAATTGAGATGGGCCAGTAGTCATTTGGGGAGGAACTGTCGCCGCTTTTAGAATTGGAGTTATAGTAGCCATTTTCCATGGGGTCGGGAACTGGCGTCAGCACAGGGACAGATTTAGTAGATCAGTGAGAGGAAAGAGGACCGAGTCAAGCACAAGGTACAGGATACGCATGCTCAACGTGTCTTTGCAATAGTTGGAGCCCTGGAGAGCTTTAGACATTGCTAGACAGGCTTTGGCTTCATCTGGGGCAATGGTTCCGAGGTAGAAGGGAGGTTGGAGGATTGGAGGAGGTGGGCTGAATAGGGTCAAAGAAGTTGCTAGGGAGGACTGAGCTGAGGTTGGAGAAGGTGGAGTTGAGGCAGTTAGCAATGCTACTCGGATCTGCGGTGATAGTACCGTTAATGCCAAGTTGAGATGGGGGGGGATTTACCATTAAGGTCCTTAATATTATCCCAAAATTTTCTTGCACTGCCCCAGGAGGTGGCCAGGGTGGTTCTGTAGTGATCAGCCTTGGCCTTGTGGACTAGTCCAGGTGCATTTGTTGTGGGTGCATTTATTGCTTGGTTGATGACAAACCAAGTAGGAAGAGAGCTAGAGGTAATCATATCAGATGGCCTAAAGGTGGCCAGGCAGTGCAAAAGGCAGTGCAAAAGGCAGTCAGGAGGGATAATAGGATGAGGAGCATAGAAAGGGTATCACCAGGAGAAAGAGGGAGATGGTATTGCCCCTGTAGATCGCTGGTAAGACCCCACCTTGAGTGCCATTTTCAGTTCCAAGACTATGGGCTCGATTCACAAAACTCCAATTCTGACACAAGGTGTCTGTTTCAAAGAATTGATGCAAGAGGTGTCTTGCCTCAAAACTTGTGGTGTTTCTGATTAAGGAAGGCTGGTTCCTGCAACCAGGGACCCTCCTGCATCAAGCTTACTGTGCACCAGGCATGCACCTAGGTCAGGGTGCACCAGGGTGCTAGGGGATTGTGGCAGAAACTGGCTGCCACATCCCCTTAAATGGGATTCTGACAGTTGCTGAGACCCACTTGGACTTAGACCACCAAACAGGTGGTCGAATGGCCCTGTACCACCTCTACAGACAGTGCGGGATGGGAGTTGGGGCTGGCCACTACACAGAAAAGTGGGCAACTGAACAATCAGCACTGTGGAGGACCACAGCCATGCAACTTGGTGCAAACTATACAGAATGGTGACACCCACACCCCTGATGTGTACCCTATTTGCCTACTGGACCTGCAGCAGGCATGCCTATTGGCAGCCCTATGCAGGTCCTGGCATGCCCCACCCCACCCCCACCGCCTTCTCTAGGCACTGTGGCCAGTTTAAGCTCCTTGGGACTTTTACATGTCCCTGTGCTGTGTGGCAGGGTTGGTGATCCATTCCACCCCACCGCACTCTGCCAAACTCCTCCTGTGTGCCTACGTGTGGTATATGGGAGTGACTGCCACAGTCAGCAGGTGTTTGGCACTGGGACCCCTCCAGTACTTGAATCGGGCACAGGGTCCCATGCAGTGAGGAACAGTGCACCTGCCATTGGTGCCGCTTGCACTGATCTTTGAGAATCAAGCTCCACATCTCCGAAGGACATAGAGGGAGGCTGCCATAGGATGGCAACTAAAATGGTGCTGGGTTTGCATTAAAAGCCTTTCAAGAGAGACTAAAGGACCTCAAACATGTACACCTTTGAAGAGAGGAGGAGAGGGAAGATATGAAGAAACCTTTAAATACCTCATGGGATAAATAAGGTATAGGAGGAGTATTTTTCAGGGGACGTGGTGTGAAGCTCAAAGGGGTAGTTTCAGTAGAGATGTGAGAGTACTTCTTCACAGAAAGAATGGTGGACTCCTGGAACAGCCTTCCAGCGGAGGCGGTGAGGAGAAAACAGTCTGGGTTTCAGGAGGTACAGGATAAGCACAAAGGGAATCCCAGGTGGAAGACAAGGTTTGCTGGCAAAGGCACTAGCTTCATCTGAGCTCTTTTCTTCTAGGTTTGCTTGTAAGGACAAAGCAAGGAACATCATCAAAACAAAGAAAAAGATTAAGGCTTCTTTTAGCTAGGCAGATTTACTGTGTGTTATTATTCTCTTTTGTACTCTCAGGGTTTGCTACTGGTTGTTGTTAACATTTTACTGCTTTACTGTTCTCTGATTCAAATTGCTGCTGCAGGGTATACTTTCGCTTCATTATTACAGCGTGTCTTACAGGGTTGTTACTGTTTTATGCTTACAGATTACTGCTGTAATCTCTCTGATTCAGTTTTTGCAAGGTATATCTTTTGTTACTGCTTTATTTTTCTCTGTAGCAAAGTGTTTTACAGGGTATATCTTCTGTGAAATTATTACAGGTGGGGCTTTATAGAGTTTACAGTGTTATCTATTATTAGGCTAAGCTTTCAGGGCTACTGTATTTTTTGTTGGCTGATTGTTTCTGCCTTTACCTCCTTGTTTCTTTTGTCAGTGGTTCTTCTTTTCAATAGGGAAGGGCCCAGCCACCCACCCCATCCCCAACCACCCATGCTACACTGCTTTTATAGGGTAACACAGTCGTGACATTTCCTGTAGCAAAGCAGGAAGGGAGGATCAGAGGCATCCACATAGTGACCCCACTTATGGGGCAGACGTAATTTAACTTGTTGTAACAAGTTATACAAAACAAAACAAACAAAACAAAAAATCAAACTTTGCTATCATTTTCCTCATTCTAATTACTTGGACCAGGTTATAAACCCAGCAACTCCTCTGGAATGGATATTATTAACTGCAGGTACTGTGTGACACTTTTCAAATGGGCAGTTATACAGGATTTAGGATGCTGTCCTACATGCTAGACCATTGGAGAGCTAAGGGCTCAGCTCCAGGTAGCATGGGCAGAGACTGCATGCCTTAAATTGCATATTCAGGAGGAAATATTTTATAAGAACAGCTCACAATTTCCCAACATCCAACTGAAGCACCTCAACTGCAGAGGGTAGTTGGTTTGGGAGATTTGATAGTGGTTAGGAGAGCACATCGGGTGCCCCATCACTCAATGCTCTCCAATGTATCGCCTCCACAAACCATATAAAACTACAAACAGGTATCTGCCTCTATCTCCAAAATCAAACAAAGGGGCAGAGGACACTGCAGCACAGGAGCTAGCACAACAAAACTCACCCAAAACAGGGACCTAAACAAAAAAGCAAAAGAAAATCCAAAACACTTCTAATCATAGGAGACTCCATGATTTGGGAGCTGATACCTACTTCCAGCTGGGGTAATGGTCAGATATCTCCCAGGTACATCAACATGGAGAGACACTGACCGCATTGCAAAATTGTGTGGGAAGTAGGAGAAAACATTGATGTCCTGGTACACATATGGACTAACGATCTCGCTAGCCAGGTAGTTGTGGAGACCAAGGAACACCTGACCAGGCTGGGAGGCAAACTGTCATTCATTTCATCCAGTATCTCCTTCTCTGAGATCCTGCCAGTCTGGGAGAGGGGAGCAGATGGACGGAAGGTCAGAGAAGTGGAGATAGGGTAGCTAAACATGGGCTCAAGGGCTAGTGCCAGGAAAAAGGACACAAATTTGTAGGTAACTGGCAACAGTTTTGGGAGGCGAAAGTGCTTTAAATTTGATGGACTGCATCTAACTAAGGAGGGAGTCAGTGCATTGGAGCAGAAGTTTGAGGTCTTTGCAGAATATATAAACAGAAACAGAATATATAACTGCATTGGCATAGGAGGAGAGGAGGGGTGAGGGAACTCTGGGGTGATTTGGGTCACCTTGATAAGAAGGGGGCAAGAGAGTAAAAATGGGAGTGGTATAGATCACCAATGCTGGCGGAGGAGCTGGAGGAGATTCTGGTGGCATGTGGGAGACACTACAGTTTGGGCAGGGGAGGGTGGTGGTGTTGGAGGACTTAAACATGCCAGGAAAGGACTGGGAGACTATGACATCCTCGATGGCCAGGGAACAGAAGTTGTTGGATGTCTTTCAAGATGCATTCCTAACTCAGGGGTGGGGGAACTGACCAGGAGGGCAGATGCTGGATGTGGTCCTGGCAGACAGTGACCAGATTGGGGCCTGGAGGTAAGGGACCTGTTGCGGGAGCAGCCATGCCAGAGTCTGGTTCTGCCTGGATCTAGGAGGGTAGAAGGCTGCACAAAGACGGAGGTAACTGACTTCAGGGGGTGGATTTCAAGGAAATGGGAAGTATCCTTAGAAGCATTTGGATGGGATTGGGCCAGACATGGACACTGACAGTAGGTGGGAAATCATCAGGAGAGGGGTGCAGGATGCTACCAGCACCTGTACAAGAGTAAGACGAAAATGCAGTACAGCCCATAAACCCTGCTGGTGGACCAGGGAGGTTCAGGAGGTGGTTCGGAAAGGAGGCAGCTTATAGGCATTTCAAGTGCTCAAGGAGTGAAGGAATCGAGGGCATGATCTGATGGCCAGAAGGGCTACTAGGGTGGTGATGGTGGCTAAGGCAAGGAAAAAGCGGAACCTGGCCAGGGAAATTAGGAGAGGAACAAGGGTTCTTTAGATACATTGGGGAAAAACAGAGGGTGAAGGGCAGTTTAGCAGGATTAAAACAGGGAAGGAATGGGCACAAGACCCGGGGAGTAGGCTGAGTACTAAATGAGTACTTCACCTTAGTTTTCACAAAGGAAAATGGGGCTGCATTATACATGGGAGGAGATGGTGAAACTGAGGAGGGGGGACCCTACCGATCAGCGGGTCTGGGGAGAGGAGGTCATCACTGCGGGGAAGGCAAGCAGGGGACAAGGTAGCAGAGGTGGAAATCACAGCAGAGAGAGTGAGGGAAGCCCTCAGGTCCCTTAAGACAGAGAAAGCACCTGGGACGGATAAATTACATCCCAGAGTGCTGAAGGAACTGGCAGATGTCCTGGCAAAATCCCTGGTGGAGCATTTCAGCATCTCTCTGAGGACAGGGTGGGTGCCCCAGGACTGGGAGGTGGTGTATATAGTGCCTATCCACAAGTGGGGATCAGGGAGGCAGCAGGAACTACAGGCCCATCAGCCTGACATCGGTGGAAGGCAAGGTGATGGAGGAAATTGTTAAGAAGAGGCTAGGGGACCTGGAAAGTCAGGGTGCCTGGATGATAGGCAGCATGGATTCATCCCAGGAAATTGTGTCAGACAAACCTTGTGGAGTTCTATGACTGGGTAACAAGTGCCTTGGACCTGGGTAGACTGCTGAGCATTCTCTTCTTGACTTCAGCAAGGTGTTTGACTCTGTTCATCATGGAGCCTGTTGGATAAGCTGGGAGAAATGGGGTGGGAACCAGATGATCAGATGGATAGAAATTGGCTCCAGGACTGGACCCAGAGGGTCGGGTTGGTGGGATAGTCTCATCCCCAAGAGCGTCATTAGTGGAGTCCCTCAGGGATCGGGTCCTTGGGCCCCTCCTGTTCAACACCTTCATCTCTGACATAAGGAAGGGTATCACAAGTGAGATGAGTCTCTTTGCAGATGACTCAATACTGGGAGCAGTGGGGATGGGAGGGGGAAGGTGGCCCTACAGGGGACCTGGAGGCTCTGGAAAGGTGATCTAGAAAGTGAAAGCTGAGGTTCAATGCAGGGAAATGCAGGTACTGCACCTGGGAGCCAGAAACCCAGGCCAAGTGTACACCTTGGGGAATGCTACAAGTCTCAATGGCTGAGAGGAGCCAGGGGGTGGAGGTGGATGTCAAGATGAACAACTCGGAGACTTGTAGGAGGGCAACAGCCAAGGCCAACAGGATGCTGGGATGCATCGCTAGGGGATCACCTCAGAAGGAGGGAAGTGATGCTCCTCTGTATAACTGCTTGGTGACGCTGCACCTCAAGTACTGCATGCAGTTTTGGAGGCCACACCTAAAGAGGGACATCGAACTTCTGGAGAGGTCCGGAGGAGGCAACCAAAATGATCTGGGGCTTGGGGACAGGACCTATGGAGAGAGCTCAAAGAGCTAAATATGTACACATTGGAAGAGAGGAGGACCGGGGGACATGATAGAGGTCTTCAGGTACATGAAGGGGTAAATAGGGAGGAGCAGTCAGGTGCTCTGAAGGAAGGAGGGGCAACTAGAGGGCATGGGTGGAAGCTGGAGGGGATTCAGGAGAAAGGAGGAGGTGCTACTTCACTGAGAGGGTGGTGGAGCCATGGAATCGCTGCCCAGGGCTGGTGGAGGCAGAGATGGTGGAGGGGTTCAAGAGGGGTGGGCTGGTACGGGGAAGGATTCTGGAAGCAAGTCCTGTGCAGTGAGAATATCCAGGACTGGGAAGGGAAAAGCCAGAGAGGGCGAGGGGCAGCAAGTCAGCTCTCAGGGTAAGGGCTGACCAAACAAGCAGACACGAAGACTGTTAGGCCTATTCTGCTGGCATTTAAGTATGTTAGTATGTTATGTTAGTATGTTAGCAAATGGGGAGAGGGGTGCAGCACCCAATACATCGATCGGGAAGAACACCTCTTCCTCCTCAGCTAGTGATCAAACAGGAGTTCAACATGTTTGTAGTTTATTTGCATCACCAGGTAAGGAAAAGGTCTGGTTCCCCATATGACATGCAGGGAAATGCAGGACCTCACCCAACAACTAACACACGAAATCTGGCCAATGGAAAATCACGAGTACAAATGCCCGCAGTCTGGAAAACAAGATCCCAGACATGCAGGCAATATTGACAGAGACTAAACTGGACATAGTAGCCATTAGCGAGACATGGTTCACCAGTAATCACACTTGGGAGACTTCAGTACCCAGCTATGTACTGTTCAGAAGAGACCAAGGTGCAAAAACGGGGGGGGGAGTGTCCCTTTATGTCAATGAAATATTAAAATACAGAAATTCAGAATACACATAAGGAGCCAGAAGAACTGGGGTCTCCCATGAAACAGGAAATGGGATAGCCATAGAACTGAGGTTGCCTACAGGCCTCCAGACCAGGGAAGGACATAGACACATTACTGTTACAAGATATACAAAACATGACAGCTAAAGGGAGGTTCTGATAATGGGAGACTTCAACATGCCAGATACAGATTGGTCAATACCAGCAGGAACATCCACCAGAACTAGACACATAGTGGATTTCCTGCAGGAGGAGGGTCTCAAACAACTAGTAGAACATCCCACAAGAGACAGGGTTATCCTAGATCTAGTACTGACTAATGGGCAGAGTGATCATAGATCTCCAGGTAGAAGGTCACCTGGGGCCAGTGACCACTCACATGGTGTGGTTCAATTTGGCCACTAGAACAAATCATCCCATTCCAAGGCAAAAATATGGGCTTCAGAGGAGCTGACTTGATAAGATGGTCAACAGAGTTAAGCTAGCCCTGGCAAGATGAAATACAGGTGAGGGGTACAGGCAAAGTGGGTAAGCATTAAGGATGCAATACTTGAAGCAACATCCCATTGTGTTAGAGAGAAAAGCAAGAGCAAAAGAAGGAGGAAACCACTTTGGTTCTCAAAAACAGTAGCAGAAAATGTCAGAGCCAAAGGCGGCCTTCAGGAAATATAAAGGAGCGCAGCAGGGCGAGGCCAGGAGGCATACCAAACTTTCCTAAGGAAGCAGGGAAGGCAGTAAGGCAGGCAAAGGCCCAAACCAAGAAACACTAGCATGAACAATAAAGAAGGGGACATGACTTTCTATAGATACATTAGTGAAAGGAGAAAGTCCTGAGGGATATTGCTAAGATCTAAGGATACGGGGAGTGTGTGGAGGAGGACCAAGGAAAAGCATCTATCCTAAATAGATACTTCTGCTCAGTATTTACGGAAGAGAAGGTAGGGCAGGTCCCACAGCTCAGCACCATGGACACATGGGGGAGAGAGAGTGTGCACTGTCCCTTCACAAAGAAAGGGTCCAACAAGAGCTCACTAAGCCAGTGTGGACAAGGCAATGGGACCTGATGACATACATCACAAGTACTAAAGGAGCTAAGGGTGGAACTAGAAGAGCCATTATCTGAACTGTCTAGTGAGTCTGAGCACAGGAGAGGTCCTAGAAGAGGAGAAGGGATCATGTGCTCTCGCCCACAAGAGTGGTAGCTGGGAGGAGGCAGGGAACTACAGAGCAGTCAGTCTTACTCCAGTAGTGGGCAAGATTATGGAGGCACTCTTAGGGACAGGATAGTGCAACACCTGGAATCCATAGGAGCACAGGATCCAAGACAACATGGGTTTACAACAGGAAGGTCCTATCAAACTAATTCATAGATTTCTTTGACTGGGTAACCAGAGTGGTGGACCAAGGGGTGCAGTTGATGTTGCCTACCTTGACTTCAGCAAAGCTTTGGTACTGTTCCACATAGAAGATTGATTAATAAGCTGGGTAGGCTCAGGATGGGTCAGACATTGGTCAACTGGGTGGCAAACTGGTTGATGGGCAGAAAACAGAGAGTGGTGGCAAATGATATACAGTCAGAAAAGATGCAAGTCACAAGTGGGTACCTCAGAGATCAGCCTGGGTCCAGTCATCTTCAATATCTTCATCAGTGACATTGCTGATGGACTGGAGGGTAAAGGTTTGTCTGTTTGCAGATGACACCAAGATCTGTAACAGAGTCGATGATCCAGATGGGGTGGGCAGAATGATAAGAGGTCTGGATAAACTGGCAAAATGGTTGGAAGAGTGGCAACTTGGGTTTAATGCAAAGAAGTGCCAGATCATGCACATAGGGAAGAGAAATCCTGAAGCCACCTATAGGTTGGGAGGGAGTTGCTGGCAATCACATGGGAAGAAAAAGACTTGTGCATCATCATCACAGATGACCTGAAAACATTCAAGCAGACCACTAAAGCAGTAGGTAAGACTTGGGGATGTTGGGGTGTATTAGTAGGGTATGTCGCAAGTCGTAAGAGGGAGGTGATAATCCCCTCTTTACAAGACACTAGTTAAGCCCCATCTGGAGTATTTAGTGCAGTACTGGAGGCCACACCTGCACAAGGATATTAACAAAATGGAGGCAGTCCAGAGAAGGGCAACCAAAATGGTGCAGGGACTGCATCAGAAAACATATGAGGACAGATTAATGGAGCTCAATATGTATAACCTAGAGCAAAGGAGGGAGAGAGTGATATGATCAAAACATTAAAACATCTTAAGGGCATTAACAAGGTGAAAGAGTCTAACATGTTTCAGTATAAGAAAATAGCAGGGACAAGAGACACAGCAAGAGATTAGAGAGAGGATGATTAAGGGTAATGTGAGGAAGTTCTTTTCACAGGGAGGGTGGTGGATGCATGGAATGGCTTACCTCAGGAAGTGATGGATATGAATACAGAGCAGGGTTTCAGACAGGCATGGGATAGGCATAAGGGAGCAATACAGATGAGTATGAATAGATGGGTCATTGACAGAGTACAGGCCTATGGCACATTCATAAGATAGAAAACATGGGCAGACTGGATGGCCTTTGGGTCCTTATCTGCCCTTCAACTTATATATTTCTATATTTCTATGTTAGTGGAAAGGAAGGGGAATGAAGAAAGATCTGTAGATCAAATAAGGTCTGCAGTGAGAATGTGCTAGGAAAAAATGGGCAGACTGGGTGGGCCAAGCAGCTCTTATCACCTAGTCTGCCCATTTCCCTATGGATAAGCTGCAGATCCTAGTTAACCAACAGACTACTTTCCTACCCCCACCAGAATTGCCTTATGTCTGTCCCATGCATTCTTGAATTCCTCACTGTTTTGACCCCACAACCTCCTCAGGCAGGCTGTTCCATGTGTCCACCACCTCTCTGTGAAAAATTATTTCCTCACACTGCCCCTGAGCCGTCCCCTCTGCCTTAAATTTGTGTCCCCTTGTTCTTGCACATCTCTTTTCTGAAAGATGCTATCTTCTTGGACTTTGTTGATTCCCTTGAGGTACTTGAAAGTTTCTATCATGTCCTCCTCTTCCTCCTTTCCTCAAGAGTATACATGTTAAGCTCCTTTAGTCTCTCTTCATATGGCTTCTATTGCAGACCCTGTACCATTTTACTTGCCCTCCTCTGGACTGCCTCCATTCTATCTATGTCCTTGTGGAGATGTGGTCTCCAGAATTGCCCCAGTACTCCAGATGGGGTCTCACCAACTGTCTGTACAGACGGATAACCACTTCCTGTTTTCTATTGGTGATGCCTTTCCCTATACATCCCAGTATCCCCCCAGCCATCCTTACTGCCTTCTCACATTGCTTGCTTACCTTTAGGTCATCTGATATGACTACCCCCAGATCCCTTTCCATTTTGTTGTTGTTAATATACCCCCATTATGTACACTTCCCTGGGATTTTGTTTCCCAGATGCATTACTTTGCACTTCTTGCACTGAATCTAAGCTGCCATACTTTTGACCATTCCTCCAATGTTGTCAAGTCCCTCTCATCCTTTCCACACCTCCTTGTGTATCAACCCTATTGCAGATCTTTGTGTTGTCTGCAAAGAGGTATATGTTTCCTTCCAGTCCCTCTGCAATGTTACTTATAAAGACATTAAAAGGACCGGAACAAGTACTGAACCCTGCGTACCCTACTAGTAACTCCCTTTCTTCAGAGTGGACTCTGCTACTATTACCCTCTGCGCCCTGTTGTCCAGCTAATTTTTACTAGGCCACCACCCTGGGACCCACTCCCAGGGTGGCTAATTTGTTTATTAATCTTTGTGTGGGACTGTGTCAAATGCCTTGCTAAAGTCTAGGTAGGCCATGTCAACAGTCCTCCCTGGTCTACTACATTGGTCACCCAGTCAAAGAAATCTGTTAGAGTCATCTGACATGACTTTTCTATCTGTGAATCCATGCTGCCTTCGTCCTGTGCTCCGCTGGTCTCAAGGATTTCAGGAAGTATTTCTTTATGGAAAGGGTAGTAGAGAAGTGGAATACACTACCAAGGGAAGTGTCTGTGCCAAATCAGTGGTTGGATTTAAACATGGGTGGGACAGGCATATAGAGCTGGTAAGGGTAAGAGGGAAGGGTAGTATGAAAGAGGGTGGAAGAGACTCACAACATATCATAGGTAAGGTTGGGCAGATGGGATGGTCCAAGAGGCCTTTTTCTGTCATCAGTGTCTGTTTCTATGTTCTACATTTCTGATACTTCTGTTTCAATGTGCATTACAACACACTTACACGTGTTAAAGTACATTTTATATTTTGTGCTCAGTCTGCTATTTTATCCATATTTATTGCAGTCTTTTGATATGTTTGTGTGTTTGAAGTATGGCTACTATATTATCTTAGTATCATCAGTGAATCTGAACCTAGCCACAAGTGTTCACTGATGATTCTAACAAGAACTGAGAGGTGTCCCAGAACTGAAAAAGCTATTATATACTGCAGCATAACTCACACTTTAATTACTTGGCCTATGACCAGGACATGTCTGCTGGCAGATAACACAGTTTGGCAACCCTTCCATTAAGTTGCAAGCACTTCCAACAATAATACTGAAGAGGAAGGTAATCAGTGAAATTAAAACCCCTTGGACCAAATTTACCATTAAAATCTGGCATGAGGAGATTACAATATATAGGTTACCCAAATCAATTAGTGTAGTAATAATCACTAAAGCCAGCACAGGCTTCCTGCTGCAAAATATAGACCTGACTTTTCAAGATGGAAGAGATAGCTACTTTGATACTTAGCTTAACTTTTAATCATCAATGAGCTCAAATCCTTTCAGGACCTGACACTGACTTATGTTCTCCTGCAGGCCGATTTCTAAGATCTCTTATGATGCATAACTTTTTATTGAAGTAGTCGCAGAAAGCTTCAGTAACACAAGACTTAATTCTAATACTGAATATTTTAAGGCAGCAGTTTGACAGTAAAGGACTTGAAATTGACTAGGCTATTAATGGCATCATAAGGGGAATCTTATTTGACTAGCTAATTTTTAGCTGAATTTTAAATATATACGATATACGTGTTACATACTCTCACAAACACATATGTGTGTGTATGAGTGTGCTTGTATATATAGTTATTTAAAATTCAGCTGAAAATTAGGCAAATGAGATTAACCCTTATGATGCCAGTAATATCCTAGTCAGTTTCAAGTCCCCTTTCTGTCCAACTGCTGCCTTAAATATATACAGTATCATATATGTATGCAATGTTTGTGAAGATAGACTAGGTGAAATATTTTAGATATTCAGAGAGTGGTCAGATATAGAGTGAGGATAAATGTGATATCCTTACTCTAGGACCATACCACACAGCAGGAAGTGACTGGCTGGAGCTGACAGTGCAAACTACCAACTCCAGCCAATCACTTTTGCTTCCTCTCCACTTTCACTTTACTACTATTTTCCAGAGCATATCCACTACATATGAAAATACTTTATTTTTAGTTTAAAAGTAAAGCACAACATTGAAAAACTACTTGACATTTCTATTCTTTCAAAATCCAGTCGCTCTTGCAACCATTCATACTGCAACACTCCTGCTCCCCAGCAGACTCCTGACACTGAACTACACAAGCTACAGCCCAAACCTGGCATCCTGCATTACCTCTTAGCTGCAGCCACTCTTCAGTCCCTGGACAGTCAGAACTTGAACAAGGCTACTGCCTAAACAATGTTGCACTGATGTATGACAGAGCATCATTTGCATCATGCATCACATCATATGTTCAACTACTTGGTCACCCAGAAACCCTGCTCACCATCTGAAAGAAACAAAGAAAACATCAAAATAAGGTACAAATGTAAAAAAAAAAAAAAGTAAGGGCATAGCATAAACGGAATATTCCATGGCCCTAGTGGAAATATTAACATTCTTGTTCCCTCAAACACTTTTTTGGCTCTCAATTCCATGGCTGGCCCTCTTTTCACCGATCCTCCCAGCCCCATCACCTTGGCTTCTCTCATGGCTTACCTCTCCTGTAGTCCCCAATGGCTTGCCCTCCATGGCAGGGGTGGAGGGAGTCCTCGATCCACCAGGAATGGATCCAGATTTCTGGGAGGAGCCTGAGTCACTGGGTACAGGTCCTGCAGAAGATGGCAATCATCCTTGCGGTGGTCAGGGTGTTTTTCCATTTTTGCCCCAGGAGCGATGTGGCATGCAATGACATCATGGTGCACACACCATCTGCCATGCCTCCCCAAACTTCTAGCTCAGGCTGCCTCTCCCATGGCTTTTCCAGGGACCAGATGAGCACTGGCTCTTCTCCATCCTCCTACCTGAAGGAGGACAGCAGTCCCATGGATGCTGAATCTTCTCACACCAGCAAGCCCTCTGGCACTCCAGGCTTGCTTCTGAACCTGAGTTATCAGCACTGTAAGCAGTAGCACTACCACTGCACTGGCACACTAGCCATTCCTTCAAGCACTTTGAACTTTGACATCACTTATGGCTTTGCCACTAAGGTATATATCCCCAATGTGGACATGTCGACAGCAGAGTCCCCTACAGCGACAACAGCACCACATTGCTGTAGGGAACCCACTGGAACCCGGCACTGTCTGTCAGGGGTCCTGCACCCCCGATTAAGCTCTGACTTGAGATGAAAATCCTAAGAGTGGTGCAGGGGTGCAGCCTCCTCCGTGTGGGGTTTGGTGCAAAGCCCACTGAAGAAAACACTTGTGGCTTTTGCAAACTGGTAGCCAACTACAAAATGCAGTAGACCTGCCAGTGTCACTGAGGATTGTTCGACAAATATTTTGTCAATGACCCATCGTGGATCCTCCACTAATAATGTCATAAGATCAAACTACACTCCAGAAAAATAACACTGGTATTTCTACTGGGGCCATGGCATATCTCTTATATATATTATACTGGTATGGTAGCACCAGTATTGTTAGGGTTGAATAGGTGTGCAATGATAAACCTCAATATTTGCACCTTTATAACTTTAGCGATGTTTGATTAAATTGCTCCTAATTTGGCATGCATTATTTTGGAGGCAAGTTATTAAGATGTGGGAAGTTCATTGATAGCAGCAGGTGTGGTTTCTGAGATCTGAAATATAATTTTTGCCATCAAATCTAACATTTTTTCTTATACTTAGTACACTTTTTGCTCTCACCTATAGCCTAGCTGGTATTTAATCTTTTCAGAAACTTTTAGGTAGAAGTGGTCTGTGCTAAAGTAATGCCTTTCTAAGGTTTCTTGAAATAATATTAATTGGTTCCAGAGTTACAAGTATTTTAGTTTTATTCCTTTTTTAATTTACCATCTGTATTGATTATGTTCTCCAAGAGACAAGTAAGATATAATAGGTCATAAAACCAAGGAATGAATACATACAATACCTGATCATTAATGAAGAAAAAAAATTGCATCGAGCTGTCAAAAGCATGCATTGAAAATTGACTATTCTATAACCTAACATAGTCCTAGAAGGCTTGAACGATGCCCAAGCTATCCAGTAAACACAGTTCAGTGTCCATATTTCTTGGAGTTAAGATGCATGAGAAAAGTCCACTCACAGTGCAATAAAGGAACACAGCTGCAGAACCCCAATAAATATCTCAGGGGACAGAAAAGGGAAGCCCTCTGAGCCCTGACCCACATTTGTCCATTTCTATAGATGAGCCTATGCATTTCATCTAGGTCAACCAATATAAAGTAAAAAGCTAAAAAAAAATTGAAATTAAATGTCATACAAAACACATTGAAAAGTAACAGAGCTCCACTAAGCTATACAAAGAAAAGACAAAGAGAGAAGAGAGAGAGAGAGAGAGAGAGAAAGAGGTCACCAAGTTCTAAGTTCACTATTCAGAAGAAGAGGAGGGTAGGGAAGGAGAATTTCCACATATAGTGAGAGGTCTTTCCATGCCACCCCTTAAGGTTAAATAGAAGAAGCTTAAGCTAGACTCTCCTCTGACTCCTAATTAGCCAAGGTTTTGGACTTTCTACAGAACAAAATCAATATAATGTTCTAACTGATATATTACCCATTTGCCAAAGGAAACTAAATGCCTCTACATGATCTGACAACCGGGTTGAAAGCCTTTCTAGAGCATAAATTTACTTGACTAGCATTCACCAGGAATCCTTTGTGGGAATTGTTTTAGTACGCCATAAATGAGTGATAGCTTTGTGAGAGGCTAAAACAAGTGTGGTGATCTATCTATATGTAACTCTGTCAATCTGGATACATTCCAGAATCATAGAGGTCAGACTATAAATGGGCACAAATAAATCTGGGAACTCATAGATGGTAATTAACTCCTTTATCACATCCCACTAGTTTTTTTTTCTGAGCATGCTCAGTAGGGTTTTAGGATACTCCTCTGTTATGAAACATAAATTTATCTTTTGTGAGCATTTATCTTTCACTAAATTAGTGTTTCACCTTTTGTGAGAAAAATCTTTGGATTTTGATGGCTGGCATCTTGGTTTCTTACTTGATAAAAAATAAAAATATATAAAATGAAGAATATGAGAAAAACAAACAAACACATGAATCTTACTAAAAGGGACATGTTGAGCAAGGTTCAGTTGTTTGTTTTTCTCAGAACAAGTCAGAAATCCCTTTTGGACTTTAGCTGTCATTTTAGTGCCATGCCAATATACAGTATGTGTCTCAAGTCAAGAATTTTAGTATCGCACATTTAAGTGTGACACTAAAATGTGTGACACATAGATTTTAGTAAAACACAGAGCTCCACATTGTGGAGTAGGTCAGCACACAATATTATAGCAAGAACACCTTTGTTTGAATGCAAGAAAATGCTAATTTTATTGTGAGCACAAATTTATATACATATACACAACTGGCAGTGCAGTGACACTGCTACTGCTCAGACAAGTAGTCAGAAAGTGCTATAAATACTAGTTCGAAAATGCACATAAATAGTATGGCTCATCTATTGAGTAGGGCTTACTCGCTGTAGAGGTCATGTAGAACCACAGTTCGAGCTCTGGACTAAGCATAATTCCAATGTTCTGAATAAGAACTAAAATCCTTCCAAACTTGAATGACATCACAGTCCAGCATGGAGCAGCCCATGGAGTGTTTTCACCTTGCAAGCATTGAATGGTGGCTGTCTCTTCTGGGTGGAATCAATTTTGCTTACATTTCAACAAAAGCCATCATCAGAATGTGCTAGATCATCCCTTGTGCACACTTAAGGAGAAGTCATTTAAAGACACACACCAGTGCAACACACAAATTTTAGTGTTGTATGTGAGACTAAAATGTGTGACACTAAAATTCCATTTTATGTCTCACGTACTGTACTTTAATGCTTTACTTGGCCATTTACAGTATTTTAATTGCAGATTTTAATATACTGTTTACATGACCCTACCTCATGAACAAGGATGGTAGGCATTTTAGTGTAGGTCAAAAGTTGATTCTGAGTTGCTCAGAGAAATCACCTTTGGGCAGGATTTAACATATTCTAGCAGCCTTGTTCATGACCTAAGGCCAAATAATTTTCATATCACACATTTTAGTGTTGCACTTACTGTAAATGTGCAACACTAAAATTGCAGTTTTCTGTCTCACATATTGTATGCATAACTTGGCCATTGTACAACATTTAAGTCCACATTTTGAATATACTATTTACATGACCCTGCTGCATGAACAGGATGGTGGGAATTTTCAAGTACAAGTAAAAGGTGATTTTGTAGCCACTCTGTGAATCAACCTTTTGGGAGAGATTTAACACATTCTAGCAACCATGTTCATGATGTAGGACCAAATAATTTTCATGTTAACTGGCCCAGTGATGTGGAGGGCTGAGGTGCCAGCATCTCACCTGCCACCATGCCAGCAACACTGGTTTGGGAACAGATGGGCTGCTCAGGAGTCAGGCAAAGTGAGAGGACTGAGTATCCATATGACTGCTCTCATCTCTCAGGGAGGGAGGTTAATGTGGCTCACTGCTTGTCTGCCACCTGGAGGTGTCTGGGTGGCATCACAGGTAAACCACATATGATGGGATAAACCCCACACAAGAGGTGCTGGAGGTAGCTCCACAGAGGCAGAGCTCACACATTGTTCCCACTGCATGTGTCATGGGACTGGGTGACAATCAGTGGAAAAACACCCTGAACAGCAGGACGATGATTAACCCCTCACAGGCCCAGCATCAGTAATCAGGTACCCCCATACACTTATGGAAAGAGGATGGTGGAAGGAAGGTAAGTCCTGAGAAGCCGTTGATGGGGCTGGGAGGAAGGAGGTCAATCCAAAAGGGGCTGGTTCAGATAAGGCAAATTAAATGTACTGTATATGGAAAAATTATTTTGTGTAATACATTTAAGTGCAACACTAAAGTGTGACACTAAAATTTAAAAATTAAATGTTACGTTTACACCATAAATGGAATTCTTGGGTCATACCTAAATGCTGATGGATTCTTCCCTTGGTGTAGGGTCTGGAGAGCCCTCCATATCTGCATCTGTTAAAAGGAATGAGGATATGATTCCACTATCTCAAAAAGAAAGGAAATTAATTATGAAAAAACTGTGTTAATACAATAGTTAGGGTTCAAGTTAACACCACAAAAGCAGGGTAATATAGCAGTAGACCCAACCTAACTCATCACCCCCAAGCAGCAAAAGGACAAGACCACACAAGCAACCACAGGCAACCATCATCAGGTAAGATCAGGTAAGATAAGTAACGTAACTGTTTCAAGATTATACAAATACAGTATCACTGATGTGCTACCTTTGTGGATTTGTATCTGGAGCTGCAAAGTGCAGACCCCACAGGGACCTGTGCTTCTGCAGCCAGAAGTGTGTGTGCACCTTTCTGTCCTACAGTGTACATGAGTATCTGTGCTTCTGCAGAGAGAAGAAGTGTTGCAATTCATGTATTTCTATATGCAGCAGCAGAAGTCCAGGCCACACAGAAGCCTGTGCTTCTGTAGATAGAAATCAGTGTCTATGTCTTACAGCTGTGGCTGCAGAAGTGCTAATCTCACAGGGGCCTGTACACACAAAAGTACTGTTGCAGTTTGGGTATCACGCATTTCTATATGCAGTATCACAAGTTTGTGGCTGTAGGGGCCTGTGATTCTTCAGACAGAAGTAATGTTTTGATTTGAGCATTGGGGATTTTTATTTGCAGATAGAAGTGAGTGCATCTTGCAGTGTGCATGCCACAGGTAAAATCCATGAAGGTAGCACATCAGTGCTACTGCACTTGTGTCATCTGGAAACAGTTGTGTGTTGTTTATCTTAACTGTTGATGGCTGTCTGTGGTTGCTTGTGTGGTCTTGTCCTGTTGCCTCTTAGTGGTGTGGGATGGGGAGTTAGGGTTGGAAACCCTAATGTCACATTTCCCTACTTTTGTGGCATTAATTTCGAAACCTAACTGGTGTATTACTCCAGTTTTCTGCAATAAAAAATTATGACTATTATAGGAATGTGGCAGTGCCCTGTAGTTAAGAGTAGAGTTGGCTGTTTAATGTTAAACCCCAATTTTGTACTTTAATAAATTTGGCATCATTTAATGAAATAAGACAAAATTTGGCATGCATTGTCAGGCTGTCAGAGTCTCAAAATTTAAAACATTTTGTGACAGCATATTTTACAGTTTTCAAGATACAGAGTGCTAAAAACAAAAAAAAAAAAAATACTTATCATTGTGTATTTTTGCTCTCACCTACAGCCTAGATGTGTGGAATTTTTTCATTAAATTTTCAGGTTTGAAAGGACTTATGCAAAAGGTGTGCCTTGCAAATGATTGGTGAAGAAATATTATACTGCTTCCAAGTTGTAATGATTTTTGAGTTGATGTTCAAGCTTGACCGGTTACAAAAAAACTTTTGCAATTACTTTATTTCATGATTTGTCTCTCATGCCTCAAAAATACCAGTCACAGACTGACCTTTTTGTCCTTTTAAACTCACAAACACTGAAAATACATTAAAGTTGCCTCTTTTTAAAAAAATCACCTAAACCTAGCTAAACAGGATCCGTTTAGCTAGATTCTACCATTTGTTTTTAAATCAGCTGCCAGAAACACATTTTCTGGGCACCCCAAAATCCAAGGTGCCCAGCTTTTATGAGAGGAGCCATTCACCCACAGTCTCTGCATGAGAACATCGTGACTTTCTTGAATTCTGCAGCCGTAGCTGAATGTCATGCTGTGGGCTGCAGTGGGAGCAGTAAGCTGCCTATTCCCTGCTCTGTTTGTCTCTGTCCATCTCTCTCTGTCTGTCTATCTTTTGTCAATTCTATTTATGCTCTCACTAGTGGTAGGGGATTCTTGTCCCTTATCAGCTATGTACAGGGTAGTTCAACAAGCCCCAGTAAGCCAGCATCTGCTGCAACCGTAGAACAAGGAGAACAGTAGCTTACCCCTGTGGAGGGGCCCCTCAGCAGAAAAACAGACTGGGAGGAGAGACCGTATCACCCTAGAACCCACACCCTGACTTATGTTGGGCTTTTGTTTGGCTTAGGGTCTGATGACCATCGGGGCTTCATGTGTCCACCATGAGGGTTTTTTCCATGCTGTGTACCCCTTCAGGCACAGAAGTGCAATGACATCCAACATGTGATACACATGCTCCCATGCGCATTCAGCAGGGCATCCGCTGCTGCCTAATCCCCATTTGTGAGGCCCCCTGATAACTGCTTCACCCAGTCTGCACTGGAGTCACTAGTGCAGTGGCTGGTGTACCCCAACCCTCCCCAGGAGAGGAGAAGAGAGGAAAGCAGTCCTCTCCTCTACCAACCCCAATGACCCAGGTCCATTTCCAAACCTGGGTCACTGGTGTGGAGTGAGGCGTGTCCAGTGCCTCAACATTCAGTGCCACCAGGCCAGCAGCTTCTATCTATCTATCTATTTATCTATCTATCTATCTGTCTGTCTGTCTGTCTGTCTGTCTATCTATCTAACTATCCATACATCCATCTGTCAATATCTGTTTTGTTATTAAGACCAGGTGCCCACCCCTGGTATCACTTCTTTCTCCCTCCCTCCAGGTGGCCTGTCATTCTCAATGTTAATGTTTCATTTTAATGTATAAGTGGACTAGGGTGTTCACCCAGTACCACTTCTGGAGGCACCCTTCCCATCCAGGTAGCCCGCCCCATTTGCCGAACAGTAGCCCAACACTGGGTGCTCAATCCTAGTGTCGGACCATCAGCTGAAAAGAAGGAAACTCTCCTTGTTGTTTTTTTCCTTCAAAAATAAAACTGTACCCTGCTGATCAGACACTTCTCCCTCACCTCCCAATCAGCAGCCACCACTTCACACCACCCGACACCCACCATGCACCCTCACTCACCTGAACATGTTACATGGTGAAGCTTCACCTACTGTATGATTGAAGATATGTCTTGCTCCTAGAACCACTGACTGCAATATGAGAAACTAAGGAAGTGTGATTCAATGTTTTTCAGTGGGTTTTGAAATTTGATGCATAACATACTAACATACTATTTGCCAGCAGATTACTGGAAGATAACTTTGCCATTTTAATATTTTGACCCCAAATTTTCAACATGACCTTTTGGTATCCCACTCATGACCAATAGTGGTGGAATTATGCAACTCACGCAAGAAAGGTGATTTTGTGGTTGCTTATGAAATTGCCTTTCAGGCAGCATTTGACATTTGTTACCACCCTCGCTTCATGAGATATGTTAAAAGAAGGCTATGTTGAAAATTTGAGATCAAAATATATAAAATGGCAAAGTTATGCATGTTCATTGAAATGTTCTACCTTGCTCGTGACTTTGGTAGTTTCAAAACTTTTGTTCCCAAAATTTCATCACAGCCATATTTTCACACCATCTCACTTAACATGATAGTTGTAAATTTTCAAATCCTGGCCAAATGTGTTTTCTCATCTGTGGCAGAATGACATTTCAATGGTGTGGGATGACATTTCGTGGGGATTTGAATATTTTCATTTACCAGGTTACGAGATAATTTGGTGTACAAATACAGTAATACCAGGTTATGAATGAACATTGCATTATTTCAATGTTCACTCATAACTTCACTAATTTGCAATATTCTGACTCCAAACTTTCAATACAACTATTTTCCCACACCATCTCATAAATGTGATATGTCATTTCTTTAAATCCTAGACGAGATATGTTTTTGCACATCTGGTGCAAAATGACATTTTGTCAATGTACTATAAATGGACATGTCATGTTTGTAAGGTGAATAATAAAACATGTATCTTGAAAATTTGGGGTCAAAATTTAAAAATATATATATAATTATTAAAGCAGCAGTACCAGATAAAAATGAATCTTTTGCAACAGTTTGTTTCCTGTGCTCTGTTAAGCACTTACCTGGTAATCTTTCTTGGTTTCACTGTACTATAATCCTGTAATTTGCTCCACTTTTCTTTTTGTTTACTGTACATATCTCCCACCGCCATGTTGAATTGGCACCCTCAGCTGCCAAACGACATGAGCATGTCTCTCGAGCACTACACAAGGATAGCGGAATGTGCAGCACAGGATTCCATGGAAGTAAACAAATGACATAATGCAATGTGAGGGGAGTTCGGCTGCTAATTAGGTAGCAGCCATATTTACTGTGGAAATGGAACAATGGAAATACATTTAAAATATCTAAAAACTAAAGATTACTAGAAATAAATTGTTACAGATATGGAAAACAGAACTATAGCTGCATGCTTCCAGCCAAAAGAGAATTTTGATAATCACTTCCTGATTATCTAGTACTGCTGCTTAACAAACTTAGTGTGTAGTTCCAGAATTGACCCCAGCAGGTATGCTTTGTGATGCATGCCAGTGAACTGAGTTCGGGGTGAGTTCAGTGTCCACGCTGGATGTGTTGAGAGTTGGGGATGGCACTATTATGTGACAACCCCCATCCAGGGAATGCAAGGTGCAGGGTTGTCCACATGGGCCTGGGTACCTTATAATGAAGACAACTGTGCTCTTGGCATAAGGCCCTGCACCTCTCCACCTGTGGGTAGCAGAGGTCCCTGTGCACTGGATGACAGATGCACCTTTGCCCTGTGCATCTGTATCTGTGGCCAGATGGAAGAGTAGGGGCCACAGGACCCTGCACTTCCATAAGCCCATCAGAACCCTATGAATTCTTCACATCCATCACTATATGGAAATGCAGGGCCTGCAATGGCCATGCACTTTGTAGGCAGACGGAGTCTTCCTCAGTTCAGGCCAACTGCACTGCTCAAACAGGTCCTATAGGGACCTTGTGAATGAGGATATAATTCCACTATCTCAAAAGAAAGGACATTCTTTGCAAAAATCTTTGTTATTGCAACAGTTAGGGTAATGTAACTCCACAAAAGTAGGGAATGTAGTGTTAGGGTTTCCAACCCTAACTCACCACCCACCACCTTAGCAGCAAAAGGAAAATCATTAGGTTTTGGGTCTCCAGAGTCTTGGCGAATCAGGTGGGGCCTTCCTTGAGTTGTCAACCTTAATTCCCACCCCATTCCTGAGCAAAAACATCACACAGGATACCTTTTTTCATGGTATTCAGGCCCTGTGTGATGAAAGCTACTAAAAATCATGTTGGCAACATGTAGTGAGACATACTTCTCTAATTTTGAAGAGTGCATCACAATGAGGCACTGGCTTGGGCTGTGCCTTGTGCTTCAGACAGGAGGCTATAGGCTGGGGAGGGGAGGGGAGCATTAGGGTTAATAACCCTAAGGAAGACCACATCGCTGATTAGCCATGACTCTGGAGGTCCAAAACCTGAATGTGTTTTTTAATTTTGTTGCTTGAGTAGTGGGGGTAAGAAGTTAGGTTGGAAACTCTGACATCACATGTCCCTACTTTTGTGGCATTAAGTTACCCTAACTGGTGCATTAACAAAGGTTTTTGAAAAGAGTATGGGCTACTAGGCTGAGTAAGAACATTAATGTTAAACCTCAGTTTTTGCATTTTAATAACCTTGCCACTGTTTAACCAATTTAATTGACATTTGGAACCACATAGATGTTGTCAGTATCTTTGGATCCTGAACATTTTGAGGCAATTGGTGCTGTGCATGGGAGTTTGTTTTTGCTAGAAGAGTGCCACCTTTAGCCACTTGAATGGCCTCCTAGATTTTAACTGAACATCAGGGTGACCAATCCCTAATGCCAGCTAAATTCCTGTATTACTTTAATTATTCTGACACTGGGGTGACCACCCTGGAGCCAGTTCATCTCCTCCCTCCACTGTGTTATTGGTCCCCATCAACACCATGTCAATCTGCTGATACTGGGGTGCCCAATCCCTAGGTTGATGTACTCAAACCCCCAACGCAGCAGTCTGTGACAGTGGGGTTCCCACCCCAGAGTCCCCAAGTATGAAGCCCACATTGGGGTGCCCAATATCCAGTGTCTGAGGTCCTGGATGTCTTTTCCAGTTTTTGTTTAGGTTTTAAACCTGAAATAAAGAAAACAGTCCTCACTGTCTTTTTGTAAGTAAGAAAATGATCCATCAGCTATTTTCCCACACACCCCACCCTGAACTTCCACTCAGCACCCAGCACCCACAGTTCCCCACAAACCGTCACTCACCTAAAAGTGCCCCATGGCATCAATCCACTCTCTGATCAAAAACACGTCTTGCTGATGAAATCGATAACCATGCTATGATACAATAAGGTAAGTGTTTTGTATACTGCATTGCAATGCATTTTGAACTTCTACTCACAACTTGGTCATTTTAAGTATTTTGCTCTTGGATTTTTAACATAGCCTTTTGGATACCACCTCATGAACAAGGGTGGTGGAATTTTTCAAATCTGGCCTGAAAGATGATTTTGTGGTCACTGAGCAGAATCCTTTCAGCGGGTTTTGAACATTTTCGCCACTGGGTTCATGAGGTGAGGTAATAAGAAATCTATGACTCCAGTGACATCACTTGGTGGATGGCTGCAGCTTAAAAGAGCTCTGTTTCTCCTAAGCTGATCTCCTTTTAAAACAATATTTTAATCCTAAACTGTACTTAAATCAGAAAAGGAAGATACCTAAATAATGAAGAAGGCACAGCTTTCAAAGCAGTTGAAGGAACTGTCTGCAGCAGATGAATTTCAAAATGTGCAATCAGAAATTTTGAGGATTACTATGCAGTTGGATGGCAGTCCTGGAAAACCACTTAAATCTTAAGACAAGTCTCTTAAAAAATAAAATTAAAACTGGACTTCCTTCTCAAGTCCTTTATTGAGTTCAGGACTGAAATTAAAGGCTTTACTGCACCAGCACAATCAAATTGTAAGTTGTTGACACTCAACTGGACAAGAGCAATAAACAAGTAGCTGCAACAGACTTGGGTAGATAATATAGAGGCTCTAATTCTGCATCTTCATCAGCACCGAGTCCAAATGTAAAAAACTGATGACATGGAAAGCAGAGCAAGATGGAATAATCATCATCTCTATGGTCTCCTAGAGGACTCAGAAAGTATGAAAATTTGTGACTTTAAGAACTTCTGCAACAGGTACTGTCCCTCCCTTGAGACTATGTTCAGACCTCCAACATGTAATGTGAGCTCTCTCGCCCAAACCTGCCATCAACTCTGCTAGAGCTCGGTCCATAAAATGAGGTTTCTGAGATACACTGTGAAGTAGAATGTACTGCTAATGGCCTGGAAAGCAAGGAAGTTAAGTATAACCGAATACATCTGTATCTGGATAATGGCTACCCCTTACTATTATGGCACATTGTTAGGAGTATATTTCAGTTCTAAAGACATCTGGAAGCACAGACTGAAATTTCAGACCCCTAATCCTCTCATCTGTTGGTGCAGTTCCACAAAGGTCAGATTTTGTATCATACTGTAGCCGAGGCCAGAGTGGCTTTGCAAGAACAAAGGGTTTCTATACTCCTTCCTCCTTGAAGACAAGAGCACCAACACAGCACGATAGCAACTCTTCCATCTTGGCAGAAAGTCACTCTGAATGTGGATCGCCGGCATGCTGAATCCATGAAGCTTAGAATTATCTCCTGACTGAAAGCAGATGCAGCAGTGCAAGCAACACTCCAAGCTTCTATATCTGCTCTGACCTGATGAGATAAGTATTCATCTAGTTTCAGTAACTTTGTTTCTGTCTTTCAGTGTTGTTTCTGGGACTTCTTTTACCAACACTTATCATCTATCCAGTTAACCCACTGAAGACATTTCACAGAATCAGATATTGTACCCTGCAACATCCATTGGTGGGGTCTCTGGAAATGGGAGAAGAGGGAATTCTGTATGGGACTGGCAATTGGAGAGCAGAGTTGTTCCTCTTCCTCTCAATCCCGTGGCCCTCATATGTTGATTGTTGCCTTAATGTGAGTGATGAGTACTTGTGGGTTCCTTAGTGACATTTTGAATACGGGCAACTGGCTGCTATAACATACTGGGTCTAATTTTTACTGAAGAATAGCTGTACCACTGGGGTGGTTCCTGGGTGGCCTTGACCGGTCTATGGTACCACATGATGGTAATGGCAGTTTAATTGCACAGACCTTGCACTATAACTGTTCTTGATACATCCCAGAAGACTGACCCAAGAATGGCCAATAGACCCCTTGCAATCACTGCAGCCACCACCCAATATTCTTTTATGCAATATATTCTTTGTATGCAGGCTCACTGGAGCTCTGGAAGGAGAATTTAGAGTTCTCCCCATGTTTGCTCCAATCCATGATGCTTTTATCCACAGTCTCCTCCTCTCCATCCTTCCACCACTGCTCTGAAGCTCTGCAATGCTGCTGCAACCAGATTAGTTTGGATGTGCTTTTCATTCTTTCAGTCACACTCTGATTTTTGCCAGAATTGAACTATGGACCTGATGCTTTGCTTATGCATTTTCACCAGCTTGAAGTTTGCTTCCTGTGGGCAGCCAATCTGACCATGAAATTATGCTTCTGTTTCTTCTGTAAAGGACAAGACTGGAGTTTCTGAGTTCCTGGGTAAAAAGCTCATTGCTGCTCTGTATCTTTGATTTGCTTTATCCTGATTGCACTTGTTTTTTTTTTCTGGAAATGTTTTTTTTTCTCTACCCACTGGGCTGGTTATGAACTTGTTTATTTAACAGGGAGTCAAGATGGAAAGATTTCCATATTATTTAATATAATTATGTTACCAGATATTTTTGTGTTGTCATTAACACAGGTTGCAGAGTCCAAAGCTCTGTTTTAATATTGTCATTGAGGCCTTTTGTATTTAACCTGATTTTAACATGCAGCTATTGGGAAAATGTATCCTTTATTATTATCTCTATGCGAAGCTTGGTTTCATTTATTTAATTTAATTTTGTCTCTGACCATTATCTTGAGGGACAGCTGCGCCCCACCCCACCCAGTAGCAGGGCTTTTACCCTGACTCATGCAAATAGTAGAGATGCTGCAGAGGTCTCCTGTTTTTCTGCACTTCTGCCCTCCACTTGGAGGCATTGTCACCAATAGCTCTTCACCTAGTGGGCCTAGTTAGCTCACACAGGCCCTACATCACTTGTTCTGTGGGATTTCCTCCAGCAAGGGGCTCTGACCTAGCAGGCCTGTTCCTCTGAGCACTTTGGTGTTGATTTCTTATTCCACCTCAACTTGGAAGCAACCTTTAAGTTACTCACTTTGTTCTCCAAGTTAATAACCCCTAGTTGTATTTACCTGTTAAACTGGTTACTGTTGTACTGTTCTCTGACAGATTATACCCTTTGAATAATTAGCACCTTTGCTGCCATATAGGATGCCCTTAGATTCTCCAGTATAACCTCCTGGTGTTACAACAATGGCTAGTCTATGTCTTCAACATTACTCGGTTAAGGTTAATGGGTTACATAACCCAGTACGCCATTCAAAGGTCCTGCTGCTATTAAAAGGGAATGCCTTCATATCACTGCACTACAGGAGACTCACACATCCGATGTTGAACATGAGATATTGATTACATTTGAATACTCCCAAATCTATTATTCGTCACACCCATTCGGAAGAGGTGGGGAATGGCTGTATTGATATTGCATGCTACTCCCTTTGTGGAAGAAATGGCATTCAGAATAAAGCGGGCTGCCTAATAATAGTACAAGGCATTTTGAATGGCATACCTCTGACAATTGCAAATATATACGCCTTCCTCTAGGGCTGACAAAGGCTTCATACAAACATTCCATAGGGTCCTGACCAATGTCTCAGATATGCTTTTATTGTCTGGGGATTTTAATCTTAAACTTAACCCTAGTCTTGATTCTACCATGATCCCTACCCCAGACAATCTCTCTTACATAAATATTTTATAAAACAACTAGTCAAATGGGAATGGGCTGATGTTTGGAGATACCTACACCCATTACAAGGGGTTATACTAACTTTTCAGCTCCCCACCACACCTACACCAGACTTGACTAAGTGTTTCTACCCTAAGAGCATTTGCACAGGATCAGATCTTGTAATTTTCATTCAATTTCATATTCTGACCATGCCCCAATAGTAGCATTTCTTGATTTTAAATTATTCCATAAATCCACAACTTGGCAGTTTAACTCTTATTACTGAAAAACTCTGAATGTATTTCTTCAATTGAGCAGAAAATGAAAGACTATTTGGAGTTCAGTTGTAGCCTGGAGTCACGTGGGATACTGTTAAAATGGAATACACAGGAACTAATAGCATTTATCTACTGAAAACAAAAAGGACAACTGGCTAGGAGAAAATATTTGGAAGGTACTCTATTTCCTTCAGCTCCAACATAAGGCAGGTGCCTTAGCAGACTCCTCGCATCTTACTCATATTAATAAGAACTAGATGATTTGAACACATTCCTTGGTTCTTCACTATCTGAAGCATAACTGTTACCAAAGGTGGTCCAGGGCCACTAGAATTGTGGCATAGAAGTTATGAGTGTTTCAAAAATGGGCCACTATACTTAAAGTGAGCCTCATAATTGGAGTAACCCTGCTAGAAGACATACAGTAGATGATATCTCTCTTAAATTTCACTCTTCTTATGAAGAATTATACACCTGACCTCTCAAACTTCCTGTAGCAGACCAACAATCTTTCCTTGATAGTCTATACATCCCCAACATATCTGAGGAATCTGCTCAAAACCTTATGCAACAGATTACATTTTAGGAAATTTTACTCACTCTACAGTGAAGGAAATCCAATAAGTCCCCTGGCTCCAATGGATGCCCAGGGATTCTTTTAAATATTTCACCCTCTGCTTCCACTGTTTGGTACAGTTTGTAATTCTGTACTCCATGGAGAGCCCCTGCCCACTCTTGATGATATGCAATTATATTGGTTATTCCAAAACTGGGGAAGATGTGGCTTGCGCTCCTTGTATCATCCAGTCTCAGTGGTTTGCATCTGTGCTGGCACAGAGGCTTCATACCTCCTCCTGGCATCATTACTCCCAAGCAAACAGGATTTGTGAGATGTTGACAGACCTCTGACTCAATCAAGCAGGCACCTCATATAACACACAGTGCTATATCTCACCATACCCTCTCTTGCTAGCCAGTCTTGACACAAAGAAGGCCTTTGACTATGTTGTTGTGCTTTCTCTGCATCACTCTATGGAAATTTGGATTTCCAATCTCTTTGTGGAGGTAATACCTCAACTTTATGCCTCTTCTCAACCTCAAGTGAGAGCAAATGGTCACCTTTCCCATCTGTTCACATTGCAATGTAGGACAAGGCAGGGATGTTCCCTCTCCACTTCTCTTTTCTCTCTGTTTAGAACTTCTTGCTCAGTATATCTGCCAGGCAATATGACATTGCAGGTCTGCAGGTAGGGGGCAGAACACCAACTCCCCTATATGCAGATGACATAGTTCTTACTTGGCTAACTCTGACACTTCTTACCCATGTGTATAACAAAAACTAAAATATTTTGGCCATCTGTGTGGCTATAAATTTAACCAGACAAAGATGGATATTTTAGCATTCAAGTGGACTCCCTCTATACAATTTCAGAAGATGTATCCCTTTAATTGGACTTGTGAATCCATTAAATACTTAGGGGTCCAATTTGGTTTGGGATGTCTTTTCAGATCTGTTATTCTAACCTTATATAACAAATGCAGCTTAATTTAGACTGTTGTAGTTTGCTGCCAGTATCATTTGGTTGTTGCATCAATGTTATACACATGATGATACTACCTCGTTTCCTTTTCTTTTTCAGTCTCTCCTCTTCATATTTCTACTATGAAATGGAGTATATGGCACCATCAGCTCTCCATAATTATCTGGCTTGGTCATTCTCCTGAATAAAACTGTCCACCATTTGGGAGACTATATAACATCTCTTGCAGTGTTGCATGTGAGAGGTGCTGCATTGTTTAAAACACAAATCTGTCTAATAATCAGTAGGATGTTTTATTGTGTTTTAAGATTATTGGATTCTTATTTTATTTTATTGCTTTGGATATTTTTGAGCTGGGGTTTATTTTGGTTTATGTTAGTTTATTTTGTTTTATTTGCCCTCCTCAGTGAGAGAGAGTGAGGAGAATGTGTTATTTATAGAGTGTGTTATTTATAGGTTTGATATTTTTAGGTTTATTCTTTGTTGTTTTATTTAATTAATGACGGTTGAGCACTATTCCCCCACTAGGCTCAGGGAATTACGTCCTTTGAGTGCCCACTATTGTCATCCGACACCTATTTTAGGTGTCGAGCACTGGGCATTCTGAAGAGGCGAGGACGAAGGTGGAAAGCTGGGCCTTGTGGGGGACAGGAAAGGGAGGGCGGATTGGGGTTTTAGGGTCCAGAAGATGTCCTGGGGTGAAATGGGGTCAGGATAGAGGTTGCTCTTATCTTGTCCCCATACCCAAGAGTCCTCAAGATATCGGACAAGTGCCGAGGTCTTCCTCGACAGCTTATCCTGCCTTGGCGGTGTTGTGCAATGCCAGATCTATAAAAACAAGACAGCTATTATAGCTGATCTTGTTGGGTCATCTGATCTGACTTGCATCACTGAGACCTGGCTGGATGAAAACCTGGCCCCTATATTGGCCTTGGCAACTCCAGCTGGTTCTCTGTGATACACCGTCCCAAGGCTGGATCAGAGGGGTGGAGGCGTGGCCATTATGTTTAAATCTGAACTGGACCTTGTGGATGTGCCATTGGGAACACCAGATCTTTTGAATATATCTTGGGCGAGGGTGCAGGTTGTGGGATTCTCCTCGTCTACCATCCACCAGGTGACGGAGGCGAATTCCTACAGGAGATTGCAGACTTCATTTGTCGACCTGGTGTTGAGGTTTCCCAGATTAATACTTCTGGTGACTTCAATGCCTGGGTCGATGATGAACTATCTCATTTTGTCAAAATCTCCTCCAGTTGATGAATACACTGGGCCTGACACAGGTTGTTACCTCCTCTACCCATATAGGGGTCATTCATTAGATCTGGTCTTTCTCTTGGTATGGAGATCACTGACCTGGGGTGGAACCAGTCAGTTGGTCGGACCATTACACCATAAGGTTCAGTTTCAGGACCCCCTCAATAGGTCTGCCCCTACTGAGATGGTCCCACCGCCCTTTAAGGGGTATTGGCACCGATGACCTAATGGCGGTGCTGGATCTATCTAGTCTGTCGGGTGAATGCATGAGTCCAGATGGCCTTATTTGCCTATAATAAGGCTATGGAGATGCTCTGGACAAAATTGCTCCTGTTCATGTTTGGCCTCTCACCATCCGTCCAAGGAGTCCATGGTTTGATGGCTCCTTGAAGGAATTAAGGCAGTGGGCGAAGGCTGGAGAGAGCCTGGCGAGGTCGGGCCTTGATGCTGACAGGCTTAGATTGCAGGCCATTATGATGGCTACCAATCAGAAATCACTCGTGGAAGGCAGAATTCCTGTCCGAGAGATTTCTGTTGCAAAGAATCGACCGCTCAGCTTTTCCGGACTGTGGACAGACTGTGCAATCCAGTCTGTCTCCAGCCCTAGAAGCCTTTTCTCAGCTTAGATGCAAGGAGTTCCGCTTCTTTGCAGATAAGGTTGCCAGCATCAGGTCCGCATCAGTCAACCCTCCTACGGGGATTGTGGTGGACGACTGGTGGTATCTTATCCTCGGCTTGTCTGGTTAGATTTTCACCGCCTGGAATTGTGGACATTGTGAAGATCATCCAAACAATGCGACCAACTAGTTGTAGTTTGGATCCGGTTCTACATCGCTGTTAGTAGGTTGTGTAGAAGTTATCTACCCAATCCTTGCTGACATTATCTGAAATCCTTGGAGAAGGGGTTTTCCTGACCCCTTAAAGAGGCAGTAGTTCACCACTCCTAAAAAATCCTCCTTGGACCCAGACTGTCTAGCTAACTACCGCCTATCTCTAACCTGCCATTTGTTGGTAAGGTTATTGAAAAGGCAGTTGCATTACCAATTGGATGATCATCTTACTTCTCATAATGTCTATGATACTCTCCAGTCTGGCTTCAGGAAAAGGCATAGTACTGAGACTGCCCTTGTTCGGGTATTGAGCGACCTCCTAATGGCCAGAGATCGAAAGGCTTATACCATTCTGGTCCTTCTTGATCTTTCTGCTGCATTTGACACTGTAGACCATGGGGTGCTATTGGGCGACTACGGGTTTTGTGGGCTGTCTGGTACAGTCCACAAGTGGTTGTTCTTACCTCACTGGCAGATCTCAGAAGTTGTCACGAATTTATTCCTCTGGCCTTCTCTCCTGCCATGTGGGGTACCACAGGGCTCCATTTTAGCTCCCATGTTGTTTGCAGTGTATATGCTGCCATTGGGAGAAATCATCAGGAGATACAGTTTGAGTTTTCACTGCTATGCAGATGATACTCAGCTGTACCTGTCCTTTCTCCCGATCAGAGTGATGCACTCTCTGTACTTAATAACTGCCTGGATGAGATCAGAATTTGGATGAGTTCGAGCTGGTTGAGACTTAATCCGGATAAGACTGAGGTACTGGTTGTGGATCCAGGTCATCCTGGGGGTTGGGTGTTGGACAGCCATGGTGTATTACTTGGTGGTGTGCCGCTCTCTACCTCTCGACAGGTGCGAAATCTGGGCGTTATTTTGATGATGGTCTGACCCTGAAATCCCAGGTGTCAGCTGTTGTCAAATCCTTTTTACCATCTGAGGAATATCGCCTGGGTGAAACATCTGATTCCCGGAGGACCTTCCAACTTTGGTCCACGCCTTTGTTACTACCCGTCTGGACTACTGCAATTCCCTCTACCTAGGGCTACCAGGGTCGATATCCGCCGCCTTCAGCTGGTGCAGAATGCTGCAGCCAGGCTTTTGACTGGGACTCTTGAACCAGTCACATTACGCCTGTTAACCCGCGGGTACTGGCTGCTTGTTCATGTCGGATCACCTTTAGGTTGGTTTACTAACCTATAAAGCCCTACATGACCAGGGACCCGGTTACCTGAAAGATCTTCTGGTTCCTATTGCCCCTCCGTCCTCTCCCGCTCCGCCAGTGAGTGATTGCTAGAGATTCCCAGGGTTTTTGAAGTTATCGGATCTCGTGTTTTGCTTTTTCGGTTCTAACCTGTGGAATTTCTACCTCGCTGGTTAAGAGACTGCCCGACCGTTGACAGTTTTAAAATTGCTTTAAAGACATATCTTTTACCTTGGCTTATTCTTTATAGTTATGGTTGTTTAATGCTTGATTTTGCTGTTTTATTTATTTTTGTACAGGCCTTGATTTCAAAGGCGCTTTATAAATAAACATGACTTGACTTGACTTGACATCCAACTATCTAAGAATAGGGGAAGATTTAGTCTCCTAACTTATAATTCTATCATGCAATAAAATTTATCAACCAAAAAAAAGAATTATATCATGCAGCTGGGGCACTGTCTACTAGGTTCCACTGGTTCCTACAAGCTGGAACCCAAATCTGTATATCCACTGAGTTAGGTCATCTTTCAGACCATCCTCTAACTAGCTGACTCTTTGAGGAAGGATCTCTTTGGACAATTACCAAGCATACTAATTTAGGTGTTAAGACTCCAGGCTCTATGTGGGTTGTCATTGCTCATAAATGTGGTCTCAAAGGTGCTCTTTCCTCTCGATTCCCAGTGGATTACCACACAAAATATTTGCCAGCTAGATTGGACCTCACTTTTAGACTTTGGCTTTGCAGAGGCCTTGGCCTCCCAATACAATTTTTTCCCATACAGGATTTGTCTCCTTTCAAGACTTACTATATTCTCAAATACCACAAAGTACCAACCAATTTAAATACTTTCAGAAATAGATGTACTTGCTTTCATTGAACTTCCCTTGTACTAGAATGAATGATGTACCCGCCCATATTCTGCACATATTAGGCTCTCTGATATTGCAATGTCCAGTCGGATACAGTATTTCAGACTGCTACAAAGCCTTGGTATCATCCACCTCAGATGAAACTTTATTATCCCAAGGGAAATGGTGTCAGGAGCTTAATACACCCTATTACTTTAGCACAACGGCAAACGTAATTTATGAATGCCCATAAGGTGACTTCTCCTGAATAGCAGGAATATGCCTGGAAACATTTACTTCAATTTTCTTTTTAATTACTCAATTATTCAAGTTCACATAAGCATAACAGCCACTTCTGCATGTTGGAGAGGCTGTGGTGCAGACAGCCACACACACTCAAACTTTTGGGATATGCACAGCACTCCACCCATTCATATCAACCCTTGAAAAATAAGTCACCATAATTTTCTCTCAGCGCTTCACCCTCTCAGAGTCACTCTTTATTTTGCTATGGTACATAATATGGTGTATGGATAAGGTGGCAAAATATCTCCTAGGCAGTTTTCTAATAGCTGTGTAAAATGCATTACATGCCACTGGCTCTCTCCTACTATATTCTCCTCATGGAGTGGCACTCCCAGGTGCACATGTACAGAATGGAAGCCATTGCTTTGCCCTACAAAATAAAGAGCAAAATTGTTTAGAGCAGTTGACCCGTTGGGTATTTTATAGGGCAGAGATGACTGCCTTCTCCCATAAGTCATGATGGAAGACCTCATCAACAGCATCTAGGCATCTAGAGCATGTCAGGGTATTCATAGTCAAAGTCTATGTAATCTGACTTCCTTTCCAATTTATAAGAATACATGTCATACTTTATGGACTAGACTGCCATACTAATCAACAGAAAACACAGTACACAAAATGTTTGATTTTCAGTTCTCTTTAATCATATTAGCTTTTATTCATAATACCGCATAAATATTGCTCATTATATCTGTTATGTTAGTCTGACTAACTCAGCTATGGTACTGCAATGCTGATAGTATATGTATCTCAAGATCTGTATCATATATGCAAATAACTATTTGCCTTACTATACAGTGATACTGTACTGTAACACTGTAATGGTTTATCATTTAATAAAACATTCCAAATATGAAAAATAAGAAAAGTATGTTGAAATGTGTGGTCAAAATATTAAAAACAGCAAAGTTATGTGTATGTTGCAATGTTCATGCTTCCTCATAATTTTCAGCATAGCCATTTTTTCATACCACCTGATGAATGTGACAGCTGTCATTTTTCAAATCCTGGCCAAAATGTGTTTTCACACATGTTGCATGAAATGATCTTTGGTGGGGATTTACTTATCGTGTTCATGAGGTGGGATCATAAGAAGACTATGTTCAACCCAGCCATTTATTCATACCACTTCATAAACCCAACAGCTGTCATTTTTCAAGTCTTGGCCTAAATCTGATTTCCCATTTGTGGTGCAAAATGACGTTTCATCCAGTATTTTATAAATTACACCTGTCAGTTTCAAAGGGTGTGTGTGTGGGGTCTGTGACAGTGTAGACACTACACTGAGAAACAAGAGGTTAACACCTTGGTTGAGGATGAAGAAATGCAGGAATGCAACATGAACAGGCAAGTGGGGTGCCTCCCAAGCTGTTGCTGATTAGAGGATTATTGAAAGGCAGAGAGAATCCAGCAAGGAGTCAGTTAGAAGCTGGAAACTGTTGCAGGAGGAGATACTCTTGGCAGAGAACCCTGCAAGATGGAAGGTGGAATGTAAGACAGGAACCAGAGCAGAAAGCTAAGGAGAAAGGTGAATTATGGAGAGTGCCTTTGGGAAGAAGTTGAAACCTGCTGAGAAAAGACCATTTCTAGAGTAGAGAGTCCTGAGGTAAAGGATCAGCCTAGCCAGCTGGGCCAAAAACAGTGAGTGGAATGTACTGTTGAGAACATCCTGCAAATCATTTGTTTCATTTGAGACTGTACATTATTAAAAACTGAGGCCCACATAGGTGGTTCAACTATTCCTTTTGTCAAGTCAGCCTGAAAGAACTGTTTTGTGTTAATCTTTATGTTACCTGACCAGGCTGGAGAAGTTGAACTGACTGATTACGCTTTTCTGGAACAATAACTTACATTTGGAGCAATAAAAGTACATTTTTGTCTGTGAACTTTAAACCCAGTGTGTTGTCTCTCCATCTACCATAGGCCAGCTTGTCACAAGTGGTGTCAGAGTGGATTTGAAGCCCTGCTGGAGTGAGCAGGACTAGTTACATTCTGGAAAATGGATATGGAGAAATTTTAATGTTCCTCGCTGAACAACAACAAGATTTCGGGCAGCTGGCACAGCAGCAGCAGGAGGTGCAACAGCAGGTATAACAAGCACAACAGGCTCAGCAACAACAGATTCTCACCCAGCTGGCTCAGCAGCAGTAGGAGGCACAACAGGGGGCCCAACAAGCACAGCATGCCCAACAGGAGGCACAACAGCAGTTTCTTATACAGCTGGGGCAACAACAACAGCAGCTGCTGCAATCCCTGGTGTAACAGCTGCAACAAGATCCTACTGGTGAGGCTGGTCCAGCTATCATGGGGCCAGAGGTTCCTAGGATGAATGCCATGTGACCAAAATGACATCTGAGGATGATCCCAATGCCTTCCTGGTAACGTTCGAGCAAGTGGCAGAAGTTGCTGGATGGCCTAGACCCCAATGGGCTGTCCGCCTTGCCTCTGCCTGACCAGGGAAGCCCAAGTGGCCTATCAAGCTATGGACAGTACCACAGCCAAGGAGTACACAGAGGCAAAAGCAGTAATCCTGAACCACCTAGGCATCAACTCAGAAAGTTATTGACAGAGGTTCCAGAGCTTCACATTTGCAGCAGGTGCATGGCCTAGAGCAGTGGGACAACAATTGCAGGACCTATGTTGGTGTTGGCTAAAACCAAAGGACACAGTGGCCCTGAGGTGGCTGAGTTAATCATCTTGGAACAATTTCTGAACATCCTGCCTCCGGAATTCAGAGCTGGGTTCACAAACAGAAGATCACCAAGCTAGCATTGGCCATGCAGATCTCAGAACAAGTGTTGAATGCTGAACTCTCCTCCTGCCCTGTGACCCAGCTTACAAGGCTACCTGTGAAGATGGGGAATCATCTCAGGAGCCAGACTGAAGGAATATTGTCTGGAGCTGTGAAGGGACCTTGGGCATTTAGGGAGGGGGTTATGGACCAAATAAGTGTCAGACTCTGGGAAGGATGACAACTCAGCAGTACAGGGAAACATTTCTGGAGGGTCCACTGCCTAAACCTGGAGGCTTATCCCAAAGCCAAGACACAGGGTATGTTTTCATGGTGGACAGAAGGGTCACTTTGCAAAGAAATGCCCCCACATGTACTGTACCTTCATAGACTGCATGTTTACAGATGTGTTTTCACTGTACAGTGGGGTGGGGCTCTGAATCCTGAGATTTTGTGGTCCCTGTCAAGGTAGAAGAGATAGAGATGGAAGCTCTGGTGGACTAAGAAAGCTGCCAGACCCTAGTCAGGAAGCCCTTGTGAACCCCAATGCTGGCAGGATCAGAACCCCATCCCTATCTGATGTGTGCATGGGGATGTAAGGCTTCGCTGGTGCTATGGTTACACTTACTCTGGGGGCCGAACAGAGACTGTAAAGGTGGTGGTTGCCCCGGGTTACCCTATCCAGTGTTACTGGGAGAGATTGGAAATGGTTTGATGACTTATGGAAAGCAGACCCATATCTTTAGTAATTATCCAGTCGCAGGATCATGAGGGAGGGGGCCAGTCACCTGCAGTTGGGAGAAGTGTTTCCTTTCTGGACCCAGGGATTTTAACTCTCAGATGAGAATCCACAAATCTAAGTGAGAACATAGGGCAGCAAAGAAAAAGGGTCTCAATAAAGCACTGCCTGGACATTGCCAAAGAACAATGGGCTGATGGTATACTCCAGCCAGGTATACACTCAGTTGGCTGTCAGGGAAGGGAAGGTGGTAGATGAGAATCAAGCAGCACGCTATCCTCATTTTGAGTTATAAGGGGTATCCTGTATCAAGTTAGTAAGGAGGCCCAGACGAGGATACCCGGCATCAGTTGCTAATCCCTCAAGTCTTTCAGGGGAATTACTAAGCCTTGCCCACTCTATTCCTGTGGCAGAGCACTGTGGGTACAGAATACACTAGCTTGACTGTTACCCCAATTCTTTTGGCCGTGCATCTATCAACATGTGAAAGATTATTGTGCATCTTGTCCTGAGTGTCAGTTAGTTGCTCCATAGAACAGTCCAGGGCCCCTTTAGTGCCTTACCTGTTATGGAGGCACCATTTGACCAGATTGGAGTTGATATAGTGGGACCCCTGAAAAAAGTGCAGGGGAGTACCAATACATTCTGGTGATTGTAGACTATGCTACCCGTACACCTAGGCCATCCTGCTATGAACCATTTCAGCCAAAATTGTAGCCGAGGAACTATTAAAGGTCTTTAGTCATATGGGAATACTGAAGGAAATGTTGACTGACCAGGAAACTAACTTCATGTCCCGCCTAACTCAGGAGGTTTGTACTTTATTGAAATCAGCTCCATAAGGACCTCTATCTACCATCACCAGATGGATGGCCTCATGGAGCAATTCAACAAAACCCTTAAAACAATGCTTCAAAAGTTCATAACCACTGAGGTGAGGGACTGGGACAAGTTACTTCCCTTAATGATGTTTGCAATGTGGCAACTCTCTCAAGCTTCTACAGGGTTTGCTCCTTTTGAACTCCTCTATGGGCACCACTCATAAGGTGTTCTTGATGTAGTAAAGAAATGTAGGAGAAACCCAACCCAAGACTGAAAATGTGGTGCAATATGTCCTGCAACTGAGGGAAAGATTAGATCGGGTGAGGAAATTTGCCCAAGAGAATCTGGTGAAGGCTCAACAAAGACAAGAGTACTACTATAATCAGGGAGCCAAGTTGAGGGAATATAAACCAGGGGATCAGGTACTAATTTTGTTGCTGAGCAGCCAGAATAAGCTTCTAGCCAAATGGAAGGGGCCTCAAGTTATCCAGAGGATGGGCCCAGTTGACTATAAAGTTTGCCAGCCAAAGAGATGAAAGAGACCCAGATCTACCATGTCAATCTGCTGAAATTCTGGAACCAGAGAGATCATCTATTGATTTCCCTTGAACCAGACATGGTGGATCTGGGACCCCAAGTGCCAGATGAGAATCTGGGATACAAGTCCCATGGGAGAACAGCTGTCTCACAAACAGAAACAGCAACTAGGAGAGTTGGTAAGCCAGATTTTGATGTTTTCTCCTTCCTCCCAGGGACAACCCATATGATAGCTCATCATATAGAAACAGAGCCAGGGAGAAGGTGCAGCAGCAACTATATCACTTGCCAGAAGCTGTATGAGACACTGTTAAGAAGGAGTTATAGGACATGCTAGAGTTATGCAGTGATTGAGGAATCCAGCAGTGATTGGTGTAGCCCCAGTACTAGTACCAAAAGAAGGTGGGGCTACCCGCTTCTGTATTGATTTTCGAGGGTCAATGCCATCTCAAAGTCCGATGCCTACCCCATGCTCCGGTAGATGAACTGTTGGATAGACTAGGGAAGCCAAGTACATCATGACTTTAGACCTAATGAAAGGGTACTGGCAAATCCCTTTGACCCCGGAGTCTCGAAAAGACAACATTTGCTACCCACGCTGGGCTATACAGTTCTGGTCCATGCCTTCGGCTTACATGGGCACCTGCAGCCTTCAAAGGCTCATGAATTGCTTGCTGTGACCCCATGCCCACTATGCAGCTGCTACCTAGATGACGTGGTAATCGACAGCACTCATTGGGAGTCCCATGTATCCAAGGTGGCAGTGGTACACAGTCCTTATGAGAAGCAGGGTTGAAGGCCAATCCAGTGAAGGTGCTTTGGCCAAAGATGAAACAAAGTACTTAGGGTACTGTATGGGCAATGGCCAGGTGAGACCCTTGGTCAGTAAGGTCCAAGCCATAGGCGGAGTGCCTAATACCCACCACAAAAACCCAGGTGAGGGCCTTCTTAGGATTGGCAGGTCATTACCACAGGTTCATATCACACTTCTCCGCCCTTGCCAGCCCCCCTTACAGACCTCCCCAGAAATTTGCCCCAAGTAAGGTCCAATGGTCAGAGGAGTGTGACCAGGCCTTCACACTAACTCAAAGCAACACTGTGCAGACAGCCAGTGTTATACAGTCCTGATTTCAACAGGACCTTTATCCTGCAGATGGAAGCCTCTGAAGTCAGGCTAGGAGCTGTGCTCTCCCAGGAGTTTGAGGGGAGGAACATTCTATCCTCTACCTCAGTCAGAAACTCTTTCCCCAGGAGAAAAATTATGCAGTGATAGAGAAAGTGTGTCTCGCAGTCAAGTGGGTTGTGGATGCCCTCTGATACTACCTACATGACCAACAGTTTATCCTGGTCACAGATAACCCTCTGACATGGGTACAGGTGATGAAGGATGAAACCCCCATATCACCAGGTGGTACTTGGCCCTCCAGCCATTTTCCTTTATGGTGCACCACCAGGCCGGGACCCAGAATGAAACACAAACTTCCTGTCCCAGGAGGGGAATGGTCAGGGGCTGACCAACTGTACCTTTGCACAAAAGGAGGAGGTATGTGACAGGTAAACACTACACTGGGAAACAAGAGGTTAACAGCTTGGCTGATTATGAGGAAATGCAGGGAATGCAACATGAACAGGTAAGGGGGTGCCTCCCAGGTGTTGCTGATTAGAGGGATTATTGAAAGGTAGAGAGAATCCAGCAAGGAGTCAGTTGGAAGCTGGAAACTGCTGCAGGGAGGAGATACTTTAGGCAGAGAACCCTTCAAGATGGAGGGTGGAATGTAAGACAGGAAACAGAGAAGAAAGCCAAGGAGAAAGTTTAATTCTGGAGAGTGCCTTTGGGAGAAGTTGAAACCTGCTGCTGAGAAAAGACCATTTCTAGAGCAGAGAGTCCTGAGGTAAAGGATCAGCCTAGCTAGCTGGCCAAAAACAGTGAGTGGAATGTACTACTGATAACACCCTGCAAATCAGGCTAAAAGGAAAATTGTCTGTATTTTATTTGAGACTACATTCAAAACTGCTGGCTGACAAGCCATTTGTTTTGTTTGAGACTGTATATTATTAAAACTGTGGCACCACATAGGTGGTTCAAAGATTCCTTTGTCAAGTCAGCCTGAAAGAACTGTTTTGTGTTAACCTTTATGTTACCTGACCAGGCTGGAGAAGTTGAACTGATTGATTATACTTTTCTTTAACAACAACTTACATTTGGAGCAATAAAAGTACATTTTCTTCTATGAACTTTAAACCCAGCATGTTGCCTCTCCATCTACCACAGGCCAGCTTGTCACAGGGTCATAAATAAATATGTTGAAATTTTGTCAAATGTTTCAAAATGAAATTTATAAAGTAATGTTTGTAGGGTGGCTTTTGGACCAGTGGGGACAACCTTTCTTTCCCATGCCAGCGACCTGCATTTGGGTGGTAGCTCAGTGAACCAACTGAATGGGCTGTGCCTGGAGGTTGGTGCTGCAGCATGCAGTACTGGCACAAGCACCAGCCTCAGGCTGAGAGTAGGACAGAACAGTGTTTCTGCAAACATGACACCTTTTGGAGGGCCAGGAGACTTCCTTCTCAAGGCTAAAAGCACAAGTGCCTTTGCAGATTCATAAAATGAGCGGGTGCTCAGTCCAGGAATAAGAAAGTCACAAAATGAAAAGCACACCAACATCCAAAAAACACACCAAATAACAACATATGGAGCAGATTAATCCACAGCACTAACAACCTCAGCCGTGTCTCTCCAGGACACTTTGTCACTGACAAAGTGTCCTGGAGAGGATACCTAAGCGCCTGAGGTTGTTAGTGCTGTGGATTAATCTGCTCCCATATGTTGTTAGTTGGTGTGTTATTTGGCTGTTGGAGTGCTTTCATTTTGTGACTTCCTTCTTCCCTCTCAGGGGCTGATGTGCTGTTGAGCCTTGATGGGCCCATGCTCTGCATCTGAACTAGTAGGGTGTCAAAATAAATGGAGGAAAGTGTACCTGGCAGGATGAAGGTTGGATCACTGCAGATCCCACACCAACAACAGGCCCCATAGTGCTATAAGCCACCCAGCCCCATCAAAAAGAAAGAACTCAGCACTCACTCTGGACACAGTTAGATCAATGAATTAAAGATTTAATGGTGGTAAGAAAGCCATGGACAAATGCCCAACAACCCCATCACTTCAGCCAACAAAAGGCCTTTCTTAGGGGAGTCTGAGTATGCACTTGACAGACATTTAATTTATAAGCCATTCAATTACTAAGACACACTCAAAGTGACAAATTTAAAGTCATACAAGGAGAGCATTCAAATTTCAGAAAAGGAAAAATTAGTACATGCTTTCACATTTCCCTAATTACTAATATCTCTTTAATCTTCATTTTACATTATATGTTATTATAGACACATAATTTTGTGTTTAAGTGAATCATCTTCAGTATACAAGTAAATGAGGCAAATAAATCTTTGCCAAGGGATAAAGAAGTTTTAGTATTTTATTTTTTTATTATTACTAAAAAGCAGGATTAACCCAATTCTTTTTTACCATGGTTAATCACTAAATTAATTAGTAGTTTTAAAGCATTTTAGCTGAGTAAAGTGATTTTGGGGTTTTACAAGTTGCAGATGGGGAGGAGAGGATTCTAAGGTTAGGTTTTAACCCACTAAATCTTACAAGGACCATGTACTGCAAGCCATTTAACAGTAATTAAAAAATATATATCTGCACATACTGAAAATGAAAATAAAGGAGGAAGGAGAAGGATTTTTTCCCAACAAGTCTGCATCATAATTGAAGCAAACAAAACAGACTTGATTCCAAGGGAGGAAAGGGTAATTGCCTAGATTAAAACTACAACACTGTTGCTGAAACACAAGCAGGGAAAGTGCTATGAGCCTTAGGACAGGAAAGGTATACTTTTGTTTAATAGAGGTTTAGCTCAAATACAGCAGCTTCTGGAAAACAGTGGATCTGGTCAAAGTCCCAACCATAAGTATGGTAAATCTTTGAGATGTTGTGCATGTCATAAATCATACTCTGCTCTAAACAGACAAGGGTGCCAGGCTGTGTTCCATTTTAGTTATCTGTGAGAAAACAGATAATGAGAAAGCTATAATATTTTGACAGTTGTTACAGATATGGTAAACAATCAGTTTCTTCAGTTAGTCCCATTGGAAGTGTAGTTTTAATTTTATTATCCATTTTGTTTCCTCTGTAACAATATCTGAGTTCTATTACCTCCCCTTGGATTCAGTTTAACATGTTCTAAGACAGTATACTTCAAACTGTCTGGCTTATTATTATGTCTCTCAGTGAAGTGGGCCCTATTGAGTTCAAGGAGTTCACATTAATAACTGCCCTGTTGTGCTCCTGTATTCTAAGCTTAGTATGCCTAGTTGTCATCCCTACATAATAGCAGGGACAGGAACATCAACATACATACACCATGAATGGTGTTGTGCATGTTGTAAATTCATTTAACTCAATTTGGCACCAGCTTTCTCAATGATCTTTCCAGGTTGTACATATGTGTATACATTGCATCTGCTACGCTTCAGTGTCCTGATGGCTTAGAACCAAACCAGGTTCTTGTTCTGGGGTTACTAGATGAAAAATGTCTATTAGCCTATCCCTATACTTTTCCTTTGCTGAATGTAACCCTAGGTTATATATGTATGTGTTCCTTTAAAATGTTATCACTTAGTAATGTTGACCATAGTTTATATACCATGCCTCCCACTTTGCCTGCAATTGGATTGAAATCCATTACAAATGTTATTACATCTTTTGTACTGTCATTTTCTTCATGTTCTATACATGTACTTGCGCTCTCTCTCTCTCTCTCTTTCTGTTTTCTTGGAATAAACAGTTCTTCTCTATTAAGTGAAGCTGTTTTCCTATAAGCTTCCTCTAACATATTTTCAGTATAGCCTCTTGTTTTCAACCTAAGTTGCAGTTCTCCCCTGTCTCTCAAAGTCATCTCCATCTGAGCAATTCCATTTTAGTCTTAGCATTTCTCCATAAGGAATGGAAGGAATCAATTTCCTGGGGTGTGCACTGTGGGCATGTAAAAATAGTATTGCCTGCTATTTCTTTTCTAAAACCTGCAGTTTTCATTGGATCCCCATGTGTTCCCAACAAATTTAAATCCAGGAAATTAACACTTACTGGACCAGCTTCATATGTAAATTCCAAACCCATTTTGTTGTTTTTAAGATGTTCCATAAATTTTGGAATATTTTCTTGTTCACCAACCCAGATAAATATATCAGTTAATAAGTCTGTGCCACATATGTATATGGCACAGATATTGATTCACATCAACATCAAAAATCCAAGTCTTTCCAAATATCCATAACCAGATTTGCATAAGACATGGGAAAAGATGCCCCATGGCTGTCCCATACTTTTGCAAAAGAATTTCTGGTCAAATGTGAAGTAGTTGTGTTCATGCAAATATTGTAGCATGCAAAATAAATTCTATGGTATTATTTGGATATGTTCTTAGAAAATGAGACAGAGACAGCAATCCTGTCTCATGTTCAATGGAAGTGTATAAACTGTTCACATCTATTGTAACCCACTCCAATTCCTATCCCACACTTTTCTTCCATTGTTTTCATTAGATCCATACTGTCTCTTATACATGATGGTAACCTGGTAACACAAGGCTGTAGGTAACTATCTATAAGCTGACCCATATTCTGTGTAAGTGAGTCAATTCCTGAAATTATTGGGAGACTATGGAGATCCAAAATATTTTTGTGTGTTTTAGTTAATATGTAAATTGTCGGTATCACTGGATATTGTACCCTTAGGAATTCAGCTTAATTTTGTTGATACATCCACAATGTATGGAGAGATCTATAAATTCAAAATGCTCTGATTGATATTTCACTATGGGATCCCTGTTCAATTTCTTGTAGTTATCAGCTTCATTTAAAAGCTCTAAACATTTGCTTACATACATATCTTCAAGCATTATAACAAGATTCCTACCCTTGTCTGAATTTTTTAAACAATGCCATTCATTTCTCTAACTCCTTAAGTGCATCTATCTCATTTTTCTTTAAATTATTATGGTACTTAATTTCCTCAGAAAACAATTTTTCTGTTTCATCAACTAACATATTTTCAAAAATTGTTATAGCTGCACAATTTACTTGAGGACAGATCTTAGATATGGGCTTAAATTTTGTCTCATAATCTCTTGATTAGAAATAGTAGTGTCAAAATAAGTATTATCCACCTCTTCTAATAATGCATCAATGTCTATTTTGTCCCAGATGTTATAGTCCCACTCTTCTGGTATCCAGATGTCTGTTGGTGTACAGTTTCTGTCCTCTGTAGCAAGTACAAATTGGATAGCCACTCCCTCTCAGAATTAGACAGTTTTAAATCTTCATTTTACCATACTTATGGTTAGGATTTTAACCATATCCACTGTTTGCCAGAAGTTGCTGTCTTTGAGCTAAACCTCTATTAAACAAAAGTATACCTTTCCTGTCCTAAGGCTCATAGCACTTTCTCTTGCTTGTATTTCAGCAACAGTGTTGTGGTTTTAATCTGAGACAATTATGCATTCCTCCTTGGAATCAAGTCTGCTTTGTTTGCTTCAATTATGATGCAGTCTTATTGGAAAAGATCCTTTCTCCCTCCCTCATTTATTTTCATTTTTCCATAAGTACAGATGTATATATAATTTTGTAATTACTGTTAAATGACATGTGGAACATGGTCCTTGTATAGATTTGGTGGGCAAAAACCTAGCCTTAGAACCCCCCATCTGCAACTTGTAAAACCCCAAAATTGCTTTACTTAACTTAAAAATGCTTTGAAAATATTAATGAATTTAGTGATTAAATATGTTAAAATATTTAAAAAAGAATGGGGATAATTCTGCTTTTAGTAGTAAATAATAATAATAAAAATAATAAAACTTCTTTATCCCTTGGCAAAGATTTATTTGCCTCATTTACTCATACTGTATACTTGAGAGATTTATTTAAACAGAAAATTGATGTGTCTATATTAATATATAATGTAAACATAAAAATTAAAGAGGTATTAGTAATTAGGGAAATGTGGAAGTATGTACTAATTTTCCTTTTCTGAAATGTGAATGCTCTGTTTGTATGACTTTAAATTTGTCACTTTGAGTGTGTCTTTGTAATTGAATGGCTTATAAATTAAGTGCCTGTCAAGTGCATCCTCTGACCCACCCCTGAGAAGGCCCTGTGTCGGGCTGAAGCGCTGGAGTTGTTGGGCGTTTGTCCATGGCTTTCTTGCCACCATTAAATCTTTAATTCATTGATCTAACTGTGTCCGGAGTGAGTGCTCAGTTCTTTCTTTTTGGTTTGTGACTGGGCTGGCAGCCTTATCTACAGTACCAATCTAGTCTCCAGGCATGCCCCTTTCCTTATTGTTGTGATTCTTTACCCAGCCCCATCACCCTGCATCTTGGGAACTTAAATTGTACCTTTGGTACCCCTCCTCACAGATCCCACATAATGTGAATAGGAGGGAATGGATGTCTGCCCACTTCATTGTCAGCCACTTTACCAGTCTGTCACCCTGTCAGTGTTGCAGAGTGTGCAAAAGGAGGTAGCTTCACCTATGCTGGTGTGGTCAATGAGTGGAGCAACCTGCACCCTGCCACTTAAAGAGGAGAGTGGGCCACGGATGCTGAATCCTGTCCATATCCACCTGTGCTGGCCTCCATGAGTGACCTAAGTTCATTCACAAACTCAGGTTGCTGCCATGGTACCAGTATCTACTCTACCAACCAACTCAGTCAAACCCCACAGAATTGTTTAGTGAGTCTCTGAGCACAGGAGAGGTCCCAGAAGACTGGAGAAGGGCTCATGTGATCCCACTCCACAAGAGTGGTAGCAGGGAGGAGGCGGGGAACTACAGACCGGTCAGTCTTACCTCAGTAGTGGGCAAGATTATGGAGGCACTCCTTAAGGAAAGGATAGTGCAACACCTGGAATCCATAGGGCACAGGATCCAAGACAGCATGGGTTTACAAAGGAAGGTCCTGTCAAACTAATCTCATAGATTTCTTTGACTGGGTAACCAGAGTGGTGGACCAAGGGGGCAGTTGATGTCGCTACCTTGACTTCAGCAAAGCTTTTGACACTGTTCCACATAGAAGATTGATAAATAAGCTAGGTAGGCTCGGGTGGGTCAGAAGTTGGTCAACTGGGTGGCAAACTGGTTGACTGGCAGAAAACAGAGAGTGGTGGTAAATGGTATACAGTCAGAAGAGATGCAAGTCACAAGTGGGGTACCTCAGGGATCAGTCCTGGGGCCAGTCCTATTCAACATCTTCATTAGTGACCTGCAGATGGACTAGAGGGTAAGGCTTGTCTGTTTGCAGATGACACCAAGATCTGCAACAGAGTAGATGATCCAGATGGGGTGGGCAGAATGAGAAGAGATCTGGATAAACTAGCAGAATGGTCAGAAGAGTGGCAACTGGGATTTAATGCAAAGAAGTGCAAAATCATGCACATAGGGAAGAGAAACCCTGAAGCCACTTATAGGCTGGGAGGAGTTGCTAGCAGTCACAAAGGAAGAAAGAGACTTGGGCATCATCATCACTGATGACCTAAAATCATCAAGCAGACCTCTAAAGCAGTAGGTAAGGCTAGGGGTGTTAGGGTGTATTAGTAGGGTATCACAAGTCGTAAGAGGAGGTAATAATCCCTCTGTACAAGACATTGGTTAGGCCCCATCTGGAGTACTGCGTGCAGTATTGGAGGCCACACCTTCACAAGGACATTAACCAAATTGAGGCAGTCCAGAGAAGGGCAACCAAAATGGTGCAGGGACTGCATCAGAAGACATATGAGGACAGATTAATGGAGCTCAATATGTATACCCTTGAGCAAAGGAGGGAGAGAGGTGATATGATCGAGACATTTAAACACCTTAAGGGCATAAACAAGGTGAAAGAGTCTAACATGTTTAAATATAAGAAAAATAGCAGGACAAGAGGACACAGCATGAGATTAGAGGGAGGCCGATTAAGGGGAATGTGAGGAAATTCTTTTTCACAGAAAGGGTGGTAGATGCATGGAATGGCTTACCACAAGAAGTGGTGGCTATGAATACAGTGCAGGGCTTCAAACAGGCATGGGATAGGCATAAGGGAGCAATACAAATGACTATGAATAGATAGGTCACTGACAGAGCAAAAGGCCGATGGCACATTTATAAGGTAGAAAAGAAATGGGCAGACTGGATGGGCCTTAGGGTCCTTATCTGCCGTCAACTTCTATGTTTCTATGTTTCTATGTTTCTAAAACTACAACTCCTTTCCACCCTAAAAAATGATCAGTATTTTTATTGCTTATAGTAACCTATTTTAAACTTTGGGGCTGATTCCAGGAGGCATGGTGCAACTTGCGGGTGTATGTGAGTTACACCATGTGGTGCTACGCCAGGATTCTGCACTGTATTATAGAACAGGCAGGGTTCCTGGCACTTACACCTGTGACTTGCAGCAGCTGCAGGCTAGTGCCACATGCATGGTGCACACAGCCTGGGTGCCGCAAGTCACAGCATGCATATAACTGCCCCGCTGAGCCCCCAAGCTCCCCACCCCTGGAACACAGCACGGCACCAGGGGACATTTGGGGCCAGCCAGGTGGCACTGGCATTGGGCACCACAAGGTATGGACCACAGGGGTCCCGTCATTTGGGGGTGGGGGCATGGCTGTGTCAGGGGGATGGGGAGTCAGGCCACATGCATGCCATGGTGCAGCGGAGTGGGCATCCATTGACTGGCATGGGTGGATGCCCTCTAGACCATCTCCTGCTGGTCTAACTCCACTGTGCTAATGCGACTCTTGGAATGATGTTCAGGTTACAGCGCTGCCCTTGGAATAGAGTGCAGTCACTGCCATAGCCCACCCTTGCACCATGTCACTGTGGGTTGCGGTGTAGTGGTGGCATAACCCATGCCTGGCATAACACACATTCGGCATGGCACAAGGTGTATTTTGAATACCTACTGGCGTTATGCCTGGTGTGTGTTAAGAAGTTGTGCCATCTGGTTCAACGTGAACTTGTCTTTGCACCAGGCATAATGCCTTTGGAATTGTTCCTTATGTCTACAGGTCCAATAGATGTCAGCGTGGCATTGGAGGACACTGACCATGTGTATTATATAAGTATTGTTTTATGCATAGAGTACCTTGTCTGTCCCAGTTAGTTACTAAACAGCTGCAGATCATTTGTGACCCCTGCTATTCTTATTTTACAGGTACTGTATGTCTGGGTGTTCCCTCAAACATCCTGCAGTAAACAGTACCCAGGTAAGAAATCTTTATTATTAGTACTGTATCTCAGTTAGTTGTTATAACTCTTGTAGTTGCACCATTACATCATACGGTGCATCAGTGTAACTGCAATTATTAAGAAACTGTTGTCTTTCACTTGTTAGTATGTTGGTGAAGCAGGGCAAGGAATGACTTCAATATTCTGTTTATTTCATTTCCCAGAAGGACATGCATAAATGAGGATACAATTAAACTATCAGAAAAAGAAAATTATTTTCCAAAAATCATTAATGCAAACATTAGGGCTGAGGAATACAAAGTGCACAATATAGGGAAATGAAAAACATTAGGGTTTGGGTCTCTGGAGTATTGGTGAATCAGTGGTGGGTTTTCTTTTGCATTGCCAGCCCTAATGCCCACCCCTCCCTGAGCGAACATGGTCAGACATAATCTCTTTTCTTCATGCAGGCCCTGCAAGGCTCTGTGTGAGAAAACCATGACAGATTCTGTTAGCAACATGTGGTGAGCCCTACTCTTCTACCTTTGAAGAGTGTGTCACTAGGAGGCATTGACTTGGAGCTGTTCTTTCTGCTTCAGACAGGAGTCTACAGGATGGGTGAATGATGGGCATTAGGGTTGCCAACCCAAGGAAGACCTCACCACTGGTTCACCAATACTTAGAGACCCAAAACCCTAATATGTTTCTATTTCCATACTTTGAGTGGTTTGCATCCTTTAACCCTAATGTGTACATTAATGTATGTTTTCTGCAATAGGTAGATTGATAGATAGATAGATGATAGATAGATAGATAGATAGATAGATAGATAGATAGATAGATAGATAGATAGACAGACAGCTAGCTAGCTATAGGCATATCATTATATATGTAAATATACATATATACATATATATATATATATATATAAATATATATATATATATATATATATAGATATATATATATATATATATTATAGCGGTGCAGTAGTGCCCCTATAGTTAGGGTCCTACCAGTGCTTCTATGTTAGAGTCAAAAGTTTGTACCTTAATAACGTTGTCATTTTTTAATGAAATAGCCCAAACTTTGGCATGCACAGCCATTCTGCTAGAGTCGCATGATGTGAAAAGTTTTGTGATGGCATCCTGTATGGTTTTGAGATATGGAGTGGTAAAAAAGAATAAAAACTTTTGCATTGGTTAACATGAGAGTTGTTGCCCCATCTAGATCCCAGATGGAATGAAATGTTTTCTTGAAATTTTAGGGCTGATGGGGTCTGTGCCAAGGGTTTTCCTTTGATAGTGTGGTGAGAAGATACCTCACCATTTTTGAATTATAACAGTTTTGGTGATAGCTGCTAGACAGGCAGGTAAATGAAAACAGTTTGAACTGTTAATTGTTAAGGATTTATTATTCATGCTCAGAGAAATACTGTTTGTGCTTCCACCATCTTGTTTTTTTTTTCCTTTTAAAATTTGAATTCTAAAGAAATCATACCTAGTAAGGAATGACCAAGACCTGTATTTAGGTCTTAGTCACATGCTTAGTTCCATTATTGCATTATTATTTAAAATTTTGAGGGTAAGAATTTCTATTGGGGTGGAATCATATTGCCTGTCCCTAGCTTAGTTAAGGATCAATTGACCAGAAAATAACCATTTGCAGTTCTTACAGTTTGAACTTTACTGTTTGAACTGTAAAGACTGTGAACAGTAAAGGTCCATGACAGTTCAAACTGTCATGGCTCCTGGTGTTTAGTTGTACCCCTAGCCATCCATTTTTGTCCCCTGAATAAAATATTATATATTCCCTGGTAGTCTAGTGATCCCTCCCCCTCCTGTTCTCCAAATTACCATCCCCTAATGTTTGTTTTTATACTCCCGGTAGACCAGTGGTCCCTCCCCATTCTCCGATCACCATCTTCAATGTTTATTTTATATTCCCTGTTAGTCCAGTGTTCCTCCCCAGTTTTCTGATCACCATCCCATATGTGTGTTTTTATATTCCCTGGAAGTCCAGTGGTCCCTCCCCGTTCCCCTGATCACCACCCCAATGTTTGTTTTATATTTCCTGGTAGTCCAGTGGTTCCTCCCTCCCCATTTTCCTATCACTGTCCTCTTATTAAATAAAATTTGCCATGGTACTCCAGTGGTCCCTTCCACCTCCCCCAATGTCCAATCATCTTCCCAGTAGCCAAAAATTATTTTGCTGGTGGTCCAGTGGTCCCATCCCTCCTCATTCTCTGATCACCATCCACATGTTACATATATTTTATTGGTGAGCCAGTGGTCTCTCCACCCTCCCCATTCTCTGCTTGCCCTCCCTTGCTGCCTTATATCCCTGGTGTCTAGTGGCACCTCCCATTGGTGCGGTAGTCCATGACCATAGCACTCGAGATTGAGTGCCTAGAAAACTGCGACTCTATGTCAGCGACTGTGATCATGGTTACCCAGGGAGGAGGGTGAATGGATACTGCAGTTGGCAAAACCATGACAGGAACTAGTGAGTATATGTGCATGCACACACCTGTGGGGAAGAGGCAGGAGGATGGCATGTGGAAGGGATGTGGTAGAGCAGCTGCGGAGCTGGATCACTAGCATTGTTGGGAGGGTGGTCAGATGGGAGCATGGGGTACTGGGTTCTGGTCCGCATGGTGCAGGTTTTTTTTTTTTGCGCCTGGTGGCATGTATTTTATCACATTTTGCACTCCTGGAGCTGAGAATCCATAAGTAGTATCACATTTTGCAAAGCCCTGCATTAAAAAATGAAACCCATAGGTCTCAGATGCCTTTTTCTTCTGTACTGTGAATGTGCATGACCAAAATGAATTTTGGTGATGTACACTGCCATAATAGCGATTGCTGTTTCTCAGTCACTGTTATGACATGGAACCCATCAGTGTTCATCCTTGAAATAAAGAAAACTATTCTTCTTTTCTTGCAAAAAAGGTCTCTCACTGATCAGCAACCCCACCCTTACCTCCCACTCAGCATCCATCACTTCACAACCCCCAGCACACCCCCACACACCGATTGAAGACATGTCTTGCTGCTGGAACCGCGACTGCAATATGAGAAACTAAGGTAAATGTGGTTTGATGTATTTCAATGGGGATTCGACTTTATGCATAACTCTGCAATTTTTAAATTTTTTTAAATTTTGACACCAACTTTTTAACATGGCCTTTCACTTGACCAATATGACTGTCAGTGTGCAACTCCTGCCCAAAAGGTGATTTTGTGATCACTTTGAAATTCACCTTTTGGAAGGATTTGAGATTGTTGCTGTCCCTGTTCTTGAGGTGGGGCCATAAGAAGGCTATGTTTAACATTTGGGGTCAAAATATGTAAAAATGGCAAAGTTATGCCCATTCATTGAACTTTTGCTGTGCACACTCGTAGCTTTAGAAATTGTAAATATTTTGAATTCCCAAATTTTCAACAGAGCCTTCTTATTACCCCACCTTATGCATGTCACAGCTGTCATTTTTTCAAATCCTGGCTAAAATGTGTTATAGCTCTATGTGCGTGGAAATGGTGTTGTGGTTGCAATGGAATTACGCTTTGGTGGGGATTTGAACATTTTCTGCACCTGGTTCATGAGATGGAGTAATAAGATGGCTATGCTGACAGTTTTTTCACAGTTGATATAAAATGGAAGTGCAGGGCTCTTCCAAAGTGACATACAAACACGCATCTGTGGAGGCATAGGAGTACAGGGCCCTTTGGGCCATGTGCTCCAACAGGCAAATAAGGCTACCATTACATTAGCTCAAGAAGTATTGAAATTCTTTATAAAATCTACATTAATGCATTAGTCAGGGTTCAGGATAAAGTGACAAAAGTAGAAAATATTATATTAGGGTTTCCAACCCTAAAACACTTGCCCCACTCTCTGAAGTGAATGAGGGGTGGAGTCTTCCTTGGGGTTGTGAACCCTAACGCTCACCCATTATATGCACTCATGAAACATACACACCTGTCTCATCACAGCTTTGCTTTTCTGTTACTGCAGTGGGGTGAGCATTAGGTTCACCCAATGAAGACTCCACCTCTCATTCACTTCATATAATACATGATGGGCAGTAATGTGATATGGAAATATTCTCACTCCTGCAGAGTGAGCTCTGGATACTACGAGTGCTGAAGACATGAGTGAGAGAATCTAGAACTCACTCTGCAGGAGGAAAACATTTTCCATAGCACATGATCTGCACATCATGTGTGCTATTTATACAATGGGGATGAGAGCTCCAAGCATATTTTTCTGTTTTCCTGTGTTCTTTTCCTGTTTCTGGGTGCTGTCTTCTGTTTCTGTGTGTCTTCTGAGTGTGTGTGAGTTTTTCTGAATGGGCTGGGAGTCTCAGAAGCACTATGGGAGACAGGTGAGTGTCCTTTGCAATGCTAATTGAGCAAGTTGCAGGTAGCAGTGAGAAACAGAAACTTTTGTGAAGTAGTTTCATTTAGAATGCAGGCTGTAGCGAGTGAGTGGTAGCATCAGCAGAGTATGTATAAATAGCATTTATTTTAACTCTGGTGATGTCATCACCATTTATCACACTGCAGTGGAAATAACTGAGATTATCACACAAATATTGCTCCCACCCATTGTATGACTATATATATATATATATATATATTATTTATTTAGTTTTCGTTGGACCGGCAAGGAGGACAAGACAATTTCTGCCTATTTTCAGCCTTGTCCTGGGAGGGAGGGAATACAGATGGATGGCAACTGAAACTGTACCAGATTTTAAGCTGTTGGTGGTATTTTTAGTGAATGGGGAAATTTGGCCAGGACACTGGGGAAATTCCCTACTCTGCCTGCAGGGAGCCTTGCTTCCTATGAGCAGAGGCACCCTTTGTCTGCGGTACCAAGATGGCGGATGACAGGGTGGTTGGTGGTAGAATTGCTGGAGATTTACCTAAGGAAGCAATTTATGCTATTTCAGATGGTCAGTCTGCTGGTGTACCCACAGGAAAGCAGATCTCCCTCCCTGCAGGTCCAGCACAGGAGATCATTTTTGTGGACAATGATTGTAACATGGAACAAATGCATGTGGAGCATATGCAGGTGGATGTGGCAGAACGTACTGATTATTTGCCTTCTGGTCTAGGTATAAATGAAGAAAGTTGGCTGAAAGAAATGCTGAGAACAAACAGAGACTCTGTCTTGGCAGTTATTCATGTGGAAGAGCATTCCGTGGCTGAGCAAATGCCCACTTCTGCTGGAAATGGCAACCCAGATTTACAAATCAACAATGTTCTTGAGACAAGACACATAACACCTCCATTATCTGCATATACTGTGGAAATGTCAGACCTAGGTGCCTCCTGTTAAGGCTGCTGATGACGAGTATCATCAAACGCACTGCAAACAGCTGTCCCTGAACTCACTGGTGTGTGAACTGCAGCTGACACGCCCGGAGTAACTCTACAGCTGAACCTGCTACGCTTTTCTCCAGAGGAGGATGTGGGTGCATGGGCTTGCCTCTGTAAGTACTAATGTGACTGTCTCTGTGGGTGGAACCTGTGTTAACTTCTAGTGGGTCTGCTTTTCATAGTCGGGAGATGCGGCGAGGGAGACAGACAGAACCGTCACAACAAAACCCAGCCCCACATCAACTTTCCCATTCTTTGGAGCACTACTGGAGGAGCGTGGAGTGGAAACCAGGTAATGTGGGTCGCTGGGTGTCTGATCAATCACACAGCCCAATTCCAGGATCTCCGGAGAAAGGAGCCCATGTACCAGTGCCTGAGCATAGCATCCCTGAGGCACACAACATGATTAATTTGGACATGGATCTCCACACTGAAGATGTTCAGCATACTGAGGTACTTCCTGAGAATTTAACAAAGATCCTGATGGTCTCCAGTTAGGTCTTCTGGTGGCGAAGGCCCAAATGCCTCACCCCCACATGGGGTGACCGTATGGACACTGAAGCTCCCCCACAGGAGCCACAGGCTAATTCTAGAGACAATGCAAGAACTACTTGGGAGGATTTTAGGAAATGTAATCACTTTTCTGGTCAACCTCCAGCCCGCATAAAGGAGGAATGCAGTGTGACTGCAATACATAGGAGGTTTACTGACTGTACCTGACCGTATATATGTGGGGAAAAATCTGATTAAAAGCTCTTTGGGTTTTTTACAAATGAGATATACTGTATGCACTAATTCACGTATCAGGAAACAGTTTGTTTGATGTTAGTTTCAAAACCCTCCGAGTTTAGACAGGTTCTTGGCAAAATATGAAAAAGTGCATTATTCAGCTTTATGGCTGCCTTTCAGGGCCATATCCTTGACTAAGCCTGCCATTAAAAATGTTACAGTCCTGTTCAGAAATGAAAATGTTGCTGTGCATGATATCTCCCATTGGTTGCAACAAAGGTGTGATATTATAGGCCCCCAACCTATTTTTGATGAAGAGCACATATGGACAGGTGGGTGGAAGTTTAAAGTGAGGTTATATAACAATGCTGGGCCCATTCATTTACCAAACTGCTTGTTTTTGGGGAGGGAAAGGGGCACTGTTTTATGCAGGCCAACCTCTAACTTGTTTTAAATGTGGTTCATATATGCACTTAAGTTCTGCATGATAGACTGCGATGTAATTTATGTCTTTCATATGGCCATTCCAGTTCTGATTGTAAAATGAGCTCAAATGCAACCTTGTGACAAAATAGGCCATGCCTTTAGAACCTGTCCTTGGGCCACTCACAACAGGGATGATCACCCTAGTCAGGAGGTTATACTTACTGAAGCCCAAAAAAGGACATCATTGCTCAGAAAACTTACTGCTTCTGGAAACCCCCATCAGACTCAGAGGTTCCTACTGAGGCTGAGGTTGAGGTTTCAGTCCCCCCCAGAGAGACCTGAGGCCCACAGCACTCCTGAACAAATTCAAACAGTTCAGGTTATAGTGGACGGAGGTTTAGAGGTAATGGATGAGACTGTGTTGCCTGAAACAGAGCTAGAAAAGGTGGTTATGCCCCTCCTGTTTCAGGGACCTTAACAAAAAGAGGTATGAGGCAAATCAGGGCAAGGTCTAAAATTGCCAAGGCCTCCTCCCTGACATGATCATTTCCCTGAGTAACAAATTTGATGTCTTATCTAAAAGTTCTCAAGAATCAAAGCAGGGTGGAGACTCTGAAACATCCCCATTATCAATCCTTATTCAGGTTCAGAAGAAGATGCTATGAGCAAATATGACAGTAAGGAGAGACCTAAGAGACTTGGGCTCAACCTAGACTGAGTACTAGAATTGGAAAAATACTTGATTAGGTGTCCCTCTCCTCCTCTTATTAAGTAACTAATTTATTTATTTTTATTTATTTATTTATTATTTTTTTTGTATTTCGGATGACACCATTGAGCCGAGGGCTCTTTACAAAGGTTCCACATCAAGGCAATAAGGTACAAAACATAAAATGATCATTACAATGGAACTTACAAAAACAAAAAAAAGACAAGTAAGGTTACAATAATAGCAGCCAAAGGCACTGTCAAGGAATTGTGCTGTGAGTTAATTATACAGTACAAGTCATAGGTGGCTCAGTGAAGCTTTGTTAGGAGTGGGTAGTGGAAAAGAGAAGAAGAGTGGTGGTGAGGGGGGTATGAGAGAGAGAGAGAGAGGAAGGAGGGGAGAAATAGGAGGGCATTCGCTGGGTATGTGGTAGATGGGAAACAGCAAGGAGAAGGAAAGGGAGGGATGAAAAGTAAAGGAGACAGATTTACCTATACCCAGTAATGGGGGTAGGAATGGAGGAGGAGCTGAGGCAGTGAGGAGGGATGCTTGAGGGTAGTATGCCTGAGGGATTATAAGAAGCAATCACAGAAGGCACTAGCCATGAGGTGTTGATGCAGTTTACACTTAAAAGCACCAATTGTGGCAATGTTGGAGATTTCTGTAGGTAGCAAGTTGAACCAGGTGGAGGCTCTGACAAGATAAGAACACTGAGCTTGAGAGGTCCAACAATGAGGTATTGTAAAGGTTAGACTGTCCGATCTTCTAGTTAAGAAGGGACACACTGTGGGGTCAATATTGATTGACTCCAGGGGCATAAGGCCCAGTGATGTCTTCTTAGCTAGGCTGCAGGTCTGGTACTTTAGCCTGCCAGATAGCTGGAGCCAGTTAGCCTGCTCGTAAATGTCATGTGCGCAGAAAGGTGGGCAGCTGAAATAAGGAGTCTACATGTTTTATTAAAGGCTACAGCTATGTGCCAGAGTGCAGTATCAGTAGCAGATCCATAGATAACGAGCCCGTAGTCAATAGTTGAAATAACAGAGCTCTGGATAGCAAGGTTCAAGGCTTCAGCCATTAGGCAATGTTTATGCTTGTATAATGGCCCTATACGGGAGTTCACAGTTTTAGCGATATTGTCAATGTGTTTGGTATATGAGAGGGAGCAGTCAAGGGTCAGGCCAGATATTTCAACATATCCACCTGCGCAAGAGCGATGCCTTCGTGGTTGTTAATTATGAGCTCGTGGTCCTTGTACTTGTTGTGGTTTCCATGGAACAACATTGTTTTAGTTTTTTGTGGTTAAGGAGGAGTTCATGTGAGCAAAACCAGTCTTCCACTTCTGTGAAACTTTTCTGTAGTTGAGACTGAAGGGAGGTGGGTCAGTGTGGCAAGTGAAGATTACTGCATCATCTGCATACAGTAACATTCTGTCATGGCAGGAGTCAGGAGATTGTTCAGGAATATGCTGAATAACAAGGGACCCAGGAAAGAACCTTGGGTACTCCAGAGTGGATTGGTTGGGATGACGAGAGGAATTCACCAATCCTGATCCGTTGGGTCTGGTTACTGAGGTAGCTTTGAAACCAGAGGGTAGTTTCACCGAAAGACCAAGGAGGCTAATTGTTCAAGGAGAATGGAGTGATTGACAGTGTCAAATGCCTTAGTCAGGTCAATAAAAGAGACGCCAACCAACTGGCCCTGATCAAGTGCATGATGGATATGTGTGGTAAATTTGAGGAGTGCCGTGGTAGTGCTGTGTCCTTTGTGGAAGCCATGCTGCTGGAAACATTGCAGGCTGTATTTTACAAGGTACTTAATGAGCTGATCAGCCACTATCTGTTCCAATGCTTTGGATAGAGGAAGGAGGATGGATATAGGCCTGTAGTTGTTCATGAGAGTCTTGTCACCACTTTTATGGATTGAGTCACCACTGCCAGTTTCCACGCTTGGGGGAACTGGGAGAGCATGACGGAACGGTTGAAGATTTTGGTTAGTGGAGCAGGACTGTCCAATGGTGAGGGTGAGAAGTTTCATATTCAGTGAATCGCCACTGACCCTAGACTTCCAAGCACTTTAAGAATGTGTTTTTAGCTAGGCTTTCTGGGACTGTTTTGAAATGGAAAGGAGGGTGCCTTAGTGGCAAACCTGAACTAACAGGAGCTGGGTTGACTATGGTGGGATCAAAAAGTTGAGGTAACACATGACTAAGGTCAGCAAAAATGGTGTTAAATCGTTGGCAATGATTGCATGGTCAAGAGTGATGGTACCATCTATGTTCAACATTGTGGGTGTTGTTTTGGGATCCTTTCCAGTCACTTCAGCAATGGCCTTTCCATTAAAGCTCAGCATTGCCACTTTAAATACAAATAGCTTAAAGAATGTCAGGTGAAGATTAGTCACCTTGAATGTCCTAAAAGACCTACAGGCTGATATTTGCTTTCTCCAAGACACCAGATTAAACACAGTGTCCTTGGTTCAAACAGCAAAAGGCTTTGGTGCTGGGGTCCAGCCTTTTTTTCTTTTTGGTTTGGCTGCTTGTGATGGGGTTGGAATTTTATTTCGGGTGATGGATTTAAAGTCACCAGAATGGTGGAAATTTGTTCAAGAACGTAATTTTAGTAGACTTTATATACCAAAACTCTGCTTGAGGGCCATTAATAATTATGCCCTTTAACAAAAAAGAAAGGATAGATTTATTTACTGCAATTAGGCCTTTTTGTTTACCACCAAGTATATAATCTGGGAGGAGATTTTAATTGTAGTTTGAGAAGCAAGATAGGGAGCCCTTATGGATAAGGAATTTTGTTATACCAACTGTCTAAAACAAATTCTATGAAAATGTAACCTTAAAGACACATATAGAACTTGCAACCTAAAGGGAGGACATACTTTCTGTAAGGGATGATTATCCACAAGGATTGATTTTATTTTCACACCTCAACAGATTAATGTGATGGAAGCTAAAACTATTCCCTTTGAAAAGTCTGACCATGTTATTTTGGCCACTGTTTTAAGTTTAGGAAAGCAGGCAGCCCAGGAAAGGGTACTGGAAATTTAATATCACCCTTCTGAATAATGAACACGTCAACACATCTATAGAGGAGCTGCTTAAACCACGCATGTCTTTAGCTGGACTTTCAGATGATTTAAGTCATTGGTGAGTTGAAACAAAACAGGAAATTCAGCACTTGGCAAGGCAACAGTCTACAACTAATAGTGTAGCAATATAAAAAAATACTTGGCTTTAAGATTTCATTTGGAAAAACTATACACATACATTAATACACAAAAATTAACTAACTTCCCAGATCAACTCAGTAAAAAGAAATGGAAAATTTACAATATTCTAGGGCAGCTTCAGTGTTGAATGAGCATAGAACTTGTTCTCAAGGTAAAAAGGGTTTTGGAGATGCTTTGGCTTATGTAATAAGAGAGTTTCTGATAGAACCTTGTCAGAAGCAAGGAACCAGGATGTCTTGTTGGTTACATCACAAAATGACATTTTGAAGGCAGTCACTGACTATTTCAAAAATGTATACTGCTTCTGAGATTGATGGGCACAATATTTTACATTTTTACGCTCTTTAGAACTGCCCGTTCCCCTAGAGAGAACACTTTACAAATGACGGCCCCAATTACTGTCCAGGAAGTACAAAGGGCTATCTCTCAATTAAAGGTGGATACTGCACCTGGTCTTGATGGCCTCCCAGCTGAATTTTATAAATCTTATAGTTCTCTGCTAGCTGATAGTCTCACAGAGGTCTATAACTGGATCCTCCATAACCAGCATATTGATTTTCACCTATGCACAGCGGTACAAATTTTGATACACAAAAAATTATAGGAGCGACATTAATAACTGGAGGTCGCTGAGTTTGCTTTATACCGATTTGAAAATCCTGATGAAAATACTTACAGCTCGACTATTATGAATTGCAACATATTTAATTTCAGGGGCCCAAACATGCTCCATACCAGGTAGATCTATTCAAGATAATCTTCTTCTTATAAGGGAGGCAATAGAGCAAGGAAAGAAAATGAAATCTCTAGTTACATAATGTCCTTGGATCAGGAAAAGTCATTCTATAGGGTACCACACCTTTTATTTCACATGTGCTTCAAGCCTATGGGCTCCTGCTCTTTTTGTAGTTGGATTAGCTTATTATATAAAATGGCCACTGCAATTCCCCTAGTGAATGATTATTTAGGCTCCTACCTTCCTATAGATAGAGGGGTTCAACAGGGATGCCCAATGAGCCTCCTATTAAATGTATTTTGCCTAGACCCCTTGTTGTGACTGAAAGAACAAGATAGATCTATATCAGGCATTCAACCCAGAGATACTTTTTGATAACTAAAATCTCTGCATATGTGGATGATGTTTGTATTTTACCTCAGACTCTGTTTCTGGGCAAAATGCATTGACACAAACAGAAACCTACTCAGCAGTGGCAGGAGCAAGCATAAATAGAAATAAAAGTAGGGTTTATCCCATTAGTGAATCTACACTTGTAGTTCCCTCTTTACAAGACATTCGGATGTTGAGTGAACTATTAACAATGCTACCCTACAGCTCACCCCATTGTGTACATTCCTGAAACATACACATCTCTGTTCATCACATTTGAGCTTTCTTGCTACCACAATGGGTAAGTTTCAGGGTTGAGAACCCAAGAAGACTGCACCCCTGATTCGCTTCAGGGTGGGGCTGGAGTTTTAGAGTTGGAAATGCTAAACCACATTCCCCTACTTTTATCACTCTAGACTGAATCCTAAATGTTGCATTAATGTAGGTTTTGCAAAGAGTTTTCTTACTTTTGAGATAGTATAATCACATTCTCATTTGCCTGTGGGAACGCAGCTCCACCATCCCTTCATGTGAGAATGTATGTTGCTGTGGAAGTGCAAGGCTTTCCAGGCCCTGTGCTCCGCTTGTAAAAAACACCAACCAAATTGTCAAGATAGCATTCTTATTACCCCGTCATGAACCTGGTACTGAAAATTTCCAAATCCTCATGTTTATATTATTCTGCATCACCATAACATCATTGCGTGCCACAGGTGTGAAAACACAGTTTGGCCATGATTTGAAACAATGACAGTTATCACATTCATGAGGTGGATAAAAATGGCTATGTTAAAATTTTGGGGTCATATTTCAAATTACCAAAGTTAGGAGCTAAGCGTGAAACATTTCTATTTATGGGCATAACGGTGCAATTTTTACATATTTTGACCCCACATTTTCAACATAGACCTTCTTTTGATCCCACCTCATGAACAAGGGGAACTGAAATGCTTTAAATCATGCCCAAAATGTGATTTCCCAAGTGACCGCATAAATCAACTTTGGGCCAGATTTGTGTAATTCCACCACCATTTTTCATGAGGTGGGGTCCCAAAAAGGCCAGGTTGAAAATTATGGCTCAGAATATGCAAAATTGCAAAGTTATGCATTAAAGTTCAAAACCCCACTGAAATATATTGAGTTGCACTTACCTTAGTTTCTCATATTGCAGTCGGCGGTTCCAGAAGCAAGACATGTCTCCAGTCAAAGAGTGGATCTTTGCCCTATGACCTGTTCAGGTGAGTGAGGGTGTGTGGAGGTGTGGGTCATGTGGGTTGGTGGGTGATCAGTGGGAGGTTGGGGTGGGGTTGGATCAACGAGGACTGTTTTCTTTTGCAGGTTAAAACAAAGAAAAAGACACTGAGGAACAGTTTTTTTATTACAGGGTATACGGGATGGTGATGGAGAGTGGGGCTGCCACTAGACACCAAAGAAAATTTTAAAACATGGAGATGACAATTGAGGGTGGGGTGCCACTAGAAACCAGGGAAATAAATGGGGATGGTGATCGGTGGGTGGGAGTGTCATTAGACACCGGAAAACATCAAATATTATGGGATGACAATCAGACGGTAGGTGCCACTAGATACCAGGGAAACATTAAACAACATGAAGACAGTGATCACAGAGGTGAGGGGTGCCACTAGACTGCATTTAGATATGGATGTAAGATCTAAATTGTATCAGATAATAATGGATGGTAATAAACCGTCGAACAGAATTTCTATTGCAGACTCCATCTTTCAGTAACTTATCCCAGATTTCCCAACATCCTTGGATTCTTTGTCTTATAGTCATCAATTTCCTTCTCTCGTCTGGCATTGTCACCTGCTTTAATGAGCAGGTCACACATTTCACTGGTTAGATGCAGTGTACACAACAAATAATCTCTGCATTATATAGGAACCAGAAGAAAGCAGATCCCGATTTAGAGGAAAAAAAAGAAAAACTATTACAGAGAATATCATGTCGCTTCAAAACTGGAAAAATTAAACCAATCAAACATGCAGTTTAAAGAAACTGAATTGAGTGAGATTGAGAGTTCTGATTTTGATCCTACACGATGTAAGTAAAATTAAAACATCTATGCCAAAATATATATTTCTTATATGGAAAACACAGCCTATCAAACTGCTAGGATGCAAATGTATTGGCATATTTTAATAACTCCAGTTTTAGAAATGATATATATGCATTCATTTAAACTGTAGACTTGGAATTTCTAAACTGAATGGCATCCCACAAATTCTTGGCAAATGTAATGTTTATTGTGGGTCATGAAATGTCTAAGGATGCAGTCATTTGGAGAAATATACTGTCTTTCCATCTCTCTCTCTCTCTCTCTCTCTATCTACACACACACATACCGCACAGCCATTATTTATTATAGGCCGTGGTTACAAGTTAGGGCTGAATAGGCACTTCCATGTTAAACTTGGAAATGTGCACTTTAATAACTTCGCAACTGTTTACTTGATTTGCATGAAATTTTGCATACTCCATCAGGGATAAAAGGTCTCTTGATGTTGCAAATTTTGAGTTGGTTGGATGCATGGGTTCAGAGATACAGAGTGCAAAAGTGGGGTCATTTATTATGTTTTGCAGTTTCCTTCATCATGCCATAGCACAGAAATTGTTTTGAATTTTGGTCTGAAATGCTCAGGGTAGAAAGAACTTGCTTCATAGATGTGCCCTTTGCTGATTTCATGAAAAATATTCTTCTGTTCCAAAGTTATTACATTTTAAAGTTCCCATAATTTTCAATGGAATTTCACTGTCAGTTAGATGCCCTGCTCGATAGAGTATCCTTTTTCACAAACAAGTCATCTTGTGTCACAAATGGAAATCTTTTCTCGTGCCACTGCCATCTTATTTTTCAGTTAGTGGGAGAACCAAAATTAAACAACTCAAACAAAATGATGTGTTTAGTGAAACCAACATAAGTTCTGCTGATCGGACCCGTTTCACCTGATTCTTGTGTTAGTTTTTGGAAAAATGAGTTGGAAATATGTTTTTCAACATTTTGAAATCCTCTTCAAGTCTTTTTCATGCCTGAAATCCTTTTCACAAACTGAAAAAGAACACGAAAAGGATCCTGCTTCACAAAGCTGTGATAAAGGATTCCTTTTTAGAAATTTGCAAAAGGAACATGCAAAAAGGATTGCAACACAGCTGTTTTTGTCACTCCACAGTGAAGAAATGGCTTGGGATTTTGGTCTGAAATGTTCAGGGTACAAAGAGCTTGCCCCCATAAATGTGTCTTTGCTGGTTTGGTGAAAACATATTAATTTGGTCTGGAGTTAGACAGGTTTGAAATTGACCTTACTTTCCCATAGGATAACATTGTAATTTGAGGTGTTTCTTTCATGTTGCACACCACAGAAACACTTTCCAATTTTGCTCTGAAGTTTACAGGGTACAAAGGACTTGTTAACAGATGTCGTTTTTGTGGTTTGGTGGAAAATATTAATGTAGTATGGAGTTAAAAGGTTTTGAAAATTGGGGTTCTGAGCATGCTCACAATGCACTTTTGGATACATGTGCTTTGTTGTTCAGAGTCTTTAGGTGTACTGCTCCACCTACATATACTGGGTTCATGAGGTGGGGTAGCAAAATGGTATGCTTACAGTTTTGTAGCTGTTTTGCTACAAATGGAAGCACTGAGCCCTCTGGGACCAGTGCTTCCACAACTTATACATGTTTTCATCTGGAGAGATGGGATAAATATTAATTGCAAAAAGTCATTAATGCATCAGTTGGGGTTTTCACTACAGCAGCAAGGTTTGGAAATTCAGTGGTAGGTTACAGCCCTACCCCCAACACCACTCTAAACACAACAGGCATTGGGGTGTGCCTTGGGGTTGTCAGCCCTAATTCTTACCCATTCCATTTGTAAGGAAGCTGAGTGGTACAGTGTAGGACAGTGAGGTGAGAGTTAGGCACAAAGGCCTAAGGAACACTCCAATGCCTGTTGGTGTGGAGCATGGGGTGGGGTGGGGGTGGGGTTGATAACCCTAACATTGAATTTCCAAACTTTGTTGCTGTAATGAACCCTAACTGATCATTACAATTTGTTTTGCAATGAATTTCCTTTCTTTTGAGAAAGTGTAATGTTACTCATATGTGGTTGTGGGAGCAGAGGCCCCAACATGCATACATTTGTAACTCTCTCATCTATACATAAGTGTACTGATATTTTAATGATTTCACATCTCCATGTGGGAGGCGCGCATGCCCTCTGGGCCCTCGTGCCCTCTGTGCATAATGTAGGGCCCTGCACTCCCATTATGCGTAACAGGATCAAAATGTGGGAGCACAAGGCCGTACAGGCCCTGTACTCCCATGTACCCATAAGTATGGAGACATAGTGCATACCTAGAGCCATTCCAGGTAACCCTTGTGCTGCAAAAGTTACAATATCTCAGGAACCGTAGAATTTTGGACAAAATTCTTCACAGTTGTATTCATGGCCTGGCCGCCATTACGCATGCAGCTGTGCTTAGGAAAAAATCTGTTTCTCAAACCATTTTGAGATATAGCCACTGAAAGGCTCCATGACTACCACAATGTTATCCTATGAGAAAATTCATAAATTCAGAGTGCAGTAACTATGGAACCAGTGTCCATTTCTTCACCAAACCTGCAAAGCGCACATCTGTGGGCAAGGGCTTGCCACCCTGCAAATTTCAGCCCAAAATCCTAATTGTTTTCTTGCTGTGACGTGGCAAATCAACTGTTTTTGTGGCTGTTTACCTGCTTTCACTTTCAGATCATATATTTTTTTCCCATAGGCTATAATGGGAAACTTTAAAGTTTAAAACTTTTGAACAGATTAATTTTGTTTCACCAAACCTTAAAAGGCACATCTGTGAGGCAAAGGCTTTCTACCCTGAAAATGTCAGACTATAATCTAAAGCTGTTTCTGATATCCAGGTGGACAAATAAATGTCAAAACACTGACGCTTCTGCTCTTTCAGCACTCTAAGTCTCAGAAACCACACAACAGATTCCCATGAAATTTGGCAAATCAAGGAACCAACGCTAGACATTATGCATACTATATTTCATGCAAATCTGTTGAATGGTTCCAAAGTTATTAACATTCATAAATTTGGGTTTAACATAGACATTACCTTGTTATCCTATGGGAAATTTGCAACTTTGGAGTGCAATAACTATGTAACCAGTATCCTTTTCTTCACCAAACCAGCAAAGGGCACATCTGTGGGGCAAGAGCTTGCCACCCTGCAAATGTCAGCCCACAAATCCTAATCATTTTCTTGCTATGTTGTGACAAATAAACTGTTTTGGGGGCTGTTTACCTGCTTTCACTTTCAGATCATATATTTTTCCCATAGGCTATAATGGAAAACTTTAAAGTTTAATAACTTTTGAACAGAATAATATTGTTTCACCAAACCTTCAAAAGGCACATCTGTGAGGCAAAGGCTTTCTACCCTGAACATTTCAGACCACAATCTAAAGCTGTTTCTGACATCCAGGTAGACAAAGAAATGTCAAAACACTGATTATTCTGTTTTTTTTCCAACACTAAGTTTCAGAAACCACACAACAGATTCCCATGAAATTTGGCAGATCAAGGGAACTAGTGATAGACATTATGCATATAGAGGATTGTGTATGAGCAATCATACACAACAAAGGCAGTTGTACGATCGAGAGGTTTCCTTGGTAATCAGAGACTTTGAGGCATGTTTGAGATGTCGTTACCACGGAAACCTTGAGATCTTACAACTGCCTTGTTTGTGTATGGTTGCTCACACAATCTTTTATAGTGTATGGGCAACCATAAGTAGCACCCAGTGATCCCCAAACAAGTCTCCCAGAAAAAATAAGCCTTACTTCAGCAGCTGTAGCAGCACGCTTACTTCCTCATCACTGTGGGCCACTCAACTGCACATGCATGAATGTGTTTGATCTTGTTGTGCTGCACTAGTGACGTACTCAGTGCAGCACAACAAGATCATGATGCACTGAGTGCAGCACAACAACACTGTTCCAGGCATGGATTTCCATGCAGAACAGCGTTCCACCATACACTATGCTACATTTCATGCAAATCTGTTGAACGGTTTCAAAGTTATTAATGTTCAAAATTGGGTTTAACATAGATGTTACCTTATGTCATCCTATGGGAAAATGTACAAATTTGGAGTGCAGTAATTATGGAACCAGTATCCATTTCTTCACCAAACCAGCAAAGGGCACATATGTGGGGCAGGGGCTTGCCCTACAACTTTCAGCCCAAAAGTCCTAATCGTTTTCTTGCTATGAAGTGGCAAAGAAACTGTTTTTGAGCTGTTTTCCTGCTTTCACTTTCAGATCATATATTTTTCTCCATAAGCTATAATGGGAAACTTTAAATAACTTTAAATGGATTAATGTGTTTTCACCAAATCTTCAAAAGGCACATATGTGAGGCAAAGGCTTTCTATTCTGAATATTTCAGCCTTTTCTGAAATTCAGGTGGACAAAGAATGTCACAAAACATGGATCTTTCTGTTTTTCAACACTATATCTCAGAAACCACAAACGGACTTCCACAAAATTTGGCATGTCAGAGACCTACCCTATACATCAGACATGCTAAATTGCAAATCCACTGAGTAGTTCCAAAATTATTAACATTCAAAATTTGGGTTTAACATATAAGTTACCTTTCACTTTAACTATACTGGCACTACTACGACAGTATCATTCATATATATATATATATATATATATATATATATATATACATATATATATACAGTATATATATATATATATATAGATATAGATAGATACACACACACACACACACACACACATATATGCATGAAGCATGTCTGCATTTTATGAAGTCATAAACAAACAATATATTTTCCTGATTATAACATTAACTGGGAGGCTTTATGAATGCATTTCTCACTTTGCTGATGGCACAACAGGCTGTGCATACATATTTTCAGAGTAGACCCTCAGAACAAAAGCAATGTGATTGAAAAGTGTGGTATGAGACTGCAAGCAGGTGACTCAGAAAGCTGCTTATAGCACAAACAGTAAATCAGGAATGTAACTTTAAAAATTAACTATAGAAACATAGACTTTGACAGCAGATAAGGACCGCTTAGCCCACCTAGTCTGCCCATTTCCCCACCTACAGGGTAGGCCGCAGATCCTAGTTAACCAACAGCCTATTTCTTCCTACCCTATGTGATTACTACTGGTACCTGAATGTAGTCTTCTGTGACCCATTTGAGTTATAATTATTTGTGGATGCTTGAACTTCAGGGACATTGTGCATGCTGTCTCTCTTATGCAGCACAAGTCTCACCTGATCTTTGAAAACAGAAATGTTTGACAGAAAATGCATTTTGTACAAAACTTGTAACTGTTTGAGCAACTATACAAGCCATGACATTCTCAAAATATTAACGGTATTAAACATGAGGGTTTATTCTTCTAATAAAAATGTTCTGCAACAAGCATTTCATAGCACATCAGAAAAACAATGTGGGCTATAGAAGGCTGCTGGTAGCATTGCAAGAGAAAAGGTGCCATTACAGTAGAGATTTTTTGAAAATTACTTACAAAGACCAAGTCTTCTCTGCTTAATAAATACAGCAGTCTCTGATAGCACAGTATAATATAGTTGCAATACAGTTTTATCCTGGTGTGTGGCACTGTATGAAGGTATTCTTTTTTCATATGGACAAATTCTGTTTTCACATGGCCATATGAAAAAATGGAAATGAGTCATGAAAAATATTTTAAAATGAAAAACAAACACATTTGGGGTCATTTTCCAAAAGTTACATGCAGAATCCACCTAACAGAGTCCCAATGAGCAAGATACATGTGTTGATCTCTGCACATACTGTCATTTTGGGGGTTTTATTTTTAAAGTAAAATAAGATGGCAAATGAAAAATTATTTTACCCTCATGAAAAGGATTGATCACATATGACAAAGGATTATTTTTGTTTCATATAGCTATCTTGAAGTGCTAACTAAGCATGCTCAGAAATGAAATTTAAACATTTTATAATTTTGGAACAGATTAATATTTTTTCACCAAACTAGGAAAAGGCATGTCTGCAGCCAAATCCTTTCTACCCTGTCTTGCTATTTTATATGTTATAATATTATAATGGAACAGTAGCACCACTGTACTTAGGGCTGAACAGGGGTTTTTATGTTAAACCTCAAATTCTGCACTTTAATATCTTACATAACCATTCAACAGATTTGCAAAATGTTACATGTGCAGTTTTGAGGTAGTAATTTAAAGAAAAAGCTGTTATTGCTGATTTTTCCATCACTTTGTGCCCAGATGGTTTGGAATTTTGGTCTAAAAATTTCAGGGTTCTGAGCTTGTTCACAGGGATATATTTATTTTGAAAAATATACATCTTAGTGAGTAACCTTGAAATGGCATATTAAACATGACTTAATCCAACACTTCAAGGTGAAAACAAAATGCTTATAATTACCACTGATCTGTGAACAAATTCAGAATGAGCAAAACGTGGGGAACATTTAATAAACTGAAGTTGGAATTTTGAACACTGGAAGTGTGGTTTTCTTTGAAGGATTTGTTGGTCTCTCTACTAGCAACACATAGAGATAAAAGGGTTAGCACACAGATGTGCCTTTTGCTGGTTTGGTGAAAAATATTAATGTGTTCCAAAGTTATTACATTTTAAAATATAGGAAGAAACAGCAAAAACACACTGGCCCAGATATTCAAGGGTTTGCCATTACGCGAACAGGAGGCAGCACGCTAGTCCAAAACTGTCGCCATTTTTGATATTCAGAAGGGGAGGCAGTTGCGCCCGAAAACATGCTGAGCAACAGCGCAATGAAAAGGAAGGCATGCACAACCGAAGGGGTGGATCCATGCATAAAGACCGCAATCCGATATTCAAAGACTTGCGCGATGCGCAATAGCGGCACAGCTGGAAATTGCGCATCAGCGAAATGAGCCAAAATAAAAAGGATCAAGGAAGAGCGCAAGAACGCTACCAGGCTGCCAAGTGGGGAGAGAGAAAGAGAGAGACAGAGACAGACAGACAGACAGCAAAGGGCAGGCAAGGAAAGTGTGTCCCATAGTCTGTAGAGGCCAGCCGAGGTGCCGGTGCAGTGGAAGTAGCAGTCAGGACAGTGGGGGTAACACAGCAACACCAGCCAGGGGGTCAGAAGCCAGGGAGATGGACAGTGCCAGTTTCCACATGGAAGCTGTAATGAGGGGGTGAGAATGCATGCTGCAGGGGCGTGGCGTGGAAGGGACACGTCGGCGGTACACCCCGACAGGCGGTACCGTGCCCGCATCAGCTTTGAGCTGTACACAGATGTAGAGATCGTGGGCCAGTACCACCTGAACAGGGCAATACTGAGACGGCTCTGTGAGCTGTTCAGTGATGTGATGCAGGCACCCTCACGCGAGTCACGCTCCTGTCGGTGGAGACCAGGTGACAGCCTGCATGTGCCTGCTTGCCACGGGCACCTTCCAGAGGCCGACAGGGGACACCGAGGCATTACACAGTTGGCCACATCATGCATCCTCACCCAATTCCTCAGCGCACTGCTGCCACATGCTGCGAGTACATCCATTTCCCCAGCACCGTGGCAGAGCGTATAGCAAACATGCAGGAGTTCCACAGGTAGCACGTATGCCTGGCATGCTAGGGGCCATAGACTGCACCCATGTGGCCATCCGCATGCCACCTGGCCCGATGGCCATGCATATCAGAACAGAAAGGGATTCCCTAGTGTCAACTGCCAGGTGGTGTGTGATGCCACTGGGCGCATAATCAATGTCTGTGCCACACACCCTGGCGGAGCACATGATGCCTTCATATGGTATCAGTCTGCACTGTGCCATCGATTCAAGAGTGGGGACATCCCACAGGACATCTAGTGGGTGAGTACACATGTATGGAATGCAAACTCTGGGCAAGGGTGGAATGCCACAGGTGCCATGGTAGTGGCACACAGGAGATGGCCAATATGGACCTGAACATGACACTGATCTCCACTATCTCCACACAGGTGACTGCGGATACCCACTCCGTCCCTGGCTGCTCACACCGTACCGGCCGCCATGACCCCAGCGCAGCTATGCTATAATGAGGCACATGCCGCAACACGCGCAACATCATAGATCGGGTGTTTGGGATGCTCAGGCACGCTCCCGATGCCTAGATGCCTCCGGGCGGTGCCCTACAGTACAGCCCAAAGGCCTGTGGGATATTCCTGGCCTGTTGCATCCTGCACAACATGGCCAAAGACCATGGGATAGCCATACAGGTCGAACAGGGTATAGCGATGGGGGCGCCAGTGGCGCCGGTGATGATGGTGATGAGCAGCCCCCTAGGATGGAGGGACCCCGACTGATCCGGCAGGCCCAGCTGCACGGGGACATTATCACAGAGGAGCACTACGCACAACACAGGTAAGTCAAGGGACATGTGCAACCAACACTGTCCATGCGCAAACCACAGGCACACAGGGGAACATACCAGGGTGCATGACGGTCAGGGGTGGAATGGTCCAGGCATACAAACACACCATCAGGGAGGGTGAGCACTCATATGGACACACACACACACAAGGCACAGAGCGTACATGGGCAGATGCACAGCACTGCAGAACCGACATTGCTAACACACAGCACCACCAATCACCCCACCACCCGTACTGTCCAAATGCGTGTGTCAGAACCTGGGCACCCTTGCACTTGGTGTACAGTGCAATGCAGGCATCATCATGCACACGCACCTGTGGACAGCAGCTGGGAGGGTGTGCAGGTGGTCCGTGTCGGCGTGGTGAGCAGAGCACCCAGAAGTGCACTGCCCACCGCGGCACACATTGCACCATGGCAGCACCAGACAGGGCCCGCACTGGGAGACAGCTCAGTCATGTAGCACTGTCCCACGGCCACTGCGGATGCGCAAGTGGCCCCGCCAGGACCCAACAGCATGGGCAGGCTGAGCAGGGGCCACATGGGTGGCACTGTTGCACCACGAGGGGTCCCACTGTGCAACCACCTTGCCCACACAGGGGTCTGCAGCATGTCGAACAAACCTGCACCAGGGGTGCTCGGGATGCCCACAGCAGAACCCGGTGTCGACAGGCCTGGTGTCACACGGACGCTGGAACGGGAGTGGAGAGTGCACTGTGTGGGGTGTGTGGTATGGAGCACCTGACTGTGTGCCCAGTGCATCAACAACAGAGACCACTGCCTGGGTCAGCCTGTCAATGGCGGCGGTCACATCCGTCCGCAGTATGGACCAGCTCGGCTCGGTCCGAGCACACTCCCTGCTGTGCCACTCCATGGACACAGACAGTGCCTCCACAGACCTTGCAACCCGCCTCTGCAGCTGTACTGATTCCTGCAGCAGGCAGGTGTGCTCATTCAATGGGTACTGTGCTCCAATGGCATCCTGACCCCCAGGGTGTGGACGGTCCTGATGCACAACACCCCTTGAGGGTGGGCACTGTTCGCCAGGACCAGGAATGGGCGGATCAAAGGGCGGCGGACATGTGCCACTGCTTGTCACTGTACCCCCAGACCTGGTGGGTGACTGCTGCTGCTGCCCTCCAACCGCTGTGCCCCGGGTCCACTCGTTCCACCTCTGTGCTGGCAACAGTGCCAGACACCTGCACAGCCACCGGTGCTGCCCCACGGTGCTGACAGGCACAGCCTGGGACCGTGCCAGCATGCTGGTACACAAGTTGGAACCAGACAGGCCCAGGGGCACGTGCTGGGCTGCCGTGTGTCCGTCATGGGACACACAACCATCACTGCCCATTGCAGGCCTTCTATCATTAATGGTGCAGGTACATGCTACTGCCATGGTCTAGCGTGCTGGCATGCTTGCATGCCAGACTGCTGAGACACAGGCTGTGCACCCCCGCACCGTATCACTGACACCAGAGTTTGAAGCCCGTGTGCATGCTGCTGCAGTGCCTGCTGGCTGGTGGTGGAGGTGGATGGACCCTCCTCCATGTCCAGCAGGTCAGCATCACTGTCTGGACCCACCACCACCGTCTCCTGAAGGCGAACAGGATCTGTAACAGAAAGAGGTACATGTGAGTGCATGTGAACAACCGCCCCCAAACACCACCACCATGTCATACCGTGCAGTGATGGGCTTCCACCTGTCTGGAATCCTCCACTATGCGCCCTCAATGGCGCTTCGGCTGCATGGCTGCGACCAGTGTCTCCTCAGTTGGGGTCAGCTGCAACACCACTGGCGGGCCCCGCCAGTGCCAGCACGTGCCGCCCTGAAGGCTGCCACCTTCTCCTTCAACCTCCTGCGGTCTGTCCCCATCTTTTCTTGCACTCCTGCCGGGCGCTGGTGGCTTCGTGCAGGTTAACAGCCGAGCTACCCCCTCATGCAGCCGCACGGGACGAGGTGCCCCTCCATCCACTCAGCACTGGCTCCTCATCCAGGTAGCCTGGAAGAGACTTCTGTCTCTGCTGCTGTAAAGTTGGGCCTCCTCCTCGCCCACCGTCCTCACCCTCACAATGACTCTGCTCGGCCATGGTGATCTGTATGGGGAAGTGGACACCTGTCACTGTGCAGTCTACAGCATTTTCCCATGACCATCGTCCTGAACATCACACAGCATGCAACTCACCTCTCACCTGCAGTAACCGAATCTGGCCAACACAGCCCAATGTCATACATTTATAGCGCAATACATGCAAATTAGAGTGGAGCAACTATAATGACATGCAATCGCATACTGCGCCCTTGAATGGCTGATCAGATGATTTGCATGTGTGGCTGAATATCATAATCTGCGCTTTGTGCAATACGGAAGAGTTGGCTGAGCCAATGGCGCAGATCTGTGCCCGTGTGGTAGACTGCATTGCGCATGCCCAGATAGCTTATGTAGGCATCTGTCGCGCTGCTGATGTGCTGGCGTGATCAGCAATTCAGGCTATGGCCACCATTGTGCCAGTGGCGCTACAGCAATGGGCACTATATGGCGCTGTGGCACTACTGCGCAGTACTCCACTGTTGCACTGGTACGCAGCTGGTCGGTCGCGCGGGATGCCTATACATCAGATGGCGCTCTGCGTGGCCTTGTGTCATTGCCCATGACCTTGTGTGTATGACCTTTGCCCCCTGGCACTGTTAGCCTGCCTATGTGCGTCCCTCATTGCGCTGTCTGGTGACAACGCTATGTGAAGTGACGGCACTGTTCGAACAGCACCATTGGAGCCTGTGGTGGTCTATTGCACAACATCTCCACATGGGGTTATGGCGCAGCTGGGCGCCATATTGCCTGCTGTAAAGTTGGTGCCATGGCTAGGAGGAGGGCGGTGTCCTGGAGCCAGCTTGAAGTGGCCAACTTGGTGGCCTAGTGGAGCCCACTATGGGGCACTTTATGGTGAGGTGCCCCTCACCATTGCCCGGACCCAGGTGTGGCAGCAAGTGGCCACTGACCTGGTGGGGTCACTGGACAGTGCCAGTCAGCTGAGCAGTGCGGCACCGGTACAGTGACCTCCGCCCGACGGATCCTGATCTGCTGGATCAGCTGCAGTCACGTGCCAGGTGGGGCGTGGTGCCTAGGCCAGGTGGGTGTGCCATATATGCACCTGTATTATCTGTAGGGGTGTGTGTGTTTTGGTGGCTGTGCATGAGTGATGGCTCGGCCACGGTTGGCTGTGTCAGTGTGTGCAGCTGTGAGATGACTGGGTATGGCTGTGTGGGCAGGCACTGTCACTGGGGCAGGGGCAGTCTGCTTTGAGTCACACTGATGTTTGTCTCAACATATGTCTCCCACAGGCCGGGATGTGAGGATGCGGGCAACAGTGAAGAGGGCCGTGCCAGGGACCCGTTGCCAGCAGGGGTTGGAGCCCACCAGCAGCAGCAGTGCCAGCAACAGTGCCAGTCAAGCTGCTTGAGCAGTGTGAGTATCATGACTTCATGGATGCTATTGCATGCTGGGGGCCAGTAGCCATGCACAATACAAACATGCAGGAAGGGAGGTCATAATTCCACTATACAAGACACTAGTGAGGCCCTACCTGCAGTACAGTGTACATTTCTGGAGACCATACCTACGTAGGGGCGTAGAGTGGGCAGAGAAGGTTCAGAGGAGGGCAACTAGGATGGTGCATGGCTTGCATCACAACTCCTAGGAGACAGGTTGAAGGAACTGAACCTGTACTCCCTGGAGGAAGGAGGAGAGAGGGATATGATTGAGACATACAAGTATCTTACAGGGTGGAACAGGGTGCAGGAAACACTATTTTGAAGTGCAAAAGATGTTCCAGGACTACAGGGCATGGGATGCAGTTGGAGGGAGGACGATTCAGAGGAAACATGAGCAAGACTTTCTTCACAGCACAGGTGGTGTACAAGTGGGACACCCTGCCAGAGGAGTGGTGGGGGCTGACACAGTCACAGGATTTCAGACTGCAGGATAGACATAAGGAAATTCTTGAGGTCAGGGTAAGGGCAACAGACTTCTAGGTAAACAAAGTAACTTACAGGCTGAAATGGACATACTGTGTGGCCATAGGCCCTTATCTGCCAACACTGGCTATGTATCTATGTCTGTAGGCACGACACAGGTGACATGCATCACTGTCCAGTTTCACAGCACGTCTGTGTATGCATCACTGGTGGTCCATGCATGCACTGGGCACATAGCTGTGTAACTGGCATCGCACCACATTGCCACATCACTTGCCAGCCTTGTTTGTGCTGTGATGGACATGGGCAGTGTGTGTGTGCAGTGGTGCACATAGCTGGTGCCGCCTGTTGTGATGGCCATGTGCATGTTCACTGTGGGTGGGTGCATGCCATCACAGGTGAGGACATTGGGCTATATGGCTTGCAGGTTGGGTGGTGTTCAGGGTTGTGGTCAGTCACAGCCATTGACTGTGTTCCCATTTTCCTGAGGCCTCGAGGTTCTCCAGAGGATGGCAAGGGATGTCAGGGCCATCCGACGGCTTGTGGGCCATAATAGCGACATCCTGCAATACATTCACCGCCATGGTGTGCAGAGGAGGCGGCAGAGACCTGCAGGACACCGGCAGGAGGGCGGGCAGCCAGCTGGCCCATGACATCTCTACCCTTCCCACTTCTCCCATCCCTACCACCCTGCCTTCCCTCTCCAAGTTTGTCATCCCACCCTTGACCAACCCTACCTTGTACCCGTCCCCTTGTAAATAGTTGTACTTGTTTTGATAATGTTTGTTGTTGTGAAATACATTTTATATTTTATCACGAATAATGTGTTGCTCTCTGATTTGCAGCTGCCTATGGGTGCTCAGTTGCAGGGGTGTACATGCCATCTGGGCTGGTATGGTCCTGGGTATGTGTGTGTGTGTGTGTGCGTGTGTGTGCATGGGAGGATCTCCAGCATGGCAGTGACTTTCGGTTGGTCTTGCCGTCTGCTGCCACCACTGCTGGGTGCACAGGGTGTGTCTGGCTTGTAGGCTTCTGTGCTGCAGGGGTTGGCGTGTGCTGGGGGATGCATGGTTTCCTGCAGTGCCAGTCACTGCACATAGGTGGTGTCTTGGGGTCACAGTGCAGGGTGTGCTGTGCGTATGGGGGGCTGATGTGCACTGTGGTTGTCAACCCCTGTGTGGCACTCTCAGCCTGCCAGTGGTTGTGTTGGGGTGTCATGGCTCTGCTATGCTTTGTTGGCTTGTCCCCATGGGCAAGTAGATCATCCGTCCCACCCCAGTGATGCTGTGCTTGGGGTGTGCAGGTGTGGTGTGGGGTTCTGCAGTGTGTTCCTGTGCCCATGTGTGGCATGGCTGGTGGTGGGCCCCAGCCTGCCTCCCTGGATGTGCAGTTCCATTGCTCTGGGGGCTCTGCTTGTGCTATGGCACCTCTGGAATGCTCAGCTGGGCTGCCCTGGTTGCGCCATAGCGCAATATTTTAGCTCAGCTTCTCCTTCCTGGTTGCGCTATGGCGCGGTATGTGCGATATTCAGGCGTTGGTTGCTTGCGCAATTTGTTCTGCTCCATGTTTGAATATTGCACCTGTTCTTGCATTTGCAACTGGTTTGTGCTTGCTCCTGCTGTTGCGCTCATTTTGGCGCAGTTTGAATATCTGGGCCACTGTTTCATTCATATGAAATGTTTTGTATGAACCTCAAACAAAACAAGCAAGTGAGTCACAAAAAAATGACACAAAATATAAAAAAAAAAAACATTTCTCTGTCATTTGTGTAACAGTTAACTGCAGACTAGACCTAAGGAGTCCAGATGAGGAACACGGATGTGTTTCTAAAACAACAGACAACAAGATGGCGGCAAATGAAACAATTATTTTCCCTTCACAAAAAGGATTGCTCGCATATAAAAAAAAATCTTTTTCATTTCATACTACTATTTTGAAGGGCTTACTGAGCATGCTCAGAATCAATTTTTAAAAATTTCAAAATTAAATAACTTTGAAAGCAGTTCATATTTTTTCACCAAACAAGCAAAGACACGTCTGTGACCCTGCACTTTCTACCCTGAAAATTTCAGACCAAATTCCAAACCTTCTGGGCTGTGCCCAAATTCAAAAAGCGTTATTCACACCAAAGAGGAAAAAGTGCAAAAATTCACTTTTGCACTATCTGAACTCAGAATCTACCCATGTGACCAGAACAAAACTTGGCACATCTGGAGATCTATCCACATGACTGAGCATGCAACATTTCATGCAAATCCAAGAAACAGTTGTGAAGTTAACATGCACAAATTGTGTATATATATATATAATATATATATATATATATAACACACACACATATATATATATATATATATATATATATACTTATATTCATGGCAAAAAACTGCATTTAATGCATCAGTTATGGTTAAAGTGACAAAAGTAAGTAAATAAAACCTTAGGGTTGAGCATCTAAGCCCCACAACACACCCATCCTCCACAGACTGACAGATGCCAACATGTGCCATAGGGTCATCAGGCTCAACTCCACCCTATTCCATGTGTGAGCAGGTTTACATGCTACAGTAAAGGAGAATGGGGTGATAGTTAACCTCATGACCCCCATGGCACACCCAGGCATCTGTCAGTCTGTGGAAGATGGGTGTGGGTTGTGGGGTTAGGTGCTCAGCCCCAACATTTATTTCCTCATTTTTGTTAAGCTTTTAACCCTAACTGATGCATTAAATGCAGTTTTGTGCCATGCATTTTCTTACTTTTTGAAAAAGTGTAATATAACTAGTAAAACATGTATTGGTGGGAGTGCGGGACCCTTTAGGCTCCCACCGTTGTCCATTATAGCATATATGCATCTGTGGGAGTGCAGACCCCACTTATGCATAGCTATACAGCTATAGCTATACAGCAGCCCTGTATTGCAAGGAACCCTTGTTAACAGATTTGACAATATCTCATTAACCATGCACCCTATGAAAAATTCCATGCAGGCTTACTCTACAGTTTAAAATCTTGTTCCAGCAGCACAGATCACCTAAAGATGATCTGTGCTGCCATTAGTGAAAACTCTGTATCTTGCTTCATTTTCAAGATAACGGCACCGAAGGCACGACAGACATCACAATGTAATCCTATGGGGAAAACGTTAACTTTGGCATGGCATATCTATGCAACCACTTAATTCCCCAACACCTAAACAGCATAATTCACTCCTGTAGGCCTCCTCAATACCATGTAAATTTCATATAATAGACCAAACCGTTAATGAGCTATGCAATTCTAAAGTTTTACACTTTTAAAAATGTTTCAGTTATGAAACAGCAAAATCCTCGACCACGAGATAAATCCTAGTCCATGACCTGACAAAATCCTAGCCACGAGCAGACATCTAGTCACGCCAATCTGGGTCATCTGGTCATCCCCAGGGCCATCTGGTCATCCCCAGGGCCATCTGGTTATGACATTCTATATATCAGGTTATCCTCATGAACAAAGCTCACGGACTAGGAATCATCTCATAGACTAGGATTTTGCAGGTTAGTGAAAGAAGATCATTAGCAAGTCACGAAAGAAGAATTTTAATTTTAAAAACGATTTTTGACAGAAAAGAAGGAAACAAAAGCATGGCTTTGTAGATGGGTCACCAAACAAAATCCATGCCTCATCTTGCCCAAAGTCACCCGTGGAGAAATAAGACATTTTGTTTGACTGGAAAACTAAAAACAAGATGGTGGCTCGTGAACAAAGAATTTTCTGATGGACTAGAATTTTTTTTTTTTGCAAGCTGAGAAAATCTTAGACCGAGAGACCATTTATCTTTCACAAAATATACATATACATTTTTGAGTGAACTGAGCATGCTCAGAACTCAAAAATATACAATTAATAACTTGGAATGGATTAATATTTTTTACCAAACCACTACTGGATTGTTCCTTAGCCAAACCTCTTTCTACATTCCAAGTTTCAGGCCAAAAGACCACAGTGTGGTTGCAGCACCATGGGCAAAAACACATCAAAACTGGCAGAAAGTGCATTTTTGATGTTTCACTGCACAAAGCTATCGTCTGACTGAAACGCAACTTGGTAAATCAAGAGATCTACCATACCAGACTGTGCGTTCAAATTCTGTGAAAATCTGTTGAACGGTTGCAAAGTTATTAATGCACAAAATTTGAGGTTTAGCATTAAAGTGCCTACTCAACCCTAATTATATGGGTGCAACCACACCCTATTTATATATATATATATATATATATATATATATATATATATATATATATATATATATGTAGCGTAGTGCTACAGTAGCGCCACTATAGTTTAGGGTGGAGTTGGCAGTTTAATGTTAAACCCCAAATTTTGCACTTTAATAACTTTGCAACAATTCAGCATATTTGCATGAAACTTGGTATGGATGGTCCTGTTGGATAGATCTTTTGATGTGCCTAGTTTTGTTTTGATCATATGTGTGGATTTTGCTCAGCGTATAGTCATTAAAGTGTATTTGTTGCTCTTTTCACCCATTTTTTTGCTGATTCTTCCTGATCCCCTGTGGCCACACCATGTAGAATTATGGCCTGAAATTTTCAGGGTAGAAAAGAGTTTGCCCCATCAAACAAATCAGCATTGATTTGGTGAAAAATATTAATCCATTTCAAAGTTATTCAGTTTTGAAATTGTGGGTTCTGAGCTTGCTCAGTTCTGTCTTTGGATAGCTACACAGATTCGAACAAGGATTTTGACAGCTCACAAACAGGGATTCATTAAATCCCTGTTTGTATAAATCCTGTTTATGAACCGCCATCTTGTTTTCATTTTTTGAAAAAAAAAAAAACATTGTAGCTTGCCCATGGATGTCTTCAACGGAGAACGAAGTATGGGTTTTGTTCAAGGTGATGCCTTTACAAACTGATGTCTTTGGTTCTGTTTAATTTTCTCAAAAAATGGCTGTTTTTATTTCAAAAATCCTTGTTCGTGACTCGCTTACGATCATTGTTCATGAGGTGTCAAAATCCTGGTTCACGAGCCAATCATTGTTCATGAGCTGACAAAATCCTTGTTTGAGAGATGATGACCAGATGGCCCTATCTCACAAATAAGGATTTCTCACGAACAAGGATTTTGACACCTCATGGACAGGAACTATAAAAAATTCCATGTTCGTTGGTGTCAAAATCCTTGTTCATGAGGTGTCAAAATCCTTGTTCATGAGAAATCCTTGTTCAAGAGGTGTCAAAATCCTTGTTCATGAGCTGAACCCTGTTCGTGAGCTGTCAAAATCCTTGTTCGTGAGATGACAACCAGATGGCCCTAACTCGCAAACAGGAATTGGCCTGATAACAGGATTTTGACACCTCACAAAACAGGGATTCAGCTCATGAACAAGGATTTGTCAGCTCACGAACAGGGATTTTAAAGATTGCTGTTTCTTTCCACTTCACTGCAAAGAAACGGTTAGGACTTTTTGCTTGAAATTTGCAGGGTAGAAAGTGGGTGTGCCTGAGATGTGACCTATGCTGGTTTGTTGTAAAAATTTGTATCGGTTCCATAGTTCTGGCATTCCAAAGTTCAGAAGTTTCCCATAGGATAACACTGTGGTGAACATTGCCTTTCGGTGCCTATATCTTGAAAATGGTTCCAGATACTTTTTTTCACTAAACACAGCTTAGTACACCTTTACAAAGCATGCATGCAGGTTACCTGTCCTTGATTACAACTGCAATGGTTTTTTTCTGAGGTTGCTATAGTTATTGAAATATTGCACCATTTGCTACAAGGGGTTAATTGGAATGTGTCTAGACCCATGCAGCATCTCTACAATTTAGGTAGGGGGAGTGCAGGGCCCAGAGGGCCCCGCGCCCCACATATGAATACCATTATGCAGTAACGGGACTGCAGGGTGCTCCATTATGCAATACTGGGAGTGCAGGGCCAAGAGAGCTCTGCATTCCCACAGGAAATGACAATTCATTATGAAAAATGATATCATGGCCCTGCACTCCCAAAAAACCATATAGGGTAAGATTACACTTTCTCAAAAAGTAAAATTCGTTGCAAAAACCTTGTTAATGCATCAGTTAGGGTTGAAGTAACAAAAGTAGGAAATGAGGCATTACAGGTTGAAATCCTACCATCTGCCCACCTACCACCCCCCTCCACCCACCCTGCTCTCACAGACCAGTAGGAAATGGGGTGTGCCTTGGGGTCATTAGGCCTAACTCTCACCCCATTCTCCTATACTGTACAATGTCAGCTTTCTTACACATGGAATGGAGTGAGAGTTAGGGCTGATGACCACAAAGCACACCCTGTCACCTGTTGGTCTGTGGAGGGTGGGATGGGGTAGTAGGGTGGGGGTGTTAGGGTCTCAACCCTAAAACCTCATTTCCTACTTTTGTCTCTTCAGCCCTAACTAATGCATTAACTAAGTTTTTTGTCAATATTATATATATATATATATATATATATATTCATTGCAAAAAGCTCAAGGTGGGGGATGCGAAGTTAGGGTTTTGAGGATGGGGTGGGGTGGGGGTAACCTAACACCACATTTCCACAGTTTTGTTACATGGAAACAACCCCAACTGATGCATTAACAGAGTTTTTGCAATTAATTTCCTTCTTTTGAAAAGTGTAACATAACTAGTAAATTGTATGTGTTGGGCCGATGCTTCACCAAACTGCCCATTTCTTCATAATGATATGTGTCTGTGGGAATGTGGGCCTTCTGGGCCCTGTGTTACCAGTTACACATAAGAATGGAACCATACAGCAGCCGTGTAAGGCAAGGAACTCTTGTAGCAGTAATTTGGCAGTATCTCAGGAACCATAGCAGGTAGAAAAATTGAAATGTGGTTGTAATCATGAGAGTGAGTACTTAACATGACAATGAATGACCGAACCTGTATCTCACATCGTTTCTGAGACACAGGCACTGAAATGCAGCGAGAAGGCACCCTCCGAACCTTTGGAATATGTTTTGTCCATATCTCTGTAACTGTAGCAAGCAGAAAAAAATCAATTTAAGGTGTCAGCTACTATTTTCAAACTTGTTTCAGCAGGTTAGTTCACATAAAGGTGAACCAAGCTGCCAGTAGTAAAACTCTGTATCTCACTTTGTTTTCAAGATGCGGGCACCAAAAGGCATGACGGACACCACAATGTTATCATATAGGAAATTGCTCAACTTGAACATTGTATCTTTGGGGCCTTGAATGTTTTGGCACCAATCACCAAAAGCACATCTGTGGGACCAAGGCTTGCTACCCTGCAGATTTCAACCCAAAGGACCCAACTGTTTGGTTGCAGGAGGGTGCCAAAGATTTGCAGTTATTTGACTTACTTTTGCAAAATACTTTTGCAAATCATGAAAGTTTTGCAAAATAAAATCATGAAACTTTAGCATTTGCAAAGTATTTTCAAAAAATTTAAACATGCATTTCTGGGGGTTTAACCCATCAAAACGATATATTAGCATCCTTAGTTCAACTAGGTAAACACAACAATTAGTGTTTACCTAGAGGGTCCCAATTTAAATGCCAGGCATTTTCTGTGTCACTAACTGAAAACAAGATGTCCGAATCATGAAAGTAAAAGGCCATTTGTGACAGTAAAATGGCCATTTGCGAAAGTTTTGTGATTTTTCCTAACTTTTCCCATTTCCTATAATGGGAAATTTGTTTTGAATAACTTTTGAATGGTTTAATATTTTTCACCCATTCTTCAAAAGGCACATCGGTGTCCAAAATTGCATCTTCTAGAAGATTTCAGAATGAATGGACAAAGCGTGTAGGGCTGGGCACGAACAAAGAAACATGCAAAGCGTCAGGTTTTTGTATTTTTGGTGTTCTGTAGCTCTGAAACCATATATCTGACTGTAGTACAACTTGCCACATCCAGAGACTCTGGTACTAGACCATGCATGAAAAATTTCAGGCAAATCTGTCCTATGGTGGCACAGTTATTAAGGTGCAAAATTTGAGGTCTAACATTAAAGTGACTACTCAACCCTAACTATGGTGGCACTACTGTGCCACTATAATAAAATAGATAGATAGATAGATAGATAGATAGATAGATAGATAGATATTGCAAAACTATATTAATGCAAAAGATAGGGTTCTAGAAGGCAAAGCTACAGAGCAGGGAAAAGAAAAACATTAGGATGTAAAGGAAAGCTATAAAGTAGGGAACAGGGCTGGGAGAACTCAGTGAAGTTCTGACCCTTATTAAATAAGAACTGGAACACAGTGAAGTTCTGATTTGTTCTGATTAGTTCTGATTTACTGACAAATATTTGAAAAAATGCAAAAAATGCATAAAAGTGGCTAAAATTGGTCACATTTGACACAGAGCCCAAAGGATATAATTTAACCGATTATGTAAAACTGCAAATAAAAAAGCAATCACTCACTACTAGCCCTTCATGGCTGGCCTGTAATGGTGGCATATCCTGCTTGGGTCCATGACATGAGAGTGTTGGGAGAGACAGTCAGAGACAGGGAGAGACAGATAGAAACAGACAGACAGATGCAAATACCTATATCATTTGTATTCTAACCTGTAAAAAACTAATATCCCTCTAACTAGTACTCCTTAAACACTCTTGGTACTGCCCTCCCTAACCCCCCACACACACCGTACTAACAAAGCCCTCTGGAACTGCTCCCTCCATCACAGCCCTCCCGTTTCACTATCCCTCCACCTCTCACTCTCTGCAGTAGGTTCAAACCCAATCCCACTTGTTTCACTGTCACCCAGCCTCTTGCCATCAGGGATAGTGTGAAACCCTATGCAATTACTCTGCCATAGTCTATCAATGAATTTGGAGGTTTCAACGTGTGCTACCTAGGGTAACCAATTAGAAATAGCTTAGTATTCTATTACAACTGCTCTGTTTTTCTCCTATTTGTCTAATTCTCATGTAATCACTCTTTAATGTCTAATGATCAGGCCTCTGTAACCATACTGAATAAATGTATTGTCTTATTGTCCACCCTGATGTGGATCCTTTGTAAAGAGCTCACGCTCAAAGGTCTTTCGAAATACTAATTAAATAAATAAATTAATATGATGTCCTTCTGATGGCTCCCAACCACCTGACAAGCCAAGGACAAATTTACTGTTGTGACTCATGACTGTATACACCACACTGACAGCACAGCAGTCCACCACCACTTCCTTCCAAGATTACCTGACTCTACAGTACAGTTACTGTTAAGTGACCAAATTCAGCAACTGTTAAGTGTGCCTCGAATTGAATTGGAGATGCAGACACATCTGGTGCATAGCATGCAGCACAGCCCCACACTGGGGTTGGTTAATGCTTATACATAATGTAATGCAATATACTATAAAACTAATGATAATAAGGAGGAGGAATAATGGGAATGAGTGATGATGATGATGATGATGATGATGATGACACTTGTGTGTAGTTGTACTTTACTTCTGCTGTAGTGTAAACAGCCTGTTATGAGTCACAAAGTCAGATTTTATCCCTGGGCCACCCACAGCCAACCAGCACAGGTGCATTAACATGCATATTTTGTCCAAACAGTATTTTTGTTTTAATACATAAAATCATGAATAAACATTAACAAGTGATCATGATTGTATGGCACAAGTGAAACATAGAAACATAGAATTTGACGGCAGATAAGGACCACTTGACCCACCTAGTCTGCCCATTTTCCTACCTAACAGATAAGCTGCAGATCCAAGTTAACCAATAGCTTACTTCCTCCTACCCCCACTAGGACTGCTTTATGCCTGTCCCATGCATTCTTGAATTCCCCACTGTTCTTGACTCCACGACCTCCTCAGGAGGCTGTTCCATGCATCCACAACCCTCTCTGTGAAAAATACTTCCACACATTACCTCTGAGCCATCCTCCATCTTCAAATTGTGCCTCTTGTTCTTGCACATCTCTTTTCTGGAAGATGCTACCCTCTTGGACTTTGTTGATTCCCTTGAGATACTTGAAAGTTTCTATCATGTCCCCTCTCCCTTCTTTCCTCAAGGGTATACATATTAAGCTTCTTTAGTCTTTCTTCATATGTCTTCTGGTGCAGACCCTGCATCATTTGAGTTACCCTCCTCTGGACAGCCTCCACTCTGTCTATGTCTTGTGGAGATGGGGTCTCCAGAACTGCACACAGTACTCCAGATGGAATCTCACCCACTGTCTGTACAGAGGGATAACAACATCTTGTTTTCTACTATTGATGCCTCTTCCTATGCATCCCAGTATCCTCCCAGCCTTCCTTACTGCCTTCTCACATTGCTTGCCCACCTTTTGGTCATCTGATGTAATTACCCCAGGTCCTTATTTTTACTGTTGTCAGTATCTCACCCCCATTGTTACGCTTCCCTGGGTTTTGTCTCCCATGTGCATTACCTTGCACTTCTTTGCATTGAATCTGAGCTGCCATACATTTGACCATTCCTCCAACCTTGCCAAGTCCCTTCTCATCCTTTCCACTCCGTCTTGTGTATCAACCCTGTTGCAGATCTTTGTGTCGTCTGCAAAGAGACATACTTTTCCTTCCAGTTCCTCCGCAATGTCACTTATAAAGACATTAAAAGGACCAGTCCCAGTACCAAACCCTGCGGTACTCTGCTAGTAACCCTCCTTTTTCACTGTGTACTCCATTTACTACTACCCTTTCGTCCTGTTGTCTAGCCAATTTTTTATCAGGCTACCACCTTGGGACCCACTCAAGGCTGGCTAACTTGTGTATTAATCTTTGTGTGGGACTGTATCAAATGCCTTGCTAAAATCTAGGTAGGCCATGTCCACAGCCCTCCCTGGTTTACTACTTTGGTCACCCAGTCAAAGAAATCTATTAGATTCATCTGACATGATCTTCCCATCATGAATCCATGCTGCCTTGGGTCCTGTGCCCCACTGGCCTCTAGTTACTCAACAATTCTTTCCTTCAAGTGATTCCATCATTTTCCCTACCACTGAGGTCAAACTAACTGGTCTGTAGTTTCCTGCCTCTGCCCTGCTCCCACTTTTGTGAAAAGGAATCACATCTGCCCTCCTCCAGTCTCGGGTACCACCCATCCTCCCATGATTTGTTAAAGAGAGTAGTCAGCGGTGTCACTAATTCTACCCTTAGTTCTTTTAGAATTTTGGGTGAATCCCATCAAGGCCCCATTGCTTTGTCCACCTTCAATTTTATTAGTTCTTTCAGAACCCTTTCTTCTGTAAATGGGCTGGTATAGGCCCCGTCTTCAGAGTGTTTCTCTTGTTTGGTTTAGGTAACTCCCCTCCTCTTCCTTTGTGAATACTGAGCAGAAATATTCATTCAGTATCCCTGCTTTTCACTGTCACCCTCTACCCACATTCCCTCCCCTTTATTAAGCCTCAGTATCCCTCCTTTGGTCTTTCTTCACTCCCTAATGTACCTATAAAATGTCTTATCCCCCTTCTTAACAGAATGGCTATCCTTTCCTCGGTTTGGGCCTTTGCTATTCTGACTGCCTTCCCAACCTCTTTCTGCATTAACTGATAAAATTCTCTGTCCTGCTCCTTCTGTGTTTCCTTATATTTCCTGAATGCTGTCCTTTTCTCCTTAACCTTCCCTGCCACCTCTTTTGAGAACCATAGCGTTTTTTCCCTTTGTTGTGTTTTATTGATTTGCTTTACACAAGGCTTGTTGCCTCTGTGATGGCTGTTTTGATTACTCCCATTGTTTCTCACCCCTCCTTCTTGCCTGTTTGCTAGTGCTTTTCTGAGGCACTCTTTCATTTTCCAAAGTCAGCCCTCCTAAAGTCCAATACTCTTGCTTTTGTATGGCTTGATTGTATGGCTGTGTTTATCATGAACCACACTGTTTGGTGGTCACTTGTTCCTAGATGGCTACCCACTTCTAAATCTGAGATTCTTTCTCCGTCCCATTTGATAGTACCAGGTCTAAGATTGCTCCCTCCAGTGGGTTCCAATACTAGCTGTCTGAGGCATGCCCTTTGTGAGGGCATCAGGAATGACCCTGCTCTTGGATGTGCCTGCAGCAAAGGTGCTCCAGTTAACATCTGGCATATTCAGGTCCCACATCAACAATATCTCCCTTTTTCTGCCATTCTAAGAAAGCCTTCTATCATTTCCTTGTCCATTCCCTCCTCCTGAGATGGGGGTCTGTATACAACCCCCATGCGGATTGTAGTGTCATTTCCTGTCTCAGGGTGACTCAAAGTGTCTCATCTGCTCCCTGTTTACTCTTTAGTTCTGTTGCTTTGATCCTTCCTTTACATGAGCTACTCCTCCTCCTCTTTACCCTCCCTGTCCCTTCTGTAGATTGTGTATCCTGGTATGTTGACATCCCAGTCATGGTTCTCTGTGTAAAATGTTTCTGTGACTGCCACAATATCCAGGCAACCCTCTTCCATCAAAGCCACTAGTTCAGGGAGCTTGTTACACAGACTACAGGCATTGGTACTCATCACCCTCCACTTTTTTATAGCCTTACCCCTTTTCACCCTATTCCTGTCCTTACTGCCTTTGCCTTTTTTTACATTTATCTCTGTTCTGCTCCCTCATAATTTCTCTACCTTGGTGTTTACCTCACTAATCACCATGTTTTGTGGGAGGAGGCTGGGATTTCCCTGCTCCTTTCAGTGCCTCCCCGCGCCAGCTGGTTTAAATGCTTGCCAATGAAGCATTTAAACCTCTCACCTAGAGATTCTGGTTCCACCCGGACAGATGCAGACCATCGCACCAGTATAGGTCTGCGTCCTCCAGTGGCTCCCCAGTCCCCAATGAAGCCAAAACCTGAGCTCCACACCAGTTTTCAATCACTCATTGAATTCCCTGGTGAGAGTGCCTAACATCTCCCTTGCCATGAACAGGCAGCACCTCTGAGAGGAGTTACCGTGTCGCTACTTGTCTAAGGCCCCTCCCCAACTCTACAAACTCCTCTTGCAATGCTCTGATCCCATTCCTAGCCAGGTCATTTGTCCCTAGGTGGACAATGACATCAGCTCTCTCCCTCATGCAGCTCCTCCCATGATCCTGAGGATTCACTTCCTGTCCCTCAAGCCATGGTGCCAGGAAGGCTGCCCTCCCTCTCCCTTCCTCCCTCATTTCTACCCCCTAATGATTGAGTCCCCAACAGGAGTTGTTTCCTTCCCTGTGGGATCCCATGCCATCCTCCTGTGGGTCTCCTTTGTGAGAGGTTCCGGCATCCTCCTTGGTCTCCACTGCAGGTGCCTCCATAGAGGAACCACTATCCACCAGAAGAGTGAATGAATTGTGGAGAGGTACAGCTGGAGGGATGCAACTCTGTTCCCACCCTCTCCCTCCCTGAGGCCCACCCTGGGTCCAGCCTCTCCTCTTTCTTGGCAACCTCTGAGGTAGTGGCATTGGCCTGGTGGTCCCTGGGTGGGGAGGAGGTTTCTAAATCCTAGCTAGGTCAGCCTGGAGACAGGCAACCTCCTTTCTCAGACCAGAGAGGTGTCTGCAAATAGGGTAGCATTGTAGCCTCCAGAATGTCTCCTGGAACACTGCCGCCCCACAGCCATTGCACTGCACCACTCCTATCATGTCTTATTTTGTGTCCCTCTACTGTTGCTCTGTATGCTTACTCTCTCCTCTCCTTATAACTGTCACTCTTCCTGTTCTGGGACAGCAACTTCCTATCTTCTTCAGTAGCCTCCTTCTTCCTTGCTCAATATCAGACCACCAAAGTTATCTGTCTACTTAATCTTAACAGACACTGACTCCTGCTGAGATATAAGTTTTAAATTAATAAGAAAATGTAGCTTCTATTAGTTAGCTGCTTTCTGCTCTACAAGCAATGTGGCATTTAAATAACAGATTTGTTTTGCCAGCCTGCTGCCTTTGCCCTATACACACAGCCTCACTGAAGCCAGAAAAAGATTGGGATTTCTGGGACTGTTACCTTTCTCGTGCCCCCATGATCTCTGTCTCTTTCTCCTCTCTGGACAAAATTGTGAATGAACATTAGCCAGTGATTGTGATTCATGATTGGATGGCACATGTGAAAGATTTATTTTGTCAGCCTGCTGCCCTTGCTCTGTACACTGTCACACTGAAAAGCCAGGAAACAAGTTTATTTAGGATTTCTGGGACTGTTACATGTCTTGTGGAGCCCCTACAGTCTCTGCTCTCTCTCTCTCTCTCTCTCTGTCTTTCTCTCTCTCCTCTGGATGGCACAAGTCAAAGATTTATTTTGCCAGCCTGCTGCCCCTGCCCTTGCCCTGTATACACAGCTACACTGAAGCTAAGAAAAACATTATTTGGGATTTTCTGTAACTGTAAAATTTATCTTGGGTCCCCAGTAGCCTCTCCTCTTTCCTCTGGCTCTGGAATAGCACAAGTCAAATATTTTGCAAGCCTGCCCTTCCTCATGTACACATCTACACTGTCTGAGGCCAAGAAAAGTAAAAACATAATTTGGGATTTTCTGTAACTAAAATTTCTATTGGGCCCCAGTAGTCTCTCCTCTCCTCTGGATCTGGAATGGCACAAGTCAAAGATTTTGCCAGCCTGCCCTTGCTCATGTACACACGAGTTACACTGTCTGAAGCCAAAGAAAAAAAAAACTTCATTTGGGATTTTCTGTAACTTTAAAATTTCTTTTGGGCCTCAATAGTCTCTCCTCTCTCCTCTGGATCTTCTGCAATGACACAAGTCAAAGACTTTGCCAGCATGCCCTTGCTCATGTCACAGTCACACTGCCATACTACCTGCCTCCCGGAAGCCACCCGTGCCACCACTATCTCCCCAGTCCCTCTGGATTCCTCCTTTCTCCAGTCCAGACCCATCACCCTCCCCCAATGATCAGTTTCTCTCCCCTCACCCCAGTAAGTCTCCTTTCTTGCTCCTAGTTTCTCTTCCCTCCTTTCAAAATGTATGTTTTTATATTTGTGGTTTTTTTTACTTTTAGCAACTTCTTCTGGTGGCTGTCTACTGTAGTGAGTGGGTGAGGTGCTCCTCTGACCATCTTCCTCTAATCTGGGCCATGTTGAAGACTAAGCATGGTTATATACCATGAGTGCATCATGTTACTGTCTGTTTCCTGACTGGATGCTCCGCCCCCTGTATGTGGAGTTAGTGTACCGACAGCATCCCCATGGCAACAATACACAAAATGGCACAAAAGGCACATCCATGGACCTGGAACTGGACTTGCAGTAAAGTCCATATTTTTCTGAGTCCAGGGATTGTGGGTTTGATCAGAGATTTGGATCTCCTGCAGAATAGTTTGCTCAGCCCTAGTAGGGATATGAAAAACATTAGGGTGTTGGGTCTCCAGAAATTGGCAAATCAGTGGTGGGGTCTTCTGTGGTGTTGTCAACCCCAATTCCACCCTCCTTGAGCAGACAAGTCCAGACATGAACCCTTTTCATCATGCAGGACCCTGCATGAAGAAAACAACAGATTCGGTTGACAACATGTGGTGAGCCTCCCTTCTCTACCTTTGAAGCGTGTATCACTATGAGGCACTGGCTTGGAGCTGTTACTGCTTCAGACAGAAGGCTACAAGTACAGGATGAGGAGTGGGCATTATGAGTTGACAATCCCAAGGAAGATCCCACCCGATTCACCAATTCTCTGGAGTCTCAAAATCTTAATGTTTTATTTCCTACTTCGTACACCTTGCGTTCTTTAACCCTAATGTCTGCATTAACATAGTCTTTTTTGAATAAGTTCCCTTCTTTTCTGATAGTAGAATTGTATCCTCATTAGTGCAGATCCCTTTGGAACCTCCTCAAAATGAAATAAATAGCATACTAGAGATAGTCCTGACCAACACCTTGTGAGGAAGACTCCTTAACCCACAAAAAGGTGTTGTGTGTGCATCAGAACATTGTTCTCTCCCTTCCCAGGGTGGAGTACATGCTGCCCCCAGCCTTGGCCCAGTAAGCTAGGTCACTGAGCTTGCACACAAACTCAGGTCAGCAGCATGGGAAGGCAGTGTGGTCCCCACTGGGCCAACTGAAATTCCTGCAGATGTTACTTCATAGTTCTTTTGGGGGACATTCTGATCCCAAAATTTCAGCATAGTTTTAAGCCTCTCCTTCTGATCATGGCAGATGTCATTTAAGTAATATATTGGACAAAAATAATTTTACACCACATATTGGCCAGTATTTGAAAAACAATAGCTGTCACAGTCATGAGGTGGTGTGAGAAAATTACTATGTTGAAAATGTGGTGTTTAAATATGGAAAATTACTAATGTTATGAGCGTGCAAGGAAAAATGACAACATACCTTCACAACTTTGTTGTTTTTAATATTTTGGCCTCACATTTTCAACACAGTCCTCTTATTACACACCACCTCACGAACCCAGTTTGCAAAATTGTTCAAATCACTGCTCAAATGTCATTTTGTGACACAGGTGTGAAAACATGCTTCAGCCTGGATGTGAAAAACTATAGCTGTAATGTTCATGAGGTGGTGTAAAAATGGCTGTGTTTAACATTTGGGGTCCAAATATTGCAAATTACAAAAGTTATGGCAAGCATAGAGAAATTTCAAGGTTCACTCATAACTATGTCATGTTGTAATGTTTTTGCCCAGGTTTTCAACATGGCCTTTTAGGGACCCTTACCTAACTGTCAAGGATAGTGAAATTATTCAAACATGCTCCAAAGGTGATTTCATGTAGTGACTGCAAAAATCACTTTTTGCCCAGACTTACATAATTTAACCACCATGGTTCATGAGGTGGGGTCTCAAAAAGTCCATGTGGAAAATCTGGGTAAACATATGAAGAAATGACCAGATGACCAGATATGTGATAGCCTGACCGTAGAAGGTTTTAAAAAGTCACTGACTACCTACCTGTTTAGCCAAGCATTTTCATGAACTTATTGAACTGTGCATTGTATTTTACTGGTATGTTTTAATCATTTTAAGTTGTAATATTGTGTTTTAATGAGTATTGTAAAGGTGCCCTGAGCATTGGAAGGGTGCCTTATATAAATTTATGATGATGATGATGATATGTAGATGATGATATGAAGAAAGCTCAAAACACTTTGAAATACATTATATGGCACTTAGCTGTTTTCCTCAGTTCCCAGTCTAGCATTGAAGAGTGAAGACATGTCTCTAGTACAGAAAGGATTATGTCATTGATATCAGCTGGCTATGTATAGGTTAAGGGTGGGTGGGTGCTGAGTGAAGGTTGTGGTGGGAGTGGGGATGGCAGCAGACAACAAGGTAGCATTTTCTTTATTTTCAAGGTAAAAAGCAAAAACTGTTGTAGGACAGTTTTATTTTTAAAGTACCTCTGACACTGGGGTGGGGCACCCCAGTGTCAGAATGACACTGGGGCACTGGAGGTGGACAGCTCAGTGACCCAGACTGCTGGGTCAGGTGAGGGAAGTTGTCTACACTGACACTGGGGATTAGGCACCTTGATGTCAGCAAGTATTAAATTACAGGTGTTGGGCGGAACATTACCAGGGAAGGTACCTCTAGTACTTGGGATTGGGCAACCCAGTGTCAGCATGACATTTGGGAACCATAAGTAGGAACACCAATGTCCCAGGCTGCTGGGTTGGGAGAAGGAATTTGTCTATGCTAAGCCTGGGAATGGGCTCCCCAGTGTCAGCAAGTGTAAATTATGGGCATTGTGGAGGGACATTACAGAGGTGAGAAACAAACCAGCACTGGGGTGGGCATTCTAGTGTTGAACTACAGTATTAATCATTAAACTGGCACCAGGGACTGGGCACCTTAGGCCAAACTCTATCAAATCTGCAAGTTTCAGGTTTCAAGTCACCCTCATTTTTGGTTATAGGTGAGCAAAAAAGGTCTTAATGGGCGTAATTTTGGGGTTATTTGCTGCTCTGTAACTTTGGCCCTTGTGAATTGCCATAGCATTTTCTGAATCAGAGATTCTGGCACATCTCTGTAATTCAAATTATTTTTTTGTATTTATAATTCCTCTGCCTCCACACAGCTGGCAGGTAGCTTCTGCCCCCAGTGCTGTCCTCTGAGCCTGACCATCCCCACTCAGCCATGCCCGCAGTTCCCCATGGATTGCCTCCCATGGCAGGGCCGGGGTGAGGAGTGTTGACTTCTCCTCCCTACCAGAGCATAATCGAAGTCAGGATGGCTTGTTGCAAGGGTGCATATTGGGCCATCATGGAGCCTGCCAGTTCCCATTTTCCACCTGCTTTACTCCCCTGGGTCCCTGAATGTGCAATGGGAAGAGTGGCTGGGCTCTGCCTCCACAGAAGCAGTCTACACCCTGGACGTGTAATCCCTCCCCATTCTGGTGGCATATGTGTACTGACACCCAGCCACTGCTGGGTGTCAAACAAACAAGCGCCACACTGTCCCCCTCCCGAGGAAGGACTGTCTGCTGATGCTCAATCCTTCCTCACCCCTACCGACCATGAGCAACTCAAGTCCATTCCCAAACCTGGAGTCGCCAGTGTAGGGCGAGGTGTGGCATCCAGCACTTCAACCCTCAGGGCCACCAAGCTGGCTGTGCATTCCAAAGTTCAAGTAAAATGGTTGAATGAAGCAAAGTTATTTATGTGTGAAAATTGGGGTTTAACATTAAAGTGTTTACTCAACCGTGGTATATAGGCATGACAGTGCTTGTATAAAATATATATACCTATGTGACATACAGTACATGGTTGGTTCTTTCCCCATAGAGCCATTATTGTATATTCCTTGTAAACCTCAGCACTTAAAGGTGTATACCTCCCAATCAAAGGCATATACCACCAAATTAAAGGTACACACCCACCTTAAAGGTGTACACAGCAAAACAGTTCTCTAACAGTGCATCCCACATAAAGTTATATACCTACCAAAAGCAGCTCTATAACATTACAGCCTCCCAAAGCTACATACCCCTAAACACTGGCTCCATACAACTACAAACCAGTACAAAAGCCTACAGAACACCAATTAATTAACCAGTAAATACCAATCTACCAACAGAAAAACTATAAAAGAACCAAACCACACTACTCACATCAGATTAGAAAAAACTGTGGCGTGACAAAACTAAACCAGACTCAACAAAGACTGAGCGTCATCAACCTACAATAGAATACAGCAAAGAAGACCAATTTGGACATCAAATTAACATAACAATACTTTACAAACAGCAGTAGTGAACAGAGAAATATTCAGCACCCTACCCCACCAAATAGGACAAACACAAAGTAAACTTTATATTCACCCAAAAGAAAAATGACAGCACAGAATATGAACCCAGAATACTCAGCAGATTGTATTTGGTAGCTTGGAATATCCACACTCTATATAATACCACAAATCCACCATTTTCAAACAAATCATACAAACTATTTAACTTAGCAAAAATATCGTAAAAGAGAGGAAATGAAACAGCCACCAAACAAAACCACTACATATACAGCAACAAACCTACTATACAGCACCATTTGACTCCATAACACCACAGCTTTGCTTCACATGCTTTGGATTTATATACTGTAGTAGGACTCCATGTTGCTCTTTGAACATCTGAAGAATACAGTCTTAAATGGGGAGGGCAACAACTATACACAGACACAGAAGGACACAAATACATTGAATATAAGGAAAGACAGACCAAAACTTACACCAGAGAAAATGCAAGGCAAGGCAATTTTATTTATAAAGCACCATTTCCTAAGTGCTCAGGGAACTGTACATTTAAAGAGCAGCAACAGTCCAGAATAAAAACAATTTAAAAATAACGACAAATTCTGTACAGTGTTCATTTCACTATCTAAAACTGGCTTACAGTGGAATGCTTACTCAAGTAGGTATGTTTTCTGTAGCCTTTAAAAATCTCCACAGTGCCCACTGAAGGAATACTTCCCAGAAGAATTCCATAACAAAGGGCTGCAGCTTCAAAATTTCTGTCCCAGATTGTTTTAAATGGGATGGGGACCACTAGTAAGCCAGCATCAGTGGATCAGAGGGGTCTGGTTGGGCATTAAGAAATCGATTGGCTATTATGTATAAGCAACACTCCCCGACTGACTAGAATCATCAGCCAAGCCAATCAACCAATGACATATGACTACTCAAACCAAAAATGTACCTAAACAGAAAAAGCTGGACCAGAGACCCTATAAAAATACAAAAATCACACGGACCAGATCAGATGGTCCCAGATGATTTACTCATCTATCTCACACAAACATCTGCCAAAACCACATTCCTATAGTAGAGAGAAATGAAAAGCAGAGAGAAGAAACTATGGACCATCATGAAAACACTAAAACAAGCAGCAGGACTGCCACCCAACAAGAGAATTATAAACCACAGCACTCATAAGACATTGATAAAGAAACTGGTAACCCCTCCTGCACATACACACACACACCCACACACACTGAAATAGCACAAATCTCGGGACACAGAAACCTTCAATAACAACTATTCCAGCATTTTACATGACAAACAAAAACTCATCTCAACCATCCTATCAGACAGCAACACCAACATGACAGACCCAATTCAGCAGCCACAAACCACTGCAACAAAATGTAGGAAGAAAACTACACATGGGATGACCTCTGGGATGACAATGATCACTGGTCAGCAGATAAAATTGATAAACTGACTTACGATCAACGGTGCCTAGACAAACAGAACACCGTGATACCATCCACCTCTACAACAGCAGGATGAACCTCCGAGTACCAGGACCATCTTCCACAGCAGCAGGATGACCCTCCACAGCACCAGGACAAATCATCACAGCAGCAGAACTACCAGCAATGATCACAGGACCACTAAAAACCTCTCTGGAGGACTTTGGTTATCATTGTGTGCCACCACAGTACAAACAAAACCAACAACATGCTCACTACACCTCCATTTTCTCAGACAGTGTACAGGCTCCAGGACAGCAAGGGAATGAGTTTCTGCCCCAAAGAACTCATGGACCACCGCCATGAAAATGCTGACACACCACCATCACTGATGCCACCCAACCACACCCCTCAAACAAACACATGGCAATGCAGCACCTGAGTTACACTCTCAATATGTGAAACATTTTGTGTTGGCATCCTGTGCATTTTCTAAGATATAAAAATGTTGATTTGTAATTAAGTATATTGTTTTTAATACATAATACACACCATGTTTTTTCTCTCACCTATAGCCTAGATGGTATGGAGTTATTTTATAAACTTTCAGGTTAGAAGAAGCCTGTACCAAAATAATGCCCTTCAATTTCATGAAAAAATGTTAATCGGTTCTAGAGTTATAATGATTAAGATTTTTCTGAGCATCTCAGTAGCTTTTGAACAACCTTGTAATACGAACAATAAATTCAAATTCTGCAACATTTACACTTTCTCATTTGTGGGAAAAATTTAATTTTGATGACTGCCATCTTAGTAATTTTACAACTAAAAACCTTCAAAATACAGTTGCAGCCAAAAGATTGTGGCTCTGTCCAGTATTTGTTATGTGCAGTTGCAGTCAAAGCATGGTCAGACATTTCCAGATATTTTGTGATATTTCTAAAGAAATTCTCTCTGGTGGCCCACAGTGGTACTGCAGCCAGACAGGAATTTCTCTTGAGATATCACAGAAATTTCAGGAAGTATCTGACCATGTTTTATTCTAATTACACATAACAAACTCTGAACAGAGCCACAATGTTAATCTGAAAGGAGATAGAGAAAAGATAGGTGACATTCAATGAAGTTGTGTTCATACAAGGTTATGTCTGTTCATGAATGACACAAAATCTGCAACAGAGTGAACACATGGGGTGGAAATAATGAGGGGCAATCTGAGAAAGCAGGAAGACTGATTAAGAGTGTGGCAACTAGGTTTCAATGCCAAAAATTTAAAATGATGCATGTGGGGCACAAAAACCAAGGACAATGTACCAAATGGGGAGGTAGTGACAACCACAAAGCAGGAAAGAGACCTGGGGTCATCATAACTGATGACCTGAAGGTATAATGCAGTGTGATACAGCAGTGGGTAAGGCTAGTAGAATGCTGTGGCACATAGGGAGGGTTTCACCAGCAGATAAAGGAGGTAGTGATGCCCTGTATAGATTGATGGTGAGGCCCACCTGGAGTACTGTGTTCAGTACTGGAGCCCCATCACTGAAAAGACTAAGGTCAGATGGGCGGTACAGAAAAGGGCAACAAAATGGTGCACAGCCTGCATCAAGCCCTACAAAGAAAGACTCAAGGAATTAAATATGTACTTTCTGCTGGCCCAGTGGCACAGAGGTCTGAGGCATCACTGCCTTACCTCCTACCATGCTGGTGACCCATGTTCTTGGTGCAGTGGGTCACCAGTGGTCAGGAAGAGAGGATTGAGCATGCCCAGGACAGCTCTCTCTCCTGGGGAGGATGGGACTGGAGACGGTGCATGACTGACCCCTAGCAGCAGCTGAGGGGTTGGCACACCAGCTCTGTAGAAAGCAGGGGTGGAGGCAGAGCAGATGCCCAGTGCGTCGCATATGGAAGTGTGTGCAGCTCAGCCATTGGCATCATTTCACACTGTTGTGCTGTGCTGCACTCTCGGGGATGGGAGAAAAGCGGAGAATAAAATCCCACTGACCGGCAAGATGAAGCGGTCCCTGAAACTCTGTACTTGGCTAGCTGGCACCTCAGAGCCATGAGGTGAGAATACCAGTGGATGCTGGGGTAATGGGTTTGGGGGCTGGTCAGTTGAGAGCTAAAAGAAATTAACAAACCCAAAAATTATGCACTTTCTAGAGGAAAGGAGGGAAAGGGGAGACATGATTGAAATATTCAAATACTTCAGATGTATTAATAAGGTATAGCAGAGTAGTTTACATAAAAAATGCCAAAGGACAAGGGGCATGATTTGAGGCTGGAGGGTGAGGCTTAGAGGAATGTGAGGAAGTTCTTCTACAAAGGAAATGGTGGTGGACATCTGGAACAACCTCCCAGCAGAGGTGGTGGGTACTAAAATGATAGCAGGTTTCAAGCATGCATGGGATAGGCACAAGGGGCATTAAAATAGGGGTTGGGAGGAAAGGCTGGAGATCAAGTAGGGTCTGGTAGCAAAGTAGGTAGGGATTTTAGGGTAGACTAGGTGAGCCAAGAGGTCCTTTTCTGCTGACAACTTCTATGTTTCTATATTTCTATGTTACAAAAATGACAGTGAAAACCCCACCCAATTGTATAAAAAACACTGACATACAAAATCACTTTTATTTTAACAGTTTGCTTCAGTGCTCCACTAAACACTGTGATGTCATCAGCATTGTGAAAGCTGCTCTCTGATTTGTCAATATTCCACTTTGATGACAGTAACCATAAAAATATCCATCTGTGACAACAGTAAAAGCAATATGTTTTATATGTTGCTGTTCCTGATGTCACTGTCTAAGATATATTTTATCTCAGCATTTTTAACCTCACTTCTGTTGTGTGTGTGTATGTAGATATATGATGTATCAAGATTAAATATCTAAATAAAAAGGCATTTCATGAGGCCACAGTAGCACTTAACAGTAAAAAGGAACCTCAACTGGTTACACATAATTTGTTAATCTGTTGTAATTAATTTAGGTCTCCACATGATGGCATACTGCTCTTTCAACCTTTAATAACCTAATGTAGGTCACTGTCCCTCAAAATGTTAGGAAAAAGATGAAAAGTGGAGCATAGTCACATCTAGAGAAGAAGCTGTCACCAGCATGTCAATGTGTCCTCTCATGTTCATATAGTTTGCTGTTCAATTGAGTAAAAAGATTACTATGAAATGTAATTTAAACATCACAGTATTGAATGTGGACATCACTGTACCCTTCTAAGTCTTAGATAGGGCACATATGAGTGGTAAAATGAGGGACTGTCCTTCTTAAAGTGGGGTAGTTGAGAGGAGGATTTAAAATTTGGAGCCGGTAAAAACTATATCAATAGAGCCATTCAGTGTACCTCATACTTAAAATTTATCATGGACTTCATGCCTGTCAAACCCAATATTAAGGTGCTTAGAATGGTTCATTAATGGCAAATACAAGAACTGTGTTTTCCATGATCAAAGAACTCAGATTTCATTAAGTCTGCAAGAGAATGAAATAAGGACTTTCTACTCAACGTGAGTTAAAATCCATTGATGGCCCACACCTCTGCTCAAAAAAGAAAACAGTACAGGTCTTTGCCATCCCCATATATTTTAATTTACATTATCATGAGTACAAGAACAAGTTTTACTGCAGTGCACATTGAAATCAGAGGGTGAAGTGTAGAGTGTTGGAGCGAGGTCCTGGAGATTGTGACAGTGAGCAAAGCTTGAAAAAGAAATATTTTATGTCTTTGTTCAAAGACTTCTTAGTCAGTTGGTGAAAAGACCACAATGTCTATCAGTGAATCTGTTTATTTGGGAATGCAAATGCTGAGCTGAGACTGGCATAGATGTGATTGCAAGCTTCTAATTTTACTCTTGTTTAACTAGCTAATGGAGAGAGACAGGAGGTAGGGGCAGGAAGCCATGTATTGATCTGAAAGGCAGGCATGCATATGAGGTGGGACTGAGTGCAGACCACCAAATTTTAACTTTAACTTTTTATATTTTGCCTGCTTTAGACTTTCCACTTTTACAGAACTTCTGCTTTCTAAAATACTGGCCAATATAGGGATGGAGAGATGACAAGGGTGGGGAGTGAGTTAACCCTGGACTCGGCTGAATCGAATGTGTGCTCAGTTAAAAAAAAAAAAAAAAAACAACTGGCTTTAGAAATCAGCTCCCTCAGGGCTGACACATTGGCAACAGGTTTCCTTCTCTGTTTGATGAGATTTTTCCCTCCATCTCTGCATTTTCAAATACCCAAGGAGCCCTCCTCAATGACTTTCATTTCCAATTGCCTACTAACTAGTACCCTGGAGTTACTCCCTGAAAGCCACTCCTACATCTCTCAATACCTGTAGAATCAGAGCACTTTGGCAGATCTTCTATGAGCCATGCCCTTCCTGTCCTTTGGAATAATCTCTGAAAACACCCTGAAACTATCAAATTTTGTTAAAATGATCACCTTTAAAACTCTGCTCACATGTTCTATTAAAGATACTTGTAACTGCTTTCCTTAACCATCTTCATGTCTGGAGCTTTGTATGCTTGCACTCTACCCCAGCTTTCATCTAGTATGGCTTTTGGCTGTTACCTCCTCCTCTTCCTGCCATCTAACTCTTCTATCAACCTCCATATGATCTTGCTGACCTGCTTCCACCTCTCAGTTTAGGTGTACTATATGTCATTGTTATATTGTGCTCTGTGAATTTTATATGATTCTATCCTGTGCTGTAATGAATTGCTGACTTATGTTCTCCTTGGCTGAGGTTCACCTTGTAAGTAAGTTCTCTCAATGGTGATCCACCTGGCAAAATAAAGATTGATTTATTGATTTGCCACTGGAATCTGAGATGGAATAAATTCCTCATGAACGAAAATAGTGCAGTAGGGAAGGGAGAAGAAAACACATTGTAGTGAATGAGAGGGCATGGGGAGATTTTCAGAAAGTTGTGCTTTATTTCCACTCCTTGTAACAAAAAAGCTGTACTGTGTTAGGAATTCTAGTCACAAACCCTTCTTCTGATAGCAATATGTCAGCATAGTGTCATGAGACAATGCAGCTGTAAAATGATATATTTTAAAAACAAACACCTGAACCTAGGTAAACTAGACCTGTTTAGCTAGATTCAGTTGTTTGATTTTTGAAAATGACACTGGAAATAAGATTTCTGGGCAACCAAAATCCTGGGTGCTCAGCTTAGTGAGAGGAACCCTTTACCCAGGTTTTCTGTACAAAAACAGCGAGACCTTTCTCTGTGAGATGGCAGTCTGTCCATTCTGTTGAGTTCTTTCTATCTATCTATCTATCTATCTATCTATCTATCTATCTATCTGTCTATCTATCTACCTCTCTCTCTCTCGCTCACTAGCTAACTAGCTGTCTATCTTGCCAACTATCTTATGCAGACCAGGGTGACCACCTCCAGGTACTGCTAATTTCTCCCTCACCTCCAGGTTGCCCACCCCTGAAAGTATTTAAATAATACTATAACAGAGGAACCAAAGGTGCCCATCCTAGTACCACTTTTCTACCCCACCCCTCTAGGTTGTGCCTACAAAAAATTGGTGGTGGCACTAAAATGCAACCCACTGCTGCCACAGTTTATTTGGCTACTGGGTGCTCAATCCCCAGTGTCAGCTTTGGTTCCCTGTAAATAAAGAGAACTATCTCTCATTTATCTTTTTTTAACAGAAACCAGTAAAGAAGAAACAGTCCCATGCTGATCTGACCCCCATACCACCTTAATCTTCCACTCAGCACCCACTGCCCCACACCCTCACACACACCCTCACTCACCTAAAAGGGTCCAATGGTGTAGATCCACTCTGTGATTAAAAGTCATTTTCTGCTGGTACTGGTGACTGCAATATGAGAAAATAAGGTAAGTCGGTTTAATGTATTTCAATGTATTTTTAACTTTTACTCATAACTGCCATTTTTAAATATTTTTACAACAAATTTTCAACATGGCCTTTTTGGGACCCTCCTCATGAACAAGGTAAGTGAAAATTTTCAAATCAGTCCGAAAGGAAATTTCATGGTCACTCCACAAAAATCTCCTTTTAGGCAGAATTTGAAAACTTTCACTTACTGGGTTCATGGGGAGTCATAAGAAGACTATGTTAAATATTTAGTTAAATAATATAGAAAAATGACCAAGTTATGAGTGCATGTTGAAATATTTCAATGTTCACTCATATCTTCAATGATTTTCAAAAATGTTTCCACCAAACTTTCAACATGGCCTTTTGGGACCCCATCTCATGAACAATGTAGGTGGAACTTTTCAAAATCATGATGAAAAGTGATTTTGCAGTCACATGCAAAATTCATATTTCAGCCAGTATTTGAACATTTATACCCATTGGGTTCATGAGAAGGGTAATAAGAAGATTATGTTGAAAATTTGGAGGAAAAATATGGTAAAGTGACCAAATTATAAGTGAATATTGAAATAGTTCAATGTTCACTCAGAACTTTGCTAATTGGCAATATTTTGACTCAGTCTTTCAACATAGCCATTCTCCCCATGTCATAAATGTGACAGGTGTCATTTTTTAAATCCTGGATGAGATTTATTTTTCACACTTGTGGTGCAAAATGACATAATGGCCACTATGCTATAAATGCTACATATCATGTTTAAAAGACAGAGTCATAAAACAACTATCTTGTAAATTTGGGGTAAAATTTAAAATAAATAATAATACTTGAGGAGATGATGGAATGTTTGATACCTTTTATTGGACCAAAAGTGTCTTGTACAAAGATGGAATTATACACAAGCTTTCAGAGCCCACATAGCTCCCTTCTTCAGGTGAATAGCAAAACTGAGCAGCATAAGCAGATTTATATCCACTGTGGAGCAATTAAAATCAGGAAGTGAAGTAGGAAGGTGATAAAGGGACTAGAGATGAAAGTATAAGATGCAAAGTAAAAAACTGAGAAGAAATAGGGAGGGGCTAAGTAGGAACAGGTCAGTAGGAGATGAAAGGAAGCTAAAAGGAAGACAAAGGCACTCATATAGCATCTGAGATCAGAGGCTGGCTGTAAGGGTTAGGAGATGCCTAAGAGATGCAAGGAAATCAATAAATTAGGAGAAACAAAAGAATAAAAGCCTAGATAAACAGAGTGTGAGGTAGTAAAAACAGAGGTGTGGAAACAACAGGAGTGGGTGGGACTGAGCTAAGGAGGTAGTATAAGAGGAAGGAGGATGTGAGGTATAGGTTAAAAAAAGCAGATTAGGCAGAACTCAGAAAAATAATGATAAGAGAAGTACAGAACCAAAGTGTGATAAATAATGACATGATTCAGTTCACAATAAAAAGAATTACATTTTACCATAATGCGTCATGAAACCAATATCCTGATTCAGTCCAGAAATGTTAGATTTAAATTGTTTAATACATTTAAGTTCCCATGTCCTTCTGTCCTGTGTGTTTCTGAAGTTGCCTCTTAGTATCAAGACAGATAAATCAAGAGATAGTGATTTGTTTGTGAAAAATGGTTACCTACGGGTGTGCTGCTAATCTGGTTTATTATTGTGTGACCATGGTGATTCATCCTGGTTTTCAGTGGTTTACTAGTTCCCCAATATAACATCCATTTGTGCACTTCTTGCATTGAATTAGGTAAACCACATTGCTGGATTGATAGACAGCTCTCCACACTTCAGAATTCCCTAATTCAGCAGGGCCATTCTCCAAGACAAATTGACAGAGAATTTGAATGGGCCATACAAATACCTCAAGACAATCTGCTGGAATACAGGCAAAGACATCAAACTGGCCACACACGCTAGTGGTCACTTATAGCCCCATGCTAAAACCCCTTCAGAAAATTATCAAAGAGCTAAACCCATGTTGAGAGAAGATGAAACACTGAAGGACATCTTCCCTGAACCACCTGTCATTGCCTATAAGCAGCCCCCAGCCTCTCAAATATAATAATTCATAACAAACTCCCAGCAGATCAAAATATCCAGAAAACAAGAAGGACAACATGAAGCAACATGGCAAGATATAAGGACTGCATCCACATATGCACACAGGCCACCACCAAGACAAGCCAGAACAACATATTGCAAATTAATGGATCTACACGTCAGTCCAGCAATGTGGTTTACCTAATTCAATGCAAAGAGTGCACAAATAACTGCATAAGATATTGGGTCAGGGCAACTATAATCTCCTTGTTTTCTTGGGTAGTTCATTCATTTCCAGGAAATTCAGGGTTTCCACTTCTCCATAAACATTTTACAAACATTCTGTGAAAAGTACTGAACTATTTCTCTGTAGGAAACCCTACTATATTTTGTATAATGAATATCAGATGGTGAAGTGCCATCATTTCGATAGTTTCCACTCTGCCCCATAATGACAGACTATTTAATAGCATCTTTATTTTTTCTTTTGCCTTCATATAGTTTATCTTGATAGTTTCAGGTTGATCATTTGTTAATTTTTTCCTAAATATTTACATTGTTTGTATACAGAAAACTTCTGCATTATCCTACTATCTAAAATATAATACAGAGCATACATTTCAAGTATAATAGATTTGGTCTTTTTTATTGTATATCTCGATAATGCCCCATATATGTTAATTTCTTCTAAGACTATAGGTAGAGTCTTGTTAATATCTTAAAAATTAATAAGATATCATCCACAAAGACATTCACTGTAACTTCTGTTCCTTTCACAGTTACACCCTTGATCTGTGAATTTTTTCTTATTGCTCTCAGAAAAAGTTCCAGCACTAAGATAAAAAGTACTGGGGACAGGTGGCAACCCTGTCGTACCCACATAGCCATACTGAAAGATTCACCCAGATAAGAGTTAATCATAAACTTTTTCAGTAGTGTTTTATACAACAATATCACCTTTATAATATTAGTAGTTCGATCCTAGTACTTTAGTGCCTCTAACATAAAGTCCCTGTTCATAAGATCAAAGGCTTTGAGGCATCAATAGCCAATGCATGAGACATTATTTTATTATTTTGAGCATAGCAAAACAAGGATTGCACTCTTCTCGTGGCATTAGATATCGGTGCCCAGAAATAAAACCAAACTGATCAAGGTGTATAACCCTAGGTAATGCTATTTTAATTCTGTTAACTATTAATTTGGTAAGGATTTTATAGTCACTATTTAACAAGGCAATGGGTCAGTAACTCTCAATTAGAGTAGGGTCCCCCCACTTCAGTATTAGTCTAACTTTAGCTTCTTCCATTGATGGAGGAAGAAAAGTCCATTATTAATATTTCCTGGAACATTAAGGTTAACCATGGTATTAGTTTGTCTAGAAATGTTACATAAAATTCTATACTTAACCCATCTATTTTAATAAAATCTTTAATCTCGATTGATGTAAATTCATTCTGATCACATGTTAATGGAGGAGTTGAACCTTGTTGAGATATTCTCTAATTCATTTAACGAAGCTGTAATTGTAGCTGATAAATTTGCTTATACGTTTCAGTAATTGTTTGACCCATTTCACGTCGGTGACAAATCTGTTCCCATTATTATCCTGCAAATACATTATTAGATTTTTATCCTTTGTTTTTTTTAATAAATACGTTAACATTTAGCCTGACTTGTCACCTTTATATAGGTAGCTTGTTTTACTTTGGTTAGGTCAGTAGCTACTTCCTTGTTAATAATCTCATTCTTAACTAGCTTCACTCGATACTGTTCTCCTGCATACTTTTCAAAAGTTTTCATTACCAAGGAGTCTAGTTCTTTTAATTTGTTGTCTAGATCCTGGGATTGGTTCTTCTTAATTTTATTAATATAAGAGTGATTGGATATAATCTCACTTTGAAAGCGTCCCAAAGTTCAGTTACATTTTGAGAACCATCACAGTTAAAATACCAAAATTCCTTAATAGTTGTTTTATCTTTAGGCAAAATCCTTATCAAATAGTAACATGTTATCCAATCTCCTTGTCTGGAGAATGTTCTGTTAGTGTCATGAAGTTCTAGCTCTGTCTGAATTAGGGCATGATTTGATATAAGTATAGAGTTTATCCATGCATTTTTAATAAGCATAAAATAGCTTCGTGTATAAATATATAATCGAACCTAGAAAACCCAGGGTTTTTATCGTGATATGTGTATTCATGTGTAGATGGGTTCTGCAGTCTCCAGTAATTAACTAAATCTTGAAACTGAAGGAAATGGTTAATTAATTTAGCTTGATGTTTATTAGTTGGATTTATTTTGAAGTTTTGTCTATGGTTGGGTCCACTAAAATAGTATAGTCCCCGTTAAAATTATATTCTGTGCCGTAATACTGGTTAATGCATTTGTTATCTCAGCCAAGAAATCTGAATATACAATTTAAGGGTGTAATCTGAGCCAATAGTTAAGATTATATTTTAACTTTGACCTTAACTATTAGTATTCTGCCTTTCTTGTCTGAGTATGTTTGCAATATGGTCACTGGCAGATAGTTCCTAAATAACAAAATCACCCCAAATGCTTTTCCTAGTTCCCTAGACCCATTTCTGTTTTAATTGTTTGATTTCATCATGGACCAAATGAGTCACTTGTACTGCAATACAAAGGCATTCATTTTTCTAAGGAAAGATAAGAGTCTAGTTCTTTTTATCGGTGAAAGAATGCCATTCACTTTTAGAGACACAAATGTAAGAGTATCCATAACCCTACTGATAATTTTACTGTCTGCTACCTTCCCCTTTTGTAAACTTAAATACATCAAACCTAACCCACGTAATAAAGAAAGAAAAAGACCAATACAAATCCATTGTGAATGAGCTCCATCAGGACCTCTTGTGAAAGTTTTGTGGGTAGCTCTTTTGAACCCCTACAGTCCACACAAAGAAAGAAGAAAAATAATCCTTCATAATATTACTAAGGCACAAGTAAAACAGTTATATCATTATGATTGTCACTTATATGTATGCCTAGTGTATTAAAGAACACTTAGTTTCTTTATTTTAATCATACAAATTGGCATTTTTCCCATAAGTCTTTTTCCACCTTTCCCAAAGTGTTATATATCAAATGCTTCCTTTCAAAAATAAGCTTCAACTTTGCAGGGTATACCATAGTAGCCTTCAATCCCTTTGACTATTATTTGTTTCTCAGTAAGTCAAATTTCTTTCTTTCCTGCATTATTTCACTTGGAAGGTCATTGAAAATAGAAATATTTGCACCCATCAGAGTGATCCACTTCTTCTTGTAAACCTGGGACATAAAAGGTTCCTTGTCTTCAGACTTTAGAAATTTAATAATAATCGGCCTCAGCAATGTGTTCTGAGATGTGGCTACATTAGGCCTCCATATCTGATGGGCTTTATCAATATGCAGCTGAATGTTTGCTGGTTCAGTGTCCAAATAAGATGAAAATTGTTATTTAATGAGTCTTTTAAAGACCAAAGATTGCCCCAGTATTTGGGTATGCCTAAGGCTCTGACATTTTTCCTCCTTGCTCGGCATCATAATCTATCATTTTAGAAACACAGAAGCATAGAAGTTGATGGCAGATAAAGACCACAAGGCCCATCCAGTCTGCCAATTTATTTTTCTACCTTACAAATGTGCCATTGACATTTGCTCTGTCAATGGCTTATTTATTCATACTTATCTGTATTGCTCCCATATGCCTATCCCATGCCTGTTTGAAGCCCTGCACTGTATTCATATCCACCACTTCCCGAGGTAGGTTGTTCCATGCATCCACCACCCTTTCTGTGAAAAATAACTCCCCACATTACCCTTAATCGGCCTCCCTCTAATCTCATGCTGTGTCCTCTTGTCCTGCTATTTTTCTTATATTGAAACATGTTAGACTCTTTCACCTTGTTAATGCTCTTAAGGTGTTTGGATGTTTCAATCACATCACTCTTTCCCTTCTTTCCTCTAGAGTATACATATTGAGCTCTGTTAATCTGTCCTCATATGTTTTCTGATGCAGTCCCTGTACCATTTGGTTGCCTTCTCTGGACTGCCTCCATTTTATAATGTCCTTGTGAGTACTGACCTCCAGTACTGCATGCAGTACTCCAGATGGGGAGCCTAACCAGTGTCTTGTAAAGAGGAGGTTATTACTCTCTCTTAAGACTTGTGATACCCCTACTAATACACCCCAACATCCCCTAGCCTTACCTACTGCTTTAGTGGTCTGCGTGGATGATTTCAGGTCATCTGTGATGATGATGCCCAAGTCTCTTTCTTCCCTTGTGATTGCCAGCAACTCCTCCCAATCTATAGGTGGCTTCAGGGGTTTCTCTTCCTTATGTGCATGATCTTGCCTTCTTTACTTTTAAACCCCAGTTGCCACTCTTCCAACCATTTTGCCAGTTTATCCAGATCTCTTCTCATTCTGCCCACCCCATCAGGATCATCTACTCTGTTGCAAACTTTGGTGTCATCTGCAAATAGACAAACCTTATCCTCCAGTCCATCTGCAATGTCACTGATGAAGATATTGAAGAGGACTGGCTTTAAGTTCCTTATTTAACATTTCCATATCTTTCAGTTGCCTTTGTATGGTTACAGTTTAATTATCGATATCAGATAGTCTTTGCTGCAGGCTGGTGATACTCTGTTTAATTTGGGTGTTTTCAGCCACTAGAGAGTTAACAGTTGTTTGAATAGTATTAGAAAATGGGCAAAGTGTAATCACATTCTGATTGGCTGCAAGAACCAATTTGTCAGTCGGTATGAGACAACAGAGATTGGAAATAACTAGCCCCAGTCTCAGTTGCCTTATATAGTTCTAAAGATTAGTGGGCTAGTAGAACATCTAAAAGGCAAGAAAAGCCATGCTGATTTCTCATTTAGCTTAGCCGTGAAGTAGCAAGAGCCCCAGAGTGAATCCAACTTACTGTAATTCAAATAAATGAAATAAACTAGACACACAAGAAAAAGGAAGGTGAGAAAAAAGGAAGCCGTCAGTGTAATCGGTTTCAGTTAATAATTGGTCAACAGCGCACCTCTCCATAGCAGCTAAACTTTTAAGTGCTGCATTCTGGGCTGCTTGTTATGTACTGGCTACTGCTATCATACCCAATAGAACCCAAAATAGCAAATTAAATGCACAATCTTTTTTCAGTAAACAGCCAGCTGTTACTAATGCTGACAGTGTCGCGCTCCTCTAGCAGCTCCTGAACTCCATCCCATAACTACTTTTTGACTCTCGCTTCAAAGAAAACAGCAATTTGGACCCCTCCCACACATGCCCCTGCCCACAACTCCACTGCCATGCAATTACCTTTGTTTCCTCTAGGGAATTCATATCCCTTGACAATGTTGTCATTGCACACATGTTTTTCACTGTGGCACTCACCCACCCACTCACTCCAGCCACAACAAAAACAGTTACTGATTTAAAATACAGTGTTCATTAATAGCTGCACTGAATATCTTTTACCTCTTTATCACCCTCGGTCTCTGCGCATCCATATATTTGTGGGGGAGTGGGGTGAAGATCCAGAATCATAGTGAAAATAAAGCGGTCAGTTCTACAAACCACTAATTATCAGTTTTCAATTACACCTTGGCTACCATGCTCGGAATAATCACAGGATATGGAAAAACTATCTACTTCTCCTCAAGAAGACCATGCTCACTCAAATGCTGGTAACCCAGCCAACCATGACACTCAGCTGGTCCCCTGATACTGTATAAATGAATATATAGTATAAATGTGTGGGGACGTTAAAGGAAGGGAAAGCCACTAAAAAAAAATTCAAACTATTTTTCAAATGTGTATGTGTGTGTGTTTGTGTGTACGTGGACTATGGTGCTATTATGACAAAAGTCCTCAGGTCAAACATAAAACAGTATTCCAGTACAGGTGGAGGAACTATTTTATTGCAAAATGACATTAAAAAATTAAATTACAAATTTTTTTTTCCTACATCATAATAGTTGCCCATTTCTAAACACAATAATACCCTCCAGGGTGGGTGGTATTAGGGAATGCTGGATCTTCCAGGGGCTATAAGGTCCTCAACTTGGCATCGGGCCTCATTGCCCCTGGCCAGTCCGATATTCCCAATACCACCTACCCTGTTGGGTATTATTGCTTACTCAGTTTTGGATTCTAGCCTTTCTATTTTGTCATGCCTTCATTTAGGAGGCCAATTGTGTCAATATTTGATTAACCTATGATGGAGGTCATGCCACATCTTTGTTAGTATCTGACTGATTGGCGCCTGATAATCAGATTCTGAGTCTGTATAATTGTGGTTCAAATGAACTATCACCTCTTTTGACTTTGCAGAATTAAGCTGTTTTTATATCATTTATATGTGAAACAGAGTTAGAGTTTGGCTCTACATGGTTAGAATTATCTGATTGATTAAAAAGTCATGAGACTCTGTCATTCCCTCCCTGCTTCTGAAGCTTCAGCATTTAGTGGGAAAACTCAAATTGTTGTTCATTTGCCTTACTGGCACCTGGTGGACTTAACTCTCTTGTCTGGGCATTGTTCCCCTTGGTTAGTGCTTGCTGTTCATTTACAGGTAAGAAGTATGAGGGTTTGTTTATTTACCTGAACTGAAAGGTCAGTGGTAGTTAGTAGGTTCCTCCACAGCATGCTTTGCCATCTTTCCTGAAGCCAGTTCCTGACCTTTCAAGTTCTGCAGCATATCATTTGGAGCTTGGTTATTGTGGGTCACAACTGCACAATCCTGAAAGAAACCACTGTTTGAATCAACAAGGGTTGCCACTTTTATGGGTTCAGCAGTGTCTCTTGTAGCCTTCACCACTGGGGTGCCAGTTTCAATAGAAAGTTATTTGCGCTTGCAGAAAATAGGAGCAGGTAAAACAGCCATTTTATCTTTCTGAACTACCTCATCCTTCTGCATAGTAGCCAGAGCAGATTTCACATTGGACGGTTCAGTATTCATCTCTAGCGTTTTCAGTTTTTTTCACCTCGTTTGTTGACTTATGGTCTGAGTTTTTAGCTTTTAAAGCAGCCACTGAAGTCTGGTATTAACTTCCAATTGTTGCAAGGATTTCACCAAAGGGGTCACAAGGTTTGCTCTCTTTTTCAGCAGCATTATAAAGTCATAACTGAGAAGAATTTTACCGGCTTTCTTTTCAAGTTTAGTTTCCACTCCAACAAGAGTTTAATAGCCTGCATACCACTATGAGGATGCCATGGTGTGCAGCTCAGACACACCTGAGGGAGAGTAGGCTTGCTCCCTTATCAGCAGTTCAGATCAGCTGCATGGGTGGAATTTAAAACAAAGTAGTTGTGTGAAGTGTGGCATTTCACCTGTGAAATTTCACACTTTGTGGATGATGCCCACTCCATGAATTGGAAAATTGCACAAATTGCGCTTTGCAAATTGATCTCAATTCATTAAATATTTATGAGTGGATTTTGGTGACTTCACACATCACTATCAATTAAGCATGAAATCAAACTTCTTTTCATTCCTCGTGCTCTTGCCATGGCCTTGTCTTATTTTTCTGAGTCCTCACTTTTCTCTTGTATTAATTGTCTGCTTCTGCACTCCTACATTTAACTTATACTCATGGCCTGCTAGCCTGCCCTGGGTCAGGTCATTTCTAAATTCCACAACTGTTGTATATACTGTATTATTGTAGTTATTGCCAGTGCAACCTCACTGCTTACTTAATTCTCCAGAAATACAGTATATTTTGCCCTGTGTGTACCTATTGCCTGTTCAAATTTTCTCTGCATGTTCTTTCTGTAACAACCCACTGCACATAGTGCCATTTGGTTGTTCATATTAGTCAGTGCAATTTTACTGTCTATATTTATGGCACTGTATCTCTGAATGTATTGTCTTTCTGTACCCTCCCAAGTCACATGTGGAAATGAGCCTTGGGTCAGTGTGCCTTTGAGCTACCAATATTCAATACATGAATACATGCATACATAAATAAATAAATAAATACAGTAAATAAATGAGTTAAATGAGGGAGTTCAACACAGAAGCCTGTTAAAAGACAGCAACTGGACCACACCACTCGCCTGATACCAGTGGGGTGGTTTTCTGTGTAGAATAACCTAACTTTGAACAAAACCATCAGCCAAAGCAAAAACAGCCCCACTGATTCGCATCTTTGGCATGATCTAGTGTCTGGGGCCAACTCTCTCCATGATAATGGATATTAGTAACTGGCTCTGTTTAGAAAAGTCAGGAGAAGAAGAAAGCTTGGCTTCACTTCCTTGCTCTTTTACTCTAAGAACATGTGTGAAATGATGGCTGTGTGCTTGTGTACATTCACTGAGGCTATACTTGAATATTATAAATTGTATTGTACTTTATTTACTCTTTGCTTTTATATATTGTCAATTTGTATTCTATCCATATTGTCTTCCCCATCCCCAGTCGTGGATGAAAACATGTTTTTGATCCAGTCCACTTTCCTTGGAAAATAAGATATATAAAAACAAAGCGAAACCAGTTTTATTTTGTCAAGAGTGTCTCCAGCTAATGTGTTAACACACAAAAGGTTTCTGAAAAAATTAACTAAAAGAGCAACTAAGCAGAAACGAAGAAAAAGTACACTGTGGGGGAGGAAAGAATGGTCAGCAGTGGGACTAAAAGCCACTAAGGCTGAGGGAAATAAAATGGAGGGATGCAGGAGTGACTTGTAGTACATCTTAAGCTAACCTGTGTGAGGATCCAGCCCAAGCCAAGAAAGAACTAAAAATTAAGTGAGAGTGATGGTTGTGAAATCTGTGGACTGTACTTATTATCTGGTGGTCCTGCACTGCTGTAGCTGCTGTACTGTCAGGGTAGGAATTATGAAAAAATGGAAGTGGGCTGCAGTGTAGTAGCCTACTGGTTAATAACTACCACAAGTGACTTATACATTTTCATTTAGATTCCTTAGATTAATTCTGTGCATTTTGTTATACACTGACTCTGTGTTGAAATCTGCACTTATCAGGCTCATGGTCTCATGTTCTTGGGGTCCTTGATAAGTATTTTTATGTGGCACTTACACTTACAAGTGATACTATCATGCATCATGTATATGTATATGTTTAATTTGGGACTCTTTTTCAACTTGCAGTTATACCTAATTTCAGGATTTTGTCTCTCATTATCTGTTCTTTAATACACCAGGACACTTGAATGCAAGTTGTAACTTCATCTTACATGTATTAGAGAGAATGCTATCCCAGGGTTTTTATCACTAGAATGCTTTCTTAGCATACTAAGCCATTTAAAATGTATGTGAGAAGAACTCTCTGGTTGTTGATAATTCTTGATAACCATTGCCCTTCTGAGGCTCCTCAGTTAAAAGCATACTGGTGTTAATTAGCTTCTCTGATGTAATCTTCTGTTATGTTTTACATGTATATGTTAAACCAATGAGAATTATTTCTGTTTTTTCAACGTAATCTGGTGTTAATAGTATGGGATTTTCAAAATAACTGCCATAAAGCTTCTGAAGAAGGACTGGGTAGGTTTGAAAGCTAGAGCACTTTATTCTTTCCTGTAACATCCATGTTGGTCCAATAAAAGCTATCAAATCATTTGTTTCTGGATCTGTTCTTAAAAGGACCAATACGGCACCTACAACATTTTATTATTTATTATACATGAGACTTCAGGAAGTCACTGCCATAGTAGTGTAGAGATGGGGTGGCAAGGTAAGAAGACAGCACCGGAGGGAGGACATGTGGGCTAAGGAAGCATGCAGGCATGGAATTTATTTATTTAGTTAGTTATTTGATAACCAGGTAGGTACACACTAGTTCCAGGACCATTTTCAGGTATGACCCATGCCATATTGATGGCACATACAGTATGTGGAATACAATACATGAGATACAGCATACAGTACATGGGAATATAATACATCAGACTCAGTACACAATACACAGGTAATGCAATTACAGAGCTGGAAGCAGTACTCATGTTCAAGCAGTTCCATCAAATGAGTCAGTGCAAAGAAACAGTATATAAGCAGAGGTGAGAAATACAGTTCATCTATATAAAGATAAATAAAAACCTGCTATGTGGCAAGCAGATTGACACACTTAGTCAGGTGGGGTGAGAAGGCTGACAAAAAGAAACTCTGCCATTTCCTTAAGTCAGGAAGTGCACTTGCAAACTGAGGAATGAGGCTAATTGTAAACAAACTATTTTCATTTTATTATGGCTATATTAAGGAACAAACATTTCCATAGTTTAATTACTATCACATAACCAGCCCACTTAGTGATACTCGATTCTTGCTTTGTTGTTTGTGTTTCTACTTCATTTTTTTATTTGAAATTCTTTTGGTTACCCTGAAGTGGCTGCGATGTGAGGTCAGGGATCAGCATCAGAGCCATGGGGAGAGTGTCCTTAGCAAATTGGCCTGAAGGAGTGGTAGTTAGGGGCACTGGGAGATGAATAAATAACACACAAAATGAAGAAATAGTTTTCAGTATTATAGAAATAACTGCTATAGCTGTGTGTTTTAATTGATAGTTTCCAAATCTGGGACCATATAAATATGTTTATGATTTCCCTATTATGGTTATTACTGTACCTCTTATACCACACTGCTAGACTATTACTGCTATACTTTACAGAAAAAAATGCTCATTGGTCAATCAGAATGGGAGCATTTTTCAGTTATTCTGCTATAACTGTACTGTAGACTGAACTAGAAAAGGGTGTATCTGTTCTTTAACTGAACAACCACTAGTATATTCCAATAGTCAATGTTATATATCATTATAAGATGGGTTAGGAAAATGGAGACTCCAGATTGGCTGACACTTGCCTTTACCCATGGCATTGGGACAATGCTATCAATGGGTAAAACAAACTTTCCACTCTGGACTGTTTGCCATTAGATGGACTTCTGCCAGTCTTTGGAATTTTAATTTGCAGTTGGCAGATCATTTTAGTGCCCCACACACACACGTAAAAACAACTATTTGTCATGTGAGATGCACCTGCCGCAAATTTCTGCATTTCCTTGAGCCCTGCAGTAGGAAACATTTTCAGTCCACCAGATGATACAGTACAGACTGTAGCAATTCCTAAAGGAAAACTAAAACATCCATATCTATATATTTTATATTGGCACTGTAACACCAGTATACTGCAGTTAAGGTTGAGTAAGGTGTTTAATGTTAAATCCCAGTTTTTCACCTTAATAACTTGGCAGTATTCAATGAAATAGCCAGTTTGCCATGCATGGGGTGGCTGGCAGGGTCTCAAGATGTGAAAAGTTTTGTGATGGCATTATGTGCATTTTCCAAGATACAGAATGATGATTTTTAATGACCTGTGGTGTTTTTTCCTATACTTAATACATACTTTTTTTTTTTGCTCTCACCTACAAAATAGAAGATCTGGAGTTGTTTTCATAAACTTTCAGGGCAGAAGCAGCCTATACCAATATAGTACCTTTCGAAGGTTTCATGAAGTTCCAGAGTTATAAGAATTAAACTTTTCTGAGTGTACTCATTAGCTTTTTTGGACAACCTAAGATACAAACAATAAAGTTACCTTTCAGAGGCATTTACCTTTCACAAAATGCATGACTTATAATTCCACAAGAAAAATATTATTTGTGATGGCCACCATCTAATTTTTTACAACTAAAGAACCTTCAAAATACATAAACATTATATGTTTCAAGACACAATCACCTGAACCTAGGTAAACATGACCCAATTAGCTAGATTCAGGTGTTTGTTTTAAATGATCCCGTAAATGAGATTTATGGGCACCCACGATATCTGTATGAGAACAATGCGACTTTTCTTGATTTCTGCAGCCACAGATGGAGTGGTGCTGTCAGCTTGAGTGGCAGCAGTGAGATGGCAGTCTGTCCAAACTGTTGAGTTCTGTCTGTCTGTCTGTCTATCTATTGATCTATCTATCTATCTACCTAGCCTATTTATCTAACTATGTTAAGCAGACCAGGGTGCCCACTCCGGTACCATTACTTTCTACTCCCTCACCACCAGACTGCCAACTCCCTTCCCAATATTTAAATGACACTATAACAGTGGACTGGCATGCCCATCCCACTACCACTTCTCTCTTCAGCCACCCCTCAGGTCATGCCCCAAACAATTGGTGGCAGCACCAGGTGCTTGCCCAGTGCTGCTGCAGATTATCTGGATACTGGGATGCCCAACCCCCAGTGCAGGCTTGGGTCTCCCTGTAAATAAAGAAACTCTCATTGAACTTTTTCAACAGAAACCAGTAAAAGAAAACAGTTCCTCACCACTATGATCCGCCACACCACCCTAATTCCCAACTCAGCTCACTGCCCATCCCCACACAACCTCAGTCACCTAAAAGGTCCAATGGTGTAGATCCACTTTGTGATCAAAAGACGTGCTGCTGCTGAAACCAATGACTGCGATATGAGAAAATAAGGTAAGTCCTGTTTAATGTATTTCAAAGTGTTTTAACTTTTACTCATAACGTTTTCATTTTTTAAATATTTTACACAGATTTTCAACATGGCTTTTTGGGACCCTACCTCATTAACAAGGTAGCTGAAATTTTTCAAATCAGTCTGGAAAGGTGATTTTGTAATTCCATAAAAAATCACCTTTCAGGCAGAATTGAAAACTTTCACTGCTGTGTTTATGAGGAGGGTCATAAGAAGACTATGTTGAATATTTTGTTTAAAAATATGGTAAAATAAGCATGTTGTGAGTGAATGTTGAAATATTTCAGTGTTCACTTATAACTTCAATGATTTTCAAAATTTTTTCTAAACTTCCAACATGGCCTTTTGGAACTTCACCTCATGAGCGTGCAGGAGAAACTTTTCAAATCAATGCTGAAAGGTAATTGTTGAAGTCATTCCAAAAAATAAATCACGGTTCAGCCAGGATTTAAACATTTTCACCTACTGGTTCATGAGGAGGGTCATAAGATGACTATACTGAAAATTTGGTGAAAATATGGTAAAATCACTAAATTGTGAGTGAACATTGAAATATTTTAATGTTCACTCAGAACTTTTCTAATTGTCAATATTTGACTACAGTCTTTCAACATAGCCATTCTACACCACCTCATAAATGTGACAGGTGTCATTTTTAAATCCTGTATGAGAATTGTTCTCACACTTGTGGTGCAAAATGACATTTTGGCCACTATGCTGTAATTGCCACGTGTCATGATTAAAAGGAGGAGTAATAAAACAACTATCTTGAAAATTTAGGGTCAAAATTTAAAATATGTAATAATACTTAAGAGATGCTGTGTATAGTGCTAGTCTTTACCCCAGCAGGTAGTGGCTTGTGATCCAATGTCAGTGAGCTGCCTTCAGGGTAAGTTCAGTGAGCCAGCTAGATGGGATAAGGCTGGGGGTGCTGTCATGTGATGCCACCTCTCAGCCTGGGAATGGAAGATGCAGGATTGTCAGCACAGGGCCAAGTACCATATAGTGAAGAGAATTTTATCTTGGCATAAGGCCCTGCACCTCTGAGCCCATGGGTACCAGACAGCCCTGACTTGGTCTGACAGACTCTTTGCCCTGTGCATCTGTATCTATGGACATATGGAAGTGCAGGGCCCAGACAGCCCTATGTTTCTACAGCCCACCTGATAGCCCCATGAATGCTTGATATCCATTGCTGCACAGAAGTGCAGGGCCCACAGAGCTCTGCTTTTCCATAGGTGGATAGAGTCTTCCCCCGGCTTCTATCATCTGTTCACATAGGTCCCAAAAGGACCTGCATATGAATGAGGGAACACTTCCACTATTTAAAAAGAAAATATTTGCAAAGCACTGTGTCAGTGACCAGTTAGGGTTCAACTTAACTCCACAAAAGTAGGAAATGTGGCATTGGGGTTTCCAACCCAAACTCCCACTACCCTCCAAACAGCAAATGGACAAGATAGCCAAGCAACCACAGACAGCCATCATCAGGTAAGCCAAACAACATAAAACTGTTTCCAGATGACAAAATGCAGTAGTACTGGAAGTGCTTCCTTCATGGGTTTATATCTGTGGCTGTATAAGCCATGCAGCTACACCTGTGTGTGTATGTCCTAAAGCATGCATGAGTACTTGTGTCTGCAGTAGCAGAAGTACTGCTGTAATGTGGGTATCATGGTTCCAGCACTGGATCTAGAATTATTTTCAAGTGGGTAACAGTTTTATTTAGGTGTAGTATAATCCATGCATGAGCAGCCACAGGTATAAGACATACACATCTGGCTGCAGAAGAGCGGGCTCAGTGGGGCCTGCACTTCTGCAGCCACAGACAGACATCCATGATGGATGAATGGATTAATATTTTTCACCAAACCAATGAAAGGCACCATTCTAGGCAAGCCCTTTCTACCCTGAAAAGTTCAGAGCAAAATTCCAAACTGACTAGGGCCTAACTTTGCACTTCAATAGCTTCACCCTCATTTAACAGATATGCATGACTTTTGCATGCACGATTTGGGGACAAAGTCTTATGACTTACCAAGTTTTGTTCCACTCAGATGTTTGCATTCCATGATCCATGTCATGCATTTATTGAAACATCAGGGTTTTTGCTGTTTTGTTGTCATTGCAAATTGCCCAGACCATTTGGAATTTTGGTTTGAAATTTCAGAGTAGAAAGGGCTTGCAATTAGAATGGTGCCTCTTTATTGGTTTGGTGAAAAAATATTAATCCATTCCCAAGTTATGAGGATTTGAAATTTCAGGTATGTGCAAGCTCAGTAGGGTCTTTTGATAGATGTGTGATACCCTACTGAGCATGCACTGAACCAAAATTAAAATCCTTGTAGTTTAGGAAGGGATTATTATTTGTTCCTAAATCAACAAAAAGCACCTTTCTGCAGCAACTCTTTTCTGCCCTGAAAATTTCAGAAAAATTCAAAACTGTCTGTGCTGTAGGCAAAGACAAAAACAGCAAACATTCCTGATTTTCCTAAAACACACTAAATTATTTCTTTTTAAAACACCTGAACTTAGCTAAATGGTACTCATTTAGCTAGATTCTACCGTGTGCTTTTTTTTTTAAATCTCTATGATCTCTCTGCAGCCCTTCTGAAAATCTTCCTGCATTGGGCAATTCCTGCTAGCTTGCACAAACTGACTGTAGGGATGTGAGTCTTTAGTGGGCCATAATGGAAACCTTCACAAAAACCTTCATTAATGCACCTGTTAGGCAACTTTATCACAAATGTAGGGAAATGCGGCATTATGGTTTCCAAACCTAACTCCAACCCTACCCAAGCAGCAAAAGAACACAAATAGAGTTTGGGGTCTCTAGAGTCTTGATGAATCATTGGGGTTGTCAACCCTAATGTCCACCCATTCTCTGAGCAAAAAATGTCACACATGATTTCCTTTCATTCACAAAGGGCCCACAAAAGGTGTTGGCAGAATGTGGTGAGACATACTTTTACCTTTCAGGAGTGTGTCACTGACTTGGAGCCACAATTTGTGCTTCAGACTGTGGCCTATGGTCTGGGGGATGGGTGAGCATTAGGGGTGACAACCCAAGGAAGACCCACACTGATTTTACAAGATTGCAGAGACCAAAACCCTAATGTTCTTTCCTTATGATGATTGGGGTGAGGGTGGAGAGTTAGGGTTGGAAACCCTAATGCCTCATTTTCCTACTTTGTGGCATTAAGTTACCCTAACTGGTGCATTAATAATGATATATTTATATATATATATATATATATATATATATATTACAGTTGTCCCTCTTTATAAGGACACCTCTGAGCCAGAAAATTTGTTCACTATTGCGAGGTGTTAATATGCCTAATTAGGTAACAATGGGAACCTTTACAGGTGTTACTTACATATACATATATATAGATATATATATATATATATATATATATATATATATATATCTGGTGTGTACACCCTATAGTTAAGGTTGAGTTGGCACTTTAATGTTAAGCCTGAAATTTTGCACTTTAATAACTTTGCAACCACAGCAGATTTGCATGAAATGTGGTATGCTCTGTCCTGCAGAGTAGATCTCTAGATATACCAAGTTTCGTGATGGTTGGATTGGTGAAATTTGCACTGCACATTCTGAAAAATGCTAAAATTCACCTTTTTTTGATCATTTTTCCTTATCACACTATGGCCAAACTGTTTGGAATCATGGTCTGACATTTTTAGGGTCAAAGAAGCTTGCCCCAAAGAACAAGCCAGTGTTAGTTTGGTGAAAATATTTAAATTTGAAATTTCGGGTTCTGAGCATGCTCAGTTCAGTCTTTTGATAGCTACATGGAACAAAAATGATTTTGGTCTGATGAAAAGGATTTTGACAACTCATGAAAAAGGACCCTTATAATCCTTTTGGGAGAAAAATTCTCTTTTGTCAGCTGCCATCTTTTTTTTAACTCAAACTGTCATATCTTGCCCAGGGATGTCTTCTGCAGACTTCAAATATGTATCTTCTTCATCAGGACATCCTTTATTGGTGTGTGCCTTTACTTTAATTCTATGAAGCCTCAGAATGCTTATTTTATTTTTAAAATACTTTTTGTGACTCTCCTGCCGATTGTTTTTGTCATGATGAAAAGGATTTTGACAGCTCAAGAAAAAATAATTTATCGAAGACAGAAGATTAGCAGGGCCATCTGGTCAGAGATCCTCGTCCTCTTTTGTGATGATGACAAAGAATGTTGTCGTCTCACGATAAATAGAGTGTCTGATGAAAAGTTTTTGACAGCTCACAGAAAAGGATTAAAAATAATTTTTTTGTGAGCTGTCAAAATCTTTTTCATAAAGCGATTCCTTTTTGTGAGGTTACAAAATCCTTTGCCATCATCATGAAGAGGATTAATGTCAGGAGCCACGGGTCAGAGAACCTAATCCTATTTTGTGATGACGACAAAAGATTTTGTCATCTCAAATAGTAAATCGCCCGAAAAGGATTTTAACAGCTCACAAAAAGGTTTTTTAAATATTTTTCGTGAGCTGTCAAAGTCCTTTTATCAAGGCGATTATTTTTCATGAGACGACAAAATCCTTTGTCATCATTACGAAAAAGGATTAGTGTTCTCTGACCAGATGGCCATGCCAATAATAATCTTTCATGATGACAGCAAAGGATTTTGCATCTCATGAAAAGGAATCATTTCACAAAAAGGAATTTGACAGCTCACAAAAGATTATTGTTTAATTCTCTTTGATGAGATGCCATTATCCTTTTTGGGAGACAATTCCTATTTAGTCAGACAACAAAATCCTTTGTCATCATGACAAAAAAGGATTAGGGCTTTTCTGACCAGGGTCTCTGAGGAATGTGCTGGTGCTTGAGATAATAAAGATGTTGTAGAGCAGGGTCTATGTGCCACTGTACTGGTGCCTGACATTCAGACCCATCACTTGTAAAGACATTGTAGCAGAGGATTTGTGTGACAAAGTGCTGATGCCTTAGATACTGAGGAGCACAGGGTATGAAGGACTCTGCATTTCCACCCCTAAAGACATAGTGCAGGATCTGTGGGCTACTGTGCTGGTGCTTGAGATACTGCAAGAGTGCAGGGTCTGAAGGACCCCTGCGCCCCACCCCTAAACATATTGTAGTGCAGGGTCTATGTGGCACTGTGCTGATGACTGAGATAATTTGGGTGTGCAGGGCCTCCTCTACATAGTATATGTTCTATGGAGGAATTGTCTGCACTCCGACAAACACATTAGGATGTGATTACATTATTTCAAAAGTAAAAAATAAGTTGCAAAAAACTTCTTTAATGCATCAGCTAGGGTTAAAGTGACAAAAGTAGGAAAATATGGTGTTGAGGTTTCAACCCAACACTCATCCTGCACAGATGAAGGAAGCAGTTAGGAGCATGGGGTCATCTGCCCTGATGCTCATCCCATTCTCCTATGCTCCACTCACCCAGCTTATTTTCTAATGGAATGGGGTGAGTGTTAGAACAAACGACCCCAATGCTGCCTTTGATGCCTCTTCATCTGTGCAGGGTAGAGAAATGAATATTGAGTTGGAACCCTAATGCCATATTTCCTACATTTGTCACTTTAACCTCAACTGATGCATTAACAAAGATTTTTGCAACATAACTATGTATATATGTAAATTCTTTGCAAAAAAGTCATTAGTGCACCAATTAGGGTAACTTAATCCCACAAAAGTAGGGAAATGTGGCATTATGATTTCCATCACTAACTCCCCACCCCAAGTAGCAAAAGGAAAAAAAAAAATAGGGTTTGGAACTCTGAGGTCTTGGTGAATCGGTGGTGGGGTTTTCCTTTGGGTTCTCTTTTTTCTTCCCAGCACCAACTGGCCCCATTCACTGGTCCACCCAGCCCTGTCACCACAGCATCCTCAGGGCTTATCTTTTCCCAGCTCTTCCCAGGGCTTGCCCTGGTGATTGTGGGTCCCCTATCCTCCCAGAACCAGGCTCCAGTTTGCATGGATGGTGTCTGATAGGTGGGTGTAGGGCCTGTGAGACCAATGTCATCCTACCAGTCAGCTCAATTTCCATTTCTCCCCGACTGGTGAGGCATGCAATGGCATCATGACATGCACTGTGCACTCCTGCACCGCATATCAGCACCTGCCACACACCTCCAGCCTCCCTAAGCAGTCCCAGGTGCCTTTATCCTAGCTTCTGCTGGGGGCTAGACAGACACTGGGCCCTCCAACCCCCCAGGAGAGGAGGCAGTCCTCTAGACATATGATCCACACACCCGGCTGGCTCTCCAAGGCTTGAGCTCGCTACTGACCTCAGGTTGCCAGTATCATAGGCAGTAGCTCTACTGATGTGCTGATAGGCTATTCCTGGGGGTCTCAACCTAATGCTCACCCTCTGCCCCAGACCAAAGCCTCCAGTCTGAAGCACATGGTGCCAGTCCAAGCTAGTTCCTCATAGTGATACACTCTTCAAAGATAGAGAAGTATGTCTTGCCACATGTTGCCAATACAATTTGTTGTAGTTTTCTTCACACAGAGCCCTGTGAGTCCCACATAAATCAAGGAGATCATCTGTGATGTTGTTTGCTCAAGAAATGGGAGGGCGTTAGGGTTGACAACCCCAAGGAAGACACTACCACTGATTCACCAAGACTCCAGAGACCCAAAACCCTAATTTTTTTCCTTTTGCTGCTTGGGGGTGGAGTGGGGAGTTAGGTGGAAACCCTAACACCACTTTCCATACTTTTGTGGCGTTAAGTAACCCTAACTGGTGCATTAACAATGTTTTTGCAAAGAATATATATATATATATATATATATTTCTGTCTAAGCTGAAACACCCCAGTTGTTAATAAGACTAGCCTTATAATTGCTGTCTGTCACTAACATAATTTGCTTGGATTCAAGACCTGGATTAGAAAGTTGCTGAATTGCTGTGGATCATATCAAATGGTTTGTGCATCTCTGTGGGAGCTGTGTCTCCTTACTAAATAGGAAAAATAAAGCAAAGACTGTAAGTAATAGGCACCTGTCATTGATTACTTACTGGTGAGGTCTGGAAACTGAACTTGAAAAGGACGTGCTATACAAAAAAAACTGTATGGTTTTGACTGGGTCACCTATATGTATAAAATTAATTGAAATACCACATATGTTGACAAAATAAATATTTTTAATGGATGTTTATGTCAAAGTCTGAGAAGCAATGGCTCAGACTATGCTGCGACCAGTTTCAACAGTCTGTACATGGGCTGAATAGATATTTAAATTTCCAGCTGTAGGATGAAGTATCTCTTCTTTCAGATCCCACCTTCTCAACTAACATCAGTGTATTTATATTATTTATTTAATTAATTTTGGTAACTGGGTAGGCCCACTGAGACCATTGCAGTCCCTTTTTCAGGGTGACCAGGAATTAATCACATAATAAAAGTTTACAGAGAACAAAGGTATTCCTAAAACATTTCAGAACCAGTACACTGAAACATTTATGAGAGTGCTGAGTGACCTCTCCTCTGACTGCACATGACCTAGTCCAAAAGTGAAATGAAATGTCTAATTCATATCCAGGAGCAAATGGGGTAGGATTGCTTCAGCGAGAAATGTAGCCTTCTCAAGTTGTAAAGCTGATTAAGTAATGTGTAGAAATGTGACTAGCACCATGCCGTGTCAGATAACTATGATCCTACATCAAAGGTTGTAGGTTCCCCAGTATATTTTTCATTTCCAACAAACACTGCTGCTTGTATGTATGACTGCATGAAATGTATTGGTGGGGAAAGACTCCTGGTCAATTGTTAAGTACTATATATGTATACCAGAGGGTATATCCATACAGTAAGTATGATATCTCACTGAAAGTTTGCACAGTTTGCATGATTTCAGTGAAATGTCACTCAGTTACTATATCTACAGTATATAGTCTCTGTGTATCAATATAGTACTTAGTTTGTGCTTGACAGATGGCAACTGGCTGAGGTAGTGTGAGGAGGCTGTGCTGGTCACCAGCACGGGATCAAAATGTCACTGACAATAACTGCACAGCAATAAATGCCGCAAGGAAAACAGTGTCAGCCAAAATAAGGTAAGTAAAAAGAGCAACCGCACATACATATAGCACACACCATAGAAAACAATGGGACTTTTGTGTTTTGGCTTCACCCCTACACACTCCAGATGAAATATAATCAACTGTGAGGGGTGTGGACTTAGGGATAAGGAGAAACTCTGGACAGGGAGAAACCTAAATAAAAAAAAGTAGCAACACCGGGAGACCTGAGGGGAACAGAACTGTGGTCCCAGGTCTTCAACTCCTGCCATGTGTTGGTGCCTTAGCCGCCCACCACAGGAGTGGCTTGACCAGGCACCTCAGCACATGGCTACTTGATCCTTCCTAGTTAAAGCACAGAGTGACAGGACTAACAGTAATTCCTATCACTATTATACCCTGTCCTCTCTAAATGCAAGCCTTTATACAGTGCAGTTCTTCCTGCATTATTATTGTAGTGCTGTATTACCCGGTACCCTGGTGACCAACTTTACAGAAATAATTTAATTTTCTTTTTTAACTAAGTTGATGCACCCAAGTGGAGGGAGGGGAGTTAGGGTGATAAGTGGGTTCAGGGAAGATTTCTTCTTTATTATAGAGACCATGGGAGAAGATGGGGAGATTGATTGCAAGAGAGCTGTGGGAAGGTGCTGAATTGCCACTACAGCATTGGTCTAGACATGTCAAAGATAGGATGGAACAGTCCGGCAGGAAAATAGATAGACATGATGCACTGTAAGACTTTTCTGCTGGCACCTTTCTAGGATTCTATATTTCTAAGTTGGCTATGAGAAGGTTTTTCTTTACTGCTGTGGCAGTAGGTGTGAGGAAGGTGGGAGTTGGATTGCTAAGTTGGTTGAGGATGAGATTTTTGGTTTATTATCATGACCAGGCAGAGATGGTGACTGGGTACTAAGTCAGTTGTATGAAGGTTTTAGATTTTAGTTCTGTTTTAACATACAGTGTCACAAGATGATAAATCTACTTCAGCTACAGTCTCTTGTCAATTACAACCCCATGTTTATTTTCTCATCCACTGCAGTAAAAGGAGACCTGCACAATGGGTAAGTCCTACCTTTGTTTGCATTATGCATGCCCAGTGTCACAGCCTGAATTTGAGACCAGGATTTACACAACTTAGGGAGCTCATTTAAAAAATGAAATACTTTGCTGAGTTCATCTTGTGTTCTGCTACCACAAGCAGTGTTTAGCTGAACTGGATACTACAGACCAAACTCATCCATGGAGGAGCCTACCAGAACTTCGGCAACCGTGACTGCGCTTTTAGACATGGTGGCTGCTAATACGGGTAGACCAATAAGGTTACAGTTTCGAACACAATTGAAAAAAATAGCAGAAGAGTTGAGACATTCATTACTTAAGTGGATACTGCATTACATTACAGACTGCTGCAGGAGGTGCGGGCACATCTTGGAATATGTTTGGAAAATGTTTCCAGGTCACACCTGGAAACGAGCCTCGACTCAGTATGCCTTTCCCGGTTATCAAATGTTTAAATAAAATAAATAAAATGTTTAAAATAGTAAGCAACAGGTGGACACTGTCCCTTTAAAATTATTATCTTGCTCTGTAGTTTGAGTCTGGTTGACAATTGTCTGGCTAGGGTCTCTGAACTAGGTGATTATGGAGGAGGGGCTGAGCCACATTTCTTTTAGTAGGTTGGTTTTGTCTTGCTACAGTATATAACAACTCACCACTGCAGGTTGCTGCCTTATGGGACAGTCAACTTGTTTTGATCACAGACAACAGTTGAGAAGTCTTTATTTTTAAGACTACGTTGGAGGGGTAAGTTGTGGGAAACAAGTTGAAGTAGTGTTTTAATTATTGTCTGTAGGATAAATTGAAAGCAACCACAGTAGCCTATATTTAAGGACCATATTAAAGAGCATTGCTTTGCCTTGTAGTTTGGGGGCTGGGTGAGAATTGTTTGGCCTGAGGCCTCTGAGCTATGTGATAATGAAGGAGCCTACAAGGCATTGCAGGAGGCGGACTTTGTCTGGTAGGCATGACTGGAAGACACCTGGATGGGCAGATAGGAGAAGTAGAGCCACCCACTAGGGGTGGAGGAGGTGGCAGTGTTCCCAGGGAAGGGGATTGCAGCCAGGGGAGAGTAAAGCCCATATAAGGGGCTGTACAGGAGGGATTCCTCCTAATTTCTCCTCATCTCAGGTTGGACTCAGGTTGGAAGAAACCAAAGAAAAGACAGGATCCCAGGAAATTCAAAGCAGTGAGCCTGGCTTGGCTCTGGGTGCCTCATGGCAAGGTAGATAGAGTATGCAGTGGCTAAGGCTTTGGGGCTTTAATCCTGGTGATCCAAGTTTGATGCCCACAGTCCCCAAGGCAAAAAAAAATGTGTGGGTCGGTGGGTCCTCTTGGCTTCAGATGGGGAGCAGGATATCCCTGTTGTAGTTAAAGTAGTAAGGGTGGTGGCCTGGATGTATCAGGGGATGCAGGTGTCCTAAGAAGGTAGTCAGTGGATGAGGCTAGGAAATGTGGGGCCCAGGAGGCCCTAGGTTGGTCCTCCTGCCTCCACCATATGTTTGCCAGCCTTCCCTGGTTCTGACTGGGTTTATCCATTTTTCCCCATCGCTCATCCAAATGAAGTTAGGGCTGGCCCAGGTTTGATTCTCATAGCCACCCCGCACACTGCTAGAGTTGTCTGAAACTGAAAAATTTCACCCTGTGAAATATTTCAAGTACTCGCACATTACACAAAATATTTAGCAGGGCAAAATGAAATTTCACCCCAGAGTGAGCAAAATTTGCCCGCAAACCAGCAAAATTTGCCACTCATGATGAAGTTTCACACCCATGGGTGATATTTCACAACCCACAGGTGAAATAAAGGTTTCCAAAGACCTCCCTGGGGTCTAGTGGTCCCCCAGCCACTTACCAGCCCAAATTATTCTTCCTGGTGTTTAGTGGTCCCCCGGCTGATCACATGCCATAATTGAATAACCCCCCCAAAGTTACCATGGCCCCCTCATGTCCCTTTGTAAAAAAAGTGAAACTCACCCTGGCATCTAGTGGTCTCCCCATGGCTGCTCATGGCCCAAATTACTCTCCTGGTGTCTAGTGGCCCCTCCCGGCTGATCACCAACACACTGAATCAAGCCCCCGCCCAAGTTACCCTGGCCACCTCATTTCATTTTTATTAAAAAAATCAAACCCACACTCCATGGTGTCTAGTGGACTCTCCACCCCCCCACCCTGTCATCATGAGCTAGCACCTACTCCTCCCCCACCCAGTACCCCAATCGGGCCACAGGCACAGCCCTCCACAGCTGGCAGCCCAGAGCGCAACTGAGCACTTGAATGAATGAGCACGTGCTTGTTTTAATAAAACAAAATGGGGGGCCAGGGTAACTGGGGATGGGGGGTTTTATTCAATTACCACAGCTGGTGATGGGTCGGGGGATGACTAGACACCAAGGGAGAACAATTTGGGATGATGAGCGGCCGGGGCAGGACCACTAGACATCAGGGAGTGTGGATTTCATTATTTTTTTTCACAAAGGACATGAGGGGCCAGGGTAACTCTGGTGGGGCTTTATTCAATTACAGCCAGCGATTGGCCGGGGAACCACTAGATACCAGGGAGAATAATTTGGGCGGTGAGTGGCTGGGGGTGGAGGGACCACTAGACACCACGGAGAGTTCTACATAATGGGAATGGGATATGCTGGGTGCGAAACTGCAGTGAAATTTCACCATTTCGCAGCAATTTCACAAAAATATTTTCAGCGTGAAATTGCCAATTTCACAGCAATTTTGCTGGCAAAATGTAATTTCACAACATCTCTACACACTGCATGTTTCTGTGCACCCAGTCCATGGCCATGGGAGTCGGATGCCTCCAGGTCTATTCTGGCCACGCGTTTGCAGGGGGCCTGGTCGCTGGTAGAGGAGCTTGAGGAGCCTTGGTCCCCAGGCAGATCCTAATCGCACCCCTCCCTCCACCGTAGTTCGCCTATTGATTAAAAACAAAGCCCTCATCAGTCAGGTGGCGGGTCCTGGTCTGGGAGGACTTACCTTAGACTGAAGACAGCATTGTGTCCTCCAGGGCTGAGGGGGCAGAGTCAGGTGGGCCTCCTCTTTCTGGTCTCTGGTGATCATCCTGGGTGGGATGTCTGGGTTTACCAGTTGGAAGAGGTCCCTAGGGGTCCAATGCAGCACCAGCTGCACAGATTTGGGGAGACTGTGGTCCCAGATCACCGCACCTTAATTAGCAGCAACGGGACAGTGAGCCGCGGTCCTCCAAGTGCCCCATATGTGAGTAGGTGCATTTCTGCAAGGAAGCAGGTCAATGTAAGGAAGGCCGTGGAACAATAAGACAGTGCACCAAGATCGGCGGTCAGCGGCTGTGACCACATGTTCCCCCACCCCCAGAGCTCAGAGGTTCCTCAGAGGTGAAGCCCATTGCAGTGAGGGGCTGAGCTCTGGGTAGGCAGGCCATTGAGCAGAATGTATTCCCTGAAATAAAATAAATAAATAAACAAATAAATAAAATAAAGAGATGAATAAATGAACAAACAAATAAAGGTGAGGTCTCCCTGGAGGAAATGCAGAGGTGAAGTTTGGCTGGGCACATGAGTTTGAGTCCCCCTATCGGCAAAGCTCAGAACAGCATGTTTATAGGTAGAAAAGACTGTTAAAAAAAAAAAAAAGGTAATCCTTTAGTGCCACAGTTGGGAAAAACACTGCTTCACAGCAGCATGCACATCAACATAGATTTCAGCCAGTTCAACTTACTATAAAGCTGATGTTACAGATTCAGGTCCCTTACAGGGTTCACAGCACATCATAACAGGATATAAAAATTATATATGTATGACAGCTGAATTTTCCTATATTTGGGTTCACAGTGTCTGATTTGTGGGTACTGTATGTGCCCTGTAATACAGTAAATAAACAGTATATATAAAAAAACTTTGATTTGCCTAGGTTGATTCCCACAGCTGCCTCCTAGGTTAACCAGACGGTTGGTATGGAACAGAAAATTAAAGTCCCATTCCCCAGTCAGAAGGGAGGGGATGAAATCACAAGTATCCAACTGCTGCAGAATATAAAGAACGGCCTTAAACTGTACTTCACATAACAAATGTTTTATCAGGAGGTTGCAAGTTTAGAGTACATAAGTGAAGCAGGTGGTACAGTGGATGCTTTTTTGCCTTTCAAGTAAAGAAACTGGCAGGCTATGAGATACAAATTGCTGGTTACTAAAGCATCGCCAATGGTCAGTGACCCTTAGTTGGGTGTCAGCAGAGGCCTATGGCAACAAGGGTAGCGTGACAGTGATTGTGTTTATGATTGCAGATCAACAAGCAGCAGATAACTAAGATGAGTGGAGAACTGGAGCAGCAGCTGGTGGCTATCATGTGTGGGGAGGTAAGGCATAGTGGGAAGCCCTGTTCAGGGACCAGGGTGAAGGGAGGGGCCAGGGTCTTCTGGGCCAGCACCAAAGCCTGATCCTAGTGAGCCGGTGGAGCCTCCTGTGAAGCAACTAGAGGAAACAGTAGTGCAGCAGCAGCCTATGGAGCCTGAACCCCTACAGGAGGAGCCAGGAAAACAGGGGCAGGTGCCTGAGAGAATGCTACCCATCCTGGAGGATAAGTCAGAGCTCCATCACTGCCCAAAAGACATGCAACAAGAGATGCAAGCAAGAAGTGCCATCCCCAGAGCACTCAACAGGTATGCTCCACCTAAAGCAGTTGTCGACAGAGGAAATGAGGCTCTGCTAAGGGGGGCAGGTGCCCCTCTGACTAAACAGAGGCAACCCCAGAAGTGGGGCAAAAGTGTGGGGACAGTAGGGCCAGGGGCTGATCCAGGGGAGGTAGAAGAAAAAGTAACACCAGGCCTGGGGCATCCCAGGGAGTCTGACAATGGGAATGCCTAGCCAGATGCTGGTGAGCCTTGAGGTACCAGAGAAGGTGGGACAAGGCCAACCAGGTATGACTCAGCTCTCACCCCACCTTGGTCGGCAGGTCTGTGGTAGTCCCAGCAGCTGATGCAAGCTGGGCAGAGTACTCAGTTCCCCGTGGGAGCCCAGAAGCCTACCCAGGGTGATGGCACCACAGGGAGAGGTGTCAGGCCACAGTCATCAGCCTGCAGCCCGAGCCAGTCAGGATAGAGCAGAAGATCGACCGCTTTATAGCCTTATTGACAGAGCAAGGACATGCCTGAGCAGGTATGGGTGAGATGGCCCCAGATCTTGGGGGCAAGGAGGAGGAGCGCCAGTGGCAACAACATAACCACAGACCCCAGGGCAGCAAGGGGCAGTGAGTTTTTGTCACTGGCTGAACCTGTGGGGTCACACTTGCCAGACAAAGTGGGCAGCAAATCTTAATGGGGAATGTGTCAACATATTTCCCTACTCAACCGGCCCAGAGAGCTGAAAAGAAAAAAGGGGTGCAAAAGAACGAGATGATGGGTAGAGCAGGCACAAGGTGACTGTGTGTCACACGGGGAGAACTGGGCAGCAGGCTTTGTGATATACATGGGAATGTTCATCCAGGGCAGCCCAGGGAAAGCTGAGGAGCTGGGGGTGAACTTCAGTAGAATAATGATGATGCATGCTAAGAAGCTGGGGGTTAGAATATGATGAAGAATACTGAGGAGAAAACAGAATGATACCGGAGATCATGGGCATGTTGGACCTACTACTATCAGGACCATAGACATGGAGGGAGGGAGGGTGCCACACACGGATAAAAGTTTCCAGTCCAGTGCCCCCACCCAAGAAGGGGTACCATGGTGGTAAAGGGAAAGGTGGGTGGGAGGAGAGTTGTTTTAATTACAACCAAGGGTTGTGTAGAACAGAGTGATGCAAGTACAAACATGAGTGCATGGCTTGTGGAAAACCGTATCCATTCCAGCAATATGCAAAAGGGACAGGGACAGGAAAGCAAGTAATTTTTGTCCCTTTCGGAAAGGAGAGGCTAAGGCTCACAACACCCATGAAGGTGGAAAGTATTGAGGTGTGGTTGGCTAACCACTCAAATAGGACAGTCACTTGCTCATTGGCAGAAAGGTTCATGGAGGGGTTTGCACCCATACAAAGGGCCAAGGAGGGTATACAAAGTGGACAACCTGAAATCTGCCAGGAGCAACCAGAGGTCATGCAAAGGAAGCTTCAGGAAGAATTAGAAGCAGAAAGGATTAGTGGCCCTTTGTCACATCTTTCAAGCCCTTGACTCAGGGTGTCCCGATCGGCCTGGTCCCTAAGAAAGCGCGAGGGTGAATTTTGGATGATAAATCATCTGTCATTCCAGAAGGGGACTCAGTAAACTATTACATTGACCCACTGCATATCGCAGTGTCATACGATAGTTTGACAGGATGGTTAAAGTGGTGCAGAAGGCAGACCAGGTGCTCTCTGGGAAGGTTGAAATAGAATCAGCCTTTCATTTGTTGCCAGTTCACCCAGCTGACAAAGACCTGTTGGGCATGAAATTTGAAGGATGTTACTATGTTGACAATTGCGTGCCTATGGATGTGCTGTAGCATGCACTGTCTTGAGCAGTTCAGCACGTCCTGCACTGGGTGATGGCTCAAAGAGCTCAGCTTAACCACATGGTGTGCTATCTGGATGACTTCCTGTTTGTGTGGAAAGCCAGCACCGACTGGGCACTGTGCAGATTTCATGGAGTCCTTTCAGGAGGCATACTCTGAGCTGGGCTTCCATTGGCATGTGACAAGATGGAGGGCCATGTATGCAGCTTTCATTCCTGGTATTGAAATTGACACAGGGCATGGGTACTTCAGGTACCCCAAGAAACTTTGTGGCCCTGAGAACCCAGTTGCAGTCTGTGGTCAAGGCTGGCAAAGTCACTTTACGTGAGCTTCAACAGTTGGTTGGCCACCTGAACTTCATTGCCAGGTTTTACCCATGGGCAGGACCTTCATGAGGCAACTGGTGGGAGTGGGGGCCATATGTTCCAAAACCTCATCATAGAATCCACGTTACAGCAGCAGTGAAAGATGATTTAGGCATTTGGCAGACATTCTTGTGGTGCTTCATTGGGGTGGCCGTGTGGCCAGTCTCAGTGTCCAGCCAGGAATTAGAGCTCTTTACAGATGCCTCAGTGGGTCTAGGTTTAGGGGTCTATTTTCGAGACAAGTAGTGCAGGGCAAGTGGCCGTCAGCTTTGGGGAGAGCTGGGCATACTAAGGCAGATTATAGTGTTGGAATGTTTTCCAACAGTGGTCACCTTTAGTGGTCTGGGAGGAGCTTATCAAGGACAAGACGATCACCTTAGGGCTGACAACACTGGGTGGTGCATGCCTTAAATAGGCAGCTAGATGGCAAGGGACTGATGGGCAACCCTCATGCGGTTTTTGCACTGAAATGTTTATCACTGAATATTCACTTTAAAGCTGTGCATGTCCCAGGCATTGATAATGGTATAGCTGATGCTCTTTATCATTCTCAGTGGAAGAGATTTTGAGGACTGGCACCAGCAGTGCACAAACATCCCAGGGAAGTCCCAGCACACCTATAGATTTGCAACCAGAAGCCTGGGACTTGCTTAGGAATTCACTAGCATCTAGGATACAAGCAGCATACCAGAGGGACTAGACAGCTTTCTGGTGGTGCAGCAGTCTCATGGATGGATGAGGGCATGGCCGATCGCAGTGGACTAGTTGTGTGAACATGTCCTACATAAAAATGAGAAGGGCCATGCCAGCCATGGTGGAACAACCCACGGTAGGCATAGACTGGTTTCAGAAAGCCAGGGGTATGCAGATACCATGAGGGCCTTTTCCTCATAATATGTTGACAGGATAGGCACGCTGTGCTCCAAAGAGCCCTTATTACACTGACCCATTAGCCCTTCCTGTTTAAACAAATCTGGGATGAACTCCTAAAGGTATGTTTGTTCCCAACAGAGATGTGGCTGTTTTGGACAGTCTACTTGGTGGTGTCTTGCGGGGCTTTCAGGTGTCTGACTTGTACAGCAAAGTAACGCAGGGGGCTGCCATTGATGTTGAGAGACAATGACGTGGTAATTACTCCTTTGGGAGTCTTTGTTTGTTTGTGAAAAGCAAATGGATCGGGTGCCCAAGGGTGTTGGTGCAACCTGAAGGTGCCCCCGACTGCAGGGATATTCAAGCTGGATGCAGGATTATATAACCAAGCAGCCGAAAGAGGCGGGCTTTAGTTAGACATGAGGATGGGAAACCACTGATGATGTACCAACTTAGACGCCTTATTGAAGACCCTGTGTCAGCTGGAGCAGGATGCAGAGCATTTTAATACCCATTCCTTTAGGACTGGTGCCGGGTCGATGCAAGGGCAGAAGGGCTGACACATAGTCAGATCCAGGCAGTAGGCTGGTGGAGGTCACATGCATTTGAAAGCTACGTCAGACCTCATATGCTATACCATTTCTGCTTTGTTCTAAACAGGTGATGCAGTCCAGAGAGCACCGATTTGGATTTGTGGCCACTGTGTATAGACAGGGTGGCTGTCCAGGCTAGGCAGTACTGTTGAAGAGCAAATCTGTTCTTGGTCCCCGGCAGGCAGAAGTGCATTGGATGGGTCAATGGGGGATGGACGGGTGAGCTTCTTATAGGGTTGCAAGCTGAAGCCCGTGGAGGGAGCTGCCCAAGATACCTGGATTCATCTGGGGTAAACGATCTGGAAGCCATGACAGCACGAGCTGAAGCACAGCATCTCGGATGGACTTGGCTAGGCTTGAAAGAGTGATGGCTACAAGTGCACATTATTTGGTCTGACATTGTGCAATGACAGCATGACCACAGCCAGTCAAGAGAGCCATTCCTCATGCCCCAGAGGTGGTGTCCTTGCGGGTGATGTGATTGGATGGGTGGCCTCCCCAGAAGAGGGGAGGGTCAACCACCAACAAAATTGATCAGATCTAATTGATTAATATTACCTACCAAGGCTACCTAGCTGTGCACATCACACTGGTTTTAATGTAAATATTGATAACAGATTAATAAATGCATGGATGTGGTCATTTTCTGCAAAGCTCATTGTTGGCTCTGTCTGTTCAGGTGAATGAAGGTATGTGCCCTATAAGACAATTGGAGGAGGGGCTTGTTATCAAGGCACAGGTCAGGAAGCATAGAAAACCAGAAGCAGTTGTAAAATCACAAGAGTTTTATTATTAATAACAGTAAAAATAAAAAGGGATGGTGTAAGGATATGGGTACCACTTTGTGGGGACCACGGGAACTTCTGGGACAGGAGGCTATTCAATGGTGATGGCCTTCACCTGGTTAGAGAAAGGGCCTGTGCACTAGGACAAAAGTTTGATGTCTACATTGGACTTTTAAACTGACATGAGGAGACTGGGTCTAGGAGAACCTTAATGGCAGGGGAGACAAAGGGATCCTTAGAGTATTCTCCCCACATCTGGGGCTTACAGCAGCATAGCACATACAAGGAAAGCTGTGCCCATACTGGCTGGGTGAAAGGACTCTTGAGAGGGAATGGAAAGGCAGGCACCAAGAAAAAAGGGATGAGATGACATGCAAAGCGCAAGGGTAGTAGCAAAGCAGGATTAGGGTCAGATGGATGAGGGTATGCCTTAATGCTAGGAGCCTATTAATAAAATCAGTGAGCTCCAGACACTGATGGCAGACACTGAGGTGGACATTATGGCCATAACAGAAACATACAGTAGGCTTTGGAAAATAATGACTGGGAACTGATTTCCTGGGTATTCGATGTTCAGGAGGAATAGAGGAACAGGTACAGGGAGGAGTAGCCCTTTATGTCAAGAAGGGCATAGAGGTGACAGAAGATAGGTGCATTAGGGGTGGAAATGGGAGACTGAGTCACTGTGGGTGAAAATCATGGCAGCTTCAGGCAAGACACTGCGCTTTGGGGTGATCTGTAGACCACCAAGGTTAGATGTGAAGAGGGACAGAGGCTCAGGAAGAACTGGAAAGACGGATAACTAAGGGGAAAGTAGTGGTCGTGGGTGATCTGAGCCTGCCGGACATCAGTTGGGATGTTCCAGTGGCCAGGGCACCAGAGCTCAGGTCTTGCTGGATGAGCTCCTGGACTGCCTGCTGATACAGTTAGTTGAAGCCCACCAAGCAGATCACAGTTCTCGATGTTGTGCTCACTGGCTCAGAGGTGGTAGGGGCTGTGGGAGTAGGAAGCCATTAAGGAACACTGAACACAACTGTTTGGTTTAAACTGGCCCTCAGGTCTGATAAACCACAATTGAGAGCTGAAGTCCTTGATTGTAGATGGGCTCCAGATGGCCCACATCAACATCAATATCCGCAGCCTCCTACCCAAAATCAATCAGCTACAACCAAAATCAATCAGCCACAACCCCTCATAGTCTCTCACTACCTGATGTCCTGATAGTATCAGAATCTTGGCTCTCCCCAAAATTTCTGACTCAGCTATCACAATCCCTGGGTACACCTCACCTGCCAAGACCATACCACAAAGGGTGGAAGTATGGCCATCTACATCTCTCCCTCTATACAGTCATCCACATTATTGTCTGTCACTTCTGCCTATGAACTCAAGGCTGGCAGTATAGCCTTAGAGGTTAGAGGCACGAGGTGTGAAAAGCTTGGTACATCCAGTAGACCAGACCTGAGTTTGATTCTCACAACCTCCACTTGTATACTGTGTGACTCTGAGCAAGTCACTTAACCACCCAGTGCTCCCAGGTTGCCCCTGAAAACAGGCACTTGTACCCTAGTGGGCCTTACCCGTTATCAAAAGACTAAAATAAAATAAAAAATCCTCAAACTCTTGTTTCCTTTCTCCCTCCCCATCTACATGGTGAGTGTCTGCTTCGTCCTAACCTATCCACCTCTCTTGTCTCTGAACTCCTGAATTCCATCTCCTCTCACGCTCCCTCTGGTGAGCTTCTCATCTAGGCGACTCTCAACATAAACTGGCTATCCCACTCCAACTCCAAACTTTCTCAAAATGTAAGGTCCCTGCACCTTACTCAGCTCATCTCAGTTCCTACCTGACTAAATTCTAATTCACATAAACACTCTCTCTTCGACTGGGTCCTCACCAGTCACCTACACTGCATCACTGATGTTGGCACCTCCTGATGCACTCAGAGACCACTATATGGTATACTGCTTGTGCTAATCCATCACCCCAGAGTGCCCCCAAAATTATTCAAATCCATTCCTTCCATTCATTAAACCTATCTTCATTGCATGCAGATCTGCAGTCAACTGACTGGTCCCCATATCCAAAACCACTTACGTAAACCAAGCCCTTGACTGCTTCCTCTCCAAATTTCTGTTAATCTGGGATCAACATTCTCCCTATGGAAAACCAGGGTCAGATGTTCACACCTCCCCTGGATCTCAGCTGAACTTCTAGCTTGCCACCAAGCATGCGACCTGGCTTTGAAGTCGTACAAGTCCTCCAGCACACCACAGACCTTAACAGGTACTGCACCTCATGGAACATCTGTACTAGATCCACCAGGCTAGCAAAGGCTGAGTTCTTTTCTTCTTCCAAAAGAAGCTGTCCATCCTTCTGAGTTCTGGAAAGTTATTCATGCCCTCTTCTCCTCCTACCCAGTCCACCCTCCTGTCTTAAAGCTAGGTGACTGCACCATCTCTGACCCACCCTCTGTGGCCTCAGCCTTCAACATATGTTACCACCTGTGCTTCTGCTCTCCTATTCTTTCCACCTTCCACCTTCCTTCCTCCCTACACTCTAGTACTTCCCTTTCCTCACCGGTTATCCCATCCACCTCTCTGAAAGCACTTTTAGCTCTTAACCCCATGCAAGGTGGGAGCCCTGACAGGCTAGACCCTAATCTCCTTCACCTCTCTGCCCCTGCCATTGCCCTCCTATAACCTCCCTCCTAAATTTATCCTTCTTCTTGCCTCGTCCCAGACTCCTGGAAGCATGCTACAGTTATTCTCCTGCCAAAAGGAGGTCACTCCTCCACCCAAGCAATTTCCATCCTATCTCCTCCTCCCAACCCTTTCCAAATTCTAAGAACATATAGTTCTATCCCAACTCTCCTTCCTAGATTCATCTTCCTTCTTCACAAATTTCCAGTCTGACTTTCGCAAACACCAATCCACTACTCCTCCCATCTCTGACTCACCGATGCCATTCACACAGCTATGGACCAGGGCCTTCTCACTGCCACCATCTTTGTCAACCTAGCAAAAGCTTTTGACACTGTCTCCCACCCCTTCTCCTGCACAAACTGAGGTCTGAGGGCCTCTCAAACCCAGATAAACTGGTTCGGCTCTTACCTCATGGGTAGATAACAGTTAGTGAAATTTGGAGATTCCTTATCCTACCACTCCCCATTAACACTGACATCCCCAAGGCTCCGTCCTTGACCCTTATTTTCTTCATCTTTCTAAATGTCCTTCTCTATCTGCCCATCTCAGTTCATCCACATGTATGCAGATGACACAGCCCTGTTTGTCTCTGGATCTTCTCTGGCAGAGTTAAAATCCAAACTCCAACCTGATTTCAACTAGGTCCGAAATGGTTCATATCAAATCAGCTTCAATAAATACCAAAAACGGTCTCTATGTGCTTTGGCACCAAGCTGAGGATTTCTAATCTCCATCCATCACCTTCTTCCACACCCTAGATGTGGACACAATTGATGATGTGTCATCATTCAAGTACCTTGGTATCTGGCTTGACCATCACCTTAACTTCTTTCAGCCATATCCAATAAACTCCACCCAAAGCTTGGTGCCTTCTACAGGAACAAAAGCTGCATCCCTCTTCCCACCCATAGAGACATCCTTACAAAGATGATTCTCCCATCTTTGATTTTGGCTATAGTCTATGATAGTGTCCCAAGGTCCACACTGGTCAGACTGGACCCCTTTTCCACATCTTCTGCTGTTTCACTCTGAACTGTTCTCCCCGCACCCACCTCTGTTCTTTTACTCTGCTCTCTCCCTCCCTTCCCTAGAGGATTGCCACCTAACCGACTGCTCCACCTTCACTTCCAAGTTCTGGCTGTCCTCCCTGCCTCCCTGTCTGTACTCTTCTCTCCACCGCCCTGGCTATCACTCCTCCTTCTCCCCACTTAAATCCCTTGCTGGTCAAGCTGCTTTCTTCCATTTTCCTAAACTTTGAACTCTCCCTTCCCATTCACTCTGCTTCCTCCAAACACTCACTAACCTCATAACTCCCACAACACCACCACCCCTCCTGTGAGTATCCCTAGTTACCAGGACCATTTGTTTCACTCAGCTCCTTCTCTCTCACTGCCCCCACCTTCTCACATCCTTCCTATCCTTTCTCCTCTCCTCTCTAGTTCTCTCCCCTCACTCTCCTCTCTCCTATCTTCCCTCTTTTTCCTCACTTTCCTCTCTCTCCCCATTCCCTTCCCTTATCTCCTCTCCACCTTATCCACTCTCTTCCTCCCTTCACCATTTCCCCTTACCTGCCCCAATCCTCCCCACCCTGCCCCTCTCCTCTGCCCCATCTCCCTCATCTCCACCCCTGACCCCTGAATAAATCCTCTTATCAATGCCTGCATTGGGCCACTACTTCAACTACCCATAAGGAGTTAGCTGTGCTATTACCTTGCATCTTCTGTATGATTGTAAAGTGCTGTGAATAACTGTTTATTGTATTACGCCAAAACTAATGTTCACTGTATTGTGCTGTATATATACACTGTTATTCTTGTATCAATCCCCAGCCCGATGTATCTGGAAGCAAGTCAATTAAAAGCTCAGTATATCTTTCCTGGTGAAATGCTTTAATAAATAAATAAGAAAGGTAGACTTCAATCGACTGAAGAAGCTGGTCAGGATAAGTTAGTAGGGTGGACAACATAGATGGGTAGAAGAGAGAAGGGCAATTAAGGGGGCTATTCTCAGGGCAGCAAAGGTATGCATGAGAAAGATACCACTATGGTTCTCAGCAAGAGTCAGGGAAGCAGTAAGACCAAGAAAAAGGCCTTCTACAAATTTGAAGAAAAGCACGGAGGAAGAATTGGAAGAATATTTGCTGAAAAATAAGGAAGCAAAGAGAGAAGTTAGGAAGGTAAAAGCAGAAACAGAGCTGTGTATTGTGCAGGGGGTCAAGAGCAGAGAAAAACAGTTCTTTGGGTATATTAGGAGAAAAGGAAGAAAAGAGGCAGAAGTGTGAGGCTAACAGAGGGGAAAGGGTGATTGAGACAGGCGGGCAAAAGGCCACTGTCCTTAATTACTGTTGCTTTGTTTTTACTAGGAGGACAGTGGGCACTAGCCACAGAGTGTGAGGGTAACAGAGGGGAAAAGAGTTATCGAGGCAGATGGGCAAAAGGCCACTGTCCTTAATTACTTTTCCTCAGTTTTTACTAGGGAGGACAGTGGACCCTAGCCACAGAGTAGTATCAAAGTGGCCATTAAGGTGATCCGTGAGATGAGGCAGTCAGCATTTACTTGCAAAAGGGTCCTGAAAGTGATGGCAGCCCTAAAGATTAATAAGGCATGAGGACCAGATGATTTACATCCAAAGATACTCAGGGAATTAGCAGTGGAACTGGCTGATCCCCTGGTAGATCTATTCAACAGGTCTCTAAAGACTGGGGTGGTTCTGAAGGATTGAGGGTGGTGCATGTAGTTATGTTCCATATGCAAGGGGACAAGGAGCAAGCAGGAACTACAGACCTGTAAGTCTTCCTCTATTGTAGGAAACCTGATGGAGTAACTGGTCAAAGAGGATTCATGGACTACTTGGAGAACAATAGTCTCCAAGATAGTAAGCAGCATGGATTTATGGCAGAGAGCTTTTGTTAGACTAAGCTGATAGTTTTCTTTTACTAGGTGACGAGGGAATTGGATTGGGGCCAAATTGTGAATTTGTTCTACTGACTTTAGTAAGGCTTTCACTCAGTACCCGACAGGTGACACTTGGTTGAAGATGGAGGATTTGGAAGGCTAAGGTCATAGTAAACTGGGTGGAGGCAACTGGATAAAGGGAGGTGATAGAGGTAGTGGTAATGGGTTAGATCAGAAAAGAGGGAGGTCAAGAGTGGTGTTCACAGCGATCTGACCTGGGTCCAGTCCTCTCAACATGTCCATCTGTGACATTGGTGAGGGATGCAGGGCAAGCTGTCTCTTTGCAGATGACAATGAGCTCTGTGGGAGGTTGGATAGTGACTAGGGAATACAGGAAATGCAGAGAGACTTGCAAAAGCTGAAGGGTGATCAAGTGTTTGGCAGTTGACATAAACTGCAAGGTGATGCACTTTGGGAACAAGAACCCCAGGACAGAGTATTGGATGGGGGTGGTGAGACTCATTACCAGGGCTGAGGAATGAGACCTTGAGTTATCATCAGCAACTCCCTAAAGCAATTGAGTCAGTGCAACAAAGCACATAGGATGCTTGGATGTATTGAGTGGAATACTGATAGCAAGGGAGGTAATACTCACATGTATAGATCCTGGTGAGGCCACACCTGGAGTACTGTACCCATTTATGGGGTCCCTACCAAGAAGGTTGAGATAGGTGCACTGCAAGGTAGCAAAATCAAACAAGGCCAGCAAGGCATGTCCATTGAGGAGCACCTCACTGCACTGAACGTGTAATTGCTAGAGACCAGAAGGAGAGGGAATATACAATAGAGACCTTCAAATTACTAAAAAGAATTACTGTAAGAGTGTAAACTGTGGGGAACTATGTAAATTGAATACCAACTTGTAGTTCTGTGGTCATGAGTGGAAGCCAACAGGAAGGATGCTCAGGAGAGACATGACTGAATACCATTTTACAGAAAGGGTGATGGAATCATGGAACAGATTGCCAGCCAAGGTGGTGGGTGCAACAACTGGTAGTGGTTTTAAGCATGACTGGGACAGAATGAAGGGTATAGCAGCTGATCAGGGCATCAGAATCGGGATGAGAATGAGGGTGGTAGGGAGGCTAGGATCCTGGAGGAACAGTAGGCCCAGGGCTAAATTGGGAACTTGGGCAGACAGGATGGACCTTTGTCTTTTCTGCCATCATTGTCTTGTTGCTATGTTACTGGCCTAATATAGCAATGCCCACACAGACACAGAGATGCAAACCACACACATACACGCATGCACTTACATTCCAGAGTCTTTAGTCCAATCAATTCAGAATGAACGATTGGGAAAGCTCAATGTTCTTTCAAATGACACCAGAATTGAGTGCAACTATGTGCCCCAAAATTCCCTGCTGTTTAATTGATACCCCTTCCATCACTCAATCCCATGCCAAATGCTCCTTGGTGTCTAAATAGCACCAATTTCCTCACCTGGTCCCATGGAAAATACTTGCTAGTATCTAAATGGTACCTCCTCATCCAGTCCCATTTCAAACACTCCCTGGTGTCCAAATAATGCCACCTTCCCTCAGCTGGTCCTCTGCCAAATACCCAGTATTAAAAAATGACAAGAAAAATCCTCTGTTCTCTGAGCGGTCAGCTGGCTACTTCTCCCAGGATGTTATACCCAGCACAGCATCATGGAAGATATCCAGCACATAAATGACCACATGCCCATTTAAAGTCATGCTGCAACCCCAATTCCACCCTGCTCTTACCTGACATGTCTGTTTTGACATCTGCCAGTACATGAACTAGCTCTGTGCAACATTAAAAACTCCAGAGTGTGCCAGCCTAGTGGCATAGAGGGTTGAGGTGCTGGTGCCTTATCTCAACTCACGCCGTGGACCCGGTTCAGGAATGGACCCAGGTCATCTGGGTTTGGGATGGCCTCGCTTGGTAGTGGCCCCTGGTAGAGACTGAGGTACTACAATGAGCTGCATGCAATAGGGGAATCAGAAAACTGGAAACCGCTCTGAAGTCTAGCCTGATAATGGCTGCCGCCCAGGCACCTCCAAAACTCCCTGGAAGCCATGAAATGCCGCAGCAGCACCCGGACTAAAGAAAGAATAGTGTGCTGGTCTCTCCCACAGGTGCCTTCCTCTCGGAGGAGGGGACTCACCTGGTGAAGGGTTACACCGGCCACCCCATGGCAGGCTGTAGATTTGAGGTAGGTGGCTAAGGGGAGATAGTGAGAGGAATGTCTGTGGGTTATGGTGGCCTGAAGGAGAGGCAGCTCTGGGGCACGTAGGGGGCATAAAATAGATAATACAAAAAACTCCAGAGTTGCCGCGAGGTGCAGAGCATAGTGCTGCAAATTGCATAGTTTTATGATACAAATTACACACTAGGGGGTTGAGGTGCTAGACAACACACCTTTGCCACATCGGGCAACCCAGGTTTGGGAACGAGCACGGATTTCAGGAGTCAGCCAGGGAGGGAGAGGATCAAGCATCACATCCAGAAGACTGCTCTCCTTTCCTGGGGTGGGTGGATTGTCACTCCGCTGAATGACTGCCACCTGGTGGAGGCCAGAAAGGGTAGTATAGGACTGGCATGGCATGGAAGGGACAGTGTTATGGGACTGCGCATGCACGCCGCTCCATGCACATATGTTCGCACACTAGTAACAAGGGGATGAGAAAATAGAAAATGGAGCTGGCAGGCTCTATGACAACCCTGCAGCAGTTTCAGGATCCAGCAATCCTCGGATTTCTGGATTGTGCTCTGGGCTAGAGGTAAGCTGGCCCTCCCACTCAGCCCCACCATGGGGAGGGGAGGAATCCATGGGGAAAATAACCGGGAAGCTGGTTCAGGGATGCAGATGCAGGAGTGAACAACCCTCTGAGACAGGACCAGAGCCTATCTGCTAGTCCTGGGGAGAAAAAGGAATAAAAAAAAAACTTTCAAATATTACCTGCTTTACAACAAATGTAACTAGTCATTCATCAGATATTTCTGAATACCTTCTCACTCAAGCCACTTATTTAAAAGAAAACTTATGTGCAAAGTTATTAGAACACATGTTGTGCATTGTGTTTTTGTTTTTCTGATGGTCCATATTATTCTGTTCCATGTGTCTGTGACAAGTTTTTTTTTTATTATTATATGTTTCCTGTAAGTTTTATGATCCCTGAGGGTAGCTGTGCAGGCTTCTTTTATTGCCTCTGATCTGCTGGAATATTTTGACAATGCTGCTGGGAATGATGTGAATTAGACCTAAGTCCTTCAAAGGTGTATTGGCTTTATTATCATCTAGTGACAGCAGTTCACAAAGAAAATTGTCACACATCCAGAATAACAGCTGATTCTGATAACAATAACTGATTCTGTTGGGTAAATGTAAGTACACCAATTAGCCTGCTTTACTTCTGCCTACAACAAAGCCCACTTCTGTGTGTCCTTCTCTGCCCTATAATTCCTATGCCCTTTACTCTCTCATCCTCTCATCCCCCTCCTCCAAATATTCCCTTTTCTAATATGCTTGGTGCTGGGACCAAACCTAACTGGTAAGGCCGGTTTCACTTCTATGTTCTATCACCACTCTTCCTCATTTAACAAGGTTATATTTGGCTGCCATTTCCTCCCTTTCCTACTGACAGAGCCAACCAGGCTGCCACTTGTATTGATTTTGCATTGGCCTACATTGTACTGTTCCTCACATTGTGTAACTCTGGAACTGATTATGATAAGTTAAACACCTTTGTATATCTCATTGTTTGTACTGGCATGAAACCTTTGTAAATGACTTACTAGCTCAAAGGTTGTTGTAATCTGAGACATTAAATAATTAAATTAATAAATTAAAAATAAATTAATAAAACAGCTGGTGCTTAGAAAAAATCTGACTTCAGATGGAAAGGAGGACAGATACTTTTTCAAAGTGGTTAACTTTCACAAGCATTTGCAGTTAGATGGTGTGACTAGATTACAGCTAGTATCCTGGGCTCTTAGTTCTAATGCAAGGCCTAATTCACGTAATTCCAGAGGCATTCTGTAAAAATTCCAACACATCAATCACAATAAAAGAAGCCTGAATGGCTACCAACCCTCGGGCCATAAAACTTGGAGAAAAAGAAACAAAACAACCTTGCTACAGACACAGATAACAGAACGATAGGAACTAGAAAACAAAACCCAAGGCATAACATGTGTTTTATAATGTTTGCATGTAGTTTTCCTTTGCAAAGCCGCTGTTCTAAGTGACCACTTGCTCTCACACAAATGGAACATTCATGTACATGGCTTCAAAGTGTGACAAACGCCACTGAACACTCTCAATCACCCACTCTGGTCTTCACTTCTATGTTGAATTTATCTTTTGAAAAACATAAACTATACCAGCCTGGTGGTGCTGAGGGTTAAGGCACTGGGCGCCACACCTCGCTCCACGCTGGCTACCTGGGTTGAAGCAAGCTTGGGCGCTGGGGTTGGCACAGGAGAGAGAGATTGAGCATCTGATGACAGCTCTCTCTCCCAGCGTGGTGAGAATGTCATCCTGCTTCTTGGCTTCCTCTCGGTGGAGGATGGGGAACAGTGCCAGACCAGGAGACAGGTAGCACAAGCGTCGTGACACGCACATGCCTCCTTGCATGTGTGTTCGCCTTCTGAGGGAAAAAGACAAAAAAAAGCATGGAAAAATGGCTGCCGACTCCATGATATCCTGGACGGCATAGCAGTGTGCCACCCCCAGATTGCCCATAATTGTCAAGTAATCAGGGCTCAGGGTCCCAAGGTGGGGATGACTGCGGCCGGAGGGGGCTGGATATCGCCAGCAGGCCAGGAGGATAAATGCAATATGGAAAACAAAAGAGAAAACATAAACTAAAAAACATTTACCTACCTCCTGTGTAACAGCTGGTGTGTGTGTGTGTTGGGGCTGACATGTTTTTGCTTGCAACTCAAGATCACCCAGTCTCAGTCTTGTCAGTCTTGTACCCAACTCACCTTTCTTAACTAAAAAATACATTAAACTAAAAAAAAAAAAGAAAAGAAACAGCAAAGACACTGCTAGATATTTGGGGAGGGGCAATCAGGTACTAAGGACATTCCAGAATGGTAGTACAGCATCACTTACTTTAAATAATATTAGCAACACCACCTACTGGTAAAACAGAAAACAGGAACTTTTGGTAATATACTCCCACACCCACAAAGTAACTACAAAAGTATTTTCAAAATGTATTTTTTTATTTTTTATTCAATATAAAAACATGGCATTTTATAATGGCAATAATGCACCTGACTTGTGTGTATGGTGGATAACGTCACTTCTTGGGAGCTGGACACATTTGGCCTGTGGCTCCATGACCAACCACCCAAGGTGTGAATATCCCAGCATGACACACCCTGTCATGCCTCATTGCTTAAGTACCTAAATGGCACCCCTCCATCACCCAGTACAATGGTTTTTACCCCTATTGTCTAATTGGCTCCTCCTCAACCAAACCCACACCAATTACTCCCTGGTGTCTATGTGGCATCACCTTCCCTCACCCAATCTCATGCCAATATTTTCCTGTTGTCTAAAAGACAACCCACCCTCATCAAGTGCTGTAAAAGGATCAGTATGATTGCCCAACATGCATTTTCCCGACAATTTTGTTCCCAACATCAGGTTCCCATCAGGTACACATTCCCAACATTAATGTGCCTATCTACAAAATCTCGACATTAACGAATAATGCAACAGTACAAAAGAGAGAGTGCAAAAGCTGATTACAAACATAAGGCAAAGCTGATTGGGCACACACTAAAAACTTCTGAGACAGTGCAAAGTCGACACAATGAATACAGGAACGTGAATAGCTGTGCACATACCTGCTTCTCTCTGTCATGTCCATAAGGCTGCAAAGTTCCACGCAAATGCACATACTCTCTCCAAAGGCGCCACGCAAACGCACATGCTCCTCCTCCAGAGGTTCACCACAAACGCACATGCTCCTCCTCCAAAGTTCAAAGTTCACAAGGTTATCACAGGACATTCTGGCACTGAGCATGACACATTTTCGGTACTTGATTACATTTAGTTAAACAGTAATTAAATATGAAATTAACTTCAATTCATATCCCTGTGTTGCCCGTGATGTCACTTTAAATTTGCCGATCTGTGCTGGTGTCTGCCCTATGCGTAGCACCAAGAGGAAGAGCTGATGCTGAGGCTGGGCTCTGCTGGCTGGTTTGTGAGTACTGTAGCTGTACTGTTTTTAACAGTGTAGTCTCTGTTTAGTAAAGAAACCAGAAATGTGGCTGTAGAATGGAGCCAAGGGTAAAGCGGGTCAGAGAGAGAGAGAGAGAGAGTCAGAAAGCCAGTTGGGCACACAATAAAAACTTTAGGCTACTAAAGCGGAAGCAGGATGGGTGACCTAGAGATTTACAGTTGGGATATATAGTGTCAGTATAGTGTACCACTTGGGCAGATGGAAGTAGAGAAATGGGGTCGGGAAAATATGTGTTGGTCAGATGGCTGTCGGGCAATTGTACCAAACCCCATAAAAATTATTCCCTGGTTCCTATGCGTACCCACAGCATTGCTCAGTCTCATGCCTTATACTTATTGGTGTCTACTGGTACCGCCTCCTCACACAGTCCCAAGCCACATACTCACTGGTGTTTACGTGGTACCCAGTCCCATTCCAATATTCCCACGTATCTAATTGACACCCCATCACTCAACCAAACCCATGCCAATTACTTCCTGGTGTTAGTATGGCATCCCCTACCTCACCCAGTCTCATGCTAAATGTGCCCTGGTGTCTGAATAGCACCCCTAACATCACTCAATCCTATGTCTAATACTTCCTGGTGCCTAAGATGCACACTGTTTTCGAACCAGCATTTGCCAAATACAACCTGGTGTCTAAGTGGCAACCCCTGCCTCTCCCAGTCCAGTGTGAAATACCCTGGGTTAAGTGGCTCCTCCCACACTAAGTCGGGTGCCAAATACTTACTGGTTTCTAAGTGGCACCCCTCCCTCACTGAGTTCTATGCCAGATACTGTACATCCTGGTTTCTAAGTGGCACCCCATAACGATACTTCTTGGTGTCTAGTAACAACCCTTCTTTACTCAGTCCCATTCCAAATATTCCCTGTTGTCTTGTGGCACCCTCCCAAGGATAACAGCACTCCTAGGAAAAAAGCACAGGAACACATGGACATTCAAAATTTACAAGAAAATAAAGATGCATTGTGGCAAACAGCAACACAGGCAAGTGTCTGCTACCGAATACTGCAAACTGCCTTGACCTTGGGAGTGTGTTGAGTTGTCATACCCTAACTGCACCCACCATGTACTGCTGTTCATGGCAAATCACCCATTTGAAGGCATTATCTAGTGGCACCACCTGCCTAACCAAGTCTTATGCCAAATGCTCCATGGTATCTAGTGCATGTATTTCCTCACCCAGTTCCACGTAAAAATTTTCTAGTGCAAGCACCATTCACCCAGTCCTATGTGAAACACTTGCAGGTGCCCAGGGCACCCCCACTACTGCATCCAGTCCTCCTGCAATGATGACCAGCACAGCCTTATATTCACCTCTTTCACCAGCCACCATCTTTTATTTAACATACCGTTAACCACATGAAGTCTAACTGAAAATCATACAAACCACTATATCAGTATATTAGGATGTATCAATATAGCAGTTTACTTGATATTCAGTTAGACATCACACAAATTTCTTCACTGATATACACTGATATATGCTAGTATACTGATATATGTGGTTAGGGGTATTTTAGGTTAGATGATGGCTGGGCAAGGTGGTGAGTAGAGGTTGTGCTGGTGGCCATTGTGGGAGAGGTAGGGGTTTCTGTGCAGTGGTGAGAGCCACCAGACACCATATAATATCTTTCACAGGACTGGTAGGAGCAGAAGTGCCACCTAGACACCAGGGATCATGTTTATGGGACTGAGCAACCTGAGCAATGGACTTAACCTATCAGTGTTTTAGGCCACAGAACTGTAAATACAGAGCAAAAGCAGGACCTCATTGGAAATAAATACTGCATCTCAGCCGGGTTATCAAATGTTGATAAATGTGTTTAGTAATCTATTTATTTAGAAACTGGTGACCAGGAAAGGCACACTAAGCCAAGGCTCATTTCCAGGTGCACCATGGGAGAAGAAGTTACAGCAGAAATACAGAGATATTACATTGGCAGAATTAAAATAAATATACTGTATGAAACACAAAGCAACGTAAGGATTAAACTACAGAAGGTTTGCCCACTGGAGCAGTGTCAGTGCTGCAACTCACAGTGTCAGTGACCCAGGCTCACGCCTAAGGCTGGATTGCTGGAGGGCATTGAATCAAGTCATACAGAATGTTCTCCTTCTCCAGGAGGGTCAATACTAGTATCTGCCACAGCACTGTCACCTGGTCAATCACAGCTGGAAGTGCAGGCTGGAGTGGCTAGGGAGGAAAGGACACCAGATGGCTCCACACAGCACTGTGCTATGTCCTCATGCACTAGAGCCCCTCATCACTGATTTCATGTGGTGTGAGAAACCAGGGGAATATTCTGTACACTGGGATGTCAGAGGACTCTAGTGAACCATCAGGTCACAGCTGGGCTAAGGCACCAAAACAGTGAGGTGACCAGATGATACAGGAAGAGAAATGACACTGGAATGTCAAAGGACATAGGTAACCTACAGATCACAAGCAGGGCTAGGACACCCAAAGTAGTGAGGTGCCCTGGATATCCATGAGGAGAAATTGGCACTCTTGATATCAGAGGAGATATATAGGGAGCCTTGTGATCACAAGCAGAGCTAATGCACCTACAATAGTGAGGTCCACAGGAGATTCGGGAGGAGAAAAGAAAATAGTAAACATTAAACTACGACAGAGTATGTTCTGGATATTACGCCATGGTTTGGGGGCATGAGGCCGCAGGTCGAGTGCCTCCAACCACTCCAACCATGGATTAATTCCACAGTAGAACAATGCACTGAGTGGTTTAATCAATCAATCAAAATCTTATTTAACCAGGCAAGCACCATTAAGCAGAGCTTCTTCAAGGTGGACCTGGGTGAACACAGATACAAGATAACAGGGTAATACACAGAAATAATGATACACAGGCATGACCAAAAAGAAAAACATGGATAATACATTGTAAGGAAAGTGCAGGATAAGTGCTATAAATGTTTTCAGATAAGCAGTTGGGCTAACAACAGTAACAGAAATAAGTCAGTAACAGTGAAAGGATGGGGTGACAGAAGCCAAAGGGTAGGGACTGGGGACCCTAGAAGCACCATGGAGAACAAATGGAACCTAGAGCACAGGTTGGGAGATAGAGAAAGGTAGGCGGGAGGGGAGGAAGACTAATAGATCGGAGGCAACAATGCACATGTAACATGGCAAGTGGAAGATTAACAGTGTTCATGTCAATTAATTGTACTACAGAAAGGAAAAAACTGAAGAATATTGATTATTGCATGTTTTTACGGTGTGCAACTTGTGCTTTTAACAGGACAACACATTAGGAACTGTGCGCATGCACATTGCAGACTCTATATTCATTAATACAATGACTGCACATGTACAAGTATTACATTTCAAAATGTTGAGTGATACTATACTGAAGTAATGTAGGTAAAAGAGATATACCTCTGTGGAAATGGATAGTTGTAATGTGATTGGGTCCATTCACAGCTAGGATTTATGCATCTGAAGTACTGCATTATGGGTGAAGGACAAATATTTGCATATTCACTGATAATGTGACTGTATAACTGTTACCTCTCAGCTGATTACATTACAAATCTCCATTTCATAACCACAGGTACATCTGTTTTGCCCACATTACTTGTCTATATAATTACACAACATTTTTAATGCTTTACTGTGTACTGCTGTCTTGAGTACTATGTTTTACTGGGAGATCCACGTCATTTCTTGGAGGTCTGCGGGTGGTGGCAGCCACGTAAAAGAAGTGAAACAGCTCGCACAACACGCTTCCTGCTTGACAGTCACATTGACACACTTTCCATGTCCTTTACTGAATGATATTGACAGTGACATTTCAGATCTAACACGCAATGTCAGTGTCCATCTCTGTGTGCTGTGCGTATGTATGGTATGCGCTGTGTAGTCAGAGTTCCGTGGGGTGGATGGGTAAGAAGGAACAAAGTGCACTTGGGGAAACGCATGATATAAATTTTATGTTGGGATTACGCCGTTGGATGGGTGTCTCTTAAAGATTACACTGTTTCTCGGGAGGAGGCTGCATTGCTCCAATGACATTTACCACTTTTTGTGTGTGTGTCCAGCTGTGACCATATGGAGCGCCACCCATGTAGACACCATTTTGCTGGTGTGAAACTCAGTAGTTTCTGCTGTCTGGTCTCCATCTTTAGCACATGGAGCAGCGCCACCTGTAGGGAGACTGAGACAGACACAAAGGGGAGAAACACCTGATGATTAACAAATGGATGGTGTACGGTGTAAGCTGATGGCAACCATGGATTAATAAGGGAATTAATCCATGGTTGCTCGGTGGTCACATGTTGCTGTTCCTCCAATGAATTTCAGTTATTTCAGTCTCTACATTTCTGCCATGTTACAGCTACACTTAGAAAATGGGTTAAAAATCCTGATCTCTGATTGGCTGAGCACCCTATCTAGGGGTTCATTTATGTGCCAACAGAGACTGGTAAAAAACAGGATCCAGTGCCACCTACCTTAGGGCTAACTAGTATCACTGAACCCCATAGAAGGTTTAAAACCACATTGCAGCCATTTTTTCCTGTAGGCTTAGCAAGTGAGCCCCCACCCTCACAGACACATCTGAACTACAACCTGAAACAGAAGGCATTCCTTCTCACTCTATTAGCAGTCCTTAAAAACAGCAGTATTCTGCTCTTTCCACCAAAACACCTACCAGTCATTACTGGGTTCCCCTATACGTTTCTGCTGAAGTGCCATTTCGCCAAACCAACTGCACTCGACAGTCAGTGTTCCATCAGCACTTCTCCATGCTCAGTTTTAACAACAAAACATCCATCAGTGTGAGAAATCTTTAAAAAATTAGTGGGCAGCCACAAATACTATCTTTCACTTCTCACTCCCAGTCTCACATCACTGCCACTCTGCCATCTCAATTGTGCTTGAGTCACTCCCAGTCTTACATCATGGCTGCTCTGCCATCCCAGCCTTGCTCACTACATCCATGCCCAATCACACATATTCTCACTACAATCATATTCAACAGAATGATTGCAAAAGCAAACAGCAATAAGAATTAAAACAAAAACAGCTCTACACACCACGCTTGGAGTGGGGACAGGAGGTTGTTTGAGAACAAACTACAAAATAAAAAGGCTCTCAAAAATACAATTTGGTGGACTACTTTACAAGTAAACATGTCTTTTATTCATTTTTAAATTTGTTTCATTATATTAAATGTTTAAACAAATGCCCATTTTCTAAGCTCAATAATACCCTCAGGATGGATCATATGGGCTACACCAAACCTTCCCAAGGCTATAAGGCCCTCTGCCTGTGATATCAGGCCTCATTATGCCCTTGGGGTAAGTCTGGCATAGTTCAACCACACACCCTGTCAGGTGCTACTGCTTACATGCCACATGCACAGACATGCACACTACACAGCACAAAGATGCATGCACACAGGCACACCCAGGCACATGCACAAACCACTACCAACACTACACACAGTAACATATCCACTTTTTCCTTACCTCTTACTGTGCTCCTAGCTCTGGATGGGGTCTGTTTCTGCTCCAGCTGTTGGCCAAATGGTGAGGTGCACCTAGAAATGTCTTGGTCTTGTACTAGGGGAAACAGACTTGCAGAGGGGAGGATCTAGTGCAGCAGAAGGAGGAGTTTTGTTGGCCAGTCCATTTGCAACAGTGGGGTGTGTATGTGATCCGTTAGGAAACTGACTGAGTAATGGATGAATTAATGAATCACCACCAATGGAAAGACACAGTTACACTGTATGGTGCTGAAAAATACCTTTTAATTTCAGTGGCATGCATGTGAAAAGTTTGAAGTGACTCCAAGGTACAGTGACCTCAGTTTGCTTTCAAACTTTTCCATGCCCATGTCACTGGAATTAACGGCGATATTTTTAGCCCCTTACAATCTTGAAGAAGTAATATCTTCATTGGTGGTGAGGTCTGGTTTTCTTTTGCACTAGGTCTCTTTATAGCAGTAGGCAAGTCTCTGGGTGGCAGGGGAAACAGACCAGGTTGCAGTGGGTGTCACTGCAGCAGCAGGAGAGACATTGGTCCAGCCAGTAGAATTGACTGGATGGCAGCTGGGTATGTCTGCAGCGATGGGAGGGACTTTGGTTACCTGAGGAAATAGAGCAGGTGGTGAGCAGGTGTCTGTGCAGCAGCAGAGGCGTTTTGTCAGGTTAAGGGAATCGACCTGGGGGTGAAGGGTCTGTTGTAGTAGTAAGAGGCAATGTGGTTTCCGTGATATCAGCGAGAGGAAGATGACAAGGAGTGGTATTGTCAGGATAAAGAAGGAGGAGAAGGGTGTGCAGAGAGCGCATAGAAAAGAGCAGCAATACCGAACAAATATTTTTGTTCAGTTTTCATGAAGGAAAGGGAAGAAGGACCACAACTCAGCGAAAAAGTAACCAGGAAAGTAGGTAGATACTACCCTTTCACAGTAGAGAGAGTCCTAGGGAAACTAAAATAGATAAAGCAATGGCCAGATGGGATTCACCCCAGAATATTAAAAGAGCTCAGAGAGGTGCTGGCAGCCTCGCTGACAGCCCTGTTCAACAGATCACTGGAGATGGGCAGCCCCAGAAGACTGGAGGAGGGAAAAATGGGTCACACTCCACAAAAGTGGAGCCAAGAAGAGACAGGCAACTACAGACCAGTCAGCCTGATCTCGTGGTGGGGAAATTAATGAAGGCACTGTTAAAGGAGAGAACTGTGTCATTTCTGAACTCTAATGGGACACAGGCTCCAAGGCAGCATAGATTCACAGTGGGAAGGTCATGTCAAAGAAATCTAAAGAGATTTCTTTGACTGGGTGACCAGGAAAGTAGATTAGAGAAGGTGGTAGATGTGGCCTACTATATTTCAGCAAGGCTCTTGATACTGCCCCACATAGAAGGTTGGCAAACAAGTTAGGGCAGCATGGATGTGGGCTCCGAGGTGGTGACTTGGCCAGAAACTGGTTGAGGGGTAAGGCACAGAGAGTGTTGGTGAATTGTGTTCAATCTGAGGAGAGGGGAGGTGACCAGCAGGGTGCCACAGGGATCAGTCTCTGGGACCAGTCCTCTTCAATGTCTTCATAAGTGATATTGCAGAGGAGCTGGAGGGAAAAGATGGCTCTTTCAGCAGCCGACACTAAGATCTGGAACAGGGTTGACACTCCGAGGGCTAAATAAATGAAAAGACCTAAGCAAGTTGGAGGAGTGATCAGAAGTGTGGCAGCTAGGATTCAATGCAAAAAAGTACAAAGTCATGCACTTGGGGAGCAGAAATCCATGAGAGGAGTATAAGATGGTGGGTACTGGGAGCCACCAAGCAGGAAGCAGGACATGGGGATACTCATATGGATGACCTAAAGTAAGCCAAACAATGTGAGAAGGCTGTGGGTAAAGCCAGTGGGATGCTGGGTCAATAGGGAGAGGTATCACCAGCAGAAAGAAGGAGGTGGTCATGCCACTGTACAGATCACTGGTAAGACCTCATCCTGTTCTGGAGACAACATCTCGGAAGGACATAGACAGATTGGAGGTGGTCCAGAAAAGGCTACAAAGATGGTGCAAGGTCTACATGAAAAGCTCCTATGAGAAGAGGCTAGGGAACTCAATATGTATTCCTGGAGGACAGGAGAGAGAGGGGAACATGATAGAAATATTCAAGTATCTCAGGGATATAAACAGGGTACAAGAGGGTAGCATCTTTCATAAAAAGATTCTGCAAGAACAAGGGAGCATGAAATGAAATTGGGGATGTTCAGGGGCAACAGGAGGAAGCACTTTTTCATGGAAAGAGTGGTGGATGCTTGGAAGAGCTTAACAAAGGAGCTGGTGGAGCTAAAACAGAGAATTCAAGAGTGCATGGGATAGGCATAATGGTATCTTGGAGACAGGAAAGACAGCATAAGCTGCAGGTCAACTAGGATCTGTGGTTTGAAATAGGTTGGCAAATGGGCAGACTAGGTGGGCCACACGGTCCTTATCTGCATTCTTCTATGTTTCTATGGGAGAATAACTGGACAGTAGCTCTTCACTCTTATTGACTGAGAAGGATCTTTTTCAGTATAATCCTATATAATCTAGACAATTTGACTACATAATGATGCAGATAACCATTATCTAAAACAGACATTCCTGTATAGGCATTAATAAATGATTGAATTGGCTTAAGCCCTGTTCAGCAGATCAGCACCTTCCTTAACATTGGCAGACCTGCACGCTAGATAGTGGAAGGAAAACATTGTGAAAACATTTTTCAGAGCTTTCGTGAGCTTCTAATCAGTTCCTACCTCCACAGCAGGCAATACAAGCTGAAAACTGTTTCTAAATAATAATATAAAAAGAAATTATGACTGTTAAGATCAAATTGTTTTTTCCACTGACCAGCTCTGGCAGCTGTTGGGGATTAACCTACAGGTATTAGAAGAAATTTCAGTGATCTGTTTCTCCAATGGACCTTTCCCACCAACACGTATATGAGATTGCAGGGGATGAAAATTAAAACAAAAAATTTCTTCTAGGCTTTTATAGAATATTGAACTGGCAGTCAAACCATGAGTATATTAATAATTACAAGTTTACAATTAAATATGCTTGTCTAGCACAGTGGGTCAACCTAGTGAGTATAGTGCAATAGTACAATAAATCCCATTGTATACCATGCTGGCTAGCTGGAATCCTAGGAGCTGATCTCAGTTTATGTATCACTAGAGCAAGTTTCAGATTTCTCTGCCAATTATAGTGATTATTTTCTTTGGTGATAAATCAAGGGTTTTATTTTTTTGTTACCAGAAATGGAAAATGATTGTTGACTGTAAATTTATGGAACAAGTAGACCATTTAATTTGAAATGGAGAGGTTGAAAACCTCTAGTTAAATCACTCAATTTAACAGTCTAGTAATTTCCCACACCAACAGCACAGGCTGACAATTAACTAAATACTGCTTTATGTTTCATAGGGTGTCAACAGAAGCAATCACCTGCATTATTGCTCTAAAGGATAAAGGAGAAAAGATGCTGTACAATGCAAAATATACATAATAGCTGTTCCAGCACAATAAAAGTGAGAATCCTCTTCTGTTGGAACTCACTTTAGGCATTGCTTGGCAGTTAACTTTGTGTGAATGTTGCATCCACTGCAACAAGATGAGGGAAACATGGGAGGAAGGGCACACCAGGATGCCTTTTGAACAATGTCTGGCACTGACACTGTTTACTTGTTTCTTTCTGGAATATTTCCTACAGTCCAGTTAAAATCCCTCAAAATGGTGCCATGTCGATGGGGTAACCTGGCAGCACATCACATTGTTATGCAGATGACCCGAGTTCGGGAGGAGCTCGGGTCACCATTTTGGAAGGCAGGTTGGACCAAGGAAGCTGCTGTCGGGCAGTGTGCCCCCAGCCTGGGATGGTTGGTGGAGAGCACTGATCCCACAGTGACCCATAATGGCTGGGCTGAGCTTGTTTTTGTTGCAGGGCTGCCTGTGTCTGACCAGGACTATGGGCTAAGATCACAACAGGGGTGGTGGGAGGAGCCAAAACCACAGAAATAATATGCTTCTGCCAATATGATGGACTGGGCCTTGGGACTGCCGAGGTCCTAGTGCCTGTCAGCACTGAATCTGGACAGCCTGGAAGGGTGGAGAACAGCCCCTCCTGGAGCCCCTGCCAAGGAGATTAAGCCATGGGGCAACCATTAGGTTACTGGGGCCCACGGAGCCAGAGGTGGTGCATGACAGGGTGCATCCTTGGCATTAGAGTATATCCCTGGGGATAAAAGTGGGGGAATAAAAACTCTATTGAAAAAATCCCTCCAAATGTGTGGTAAGAATACCTGAGCTAAAACATAGAAAGGCAAAGTATCATTGCAGACAAGAAATGCTTGCCTGACAGAATTCCAACAGCAAGTGGAGAAGTCCTATAAGCAATAACTAGACATGCATAGATACTCAACAAACCTATTGTGGAGACAGAGAAAAGAGGGTTGGGGTAGAAAAGAAAACAAAGACTGTACAAACACAGAATCCAGAGGTGCAATCTGGTCCAATTCTTAGCTTCACTGGTTTGTGATAAGTGGTTACTAAGAGGACTATTCCTGTCACTGCATTACAAGCCTTTGAGCCATGCTCTGTGGGACTCATAACCGCTTCCCAGGTGGATAGGCATGTGAAAAAAATCTTCAGCAGGCAAAATTTCCACGGAGGTCTGAATTTTGCCTCGAAAGTTCGGAAATTATTTTCGATCATGGAAATTCCGCTGTAAACCGCGGATTTTTTTTAGGTAGATGCATAATTTAACATTGAGTTGTGGAAAACACTTCCACAGACAGGCTTTCCTAATTTCCTGAAATGCGGAATTATTTATTTCTCATGTAAGAGAATATTACGCATTTATCAGGTGAAACTGACTGCTGGTGATTTTGTTCCTCCGCAAGTTTCCTAAGTCTTGATTACGCATTTCCAGTGGTCCACAGAAAACAATTCCACATGTAGTAAACAGTATCCCTATGTAAAACTCAGAACTTTATTATCAAGGAACAAAAATCCGCATTTTGAAGGTGGAATCGATTACTGTTTCCTTCCTGTTTATCAGCTCATAATGTAAATAGTCAGTGGAGAGTGAAACATAGAAACATAGAAACATAGAATTTGATGGCAGATATGACTGCTTGGCCCACCTAGTCTGCCCATTTTTCTACTTCCACAGTTAAGCTGCAGATCCTAGTTAACCAACAGCTTACTTCTCCTACCTCCACTAGGACTGCCTTATGTCTGTCCCATGCATTCTTGAATTCCTCACTGTTCTTGACTCCACGACCTCCTCAGGGAGGCTGTTCCATGCATCCACAACCTCTGTGTGAAAAAATACTTCCTCACATTACCTTTGAGCCATCCCCCTATCCTCTATCTTCAAATTGCCTACCTTGTTCTTGCACATCTTTTTCTGAAAGATGCTACCCTCTTGGACTTTGTTGATTTCCTTGAGGTACTTGAAAGTTTCTATCATGTCCTCTCTCCCTTCTTTCCTCAAGGGTATACATATTAAGCTCCTTTAGTCTTTCTTTGTATGTCTTCTGGTGCAGACCTGCACCATTTTGGCTGCCTCCTCTGGACAGCCTCCACTCTATCTATGTCTTTGCAGAGATGGGGTCTCCTGAACTGCACACAGTACTCCAGGTGGGTCTCACCAACTGTCTGTACAGAGTGATAACAACTTCCTGTTTTCTACTATTGACGCTTCTCCTATGCATCCCAGTATCCCCAGCCTTCCTTACTGCCTTCTCCACATTGCTTGCCCACCTTTAGGTCATCTGATATAATTACCACCGTCCCTTTCCATTTCTACTGTTGTCAGTATCTCACCCCCATTGTGTACTCTTCCCTGGGTTTTGTTTCCCATGTGCATTACCTTGCACTTCCTTGCATTGAATCTGAGCTGCCATACATTTGACCATTCCTCCAACCTTGCCAAGTCCATTCTCATCCTTTCCACTGCATATTGTGTATCAACCCTGTTGCAGATCTTTGTGTCATCTGCAAAGAGATATACTTTTCCTTCCAGTTCCTCTGCAATGTCACTTATAAAGACATTAAAAAGACCGTTCCAGTACTGAACCTCATGTACCCCACTAATAACCCTCCTTTCTTCACTGTGGACTCCATTTACTACTACCCTATGCCCTGTTGTCTAGTCATTTTTTATCCAGGCTACCATCTTGAAACCCACTCCAAGACTGGTTAACTTGTGTATTAATCTTTGTGTGGGACTATATCAAATGCCTTGCTAAAATCTAGGTAGGCCATGTCCACAGCTCCTCCTAGTCTACTACTTTGGTCACACTGTCAAAGAAATCTATTAGATTCGTCTGACAGAACTTTCCATCGTGAATCCATGCTGCCTTGGGTCCTGCAGCCCCACTGGCCTCTAGGTGCTCAACAGTTCTTTCCTTCAGAAGTGATTCCATCATTTTCCCTACCACTGAGGTCAAACTAACTGGTCTGTAGTTTCTGCCTCTGTCCTGCTTCCACTTTTGTGAAGAGGAATCACATCCGCCTCTCTTCCAGTCCTCAGGTACCACCCCATCCTCCCATGATTTGTTAAAGAGTAGTCAGCAGTGTCACTAGTTCTACCCATAGTTCTTTTAGAATTCTTGGTGAATCCCATCAGGCCCCATTGCTTTGTCCACCTTCAATTTTATTGTTGTTTCAGAACCCTTTCTCTGTAAATGGACTGTTATCGACCCCGCCTTCAGAGTGTTTCTCTGTTTGGTTTAGGTATCTCCTCCTCTTCCTTTGTGAATACTGAGCAGAAATATTCGTTCAGTATCCTGCTTTTTCACTGTCACCCTCTACCCACATTCCTCCCTTTATTAGCCTCAGTATCCTCCTTTGGTCTTTCTTCGCCCCTAATGTACCTATAAAAGGTCTTATCCCCTTCTTAACAGAGTTGGCTATCCTTTCCTCAGTTTGGGCCTTTGCTATTTGACTGCCTTCCCAGCCTCTTTCTGCTTTAACTGATAACATTCTCTGTCCTGCTCCTTCTGTGTTTCCTTATATTTCCTGAATGCTATCCTTTTCTCCTTAACCTTCCCTGCCACCTCCTTTGAGAACCATAACATTTTTCCTTCGTTGTGTTTTGTTGATTTGCTTTACAAAGGCTTGTTGCCTCTGTGATGGCTGTTTTGATTACTCCCATTGTTCCTCTGCCCTCTTCTTGCCTGTTTGCTAGTGCTTTTCTGAGGCACTCTCTCATTTTCCCAAAGTCAGCACTCCTAAAGTCCAATATTCTTGCTTTTGTATGGCTTGATTGTATGGCTATGTTTATCGAACCACACTGTTTGGTGGTCGCTTGTTCCCAGATGGCTACCCACTTCTAAATCTGAGATTCTTTCTCCATCCCCATTTGAGAGTACCAGGTCTAAGATTGCTCCTCCCAAGTGGGTTCCAATACTAGCTGTCTGAGGCATGCACCTTGGTGCATCAAGAATGACCCTGCTCTTGGATTTACCTGCAGCAAAGGTGCTCTAGTTAACATCTGGCATATGCAGGTCCCCCATCAACAATATCTCCCTTTTCTGCCATCCTAAGGATGCCTTCTATCATTTTCTTGTCCATTCCTCCTCTGAGATGGGGTCTGTATACAACCCCATGCTGATTGTGGTGCCATTTTCTGTCTCCAGGGTGACCCAGAGTGCCTCATCTGCTCCCTGTTTACTCTTTAGTTCTGTTGCATTGATCCCTTCCTTTGTAGAGCTACTCCTCCTCCTCTTTACCCTCCTGTCCCTCCTGTAGATTGTGTATCCTGGTATGTTGACATCCCAGTCATGGTTCTCTATGTACCATGTTTCTGTGACTGCCACAATATCCAGGCAACCTCTTCCATCAAGGCCACTAGTTCAGGGAGCTTGTTACACAGACTACGAGCATTGGTACTCATCACCCTCCACTTTTGATGGCTTTACCCCTTTTAGCCCCATTTCTGTCCTTACTGCCGTTGCCTTTTTACATTTACCTCTGTCCTGCTCCCTAATGACTTCTCTACCTTGGTGTTTACCTCACTAATTACTGTGTTTTGTCGGGGAGGCTGGATTTCCCTGCTCCTTTCAGTGCCTCCCTTGACTAGTTTAAATGCTTGCCAATGAAGCATTTAAACCTCTCACCTAGGATCCTGGTTCTCTGGAGACTTGAGATTGAGAGTAGGATTTTGAGAGACAAAAACAAGAAGAGATAAAACATTAATGAAATCAATCTGCTTATTTAATTATTCTTAGTTTGTTTACTTTACTCTGAGGACTTGTTTGAGAGTGAAGAAATTTTTTATTATTTGTTTTCTGGTGGTGGTTATAATTTAATTTTGAAAATGGCAGAAAGTAGACCAATGCCAGACTTTGGCAATGGTAGCTATGTGGAGGCTGGGCGATCATGGATGGCAGCAGGGTGATGGTGGGAATGCGGAGCAGGAGGGGCAGTAGGAGCAGACAGTGGCTCAACTGGAGGAGGCTACGGTCACTACATCCTCTGGCACTAGTGCTGACATCACCACCAGTGATGAGACCTCCGGCTCCATCAGCATGAAGAGAAAGATGGCACCCCCTTCAGCCACAATGAGGCAGCAGTTCTTGTCAAGGAGATCACCAGGCATGCTGACAAAATTTTGGGCCCCAATAAAGTGCCATTAAGGAGATGGAGACACTGTGGGCTGCTGTCAAGGCCAGCTTAGAGAAGGAAGGAGGGGATGTTGTGTCCCAGCATAAAACAAATTAAGCACAAGTGGGATGATTTGCAGAGGAAGGACCTTGAAGTCCTGAGGCTCTGGGCACAGCCATCACCACCACCAGAGATGGGACACCAAAGAAGGAGAAGGTTCAGCAAGTGGATGAGCCGGGGATCTTCCAGACTGCCACCAAAAGATACTGTGTGGAAGGCAGCATTGAGACTGAGTATACTGACTTGATTCTTGAGCCTTTTGCAGCAGTCAGCATTGCAGATCAGCTTTTTTCCTCACTGTAAGCCATGCCCCGCGATGCCCATAAACGCATGCAGAAGTTGTATTGAGACAAGACAAGTAGTCTGGGCATGGGGCACGTGGTGGTAAACTGGTTAGGAACTGGCTTATAGACAGGAAGCAGAGGGTGGTGGTAAAGGGATCCAATCAGGGGAGAAGGAGGTGACCAGTGGGTACCTCAGGATCAGTCCTTGGTCCAGGCCTGTTTAATGTCTTCATTAGTGACATTGTGGTAGGAGGACTGAGGGAAAGGTCTGCTTGTTTGCAGATGACACCAAGATCTGCAACAGGATGGTGGATACTCAGATGGAGTACAGAGAATGAGGAGGACCTGGAGAAGCTTGAAAAATGGTCTGAGGAGTGGCAACTAAGATTCAATTCCAAGAAGTGCAAAATAATGCACCTGGGAAGAGGAACCCTGAGGAGTGCTACAAGATGGGGAGTTGTTGATTATTACAAAGGAAGAAAGTGACCTGGGATTTATCATTGCTGACAGTCTAAAGGTGTCTAAGCAGAGTACAAAGGCTGAAGGGAGGGCCAGTGGCATGCTGGGGTGCATAGGCAGAGGTATCACAAGCCAAAGGCAGGAGGTGGTTATGCCATTATACAAAATGCTTGGGAAACCTCACCTAGGGTACTGTGTGCAGTTCTGGAGGCCACCCTTCATAAGGACATTGACAGGCCGAGTGGAGGGTCAGAAGGTGACTAAGATGGTACAAAGATTGCACCAAACAACATATCATAAGAGACTAAAGGACCTCAGTATGTACTCACTGGAGGTGAGGAGGACATGCTAGAAACATTCAAGTATCCTAAGGCATAAACAAGGTGCAGGAGGAGACATCTACAATGTAAGAGATGTATAAGAACAAGGGGCATGACATGAAATTGGAAGGTAGCAGGCTGAGGAGAAATGTGAGGAAGTTTTTCTTCACAGAGAGGGTGGTGGATGCATGGAATAAGATGCCACAGGAGGTGGGGCAAACACAGTGGATGGTTTTAAACATGCATGGGACAGGCATATGGGTACTTGGTGGTGGAAGAATGGGGAAAAGCCATTGACTAAGTAGGGTCAGTGGAAACAAACTAGTGTAGGGCTTTGGGCAGACTGGATGGGCCTGGTGTTTCTTATCTGCCAACAATTTCTGTGTTTCTATGTAAGATTGTTTCCAATTATACTGTGGCCTGGTGAATAGTGAATGGCTGTGTGAATCTGATGCATGTGCTTGCACAACTCAGGCTTGCTGCACAGTTCTATGGTACTAAGCACTGTCAATCCCCCACCCCTACCATCACCATGATTCCAGCAGCAATTGTCATTAATAATTTAAAGAAACTAACTTTCACCTCAAACAAGTCATGTAAGTACTGTAGGTCTATGTTTTGTTACTGACCTTGGCTGCCTGTGATGGCATGCCAATGGATGGCACCCACCTGACTTGATGAGAATCATCCCCTGTCTCCAGCTCCATGTAACTGTGATGTGGAGTCACATCATGGGTGTATTCTGTCTCTAAGTAATAGTGTTATCCAATTGCTATTATGACTATTGTGAAACTGTCCTGTGTCATGCCTGGTGCCATCTGCATGACTGATCCATCCTAATACAGAAGTTTACAGTGGAGTGGTCAGTGCTCATGAGGACTGACTACAGTGCCGACATCCACTTCTCATGGTGGCTCCTGTAGCAGGTAAAGGAGCAATGCTGCCAGCCAGTGAATATGTGCATCCTCCCAACCATCAACCAACCTGATCAGTCACTATTGTTAGTTCATGGTATCTCCAAAAGCACCTTTATCTGAATATTAGATGCACTTTATGTTGTGGAATCATGGAAGTGGGCCCCTTGTTGTGTATCCTCCTGACCTTCATTCGGGAATACCTGTGGTGTCCTGCATTTAAGTATAATTTATAGCACCTGGCCCACCCCAGGACTGGCTAAATGTGTAATATTAGTGTAGTTCTGCTTTTGGTCTTAGGTTTTACAACTTGTAACACTGATTTTAAATATTTCTCTTCATTTTGGACAGGTGCTGTTGAAAGAAGCAGTACTGATGGTGGTGATTCCACCAGCATCATTGTTGTTGGACCGAGCAGTAGTACCACTGCTGATGATGAGCCTATGTCCGTTCCTGTAAGTTACTCACATTTTTAACCATTTTGAATTTCAGTGCACCTCTATTATCCACCAGCATTGATGCACCAACTAGGGCAACTAAAATGGTGCAGGGTCTGCATCAGTAGCCATATGAAGAGTGACTAAAGGAGCTTTATATGTATAATATACCCTCAAGAAAAGAAGGAGAGGGAGTCATGATACAAACTTTCAAGTACCTCAGGGAATCAACAAAGTCCAAGAGGGTAGCATCTTTCAGAAAAGAGATGTGCAAGAACAAGGGGCACAATTTCAAGATAGAGGGGGATGGCTCAAGGGCAACGTGAGGAAGTATTTTTGATGGAGATGGTGGTGGATGCATGGAATGGCCTTCCTGAGGGATGTCATGGGTAAAAACAGTGGGGAAATTCCACAATGCATGGAACAAACATAAGACAATCCTAGTGGGGGGCAGAAGGAAGTTGTCTGTTGGTTAACTTAACTATGATCTGCAGCTTATACAATAGGAAGGGAAATGGGCAGACTCAGACTGGCGGTGGGCCAAGTGGTCATTATCTGTCAAAGTCTATGTTTCTATGTGTTTTGTGGACAATTGAGGGTGGTGGATAGTAGAGGTGTGTGTTATGTTGCATTGGTAAAATATCTGTAAATTATCACAGGAGTGGACTGGACTAAACTTTGGAAATAAATACGCATTTCCTTTCCTGTACAGTGTGTTAAATTACTTGGGGTGGTCCAGAAGAGAGTTGGCGGTTGCAACCTTAAACATATGAGAAGAGTCAGGTACCCCAATATGTCCTCGCTCGCCATCACTGGAGGAGAGGAGGGATTAGGGCTGGGGACAGGATAGAAACATTCAAGAACCTTAAGTGTATAAACAAGGTGCAGGGAGGAGACATCTTCCAATACAGGAGTGCTAGAACAAGGGCATGACATGAAATTGGAAGGTGATAGGTCAAGAGGAATGTGTGGAAGGTTTTCTTTACAGAGAGGGTGGCGGATGTATAGAATGATCTGCCACATGAGGTGGTGGGACTGGAGTGAGGACTGTGCTTGGGTTTAAACATGCATTGAACAAGCATAGGGGGACAACAGAGCTTACTCAGAGGCAGGGACAGAAGCCGTAATGAAGTACAAGGCTCACAGGCAGACTGTGTGGGCAGATCTGTCCTTATGTGCCGAGTCTGCAGACAATGTCTATGTTTCCATGGTTATATGCAAGGAAGGAGTGCCTGCCCAGGACCCACAGCTTTTCAGTTTACAACACAAGCTTGTCACAGGTAGGAAGACTTAATCAGGTGCTGACTCACTTGGTGGTGGGGCACATAGACAGCATGCAAGAAGTAGTGCACTGATGTCTGTCAGACTTCATCTCTCAGACACACACACACACACACACACACACACACACACACAGCAGTTCATCTCACACACTGCACTCACTATATAAGGGCAGATCGAGAGGGGCGCCAGAACAGCTGCAAACTGGGAAACTTGAAAGTAATGCAGTTTCATAGTAGAGAACTGCTGATATCACTGTGAATTATCAGCAAAATCTGGATGTAGTAATGGGTGTTTACTCACCTGGTAAAGGTGATTGTGTTAGTCGGTATCCATGGCACTCAGACATTACATCATGGGTTTTAGCCCACCTGATGAGCTATAGATGCTCATGTGACCTAGTATCAAATTTAAGCCTTATACCTTGGTCCCAGGAGTCCCTGCCCTCTAGTTCGATGTCTTCCCAAGCTGAAACAAGGTTAGTCAATAACAACAAACACTATGCTCTATGCACTGTACTCAGAAATGATGAAACAGATGAGTTAGCTCAAATGTACCTTAAGGGTTTATTTCTAGTGTTTAACAATGCTAAGGATCAGACCTCCAATATGCCTGACGCGAATGAACATTTTCCTCATTCACATCATGTGTTTATTTACATTGTACTCTAATGATTTTATCTATTCCCAGCATTGTTCTTCATTATGATGTCTCAATCCTAATTTATTTCAGTTCAGTGGACCATTCCCTACTCTTATCTCTCTGATTGCTCTGATGGTGGGTCCTGGAGTGCCATGGATACTGACCAACACAATCACCTTTACCAGGTGAGTAAATACCCATTGTGTTGGTCGTGTGTCCATGGCACTCCAGACATTATGTCATGGGTACTTAATCAGCAGTAGTCTTACCATCAGGAGGGCCGAGCAAGTAAGAGTGGGTATAGGTGTAGCTGCTGATAGGACCTTGGCAGCAAAGAGGCCCTCTGCTTATACAGGGTCTCTAGTCTATAATGCCTGGCAAAGGTATGGATGGACATCCAGGTAGCTGCCTGGCAGATGTCCTCGGATGAGGCATTGGCCCTTTCTGCCCATGAGGTAGCCACAGCCCTGGTTGAGTGTGCCTTGATGCCCTCTGTGGGTGGGTCTCCTTGAGCCCATATGCCTCCTGAATCGTCCCTTTAGCCAGCTTGCAATTGTTGTCTTGAAGCCGCCAGGCCCTTTTTATGCCCCTTTGAACTACAAACAATCTTTCTGTCCTTCTAAGGGTCTGGGTTCTGGTGATGTATGTGGCTACAGTGGCTCGTACGTCTAGGTGATGCAGGATAGGATTAATCCCAGCTCTCCTGGGGCATACATTGTCAGGAATTCTAGTGTCTGGTCTGTGTGAACTGAGAAGCCACCTTTGGGAGAAAGGCGGGGACTGTTTTCAAGGATACCCTTCCGGGGTGAAAATTATGTATGGTTCTTTGCATGACAGTGCCTCGAGCTCTCCCACCCTGCGGGCTGAGCAGACTGCTATCAGGAAGCAGGTTTTCAACCCCATCCAGTATAACTGGTTATCCTGTACCGTTCAAATGGGGGTAGTGCCAGGCATCTAGCACTACAGTGAGGTCCCAGGGTGACACTGATGGTCAGGTTTGGGGCCTCATCACTTCGACTGCTCTCATGAATTTAACTGCAATGAGGTGGGACCCTTGGCTGTGTCTGCCCACTGGACCTAAGGCTGCCCCTATTGCTGAGAGTTGTACCCTGACGGAGGAGTGGATAGCCCTTTCTCATGCCTCTTGCAGAAACAGCAGAATGGTCGACATGTCTGCTGTGTTGGGGTCCTTGTTTTTGTGAGGCACCATTTGGACAAAATGTTCCACTGTCTGCCGTAGGTGGATGTGGTGGAGGACCTCTAGACTGCAGCATGGTGGAAATTATGGTATCGTGATATCCTGCTTTTAGCAGTCTCTGCCTTTCAGGAGCCAGGCCGACAGTTGGAAGGATTCGGGTTGAGGTGAATCACTGGGCCTTGTATCAGGAGATCCGACCTGCAGGGCAGTGTCCACCTGTCCAAAGTCATGGTCGTGGCCATGGTCAGTGGTGAACCAGGCTCTCTGTGGCCAGTAAGGTGCTATTAGGATGATGATCCCTTTGTGCCTGCCTGATTTTGACTAGTACCTGGGGAATGAGTGGGATTGGTGGGAATCACGATCGCCCTGTCTCTGTTCCAATGTTGTGATAGGGCCGGTCCTGCAGACTCATTTTTCCGGTACCTTGAGAAGTATTCTCTACCTGATGATTCACCCCTGTAGCCATGAGGTCCATGGGATGGGTCCCCATCTGTTCTGAATCATCTTGAATATTTCCGGGTTGAGTTGCCACTCCTGGGATGTACCCACTGCCGCTCAACCAGTCCGCCTGACATACAGTCTGCCTGCTAAGTGGACAGCTCTGATGTAGTTCATGAACTTGTGCCCATGAAAACACCTTGGTTACCTCAGCCAACATGGCCCGACTCTTCGTGCCTTCTTGCTTGGTTAGATAAGCCATGGTGACCTGATTGTCCGACCGCATCAGGACATTGCGTCCCTGAATAGTCCTTTGAAGGCTTTCAGTGCAGGAACACTGCTTCATCTCCAATACATTGATGGAGTGTCTGGTCTCGGAGGGAGTCCATAGGCCCTTTGCTGATTGTGATTCTAGGCAAGCTCCCCAGCCCATGAGGCTGGCATCCATCTCTATATTAACCTCGTAGGACCATTCGAGTGGTGCCCCCATTGCAGATTGCACTTGTTCATCCACCAGCGGAGAGTATCTTATCGCTAGTGGTAGAGCCACCTTGACTCCTAGGTTGTCCTCGGACGGGGAGCCCTGAGTCAACAGGTAGGTTGCAGTGGCCTCATGTTCCACCTGGCCCATGGTACTAGGTCTGTGCATGAAGTCATGCATCCTAGTACCTGTGCAATTTGTCCAATGGTGGGCTTGTGGCGTGCTTTCAGCGCCTTGACCAGACCCACCATGTTGTGTATCCGCTTCATTAATGGTCTGCCATACCTGTAGATGTGTAGATTTCTGCCCCTAGGTGTTCCAGGTATTGTGCTGGTACTAGGGAGCTTTTTCTGTGGTTTACTACCCAGCCGTGTTCCTCCAGTGTGCGTACCACTGATTGGGTGTCCATCTGTGACTGGCTCTGGGATCTGGCTCGTATGAGCCAATCTCAAGAAAGGGATGATGTTCACCCCTCTCCCTTAGACGGGCTGCCAGAATGATGGATACCTTTGTGAATGTTCTTGGGGCCGAGGCTAGGCTAATGGTAGTGCCTGGTACTGACAATGCTGGCCCAGGATGTGGAATTGCAGATATCGTTGATGACTGGGCCAGACGGGAGTATGAAGGTAGGCATCCTTCAGGTCGATTGAAGTTAGAAAGTCCCCGACTCTGACCCTTTTGAGGGTTGAGTGTAGTGTCTCCATTTTGAACTTCTGAGTACATACGAACTCGTTCAGGTACTTCAGGTCCAGTATGGGACGGAGTTCTCCCGTTTTGGGGACCAGGAAGAATATCGAATAGATCTCTTGTCCCTGCTCCTAAGTGAGAACAGTCTGAATGGCCTTGTTCTGAATCAGATCCAGTAGGATGTTGCACCTGGTCAGCAGAAGCCCTTTTCCTGGAAATTGGGGATTGGACAAATCGGTTTGTGAGTGGTCACTGAATGAATTCTATTGCATATCCTTGGGACACTACCTCCAGAACCCATCTGCTCATGGTAGTGTTCGCCCATTGGTCTCGGAATAGTGAGAGTCTCCTCCTACAGTGGGCTGGTCCCCTGTTTTTCCACTGTGGGACGGAGTAGGTCTATGTTCTGGTAGTCATTGAGTTTTCCTCTGCCTCCCTGCCTCTGAATTTGCCTCGTCCTCTGAATGAGGAGAATGAGGGAGAGAATAGTTAGTGTTGAAGGTACCATGATTGGTGTTGCCATTGTGATACCCCCGCCGTGAAAGGAACTTGGCTGGCCATGTTGGCCTTGCCTCCTCGCCTTGTTATACTCGTTGTTTCCCGAAACTGGCGTCTTGCCCGATGGTAGGTACATAGACTTACTGTTACTCTTTCCCAGATCCTTGCCCTCCTCCTTTTCTTTCAAATATTCTTGAAGCCCTCCCCAAATACATGTTTACCCTTTAGGGAGGTTCTGCAAGAGGCTCTTGGATTCATTTTCTGCCTCCCACAGTTTTAACCACAATGACCTCCTAGCTCTATTGGTTAGCACTGCTGCTCTGGCCTCTAACTTAACAGTATCTATAGACTGCCATCGTGGTGGCTCTTGCCACCATGCCAGTGATCTCAAACATTTTCTTTAAATATCCTCCACTTTTTCATCCATTGGCTCTTTCAAGGATATGGTGCCGCATGGCAGAATGGTCTTTTGCTGAGGTCAGCAATCTGAGGGTCTATTGTAGGTGCCACACACCATGCCTGCACTCTGTCCTCCTGGATGGGATGCATCCTATCCAGGTTCCTTCTTTCTGACATACACCCTGGTTCATTTAACTCCTATTCCTTGCTGAATATATCGTTGATCTCAGGACACACTAGAAAGATTTCCTTAGCTTTTGGCTTCTGTTGGATCATTGGGTCGAGTTTGGATTCCAGTTTGGCGTTTCTCCTCGAACCTCATTGTGGTTTTATGGCCCTTATGATCCCTGGGATAAGGTCGAACAAACAGAGCTTGGAGATGAGAGAGGAATGGGTTGGTTGATGTCATGTCTTCCTCATACAAGGCCTCGCCATCTTCATCTTGTGGATCTTCATCTCCTTGTCCATCATCCGGTTGGGGTGGGGTAGGCTCCGGGGCACGGGGTTCTTGTCATTGTGATCACCAGGTGGAGTGATAGGTTCTTGCCTCAGCATTGAGGGTATACTTTGTTAGCACCTCCAGCTTCTCCATGAACCGTAACATGAAGTTCTGTTGGCTGTCCATCGTGGCCGCTGTGGCTTGCTGGTTTTGAATGAGGGGCCTCTGGTTGACCCACACAGACCCACTGATACTCTGATTGCTAGGGTCCTGTGATGTGGATTGATCCAAAGAAATGTCGCCATCATCTTGGAGACAGGCTGGGCATTGAGGGTAGGAGGGTGGCACTGCATGAGGTGCATTTCTTTGTTTTGCCATCTGAAAGATAAAGTATACAAGGAACCGATTAGGGACTGCACACAATGAGCTACCAGATGGGTGAGACCAGTGGAATCACCTCCTGGAAACTCGAGCCTTATGCTCTAGGTAGTAATAGAATGTAGACTAGAGATAAACAGATGGAGTGCCTAGCGGATGTGGCATGACTTCCCTCTCGACCCGCTTGATGGGTGGTCTGAAGGGTGGGAGTGTTGTATTAGAGGTGTTAGTGGTCCCCCTTAATGAGATCCATGCTGCTGGGAAACCAGTGTGGGAGAAATAGCATTCGATCCACTGAAATAGGAGACTGAAGCCAGTAAAATGGTTGACCCCATCCATGTTGTTCAAATTCTTTGAATATATTAGCAGGTCCCCTTTCATAATTGGCCTGAGTACCTTCCTCCTATCCACTGTGTGAGGTGATCAGAGGTTAGGTCGGGTATTGCAGAAATGTCCTCAGGCTGATCAGTATTGTTAGAGTGAGGCTGTACTTTCCTCCGACCCAGCTGTGTGAGGTGATCGGAGGTTAGGCCAACAATTAATCCTGACTAGCCTTAAAATTACCTCTCAGGTTGAATAACATGATGGGCCATGGAGAGTAGGAGGTACAAAATGGTGACCCTAGCTCAGGCCACAAAATGGTGGAGCATTCTTTGATGAGCACAATGGCTTGGCCATGCGGTTGAGGGAGGGAAGGTTTGTCCGTGAAACCTGTGATTTTTTACACAGCAAATGTAGCAAAAAGGTATGAGATTGTCCCCTGATCTGCTGTGCACTGTGACCTGAAAGAGTGCCCAGACAATCTCCTCAATTTCTTTTAGCTCCGTATGCAAAAGTGAGGGTGGGGGTGGAGGCCTGGTCCTGCCATGCTTGTGAGGGAAGCTGGACAGCCTAACAGCCTTCTTGCGTGTTACCTCTCCTAATTTGTAAGGGATAAATGTGCAATCGCATGTAGGGGAAGCAGGTAGCGTATGCTTCAGATCAATAGACGGGAGTCTAAACCTCTTCCAGTGTTTTTCGGTGAACAACATTCACAGGGATCGCTGAGGGACAAGTAGTTCTCGGCCAGTAATCCTGCTGAAAGGGCCGAGGCTCCGAGGTGAACCTAGTGAGAAGGGACAGGAGCGAGTACAACAAATTACGGAGGAAAAATGTGGTGGAAAGGATCACTGAGCAATAGAGTAAGGTGGCTCTTGTAAGCTGCTCTGCATGTAGATTCAAATAAGGCCGACAGGGACTTGCATTTGTTTGCCAGCCAGCCGCTCCTCCACCCAAAAGTGCTACAAATCGGCTTCAGATTACCAGCAAAATTCACAGCTTCAACCCTTTATTCATATATCCTTATTAAAACAGTTGTAACAAATCTAGTACAGGTCACTACTTTCAACAGCTGGAGTTCACCATACTTCTTGGCATTTCAACATAGCTACCAGTGCGATTTTCATAATAATCTGCTAGCAAGTGAATAAACAAACTGTCTAACAACATTAATCAGAAGTGCTGTTCTTAAACAGATAATAAATGCATTAAATAATACATGTAGTCTAACTTTTAATTTCTTTTGTTTCCCAATGACTTTTTGTAGGAAAACACATTTAGACTAGCCTTTCAATGCCTGCTCTGCAGTGCTTTGTAATTTGCAGTCTTTTGGGAAGTATGAATAATTAGTTCTTTGTCTTACCTTGTTAGAAGATCTTGGACAGGGACCCCTGTGTGCTTAGCCTTCAGATGCACAAGAGAACTGGAGGGCAGCACCTCTGGGACCAAGGTATAAGGCAAAATTTAATACTGGTCACATGTGCATCTATAGCCTATCAGGTGGGCTAAAACCCATGATGTAATGTCTGGAGTGCCATGGATACATGACCAACACAATCCTTTGCTTCAACATTACCAACTTTTTGGCAACACAGCAGGTTCCGATTGAGGCGTTGCTCACTGAATCCAGGTGCAAGGCTCTTTACTATTCAGGTAATGTAATTGAAGACAGTATTAGGATACCTCACAACACAATTTATGCACACAGCACACATGTTATGATACTTGTCTCCTACTCAGGACAACAGAAACCACTCTACTGTCTTCATCAGATGGCACAGCTACACCCTCCTCATCCTCTGAGTCCTGCTACTCAGAGCCTTCTTCAGCAGGATTCTGTAATGTTGCTATTGTTGACACAACGTACTGCTTCAGAAAGAAATGGGAGTTCATTTTGGCAAATGTTAGATACCCACCATTCCGATCAGACAGGTGGCTTTTGGCGGTCAGTCACAATGGCACCTGCAGTGCTGAAAACCTCCTTCTGAGCTTACGCTGGTACAGGGGCAGGTGAGATACCCATGGCAATAGCTGTCAGGGTAGGTCAGATTTCCAGTTTTCATGCTACTAGTCCAGCAGCTCATCATCATTTATTAGCTGCGGTGGGTCATCCATATATGACTTTCACCATATGATGTGCAGACAGTTGGAGTTCTGTGTCTCCTCCTGAGGGTGGCAGGTAGACACATCAATGTCCTTCAGCATGGACCATAGGGGTTTGTGTCACCAGTGGTACCACATGATGATGAAGGTGATGGTGCAGACACTATACTGGATAAGGATACGGGCAAGGGGTCATTTTGCTTGCACTTTCTGTACTGTAACAGATTTTTCCACCCATACCTCTGAGTGTGTCATCCGGTTTTGGACCTTGCCCTGCAGGATGGACACGTGTGATCAAGATCAGCCTTCCCACCTGGAAGAAGTGCCATCATGCCATGCTTGTACCTGGGGTCAAGCAGGGTTGCCAGGATGTATGCCTCAGACTTATTAATGTGAATGACTCTGGGTCATCATCACACAGCTGCATGATGCGGTCAGCCAGCTCTACTCCAGAGGAGTCTGCAGTCACTTCAAATTGCCCTCTTACATTGACCAGTGCCTGGCATAGTACCCCAGCAATAGTATCACCTGGCTCAAACATGCATTTTCAGCACTCACAATCTGTGTAGCCTGTTCAGGAGGACAGAGTACTTGGATAACACTGTCCATCAAACCACTGGGATGGACTCAAAGTGTCATGGCTTTCTGTGCTTCACAATCACGCATGTGCATCATGTACTCATTCAGTGGCTTGTACTGTTCATATAGCCTCAAGCATATAGAGTGTTGAATTCCTTCTGGTTGGCACATCAAGTCTCAAGAGGTGCTGTGGTACATTATTGGCCTTCTGTAGAGCCCTGAGCTCTGCTTGACCAATGCAGAGTGACTGAAATGGCTGCAGAGTTTTGGCTGGCGGCAACATGGCACTCACTGCTTCATGATCCAGAAAGGACTTCACAATGAGATTCAACACATGAACAAAGCAGGGGACATGATAAAAGCAGCCATCAGATTGCTTTGATGGCATTCGGCGGTGTCACTGGCAATATCATGACTTTGAAACCATGTGGTTTTAGCCAGTGTGTAATGGCCTCATTAATGTGTGCAAGAATTCTGTCAGATGTGTGTGACCCATGCATACTCTGCATGCTCAACGTGGCATGCTGTCGACCAACAGTAAGACTGCTGCTGCCAGTAGTCAGGGGACAGGTAGATGAGGGACAGGGATGCAAGGCATATACCTGAGGGAAATAGGCCCAGTGCGCAGTTATGCATATAACTAACACCTGATTATGGGGCACTTGTCCAGATGTCAGTGGTGAGGCAAATGCTGGCCTCAGTAGAGTGACAGAGCATGAGACATCATGCAGTCTAGGTCATTATATGCTACTGCAAGTACCTTAGTGTTGAAATAAGTTTGACTTGGACTTTATATTTAGGTGCAGCCTTTCCATAAGTTCAATGAAACCCGATTCTTGACAAATGAGAACAGCAGAAGGTCTTTTGCTAGCATCTTGACAACAGCTGTGTTCAGCCCTTTAATCACTGGGTGTTTGTGATGATACTTGGTGTGTTAGTTAATGCTGATTTATTATCTGGCTGCTTAAATCTAATAGTGTGCTGAACTTTGAGGTGTGTTTTGGCCTTGCCAAGTATGCTCTGTGGCTTTGGCTGTCTTGTCCACCAACAGGGACATGCTTGAAAAGCTCTCTATCCGTGCACCGTGGACAGATCACCTTGACTACAACCACTTGTATCTACATGTGTGGGGTGGAACACAGCAAGGGTCAAATGTTTCCACATCCTCATTACCAGGCTGCAGACCCTCTTTTTCAGACTGTGTGGAACTATCAGAACTGGGCATAGATGCCAACCATTTATGCTGTGTCCATTTAATGGGGTGCTTACTTTCATATGACTGTGCATACCAGTCATCCCGTAGTGTAAACCTGGCTTACCCTGCTAATTTTGGAATGACAGATGTTGCACACACCCACGCTGTCATCAGACTCATCGATGACAAGGAAATCCCAATAAGTGAATGTCCACTGACATGACGGATTTTCATGGCAGGTCAGATGGAGACAGGGTGTAGGGTGGGCAATATTCTTTTTAGGGTGCTCCTGCATCTGCTGCTGATCCCTATGTCCCATTGTTGGCAATTGCTGACCCTTTCCCTGACAGGTTACTGCTTGTGGACTGACAACGTTAAAGGGGTGCTGGCACTTTATCACTGACAGTTGTGGTTGCTGATTGTGGAAGAGGTGGCTGCCAAGAGGGTCCAATACTGGGTCATCATCACCCTCACCCTCAACACTCTCATCGTTAGTACCCTCACTGCTTACTGAAATGTCAGGCTGTGACAGCAAGGGCTGACTGTACCCTACTTCCTTTTCTCATTGGCCTTCTCTGCCGCATGAACAGTAGCACTGACAAAATATTCACTGTGACATGGTTCTTGCTCCTTTGAAAACTTTTTGAAGCTCTCTGTGCTTTTCTCCATCTCAGTCTCTAGTCCACCCACAGTAAGTAGTCCAGTACCACCCTTACTGTCATCATCACTGATAATACGTGCCACTGGAATCAAACTCTCTTCACTCTCGGTCCCTAGCTGATCCTGACTTAAATCCTGGGTGTCCTGTGACTAGGATTTGTTCAGTATGTCCCTGCTCCTCCTGAGACCCTAGGACTTGCACAGTAGTAGTGCAGTGACATCCATGGCAGTCTTTTACCCTCTTTGTATGCTTTGCAACAGCTGGGCCTGAAGTAGCAGCACTGCACTGCGTCCCAAAGAAGCTGGAAGCTTTAATTCCAACTGTGGCTCACACAGGCGCAATATGTGGCATGGCAGCTGGCATTGCACTACCACCAGAACTTGCAGTTCCAGAAAAAGTGCTGCTTCTACTAACACCTTCCCCAGCACCCTGTACACCTCCTCATAGCCCCTTGTGAGTAATCAGTCACTACCACTAGCACTTTTCCCATGTCCTCCACACTTCCCTTGCCTTTGCCTGATGTATTGTACTTTTCTGTGCTTCACTAAAGCCTTACACACCACCAAATATTAAAAACAATTAAGCTAAACTAAAGACTAGGAATGCAGAACAACACACACACAGAGTGCAACAAGTTACATATAATATAATCACAAGATCAACAAAAGTGCTGAAATATCTTTGCCCCAGCACTTCAAGTACAGATACCAGCAGTAAATTTCTTCTCCTGAGCAAAAAACTGTCAGATTGTCAATCACAAAGCCTGTTCTGTGCAGCAGAACAAACAGAGCTCTTCCTCTTAGTAATCTCTTCAGAAGTGATGAGCTACACAGTGAGAAATGTGTGCTACCACCTGATGCCTCGCCTGCACCCCATGTGACTGCAGAGCTGCAAAGCATGTGATCAGACCTACATGCAGTGTAATTTGATCTTTCTGAGGAATTTCTGAGGTGAAACACGGAATTTTTGGTATACTGCGAATTTAAAAAGTAGCAATTCTTGGTTCTCATGGAATTCAAAAAGAAAGAAATGTGGAATAACAACAGGAAAAGAGGGAAAATAGAATCAATTAAAACAAAATAACCAGGTTCATTACTGACCCCACACTTAAGGTGCTCGATAGCTTGATGGTTATAGTCACTATGTGTACTTCAAATTGACAATAACACCTCTAGAAAACAAATAAAGTCATACATTGCAGTTGTGAAAACCCACAGAATCACATAGAAAACGTGGAAAATTGACTGAACGCTAAATATTACAAGATACTTTTTCCACACTTAATAACAAAAGGTCCACAGTTAAAAATGAAATACCACAGTACTAGGTGGAAATCTGTGACAATTTGATGAAAGTTGAATTCCGCCATAGATGAAGTGGAAAATTCCATGAAAATTTCAAAATTTCATGGAACTCGGCAATGGCAGAAATCCACACTTTTGCCCACCTCTACAAGTGGGTTATCAAGAAAGGGTGAAACCACCAACAAATTACCCTTCAGGCTATTCACAATGCCAGAAAGCCCCTCACAAGCCTGCATGCAAATAGATGATCCACACCTGATTACAGCGTGCTTAAATACCTTTAAGCTCATATTCTGGTTTAAATGTAACTTTCATTACAAAAACTATCTTTAGGCATCAGTAGAGGTTGAAACATGAAGTCTCAGCCCAGTGACACAAATTCACCAATGAACAGGGACAGTTTTAGCAAAACATCAAATTTCCTAACTTTGAGGCTTTTGGGCTCTATTTTCAAAGGGATTTCCACCATTCAGTGTCTATGGCAAAAATGTTTTGAAAATATGAGGGTGGGGTTCAAGATGGCGATAGCCAGAGAGGCACGCAATTATAGCCTGTGACTGACGCAACCAGAATATCTAGACAAAATCAGGTTTTGATCAAAAATAACTACGTAACTGAGACAACTGAGTGAAATGAATTAACCTTCACAGACAAGATGCCAGCAAAACCAAATCCCTTTAGGAAATAAGGTCTTATTTTTCGCACTACTGCTTAATGGAGACCGTGAAAGTCAGAAGCAGAGGTTTGGCAGGTATAAAACTTGCTTGTAGAAAAGACATAAGTCCCTCCAGATAAGAAAGTGGGTCTTACTGCAACAAGGCAACATACTACTTCAAATAATTCTGCCTCTAGCTCTGAAGATGAACCAAGTGATCTGTCCAGTGAAAGTACTAGGATTACAAGCACAGCAACTGCCGGAGGAGTTATTAACAACTCTAAACTCGTCTCTGTGGCTAGTGTTCCAGCTGACCTTAGAGCTCAGGAGGATAGTGACACTGGTAGCAGTAAGCAGAATTTGAAGCAGAATGTGAAGGCACCAAGAGCATTAAGAAACGTACAAACACTTCATATAGTACCGCGTAAGCATGGTTGAAATCCCCAATAAGTTGAGCAAGCAGCCTCAGGAGCTGGAAAGAACTGCAAGCCTGTCAAAAGAATTGCCGATGTTAAACAAGTAACAAAACTCACTGAAGGAGATGGGGAGGGAGTGCAAAAGGAAGATGCCTAAACCCGAAGATGTGCACCAGACCTTCTCATTACCAAGATAATAAGCTTCCAATGCTCAGTCTGCAACTGAGAAAATAACTCTCAACAACATGAGAGTAATGGATGTCATAATACAGGAGAACATCATTCACAGAATGAGGATTTCAATATCTTGGCCACTGTATTAGCTGAGATGCGGGAAGGTTTAGCATTGTGGATCATAAAATAAACTGGCTACAAAACAACTTGAATGAGACAAGACAGGATATAAAAGGGATACCAAGCAGGATGATGAAATATGAGCAAAGATTTGCAAATGTGGAAGATTATTTGCCAAAGATGGACAAATGAATTGATCAGAATCACAAAGATTTAAAGGAGATGAAAGAAAAATTAGAAGCCCTACAGTGCAGAAAATGAAGGAATGACCGGAAATTTTTGGGCATTCCTGAGGGTATGGAGCAGCAGACTGTGTACAAGTCATGGGAAAATGGGCCTGATTTTAAAAGGTCCTAGAAGGATGCAAAGGACTTGCATCAAAAAGTCTGACACAAGTGGTGACTTATGTCAAACTGTGATTTTGTAAAGCAGCCTGTGTCTGACCCAGACACGGCTGCACCAAAGCCCCCTATGCCAGGGTTCCATCCAGCAACCTAGTATGCCAGGTCTCAAGGCTTGCACCATGGCAGGGCTGCCAAATCCTTTTGGGATTTTAGTAGCCCCACCATGGACACAGGAGGGGTCACCACTTAGATCAGTCAGGAGGTGGTCTCAGTGGGTTGTGCCTGTGGGGGTGCTAGCAACAGGGGCAGTAGGGGAACACACTGGGGCAGGGAGGAGGCAGTGGAGTCAAGGTGCCAGATGGGCAGTAACCCAGCAATGTGGCACCCAGTGGGTGCCATTGCAGTACCTGTGCTGTATTCCAAATCCCTGTTCCTGTAGTGGTCCCTGGAATCCCATGTATAATGCTCATCTCTGGTGGTGTAGTGCCCCCATCCCCCACTGCACCTGCTGCTCATTTGCAAAGTTTTCCAGTGTGTTGGTGCCCTCCACCCCATTTTCCCCAGAGGTTTGGCGGTAAATGTACCTGGTGATCTAATGCCCCCATCCCTGATGTTTCACAGCTCAATGGTGATATAATTAACCCTCAGTGATCCTGATCTCCCCATGACATATGCAAAACTGTCCCATTCATCCCAACTGCCTCCCCTGATCCCAAAACCTACACACACATAGCCCTGGCTGTACCTGGTGGTCTGGTGGACCCTCACCCTCCCACCCTGACTGGCAGTGGTCAACACCACTCCCCTCATCCCGACAGGCTTCTGTGACTAGCACAGCCTGCCTCACACCACCATGGTCACCCGCAGAATGCATTGAACAGAGCATGTACTGAACACTGTCAACTACAGTGAACAGTACACGCTGATCGCATTCTGTAGCTGGGCTCGTCGGGTTGCAGGACTGTGCCAGTCGCAGAAGTGTGTCGAGGATGGGGAAGTGGGTGGTTGACTGCTGCCTGTCAGGGTGGGGAGGGTGGGGGTCCATTAGACCACCAGGTACTGTCAGAGTTATGTGTGTGGTTACGTTTGGGGATTGGGGTGGAATGAATGGGGTGGTTTTGCATGTCACAGGGGAGATCGGATCACGGGGACTACTATACCATGAACAAGCTGTGCTAACATTGGATATGGGGCATTAGACCACCAGGAAATATTATGGCATGTGTGGGCATTTCATGGCATGGGGAGGACTGGGACTGGGGATTCTGGTTTTGTATGCACCACAAGGGAGATCGTGGCTACATGAGGGTTGGAGGATCACCATACCACCACCACTCTTGGATTGCCAGGGGTTGCCACTAGCCTGCCACAGCAGGGACAACACAGGGGTGGACAGGGTGCCTAGACTGTACTGGGACACTGTCCTAGGGCAGCAACCGTCCCTGTGCCTCAGCCTGTGGCAGCTGCCCCTCTGTGCCTGGGTTCCGGGCTTCCTGCTGGTATCTGAGTTGTCTTGCACACTTGTCCACAGATGCTTCTATGACTTGTGCCAGGACCCCTAACTGTGGCCATCTTTTGGCCACATGCTGACTTTTGCTATTCATGAAGGTTTGCACAAGTAGGCAACCTTCTGGAATAGCAACTTTGTGTTTGCCACAACTGCAGCTGGACATAGCCTCCTTTTCAGCAAGTTGCATGTGACACAGGCGGTTTCTAATATCAGGCCCATGTTTGACTGAGCATCTGGGTAGAAAATAACCAGAGCATGTAGAAACTGATAAGGCACATAGATCAGCATCCCAAAGAAACCCACAATATAAACACCCCAGAATCATATTTGTGAGATTTCCTGAGATTTTAGTACAGGGAAATTATATTTCAGGAAATAAGGAAAATACTTTTACATTTAAAACAGTCATATACTTGTGTTTCCTGATCAAGGCCCTGACATGCATAAAAGAGGAAGGTCTTTAACCCACTGAAGACTATTTCATGGGAAAAATAATTCTTCTCACCCTTACTACAAACACTGTGAAAATTAATTATGGAGGCAACAGCACAGCCCATTTGTTTTATGACTATCCTGGAAGCAAAAGAAATTGCTATTAAAGTGATTGGCTCAATACTCCTGAACAAAAACTGGGGAAATCCCTTTGGGACATATGCTCAGAAACTGACAGAACCTGATAAACATCCGGATAGAGAAAATTGCCAGGAAGATGGAAACCAAGAGAAGGGAAGTGAACAGAAGTCTCAGGATGAATCAAAGTAATCTAAAGATGAACAAAAAAAAAAGAAAAAGAAGAAGATTTGTAAGAAGACAATGGATTACTAATGGATTATTAATGGACTTAATGGATTTAGGAGAAAACTCTAGTTATATTCCAAATAGGGATGGGCAAATCAGCTGTGACCCAGTTCTGATACCGACTCTGATTTTTTTCCAAGAGGTTCAGATTTACTCTGATTTACTTTGATTAACTGTAGACTTATTTTAGTCTATTTAATTATGAGAAATACATCAGTATTAGTCTTTTAGATCCCTCTGTTAAAAAATAAAATTTAACCTTTTTAAAAACAAATTTGTGTCTGTATTTTGTGTTGTTTTTCAGGTCAGCAAGCAGTCAACAGCAGTAAAATAAATTGACTGCTGTTCTTGCCAATCCTGTGTGTCAGCCTCCACATGACATTCATAGGAAACAGTAGACTGGATTCACAAAACACTTGAAAATCCCTCAGCTGTGGGGCTGCCACTTGTGAACCCGCAATTTCTCCTGCAGCTACAGTATTCTGAATAGTGGAGGTAATTTACGATCAGCTTCATGATTTATGGCAGCTTGTGGTCTGCTGCTGAGGAAATCACCACAGCTGCAAAAAATGTTACGCCAGTGAGCAGCCATATATCTTCCACAGCTGCTGTGGATGTAACAGCACTCACAGCTGCTGAGATTTTGTCCACAACTGGGGTTGCAGTGTGGACTTAGCCCCAAAAACGTTTGTGAATCCAGCCTACTGTATGCAGGTCATTTAGGGCTTTGCTTTGAAAGGAGGCAGTGTATCAAATGTTGGAAAGAGAGACAGAGACCAACAAATTCAACACCAGAAAGACAACAGCAGAGTGCAGAGTGCAGACCTTCACTGAGTCTGGCATGCTTTTTGGTGGGAGACAGGCAGTATGAGCAGGATATGTCATGGGGCCCCAGCCATCCCTCCTGCCCTTTGATTTGAGATGTTATTTTTTATTTGTAATTATTGTGCTTGCCTACTTGGTGTTATAGCAAGCATCATTGTCTCAAATCATCCCACACACTCCTGCCTGATTGGCCACTTATTTTGTATCATTCTTCTTTTCTAACTTTCTTTTTAATCTGGTTGACCTTGCACCTCTTACTCCCCAGCATTACATACCCTCCAGCATTAATTTTTTTGTAGAACTGTTTGGCCTCAACTGCCAACTACTCCTGCCACAAAGCCCACATGCCAGTCCCCAGCTTCATCACTGCCCTCCCCATTGTCAAGCTGGCAGGGATCCACACAGTACACTGCACCTGGGTTCCCAAATTGAAAACACATACAGCAATACATATGAAGTTATATACAACCGTAATCGCACAAGAAAGAATTGTTTTTACTTGGTCTTTCTGTTATGGTTGCTGAACTTTGTCCTTTGAATTCAAAGTAGTAAACCATTAAATAATATCATCACCATCATCTTCAAACACCAACAAGGAAGCACACTTATTAGGGGACACCTGTTGCAGCTGTTCATCATCATCTCTTTTATGTTCCTGCCATGCTTCACTGAACTGGTAAGATAATTTGTAGATACTGACTATTAGAAAGGTAAGGTGCTTGTACATTTTCAGGAGTAAGCCTTGTACAGCCACCAGAGACAACACTTCTAGCTGTGCTAAATATACACTCACAGTAAACACTAGTGGGAGAGCAACTAAGAAGCATGATAGCAAAGGCAGATAGTGCAGGCAACATGTTTCTCTTTTTCAGCCAGTACACAAAAGGGTCATCAGTAATATTAATGAGTGGTTTTCATAAATAGGCATCCAGTATCAGACAAAGACAAAGAAGGCGTGCTCCATGACAGACACATCTGAATTATCAGTTTCCATGAGTTTTGACCCAAAAGTGTGAGAGTCATCTGTGTACTTTTCAGAATGACATGCCTTTTTCAAGGGCCATGAAAGAAGACTCTGTGCAGGACTACCCAGTGCTGATGAAGGAGTACATGGTAGCACTAAGTTGAAAATTTGCTGTCACTACCAATAGATGTTGCATGATCAGATGCAGCATTTTTATACTTGGTATTTATACTTGGTTTAGAACAGTAGAAGACCATTTGTCCATATAAAGTGTTCCCCACCTTAGTGGGTACACATCAACCTGTTCCCCAACAGATATTTATCAGTCTTTCCCTTAAATTCCATCATATATTTACTATTCACCACTTCTACTGGTAAAGTATTTCAAAACTCTCCTGCTCTATTTATAAATGAACAGTATACCCCATTCTTTGTTACAGTTTTTAACTTAATCTGCTTTCATGTCATCTCAATTCCTTTGGTTTCTCCTGCATTTCCAACCCCATTTCATTTATCAGTTCTTTGTCATTTAATATTCTGAATAACATCATTTGATCTCCTCTTCCTCTTCTTTGTTCTAAGGAAAATAGTCATGTCCTTTTAATCTTTCACTATATTCATATCTACCTAAAATTCCAATCATCCTAGTATATCTCCTCTGCACTCCTTCAACCCTTTGTATCTCTTTCTTAGTGTATGGACTCCATAACTGGGACCCAAAGTCTAAATATGGCCTAACATAAGACTACTGTATATACTGGCACCATACATCCCACTGACTTGTTCATAAACTCCTTTTAATGTTTTTCACCATGATATTGGCTTTTTGCATAGCCACCATTCATTGTTTATTATAATTCAATTTATTATCAATTACTATCCCACAATCTTTTTCCTCATCAACTTCCTTCAATTCTTTTCCATCTAATATATACCTATTCTTACTCCTATTCCTTTTCCTAGGTACACCACCCTGATTTCTCTGTACTGAATTTCATCTTGTTCTTTCTAGCCCACATTTAATTTTTTTAATCCCTTTAACCTTTCTGCTGCTCTATTGTTCTTACTGGACCTCCTACCTTAATATCATCAGCAAATTTTACTACTTGATTAGTAACCCCGATGCAAGTCACTGATTTATAGTGAAATAAAATGGGTCCCAGCACGGATCCGTGAGGGACCCCACTTTCCACTTTAATTGATCTAGATAGCTCACCTGTTATTCTTACTTCTTGAGGTCTATCACTCAACCAATTTCTTATCCATAGGACAATACGACTATCCAATCCCATTTTGCTAGTTTCTCAATCAACTTAACATGGGGCACCTTATCAAAGGCTTTTTGAAAATCTAAAAATATTATATCTATAGGTGTGTTACTGATTAATTTCTCATTTATATTTTCATAGAAGCATAAATGGTTTGTACCACATGCTCTATTTTTCTTAAATCCATGCTGTTTTTCATCCATATATCCCAATAAATCCAAGCCTTCCTCTATTTTTATTTTCAATATACTCTCACTGACTTTTCCCAAGATTGCAGTAAGGTTTACTGGGCTATAGTTTGGTGCTAATGATCTTTTCCTTTTTAACAAGGGTACAACAAAAGCCTGCCTCCAATCTTCCAGTACTTCTCCTGTTCTAAAGACTCATTAAATATCCACACTAATGCTTCTGATACTAAAGGTAGCACCACCCTGATATAGCTTGGATGCAACAAATCAGGTCCAGCAGATTTATGCACTTTTACTTTATTTAATATTCTTTCCACTTCTTCCTTTGTTGTTGATATTTCCAGGTTTTGATGGTTTTTATTTATTTTCATTCTTTACCTCACTCCTTCCTTCAAAGATTTATTCAAAGAATTCATTCAATGTATTCACCATCTGACCAGAATCCTTAATTTCCCTACTATCAATATTTAATGGTCCTACACCTTGTTTGCCTCCTCTGTTGGTTTATAGATGTATAAAAACATTTCCATTATCTTTTCTATAGGCCAATTTGGCCTCCAATTTCCTTTTTCCTTCTTTATATTCTGTTTCACTTTTTAAACATTTTTGTAATACAGTCTCACATCATCTCTTCCTAATATTTTCATTCTCTTAAATGCTTTCTTTTTAAGGCATGCTTTATCACCTTACTAGTACACCACAATGGTTTCTTTCCTCTCGTATTATAGAGTTCCTTATCTGGCACATACTCCTTTTCAATTTTAATAACTTGTTTTTTAATTCTTCTCACATTTGCCCTATTGTTTTATCACCTAAACTCTGTTTCCAATTCCAGTTTTAAATGTCTTTTAATTCTTTGAAAATCTGCTTTATTATAATTTTTTACTACTGTTTTCCCTTATGCATGTGACTTTCTGTTTGATACTGAAAGTCACCATAGCATGATCACTATTTCCCAACTGTTCTTTATCTTTATTTCTTTAACAATATATGTTCTATTTGTCAACAGTAAGTCCAAGATAGTTTATCCTCTAGTTGGTTTATTTATTAACTGTTCCAACCTTATTTTGTTTCTGTTGTACAAATTTTCCACTATTAGCATTCCTGCTTCTACATTTTTCCTTATATATATTTCAGGATAGATAAAATCTCCTGCTATAATAATATCTCCTTAATTGTCATCTGTCCAATTTCCTCATTTATTATTTTATCAATTTCCTTACTGCTATTTAGTGACCTATAATATAATCCAAATAGAAGCTTTTATCTACCCTCATTACTTGAATACATAATGATTCTATTTTTTCATTTTGCTTTCTTTACATAAAATACTATCTATTTCTTCTTTAATAAAGATAGCTACTCCCCCTCCCTTTTCTATTCCTTCTAGCTCTAGAATATATTTTATATCCTCAATACCCTATTCCATTGCACTTCTGGGTCCCACTAAGTTTTGGTTATCATACACATGTCTATAGTTTCACTAACCAACTTTCTTGTAATTCAACCTTCTTTTCAATATTTAAACTCCTAGCATTAAGTAACCATATAGAAATCCCCTTTATTTTTTCCAATTTCTGTTCTGATTTCTCTTTTCTTTCTTTGCTTTGAACTCATTCTTTTCCCTTCTCCCTTATCCTTTAGTTTAAATTACTATCCACCACCAATTTAATGTCCATCCCTAACTTTCTACTACCTTTCTTACTTAAGTGTAGTCCATCTCTACAAAAGTATGATGGCTCATAGATATAATTCTCCCAATGTTTTTGTGTAATGTCCACTATCTAAACCATTTTTTATTTTGTTATTATTTGTACTAGTTTCTTTTGACACAGGTAAAACCTCTGAGAAATGTATTTTACATTGTAACTTCTCTGCTTCCATTGTTATTGCTTCAAATTCTTTCTGTATGTCTCCTAATCCTTGATTTCTGATATTATTAACTGCTAAGTGCAAAATCAAGACTGCTGATCCATATTTTTCTTTAATAATGTCTCCTAACGGGACTTCCAGTGATGTCATCAAACCGAATTGCGGCTTAACTCTAAGCTCCGCGTGGTGGTGCAAAATCGATGGTAATCTGGTGTTATTAGATGCTCAAATTAATTCTTTGCCAAGCCTACACTTAAAACAATGAGCGGGCAGTGAACTCGTGGGGCAAAAGTGCTAAGAAAACCCGACCAAGCGTAATCTAGATCTGATCGCAGCCAGTGTTCCCTATCTAAGGCCTCAGAATTGGCAGGGGTACTGAGAGAGAGGAAGATGAGGAGGCAACTTCAAGGGCAAGCTCCATGGATGGTTGGCGATGGCCCATATTGTAAAAATGCTTCAATGAATTGACAGTAACGTTAAAGATATTAAGCAGGATTTGAAGCTTCTGGAGAGAAGAACGCAAGAGCTCGAGTCAGGCCTTGATGAGTTCTGTGAGGACTCTATGTGACTTAGCAGGGCAGTAATATATCTGGCCAGAAGGGAAGAGAGTTAAAGGCCAGGGACAAGGATGCGGAATTGAGGGTGAGGAGGAAGAAGATCAGAATCTTTGGGTTCCCAGAGGGGCTGAACAGGACAACCTGGTTGAATTTATCAAATCATGGCTTCACCAAGAGTTGGATATCCCGATTCGGAGCCTCTGGAGCTGGAAAGAGTACACCGGGCACCAGACCCCAAGCCAAAGAATGATGCCCCCTCGCTCAATCGTGGTTAAATTCTTCTCTTACCCAGTCAAGGAGATGATCCTACCTAAAGCATGGGGTAAACGAGATGTGAATCTAGATGGGAAAAGGTATACTTGGATCATGACTTCCCGGTTACTATGCAGAAGAGAAAAGAGTCCTTGTGGTTATTAATCAACTGAGGGAAAAGCAAATAAAAGCCTTTCTGAGATTTCCAGCAAAACTGCTAGTGCAATGGTCTACAGGCAGCAAATTGCATGACTCCTCCTGCAAGTGAAAAGCCACTTCAAAAGGCTGGAATTGTACTCCTAGACCTGCAATCAGATATTTGGGAACAGACTATGTTACATTTAAACTGGTTGTTGACAAGTAAGGGTGCTGGGGAAAAAGAGCTCCAGGATCAAGGGCCCAGATGATCAGCTGTGTAAGGACTTGTGTCAACTGGGAAAGTCCTGCATGCCAGGAAGGTGACCTGATGGCAACCGGGACGAACACTTTGGTTTATCTTACCTATTCATTTTAAATAGACTGACTCAAATACTGTATCTGGTCATCAACTAGTCAATTAAGTGCCCTGAAGGGTCCTTTACTCATCGCCTTGGGGAAATTTAACCCAATACTTTAAGTTAAGAAGGGGCGGTCACAGAGGCAGAAACAAATTATTTGTGCTCTGGGTCTGGGCCTTGTTACCCGGGAGAGCCTTGGAAGTTAATGGATGGGCCTTCTCTTTGGGGAAGACAGAGCTGGGTCTTGTAGTGGCCCTGATCCTGGTATGACCCATGTTTGCTCCTGTGATCTATACTATCTATGCCGACTGGCCGGGATCTAAATCCTTTTCTTTATTACACAAGTTAAAGGCAGATGCAAAAGAATGAATGTGAAGTTAGGTGGGGGTTCTCTGCTCAGCCGTGAGTGTCTCACTGACAGTGTGGCCCAAATAGCAGCCGGCGGGCCCCTCCCATCCCCCTTTTTCCTTTTTTTTTTTTCCTATTCATTCTCTCATCTTTGTTTTAATGCTGAATTAAACACCGGTTTAAGTGGCAGTCTCTGTGGAGGGACAGTGCACGATTTTGGTGCTCCTGCCAGCCTACCAGTCTTGAATGATACAACAATTGCACCACCAACACCGGAAGCCAGTTCAGGGGACAGGTATCCCTGAGGAGGTTGGCAGATCGTGGTTTATTGACCTGTCCTTTCCGTAGATCATGCGACTCTTGCTAAGGGCATGAACTTTCCTGCTGAAAGTTCACCCTGGGAGATTGCCTTCCTTATTTCCCCAGACAAGGGGGTTAAGGGCTATGCAGCAGCTCATGCTCCTGGGTGGAGGGAGTTTTCTCCGATCATAGTCCAATTGGACTGTACTGTATATAGTTCACTTATGGTACTGCAGTTTGCTGGTTGGGGTTTTCTGTTTGTACATAGTGTTTTGGAACTGTTGGGATGGGATGTTGGGGACTGAGGAGGAATCTGTGTGGGGAAGGGAGGAGACCCGTGCTGAAGGTGTTCTTAAGGCTACACTTGATGTTTTGCTACTGTCCTCCAAGGCGTGGGGGGGAGGGTAGGAACATCAGGCAAGGGAAAGTGTGGGGACGGACAAACTTAATGAAAAGACCAATATGGGTCCTAAAGCTGATCACATATAATGTTAAGGGATTGGGATCTCCTGCTAAGAAGCACAGTATATTGCAAGATCTACGAAAGTGCACTGCGACATTGGTCTCTTGCAGAAACCACCTTCGGCACTAGAACATAAAATTACATCGTCTGTGGGTGGGGAGGTTTTGCTTCATCCCATAAGAACCCACAGAAGGCTGGGGTGGCCATTTTAGTGCATAAGGGCCTAGGGTTGGTTCCGTTGGAATTCTTTTCGGATGAAGAGGCAGACTGGCGGTCCTCTCTGGGAAGATTGCGGAGAAGGTTATTCATATTGTTAATATATATGCCCCATGCCCATTAACCCTGAGTTTTTATGTATGTATTTGGAGTGGTAGCTATGGTCCCAGAGGGTCATTTAGTTATGGGAGGTCTGGCATTGTGTAGAAGAAGTGAGGATGGATAGATCAGGAAGTCAGGGAGGCAGGGAGAAAGGTGCAGGACCTAGGACACTATCCCATCTTCGGATGGAGTTAGGACTGGTAGACACGTGGAGAGACAGCTACCCTCCAGTAGGGACTTCACCTTTACTCTCATCTGCAAATTCATATTCAAGGTTAGACAGATTCTACATGCCTAAATCTAGGGTGGACGCTTATAGTGGACCAGCAGATATATCCTATATATCTCTGACCATGCAAAGTCAGCCTGTCCATCTCCCTTGAGGGCAGAATAAGCAATCCCTGTGGCATTTAAATGCTGGGCTCCTCAGGGACAAGGGCTTGGCTCCAAGATAAAAAGAGTGATAGAAAATTACTCAAGGAAAACACCGGGTCGGTGTCAAAGGTGAAGTACCTCTGGGATGGGCTAAAGGCGGTGGTGAGAGGCGAGGTAGTCTGGCATTCAACACAACAAAAAGGGCCAGGTGACAGCAACAGGACAGTTTAGAGCAAAAATTAAGGAATTAGAGGGATCCATAAGAAAGGAGGGACTGTAGTGTATTTAAGGAGCTTCAAGTGGTAAGGGAGCAATTACAACACCTCCTCATGTTAAAACTGAAAATGCCCTCCGTTTATAGCACAAAATGCTACAGTGGGGGCAATAGAGCAGGCAGGCTACTCGCCTTTAGATTAAAGGAAACAGGAGGCGGATAGGTTTATTTCTGGGGTGCAGGACCCCAAGGCCCTGGGAGTCATGTAACAGGAGCTTCCCAAATAGCTGAATGTTTCAGAAAATTCTATGAGAACTTATATGAGTCTGACACTGGGGTGAATCAAACTGACCTGATTAGACAGTTCCTCAAAGGTCTCAGGCTGCCCAGGCTTTCACCTGACCTTGAAAAAGAATTGGGCAGACCCTTCTCTCTGCTGGAGGTGAAAGAGGTGATCAAACAGTTGAAGCACAATAAAGCACGGGCCCAGATGGCTACATAGCGAGTTCTACCAGAAGTTGGACCCAGATATCCCCACTAGTTCTTGAAGTTTGTAATGGAGCCCATATTTCCTCAGATGCACCAGATACCTGGGCACAAGCCCTAATATCTGTTATCCCAAAGCCAGACAAGGATATGTCCTTGTGCGGCAGCTACCGCCTCTATATCTTTGCTGAACCTGATGCGAAAATCTTTGCCAGGATGATAGCAAACAGGCTCCAGATGGTGGTGACCCAGCTGGTCCATCTGTATCAGCCAGGATTCATGCCAGGTAGGCACCTCCATGATAATATCAGGGCAGTTGCTCGCAGTAATGGCCCATGTCCAGTCCTGGGGAAAGAAAAGGACAAGTGGTGGTGATTACGCTAGATGCAGAAAAGGCTTTTGATCACCTTGAATGGGGATATCTGGGAGAAGTCCTTAAGAAATTTGGATTTGGCCCCAGGTTTCCAGGCATTGGGCACCTATAGTCTAACCCCTCAGCCAGGGTCAGACTGAACAAATTATTTTCCCAACCCTTTTCTATCAGAAAAGGAATGAGGCAGGGTTGCCCCCTCTCGCCTTCTTTTGCCCTAAGTATGGAGCCGCTGGCTGAAGTCTTTCGGTCCCATGAGGGCATTGAGGGGATTTCAGGGGATTGGACACCGATATCTCTGTAGCGGACGATATCCTCCTATACTTGGGTAACCCTCAACATTCTCTACCAGTCACGATGACTACACTGAGAGAGTTTGGCTCTATATCGGGCTTTAAGATTAATGAATCCAAATCAAAATTAGTATCTTTAGGAGCGGGCGTTCCACCCAGGTAAGAGATATGACTGATTTAAGGTGGAACACTACTAGTTTTCATTACCTAGGAATATATATCCCGAGGGACCTGGGCAAGCTGTTTCAAGCTAATTATCTGAAATTGTTAGATTCCGTGGAGGGAGGATCTGCCAGATGGGCTGCCTTGCCACTTAGCATCTCCGGTAGGTGGAATCGGTAAGAATGAATGTCCTCCAAAGGATGTTGTTTTTGTTTGATGCTATCCCTTTAAGTCCCCTCAAGAAATTTTGGGCAGATATACAAAAATTGATAAGCACTTTTATTTGGGCAGAAAAGAAGCATAGGTTGAGCTGGGCCCTGTTGAAGTTATCTAAAGGAAGGAAGGTCTGGGGTTCTGGACTTTAGAGATACTCAAAGCAGCCCAATTACAGTGCTGGTGGTTTATCGTCTCCTGCCCGGTGAAGAGTTGGGCCAAAATGGACTTACAGCTCCTGCATCCATATATCTTCTCATCAATTCTCTTTAATAGAAGGAATCCCAGGGTGGTCCATGATTTGCCTAATCCTGGGCTTAAAACACTAATCACACTTTGGTTGCAAACGGTGAAGGAGTCAGGGCTCAGGCTCAAGCACTGGTGTTAAGGCAGGGAAAATTCTGGAAAGGCCTGAATTCAAACTAGGTCAGAAAACCCAGTGTTCCTGAAGTGGCAGAAGCTAGGACTGTGCACTTTGCACAATTATTTAGTGGGGATACTGTGAAAAGTTTTGCACAGATTCAACAAGAGTTTAAAATCCCTTCTTCCAATTTTTTCGCCTATTTGCAAATCAGGCACTATTTACATATGGAGGAGGGAGGATGGTGGAGTATAGGTCAGGGGTTGGTGACCTTCTTATCGATTTTTTATGGAGTTATTAAGGGACCCGCCACAGGTGACCACTTGATCTCTAAGATCTATGCAGCAGGTGAGCCAGCAGATTCAAAACCCAAACAGAGGATCCAGACACTCTGGGAAAAGGAATTGGGTTTGAGAGAAGGGAGGTAAGCTGGGAGGTAGTTTGGAAGATGGCGCACAGAACTTCGGCTTCACTCACATGGAGGGAGTTTAGGTGGAAAGTACTTACAAGATTTTTCAGGACACCAATGCTAACCAAACACTTGCCATTTCGCTCAGAGGAATGCTGGAGAGGTTGTGGGCAGAGGGACGCATGAACATATTTTTGGGGATGCCCGAAAATTAAAAGTTATTGGGAGGGTATTAATCGTGGGTTGAAGCAGAACTTTCAGGAGATGAACTTTGATCATCCTCGTTATCTGTTATTAGGAGAACCCCAACAAGGTCTGGCGACCAAAAGCCAACTATCTTTTCCCAATTCTATTGGCCGCAGCCCAGAAGGCCATTACTAAGTTGTGGCATTCTAAAACCCTCCTAGTGGAGAGCACTGGTTATCGGTTGTTAATCATATTAAAGTAATGGAAAGGCTCACAGAGAATTTAAAGTTAAAGCCAGATACATATATCTCGCTGGCTCCTTTTCTTTGAATACCTGAGTGCCAAAGAAACTACGGTTTAGATATCTTGGCAAGAGACGCTCTTGATTAGGAGGCCTGTAAGGGCCGTGGGTAGACGTCGAAAGGGACAGGGTATTCTAGACAGGAATAGTACCCAACACAGCTTTAAAGGGTTCTTCTCACCACGGGTCTGGGGAAGGGGGAGGGGAGGTGGGGGTGGGAGGGTTTTAGGGTATATGTATGTAGTACTGTCTTTGGTTATTGTTTATGTCGGATCCCTCCCACCCATTGGATGGGGTTGGGAGGGTCTTTCCTTTTCTTGTCTATGTATCATTAGTTTGGAGGTTTTAGAACTAGACTTTGAAGGGGTTAAGATTTGGAGTACTGGCCCCAGAGTTTTGTTGGGTCATAGCTAGAATAACCACTTAAAAACTGCATTAGTTAAAGAAAGGCTGGATTAATTGTTTTGGTGGTATATATTGCTCTTCTTAAGTCAGCTAAAATGTATTTTACCTCCATGTGTCCCCTTCCTTTTCTTTTCTGTACCTCTGTTGTCATTTGGAAAAATGAAATAAAAATTGCAATTTCAAAAAAAAATAATGTCTCCTAACATTCCTTTTACATCTCTTATCTTTGCCCATGCGAAAAAAAACTTGTAATTATAATCTCTTTATTGTCCCTGGCTGTATATCTATCCGTATATTTCAGTATTAAATCTCCTAGTATATAACTATTTTCCTCTTCTTCAACTCCATTTGTTCCCGTATTCCTCAGCCCCAACATTTTGTCTCCCTTGACTAAAGTCTTCCTGACCAATATTTAAATTAACCTGTTCATTAATTGAATCAATTTGTCTTTTTCCTTCATTCTGTTCCACATCAATCGGTATTCTCTATATTATTTCCCCTTTGATTTTTGTTATATTTATGCACAACATTTGTTATTACTTCTTTATTATCCCTTACCTTTCTTCTATACTCTTTCATTCTCCCATCAGGGTATGTGTTTTGGGTCCTGATCTCTGTTCTCAAAATATTTGTTGCCTCAGCCAGATCACCCCCATTTGCTGTTTCATTATTTATTCTTAAACTATGTCCAATATCTTTATTCTCACCCTCATCATCCAATGCTATCAAGGGCTCAAAACTATTTGAGCACTCCACTGAAAATTCATTGCTCTTCTCCTTGCAGATTTTTTTCTTTTAGCTTTTCTTTCTACTATAACCCAATCCCCATCCTGATCTTTTCTCTCCTTCTTTTCTTGACTCCCCATCATTTAAATTGTCATAAGTTTGATACATCTGTATAACACTTGCATTGTTGTTTGTCAGCATCTTCTGCTCACACAGTATTAATTTCTGCTTCACTTCCTCCAACTTATTTTATAACACTTTAATCTTATTACATTGTTCACAGATATATATCAGTAGTTCATTAGCTACATCCGTATCAATCATTCTACATTCTAAACATCTTAACCCCAATGTTCCATCCTCCATTCTTACAACATTAGTATCCATCCTTTGTCCTTTACTAATCTATGTATCTCTTTGTTAATATTACACTCACCCATTATATTTTAAATACAATTCCTGCACTTTCTGTGTTTCTTAAGCCCTTAAAAGGACTAACAATCCCCACACACTATATAGCTCCCTTCCCAAGGTTCTGTAAATGAACATCTCCAGCTTCCTCTGCTTCCCGTCTGCACCGTCAAAGCTGCTAGCCTCTGCCGCGTCGCCTCGCTCAGCGTTCAACTCTGCTCGCTGGAGGTGAGTGTAAGTACAGTGACTGAAACACATCACCAGTTGCTATGGAAATGCTCACTCCGAAACTACCTCTGAGGGGCTTTCAACAGTGTATATAAGCTGCCTTAAAAAGCAGCCTAGCCAACAGTCGAGGTGGCTAAACAGTCTCCCAAAAGCACAAGAGAATAAAGTGCTTGTTCAAGTTCCTGTCCCTCGTAGAGTGTGGGGTCAGGAATGCCTCCACACTGGCACAATACCTCCTAGTATTTAAAATAGCTCCCAAGCACCTGGCTACATTAATAGACTGCTCTGTAGTAACACACGGCAGTTTCTCCAAAGCAAAACTCACTGCAGCACTCGCTGGAGCTGAGCATTAAGTAGAGTGATTGAAACACATCACTGGTTGCTATGGCAATGCTGGCTCGAAACTACCTCCCTGCAGGGCTTTCAACAGTGTATATAAGCTGCCTTTAAAAGGCAGCCTAGCTAACACTTGAGGTGGCTTAAACAGCCTCCCAAAGCACAAAAGAATCGAGTGCCTGTTCAAGTTCCTGTTACCTCGTAGAGTGGGAGGTCAGGAATGCCTCCACACAGGTACAATACCTCCTAGTGTTTAAAATAGCTCCTAAGTGCCTGGCTATGCTAGCAGACTGCTCTGTCAGCACACAGGCAGTTTCTCTCAAGCCAAACTCACTCCACATTATATGATTCACTTGTATTGTCGAATACAGTCTCGTCTTTTTCCTGTGCAATTGCTGAAATCAGGAGGTTTTTGTATTCGAGAAAAGAGTCACTGAGAGCTGAAGGAGGGTTGGAACATAAACCAAGGATCAAGAAGAGTCGAAAGAAGAAAATATTTTGGATCTGTCATGATATTGTGAAGCTTTTTTCTGCAATTTGGAATTCCTATATCAGTCGGTCCATGACGGATAAACCAGATTTGTCTCCTTTTGTTCAAAACCTCTACACAGCCTCCTGAGTTCCTTGTTCAATAAATTTATGATGGGAATAACCTGTCTTAGAGTAGCATGTTATTTGCTAATCTGTTGAGTTGCTTCCAGTCTGAGTCAGGAGCAATGTAAATGTTCCATGAGGCCCCATTGGAATTAATTCAGCACACCATCTGATACATTGTACTCCATGTCATGGACTTTCTTCTTTGTTCAAGAAGTCTCTCACACATATAAAACATTGAGTTATCTTGTTGGAACATCTTCTTTTAGTTGCTGTATTGGCAAGCTGTTTTTATCTGAAGGTCAGCCAAGATACCATGTGATTTTACAGAGTGACTAAAATGGCCACAGATTTTCTTTGCAGCTCTCACTAGTGTTGCCATACTGTTGTCACTGGTAAGGAAAGCTTGTACTAACAGATTTAATTAGTGTGCAAAGCACAGAATGTGAGTAAACACATTTCAATGCACTTACAATATTGATGCCATTGTCTGAAACCATAAATTCAGTATGGAGTCCCAGGAGCTCTAACCACTCAGAAATTTTGTCACACAACTCTTTCAAAATATTGTCAATGGTGTGATGTTTACCAAACATGCTGACACAAAAAGCTGCCATTCTTTGTCTACCATTCTGTTCACTGCTGCTTGTGGTGGTGTTTGAAGATGATCATGACACCCAATGTGTTGTGATGCATATATAATCAGTGGTTTGAGAACTCGTCCACATGTCTGTGATCAGTTGCACAGAACCACATTCACTGTCTTGTAGGGCCAATTAAATTTTACTTTGCATACATGCGTATATTTTGGGAACAGCCACAGTCAGAAACTGTTTACAGCTTGGTATGTTGTAATGTGGAAAATATTTTAAAGGGTTCTACAACCATTTTCCACCACAGAAAATGGCTGCATGTCCTTGGCAATAAATTCAGCTATTAACTGATTAGTTTTTAATGTTATTTGATGTGTTTTACTGTAGGCAGTTTTTGTTCAAGCATCACAGTAATGGTTTGCTGTTTAGTTCATGCAGGGGCAAAACCTTAGGATTGCACTGGTGAAGCTGTAGCTTGTCTAAATACTTTTGTCAGTGAAGTCAACATGTTTTTTCTGCCCTGTTTCTCAGTCTCTTCACAATCACTATTGTCTGCAGTATTATTTTCATCACAGATATTCGTCCTTGGCTCAGGACTGCTGCCCATCTGAATGGTTGGATGTGCTCTTTTTCAAATGTCTATTTAGTGATGTTGTCCTGAACTGGCCTGTCACTTTCCCGCTAACTTCCCAATGACAAAGGTACAGACAGGAACACATTCATTTTGGGGCTTATATGAAAATAGCTCCACACAACTGAGTGGAACGTTTTATCATCATGCCGCTAAATGCAGCAATTTTGGTACCTGATTTTCTGACCCTGATTCATGCTGTCCCAAGAAGAGCTACCTTGAAAATTGATTGTTTTTCCACTACTGGCTATGGCTACTGGTGGTGCTTGCTGTTTGTGCTTTTTCCTTTTGGGTGGGGCAACCCAGGTGGTATCCTTTGCCTCATCAGTATCACATTCTGATTCATCACCTTTGGAAGAGTCTAACTGTGACACATCGTGATTGTGATTTTGTTCTTTACATTTACAACCTCTTCTTCATCAGAAGCACTGCCTTGATAAAGGAGCCAATATGCATAAGTGGCATATTGTGGAGTGCCACTTCTAGTTGTACTAGATTGAGCCTTTTCCTTTAACATTGACTTTCTAGGTCTGGCTACCTGTTTTTGTGTTTTACTTTTATTTGATTTTTCTGACATTCCTGACAATGCTGCATTACTTTGATCAGGAGATTCACCAACATTGTTTCCTTTTTAGGGCTGCGGTGGATGTAGCCATGCAGTCCTTTTATGATCACTGAGAAAAAGGATGCCTCATTCCTTCCAAGCTAACAACATGTTGAATTGTGTCACAGTCGCCTCTGCATCTGTGAAGCAGTCTGCCCATGTTGTCCCTACTAACCATAGCACTGCACTATTTCACAGTGCCAGTGGTCAGGGCGCAAGTGCTCTCTCTCCTATTCTCTCTCTCCCCTCCCTCTCCCTTAGGTAGCATTTCTGGTGCAGTAACGTCCACCTGAAGGAACTTTGGCTGTAGCGCAGGAGCAGCTCTGACTTTGCTTTCTATGAAGAGCCTACTCCGTGCAAAGTGTCCCTGCTTGTTTCTGTGTTTATGATTATTATAGAAGAGACATATTTATGAAAGGGAAATCGTCGACCTCTCTTAAGGTTCTACATTAAAATGGATATTTTTCTTTTATTTGTAATTATTTGTTTATATGAATACCTTCAGTTCTCCTGCTTTGTTTAAATTCCTGACAAAAATCTTCCCATTTAGTGAGCAAGGAGAGAGTTTTGGAACAAATCTAAAACAGAAGTGCTCTCCTACTTGCACACTCTGTCTCTCTCTCTCTCTCTCTCTCTCTCTCTCTCTCTATCAGGCAGCATTCTGATGTGCAGTAAAGCCCACCTGAAGGAACTCTTGGGCTGTAGCACGGAGCAGCTCTAACTTTGCTTTCATGAAGAGCTGCTCCATGTGCAAACATTTTCCCATTTGCCTCTGTGTTTATGATTATTATAGAAGAGGCGTGTTTATAAAAGGAAAATCTTCAGGACATCTCTTAAGGTTCTACATTAAAATGGATAATTTTTTTCTAAGGTTCTACAAACCACAGTTTTATTTTTAAAGCCAATGTGACTCTACACTGTCCAGAAGCAACCTGCCACTAAAAAACCTCTCCTGGTGAACAGTTTCCCTCGTATACTTATTCTACAAAAGAATGCTTCATGTGCAGTTCTTTGTCATGACTGCACTTTTGAACAATCAGTGTGTGTATTTGTGCAGAATGGATAGCATCCAGCAGGTATTTGTATTGAAAGTGTGTCTATTTTACACTCTGGAACTTATGGTCCCAGACCAGCCTCATGACCTCTGAGGTACAGTGGAATGAGGGTTACGGTTTCTAGCTCTCTACCATAGGAAGGGCGGGATGAGAGTCAGCCACCCTGTGCAAGCCTGTGGAAGTACAAACAAAGTCCCTCCCATGCTGATTAATTATCTGCCTACGGCTGTGATACCATAGTCCCACTATTATTCATTGGTGTTGTTGCACTGCAGTGGATTTTATTGATGATCCCTGAGATTCTCTTTCTCCCCTCCCCCAGCCAGGAATGGAATAGATACTACCTGTGAGTGTGGAATTTTTGTTTGGGTTTTCAGCAATGACACACCACATAATATGTTCCTTTCATAGTCACATGGAGAGGCTGTGCAATATTCCATTTTGCCACCACACCAAAAACTACATGGAAACAGGAATGCTACCCACAATTGAAAATAAACAGAAAATGATACAATACAATGGGGTTTCACTGTTTCTCATATACCATCATAGGTTTGATGGATGCTACATTCCAGTCCTTGCAAGGCAGACACCACCATTGAAATGTTATGTTGTGGGATGTTTTAGAAATTGGGGTGCATGCATGATAGATTATTATATGAAACATTGAGGTGCACTTCACAGGCATATTGTCATGTGGCCAAGAGAACTCTCAGGAATTGGAGGAAATGAACCTCGAGGTGACATCGATATAGGGCAATTCTACAGTCATGAGAGAAGAAAATCACCACAACTTTGAACTTCATAATAAAAGTATAGCAGTGAGGGCTATCATCCTGTCACATCTATGTATGTGGACAACCTTCATAGACACCACGGCACTGCACAGCTTAGCATGCCTTCATAGTACCAGTTCCAATAAATAGGGTGATAATCCAGCAGCTGCAGGGCTGCAAATATAAATGGACAGTAACATTTTGACTGCAGTCCAGTGAGCAATGCATAGACTTTAGAATTCAAAATATTTCCCTACCTCAGGGCACAGCATTTATCGTATGATTGCAGGCAGCCATGCATAATGCTGTGGGGATGTGAAGGCTGATCATATACCATGACCGCCACTTACAAAAGAAAAGAGAAATGGCTCATATTGAGGAAGATTGCCCAGTGTAGATGAGCAGTAGGGCCAAAGTAGTAACATGCCTTTGAGGTTAGTGACTGAGTCCCCTTTCTTAATGCATGTTTGTGACTCAGGCAAAGTGTTTGTCATGTCAAAGATCATAAAAATAGCAGCAACTAGTCTCACAAGGTAACGGAGGTAGAGATATACTCACCACTTCCTCAAGGGAAAGGATAACTAGATGCCAGGCTCTGAACACAATTCATTGCATGTTTGCCTCAACTTTAGGGGCAATCGTAAATGCAGATGACACTGTGGTGAGCATGATGCTTGCAGTCGCTCTGGTGAAATAAGCACTGTCAAACTGGCATCACTGTGCCCAGAAACCACAGACAAATATCGGATGATGGACAACTAGTGGAACGTGTACATTGATTCAATAGATTGCCCAGATACTTCGAGTTCATGGCAAATGGGTTAGTGTTTTAAAGTACTGTGTTTATGGGGCAACCAAAAATGTTGGCAGATAAAGATAACATGCTATTTTGTTCACAGTGCCTAGTCAGATGCTAATGAAATCGGCAAATCCAGAGAATCAACAGTATCAGAGTGGTAGAGATTTTCTTTCTATGGGTGGTAATCGGTGAAACAGCTACGCTCGTCAGACATCAGTCAGACAAACAGCAGCAGTTGATGAGTGAGTCTGAGTCAATGTCAGCAGTAGGGACAGTTATTTCTGTATTTGTCAGAACTGGACAAGTTTGAACAAAGCACAAAAGTTGCTCTTTGGGATCAAGTAGTGTGGAAAAGTGCAGCGTTTCACTTCCATGTGTTTCGGCATCCACAAAGTCTGCAGCACAGCTTCAAATGTCAGGAGATGAAGGTTGTGTATTCCACTGCAGACATTTCACAGATCTGTAAGTTGACACCAGACTAAACAGTAAATAGAGGGTGCAGAAATAGTACATAAGCAGTGCATATAGGGAAGGCTCCTCCGCCAGCAACTCTATAATTACGTCAGCACTGAACATACCCATTTGCAGGCACAGTGTGAGTGTGTGGCTTCGTGGTTAAGAATGGAAGGAATAAACAGAGAATTAAGAAACAAAATACTGGCACAAAGTAGGCAAAACTGCACATATTCATTATCACAGGCACCTGCTACATATGGTGATGCTTATTCAGGAAAACAAACCTTTGCACATGATCTTTAAACTGTGTGTCAAGTTGTACCGTAGTACTAATAACAATGTTTGTTAGAACGTAAAGAAGTTTGGGGGTTATTACAATGAGTTGATCATTCAAAACATCGATACAGTAAATAGTCTGCCCACGCCCTATCCTACTTACTCCCTTAATATAAATCGAATAGTACTGCTGTTCAAAAATAATTCCCAATTTCCTATTCACTACAGGCAGTAGCTTGGAACATACTTATCTTTGAATGGGAGTTCTGCAAAATGCTATTGGAGCATTAGCTTACAGTCAGAGACTGAATAGAAAATGTGTTATGTATTACATAGGTTTGCATTGTAAACTGATTTTCTGGTTATTTAAAATTGATAACGGGTTCCAATATGGGGCAGCAAATTGCTGCATTGAAGCAGGGAGCTCTTTCCTTTCATATTGTAGGTACCCCTGTCTTCCAAGCCAGCCAGTAAGATCTACATTATCTGGTTATAAATTCCTACCAAGGAAAAATTGATACAGAGTCCTGATCATCATACAGCACTTAAAAGAATCTTCAAATGCAAATATTTGACATTTTGTCACTCCGCCTCCAGACTCAGTCGTTTGTTTCCATGGAACTCTGTCCTTTGCATGGCACTATTTACTGCCTCCCAAAGAAATGTTCACAACTGTTATGGTTAAATATTATTTATCCCTGTTTACATTTTCAGAATGTGCATTTTATGCTGGTGTAAACACAGAATTTCGAGGGCTTTGGGGAAGCTTTCTGTACTTCATATCACAAGCAGGTGGGCCACAAAATTGTTCTGTTCTTACTTTTACTGGAATGTTTCTGAGCTGGTCTTGAATACATGCTTAGATGCTTAGAGACTGTGTCAAGTTGAGTATCATACTAATAACAATGTTTATAAAATATACAATGAAGTATGGGGTGTGTGTGTAATGAGAAGTTTACACACACCCAAGGGGTTAGATGCTATATAAACTCGAGAGTGAAGCTCGAGGGGTTTGTGAAAGATCTAAGCTGAGGCCATGTGTAAACTTTGAGTTTACACATCACCCCATATTTTATTTTAAATAATTGTTGGTTTTCATTTCGTCAAAGCAATTAAATCAAATTAAAAAGACATCCCTGTGCAGCCACGGTCCACTTAGGTTTGAGCGGTCCATGGTCACATTTATTTCTGTATTTAAACTTTTAATATATTTATTTGTGCCCGGAGCTGAAGGTTTTTTTTTTTTTATGTTTTAATTTGGGTTTTGTTTCTGTAGTAACTAACCGCTGAGTCCAAGTGGCAGTTCCATCTCCGAGGGAAAAGATGAGGCGGCCACTGGTCTGGGACATACAGTTGTGTCAGGCACATGCACAGAATACAGAAAACCATGTGCATGTTTGCTGTAATAAACATTCCTTTATTACAGCAAATACGCTCACAGTTTTTGCATTGGAAAATGAAGTCCCAGTTATTATTAATATATATAAACATCTTGAATGTTTTAAGTAGTCTCTGCACTGCAGATGATAAGAAATGCCTTTCCACATTACAGTATGTTTTGATTGTGCATTGAGGGCGCTTTCCACCTAAATCTATTAAAATATGTTGAAGTTGTTAAGTTTAAACTGTCTTCAGATGAGCTGTGACATATGTTTTTCTTTTTTGGGTGCGAGACAACACATGCAAAAGCAAGTTATAACAACCTAGGCTAGGCTGTTCCACCTAGTCAGTACAGAAATTAGAGTTAGATTTTTTATAGCAGGAAATTAGGTTGTGAAGGACACAGGTTCGAAACTAGGAATAGGCAGGAACTCTAGGTAGATGGTAAAATTAATTCTTCCAATATGATAGACTTAGATAGCAGTAACATAAATCAGGAAATAATAAAATAAGTGGTTAAGAAGTGAAATAGATCGGTTTAGTGAGCATATTAATAATGGATATAGGGGACATAGAGTGGGGGACGAAAAGGATGACTTGATCCTGTCTCTGGCTGCTTACACTCATGCAGTTTTCTCTTTTGTAATGAATTGGAGATTTTTGTACTTAAAATATGTCACAGAATTAAAAATGTACTTTAGTTATACTGGTGGCCAGTGATCATGTAGTTTATTGTCCTGGCTAATTTTCACTCAGACCCTGGTGCTCCAGTGGTTGCAATTGATGCTGAATGCCTAGGCTATGAAATGCTAAAGTGTAGAGCATAAGTAAGTGTAACTGTGATTTGGATGCCAGGGAGGGTATTTGGTAGAAGGTCCCCCACCCGACAGCGACATTTTGCCAGCAAGGTCCTCAAGCGACTACAGCGCCATGCCGCTGTGAGAAACCTGCTGGAACCTGGTGCTGACTGTTGGGGGTCCTGCATCCCCAATCAGCTCTGACTTGGAGTTGATAATCCTTAAGTGGGGAGGTGTGGGGTGCAGCCCCCGTGTGGGGTTTCAGGAAGAAACACAGACGGACAGTGCGGACTGGCAGCCGACTGCAGAATGCGGTCGACTCGCCAGTGTCACTGATGGGGCATTCGACAAATATTTTGTCGAGCTCCCATCCTGGATCCTGGTAGAAGGAGTCAGTGGGCTGACACTGAGGTGAGTAAAGGCCTAATAGTCACTGCATGCCTTTAAAGGTAAAAATAGTGCACTCTACAATTGGATACCAGGAGGGTATCTGGCAGAAGGGATCAGTGGACTGACTGCTCGGTGGAATGGTCCAGTAGTCACTGCATTCCTTGGACTGAGGTGGTTAGGAATAGGGATCAAGGCCAGGGAGGGTGCTTATCCTGGGACCTGTGTATGTTATCTGTAGGGCTGGTGGGACGAGTGTGCCTGCAATCTCCAGGAAAGTGTGGTGAAGTGGAGTGCCCTGCTGGAAAAAGGAATTACAGAAGTGAATGCAATTTATGTTATCTGTTACAATTCATGCAAAGTGTTTATTGCTGTGTTGGTGGCTGTACAAGCTAGTTCTCAAATGTTTCTTCAGTAAAGTTACCTTCTTTGTTCAGCAAACCAAGTGTCAGTGTCCTTGCTTGCAGAGTCATTGTCTCACAGTCCTGAAAGTCTTAAGGTCAGTCCAGTGCAGTCCCTCTATCCTTTGGCAACCCTCTGCTACACCAGTTGGAGAGGTAAGCTACATTCTAAGAGGTACGTGACTGGAAAGGTGCTGTTAGGGGAAGAGGCAAGGATAAGACTGGTGCATCCTGTGAGATGGATTCTGTGTTACATCTCTCCACCAAGGTGACCTCTCTCACAAAGTTCAACCTTTGTCTTAGCAGACAGATATTTGACTTTATAGATTCCATCGTCGTACTGCATACTACTTGAAATGTTCAGCATGTTCATTATTTAAAACCCTGCTATAAGTATGGTGCTCAACTTGACACACATTCTATGACACAGACTAAGTGATGCTTGTGTTGGGGAGCACATGCAGCGCACGTGGGGAGTAGCAGTAGAGGCACTGTACAGTTGTGTAAACTAAAGCATACTGCTGCTTGTATTGTCCTCTTGCCTGAGTAGTTGCTTAAAAGTTTGAATCTGGTTGATTCAGTCTTGCTTCTGCTGTGCTAATTGTTGGGCTTGCCACCATTCACTGACTGCTGCACCTGCTGTTGTCCTGTTTGCTTTTCCTGACTCCTGTTTGTGCCACAGTCTGTCTGCCTGAAAAGAATTGCTTGCTGCCTTGCCTAATTGCCTTGCTCTGCTTTCATCATTAAGTTTGTTTTTTCATTTCATCTATAATGTAAATGAATGTATGTGTGACTAGTCTGACTGTCTGTTGTGTTCCAGAAGGTGAAGCAGTGAGGGGCGGGTGGGTTCATCCAAGGTGAGCAAACAGAAGAAGAGGCTTGAAGGGAGAAGGAGAGCTGAAAGATATAATCTGGCTCGCTTTAACCATCCTTGTAATGGCAGCAAGGTCCGATGTGGTGGTGTACACAAGGGTGTAGAACAGCTGACAGCAGTCTTTACACAAGTGTTCAAAAAATCGTGCTGATCCTTTGATGTCCCACCCACAAGCCATGCAATCTATTTAACCAGGAATCTTTTAGGCTCAGTAGAAAATAAAAATACAGCATCTCATTTTTAATGAGTTATTACTGCTGTTTACCCTGTTCTGCAGCTGGGAAGTCTAGAGCACAGGAAGGTTATGCAATTTGCTCATGGTCACACAGTGAAGAAGAAACTGTGGTGCAATTTAAGCACTGGATTGCTGTTTTCCAAGCCTGTGCTCTGACCAATACACCACACTGTCTCTCTGTAAAAGGGCTGTGACCTGTATAGAGTTCTCATCTCTTGCAACACTGACATCTCTTTAAATACTGTCATTTACTACAAATCAGTAAACTTACAAACATTAAAAGCAGCGGGGGCTGTGCCATATATATTTGAAAGACCACTTGATAAAAATGAAAGGGGTTGTACCATATATTTGAAAGAGCATTTGATGGCCACAAAAAGAAAGGGGGAATTGCACCATATATTTGAAAGAGTACTTGATGGCTACTAAAATGAGGGGGTTGCACCATATATTTGAGAGAGTAGTTGGCAACAGTAATAGACTTTAAAGAAAAGGACTCAAGCTATGACTTTCCGGCTTTACATGTTGTTTTGGTGGAACAAACAGCTTAGTTGTGTGGCTCCTACCTGTATTCCACCAGCAAACAAGGATCAGGGATGTGACTAATTTCTTTAATACTGTAATCAGTTAAATAAGACTCATAAAATTGATATTGGATGATTTTAATATAAATTCACCGAGATGTTTTGTATAAAGTAAAAAAGAGTTATCCAGCTTAAACTGATGATGCAAGATGAAGAAAAGTTTCTTTGTGTAGAAGATGGCGGGGTCCAAATGTGTGGCTTGCCCAAAATGCCTTGCTACGGCACTTAGTCTTGCTGTCCCTATGCATCTCTTTCTCTCCCTCCTCACTACTGCTGTCAGCTGTGGCATGTGGTAAAAGGAAGCGTGAGCCACAAACACAAGGAAAGAGGATGGTTATAAGGGCAGACACTGGGAAACAATGCTGGTCTGCCTCACGATTTTGAAAACCAGCCCCAGAAATCACTGATGAGTTATAAATAACTTCTCCACATCTTAGTTTGATGATCTCAAACTTCCGATCGTGTTTTACAAAGCTGGTGCTAATATATGCCTGCCCAAATCCTTGGCTGCCTTTGAACTTTAGGGAATGATAACCTATCTGCCATTAGTACAGTAGTTTGCTTAAAGAAATGAGTGGTCAATCCTAAGAGTTGAGACATTACATCATAAGACAACATACTGAAGTAGCTCCTAAACAAGTTTTGTGTATGTAAATGTAAATAATTGAATACATTCATTTTATTCCCCATCTCATTTTTTTTTTTATTCTCAAATTATGCTGTTGCACACAGATGGGCTGCAATACAGACAAGCACAGAGTCAGTGAGTGAACAATTGAGGATTTGCAGACTACTGGAGAAAATCAGCAGAGCAGAATGCATTTAAAAATTCATGCTGTAATGTGTAGATTCCTGGTTGTCGGACTGTCAGGAATGAGAATGTCTTGGAAAAACTATAGTGCTATTTGTGGATTTTTTTTACATAAGAACATTCCCTACAATGAACTGGGCAATGTCTGATTTACTGAGAACAAGTTGTTAGCTTGTATGAACCAAGGGCCCTCTTCATATGTGAAGAATGCTAAAGTTGCACTAGTCATTGAACAAAAACATAGATAAAGGTCCCTTGTTCCCTTGCAGCCTGAGCAATCATACCCCAAGCTCACCATTCCAACTCCAAATGGAATTCTTTCTAAATGGGAACTGACAATAGGTATGGCTGTGCTCGATTTTTCATTCACCTCACCCTCAGAATTCAATAACTAGTGCAACATTAGTGTTCTTCACTTTCTAGAAGGGACCTCAGTTCATACAAGCTGATCACTTGCAAACCCTTTTTGTTCCCAGTAAATCAGATGTTGCCCAGTTCACTGTAGTCAAGGCTATTGTGGAAAAAAATTCAGGTAAGGGCATTAACCAGGAGAGCTGTCACTACAAATAGCAATACAGCAGCAACATTCCAGTCCTCTCAGGGCCACACAGACTCAAACATTTGAATCTCTCAGACTCGCAATAATTACCTTTAGAGGTGATATAAACTATTACTCTGCAATGCCATCTCTCAGGTGTCCACATGAAGAGTGATGTTGCTGGGTTTCACACTCAAAATCCCCCAAATGGGACACAGATGGACCACCAGGGAAATGAGGCATTCCTAAGATATGTAAAAACAGGCACAGCTGGTTGTTACTATATAAAAGAAAAGAATGAAACACTCAATATCTGGGTAATAGAGCTTGCATTTACTTCCATAAGAGTTGTTTGTCCAGCTCTGGATGAAAAATCCTTTAAAAATATTTGAAATACCTGCATTCCCAGTACGCCACTGCTAGTAGATTTCCTTTAAAGGGCAGGGTAATACATATTTTATAACATTACTTAACTCCACACTACCATAAGACAGCCTATTACTGCTTGGTGAAACACCTGAGACACTGCAAACAGGCAAGTAACCACCTGGCTGTTGTTTCTTTTTCTTTTCACTGTTGGAAATCAGATCTGCTGGAGCTTCGTTAGCATCAAGGCATACGGCTAATGAGTGGAAGTCTGTCACTTTGCTCATTTGTGACTCTACTTGGAAGTTGCTTATCATATATTAGCAACATTCCATGCTCCTTCTTTGCAAGCAATGGAGATGATGTTGAGAAACTTTTGTTCTGGTGGATGGGGTATCACTATGCCTTACAATTGTCCTCAGACAACCTAACCATCAGCTAGCTGAGAGTCCAGCCCTTTAGCTCTGCTACTGACTGCTATTTTGGCGGCTTTGTCTTTGAAAAATGATGTGAGTGGGAGCTCTTGCAGAAGTTGAAGTATATATCATAGAATCATAAAATCTGGTGGCAGAAAAAGGACCTAAGCCCATCGAGACTGCCCCTCCCCTCTCCTACTCGCCTCCTTTGTCCAGAGATCTCCGCCTGCCCACTGGTCAACCCTTGTGCCTGTCCCATGCCCTCTTGAACCTCCACCATTTCATCCCCACCATCTCTTCCAGCAGACTGTTCCAGGACTCACCAATCTCTCAGTGAAGTAACACCCTTCACATTGCCCCTAATCCTTCCTCCTTCTAGTCTTAGACTATGACCCTAGTTCTAGCATTTAATTTTCTTGCAAATAAGCTCCCCTACCTTATTAATCCCTTCACATACTTAAACATTTTATCATGTCCCCATATCCCTTTAGTCTCCAGTGGGTACAGATCCGATCTCCTCCACCTCTCCTCATAGGGCTTCATATGCATACCATGCACCATCTTGGCTGCCCTTCTCTGAACCCTTTCAATCCCATCTATGTCCCATCTATATCCTTGCGTAGGTGAGGTCTCCAGTACTGGACACTGTACTCTGGGTGAGGCTTCACCATGGATTTATAAAGGGCATCAGTACCTCCTCCTTCTGCTTGTTATGCTCCTTGCTATTCACGCCAGCATCTATTTGCTTTGCCCACTGCCTTACAGCACTGGCTCCCCACCTTAAGGTTATCTGTAATTATAATCCCCAGATCCTCCTCCTGCTCAGATGTCTCTACCCCCGTGTGTAAATAGCTTGTGGTTATTATACCCCATGTACATTACTATACACTTTCTGGCATTGAATTTCAGCTGCCAACAATTATTTTAAGAGATCAGTCATGTTTTTATGAACTGTTACTGTGCTTAAGTACACAAATCTATAATACTATAAACACTGAACAATGTTGCTGAGTTGTTAGAGATGGCTGTCCACAAAACAATGCACATACAAGTTTATCAGGTTAAATTTAATTCTTTTGATAAGGTCAGCAGCTAAACGGATGACTGGGAAGACATGTTTCTTTTGCCAGCTCCATAAAATGCATCCTAAAGTTTCAATTTTGCAAACAGGTTCTATACTTTCTGTTACAAGGCTCAGGCTTACACAGTGGAACTAAAAAGTGACAAAAGTGTGTGTGTGTCCATGTGTGTATATATGTGTCTTATTTATTCCCCAAACACCCTTTCAAAAGTTGACACAGAAAAGTACCTGAAGTATAATACAGTGATTCCCTTAAAGTATATTAGCTGTTTGCAGGGGAAAATGAATTTTAACAGTGGATTCATGATGACAAGGGAGAGCAGCTAGGAATTTTACATCGTAACTAAAATATGACATTGTCACAGGTATTGAATTCATTTATCTATATACCACTATTGCAGCATGAATGACTGATAAAGATTTCAATATAGTGTAAGAAAAATGAATTCTTCCTTGCATTTCTAATTAGATATCTTCTGCCTCCTAAAAGCACTCAATGAAAGGATAAAATGCACGTGCAAGACAAAACAATAAAAGTAGGGAAGACTTATAAATACAATCTGTTTCTCCGATGGGTTGGTGGGTACGAAACTGAACCACTGGGTTAATACTAAATCTATGTCCATGTATAACAGATGTCTGGAGATATGTCTGCAATCAGGAAGTTCACCAGCCAAGGACCATCATGCTCAGGACAAAGATGCAGAAAAAAAACAGTACCAGTCAACCAACATGACAGCCGCTATTTACAAAAAAAAACTGAATATACTGCTAGATGACTTACGTTATTCAAAGTGTACTGGTGTATACAAAACAATAGTGACACTGGGGGTGCCCAATCCCTCAGAGTATGAATTGCATCTCTGTCCTTTTTAATTCTGTTTCTTATAACCTGTAACAAGAAAACCATCCTTCAATGTCTTTTACTGCTTCTGACCTGCCATCTGACCCTCCCACTCAGCACCCACCACCCTACACTCCCCAAGCTCTTACTTACCCATTGGGGTCCAATGCTGTGATCCCTTCTGGACCGCAGAAACATCTTCACTCTTCAAAGCTGGACCACAAACTGAAGAAACAGGTATGCCGTTCAATGTATTTCAAAGGGGTTTTGAGCTTAGAGGCATAACATAAGCATTTTGCATATTTTTGGCCCAAATTTCAACATGCCTTCTTTGGGACCCCACCTCATAAACAATGTCACTGTCCTTAGGCAAATCTGTCCTGGAAGGTGATTTCATGGTCCCTGTGCAAAATCACCTTTCAGGCAGGAGTTGATATTGTCTCTGCCCCTATTCATGAGGTGGGGTCATGAAAGCTATGTTGAAAATCTGTGTAAAAATATTAAAAAACAATGAAATTATGAGCCTACATTGAATTTTGTGAATGCAGCCTCTGTAACTTTGGTAATTGTCAATATTATTACCCGAATTTACAACATAGCCATATCTTTACAATAGCTCATGAATGTGACAGCTGTCATTTTTCAAATCCTGGCCAAAATGTTTTTTACATCCCCAAAGGTGATTTTGCAGTCCTGTGTGAAATAACCTTTTGGGCAGGAGTTAATTTTCTCTGCCATTGTTCAAGAGGTGGGGTCATAAGAAGGCTATGTTGAAAATCTGGTATAAAATATAAAAAACACAACAAAGTTATAAACCTACACTGAATTTTGCCGAATGCAGCCTTGTAACTTTGGTAATTTTCAATATTTTTATCCCAGATTTTCAGCATAGCCATTCTTTCAACACCTCATGAATGTGACAGCTGTCATTTTCAACTACTGCCCAAAATGTGTTTTAGTGTCACAGAAGTTGTTTTGCAATCCCTGCAAAAATCACCATTATACCAGGAGCTGAATATTTTCTCTTCCCATCTTCATGAGGCAGGATCATAACAAGGCTATATTGCAGATGTGGTGTAAAATAATAAAAACAAATGTACAATATTTTTATCACAAATTCCTCAGCTGTAGCCCTATCAGCTCTGACCAGAATTTGTTTTGATAGTGTTGCTTCATCTTTTTTGATTGTATTACTTCATCCTCTTCTGCTTGTATTGCTTCATCTTTCTCTGGCTGTCTTGTTTGATTTTCATCAATTGTATAATGATATCTTCTTAGTTAATTTCCTTTTCAGGAAATATTTTTATTATTACATGTACCAATTTCAGTTATACTGATGGTGTTGGCCACGTGATCCATTTCCATAACAGATTCTGATTCTGAATTCATTTTTGAGGTTCAACCTAATTGCTTACTTAGCAGTATTAGTTTGGATGCGAGATGGGCAACATAGAGTCTGAGACATGACACCCCCTCTCAAAATATGAGAGGCACTTTATGATCTAGTAGTAATTTCAGGCACACAGCTGGGCAACACAGAGACTGAAATGTGGGTGACACCCCTCCCCAAAAATAAGTGAGGCACTATATGACCTAGTACTAGTTCAGGCACAGAGATGGGCAGCACAGAGTCTGAGATGTGATGCCCCTCCTTCACAATCTTTATGGCAAGAGATGGGCAACACAGAGTCTGAGATGTGATACCCACCTTCCCAATTTGTATGGCACTATGGCACAGAGATGGGAAACGCAGAGTCTAGGGCAGTATGACCTTTCAGGGCAGCGCAGAGATGGGCAACACAGAGCATGAGATGTGACACTCCCTCTGAAAATATGTGAGGCACTATATAACCTAGTAGCAGTTCAAGCACAGAGATGGGCAACACAGAGTCTGAGACATGACACCCCTTCACAATCTGTATGGCATGTTGGAACAGAGATGGGCAACACAGAGTCTAGGCAGTATGACCTTTCAGGGCAGCATAGAGATGGGCAACACAAGAGTTTGAAACATGGGTGACTCCCCCTTTCAAAATACACAAGCATTATATGAACTAGTACTAGGTCAGGCACAGAGATGGGAAACACAGAGTCTGAGATGTGATGCCCCTTCACAATCTGTATGGCAAGAGATGGGCAACACAGAGTATGAGATGTGACATTCCTCTATCCACAATTTGTGTGGCACTATGGCACAGAGATGGGCAACACAGAGTCTAGGGCAGTATGACCTTTCAGGGCAGCACAGAGCTGGGCAACCCAGAGTCTGAGGCATGGTGACACCCCTTCTCAAAATACATGAGGCACTATATGACCTTGTCCTAGTTCATGCACAGAGATGGGCAACAGAGTCTAGGGCAGTATAACCTTTCAGGGCAGCACAGAGCTGGGCAACCCAGAGTCTGAGGCATGGGTGACACCCCTTCTCAAAATACATGAGGCACTATATGACCTTGTCCTAGTTCACACAGAGATGGGCAACACAGAATCTAATACATGATGACCCTTCACAATCTGTATGGCAAGAGATGAGCAACAGAGAGTCTGAGATGTGATGCCCCATCACAATATGTATAGCACTATGGCACAGAGATGGGCAACACAGTGTCTAGGGAAGTATGACCATTCAGGGCAGCACAGAGATGAGCAACACAGAGTCTGAGACATGGGTGACACCCCCTTTCAAAATCTATGGCACTATAAGCCCCCAAAATTACTGCAGCACTACAACCTTTAATCAGAGTCCTTCTGTCCTGTCTGACTCTGTTGGATTGTTAGTCTCTCTTTTTCTCTCTATACTCTCTGTGACTAACAAAATGAGTGCTTTATCATTTTACTGTGGAGTCTGCAATGTTTGCACCCTGCTGCTGTCTGCTCTGCACTCTGCTGTTGAACTTGTTTTTCGTCACTCTCTACTCACTTACAAAAAAATCCTTTTTTAATGAGTACTCAGCCTGCTGCAAAGTGCTGCAGCATGCTGCTGTTTCCTCTACTATTGAATTTGTTGGTCACTCAATCTCTACTCCCTTCTTTCCTCTCCAACAACATTTTCATCAGTTTTGTTTTAAACCTCCACACACATACACATGACTGTCTCTACTAACTGCAAAGCTCCAAATGCACTCAATATTCAATTTCCTAGGAGATCCTGTGGTGGCTGACACAGAGGATTGGCTAGAACATGCATGAATCACAGAACAGAGACCTTCATTGACTGGATGTCTTCAGTGCCCAGGATCACAAGGGTTTCCTTTTGTTGGTCATATGGCAGTCCTGGGACTTGGTAGTCTTCAGCAGAGATCAGAGGAAAAATAAATGCTTTTTCTGCACTTTTCTGCAGCCTGCACAGCCTTTTCCATAGTGAGTGTTATTCTGAACCAGACTGCACTTCCAAACTGGGCCAACTTGGCAAACCATGTCGAGCCCTCAAAGGCTTGGTTTTTCCAATCAGAGCCAAGTCAGCCTCGTCCATGGGGAGAGGGGAAGGACTGCACCACAGCTGGTTCACCCATCCATAATTCCAAATAATGAACAAGATATCTTATTGAAAATAAGGTTTAAGTGGGTTGCACAACTAATTCAAATTGTTAATATAGCACACATTTAAGTACCAAAAAGATGGCAATGAACATAACAGGTTTAGTTATTCAAGTAGCATATACAGTATATTAAGTTGGGATTTTGTAGGCACACCACTCAGAAAACAAAAACGTTTAGCTTAGAAATCATAAAAGAAGTTGTACAATTAAAATGAGAAATAAGGGGAAATAAATAAATATGTATACAATAAAAATGAAAACTGCAAGAGATAATAGTTTTAAGTATTGTACATAAATATGGAGAACACAGTTTATATATTTGAAATAGAACTTTGATTTATTTTTTTAGTTTCAGCAAGGTATAGAATTTATAACTGGGTGGGGGCATGGTTCTATAGCCACTCTCATTTGGCATATTGATACTGTCTTGGAATCAAGAGATAAGTGTGTTAGGCCCTAAGTTATGGATGCTAACTGAACATGGCAGACAGGGTGGTATACAGATAGGGAAAGGAGAGGAAGGATGGGATAGCTGTGTGGGAGGTGATGTTTTGGGGAATAATATAAAATGTGTGAGACAACAATTCTGAATGGAGATGAGGATCGTAATACTCTGTTATTATTGATATGGGATAATGAAATTATATACTGCTACCCATTAATTGAGGTACAGAATAATATCAAGGATGGTGGAAATTAAATGCTTAGTATTTTAACTTGGTACATATATATGGGTTGCATAATGCTACAAAGTGAAAAAAAGATACTGAAATATGCATGTACAAAAAGAATCCAATGTTTACTGTTACAAGAGACACATATTAATCATCAAGAAGCTAAAAAGAACTAATAAGATATGACTCAATGTATAATACCCAATCTAAAGGAGTCTCAATTTTAGTTGATAACAGAACTAATGCAAAACTCACAAGGATCAAGACAGATCTGGATAGTCAGTATGTTCTTATACAAATCCAGTTTTGTAATATGAATCTTACAACAGCATCACTATATGCCCCAAATATATACAACTCTGATTATTTTATGGAGTTTTTCCTTGAAATACCACAGTTTCCTCAACCATACATTATAGGGAGATTTTAATCAGATATTTGATAGTTAGACTGACACACTCCTGCAGTAACTAGAACTGAACCAAAATGGGCTGGCCCAGTGGAATGGAGGGCTGAGGGCTCAGCACCTACCTACTCACACTGGTGACCCGTTCATAAATAGATGTGGATCATTTGGGGGCTAGCCAGGGGTGGAAGAATTGATCATTTTAAGACAGCTCTTCTCCCTCAGGGAAGGGGTTGTGTGACCCCGCTGATTGCCTGCCACCTGGGAAGTCCAGGTGGTAGCACAGTCTGGGCACACTAGTAATAACCAATCACAAACATCTGAAGACATCTCCACAGAGGTAGAGCTCATCACCACGCCATTATACATGGGCAGCTTGGGAGAAAAGACACAGACAAGTCACTTTGGCTGCAGGATGACAACTGGGCCTTCGCAGACCCCACTCTGGTGGCCAGGCACCCTGCTGTAAATCCTGCAAACGAGACATCAGATGAAAAGGTATGTCTTGGGAAAGTCGGGTAATGGGGCTGGGAGTACCGGACAGAAGGCAACAGGCCAGAGGAGATAGGGGGCTTAAATACTGATGAAAAAAAAAAAGAACTGAGACAAAAGCAACAATTAGTCAAAAGAAGGATGGAAGAACTAAGGCTAATAGAAGCATTGTGATTTTTAAATTCTGGTGAAAAAGAATTCTCACTTTATTCAAATCGACACAAATCCTAATCAGGAACAGATTTTTTTACTAACCACTTATATACAATCATTTATTCAAAATATTCAGTACTACCCTATTACTTTTGTGGACCACGCTCCACTGCAGGTGAACTTGGCATTCAGGGACACCACCAAATCTCAGAAAAAAATGGAAACTTGATCCAATATTATTGAAGAAAAATTACTCACCTTAGTAATGTTGTTTCTTCTAATGGAGTCTTGCTATATTATGACAATTGCAGTATGACCAGGTTAGAACTGCTCGGAGGTGAAATAGTTAACTTTCCATGCAGGCATGGAACTTAGAACACGAGCTTGGTTGAAAACTCTGTCTGTTGTGCTTCAACGCAAACTGTCAGATCTTTCGAGCTAAAACTCACTAAGGTTCTGTGTGGAAGCTGTAAACCTACACTAGCCAACTGGCTACTAACATAAACACTCATTTTGGCCTAAAACAAAGACTCAAGTCAGGAGACCAAAAATGCAAAACACAACACAAATTCACCCAAAAGGTAGGTGAAAAACAACAAGGTGGGCATCAAAAAAGTGCCAACCCTGTACTGCCCACCACATCCCCCAAAACAGAGGTTCTGAGAGGGGCAGGCAGGAAGGAAGGTTATAATATGCAAGACTCCATTAGAAGAAACAACATTACTAAGGTGAGTAATTTTTTCTTCAAACAACATGAAGTCTTGCTATATTATGACAATTGCAGACTACACAGCAGTATCCCCATGGAGGAGGGACAGAACCTACCTAGGAAATAGGCTCTGAAGCACGGCTGTGCCAAACCGAAGCATCACTTCTAGCCTGGATGTCCAGGGAGTAATGCTTGGTAAAAGTGTGAACTGTTTTCCAGGTAGCTGCTTGACATATTTCTAGAATAGGAATGTCTCTGGCAGCAGCCAGAGAAGCAGCTGTACCTCTGGTAGAGTGAGCCCTCAGGCCTGAGGGGGAATTTTACCCAACTTCTCATAGCAGAATTGGATACAAGAGACAATCCACCTGGCAATGGATCTTTTAGTGGCTGGCTTCCTTTACCAACTTCGCCATAGGTGAGGAACAGTTGGGGAGTCAAACCTATGACCCTCGACGCTCTATGTAGTAACTAAGGGCTCTCTTCACATCTAGGCTGTGCAGCATCCTCTCCCAGAGGAGGAGTGGTCAGTGAAGTACACTGGAAGTGAAATAGATTGATTGAGGTGGAAATCTGAAACCACCTTAGGCAGGAACTTTCTGTTAGTCTGAAGGACCACCTTATCTCTGTGAAAAGAGATAAACTCCTGCTCCACTGACAACGCTTGTAATTCACTTATCGTCCTGGCAGAGGTGATGGCTACCAAAACACAATTTTCCAAGTCAAGTACTTGAGCTCAGCTGAAGACAAGGGCTCAAAGGGAGGGTTGCATAAGCTGAGCAATGCAAACATTAAAATCCCAGGCAGGGGCAGGATCCTGAATGGAGGGTTGTGTGTGAAACAACCCCTTAAAAACTTGGAAAATACAGAATGAGCTGAAAGGAAGAGGATTTACCTGCTGAAATAAAAGCAGACACAGCTGCCAAGTGCACCTTGGGGTAGCTGGTCTTAGCCCCAAAGAATTCAGGTGGACCATATAATCCAGGACTGTGGGTAGATCAGCAGAGACTGGGAAATATGCTTTCCGAGCACCATATGGAAAACCTTTTCCATTTGGAATTGTAAATAGCCCTGGTGGAAGGCTTTCTTAGGCCTTCAATATATCCATTACACCTTGGGAAAGGTGTAAATCAGCAAACTCTAACTCTTCAAGAACCAAGCCTTGAGATTGAGAGATTTGAGATTCAGGTACCAGACCCCTTCCTGGGCACAGGTTAACAGATTGCGATTCCTGGGAAGGGACAGGGAAGATGGACTGCTAAAGACAGCAGGAGTGGATACCAGGGCTGTCTGGCCCAATCGGAGCTATCAGAATGACTGCATGATTGGGATCTGATTTTGACTAGCACTTTGAACAGGAGAGGAAGGGAAGGAAGGCATAGAAACTTCCCTCCCAACTGAGGGCTAAGGCATCCAGGGGAAGAGCCTAACACTGGGGCCTGCAGCAAAAGAGGAAGTTGGTGATTGTCTGGGGCTGCAAAAGATCTATCTGCGAGTGCCCCATCTGGCAAATACTACTCCCAAGACCAGGGATCCAGTGACCATTCGTGGTGGCCCTGGAAATCCTGCTGAGCATCTGCCAGGACATTGTCCTTGCCTGGGAGGTGAACTGCCATAAGGGAGGTGTTCAGAAAGTAAGCCAGAAACCACAACTTCATCGCTCGTGCACAAGGCAGGACCGAGTGCCCCCTTGCTTGTTGATGTACCACATTGTAGTGGTGTTGTCTGTTTTGACCTGAATACTCTTGTTCTGAACAGATTTGGAAAAAGCTTGAAGTGCTAGAAAAACTGCTCTGAGCTCCAACAGGTTGATGTGGAGCAGAGATTCCTGGGAGACCACAGACCCTGGGTGGTGAGGTCGCCCATGTGAGCTCCCAGCCCAAGAGGATGCATCTGTAGTAAGGATTAGAGAATGAGACTGAGTGACAAAGGAACCCCTTGTCTCAGGTTGCTCTGATCCTGCCACCACTGTGAGGGCTTGGATCAGGGTTCGAGTTACTGGGATCAGCTTGGTAAGAGGATCCTTTCTTTGAGACAAAAAGCTCTCAAACGGAACTGGATGTCCCTCATTTGAAATCTTGCTCCTTGCACAACTGCTGTGGAAGCAGTCATGTGTCCTAGGAGCTGCAGAAAATGCCTTGCTGGCTGGGAGACCTGCAGGGTAAATGAGGAGGCCAGGAGACTGGGTCTTTGCCCTGTCCAGGGAGGAAGGCCCTGGCTTCCTGAGTGTTTAGTTCTGCGCCTATGAAGGTAAGCTGGACGGCTCTAGAACTGACTTTGAGAGATTCAGAAGGAAACCTAGAGAGGTAAGCAGTTGCTGCGTTATCTGAAGGTGTAAATTGACCTGGTCTGGGGACTGGCTTACTAAGAGCCAATCGTCCAGGTAAGGAAAGATGGCAATCTTTTGCCTTCTTAGGTAGGCAACTGCTACAGCCAGGCATTTGGTGAATACCCTTGGGGCAGAAGTGAGGCGAAGGGCATTGCTCTGAACTGGTAGTGGCCTGAGGGCAGCTCGAGACCTGAGGTACTTTCGATGGGAGCTTCTGATGGGAATATGGAAGTAGGCATCCTTGAGGTCCAGGGAAGCTAGACAGTCCCCTGGCCTTAGAGAGGTAGTATAATTCCCAGAGTCACCATTTTGAACTTTGGCTTTAAAGGTGCTTGTTTAAATATCTGAGATCCAGGATGAGCCACCATTCTCCTGTCTTTTGGGGTAAGGAAGTACCTGGAGTACAAACCTTTGCCCTGGTGTAGGGGAGGAACCCTTTCCACAGCTCTGAGAGCCAGGAGGGTAGAGACCTCTGCCTCTAGGGCGAGTGCCTCTGATGGAGTTGCAGGTGGAAAAGATCTGGTTCTCAGCTTTAGAAATTTTTTGAAGCTGAGAACCAGTTCCTGGCTTACTACTTCCAGGACCCACTTGTCTGATGTTAAAGACTTCCAGTCCTGGACAAAGTAAGCCAGCCTGCCCCTACAGGTAGAGGAGAATCGGCCCTGGCAATCCCATCAGGGTGCCTGCCTGGCAGGGGCTTTGGGCTGAGGGGTGGAAGCAGACCTGCTTGTACCCCGTCTTCCTCTCCTCTAAAGACCCCTCTGAGCATAGGTGGAGAAGGAAGCTTGGGCTTGGTAAAAAGGCCTATGAAAAGGCCTGCCCTGCCTCTAGGAAGCTGCTTTTGAGGAGTGGCCTGCCTTCCTTGGCCTGTGCACTCCTATAGGTGGTCCTATATTCATCTATTTTCTTCATGTAATTCTCTGTTTGCTCCCCAAATAGAGAATTTCCCACAACAGGAAAATCCATGGCCTTAGACTGGGTATCCTGAGACAGGGTAGTACATCTGAGCCAAGCCATCCTGCGAAGTGCCACAGATGTAGCCATGACTCTTGATGAAACATCATTAGAGTCCACTGCAGCATGAAATTGCACCTTGGATGCCTCAATACCATCCATAGCCACCTGTTCCAGCTCCCTGGCAAGCTGGTCAGGGACTTATTTCACTAGGGCCAGCACAGTATTCCATCTGGATTTCTGGTACCTAGCAGCATAAGCCATATAATTTGCTTGTCTGAGTCCCAAAGATGCTGCCATGTACTGTTTCTTTGCCATAGCATCAATCTTCCTGGAGTCCTTCTCAGGGGTGTGAAGCTAGGGAATATTAGCCTTGTCGCAGGCTGCAGCCTGCACTACCCCACATGGCTGCATTGTTGAGTGAGGAAATCAGTGTCGGAGCCTGATAAGGTATACCTCTTGTCCATCCTTTTATCCACAGGAGGTATAGTGTGAGGAGTTTTAAAACTTTTACTGTCTGTTTCCGAAGATTTATGCAAAGGAATAGACAGTCTCCTAGACTCTGGAATATCCATCATTTCTACATAGTCTGGCTCCTCTTGGTCATCAACAGCTTCCTCAACAGGGAGCTGGAGTTTCAGCAACTTTTTATAAAACATGAAATGAGAAGGGACTCCAGAAAGCCTTGAGGAGAAACCCCTAGGGGTCTATCTGGAGAGATGTCCGGATCAATGGGCACATCCAGATCTTCAAAACCATATTCACTCTCCTCATATTCCTCTTCCCCTCCCGGTTCATAAAAATCCTCAAAATCATAATCTTGAACCCGGTGGAACCGGCCGAACCGGCAACTACCTGAACGTGTCGGTTCGGTGGGACGAAGAGAGAGACTGGACAAATTGAATTGTTTTAGCTATTTCCTCAGCAATTGGGGAGAGAACTTTTGGCTCTACACTAGCTGACTTTCTAGTCCTTTTGCTGGAACCGGCTCCTCAGAACCAGCTCTTTGTTTGCCCAAGGAAGTATCGCCCTGGTCAGAGGCACTCCCTCCTATTCGGTTGGCACCGAACCGGGCTAAGCCATCTGGGTCAGCGGACTTTTTAGCCTCCCTTTCCCTGAGCCTACCAACTCTCTTATCTATGGTGGCAGCAGGAAATTGTGACAAATCTGGCAGTCTGAATTGAAGTAGTCAAACCCCAGACAATAGACACATGTGGTGTGTGGGTCAGCCTTAGCAAAGCTTCCCCACAGACACTACAGTGTTGAAACCAGTGGGTTCGGTTTTCTTTGGGTTTTCTCAGACATAATGCCAGCCTAACCAACTTGCCCGTTTATGGCAATCCACCAAGCAAGACACCCTTATCGGTTCCCAACCGTGTTACGGGCTGGAAAACGTAATGAAATCCGTTTTTTTAGAACCGATAAGAACCGGAACCACACTCTAAAAAGGACTAGTAGATTTTAAATGCAACCTGATCGGTTCAAACCGAACTGATAAAGAATTACAAGTTCCACACAGAAAAATAAATGTAAAACCTATCTATTACTTACATTACCACAGACAGAGCTTGAACCCGACTGGCTGCGGTTTAATTTTGGCTAAAACCAGAAAATAATACTTTTAAACTGACGAAATGAACCGAGCAGAAGGAGAAATCCCGAGCGACTGTTCAGTGAGGCGGAGTAAAGAATCTAACAGTTTGCATTTGAAGCACAACAGACAGAGTTTTCAACCGAGCTCACGCTCTAAGTTCCATGCCTGCATGGAAAGTTAACTATTTCACCTCGGAGCAGTTCTAACCTCGGTCATACTGCAATTGTCATAATATAGCAAGACTTCATGTTGTTTGAAAGACCCTGTATATCAAAATTTAATCAAGGCAGAAATCAAATTTTGGGGAAATAAACACAATACAAATGAATCATTTAAATATAATGGGAGGTGGTATATAAAGCAAATATAAGAGGCATTATGGACTCATACAACTTTTACAAAAAAGTGAGAGCTAGAAAAATAGAATTGGAAGCACTTATTAAAGATGTTCAGATTAACCATTCAAATACAGGACTGGAAATACATAAGAACATTTTAGATAAGCAAAACTAGAATGCAATAATATTAAAAATTAATATATACAGAGACTAACAATACCAAGTAAATCTAGATATTGTTTCTGTTTTGAGAAATTGGGCAAATTATTAGCACATCTCTTATCAAAAAGATAGAAAGACATATTCAAGAGATTGAACTAGAAATCTATTGCTGGCCAGGCCACCTTCTCATTTTGCTTCCTTAAACTTTGGGTTCCCATCCTCCCCATTCATGCTGCTTCATCCTTTCCTTCCTTAAAGCTCTCCTGTGAGTTCTCTATTAACTCCTGCAGTTGCTTCTGATTTGGGATTTTAATTCTTACCTGCAACTTACTCAGTTCTCTTCCCACATAACTTCCTTCTTCCCTGTATCAGTCATTGCCCTAGTTTTTTTATTCTGTTGAGTTGATATCTAGTTAATTGTTCTTTTGTACAGTTCTACAGTTTATTGCTTGGTGCTTTTTAGTCAATTTATTCTTAGGCATATTTGTCATATTTATTATTTTATATTTATTCCATTCTGTATATTTTGTATTCTGTATTTTTATATCTGTTATCTTTTCCCTCTTCACCTTCCCCAGGACACATCTGGAAATGAGCATTTAACAGCTCAGAATGTCCTTCCCGTAAAACCTTTTAAATAAATACATACATAAATAAGAAGATATAGGGAAAATAACATACCAAAATGAAGAAATGAATACAGCTTTTATAATTATTATTCTAAATCATATAATTCTGAATATGTAATTGGAAAATTACAGAAAGTAATGGAAGAACAAATCAATAAAAAAGAATAAACATTAAAACACAACACATTTTGAATTAAGATTTCATATTAATCAAAATCCAACAGCTAGTAAACAACTGAAAAACTGGAAACCCCAGGCCCAGATAGGTTTCACATAGATTTCTTTAATTATTGTAACATTTAAAAACCATTATTATTCCAGCTAACTCATTCAAAAACCCAATGTGTTGCCACCTTCCTTTAATAATAGTAATAGATAAATGGGTAAAGACCCAACAATGTGTTCTTCATACAGACCCATCTTTTTTTATTATGATTATAACATTTTTACAAAGATAATCGCTACCAGTCTAGAAATTAATTTACCATTGATTATAAATCAAGATCAAACAGGCTTTATTAAAGGATACAGGGACATAATATCTGAAAAGCCTGTGAGGTTATTAATAAATATAAAGAAATAAATGCAGTGGTGCTGGCCTGTCAGCGCAGCAGTTAAGCTTCCAACTACAATGCCGACATCCAGGTTCAGGAACAGACTCAGGAGTTGAATGGCCAGCAGGGGAGAAGGAATGAGCATCCTGGGGACTAAGAAGGTGGAAGGTATGAGTGTCGTGCATTGCTCATCTTTGGCAGAGGCTGTGGGATCAGCAGCAACTGGCACCTGAACTGATGGAGGCAGGACAGAGGTTGGTGTTGCTGTCATTGCACATCCTGCCTCCCCAGGGATAATCTAGCAAAAACAGTTGCCGACTCCCTCAATGATGCTCTGCCTCTCTGCCACTGAGCCAAGTTCCATGACTCTAACCAGTAACTGAGCAATGAGTTTCCACCAATGTGGCTTGGTTCCATGGCCCCATCCTGGGGGTAAGCCAGGGAGTTCTCCCAGTGGAAGAGTCCATTGAGATCCTGACTTAACATTCATTGTTACCAGCTTACTCTGGTTCAAGGTCAGTTGGCATTCATCTGTATCCCCCTCCCGGGTCGTGCCTGAAAATAGGCAGGATTTGTCTAGTTCACTTACCCAGTCAACAAAAACAAAATAAATACAAATAAATTGGGGCGGGTTATCCGAAGGCCCCACCAGTAGGGGCAAGCCTAGGACTGGATCATAGGTACAGGGCAGGTCCTGGGAGTGGTGGTGATCGGAGGTGGCAGGGACTGAGCCCGAGAGGATCAGCAGCACTAAAAGAAAATGCACTGGTGGTATCCCTGGATGTCAAGAAAACATTTGATCATGTAGCATGGCCATATTTATTTAAAGTAATGGAAGTGGTGGGTATTGAGGTAAATTTGAAAGGCTGGATGAAACAGGTATATACATTTCCTATTGCACAGATAACCACTAATGAAATAGTTTTGATACCAATAAAATTAACTAGACTGTCCTTTATCCCCTTTTATTTGCTCTCACATTAGAACCCTAGCTTAACAAAATAAGTAAATAACCAAATATAACAGGAGTCCAAATAAGACAAGAAACAATAAAATTATCTTTACATGCTGACAATATTTCAGTATATATTATAAACCCATTACAAGAAATTCCACAATTGCTAGCAATAATAACTGAATATGATAACAAATCATGTTTAAAATAAACTGGACTAAGACAGAAGCATTAACAATTAACCCAAAAGAAAGGGACAAACTAGAACAGCATTTACCTTTTCACGTTTAACGCGCATGCGCAGGAACGTTGGGAAGAAGTAACACACTTTGGAGGTGTGCCTCTCTCCTTTCAATCCAGTGCTCTGTTGAGCAGGCGTGGTGGTCCTGCACCAATGGTGCAGGAGCTCTGCTGTGGAGGTGGTCTTTGCTTCAAAGCAACCACCGCTGCCATACCGAGCACCACATCACCCGCCCGCCACGCCGGGCCCACCGCTGCATCACACCACCCCCAAAGCTTTGGTGCCACGCTGGGAGCCCACTCCAGCTGTGGCAAACATTGTTTGCCGATGGGGTGCCCAATCCCCTGTCAGCTCCACGGCCCCAAGCCATCCTGCTGCCATTCTGGGAGCCCACGCCAGCGTGACAAACATTCGCTTTTTGCCACGGGGTGCCCAATCCCCATCGGCTCCTCGGCCCCCGCGTAGTTTGCCGAGGGTGCCCAATCCCCGTCGGCTCCTCGGCCCCAGCCATCTTCTGCCATGCTGGGAGTCCACCCCAGTGTGGCAAACATCCACGTGGCCTTTTTTAAAACCTGTAAAATAAAACGGTCCCATGGCGCCTCCCAGCCTCCTCCCACAACCCGCACCCACCCACTGCGCACCCAGCCTCCCCACACCCCTCACCCCATACTTACCTCTGGACCCGGGCGCGACGATCTTGGTGGACCGGGAACACGTCTGCACTCTTCAAAGGTGACCGAACTGAGGAAATGCCGGTAAGCTGTATAATGGGCTGGATACGGGGTTTCAACTTTATTGCATATCTCAGGCATTTTTGGAATTTTGCACCAAATTTTCAACATGGGGTTTTGGGACCCTTCTCATGAATGATTGTCACTGTCATGGCATTATTCGGCCGAAGGGTGATTTCAGTCAGTCAACGCAGTCACTATGCGAAATCACCCTTTGGGCCTGAATAGCACCACGACAGTGACATCATTCATGAGAAGGGGTCTACAATATTACAAATTCTGAAAAATTCTAAAATGATCACTTTACGAAAGGCGCGGCGCAGCCCTACGCAAGACGTCAGAAGTTCGCTAATTTTCAATATTTTCACCCAGATTTTCAACATTGCTATTTTATCACACCTTCTTATGAGCAGTATAGCTGTCATTTTTCACATCTCACCCAAAACGTGTTTCTGACCATGTAGCGCACAATGGCGCAGTCGGGTGCGCAAATCAATATACGGGACACATTAAGAAAATCACAGTGACACTGTTCATGAGCAGAGGTCTTAAAATGGCTATGTTGAAAATTTGGTGAAAAATTCCTAAAATGACTTTTCTGGCGTCGTTGCGCGGAGTTCCTCACGCGCTCATACGCTTGTGAATTTTCAATATTTGCAGTCCAGATTTTCAACATTGCCATTTTACCACACCTCCTCATGAGCAGTACAGCTGTCATTTTCACATCCTGCCCAAAATGTGTTTCTGCCGTGTAGCGCCACAATGGCGCAGTCGGTGTGCGAACTCAATGTATGGGATACATTAAGAAAATCACAGTGACACTGTTCATGAGCAGAAGTCTTAAAATGGCTGTGCTGGAAATTGGTAAAAATTCTAAAATGACTGTTTTACGAGTCTGCGTTATGCAGTTCCTACGCACGCCGTAAGTTTGGCGACTTTCAATATTTTCACTCCACATTTTCAACATTGCCATTTTACCACACCTCCTTATGAGCAGTGCAGCTGTCATTTTTCACATCTTGCCCAAAACATGTTTCCGCCTATGAGCGCACAATGGCACAGTCGGTGTGCGAACTCAGTGTATGGACACATTAAGAACATCACAGTGTCACTGTTCATGAGCAGAGATCTTAAAATGGCTGTGTTGAAAATTTGGTGAAAAAATTCCTACAAATAACTTGTTTTACGTGCGTTGTGCAGTTGCTCACATGCGTGCTAAAAAGTTTCAATTTCAATATTTTCACTCCAGATTTTCAACATTGCCATTTTACCACACATCCTTATGAGCAGTAGAGCTGTCATTTTCACATCCTGCCCAAAATGTGTTTCTTCCCGTAACGCACAATGGCACAGTCGCTGTGTGAACTCAGTGTATGGGACACATTAAGAAAATCACAGTGTCACTGCTCATGAGCAGAGATCTTAAAAATGGCTATGTTGAAAATTTGATGAACAAATTCTAAAAATAACTGTTTCTGAGGCGTGCGTTGTGCAGTTCTCACTTGCCTTCGTAAGTTCGCAATTTTCAATATTTTTCTCCACATTTTCAACATTGCCATTTTACCACACCTCCTTATGAGCACTGCAGCTGTCATTTTCACATCTTGCCCAAAACGTGTTTCCACCCATGTAGCGCAAATGGCACAGTCGCTGTGTGAACTCAGTGTATGGGACATATTAAGAAAATCACAGTGTCACTGTTCATGAGCAGAGATCTTAAAATGGCTATGTTGAAAATTTGGTGAACAAATTCCTAAAAATAACTGTTTTACGAGCGTGCGTTGTGCAGTTCCTACGGCGTCATAAGTTTGCGAATTTTCAATATTTTCATTCCAGATTTTCAACATTGCCATTTTACCACACTCCTTATGAGCAGTACAGCTGTCATTTTCACATCCTGCCCAAAACGTGTTTCCGCCTATGTAGTGCAGCTAATGGAGCAGTCGGTGTGCAAAATCAATGTAGCGGTACACAGTAAGACAATCACAGTGACACTGTTCATTAGCAGAGTTTTAAAATGCCAATGTTGACAATTTGGTGAAAAATTCCTAACAATGACTGTTTTACTGAGCGCTCATTGCACAGTTCCACGCATGCTCCTAGGTTTGCGAATTTTCAATATTTTCACTCCAGATTTTCAACATTGCCATTTTACCACACTTACTTATGAGCAGTACAGCTGTCATTTTTCATCCTGCCCAAAAGTGTTTCCATTACATGTAGCGCACAATGGGGGTAACAAAAGGTCATGCTGACAATTTATTGTGCAAATACCAGCAATCGCACGGGGCATTAGGGTAAAGCACCATACATGCAAAACACCACTGCAAATACCTGCAAGCGAACGCTCGGCATTGACAAATGCTTGTTCAATCTCAGACACAGAAATTAAATATTTGGGCATCCACCTTACCAATAACTTACAAATCATACTCCAAACAAATCTTTACCCATTAATAAAAATATGAAGAATGATTTGACAATTTATCCCTTAATCCATTAGGAAGGGTTCAAGAAATAAAACGAATGTATTACCATAATATGTTCCAAGACCTACCTTTCAATATAGAAGATACAATTTTTAGAGAAATTGATGGCACAATATCCAAATTTCTATGGAAAACAAACAAGCATGTTTGAATGTTAAAAATGTAATACTTCACATATAAAAGTGGGATTAGAGTTACCCCATTCGAATGTTACAATTTGTCTTCCATGATTGATATACTGTATGAATGCTTCTCAAACAATCCACCATTTGGGTGAAATTGGAGACTGAGGTAAGATACATAAAGGAAATCAGGTGTTATCTCTGAATTACTGAACTGCTCAGAAATTATGTTGAAATAGTATATGCTCAGAATGGGCTCTATTCACAAAGCAGGAATCGGGCTGTGCAGGCCATGCAGATGCAAAGCATGGAGCACTACATAGGTACTGGCATGCAGTGGACATCCAGATGGCATGCACGAAATGTGCATAGTGCAGTGTACCAGTATCTAGCATGTACCCTCGAGGACACATGGTATGGTCCATGCCGAGGGCTGGTGCCACATAGTCTGCAATGCAATCCTCCTGGTACTACGCATGCATGACTGCACCTATGATGGAATGGCATATGGAGCCACACCTGCGCGAAGACTAAGCCAGGGCTAAAGGCTGTATGACAACCCCGTGTGCAGTGCCAGTTTGAGGTGGGGGCTGGATGGGGTGAGCACAGACACAGCCTGTGCTGCAGTTCCCCAGCTGCAAACCAAGACAACGGTATGCCCATGCCAGAAACCATGGCCAACAGCCACACCCAAACAGGGCACTGCATGCAGCCACATCTAGGTATGGTCCTGCACACGGGGCCCTCAGGCCTGATTGAGCAAGTCAGGCCCTGCCAGACACACCCCAGTGCATAACATACCCCAATATCTGTGCTGCCCAACAACTGTATAAGGGCACTCCCTTGACCATGTGCACCAGAAACTGTAATCAGACACTGGACACGCTGGTGCCTGCATGCCACCCCCAGCTGCACACCCTGCAGAGCCAGCCAGAGTAACAGCATGGACACAGGGTATACAAACTACATACCTTTACTAAACATAAAACAGTGCACAATAAAAGAGACTAGGCATCCCCTCAGATGAGTCCCCAAAGGATGGTGGTGGCATGCTCCTGGTTGGAGGGTGGAGGTCAGGACCATCTGTCAAATGTGGCCGGTATAACCCTGCAGTGACACACAAGACAGGGGAGGTGTGTGTGTGTGTGAGCAACTGACAAGTGCAGTGACACATTCACTCATATGACACATGCACGCCATGGTACACTCAGCTTGGAGGGCTCCTCCACTGCCCACATCTCCCAGACATCCTGATAGAACACATCCTGGTGCTGACCCTGAGGAACAGTAGGTCCAGTAGGGTGTGGGGCCACATCCTCCTCCTCACCACCATGGTCCTGACCACCCAGGTTCCAACTCCCTCCACTCCAGCATCATCATTAGCAGATTCCGCTGAACTCCTGCGGAGACATAAGTAGAGACAGGCCATAAGCCAAATGCACAGTGAAGAACCACACCGCCTCACCACTCCCATGTGACCATGTACTCACCCCCACAGGATCTCTCCACTTTGCAAATATTACCTTCCTCCTTGTGGTCCTGGTAGGTGAGAGCAATCCACCTCCACAAGTTGTGAGAGTAGTCCCCATGCACCTACCCTGGCTGTGGTCCTTGATGGTGCCTCCACCATGTTGGACTCCAGAATGGACATCGCCACATGGACACCATCCTAGCACACCATGTCATACACCGCATGCACCAGAAGGGCATAATAAAGGGCCAGTGAACACTGTAGCATGCACAGTCTGTATGGGTGGTAACACAGCCACACTTTACAGCACACTATCACAGCTCAGCACGACACGCAGTGCAGCACCCACTGGTGCACCATGTGTCCAGGGCTCTACTGAATGCCCTCCTGCTGGATGAGGAAATCGCATGCCTATGGCAGCATCATACATGACAGTGGCAGAGACTGTTTAGGGCAGGCTACTGCTGCACACGCTCAGGGACACACTGTATGCAGTGGTTCAAGATGGATCATGCTGCCATTGCACAGCTGTATGACATGGTACTGCTATATGTCGCACCACACACGGCTGGTCCAGGGTGATTTCTGTGGAGACAAAGGTGCTGTGTGCACTGGCCTACTATGCCTTTAATGCCTTCCAAGGAGGTGAAGGATGTCACCTGCATGAGCCAGTCCTCAGTGTCCTATGCCCTTCACCAGGTCACGGATCGACATGTTCATGAATACATCACCTTTCCAACCACTCCTACAGGGTAGCTGTCAACGGCACTGGGATTCTTTGACATGCAGGGCATGCTGAACGTGATTGGGGCTATAGATTGCACATGTCACCATTTTGGCCCCTACAGTAGAGGAGGCATACTCTAACCAAAAGGGGTACCACAGCATTAACTGCCAGGTCATCTAAAATGTGGCCAGCATCATTACAAATATGTATGAAAAATACCCAGGCTCATGTCACGACTTCTATATCTTTGAGCAGTCACTCCTGAGTGCATTCCTCGATGGAAGTGGTAGTGGGGACAACTGGCTGCTTGATGGGTACCACAGGTGGGTCTCAGGTGTGTCCAAACAACCAAAGTGTTCTAGCGCTCTCCAGTACAGGACTGGATATAAATGAAGGGCCATGCTGGACCCTAATCTTCAAACAGACAACCAAATGATCAAATGCACTCCAGGAACTTACGTTTGCACTCTTGGAAAAAGAACTTCAAGAAACTTAAGATGCAGTTCCAAATTGTAGTTTATTCAGGCAAGGCATGCATAGTGGTCATGGCCTGTGTCATGCTACACAACATCTATGGATGGCACTGCCTGTCCATGCCAAGTGGACATGCAACCTGAGGATGGCGATGACAATGATGATGACCCTGCATGCGGTGGGTGGATGGTACCTTCTCAGGACATGCCCTGCATCAATGAATGGGCACATGGTACCCTTTGGTTGGTAGAACGGAGGCAAGAGTGCACAGGGATGATATACTCCTGAGTGCACCAATGCCAACATTGCCACACATGTGGGTGTGTTGTGAATGGTGGCCACCTGTGCTGCTATTGGTGCCATGCCCCTGTGTGCCACCATGCATGTGCAATGCCTATAGCAGGAACATCATATTCATGCCCATTTGTATCTATGGGTGTTGCCCATGGGGGACCTGTGGGCCCATGAGTTGGGGGTTGTGGTCTGTGGTGCATTCACAGTGATGATCAGTCCAAAGTGTGGCCCTGTGTGTGTCAGTGGTGCATGTGCCTTAAGGGACATGTAGTCCTGTGTAGTGCATAGTGGTTCATATGGGGCTTTGCAGGGACATGTGTGGTGCTTGTATGCAATGTTTGCCACCATCTACTACAGGGTAGGGCACAGTGTGGCATGGTGTACAGTCCCCAGTGTTGTGCTCATTAGCAACTTGCACAGCACCCCATGCATGGGCGGACACCATCATGGTGTGGTACTCATGTCCGCTGTCACCCCCATCCCACCTGTCCCCACAGTGTGCCTCTCAATGGCACATCCCTGTAGCTCTGGTGGCCCACAGTGGTCTGTCACACATCAGGGCAGCCTCCCATTGATGATTCTTCTGGCCACCATGTGTGCCTGCTGTTTCCTGACTAGGGGTGTCCAACAGCTCCCCATTTGACTGGCCTGTTTAGTGAAGGGGTCAACACACGGTGTCAGCATGTGCTCCACTAGCATCCCCAGGATGTTGCCAATCTGGTTGATCCCCAACATGCCCCACATCTCCTCAGTTAGGTTCACGGTGCCCTGGTGTCCTGCTGTGCTGCCAGATGGTGTGGCAGCCTGTGAGCCCAGAGCGTGCCATTAGTTGATGGTGTGACACATGTGTGCGGGGGTTTGTGGTGTGGGTTGGCTGTTGTGAGGTGTCCGCCACACCTCTTGTGGCCTCCTCTGTCCTCAACATGGCATTCTGGGGTGGCACGCTGTCTCCTTCTTCATCCTGGCCTGGTCCTGCTGGTGACCTGTGGGTGACATGATGTGTGGTTAGTATAGACTGTAGTACTGGTATGGGTACTGTTACTGGAGTGGTGTCCCATCTCTGCCACGCACCATCCGTGGGTGCATACCCCATGAGGTGTGGCTCCATCAGTACACTGTTCCCTGCAGCTCCTGATGTCTACTGTGCTGGAACTGTGGGATGAAGCACAGTGTGATTAGCATTGGTGCAATGGTCACACAGGCATCATCTGCTGTCCTGGATGTCCCATTTACTTGTCAGGGTATTGATGCTCATATCCTCACCATGGCAGACCATGTCTGGGATGATCTCTGCCACTACCTTCTCAATGGGGCTCAGGATGGGGTCATGGTGGGGGCCACCACTGGTGACCAACTGGGAGTGACTGATGGTGGCCAGCTTTACGCTACAGACCAAAGGTTGCAACACTTGTGCTTTATGGCACTCAGTGTGCCTGCCTCTGGCCCTATTGCATTTACCTCTGCCTGTATGTCAAGCCACAGGCAGGCCTTCCTTTCAGTGGGGAATGTCAACGCATCTGCTGCATACAGTTCAACATAGTGGGCATGTATATCAGTGACCAGGGCGGCCACCTGAGGCACGGTAGTTGGTCGACCTGGGTCATGAAATGGAAGTGGACTGCCTGGGTACACCTGTGTTCCTACCACCATGGCCCTCCACATAGGGATCCGGTCAGGGTGGCTGCCTTGCTGCAGCAGGCATGCTTGCAGAAGCTGTGCTGAAGCCATCACTGTCCATTTCGGCATTCACTTCCACATGTGTGCATGGTGGTGCAGTTGCCCATATATGATGGGGTCACGGTGGCCGCATTCATGGATCACATCTGGTCCTACTCTATGTGCCTCTGCATGCATTGCCAGATGCCACCCATGGCCTTGCAAGTGTATCCAGCTGTGGCTGTGCATGCAGGGCTATGGTGGTGTCCTGCACAGTGCGCACAGATGCACGGCCATTATGTCCCCTTTGCGCTATTCACGCACATTCATGAATAGAGCCCAACATACATATAACATATGGATTAAGGTTTAGCAGATATTAAAATATATTAATCAAATTTCAGCCCAAATGCCTTTAAGAAATAACAGGTTTAGCAACTATATTTCAAGAAAATGTCCTGAAAGCATGGGACCCAAAGGAAATTACAACCACTGGACATCGTTTTTCAAGGGAGATGATGTCTTTCACTCAACTAAAAGATATGACATAGATGACTCTTACTCTTTCAGTTACTTGCAAATCAGATCTGTGTTAATTAAATTATTATGTAATGAATTAGTATTACCAACACCATGATAGATAGATAGATAGATAGATAGATAGATAGATAGATAGATAGATAGATATTATAGGGTTGTGTAGCACCACTATATTTAGAGTTGAGCAACGGGGTTCTATATTAAACCTCAAATTTTGAACTTTAGTATCTTCACAACCATTTAACGGATTTGTAATCAAATGCGCAGTCTTATGGGGTACATCTTTGACATGCCAAGTTTCATTGTGGTTGAATGTGCAGATTTCAAGATGCCGATAGTGTAAAAATGTAAACATTTGGGTTTTTGCTGTTTTTTGTCATTGCTTTCGCCCAGACAGTTTAAAATTTTGGTCTGAAATTTTCAGGGGAAAGGGCTGGCCCACAGATGTTCTTTGCATGTGCTTGGTGAAAAAATATGAATCTGTTCCAAAGTTATTACATTTTAAATTCTGGTTTCTGAGCATGCTCAGTACAGTCTTCTGGATAGATGTTTGAACGAAACAGAATTTGGTCCATTAGAAAAGGATCCTTTATCGTTAGCAGCCAATCCTTTTCTTTTTGAAAACTCCTTTTTATTTGCCGCCATCTTGTTTTCCATGTTATGTGAAAATACATTTCAAAACCTACAAAAATTACATCCTGTAGAGAGACCAAGACAGGTATGTTGCTTATCAGGACTCCATTAGGTGGATTCTGCAGTTAACTCTTGGAAAGTGACACGAAATGTGTGTGTTTTCTTTTAAAATCCTGTTTCGTGACTCGCTTCTCCTTTTTCCATATGGGCTTTTCATTCAAATGAAAAGGATCCCTTCATAAGGAATAAGATTTTGAACTTCGTTTTTTTTTTTTTTAGCTTTTCTGCATCATCTTTTGTTCAAACATAAAAGGATCCTTTGATATAGAAAAGATTTTGGACTAGTTTTTTTTCTTTTTCCATTTGTCAATTTTTGTTTGAATGAAAAGGATCCTTCATATGGACAAAAGATTTTGGACTTAGTGTTTTTTCCTCTTTTCCATAAGTCCTTTTTGTTCAAATGAAAAGGATCCATTCAAATGGAAAAATATTTTGAACTTAGTTTTTTGCTGAGTTTTTTCATTTGAAGTAATTATTTTTCATTTCCTTTTTTTTGTTTGATATGGAAAAGAATTCCTGCAAACAAAGAAAAGGATTTTGCAAGCTGTCCTGTGGTTAGGGCCTAAAATTAAATTTTCAGTGGTGTCTACTAACACCTCCTCACCCTCTGACTGCCATCCCCATAATTATTTAATTTATCCCTGTTGTCTAGTGGTGCCCTCCACCCTCTGATCACTGTCCGGGTAATTAATAAATTTATCCCTGGTGTCTAGTGGCACTCCCCTACCTTCTGATCACCATCATCATAATTATTTAACTTACCCCTAATGTCTAGTGGTGCTCCCACCATCCAATTGCTGTCTACATAATTGTTGGTTATCCCTGCTGTCCAGTGGCACCCCTACCCTCTGATCACCATCCCCATAACTGTTTAACTTATCACTAGTGTCTTGTGGCACCCCAGCCTCCAACTGCCATCCCCATAATTATTTAACTCATCCCTGGTGTCTAGTTGCACCCCCACCTTCTGATCACTGTCCCCCATAATTAACTTATCCCTGGTGTCTAGTGGCACCCCACCTCTGATCACCAACCCCATAGTTGTTTAACTTATCCTGGTGTCTAGTGGCACCCCCACTCTCTGATTACTGTTCCCCATAATTGTTTGACTTATCCATGGTGTCTAGTGGTGCCCCCACCCTCTGATGCCATCCCAGTAATTATTCAATTTATCCCTGGTGTCTAGTGGGCTCCCCACCCTCCAATTGCCATCCCTGTACTGATTAAATATTTCTCTGGTGCCCAGTAGCACCCCCACCCTCAATCACTGTCCCCATAACTACTGTATTTTTTCCCTTGTGTCTAGTGGCAGCCCCCATCCTCCAATCACCGTTTGATGCTGAAATGAAGAAAACAGTCCCTCTATGTCTTTTTTTATCCTGTAAAAGAAAATGGTCCATCACCAATCTGACCTTCCACCACACCCCACTGGACACCCATCACCCTACACCCCCACACACACCCACACACCCTCACTCATCATAGCAGGTCCCAGGTGAAGATCCACTCTCTGATTGAAAACATATCTTGCTGCTGGAAGCGGCGAATGTTATATGAGAAAGCAAGGTAAGTGCTGCTCAATGTACTGTATTTCAATGGGGTTTTCAACTTTGGTGCATAACTTTGCCATTGTTGCATATTTTGACACCACATTTTTAACATGCTTTTAAGACTCCACCACATGTACCATGGCAGTGGAATTGCACAAATCTGGTCTGACAGACAATTTTACAGTTGCTTGGTGAAATCATCTTTCAGGCAGAATCTGAAAATGTTCACCACAGTTGTTCAAGAGGTGGAGTCATGTGAAGGGTATGTTAAAAGTTTGAGGTCAAGTATGTAAATAATGATTATACATCCCTTGAAATTTAGCTGTGCTTGCTCATAACTTTCGTAATTTTAAATATTTTCACCCCAAATTTTAAACAGATATTTCTTTACACACCTCCTAAATGTGACAGCTGTCATTTTTCAAATCTTGACAAAATGTATTTTTACGTCTGGCAGGCGAGAATGATTTTGCAGTAGTGTGGAATGACGTTTTGGTGGGGATTTTAAAATTTTCAGTACCGGGTTCATGAGGTTGGGTAATAAGAAGGCTATGCTGACAAACTGGTTGGTGCTGTCCTACAAATGGGCTTGTACAAGCATGTGCTCATTCATTGATAGCTCAGTGGGTGGCTGGCCGTGGTTGAGAGAGGAGGGCTGTGCTGGTCAACAGCTGGGATTCGAGATAAGGGAGCAAGGTGGTGGGACACTACCCACAGGGGTGAGTGTCAGGGATCATTAGAACACCTAGGATTCAGAGTATCAATTCAATTCACAGACTGGGAATCAGGGATTGTGAGGGTGTTCATTAGGCTACCAGGGAGGAGAAATATTTATTTTGACTTATGGGGGTGGGGTTACATTGGACACCAGGTGGCAGAATGTCCAGGTGGAGTGGGTGATCATGTGGGAGGAGGGATCATTGGCCACCAGGGTATTATTTTTGCTACATGAGGGAGGGTGAACAGGTTTGGGGAGGGACCACTAGCCACCAGGAAATTACTTGTTATATATGGGGTGGGTAATCGGTGAGGAGAGGACCGTTAGCCACCAGGAAATTATTTGTTTTACATTGGGCAGTGATCTGCAACCAGTGGGGTGGGAGTGCCACTAGACACCAGGGAAGTAATTTATATTCCAAGCAGGGCTTCCAGTGTGTGTGGGGGGACACTGGACACCAGGTAAACCTTTTTTTAATGTATGGAGCAGAGAGGTGAAGATTTGCCCATCCCCATTTGAAAGATTTTCAATCCATACAGGTGAAAGTTCATAAACTTCCACCAAAGTTGTGATATTTCATGGAAGTTCCACTAAGACAGAAATTACAACTTTCATCCACCTCTAGTAGGCAAATGACTTGTCTGGCTTGTCTGAGAAGGAATACCATTGAAACCTTGCTCTAAGCATAGCTCTTTCTGCATTTGGTTGTGTTGTGATTATATTCATCCCTTTCTCAAGGCAGGATTAGGTCTTATTCCTATATTGTAGCCAACTGTTTGGCATCAGCAATATGGAGACACCTTTCCAGTTCTCACTGTGTAATGTTCCTGCTTTTTTCCTAAATGAGGTTTAATGTATGTTTCAACCTCTTAGATAGGCTTTCAATAATTCCTAGATTGTAGCCATGGCTGCACCTTCCTTTGATTAATAATCTGAAATTGTGTGACCTCCTTTTAATTGCTTCAGTAAAGATATATCATTTAGTAAATTTGTATCAAACCCCAGATACTTGCCCTAGTAGGGCAGTAACTCAACACATGAATGCTATATGGGCATGGTCAGAGATCTTAAAAGCATTGTAGAACATATTTAATACTCTAAAGATAATATCTTTTAAAATTAAGACACAATCAATTCCACAATAAGATTTATGAACTGCAGAACAATAAGAAAATGTTATTACACCAGGGTGTCTTTCTCTGGATGGATTGATTGACTCTCTTAATGTATTGTACAAACCCTTCTATTAGCCTAACAACCCTCACTTTGGACTCTTTAGACCTCACCGATCTGTCTAGCAGACCCAGAGTTATGTCAACCCTTCTATTAGCCTAACAGCCATCACTTTGCACTCTTTAGACCTTTACATATCTGTATAGCAGACCCAGAGTTATGTCAAAGTCTCCCACAACATCATAGGATGTTGGGAATTGAACTAGCTTTAGAGAAAGTCCTCATGGAGTTTTCTTTATTATTATGGCTAACCCTCTTGAGTTCATTGACTAGGTGGCATGTACCCCTTCCCCATGAAAAATTACAGAAATAGTTGAAGTCATTATCTGTGAAATATGCTTCTTGTAGTATGATACAATTTGTCTTATTGTTTGATTGATTGGATAAACTATGATATCCCAGAACTTTCGGTATGCTGACGCTTTCGGCTTCTACGAGTAAAATAACGCCTGAAATGCCAAAGCCTAAATGACTGACATGCCCGATATACAAATTGGGGCATGTCACAAAACTGTTTCATGCAGTGGGCTTCCCCCCCCACACCAATAACTAAATTATCCAACTCGAAGGAGGAGCAGACCCCAGAGTAAAAGGATAAGTGTTGCGAAGTGCATTGTGTAAAATGCCATGACCAGACTAGAACCCAGGTCACGGTGCAGTATTCTGGCCGAGCTACGGTGGTATTCCCCTCCACACCACTGGGGCAGCTCAGCCAGCAAGCCCATCCAGGCGTCCCTTTCACCAGTCACATGGGGTAGGTAGCATTCCGTCACATCTGCTACCTTACCCCGTCGGCTAATGGCGTCGGGTATGCAAGGTCGGGTTACTGGATCACTCACGCAATCCTGACAGGGACAGTGGATGTCGGGCAAATGAGTTTCGACTAATGCAAGTATACCAATTAATTGATGATGTTCCTAAATTTCTTTCTTTCTTATGCTCCTTAACATTCCAAAACAAACAATTTAGCTATGAATTGGTCATCTTTAAGTAGTACCTACCTAACTGTAGTCCTTCTTTATTCCTAGTCAGAAGCATGACTAAGAGGCTGCCATCAGCTTCTTTGTGGTGAGGTATTCGTACCAGATCTGCACAGTCACCAGAAATGAAAGTTATGTACTTACCATAATTCTTGACCTTCCTGAATACCTTCACCATAGATAACCACTAATGGGTCTGAGCTGGAGATGATAGAACATAATGGGAGCCAGAGCATTGCTGGTGGGGCTGCTGGTTTGCACACTTGCACTAGCACATGCCCTCTGGTATATAGCAGGGCCAGCCCCAACCTCTTCAGTATCTTTTTTACTGAGGAAGTAGCAACATGAACCTACTGAGTACCATGTGCACTAGTTAAGGACATAAGATAGCTCTGATGGGTCAGGTAAGAAGAGACACCAATTCCAGTAAGAAAGTGTCTTCACAGCTCGACCAACAGGAAAGGTTGGAAAACAATAATACAACACAACTAGAGTGAGTCCTTGAGATGGCATATGGGTGCAGTAATCTAGGGAGAAGATATTCAGGAAGATCAATAGTTATAGTAGGCACTTAACTTTCCTATTGCCTAATAATCAATCTTTGTCATAGATTCTCTCTAATGGGTCAGAGTACCAAGCTCAGAGAAAGTCCTTCAGGCTAGGGAAGCTGGAGCTCAGGCCTTTTGGAGGATAATAATCAATTAAGAATAGTCTTGCCAAAGGACAGGTGGCATGTGATCTGGCATGGACATCCAGTGCATAGTGTTTAGTAAAGGTGTGCACTGTGCTCCATGGTGCAACCCTGTATATTTCTGCAGTCAGCATGGAGCGTATCTCTGCCATGGAGTGGCTACTGCTCTGGTGCAGTGGGCATGCACTGCCCTCTAACTTTTCCCCTGCCTTGGTGTAGCAGTGGCAAATGCAATTCACACTCCATTAGGAAATGCATTTGATTGTGACAGGTAGTCCCTTTAGATTAGGTTGAAAGAGGTAAATAACTTCTTTGCCTTTCTGTAATCCTTAGTTCTGTCCAGGTAAAACCTAACGGCCCTTTTCACATCAAGGAGTGCAGAGTCCTCTCTAACTCATTCTAAAATTGGCAAAGTAGGTAGTCAGATTCAGGGACTGATTCAATTGAAACTCCAGTACCACCTTAGGAAAGACCTTGGGGTGTGTATAGAAGATTACTGGTAACCATGACTCAAATTGAGCTACTCAATATGAGCGACTCAGTTGAGCCTCATGAGAATAGCAACTGATACAGAATAGTGAGAGGAGGAAATCGCGAGTATATGGGGATCAAACAATGAGTCCTAGTTAACTAGGAAAGCTAATATGGATATGTTGGAGGAGCCAGCTCAAACTGCTCATCTGGTGTAGTAGCTACGATCACTGTCCATGATACAGGTAGACCTGGGTTCAGGACTGAGTATGCGTGTTTTTTTGTTTTTTTATTTATCTTTTAATTACTTATTATTAAACAGTACATTAAAAGAAAACATTCAGAACAATTTGAAAAATAATAATCAAACAACATAAGAAGCTTAGTGTGGTACACAGTGCATTCACCTGTACATATGCATTCACATGTCCTCCCCAAACAAGTGCTCCAATCCCAGATAAACAGTACAAATTAACCAGTATTTGTGAAATATAAAAGCTTGAAACAGAAAGGTGATGCGGCATTCTCCTAGAATAGAACTACCTTTAATGTTTCAGAGTCAAAAGTTTAGAAAAGTGGCTAAGCTAATATAAGGAATTATTTTATAACAAAAGTTTACAGATTCTTCCCCATTGGCTATAAATTGTTTCCAAAATATTGCAAAATAGATAAATTAATCTAGTAATTTGTAAATTGAGCAGAATATTCAAGGTCCATTCATTTATACTAAAGGGTTGTTTGTCAAGCCAATGGTGTATTATAAGGTGCTTTGTGGAAATAGCGATTATAGATATTAAAGCCTTATCATTTGCCCTTTAATCAGATCTAAATACCCGAAATACAAGTCCTAAAATTAAAGGAATTTTGTAGAGGCAATTTACTGCCGAGGTCCTGTAATTGTATTCAAGTTATGCATGTTTTTAATTTTGTGTTTTGTGTTGTTTAATATTTTATTTTTCAATGTGTGTCTCATTCCCTAACATTGTCCCTCCCTCCCAGGTTGCCCCCAACGTTCTCCCCTCCCGCTTCATCTCCCTTCCGAAATGCACCTCCTGGAGTTGGTTATATAAAATAGGGGGTGCAGGAGGCATAGACCCCCACAGCTAAAGTTAGTAAATATTGTTTGCCTCATAGAATGTTGCAATTGGTAGCTGTATTTGTTGTTGCTGGAGTGTAGATTGCCATTTTGGTTTTCGATGATTTACACTCACTGTTTTGGTAGTAGTGATTTTGCAGTAGCACCTGATCAGCTGGTTTTACTATTGCCGCCCATGAGCAGAGCACTTCATTCATGAGAAGTCGACCGCCAAGGTGGAGGGAGGGCTGAGTCAGTCACCTTCTGCATTTATATTGAAGAACTGGGTGCTGCTGGACTGGAGGGTGGAGAAAGTCTAGGGTCAGGTCCTGTCTGGAGGGGACTTAAATTATATTTTCTGTAAGTGCAAAAGTGCTTTACATTGAGGTGGCTGGCCGTGGAGGTATGAGGGTTGAGGCGGTCATGGTCGCCCATGGAGTAGGGATCTAAAAAATACTTGAAAAGAAAAAACTTGTGGGTGCTAGGAGGGTGGCATTATACTTTTAATAGAGGGTGGAGGATGGAGATTACACAATTTGGGCTGGGAGCAGAGGGAGGGTGTGGTTTATTTTTTATTTTCTTTTATTTTAAACAGCCAATGCAAATACCGATACCCGAATATCTGGCTGCCAAATAATGAATATTCGTGAAAAGATATTCAGCACAACCCTACCCTCCATACAAAGCTGCAGGTACATGTGGTTGCTGAGATGCATCCATATCTGCTGGCATGCAGCCTGCATATTCAGAGGCTAGCCAATCCTGTGGTTTCAGGTATGATGGCAAGAAACCCAGAGAAACCATCCTGACTTTTTTAAATCCATGAATTTCTTCAGCATTCTGAGACCAAGAATGGAGTGCATGCCCTATTTCTTGGGCACCAGGAAATAGTGGGAATAGAACCTTTTGTTCTATTCTGACTCTGCACTATTTCCACTACCCTGTTTCTCAGTAGGCCTGCAATCCCCTGTGTTAACAGCTCAGACATATCAGTTGACAAGGGAATTGTCTCATGAGTGGATTGTCCAGTGGGGTTTCCAACAATTCCATGTAATATCCTCTCAGATGATCCCTAAACCCAGTTATCCACTATACTGGATTCCCACTGATGATAGAACTGGGTGATGTGCCCCAACTGGGGAGGAGACCTGGGCTGATCTTCAGATGGTGGCACTGAGTGCTTTCAGTGCCTCTGCCTTCAGTTTCACTTTCTCTTGCTGGGATCTCTTTTGAGAGCCTCCTCTGCCCTGGAATGAAAGGCCTGCTTATGGATTACTTATTACTATACGAGCAGCATCCTCTGCCCATCTATGGGGTATACAGACTCAGTCTGGAAGTTTTAGGAGTCATTCTAGTCTGAGTAGAATACTTACGAGGCTGTTCTACCTGCTGTCCAAATAGATTGGTGCCATTCAGGGCGCATTCATAATCTGTTGTTGGTCATCTAGGATGAAGCCAGGAGTTTACAAACAGGAATGCCTTCTGATGCAGATACCTGCATTTGCAGAGCAGTCTGCTACATCAAAGGAATCCATAGAGGGCCTGGTGGCAAAGAGGGCTGAGATGCCTTGAGTGCCTTATTTTTCCCATGTCGGCAAGTCGGGTTCAGGAACGGACTCGTGTCATGGGAGGTCAGCTGTGCAGAGGATGATTGAGCATGCAGAGGACTGTGCTCCTCCTCTGTGGAGGGAGGGATGCTGGACCCAGTGCTTGTCTGCCCTCTTGCAGATACTTGGGTGCTGACTGCTTGGGACACCACTTTGGGTTGGAGGGGCAGCAGCCAGTTAGTTTCTCATGCATGGCAGCATATGTGGGCATGTGAGAATGGCATTGCACATCTCTTTCCTCCTGGGAGAAAATGGCGGGTGCAGTGCCTGGTGACACCGACCCCTCACGGGCTCTGTACTGGCTACAGGGCCTCTCCCAACACTGGATCCATTTCTGTCAGCAGTACAGTACCTACCATCAACCCCAACATAGGGGATAAGTCATGGGGAAGCACCAGGATGGAGGTAAGTCCTGGGATGCTGGGTGGCCAGGGCTGGGGGAGTTCGGTGGATGGAGGTGCCGGCATCACAGGCGGGGTGGACAAACCGATTAATGGCAAAAAAAGACTCCATAGAGGCTTTTGGATGATCACTTTAAGATTCTGCTGCCTTTTTATATTGCACAGACTGCTTAAGGTTTCTGGTTACAGCTATCCCCAGATCCCCTCAAATATTGTAAACCCCCTCTGCATTTTGGCTCTCAGGTTCTTGCAGACAACGTACATGGCTTTACACTTTTCTGCATTGAACCCCAATTGCTAGATACCAGACCAAGTTTCTAGCTTTGCAAGGTTCTCTCTAAGGCCTCTGAACCCCTCTTAAGTGTCCACCCTCTGACAGAGTTTGGTGTCATCCACAAAAGGCAAATCTTGCCTCTAATGCCATCCCTATGTAGTTTATGGACACATTAAACAGCAGAGGTCCAAGCACCAACCCTTGTGGGACCCCACTGGTAACTTCCTCAATCCTGATAGTTCCCCACCACCACCACCACCAACACTACCCATTGGGCCATCCCTTAGCCAATTTACCACCCACCTGGTCAATTTGCTGCCTGCCCTAAGTCCTCCACCTTATTCATCAACCTCTTTTGTGGGCGGGCTGGTCCGGTGGCACTGAGGGTTGAGGAATGGATGCCACACCTCGTGCCATGCTGGCGACCTGGGTTCAGGAATGAGCCCGAGCAGTCAGGGGTCAGCAGGGGAGAGAGGATCGAGCATGCGATGGATGGCTCTCCTCTCTCAGGGGTGGGGTCAGGGTAGCCCAGTGCAACAGTGGCCCCGGTGAGAAACGGTGGCACTGCTATGTGCTCAGGCGCATACAGTTGGGGAGACGACGTCGGGCAGCCGTCTCCGGATATGGGTGAGAGCACCCTCGTCATGGGCTGATGACATTGCATACCTTACATCGGGGTACCAGAATAAGGAAAAACCCGGCACTGAGGATCAGGCAATGGCACCAGTCCCCATGTCCAATGTCGGGCTCTCTCGACTGGCCTTGATTTCCTGGCCGTTCCCCGTCCAATGCTGGAGACTGACATGATGAGGGCACCCAGGTAGGAGGAGGCGACCCACCCTGGATAGGGTTAGCTGGGGTGCTGCTAGGAGGGGAGGGGAGAGGTGCACAGCTCGAGGGACCTCAGGCGGGCAGGAAAAAGGATTGGATGCCTGAGAGAAGGACCTCAGGGCTATGACTATGGGGAAAAGAGTTGACAAAAAAAAAACTCTTTTGTGGAACTGAGTTGAAGGCCTTACTGAGCTCTAAGTACAGTATGTCTACTGCCTATCCTGTCAGCAGCCTTTATCACCTATTACATGAAGTTGATAAAGTTCATCTGGCTTCAGCTTACAGCCATGAATTCATGCTGTCTCTCATCCTGGAGTCTGTTACCTCCAGAAATTCAACCAACTATTCATTTAGGATTGTCTCCATCAGATTGCCCCAAAACTGACAGATCTGTAGTTCCCAAGGCTGTCCCTAGGCCTGTCCTTATGCAGTGGTACTACATGTGCTGTTCTCCACTCCAGCACCATCCTGTATCTAACAAATTGTTAAATCATTCCGCTAGCTGACCTGCCAGTTCTGCCAGTTTACTTAATACTCTGGGGTGCATGGTATCCATTCCTGGGAACTTGTCCACCTTAAGGGTCCTGAGTCCTTCATGACATGGTCTATCATGATCTTTTCTTCTTCCATTATCTATTACCCGACTCTCTCCTTGCCCATGTTCCTTGTGCTTTGGTCCGCTTTTTCTTTAGTAAAGACAGAGCAAAAGTATTTGCTCACCACCTCTGCCTTATCCTTATTGCCTTCCACCCACCCCTTTACTTCTTTAACTATGCCCTCCTTCATATCCCTTTTTCCTAATGTATCTCAAGAAGGTCTTGTCCCTTTCCTTGACCTCCTCCATAGTTCGCAGTTCCTTCCCTGCCTTTGCCTGCCTGATCACCTTTTCAGCCTCTCTCACCTTTTCCACATAGGTTTTCCTGTCTACCTCCTTCTGGGACATTCTATACCTCTCATACATGGCCTCTTTTTCCATAACTGCCCTGTCCACCTCCCTGTTAAACCAAAGTGGTGTCTTGGAATTGGCTTTCTTTTCCACTCTACTTAAGGCAGGTTTCTGAAGCTACCATGATACCATCCTTGCTTATGATCCACTTCTGGTCAATGTCCAGATCCTCCCTAAGGCTAATTCTTATAGATCTCATAGATTGTTATGAGCAAAGAAGGGCAAGGACCTATTTAATGCTCACCCTTACTCAGGGAAGCTCCTGACAGGTAACAGGCAAAATAGTTGTTTATCCTGACTTTAAAATCAGACATATCCTTGTTGCCAATCACTTCCAGTGGAAGACCATTCCAGATTTTAACCACCCTTTGAGGTATGCTAGTGTGCGTAGGGTGGTATTACATATTTCCTTTTGAGCTGTAAAATGTGGGTTCTAGTGTTGTAATTTTGTTCTTTAAGCTCTAGTCCAAAGGCCATCATTGGTGAATGAGACAAAAAGCAAACATAGGTCTCCCTTAGTCTCCTATATTCTAAGGAACATAAACCCATGGTCTTTAATATGTTCTCATAAGCCAAATCCCTGAGTCAGATACCATCTTGGTCATGTTTCTCTGCACACACTCAAAGAATATAATATTGGTATTAGTATTGGGTGACCACAGTTGGGCACAATACTCCAGGTAGGGTCTTGCAAGGGATGTGTAAAGTGGCATTACTACCCATCTATCACAGTTCTTGTCTCTTTTAGTATCTCACCCATCCTGTTGTAGTCGGCCCCTAAATTCAGTACATGAGTTTTTGTGTTAAGATCTCCTTCCCCATAGCTATGCAGAACCACATTCACTGGGGTCGCTGCCTTCAATTGGTTCTTTTAGCCTAATATCCCTGATATGATCCTCATTTGTTAGCACCAGGTCCAGGTTGGCTCCTTCCTAGTTGGTCCATTCACCTTGAACTAGGACCCATCCTGGACTGCATCCAATAAATTGTCTCTTATTGCAGATGGTAATACTGACACCCAGTCTATCTTGGGCAAATTGAAACCCCACTTACAGTCCCTCCCCCACTGAAACTAATTCAAACACATTTTATATACAACATAAGTCAATCCAGTTCATGGCCTCTTTCTGTCACTTTCCATGTATTGCTTTCTACACCAAGTATTTGGAAAGGGAAAGGGATGTGGGCTGACACCAAGGAGTGCTTGTAAAGGACAGGAGAGTGGTTATCGAATTGTGTACTAAGAAAAGAAAAGATAAAGGTATTTTTTGTTGTTGTTTACGCTGGACAGACATCACCAAGAAGTGACTGTTGGGAGGTGACACTATACACCAGGCATGATTGGAAAGGAGGGAGGTGCACCATGATACCAGATTTTTTAGGGAAGAGGCCAGGGAGCTATATGGCAGGGGATTTAACAATTGTGATTTTGTTCACTAAAACCATTAATGGTTAATTCTTAACCACCCACATGGGCCTGGGATTTTATGACTACATGGCAAGAGCTTTGCTGACGTGTTGCTAATGGTAGAATATGGGGTGTGTGAAAAGGGCATGAATGGATACCAACACATCACATAATGTTGCTCCGTGCAGTAGTGGAATTGAAGCACATAATAAGTATACTTGAATCAGTGCGCTTCATCTCTCCCTCCTCCCTCTCTCTCCCTTCATGTAGTCTTTCTTCTTCAGCTTGTAACACAGTAACATAGTAACATAGTAGTTATCGACAGAAAAGGACCCTTGGCCCATTTAATATGCCCTAAAAAATTGTACTGCTGCAGATCCTCCTTGATCTGCAGCCTTTCTCCCCCGCCCTATTTCTAATATCCCCTGTATCTATCCCATGCGTGCTGGAATCCTGCTACCATGTTGATACCAACCACCTCTACTGGTAGTCTGCTTCAGGCATCCATCATCCTTTCTGTGAAAAGTACTTTCTCACATTACCTCTGAATATCCCCTTTCCAACCTCAAATTATGTCTGTTTGTCTTTGAGCATCTCTTTCTATGTAGTATGCTACCATCCTATATTTTATTGATGTCCTTGAGGTATTTGAATGCCTCTGTCATGTCTCCCCTTTCCCTTCTGTCCTCAAGAGTACATATTCAGTTCCTTGAGTCTTTCCTCATAGCTTTTCTGATGCATGCCATGCACCACCTGGGTTGCCCTCCTCTGTACCACCTCCACACGATCAATGTCCTTCTTGAGATGGAGTCCACAGAACTGGACACAGTACTCCAGGTGGGGCCTCGCCATTGACTTATGCAAGGGCAATACCACCTCCCTCCTTCTGCTTGTTACACTTCTCCCTATGCACCCCAGCATTCTACTAGCTTTTCCTACTGCCTTTCACACTGCCTTGCCACCTTGAGGTCATCAGATATGATTACCCCAGGTCTCTTTCCTGCTTTGTGGTTGTCACCCCCGCCAAAATGGTACAATGCCCTATGTGCATAATCTTGCACTTTTCTGCACTATAGCCTAGCTGCCATAACCTTGACCATTCTTCCAGTTCTTTCAGGTCATTTGTCATTCTGTCCACCCCACTCTTCTGTGTCCACTCTGTTGCAGATTTTTGTGTTCTCTGTGAACAGGCATACTTTCCTTCCAGTCCTTCAGTGACATCACTAATGAAGGCATTGAAGAGTACTGGCCCCAGAACTGATCCCTGTGGCACCCGGCTGGTCACGCCCCTCCTCTAAGTGTATCCCATTTATCACTACCTCTGGCTCCTATTACTTAGCCAATTTTGTACCCATTTTAATACCTTTGTCTCCACTCTGAGTCTGCCCAGCTTTTTTACCATCCTTCTGTGTGGGACAGTGTCAAAGGCCTTACTGAAATTTAGGTAGGCTATATCCACCCCTCCCTGATCCACTTTTCTCGTCACCCAGTCAAAGAAATCAATAAGGTTTGTCTGGCAGGAACTCCTTCTGTGAACCCATGCTGTCTTGAATCTCACAACCCATTTGCTTCAAGGTACTCCATGATCCTCTTTTAGTAGTGTTTCCATTATTTTTCCCACTATTGATGTTGGGCTTACTGGTCTATAGTTCCCGCTCCTCCTTACTCCCACTCTGTGTATTAGAACCACATCTGCCCTCCTCCAGATCCTTGCACCACCCCGTGCTTCGTGGTGTTTCTCAATATTTCTTCCCCACACGCAAACCCCAGAAATGATGATTACTGCTTCCAATGGAATCATGCTGGTGGTACTCCTTCCTGCTCTTCCTCCTCCCCTGCATGTTCCCTGCCCTCACCCTGTACTCCAATCCCATGGTAAAATCCTCCCATTCCTCCCTGTGCATGATCTTCTGCACCCACCCTCTAACCCAGTCCCCACTACATGCTGCAACACTGATGTTCCCACTGACAGACTGACATGGGATGTGCCCAATCTCCAGTGTCAGAATCTCAAAACATCCTCACAATCTTTTGTAAACCTGAAAAAGTCCCTTGTAGTTTTCTGCTCCCTCATCACTCTCTGTCCCCCACTCCCCACCAGATCCCCTCTCAGCACCCACCACCCACACACACCGCTCCTCTCTTACCAATCTGATGAACTCCTCTGATGATGGGAACATCCTTTGCTGCTTCCAATGCTGACAGCAATCTGACTGAAAACAAGGTATGTTCCGTTAATGGATTTTAAATTGGTTTTCAACTTTTACTCATAAGTTTGTCATTTTTTTTTTGGCCCCAAGTTTTCAACAGTACCATTTTTTACCCCACCTCATAAACCAGTCAGGTGACATTTTTCATATCCTTCTCAAAACTTATTTTGGTAGTCAATCTGTAAAATCACATTTTGGATGGGATTCCAAACAATTTACCTACATGGTTCGTTAATGAGGTGGGATCTCAAAAGTACTATGTTGAAAATTTGTGATCAAAATGTCAAAAATACAATAACATTATGAGGAAACATTGAATTCTATCAATATTTAGTCTTAACTTAGTGATGCTTGCAGATTTAGGGTCCAAATGTTCAACAAAGTACTCTTGTTACCCTGCATCATGGACATGACAGGTGTAATTTTAAAATCGTCTCCAAAAATGTTTTTGCAGTTTCTCCATGACCAAATCATCTTTCAAACTGGATTTGAAAAATTCCACCTGCCGTGATCATACAATGGGGTCACAAAAGACTATATTAAAAATTTGGGGTCAAATGTCAAAAACATCTAAGTTAAGAGGAAATATAATAGTTTTCAGCATTTACTCTTAACTCTGACTTTTACAGATCAGATTTTGGGCCCCAATTTTCAACATAGCCCTCATGTTACCCCACCTCATTGACATGACAGGTGACATTTTTCTTATTCCTTCTAAGTATGTTTTACTGTGGCTCCATAAAATCACCTTTCAGACTGGATTTGAAAAATTCCACCTGTCTTGATCATATGTGGGTTCACAAATAGACTATGTTGAAAATTTGGATCAAATGTCAAAACACTAAGTTAGGAGGAAATGTTGTTGTTTTTCAGCATTTACTCTTAACTCTGTGATTTTTGCAGATTTTGGGCCCACATGTTCCACATAGCCCTTTTGACATGTACACAACAGGTGCCATTATTCAAATCCTCCAAAACATTTTTCACAGTCACACCATGATGAAATCACCTTTGAACCAGATTTGAAAATTCCACCTCTCTTGATCATACTGTGGGTGGCATCACAAAATGACAATGATGAGAATTTGTGCAAATGCAAAAAAAAAAAAGTTGGGAGGAAACATTGAACTTTGGGATTTTTGCAGATTTGGGCCCAAATGTGCAACAGAGCCATTCCTTACTCCACCTGATAAATATGACAGGTGTCATTTTTAACTATACTGGGTAAATGCATTATAAAAATGTATAAAAGCAGGACCCCATTGAAAATTAGATATTGCCTCTCAGCTGGGCTATCCTGGGTAACTATATAGCAAAATATGTAAAGCAGGCCCTACTGAAAACAAGATATTGCATCTCAGCCTGGCTATATTACGTAAATACATTGCAAAAATAGTTAAAAACTGGACCCCATTGAAAATGAGATATTGCATCTCTGCTGTGCTATCATGGGTAAATACAGTGTAAAATGTGAAAAGCAATACCCAGTGAAAATAAGATATTGCATCTCGGGTTGGCTATCCTGAATAAATACATTGTAAAAATTTGTAAAAGCAGAACCCCACTCAGAAAGAGATACTACATATCTGCTGGGCTATCCTGGTACATACTGTATGTACACTGTAAAAGTGGTTAAAAGCATGACCCCACTGAAAATGAGATACTGCATCTCAGCTGGGCTATCCTCAGTAAATACACTGCAAAATGGTAAAATCAGTACTCCACTGAACATGATGTGTAGCATCTCCGCTGTGCTATCCTGAATAAATATAGTGTAACATGTGTACAAGCAGAACCCCAATGAGATAGGCTTATCAGTTCATCCAGGGCGCGGCAACAGGAAAAATGCAAACATCATTAGGGCACAATCACAATGCCGATGGTGAACATCATGCCTAGCAATAGTGCCGCCCAACCCCAGTGCCCAATGCCATGGGCATGTTCTGCTTGTTTGGGGGCTGTGCACCACATTTCCCATCATGGGGCTTCACCACCCGCACTCCACCATACTTAAATTTAATCACCTCCAGGTCAGAGGTGTATGGAGCAGGGCATGCAACACCCAGACAGTGCCCTCCCTGCCGAGTGCCACAAAATCCTGTTTGCCTACATGATGGGTGAACTAGTTTGCGGCACCCACATAACGGCATAGCTTGCTTGTCACCTGGTCTATCTTGGGTAAATACATTGTAAAATGGGTAAAATCAGGCCCAATAGAAAATGAAATATAGCATCTGCACTATGTTATCCTGGGTAAATATGATGTAAAAATGTGTAAAGGCAGGACCCCATCAAAAGGAGACATAGCAACTCTGCTGTGCCATCCTGGCTAAATACAGTGCAAAAGTGTAAAAGCAAGAACCCCCAAAATGACATTTTGTATTTCAGGTGAGCTATCTGGAATAAATGCATTGTAAAATGGATAAAAGCAGGGCCCCACTGAAGGAGATATTACATCTCTGCTGGACTAGCCTGGGTACATACATTGTAAAAATGGGTAAAAGCAGGATCCCACTGAAATGAGATATTGCAGCTCAGCTGGGCTATCCTAGGTAAATACATTGTAAAAATGGGTAAAAGCAGACCTTACTGAAAATGAGATACAGCATGGCCATTGCACTCTACTGAAAATGAGGTATTTCATTTCATGTGGCATATCCTGTATAAATACAGCGTAAATATAACAAATCAATAAAACCCAGCCCACACTTAAATTTGATGGGGGAGTTTCAAAGAGATCCACCTAGGTGTGTATGCTGCTATTTACAAAGCAGAAATGCCTCCAAACCAGTCAGACCATCTATTAAAGACCTAACAGCATCAAAGTTTGCATCAAAACGGATGCAATTGTACTACATCCACTTTGAACACAATCGTGTCCATTTTTTGCTGCAAATTGTGACTTTTGACATAAATAGTTGCAACTTCTTAAAATAGCAGCAGGGCTGCCTGGACGCAAGAAAATGGATGCAGACACAGATGCAGCATACATTTGCATCTATGTCCGACCTTTTAAAAAGCTTCCCTATAGCTCTTATCAGGTTAATGCATTAGCAGCTGTTTTACCTCTGACCAGAGTTTGTTTTGCTTTGCATCTGCAACTAGCCCTTTTAACCCCCTCCCCCACATCTGTCAGGTTAATGCATTGGCAGTCATTTCAGCTCTGACCAGAGTTTGTTTTGCGTTCTGACTAGTGTTTGAGTTCTGTGCTTCTGTCTGTCTGAAGGAAAACAAAGGGTGGGGGGTTCTGACTGAGCATATAAGATGTTGTTCCCACTGGCCACAACAGGCCAGCAGTGATGTGAGAACAAACCTTGTAAGGAACTTTCAAAGACTGAACCTTGTTGCCATCATTTTCTGCACTTGTACCCTTTCTTCACTGGGGAAAGATTCCTGCTCTGTTTTGCAGTTTGTCTTTTATAAGGCCTTGTACACACTTGATAACCAATTTAAAAATGTTTCATAAAATGGTTAATGCCTACTGTTTTGGAGCATCCACACTGGTAATGAACCCGTTCTTTAGCTTGTTCTTAAACTCACCTGGCATACACAGTGCAAATCAATGGCAGCCAACATTGGCCATTACTTCTGTGTCTCCACAATTTACTGTAGCTTGAAGGAGGTGAAGCACAGAAACACGTACACATTACCAGAGGTAAGCGTGTTACAATTAAACCATTTTGAAACTGGACTCTAGACTAGGTAGACAGCAGGGTTAAAGCAAGGTTGTCAAAATGGTTTAATTGCACCTAAATGTGTCTGCAAACCATGTTAAGTGGGTCTTAAACCGTGTTAAGCTCTCTAACATGCTTTAAATACTATGTGTACATGGCCTAAATGTTAACAAAATTAAAATGGCTGGCCACTGAAGTGCACTGCTCATTATTAGATTCTTATAGAGCCATTGAGACCAAGTAAAAAAAAATTCCATATACTGCAGTAATATAAATACCCATAACCCAAATACATTAAAACAATATAATTAATGGGTCACGTTTTTCCCATAGGAAAAAGTGAGTGTAAATTGTCATTATAAAGCAGTGTTTATAATGGTTATCACTCTCCACCTTCCTATGGCAAAAGCCACAAGCCTGAGCAGTGTCTCACACCAACTGAAGCCATCTCTCCTCTCACACACTCAACAAAAGCACTTGGTGTTTTCAAATTTCCCTGTCCCCCTTAGAAAATTTAGGAAACTAACCAGTTCCTCTGCAAAATCCACATGATCCCTAACAGCACCTCTTCACTTTTCTTTCTCCTCGTCCCACTCCCTCTGCAGGTCACATGCTATGGTAACCACAGAAACCAGAACCTCCTCATTCACAACCGCCATAGCAACGGCACCGAACTCAACCGGAAAAACTTCTTCGCAAAAGCTTAGTTTCTCTTCTTTTAAAAGATGTTTTAAAGTTCAGTTCATTAACTATTTCTGCTGTTCCAACCATTGTGCAACCTCAAACAAAGAATGAAACTGCTTCAAAAGGTAAGACTGCCTTGATTCCTTCACACTCAGCGGGACAGTCAGCGAGGATATATTTTATATATAATTGTTGAGGCAAAAAACACGACCAGACATTATATAAAATAAAATATGGGAGTAGGTGTGAAAACTTGAAGTTTACACACACCTAGATGTTAGATGCTTTATAAACCCGAGAGCAAAGCTCTCTGGGTTTATGTAGCATCTAACACCTTGGGTGTAAACTTCTCATTACATACATCACCCGCACTTTATTCTATTTGTAATAAACATACACCAAACACCAACATTTAAAAATGATGAAAACCACACAGTCCGACTGATAACTTTGAAAATTTAGAGTAAAGAAAAGGATAATTCAAATACTGTATATGCAGGCCCAGATATTCAAACTGTGCCAGGCTGTGGCGCAAGCCTGGGCGTAGCTCAACTTTGTTGCGCAGGGGTATGGCCTGGGCGATATTCAGCAGAGCTGCGCTATGGTGCAGCAGCTTTGAATATCGCTAGCCACCCACTGTGCATGGCGCAGTGGCACGCGCCAGCGCAAGTGGCCAGCGTGGAGCTTGAAGATGCGCGCAGCGCATGCCATTGCTCCATGCTATACCCATGTATATCAAAAGGGGACATTCAAATGAGGCCATAATTTATACAGGCATCAAGGGGCCATTTGCATGTCATTATGGCCCCATTTGCATCCCATTAGCATGCAGGTGCGCCCGATCCCCGACGACTTTCGCCTGGCGCCCTGCCAGGCAGCAGCCATCGGGACCGACGCCTCTGCAGCCTGATTGCGGGCATTCATCTGAAAAAACCCCCTCTAATATCACTGGTGGTCCAGTGAATCCCTATATGCCAGATCGCGGGCATCGGTATAACCCCTCTTCCAATATCCCTGGTGGTCCAGTGGACGCACTCTTGTCGCGGGCATCTGCAAAACATAGAACAGTCCTATTACCCTGGTGGTCTAGTGTGCCCTCTCCCACCCGCCCACTGAGCCCCACCGCCCTGCTCCCCCACGGTCAGCTGGCTGGTGGCACACACCAACTGCTGCCCGTCGTAGCTGACTCACAGCTCCAGTAGGGCTGCACTGCGTTTGGTTCTGGCGTGAGCCAATGGGCATGCAACCCATACAGCTACAACACAGTCCAGATATGTGATGATTAATTCACATATCACCGGACTGCGCATCATCTTGTTGTGGTGCATGCCCATTGGCTCACACTGTGAACCAATAGCGGCAGCTCATCGGAGCTGCCAGTCAGCGGGCAGCGGGTGGCAGGTGGGTGGGTGCTGCCACCGCCGCTGACCGGAGGGAGCGGCAGTGGGGCCCAGTGGGCGGGGAGAGGACACCAGACCACAAGGGTAATAGGACTGTTCTATGTTTACAGATGCCCGCGATCGGGCAGAGTGCGGTTCACTGGACCACCAGGGATATTGAGAGGGGTTTATACCGATGCCCGCGATCGGGCACATCGGGGTCCACCTGACCACCAGGGATATTGGATGGGGTGTCTTACACAGATGCCCACGATGGGGCATGGGGTGCCGCCAGGTGTGGCAGGACTCGGTGGCCATCCACAGGTGGCAGCTGCTGTGTTGCACCCTGCAATGCAGCAGTTCACCTGTGGTGGCCATTGTTTGTTCCTTTTTGGGGGCTTAACTTTGTGCAGACACAGGAAGAGGTTTGCATGCATGACTCTGCACATCCCAGGCTGAATATCGGGCTGTGCAGGTTATGCATAGGCACACCGCCCTGCATGCCTTACCGATGCGCTCGGTGCATGCGGAGGTTGTCGGCACTTTTCCTTTGAATATCATAGAGCAACACTGTTGCACATATGTGCAACCTTTTGAATATCTGGGCCACAGTGAGTAATACAGTTTCAGAACTATTAATAAATATGTATATGGGAAGACTGCTTTTGGAGAAAGTGAAGGGATGTTATAGAAAAAGTGAGGAATGCATTAAAGGACTACCTTTATATTACCTTGCTTTACTCTTCTGTGATACCCCAGGTGTGTTAGCGTTGTTCCGATTCTAACAGCATGTCCTCCATGACTCAAGCACCACACACTGACCCCACAAAACCAAATGCTGCTGCACTGCAGTACAGCAGCACACCAACAAGATGAGAAATAAGAAAGGCCAAGGTGACCTTTGGATAGTCAGACTCCACAACACACACAATGAGCAGTACAATACAGCCCACAGCATACCACCTGAGCCACTGCCAATCAGTGAAGACTCAATTCCATCCATTGCTCATGGCCAAACAGTTGATTGAGCACTAAAGTCAAGAAAGTGGCCCTTTGGTGCCTGATTACAAGTGTTGACTCCTCGATGAGCGCTCACATTCATGCATCCCTAACCCATAACTGTTGCTGGGGGAAAGGGTTGTGATGGTGTGTTGCCATGGTGGGATGGCTCAAGATGGCCGTCACACAGGACAGAAGATCATGACAGCACTGACCACAAGTTCAACCACCATGAGCAAGAGTATGAACATCTTTACTCTCTTGACCCCCCAAGTCAGCACCACCTTAAGTCCAGGTGGAAAATATCTCAAAACAAAACAAAAGAAGATTGTAATTTTTTCTAAAATGCTTGCTACCAAGCTGGCTGCTTTGGGCCAAGCTAACAATTTGTGTATGCCTGTGCATATGGAAAGTGTGCCTAGTTACACCACTGGTGCTGAGCTCCCTGGTGCACCCCCTTAAATTCAGACTGCTGCTAATGTAGTTCCTGATTCAGTCAGTGAGCAACCTTGTTCCTTCCTGCTTAAATGTAGCTCCTCTGGGGGAAAAGAGTCTAGGGGTGTAGCCAGGATTTCAGACTAGTGGGTTTCCCAAGAAAATTGTATTATTTAGTCCATGTGTACAAACACACTTTTGTATGAAAACATAATCAAAGCAAGATTAGAGGGGTTTCTGGGCACCCCAGAACCCCCAGCTACTATCAGCCTCCTCCAGTTCCCAACAAACCCAAGACCCTCCTCCCTGCACCAGTTCCACAGCTAGTTATGAACTTCTTTATCCTACCCTTTCTTGCTATACTGGCTCTAAGAACTGATAGCACTTTTAGGAAAGCAACTGATATGCTTCTCCCAATAATTCTGCCCTGCTTTCCTAAGTCTTTCCTGTACCACCCCATGTTGCATTCAGCAAGTTCATTAGTTCTTAGGTGGATGACCACATGTGGCTACCCCAGCATGAGTGAGTACACCCTCAAGCAAATCGTTTCTGCCATCATACCCAACAGGCACACCACCCTCCTTCCTTGCTGTTCCCTCCCTCGGCCCAACAAACTCCCTCACTATTAAGTCCACTATGACCACAACCCTATACTTATTCAGTCCCTCCTTTACCTTCCTTCCAGAGCACCTACAGTATTTTGTTTGGTTCAGTTCCCACCTATCTGACCTCCCTTTCTCCTATTCTCTCCCCTCTGTCTACCCCACCTTCCACATAAACTGATTTCTCCCTTAATGCTATCCTCATCTCAGTTCTCTGCATCCTTTAATTTCTGACCTGCCTGTGCCTCCACCCCTTTCCCTGTTGTCCCTTCCTTAAGTGCTCCATGCTAAGCCTGTTTTCTCTTCCTTAGACCTTGTACCCTCCTTATCCTACCACAACTATTCCTGAGCCCTTACAAGACTTCTGCCTCTTTTTCTTCCCCTGCAGTCTAGCTTGGGTGCCCAAGTCTCACTTTACTCAGTGGCTGGAAGTAATTTCTAACTGGTGCCACCATGGTAGAATCACCCCACCTCTTGCTGTTGAACCCCCTTCACTGCCTATCCTCCATCCTGCCTCCCAATGCTTCCTCAACCTTTGGAATAAAGGAACCCATGACACTTAGTTGCATACCCTTCTGCCTCCCCTGTCTCCTCCTTCTGCCACCTGCATACTTCCTCTCCTCCAGCCTTCCCAGTACAAGCCTAGTCACCTCTGCATCCCCAAACCTTCCATCAATGTCTCCTGCCCAGTCCTACCTTCCTGCCACTCTGCCAATGTGCCCAGTTCTGCCCTAAGCATCCTTATCTCAAGCATCAAGAAACCTATTTTCTGACACTCTGCAACCCCTGCCTGCTACACTGTTCCAAAAACACAGCCCTGCAGCTCACCACATTCTTTCCTCCCATTTCATGTCTCCACATGCTCCTTTCTTGTATTCATTCCTCCCAGCCCTATGTGCCTTCCTTCTAGCCTTGAATTATTATTAACTTCCTTCTTGTCTGAAGGCCTACCTCAGATGGGCATAGCTACCTTCACCCATTAACCTGCCTCCACAGGCCAACCCCAGATAGGGAGTAGTTTACTCCACCCACTAACCTGTCTGTGCAGGCCTACCACAGATAGGGAGTAGTTAAATTCATCCACTAACCTGCTTCCAAAGCCTACCCTAGATAGGAGTATTTTAAATCCACCTACTAATCTGCCTCTACAGGCCTACCCCAGATAGGAGTATTTAAATCCCCACTAGCCTGCCTCTGCAGGTCTACCGCAGATAGAGGTAGCTAACTACACCCACTAACCTGCCTCTGCAGGCCTACACTGTTACCTATTCTTCCTTTCACACACCCACACTTCAATGTTTTCCCACCCTTTACAGCTTCCCAAGTTTACCTCTCCACTCACCAGTTACCTAATGGGCAGTGCCCCATGCAGATCTATGAAAGCCTATGCATATCCGTAGCTAAGTCCTTCATAGCTCTCACGCTTATCGGTCTCTCATGCTTCAGAGTCACTTTGAACTTTAGTAATTATATAAGGGACAGCAGCCACACTATTGTCCAAATTGTTCATACAGACTGGGATAGAAATGTTATATCCCCATGAGTGGGGACCTCATAGTACTCAGTGGAGGAACTGACAGAGGACAGAGTACTTCTCCTTTGCTAAGGGTTCTTTCATCACCAGTTACACTGGACAACGTGGACTGGTTATTATTTCCAGTGGGCATGGAACTATTTGATCTTTGTGGACTAATGAACCATGGTTTCTTTGGACAGACTATCACAAACTCAGCCTTATTCCTTTTATCAGGCATAGCTCCTGCCCCACTACTAAGACTCCCAGTCCCTTTCACAATGCATTCCCCACCACCACCACTGTTTGCAGAACTATGCACGGAATCTCTACTTCACCAATTTAAACATTGTCCTTCCTACTAACTAGGAGTCAGTCATGATTGCATCCATTTGGTTTTCATCTCAGGGATGCCAGAAATCTGCCATAGCCCAGCAAATAAGGCAAGAGGACACCTGAAAATGTTGTTTCAGGTTGACATATCTAAAAGTACTAGAGCAGATGGATTTACCACATGCTCCTTAAAATCACAACAAAACAGCTGGCTCTCCCCATATAATACTATACAATCTATCACATGAAACTGGATAAATCCCAGAATTCTGGAAATGTGCTTTGTCCCTCCACTTCTGAAGGCAGGTGATTCCAGGGACCCAAATAATTATAGCCTATATCAGGCAAGTCTGCCTAACCAAAATCCTGTAAAAACTGTACATAACAGATACTCTCCTTCTGCACTGACAATAGCATCCTTGCGAAGGAATAATCTGATCTAAGACCAAGACACTCCACCACCACTGCACTGCCAAAAATACAAATGATGTTGAATGTGCACTGGACTCTATGAACCTCACCGATGCCATTTTATAGACCTTACAAGGCATTTGATATAGTAGATTACAAACTACTGCTCAAAATCTAGAAAAATAAGACAGTCTGAAACCACATTAGCCTGGATCAAAAACTACCTGATGGAGAACACAGATAGTAAAAGTAAATGGAAGTACATCAGACTCCAGAGAACTAACTTGTGGTAAATCACAGGAGTCTACTCTGGGACCACTTTTGTTTATACTCTGAATGACCTCCTTTTGGTATGTGCTGACATAAATGCCCCTATGTGTTTTATATGGCCCTTGTAAATGGACATGTAATGCCCTTGTGGTTTCCCCAGCTATCAAAGTTAAATAGATATGCAGGCGACACAGTGCTGTACTCTAGCTCTAGATCTGAGCGGGACCTAAATTAGCAAATACTGTTTGTGTTTGATAAAATGCAGCACTGGATATTTTTGAATAATGTGCTTCTAAATATGAAAAAATCACAAAGTAATGATCTCTTCAAATAAAAGTGGAATCCATACAGACTTTTAATATTTATACAACTGAAAGTGAGTGGTTATAATAAACCAGAAGCTTCACATATCTGGTGGTATGGCTGAATCCTCAGTTAGCCTTTGATCAACTCATATAACACATAGCAAAAACCATGCACCAAAGATTGGCATGCTGTATAGACACAAGCACTGCCTGAACTTTCAAACAAGAAACCCAATCCCATACCTAATGCAATGTAGTCATCCCCCCACACACACACACACTACTGGATGCTGGTGTGCTGTGTGAATGTTAAACTTCATGGGCAAAGTTGACCCACTATGCACTTCAGGAATGTTTTCACAAAGTGGACATGTCACACTTTATGGCATTTCGCCACTTTGCTGCAAAACATAGCCATGAAATATTGAACTACCACACTTAGCATAATGTTTCTACATGAAGTTCAAACTGAACACTTCAGAAATGAGCAAAGTGCAGACTTCACATAGTAAAATGTTACATGAAGTTGCATAATTCACAGTGAAATACGTTATGTGCATAGCTTAACTACCCAGACCTAATATGCGATGTGATCTATAGGATGGCATGCTAAACAATAGTGCATAAACTAATTGCTATCTGCCACCAAGCATGCAAGTTTACACTGGATGTACGTTACACAACACATCACTGTTACTTGTATAAGTCACTTGGCATCCTAGTGCTCACATATAAAGAGAGTTGCACTGGGCATTGTCTATATATAAATTTACTCAAAGAGGAGTCAGCAAGATGGTAGGCTCAAGATGGTGGCAGCAGTAATGTAGCAAGAAGCAGTAGCAGCAGCTTCCTGAAACCTCTCCAAATATGAGTTTGATACACATATTGAAACATACTATTAATGACAGTCTTATGGCATGAACAGCCAAAAGTGGCAATGCAAGCTAAATTCAATGTGAATGCAGTAAATTTAAACAAACCATTGAGGAAGCCATGGAAACAGTTCACTATGACCATAAGAAGAAAGACAACCCCATATTTTCAAATAAAAACACTGTATTGGAACTTGATGTCCCCGAACAAAGATACTAATGGAAATGTTAAAACTGCTCTTCACAAACATAGGGTGAGTAATGTGAATGAAGGAAGGAGTTACAAACCTTTTAGAATCAATATCAGGCAGTAATAGTGATGAGAACGAAGAGCATGAACCTACCTCTTCTCAACTTTTCCATTGGGTGGGAAAATCACAGAGATTGCTGACTCTGTCTGGGCCTTCAGGATCTCCTGTAGCCAGTCAGATATCCAAGACAGATACGGTACCTATCAACAGCAAAATTATTTCACAGTAGCCTTCAGAACCCCTGTACATATTGCCGCACACAACAGATTTCAGTTGACCAGATGGGAATGGGAAAGGAAACTGACCATGCAGCAGAAGGTAAAACCTTTTTAAAGCTTGCATAAGTATTGATAATAATACTGATACAGCTACTGATACTTATTCTAAAATTACTTTTCAGAATATACAGCCACATATGAGGAACATCAAACATCAAGGAAAAGTACCAAAAATAATGCAAGTGTTTGTGGTCTATTAAAAACTCACCGCAAACAAAAACAGTGTTGCAGCAAACTAATGAGACTGCATCTCTAATACAGAATAACATAACAGGGGCAGTATCCCTAAACTACAGAGAAAACCAACAAGTGAAAGTATTGTGTTATCAGTCAATGCTTCTAGTACTAACACTAGTAGAGTTCATAATGAAAATTCTAATAATGAAACTACTCAGACTACATTTAGTAGATCTATACTTAAAAATTCAGCTCAGCAAACTGAAGAGCTAGGACCCAGGAGTAAAGGTTCTCATATAGTAGCAAGAGAAGATCCTCAGCCTGCTGAACTGCAGGATGTAATGCAACAAGAGATAAATACTGAGAATCCAGCTAGATAACAACTCTTCTCAAATGGACAAATTACTAAAAACAGAATACTCATAAAACCAACAAAATAAACAGCCCAAGGTTAAATGAAGCACAAGACCATGTTTTTTTAAAAAAGGTGCCTGAGTGATAATGCAAAAAAGCAAACACTACACAGTATCCTCCATCATTAACTTTTAATGAACATGTATGCCCTAGCTTGAACATAACAATGGCAATAGCAATTCTGTCTCAAATGCTAACAATGAAAATCATAGAAGTAATGAGCATGAAAAAACTGTGACGAAGCTCCTGCATGGGTCAAATATTGTTCAAACAAGTAAAGATAATTGATCATAAACTGTCCAAATTAGAATGAATGGGAACAAAGTTGGACACATACCAAAAATTAACAGAAATCCTCTTCCAGGAGAATCAAGAGATCCTTGTTGAATGAAATCATTTACATACCAGAATTTCTATTTTAGAAGATGACAACATCCCTATGCAAAGGATGTTTCATCAGCTGGAAAAAAAATCAGGAATTTAAAAACAAGTTGACAGATTCTGAAGTCAGAACCAGAAGAAAACATCCACATCATGAATGTACCAGAATGGTGGGATAATAATCAAACATTACAGGATACTTTTTAAGATTGTAGCAACTGCCTATCTGAATACAGACCCAGGAAACATTAACATGGAGATAGGTTGAATTCATATAGGCTTAACAGCCCAGTCAGTTGATGGTGGACCACCTAGACCAATCATTTCTAAATTGATGAACTCAAAGAATTAGGAAGCATTGATAACCAAGGTCTATAGGAAAGAGAATCAATATTATGGGTCCCCCAATTTTACTATATAACAACTTCCTACTAGATTTGATAACAAAAGGAAGAAATATGATCATACATTTAAAAACGTTGGCCTAAAAACATCAGAGCCTCAGTCATTTTCTGGCATGTTTAAAGATGGTCCTTGATGGAGAAAGACTGCATTATGACTCACCACAAGAAGTCTTGAAAGGCTTAATACAAAACATACCTAATGCATTTACATAAATTTATAGAATTATGCATACAGTGATTAGAATATGCCTAAATAAAACTTACTGAATGTAAATATTAATCATTGATTAAGGACGGTGGAATTCAAATTCTTATTCTAAAGGAATCCTGCCGGGTTATTAACTTTAAGAAGAATAAACAATGGCTATGTTTTCACATTTAGAGTTAATGAGATAATCAAGTATTTTCAAATAGTAATGCTTATGGGGAGAGAAGGAACTAACCTAAAAGAAATGGAGAGCAGCTACAGTGACCTACATGTTTTACTTCTTGTCTTTCATCTTTTGATATTATTAGTCTGATTGACTTATCTGGCCAGAAAGGAATATATCTTAAAAAGTGAAGGAGATATAGGATATTATTGGGACAAAACAAACAATTTATGGATAACAATTTTAAACTATACACAATGGGGGAGTTAGAGGGAAGACAACAGTAATCTAGAATATAAAAGGCTACTATTATGAGAATAAGATGTGCCACCATTAATGTTAATGGCATTAATTCACACACAAAAGTGAAAAGGATCATAAACTTTATATGGAAACACAAGAGGAAATAATTTGCATTCAAGAAATCAATTTGGAAAAAATGAAATTCTAAAACTAAAAAGAACATGGATTACTTATATGTTTTATCCCCTAGAGACAAAAGAAAAGCTGTGGTGCAGCTGTTATGATTAAAAGAAACACAACATTTCAGTTAATTGATCTATTTAAAGATCATGCAGGTAGGACTGTATGAATAAAAGCCAAAATAAGCAATGTCAATGTAACTGTCAGATCAGTATATGCCTCTTTATTCAATATTCTAAATTTCCAGATCATAAAACAGAAGGAATAATAAAACTAGAATCACAACAAATAATTTTAGGAGGATATATGAATGTCTTAATGTACCTTAATATTGATAAAAGACAAAGCTAACTAAAGTAGATTTCTAATCTCAAGAATACTGCATGATTTTCTAAACTTACATGATTTAATAGATATTTGGTGCGTACAACCCCCCAAGTAAAATATTACACACACCATGATAAGAAAACTCACAATTTTCAAGAATTGTTGATAAATTTATTTGTAAAACATTACTTAAAAACACTGCTTCAACAAAATTAAATTCCATAATTTTATCTGACCACACCCTGGTATAAGCAAATATCAACATTCTTAATGACAAAAGAACATTTCTCAGTTATGGACATTTTATAACAAACTGCTTAAGGATGAAATGCTCTGTTAAAATTAGGGCAGTTATAGAAAAGTATTGGTATTACAATTTTACAAGCCAAACAAACAGTTCAAACCTTTGGGATGTAAATTAGACAACATTGAGGGCACTGTTATTTCACATCTAGCTTGGAAAAGAAACCAATATAAACAAGAATTTGAAAAGACAGACAAACTTAATGAGTTGGATAAATTAATGATAGAACTATGATAAATAATATACAGTAATGAATGCTATGAAATTAAGATAAAAAAAGTTCTGATGAATACCAAAACAGTTAGACTTATTAAAAGAATTAAAAGTTCTAAGCATCTAGAGAAAGAGAGACAAGTTGGGTAAAATACTGGCTAATCAACTCAAAAACATAAAGAAAGAAATATCATTACCTCAATGAGCAACTAATTTGGGCAAACAAAGTATAAAGATAAAGAATTATCTGCAATTTTTTGTGAATGATACAAGAAAATATATCAAGAAAACTAGAAGTAAATAGTACTAAACTTATGGAATTCATAAATGATGCCAACATTCAACATCTCAACTGTATTGATAACCCTTTTAAACTATCAGAAATATATGAAGCAATAGATTCACTATCTAGCAGGAAAATCCCAGGTCAAGATGGTTTCACTAATGAATTTTACAAAGCATTTAAGAAGGAACTAGCATCGTGGGTTATTTTCATGCTCCAAGAATTGTGGATGGTGACTGGCAAATACCTCCTGCCATACATGAGGCCAGAATTATGTTTATTTATAAAGAAGGAAAACTAACAAAATCCAGAAAATTATAGGCTACTAGCCTTATTAATTATAGATTATAAACTGATTGCAAGACTTGTTGTAGACAGAAATAAACCAGGTTTGCCAGACACCATCCACCAAGAGAAATATGGTTTCATAAAAGGCAAAACAATACCACAGGCAATAAGGAAAGATCAAGCTATGACTGAATATATCAATTCTCTTGCAAACCAAAGAAAAGAAGAATACTAAGTGACTGCCATAGATGCAGCCAAAGCTGTTGATGTTTGAATAGGGAATATATGTTTTATGTTTGTGATATTGAAGGCATGGGCCATACATTTCTCTATGTTCAAGTTAATACAACCATCATACAAAACAACTATAGTTAGATTCCAAATAAAACTATTTTTTCTCCTTTCTTTGTTATGAAAAATGGATTAGACAAGGTCGCCCTCTCCCCAACACTTTTATTTTATTCTTAGAATAATCCTAAAGAAAATCAGAAGTACCATGCCATGGGATGTCCACATAGGAACTAACATTACTAAAATTAGTGTATTTGCAGATGATGTACTGCTTATTATTAAATATATCAAAATAAATCATTAGCAGTATTCTTGGAAGAAGTCCAGATTTTTCTATCACATCGAGACACAAACTGAATAAAATTAATCTATTATCATGCAGTTGACAAACAAAAAAATACGATTTCTGAACAATTCAAACCAGAATTCGAAACTGAAAAGCAGATGAAACATTTAGGGTTACATTAACTAACAATCAAAAACTGAATATCCAGGGAGGAGAGTGCACCTGTGAGGAGTGTCAGATCTTGACATCATCCAAGACGGCCAGGTATCATACTCTGAACGGATCCACACAGCGTGCTCCAACAACCACTGCTTCAGTGCTATGCCTGCTTTTACTCTGGTGCAGCCCGTACCTAACAACTACATTTGATAGCCGTTCCTTTAATTGTCTCCCTTTGCAGTATGTCTAAATCAGTTTGCCATACCCACAAGCTCTCCAGAATTTATTTTGCAGACAAATGCTTCACCCACAGTCACAAACTCGGTGGTAATACCTCTCAGGCCTTGCTCAACTTTCCCTGCTCATTCAGTAAGCCTTCTGGACTTGAGGATTCTTCAGGAACCACCGCTGTCATTTATCATGAAACAAATGGTTGGTAAGGAGAAAAAGCCAACTGCAGGAAATATTTTTCCTTTTTGCCAAAAAGTACTAACCCAGCGATGGAACAAAGACATGTTGAGCTCAGAGGTGAGTCACAGAGTTTGCAAAAGGAAGCAGTGCAAAGGGAAAGGGAATAAGAAATTCCCTCTAACATTTATCAGAATGGCAATATTTCTGACCCCAGGCTTCTCAGACCTATCAACTACATTCTAACCAAGGGGAAAAGCTAACCCCAACATCTCAATCTCAAGAAATGCTTACTATTAAGGGGAGATGCTTCAGGCATTGAATTCATTCAAATTAGAGAGTTTTACAAATGCTGGAAGAGATTAAAGTCTCAAGTACCAGCATGACCACCTCTTTAAGTGACCTAAACTCTAAATTAGTTCATCTCACAATAAGAACAGATGAGACTGAAAAAGAATCTCCCTAGTGGAGCATGTTATCAACCCTCTAACACACAAATATTCTCAGTTTGATAAATAACTACAACTCTTGCAAAGCAAGGTTATGGAACAAGAGGACAAAGCTAGCAAGGGAAATTTATGTTTAAGTGGAGTACCAGAAGGCCTAGAGGGCAATGGAGACCCCTCCCTAGTTTAAGAAAATGTTAACAATTGTCATGAGCAAACACTACCCAGATGAGAAAATGCAACTGGATAGAGCCCATAGAGCAGGCAATCATTTCTCTAATTCCAATTACCCCAGGATGCTCTTTGTTAAACCTCATAAATATCTTAATAAAGAAGTGATTTTACAGACAGCTCGTATGGAAAAGGGCTTATGTTTGAAAATATCAAATTCAATGTTTTCCCAGACTTGTCACTGGAAACAAGTGCAAAACAGAAATTATTTAACCCAGTCAAAACTAAGCTGTATCAGAAAGGGATATGTTTTACCATGATTTACCCTGCTGAACTGAGGTTTGTAGTTAAAGGTAAGCTGCATACCTTGAGGACCCAGATGAAGCAATGGAGGCATACGAAGAATATGGTAAGATTCCTATGTAAGAATTTTCTTACCAGATGAGCCCTTGATTGCATCTTTGAAATGAATTTAGCAAACAAAGCTGGACACAATCTGGCATCTAGTGTTACTATTGGTTTATATGTAGGGTATGTCTAAACTGGGTTTTTATTCTTGTAATTTCTACAAAGCTCAGCCTCTCTCTCTCTGTTTTTTGGGGGGCATGGAAGATCTACACACCTGAAAGGCATGGACTGTAGCTGCCATCATGGACTTTGTTTTGGCAATAGTCTGATACCTACTTGTGGATCTCAGACAACACGATGCTGAATCTCATGCTTTTCAAAACTCTTCACTAAAAAAATAAATCATCACAATAACTACTGATAACTTTGTTAAGATACTCTTGTCATTAAATTAAATGATTCCCTGAAGACTAATGTAATGCTGAGAGGGACTCTGAGAATCAAAGGAAAGAAAAAAAAGTAGAGAAGTAACAGAAAAGGGAATTAAAAGGGAAAGAGGACAACACATTAAAAAGCAGAGATAAAAACAAGGAAAGGGAAAAATCATTAGGTGATTTCAAACTCTCAGGCATGGCTATTCAACTCTAAATTACAATATGGAGACCACCATTGACCTGATTTCAGAGGCCATGATGACTTTATTAGTCACCATGTTTTTGGGGAGGTTCTGGATTCCATGTGATTCTAGAAGATGTACTTTTTGGGGTGGGGACAGGCTCCTCATTTCTAATTTTCAATTTTGACCAACTAAGATTTAGCTATAACCTGAATGTTTTTGTTTTGTTTTTGCTTTCTTTACCAGAAGAGCTGAAAGTTTGTTTGCAGGTGCGACCTGGGAGCACAAGGAAGTTAATTGACTTAGTCAGGGTCACACAGTATGCAAGTGGGGCTATGGGAATCAAACCCAGGTCTCCAGATTTGCAGCTCAGAGCTGTAATATGACTAAAAGGTGAACCAATATGTAAAAGAAGTAAATAGTAATGCTAAATCTTGCTTGTGAAAGTCCAGGCTTAATTTTATAGCTAGCTAGTAAGATAAGTGAATTACACATTCTAACCTGGAACGTCAGAGGCCTTAAAAATAAAGATAAAAGATTAAAATAATTAAATACATGCAGAATAAAAAATTATATAGCTATGCTCCAGGAAACTATTTTTTTTTCTAAAGGAATCTACATGGTTTTGTGACCGATGGGGTAAAGGCATTCTTTTGAATTTTCAAAATAACCCCAGAGGGTTGCTATTATTTTAATACTAAAACTCCATTAACAAAGACAAATAAGTCAGAAATAGACACATCTGGCCACTGGGCCATAGCTGAACTGAATATTCCAAATTTCAAGGCCATATTAGCCATGGTGTATGTGCCAAATATGAATAATCCCAATTTTTTAATCAATTCTTTCTTACATTATCTACTTTCTCACCTCCATACGTAGTGGGTGGAGATTTTAATGTTGCACTATACATGCAAAATAAAACATCTAAATTGAATAAAGCCATAGCTCTACTTGTAAAGTTATTAAGAAATGCATATTAGAACTTGGTCTTATCGATTCAGTAGCATGCCAAATACCCAGAAAAGACAATATATTCCTACTACTCTCAAACTCAAATATCCTACTCCAGAATTGACTACTACTTGATTTCAACTTCTTTAAAATACATATATTAACAGATTTACTATACCCGGATCTTGATATCAGACCACTCTCCTGTATATAAAAATTAAAATTTCTGAAAATCTTTAACAAAATTTTTGGAGAATGTACTACCTGCTATTAAAAATTCCACAAGTGTCACAATCACTTACTTAATAAATTCAAGATTTTTTTCTAAACAATACTACACAAGATACTCCTATTAATATTATTTGGGATGCCTTCATAATTTGGATTCAGGGTTGACTGATTGCCTTAGAACATTTTAAAATAAGATGCAGAATTCTATCTTGCAGCAATTATCAATGGAGATAAATCTACAACATATCCATAGCCACACCTTAGAAAATAAAATCTTCAATAAGTTAATACAGAAGAAGGAGCAATATAACTCTCTTATCTCAGATAATATTACATGACAAATAACTCAGACTAGATCTAACTATTTATTTTATCTGACAAACCATTAAAACTGTTGGCATGGCAAGCCAGAAAAGATCAACAAATGAACTACATTTTAGCTATCAATAACTCACAGGGCTCTAGGGTCAAATATCCAACTGAAATCAACATCACCTTTTTAAGTGATTATCAAAAATTATGCCAGTCCAAAGCAGAATCTATTGAGATGGAACAAATCAGGAATATTTATATCAAAACCTCCTACCACTGTCCCAGCTAGATTTAGAATCCTATTGGATAAAGATAGACCATCAGAGGAAATTGACCAAGCTATAACTGCTCTCCCTACTAATACTGTAAGTCCCCTGCCCGGACAGTAAAGTAATTGAATTTTATAAAACTTCAAGGCTATATTTATTCTAATCTACAAAAATATTAATTCTTTCAATATCTCTAAATCTCTACCTAAATCATTCCAGGAAGCCATAATCCAAGAGTTTCTAAAAAGAACTGCTAAGCTATGCAGTATACCGCCCATCTACCTATTAAATGTAGATTACAATTTTTACCAAAATTACAGCTAAAAGACTAGAAATGATATTGCTGCATATAATCAATAAAGATCAAAATGGCTTTATTAAAGGTAGAACACTTAAAGAGAATATCAGACTTGCATTAAATGTTATTTCTCAACAGAAATCAGAAGATGCAATGTTATTAGCTATATATGCAGAGAAAGCTTTGATTGGGTAGAGTGGAAACTTATGTTAGAAATAATTAGTGAGATGGGGTTTGGTGCACAGCTCAATGGATGGCTACAATTAATATATTGTCAGCCGATGGCAATGCTTAAGACCAATCATAGCATATCTCAACCTTTCAGGCTATATAGAGGAATGTATCAAGGCTGTCCCTTGTCACCCTCATATTTACCTTAGTTATTGAAATTTTAGCTTCAAGAATTCGAAACCACCCTAACATGCAAAGTATTACTATTAATAATATAACATACAAGACAAGTCTATACACAGACGATATCTTACTTTTTCTTACAGACCATGAAACGCCTATTAAAAACTCATAACTGTAACAAAAAGCTTTGAAAACTATCAGGTTATAAAATTAACTGGGAAAAGACCACTATGTTGAAGTTAAATAATCACATAAATATAACCTTGCCTGATGGCCTTAACTGTCAGGTTCACTCCCAAATACCATGTCTTGGGTTCCAAATATCCTCTGATCTTCAAAACTTGGTCTCATTAAATAATGATCCATTATATAAAGAAATTCTATCTGATCTAGACCAATGGAAAAATTTACCTTTAACTTTAATTGAAAAATAAATATTGTTAAGATGAAAATATTTCCAAAATTAATATTTCTATACCAGTTACTTCCAATTAATATTCCCAGAAATACTTTGTGCAGCTAAAAAAATGCTAACCAAATTCATATGGAATCACAAAACTCCTCGAATTGCATACTCCACTCTTACAAAGCCTAAAAACATGGGCTGCCTTGCTTTACATAATATGTATTGATACTATTTGGCTGCACAAATTACAACAATCTGGGAATGGTTACACAATACAGACAATTACATATTTATGCATTAAATTTAGAAAATAATACCCACCCATACCGTGTATGACGTAGCTTCTGTACTTGGTTTACAATAAAAAGCTAAGAACACAAACATCAGTATTACTAGACATTCAACCATTTCTGCTTGAGAGAAGGCACACAATAACATTATACCTTCCACTACAGATAAAACTTTTCAGACATGGGTGCTTCGTGGTGTTAAAAACTGAGAGATGTTTTAGTTGATAGTAAATTAAAACCTTTTTAACTTTATGCCAAGAATTTAACTTATCATCTACACACTATTTTCAATACCATCAACTAAATGCTTATGTACTTCACATTAAGAATCAAAACCAATCCTTGACATCTCCTCTATTACAAACATTAATAGAAAAAATGGACAAAACCAAATTAATTTCAGTAATATACAAAATATTGGAAAATACCAAATATCAGGACCAACAAAAACTCATTAAAAATGGGAAGCCAACTTAGGAATAAAAATAACTGACATAATGTGGAAGGATATAGTTGCAACTTTTACCACCAATGTTAAGGCAAGTAGATACCTTTTACAGAACATACTACACCTTCTAAGCTTCATCATTTCAATATTAATATTTCTGAAAAATATCAATGATGCACTCATACATCGGACACACTTATACACATGTTACATTCAAGTCCATCTCTCTAATTTTTGGTCAAAATTATATTAACCATACAGAAGGTTATAAAATTATTCTTCTGAATACACCCCAACTAACTTTATTACTAATCCCATCCTACAGACTTAATATAGAACAAAGGAAATTTATCACCATCACTTTTATTACTGCCAGGAAATGTATACTTTTGAAATGGAAGGACTGTCCCACCAGCTGCTCAAATTTGGTTAAATTGAATGATTGAGATGATGAATCTAGAGCAGATTCATTATATAAAGGAAAACAAACCCAACTTCTTGATAAAGTATGGCCCCATTCCAGGACCTTTTCAATCAAATATTTTACAGAATTTACTTAATGACAACTCAAATGGAACTTATTGCACAATTGCCAAAACCTATCACTCTCACTATGGGGTTATATCAATACAATCAAACTTATGGCACTGCCTCACTTTATATTTATATTCCAGAATCTATTTTAATCACCCCACATGCCTGGTTCTCTGATACTAAAAGAATGTTTCTAAAATTTCTTGAGAGGTGGCAAATTGAGAATTGCATGGACAAAGCTTACCACCTCTAGGAATCTAAGTGGAATGGGATGCCCAGATCCTAGTGTTTATAACATAGCACACCAATTATGTATAACTTTGAGTAGACTTTCTTTCCTAAAGAGAACCATAACATTTATGAAATAATAATGAATAATCATGCAATTGCTAATCAGAAAGCATTTTTTTTAATGGGAACTTTGAAAAAGTTTACCATGTTTCCTTCCTAGCTTCCTTTTATTTGCACAGTATATATAAAACAAGGACAATTTGGGGAGTTTACCAAATTTGAGTAGGGACCTTTCATCCCTAGCCCCTCTTTGGAAAGACATAGAGTTTGAACTTTGTCAAGAGAATAATGTTTCTCCACGAGCCTTACCTCATTTGACTTGGAAGGCATTACCCTCTTCTTTATGCCCCATACCCATAGGATGGTCAGTGAGAATCAACATGCAGTTTTGTAAATTACTACAATATATGCCACAGAAAGATCCTTGGCAGCCTGTTCATCTTAACCTTAATATAAAGGTTGCCAATAAGTCTATACCACATACCTTTATCCCCAAGGTGGCATTAGATCATATTTCTGACATACTACAGGGTACCTCTATCCTCCTATTTTCCAGTTCCAGAATATTCATTCTTTAGCTAATATGGCAGTCTTCTTTTGTTTTCAATTAACACATGCTACTTCACAATTTTGGGGTCCTGCCTATGGTCTTTTGTAGATGGAACCATATACTGTATAGAGCTTTGGCAGAATTGGTGATTAAACCTCGGTTTGTATCTCTTCTGTATAAACAGTTAAGAAAATTTATTAGTGTTAAGGCTCAACCTGAACTGAAATATTGGAAAGGAGAATTTCTCTCAAATGAGGCCTACTTTGCCTCCTCAGACTCATGGGATTTTATTTTCTGATATATAAAACTTGATAAACTACGTCTTATGCAGTATAAAATTGTGCATAATAGCTATTATACACCTAGCAAATTACTTCACATAGGTAATTTATCTACTCCTCTTTGCATAAAATGTAAATTACATGACAGTACCCTGTGACACCTCTTCTGGGATTGTCCCTCTATTACCACCTTCTGATGCCAAATACAAACACATATTGATCCTCTTTGGGCCTACAAAAGGCGTTTATTCCAGAACTCTGTTGGTTAGGTTTGGGTATAGACAATCGCTTTAGGGAATAAAGGCACCATATAGCTTTATTGCGGCTGTAGCTAAATTAGTAATCCTGCAACATTGAAATAATGAAGACCTCCTACCTATAGAGAATGGCATAATGAGATGTTAGTTATACTTAGGATGGAAAAGATGATAGCAAGTGTATGTCATTCTCTACCATCATTTCAAAAAAGTAGGAGAAACTACTCACCGTCTTACAAATTATACAGTGAATATTTGCTACTTCCTGAACAGTCTTGTTACAAATTGCTGCCCTAACTTTACAGTATGTAAAGTATATCATATGTTACTTTGTCATCTTTGATTTTTAAGATATGTTTCATGTAAATTCAATTTAGGTGGGATTATCGATCTTGCCTAGTAATTACTATTGATTGAGTTCTATACAGTTTAGTGTGGCTACCTGTGTTAGCCCTTTATTCTTTTTGTATGATAATGTTGCTGCAGGTTATTTATGTGCTTTGGATATACCCTTGCCTATTTGGGCTGTTTGTCTGTATTTTACTTTTGTTACATCTTTTCTTTTGTGGATGTGTTGGAAAACTTTAAATAAAGTGTACTTGGTAAAAAAACAAAAACAAGGAAAATTCATCCAAAGATGAAATACCTTGGTTATTTTAGACATTTGAAATAACCATAATATATGGCCTAAAGGTGTTAATTTTAAACTTAATCAAGCTCTATGAAGGAAATGAGCATACAGACGGATATCCTGGTTCAAGGAAATTTCCTAAATTTCAGGCCATAAATATTTATGAAAACAATTTGAAAAAAAACATAATATTTTTAATTATCACCTACCAAAATATAAATTAAACAATTATGTGATTTTTATAACAACAATCACACCAAAGAAGTTTACCCATTTATTACAAAAACTTCAGGCACAAATTAAAATGGGTTTGAAAAAATAATTGGCTAAGATCTATTATATGATCATGAAAACAAATAAAGATTCTAAGAGTAAAATAAACTCTAAATGCAACAGTGATGTTAAAATAAACTTAGATCAGCAATGGCAGAATATAAGAATATTGGCGAATAGGAAGTATATATCAGCAAAAACAAAACAAACAAAGATCATTGCTAGAGCGTATTTTACCCTTGAAACATTGCGGAATAAATAAAATACTAACACAGACTGTAGGCATGGATGTGGAGATAAAGGTACACTAATACATTGTCTCTGGGACTATCCATTACTGGGGAGGGGCAAGACTAACAGAATATTGAATCAGTCCTCAATATTAATATAAACCTTAAACCAGATATCTTCCTTTTACTAACTTCAAAAATTCTTGGATAAAACCACCTCAAGTAAAAAAGTTTTGAATTAGGTACGATTGTTACCAAACATTAGATTCTTCAATAATGGCATTCCAATCTTATTTCAAATTTTGAGAAATTTAAAAGGTGGAACATGTTTAATGAAGACCTATACTGTAAGAAACTGTGGTGAGACATCTCTGAAATAGAAGACAACATTTTTGGTAATAGTTTGAAAGAAATTGAAGCAACCCCCACCCCATCGGACTTTAAATTGACTAAGATAAAATACTGCCTCAAGTTAAGTTTATAATACAATTAGCATAATTCTAATATGTTAATAAAAATGTAAGTTCCTCCTTTTTCTTTCTTAGGTCCAAGAATTTTTCTATGTTTCATTAAATGATCAATTGTGTATCAAAGGGAACCATGTAGGATATTATAAATGTATGATTAAATCTGTACTTATGGATATGATTAATAAACTTTTATTGAAAACTATTATTTATAAATTTACTGAGGACACATCCTCCAACTACCTGAGTGGTTTGCTGACTAAACCCATCTCTATTTACGGCTAAGGTAACAGACATGGCAAGTCCTCCATGTCCCAAAAATAGTGAATGATAGGTGAAAAGGCATTTAGCATTGCAGTACCCAAAAGCTAAACTGCATGGCCAGATCATGTGATGTGTGTGGCAGCCTTGCCCAATTCAGATCAGCTATGTATAAGCATCTGTGGTGAATATTTGCCAATACAACCATATTACCAAACACTAGTACCTGTTATCTTGTCCACATCCCTATGTTTTCTGTTGACAAGACCACTTTTTCCCCTTAATTGCTCTGTAACTGCAATATCTAAGATATAATTGTAGAGTTCTGTAAATAATTTATAAGTCATACCTTCATAATCAATGGAATCCTAGCAATTGCACCTGTGTAGCCAAGGGTACATACTGTGTATGTAATTAAGTAAAATTTGCTGCTGCTGCTGCTACTACTTTTGTTGTTTTAAATGCTGCCCTAGGACCCTCTTGAAAGCTAGTTGATGAATCTAAACAAAGCTATCCTGGTGCTGAATATTTCAAATAAATAAATAAATGGCACTTCATGGGTGTTTAAGGCACTCCAGAGTACCTCAGGTCTCAGTCATGAAGGATGTTGTTAATACCACAACAGCACTGTCTATTGCACCTTATAGCTGAGGTCATAAGTTGAACAACCAGTCGTAAACTAAAATTCATGTAATTAGGTCAAGTTGGCTAACTAGGCAATAGATACAGGCAAAAATAAATAACAACAAATCACAAAACCAGAAGTCCCGGATATTAGCTAAACATGGGAGACTTTGTAATGACCTCAAGAAACCATGGGCCTGATTCCAAGACAGTGGTGAGGCCTGGCAATGTACGCCAGTGCGTAAGTTATGCCAAAACCCTATGACATGTGAGCTGCTCCATATTCTAAGAGAATCACCAGATATGACACAAAAAGCAGAAATATGCATGACACAAAGTATGCCCATAAATACAAGGTGTAACCAAAAGTGGCATAACAATATGTGTAACGTGAACCCATGACGAGATAAAAAGATGCAGGATGCAGATACGTCATAGGGGCTATGGTGAAGATGGTAGGTAGCAGGATGAAGTCCAAGCAGTAGCAAGAGGAAGAGAAAGAGGAATTACACCCTTGAGGAGAGTGATATGCCCTAGAGCAACAGGAGGCCCAACCAGACCTACTCTTGGGCAACAGAAAGGACCAGGAAGAGTGAACAAGAAGGAAGGTGGCATGGGATGAGGAGGCAGTACAAGTAAATGCTATCGTAAATCGGGCACACAGTGCACAAGCTGCAAAAGCGCACTAGCAACTTGAAACGACATGCAAGGGCCAAGGAAGCACACAACAGTTGGCAGCAGCGCCACAGGGTGAGACCCTCACCACCCATGAGGCAAGGGTGTTGGCAGCCATGAGCAGGTCCAGTATCCACGGGCCATGGACCCGACACACCCAGAAGGACACAGAGATGGGTAAGTGAAAGTGCGATGCATGGCAGAATTTGAAAGACTCAGATAATATTTTTGTTGGCATCTGTTATTTGGCATTGAGCCATCTTGCCTGTCTCTCTATGCATGGCAGAATGACCAGTGTAAAGGAATGTAACAATGGGAAACAGGGAGGGTGACAGAAGGGAGGGAATGTGTTGGATCAGACCCTGGAATGTGGCACAGCTAAGGGAATGCATGCAGTGCAGGCAACTCATGGGAGACACCACTGATGCACTCTGTCCCCCCACAGGCACAGCACTGGACACAGAGGCAGGTGAGCTGACTGCCAGTGCCTCCTACAGTGCATTGGACAGGGACACAAGAGCGGGAATGATGGCACACACGCTGGGCATGACATGATGTGGTGGCACTGATGCACTATTGTTCCCCACAGGTACAGTGCCAGTGGACAGCAGTGTAGGCAATGGCCTGCACCCCCAGTGCATGGGACAGCTATTCAGGGTTGGGACAATGGGAGGCATGAGAGGCATGACATGGGAAGTAACAGTACAGCACCAATGTCTCCCCACAGGCTCAGCAGAGGTGGACACAGCTGGTGGAAAGCACCAACACCATCCCAGAGTGGGCCCAGCAAGACACAGCCAGGACACCAGTGGTAGGGGATTGCGTGGCAGTGGAGGGACAACAGCAGGAGGAGGAGGAGTGCCTGGACCCCAGTGAACTCCTGTGTTCTGCGAGTCTGTGGGACAGGATTGCATCAGACATTAGCCCTGCTGTGTACTGTAGGCTGGAGGAGGCCCTGGATGGGGCCACACCAGCCCTGGAACAGGACTGTCCGAACACCCCAATGGACTATGCAGGGGTCCACAGTGCTCTAGCCACCATGCACATGGAACAGGCGGATACACTGGGCCGCATAAGGCTCAGCATGGAAGGCCACCATGCAGTAGTGGAGGAGCTGACTGGCACACTGATAGGGGTGCATGAGATGGAAAGTACACAATGGAGTCAGCCATTAACTGTCTGGTGGAGGCCATGGCTGCCACACAGGCCTATGCATAGGCACAGACATGTGGCATCACCCACCTGGCCAAGGTCATCGAGGGATCGGTGGCACAGTGGATGAGGCAGGGATGCACTGGTGGCCCTGCAACAGGACACACACGCTGACCCACACATACAATGCCCGTGGCATGGGATGCCACCACACAGGCACCACAGGAGGAGCAGCAGACCCTAGTAACACACAGGTGCCACTGACAGCAGTGGCGACAGCTTCACCACCATGTGCGATGGGCCCTGTGGCACCACCCTCACCAACACCGCCACCACAACTGCCACTCCTGGTGCAGCAGCACCTCCACCGCACGGCATCACGGATGTGCCATCTGCCACCTGCAGTGGCACATCAACGATGTGCCACTGCAGGTGGCCCCACCGCCGGCACCACCAGCAGAACCCATGCCACAGGCACTGCAGCCCTGTACTGGTGACACACACAGCACTGAGACAATACCCACCATGAAGAACCACCAGACACCAGACAACCACCAGTGGCACCACAAGCATCCAGACTGGTACGGCAGAGGGCAGCAACACCCACTGATAGGGGCCTGGGGCACCCATGGACAATACTGGCCCAGTGGACAGCAACAGGGGCAGGGGTGCCCAGTGCCACAACTGCAGCAGCACACAGCAAATGGAATGGGTGGTAGTAGCGGAGGACAGAATTTCTGCAGTGGCATGCCACTGCTATGGGGGGTGTGGAATCACAGTCTGGGTTGTCATGGGGTGCTGATGTGCAGTTTGTGTGAGGGATGTGTGTGAGTGCATCTGTGTGGGGCTGGGTGCACTGTGGGAGCCACTATGGGAGGCAAGTGTGTTGTGTGAGTGTGCACTGCACCATCACTGGGTGTGGGTGTGAGTGAGGGCTTGTCACAACTATACTGTTGTACAGCACTGTCACCAATGTCATACATCACCTGCACCAAGTAAACAACTGAGCACCACATCTCCATGTTGTCTCCTCATTACCACTGCCGTCAGGTCATCCGGCATGTCGCACACAGCAGATGCCCCGTGGAGGCATACCACAAACTGCACAGGCACAACAGACACGTAGGTCGCAGTGTGCACAAGCCACATGTGCATCCCACAATTGCGTGTCTGTGATTTCACAGCCACAAATGCACAACTGCATCCTGCACGCACGTGTTGCTTCTACGCAGCTATGTGTCTAGTGGCACATTGGTGGGAAGCTAGGCCACAACATGGACTCGCAGGTCGCTAGCAGAGGAGCAGGCTGCAGTCTAGATAGACAGAAGAAACAATGGACAGGAGGCCCAGGTGGGACCAACACTGCAAACTGGTAAGTACTGGGACACAGCACCTACAGGCAACATGCTACAGCCAATATGCTAGTCATTTGATAATCCATGTTTCCATCCTGTAGCAACAGGAAGACACCCAGGTCATAGGTGAGTACTGGACAGTGCACAGTTTGCACATTTCATTTCCTGGTACTACATAGTGGGCCTAATACAGACTTAAAGTTGAACCAGCATAATATTCTGTGGTGAGTCGCATATGCAGCCCATGAAGCTTTGCATTGTGGGGGCATGTGTGATTTTGTATTTCTAATACAGCTGTACCTTTCCCTTGTTTAGCAGACATCAACCCTGTACAGGCATAGGTAGTTGGACACTCAATACAACCTGATGTGCTGAGGTCAATGTATGTACTGCTAGCTAATGCTTTTTGCCAATTGTCCATCCAGGTGTGCCACCATAGTCAGCAGTTGCCACTTGCAGTGCACACACAGTGCACAGGGAAGGTGGGTGTATTGCACATGTTACACTGTCTGCATGTGGGGACCATGGGACTGCACCCTGGGCACAGGTAGATAGGCGCAGTGGGTGTACCCCTCGCGCAGGCAGCTGTGCAGACATATGGCAAGGTGGTGTGTAGTGATGTTGGCTGACACCCACACCCTACACAGCCCTGCTGTAGTGTGCCATGGGGACGATGACCAGCAGGTGCATGGCTGTGAGGTACCACATGTCAGGCTGGCTCTGTGCAGCTGGCGATTCGAGGTCATGCCTCTGCTTGGGAATGGCAGCCTGGTGGTGCACTGCTGGGACAGTGTGGGGCAGTGTGTGTGTGCATGGCACCACACTGCCAGACCATGCCACCTGTGGTGTGTGCTGGTGGTGTGGACAATTTCAGAGGGGCATGTTGTACAGTGCCATGTCTGTGCTGGACAGACACCGCTGTGCCCACACCTGGGGTGTGGCACACAGTGCAGTGCCATGGCCAGTGACTGTGCCCCACCCTACGCACCATGCATGCCATTACATGTCATACTGGGCAGGAGGTTGGGGTGTCGACATGGATACCTGTCCAATGTGCATTGACACGCAGCTATGCCTTCCTCCCATGCAGATCTGTACCACACGTCCACAGGACCCCATGCCAGTCACATGCCCCTGTCATGTCCCGGAGATCAGGCCTCAGCCTGGGCGGGTGGTCTCAGACCTTATGCCACTGGAGACCGCCATGCTTGTCAATTATGTGCAGCAGTAGGGCAGACACTACTCCTGCTGGGTTGCAGGAGGCACACCACTGCCAAGCATGAATGGGCATGGCAGGCCATTGGGGCACAGCTGGGTGCCAGCAGTGGCATACACAGGACCATCTGCCAACTACAGCACTGGTGGCAGGACATGGCACAGCAGGACCTGGTGCTCCTGGAGTGACTGCTCAGCATAGAGCAGCATAGGGACTCAGAGAAGAGGTCGGGCCAGGGCACAGGTGCAGGTGGGTATGCCTACAGCTGTCCTTACAGTGGTGCAGTGCTGACCGACAGGCCATGGCCTGCTGTGTTGCACACATGTAACCATTATCCCTTCCCCATTGCTGCATCATGTTGAGGGCAGGGCCAGCCAGATGCCCATGTTGGGGCCTCAGGCAGGAGGCGCTGCAGTGGAAGACAGGTAGGTGCATGCAATGTGTGCTATGTGTGGTGCCCATAGTGTGCTGGCCCATGGTGGCACGTGCGGTGACCATGTCGTCTTTGTGTGTGTGCCACGTGCCCAGGACCTGTAATAACCATTGACTTTGCATCCTTACAGGTGTGCATAGCTGACCGATACCCCAACAGAGGGCCCTGCTGAGGCCATGGCAGAGATGAAGGCGAACGATGCCGTGGAGTACTGCCGATGCACCCAGCGCCAACAATGGAGGTGAGGATCATCCTCATACATCGTCATCATCGGAGGCAGAGGAAGGGTATGTTGCAGAGGTGCTGGAGTGCAGGACCCCACAGACAGTGGGCAGCAGGGGTCCGACGTACAGCCAGCTGCTGGGCAGGCACTGCCCAGGACACTGCGGGGATGTGGCCCTGGATGCACCAGCTACAGAGTCAGTGGTGGAGGATGTGGCAGGGGTACAGCAGGAGGTAGCACCACCTCTGACACCTGAACAGGTGCAGGACAGTGGAGAACCAGCACCAGATGACCCTGGGTTTCAGCCAGTTGGCAGTGTCCTGGAACAGCAACAGCCAGGTGGTCAGAATAGCAGCGATGGGGCATCTGGGAGTCTGCCCAGCCTGGGTGTGTGCAGATGCACAACAGCTGATATAGCTTTGTTGGCCATTCTGGAGGATGTTGCATGGTTGCACAGCTCCTGGGTACCCTACTGGGGGCTGTGGTGGTGCCCACGCTGGCAACTGTGTTGTGCTGGGGTGGATCTGTATATATGGGGTGGGGACTTGTATATAGGTGTTGACGCCCGGGGGGCATCCTGGACTGGGGGAGGGCTGTGCGTGCAGGGTGGGTGGGGAGGCTTCTGCTGATGTGTTGTTTTGTTGTTGTTGCACTCTTTCCTGTTGTTCTCCCCTTCCTGACATTTGTACCTGTTTATTGCTGTTTGCCCTGTGTTACGGTTTTGCCATAGTGATCATTAAATACATTTTCTACATGCCTGGCTCTGTGTGTCTGTCCCTGGTGTGCATGGGCGTGTGCATGTGTGCATGTGCTGCCGTGCATGTCAGGGCACACCTGTGGCAGTTCATGCCATCCCAGGTGTGTCCCCACTGTGCACCTGGTATGTGTGCCGGCTGTGCAGCTCACAGCCTTTGGCGTGCACCAGTGGCCGTGTCCGCATGGTGTCCATGTGCTGCAGCGCACTGTGCTTGGTCCGGATCACGTGCACACACATTGCATGTCCCAGCTGTGTGGCAGCCTTGGGTCTGTATGACCCCTTCCACCCAGGGGACCAGTGGACCCTTTGGATGGCACCAGTGGCACAGGCAATGGTGTGTCTCACTGCCATATGTCTACAGGTCTGTGCCACCTGGTGCTGTGTCCCTGTTGTGGTTGTACTGTTTACATGTATCAGTGGCCATGGCAGGGCATTGTGCCTGGTGGCACTATCATCCCAGCATTGTGTCTGTGACCTGTTTGTGCCTTTTTCCTGTCCCACTCATGCCCATGGCACATGCATGCTGTGATGTCCTGTGTGTGCCTGTGTTGTTGTGCAATGGTCATGGTTCTTCCTCATGACTGCTGTTCAGCATGCCTGGGCACTGTTCCTGCTCCAGTGCAGCCACACATGTTGCATGACACCTGGTGGCTGCAGTCACCCACCCCTGGCAGCACAGTGGCATTGGCATGGGTGCCATGCCATTGCCTGTGCTGCATTTTGCCACTGTGTGCCATGTTGTGCTGCTGGTGCTGCTTTGCTGCTGCAAGGGGGCTGTGGTGGTGCCTGTGCTCACTGGCTCCACTGCCCTGTACCACCCCTCTGCCACCTGTGCTGTGTGTCCTCTGCCTGGCTGTCTGCTGTGCTTCCTCCAGACTGTCCACATTGCTTGGCACTGTTCCCCATTGTTCTTCCCATTTCTTCTCTGTGCATCATGGTGTTGCCTGTCCTGGCCTCCTGTTGCTGCTTGCTGTGGTCCACATTGCACCTCATCCAGTGTCGCTCTTACTGCCATGTATGGCCATGCTGCTGCTGCCCCTTTCACTCTGTGTGTGCCCTGAGCATATTGGCATGGGTGTTACACGGTTTGCACTGTGCTCCACCTGGGGCACTACTGTTTGTGGGTGTGCTGCTGTCTGGCTGGAGGAGTGTTCCTCTGGTCTGTGCACTGCTTAGGACAGCTATTACCTGTTCTAACTTACGTGACCTTCCTCTGCCATAGTTCTGTATGCCAACTGTTTTGGAATAGCAGTTCTGTGGTGCTGGTGTGTTACACCTGTCATAGGCTGCATTACACAGTGGAGTAAGCATTTTTGGCATAACTGCATGGTATCTTGAGTTAGTCGTAACAGTTGTGGGTTGCAGCATAAGTGGTGTTTTGGAATCGCGTATGATCGCAACCTGCTGGCGTAATTGCAATTTGCACTATCTGGACTGGGCATAGTGCATTTACGCCTGGTGTATCTGTCTGGAATCGGGTCCCATAATACTTTATGCCTATAAGACATAGGGGCACAATCTGATGTGCAGTTTTCAAAGAATACTTTATGCCAAATAACCAGCATGTTGACATAGCAACAGTGTTGTTTCTCATGACACCATCAATCCAGCTTTTAGAATGAGCCTGGAAAATCAGAGGGCTAGCCAAAGGAGGATCAAACTTTTCAGGGTGGGGGCACAGGTTGTGCGGTGATACTGCCACCTAGGTGACTAAAGGCCATGGAGACACTGGAATGGCTTGTGTATGGGGTGACACTAACTGTCTTCCTTTTCCAATATGCATATTTATTTATTGATTGATTTTATGTAGTTTTTGTTTAACGGTGGGAGCACTAGACAAATACAATGCCTATTTTCAGGCACAACCTGGGAGAAGTACAAACATTAAGTAAAACAATGTTACATAGACTCATGAGTGCATTGAATGAAAACAGTACATAAATGATGAGACCTTTGGCAACAGCAAGCCCTATTCACTGAGAGGTGCAGAGTCGAGGCGCATAAAGGTCGCGCACCTCCGCACCCGGAAGGTCCATCGCGAGGGGCACATTCATGAACCAGCAGTCCCTGCCTGGCTCCTTCTGTGTCCCTGCTCTCCGGTGTGGAGATTGCGAGGGTGGGGCGGTGATCCGGGTCAGCAGCCAATCAGCTGCCCTACCCGGGTCCACAGTGGATCACTTGTGCCAGTATGGCAACATATTGCAGGGGCATGCAGATTGCCAGACATGCTGTCAGGGAAGCATTGCTGGCCACCCACCTGGCCCAAGCACTGTCCCCTGACACCAGTAGCAATCTCCTGCAGGTCCAAATGACCACCCGCCTCCACCAGCGGTCCAGCGGTGGCATCTGGAGGGGCGTATCTATTACAGCTGCCATCAAGATGTGTAGCTGCCGCCCTCGGTACGGCACTCTGCACTTTGTGAATGGTGCAGAGTGCTGGCAAGCCCCCTTGGAGAGCCCGGCCCGCCACGCATGGAGCTCTGGGCTCAGCCAGGGATCCAGTGTGCAGGGGGCACACCACTTTGTGCATGCCGCTGAGGGAGCATTAGTGGGTGCAATGGGTGCGGGTGGCTATGCACTCAAGTTACATAGTGCGAGCCACCCATCCCATTTGTGAATAGGCTCAATATGAGCAACATACAGTTGCAGTTGAGTTACAGATTACAAAGAGGCAAACATGAGACACAGATTATTTTGGCAGAAATAGGAGACAATTACAGGAACACTTATCCAATGACAGGAGAAACTTGTAAAGCTCATTTTTAAAACTAGGTGAATCTGTGAAAACCTGAGATTCAGTGATAGTGAATTCTAGAGTTTAGGGCAAAGACTGAAAAGCCTGCTCTCACATTTTTAAATATTTCGTATATCCAGTAATAACATATCTTTGAACCATAAGGGTAAGTCTGCTCAGTTTAATTGAACATGTTAGCAAGAGTAACAGGTGTACCTGTTCTGATGATTTTGTCTATAGTGCAGCCAACGGTGAGAAGACAACATGAGGATGCGGAGAGCCAGCCTAGGTTTGAATAAAGGGAGCAATGATGGGTCAACCAGGGCACAGATATGGCAAAGCAACAGATGTTATTATAGCAGCTGTTCCATTTATTCATTATATATGTGTTAGCCTCTGAGAAAGATAGCAGACCATTGGTGAGACTAGCCACAGAACACCTTGGGCTATAGTCAACCTAGTGGCAGGAGTCAGGGCATACCTAATTTTATAAGCAAATCCCAGTTTAAATTTGTAGTCTTACAGACTGATGATATATATACAGACAGAAATCAAGGGAGGGGTCCAAGGTGATGCTGAGGTATTTGAAGGAGTCAACAGAAGTAAGGGGGAGCCATCAGAGCAATAAGTAGCTAGGGCAGAGGAGCTGACCTAACTCTAGGTGCAGAACCAAAAAGCATAGACTGGGTTTTACTAGTGTTCTGGGAGAAGCCCACTATAAGCTAATCATGTCTGTACATTCCAGAGGTCAACATTAAGTCTTATGCTGATATCAGATACCTTCTTTGAGCTAGTATATAATACCATGTCATCTGCATACAGCAGGGTGGAGCAAGAGGCAGTGGTTAGACAGATCATTGATAACTACTGTAAAGAGCAGTGGACTAAGCATAGATCTTTGTGGAACATCAATATTAATAGGGAAAGTTAAGACTGGACTCCATTTATATAGACAAACTGCTGTCTCTCACCAAAGTAGCTTAAGAACTAGGAACCAACCAGACGATGAGAAACCAAGGCCATACAACTTGGATATAAGAAGGAGTGGTCAACAAGATCAAAAGCCTTGGTTAGGTCAATGAAAACAGCCCCTGTGAGCATACCTTGTTCACAGTGACTTCAACATTATTTGCAAATTGGATGAGGGCAGAAGATGTGCTATGATCTCGCCTAAAACCATGCTGTGTTGGAGATAATAGATTAGATTTTGAAGATGCTCCATTATCTCAGAAGCAACAAATGTCTCCAATAACCCAGACTCCTCCAGACTGAATGTCTCTTCCCTAGTACACTGCTCCTATGGGGAGCACAGATCCCCAAATCCTTCACCAAGAGGAAATAAACCCATGGAATTGGGATGAAATGTAGTAAAGAAGGAATGGTTGGAGCAGGAGGTGACTGATTGAGAAGGGAAGTACTGACCAGAGAATAAACAGAATATTTAAATAAAAAATAGCCAAAATCCAGCTGTCATGCAAAATTAGATGAACGTGGCATTATCATACCATCAAGAAACCATAATGATGATCATCTATACTATCTTTGGTGACAACCAAATAACTGGTTTTCCAGATAAAAACTGTACCCATTATCAATCAAAAGGAAGAATTAATTCATGATTTGGTCATCAAGAAATATATTGTGATATCCTCAAGACCAAATAATACTGAACATATAGGAAGTGTTCTGATAATTAAATAAGTGGCTTTCAAGATATAGCATAGCAAAGCATGTAGGTAGGTAGGTAGGTAGCAAGCAGGCAGATTTTTGTTTATTGAATGACTTTCACATACACTCCAGGACATGTAACAACCAATCACAAGCTAGAATTCACAATCACCAATAAGCGGTTTCAAGACACTGTCAAAAATGTATAGACTGAGCTGCATGAAATGTGGAATTCTGCACGGCTCTAATGGGTAGTATTTATACAGCAATATGTGCTGTGCTGTGCTATGTTGTTGTATGTATATGTGTCACAGTTGCCATGAAGAAACTATAACAAGTGCATAGTTAGCCACGACCGACATTCTGACACCATAGGACTCGTAACACTAAATGTACAAAGCAAGTTTGCAGGAAAATAGGAATTCGATAACTGCTTCTCATGATATAGCCAGAAATGTCAGTGTGACACGTGTTGGGTTATAAAAGCAATCAGTAACTTCAATCAGCAACTTGTCATCCAAATATTTTTTTTAAATCACTGATGGACATCTTGCCAAATAATTTCTGGGAATGAACACAATTAAAATCAATCAATGCAGTGCATAATTTTACACTTTATAGATCTTCCCTGTACAAAATGCATCACTTGATGGAATGTTGGGGAGGCGCCTCAGAAAAAAAAATGCAGGATGGTCCTGATTAACATGGAGTATTATTTTAAAAAGTAATCTTCACAAGTAATCTGATCATTTTTTGGTCCCAAAGTAGTTTAAATTACTTTTACTCACGTTCTCTATCTGCTTTGTGTGCCTCTGGTATCATTTTCATGGCATAAGGTTAATGGGTGTCAGTATGCCCTCAGTTGGTAGCACATCCATCTCTGGGCAGAAGCTGGTGAATTCTAGTCCCAAACTCATACCATAATCACTGGCACCTGAGTGCAGTACTACCAAGATGCTATACTGTTCAGGGCTGTGCCATTATTTGGATGAGATGTTAAAGAGCTGGTGACATGTTCAGAGAACTTTAAAAAACATAGCATTTAGCTACTGTCCAGCTTGTATTTCCCATTACTTTTGTGTTCTTCCTCTACATTATTTAGTAGTGAGGTCATTTGCATGAAAACAGGATCTTTACTCCTGAAGAGTTAATCCATTCCTGCTGCTTTCTCCCAACCTGAAGTCATAGAGCACTGTTTGTGGCCCCAAAACTACTCCCATGGCAACAGATTGTGATGTCACAACAGAAGATTTTGACTTGAAGTAGGGAGTAAGCTATTGAGGCAGGTGAACTCAAATGAACTGTGAGAGACAATGATCATACAGTTATACACATTTCTTTAGTAATAAATTATGGGAGGATAAATAAATAAAATAGAATGCAAGCAAAATTGTACCTAATTATTATGTTTTTAAAGTTTTCTTTGAGGTGTTAGTAGCTCTTTAAACTGAGGTCCTGTCTGCCTTTCCTGGTGATTGTTTAGGTAGATATTAGAGATCCCATAGCATTTTTTAAGACTAATGACATTTCTCCAGTGTCCTGTTCAGATTTCCTCCAGTCACTTAAATACAACTAAACAGCTTAATCTGGCTCAATTTCAGTTGGTTAGTATTTGTATAATCCGCCACCTCTCCCAGGATATGGATGAAAATAGGTAGTATTGCTAGTCCTTTTTCCTGGTCAACAAAAATAGATAGGATGGATAGATAGATAGATAGATAGATAGATAGATAGATAGATAAACACATTTGCAGAGTAAAGCTGAACTGCATTATAGAATACTTGACAGTGAGTGTTATCATGAGAGATTACAGTACTGGATTAACTAATGTGACTCGGATTTGCCCTCAGTACCCAGAGTTGCATAAGGAAAAAAATAGATTAGACTCTGTTATTTCAGTCTATGTGTGAAGTACCTACACAAAATGGCATAGCTCATTAAACATAGAGACAAGGTTGTAACAGCCTCGTAAGATTGTTCCACCTAACAGAATCGGAATAGATAGTTAGTTTTAGTTTATCTAAAAATAAGTTACCAAGGACTTAGGTTCGAGTCCCACAGTAGGTAGGAGCTGCCAGCTAGGTATGGGGTGGCCACTGCTGTGATATAAAAAGTTGATATAGAATCTTAACTAGTATTAAATAAATACTAAGCAGTTTAAAATGGATTAGCGATCAGAAATCAGCCTGAGCATATTATTAATTGTTATAGTGGATGCAGTCTGGGGAGTATGGAAAGGACTCCTGGCCCTGGCTTGTCTTACCCACTTGCAGTTTTGTTCATTTTTGTAGTGACTGGCAAGATTTTGTATATAAAAATGTAGTAGTTATTGTTAAAAATGGTAGTCTTTGTCATTGATGGCTAGTGGGCTTGTAATCCATTTACCCTGGCTACAGAACATGTCCTGCTGATCCAGTGGTGTAATTTGGTCTGCCTGGGTTATCTTTTACATTTTAATGTTTTTTATTAAAAAGATAATTCCTGTAGTAGAATAAAGCTGCTCTGTACATGTAAATAAAAATAAAAGGCAAGTGGCAGCTGGCACCCAGCGTACGAAAATAAGACAAGCAGGGAGTGTGAGTGACTGAGAGTTGGTCCCACAGCACAGTGCAGAGCACTCAGTAGAGAGATCCACAGGTCTGCTTGGGGGTGGCCATTCCTCACTCCAACACCGGTCAGAAGTAAAGCTTCAGCCTACAACAATCTTGTTTCTGTGAAGGTGCGAGAGGGAGACGACTGAGGTGCCTCTCTCACAGGCAGTATCAACCAGATATTTTTCCTTGAATTTAGTTGAGCAGGCAAAAAGCACCAGGGAAACTGTACTTAGAGACTGATTCACATAAATAAATATTAAATAAGGGAGCACAGTCTTCAGGGACTCTGTGGAAGTCCCACACATGCTCAAGGAAGCAAAACATTTTGTGGAGAGCACTAAGGAGCCATTTTGTGACAAATAGAGGCAATCTAATCCTGGGAACCCATGGTTTCACACGAGTGAAACACAGTACAAATACATATGTTTTGATAAAATAAAGCCATAGAAGGGGCTAAGGAAGTCCTGGGTAGTTAATAAAATACACAGACTTTTATAAATAAACACAAGCAAAAACTGAGCAGTTTGAAGCAAGGCAGAGAGATACACTAAAGTATCCTGCACAACTGAAAAATAGTTTCAGGTGATAAAATGTAAAATGGTGGAGTCACTAACCTTAAAAAGAAAGTGGTTCCTAATGAAACAAATCTGTGCAGCCAGTTACCCAGGAGGTGGAGCTAAGCATGATAAAAATGAATATTTAATTTCTGTGTGAAAAACTGATGTGGTCCATGTAATCAAAGGGAAATTATGACTGTTTTCAATAGAAACTGAAGAGAAAAATGCCTAGGAGTGATTATTTATTCAGTTTAATAAAAAAGGATGTTATTCTTAGAGACTTCGCTTTCCAAAGGGTCATTTTGTACAGAAGAAATTCAGCAGACAACTAGGATGCACAGCTTTGCAGCTATTATAGTGAAAACATGCATAAACGCTAAGAAAGTGCCTATTGTTTGTGATAAGGGAATGTGTTTTAAAATGAGACTCCAAGTTAAAAAGCAAAGCCTTAGAATGTTGAGAGGGCAGTTGAATTTCAAAACTGAGTATTCCATTGTGGCCTATGCTGCTGCAGAAAGAATTTTGATTGATGCTGAGCCTTTAGACAGCTCAGTGTCCACTCAGTGACCACAAATTAGCATATGCAAATGAATTTTGGTTATAGAAGTAGCTGCACAGCCAGTGCACATGGAGTCTGAGCAGGGACAGCAACTGAGAAGGAAGGTGCCCAAGTCAAGTGGGTGTCCTGTCTGAAGTGGCCTGATGTAGTACTACAGCCTGATAGTGGCAGTCTTTATTTAAATACAGTGTGGATTATGGGATCACCTGAATCCCAGCGTAGGGTCAGATAGGATAGTAAGTCAGAACAGGACGAGAATGGAAAGCCTCTTGTTTCAAGCACCTGATTATCTTGTTATGCCAAGTTTTCCTCACAGAGAACAAAAGCTGCAACCTGAAGAATACCTCACTTCTCCTGATGACACCAAGAAACTGTTCACTCAAGAGGGCCTCCATCAACAACCCTTCAATAATTCTTCAGCAACTTCAACAACAGAATTTCTTCAGAAAACCTAAAGGAGTGTGGTATTATACAAACCTTATTGATACAGTTTGGGGACTATTTTAAAAGTCAAGTGACATTGATTTACAGAGAATTTACCTCAGTCCTTCTGAATTTAAAGAGACCTTTGTCATCTGAAGGACTGAACAGTGTAAGGACAGAGTGGGGATAATGTCACAGCTTTTATTGTACTAGTATCCAATATGTTTTATGCCACTGTCTTTTCTGAATGTTTTGTTTTACAGTGATGGATGTGTAGAAATGCCTAGTGATTTTTAATTGATTTAAGAATAGTGACAATTATAGTAATTGTGTGAGTGGATACCAGGGAGGGTATCTGGCAGAAGAAGGCAGTGGGCTGACTGTTCAGAGGTATAGGCCCAGTAGTCACTGTATGCCCTTAAGGCAAGTGAATCATATGGCATTGTGGCTGAGGTATGGCCTAGTGCTGGGTAACTGTGTAACTGGATACCAGGGAGGGTATCTGGTAGAAGTGATCAGTGGACTGACTGCTCAGAGAAATAGGCCCAGCAGTCACTGCACTCCTTATATGTAAAGTGGCTAGGCTCAGGGATCAAGGCCAGGAGGGCGCTTCTCGTGGGACCTGTGTATTATCTGGAGTTCTGGTGGGTGGTGAGTGCCTGCAGTCTTCAGGGAGAAGTACAAGAAGGTTAGTGTGGTGGTGTTGCTCTGCTGGGACAGAAGTAAAGTGAGAAATGTACTGCTTATTCATATGTATTTATTTGTCATTTATTCACAGTCTGAATTGTGCCATCCATGGCTGTTATTTCAGAGATTTATTTCACCTTTTCAGTAAAATACATAGATGCATAGATGCATAGATACATAGACAGTGTCGGCAGATAAGGGCCTATGGCCCACCCAGTCTGCCCATTTGAGCTCTGTAAGTTCAGTTTATGTTTTCCTAGAAGTCTGTTGCCCTCACCCCTGACCTCCAGAATTTTATGTCTATCCCATGCATTCCTAAATCCTGTGATTGTTTCAGCCCCACCACTTCCTCTGGCAGGGTGTTCCACTTGTCCACCACCGTCCTGTGAAGAAATTCTTCCTCATGTTTCCTCTGAATCGTCCTCCTCCAACTTCACCCCATGCCCCTAGTTCTGGAACATCTTTTTCGCTTAAAAATAGTGTATTCCTGCACCCTGTTCCTCCCTGTAAGATACTTGTATGTCTCTATCATATCCCTCTCTCCCTCCTCTCCTCCAGGGAGTACATGTTCAGTTCCTTCAACCTGTCTTCATAGGACTTGTGATGCAATCCATGCACCACCTTTGTTGCCCTCCTCTGAACCTTCTCTACCCTGTCTATGTCCTTACGTAGGTATGGTTTCCAGAACTGTACACTATACTCCAGGTGGGGCCTCACTAGTGTCTTGTATAGCGGAATTATGACCTCCCTTTTCCTGCTGGTGATGCCCCTGCCTATACATCCCAGCATCCTATTTGCTTTACCTGCTGCCTTGTCACACTGTTTTCCTACCTTGAGGTCATCAGAGATGATAACCTCAAGATCCCTTTCCTGCTTGGTGCATGCTATATTCTCACCCCCAACTGATATATTGTGACAGGGTTTTTGTGCCCCATAATGCATTATCTTGCACTTCCTTGCATTGAATTTCAACTGCCAAACCCTGACCATTCTTCAAGTTTCTGCAGGTCTCTTCTCATTCTGTCTACACCCTCTGGTGTGTCTACTCTGTTACAGAGCTTTGTGTCATCAGCGAACAGAGAAATTCTGCCTTCTAGGTCCTGCTAATGTCACTGATGAAGATGTTGAATAGGACCGGTCCCAGCACTGATCCCTGTGGTACCCCACTGGTCACTCTTCTCTCTGTGGAGTGACAGCCATTTAACACCACCCTCTGTGTCCTGCCACCCAGCCAGTTACCTACCCACCACACTATTGTCCTGCCCACACCCATATTCCCCAGTTTGTGTAATAGTCTTCTATGTGGCACAGTGTCAAAGGCCTTGCTGAAGTCCAGATAGGCCATGTCCACTGCCCTCCCTGATCCACCTCCCTAGTCACCCAGTCAAAAATTCAATGAGGTTGGTCTGACATGACCTCCCCTGGTGAAACCATGCTGCCTTGGGTCCTGTAGTCCATTGACAACCAGATGTTCCACCAATCTCTCCTTCAGCAGTGCTTCCATGATCTTCCCCATTACTGAGGTGAGGCTGACTGGTCTGTAGTTCCCTGCTTCTCTTTGTTCCCACTTTTGTATAAGGGACTACATCTGCTGTCCTCCAGTCTTTGGGTACCTCCCTGTTTCCAGTGGTCAGCTAAACAGGATAGCCAGAGGTTCAGCCACCACCTCTCTTAGTTCTTTAAGGACCCTGGGGTGCACCCATCTGGCCCCATTGCTTTATCAACTCTTATTACTTCCAGTTCCTTCAGGACCCTTTCTCGTGTAAAGGGACTTGTGTCCATTTCTGCACTATTCTCACCCCTTCTACTCCTTCAGACCCATTACTCCTCTTCCTCAGTAAAGACTGAGCAGAAATACCTGTTCAATTTGTCAGCTTTACTGTTGTCATCCTCCACGCGGCCCCATCCTCCCCTTCAGTCTCACTATCCCTCCCTTTGTCTTTCTTTTTCACTTATGTACCTGTAAAGGTTTTGTCCCTCTACCCACTGATTTTGCAATGTGTTCTTCTGTCTGAGCTTTGGCTTCCTTACTGACCTCCCTGCCTCCCTTTGCTTCTCCTGGTACTTCTCCCTATCCCCTTCTGCCTGTGTCTTTTGTATTGCCTGAATGCAATCTTTTGGCTTTCACTTTCTTTGCTACCTCTTTGGAAAACCATAATGGTCTCCTCTTCCTTTTCCTCTTGCTAACCTGCTTAATGCATAATTCTGTTGTTCTTGTAATCCCCATTTTAAATACTGCCCACTGTTTCTCAACCCCTGATTCCTGTCCCATTCCCTAATGCCTCTTTCAAGTATCTCCATTTTCCCAAAGTCTGCCCCCTAAAATCCAGGATACATGTTTTTGTGTGGTTTGGTTCTGCTCTTTCTGTGATTTCAAACCACAATGACTGGTGGTCACTGTTCCCCAGGTGCTCCCCCACTGTTACCCCCATCACACTGTCCCTGTTTGTGAGCACAAGGTCCAGTATTGCCTTCTGCCGAGTTGGTTCCATGACCAGTTGCTTGAGGAAGGCACCCTGAAGGAGTCCAGGATAAATCTGTCTAGTTGATGCTGCTGCTGGGATGCTCCAGTCCACGTCTGGAATACTGAAGTCTCCAACCAGTACTACCTCACCCTTGTCTGCCATCCTTTGGATGGCTAGCATCAACTCTATCTGTTTCTTCCTCCTGGGCTGGTGGTCTGTAGACCACACCTGTGCGGATGGCTGTCCCTATTTTCCTTTCCAGCTTAACCCACAGTATCTCTCCCCATTTTGTTCCTCCTGGATCTCTGTGGCCCTTATGTCATTTTTCACATACAGTGCCACTCCTCCCTTCCTGCCTGCTCTGTCTCTTCTGAATATGTTGTAGCCAGGTATGGCCATCTCCCAGTCATGGTTATCATTACACCAGGTTTCAGTGATGGCTACAATGTCCAGGTCTGACTGCACCATGACAGCCTCCAGATCTTCCATCTTGTTGCTAAGGCTCCTGGCATTTGCACACATGGCTTTCCATGATTTGACCTCCCTAGACTGTTTCGCTGTTCTACTCCAGCCCCTTCCTTGGTTGTCCTTATCCCTGGTTCTCCTTGCTGCCTGCCCTTCTGCTGAATTTTGCCCTTTCTGCCTATCCACCTCTTGGGCACTAATCTCCATCTTTTGCACACTGCTTTGCAGAGATAGCACTCCTCTGGTTCACTGGTTCCACTGCTAGCTGTGGGGGTGAGCAAGTAGGTACCCTCCTTGCTGGCCTGCCACCCCTTTGCTAGTTTAAATGCTTGTCAATGTAGCATTTAAACTTATCATTGAGTGCTTGATTCCCTCCAGGATGGATGCAGGCCATCAAGCTTGAACAAACCTCCATCCCTCCAGGTGGGGCCCCAGTCACCAATGAATCCAAACCCTTCCTCACAGCACCAGTTCTTCAACGATGAGTTAAAGTTCCTGGCATGCACTCCTATGATCTCCCTTGCCTCTCACAGGAAGTACTTCTGAGAAAGTGACAGAAGTAGCTACTTGCTTGAGACCCTCCCAATTTCCTAAACTCTTCCTGAACTTCCTTTGGCTCCCATTTGCCAGGTCATTAGTACCTAGGTGGATAATGACATCCAGCTCACCCTCCTGTCTTGCCTTCCCAGTGATCCCCAGGATCTTCCTTCCATCCCTCCATGCTGTGGCACCTGGTAGGCACCTCACTTCCCTGTCCTCCCCTCCTGTGTTCCTAGCTGGATCCTCTTATGATGGAGTCCCCACCAGGATTCGCTTCTTCCTCCTCTGGGGTCCACTGCTTTCCCGCTGAGGTCACCTCCTTGGCTAACCTCCACATCCTTTCCTTCCACTTCTCTGGGTACCTCTATTTGGTTGTCCTCATTTGCCAGTGTGGCATATGAGTTCTTGAGTGGAATAGTGTCTGGGATGTGCCTCTGGCTGACCACTCTAACCCTCCTGAGCCCACTGTCATCCAAGTGCTCCTCGTTCTGCATCCTTTGAGGCAGTTGCATTGGACTGGGTGGTCTCTGGATAGTGATGGTACTCCTGACCCAGTTTACTTCGCTCTGAGTCTGGCCCTCATCCCACAGTCCAGAGAGATGCATGCAGTTAGGGCAGCACATCAGGGTCCAGAAGGTCTGCCTGAATATGGCTGCCCACAGCCACTGCATTCACTCCCACATTATACTGCAATTATACTGCTATTCCACTACTTGTCTGCTACTGAAGTCTCCTAGTTCCCTTTTATTAATTTACTGTCCTAAAAATCCTGCCACTGATCCTCAGATAATTTTCTTTAAAAAATAAAAAGAAAAGAAAAGAAACCAATAAATAAATAAATGAGTCAAAACACTTGTGCATTGAGGGTGGGCTTCTTCCCTTATGCCCCTCCTACTTCACACCCCTTACTATACCCTGTGTTTAGCTCCTGTCAATCAGATTTAACAGGGCATATAATTAAGAGTTGGGGAAGGGAGGGGATGAAAAATTTGCAGCAATTAAAGACAGCACAGAATTACACCACCATGCTTTTAAATTTTCAACAGCCCAAAACAATTCTAAGTAAAGACAACAAAGAAAGTACAGTGTCACTAAAAGCCCACAATCTAAGTCTAAAAGAAATAGCAATTACCAGTTACTCTAAAGCACTGAATTGAATATGTCCTTCCTTTCCTTCTGGCTTTTCTGAGAAAATAAAACTCACTTGCTACCTAAACTCTGACTAAGCCCCACCTCCAGTTATCACGTAGCTGAGGTCAGAGGCCAGACAATTAAACCCCTCACCCAACTACAGGGCAGTCAGACAAGCCAAGATAAAATTTGCAGCAATTAAAGACAGCACAGAATTACACCACCACTACGTTTTAAATTTTCAACAGCCCAAAACAATTCTAAGTAAAGACAACAAAGAAAGTATAGTGTCACTAAAGCCCACAATCTAAGTTTAAAAGAAAATAGCAATTACCAGTTACTCTAAAGCACTGAATTGAATATGTTTCCTTCCTTCCCTTTCTGGCTTCTTCTGAGAAAAAAGAAATGTACCTTTGTCTCAACAATCCAAGTGTCAGTGTCCTTACTTAAAGAGCCAGTGTCTCATATTCCTGCAGATCTCCAGATCAGTCTGGTGCAACCTTCCTACTCTTTTGCAGCTCTTAGTTACTTCAGTTGGGGAGGTAGGTACTGTACTCAGGTAGTACCCAACTGCATTTGAGCTGGAAGAAGCAGGAGCTACAGTGTGTTCCTGAGAAATAAATGGTAGTATTTAGTCTAGTAGGTTGGTCTGGATAGTTTGTACTGGGAGAAGGACTTGTGGCCTGTTTACTTTTTTAAGCAGGAGTTGTGTTTTTCTTTTTAAGCAGGACTTGTTTTGAATTCTGTCTGTGGCAGTTGTGTTTTTTTAAACAGGACTTGTTTTGAATTCTGTCTGTGGCAGTTACAAAATCAAGCTGCAAGCAGATTTAGACTTGGGGTGGTACAGGTAGCCAACAGCCATTTTAGTCAATTGCTTACTTTGCATTTGGAACTGGAAGAAGCAGGAGCTACAGTGTGTTCCTGAGGACTAAAGGGAAGTATTTATTCTTGTAGTTTGGTTAGCTTATAGTTTGGTCTGGACAGTTTGTACTGGGAAGGGACTTGTGGCCTGTTTTCTCCCACCAACCCTCACCGCCTCCACTATCAAATAGTAGTGGTTCCACCTATTAGGAAGGGCAGGAGGTGGAGTAATTTAAAGGGGTGAAATCTGGTTTAAAGTCTTAAAGAAATACTGATGCAAATGTAATGGGTGTGTATTTTCTTTTGAGGTAAGGGCTAATTTGGGACAACGTTTTGACAGAAATGCAGATTTACAATTTTTAAGTAATACAGATGCAACTGTAAAGATCTGTGAAATATTTAGAGCCTAGGGAATACAAGGAAGATGTGGAGGCCAGGGCAAGGAGTCAGCTGGATGAATGGGAGGGAGAGTGGAGGAGAACTATGACTGAGGTTGGGAGCACTTAGAGGCTGGGAGGGTTGTGAGCTGCAATGGGTGTGGGCAGCACTGTTTCTGGGAACCTGGTGGAAGGTGGGGTGTCCAGTGTGTAGGCTGTTCAGACAGCTTATGCTGGAGATAGAGAGCTTGAGATGGGAACTGAGGGAGGGACAGGAATGAGAGGCTGAGGAGGAGATGGGTAGGAGGACTCCATTGCAGAATAGACCAGGCTGCCAAGGGCCAGAAGGGGTCTTTGGTCAGAGGGAACAAGTCCACAGGGACCTGGGAGCACTGAAATGAGGGTGTTGGCAGGTGGTAGGAACATGGGCAGACAGAAAGGAAGTAGAAAAGAGGTTCAGGGTAAGCAAAGGCAGGGTGGGATTACAGGGAGGGCTAGGGCAGGAGGTTGGAGACAGCAAACAGCTACACAGTACTGACTGATGAAACAGAGCAGCAGATTGTGGAAGGCACCATAGAACAAGAATCAGGGGACCAGAGGCTAAGGGGAAATACAGGGTATAAGGTGAGAGGGAAGAGTATGAGATAGAAGTGGTAAGTGGCAGGAAGCAGGTCAAGTTGGCACGAACACACTAAATAAAGGAAGAGGAAGGTCAAAACATGTTGGGGGAGGTGGAGCCAAATGCAGGGGCATAAAAGGATGAGGTACATGTAGAAGAGGAGAGGGGTTGTGGAAGGAACGAGACAGAAGGGATGGAGGAGGAGGAGGAGAGCAGGTGGAGGTGCAATTGAAGGAGAAGGGAGGAGGAAAAGGGCAGTGGATGGAAGGAGAGGACACTGAGTAAAAGGGGCTCATAGGAGAGCAAACCATGGAGAAGTGCAAAGGATGGGGAGCGAGTACCTGTATTAGAGATTCTATACTTAGGGGGTGATATGTGGAAGTAAGGAACAAGGAAGAGCAGAACCTGGGTGGAGTGCATGCCAGTTATGACAGTGGGGAGAATAGGGCAGCGATTCAGAAATGTGTGAAGAAGGTGGAGGGAAGTCTCATATCATTGTACACCTAGGAACAAATGACCTAGAGGGCAGTACAGTGGAAGAAGTACAGGAGAGGTTCAGAGAGGTGGGAGGTATCTGCAGTCAGGTGGGAAGCCAGTGATGTTCTCTGAGGTACTCCCAGTACCTAGGGCAAGCAAGGTGAGGAAGCTAAGAATACAGGAGTTTACTGGGTGGCTGAAGGGTGGAGTGCAGAAACAGGGTATGTGGTAGTAGGTGAGGGATGAGACACAGAACAATAAGGGGTTTATGCCAAGGATAGGCTGCATCTCAGCATCGAGGGTACAAGGGCATTGGGGCAGGGGCTGGAGAAGTACATTAAAAACAACATAGATTTAAACTGGGGAGGCTGAGATGGATACCAGGAGGGAGGAACCTTCCAGGGGGACCAGAAGGCCCTTCCCCAAAGAGAGAGAGGAGAAAATTAGGGAAGTTACCAAGACAAAAGTAGAAGGGGGAGAGATTGGAAGAGGTGGGACAGGGCACAAGCTGACTGTAGTATCCTTGTGTAACCTTCCTGTTACCTGGGGTTGCTAGAATCCCACTTAGATCTAGTGGCAGGCAGGGAAGGCAGCTCAGAGGCACCAGTTAAATGGTTTCACACTGTCTTACTCTGTCCTCAGTATCAACTGAGCTGGAGGAATGACATCACTTAGAATTCTCACAGCAGCATAAGCCACAGTGGAATGTTGCAGCAAGGAGTTAGGTTAGAATGTTGGGGTTTTCAAAGTCAGTCTAGTGGGAAACTCAGTGGAAGGAGGAGGTATGCTGCAGTTGGCAGCCCCTCAGAGCCTAGCTCTGTAATAAAGCTACCACAGGAAGAGGGTGTGTTCTTGCCCTAGAGAAGGACACAGAAGAAACCAGTAGAAATGGTTGAGACCATTTCCGGTTTGTTCCAGTGCTCCATCCCTGGAGGGATGGGGAGACCTTCAGGGCAATCCCTGGCCCTGCTGGAAGAGGGAAGCTGTCTGACTACAGAATTTGTACTGAGGTACCAGATGTGTGTTTTCTGTGTGAGAAGCCCAGGGCATCTGCGAACCATGGTGAGTCTGCTCTGACATAGAGCTTATGTTTCACCAAGAGAGTTGAGTAAAAGTATCTGCTTCTGTGGGGTCAGGAAAAGACAGCCCAGTACAGTACTTTAAGATATGTGTATGGCTTTGAAATGCATCTAACCAGTGGGGGTCAACAGGGATGGACATAGCCACTTAGAGAACGCTGAAGTCAGGACACCAGTTACATGGAAAGTAGATTGTTAAATGTGATATACATTTTGAGATAGCAGCTGCAAACAGAAAGTTCAAGGAAAGGTGTTGATTCCGAATGAATGGCCAGGTATGGACTTGGGAACAAGAGGTGGAGACCTCCCATCTGGAGTAACCAGATTTCATCTATGGATTCACTTTGGGCACCTATAGCTTTCTCCCAGGCACTTAGCCAGTGTCTGCAGAAAGTACCCAGATGTGGGATTAAGGATGTGTTTTTCCCTTAGAGCTAGAAGCACTCATGGGTGGTTGAGGAAGCCACTGTCAAAAGTCCATGACACATGGAAAAGTGTACTAGTGCTGGCCAAGTGCCATGCCAGGCAATCCAAGAGTGAGAATACCAGTTTGGGCATGAGACCCTAGCTGTGTTCAGAACCTGAGGATTGTTGTGAGATGAAGAAGATGTGTTCTGACCTGTATAGATCTGCATATCCAGTGAGTGTAGCCCGTGGGGTCCATCTTGCTTTGTATTCTTGTGTTGAAGTGAATAAAAGCCCCACTTTAGAATCCCACCCCTGGTTTGGACATTTTCAGTTATTGCTTCCTGTGTCCAGAATTACTTGGGTGCCCCTGACCAGAAGTGCAAACCTAGCCCTGATGCTGAACGAATATCTTTCCAACCCAGACTAGCCAGGTAGTGGGTTACAAAATGGAGGCACCACGCTAATAATTCAATAACAACCCCCACCGAACCCTGGCTACACTTGAATGCAAGGAGCTCAGCAAACAAGGTGGCAGAGATCCAGGCAATGATGGTAGAGGGAGAGGGAGAGGTAGATATTGCCACCATCACAGAGACCTGGGCCACCAATACTATGACTGGGATCTTATGATCCCGGTTATAAGGTGTTCTGCTAGGACTGGAAGGGGAAGGCCAGAGGTGGCTATTATGTCAGGGAGGGACACTGTACCAGGGAGGAGGGATGAGGGAGGCCAGAAGCCATGGGTGGCTGTCTGAAAAGCCCTAAAAAGTAAGAAGCTCAGGATGGGGTGGTGTACAGGCCACCTTCACAGAGCAAGGAGGTGGATATGGAACTGGGGGAGCAAATCAGGAAGGTCAGTGGCAAGGGAAATACAATTATAGTGGGAGACTTCAACCTACCTGGGGTTGACTGGCAGACAGTAACTATAGCATATGCCAGGGAACAGGTGCTGCTGGAGGCTATCCAAGACAGCTACCTAGTGCAAGGGTGATGGAACCTACTAGAGAGGGGACATACTGGATTTGGTGCTAACAAATGGTGAACTAGTCCAGGATTTGTTAGCACAGGACCCTCTAGCAGGAAGCAACCACTGCTCAGCGTGGTTCCTCCTCAACGCAGGAGGAGTCAGCTAAGACCAGGACAAGAGTGTTGGACTTCAGGAAGGCAGATTTTGCTAGAATGGGCAGCATCCTAGAGGGGTATTTAGCTAAAATTAACCCAGTGATGGATGCTGAACAGAAGTGGCAATCATTAGGAAGGGTCTGAATGAAGCCATGAACACATGTGCCAAATCTCAGAGTAAGCAGTCCAGGTCCAAAAACCTAGCTGCCTCAGCAAGGATGTGGAGGAAGGTGAGGGGAAAAGATTGGCCTTCATTAAGTTCAAAAAACTGAGGTGTGAGGAGGACAGAGAGGTGTTCACAAAGGCATCTAGGGAGGTGACCAGGTCAGTCAGGGCAGCCAAGACAGCAAAGGAGCAGAAGTTGGCTCAGGGGATCTGAGAGGGGAAAAGGGTTCTTTTATATACATAAGGGAAAGAGGAGTTGAACAGATGACATTCTTAGACTTAAGAGGGATAGGGATGGGTGGAACAAAGGGAAGAACAGGCAGAGGCACTCAATGAGTACTTCTGCTCAGTGTTCAAAGGAAAGGATGGTAAAATACTGCAGGAGAAAGGGGCAAGGGTAAAGGGGCAGAGATAACAGATGGGGTCATTCAAGAGGACAGAGTTCTGAAGGGCCTTAAAGCCTTGCAGGTGGACAAGGCACCAGGACCAGAAGGTGTACACACACATGGGTCTTGAAAGAACTGGTGGAGGTGTTGGCAGGCCCTCTGATGGACCTCTTTAACACCTCCTTGAGATGGAGAGGTATGCAGGGACTGGAAGATGGCTCACATGGTGCCCCTTCACAAGAGTGAACCCAAGGACCAACCAGGCAACTACAGACCAGTAAGCTTGACTTCATAGTGGGAAGTTGATGGAGACCATTCTAAAGGAGAGGGTGATAACCTTTCTTGATAGTAATGGTCTACAGGATGAGAGACAGCATGGATTTGTCTTGGGAAGATTGTACCAAACTAACCTGATTGACTTCTTCGACTGGGTCACTAGGACAGTTGATGAAGGCCATGCTGTGGATGTCCCAGCCTGGACTTCAGAAAGGCTTTCAACTTGATGCCCAATGGGAGGTTAATGAGCAAGCCGAGGGACATGGGGTGGGGAGAAACTGGTGGGGTGGGTTGAAAACTGGTTGCAAGGCAGACAACAGAGGGTTGTTGTAAGGGGAGACTTCCAAGTCAATGCCAATAGCAAGTGGGGCACAGAGTTCAGTGCTGGGTCTTGTTTTGTTCAATGTCTTCACTGGCAACATTGCAGAGGGGTCAAGAGTAAGATCAGCCTGTTCACAGATGACACTAAGATTTGTGCAAAAGTGGACAATGAGGAAGGGTGGCAGGCACTCAGGAGGATCAAGCTAAACTCAAACACTGATCTACGGAGTGGCAGTTGGGGTTTAACTCTAAGAAGTGCAAGGTTATGCACCTCAGAGCAAGAAATCCCAGGACCAGCTATTGACTGGAGGGAGTGCAGGTAACAGCCTCAGAGGAGGAAAGGGACCTCAGGGTATAGTCACAGGAACGGAATGTATCAGCACAGTGTAAGAGGGCAGCAGTAAAGGCAAATAGGATGGTGGGTGTATTGCCAGGGGATCACCTCTAGAAAGGAGGAGATCATCCTGTCCTTGTATAGATTACTGATGAGGCCATACTTGGAGTACTGTGTGCAGTACTGGTGCCCATACCTCAAAAAGGATGTGAGATTACTGGAAGAGGGTGGAACACAGGGCTACAAAATGATCATGGGACTGGAGGAGCTGCTGTATGAGGGAAGACTGAGGAGCTCAACATGTATACGCTGGAGAGAGAGAAGGGAAAGAGGGACATGATAGAGACCTTAAGTACTTGAAAGGCATAAACAAAGTCAGAGATGGAGGATTGTTCCACTTAAAAGGGAAGGGTCACTAGGGGACAGTCTGGAGTTGGAAGGGGAAGGTTCAGGAGGGAGATAAGGAGGCACTACTTTACAGAGAGAGAGTGGTGGTGAGATAGAACGTACTGCCAGAGGAGTTAATCGAACTAGGGACAGTGGATAGCTTTAATCTGGGTTGGGATAGAGTCAAGGGCAGGATTAGTACAGACAAGAACACAAAGGGGAAAAGACCAGGAAATGAGAGGAAGGAGGGGTTTGGGTGGGGCTGGGCAACTGAAGTAATATGAAACTAAGAGCTGCACAATCGAGCAGACTTGATAAACCTGTGGGCTTTTTCTGCTGGCAATTTCATATGTTCATATGTAACTGGGAAAATGTTGTCACAGGGGAAGGAACAAAGAATCCTTGATGTAACCTATCTCTGTGTGGAATGGTCCCACCTGTGGCCAGCGGTTAATGCAGTAGTGGGTGTGTCATCATAAAAGTGGTGTCCAACATGTGATAATTGCTGTTCACTCACCCACGGGTGGCCAAGGCATTGCAATAGGGTCTGACACCAAAAGTAGCACCCAAATGTGTAGACTGCACTATGAACATTTTATATTGCTTTGTGTGAGGTTAACACAATAGTAAGACTGACCTATTCCAAGTTATGCCTAACCATGGAATATTATAAATTGCTGTTTGTTCTGAATTGGTAGGAGACTCTGAAATATTGTTCTGGCTCAGGAACCTTAGTGTTACACTTTACACTAAAGGGGTGTATTTTTTCGAAATCACCTGTGGGTACAAGGGTTGTTGTAAAGTTGGATCTACTTTACTAGGCCTTGGCTGTTGTAAAGTTTGGTCTGTCATTAGGTTACGAGAAAAGGTATGGATTTGAGACTCTTGGAAATGCTGGATGAGCATGAGGACCTAGAGATTTAGGGGTGCACACAGTCTAGATCCAGTTGTGAGGGTCAGAGCTAATTTTCCTTCAATGAAAGCACCAGAATTTAATCCAAGAAGTACTGAATCACCAATGCAGGGATGATGATGACGCCTATAGGACTTAGTAGAAGTTTTGCCAGAGAAGTACCTAGGGAAAGATATCATTTGATGCTGAAGAAATCAAGAAGAGAATGAGCTGCAAGTTAGAGAGATGCATGGAGCAGAAGCTGGAAGTATTCATGGGCAAGATAATAAATAGTCTTCAGAATTTAAATGTCTCACCAGAATGAAGTGAAAGTACTCCTACAGCAAATGTAACCAGAAGAGATGTGAAGTACCTGAAACTCCAATGAGAAGATGTGAAAGCCAAGAAACTCTGCAAGGGAGGTAGAATATGTTGCAGAGCTATGCCAGAACTATGATGCCCATAATTCCCATAGTCACACCATGGATTGGTGGAAATCTTCCAGTGTTTAGTGGAAAGAGAAGAGAAGATGGGTCTGAACTCTCAAAATGTTCAAACACATGTTACGACAAACCCAAGTGCCAGACAAAAATGTGGGTACAACATTTCAAGGAGCTGTTCAAGGTGTCATGAGTAAATGGTGGAGCTACAAAAAGGACCAGATACAAGATCAGAGGTTGCGTGAAAGCCCAATTCTTGGAATATTTCGACAAGGTACATAGTAGACAGCACTTAAGAAGAGAGCTGGATCATCCACAGAGATACGGAGATCAACTCAATATGCTAGTTCTGGAAATATGGGATATGTATAAGCAAATGTATCCACATGCTCAAGAGAGAGAAATTGTTGAATTATTTTTAGCTGCAATTGAATGGAATCAGAAGATATTCTGCAAGATATCATAGTGTTCACAAGTTCATGTCTGGAAGTACTAATGGAGCCAGAAGTCAATCGCAACATGCAACTTCAGAGAGTTCTAAATGAATTTGTAGAGGTAGTTATGGAAAGAATTGGCAGTACAGACTTAATTCAGCACACAATAAATACTGGGAATGCACAACCGATACAAAGTAGACCATACGCCTATTCACCTACAAAAAGAGAGATTTTTGGGAACAGATACAAGAGATGTTGCAGGAAGGAATCATCCAGCCATCTTTGTCAGCCTGGTCATCGCCAGTGTTGGTACCAAAGAAGGATGGAACCACTAGATTCTATGTGAACTACCAAAGGTAAATGTCATGACTATAGGAGATGCCATATCCTATGAAGAATATGTGGAAGTGTTTGATATGCTTACAGGAACACAGATATTCTATACAACGATCTCTGGAGTGGATATTGGCAGATACCTGTAGAAGCTACAGACTGGTGTAAACAGCCTTTTTCATGCATGAAGGCTGCATGAGTTTAATGTATTACCTTCGGGCTGAAGAATGCACCTATAACTTTTCAGAGGATAATGGATGAAGTGTTGAGAGGAATCTAATACTGATCCTGTTTTGCTCACATGGACAATGTGATCATCTATTCTAGATCAATGGAAGAACATTGGGAGCATTTGAGAGAGGTATTACAAAGGCTCAAGAGTCATGAACTTAACAGTAAAAGAGAGAAATGCAACTTCTTACTGCCAGAGATAATGTTTTTGGGTCACATGGTAACAGATGGAGGAATATTGCCTGAACCGCTACTGTGCAAGCCATCTCAGATTTTAAAGACCAAAGAAGGTAAAAGATATCCAAAGATTTCTAGGACTATGTACTTGGTAGGAACCTTTATCCAACAGATGACAGATATTGACAAACCTCTGAACCAGTTAAGAAGAAAGATAACTAAATGGAATGACATCCATCCAAGAAAAAGCATTTCAGACCATCAAAGAAAAATGGAAGAAGCCAAGAAATTGTACTTTCCAGATTTCAACAAACCATTCTATCCACAGATGAGTCAGGCCAGGATGAAGCACAGAAAGGCTGTAGAATATCATAGAATACTGCAATTTACTGCAGGCACCATTGTATGTCAATAGTATTAACCCTTTTGCCATGCAGGATTTTGAGACATGTCATTATTTCAAGTTACTGCACTTCATCATGATTGATACATTTGTAGTTACAGATACAAGTGACAAAGGACTTGGTTCGTGCTATACCAAGAAGGATAAGGAGAGAAAGAGTGATTATATATGCTAGTAGAACCTTAACTGCAACTGAAGGAAAATATCACACATCCAAGAAAGAATCCTAGTGATTGTGTGGGCTATCAAGCAGTACAGAGGATACTTAGACAGCAGACCATTCACACTGTATACAGATCGTAACGCCTTGACCTGGTTGTTCACAATGAAAGACACCAATGGAAAGTTAGGAAGGTGGTCACTACTCTTACAATAGTATGCATTCAAAATACAACACTGCAAAGGAAGTGTGAATGTAATGGCAAACTAGCTATTACGAGTACTGAGAATGATGAAGAAGATTTTGAACCAGATGTCACTGACATGGAATGAGTAATTTGGATTTATGCTGTAGTGTTACAACAAAAATGTTGAGTCCACAGAAAATACAAAAAGCAGCTATTACCGCTCAACCAAAAAGAAGTCAGAAGAGCGCAGAGAAATGATCCAGAATTAAAGAAATTGATCAAGATAATCCAGAGAGGATAAGTTTATCTGCCAAATAAAACACTAAAGTTTATCTGCCAAATGGAAATTGTCGCTCATGAGCACCAATATGTGCAGATAGACAGCATACTAATGCTACATATCAAGAGTACAGAGGAATGGAAAGTAATCCTACCCAAAAAATTGAGAGAAAGCTATGTGACTAATGCACGATTGCACCATATCAGGACATATGGGCAGGAAGAAAACACTAGACAGCTTGAAAGCATGATTTTATTGGCTGAAAATGTATCAAGATGTGATACAATATGTACAGTCATGTATTACATGCCAAGAGACAAAGGCAAGTAACCAGAAAATGATGGGATGCATGATAGTAATTCATCCCAGTGGACTGTGGACAACAATTGCCACAGACTTAGTTGGACCACTGCCAAAACAAATTAAGGGAATGACTATATCATGGTAGTTGTAGCTCAATTCACCAAATGGGTGGAAGTTTTTCCTTTATGCAGAACCAATATGGATGTGTTAGTGTGAAAGATGTAAATGGAAATATTTTGCAGATGAGGAATTCCTAAACACATAGTAACTAACAACAAACTGCAGTTCAGGTCTGGACAATGGGAACAATTCTGTTAAGCTTGGGAAGTCAGGCCTATCCACATGACACTATATCATCCACAAAGTAAACTAGACTGAGAGAACAAACAGAAATATCAAAACTTACAAGCGTATGTGCATGACAATCAACCAAGATGGGATCAGTATTTACCAAGAATGTTAATGGCCTTATAAAGTGTTGTACAAGACTTGACTGGATGTAGCCAGACTTACTAATGTATGGATGAATTAATACTACCCATCAACAGAGAGTTGTCTGGAGAACCAGAAATAGTGGAAGACATACCGGAATATATAAATGCCTTAGCAGACAATATGCAAAAATGTTGGGAAATTATGAAATGCAACATGAACAATGCCCAGAGGCACCAAAAACAACGCTATGTTCAAAACAAAAGAGATGTAACTATGGACTGTGGAGAGATAGTACTGTTATGAAGTCATCCATAGTCATATAAGACTCAAAAGGTTTCTGCAAAGCTTACAAGAAAATGGGAAGGACCATATGTCATTGCCAGAAAGTGTTCAGAGGTCATGTACCTTCTGGGAGACCCATCCACTGGTCTAGTCGTGGGGATACACCACATTACTGTAGTAACCTTAGGATGTTTAGAAGCAGAGACAGGACAAACTACACCAGAATTAATTCTGGGGGTACACTAGATGTACAAACCTCTTTGGAAGAACCAGAAGAAGAAGTAGAACACATTCATGAAAGTAGAAGTACACTGAGTTATAGTTTTAGGCCTAGGAAGAGTATGGACTATAGAATCCTGCATTCCTAGAGAGCTCAGTCTTAGTGGGTCAGCTATGCCCACCAAAGTGAATAAGAAAACAGTACAAGTATAATGTGTATATAGAAAATGTGCTAAAACTCATTTTGTATGAGTAAAACTTAAAGCAACAAGAATTTCTAAGTAGGTTAGGCCTTGGTCAACGCGTTGTTCTTCCGGGGGAGAAGATTGCCAGAAAACAGCCTGAGCATATTATTAATTGTTATAGTGGATGCAGCGTAGGGAGAAGTATGGATAGGATTCCTGGTCCTGGTTTACCACATATGCAGTTTTTCCATTTTGTAGTGATTGGCAAGATTTTGTATATGACAATGTAATATTTATTGTTAAAATGGTAGTTTAAGTCATTGGTGGCCTGTGAGGCTAGTAATCCAATTGCCCTGGCTACAGTACATGCCCTGGTGGTCCAGTGGCGTAATTTGGTCTGCCTGGGTTACCTCTTATACTTTTAATGTTTTAGATTTAAAAAAAAGATTGTTCATGTAGTAGAATAAAGCTACTCTGTACATGTAAATAAAAGGAAAATGTAGAGTGGCAGCTGCAGGATCCCAGTGTGCGAAAGTAAGAGGAGTGGGTGTGAGTGACCAAGAGTGGTCCCACAGCAGAGCACAGTGTGCTCAGTAGAAGAATCCCCAGGTCTGCTTGCAGGCAGCCACCCTCACTCCTATACCAGTCAGAAGTCAGGCTTTGGCCTGACAACAATCTTGCTGTGGAAAGGTGCAAGAGAGAACACACTAAGAGCTCTTCTCCACAGGCAGGATCAACCAGATATTTTTCCTTTGAATTTACGTTGAGCAGGCAAAAAGCACCAGGAAAATGCACTTAGGATTGGCTCACATAAATATTAAATAAAGGAGCACAGTCTTCAGGACTCTGTGGAAGTCCCACACATGCTCAAGGAAGCAAAACATTTTGTGGAGAGCACTAAGGAGTCATTTTGTGACAAATGGAGGCAATCTAATCCTGGGGAACCCATGGTTTCACAAGTGAACACAGTACAAATACATATGTTTTGATAAAATAAAGCCATAGAAGGGCTAAGGAAGTTATGGGTAGTTAATAAAAATACAGAGACTTTTTATAAATAGACACAGGCAAAAATTGAGCAGTCTGAAGCAAGGCTCTGTTGGGAAAGTTGTATTCAGTTACAGAACATTTGTTGCACATAGATACTTTTCAAGATTGTGCTGCACACCATTTTATTCAGAATCACACCAAACTTGGCAGAGAGATAGACTAAAGTATCCTGCACAACAGAAAAATAGTTTTAGGAGATAGAAATGTAAATTGAGGAGTTGCCTACCTTAAAAGAGAAAGTGGGTCCTTATGAAACAAATCCATGCAGCCAGTTACACAGGAGGTGGAGCCAAGCGTGGGAACAATTAATCTTTATATTTCTGTGTGAAAATATTGCTGTGGTCAGTGTAATTAAAGGTGAAATGACAGTTTTCAATAGAAAGTGAGAGAAAAATTCCTAGGAGTGATTATTTATTCAGTTTAACAACAAAAGGGTGGTGTCAGTCTTAGCAATTTAGCTTTCCAAAGGGTCATTTTGTACAGAACAAATTCAGCAGAGCTAAGGATAACAGCTTCTCAGCTATTATAGTGAAAACATGCTTAAACATAAAGAAAGTGCTTATTGTTTGTGGCAAGGGAATGTGTTTTAAAACGAGACTCAAAGTTATAAAAAAGGACAGCTTTAGAATGTTGAGGGGCAGTTGAATTTCAAAACTGAGTATTCCTTTGTGGCTTATGATGCTGCAGAAAGGATTCTGATTGGTGCTGGGTCTTCGGACAGGTCAGTGTCCACTCAGTGACCACAAATTAGCATATGCAAATGAGTTTGGTTATATAGTAGCTGCACAGCCAGTGTGCAGGAGTCTGAGCAGGAGAGCGACTGAGAAGGAGGGTGCCCAAGTCAAGTGGGTGTCCTGTCTGAAGAGGTCTGATGCAGTGCTAGAGTCTGACAGTGACAACCTTTATTTAAAAACAGTATAGGATTATGGGATCACCTGAATCTCAGTGCAGGGTCAAATAGGGTAGAAAGTGAGAAAAGAGCAAGAATAGAAAGTCTGTTGCTTCAAGTGCCTGATGATTCTGTTGTGCCAAGTTTTCTCACAGAAGAACAAAAAGCTGCAACCTGAAGAATTCCTCGCTTCTCCTGCGACACCAAGAAACTGCCGACTCAAGAGGGCCCTCCAGCAACAAACTTTCAATAATTCTTCCGCAACTTCAACAACAGAATTTCTTCAGAAAACCCAGAGGTGTGTAGTATTGTACAAACCTTATTGATACAGTTTGAGGACTATTTTAAAAGTCAAGTGACACTGATTTACAGTCCTTCTGAATTTAAAGAGATGTTTGTCATCTGAAGGACTAAACACTGCAAGGACTGACGGGGATAATGTCACAGCTTTATTGTACCAGTATACAATATGTTTTATGCCATTGTCATTTCTGAATGTTTTGTTTTACAGTAATGGATGTGTAGAAATGCCTAGTGATTTTAATTGATTTAAAGTATACTGATAAGTATAGTAATTGTGTGAGTGGATACCAGGAGGTATCTGGCAGAAGGGTCAGTGAACTCACTGCTCGGATGAAAGCCCAAAGTCACTGCACTCCTTATATATAAAGTGGTTAGGTTCAGGGATCAAGGCCAGGCAGTGTGCTTATCCTGGGACCTGTGTGTTATCTGGAGGCTGGTGGGTGGTGAATGCCTGCAGTCTCCAGGGAGAAGTACAAGAAGGTTAGTGTGGTGGTGTTGCCCTGCTGGGACAAAAGTAAAGTGATGAATGTACTGCTTGTTTATGTGTATTTATTTGTCATTTATTCACAAGCTGAATTGTGCCATTTGTGGCTGTCATTTCAGAGATTATTTCACCTTTTCAGCAAAATGTAGCTTTTTCTCAAAATCCAAGTATCAGTGTCCTTGCTTAAAAGCCAATGTCTTACATTCCTGCAGATCTCCAGGTCAGTCTGGTGCAGCATTCCCTACTCTTGGCAGTCTTAGCTACTCCAGTTGGGGAGGTAAGGTACTGTACTCAGGTAGTACCCAACTGGGAAAGCATTGTCACAGGGAAGGAACAAAGATCCTTGATGTCACCTATCTTTGTGTGGAATGGTCCCACCTGTGACCAGAGGTTAATGCAACAGTGGGTGTGTCATCACAAGGTAAAGATACCTCAGTTAGTGCACAAGGGTGATGTTTGGCTGCATTACAACAAACTATTTCACATGAGGATGGTTCAGGTACTAAACTTAAGATGGGACAAGGTAAAGCACAAACTGTGGTCCCAGCACATGAGACAGGCAAATCTGGTCAATGTAATGAACACAGTCAGTAGCCACTTGGTACCAATAGTCACCCAGATGGGTGTGAAGGAAATGTATATGCCATTTAATATGGGAAAATGTTTTTGTGACTTATGCAAGTTCAAGCAGGAGTGCAGTAGATGTTGCGAAACCATAATGTGATTGCATGCTAAAGCAGTATGGGACAGCCAGAACTATGGTGTAGAGCAACAGGAGAGGATACAAGCAAGATAAGAGGAGCCAGCAAAGTCTAGAGACCACACCAATAAGAACCGATAACTTTCTAAACTGAATGGAGCAGTACACTTATAGGAATGATGCACAATATATCTCAATTGGTTTCAGAAATGGATTCCCTTAAGCAATGACAGGTTGGCGTCATGATAGGATAATGGCCTGCCTCTGGTGGATTGAAGCACGAGGCAAAGCTGAGTGCTTCCACCACCTGAGAAGGGCCAATATATCCCACCATAACAACCTCCTGGAGTGCTTTATTGCAATTATGAAATGAGTCCCAACAGTATTAGTTAATTAAAAAATTAAAACATAGTTTGTGTGTTTTATTTACTGCAGCATCAGAAATATAGACAGTCAGGTTAAAGGAGGAAAAAGTAGTGCCTGCCTGCTGAAGTCCATGACCTTCTGCTCCACTACTTCTGGGTCCCGGTCCTGCTGTGGTGTCAGTTAGTACTGTCCCTTTATGGAATTAATGGATCGTCTGTTTCTGTGGGTAATGCTGGGCATTTTAAATTGCAGTCTGATGCAAGTTCAGGGACAAAGAGTTTCAAGGACTCTGGAGTGAAGACTGAGCCAGCAAGTAAGTGGCAGTTGTAAAATGGGACAGGTACATTTAGCGGTAGGCGGAACTGTTACTGTGGAGTTGGAAACATGAAATGCTGATCAACGAGGAATGCTTTCACACTGGATGCTGGGTCCTGTTTGCGGGAGCTACTTTCAGCTTGGCTGTTGTGCTAAGATATCGGGCCAGCTGAAAGAAGCTCTCGACCAATCAGGAACCGAGATTCTTAGTACCCATTTAATAATATCCCTTATAACAGCCTGTGAGTCTCAATAACTACCCATAAGCTAAAACCAGTAAACCCCTAAAACAGACTGTGAGAATCAAACTGGCAGAATGAAGTGGCGGTCGGGAGAGTGTCTGGCTCATTCAACCAGTTGCTGCTAGATCTGTTAAGAATCTCCACATTAGGGTGGTACCAAAAGACGCGGAGAGTACAGAAAATGCACTTTCTGTCATACCAAAAGGCTCAGTCAGTTAATGACTATAGAAACCCAGAGGACAGCATAGTCAGTTACGTTTACTCTGAATGGCCATCAGGATGGCCTAAAGGGTAAATAGGGTGCCTTGCTGATGAAAAATGACATCAAGCTCGATTTCAGGGTACTTGCAGTCAGGATCAGTGATATCAACTTGTTAGGCTTCTGCTTTTATGGGCAATATTACTATGACAAAGCCATGCAGATAGGATGCTCAGTGTCTTGCTTGGCTTTTGAAAACTTCAGTCAATTTCTGGAATGGGCCATGAAGAGACCCACAGGAAAGCAGCAGGTTATGTATTATCTGGACAGTTTCTTGTTTGTTGGGAATCCAGCGTAGGAGACCATCCTGAGCATATCAATGGAAGACTTGTGGCCCAGGACATTGTCACCTAGGTGAATTGTAAGAACTGTGGTGGGGGCTTGAGCAAGCTCACCTTCCTCATGGTCAGTATGAGTTCCTTTCATAGCATACCCCATTTTCCCCACCAGTGTACTGTAGCACTATCTGATCTGACACCCAGCTACACTCTAGTGGATTGACATTCAACTCTTTCAGGCTCTGCAGATGTAAAAGTGTATGTTCGTCTATATTGTAAGTGCTTCATCAGTTGAGTCTGCAACAGAATCAAAAACAAGTTAAAATCCTGCATTTTGCCCTTCTGCAGGGTGCTGCCAATGGCTAGCCACTAGCTGAATGTATCCTCTATATGTTGGTGAGGTCCGCCTCCAATATTTTGTTTTGTTGACCATGGGCATCCTAAGCTGTGATGTCCCCATGGCTTTACTAACTGAGAATGAGTGAGTATTATACCTGTTGGGGTTCCTACCTGCTGTACTAATACCCTTCCATCGAACTACTGTGAATTGATACCTGGCAACTGGGCTTCAACCCAATGCACTTAAAAATGTCTCCCCCTTCCCCTTGAGGCCTATGTGTGAGGTAATCTGTCACATGCTGCCCTGGGCACAACCCTGGATATATGGTCCTATGTAATGTAATAATTTTAACTGGGCTTTGCAGGTTCATTTTGATGGCCTTAATCTGATCACCATCCTCTCTGGACTAATATTTTCAGACCAGAGAGTGCTGTACCAACTCGCTGTTCCTGCATCTTTTTGTGCCACATCTCTTCTGGAATCTGAGTCGGGCAATTCTGCTACTGGTCTTTTGCCAAAAGCACTCACACTATAGAAGAAACAATGCATCCTTGATGACATTAGCACTACATGGTACAAACATGTTTCATTCTGAAGGTGAGGCTCAGCTGCAAGCAGTGCAGTACTAATACAGTGTATACATCACATCCACAGATTTTGACACCTGATATTGATTAAGTCCATGATTGCCTTATTGTTGGTAAAGGACATACCCTCAAGTTCTCCAATCTGTGCCCAAGTCTAGGACCACTGCCACTATTGGAAATCAGCTGGATCCAAGTATCGGCAAACACTCCAGAAAACCATGAGTCCTGGAACTAGGCCTTGTAGCCAGTCCTACTAGAGGCATTTGTTACTAGCTGTTGCTCAGGCACTGAGTAAATTAGTTTTGTTAAATGGTCACACAAGACCTGGCGTGGTTCAAAGAATAACTGAAGCATGAAACTGACATGTTCCATAGTCAGGCTCCAGAAAAATGAAGGAGGGGTGCAAAGTCCATGAAAAGAGCAAAGAGGAAAGTGAACCTCGGAGGTGTCCAATTTTGCTTTCACTCACAGGATTCACACAGCACACCACCAGTTGGTCACACCTGATTGTCTGAGATTATGTGATAAGGAGATTTTTGGGAAATTGGTATGACATTGTTAATACTGGCTACATGAAATAATGGGACATTGGATGTGGGTCACCCTAGGGACACTCTTTGGCAGTAGCATAACAAGTTGCACATTTTGTGGCAGATGATTCATGCCAGAGACAGGATAAAATTAAGGATTGTAGAGGCACAGGCAGTGCTGTGAAGAAGTACCAGCACAAGATTGTCTCAAGATGTTACCATATAGATGGAATGGTGGAACATGATAGGCAATTGACAGGGTAGATGAGATCCTGTTTGGGCAGCTGTGCTATATTAAGGTCCAACAATTCCAAAATTGGTGATGGGAAACTGTTGTGGGACCATGCCAGCCTGATAGGCGTTTGCACACTTTTACAGTGGTTCCCCTCTTGTCTTTGAGCAAAATGGTTATAGATTTCAGAAGGCATGAATCTGCCTGCTTCCCCAGGGTGGAAATGTATGACGATCCATGCATATGTTGTTATCTGTATAAATTTTGTGTAATTGCCAATGTGATAAATTGTATATGTAAAACAATTTGCCAAGTAAAAGTGGCAACCTCTTTCCACAATACAGTTGCTTGGAATGGTTATTGTGAATATTTCTGTTGCTTGTGAAACTGGGGTTATCTGGGCACTGGAATTGTTAATATACTGCATGTATTTTATATATTGCCCTGTGATTGATATCTAACTATGTACTGTTGATGCTGCCCTCAGGACACTCTTGTAGGAGGCAGTCTTACCTTCGTGAAGTTTTTTTTCCCTGGTAAAATACAGGGCTGTAGTGTCAAACAATTTGTTTCTTTGCCAGGTGGTGAATGAAACAAAGAACATGGGCCAGAGTGTTGAAGTAATGACACATGGTGCAATACGATGCTCTTCCAAATTATAAAATACTTTATTAGCAAAAAGGCTGTCTGAAGCCTCTAGAGACATTACCAGAAGGGGTAGCTATTGAGGCTCTTTGTACAAGGATGATTTCTGGTATTTTATTTGTGTCTGGCATTTGTGTTTAACTTAGTAATATCTGTGTGTCATAGTTATTAAAAATATATTTTGCATTTCAGGCTTGTTTCTGTTGTTAATACGGTGCAAGACCAAGGGTTTAAGAGGTCAGTAAAATATGTAGCTTTGTCAGTAAAATAGGCAAGAGCAGCAGTAGCCTTGTATGTGTCATGGAGCCTCAGCTTAAGTGTAATGCCACTTATGTGGTCTAACACAAATACAAACATTTAACAGCAATATTTTTATTTTTATTTGTAAAAAGTGCAGTAGTTGTGTGTATTCATCTCGAACAGCATCTGTATTACACAGCCCTAGTGGCTATTATACATTCTGTTGATGTCCCTAGAATTTTAAGCAGGTATTTTCCTGCCACAAAAGTATTTCAATATTTGCTGGAATAACTATATTTCATGTGCAAATATTTTTATATATTTGAACCATGCCTGAAGTCCAATAACTCAACACAGCCTGACCACAAGTGAGTGATAGGCCATTGCCTGAGTTATTCACAAAGTGGCTGCTAGAAAGTGACAATCGTAAATGAACACCATGGGCCACAGTTTTCTTTTAAAGGCTTTTGCATGCTGGGAGTCCAGGGCAATCTCTAAAAGGCCTGTTTTGCTTCTGTCATCTAATGTTTTATATTTCTGGGTCAAAACTTCCTCTAGGTGAGATGGAAAGCAATGGGCACTCAACTACTACAACTTTTACTTGGGTAAGAGGTAAAAAGACATTATATAATGGCAAGAAAGAATCTTGGACTGTGATTGGTCAGTCTGGGGCTGGACCCATGGCTTATCCAGCATAACACCACAGCTCTAGTCTCAACCTCACTGTGAATCTCTTGATGATTGTTTGGAATTACTTTCTTTTTGCATCTCCACTTAAGAAACAAAAATAATTTTCCACACTAATAAAAACATTCTTTAAAATTATTTTTTAATTCTATATACAACAACAAGCCATTGTATAATAGGAATAATGCACTCCAGGGTGTGTGTGTCATGCTGGGATAACACCGCATACAGAAGCATTGGACTCTCTGCCTGCAGCCTTGTGCCAACCCCCCTCAGGTGGCGTTATCCCAGCATGACACACGCCCTGTCATGCATTATTCCTTTATTTATTTATGATCAGGAACCCCACATATTTTCTATCAACTTGATCTGAGGAAGCACTTTATTGATGATATTCTAATGGTGTGGAGGAGGAGGTAAAGCAGAGCTATACCCATCTGTGGACTACTTACATAACAGCAACAAACACCTAAAATGTCCTGTCAAATCAGTCTGTTAACTTACAAGATGTAACATAAAACAATAAGGACACATGGAAGCAGATCAATACAGAAATACAAGTAATAATAACACTCTGCTTTACTCTAGCAGTTATTTCACCACACACACACACGCACACCTGTCTTTGTGCATGTTAAATGCAACTGTAGTAGAAATGCCACTTTTAATACTAGGGAGCCAGAAGTAAAAGTAAGGTTCAGAAACTGAGGATACAGTCATACATTGCATTGGAAACCACAAGGGACATGCAGCAGTTATCAAGAGATTCTCAACTGCCATACATCACAGAAAAAACCTGACACCTTCAGTGGCTTAATTCTGTAACCACTCACACCCCAAAATCAGCTAAAATTAAGGAAATTATTTAAAAGAAGTGTCATATCCTAAATGTTTGGGCAGGATTGAGGATTCTAGCTGACAAGGTATTCTAGCTGACAAGTTTGTGACTGTGTATTTAAAAGTGGCTGTGTCTGGCCTTTAAGTGCAGGCATCATATTACAGGGATTAGTGTAGTTTGAATGTGAGGTTTTAACTGCCATCTCAGTCAATTCTTCATTTAGTTGGAGCAGGAGGGAGAGACTGTAGCTGGTGAGTTTGTGACTATATTTTAATTGTATATGAGGTATTTTCTTAACTGCCATTTCTGTGTGTTTATAATTGTATTTGAGGTATTTTTTAATTGCCATTTGTGTGTCTTTCCATTTAGTTTAGGCAGAATTGAGGATTCTAGCTGACAAGTTTGTGAGTGAAGTGAGGTGTCACTGCCAGAGGACTCCTTGGCTGATTGTTTTGGACACAGCCTGTGGTGTAGTCCCACCCTCCCCACTCACTCACCCACCCAACCCCAGGGCTTGTCTCTACATTTACTGGGTGGGTCCCATAGGAACTTGCAATATCCTGCATCCATACAGGAAGTAGCAAAGAGAGGAAGCATAACAAAACACAACAGAAATAAAACAAATATTTGGAAGATAAAAATAGCCATCTTGAGCAGGCAGTGGATTGAGGAGGGAAACACACATGATGGGAGTGGTGCAGTGCAGTGGTTGAGGGCAGCTGTCTTCTTGGGGACATTCTGGAGGCTGCGATGCTGCACTATCTGCAGGCACCTCTCTGGGCTGAGAGGAGGTTGCCTGTCTCCGAGCAGAGTTGGCCAAGCTGAAGGCAGCATCCACTCCCACCCAGAGACCACCGCTCTACAACCTTTACCTCAAAGGATGCCAGGGAAGAGGAATGATTGGACTACAGTGAGCTCAGGGAGTGTGAGGAAGGGAGTTGAAAGCACATCCCCAACTGGTCCTGCTTAGTAACTCCTACACTGTTTTGGAAGAATGGGAAAGTCCCACCCAGGAACCTGAGGCTGGGATGAGGAGGATGGGAGGGTCCTCCAGGATGGAGCCTCAGGGAAGAAGCAGGAAACCCTGGAGGAGGGAAGCTTTTCCTAGTAGGGTACTCTATATTCCAGGGAGTGGAGATAGGGTCACCTAGCGGGGAGAGGAGGTCAAGTGCCTCCCAGGAAATGCTGCATGGAGGGATGGGAAATGGATCCATAGGATCACTATGGCAATAGCTATGAGGGAGCAGCTGGATGTCATTGTCCACCTGGGGACTAATGACCTGGCCAGGAGAAGGTGGAGTAAGCCAGAGTCCTGGATGATTTCAGGAAGCTGGGGGATCCTGAAACAGATATCACACACCATCGTATTCTTGAGGTGCTACCTGTCCAGGGCACAGGGAAGCCAGGCACTCCACATCCATACCTTCAACTCCTGATTGAATGATTGGTGTGGAAGGGAGGGTTTTGGCTTCATAGGGGACTGGGACATGACCTGGGTAGATGCAGGCTATATAAGGAGGATGGCCAGCATCTGTCCAAGAAGGGACCTTGGTCCTTTGTGAGAAGTTTAAATGCTTCAGCTGTAAGCATTTAAACTGCCAAGGGGGGAGCCAGGAGGTCAAGGGTTGATCCCCCATGGGAACAGCTAAAGGAGTCAAGGAGGGGCAGGCAGGTGAAGAATGTATAACAAGTGATACAGGGAACCAAGAGCACATAGAAAAGGAAACTGGGGTGGAGGGAAGATGCTGGAGAGGGAGAACAAGAGCAGAGGGAGGGCAGACTGTAAAACATGAAAGGTCATACTAATGAATGCCCATAGCCTAGAAATAAGGTTCCAGACCTGAGGCCTTGTTAGCAGATGCAGACATTGATATAGCAGCAAACAGAGACATGGTATTTGCTAATCATGGCTGTGAAGTCAATGTACCAGGCTATACATTGTTCAGAAGGGACAAGGAGGGTAAAAAGGGTGGGGTGGCCCTGTACATCAGAGATGGTGTAAAGGCTATAGAAGTTCCAGGAAGACAAGGGCAGGCTCAGATAATGTGGGTCAGCCTGGAGCCAGAGAATGGAACAGCAATCACGCACAGGGTGCTCTACAGACCTCTGGAACAGAGGAGGAAGGAAACAGGGAACTAGTGGAGAACATACACAACATGGCAGCTAAAAGGCAAAATCCTGCTACTGGGGATTTCAATATGCAGGACATGGACTGGGCCACCCAGATGGCTGTTTCAGCTAGAAGCACAGCCATCCTTGAATCCCTGCAAGGGGTAGACTCAGGTAGCTGGTGCATGAACCAACAGGGACAAGTCAGTTCTGGACCTGGTATGGACCAATGGGAACAGAGTCGAAGAAATACAGGTGGAAGGACAGCTGGGGTCCAGTGACCACCTCATGGAGTGGTTCAGCATGGAGACATGGACTCAATTAAGCCACACAAGGGCAAGAGTATTAGATTTCAGGAGGGCAGATTTCACTGAAATGGGTAGATGTATAGAAGCAGTCCTGGGAAGGGAGAGGTAATGAGGGGTGGAAGAACAATGGGAGAACTGAGGAGTCATGGCCTATAGTGGATATAACAAACCAATGCTAGGATAGTGGCCACAGGAAAAGAAGAGGGAAACCACTATGGTTCTCCAAAGAGGTGGGGACAAAGTCAGGACTAAAAGGCTGAGTTTCCAGGAAATATAAGGGAGCCAAAAGGAGGAGGACAGGAGATGTACCTTGAATGTCTAAGGGAAGGAGGGAGGGCTGTTAGGAAGGTGAAGGCTCAGACAGAAGAGGGCTTAGCACAGTCTGTAAACAAAGGGATAAGGCATTTTATAGGTACATCAGTGAAAGAAGAAAAACTGGAGGGGCTGTGAGGCTCAAAGGGGAGAAGGGAGAGTGTAAGGAGGGATCTGAATAAGGCAGAAATACTGAACAAATACTTACTCAGTATTTACTAAGGAGGGGAAGGTCAAGGACCACAGTTGGGTTGCAGAGGCAATGGGGGAGGAGAGGTGAACACGGTCCATTCACAGTGGAGAGAGTTCTGGAAGAACTCACAAAGCTGAAGATGGATAAGGCCATGGGGCCAGAAGGCATCCACCTGAGGATATTAAAGAAGCTACTAAGGGAACTAGCAGTACCTCTGGCAGCCCTATTCACAGAGTCACTCAGCATGGGTGTTGTTCCAGAAGACTGGAGAAGGCACATGTAGTCCCACTGCACAAAAGCAGCAGTAGGAGGAGGTGGGGAACTACAGGCCAGTCAGTCTCACCTCAGTGGTGGGAGATCATGGAGACACTGCTGAAAGAAAGGATAGTGGCAAATATGGAATCCAGTGGTGCTCAGGATCTGAGGCAACATGGATTCACAGCAGGAAGGTCATGTCAAATGAATCTAATAGTTTTTTTGATTGAGTGACTAGGGAACTAAATCAGGAGGGGTGGTAGATGTCGCCACCTAGATTTCAGCAAAGCTTTCAAACTGTCCCACATAGAAGGCCGATTAACAAGATGGGTAGTCTGGGTATGGGAGACAAGGTGGTGAACTGGGTTAGGAACTGGTTAACAGACAGGAGACAGAGGGTGGTGGTAAATGGGTACAATCTGGGGAGGGGGTGACCAGTGGGGTACCACAGGGATCAGTACTAGGACCAGTCCTGTTCAATGTCTTCATTAGTGACATTGCAGAGGGCTGGAAGGAAAGGTTTGCCTATTTACAGATGACACCAAGATCTGCATCAGGGTGGATATTCCAGAAGGGGTTCAGAAAATGAAGAGGGACCTGGATAAGCTTGAAAGATGGTTGGAGATGAGGCAACTGAGGTTCAATGCAAAGAAGTGCAAAATAATGCACCTGGGTATAGGGAACCATGAGGTGAGCTACAGGTTGGGGGAGGAGTTGACTGTCACCAAAGAGGAAAGGGATCTAAGGGTTATCATCTCTGATGACCTTAAGGTATCAAAGCAGTGTACAAAGGCAGGAGGGCCAGTGGCATGCTGGGCTGCATAGGCAGGGGTATCACTAGCAGGAGGCAGGTGGTGGTGATGCCATTGTATAAAACATTGCTCCTCACCTGGAGTACTCCATGCAGTTCTAGAGACCACATCTGTGCAAGGACATAGATAAGGTGGAGACTATCCAGAGAAGGGCAACAAAGATGGTGCAGGGCTTACACCACAAAACATATGAGAAGAGACTAAGGAACCTCAATATGTACTCACTGGAGGAAAGGAGACAGCAAGGGGACATGATTGAAACTTTCAAGTACCTCAAGGGCATAAACAATGTGCAGGTGGGGGACCTTTTCAATGTTGAAAAAGTACTAGAACAAGGGGCACGATATGAAATTGGAAGGGGTAGATTAAGAGGTAATATAAGGAAGTTTTTCTACACAGAAAGGTAGTTAACACTTGGAATAGTCTGCCACAGGAGGTAGTGGGTCCAATCACATTAGAGGGGTTTAAGCATACCTGGGACAAGCACAAGGGAAGCCTTAGAGGGAGGGAGTGATGAAAAGCCATTGATCATATAGGGTCAGTGGCCACATACAATGTATAGGACCTATGAGCAGACTGGATGGGCCTAGCAGTCCTTATCTGTCGATAATTTTTATGTTTCTAAGTGCAGATTCTATACTCAAAGCAAGTGCAAGCCAACCCTACCTATGGATGGTGTGCAAATGGGTGCAGAATATGTCAGACAAGTAGCTGAGTAGTCTACAACCTTTGGTATCAAATACCATCTGGTTGCCAACTTCACCAGTTGGTAGCCACAAATGTGTACACTGCAAGTTTTGCCCAGCTGTAAAATCCATTGAAGTCTTAGTACACAAGCCTCTAAAAATGAGTACTACATAAAAAAATTAATTAATTGTAGTTTAGTGGGGTTATTACATTTGGTTGAATGTCACTGTAGTGCATTTTACATGGAGTAGACTCTCCACCTGTTCACAGTTAGGGTGGGAGTACATCTTAGGCCATTACCAATAAAAACAGAAAAATGCCTTGCCCTTATATATTAATAATGCACTTGATAACAACAGTTGTGCTTTTAAAATTATGTTTTTTATTTTCACAGACACTGAAAGAGCCCAGTTGGTACCCAGAAGGAAGAGCTGGTAACTTTTCTTCAAACAAAAGTCTTTTGATTTGTACAGTGGGGACATTGTGTTCCCAGAACTGAATGAAAAGATTCAGCTTACCCTTTCTTGAAGTATACTGTAAATAAAATATTTTCCTGTAATATGCTTACAAATCTATTTGGTCCTGTTTCCACTGTTTATATTACTTTTTTGTCTTTTTAAGACTGGGCCATACTATCCCTGATGCTCTACTGTCCATAATCTAGTATCAGTTTCTAAAGAAAAATACAAATGGAAGGAAATATGTTGATGATGTTTAAGGGGACTACTGGTTTAGTCTGTGCTTTTTATTTAATATTTATTTATTTGAACATCAGTTTACAACATTTGAGCCAGAGGCTCATTTCCAAAGGTACCACGTCACATTGAGGACAAATGCAATACATTACAGGCTCATTGTTACATCACATTGAGGACAAATACATTGCATTATAGGCTCATTGTAAAATCACAGAGTGCTTTGTCTTTTCTTTAAATGTGTACATTTTATAAATGTTGTGGATCAAATGCTTATTTATGTATATTGTCTAAATGAAATAATTGATTAATATGCCACTATGTGATCATTATTTCTTATCACACTATCACTTTTGCAATTTCAAGTGGCTCTGTTAGTTTTGAAAAATATTTATTAAAGGTATTGTGTTCTACATAATTATTATGATTATTATTTGCTTTTAAATAATGCTTTTATGAGTTGTGGCTCTTTTAGCCACACTTGCAATTGATAATTGATTATATTGTGCATTTGCACTTTAAGATATAGGCATTTAACCATGTAGCGCTGTGGTGTAACTTCCTGAAAAGCTCTTCACAAACAAAACCAGTAGGTGAGATTTTGTTGGGGTTTCTCTGAGTTTCTGTTTTATATATCTTACTATAATAAGCCATAAATACATTTTCTTTATTATCACTGAATCTTCTTGTGATATTTCACATATAGCATGACTGTGTCAATCTGGTGCCATGCTTCCTCATTTTCATGGTTCAAGAGGACCAGATTAGCTGATATGAAGGCTGAAGACGAGAGGATGGGGGCGCTGGACACCATAGACTGTTTTCAATTTGTGGTGGAAAGTATGCTGGTAGACATCAGGAAATGCTTGGAAGATGTGGGAGCAGAGCATCAGAAAAGGCGTTGGAGTTTAGCTGTTATAACATGAAATGCTATATATTTTCATGTCTGTGAACACTAACTGAATATGTTACCTGGTCCATTCTCTGATAATGCCTGCTAATAACTAAATCAGTGATTTAAATTGTGCCATATTCAAATGTAGGTCTCCTCCCCTTGTGACTGTCACATTGAGTATCACAATAAAACTACCTATGCAAAATATACACATTTAGGTGCAACAGAATATATCCAGATTATCCAACTGACTATTGTTACACACATAATTAACTATGCAGTTGTTACAGATAAGGCAAGCATGATATAAACACTTACATTGTTATAAAGGAGGTGTAATAATCAAGTGAGGAGGCAGAGTTAGTGCAATCACCCATGGGAGGCACTGCAGATGGAACCGAACTATGACACCTGACATGATCGCATGTCTTCAGGCTATGTCTCATCACATGCTGAAGGCTCTTTCAGTACACAAATAGTTAAAGAGGTGGCTGAAGCTGCTGCCTTGATTTTAAACACACTGCAAGGAATTTAGTAAAGAAAAGGTCAATTGTGTACCACAGAGATGGAATAAAGGGAATAAATAAAGCTTTTGCCATTGCAGTATATGAGACTGTCAAACGACATCATGAGATTTAGTATGAAAAGTCATTTTAGATGGGCCTAACATGCTAGCTGTGCCAGAAGCCCTGAATCTAAATCACTGAGTTTTCTATCCCTCCCAGCAGGACCTCTCCTGTTTGCACCCTACTGGTTTCACACATGTTAATTCTGTTACATTTTTATGTTGCCTTAGATGGTCGTGGTGCAATCTGACATTGTCACAGCTGATCCTTGACAAAGCATCAGGGAATACAGGTGCAAAATGTTGGGCTCTTTTGTAGCACAGATTGCACTTAGCTGTGCTTTTTTACCCCCACATAAAGTACTGTATATTGTTTTGATGGGTGGCTAGGGTTGAGCTTTTTCTGTTTGTGCACTTTCTACACTGGTTCTGTAGCAGCACCTGTGGGATTGTCTTCACTGTGTAACTGGTCAGCCCTCTGCATTTTGCAACTGTAGTCCTACACACAACTGTTACACAGGCTATGGTACCTTACTTGATTTTATAACAATGGGTGTGTGCTACTGTCTGCCCTGTTGTAAGTTTACTCAGGGTTTCCTCTGCCATGCTCAAGAGTCTGTTGTGTACTCCTCTGTGTAACAGCCTTGACCCATGCATCAGTTGATAGTAAAACTACAACTAGTATGGCAGTAACCCATGAGGATCAGTTAGTTGCCTGCCTCCTTCCTCACTTTGTTCCTCTTTACCTGGTACCTGCCTGTCATCAGTTGGCTTTGGGACAAGCTGCAGAGAGACTGGACTTACAGTGCTGCCTACCAAGATCAAAAGCTCTTATCAAAGTGTTTGCTGTAATAGCTTGCAGGAACTCAATGTAGTCCAATTGCAAATACCTTGATTTGTCATGCAGTAAATTGAAATCTCATACAGAGTGCTTGATTTGCATGGGTAGCACTGCAGTAGTTCTACAGGTGGATTTCCTGGGTAGCCAATGTTCCCAAATTAGAAATTTATTCTAGGAGTTGTGAAATCCCCATTATTCTAGCTTGTCATCAACAAGAATGAACATGTTGTGAGGCTGTTGCTGCCTGGGAAAGCCTCAGGAGAAGGGGAAAGGAGCAAAAAGAGGCAGTGGGTGAGAATCAGTGGAAGATGGCAGGAACCTCAAATACAATGGCCATCCAACTGCTACTGCATCCCATAGTGAATGTTGCTGAGGTTGACCAGGTGGAATGGGGTGGGAGTGAGTTCTGCACAGTGGTCTACTGCATTCGCTCCTGGTGATGCTAGCCGACTCACAGATGCCAACAATAGTATTCAAGAGCTCAGATTTTACTTTCATCAGTTCTACTGTGATTCCTAGATAGTCGCCATGATATGTAGTTGTGAAAATGGTAAAACCATGACTCAAAGCAGTAGGGCAGCTATTGTTTTTGTTTATGCAACAGAAACCATTTATTACACACTAAAATAATTACTCAACTCTTAAGTCTGGTCTATGACACTACTTAGCGATCAGCCTATGTTCATTACGTAAACAGTTAGGCCACCTACCCCGAACAGTTGTTAATCCTTGATAATGACTGGCTGTTTGGTCATTATATAGAGAATAATGGATAGCAAGAGTGTGTGATGTATTTTTTACACGAGGTGTGTGATGACCTATAAACCTCAGAGAAAAGCTCGAGAAGATTATGAGGTCATCACACAACTAGGTGTGTAAAAAACTTAAAACACACACTTGTCTATCTTTTATTTTATAATTACTGGTGCAGAGAGAGTGTATGGCAAGGAAAGTGTCCTGAGCAGTTCTGCAGTTTGTTTAGTACCTCTGTCTTGCACACACACACACACACACACACACACACACACACACACACACACACACCTTACTGTCCAGTGTGAACTTTTTTCTTACTTAACACACCATACTCTCCAGTGTGAAGTTGTTTTTTCTTACTTACAGTGTGGAATGTGGATCGCGCTTAAGTAACGCCATAGACTGTTTCTGCTCGGCCCCTAAGCTGACCAACTGCAGGTTCAACCAAATAAAACTTTCAACTTTTGAATAGCAGGATCAACCAGATAAATATTTTAGGCAAACAATGAAAACAGAGACTTGTGAGTCTCATGCTAGTGGCTCGCCACTTAGCGACACGGAGAGCTGCCATGTTTACTGAACTGTTCAGGCACTCCACATGAATAAAAGAACCAATAAGGTAGCGTGAGGTGTGGAACTGAAAGCACTTAAAGGAAAATGCCATAATAACCAGGTTTTGGGTTATTATGGCATCAACGCTCATGATAACTGGATTTCAGGTTCTTATGGTGCTTGATAGTACCTGTAATTGGGTTGACAAATAGGGTCACCAGTAATTATTTAAACAGTAATAGTATAGTGGCTGTTTTAAAAAGTAATAACCAGACCAGTGGGTAATGAACACTGAGGCTGTGACCTCTATTTTGGTATTTTAGCAGATGTATCTCTCTCTCTTCTCTCTCTCTCTCTCCCCCTTCTCCCCATCTCTGCTTCTTCTTGCCTTTTTAGGCTATCATTTTTTTTTCTCCTGGACCTTAATTCCTTGCTTTTCTCTTATGTTTGCTAGAGTACAGGCCACCTCTTTATTTTTGCCTTGCATGTTCATGTGTCATTTTTCCATCTTCCTGGCAGGTATTCATTCCTCTGACTGTGACTGCAATCCAGTATTTTTTTGTTATTATTTTTATTATCATCTATTTCTCTATAAGTATTTCAGCTGAGGTGGGAGGTCTGGTGGAAACTGAAAATTGCATTCTTCTGTGGCCCAAGCTTCATGGCACTTAGCTGAGAGTGACTTTCATTTAAGCAGTCCTTTGTACTCAGAGTACAAGCAGGCTGGGTGGGGGATGGCAACAGTTCCTGTCCTGTAAAGGCTGTTTGCTGTAATTACACATCAAGGCCTGAGCCCCCTTTCATCTAAAGAGGCTATGCTTTGACAATAAACAAATAGCTGGTTCAATCAGACTTCACCCTACTAGGCCATGAGCTGGAGGAACAGTGCAAGCTGAAGGCAATCCAAAAACCAGTCTGGGCTCATTCTGGGAGGATGTTGTCCCCAGAGATGAAAGGAGGTCCAGGATGTGATGTCATGACATATAACTCTAGTTGCTTTACATGTCACATGTATGATTTTTCTATTGGTAGTTTATAAAGGCATAACTGTTGTCAGTCATTTGATTGAGTTGATTGTACATTGTGGCCTGAAGCTACAGCCACCCCATACATTCCTCTTATGTATGGCAGTCCACACATCAGTTCAAACATGTAATACAGATTACAAATCATGGACACTGTAGTACACACTGCATAGTAGTCAGTGGCTCTGTTTTGCCTTCTGAATTGATATGTAACACCCTTCAATTTGTTAATATTAAGTAGCTTTGTCCTCCACTGGTCCATGAGCTACCCCAATCAGAAATTCCATTGTCCCCATGTGACTAATGAGTCCACAGCCACTGGATCATGCACATGCACTAGACCTGTTTGGAGAAACCTAATGTATGTGATCAGGGATGTTCACTAGCTCAGTGATGTTTAAAGAGAATCTTTCTTGCAATTTATTGGTACAAAATACAAAACAATGTGTTCACTTAACTCAAATGTAACTCCTCCAAGATGGGGACATAATTTTCTAGTATCCCCACAAAGGAAGGGATGATTATAATTTTCCCCAGCTGCTAGACGCATGATTCATTTCTACTTCTGGATACCATCGTCTGACACCCTGCTATAGCATTATGTCATGTCTTTACAGAGAGAGTGGGTGCACCTCCATTCACTTCAATGGAGCATCTCTGTCAAAGATTATTTCCTATTTTTAATTTTGGTTTAGTTGCAATTGATGTCAGGGTTTAACTAACAAGGGTCTTGTTACTTGAACCCTCATATCAATTACTTGGTAGCAGTTTATGCCAGGGTTCAGCTAACAAGGTTGGATGAATGATTTGCATGAATCCTGGCAAAGCCTCCCAAGTATTGCCCAGTTTAAAGATCACTGCCTAGCACTCTCTTCCAGTTCCAATTGTACCTGCTTTCAATAATCAATGAACTTGCATGACTTGCACTGAAATTCCACACTGTTTTTGCTACTTTATAGTTTAAATTAATCTTTATAGCCAGCAGATGTTGCATTTGTCTTCACTATATTCCACTGAAATTGATGGAGATACTGTTTTTGTATGTAGCAGCATTTGATGTGGAACCTTTGTAAATGAACACCTCTGCTCAAAGGTACTCTCTGAATGAATGAATGAAGGAATGAATGAATGAAAGAATGAACAAATGAATGAATGAACGAACAAGAACATTGTTAATTAAACCCTTGCATCAATCAATAACAAAGCCAGCTTTAAAATTGGTAAATCATCTTTAAACAAGACGTTTCATTAAAGTGAATGTAGCATGCACATGCATTCTCTCCTTAAAGACATAATATAACAGAGTAGGGTGGAATATTAGGATATAAGGAAGTGTAAATGGATTGTGGGGCAGCCCATTGGTGCAAATTCAAGTCCCTTCCTTTCCTATCTGTGATATTAGAAAACATTTTTCAAACATAGTAGATGAGCTCTCATTCATATAAAGGAGCTCTCGTTTATCCATTCTGGTACCAAAAATACATTGTTTAAGAAATGGATGGCTACCTTCACTAAAAATGTATGAACACTTGATATCATACAGGGACAACAGCAATAACAATTCGAAGAACAACAAAATATCACACAGGTGACGTAATAGCTGATGTTGGCAACAATCAGATGTAACTCATCACGTGTGAAGAACAGTGGCATCACCACGTTGATTTTGGGAGGCTACAGCCCCAGGCTAAGTTAAAGCCCTCCCAATTATTTTGGCTCAAAAAGCAACTTTTATGAGTAGTAGTAGCCGCCTAGCCTGTCAGCCACTAGCCAGATGTTAATTTTTATTGTCCCAGACTCACAGCACTTCACAGCACCACCGCTTGGTGGAGCACAGCACATAGTAATGTAGTGCAAGCTGCAATGTTTTAGCATTGCCTGGGACACGGTCAAAGGAGGTGGAGTGCGGGAGCAGAGAGAGTACTCACGGTCGGAGGCTCGGAGGAGAGAGAAAACAGAAGAACTCATTCAGAAGATAGATGTGAGCAGAGTCACTGGGGACCGTGATCTCACCCTGCCCAACAAAGACATTTGGGGAGAAGAGACCAAGAAGAGAAGAGAATGGGTAGGTAGCTCTGCTCAGTGCTCAGCTTACTAGCTGAACTGCAAATGGGTGGGGATTAAGAGTTGACTACTGGCAGGCAGCCACTGATGAGGCAGATACAGGGGGAACAATCACCACACAAAACCTGACTATCACCGATCTTCACTTGTCAGAATTCACGTCTCACACTTCTTTAAACAGTATTTTTCTAGTTCTGACATGAGTCATGTCAGAACTAGAAAATGCTGTGAATGAGAAGTGTGAACGTGAACAAGCAGTCAGCTTGTTGTGCCAGTAGCAGTGCAGTTAAGTAGGTAGCACACAGTGACTCATGGAGGAGGGAGTAGGTTCTTCGTTCATTCGTGGATACTGAGTGCTCATTCATCTGAAGAATAATTCAGTCAGCACAGCAGAGTGCGATGACAGGGGCGGGACTCATCAGCAATTCAACGGGACACAACCTAAATGGCTCTGACGAGAGTCAAACTGGGAGTAAAGTGATACTAGACAAGTGAAGGAAGAGGAGGGAGGGTTCTCTGTGACTGGTCTGACTGGCACCCACCTAATCCTACCAACATCATAGCAGCTTGCTGCGCAGTAGGGCTAGTCAGTGCACAAACACGTGATGTGTTTTTCCAACACACACTGGTACACACTAGTCCCAACTCCCGCTGTGTGCAAAAAACAAAGTGGTGCAGTTTTGTTGGTAGAGCCGAACAAGCACAGCAGCAGACAGCAGATCTCAGATATTTAAATTGGATTCTCCTCTTTTCAGTTAAAATCAACACAAATATATTACTCATACTCAGATTGATTCATTTAATATAATATTGATGATAAATATAAAAATCAAAGACACTTGTTGAGCTGACTGAGAGCTTTAGTGTTTATTTAGACTGAATTAAATAGGGGGTCATTGTGTTTGCCGGGTCAGGGTTAACTGAAAAGCTCACAGCCAACCTGTGAGTGCTACATCTTCCTAACCACTTTATTTTTCTAAACTTTCTTACTTTTCCTCATTGGTGTCCTGTAACCTTCCCAGCAGATCTGCTGGGATAATGGTGTCTGGATGGTGTCTTAATTGCTCTGGGGTCCTGTAACTTTCCCAGAAGATCTGTTGGGAAATGGTGTCACTCTTTCCATTATCCTTGGTGGTCCAGTAACCACATTTTTCCACATGTAACATTAAATAGATGTCATGATAACAAGGCTTTTCAAACACATATTTCACCATTAAAATGCAGGAAAAGCCACCATTTGAAGGTAACATTTTCAAAATTTTCAGGGGCATGCCCCGACCCCCAACTTTGTTAGGATTTTGACTGAAGGGCATAAGCCCCCAACTTTACACATCTGGTGGCGCCCTGGTGAAGAACAGTATTAACAATATGCAAACACAGATATCAGTTACGTTACATTTTCTTAGTGGATATTTGATTTTGATGAATAACACTGATGTGTTTATCAAAGTTTTGCTTTTATGAAGTGATCTGGTAATGAATTATGTGTTGCCAATAAATCAGCTTGGGGACACACGGTCAATGTTTCCAGATGGCAACCTTCAGCCAACCACTGGTGTTGTGCTGCACTGATGTGATGCAATTCATCAAAGCAGTACATGATGGCTCCATATATCTCACCCACCCATTTCTGATTTAACAATTTAATTTCACCACTGTATTCCTGAAACACGCCCAAAACATTATGACAGTATTACGACTATAATAATGAATGTATATCTGGATGTGCCATCTGTGCTTTTGCCTTCATTGTACAGCCTACTTCAATACAATAGTGAATCTAATGTTGCTCTTCAAGGTTTTTATTCAATAAATCTATCATATACCATAAGATGCTGGTGTCTTCTTTGTCTTGCAACTCCTGGACCTCCTTAGTACTTGAGGATGTCAATCATAAATCATTCGTCCACTTCAGAAGTCACTACCTCTTCTCTTATTGAGTTGGCATTGTAATGTATTGCTGCAAAAAGCATCCTGTTGTAGTAAAGAGTTTAGTTTAATTTATGATATCACTATACAGTTTTCATGAATTCATATTCATATATATTCATATATTCCAACCAAAGTTCGATTGCCTTCAGATGTCACCAATCTAACAAAGTCTTTAGAATCAGCTCTTTGAAACACAGAGGAGTTCTGTTTTGTTATAGAATGCATCTTCCCCATTGGCAGGTGTCCATGAATCAGTATGCACTGATGGTCTAGTGCTCCCCACCTATTGAATACTGACCCCCACACCCACCCACCTAGGACACCTGCCCTACCCCTGCCCACCCTGCAACCCACCCTTGCCTTGAGTGCTGGTCTCCGGCACAAGGTCAATACACCTAAAATAAAACAGCAATGACAATAACTGCAAAGGAAAGACAGCATTGGCAAACACAGCTACCTGCAAAAATACCAGCATGCAATAACCGCAAAACCATAAGCACACAAGACCCACCTGAAACACACACAAACCAATCACAGGAAACAAACACACAGCTGAACCTCAGAAACTCATAATAACAAGTTGAAATTAACTCCAAAAACACTAACTAAAATACAAGAGCCAACTATCAGCATACTGAACCCCAGCCAGAACCACCAGAACCACACAACACAACACTACAACAGTATGATATACAGACACCAGACAAGATTCAATCCATCAACCTTGACACTAACAATCCTAAACACCCTAACCACAACACGCCCTACCCACTACACCAGGAAGCCATCACAGCTCCCAACCACAACAAGTATATAGTTAAAACCAACAACAGTTACAACCCAACAATAAATCCTATAATATGCTTATGCAGGGTGGCTTTGCCTCCCACATGCCCTGAACTAATATATTCCAACTACAGGTCGCACTAAAAGCTCACTATGGCCATAGGCACTAGAGATACCTATGGCAAATATACCAGTGGCAAAAAGTATTGTGCACCTTTTCCTTGCACTGTTATTGCCATGCTATTATGCAGCTGTGCACATTGCTTAGACATATTGACTGGATACCCCAGTCTCCATGATATCAATGGCCTACACATCCATCTTCTCCTCTCAGCTGTCGAAACATCTGACAGTCAGGTTGTGTGGTCACAGATCACACTCCATCACTGTCAGATGGTGGCTGGCCAAGGACTTAAGAGGATGGCTGTGCAGGCTGCTGCTGTAACACAGACTGGCAAAAGGGGCAAATGGTGGGTTGTTAGGTGCATATGGGGTGCAGGCAGGTGGTGTGTGAAGGGTCAGTGTTCAGTTGATGGTGGTGGAGAACACTAGACCACCAGGGCATATTGATTCATGCAGATTTCACAGAGACTAACACTCAGGGTGAAAATGGGCCTGAGGTCCTTGTGTGGTAGACAGGTGAGCATCTGGTGTATGATTGGTTGAGGGGGACAAACATAACACCAGGGCATACAGATTAATCTACATGGGGTGATGGGAATTACTAGATCACCAGATATTGCTTTTCACAGTGAAAAGGGTGCTAAGGGGCTGCCACACAACATTCACATGAGCCCATAATGTCATTCAGATGTCCCAATAGTGCTTTGCATAAGCAATGAGCTCATTTACATGATCAGGCTGAATATGGCCCACAGTGGACATGTTGTTATCCAGTTTCAGGTGGCACTATCATCTGTGGATCAGGCATAGGCCTGGTCCATGTCTGTGCAGTGCAGACTGACTTAGTGCTGAGCAGACATGGCACAATATTTGGTCATATAGTGATGATCCGTCAGCAACTGTTATCGTTTAAATATCACTCATAGCTAGTCATGCGCAACTGCAAGCACAATGCAAGTGGCTGCATGGCCGTACTGATGTTCCACACTTGATTTTCTTACACAGGTTATAACAGTAGTTATAAATGGGCAAGAAAAAATCAGTGATCTGATTGGTCAATAGCTGTCCAGAACTGTGCAGTAATTGAGATACTTATTTAAGTCCTGGATATACCATGCTTCATAATTCACTGTACCTGTGACACTTGGAGAAAAATAATAAGATTCAAATAACAACATGAGTAACTTACCTGTCAGTCCATCTGACCAGTGTGATAGGGCAAACACAGTGCTTGGATGTGAGAACCTGTTTACTGATGTTGACAATTTATTATCATGTTTTGTTATTATTTTGGTTACATTTTATACATGCAATGACACACTTCAGGGCTTGTAGTTATTGGTAATAAATGTATTTCCACCCCACCAGCCTGTGGTAGAAGGAAACTCGGCTAATGCCTTGTAGCTACAACCCATGAATGGAGGGGGCCTCATGTACTTAACAAAAGATCTGCATGGTTCTACCATGTTGGTTTGACATCAGTCACGTGGACTGACACCACAGCAACAACAAAATGCTGATGGTGACCATGTCACCCAGCAATCATGCTGCCCGACCACTGTTGCAGCAAAGCAAAGAACTGGGGCACATCCTAGATGCTTCGGGGGTGGCTTCAACCCGCACCCCTAAAAAATTAATATAATCATCTCCAGGTCGGAGATGTATGGGGAACAGTGCAACACCCTGGGTGGCAAGATGGTGGGTGCTGCAAAATCCTGATAGATGGAATGACTATCGATTGGGTTGTAGTAACCCACATTACCATTGATGTAGGGATTTTGCTGAACTGATGGCACACCGATCTGCACACCCTGTCATGTGCTGTTACTACATATAGCACACCACTACCACTCATGTGACCCCCAAGCCATCTGTTCACCAACAGGAAGTGTACTGTCTCAAGTTGTCAATGATGACCATACAAGATAAAATACAGTATAAAGTATGGTTAACCATACACAGATTAGCCTCTGTCTTCATCTACACATTCTACCCTCTGTGTCAGATTGATTTATCAACCAAATCAATAATTGCTTTTGGTGTGCATGTCACATCAGACTCATCATGTGTCTTTAAAATATTGAATAATGCATATGCAACTGTATGTTATGAAGTTTTTTACACTCATTCAGTACAAGATGTACCACAAACATTGACAGAGAAGCTCAAGAGGTTTATGCGGCAACACACAGCATGGGTGTGTTACAAAACTTCAAAAATGACACTGGGGCTTATGTTTTACTATTTACAGCTGCAGGGCAGAGTTATGCAGACATTTTACTATCACATAGAAAATGGACCTCAACAGATTGCTAACGGACTTCTTTAAATTGGAGTTTTATTGCAATCCCTCCACTCAGCAGTCTGTTTATTGTACTAGTTTTTCTCTGTTAGTGTTTCCCAGTGAGGCATGAGGTTCACATTTCATTCAGGTCAATACAGAATGAAGTATGATCACTGAAGGAGATCAAGAGACAAAACTAGGCCATCATCTATAACTATACTGTCCTGCAGTGGTTAAGAAGCATTTTTGTCTTTCACTCTGACAGTGTTTTAAGTTTTGATGGAAATAATAGTCACAATATCAGTACATGTATTTTAGTCTTCATTTGTGCATAACAGGTCTTCTGAATAACATAGTTACTAGTTTCAGCGTGTTAGCCATTCTCCTCATGCTTCTTTAAAGGGACACTGTCAACCCTCTTAGGTCTCAAAGTGTCCCTAGTTTAAAAAACATGTTTCATGATTGCCAAAATGCTGTAAAGATTGTTAATGTAGCTGGTAGTTTGATTCTGACTCTTATTTTCGTTAAAAAGTAAAACAGACTGCCCAGCATACTGGTGTTATCACATCAAAACAGGTTTGTTTACATTCCTTGATCAACTCCAAAGGCAGCTTTCCTGGACTTGGGAACACCCACAAAACAGTCTAGCCCATCATGATGCATTGAGAGAGTAGGAGGCTACTGCCCTGTGAGTGACTGCACTGTTTGTGTGTGTTTCTAATGTTCAGGAGATATGCAGTAAGAACAGAATCAGATTGTAAACAAAAACAAGGTTGTTTATAATTATCGTTGCCATGCATTTCAGTTCTACTAAGCAAGAATACAGACAAAACAAACAGCAACATCAGTGCATTTTAGAGAGGAAAGCAGTCATAAAATGTGGGTTTTCAACTAGAAATAATGAAGAAAACAGGTTGACAGTGTCCCTTTAAGTGACCTGAAAACTAGTGTCTTGGTGTAGGCACAAAGGCAAGTTATTTGTCCAGTTTGTAGCCACAGATGTACCAGGCATTTGTAAAAGCAAACATCAGAAGCCTTTATCTGTTTACTTGCTGGTTTGTTAATTTTATTTATTATTGATATGCGAGTTGCTAGTCTTTGGAACCTAAATAATTTACTGACAAAATCTGCAACGGAGCAGTAAGTGTTTAGAGGAAATTCCAGAGGAGTTTCAAATTACTTTTATCACTCCTCATTGTGTGTGTGTGGGGGCAATGATTTATCTTCTCTGAAGGGCTGTTTTATATTAACCCTTTCAGGATCTAACCAAATGCACTCCACAACCTATCAAAAGGGTAATATTGTGCACTGGCACTAATACATGCAGTACTCTCTTTTGTAAGAGGCATGCATAGGTAAACCAAAAAGTTAACTGGCTGAACAGAATTACAGCCATGTTACAAGTGATTTCCAAAAATGAATAAAGTGGTTAAAAAAACAAGGTCTCAAATTGTAAGCAGCATCACTGGCTGTGTGTTATTACTGTGTAGACAATGTCTGAGTTATTAAAAATAAAAATAAATAAATCCCATATTGTAGCTTATTCAACATTGGTATATAGCTGGACATCATCATAATACAGTAAATGTATACAGTATGTACCTATCATGGTGTCTCAACTCTGTGAGTAGTATATTGCTTCACACATGTTCACCTTGATTTTTCCTTGCTCAATGCATATATTATTACATAGACAATGACAGCAGAAAATAAAAAGGTCCATCTAGTCTGCCTAGACTTCCCTGTCTGCACAAGTACCTACTGTCCATAAAAGCACCCCTGCTCTCCTCCTTAATGCTGCTGACCTGAGGCAACCACCAAGCCCTTCGCTCTATCCCAGCCATACCTGAAACAATATATGGTCTTGGTGCCCACCACCTTCACTGGCAGACTGTTCAACAGCTTCACCACCCTTTCCATAAAATAGAATTTCCTCATGTACCTCTTAAACCTTTCACCCTCCAGTTTCAACTCATGACCTCGGGTTCTTGTTTGTCAAAACATGTTTGTTTACAGTCCTTGATCAACTCCCACTGCATCTTTCCTGGACTTGGGACCCTCTCCCAAATAAAACATCATTAAGCAGTGGGAGGAGGAGAGGAGAATATGGCATCATGAGTGGCTGCATTTTTGGGGTGTCCCAAAAGTTCAGGAGTATAATGTAAGAGTAGTTCAAGGATATGATACAGAACAACTCTGGGTATAGTAACACCATTAGCATGCATTTCAGTTCTACTATGCAAGGAGCAGATAAAACAATGAACAGCATTAATGAATTTTAGAAAAGGTAAGCAATTAGAAAACATGGGTTTTCAATTAGAAATAATATGATGCAAAAGGGCTGACAGTGACCCCTTTAAAATAAAAATTAAGAGGAAAAAAGAGAGGTTCCATTCCTTATCCATCTCAATCATTAATAGTGGTCAATTTTATTCTGCCTGGCACTGGGTGTGCACAAAGGTTCACCACCATCACCACCAGTGGCTGCTATAAAATCAATGTGACTGACATTTCTAGATTCCCTTTCGTCACTGTGGCTAAGACATTTTGATGAATGTAACTGAATGTGGCTGGCTGTCGTGACCACACCACAGCAGGCGACACTGTCACATCCATCCATATGTTCGCAAATTGGTGCCATGCAGCAGAGCATTTTTTTTCTTCACAAAATCATGAGCAAAGCCTGCTAGAGAGTGTAAGCTCACTCACTGCCCTTGAGAACATCAATCAATCAATCTTTATTTATTTAAGGCGCCTTTCTTAAACCAAGCCTTTACAAATGACATAAAACAATAAATATTTAAACAGGATTTAAAACAAGATTAAGATTAAATAATTAACAGTCATTAAAAGCTTTGTTAAAAGGTAGGTTTTCAAAGCTCCTTTAAAACTCTGGACAGTCGAACGAATTTACGTACCTGATGAGGTAGAGAATTCCACAGGAGTCCGGCCATAAAACTAAAGATCTTGCCCCTGAAGTTTTTAAGCAAACCCTGGGAATCTCTAGCAATCCCTCATCAGTGGATCGAGCAGCGGGAGGGACAGTAGGGATGCAGGAGATCTTTCAGGTAAGCAGGTCGCTGATCATGTAGGGCCTTATAGGTCAGCAAACCGACCTTGAAGGTGATTTGTCAACAAACTGGCAGCCAGTGCAGTCCGTGGAGCACAGGCGTTATATGACTGGACCTAGAAGAACCAGTCAAAAGCCTGGCTGCCGTATTCTGCACTAGCTGCAGGCAGTTCAACCCCGTAAGCCCTAGGTATAGGGCATTGCAATAGTCCAGGTGGGAGATAACGAAGGCATGGACCAAAGTTGGAAGATCCTCTGGAGGAACCAGGTGCTTCACCCTGGCGATGTTCCTCAGATGATAAAAGAGGTTTTGATAACTGCTGACACCTGAGACTTAAAAGTCAGACAATCATCAAATACAAGCCAAGTCCGCACCTGGTCTGAGATAGTCAGCTGGACACCCCAAGCCATAAACCGAGGGTAATCCAGCTAACAAACCCACCTCCACAGTGACCCTGATCCACCACCAACACCTCAGTTTTTCAGGGTTCAACTGCAGCCAACTCACATTCATCCAGTCTTGGATTTCGGCAAGACAGTTGTTAAAGACGAAAAGCAGTATCCTGGCCGGGCACAAAGGACATGTACAGCTGGATATCATCTGCAGAGCAATGAGAAACCCAAGCCATACCACCTAATAATCACCCCTAACGACAGCATGTACACTGCAAACAACATGGGTGCCAAAATGGAACCCTGCAGAACCCAGCAGGACAGGAGACTGATGCCAAGGAAAAAATTCTGACACCACCCTCTAAGTCCTACCCTCGAGGTACAATCGAAACAACCCTAGGACTGTACCAGAAAGTCCACAGATAGATGCAAACATTCCAATAGCACACCATGGTCCACAGTTTCAAACGCTGCTTGGAGACCAAGAAGGACCAAGATGGAACAGGTCCTCAATCTCTCGCTATTAGGAGATAATTTAGTACCCGTACAAGTGCTGTCTCGTACTATGCCTTTTCCTAAATCCAAACTGGAGAGAATCATAGACATTGTTGGTCAAATGATCATCCAACTGTGATCGACCACCTTCTCAATAACTTTATCCACAAAGGGTAAGTTAGAGACCGGCCTGTAATTAGCCAGACAGTCCGGGTCAAGGAGGACTTCTTAAGAAGGGCTTAACCACAGCCTCCTTAAGAGGATCTGGAAAAATCCCTCTCAAGGACCTCCAGACTATCTCAGCAAGAACTGGGCCGATTTTATCCACACAATCCACTAAGAGACATGTGGGGCCGGGTCCAAATCACAGTTGGTCAGGCCGTGAGTGACTGGATAACTATCACAATGTCACTGATTGTGGGAGGCTGAAGTCAGACCACACAAACTGGTGTCCGACATCTTCTGCTGACCATCACAACTCCCATTTGAGAGGGCCAAACGGATCTCGGATCTGATTTTGGCAATCTTATCTGCAAAGAACAGAGCAAACTCCTCACATCGTTCTTGAGAAAAGACTCTTCCAGGCTGAAGACAGACTGGATTGCACAATCTGTCCACAGTCCGGAAGAGCTGAGCTGGTCTATTCTGTGCAGCCACAATCTCCTTGGACAGGAATTCTGCCTTCTTACGAGACTGTGGATTGATAGGCCAAATAATGGTCCCTCAAAATAAGTTTGTCACTATCCAGACCCGATCTCCACCAACACCTCTCCAACCTTCGTCCAGCTCTCCTCAACTCCTTCAGGGTCTCATCAAACCAAGGAGACCTGGGGTGAAGAGTGAGAGGATGAACACGAACAGGAGAAATAGAATCCAGAGCCCCTGCCACGCCTCATTATAGGCACGTATCAGCTCTTCTGGATCCGTGCAATCTCTCGGAAAGCCCGATAGATCCAGTACTGCCATCAGGTCATCTGGGAAAACACGCCTTAATGGGCAGTACGGACCATTTCCATAGGGCTGACCAACTAGGGGTGGCCTCAAAACTGAACCCAATGGGTGATGGTCCGACCATCTGACCGGTTCCACCACCATGTCGGATATCTCCATCCCCAGAAGGAACACCAAATCCAGTGAATGACCACCAACATGGGTTGAGGAGGAAATTACCTATATGAAGCCCAGCGAAATCATTAACTGGAGGAAGTCTTGACCAAAGTGCAAGAGTTCATCATCGACTCAAGCATTGAAGTCCCCAGAACCAACCATCTGGGGATCCCAATGTTAGGTCGACAATGAAGTCTCGCGACTTCCACGGGAAAACATTCCCATCACCTGGTGGATGGTATATGAGAAGTATCCTGCTCCCCACACCTCGCCTAAAATACATTCAAAGGATTTGGTAACTCCCACGAGCACCTCCACTAGGCCCAGTTCTGTTTTAAAACAGATAGCAACACCCCTGCCCCTCGATCACCCTCGGTGTATCACCGTACCCAGCGGAATTGCTGCCACTAAAACTGGTCCAGCATTTTCATCAAGCCAGGTCTCGGTGATGCATGCCAGGTCAGATGACTCAACAAAATCAGCTATGATAGCCGTCTTGTTTTTAATAGACCTGGCGTTACATAGCACCGCCAGTGGGATGAGCCTCCGAGGATGACAGTGCTACCTGCTGACTATAATCAGAACCCTTGGGTATGGGCACTAGACAGGAGGTCCCTTTCCTGGGCCCATTTTGCCCCAGGGCATCTCCTTGTCCTCACTGTCCCAATCTGCTCACTCCTTTCCATTCCCCTCCAGACCCTGCCCCATCTTCCTCCTCCTCCCCACAATCCCCAAGGCCCTGCAACGTCCTATAGACCTCTGGGGATGGGGGAGACAAGAAAAGAGGTGAAGATCCTGAGCCTGGAGGAGGAATAATACCGACTGTCCTAATATTATTCCAACACACAATAAACAATCCAGAAATTAACCCACCTCTAAAGTTTAAATAAATACAAAGCTCTACAATGAGACAATAATTTAACCACAACTCAGACTATTAACTTAAACTAGCACAACTATGGGAAATAAGGCCAACACATGCTGTAAGCTGTACTACTGACTAAAAATAAAACAAACAAAACCTTAAAAGAAAATAAACTAACAAACTAATAATGCTCACTAAAAATAATTTAAAACCCCATCCAACACCCAAGTTAGCTAACATCAATTCAGAATCTGAAATTTAGAGACCCTGACAACCCCTTAGACACAAAATAACCAACTAAAACAAATACACAGCAAAACAGAACTTAGGGACTCTCACCCCAAACCAAACACATAACACAACAAAATACAATAAATAATAAATTTCCTTCCCACCCAGTCCTCTCACCACTGGAGAGAGAGGGCAACACTCTCACTGCTAAACAATTAAAATAAACAAATGAATATAAACATAACAAAATTATTACAAAAAGGCATGTAAACTCCCCTCAGTCCTCTCACAACCGAGGAGAGGAAAATTACAATCTTCCACACTGCCAAAGAAGACAGCTATAAGATCCAACAAAACAAAGTAAAGACATGGACTGGGGTCCCTCTCGCCACCCAATTGTCCAAATGAGTAGAATTAGTAATTCACAAAAGTCAGGAGGGGTCAGCAGTCTCTTCAACCAGGTCCAGGATTAAGTAAGGTGAGTCCAGGTACCACTGAAACCTGCATAATCCACAAATAATTCCAAGGGCTGAATTAATGATCAATTTTATTGCAGAAACTCCTTTAAAAATCCCTCTGCTTACCACTGGCTGCTCTCAGGAAAATAATGCCAGCCAACACCAAGGACCCTAAGCGAGGCCACAATTGCAGCCAATTCCAGGGTCCAAGGGACAAGGTACCCAACCGACTCCTCAGCTGGGTAACAACACCAAGCCCCGTGGGTCAACAAATCCCCATATAAAAACACCCAGCAGAAAAAACAGGGACAAGGAGATAGTTCGACAGCAGTACTCCACCAAATATACTGTATGCAGATACCACCTGAAGTTCAAAGGGTGGACAAGAAAATTAAAATCCAGGTACTCGTAGTTCTTCCACAGCCCTACACCTTCACCCTCCTGTGCAGTTCCTCACAGGTATAGAAACACAAATCAAAGTATCAAAAGGCTTCCTGTAGGCTCATCACAGCCCGAACTTGGCTGAAAATCCCTTGGGAACCATCCAGAACTAAACAGAGTCCTCTACAACCTAAGCATAGCATGCCCGTGCACGCTACCAACAGCGTGGCGGCATGGCATGGAGGCTATCCGAGGAACAAGCGGGAGGAAAGGCCAGATGATACTGTTCTCCTAAATCCACACACGGAGAACACTCAGTCAGTACAGTCGGCTCTCCGTACTCACTAGGCAGCGAGCGAGATAGGCAGTGAGGTCCGATAAATAAAAACACAATTAAAATACTAAAATAACTACAACTTAAATAAAACAAATAAAGTAAAACTTGCAGCTCAAAGGTGCAGCAGCTCCCAAAGTACAATAGATGCACGCCCAGCCTGGCGCGTCTTCCCATCCACGTTACGCGTGGGATGGGGGTTCCTGGCATGATATGTTATCGGTCAGTCCAGTTCTGGCACCAAACAGTGGAAGATGTTTGGGTCACAGATACAGGAAAGCAGCATCAGACCATGTTTGTAGAGTGGTTAATTCAGTTCACAAGTGGTTAAAACACAGGGTGCATTTTAGCCAGTGGCTGTAGGGGAAAATATTTTGTACCCTCCCACATCATATTCTTTGACACTTTGGAGTTGGACAATAGCAATTTTATTAGTTCTTATTCCTTATCACAGCACTTTGTAGGAATAAGGAACCTACAGAAAACTAGACACATATATGCATGGGGATAAATAAATGACTATTTTACATGATTATGAGACAACTATATATGGACTTACAATGTCTCCTGTTGTCTCAGAATTCCCAGTAATACCTCCCAAGTATCAGAGAAACAGCTTTGGAAACAGGAAAACAATAAGTTGTCATCAGTTTTTATACATACAGTGTTGTGTAGAGGCATGACATCAGACTGTACATGGCTGGCAAGTATCCGGGCATCCCTCTGCACTCTGTCCACAGGAAAATACATGTGACAAGCTGTCACTGAGCTTGCAACACCTAGCTGTCTCAACTCCTCTATCCTCTGTTTCCCATTTGATTATTGTGTCTGTGTAGCACAGTACAACATGAATTATGTGTGCCACAGAGTTTGCAGTATCAACGTTGCACATTATTAATAATTTTACACTATAGCCATTTGAATCACATGACCTGTCATACATCTGAAACATAGAAACTGACGGCAGATAATGACTGCTGGGCCCATCTAGTCTGCCTGTATTTAATTATGTTCACTTTGCTGCAGACTCAACTTGATCTACAGCACCGTCTCTTTCACCTCCTTCCATCCTCCAAATCAAAAGCTAATTGGTTGAACAGAATTGCAGTTACACTACAAGTGATTTTCCTAAAATGAATTTAAAAAAACCCACGGTCTCATATTGTAAAGAGCATCCTTGGCTATCTGACATTACTGTGTATACAATGTGTGGATTATTAAAACAAAACAATAATAAATAAAATTCCATACTGTAGCTTATTCAGCATTGGTATACAGCTAGGTACTATCATAATACAGTAAATGTATACAGTATGTACCTATCATGGTGTCACAACTCTATGAGTAGTATATTCTTTCACATATGTTCCCTTGATTTGTTCTCCCTTGCTCAATGCATATATAGTGTATGGTGGAGCGTCGTTCTCCACCAAAATCCATCATTATCGAAACCTTGTAGTCACACACTAGTGATGATCGCGGTGCAGTAGAAGGATTTTTTCTACTGCACTGCGAGCGTCTACACTGTGTCCTTGAACACATTTGACAGTTAGGGCTCACTCCATAGAAAAGGACACATGTAGCAAGCAGCAATGTCGGGACAGTACTAATGTTTAGTTAAAACATTCAAAATGTAAAGTTCTGAAACAGTTAAAATGTCAAGCGTGAACACGTTCAAAATGTAAAGTTCTTTTCTTCTAGTAACCAGGAAGAATGTTTGGGCACTAGAAACATGCTGTAGTGATTTTTCTCAAAAACAACATTCCACCATACACTATAAAGAAAGTGCATGGGAACAGTTGACAACAGGGCATCTTTCACCTCGTTGGCACTATGACGGATTACCTCTCGAGCTGCGTTCTCGGGTAATCCGTCATCATAGTGCCAACCTGAAAGAATACCCTGTTGTCAACTATTCCCCATCACTATCCTATATATTATTACTGATTTGATTATCATGACTGTGTAGCATAGTACAACATGAATTATTGTAGCACACAGTTACAGTATCAACACTGTGCATATTAATAATTTTACACTGTATCTATTTGAATCGCATAACCTGTCATACATAGAAACATAGAAACTGAGAGAAAATAACCGCTGGGCCCATCTAGTCTGCCCATTTTAATTATGATCAGTTTTGGTGGAGACCAAACTTGATCTATAGCACTTTTCTTCCATCCCTTCCTTCCTCCAAGGGTTCCTTGTGCTTATCCAAGGCATTTTGAAACCCACCACTTATTTCACCCCCACTGCCTCCCATGGAAGGCTGTTCATGAATCCACCACCCTTTCTATGAAGAAGTACTTCCTCACATCTCTCCTGAATCTACCTCCTTCCAGCTTCATATCATGACCCCATGTTCTACAGCACCTTTTCTCTGAAACATACCTCTTTTCTGTGACCTCATTAACCCCCGTGAGGTATTTAAATGGCTCCATCATATCCTAACTCTCCTTCACGGTTCACATATTGAACTCTTTCAGTTTCCTCTCATAGGGCTCTGATGCAGACCTTGCACCATTTTGACATTTCTCAGCTTTTTCTTGCCACTTTCTCCTTTTTCAATTGTTCCTCCTACCTCACCTTTCTTCTTTGACTGCTTCTTTTCCTCCTTTCTCCTTTGCTAACCTCCTGCTTGTGATCTTCCTACTCTTTATCTCAGCCTATGGTGGCCTACTTTCTGCCTCACCCATTTCTTCCATCACCCCCTCAGCTACAGTGGTGCCCAGCAGAATGAAGCACAGCACTGCAGAATTCTTCAGTAGAGTTACTGCAACAAACAATGTAGTTTCAATGGGACTTAATCCCTTTTGTCATGCAGTAAACCTGTGACACTGTGCTTTATCCTGGCGGACTTGACTGTACTTTTAATGTCCACTGAAGTAACATTTAAACTGTGCATGGAGTACTATGGTTCCCTCCTTAATGGATGCTGGCCATCACCTTGTATAGGCTCTTATCCTTCCAGGTTGGTCCTCAGTCCCTATTGTAGCTAGACCTTTCCTTTTAGCACCATTTCTTCTACCATAACTTTAAGGCCTTGGTGTGGAACTGCTCTCTTTACCCACATAGTACAAGACTATCATAGCTCATATTTTAAACACATGGAAACACAAGATCAACCAGACAAATAATCTAACTTTACAGAAAATGAAATTTACACACAAAGCTGACTACAGAATTCATCTTTACATTTAAGCCCATAAAACACCCTTATCAAATTAATGTATTAGCAGCCATAGTGGTTCTGACCAGAATTTGTTTTATTAAGTGGTGCAATAGCATAAGAATACAAGTGAAGTGAACTACAGAGAGGTAACCTTGAGCATGAGAACTGCAAACAGCAAAGGTAAACTGAAGGGCAAGCATATCAAACATTATAATAACTGTGTATGCCTCTGCACTTTTTGCACTTTGGATACCCATTAGCAACACTAATTTCTCAGACTTCACTTTTCTTGAAAGAGAATTTGATACAGCAGCCTGTTTTGAATTGAATATCAATATGGACTTGTAATAAACTTGAGGTTGTCGTTGGACATTGTACCACTGCAAGTCTGAGCTTCCTGAGTTTCACAACTGATAAACCTGAAGTGTTTACTTGCATTTTCAACAGTGTATGTGCCACAGTGTTTTTCAATTTGTCTGATAAAAGGAGGCACCAGTTATTACATTCGATTAAACACAGCCACTTGCATATTATTTCTGCCATGATAATGTTGACATAATGCGTTAAAACCCAACACTGACTCTCACTTGGTAAATATGCCTTTTCAGCTGAATGCCAGATTTTCAGTGCATATTGTATGCCAGGCTATGGAAACTTTTGAGGATGATGTCTGATGAAATGGTGACAATTTAACATCATGTCTTCACCAGGTTAGAAGACAGTATTATATCAACCTTCTCAAATGCCTTTTCACCTGTTATAAAACAAAATAGAAATTGTAAATTGATGTGTATTAATACTCATTTTGTATTGTAATGCTCCTCCTTTTCTTTCTACAAAACATTACTTTTGAGAATTATAAAAGGTTCTGAGAAAGATAGTTTTTGAAAGGAAGGTTACTGAAAATAAGCTTCTGTGGATGGGGGTGTTGTGCCATGATATCTAGGAGACACAGACAAACATGAATGGGTAGTGACAATGGGTTTCTGTGGTGGTGGGGTGCTGTGAGGTCTTGTGGACAGACATGAGGGGCAAGCCAGTGACAACTGTTGGTTGTTAGGGAAAGGTGATGGGGGCTCATGCAATGCTGTCTGGTGTTCAGTCATGCATAGATAGTCTGTAACAATCAAGAGATAGGCTAGCCATGACATTGAATGATGTCTGTTGGCACAGACAAGCAGCAAATGTTAGTGACAATAGGTTGCTGTGGTTGAATGGGCTCTGCCATGATGTCTGGTGGACAGACATGAAAAGACAAGTCAGTGGCAATTGTGGGTGGTGATAGAGGATAGAGAGGTGCTGGGGAAAGGACTCAGGCCATGCTGTCTGGTGTTCAGACATGCATGCATGGTGTGTGACAATGGAGGTATAGGTGAGCTGTAGCATGCCATGATGTCTGTTGGACACAGAAAAGCAGGGAAGGTTTGTGACAATGGGTCTGTGTGTGGGGTGGGGGGTTGTGATATGAGACCAGGTGGACAAACATGAGGGCAAAGACCATAAAAATCTGAATTGTGACATAGAGGTGTGGTGGGGAGTTCAGGCAATGTTGTCTGGTGTTCAGACATGCAAGGATGGTCTATGACAAGGGATGGATAGATCAGCTATGTCATACCATGATGACTGCTGCACAGACAAACAGGAAAGGTATCAACAATGGATTTTGTGGTTGGCGGGCTGTGCCATGATGTCTGGTGGACAGACATGTATGGCAACCAAAGACAATTGTGTATTATGAGGAAGAGGTGCTGGAGTGGCTCAGGCAATGCCGTTTGGTGTTCAGACATGCATGGATGATCTGTGACAAGGAGGCATAGGGTAAGCCAGGTTGTGCCATAATGCATGTTGGCCATGACCAAACAGGGAAGGTTAGTGACAGTGGATTTCTGGGTAGGGGTTGCTGTGCCATGAGGTCTGATGGACAGACATGAAGAGGCAAGTCAGTGACAACTGTGGGTTGTGATGGAAAGGTGCTGGGGGTGACTTCAGGCAATGTTGTCTGATGTTCAGACATGCACAGATGATCTGTGACGAGGAGGGTTAGGTGACCCATGTCATGCCATAATGTTTGCTGGACACAGACAAGGAGGGAAGGACAGTGACAATGGGTTTCTGTGGTTGTGGGAGGGGTTTTGCCGTGATGTCTGCTGGAGAGACATGAGATTTTGCAAAATCATATAAGGAATTATTAAGGAGTACCTGATAGATTGCATACAGGGAAATAATTTAACAGATAGCACCAACACGGCTTTACAAGGGCAGATCATGTCAAATGAACATGATGGAGTTCTATAATAAGACTAGCAAACTATTGGATGGGGAGGTCAGTGGATGCAGTCTTTTGGACTTCACCAAAGCATTTGATAAGCTACCACATTCAGAGTTGGTGCAAGTCCTTAGAGATATGGGTATCCATGAAAACATCATTACATGGATTGACTCCTGGTTGATGGAAAGGAAGAGAAGTCAGTGTTGGGGAGTGCTCTCTGATCAGATGGAATTATGAACAGGGTCCCACAGGGATGGTTCTGGGCCCGCCTTTTAACATCTATGTATCATCCCTACAATATGAACAGCAGGGCTTTTGGTTGACTAAATTTGCTGACAATTGTAGAGTGGGAGCAGACATAGATAACCCTGCAGATGCAAATATCCTTCAGGATGCCCTAAACCATATCTTAGGGTGGTGTAACAAATACAAACAACAACTAAATCCAGATAAATGCACAGTAATGCATTTAAGTAAAAAGAAAATAAAGCACAAATACTATCTTGGAAATGATACTCTTATGTAAGTGACTGAAGAAAAGATTTAGGATTACCATATCTGGCGATTTGCAGTTCAAAGCTCACTGCAGAACACTAACCAGAAGGCAAACAGAGTATTGAACTGTACTTTAAAACATGTTTCCAGCAGGAAAAGGAAGTATTCATCCTGTTGTATGGGTCCTTGGTTAGCCAATCCTGGAGTATAGGGTACAGGTCTGGTCACCATATAAAGAGACGGAGAAAAGCATGTTAGAAAGAACTCAGAGAAAGGCAACCGGGTCATAGAAGGCAAAAGGGAAAGGACTATCCAACTAGATTAAGGGATCTGGATTTGTTCTCCTGAGATATAGAAGGGCCAGAGGAGACATGTGTTCACTATTTAGAGTGCTGACAGATGATGACCTATGGGAGAGACTAGGGTTAAGCTTAAAGGAACAACATTACAGCACCAGGGCACATCCACTACAATTAAAAGGAGAACAGTGTAGGACCTGGAAGAGGCAAAATGATTTACACAGAGTTATATCATCTTGGAATACCTTGCCATGGTTACATGTCATAAGGGCAATCACATAATAGTGATCGATGTTACGGTGAGTGTGCATCACCAAAAATGAGTTTCAACAAAGCACACTTGTGGCGAGGACAAAGGGCACCCAAGACCTCAGGGGTTTCATTTTTAATGTGGAGGCTGCACCCCACCCCCTATTTATGGATTCTCTCAACTCCAGAGGGGTGCATGTCGGGGAGTGAAAAACTTACAAAAACTGAAAAGCCGCCTGTGGGGAAAAAAAAAGTGCTGCATCGGACCGAACCCTGCACACCAGCCACCTCCCTCCCACCACACTGGCAGACCAGATCGGCCACTGCACGCCACACCCCTCCCACATGCCATCCCCCTGCCTCTCCCCACTTCTGTGCATATAATGCATGTACTTCTCGGAAGCTCTATTCCGCCACACCCCAGTATCCAGTCACCCCCTGCTAGGTAGCCATGAACACAGGCACCATAATTAAGTCACTGTTTTTTAGGTGCCCAATTTCGTCGCCTTGTTCACTGGATACCCCTTGCCATTAAAGATAGTGAGAAGTACATCTATGGGTAGTTTTGAATTAAAACTGGACAAACTACATGGAGCAGGAGGATTTACCTTTTAGTTAATTGGCAAGCACTAAGGACGTATGTCTAATTAGCTCTGAATAAGCTATGAGACCTATAAGCCATTGACAATTGTGGGTTATGAGGGAGAGGTGCTGGAGGGCTCAGGCAAAGCTGTCTGCTGTTCAGAGATGCACTGATGGTCTGTAGCAAGGGAGGGATAGGTAAGTTATGCTCTGTCATAATATCTATTGGCCAAAGACAAGCAGGGAAGGGTAGTGGCGATGGGTTTATGGCTGGAGAGGGCTGTGCCATGAGATCAGGCAGACAGACATGAAGGAAAGCCAATGACAATTCTGTATTGTGAGGGAGGTGTGGGGTGTCAGGCAATGCTCTCTGCTGTTCAGACATGCGTGGAGGGTCTGTGACAAGAGAGGTATAGGAAAGCTGTGTCATTCCATGAAGCCTGTTGGCACAAACAAGCAGGGAAGGGTAGTGACAATGAGTTTCTATGATTGGGAGAGGTGCTATACTATGATGTCTGGTGGACAGACATGAAGGATAAGCCAGTGACAAATGAGTGTTGCAAGGGAGAGATGCTGGAGGGCTGTGACCATGCTGTCTAGTTTTCTGACATGCATGGATGGTCTGTGACAAGGAGGGATAGGTTAGTTATGTCATGCCATGATGTCAGTTGGCCACATTCATGGTTTGCCTGTGACAAGTAAGGAATAGATGAGCCTTATCCTGCAATGACAAGCAAATGACAATGGTGGGGTATGAAGGAGAGTGAAGTCAGGCCATTATGTCTGGTGTTCAGACATGCAGAGATCTGATGATGGGGAGATGGGGAGGGTGATATGATACTGATGTCATGGTCTTGGAGTTGGGGGTAGCCTTGATGTAATGTCTGTGGTTCAGACATGTAGGACAGGGTTGTGATGAGTGGTAGGTGGTGATATGACAATGTGGGGTGGTGAGCCATGTAGTGATGTTTGCCATTCATACATGCAGGGCATTGCTATGATAAGGGTGGGAAGTATGGTATGATAATGTGAGGGTGGAAGACATGCCTTGATGTATGGTGATATGACATGCATGGCATGGCAGACCATGAAATGTGCCACCACTGTTTTCGTGCCACACTTAACATGACAAATGATTCAATACCAGATAACAGACTGTCACAGGACATCAATCACTCAAAATCACTGTGTACAACTGACTCACAACATTATTTGGTTCAGATGCACAGATTGTTGGTACTGCATTTGGTAAAAATACAGACACTTGGCAAACTTCATTTTGTACTGTATCAAAATGGAAGGTTCGAAACTGGATTCATCAAAATAAAAGGAGCCAACATATTGTGTTTGCTAGGCCAATCCAGTCAGAGTTTTTGGTGCTCACAACTGATTCCATAACTTAAGGACAGGTGTATTATTTGAAGTGTAAATAAGGAGACACCAGTCTTATGTATATGCCCTGAATTATCAGCAACACGCCTAGAAGGCACTACCTACAGAAATGGTAACTTCAATTTATTGATGAAGTACAAACTAAACAGTTGATCCCCCACCCCCCAAAACAGCCTTCTAGAAATATCACCTCAAGAAAGATATCAGTACCTGACAGACACTTATAAAGCCCCAGCAGTATACACATAAAAATGTTAGTATGACACAACTGCAATACACTTTATGCAAATTAAGTGTTCTGTATACATATATGATGTAAATAGTAAACTCAGTGGCCAATAAATGAATGTACTAGCTCTTTAAAGCACCGTTATGCACTGCACTAACATACACCTTACTGACATGAACCGAACATCAGAAAACATAAACCTTAAAAGTAAATGTTGTAACCTTGTCAAAGGCAGAATTGATGTCAGTAATATTAGAACATACAAACAGGTTAGTTCAGAAGATAAACTTTTATTAAACAAAAGCAAGAACCAATATAGCTAAGCAATTGAAATCAATTGAAAGCAGCACTATTTCCATGAAGTGACTAAGCTCTTAGGCACGTGCCACGACAGGGAATCAGGAGTGGTAAGTCACTTTCAGTCCAGTGGCCAGATCAGAGTGCACAGCAACAGCACATCTCCTTCAGTGGCAATAAATTTAAAATTACTAAAAATGGCTAACAACAAAAACAGAGGATTACTAGGGAACTTCAAACGGACCTGGGCCATGGTATGGTTAGTGATTTTTCTACTTTTAACAACCTCAGGAGTCCCTCTTTAAGGTATAGATAACCAGGGATAAACTTGCAAGTCTTTGGTCCATTTCTGAAGAGATAGGGTACAAAGCTAACATATTAAATCAACACGTTCTCTGCTGTGACTAAAGGGGGGTCATTTGCTCTTGTGAGTAAGGGCACTGTACAGTGTAAGCCATGGCTCTTGTGGGATTTGGACCTAAAGATACCACAAGTGAGAGTCAGGGCTAAGTGGTGGCAACATACCAATGTGACCATTCAAGTTTCTGCAGGGTTGTGAAAACTGGTTGCAGTCATACCTCTCAACCCTACATCCCCCAAATGTGAACATTTGCCTCTCAAAATGTGGCACAAATATGCAAAATGTGGGACACTTCGTCAAATCTTTAACAAACAAGCTCAAAACAGTCTGAAAATGTGTGCCTTGTTCACAAAGCTTGTTAAATGAATAATATATTTTTCACAGTATTTACTATGGATTCTTGCTTTAAAATCTTTTTCCAATTCCAGCTTTATTAACAGATTTTCCACAATACAGGGGACAGAGAATTACAGCATATGTGACATATGTATAAAACAATACATGATCTGCCCCCAACCCCTCCCTTCCCCCACCCCATACAGCAGTAAGTAACCATGTTGTAGTGTAATAAGACATTACAGTAAGCTTGTATAAATTGAAGTACACTATAGCAACGACTCATTTATCCATACTAATCATGATTAGGGTGTGAAGGGATCCCAAACACGCTTGTATCTCTGCAACTTATTGTGGAGACTCGCTATAGCTTTCTCTGTATGAAGATTAGCAAGAATTTCATTGATCCATTCCTGATATGTTGGACTAACTACATCCTTCCAATGCCAAGTACAATTTTTTAACGGATAGTGCAATCACGGAAATATGAAATCTCCAGATTTTAACCTTTAATGGAGGACAAATCTCCCAGCAAACAGATGTCTGGGGTGAAGCAATCCCAATATAGGATCTAAATTAGTCTGGATTGCCTCCCACAATGGACTTATCTTGGGGCATGACCAGAAAATGTGAGAAGTGTACCATCTTCCTGACAACCTCTGGTACATGACCCCGACCCTATAAGGCCCCATTTCATCAACTTTACTGGGGTATAATACATATTGTACATAATATGATATTGCATAAGCCGTAATCTGTCTTGAGATACATATCTATGACAAAACTTCCATAAAACCGGCCAGTTGGGAGTATATTGGGGAGAAAGAAACCCAGAGCTTGGTGGGACCTTCAGATCTCCGCATTTCCAATGGAATAAAACTTGGTATATTTTAGAAATAACGCTTGATGAACCCAGTAGGAGGAAAGCTCAGGTATCAATGAAAAAGCAGGCAGACGGGAGGGGTACTTCCAAGACTGTGGAAAGCAGGTGCTTTATGGTCTACCCTAAAATGGAGAGTTACCGGGATGTCAATATTATAATTATATTAGAAACTGAGAGCCATGCCCCTCACCATCCAGAAAAGCAGATACTATCCCATCCCCAATTTGGGGCAACCACATGTGAAGATCCTCCTCTTGTTTATGGTAAAGGGACAGACTGGACAGATCCAAATGTAGAGTGTACCCGCAAAAATAAGCAGAGCTGCACATGGACTTTATAATACGTCAAAAGGTAGGGCATCTGCAAAGGGTCTTGAAGGGACGAATTTTAACATGAAGCATAGTCAAGGATCCAATTTCACAGACTGGATAAAATCTAACTAAATTTTGAGCCTGGCGGTCTTAAATTCTCAGGACCCAGACTCACCCACCTCAAGTATTTTGCTATATGACTAGCCCAGTAATAGATTGCCAGATGTGGAATCCGCTAACCCTCCATCTGTTTTTGAGTCCAGTTTGTGATATGCCAACCTGGATTGCTTATTGGACCAGATAAAATTAATAAAAGTTCTGTGCATTCTCTGAAACCAGGATAAAGGAATGAAGGAGTTAAGGTGCAAAGGGTAAAACAAACGAGGAAAACATTCATTTTAATTATATTAATGCGGCCCCATAGGGAGACAGGAAGCTTGGACCATCTGTTGAGGTCCTGGGCAATCAACTGGGAAAGGGCTCCAAGTTCTCTTTAAACCATGAGGAGGGGTTACGTGTTAAATTGATACCCAGGTATCTGAGAATGCGGGGTGACCAACAAAGACCAAAGGGCAATATCATTCTTAAAAACCTTATGATTAAGAGAATGGACGATTTGGTGGCATTCAATTTATAATTTGAGAAAAGAGCTGAACTTAGCTATTTCCTTAACTGCAGGGATAGATGCTGTTGGGTGAGACAGATGGAGGAAGATCATCAGCATATGCGATGATCTTCACCACGTTGCTCCCTATCGGTATGCCTCGTATCTCGGATTATGAAGAATATTTCGGATAAGGGGCTCTAAGTATAAATTGAATAAAAGAGGGAAAGGAGACAACCCTGTCTGGTGCCGGAAAATAAAGGAAAGGGCTTAGAAAATGTCCTTGCCAGAAATTCTGGCTGAGGGGTCAATATAGAGCCGAATCCAATCTATGAACATGGTAGGAAAGTCAAATACCTTAAGAACCTGGAACAAAAATTCCAGTTGACACGATCAAATGCCTTCTCGGCATCCAGGAAACCAATCCACTTGGGAAGGTGGTGTCCCTGGACACCGAAGACATCTGAAATCTAAATGATCTGATGATGACTGGACCGTCATAAATCCCACCTGAGACATATGAATCAAGTCCGGGAGGACCAGGTTATCCTGTCGGCCAATATCTTCGAGAATTTTGACATCCTGATTCAAAAGAGAAATGGGCCTGTAACTTTGAACTATCTCAGGGTCTTTATCAGGTTTGGGAAGAAGATTGATCGGGGCTTCAAACAAATGTGCATCTACCCCTACCCCAAAGAGAATATGGAGGTACAACCGGTGAAGTACCGTAATAATTGTGCTCAGAAAGTTTTGTAAAATATGCAGAAAACCATCCGCCCCGGACCTTATCCAAGGGCAGAGTCCTGATGACCTCCGATATTTCCTCAAGAGATATTGGGAGGATAACAACTTCCTCTGTGAATCTGACAGGGAAGGAGAGAAGAGTCCTTAAGGTATGCCTCCAGCACCTCCAAGGAAGGAGGACGGTCCATATCCTTACATAATTGCTTGTAGTATGAGGCAAATTCCTGTACAATCCCTGAGAGGATACCTTCAAGGATACATCTGCCTGGACCTGATTGGAGGAATAAATCTTGCAGATTCCTGCTGTTTTAATCTTAAAGCAAAGCAAGCGACCCACTTTTCCCCTAGTCGGTGTAGCTTGCTTTAGTACAGATAATGGATATCTCTGCCTTTTCCTCAACAAGTCTAAATATCTATCTTTAGCCACCAAGAGCCTCTTCATGTCCTCATCCAAGATACCGGAGGATAAGTTGGCTTCCAGAGACCTTACTAGTGATAGTGAGGATAATAATTCAGCTTTCGAGCCCTTTTTCTCCTTGTAGCTAGGCTAATAATAATCTCCTCATATAGGCCTTAAAGGCACCCCATAAGATATCAGGTGCCATACCCTCCACAGAGTTGGTGGATAAAAGAAATCAATCTGTTCTTTTATTAAGCTACAGTATTTAACATCTTTCAATAGTAATTCATTTAATTTCCATTGGGTCTCTTTTTGGGAGTATTAAGGAAAACCAGATTGCAAACCACCAAAGAATGATCGGACACTGGGCCTGGCTGAATTAGGCTGCTAAGACCCCCGTAAGAGCACCTGGGAAATTAAGAGGTAGTCAATGCGAGACTGGGTTCTGTGCACTGGCGAGTTAAAGTATATTCCCTGGCCTTGGGATGTAATACCGCCACACGTCACACAGTCCACAGTGGTCCAGTAAATCCTGAATGCTCTCTGCCGGAGACAGGCTCCTCGACCCACTACCAGACCTGTCCACATCAGGGTCCAAAACCAAGTTAAAGTCTCCACCCATGATTATAACAATGGGAAGCATGGGAAAAGAATGGAGATAAGCTTCATAAAGAAGCCGGGTCATCTGCATTAGGCCCATATATGCTGCAAAGTAAAATTGGCATGGACCAAAGGTTCCCTGAACCAGGATGTATCTATCGCCTGGCCCTAAGGACTTGCTTAGAGACAAAGGGAATGCCTCTATTACTAGGACCATAACCCATAACTGTTGGTGGACCCGAGGTATTAAACACCTGTCCGACCTTTTGCCTCCTAAGTTGCAGAGTTTCACACTCTAGTAAATGAGATTCTTGCTAGAACGTAATCTCAGAACCCAATAAGTTTAGATGCTTTAACGCCTGATATTGTTTAACTTTTTTCCTTATCCTTCACATTCCAAGTGGCCAGATTAATACTGCTAGCCATCTAAGTAGGAAGAAAAGTCCCCTACATAACATTCGGAGATTACTACAACAATAATTAAATTTCCAGTATCCTTGATTATTGCTGTATCACCTCCCAACTCTGCGCCCTCCCAGCTCCAATCTCCCAGAAACCCCTCTAAAGTGCCCCCCAACATCCCATAGATTAAATAAACCAAGTGTCCTAAATTTAACCTTAACCCTACCCACCCTACCACCCCAACTAACACGAGCAACGTTCAGCAAAACACCGCTTCTCTTCCTCTCCCCCAGCCTCCCCAACATGCACCTCCAAACCCTACCCAATTATGCAACACCTTCCTGAAGGAACTGATAACTATTAAATGTATATGCAAAGGAAATAATGTTATAACTAACATCACATAAACATTAGGCTCCTGATAGCCAGAAGGGAGCGTTCTCTGTTTAGAAACTAAACTGATGAACCAGAATGCTGGTATGGTAAATGGTAACATGCAATATGATGTCTGAGCACGCTGCCATAACTGCTGCTACCAGCAACAATAAAACCATTTCAAAGTTGTCCCAGGCCAGCAGCAGATCTAAATAATCCTGGGTGAAAAAACCTAATATATTCCCAGACCCCCACCAGAAAGCTCCATCAGGAAAAATATACTCCCGGATTGTCTGGTGGAGCTGAACCTCTAAATTAATAACTAGGGTGCCCTCTGGTGATATAAGCATGAAAACATATGGCCATACAAAATTATACAAAGGTGGCACCCTTCTGAGTAATGCCATTGTGAAATAAAGCATCGAGTCAAAGGGCATCAATCTGACATTTAAAAATGCCCTAGTGCCCCTGCAAGTAGTTACCAAACACAGCCTTTGCAGGAAAGAACCTCCCCCAGACAAAGTGTACCCTGTTGAAACAGTCTGTTGACACACACAACTGCCCCATAGTATTAAGCAATAGAGTGTACTATGAAAATAACATGATCACAGCAAAAGAAGTCCTTCAGTCTACTCTCAGGAACACACAGGATCAAAGAAATCCTTTTCTCATTTCTCGTATTTAACTCAAGAAGGACTTCTTCCTTCCAGCTCTGAATTCACTAACACCGAGAAAGTAGATCATGTGTCCCGAAACAAGTCAGGCAAGGCAGCCTTTAGCCCCATAAGAGCAGCTTCAGGATCCTCATAGGTTGACCAGGTACCAGCCACCTGTACCTGCAATCTAGCTGGGTAACCCGTCTTAAACCGAATTCCTGCTGCTATAATCTTTGAGACGATAGGGTCGAACGCTGTACATTTCAATCTAACCGATCCCGTAAATCTTGATGCGATTCTGAGCCTGGCATTCTCCCACTTAACTTCTTGCAATTCTTTAACTTTTGGCAGGAAATGTTGCGCTCCAAATAATTCAAAAGCGGCATATAATGGGACATGGCATTGCTTCTGGGAAGGCTTTGGTCGCAAGGACTTATGTGCCTCTTTCTATAATATACTTGGAACAAAGGGAGAGGTGCCGGTGATCTTTTCCAACTTCTGCACGAAAGTGATTGTATTCTGGCCCTCTTCTCCTTCTGGGAGCCCTAGAATAACTATGTTATTCTTCGCTGCGACCTTCTAGATCTTCTAATTTAGCTTCAGACGTGAGAACTTCTGCCGTATAGCCACAAGACCAGGGTCAATTTTTTCCACTCGTTTCTCAAGGGAGGAAATTCGAGCTGTGTTATCTGAGGTTGCTACTGACACCTCTTGAGCTTTTAGAAAGGGATTTGAGCTCCGTTGAGATTTCTTTTACTTCCTCATGGAAAGGCTTAAATTCCTCCAGGAATCTGCTCAGCGTTAGCGGTTCTTGTTCAGCGGTCAGGTTCAAGAGCTCTGGCTTATCTGCTGCACTCGAGGCCTGTGATTTCTTTGGGGCCTTCTTGGGGGTGACCGCGGGTATGCTTCTGTGGGGCTTTCTTCATGTAGACCTCCATTGCTGCGAAATCTAGCCAGCAGGAGCACAGGATTCTAAGAAGGCAATGTGAAGCAGTTTTTCAGGGTTTTAGGTGAATATAACCACCCTAAATACAAAATTTTAAAGTCGGAGGCTGGAGCTGTACAGAGGAGCTTCTACCGGTACCCTGCATCATGTGATCTCCTCCTAAAATCTTAATATTCAGTGTGGGACATGTCCTCTCAAAGTGGAACATAAAGCTTTTAGAAGTAAAATGAGGAATTGCTCCTCATACTGTGGGACATTGTAGACTGGGTTCTGAAAAAGCAGTCTGTGACACTGACACTACAACAAGAAAAGATGAATGGGGTGGGGACAAATCCAATGGAAAAAAACAAGCAAGAACAGCTTCAGAGAAGTACATTATAAAGTTCCCAGTAAAGTAATGATTTGCTTACAACACACACACACACACACACACTCTCACACTCATACACACACACACACACACACACATCTTTCTGGCCTCCAAACCCTGCCTGCAATTTCAGCCAGTAACTACATGCCTTTTCCCTAGCAGTTGGACTCAGCCTCATGACTCACTGGCCTCTGTATCATGCTACTGCCTCTCCAGCAGTGGTCTCAATACCTGTAGCAGTTGATTCCACCTTCCTACCCTTTAACATGGTCAAAGCCAGTTCTCCATCCTCCTACATACAAGAGATGTAAGATAATATTCTCTACAAATATTGGCCTTGGCCCTAACTGAATGATGTGGGTGGTGAAGATGCCACTCAGAGTGACACCAGGGGCAAGAGGTCAATGTGAGTTTTGACTCCACTTAGAGAGTTGGTAGTAATTTTATTGTATGCCAAGGTCGGGCCAGTAGGCAGGTGAAAGCCCATGACATGATGTGATTACTGTCATAAGCTATTCCATATGGCCATCCAACGCTAACATTGCAGCTGTCACTGCATGCTGCCATGCCATGCCCGCCACACTTTCTATGACTGTGGGTAACCCAGGAGGAAGAAGGTATGAATACACATGGATCATGCAATGGCACACTCATGACCCATTTCCCAGATGTGGTGGGTGACTGGGTGAATCTAGCACACACACACACACACACACACACACACACACACACACACACAAAACCATGCCCTGCATCCAAAGGCCAGAAGAATAACATTTTTAAGGAAACTAATTGAAAAGTAGTGGAAAGAACTGCTACACTCATCAAGCAATAGTAGAGTATATTTTAGTGTTATAAATAATGTCTGACCACAATATACACAATTCCCAACATTTCATAGGGTTTTCTCCACTTTATCAGGGAGTGATCTGCAAGTTCCAAAATCCCTGGCTCTGCTAAATACTCAGTTTATGGTTGTGAATTATTTTTTTGGTAAATCGGCTGAATCATTTGTGTTTTCCTTGGTTGGTGCATTGTATATGAAAGTACAGTTCCTTCTGTAGTGCTCAGTGAAAGACAATAAGCATTATAGCAGCAGAAAACTCTGATCACTGCTTTACCCTGAAGAGAGAGTTGTATACTAGCATATAGCTCTGACCAGGGCAGACCAGTGTAGTGCCTATTATAGGTTCAACAACATTCTTGGCACAGGGATGAGAAAGCAAGGCATATAAACTGCTGTAGGACAACAACATTATTTTAAATTGTTCATGAGGATCTCTGTAACTTCCATCTGAAACATAAATGCCATTTAAAAAGCAGCCCCCAATATAACCACCATCCAATCTTTTATTACCACTGCTTAAAACCAACAGTATGGCAGAAGGGCCTTCAGACTAATCATAGAGCTGTGCAGGTGGAGAATGACAGCAGCATTCTAGTGACGTGCACACACATATGGTTACAAGCACACAGATACACACACCAAGCACACAGTAACACGTGCACACAGACATGCTATTGTAAACACACCAATACACACACAACTAATGCACTCAAAGACTCACAGTAATGCACATTCATGACATACATACAAAGACACAGTAATTGAACACACCCACACATACATATACACAGACTAATACACTCAAAATAAGCAACACACAAACTTAATAATAAACCCACACTGACAAACTAATGCACACATATGTACATATACAGACTGATGGGCAGAGTAATACACAATGGAAACAGTGCCAGACTCAATAATGCATGCACATATATGTATCAATGTACTCACAAAACAACATTCACACAGAGACATACTAATACATACACACACACTCTAATATACGCAGACATACACATATTTTATACAGTGACAGTAATGCACAGATTGCACACACAGCAACATACTGTACACAGACACAGATGTGCAGACAGTAGTACATCAACAATAAGAACATATGCACAGACATATATGTATGTATGTATTTAGTTAGGTAGTTAGTTCAAAGTTTTACCGGAAATTCATATTGAGCTGGTATCAGATCATTTCAGATGTGTCCTGGGGAAGGGAAGAGAGGAGAAAACAGATACAAAGTACAAAATATAGAAAACACAGTTTATGAAAATAAAGAATAAGTTGTTAATCAGTAAATTACCATACAGTAAATTGTGGAACATGCAAAGAATATGAACAGTAAGCAACACAACAAAATAAGAAAACAGGGAGAAATGACTGATATTACAGGAGCGGGCCAGTGCTAGACATACTAACGCACACATTCCAATGTGTACACAGAATACATATACAAACACACACACACACACACACTAACCGTTGTTTTCCTACTTTACCTAAGACTTTGGAGATGGCAGAGACAATTAATACATATGGTCATGTATAGCTACAGTACGCAGCCTAAAAAGCCACTCCATGAAGCTGTGTCAGCTGACATGAATCACCCAACTGGGCATATGTGTAGGAACCGGGGGAGAGAAAGGGTGGCAGCCCCAAACTTTTATTTTGTATGGCAAAACTATTTTAGAAAAAGTGCCCTTGTACTATTATAAGTGCCCTTCAATCCTCCGCCCCCTCAGCTTTTACTATCTTCTGGCACCCTCAGTAATTGGGCCACACTACAGCCCCAAATGGTGACTAAGGTAAAAGGCTGGGATGAGGCCAAAGTGAAGAGTCCCAACTGGTAAGTAAAAAGAATCATTTGAGGGAAAAGTGGGTGCCATGCTAATGATAAAGGCCCATTTGGGGCCAAAGTGAGGAGCCACAGTCGGTAGCAAATGTGAAAGGCCTGATCAAGCCATAGTGAGGAGCGGAGCCGTGACCAACGGCCAATGCAAAAAGCCCATTTAGAGCCAAAGTGAGGAGCAGCAACTGGTACTCCAGCTTCCAAAAAATTAATTGGAAGAATCTGAGTGTATCTGTATCTACAGTTAACACAAAATAATGAACTAGAGGGCAGCTGCTGGATGATTGCAATATCCAAATTCCCATTCAGGGATCCACTGACTCAAACAAGGAACACCAGTGGAAAACCTGAAAAACCAAAGTGACACTACAACTAATGCCACAGGCTTTGGGTTCCAAAACTTGTCAAGTCTGTCAATGTGCACTGCAGCAGCTCTGCATTGGGAGCAGGCTATGCAGGAAACATAAATAAAGGAACACATGGCAGGAAGAACAAGAGGCATAATCAAAGATCTTCAGATTGTATCCTGAGTACACAGGATCCCAAGTGGCACAGCCATATATTTTGCATTGGATCCTGAGTGCACAGGGATCCCAAGCGGCACAGTCACACTTCCTCACATCAGATCACAGGTGTCACAGTACACGTCTTTACATTGGATTGAAATCTCAAGTGGGACAGCCACATTTCTTCACAGTGGATCCCGGCACACCAGGATCCCAAGTGGCACAGCCATATAGCTTTGCATTGGATCCTGAGTGCACAGGGATCCCAAGTGGCACAGCCATATATCTTTGCATTGGATCCTGAGTGCACAGGGATCCCAAGTGGCACAGACTTCCTCACATCAGATCCCATGTGACACAGCACATATCTTTACATCGGATTGAAATCTCAAGTGGGATAGCCACATTTCTTCACAGTGGATCCTGGGCACACCAGGAACCCAAGTGGCACAGCCATATATTTTGCATTGATCCTGAGCGCACAGGGATCCCAAGTGGCACAGATAGATTTCTTTACATAAGTTCCTGGGTGTACCCAACCCAGATCCTGAGCAACAAGCAGCATAGTCCCATTTCTTTACACTGGATCCCAGGTGCACCAGGATCTCAGGGCTGGCAGTATAGCCTAGAGATTTGAGTAACGAGGTGTGAACGCAGCTTGGTACATCCAGCAGATCAGACCTAGGTTTGATTCTCACAACCTCCACTTGCATACTGTGTGACTCTGAGCAAGTCACTTAACTGCCCAGTGCTCCCAGGTCGCCCTGAAAACAGGCACTTGTGCCTAGTGGGCCTTATCCGGTTACCAAAGACAAAAATAAAATTTAAAATTAAAAAAAATCTCGAGCAGTGCAGCCATATTTCTTCACAATGGATCACAGGCATAGGGATCCCAAGTGACACAGCCACTATTCTTCACATTTGTTCCCAGGTGCACTGGGATCCCAAGCACCACAACTACATTTCTTCACATTGGACCCCAGATGTACCCGAGTGGCACAGAAGCATATATTTCCATTGGGTCCAGGTTTCACTAGGATCCCCAGTGGCACAGCCACATATATTTACATTCGATCCCCGGTTTACCAGGACCCTGAACAGCTCTGCATCCAGGATGGTGTACTGGGACAACCAAAGAGGATCCGAAACAGTCTCAAATGTGGGGTGGTGGAACAGGGATTGCAAAATTCTGCTGCGTAATAATTTTGGTGATGCAATTCCACTTGAGTGGACTTGAGATGCCTAAAGTAGTATGCAGTGGTTCCGCTTTACCCGAGTACCTTACCTCTTGATCAGCAGCTTCACTTTGCAGCCCGAAAAGAGTCGTCTTTAAATAGATTAGGCCATTTCCATATAAATTAAATATTTTCATTGAAGACGAATGAAAATAAAATACTTTGCAGTGTGGTAGAAAACTATGTGCCAGCCTGCAATTCGAAAATGTGTCACCGTGACCAGCTATTTGCCCTGACTGGGTGGTTGTACAGTCGAAGATACTTTGCAGATGTTCTCAGGACTCTAGCTGCTGTTCATGCATGACCCGACTCCCTAAACACAGGACTGCGCCACCCTCCGGCATCGGTCAGTGCAGCAGTAACTAGCAAGAGAAGATGACTCAAGTTGCAGCTGGTGTAGTAAAGCCCCTCAGTGTGTAGCTCACACAAAATTATCTACAGCAGCCAGGCGGCTTTTGCATACACGGTCTACTGACAGTAACGTCGTCAAATGCTAAAGCTGGCATAGTAAGCAACGGGAGTCACGCGCGAGTACCGTTCGTATTTCCAGAGGGCTGTGCGCGTCCTGCTTTTGACATGAGCGCAAGATCAGCGCAAAACTAGCACGAGGACGCGCGCGCGTGGCAAAGCTCTCCCACAGCACGAGTGACGAGCTCGCGGAAGGAGCAGTCTAACTGCATGGGACTTAAGAAGGGGATGAAGCGTGGCGACACAAAGTCTCGAAACACTACTGTATGTATAGTTAGTATGCCCAGTCGAGTGCAAAACGTGGTCTATATATAGTAGCTAGCCATTTTAGTGTTCTTTTAAACTATTCAACAGTCTTCGTTTTAATTACTGTATATGAACGTTGCTCTCTGACTAGATGAGGGCCAGAAGGTCTCAAAAAAATATTAATTCAATTAAGAGTGTAAAAGGTCTGGGAAATGTGGTTTCAGAGATGGTGTATCGGAAAATGTAAATTTACTTTCTTAAGAAAAAAACATGTTGCAGGTTGGGTTGCAAGATTTTGTTCATATGTTTAGGTGTTCGGAATAGGGCAGGGCGTTTTGTAAGATGGAATTCCATACAAAAAGAAAAACCAAAAACACTACAATGTAAATTATGGTCAGCTACTCTCTTAAATATTACCATACTGGTAGATAGTTATGAAGTTGTTGTCCATGGTATACAGAGTTTTATAATTAACCCGCAACTCGTATTGATTAAGTCATATTTCAATATTATTTTGTATTTATACTCATCTTATGCTGTTACTCCACGTATAACCCAGCACTGCCTTCAGGAGTAGTGTAAAACTATAAAAACAAGGGTAGCATGAAGACAAAACAGAGCAAAGTAAAACTGTAAAAGTGATTCTTGAATAGCGGGGTAGAATAAAGCTAAAATACTATGTACCCCATAAAGGATCACTACTACTGGTCATCTGTCCTTTATTTTGGAGGTCATGCTGCACTGACTGGGATTAAAAACCAAACAAACTAAACTGCGGGTAAATTTGTAAAATGCTTGTTATCAGTTTTCAAGACATTCAGGCCCCATATTCAGAATTTATATTCAAAAAGTAGCACAGGTTGTAGATGTGGTTAGCATCTGTGCTAACCTGTGTTTACACATGCGCTTCGAGGGCTATATTCAGAGGCCCGTGGAGCACTGCCCAAACCCTACAGCAGCAAGGTGTTACCCATACCACTGTGCCTGTTCAAATGAGGGGTCCTTCATGCATACTGAGGCAGCAGTATACTCAAAGGTTTGCAGCAGTGGTAAACAGTCCCCAGAGTGGCACTGTTCACTGCCACCAAAACCCATGTCTTTTCCCTGCACTAAGACCACACCCACACCTCCTAAAGGTAGGGTGGCTGTGCTGCATCTGCCTGCCCTCTGTATACGAGTCCCACCCAGAACACATCCTGCATTCTGCATGTACTGTATATCCCTGGTAGTCCAGTGTTGCCCAACCCCATCACCCATCCTGCATGTTATAGGTATATCCCTGCTAGTCTAGTGGCCCCCACACCCTATTACCCATCCTGTGTGTGATATGTGTATCACTGGTAGTCTAGTGATCCCAGTTCCACTAAACCACACTGACAACAAAGTTGTCAACATCCATTACATCAACAGAGACTATGCCGACAGTCAGCTTTGTGCTGTCGGTAAACAGTGTGTTGTTTGCAGAGGGCTGTGTCCCTACTATTAAAATAACCAACTGCAGGTCCGAGTTGTTTTCAGGAGGGCAAAACACCAGTAGACACAGTTCCAGTGTACAGCGGGGCCATTACAGAGACCTGCTGATTTCTGTCACTGTAATGGTCTTTGCTGTATAGGTTTCTATGTTTTGATGGTATACCAGTGGTCTCTCTCCCCAATCACTCATCCCACATGTTTTAAGTATATCTTTGGTAATCTATTGGTCCCCCCACCACCTATCACCCATCTTGCATGTGATATGTATACATCTAGTAGTCTCCCCACCCCCAACAAGCCATCCTGCATGTCTTATGTATATCCCTGGTAGTTTAATGGTCCCCTCATGCCCTGATCATGCATCCAGCATGTTATAAGTATATATTTAGTAGTCTAGTGGCCCCACCCTGATCACAAATCCTGTGTTGTATATCCATATCCCTGGTATTCTAGTGATCCCCATTCTCTGACCAATCACCAACCACCTGCCCACCCATTGAGAACTTCCACACACACACATATACACCCTCAGCTGGAGGTGAGGAGGGAGGGGCAACTACAGTAGACTAACAGGGATATGGATATACAGTGCAGAATGAGTAATCGGGGGATGGGGGACACTAGACTACCAGAGATATACTTACAACATGTGGGAGCAACAACAACACTGCACCACAGGTCATGAGGAGGTGCAAGCCAAAACAATGACAGGCTAGAACACAGAATTGGCTGCACTTGCAGAAATCAATGTACTGTAGAAACATAAAGTCAAGAGAAGTCCATATTATCAAACCAAAAGAATTTATTGAGAGCCCAAGTGAGTACAAGACCCTTGGCGCTCACGTCTCAAAGTGTGATGCTTCTTCAGGAGTAGGAGTTTCCAACTTAGTGCAACCTTTTAGAAATGCTAAATTTAAAGTAACAGTACATGTGACTGTAGCCTGAGCTGGATGCCTGTTGATACTGATGCCCTGGAGAGAAGCCAAAGGAAGTGCAAGTGTATGATGTAAAACTAATTAGAAATTTTTACTTTAAGTTTAAAGAAAGAAGAAACTTTATTTTATATCATTGTAGCAGTCATTAAAGGCACTCACCCAAAAATATCAGTCCATGTCACAAGCACTAAAAGCTAAAAAATGTTATATATAAATGATGACTTTCCAATAATAAGCTGCTTGACAGGGCAACAGTGCACAGGTTCCCAGGCTATAAGTGGAAACCCTATTAGACACTAAAAGAACTATCATTGTGAAAAACTCACCTCCTTAAGGACCGCATGCAGGAGCATGTTCGCTCAATTACAAATCTGATTTGGACAGTCCGTTGACTGCATTTTGTTGAAAACATGAACGTGCTGTGGCAGACTTTGCTTTCCTGGGTATTGAACATATTTGTGGAAGCCCGAAAGGTGGTGATAGACAAACCACTTGATTGCAACATAAAGCTAGATGGATTTATACTTTAGTAGCAAACCCAATTTGGGCTTAAATAGTAGGAACATTGACGTTCTTTTTACTTATAAGTACATGTAAATTATGTAATCCTATGTACACCAAATAAGCCTTTTAAATGGATTAACAAGTTTATTTCTAGGCTTGCAATAATGCATGGTGCACCCTTCTTTGTTGTTTTTGTTTATTGCCTGGTTTGTGTATATTTCAGGCTAGTTGCAGTTTCACTACTAACTCCATACAGATAATATGGTCTCAGTAGTCAGAATATAATACATATATGAATTTTTATATCAATATATCATTTTAGAAAAGAACAAAGCTTTTTTAGTATAAAAATGAAAGCATACTCATACTGATTAACGCTAAAAGTTTTTTGAAAGCTGGAATTTCAATGGCATATGTATTCATTTATTATTTGTCATTTTGACTTTGACATGTTTTCACATTGATAGTTTTTTGGTGTCTAATAGGGTTTCCACTTATAGCCTGGGAACCTGTGCATTGTTGCCCTGTCAAGAAGCTTATTATTGGCAAGCCATCATTTATATATAAAACATTTTGGCTTTTAGTGCTTGTAACATGGACTGATATTTTTGGGTGAGCACCTTTAATGGCTGCCGCACTCAATATAAAATACAGTTCTCTTTCTTTAAACTTAAACTAAAATGTTTAATTAGTTTTACATCGTCGCTTGCACTTCCTTTTGCTTCTCCAGTGCATCAGTATCAACAGGCATTCAGCTCAGGTTACATCCACATGTATTGTTACTTAAAATTTTGCACTTTAAAAAGGTTGCACTTGCTGGAAACTTTTCTCCTGAAGAAGTGTCACACTTTGAGACACGAAGCACCAAGGGTTTTGTACTCACCTGGGCTATCCAATAAATCCGTTGGGTTTGACAATATGGACTTCTCCTTTGTATTTCTACATTGATTTCTGCAGAAAGTGCAGCCAGTTCTGTGTTTTTTCATATACATATAACATGTAGGATGAATGAACAGGGTGGGGGACCATTAGACTACCACAGAAATGTTACCACTGCCACCCTGGATCAGTGCTAGGGGTCCTCTAAGCCCATACAAATGAGCTCATAAGCATGCAGATGACACCTTAGCACATTCTATGCCCACTGGAGCTAATTTGCTTGCTCAGGCTGAATATGGCACACAGGAGCTCTGGAACTATTCTGTTTTGGGCAGTGCTATCATCTGGGGCCCATATCCAGCTTTGGTCCATATTGGCACTGCACAGATCCACTTAGCACCACACTGACATGATTCAGTATTCAGTCAGTTAGATCGTTCCATCAGCACATGATAACTGCCTGAATGCTGTTCAGAGCAGGCCCTGTGCTATCCCAAGTGCAGTGCAACAGGATGTGCAGTGCTTGCAGCCAGCTCTGAATATGGGGACCAAGAGTTTTATTTTGCCCTGCTATTCAGGAACCATTGTCTTGTCTCAGCTTTATGTTGATGGCGGTGTGTGTGTGTGTGTGTGTGTGTGTGTGTGTGTGTGTGTTTCAACTCTTCTTGTAGTTTCACTTCATTGTGATTCATAGTCCTTACCCTACCCTCACCTCATCACCAATCAGCTACCTGAAGAGGGGTACAGGCCAAATCAATCAGCATCTTCAAGCAAAGATAGGACAGGCTGGTGGGTTTATTTAGAAAATGGGGATACTAAGAAAGGGAGGATGGCCATAAGGCAAGGCAGTATACTGTAGTTATGTAGGTGGGCAGACTGGATGGCAAGAGCCTTTTCTGCTGTCAACTTCTGTATATATCTATGTACTTACTTTTGGAGTAAAATAAAACAACAAGTGAAAAACAAAAAATGTGATCCTGCAAACTGGAAAAAAATCTGTTTATAAATGGGTCGAAAATGTTGCATTCTGATTGGCTACCTCCATACTTCATTATCTAAAATTAAAGTTTTGCTGTGCCATCAAGAAATTTCCTTTCAAAACTGGCAGCCAGAATTCTATGCTGCACAAAATGAAATTAAAAGTCAGAGTTTGAGTTGTTCACAGATGATACCATGAATCAATATCTGGTCCCATCAGTAGAAAAAACAGGAAAAATCTAACAATTTAAAAACCATAACAATTCTATACTAAACTCATTTTCTAAGAGCAGTAAGATACTCAGGATTGTTGGTTGTAGTGTCCTATATGCACTTCCAGGGCAAAAAGCATTTGGCAAGTATTGTATTCTCATGTCTTACTACACCTCTGGGCATGCATTCAGGGACACTACTACTCTCATCTTGTCATCTCCTATGGCTTATACAGTATCTCCCAAAGGGCCACTAAAGCACATTCTGTCCTTACATGATAAGAAAGTACAGTAATTGTCAAGTTTAGAAATGTATACATTTTTAATGTCCTGTTGTTTGATTATTTTAAATCCAATAACAAAAAAAATCAGAAAAAGGTTATGGCTATCCTTGATGGAATACCACTAGTATCTTCTGCATTGACACAGGGCCCCTATGCACAGTTGCACCTTTGTGGTGTAAAGTGATTGAAAAGATCACCTCATGCCACTTTCCAAATTTTGCCCCTTTTGACACACACAAAGGGTTGTCATGTCTTTCCCTGGGCTGCCTCAATTATCATTGTGGTAGCACAGGAAAAAGGTGATAAAACCTTGTACATGAGCCACTGAGTCATGCCCAGATGGCTGCCAACCCCGAACAGCCTCTCACGCAGCGCTGTGCCACACACCCGCATTAAACTGTGAGAAGTGGCTTTAAGGGATGGTGTAGGTATGCAGCAGTGTTTCAGAGAGCTCATTGTTGAATCAAGATCAGCAATGAACCATCAAGTAACATTATACCTGCAGGAGGAATGGGATTAGGAAGGAGGTGTCTATTGGACATCAGGATACTTTCACCTAAAATCACCATTTGGGAGGTACTGAAAACCATGGACAGCCTTTGAAAGACACAAAAATTTAAAATCTCTGTAGCCTTCAGCTTGGCCTAAATGTGCAGCTCAGATGGGTGGGGGCAACTGCTGAGGGGTCAGGTGGTACTGCATCATGCATGGCCTCTGGGCATGGCGTTACGCTGTCACAAACCCACTCAGCAGGTCAGCCTTGTACTCCCAAAGTGCCAACCTCTGAGTATAGAATTGTGAACAGTGAACAGAACAAGGTAACCCTCTTGTCTGTTTTGTGGGTTCGAGTCACCTTAGTCCCAAGTTCTGAAGGATTCAAACTCATAACCTCTTGTTAGCGTACTCAATTATCAGGCTTAGATAATTCTGTCTTTGAGGGTCAGATATCATTGCCTATGGGCACCTAACCAGGTATTTCAAAATGAACCCTTAGAACTCTATGTAGGACCTAGAGAACTCTTTTCTGTTTCAGTTTGGTATCACAATAAGCGCATGCACAGTGTCAACTATAATCATCTAAGCTTCACTTGTAAAAAGAAGTTTCCAGGCACACTAGACAGTTTCTGTTTTTAAATATATATCTTTACTTTAAAATAGATAAAATAACAAACAGTAAATGCAGAACAAGATATCCCAACACATACAGCCTTAAAACAAAACAAGTTTAAAAGTGAAAATTCTACAATCCACACACTCAGACTGGCCTTGGCTAATTGTATTCTTACTTTCTTAATCTTTCAGTGCTTCAATGTTCCCTCTCTCTCTCTCTCAGTCAGAAAATGAATGTCACTCTGTAACGTCTGCTCAGTACATTTCAAAGCAGTCTTGAGCTGGCCTTCTCTGAGTTCACCTAACTCACTTTGGTGTATTAAAATTTATATTTTATAACACAGGATGTCCTACTAAGATATTTAAAAAATAATAGTGACATAATGAATCACTTGTCATTATGACTGGTCAAAACTGGTTTGTGATCTGCTTTACCCAGACATCAAAGCCTCTTTGATGTAATTCACTGGCTTCCTGGGAAGATACCCAAAACACATGCCTAGGCCCTTTTTCTTATGACACCTAATGCAAATCAAAGGATTTCCTTGAAGGCATTATAAAATGGATATATTGGTTCCTGGCTTCAAAGCAAATTGACAAGGAATTGGATTTTAGATATCTGCAGTTTAAACTACCTCTGTCCTTTGAACTTATCCGGGGTTGATGTGTCAATTTCAGCAAGCCAGCATTTCCTCCTGACAGACAGTCCATCACACATTTTTATATTTACAAAATGATACATGGATCAGAACCAGCTGTCCAAATTTAATAATTCCTCCCCACCTAGACTGAATTTGGGGCTCTATTCCCTGCATGGAATGAGCTTCCTAAATCAGTTCACCTCTATGATTTAAGGAGTTTTCCAGCCCTAGTAGAATGGTCACATCATATTCTTGCAAAGCAAGACTCCGTCTTAGCAGTCGACCATTGTTTTTCCTCATCTGTGTCAGCTCAAACTGGGGGCTGTGGTCAGTCTGCACCACAGAATGCTGCCCATACAAGTATGGCTCCAATTTCTTTAGGGACCACTATGGCCAGACACTCCTTTTCCACCATGGAGTATGCCTGCTCCTGGGAAGTAACTTTTTCTCAGGTAGGCTATTGGGTGATCCTCACCTGGCTGGATGTGTGACTCAGTACTGCCCTCAATACCCACGCCTGAGGCTTCAGTCTGAACTATAAAGGTTTTACTATAGTCAAGACTTGTCAAAACAGGAGCACTGTGCAGTGCCTCCTTTAGTTTGGAAAAGGCTTCCTCATAGGCTGGGACCCAGGTAATTTTCTTGGGCAACCTTTTCTTTGTCAGGTCAGATAGGGGAGCAGCCAGAGCACTGTAGTTGGGTACAAATTTTCTATAGTACCCTGCTGTCCGAGAAAACTCCTGACCTGCTTCTGAGTTTCTGGTCTGGGCCATGCCTGGATTACCTCTATTTTTATTTTGTTAGGACGTGCTGTCCCCGCCTACCACATGCCCGAGGTATGTCACTTCTCCCATGGCCACCTGGCACTTCTCGGCTTTTGACAGTGAGCCTGGCCCTTTGTATCCTGCCCAGACTTCCCTAAGGTGGGATAGGTGTTCCTCCCAGCTGGTACTAAAGATGGTAATGTCATCCAGGTACACCACGGCATACCTCGGCACCATTTAACACCTGGTTCACCAACCTTGGAAGTGTCCGAGGCGTTCTTCATCTGAAAGGCATTTTTAAACTCAGATAAGCATATTGGAGTGATAAATGCACCTCTCCCAGCTGTGTCTGTCAATTCTACCTGCCAATACCTCTTTGTCAGGTCAATGGTTGTAAGGTAGGCCCTCCCAACTTGTCCAGGTCATCCATCCGGGGCATCGGTGTGCGCCTGACTTTGTGACTGCATTCAGTCCATGATAGTCCACACAGAAATGAGTTGAGCCATCTGGGTTGGGTACAAGGACTATGGGTGAGGCCTAGGGACTGTGGGATCTCCGGATTACCCCTAAATCCAGCATCTCCTCCACTTCCTCCTAACGCCCTTTTGACAGCCTCCTGACTCGACATGCTGTCAGCCATATGGCGCCTGTGTCTCTGTTCCACATCGTGGTGTCACTATGGGTTAGTCCAGACTTGTGCTAAACAAGGGGCAAAAGTCTGCTAAACCTCTTACTTTCTGGATCTGGCCCGGGGTCAGCTTGGGAGACATTTTACTGCCTCCACAGAGGACTTCTGCTTACTCTCTTCCAGCAAGTCCAGAAGGGGTCTCCTTCATCCATCCCTCCCCATGACTACACACCACAAACACCATGTCAGCCTTATTGGCATATGGCTTCATCATGTTGACATGGTACATCTTTTCTGTCTGTCTACGGTCAGGTAACTCCACAATGTAGTTCACATCATTTACCTTCTTAACCACTTTGTACGGCCCTGCCCACTCAACCTGCAGCTTCTTTCCAGACTGGAATAAGGACCATGACTTCCTGACCCACCATGTATGAGTGAGCTCTGGCTCTGCGGCCATACCACACTTTTGTTTCTGTTGGGCAGCTGCACCACCCCACACTTCTCCCATAAACATTTCATCAGGTTCGACATGAAGGAACCCCTTGATTGGTGATTACCTCCTGTGGAAACCCAACACGGGAGAAAATCCCAAGTAAGGCATCTGCCACTTTGTCTGTCCTCAGAGAGGATAGGGCGACTGCCTCTGGGTACCGGTGGCATAATCCACCACAGTCATGATGAATCTCTTCCTGAGGAGCTGGGGGTATTTAAAGGCCCCAATATCCATTTCCATCCTCTGGAATGGCTCCTCCACTATGGGCAATGGAATCAGGGTGGCTTGGGTTTTCTTGCCTACCTTCCCTATTTATTGGCACCGTGACAAGACCTGCAATACTCCTTCACTTGCTTGGTGAAGGTAGGCCAGTAGAAATTCTGGACCAACTGCTGCATAGTGTGTGTGTGATTTCCAGATGACCAGACAAGGGAATATCATGTACAATTTTGAGCAACTGCTCATGATACTCCTGGGGAATGACAAGCTGCCTGCCTAGCATCCCTCCCTCTGTCTGTACTGCCTGAGTATACATAAGTCCATTTTTCTAATAAATCTTATGTCTGCCTTCACCTCCCTGTGCTCCATCAGAGTCTGCCAAGTCCTCAGCTTTCTAAACTAGGGTCAATCCTCTAAGCAGCTGCAACCCCTTACATAGTCCCAAGGCATGGGACAGGTCTGCTTCAGTCACTAAACTAGGGTCCCTAGCACTAGTGTCAGGGCCTTCAGGATCACTGTCAATCCCAACCCTCTGACAAGGGGTCACTCCTCCTCTTCAGAGTAACCTCTGTAGCTGTTTGGTTACTGGCTACTGGGGAAATTTCTACCCCTTTTATCAGTTTCCCATCTGGAGATACAGGCTGGGGAACCAGCCACTCAGTGTTTTCCACTGGTTTCTGTGGGGTTCAGGGAGCTACAATTTTCCCTTGCTGCTTGACTATGGATAACTGCACATACTATCCCCTGCTGGAGATTGTTACCCAGGATCACATCCACTGCTAACGCTTTTGTCTACAGCCATCTGTTGCACAGTTCCTCCTGTTTCACCCCAGTGAAGGAGAACACTAGCGTAGGGCAATGTTTTTTCCCACCCACAAAGTCCTGTACAGTGACATATTTATTGGGTATAAGCTGACCAGGCTGTACCAGATCCCCCTTACTAATATCAGGGAGGCCCCTGTGTATCTTAACCCCTGTGTCTGTACACCATTCACCATGACTGGGTGCATGTGTTCCTCATGTTCACTGGCATGCTTCCAGGGACACACATATAACCCTTTTTTCTAGTTCCCAGTTGTGTATTATGGCTTGCCTTTTGGGACACTGTCTGGCAATATGCTGAGTTTCCTTACTCAACCAACATTCAGTTCTTCTCTCAGAGAAATATTTTCTCTGAAACCTGGGGCTAACTGGTTTTGGTGGAGGCAGTGGGTTTTAGCTGCCCTGAAGGTGTGCTATTCCCTTCTGCGCCTGCCATGCCTGCCCCATTCACTCTCAGAGCAGGTCTGGTTTTGGCTACAGCGTCCAAGAGTTCAGCAGCCTCTTGCACTGTTTTGGGATCTCAGTTCTCTAGCCAGGTTTTTAGCTCTGCTGGACATGCCCAATAAAACTGTTCTAATAAAATCACATTTTCAATTTTATCAACAGTTTGCTCAATTTCTTCCCACCAACATGTTGTTTCGTGGCTAGCTTCTCATAGCTCATATCAGGCTTCTCCTGAGCTACTGGAATTTAGCTCTGTATGATTCAGCAATTAATTCAAACTTTTTAACAGTATAGCTTTTAGCTTGCTGTAATCATTGCTGTCCTCATTGGCCATTTGACCCAATGCATCCCAAGCTTTCCGGTAAGTAGCAGGGATAGCTGGAAACCCAGAACTCTCTAGAATTTTAGCCTGAATACAAACTTTTTCAAAATAATTTAAAAAGGCATCCATGTCCTCCTTCTCTTTAAACTCAGTTATTAATTTGGAGTTCAATTTGTAACCCAGTCCTGCAGTCCCAGTTAAACCCAAGCCACTTACCTGCTCTGGTGCCGCTGGTCAGAGTTATATATTCTCCAGTTCGTGTTGCCTCTGGTGCGCCTCTCTCTCTCTCCTCTCTGCAGTCTGGCGCCATGCACCTCACAGTCTTCCTCCCTCTGTTGTCACTCTGCTTCTTGCTATTCTTGCTCTGCCTCTTGGATCTCTCACTCCTCTTCTCCTTTGCAGCTTGCTGGCACTCATGCTCCTCATAGCCAGCCTCCTTCTGTTCTCGCTCCTCCAGTTCCATCCTGAGCAACTCAATTTGCAGTCTGAGTACCTCTGGATTCAGGATACTGGTGACCATCCGCTGCTGCTGTGGCCTTCATTGACAGTGGCCCTGCTGTCCTCCCCCACCGGACCTGGACACAGCACTGGCCGCTAGCCCTGCCACACTCGAGGTTTGGTCCTTTTCAGTCACAGTCAGTGACTTGCTGCTCTGGGTATCTGCTACCATCAGGGCCTCTATGAGGTTTTGCTTTTGGCTGTCACCTCGAATAGGACTCCCTGTCCCCGCACAACTGCTTTAAGTATTCTACAGTGCACCTGCTGTAGTTGGAAGCCATCTTTACTGACTACTGCTAGTCTGACTTTCACTTTCAAAAAAATAAATGGGTAGGAACTTGACTGTAAGCCAAGGGATGTAGTTCTGTTTTCTTTTGAAATAAAACACTGCCTTTCTTTTTCCAAGTGAGCTGAACAGTCTCAAGCTGACACACTGTACAACAAAGCTTATACCTCCAAACTGTATATGCCACCACTGCCAACCAATCTGTCACAAACCCACTCAGCAGGTCAGCTCTCTACTCCCAAAGTACCAGCCTCTGAGCGTAGAATTGTAAAAGTGAACAGAACAAGGTAACCTCTTGACTGTTTTGTGGGTTGAGTCACCTTAGTCCCAAGTTCTGAAGGGATTCAAACTCATAACCTCTTGTTAGCATACCCAATGATCAGGCTCAGATAATTCTGTCTTCAGGGGCAAGATATCTTTGCCTATGGGCACCTAACCAGGTATTTCAAAATGAACCCTTAGAACTCTATGTAGGACCTAGAGAACTCTTTTCTGTTTCCTAATTTGTATCACAATAAGCGTATGCACAGTGTCAACTATAACCATATAAGCTTCACTTATAAAAAAGAAGTTTTCAGGCACACCAGGCAGTTTCTGTTTTTAAAATATATATCTTTACTTTAAAATAGATAAAATAGCAAAACAGTAAATACAGAACAAGATATCCCAACACATACAGCCTTAAAAACAAAACAGGTTTAGAAGTTTAAATTCCTACAATCCATACACTCAGATTGGTCTTAGCTAATTATATTCTTACTTTCTTAATCTTTCATTGCTTCGATGTTCTCTCTCTCAGTCAGAAAATGAATGTCACTCTGTAAGGTCTGCTCAGTATACAGTATTTCAAAGCAGTCTTGAACCGCCTTCTCTGAGGTCGCTAACTCCACCTTGGTGTATTAAAATTTATATTTTATAACATAGGATGTTCTACTAAGATATTTTAAAAATAATAAGTGACATAATGAATCACTCTCTTTATGACTGGTCAAACCGGTTTGTGATCTGTTTCACCCAGACATCAAAAGTCTCTTTGATGTAATTCACTGTATACTCCAAGCAAATGCTTATTGGACTTTCTTAATTTAGTCTGGGACCTGTTTTATCCAGACATCAAAGCCTCTTTGATGTAATTCACTGGCTTCCTAGGAAGATACCCAAAACACATGACTAGGCCCTTTTTTCTTATGACACCTAGTGCAAATCAAAGGATTTCCTGAGGGCATTATAAAATGGATATATTGGTTCCTGGCTTCAAAGCAAATTGACAAGGGAATTGCATTTAGATATCCGCAGTTTAAACTACCTCCTGTCCTTTGAACTTATCCCTGGGGTTGATGTGTCAATTTCAGCAAGCCAGCAGCATTTCTCCTGACAGACTGTCCAGCACACATTTTTACATTTACAAAAGATGATACATGGATCAGAACTAGCTGTCCAAGTGTGAAGCAGCTATGCAACTGGTACAGTGCAATACCTAGATGTTTGAACTGGTCACAGTTTTTATGTTTGGAGGTGGAAACCCCATTTCTGACTAATGTTGCAGCAAAATATAATTTCGCCACTGAAATCATGAATTTTGTTGTGTTAACATTCAGCAAATTCACACATTTCGCTGGAATTTCACCTATGAATTATCTGGCTTTTTTATTTTTGGTAACTGTTTAGGAAAAGGGTCTGCAGTTGGACTGAGTTGGGAGGATGGAGAAATAAATTGTTTTACACATCCCAGCATTTTATTATTTGTTTTATTTGCACAGGGTGAGCTATCAGTATTGCAAGATGTTCACGTGATGTGGTTGTACACAGGCTGATGCCTGGCATTTCTTCATTCTACAGAAACCTCCGCTGCTTGGCTCACTGTGGTGTGTTCTTTATGGAGGAACAGAGTCTGCTCTTTTCCTATTTATCTGAAGTGTTACTCTTTTATTCCTGCCGAGATGCCAGTAGTCACTCCATCACTTACACAAGCATGTATTAGTGAGCAGTGTGAGGAGCAAGGCCACAGTGGCTGCGGGGTGGATGGTGCTAGAATGAGAGGCTGTGGACTGAAGTAAGGTCCTGAAAGGGCATTCAGATTACAAGCAGTGTGCAGCCAGCAGCATGTTACTGCAGCTCTGCCAGTCACCTGCTACTCTAAGGTAGCTGGGAGGAGAATCCTCATAAGACAGGAAAATGGTGAACTGACTGGTGGATCATCAAAGCCAAGAAGCTGGATGAGTAGTCATTACCATTGTCAGCTGATAGATGGATGAGGAGGACAGAGGAATTTAAAGAGACAGAGAAATTCAGGAGAGGAGGGAGGACTGAGGCAATGAGAGAAAGCCCAAGAAAATTGCCAGTCACCCAGGAACTTATGGCTGTGAAGGACATTTTCTGTAAAGTTTGAATTTAGAATAGTACAGTAGGGGAGGGGCTTTGGCCACCAGCAAAATAGCTGCCTGATTTCTGAGATCTCTAAACACCTTGGAAAAATCTGTCTAAATCTACCAAACTGGTACACCTACCTTCAATAATGGCACATAGTTTGACAAGGCAACATCCACTGAACAGAGCGATCCGACTCCAGAGAAATCCAGCCTGTGATTGACCACAGGATCATCAATTGAAGATTTCCTCACAGATGAGCTTCTCTGAAGATGGCAGGCCAGTCTCCTGAAATGGTAACTCCTGATGGTGGCACGACTCCAGCAGCACATGCTGAAATAAAATAAATATTCACCTAGTTAATCTCTCAGTTTAATACACTGGAAGTTGCCACACAATGCACTAATCCAGATGTTATCCAGCTTGCTCATAGGGTTAATGTGGCTGAGCAAAATAGTCACAAATGCTGAGGACCGCATTGAGTGTCGCACAGCACAAGATCGGACTAGCACAGAGCCATTAGGATGCTGTGGACAAAGTGGAAGATTTAGAGAATCACAGTAGGCTTAATAGCCTCTGCTTTGTCAGATTCACAGAGGGCTGTGAGGTAGGAACATAAACTTGTTACTCCAGCTTACACTCCCAGAGCTGCTTGAGGAGGCTTGCCTACTCAAAACGGTGTGAAATATGAAGTTCTGCCAGTGACTGGTGAAATTCCGATTTCACAGGTGAAATTGTGATTTCATGGGAGAAATCTGTGATTTCGCTGGTGGAATTTTGCATTTCGCTTCTGTAAATATTTTGCAAAATGCGTGAATGTCATGAAATATTTCACAGAATGAAATTTGCACATTTTGCACATCTTTATTTCTAACCACAGACACCTGGCAACTATCATTTGTGTGGTGACTTAGTCATTGGGTAGTCGCTCTTTACCTAAAGTTTGGCTTTGTGCATGGTAGTTTATTTTGAATAATTCTCTTTCACCCTGCAATTTTACATCCTCGACTATGACTGTGTATCAGGCCCCAGCTAGTTAGGGAATTGTCACTTTTCCCTGTATCAACAGTATTTTAATAGACATGAAAACTGTATCAACCAATACAGTATGTTGGCCTGACTCCACTGTTTAATTAAAAAAATGTTTCTAGCCTTAATGGTTTAAAGAGTAACCTTTTGAAATGGGTGAAATTTAGAACCATTGAGGCTAGGAAAGTCCCTCAACATATTTTCTTTATACCTGCATAGTTTGTGATCATAACTATTGATTCCTCTCTTTACCCTCTAATTGAGAAATGCATTGCTTGTTGCACTTTAACCTTTGTGGTTGATTCTTGACCCCAGGTGACCCTGAAAAAGGGACTGTAATTGTCTCAGTGGACATAACCAGTTTTGGCAGACTATTCCAAGGTCATGGGCCATAGGATTGATCCACTGTCCCTCTTCTATTGCTAGGTGACACCTCTGTCCTGGAGCCATTAGCTACTCCTCTGAAACAGTGGATGATGACGGCGCTGATGGAAGCCAAGCGAGCTATCCTTATGAAATAGAGGCAACTACATTCTCTGTCATTAGTGGAATGGCATGCAGCGTGGCATAGGTGGCCATTCTAGAGAGAGTCTCTCCTACTGCAACCTTAATAAGGGGACTAAATATGATCACAAGTGGGATGCTTATCTTAGCTCTCATCCATGCTCGCTACCCCACCCCCAACTGGTAACCCCGTTTGAATGTTTTGACACCTAAATATTCAATTGTCTCAAATAAGGGTGCACTATGTTACCTCGGTGTACAAACTCTGGGCAAGGAGAAACTGAGTCACCTGAACTCTTGATTGACTTCTATGTTTCTTTTCAGTAGAAGTGGATGTGAATAATATCCACAGACTGTTCTTTATATAATATTGACTTTTCTACAGTGGCTCAGAGCAAACAGGAAGGAGACATATTAGTGGGACATAACCAAAGCAAACGTTGATGAGCAGGGGGTGCTATTTTAAAATTTCATGGCATGCTGCGTGCCTATTTATGGAATAAGTATTTATTAAAGTCTTTGTTTACTTTTCCAACTATCGTGTCCAAACAAAGTGGTCATTAAATTTAGCTGGTTCCTGGAGGGAAGCCATTTTTCGTTTGCTTTATATAATGTTGGCATGGTAAACCAAAGTTATTCACTGAATGAGCTGATATAGTTATACTTTGAGATGATTGACATAGAAGGTGTTAAATCTTTGATGCTGATCATACAGCCTTACTAGGTAGCACAGTACTGGCATTTGGTCTTACGTTTCTGCGCTATGACTGTATACTTTGTATTTTTAGATGTTTTGTCATATCTGTCATGTTTGAACATTCGAACATATGAAACTGCCAGCAGAAAAAGACCATTTGGTCTATCGAGTCTGCTCGATTTTGCAGCACACCCTACTCCGTAGCTGCCCCTCCCAGCCTCTCCGCCTCCCATAACCCTCCCTTTTGCCCTATCCCGCCACTGTGAAGCATCCCACTGTTTTACAGGCCACTACCTCTGCTGATAGTGCATTCCACTCTGCTACCACCCTTTCTGTAAAGAAATGCCTACTCATGTTCCTCCTATACCTTCCACTCACGTTATGACCCCAAGTGTCCCTCCCCACCTCCCTTGAACAGTCCCTCTGCCTGTCCTGTTTATTCCTCTCATGTACTTAAAGGTCTCAATCATATTCCCTGTTCCTCCTCTCCTCCAGAGAGTACATAGAAACATAGAAACATAGACATAGAAACATAGAAACATAGAATTTGACGGCAGATAAGGACCACTTGGCCCACCCAGTCTGCCCATTTCCTACCTACTGGATAAGCTGCAGATCCTAGTTAACCAGCAGCCTACTTTTTCTACCCCACCCCCAGAATTGCCTTATGACTATCCCATGCATGCTTGAATTCCACCACTGATTTTGACTCCACAACCTCCTCCGGAAGGCCATTCCATGCATCCACAACCCTCTCTGTGAAAAATACTTCCTTAAATTACCTCTGAGCCGCCCCTCTATCTTCAATTATTGCCCTCTTGTTCTTACCTCTTTTTTGAAAGATGCTACCCTCTTGGACTTTGTTGATTCCCTTGAGGTACTTGAAAGTTTCTATTCTGATCAGCTTCCTCATTTTATCCTCATATGGTAAGTCCCTGACCCTAGATCATCTTTGTTCTTCTGCATTGCACCCTTCAGGAATCTATTGTCCCTCTTTAGGTAAGGCACCAAAACTGAACATAGACTTTGGCCGGCAGACAAGGACTTGGCCCACCTAGTCGTGCCATTTCCCTACCTACTGGATAAGCTGCAGATCCTAGTTAACCAACAGCCTATTTCTTCCTACCCCCACAGAATTGCCTTATGTCTGTCCCATGCATTCTTGAATTCCCCACTGTTTTGGCCCTACAGACTCCTAAGAGAAGCCGATATGTGCTCTCACCACTCTGTGAAAAATACTTGCATTGCCCCGAGCTGTACCCCCTCTGTCTTCAAATTGTGTCCCCTTATTCTTACACACTTTTTCTGGAACATGCTACCCTCTTGGACTTTGTTGATTCCCTTGAGGTACTTAAAAGTTTCTATCAGGCCCCCTCCTGTCTCTCAAAGGTACATATATATTAGGCTCCTTTAGTCTCTCTTCATATGGCTTCTGTTGCAGACCCTGCACCATTTTAGTTGGCCTCTCTGGACTGCCTCCATCCTGTCTATGTCCTTGAGTAGATGGGATCTCCAGAACTGCACGCAGTACTCTAGATGGGGTCTCACCAACTGTCTGTACAGAGGTATAACAACTTCTTGTTTTCTACTGGTGATGCTCTCCTGTACATCCCAGTATTCCCCAGCCATCCCTATTGTGTTTTCACATTGCTTGCTAACATTCAGGCCATCTGATAGACTACCCCGGTCCCTTTCCATTTTTGTTGTTGTTACTACCCCCCATTGTGTATTTTTCTTCTGGGTTTTGTTTCCCAGATGCATCACTTTGCATGCAGTACTCAGGTGGAGTCTGACCAGTAATCTGTAGAATGGCAGAATCACCTCCCTCCTCCTAGAGGTTATATCCCTTGCAATATAACCCAGCACCTTGTTGACCACTGCTGCTGCTTTCCTACTCTGTGCTAGTTGTTCATTGCTCCCATAATGAGCACCCCAGATCTTTCTCCTCCTCAGTTACAGCTAGTTGTACCCACCCCTCAAATGGCAGCTCCTCTTTGGATTCTTTGCCATGAAATGCAGCACCTTGCATTTTTGGTGTTGAAATAAAGTTGCCAGGTGTCAGACCATGTCTCCAGCCTTGTTAGATCTTCCAGCACTCCCTTCCGCCCCTCTTGGTCATCCACCACTGCTCCCATCTTGTTGTTCACAATAGACTGATCTTGCTATTTATGCCTACTGAGATGTCTGCAATAAATACCCCAAATACCACTGGCTCCAGCACCAACCCTGTGGGATCCTGCTCATCACTGCCCTTGGGGATGGTAATTCTCCTCCAACCACCACCCTCTACTGCCATCCCTGCAGCCAGTTCTCCACCCATACCACCAATTCTGACCCAGCCCCAGTGCCCCTTAGCTACATGCTAGTCTTCCATGTGGCACTGAGCCTAATGCCTTACTGACATCCAGGTAAAGGACATCCACTGCATGCCCTTTGTCCATTTCCCTGGTCATCCAGTCATAGTAGCTCACTAGGTTGGTAAGGCAGGATCTGCCTTGACAAAGCCATGCTACCAACTGTCCTGCACCCACTGACCTCCAACAGGGTCACCAGCCCTCCTTCAGGATTGTTTCCATCAGTTTCCCACTATGGATGTGGGACTCACTGGTCTGTAGTTCTCTGGTTTCTTTTGGGACCACTCTTATGGGTGGAACCACGTGAGCTATCCTCAATCCTGAGTTATACACCCTGAGTCAGAAAGGCATTAAATAGGCCTGCCAGGACCTCTGCCAGCTCTTTCAGTACCCTGGGGTGTATGCCATCCAGCCTTGTCCACCCTTAGTGCCCTTAACCCCTCTAGCACTCTACCTTCTGTGATTTCCCCATCCATCACACCTCCTCTGATCATATCCTCCCCCAACCTCAGGTATTCCCCACCTTTCTCTTTAGTAAAAACCGAGGCAGAAGTAGTCATTAAATCGTCTGCCTTTTGACTCCTTTTTCCACCATTCCCCTTCTTCTTAATCCTTACTATTTGGTCCTTACATCCCTTTTACTCCCTGATCTACCTGAAGAAGTCTTTTTCCTTCTTAATTCCCTTCGGCCATCTTGAGCACCTCTTTGACACCACTGCTGCCTCATCTCTGATCACCTCCTTGCTTCCTTCAGTATTCCTTCCTGTCCTCCCTCCCAGTTCTCTTGTATCTGCTATAGGCATCTCTTTCCTCCTCACCCTGTCTATGATAGTGCCTTGCTCATCCAGCAAGGTTTCTTTACCTAGCCTTTTTACTGTGGGCCTTGCTGCAGGAATTTGTTGCCTCCAGTATCCCTAGCTTAATGAGTTCCACCTCTGATTCGTGTCCATATTAAAATGAATTCTGTCTAGAAACCCTTGCAACACTTCACCCATCTTTTTAAGTCAGCCTTTCTAAAGTCTAGCACCTTTGTGCCAGGTGCCCCAAACACAATAATAAATACTATTTCATGTTAAAAAGAAAGTGGTGAGCAACTGTGAAATGCATAGCACCTGTCACATACTTATTCACAAATTAAGACAATAGTTAAGGTTATCGTGCTGTCAAAGTGTAAAACTGGTAAAATATAGACATCCTTAGTCTAGTAGCATACAATTTTCTGTAATAACCTGTTTTGGAAGATTGGTGAGTTTTCATCCTTTCTGGGATTAAATTATCCAACATAACTGAGGCAAAATTAAAAATTAAAAACTAGAAGTAAAACACTTCCTTTATGCTTGGTGTCACCCTGTTTTAGGCTAGCACATCAAAAAGGTATCAGAAATGAAACCTCAAAATGATCTCTTGCTCAGCAGACTTTGTTTGCCAGCAGGAGACAAGCACAGTGAGAGTAAAGGTGTTTCAAGCTCTGTGCGCCAGCAAACAAACAGCTACTAGCAGTAAAACCATATAATCAGATGAATAACAAAGCAAGCAACAGCACCATTTCAAATGCTTTTCTTTTCAAACTCAAACACACTTTTTACACAGAAAACAATAGGGAATTTAACTTGAAAAGTTAGATTGCCGAACCCAAGACTAGAGTGCAGTTACTTCCTAAGCTGTGTGACAGCACTGACTGATTGTAGAGCTTCTACTGGCATGTGCATCTACGATCATCAATACCCATGCTGTTTTGCTTGAGTGAGATCATGAACCTGAAATGGCACCGACCAGTTTTCACACGAAGCATAGAAACATAGAAGTTAATGACGGATAAGGACTGCAAGACCCATCTAGTCTGCCCATTTCTTTCTACCTTATGAATGTGCCATCGGCCTTTGCTCTGTCAATCACCTATCTATTCATACTCATCTGTATTGCTCTCTTATGCCCATCCCATGCCTGTTTGAAGCCCTGTAATGTATTCATATCCACCACTCCTTGAGGTAAGCCAATCCATGTATCAGCCTCCATTTCTGTGAAAAGAACTTCCTCACATTACCCTTTAATTGGCCTCCCTCTAATCTCATGTTGTGTCCTCTTGTCCTGCTATTTTTCTTATATTGAAACATGTTAGAGTCTTTCACCTTGTTAATGCCCTTAAGGTGTTTGAATGTTTCAATCATATCACCTCTCTCCTCCTTTGCTCTGGGGTATACATACTGAGCTCCAGTAATCTGTCCTAATCTATTTTCTGATGCAGTTCCTGCACCTGCCGATAAAGAAGAACCACGGATGAAAGAAACAAGGAGGTAAGAGCAGAAACAATCAGCCAGCAACAAATGCAGTAGCTCTGAAAGCTTATCCTAATGATAGATAAATCTGTAAAACCTGTAAAGCCACCTGTAATAATTTCACAGAAGATATACCCTGTAAGAAACACTTTTCTACTGAGAAAATAAAGCAGTAACAGAAGATATACCTTGCAAAGACAATTTAAATCTGAAGATTACAGCAGTAATCTGTAAGACACACCCATAGGCACAGCCTGTAATAATGCAGCAGAGGGTACAAAAGAGAATAATAATACACCATAAATCTGCCTAGTCAAAAGAAGCCTTAATCCTTTTCCATGCTCTGGTAAGGTTCTTTGCTCTGTCCTTTCAAGCAACCTAGAAGAAAAGAGCTCAGGTGAAGCTAGGTGCTTTTGCCAGCAAACCTAGTCTTCCACCTCCAAGATATCAACTAACCTGACCTTTAACCCTTCCTTCTGTTGGACGTTACTAACAGTTTGTCAGCTCCACCCCAGTTACACACCTAATCCCTGGAAGAGCTGTGAGAGGAAAGCAATTAGCTCCTTCAGTGTGAGAAGGAGACTGCAACACCTCTGGGACAAACCAAAACCTTTCAGCAAAAAAATAAAAATAGTGGCAAATAGTAATTTTGCTTAGCTTAATGATAAAAAGTCAAAACAATGTAAGCACCACCTGTAATAATTTCACAGAAGATATACCTGTAGAAACACTTTGCTACATGAAAAATAAAGCAGTAGCAGAAGATATACCTTGCAAAAGACAATTTGAATCAGAAGATTACAGCAGTAATCTGTAAGCACACCTGTAGGCACACCCTGTAATAATGCAGCAGAATGTATACCCAGCAACAACAATCTGAATCAAAGAAAAATAAAGCAATAAAATGTTACCAATAAACAGTAACAATCCCTGTGAGTACAAAAGAAAATAATAACACATAGTAAATCTGCCTAATCAAAAGAAGCCGTAATGCTTTTCCTTGCTCTGGTAAGGTTCTTTGCTCTGTCCTATGAAGCAACCTAGAAAAAAAGAGCTCAGGTGAAGCTAGGTGCCTTTAATCAGCTAACCTAACAACTTCATTTATATTTAAATTAAGATGATATTAGGAGGGTAAAAGAAAGGGTATCAATAGTTATGCCCATAAACTATGCAGGTATAAAGAAAAATGTTGAGGACTTTCCTTTATGTGAAAGCTTAGAGTCGGATCAATGTGATAAGTTATATTGATACAGTTTTTGTACTGATATATTAAAATAATATTGACACAGTTTAAAAGAATTAGTGGTGGGAAGTCAGAAAACATCACTTTGCAGAGAAATTCATGAATTTTACCAATATGAGAAGTTCTCCTTTAAGCTAAATTTCTTCTTTGCCTTAAAGGAGAACTTTGCAAATGGCGTAAATGTGACCTTGCCTGTGAATTGTGGCTCTACGGTGAAATTTACAAGGATTCATGGGATTAGACATCACATGATGCTGCAATGATCTGTGTTGCCGTGCATAGGCTGAATTCAGTGCAGTGTAAGGAAAGAGAACTGGGGCCTATTTAAAGGTTGCCGCGGGAGCTGCGTCAAGCCCTGCATCAACCGTAGTGTTCCTGAGCTGCACCAAACCCCTGTGATGCAACATTGCCTGATTTTAGAAGGTTTGGTGAGTTGCAACATTTTCAACACCTTATGGCATCTTGCACCAAAGCTTTGGTGCAAGACCCATAAATGGTTCCTTGCATGCTGCAAAGTTAGGCCGGGGAGCAGGTCTAATTTGTATGCTTGTGCAAGGGACTTGCATCAGTGTTTGTGGCATGCTTCTTTGCAAAATCACACTAGCTGCAATGTTTTCTACAAGTCTCCCCTTGTGTCGAACTCTCCGACGTAGGTCCCTTGTATCAATCCAAGTACCTTCTAAAATCGGGCCACTGGTGTTAAGTGTGGTCTCTATCTTTGTGCCTGAAAAGAATTGTAAAGCATTTAGAATACATTTTGTTTTCCAGCAGATCACCCATTAGGTGTCTACTGTGCCTTGTGCCTCTACATCACCAATGTATTCTGGAATGTGTTGTGATTTAATTAGCTTAAAGTACTAGTTTTGTTTTTCCATATTCTGTCTAGTGAGACAGTACTCTGGGGAGGGGAGCTTAGCTGCAGGAACTTCCAGCAAGGAAAAAAGGCAGGCTAGGCAGCCTTTTCTGTCTTAGCAGGCAGCACTGTTGCAGTCAGTATTTTTGTGTGATTTATTTCTTCCTGATTTGTATGATATGTTTAGTTCTGTAGAACAGTTAGGTGTGTGTTTACAAAATTATTTTTGTCACTGTACTTTGAGTAACTTGATTTCTTTTTGTTTATTGATAGCAGTTATAATTTTTGTGTACATAGTAATGTCATGATAGTTACCTAAATTGTTGCATCTTCCATGTGCCCCTTAGTTACTGAATTCCCTGTTGTGTATTATTTGTAAAAACAAATTAACTGGTCACAGTGCAGGTGATGCTGGTGATGCTGGTTCAGGAGGAGGAGCTTGAACTTCAACAGAGAGCACTGCTGCCTCCACAGGGTGTGCCCACCACCTCACCATTACATAAGAACTTCCCTTATGCCCTCCATGAACTGCTGCTGACACAGACAGGCCACCACCCCACTCACTATTTCCATCCACTTTTCTCCCCTGCTTGCTCCGCGGACGTGTTTATTGCATAGGTTGCAAGGTACCACACTGTGGTCATTAGGGTCACAAGTAAAAAGACCACACAAGTGGCAAAGACCACACAAGAGGACTTGGGGTATGTATGAGTACTACAAGACTACGTCCTCAAGAAATATCAACTGAAAATAAACATGCAAAAACATTTATTAAAATAGGATAGCATTGCAAATTTTACAAACTGTAACTCTGTCAATCTTTGGAGTTAAGGGACAATATATATATATATATATATATATATATATATATATATATATATATCAAAAAAGGTCTCAGTGAGTCTACAAGACCAACACATAATACCCAGAGACAAATTCATGGGGTACCCACAGGAACACAACAATTATTTCCCAACTTCACCATGGCACCAAATCCACAATTTAAGGCTGATAGTTATCCAGAATGCATCAAATGTGTATCTACACTTTGACTACAACTTTCCAAGTTTCAGATAAATTCAGCAAAAATTGACTGAGTTATCACTAAAAAACAAAATGAGTTGTTAGGTGGAAGTGGGGTGCTGGCATTTGTGTTACCAAATTATTCTCTGTCACATCTGTGGCATCCATGCTGGAGGGTGCTGGGGGTGGGCAGCAACAAGAGGATCAATCCACAAGGTAGAAAATCTCTAGCTCAGGAACAGTGGTCAAGGAGGTTGCTGGTGTCCCTTGACAGCTGCTGGTGGTGGCACTGAATCTGATCCGGATAATAGGTCCCCAGTATGGATGGCACTAGATATGAACAGCACCTGCATGAACAGTGCTGTCAATAACAGTGCCATCCATACCACTATTCAGAACAACGGCAGGAACAAATGCTGCAAGTAAAAGCAGCGCCACTGGTAGTTAGTGCAAAGCATATTGACGGCCGCTACCAGCCCAAAACATATTTTAGCAGAGGTTTGCCCCCATCTCCCCATAATGAAAATAATCAACTGTGAATCAGGTTGGATTATGGGGAAAAGAATATCAACATTCAGGATTAGAACCTGGTCTCCACCACCATTCTGGCCAAGCTGCTCAATGCCTCAGCCCTCTCTACCACAGAAGTGGCTCAGTCAGCCTTCCAGATTTCTCAGCCCTTGTCTACTAGTCTACTACCATGGACAGTGACATGGGTAGTGCTACTGCACTACACTGTTCTACCCAGTCACTGTCCATGATATGCTATTAACACAGCACGCCTCTTACATGCACTATAGTTGTAGCGCTATTCCCAACCGATACACCAGATGGATATGTGAACAGTGGCCAAACAGCTGGTAGATCCTTCTGTGCTTTACAGCACATTATACAGGTATGTGGGTAGTATTTGACACTGCGAAGAGAAAATTGTACTGAGCCCAATTGCTGAGGTAGCAACACTCTGGGTATTTGCCAGCATGTCACACTGGCAATGGAGAGTGTAACTGGATCACAGATGCAGGTCAGAAAATATTAAAATTGCTCTGACTGAGACTGATGAGTGGATGCAGCCTGTGTTGGTTGTGCCATGGGGGAGGGGGGGTACAGGGTCTTTAGGCTGCGGAGTGGGGAACAGGGGACTGCTAACCTTGAGACTTTTATGTATCAGTAGCTCTCATTTGGAGCTGTTTTGAAGATACGGCAACATAGTAATCTTTATTGCCATATCTTCAAACAGCTCTGGTTTGGAGCTGACATGTGTCCGTGCTATACCAAGACCAGGTACAGATTGACTGGTTGCCTGTCAGCCATACACTGTCTCATTATGCTACAGACACACTTAGGCTCCAAACCAGAGCTGTTTGTACCTTTGGTAATACTAAGCCTATGGACGAGCTCCAGCTGCTCCCCACACTACACATCATCATGGGGACAGCCGCGGTGCTTGTTTGAGTGCTGGAGAGGGCCTCACTTCTAAAATGCTGATGGGGAGGGTGCAGGGTCAACCAGCTAGAATTTAAAATTAAATATGGCACAGTAAGTAAAACAATTCCTATGTTTTTACACTGCTAATTGTTCCTGCTTCTCACGAAGGTGGGCCCAACAGGAGGTAGACGTTTCCTTTAAGATAAAACTGGACAACTACTGTCTTGAAAACAAGAACCAGAGTTATGTATGTTAAAGTGCTTTGAGCATTAATGGGCAAATTGTCCCTCAGCTCGAAACTGACCTATGAATGGTGAATGTCTATTAAACAGAAAAAGTTCACAAAATTATCTGCAGAGGTGAATTTGGAAACTTCTATTAACTTCACCGTGAATTAAAATTTAACATCATCTCTAAAAGGTATACCACTATAGTTTTAAGTCAATAATATATATTGTTCCTGACATGTTTTAAAACAATTCAATACAAGCTTTTCTAATTTCTGATTTTTCATTCACATTCAGACCCCCAAAAAATAACATTCAACAATATTCTTATAAACCTAACACATACTAGAATTGATGGCAAATATTGCAGAATTCTTGGTTTAATGTTCAGTAATCCCATAGCCTGCTTACAAAAGCTTCAGAAGATACATAATCAAATAAAGCAAAAATAACACTGTAAAAGTTTATCATAATTGGCAGGTATAAAATGCAGTATTTTCAGAGGACGTCTGCCCCTACTTAAGGGTCCATCAAAGGCTGCAGGTGTCCAGTGGCCAGATATTCAAAAGATTGCCCCACCACAAAACCCTTTTGTCCTCACAAGCTGTTTTTGCCAGGTCCCATATTTAAAGCACTTTTGTGCTGGTGTAACTGGCCTTGCACCAGGGCCAAAAGTGAAGGGTGCCTGAGCAAACTATACCACAATTGGGGTGAGGGGATGGGGATCTGAATATCAGCACAGTCTAGTATTCAGAATATTTGCTCTGTACAAGGCACTTTGCACAGTCCCCTTGTGCAGAGAAGATACCACCATCCCAATCTTGGTCTTAATCTGGTGCAACCCCAGCAGTTGCCAGAGATATGCATTGGTGCCACCCTCCCAAACACCAACACAGTACTCTCTAGTGTCCAGTTGTCCCTCCCCTTCCAACACCCATCCCGTATAGTATTATGAATTCCCTGGTGTCCAGTGTTCCCCTGCCAATCGCCAATCACCACCTGACACTAAATATGTATTATTTCATTGGTGTCCAGTGGTACCACCTACTGATTGCCAATCACCACCCGATACTAAATATATAATATTTCATTGGTGTCTAGTAGCCTTCCACCTGACCAATTGCGGATCACCACCCAATACTAAATATGTAATATTTCATTGGTGTCTAGTGCCCCTACTTGATCACCACCCGATACTAAATATGTAATATTTCATTGGTGTCAGTGATCCCTCCCCACCTGCACCCATGCCTGATCTGTACAGTGTCTCCCTGGGATCCTGTGTAACCTCTATCCTAATCCCGTGGTATAGTACATTCAAATAGTCAATGGTGATTTCGTGGACCCCCCTTCCTCCCCTGTAAAATGTACCAAAAATGTACCTCGGCATCTAGTGGACCAATCACCTCCCCCCATCTCGAAGCCTGAGCTGGTGACCACCACAGCCCTCTGTTCGCCACCACAGCTAGCCACCAACTGAGCTCTCAGCGCATACTGTATACATTACATGCTCATTGAATGGACAGATATCTCTGAGCTGTCAATCATCAAAGTCACGAGCACATACTGTATACAGTATGCAGTCATTGAGCTCAGTGGGATGTTGGCCATAGTGGTGAGTAGAGAGTTGTGCCAGCCACAAGTTTAGGTGTTGTGATGGGGGGCAGGGTGGTGGTGGCCTACCTACCAGGGTGGGGGGGCCGGGGACCACTAGATGCCAGGGTATATTTTTAGTACATTTTACAGGGATCGGGAAGAGGGGAGTCACTAGACCACCATGGAATATTTATGGCACTATACTGGGGGATCGGGATGGGGGTTACACTGGATGCCCAGGGGACACTGTACAGATCAGGAATGGGTGGGAAGTGGCAGGAGGCTGACACCAATGAAATATTACATAGTTAGTATCGGGTGATGATCAGTGATTGGCACGGGTGGTGGTAGGGTGGAACACTGGATACCAGTGAATTATATACTGTGATATTTAGTTTCGGCAGTGATCGATTGGTGGGGGTGTAGGGAGCCTACTGGACACCAATGACATATAATATATTTAGCGACAGGTGGGTAGGGGGACCACTGTACACCAGAAATTCATAATACTACACTGGAACAGGTGTTGGGAGGGGAGGAACCACTGCACACAAGGAATTTTAGTATGTTTTGGTGAACTGGGATCGGAGGGAGTGGGAAGCAGCTAGCACCAGGGACAGCTCACAGGAAGGGCAATTTTGGTGCTAAAGGGCCTCCAACCCCATGCAAATGAGCATATAATGGGCATACAAATGGCCCCTTAGTGTCTTGCATGCCCAATGGGCTCATTTGTATGAGGACTTAGAATATTGCAAATTTAGCCCTGGCACAAGCCATTGTGGGGCCCTATTCTAGGGGCACTATTGGGCTGCACTAAGTGGCTTAGTACTGGGCTAAAATGGACTTGTATTCAGACTGACTAGTGCCCTCGCTATTCATCTGAATATTGTGATTTTGCACTGGGACTATTGCAAGACACAGCACAAATGTTCGTGACTCAACTTCATGCTTTTTGAATATCTGGCCCCAGAGATCCTGTTGCACCATGCAGAGTCATCTGTGTATTCACCACTCCAAATTTACCCTCCCTCCCCTCCATCAGAGGCTTGCCCAGACCTGATCTGTGCTCCTCCGTATGTGACCAGATTGCAAGCAGCTCCTGAGTGCGTGTGTAGATGCACACATCAGCACAACCCCAAAAGTTTTGTATGCCAGGGAGTGTACACTAAGGTTGGGAGCATTATACAAGAAAAGGGCAATAATAATGACCATCTGGCCTCGTGCAAGTGTTTCCTACCACTCCTCAGACCTTTTCAGGCTCTATGGCACACCAGCATTGCATGCTACTGCACCCAAACTGGTATGGTAGACTGGGGAGCCTGAAAACTTTTAAACAAATGCTCCTTTAAAGGAGCTAGAGAATGATTTGTACATAATAAGCTACCCTTACATCTTCCTTTCCATGCCAGTTTTGTATTCTGGTATGTGTTGACAAATTTTGACAAATAAATAATCTAGCTTTGGGATGCACTCAGATAAATGTAGAGTTCTACTCTCCTCACAGATACTATTATTTATTTTCAGATTTCTAATGACATTCTATGACATCAAGAACTCCATTCTAGGCCATTCATGTAAATGGCCTGGAATGGTGTTATTAGTGTCTTAGAATGTTCAGCAGTGTGAAATAGACAGCAGCAGCTGCTGAGGTAAGAGGATACAGGGTAGTTGCAAAGGCAAAAAATTAGATTATTAATTTTAAAAAAGATCAACAACATATCAGAATATTGGCTAGCCACTTAAAGGCCAACAGGAGGGCATCTACAGGTGTAAACAACTGTTTACTAACACCATTAAAGATTGAATATAGCAGAACTTGAAGGACTTCCATATCCCACAATCCCCATGCTTCATGCAGAGCAGTGAATTCACTCTAGTGCCAGCCTGTGTATAAGACTGGATGCCCAGTGTCTGGCCCAGCTCCATCCCATGACATATACCCAGCTTCTCTGTACTCTGGTCCATTCATGTAGGGGAGGCCTGAGGCTGTGGATGCCACCACTTGTGCAGACATCAATGAATGTGGCACTAGGCAGCTCAGTGACTAGCTTGGCCATCTTTGTGGATCAGGCTGTTTGTTCTTCCTGAATCTAGTCATGTTTCTGTGGTGGCAAAATGGACTTGGAGACCGCCATTCTTCCTGCCTCGTGGCAGTGACAATAACTATGTACTAACACATACTCAAGCTTTCATGATGGAGTGCTACCCCTTCTCATACTGTGCAACCCTAATGTAATTCTTCCTTAGAAAATCAGTCTGGTCTGGATGTGAATATCTGAAGTGTGTTGCTGAAGTTTCCATTACTTCACTGGGTTAGCTTTTCCACAGGCTGATCACCTTTTGTGTGAAGTAATGTTATCTAATGCAGTGTTTCTCAAGCCCCAAATCCTGGTTGACTTCAAAGTGTAGCCACCAGAACTTTCTCATGGCCTCATGTTATTTCTTCCACCCTAAATTTCTTGATATACCATATCTGTTTTACAAATTACAGAAAATCATAGTTCCTCCTGTATTTTCTGTTAAAATTTATCTTCCATCTATTTTCACAGTAAGAAATTGCTAGGCCTATGTACACTTTTTGTATTGGGCTTTAAAGAGCTTTGTAGCGACAGAATTTTGCTGGTAGAAAATTGGCCACAGTGGCCTCCTTTAGGAAACACTGATCTAATATTTGCCTCATCCTGCTCCCCACCCCATCTGAGTGCATGCTCTCAGTTTGGCTTCCATTCGCAAGCTCAAACAGCTTTGCGCTCCACCTTGTATCTCCTCTTTAGTGTTAAGAATATCATGATCATATGCCTCACAGGCCAATTCCTCCTAGGCTAAATAATCTGCATTCCAGTCTTTCTTCATAGTTCTTGCTCTCTAAGCTGCGAATCAGTTTGGTTGCCTTGTCTGAGATGCTGTTGACCACTTTAATATCTTTTCAATATTGCAATGACCAAAACTGGGCAGAGTACTTCTGATGCACTCTAACCAAGGACTTGTGCAGGGGAGAATCACCTTCAGCGACCGTCTCCTTACCTCCTAATGCATCCCCTCACTGAATATGCTACTTTTCCATATATACTTTAACTCTTGGTGTCCCTGGTCTCAGAAGCATCACCCTACATCACCAACCAATCTCTGGGGTTTACAGTTTAACCACCATAATGACCTCCCCACAGGACCATGCAGTGCCTGTGGAGAATACTAAGCATGCCAGGGCATTTTTCCCTGGTATTTTTGTCTTTGGCTTCCCATGATGTCAGCAAGCAAAGGCATTTGCACATACGTGTGCTCTGGTACACATATGTTCCATGCCTGCCGATGCCCTGCATTTTTTGTTCCCAACATTGCAGTCATATGGCCTCTGCCAGCTGACAGTCAATTAGTGAGACACAGGAACACCTCCACCCTGAGGGAGGAGAGCTATTCAGGGCTGCTCAGTCCTCCCTCTCCCAGCCAGCCCTTGAGTGACCCTAGTCTGTTCCTAAACCCAAGTCAACAATATGTCTGGTGGTGTGGCATCCAGCACCTCAACCCACCACACTACTGGTCTGGCATGAATTTGGTTTCTTGACTATGACAGAACTTTGCCTTCCTGTCTTCAGTTTACTACAATTACCCCATATCCTTTTCCTCAGAAGATCAGTCCATTGTTGCACCACAGATGGTGTATGTATATCCCAGATTCCTCACCCCAAAGTGAAGTATCTTTCACTTCTGCTGTACTAAAACTAACATCCCATTTCTTTGGCCATGCACCATATGTGTTCATGTCCCTGTGGCATATCCCCTTCTCCCTGGGAATGTAGCCACAATTTAGTCCAATATTAATTTACAGCTTGTTACCTAGACTAGCCCAGCTGAGATGCACTATCTAATTTTCAGTTGGGTCTTGACATCACCATTTCTCCAGCGGAGTGAACTGAAGCTTTATGTGATTTGCTTAGGGTCACACGGAGTGTTTGGATTTGCTTGTGGTGTGATCTTAACTCATTTGCTCCCAGTGGCCATTTTGGGTCAGATCTAGCAATGGATGGTTCCGATGCCATATGGTGTCTAGGGAACAAATGTGTTAACCTGTCTTTTGGTTCCCAAAGATAGCTCAGTCATTCAATAACACTGCCTCTGCCACTCTTGTCATCAGAAAATGTATTAGTCTGCTACTGACTCCTACTCCAAAATATCAACAAAATATGTTTTAGAGTAGACAGAGTACCCTTGCAGGCAAAAAGAGTCTAGCACTCACCACAGAACATTGTAAAAGCAATGCTTTCCAATTCCACAATCATGTATTTGCAAAGGATAGGTTTTATATGCAGGCTTCTAAAACTTTGGTGGACAAAAGACAGACTGCTGCACAAAACAACTAATGTTTCATATCCTGTGGCAATTCATCAAGGCACTGACCCGGGTACTGTTTTTTTACTCCACTTGTGTTTTTGTCATGGTCCACAGTTCCCTCTGTATGAAGTAACCTAATTTATAGCAGTGTCACTGTCTTCATGTGTTTTCTGACCAGGAATATAAGTAAAGTTAAAAGTTTGGTCATTTGCTGGTGGTCACCCTACCCTCAGAAATCAAGTTAGCAGTGGGGCTCCAAAGCCAGGGAATTGGAAAATAACCAAGGCAATCACTTCATTCAAGAGGGTGGTGAGATCAGACCCAGGTTATTCCACATCACAAGCTTTACCTAGGAGTTCAGCAGATGTCTGAGTCAATCATTACAGATGCAGTGGTTCACCACATGCAAGAGCACAGAAAGTTCTTTAGCATACAAAATGACTTCACAAAGGAAGATCCTGCAAAGCCAGTCTGACTGCCTTCATCACCAAGGTAGCCAGGGAAGTTAATAGGAGCCAAGCAGTGGAAGTAGTCTAGCTGGACTACAGCAAAATCTTTAATTGGGGTGTGCAAAAACAAAATTCTGCTGGCAGAATTTCCATGTAAAATCGACTTTTGATTCAGCGAAAGTCTGGAAATCACTTCAACTTCTGAGGAAATTCCACCTTAAAATGGCAGAATAATGTATCAACTGCAGGTTAATAATGATTAAACTGCAGCAAAAATCCGCAGAACTGATCACTGTCAGTGGTCAGTTCTGTGGATTACCAACAGTTTAATGCATTATTAACAACGATAACATTAATACTCCCGCCGATCGTGGGTCCTGAAAAAATGAAGTCTAGTGGTCCCACTCCACCCGTTGATCGAAGTCTCATTAATATATATAAAAAAGAAACCTGGCCACTCCCTGGTGGCTAGTGATCCTGCCCCCACCCTCCGATTGCGGGTCTCATCAGATGAAAAAAAAGTCCTCGCTCCCTGGTGTCTAGCAGACCTCCCTCCCTATCCTGGTTTCCTTAATCCACAAAAAACAGCCGGCAGTCCACCGACTCATCTCCCTCTATTCCCAGTATTCCCTGGTGTCTAGTGAACCCCCCATCCCCAATCCCTTGTAAAATAAAAGTAATCCCAATTCCCTGGTGTCTAGTGGACTCCCCACCCCAACAGTTCATCTGCCACCACCCCATTCCCCCCAACCCTGCCCCTGGTCAGCCACCGGCACACCCTCCTCTCTCCTCCATGGCCAGTGGCCCACTGAGCTCAATGAATGAGCATGTGCTTGCTTGTACAAGCATGTGCTCATTCATTGCAACTCTGATGCATGTACAGCACAGTTTTCAGGGGTGGGAGGGTAAGAGGCTGTTCCAGTCACCTGTGGGAGTAGCAGGATGGGCAGAATATGTGTTGTGGACCCAGAGGTCCGCAATACCGTTCCCCATCCACCACCCCTGAGCCACCAGATCAGCCCTTTCTACATCACTAAACTGTACTGCAATAACCTGAAACTGTGGATAGAGTAAATTCTACAGTTTATCGTATTATTCTGCAGTTCACAAAGAACTCCATGGAACCGGGTGAAAATCCCAGTTTCAACAATGGCGAAAGTTCCAAATTTCACAACATTTTTCTGAAAGTGGAATTCACAACTTTTTGCTCACCCCTAACCTTTAACACTATACTGTGAATAAAACTCTTGAAGAAAGTAGTCCAATATGGGTCCACAAAATACAGAAGGTGCAGTAGCAAATTGGTTTACTGGTAAAAAGCTCAGAGGTGTGGATGGTCACCATTCAAAGTGGAGGAGGTAGTGAATAAAGTACCCATGGGGTCAGTGCTTTGATGAAGTGCCACAGGGTATGAAACATTGGTTGCTTCACACAGAGGGACCTATGGACCATGACAATGACACAAGTGGAGTAAAGAAAAAAAACATCAGTTGTACATTCGCATATAGGGACAGTATATAATGTAGCATTGGGTTACACGTGAACATTGAAATAAAGAGGCTGAAATGAAGCTGCCAATATATGAAGTAGTGTCACCTTTCATGCATTCCTCAATCTAGAATATGTCCAAAATTATTAGAACGGAGGCATTTTGGAGGCAGAATACACTAGAGCAGATAAGAATGGAATAGGACAGGGCTGTAGAATACATTTCCTCTGCTGCTGTCTTTCATTTTAGTGCTGGTCACTAACCCACTAGCCCTAGCAATGGGAGGGTTCTAGTAAATTATACAGCCAGCCTAGTTGGTAGTGACAGTCAATAATTGCTTTATTTTTCATCCTTATTTTAATCCTGGTTTGTTATAGTAGCGTAGACTCCTTTTCTGTGCTGCTTTTTGCTAAGATAGTGCCCAAAAGGGTCATTACACTTCCTGTGGGCATTAAATCAGTGAAAATCCCCAACAAATATTTGTTACTTAAGTAAGCATTAATGCAAGACAAAGGAGGGCTCTACTAGGGAATTAATGCCTGGTCAGGGGGTTGGGGACACGAGGCAAGCCAGGCTTATGTAACATGGCTAGCACTTCAAAAATTTTACAGCACATTATCACTCTGCAAGAAATACATAAATGCACGTTTCACCAGGATTAATTATTTTTAATGCTGAACTCTGGTTTTGTTCGATACACCATACTTTTATATTGTGGTGGCTGAATAACGCCTTTATTGAAAAACGAACTATATGCTACAGTGCAGAACATTTATATATTAAACAGCTACAATTGTCGAAACCTACACTAAGAAATAAAATATTTCACTCATTCACAACTATTTCCATCATGTTTACAGCAAGTGGAATCATGGGATCTCACATTTGCATAGTGCGATCAAACATTGCAGCTAGAGATCAACAAATAGGGCATTAATAGTGCACAACAATGCTGCTTCTCTAGCAACTGTTTTACAAGACCAACTCTGGTAAGTTATTCTTTCACACATTAGGGGTCAGATTTGTGTCGGTGAATGTGATTGCTGCTGGGTAGGTGAGTGGAGGTAGCAACATGGTGGATTTGTGCTATGGGTGATTTTGCTGTAGGACACTTATAGTATTGCAGAATGAAGTGGGCATTATCGGGATTAATGCCCGCTTCATTTTGGGTCACGGGTTGTGTTTTGTCCTATAGTATTGCTCTGTTAGAGATGAACTTATCTTGCCATGTTATAAACCCTTTTAATAGAGATGTTCTGAAGTTTTACTTCACTGGTGACATTTCAGCGAAGTTGCAAAATTCACCTTCATGAATAGTTCTAAATTACCCACTTCACTACTTTGCCACTTCTCATTGAGTTTTCCTGAGGAAATGGCACTTTTTGTAGTAAAGTCAGGCAAAGTTAAAGCAAAGTGAATTTGCACAACTTCTCCTAAAAGTTCCACTTCACTTGCCAAAAACTTAGTGAAGTCGGCACTTTGCATTCCGTGAATGTGGCAAGCTTCACAAATTATTTCACAAAATTTATTTTGCCAACTTCGCACATCTCTACTTTTTTTTCATTTATACTTTCTGCTCCTTCACGGAGCCAACAGGTGGATCTGGCCCTTTCCTCGGAGGCTCTTCCTCTGGCCTCAGTTGTACCCGCTCTGCCCGCCCTCCTCCTGCACTTCCCTGTGGATTACCCCTACAATGGGGCCAGGGAGATGAATGCCAGTGTACTCCCCAGAGCACAATCCAGAATCGGGTGGCATTAGGGGAATGACTGAGCCATCATGGTCCCATCTGCTCCTGGCTTTTCTTCCATATTTCTCCATGAGCCCACATCCATGCAATGGGTGGGGCCTATCCCACCTCCTCAGAGGCAGCCTATCACCCTGGACATGGGCCCTCCTATGCGTGGCTGTGTGCCTGTGCTGACACCCAGTCATCTCTGGGTATCAGTCTACAGTGCACAGCGCTAGTCCCCTCCCGAGGAAGGAGATCTGTCAAGGATGCTCAATCCTATCCTCCCCGGCCAACCCCTGAGAGACCTGAGTCCATTCCCGAACTATGGTTGTCAGTGTGGCGTGAGGTGTTGCACCAGTGCCTCAACCCTCAACACCACCAGGCCAACTTCACATCTCTACTCTTTAAAGCAGCAGTATTTGCTAGCTGGCAAAAGGTTCCACATTTTTAGCATAGATTTATTTCTAACATCCTTAGAATCATAATTAATATCTTTTTCATTTCAAGTTATTTAAAACAGATCATATTAGTATTTTCATAATTAATGACTCAAGTAATTGAAGATAATTGCTACTTGTAATATTTAAAGCTCTCTCAGTTGAAGGTACAGTACCTTTTAACAGTAAATACTGCATTTTACCGTGGATGTATTATGATGGTGGTACCACATGTTTCTAATGGTAATAACACCGCACACTGACCATGCCATGATGTTTAATTTCTCAAGGTTGCCATTGCAAGGAGCAAGACCTTTAAAAGCTTCAAAATCATGTATTCATGAATGAAAGAAAATGAAAAGAAAAATTAGTATAGTGATTTTCCTGCCAGCAATACATTATTACAAACAAAAAAAAAACAACATGATGAGCTGGCTCAGTGGCTTGGAGGACTGAGGCACCGAGCACCTTACGTCCTGCTGTGCTGGTGACCCAGGTTCGGAAACAGATGTGGATCGTCCAGGGGTCACTACGGAAGAAGGACTGAGCATCCATAAAGAGGGAGTTGCGTGGCTCACTGTGTGACTGGCACCTGGAGGTCTCTGGATAGCAGTGCAAGTGAACTGCACATAGAGGGAAGGATCCATCAAAGCATTGGGGCATGCCCACAGAGGTGAAGCTCTGGTACATAATGCTCATTATACGCCCTGTGGGTCTGCGGTAAAACTCAGCAAAAAACCCACTCCAACTGCAGGATGATGACTGAACCCTTAGAGCCTCACACTGGAGACTGGGTATCCCATGGTCCAGTGGAAGAGGATGACGGAGGAGGGTAAGTCCTGGAGAAGCCGGATGATGGGGCTGGAAGGGGCAGTCAGAGTGGGGCAGCTGGGGCAGATCAAGAGTACAAACACCTATAAGAAAAAATGATGCCTAACAAATTCTGCTGCTTTAAATGTGAAATTGTGAGTTCATTCAAATATGTCACTCTAAAAAGTTGCAAACTGCAAGGAGGCAACAAAGTTTTAACTGAATAGACTGCATGTTATGTAGAGTCTAAAATAAATATATTTATGTTTTTGTTTTATAATAGCAATAATATCCTAGTCCGGTGGATTTCCAGGCATAATAAGTAAGCAATAACACATGACAGGGTGTGTGGTAATGCTAAATTACTGCATGCTAAGTTGTGAGGCACAAGGCTCAGCCAAGTGCCTTCAACCACCTGGGAAGTGTAGTAACTTATGGCATTATCACATATCCTGCAGTGTGTTATTGCACTTATAAAATGGTTTTAAGAGTTAAAAAGCAGGAAAAGAGAGGTAAAATTTGAGCTGTGTGGTAATTGAAATTAATGCACAGTCATGTGACCAGTTTTGACCAATCAGATTGCTTGTTTGATTCAAGCCACTTTATAATAATATTTGGATACCTTGAATGCCATCTGCTTCACATGGCACATGAACTCTTCTAGAGGGTCAAAACCATACTTAAGCAAATCAAAATGCTCCTTATATAAGCATTTACCTGTTGACCTTCTTGTACCTGCTGTCTGGCTCTCCCTCTTCGTTCCTCTTATAGAGCCCCCTAGCGGTTCCCAGGTCGAGTTTGAAATTGGCTGGCAATAGGGCTTTCTAGTGTCGCCACCCCATCCTGTGGAACTCCGCCCTCTGGAGTTAAGGGGCCTACACTTTGGAGGTGTTCAAGGCCCGCATTAAGGCCCTCCTATTCACCCAGGCATTCTTAGATTAAACTATTGATTTGTAAATTCTAATCTGAGTATAGTAGTTGATAATCTGCTAGTTTACTTAATGTTTATATGAATCATATATATGTTTAAAATTATTTTTATGTTTTTATTGATGTATCTCTGAATATGTGTTTATCTGTATGACACCCAGAGCCTCCAGGAATAGATGTCTTTTAAATAAATTTTGCCTTGCCATTTTGTGTTTCTGGTATTTTGTTATTTTTCAAATTAATTTTCTGAAATTTAGTTCTAAGCTTTTGGGGTGAGTCAAAGATGGTGCTTACCATAGTGAACTGGATCAGGTAAATCTTAGACCAGTTATTGTACTGGTTCTGAACCCAACACCAAGGTGTTGAATACAGTATGCACTTAGGTGCAGCAGACAGAACCCAATTCTTTCCTATGCAATGTGAGAAACAAGAGAGTGAAAAAGCACTGTTTGAAAGGTTACAGCTTATAGTTTTATTGATTCAAGGAAAGGTGGAGTAATAATTTACCTTTACTTGAAAAATTCATAGCATGTCCTCAAAAGCTCCATGTTTGGTTTTAGTTGTTTATCTATGTTTTTATGTATTGTGTGTGGTTTTTGACACTGGTATCCACATTCTGGTAAACTAATCCCCTTAACATCATATATAATATTTTATACACAGTTGCTGTGTCTCCTAGAGTACAATAACTTCATCCAAGTCTCTTGGCACCAGAACTGTTCTTTTTATTATTTACTTGGGATAGCTCAATCATGGCGTAACATCTCACTAATTGTAGTGCCCTGCTTCTTTAGGCAGCAAATGAAGTTTGGAGCCTATTGTCAGTGTGTTAACTATTTTGTATCTCAGATTTTCTGTAGTGTGGTTTGTAGGGAACTATTCTCCATTGACATCCCAGCAAAGAATTGTCATGTGATTCATACAGTTTGCTCAATTGAATTTGCATGGAGTTGCATCAGCATGTGAATATGTCTGTGTCTTGACTAGTCTTGGCTTTCCACCTGCTGCATGTAGGGAAAGGAAGTAAAAGAATGAGAGAGAGAGAGAGAGAGAGAGAGAGAGAGAGAGAGAGAGAGAATCACTTCTCGAGAGGGTGTCAGTGAGGGACCTCCAGTACGATCATCTGAGTCTGTCTTTCTGTCTGTCAATCTGCAGCTAGGCTCAGAAGGCAAGCCTACATTCAGCACACCTACAAACATTTTCACGAGAAGGGGACTTGTTGGTTTCAGAAAGCTTGCCAGACTTAATGTTGCTGTTTTAAGGACTTAGGTTTATGCACAAATAACAATGGACTGAACATAATTATTTTATTAAAGAGGAGTCTGGCAAAAATTCTAGCATCAATGAATTCAGAATTTGGATCAGACTATTCCATAGATGAGATCTCCAAGTTACTTTGTTTATCTATTTATTTATTTTATTTCACTTTTGTTTACCAGGTAAGTGCCATGAGCCAAGGCCCTTTTTCAAGCACAACACGGGACTATATAACAGTCAAGATGTCACATCAATACAATTTACATATACACATTAAAAACAGTACAATACAATAATAAAACAGCACAGTCAATTTATTGTTGTTTAAAGGTTACAAGTCATTTTGTAACCCTAATTTCACTGCCTGTTCAAAAAGCCAGCTTCAGTGAAAAGCTACTGATGCTGACATAACCAGAACTTACAGCTAAGTCCTCCTGGCAAGCTACCTTATAGGACTTATTTCGCCTATGTTACATAAAACTGCAGCTGTATTAAACATTTGAAAATGAAAGCATACACTGGGCGGTACAGGGTATGCATTTACATAATGTGCAGATGCAAGATACTTAAATGTGATTGTGGAATGCAGCCACATATTGTACATGGCTTTAGAATGCCAAAGTCGCGCAGTTTTTAGAATACTGCAGGATGAGATTTAATAATACCACTATGTTGCAACTGTGGAATGCAGGAATGACACAATCTTAGAAAGTAGCTAGGATACACAATTTTGGAATGTGGCAGAGGCGCTGAAGTTCAGAATGTGGTGATGTCAGTAAATTTTAGAATGTGACAGAGGTAACTCAAATATGAGAGACATAATTGGAATGTGAAAGGAATATGCAATTTCATAATTTGTCAAAGATGCATAATTCTGGCATGTGGTGGTGATGCATAGTTTCAGAATGTGATGGAGATGCTTGATTTCAGATTGTGGTGGCAAAATACAGTTTTACAATGGACACGGAATCTCAGAATGTGGCAGGGATACACAGTTTTAGGATCGGTGGTCACATGTATTTTCAGGCTGTGGCAGGGATGCACATTTTGGAATGAGGGTGCATAATTTTGAAGTGTGGCAGGAAATGGATTTTCAGAAAGTGAGAATACACACAATTTTTAAAATAAATGTAGGATGCACAATTTCAGAATGTGGCAGGTTGTTCAGTTTTAGAATGTGTCCTGGATAATGCAGTTTTGGAATGTGGCAGTGATTTTCATTTTCATAATGTGGTGTAGATGTACAATTTGGGAAAATGGTGGGGATGCACCTTTTGGAATGTGACAAAACAGGAAATTTTGGAATGTGACAGTGACACAGAATTTTGAATGTGACTAGGACACAATTTTAGAATGTGGTGGGGACGTCCAGCTTTGGAATGTGGCCAGGAAACACATTTTCAGAATGAGGAGAGGACATACAATTTCAGAATGTGGTGGTGACATGCAATTTTGGAATGTAGTGGTGACATGCACTTTTAGTATGTGGCAGGAATGCACAATAACAGAATGTGGTGGAGATTTGATGTGCAATTTGGAAATGTGGGTGCTTCGGTTCTGAAATGTGGTACAGACACGTGGTTTCAGAATAAAATGGTGTGTTCTGCCATAGTCCAAGCATCCCCACTATATTCCAAAGTAGTCAGTCCCACCAAATTCCTATGTGTTTGTCCTTGTTGCATTCTGAGACAGAGGGCCCAATTCTAATATGGGTCACGGATGTCACAAGGCAACCTGTGCAAAACCAATGCGCAAGTCGTGACTTATGACATGCTAGTGCTGGCTGTGATTCTGAGAGGCGGCCTGCACCATGGCACAGGCAGCCTGCATCCAAGGGGCCTTCTGCAGCCCTATGGCATGGTGGAAGAGAGGGTTATGGCAGCAACTGCACCCTATTCTGAAAGGGTGGCTACCATAAGCCAGTTACTTGATTCCAAGACACACTACGGCACCACGGGGTTAGACCTGCTGGTCTAAAGGGCATCTGTCCATGCCAATTGGTGGTTGTCCCCACCACAATGCCACAACATTCACACAGACGTGCCCCATGGACTCCCCATCACATAGATGCCCCCCGCACTTGGGGTGCCACCTGCTGGCACCCGGTCCATTTTCACCGGCGCCACTCCTGCACCTCTGCCACACTGCTAACCCCCCAAGGCCCATGGGACTTGTGGGATTTGATTTGTGGCTGGGGGTACAGAGGCTGTTCATTGCTGTCAGCGCTTGCAGCACCCAGGTCCATCGCGCCATTCCCGTTGCCATAATCCTGCAGCTGCCACAGGTCATAGGATGCAAGTGCCAGGGACCCTGCCAGTCTTGGAATAGGAGTGCAGGGTCCCTGGCATGCACTGTCGCAACTCACATATGCCTGCAAGTTGCATATGCATCTTAGAATTGGGCCCAGAGTGTCCCTACTACAGTTCAAGAGTGCATTCCTGCCATGTTTGTTCCAGAATCAGATACTCCCAACATTCTGAAATTGTGCATCAGCTTGACATTCTATAGGTTTGTCCAGCACTGCATTCCAAAACCACCTCCTGCCACATTCTGAAGTGCAGTACCATGCACGTAAACATTCTGTGCATGCATGCTCTGCATCCAACTCTATCGGTTTGTTTTTAATGATTACTACAACTACAGTTTCTAAACTTAAGAGAAATAAGTCCTATAAGCCTTCTGACAGGGAAGACTAGGCTGCAAGTTCTGGTTATGACATCATCAGTTGCTCTTCATTGAATCCATAGAGTTAAATATATACTAGAGAGGCTAGAGGGTGGACTCCAATGGCTCAGTTGAAGCTGCACGTCTGCCACATTAGAGGAGGTTGAGGTGCCGGCAGATAACAGGAACCCTTCTGGAAACTTAAGATAGCAGCACTGGCACAATGTTTTGACAGCAGTCTGCTGATCCACTAAGGTAACCAGCACCATTGACAGCAGGGAAGTGAAGAAGCAGATGCACATTGTGTTGACAAAAACAAGGTATGCTCATTTGTCCTTTGCTTATATAAGCAGTGCATTACTCGATTTTTGTCAAAACAGAAGGTTCCTGTTATCTGCCAGCACCTCAACCCTCCTCTAATATGGTGGACAAGCGGCTTCAACTGAACCATTGAAGTCCACCCTCAGCCCTCTCTGGTATATATTTGAACTCTCACATTAAATCTGACTGTTTTGAACAGGGAGGAAATCAGGGTTACAAAATTACTTATAACCTTCAAGCAAAGCAACTTAGAGATCAAATTTTTGGTATGAGGCTTATGGATGATATGCTGATTCTAATTATGCAATGCAGCCCTTTTGGCTGGACTCCTCTTTAATATCAGACACTTTTCAATTACTCTTCAGGCCACGGTGTTCCAAAGGGTGCTGCTTTCTTCTCATGTCTCCACTCTTCAAGTGTTGTGGAGAGTGCAGCTTTTTCTCATAACACATGTAAGGTAGTAGGGATTAATGTTCTTAACTGGAAACTAAAAGGCAAGTTAAGGTTTTCAAAACAAAAATATCTTTTAAAAGTGCTTTATTTTGCTACAAATAAAAAAGTATATAAACTTCCTGTGTGTGTGGCATTTCTGTCGAGTTGGTGTTTGCTTTAGTTAAATATTTGGATCATTAGAATTGGTGTTGCAGGACTTGCACTATGATAACTGATATATTTCCAACCCTTGTCTATCTCACCTTCTCTTCTATCCTTCCACCTGTCTTCCCTCCTTTCTTCCTTCCCCTCTAGTTTCACTGCCCTCCTCTTTCTTCTCTCATATTCCACCCAGTTGCTCTTTCCTGTTGCCCCTCCTGATTTATGATCACTTCCTTCCTTTCCTGTTCTAATGTTGCAAGCCTGTGATTGCCTATTGCCCCACACTCCTGTTGTAATCAATTTGCATTGTAACTAATTATGTCAATACGATACTATGCATTCTGTACATTGCTGTGCATTACTGCTGTATAATATTGCTGTGCTTTTTACTTGTATTATGTATTTATCCACTCCCCAGGACACATTTGGAAACAAGCTTTATTGCTCAATATATCTTTCCTGGTAAATCTGATTTAAATAAATAAATAAATATTTAGAGAGGGCTTCAAAGGGTTTTAAAACACCGCTGAGAGAAGAATGTGTTGTTTAGGTCCAAACCACACAACACAAAAGGGCTCCTATTATGTCCGCATCCAGGGATGCAGGAGGATAGAGGAGCTCTCAGCATTTCACCCAAAGACTCCCTAAAATTTGGGTCTCGGATAGTAGCTGCCAGTGCTCTGCTCTCCAGTTCTATAGTTACTTAATAATCCACCTCTAACCAGGAATTTAAAGCATATTTAGACAGAATTTCATCGATGATGTTGAGGAACACCAGGTTACCTGGGTTTCTTCACCATTAAGCTCAGTGATACGAGAAACATAGAAACAGAACTGTTGGCAGATAAGGACCGCTAGGCCCATCCAGTCTGCCTGTAGGCTCCTATACACTGTATGTGGCCACTGACCCTATGTGATCAATGGCTTTCATCACTCCTCCCTCTCAAGCTTCCCTAGTGTCTGTCCCAGGCATGCTTAAACCCTCCACTGTGCTTGCCCCACTACCTCCTGTGGCAGACTATTCAAGCGCCGACTACCCTTCTGTGTAAAACTTCTTCACATTACCTCTTAATCTACCCCTTCCAATTTTATATTGTGACCCCTTGTTCTAGTACTTTTTCTTCATTGAAAATGTCCCCGCCTGCACCTTGTTCCTGCCTTTAAGGTACTTGAAAGTGTCAATCATGTCCCCACCTCTCCTCTACTACAGTGAGTACGTATTGAGGTCCCTAGTCTCTTCTCATATGTTTTGTGGTGCAAGCCCTGCACCATCTTTGTTGTCCTTCTCTGGATAGTCTCCACCTTATCTATGTCCTTGCATAGGTGTGGCCTCCAGAATTACAATGAGTACTCAAGGTGAGGCCTTACCAATGTTTTATGCAATGGCATCACCACCTCCCACCTCCTGCTAGTGATACCCCTGCCTATGCACCCCCAGCATGCAACTGGCCCTCCCTGCTGCCTTTGTGCACTGCTTTGATACCTTAAGGTCATCAGAGATGATAAACCCTAGGTCCCTTTCCCTTGGTTACAGTCAGCCCCCAACCTGTAGTTCTCCTCAGGGTTCCTTCTACCCAGGAGCATTATTATGCACTTCTTGCATTGAATCTCAGTTGCCACATCTCTGACCATCTTTCAAGCTTCTCCAGGTCCCTCTTAATTTTCTGCACCCTTCTGTGTATCAACCCTGTTGTAGATCTTGGTGTCATCTGCAACAGGCAGACTCTTTCCTTCCAGCCCCTCTGCAATGTCACCAATGAAGACATTGAACAGGACTGGTGCAAGTACTGATCCCTGTGGTACCCCACTGGTCACCCCCTCTCCCCAGATTGTAAAATTCAATTTACCACCACCTCTGTCTTCTGTCTATTAACCAGTTCCTAACCCAGTTCACCACCTTGTCTACCATGTCCAGACTACTCATCTTGTTAATAATCCATCTATGGGATGGTGTTGAAGGTTTTGCTGAAATCTAGGTAGGCAACGCTCACGCCCTCCCTGATTTAGTTCCCTAGTCACCCAATCAACAAAATCTATTAGATTCATTTGACATGACCTTCCTGCTGTAAATCCATGTTGCCTCTGATCCTGAGCACTGTTGGATTCCATATGTGCCACTATCCTTTCTTTCAGCAGAGTCTCCATGATCTTTCCCACCACTGAGGTGAGGCTGACTGGCCTGTAGTTCCCTGCCTCCTCCCTACTACCTCTTTGTGCAGTAGGACTACATGTGCCCTCCTCCAGTCCTCTGGAACGACACCCATGTTGAGTGACTCTGTGAACAGGACCACCAGAGGTGCTGATAGTTCCTTCATGCTCCTTTAATATCCTCGGAGGATGCCGCCTAGCCCCATGGCCTTATCCACCTTTAGCTTTGTGAGTTCTTCCAGAATCTCTCCACTGTGAATGGACTGGATGTCCACTTCTCCCTCATTGCCTCTGTAACCCAACCGTGGTCCTTGACCTTCCCCTCCTTAGTGGATACTGAGCAGAAGTATTTATTCAGTATTTCTGCCTTGTCCAGATCCCACTCCTTACACTCTCCCTTCTCCTCTTTGAGCCTCACAGCCCCCCACTGTTTTTCTTCTTTCACTGATGTACCTATAAAATGCCTTATCCCCTTTGTTTCAGACTGTGCTAGACCTCTTCTGTCTGCATTCACCCTCTGAACAGCCCTCCCTGCTTCCTTAGACATTCAAGGTACACCTCCTGTCCTCCTCCCTTTGGCTCCCCTTATATTTACTGAAACTGGAGCCTTAAGCTCTGACTTTGTCCTCCACCTCTTTGGAGAACCATAGTGGTTTCTTCTTTTCTTTTCCCTTTGGCCACTGTCCTAATGCATTGGTTTGTTATCTTCACTATGGCTCCTTTCAGTTTCTCCCATTGTTCTTCCACCCGCCTGATACCTCTCCCTTCCCCAGGACTGCTTGTATGTATATCTACCCATTTCAGTGAAATCCACCCTCTTGAAATCTAATACTCTTGCCCTTGTGTGGCTTAATTGAGTCCATGTCTCCATGCTGAACCACACCATGTGGTGGTCACCGGATCCCAGCTTCCCTTACACCTGTATTTCTTTGACTCTATTCCCATTGGTCCATACCAGGTCCAGAATTGACTTGTCCCTGGTTGGCTCATGCACCAGCTGCCTGAGTCCAACCTCCGTAGGATTCCAGGATGTTGTGCTTGGCTGAAGCAGCCACTGTGGCCTAACCATGTCCGCATATTGGAAATCTCCCAGTAGCAGGATTTTGCCTTTAGCTGCCTTGTCATGTATGTTCTTCACTAGCTCCTCTGTCTACCTCTTCTCTCTGTGCCAGGGTCTGTAGATCACCCTGTGCATATTGCTGTTCCATTACCTGGCTCCAGGTGATCCACATTACCTCAGCCTCCCCTGTATTCCTGAACTTCTGTAGCCTTTATACCATCTCTGATGTAAGGGCACTCCCCACCCTTTTGCCCTTCCTGTCCCTCCTGGTACACTGACTTCCAGTCATGATTAGCAGAGTACCACATCCCGGTTATTGCTGCTATGTCAAGGTCTTCATTGCCAACAAGGTGTCCAGGTCTGGAACCTTGTTTCCATGCTACGGGCATTCATTAGCATGACCATCCATGTTTTACAGTCTGCCCTCCCTCTGCTCTTGTTCTCCTCTCCAGCATCTTCCCCCACCCCGGTTTCCATTCTCTGTGCTCTGCCCCCTCCAGATCTCTTGTGATAACATTCTTCATCTGCCTTCCCTCCCTGCCTGCTTTAGCTGTTCCTGTAGTCAACTTATGTTCCTGCATGTTCCCATGGGGGTGTTCCTAAGCTTCCTAACCTCCTAGCTCTCCTCCCTGGCCAGTTTAAGTGCTCACAGCTGAAGCATTTAAACTTCTCACAAGGACCAAGGTCTCCTTCTTGAACAGATGCAAGCCATCCTCCTTATATAAGCTTGCATCTGCCCAGGTCAGGCCCCAGTCCCCTATGAAGCGAGAACTCTCCATTCCACACCAACCTTCAACCAGGAGTTGAAGGTACAGATGTGGAGTGCCCTAGCTTCCACTATGCCCTGAATAAGTGCACTCTGAGAATGAGATGGAGCATGCTATATGTTTGGTATCCCATGATAAGAGCGCTGGGGAATGGGCACCTACAATAACGTGACCCACTCCCCAGTGCATTTCAGGGACAGCTACAGGAGGGTAGGGCAGCCAGATGGGGTGGGCAACTATAGCGACAGGATGTCGCTATACGCACGTGTGCAGGGAGGTGGGATGGACACGCACAGCGAGGGATGGGAGGGTTGTGCTATGTGGTTGCCAAGCTGACCCCTGGCATGGTGGGTGGTGGTTGCCGCGCCAGTTGTCAGGGCATTGGTTTGGGTCTGGGCGCTGGTGCATTTTTGCTGCACCTGGCCCAAACTTTTTCTTTTTAATGTCCTCCCCAGACGTGCATCCCCTGGAGTTGAGAATCCTTTAGTAGGGGTGCAGGCACAGCCCACATAAAACATTAAAAACAAAGTCCCCTATGCCCTTTGCTGTGTTAGGTCAGAGTGCGAATTAATTTTCGCACTTGATTTCTGCATAATGGCGATCACCTTTAGGCTTTCACCATTATGACATAGAACCATATGTTTCAGGTTCCTCCCAGCTTCCTGAAATCCTCCTGACTCTGGCTAACTCCACCCTTCTCCTGGTCAGGTCATTGGTCCCCAGGTGGACAATGACATCCAGCTGCTTCCTCCTAGTTATTACCATAGCGATCCTATGGATCTGCTTCCCATCCTTCCACGCAGCACTTCCTGGGAGGCACTTGACCTCCCTCTCTCCACCACAGGCTGTGTCCAAAACAATCAGCCAAGGATTCCTCTGGCAGCGGCTCCTCACTCCACTCATCGTGGTGTAGACACAGCCAATTACAAACACACACAGTCACAAACTTATCAGCTAGAATCCATAATTCTGCCCAAACTAAATGGAAAAGCACGAGAAATGGCAGTAAAGAAAATACTCAAATTAATTACAAACACACAGTCACAAACTCACCAGCTAGGATCCTCAATCCTGCTCAAACTAAATGAAGTATCAAACTGAAATGGCAGTTAAGACCTCGGATTCAAACTACACTAATCCCTATAATGTGATGCCTGCACTTAAAGTTCAGACACAGCCAATTACAACCACACAGTCACAAACTTATCAGCTAGACTCCATCCATCCTGCCCAAACTAAATGGAAAAGCACACAGAAATGGCAGTTAACCCTTAGGCTGCTGACAGAATTAGAACGTATAGGAATTCTAGACTGATATATCAGTCCGTGGCACAGCAAGGGTTAAGAAAAGACTTCAAATTCAATTACAAACACACAGTCACAAACTCACCAGCTAGGATCTCTCAATCCTGCCCCAACTAAATGAAGAATCAGGAAGGAATTATGTCATCATTTGGGGTCAAATAGTCAGCGTAGCTCTGATTCAGCTCTGATTTCTGGTAATAAAAGTTATAATCCAAGTGGAGAGCAACCATAACAGCCCTGCTAATTGGATTGAGGGGTTTGAGACTCTTTACTTAGTTTATGTTGTCCAAACCCTGAATAGACAAGAAATGGTCCACCAAGGAGCATCTTTGTGCAAAGATACAGGTGAGTTATTGTTCACAGAGAAGGTACAGGCCAAGTGTTGACTCACTGCTTTAGCATGAAAAGCCTGGACAGCTTTGCTGTACCAGCTGCTAAGCATGGATGCATCAGAACCAAGCAACCGCTGGGGCATCACAGCTGAGAAAACCACCTTGGTGGGCTGGGACATCAAGGCCAAACTGCCCAACTGGCCTGTGGTATAAGAGTCAAATTAAAACCACCCCAATGAGGTGGGTATCAGGGCCAAAACCATCCTACTGGGAAATGACATCAGAGGGCAAATGGCAGTGTTGGGGTGCGGGATCAGAGCTAAGCAAACTGAGACACTGCTGTGTCATTCATTCTAACATATAAATAAGCAGGTGCTGGACTCCAAACTAATCAGTAATAATATCTGCCCCATGTCCATACAGAAACTTGGAAGCATTAAACCTGTTTCAGGATTCATAGCATATCTTATAACCTGTCTTCAGACAAATGAGAGGAAAATAAAAATGTGGGATTCATTATCACAATACAGCAATTGAAGGTCAGAACATTGGGAATTGTGCTTTATGTTAATGTTTTAATTGAGCATCAGTAAAAAGCTCAGTTTAAAATGTGGGAAAATGCATTCTCCATTTGAGACTGAGGGGTAAAATAAGGGCACTCCTCATAAAGATGAACAGTTCAGAGGTATGGATAAAGGGGTCCCGAAAGGTAAAATGAAGGATGTACCTCCTAAGGTGTAGACAGGGAACTTCTGAGGACAATCAAAAGGTATAGTTCATTCAATACTGAGAATGCAGTGAGGTAGGGGTGTGGGTGGGGGTCCCACTGAGGTGGCCTGTAGTAGAGACCATTTTGATATTCACGATCTCAGACTGACACTTTTTGTGGTTTCTGTTGTTCTTAAATCCTATGACTGGCATTACAACCATAATACAGTATGTGGAATAGAAGTACACTACTCCATTGAAAAACTGTAGATTTTATTACTGTAAACGTGGCCAACTTTATCTTTAGAAAGCACAATATGGCTGCAATAGTTCAGTCAACCTGTTCTATTTTCAGACATGCAGTTAGTTCCTGCCTCTAATAGCCTCTTCTATCAAGTGACAGCCTATAAGTCATGCTTGAACTGCTATCTTATAATTATATTAAAAAATGGGGTGGGACAGTCAGTGCTGTGACTGTTGAATAGGGACAGGGTCCTGACTGGGGTGAGGGTGTCAGTGCTGTGAGTGTTAGAGGTTGCAAGTCAGTGCTGTGACTGTTGGTGGTGGGGGTGAGAGCTGTGACTGTCAAGGGTGTGGGTCAGTGCTGTGACTGTTGGGATGGGGTCAGTGCTCTTATTGTTGAGTGATTAGGCAGGGTGCAGAGTGGGAGAGTCAGTGCTGTGACTGTTGGGATGGGGGTTCAGTGCTTTTCTGTTGAGTGGCAAGGCAGGGTCCAGACTGGGTGGGAGATCAGGGCTATTGGGGCTCAGTGCTGTGACTGTGGTGGCTGGGGACTGTGATGTGACTACAATAATGGGGGCTCAGTGCTGTCACTGTTGAGGATGGGAGGTAGAGCTGTTACTGTTGAGGGGTCAATGCTGTGATGTTTGGCTGGTGGTGGTGTCCAGACCATGGTTGGGGCCAGTGCTGTGACTGAAGGTGAGGAGTCAGTGCTGTGACTGTTGTGGAGGGCAGTGCTGTGACTGTTTGGGAAGACTGTGTCCTGACTGGGGTTGGGGCAGTGCTGTGACTGTTGGAGCATGGGGTTAGTGCTGTGTCTGTCAAGGGTGGGGAGGCAGTGCTGTAACTGTTGGGGTTGGGAGTCAGTACCATGACTGTTGAGGTTGGTGGTTCAGTGCTGTGACTGTTGACTGGGAGGCAATGTGCAGACTGGGGTGGCGGTGTCAGTGTTGTGACTGTTGTGAATGGGTGGTCAGTGCCTTAGTGTTAAATGGTGGGCAGGGTCCAGACTGGGTTGGGTTGTCATTGCAGTGACCATCAGTGATGGGGGCAGTGCTGTGTCTGGCAGGGGTAATGGCTGTGGCTGTTAAGGGCTGAGAGTTAGTGCTGTGACTGTTGGGATGGAGGGTCAGTGCTCTGATTCTTCGGTGGCAAGCAGGGTCTGTATTTGGGTGGTAGGTCAGTGCTGTGACTGTCAGGAATGGGGATTAATGCTGTGACTGTTGGGGTGGGGTCAGTCCTCTGACTGTCATGGGTGAGAGCAGTGCTGTGACTGCTGAGGGTTGGAAATCAGTGCTGTGACTGTCAGAGTGGGAGGACCAAGGCTGTGACTGTTGGGTGGCAAGGCAGGATCCAGACTGAAGTGAGAGCGCAGTGCTGTGACTGTTAGGGGTGGGAGGTCAGTGATGTGATGGATAGAGGGTGGGGGTCAGAGCTGTCACTGTTGGTGGTGGGTGGGCAGTGTTGTCACTTTTGGGGGTGGGGGTCAGTGCTAGTGACTGTTGGGGGTTGGAAGTCAGAGCTGTGCTGTTAGTGGTGGGGACTCTGCAGTGACTGTTTAGATGGAGTGTCAGTGCTGTGACTGTTAGAGTGAAGGGTCAGTGCTTGGTCTGTGGGGGGACACTGAGGGTGGTGGAGGTCAGTGCTGTGACTGTTGGGAAACAGTGCTGTGACTGTGCCAAAGGCAGTACTGTATCGGGTGTAGGGCAGTGCTCTGACTGTTGGGGGAGGGGTCAGTGCTATTACCATGGAGGGGTCCGTGACAATGACTGTTGGGGTGCTGGCCGTCTAGTGACTGCTAAGGGTGAGGAGTCAGTGCTGGGACTGTTGAGGGTAAGTGTCAGTGCTGTGACTGTTGGGGCCTGTAAGTACTGTGAATGTTGGCTGCAGCAAGATCTAGACTAGGGTAGGCATGTGACTGTTGGGGTGGGGTCTGAGCTGTGCCTGTTGGTATGGGGTGATCAGTGCTGTGACTGTTGGGGGATGGGAGGTCAGTGTTCCAAATGTCAGGGTGGGGGTCAGTGCTGTGATTGATGAGGGTTGGGTGTCAGTGCTGTTACTGTTAGGGGCTGGGAGTCAGTGCTGTGACTTGGGGATAGGAGTCAGTGCTGTGACTTCTGGGGGTGGTGGGGTCTGTACTGTGACTGGGGGTCTGTGCTGTGACTGTTGGGGGTCAGTGCTTGACTGTTTTGGTGGGAGGCAGAGTGTAGAATCTGGGTGTGGGTCAGTGCTGTGACAGTCAGTTAGGGAACAGTTCTGTGACTGTCAGGGTGGTGGACAGTTCTGTGACTGTCAGGGTTGGCGAGTCAGCGCTGTGACTGCTGGGTGGGGAGTCAGTGGTGTGACTGTTGCAGTGGGGTCAATGTACTGACTATTGGGTGTGGAGGTCAGTGCTGTGACTGGCTGGAAGGGGGTCAGTGCTGTTATTGATTTGGGGACTGTTCTATGACTCTTGGGTGGGGAGGTGTCCAGACTGGGGTGGGGGTTCAGTGTTATGACTGTTGGTGGAGGCAGTCTCCAGACTTGGGGTGGTCAGTGTTGTGACTGTTAGGACGGAGGTCAGTGCTCTGACTGTTGAAAGTGGGGGGCAGAGTCCCGACAGGTGTGAGAACAAAGCTGTGACTGTTAGGTGTGTAGGATCAGTGCTGTGACTGTTGGGGGTAGAGTGCTGAGCTGTGACTATTAGAGTGGGGGCTGAGTGCTGTGGCTATCTAAAGCAAGAGGTTAGTGCTCCAAATGTTGGTGGTAGGGCCAATGCTGTGACTATTGATGGCAAGGAATCAGTACTCTGACTGTTAAGGTGAAATAGTCAGTTCTGGACTGGTAGGGGTGGGGATAAGTATTGTGACTATTGGCTGGGGGCAGGTCCAGTCTCAGGTAGGGAGGTGCTACTATTGGGTGGGATGTCTGAGCTGTGTCTGTCAGGGTGGGGTGGTCAGTGCTATCACTGCCGGGTGGGAGTTTAGTGTTCCAAGCGTTGAGAATGGGGGTCTGTGTTGTGACTGTTAAGAGATCAGTCCTGGGACTATCTGCTAGGGGCAGGGTGTAGACTGGGATGGGAGCTAGTGCTAGTGACTGTCAGTAGGGTGACAGTTCTGTTACTGTCAGGGGTATGGGGCAGTGCCGTGACTGTCGGTGGGGGTCGGTGTTGTGGACTGCTGGGTGGGGGTCAGTGTTGTGGACTGTAGGGAGATGGGGGTCAGTGCAGTGACTATTGAGTGTGGTGTTCAGTGCTGTGATTGGGTGGAGGAGTCAATTCTGTGACTACATGGGGTATCAATGCTATGACTCTTGGGTGGGGCAAGTGTCCTGGCCAGGGTGTAGAGCCAGTGCTGTGACTGTTAAGGGTGTGTGAAAAGTGCTGTAACTGTGCGGGTGTGGTGTGTCATTGTTGTGACTGTTGGGTGGGTGGGTTAGTGCTGTGACTGGGTGGGCAGTGTCCAGACTAGTCTGGAAGTGATAAGCGTTGTGACTGTTGAGATGGGGGATAGTAAGGTAACTGTTGGATTGTAGTTAATGCTGTGACTGTTGTAGGAGGCAGTGTCTATACTGGATTGGAGGCCAGTGCTGTGACTGGGGAGGGGCTCAATGTTGTTACTGTTTGGGGTTGGGGTCACTACTGTGATTGGCAGGGGAGGGCAGTGCTATGACTGTAGTGGGTGGGGCCTGCTGTGACTGTTGGGGTATAGATTCAGTGCTGTGACTGTTGGGTGGAGGCAATGTTCACACAGATGGTGGGGGTCAGTGCTGTGACTGTCAGGATCAGTACTGTGACTGTTGGGGCAGTACTGTGACCGTCAGGTGAGGGCAGTGTTCTGACCATCAAGAGTGGGAGGTCAGTGCTGTGACTGCTGGGTTGGGAGTCAGTGGTTTGACTGTTGCGGTGGGGGCAGTACTGTGACTGATGGCTGGAGGTCAAGGTGGGGATCAGTACTGTGACTGTTGGGGGTGAGAGTCAGTGATGTAGTTATTGGGTGTGGGGGTCAGTGCTGTGACTGGCTGGAGGGTGTCAATGCTGTGACTGGATGGGGATTAGTATTGTGATTTGGATAGGGAGTGCCCAGGCTGGTTTGCGGGTTCAGTACTGTGACTCTTAGGGTGGGGGTCAGTGGTGCTGTGACTGTTGGAGGTGCAGGGCAGTGTTCAGTCTAGTTATGGGGTCAGTGCTGTGACTGTGTGGGAGGTCAGTGCTGTTACCTTTAGAGGTGGGGGGTGGTCAGTGCTGTGACTATCAGGGTGAGAGTTCAGTGTTCTAGTTGTCAGGGATTGGGAGTCAGTGCTGTGACTATTAGGGTTGGGAGTCAGCGCTGTGACTATTGGGGGTGGAAGTCAGTGATTTGACATTCGGTGGAGGTCTGTGCTATAACAGAGAGTTGGGGGTCTGTGCTGTGACTGAGGGTGGTGGGTCTGTGTTGTGACTGTTGGGGTAAGTGCTAGGAATGTTTGATAGGGAAGAGTATATACTGAAGTGGGTGTCTATGCTGTGACTCTAGGGGTGAGGGCAGTACTGTGGCTGTCGGATGTGAGGGCCAGTGCTGTGACTTCTGGTGCAAACCAGTGGTGTGACTGTTGGGGTGGGGGTCAGTGATGTGACTATTAGGTGTTGGGGCTGAGTGCTGTGACTCAGTGGAAGAGATTCAATGCTGTGACTAGGTGGGGCTCAGTGCTGTTACTTTTAGGTGGAGAGAAGTGTCAGACTGGGGCAGAAGGTTTAGTGCTGTGATGTCTGGGTGAGGCAGTGTCCATATGTGGGTGGGTGGTCAGTGCTGTGATGTTAGAGGTGTGGGAGCAGTGCTGTGACTGTTGGAGATGGAGCAGTGTCCAGACTGGGGTGTGGTGTCAGTGCTGTGACTGTCAGGGCTGTAGAATCAGTGCTGTGACTGTCGGGGTTAGGGGTCAGTGCAGTGACTATTGGGTGTGTCAGGTTGTTGCTGGGATGGTTGAAGTTCAGGGTCAGTGCTGTGACTGGGATCAGGCAGTGTCCAGACTGGGATAGGGAGGATGAGAGCTGTGACTGCTGATGTGGGGGTTAGTGCTGTAATTGTTCATGATGCAGGGTTAATACTGTGTCTGTTGGGGTGGGGATCAGTGCTGTGACTGGGTGTAGGGAGGTTAGTGCTGTGACTGTTGTGGGTGGGTGCAGTGTCCAGATTGGGGTGGGGGTCAGTCAATGGAGTAAGTGCTGTGACTATTGAGGAAGTGCTGAGCCTGTCAGGAGTGGAGGGGCACTGCTTTAACCATTGGGGGGCTTATGGGGAAGGGAGTTAGTGTTGCAACTGTTGGGTGGAGGCAGTGCTCAGACCAGGGTGGGGGCAATGCTGCGACTGTTGAGGCTAGGGACAGTGATGTCACTTTGTGGTTGGGGCTCCAAACTGGGATAGGGGTTCAGTGCTGTGACTGTTGAGGTGGGGGTAAGTGTTGTGACTGTTGGAGTGTCTGAGCTCTGACTGTCGGGTGGGGGAGCCTGTACAGTCACAGTTGGGTGTTGAGGTTAGTGCTGTGACTATTGTGGAGGGGCTCAGTGCTGTGACTTGGTGGTGGGTGGCATCAGTGCTGTGACTGGGTGAGTGTGGGAGTCTGTGCCTCACTGGGAGTGGGGCTCAGAGCTGTGACTATTGTGGTGAGGGTCAGTGCTGCAAGGGCATGTCAGTGCTGTGACTGTTGAGTGGGGCAGTATCCAGATTGGGGTGGGGCAGTGTTTTCACTGTTGAGGGTGGGGGACAGTACTGTGATTATTGGAGGTGGGGTCAGTGCTGTGACTGTTGGGGTGGGGATTAGTGCTGTCTCTGTTGGAGGCTGGAGGTAAGTGCTGTGACTGTCGGGGTTGGGGTCAGTGCTGTGACTGAATGGGGGTGGGGTTGGGGTCTGTGCTGTCACCTGGGGTAGAGGGGTCAATGCTGTGACTGGTGGGGTTGAGGGTCAGTGCTGTGACTGGGAGTGGGTCAGTGCTGTGACTGTTGGGTGGTGGTAATGTCCGGACTGGGTGGGAGGTCATTGATGACTGCTGAGGGTGGTGGACAGTGTTGTCACTGTTGAGTGGGGGGTCCAGACTGGGGTAGGGAGTCAGTGCTGTGACTGTTGGGGTGGGGGCCAGAGCTGTGACTGTCAGAGGTGGGGGTCACTATTGTTTTTTTATTATTTATTTGTTAGAGATCGAAATTACAACCCTTTGAGTCAGAGACTCATTTCCAAAAGCTCCCGTCATAACTACACATTTAGATACAGCAGGATAAAGCATAACATACATTCACTTGCTACATCAGGTTTCATGGATGAGAACAGTACAGTTTATGAGTAAGAGTGTTTTATACATGATGTTGTAATGTGAGGTAAGAAAGTGTACAGGAGGCAGTGAGCCTGCACAGTGGACTATACAATGGTTTAGCTAAGCCTGTGGAGCACTGTCGGTTGGTGTCACAAACGCACTCAGCAGGTCAGGCCCTCTGCCCCACAGTGCCAACCTCCGAGTGCAATAGTGTGAACAGATAACAGATAGGGTAACCCTCCTGTTTGCTTTTGGGTCTGAATCACCTTTAGTGTCAAGTTCTGGGGGTTTCAAACTGTGAACCTTATGCTAGCATATCCAATGTACAGGCTCGAATCGTACCCTCTTAGGGATTACGGTACAATCTTTAAGCCTGGGGCACCTAAGCCAGGCTTCCAAAATGAACCAGTAAAACTCTGTAAAGACCTAAGGTATATTCTTACCTTTTCCCAGTTTAGTAACACCATCAAGCTTTGAACAGTTTTGTCAGTCTTAACCCTCTATACTCATGCAAAAGAACTGCAGAAACCCAGGCAGTCTTTCAAATAAAGATTTTACTAAAAGTTGATAAAAATATGAAAATGTAAACACAGAACAATATATCAAAGAGCATCAAATCACTTAAAAGAAAAGCAAAGTAAACTACAGACAAACTCCTACCAACATACAGTTTAGATCTTTTCTATCTAATGTATTTCCTCTTTAAGTGCTTATCAGAGCTGTGTGTGTTTCTAGAGTCCCAAGATGGAATATATCAACAGTTCAGACATAGTATAGTTTAAAGTGTGTCTCTCCACACCCTTCTGTGAGTCATCTAGCTTCTCCTTTTAGAATATATAAAATACAAACAGGATGTCCTATCAGGAGGTATATTGAATACGGTGAATCAGCAAAAACTGATTTCCAAAATTATGAGTCTTTTGATCCATCAGTTTCTTTTAAGTTTACAACCCTGCAATTATTTCACCTATGTGCAAGATATCTGGCAGGATTCGCTTAATGATGTCCTGTTTCTGAAGTCATAAATGTATATTTCAGTTTCCCAGCTTCAGAGCAGCAACAGGTCATAAACGGCCATAAAATGCAATTTCTCAAGCTAATTAATTGCATTACAGAGACCTCTGTCAGTGTAATATATGTAGCTTCACTGAAACCTGGGGAGGCAACATGGAGCACAGGCTGTCTTATGTGAGACATTCACATACTATATTTTTATATTACAAATAGCATACAATAATCATAACCAGCTGGCCAAGCATCACAGTTCTCCCTACCTAGACTGAATTTGGGGCTGTCCCTGCATGGGATGAGCTTCCCAAGTCAGTTTACTCCTCATATAGATGCGATAAGCCATCTGCATTCTAATTGGTCGCTTCTGCCCTATGTAAGATTGTCATGTCATACCCTTTGCAAGGCAGGACTCCATCTTAATAGTCTACCATTCGTTTTTCCCATTTGTGTCAGCCAAACCAGTGGGTTGTGGTCAGCTTGTACCTCAAAATGCTGCCCATATAAGTATGGCTCTAACTTCCTTAGGACCCACAATATGGCAAGACACTGCTTTTTCCACAGTAGAGTAAACCTGCTCCTTGAAGTAACTTTTTACCTGGTACACTACAGGTGATCTTTCCCTTGGTTGATATCTGACTCAGTACTGCCCCAATATCCATGTCTGAGGCATCAGTCTGGACTATAAAGGGTCTGCTATAGTCAGGACTTGTCTATACAGGAGCACTGCACAGTGCCTCCTTCAGCCTGGTAAAGGCTCTTTCACAGGCTGGTTCCCAGGTAATTTTCTTAGGCATCTTTTCTTTACTAGGTCAGATAGGGGAGCAGCTAGGCACTATAATTGGGTACAAATTTCCTATAGTACCCTGTTGTCCCTAGAAAACTCCTGACCTGCTTCTGCATCTGTGGTCTGGGCTATGCCTTGATAACCTCTATTTTACTTGGTTATGATGGAGCTGTCCCTGGCCTACAACATGCCCGAGGTATGCCACTTCAGCCATGGCCACCTGGCACTTCTCAGCTTTGAGAGTGAGCCGCCCTCTGTATCCTGCCCAGCACTTCCCTAAGGTGGGACAGGTGTTTCTTCCAGCTGGCACTGAAGATGGCAGTGTCATCTCGGCATGCCATGGTGTACTCCTCAGCACAATTTAACACCTGGTTCACCAACCTTTGAAAGTGGCTGGGGCGTTCTTCATTCTGAACGACATTACTTTAAAGTCAAATAAGCCTATCGGCATGATGAAGTGCGACCTCTACCTAGCTCTGTCAGTTAACTCTACCCACCAATAAACCTTTGTCAGGTCAATAGTCATAAGGTATGTCACCCTCCATCTTGTCCAGAAGTTTGTCCGTCCGGGGCATCAGGTGGGCATCTGACTTTGTGACTGCATTCAGTCCATGATCGTCCACACAGAAATGACTGAGCCATCTGGCTTGGGCACAAGGACTATGGGTGAGGCCTGGGGCTGTGGGATCTCTGGATTACCCTAAATCCAGGATTTCCTCCACCTCCCTCTAATGTCCTTTTGGACAGCCTCTGACACCCGATATGCTGTCCTCCGTGTAGGCGTCTGTGTCCTGTCTCTACATCTTGCGTTGCTAGGGGTTAGTCCAGACCTGGCGCTAAACAGCGGGGCAAAGTCTGCTAAAACCTCCCTTTCTTCCTGGATCTTGTCTGGGGCCAGCTGGGAGACAATTTAACTGCCTCACAGAGGAGTCCCACTTGATTTCTTCCAGCAAGTCCAGAAGGGGACTCCTTTGTCCGTCCTACCCAGGACTGCATACTGCAAACACCATGTCAGCCCCATTAGCATATAGCTTCATCATATTGACATGGTACATTCTTTCTGTATGTTTTCTGTCAGGTAACTCTATGATACAGTTACATCATTTACCTTTCTAACTACTTTGTATGGTCCTGCCTACTCAGCCTGCAGCTTGTCTTTCCGGACCAGAATAAGGACCATGACTTCCTGACCCACCATGTATGAGCAAGCTCTGGCTCTGCGGTCATACCACACTTTTTGTTTCTGTTGGGCAGCTGCCAGGTTACTCTGGGCTGTCCCCATAAGCTCCTACATCCTTTCCTAAACCTAGGGACATAATCCACTATGGAAGTTCCTGGTGGTGTGCTTCTTCCCAGTCCTCCCAGATCAAGTCTAAGGGCCTCTGTACCGGCGTCCATATAAGAGCTTGAAGAGGGAAAATCCTGTCGACTCTTGGGCACCTCCCTGTATGCAAACAACAAGTGGGGAAGGTATTTCTCCCAGTCCCTCCCATGCTGTTCATCAAACACTTGGAGCATTGACTTCAGGTACCGTTAAATCTTCCACAAGCCCATTGGCTTGCGGGTAATTAGGTGACATGCACCTCTGCAACACCCCACACTTCTCCCACAAACTTTTCCCTCAGGTACAACATAAAGGAACCCCTCAATCAGTGATAACCTCTTGCAGAAACCCAACATGGAGAAAATCCCAAGAAGGCATCTGCCACTTTCTCTGTCCTCAGTGAGGATAGGGCGACTGACTCTGGGTACGGGTGGCATAATCCACCACAGTCAGGATGAACCTCTTCCCGGAGGAGCTGGGGTTATTTAAAGGCCCCACAATATCCATTCCACCCTCTGGAATGGCTTCTCCACTATGGACAATGGGATTAGGGTAGCTGGGTTTCTACCCGCTTCCCTATTTCTTGGCACCAGTGACAAGACCTACAATACTCCTTCACCTGCTGGGTGAAGTTGGGCCAATAGAAGTTTTGGGCCAACCACTGCATACGTGCATTCCCAGATGACCAGACATGGGAATATCATGTGCAGTCTTGAGCAAATGCTCACGATACCCTAGGGAACAACAAGCTGCCTGCCTATCACCCCTCCTCTGTCTTTACAGCCTGAGTATACATCAGTCCATTTTCCCAATAAACCTTATGTTTATGGTCACCTTCCTGTGCTCCATCAGAGTCTGCCCAAGCCCTCAGTTTCTCTAGACTAGGGTCACTTTTCTGAGCAGCTGCAAACTCCTTACACATTCCCAAGGCATGGGACAGGTCCCTTCAGTCTCTAAACTAGGGTCCCTAGCACTAGAGTCAGGCACTCAGGATCATGATCATCCTAACCTCTGACACTGGGACACCCCTCCTTCTTTGGAGTAACCCTCCGTAGCTGTTTGGTTAACTGCTACTGGGGAAATTTCTACCCCCTTTTCATTAGTCTCCTATCAGGAGATACAGGCTGGGGAACCATCCTCCCAGTAGTTTCCACAATGGCTTCTGTGGGTTCCAGGGAACTACAATTTTCCTTGTCGCAAACAGCTACGGGTAAAGTACATACACCATCCCCTGTGTGAGATTGTTGCCAGGATGACGTCAACTGCTAAAGTTTTAGCTACAGCCACCTGTTGCAGTTTCCCTGTTTAACCCCAGTCTAGGAGAAAACTAGCAAGTGGCAATGTTTTCTCCTCACCAGTGAAGTCTTGTGCCGTTACAAATGTATTGGGCAAAGCGACCAGGCTCTCAGATCCTCTTTACCAACATTGGGGATACCCCTGTGTCCCTTAACCCTTGTGTCTGTACACCATTCACCGTGACTGGGTGCATGTGTCCTCATGTTCACAGGCATGCTTCCAGGGACACATAAACAGCCCACTTCTCTCCTAGTCCCATGTTGCATATTGCTCATCCTTTTCAAACACTGTCTGGCAATATGCCCAGTGTCTTTACAAACTCAACATTCATTTCTTTTCTCAGAAAATCTTTTCTTTGAAACCTGGGGCTAACTGGTTTCAGTGGAGGCAGTGAGGGATTTTAGCTGCCCTGAAGGCACACTTTTTCCTTTCTGCGCTGCCACACCCACTTCATTCGCTCTCAGAGCAAGTCTGCTTCTTGGCATAGTGGTCCAAGAGTTCAGCAGTGTCTTGCACTGTTTTGGGATCTCGGTCCTCCAGCCAGGTTTTTCAGTTCTGCTAGGCATGCCCAAAGAACTGTTCTAATAAAATAACATTTTCAATTTTATCTGCAGAGTTTGCTTCAATTATCTCCCACCAACATTTTAAACATTGAAGTTGTTTGGTGGCCAGCTCCTCGTAGCTCATGTCAGGGCTTCTCCTGAGCTTACGAATTTAGCTTTGTATGCTTCTGCAGTTAAATCAAACTTTTTAAAAGTGCAGCTTTAAATTTGCTGTAATCATTACTGTCCTCATTATACGCTTATGCTGACCCAATGCATCCCAAGCTTTTCCAGTGCAGAGGAGAGCCAGCTCTAGGACCCTCTAGGAATTCTGTCGAATACAAACTTTTCAAAGGAATTTAAAAGGTATCCATATCCTCCCTTCTTTAAATTCAGCTATCAATTTGGAATTCAATTTGTAACCCAGTTCTGTAGTTCCAGTTAAACCCAAGCCACTTACCTGCTTTGGTGCTGGTGGTTGGAGTCGAACTTCCAGTTCATGTTGTCTCTCTGGCACTCACGCTCCTCACAGTCAGCCTCCGCTATTCCCAGTCAGCCTTTCGCTGTTCTCACTCCTCTTCTCGCTTATGGCTCATTTCTCTCACTTAGCATCTCTCTGGATCTCCAGCTCCATTCTGCACAACTCAATCTGCTGCCTGATTGCTTCTTGCTCCAGAATGCTGATGACCTTCCTTGCTGCTGTGGCCCTTGGCTTGCACTGGCCCTGCTGCTCTCTTACCGGATCTGGACACTGCACTGGCGCTGGCCCTCCATGCCCAAGGTTTGGTCCTTTATAGTCACAGTCTGTGACTCGACGGTCTGAGCATCTGCTGCCATCAGGGCATCCACGAGGTTCTGCTTGGCTCTCACCTCATGAAGGACTCCTCTGTCCTGGAACAACTGCCTCAAGTAGTCTGCAGTGTACCCACTGTAGTTGGAAACCATCTTCTTCCCTAACTACAGCTACTCTAACTTGCACTTTAGAAAAAATTAAAAAGGTAGGAACTTGACTGTAAGCCAAATGATATAGTTCTGTTTCCTTTAAAAAATAAATATCTGCCTTATTTTGCAAGTGAGCTGTACAGTATTAAATTGACACACTAAACAGTTAAAGCTTGTGTTACCAAATTTATCCACACCACTGCCAACCAAATCTGTCACAAATGCACTCAGCTGGTCAGGCCCTCTGCTCCCACTGTGCCAACCTCTGAGTGCAATAGTGTGAATAGGTAACAGACAGGGTAACCCTCCTGTCTGCTTTGGTCTGAATCACCTTTAGTCTCAAGTTCTGAGGTGGTTTTAAACTGTGAACCTTATGTTAGCGCATCTAATGTACAGGCTCAGACACGACTTCTCTCTCGGGACTGCGGTACAATCTTTCACCAGGGTGCCAAGCAGGCTTCCAAATGAACTCTTAAAACTCTATAAAGGACGTTAGGTATATTCTTACCTTTTCCAAGTTTAGTAACACCATCAAGCTTTGAACAGTTTTTGTCAGTCTTAACCCTCTATATCTACATACAAAAGAACTGGCAGAAACCCAGGCAGTCTTTCAAATAAAGATTTTACTAAAAGATGATAAAAATATGAAAAATATAAACACAGAACAATATATCAAAGAGCATACAATCACTTAAAAGAAAAGCAAAGTAAACTACAGGCAAACTCCTACCAACATACAGTTTGGGTCTTTTCTATCTAATGTATTTTTCTTAGTGCTTATCAGAGCTGTGTCTTCTAGAGTCCCAAGATGGAATATATCAACAGTTCAGACATAGTATAGTTTAAACTGTGTCTCTCCACGCCCTTCTGTGAGTCATCTAGCTCATCATTTTAGAATATAAAAAATACAAACAGGATTTCCTATCAGGAGGTATATTAAATTAGGTGACATCAGCAAAAACTCATTTCCCAAATTATGAGTCTTTTAATCCACCAGTTCCTTTTAAGTTTACAACCCTGCAATTCTCTCACCTAGGTACAAAATATCTGGCAGGAATCAGCTTAATGATGTCCTGTTTCTGAAGTCATAAAATGTATATTTTAGTTTCCTAGCTCAGAGCAGCAACAGGTCATAAAACATAGAACATAGAACATAGAACATAGAACATAGAACATAGAATTTGACGGCAGATAAGGACCGCTGGCCCATCTAGTCTGCCCATTTCCCTACCTACTGGATAAGCTGCAGATCCTAGTTAACCAGCAGCCTATTTCTTCCTACCTCACCCCCAGAACTGCCTTATGACTATCCCATGCATGCTTGAATTCCACCACTGATTTTGACTCACAACCTCCTCCGAAGGCCGCTCCATGCATCCACAACCCCTCTGTAAAAAAAAATACTTTTAAAATTACCTCTGAGCCGCCTCTATTTTCAAATTGTGCCTCCTTGTTCTTGCACACCTCTTTTTGAAAGATGCTACCCTCTTGGACTTTGTTGATTCCCTTGAGGTACTTGAACATTTCTATCATGTCCCCCCTCCCTTCTTTCCTCGAGGCTATACATATTAAGCTCCTTAAGTCTCTCTTCATATGTCTTCCGGTGCAGACCCTACCATTTTCCATTCTCCTCTGGACAGCTTCCATCCTGTCTATGTCTTTCTGAGATTGGGTCTCCAGAACTGCACACAATACTCCAGATGGGGTCTCACCAGCTGTCTGTACAGAGGGATAATAACTTCCTGTTTTCTACTGGTGATGCCTCTCCCTATGCATCCCAGTATCCCCCAACCCTCCTTGCTGCCCTCTCACATTGCTTGCCCGTCTTTAGGTCATCTGATATGACTACCCCAGGTCCCTTTCCATTTTGTTGTTGTTAGTATCTCACCCCCATTGTGTACTCTTCCCTGGGTTTTGTTTCCCAGGTGCATTACCTTGCACTTCTTAGCATTGAATCTAAGCTGCCATACATTTGACCATTCCTCTAACCTTGCCAAGTCCTTCTCATCCTTTCCACCCCACCCTGTGCATCAACTCTGTTGCAGATCTTAGTGTCATCTGCAAAGAGACATTTTCCTTCAGTCCTTCTGCAATGTCGCTATAAAGACATTGAAGAGGACCGTCCTAATACTGAACCCCATGCGGCCCCCACTAGTAACCCTCCTTTCTTCTGAGTGACTCCATTTACTATTACTCCTGTGTCCTATTCTCCAGCCAATTCTTTACCCAGGCTGTCATCTTGGGACCCACTCCCAGGCTGGCTAACTTGCATATTAATCTTTTGTGTGGGACTGTGTCAAATGCCTTATAAAGTCTAGGTAAAACAGCCATAAAATGCAATTTCTCAAGGAAGTTAATTACATTACAAAGATCTGCTGTCAGTGTAATATATGTAGCTTCACTGAAACCTTGAGGGCACCATGGAGCACAGGCTGTCTTATGTGAGACAATCACATACTATATTTTTATATTACAAATAGCATGCAATAATCATAACCAGCTGGCAAAACATCAAAGTTGACAGTTGTGTCCAGACTGGTGTAGGGGCAGTGCTGTAACTGTTGGATGTGAGGGCAGTGCTGTGATTCTCAGGGATGGGAGGTTAAGTGCTGTCGCTGTTGAGGTTAGTACTGTGACTGTCTGGGTGGGGGTTAGTGATGTGACTTGGTGGTGGTGGAGTTAGTGCTGTGACTGAGTTAGGGTATTGGATCTGTGCTGCCACTTTGGGTTGGGGGTCAGTTGTGTGACTAGGATTGGGGTCAGTAAAGTGACTGTTTGGTGGGGATAGTGTCCAGCCTGTGGTGGAGGTCAGTACTGTAACTGTTAAGGGTAGGAGACAGTGCTGTCACTGTTGGGTGTTCAGACTGGTGTAGGGGTCAGTACTGTGACTGTTAGGGTGGGAATTAGAGCTGTGACTGTCAGGGTGGGGCCGCGGTGTGTGACTGTTGAGGATGGGGTTCTGAGCTGTGACTGTTGGGGTTGGGGTCAGTGCTATGACTTGGTGGTGGGTGGGTCAGTGCTGTGACTGAGTGAGGGTGGGGAGTCTGTACAGTGACTGGACTGGGATTCAGTGCTGTGACTGGCAAGGGTGGTGGTTGGGTCCAGACTGAGGACTGGGCAGTGCTTTGACTGCTGATGGTGGGGGACAGTGTTGTGACTGTTGGGGTGGGGGTCAGTGCTGTGGCTTTCGGGAGTTGGGGTTGGAGCCAGACTGGTGTGGGTTCAGTGCATTGACTGTGGAGGGTGAGCGAGTCTGTGATTGTCAGGGTGGGGGTCAGTGCTTTTATTTTCAGGGTCAGGGGTCAGTGCTGTGACTGTGAAGGGTGGGGATCAGTGCTAGGACTGCCAGTGGTAGGTGGTCAGTTCTTTAACTGTTGGTGGGGGCTGTCAGTCCTGTGAGGCTGGGAGGTCAGGGAGCAATGCTGTGACTGTTGGGGTGGGAGTCAGTGCTGTGACTGTTGGGGATGGTTGATCAGTGTTCTAACTTTTGGTGGTGGAAGTGCTGTGACAGGGATGGGGTGTTGCTGTGACCATTGGGAAGAAAGAATCAATACTGTGACTATCAGGGATGGGGATCAGTGCAGTGACTGCTGGGGTTGGGTGGTCAGTGCAGTGATGTTGGCACAGTTCTGTGACTGATGGGGAGAATGCTGTGACTGTTGTGGTGGAATTCAGTCCTGTGACTGCTGGGGTGGAGGGGCAGTGCTATGACTGTCGGGTGTGGGATCAGTGCTGTGACAGTTGGCTGTGGGATTTCTGGACTGGGGAAGGGTTTAGTGCTGTGACTTTGGGATGGGGTGACAGCTGTGACTGTCAAGGGTGGTGGGTCAGTCCATCACTGTTGGGTGGGGTGGTGTCCAGACTGGTGGTAGACAGTGCTGAGACTGTTGGAGGTGGTTCAGTGCAATGACTGATGGGGTGGGGGAGTTAATGCTGTCACTGTTGGAGATTGAGATCAGTGCTGTGACCATCTGGGATGGTGGTCAGTCCTGTTACTGGGTGGTGGTGGGCAGTGCCATGAGTGAGTGAGGAGTGAGTGAATGGGAGTAAGGGATCTGTGCTGTTACCTAGGTTGAGGGTCAGTACTTTGACTAGTGGGGTGGGGTCAGTATTGTGACTCTTAGATGGGGCAATGTCTAGGCTGGGATGGGGTCAGTGCTGTGACATTTGAGGTAGTGGACAGTTCTGTCACTGTTGGAAGTGTGGGTTCCAAACTGGGGTAGAGGATCAGTGTTGTGACTGTCAGGGTGGGGGCTGAGTTGTGACTACTCAGGGGTGGGGGTCAGTGCTGTCACTGGTGGGGATGGTGGTCAGTGCTGTGACTTTTGTGGTTGGGTGTCAGTGCTGTGACTGGGTGGTGGTGGGGGACAGTTCTGTGACTAAGTGGGTGTGGAAGGGTGGGAATCACTACAGTGATGGGGCTGTGAGTCAGTGCTATGATTGTCAGGGGTGGTGGTTTGGTCCAGACCTGGGACTGGAGCAGTGCTTTGACTCAAAGGTTGGTGAACAGTGTTGTGACTGTTGGGAGTGGGAGGGGTCAGTTGTTACTGTCTGGAAAAGGGGTTGGATCCAGACTGGGGGAGGGTCAGTGCTTTTACTGGAGGGTTGGGGTCAATGCTGTAACTGTCAGGAGTAGGATATTGCTGTCCTGTGAGGGGTCAGTCCCGGACTGTTAGGGGTGGGGGAAGTGCTGTGAGAGACAGGGGTGTGTGGTTAGTGCTATAACTGCTGGATGGGGCAGTGCTGCAATGGTTGTGAAAAGGGGACTGTTTTGTGACTCGGGGTGGAGGAGATCAGTGCCTGACTGTGGGGTTGGGTGGTCAGTGCTGTGACTATTGGGGGTGTCAGTCCTGTGACTGTCAGGGGTGAGGATCAGAGACCAGTGCTGTGGCTGTCAATGTGGGTGATCAATACTCTAACTGGCTGTTGGGGTGCAATGCTGTGAGGGTGAGGTGTAGTACTGTGACCGCTGAGAAGAGAGAGTCAGTACTGTGGCGGTCAGGGATGGGATCAGTGCAGTGATTGCTGGGGGAGGTGGTCAGTTCTGTGATGATGGGGCACAATTCTGTGACTGTTGGGGGACAATGCAGTGACTCTCAGGGTGGAATTCAGTCCTGTGACTGTTGGGGGTGGAAGGGCGTGCTGTGACTGTCGTATGAGATTCAGTGCTTAGGTCAGTACTGTGACTGTTGGTTGTGGGAGGTCTGGACTGGGGTAAGGGTTCATTGCTGTGACTTTTGGGATGGGATGACAGCTGTGACTGTCAAGGGTGGTGGGTCAGTACTATCACTGTTGGGTGGGGTGGTATCCAGACTGGTGTGGTAGACAGTGCTGAGACTGTTGGAGGTGGGGCTCAGTGCAATGACTGATGGGAGTGGGAAGTTAATGCTGACACTGTTGGAGGTTAAGAGCAGTACTGTGACCGTCTGGGATGGTGGTCAGTGCCGTTACTGGTTGGTGGTGGGGCAGTGCCTTGAGGTAAGTGGGAGTAGGGGATCTGTGCTGTTACCTGGGTTGAGGGATCAGTGCATTGACTGGTAATGGTGGGGGTGGGGGTGGGGTCAGTACTGTGGCTCTTGGATGGGGCAAATGTCTAGGCTGGGATGGGGGTCAGTGATGTGACCTTTGAGGGCAGTGGACAGTGCTGTCACTGTTGGAAGTGTGGGTTCCAAACTGGGGTAGAGGATCAGTGTTGTGACTGTCAGGATGGGGGTTAGAGCTGTGACTGTCAGGGTGGAGGTCAGTGCTGTCACTGGTGGGGATGGAGGTCAGTGTAGTGACTTTCATGGTTGGGTGTCAGTGCTGTGACTGGGTGGTGGAGGGTCAGTGCCATGACTAAGTGGGTGTGGAAGGGTGGGAATCAGTACAGTGATGGGGCTGTGAGTCAGTGCTATGATTGTCGGGGGTGCTGGTTTGGTCCAGACCAGGGACTGGAGCAGTGCTTGACTGCAAAGGATGGGGAACAGTGTTGTGACTGTTGGGAGTTGGGGGTCAGTGTTGTGACTGTCTGGAGAAGGGTTGGATCCAGACTTGGGGTCAGTGCTTGACTGTGGAGGTTGGAGGATCAGTGCTGTGACTGTCAGGAGTAGGGGACATTGCTGTGCTGTGGGGGATCAGTCCTGTGAATGTCAGGAGCTGTGGCAGTCCTGTGACTGTCAGGGGTGGGGCAGTGCTGTGAGAGACAGGTGCGGGTGGTTAGTGCTGTAACTGCTGGATGGGGGCAGTGCTGTAATGGTTTGTGAAAGGGGACTGTTTGTGACTTCCAGGAGTGGAGGAGATCAGTGCTCTGACTGTGGGGTTGGGGTGGTCAGTGCTGTGACTATTGGGGTGTCAGTCCTGTGACTGTCAGGGGTGAGGATCAGGGACCAGTGCTGTGGCTGTCAGCATAGGGGTGATCAATTCTCTAACTGGTTGTTGGGGTGCAATGCTGAGAGGAGTAAGGTGTAGTACTGTTACCGTTGGAAGAGAAAGTCAGTACTGTGACTGTCAGTGGATGGGAATCAATGCAGTGATTGCTGGGGGTGGGTGGTCAGTGCTGTGATGTTTGGGGCACAATTCTGTGAATGTTGGGGGACAATGCTTTGACTCTCAGGGTGGAATTCAGTCCTGTGACTGTTGGGGTGGAGGGGCAGTACTGTGACTGTCGGGGTGGGGTTCAGTGCTGTGGTGCAGTGCTGTGACCATTGGCTGTGGGAGGTTGGGAGGTCTGGAGTGGGGTAAGGGTTCAGTGCTGTGACTTTCGGGATGGGGTGACAGCTGTGACTGCCAAGGGTGGTTGGTCAGTACTATCACTGTTGGGTGGGGTGGTATCCAGACTGGTGTGGTAGACAGTGCTGAGACTATTGGAGGTGGGGTTCAGTGCAATGACTGATCGGAGTGGGGAGTTAGTGCTGTCACTGTTGGAGGTTGAGATCAGTGGTGTGACTGTCTGGGATGGTGGTCAGTGCTCTTACTGGGTGGTGGTGAGGCAGTGCTGTGAGTGAGTGGGAGTAGAAATCTATGTTGTCACCTGGGTTAAGTGGTCAATGCTTTGACTAGTGGGGTTGGGGTCCAACGCTGTGACTGTTTGGTGGGGCAGTATCTTGGCTGGGATGGGGTCAGTGCTGTGACCTTTGAGGGTAGTGGACAGTGCTGTCACTGTTGGGGGTATGGGTTCCAAACTGGGTGGGGGATCAGTGTTGTGACTGTTAGGGTGGGTGTTAAATTTGCCACTGCTTGGGATGGAGTCAGTGCTGTGTCTTTTGTGATGGGTGTCAGTGCTGTGACTGGGTGGTAGTGGTGGTGGTGGTCAGTGCTGTGACTAAGTGGGTGTGGAAAGGTGGGGGTAAGTACAGTAATGGGGCTGTGAGTCAGTGCTATGATTGTCAGGGGTGGTGGTTTGGTCCAGACTGGGGGCTGGAGCAGTGTTTTGACTGCAAGGTTGGGGAACAGTGTTGTGACTCTTGGGAGTGGGGTCAATGTTGTGACTGTCTGGAGAGGGTTTGGGTCCAGACTGGGAGACTGGGGAGGTCAGTGCTTTGACTGTGGAGAGTTGGGGGTCAATCCTGTGAATGTTGGGGCTGGAGGCAGTCCTCTGACTGTCAGGGGTGGAGGGGCAGTGCTGTGAGAGACAGGGGTGGGTGGTTAGTGCTGTGACTGCTGGATGGGGACAGTGCTGTAACAGCTGAGAATAGGGTGGCTGTTCTGTGACTTCTGGGGTTGAGATCAGTGCACTGACTGTGGGCTTGAATGGTCAGTGCTATGACTATTGGGGGTGTCAGTCCTGTGACTGTCAGGGTGAGGGTCATGGACCAGTGCTGTGGCGGTCGGGGTGGGTGATCAATACTCTAACTGGTTGTTTGGGTGCAGTGCTGTGAGGAGTGAGGTGAGTGCTGTGACCACTGGAATTAGGGTCAGTGCTGTGACTGTCAAGGGATGGGTATCGGGATAGGGATCAGTGCTGTGACTGCTGGGGTGGGAGGTCAGTTCTGTGACTGTTGGAGACACACTGCTGTGACTGCTGGGGAGGGAGGCAGTGCTTTGACTGTTGGGGTGAAATTCAGTCCGCTGACTTTTGGGTGGGGGTAGGCAGTTTGTGACTTTCAGGGAGGGGTTCAGTGCTGGGACTGTTGGGGTTGGGGCAGTACTGTGGTTGATGGGTGGGGGACAGTGCAGTGACTGCTGAGTGAGTAGACAGTGCTATGACTGTTGGGAGTAGATCCATTTTTTCCTGCTGCTCATTTTGTCTATCTCATTCATGCTATATTGTTGTTTCTGTAATTTGAATTTTTAGGCTGGTATGGGCAGGGGTCTCCATAAGGTTTTCACTTTTGAGGTTTCCAGTTACTAAAGCAGTCCATAAAGGATGTTATGGTAGGACCACTCACCATTCATTTTTACTCTACAGTTTTCATCCTGACGTTTTGTGCCTTTCCCTGCCTTTGGTACTCTGACTCTGTTTTACAATTTGAGCAGAAGTAGAGGAAGAAAGTGACTGTGCTGGTTTGAGCCTGGATTTTCTGTTCTGCATTTTGTATTCTATAGCAGACTGCCTTGGTTGTATTCTATTTCACAACTTATTTACCCAAGATAGCTCTGCTGAGATGTAACATCTGTCTTTTAGTAGGCCTCTGCTAGTACCCATTAATACAGCTGGGTGGACTGGAGAGCACTGAGAGGTTAATTGAGTTGCTCAGGGTCACACAGTGAGCATTTTGCTATGTTTGGGGTTAAACATGTGATCTTCTGGTTCCCAACCCCACCTCTAACCCCCAGACTTCAATGCCTTCTCCTCAGGCATGTAACTCATAAGACTTGCTTACAACCACATATGCATGTATAGAATTTATTGTAAAACAGGGATTCTAACTGCAGCAGGGCTTAATTTTTCTGAACTGAACCAAGTACTGTAGTTGGTTTCTTACATCCATGGCTATATTGGATTTCAGTGTGAACCTTTAGTCCAAGTAAATCTCCTTCAACCAGCATTTAATTCATATAATCTGTAACTGTTTACCCATGTTCTACTTGATGGAGAAATTGAACACACAGATTCTGGTTTGCTGAAATAGTACACGGCTGTATTTTTTACTGAGCCTTACAAAATGTCTGCACCAGAGCTACCAAACATACCAAGGCTGAGTACTTTTCCACCACCTTCCAAAACAACATTAACCACCCTCAAAGTTTTGGAAGGTCATCCACGCCTTCTTCTCACCCCAGCCCAGTCCTCCTTCCTGGTCCTCAAGGTGAGGGACACCACCATCGCTGACCCCCCTTCTGTTGCCTCTGAATTCAATGCCTTCTTCACCTCCTGCACCTCTTCCCCTCTTTCCTCCTTACCTAAACCTCACCACTCCCCTGACCCCACCAGCCTCCCATTTCCTTTCTCCTTCCCCTATCACACTGACTGGGACCTGCAAGGTCCTTCTAGCTCTAAACCCACCTGCACGCACCCCACTGCTTAACTTCCCACCTCCACCACCTCCACCACCTCCCTACCTACTTTCACCTTTCCAATCATCACCAGGCCAAGTCGCCCTGTTCACCCCTCACATTTCCACTACCTCCTGCGCCTCTTCTCCACAAGCCCCTGGCTACTCCCTGTGTCCTACATACCTTGTCACTGTGCACCACCTGTGTATTCCATGACAATGCCATGAGCTGCTGTTATGTTTACCTCAATGTTGTCCTTGTTTATTTTATAATATGTTCTTATTGTTTTCTTTATATTGTTTTCTGTCTGTAATGTTATTCTGATGTGGAACATTTGCAAAGGAGCTATGCTCAAAGGTGTCTTCTGAAACCTAAAATAAATAAAAATGAATAAACCCCTTAAGGGCAAGAGTCCGAATGGGCTTGACTCTAAACTCCTTCATCTCTACCCCTGCCATCAGTCTTCCTCTCTCCTCCTTTCTTAACCTCTCCTCCTCACCTCTATCCCTGATTTGTGGAAGCATACCACAGTAACACCCCTCCCTAAAGGTCGTGACTCCTCCACTCCAGGTAACTACCACCCTGTCTCCCTACTTCCTACCCTTGCTAAACTCTAGGAACACCTAGTGCATTCTCAACTCTCCCTTCCTTGACTCATCCTCTTTCTTCACCCGTTTCCAGTCTGGTTTCTGCAAATCCCACTCCACCTCCTCCCCTCCTTCTCTGGCTGACTAACTCTGTTCTCTCTGACATGGATCATGGTCTGTTCTCTCTGGCATGGATCAGGGCCAGATCACCTCCGCTATTTTGTCAACCTGGCCAAAGCCTTTGACACAGTAGCCCACCCTTCTCCTTGCTAAGCTCACTGCTGTGGGCTTTCCTCCCAAGTTCCTAACTGGTTCCATTCATACCTAATGAGTAGAACTCAGTCGGTTAAACTTGCATTTCCTGCCCCCTCCTTATCAGCACTGGCATCACCCAAGGACCCATGCTTGGCCTATTCTTTCTCATTTTTCCATCAATCTCCCACTGCTTGTACCTCTGCATCCATCCATATGTATGCAGCTGATACAGTTTTTCTTGCCTTTGGCACCTCCCCACTGATCTGATGACCAGCCTCCAGCTGGACTTTGACAATGTCCACCTCTGGTTTTGCTCAAATCAGCTGTTACTAAACACAATTGGTTTCTGTACCCTTCAGAAGCAGGCAAGCTCTCCAGACTTACAGCCCTCCCTCCTTTCACACCCTGGATGGGCCCCCTTCAAGTACCTTGGGTGTGCTAGACCAGCACTCGACTCTCTGGCACGCCGATGCTACCCACAAAAGCTGCACCCAAAACTAGGTGCTTTGTACTGAAACCGTGGATGCATCCTCTTGCTGGCTCACAGAGCCATTCTGCAAAGAAAGATACTCCCTATCTTCCAATATGGAGACATTGTTCATAGCGTTGCTCCAAAGTCCACCCTGGCTCCCTCTCACCATCCCTCTCTTCCTTCCTTGAAGCCAGAAGCCAAGCATTGCTGCTCTTTTATTGACAAATTCTGGCTGAGCTCACTGCCTCTTACCTCTGGTCTCCTCTCACCCCCTCCCCCACTCTCTTGCTGCTGTAGCTAGTACTCTGTAGCAGTCCTGCCTAGGTCATCTTCAGCTGGCCAGGCTGCTTTTCCTTGCACCTACCTAAACTCTAGAATTCTCTTCCCTTATCCATTCACTCTGCCACTTCCCTTCACTCTCTCTCTCTCCTCCATGACTTCACCTCTCCCTCATGCAATTGCACCTGAGTCTGCCCTCTCTTCCACTCTACCTAGTCCATTCTTTTCTCCCTGCCTTCTCCTTCCCTTATAACTCTACCTAGCCTTTGTCACCTATGCCCTACCTCTGCTACCTAATGCACTTGAGTCTCCACCACTCTCTTCCATGCCACCCATCTCCTCCTTTCTTTTCCCCTGCCTTCTTCTTCCCCATAACTCTGCACAAACCCATCTGCTACCTAATTGCATACCCTTGTAAAACTCTCCACTGCTTCCCCTCCTGGATAGTTCCTGGAACACCATTCCTCTGCACTTTCCAGCCTTAACCCTGATAAATTAGTTTATTGCTGAGGGCCTCTTACTGCATATTTTGCTGATATGGTTGGTTCTATTCCTGTTTGTGAATACTGTAACTAATTTGTTAATACTGTATATACTGTTCTGTAAATGCTCTGTTTATCTTCTCTTGCCCTTTCCCGAACACATCTGGAAATGAGATGCTATTCAGCTCAGTATGTTTTTCTTGGTGAAACTTTTGAAATCAATCAATCAATCAAGTAATCATTAAATAAAAAAACTAAAGAAATTAAATTGAACACTGAGGTACAATTGCTCAAACAAAATAACAGCATGGGAGTTGAGTCCAGACCCCTGCACCCTGAGGATAAACCAGTTGTTTACATATCCAGAGAAGATTAAAGTTATTACTTTTTATTGTAATGATTTGTTCATTGTTTCTTGTGTAACTGGATTCCAAGCATGATCAGATTTTTCAATTCCTGTATTACAGAAGCCACTGAAAGGACAAATCAGCTGCCAGATAAATCATTCAGCTTTGTCCATTTTATCCTCATTTTTGAACCATGACAGCTGAATTTGGAGTGGCTTATATGTTGCTCTGCCAGTCTCGTGATTTTAAATGCTTGTAGTGTAAACTAGATTCAAACGGGTACCTAGCAATTCCCATACAGAATACTTCAGACTTCCAGAGCCAGCTTTGTAAAGGACCAAATTATGCAACACTGTCTTCTGCAGTTATTTTAGGAGTGGGGCAGAAAACCACAGCAATACACTGAACATGAAGCAGCCATTTAGCCCCAGACATTTGACATTTTCTAATTGAACTTCAACTTACATTTTAAATGACATTTAAAGTATATTTCAACTGATGAAAACCATAAGCAGTTTGAGTGAATGAACTAATGTTTAATGTATGGCATAAACGTCGTTTTGGTTGGAAATCAGATTAGGACCTATTTTAAATAAATCTAGCTAACCTAGTACACAGTTTAACAATTCCATACACAGTTTATTTGGAAAGTCATTTAATTTACAAAATAGTATGGTACATATGCCAATTCTTAACTTGTATAACTGACAACGCCTGCGTCTGAGCATCAGAGATATGTTTTTCCAACATAGCAATAAAAGTTTAATAAGCCTGTGGAATTCCTTATCGCCAGTTTATCAAACGAAAAATATATATATCTTTTGTTAGGCGATTAAAGTCAAGCACTTTCGTTTGCCATTCCCAGTCAAATATTAAATTATATGTATGTGATTAAAAGTGAGAAATAATCAAAAATAATAATGATAACCCCTGTTCAAATTGAATGAAAACAAAAAGTGTTCTTTTCTGATAGGAAAGGGGAAGTCAACATTTATTTAATTTCTGTATAATAAAGTTTTTATGTATAAAATCAAAAGCAAACTATGCACTAATTTGCTTATATTGGAATATTTCGCAGGCAAAGAGGGTTTGAATAAATGAGTATCCCAAAAGGGATGTTAACGTTATCAAACATTAAATAAGACTCCTTTAGAAAATGATGTCCCTTTGCCGATTTTCGAAAAGAAGATAGCAGTCCGATCACAGGTTTATTAGTTTTTATGCTAGCACCATATATTATGTTGCACATTTTGTTGTGAAATGCGTATATTAGCGGGTTGCAAGTTTTAGTCTGTAGAAAGCATGCAGTCAACAGCTTTAAGGAAATGTTTTATTTACAAGGCAGTGGTCTATTATTGTATTTCATTTTGAAGTATATCAGCAGCTTTTTATGCGGCTGGAGGTTTAATTATATTAGGATACAAATGCAAGTTGTTACAGTATATCGTTGTTGTTCGTGCGCCATACGACTGTTTGAGATTGCAGCTGAGAATCGTTTTGTGGGAATATTATGTTATTGCCAGACAGTATGGGCAAGGCAAGTCCTTGAAATCAGAGGATGCTTCTTCCCCAGACTTGTCCGTTTACACCGGTGGTTATACATAGGCAGTAAACAACATTTTTAATTACTAACAAACGTCCAAAGTCTTGTTTTCCAATAAAATTAGAGTTTTACTGAAGGACAGGAGTAGTTATTAAATGGGTTGAAATCATACTACAATCGGTTGCACAATTTGCTTTTCAAGCAGTGATTAATAAATACCCCGCCAGTAATTAACACAGACACTTTCTGTTTGCTTTATTCAAATACAATACTGGAATATTAATGTGATCGTTTGTTTTGTATTCCCTCGATACCATATAACTTCTCAACCTATACTGGGATGGAGTGTTTTCACACACCACGTCTTACAAACATACTTGTATTGGGGGATATGGCTGACAGTTGACATAAGGCTTTCTCAAACCCTATGCATCCAAAGGAAATTCCCTTTACTTTTGTGTAATGAAAGCACCAGAAGGTCCTACATGTTAACATTTAAACAAGGAATGTCTGTCTGTGTCAGCTATAGATCCAGTTTCATAGCAAAGACTTGTTCATTGCCCTAAAGGTAATCCATCTATGATTTAGCATTGAACAGACTTTCAAAAGAGCCGCTAATTTACTAACTAAAGATTTTCGACATAATTTGAAGCACTTGCGATTGTTTTGCTTCAAAGCTCAGTGAGGCCGCCACCTTGAGCTGTACTTCACCTGCATATGAAAATCAATTAGATGCTCGGGAGCAGTGAGTATTTCTGGGAAAGAAGGTGTGATGGTAGCATTTTTTCTTTCTCTTTTTGTTACCTGTGCCTCGTCACAAGCAACTGGGAAATAAAATATGTACCAGAAATGTCCAAACATTAAAGCATCCCTTTGTCCGATGTTTTGAAGAAGGTTTCAATGGGCTGGGTAATTTAGTGATATCCCTGTTTTCAAAGGTGACCACTAATTGACATCTTATGAACTTGATTTAAAACTAGATAAAACATATACTTTACTTGAGTCAGATGTTACATCTTAAAACCTAATGAGAAAGCTTTTAAAGAGGAACTCAACCTTTGTTGGGAAATACAAGTTAGCTGAAAACTGGTCTCGGTTTCTTTTCGTAATGCAAAGAGAAGTTGGCTGTTTGTGCGGAATGGCTAGCATGTGTAGTCCATCTAACTGTTTGTGTTATCTTGTTTTGTCTTCTTATATTGTAGAGCGCTGTAACCTGAATCCGTGTTTAAGTTTTAGGAGAGCTGAGCCAGCTGATGAAGAACGATAAAGGAGTCGAATGTTACCAGGGTGTATATCAGATGTTTGATAAAATAGCAAAAGCTGAAACAATTTATCCTTGTAGATAAAGAGCCAACCATGGCTGAAGGCGGGTTTTACTAGAGGAGGTGGCTACGAAAGTCAGGAAAAGTTTTTTTTTCTCTCTCCTATGTTCCACCCCATGAAAACCAAACATTTTTTCGGGAGAAACTGGCAGAAGTAGGATTAGCCACTGAGGCGCAAGGCTGCCCTCTCTTGGATGTGGACTAAGGCCGTGAAGGGACTGTGTGGTCCAGTCTATTATCTGAGGGGTCATTGCCCCTTTGGAGTTGACATGTAAGGAGACGTGTTCCCAAGTGCCATGTATTGGAAGAGCGAGCAGAGACTGGTGTGTAAACTAGAAGGGAAGGCAAATAGGGTGAATGCTGTTTCCACTGACAAGGTAAGTGGAACGGCTAAGCAGGGCTCGAACCTCAACTATCCCTGATTTTACTTCAAAATTTTCTCGGTCCCTCCTAAATTTGTCATTTCTGTCACTAAGTATGTATGTATTCTAATCATAATGCCTGCTATTTGTGTTAGTCTAGGTTTAAACTAGCAACATATACACTGTATCTGGAACTTATATTAATATTTTTTAGATGTGTCCCTGATATATTTCCTGATGTATGGCTTATTTATCTCTAATATATTTCTAAGCTTTGTGTCTGATTTATAAGGCTGTAGTTTGAAAGGTATGGCTCGATGATTGGGGGAGGGGGTCTGAAAACAATTTTTAAGGTAACCGAGGTGAGGCTTAGTCTCATAGGTGTGTGCAGTATGACTTGACTGTGTTATATCGACTCGTGGCTGTTCTGATACGAACGCCGGTGATGTAGAGCTAGCTGGTTGTATATTAGTGATCGCATGGCCAGATTTAACAGGACTGCGGCACCTTCTTTGATCATTGCAAAGTCTGCTTTTATACTAAATACGTGTGCCACCAAATAAAGCAGGAATACATTGTTTTGCTTTCATATAGTGCATTTAAATAGTTTAAACCTAACATGGAATGACGGTCGTGCCAAACGTGAAGGCTACTACAAAGAAACTTTGCTGTATTACATAAGATTTTTGGTTGCCCAGGCTTATTTCAGAGGTTTAAAGCAGGTGCTACAAAGTTCACTTTGTAACTGTAAGATGTTTTCAATATCTGCATACTGCTGAGGACTGTAAAGCCTTGTAAATATTTCAAGGTAACTCCTGCGGCACAAAACAAGTAGTTACCAGCGATGCGTGTCTCGTTATGTTTAGAATAAATTGACTGGACAACCTGAACGTTTTATATATTAAAAAAAAAAAAAAAAAAAGCGCACTTCAGGATTTCATAAATTGCAAGAGACACAATTCAGTCCATTTGTTTTATTTTAATTGAGTTTTCCAGACTTCGGTCTGGTAAAAGTGGTAGGAGTCGAAACTGAATTTGAGTTTAAACGGCAGTTTACCCTGGAGAAATTGGTGTAAATCACCTGCAGGTCTAATAGCAGCCAGTTTACTGAAGGGCTTCTAGTTGCAGCCTTAATCTGCAGCCTTTCATTCAAATTGACATCGGAACGAACACCAGGCTGCTTAAATCCTGCCATAATTACCGTTCGAGAGTCCCATTAAACCTCTTCACCTTTTAGGTTAGCTTTTAAAGAGGTTATGGGCATACACTGTTCTTTTAATTGCTGTTATTAAAAATCAGTTTCTCTTTTCCTATTGACTCCAGCCCGCCTTTGATTGACGGAACAAGTAGATGGTGTGTAAAAAGAAATCCTTTTGTGTTAACCTGTTCCATAACGCAACTGCAGATCTGGATATGTGGCTAGTTAACCATTAATTCAAGGGGCTTTCTGTTGTAAGCAAGGACCTGAATATTTACTGTCTAAATGGCATCTTAATCATCGGATAAATGGTTGTCATGGATGAAATTGCAAGTGGTTAATATTGTCTATGGGATGTCGCCGGTTAAAAGGACGGGCAGAGGAATCGGTTTGTGTTTTTGTTGGGGTGTCAATTCTGAGGTTTGGACAACTTTCTTTTCTAGTTGAGAGTCATGTCTGAAGACTGTGAACGAACATCATTACCTTTTGGAAGAAATAGGAAACACAGCATTGGCGGCCTGGTAAATATGCACACGTCTTTATTACCTGTCGGGTTGTTTGCGGATCTATTAACGTGGAGTTAAGCGTCAACAGTTGTGAATCTGTCATACTGGGTACAGTACTGGGCTGTTGTTGCTTTATGACCTGAATGTGTATGTACAACAATAAAAATACAAAGGACTAGCGTTTCTACAGCGTTCTTGTCATTTGAAGTTTTACCGTTTAATTGTTTAAAATTACCTTACTAGGAGTCGGATTATGTGTGCGGGACTGTTGGGGAGTGGGGATTATGTGTGCGGGAGTGTTGGGGTATCTGTTGAAATCCCAACTCCCGAAGACCCGCACTTGGTGAACAATTAACTCTGGGCCACAGGTCTGAATCAGTGCTACTTTGAGTAATGGGCTTCGATTTTTTTATATTTTTAACTTGGCCGTGTCTTACACTCGCTTACATGTGTAGTTCATATGTGATTACATGTTTCCGTCTTTATTTACATTTGTTGTTTTGCAGGAACTCCAGAAGGCCTAATTGAGAAGATTCTTGCTCGTCTTCTGCCACGGTGTCTCCTCCTCCCCGCACTCCATGGCCACACATTCTCAGTCGGGAAAAGCGGTTTGTAGCAGTTGTGAGGGAGATCATTGATAAATATCTTCTAAAGGTGAGATCAAGCTCGTCACACTCCAAGGAACACTTGTATAGTCTGGAGAAGGGTTGAGGAGGGGTAAGTAAGTTGAGTCAATTCTGTTTACAGCTGATGTACACAGGATAGACTAAACAGGCACCCTCTCGGCATACCTCAGAAATCAGGGACGCATCAAAAGGGTTACTATAATATCAGTTCTTGAAGATGTTACAATAAGTGGTTTAGTGATAAAAGCGTTTTCTGATGGGGAGCTGGACTGTAAAACTATTGTCTGGTATGCTTTTCTGGCTCAAAATAACCAAATTGAGGAGAGGCACAGGACATTTTGTAACGCCAAATCAGGGATGGCCTGACAGTGGAGAAGTATGCTTCTCAGTTTCATTAGGGCCCTGATTACTGCTTCTACCCATGTTTTACATCGCGGGGGCAGGGAGAAGACTGGTACTCCTTAAAATGTTAAAGGTTAAGTGGCTTCTCAGTCATTCGGCGAGCTTACTGTCCTGGTGAATTTTTAATCTGCATGGGTTTTGAGTAGAGCACATACTCGCTGCACTACGCAACACAACAGAAGAGTTGCTACACAGTGCAGACTCGTAATACTGACATTTTAAGAGAAACACACAGGAAAATTCCAGCCTTGACTAATGGTTAGAGCCACTAACTCGTTTTGCAAACGTCGTTGCAGCTGCAAAGTGATAGCTTATTGCTAACAAATCTTGCAGATTTAAAAGTCACAGGAACGCAACCGGACTTCTTGGCCAACAATAATTGTATTTAAGGGAAAGGATACTGCACACAACACACGAAGGAAAATGCAGTTTAAAAATGTCTTGCAGTTGGTAATAACTTATGTTTGAGACTGGGCAGTTGACCGTTGTCTACAATATAAAGTCATGCATATGGACAAATACTACTGTCAATGATTTGACATAAGAGGTTTATCGTGCAGGCGACAGCACCATATTAGGTGCGACTCCCACATTTCTTTCTACATGGCAGACGGGGCATTTATTATGGTATAAAGCTATACAGTGTTTGCATTATCACTACACCTTTACATCAGAAGGCAGAGTTACAAAACTTGTATCCCACTGTAAACTCTCAACTGTCATTTTATTCTCAATAAAATGACGAGACATAATCTTTCTAACTGTGGTAGGGGTGCAGGATATAGAAGATCTGGATGAGCAACTATGCAAAACCAGTGTGTTCTGCTACAGAGGATTCTGATTCCCTTTGACCTGGAGAGCAATCGGAATCCCAAGGTGGCAAAACACTGGTTGTGCATAGATTGATCATCCGTATTTTATAGTGTATAGTACTGTGTGAAAAATATGTTTTGTGCATTCTTTTGCTTTCAAAATTAAACTAACTCATGCAGTCTCTAGAGGTTCTAGAATGTTGTTCTACCACAGAAGGGTAGAACAGCATTCCAGGACATTGGAACTGTGGTAGAACAGCATTTTGAAAGGATAGAATTCTATACAGAACATTCCACTATACACTATAAATACACAGTAACAGTTGTAACACTTTGACCATTTTAAGAATGTTATAATTGTAATAATCCCCTTCTGGAGTGTATCACTTCTGTAATAACCTCATTTCCTGGGTGGATGAAGGCCTTACAAGCCACAAGACTGGTTATTAATATTGCCCCACAGTCAACCAGGGAGTATTCCTTACTTTATGCAGTGGGCGATTAAAAAAAAAAAAAAAAATCCTGCCACCTAATTGGTCAGCTAAGGTCTTCATCCATGGGTAAATCCTGCAATAACCTGTGTGATGTATAGCAATATAAAAAATTAAACACATTTTTTTATTTTACAAATGGGTGCAGTGTATAATCACAATAAGGCACTCCAGGACATGGGTAAATGGGATGGGGGAGACACTACATGAGTGTAGTTAAATCTCAATAACTCACACCCTGTCGTGCATAATTAAGTAATAACATGTTGGTGGAAAATAATAAAAAAAAGTTGTTAATTACCCTGTTTATACTAGCTATGAATTATGTATAGTAAATAAATTTCTTCCTTTTTATATACTTCATTTCACTTGGCATTGTTGGAGTTAAGAGCTTTGAAATTAAATGATGAATGTCCAATCTTTTCTTTATAGGTAAATGATCTGTGCTGGCATGTACGTTGTTTGTCTTGCAGCATATGCAGAACTTCCTGGGAAGACATGCAAGCTGTTACATCAAAGATAAAGAGATTCTCTGTAAACTGGACTACTTCAGGTAAAATTAAACAAAATATTTTTCTTGAAAGTTTTAGCTGCTGAGATTTGTAGGTATACTGTATGATTCACAGAATGAAGTTGCAATTTTGTCTGTTTATACTTCATATGTAGTGTTACTTTGACCATTAAAGAACATTGGTCACTGGAAAAACCTTGTAAGACAATACTTACAGGACTGTATTTACCTTCCCTTGTTCTTTATTACTGATATTTGCATGAAAACAAGATCTCTGTGTTGCTCATTTGCTTGGGCTGCTTGTCAACAAATGGCATAATATTTTGTGACAATTTCTACACTTGCAATTGTGACAGCACAACAGTATTGTAATGTAGCTTGAAGACAAGCAGTGAGCCAATTGACAGATGTTTCATTAACAATCTAAAAGTATGAGGAAGTTAAAATATAAGCTGAATGGTGTGTACTTGTGGTGTTGTCAAAGATGCTCCTAAATTGAGTTCATTATTTGGGTAAGATAAATACAAACCAAAAAGCTGATTTAGTCCTGTCAAAACAGTGGACTGCAGAAAACACACTGGCAGTCCTTAATTCTGTGTGTGTGTGTGTGTGTGTGTGTGTGTGTGTGTGTGTGTGTGTGTGTGTGTGTGTGTGTGTGTGTGAAAACTCTACCGTGTGCTTATTTCACATTTTCTGTAGTTTTTCTTACTCTTTAAGAATAACCATGCACATTGACATCAAACCATCTAATGCTCTACTTATGACATTGTGATGTCTGATGTAGAAAAGCAACCAAGAGCAGATGAGGTGTAGGCAGTGATGATTCTGTTTTCATGTTAATTTGTGTAGTATAGCCTAGAGGTTAGAGTAATAAGCTGTAAATGAGCTTAGTACATCCAGCAGACCTGGGTTTGATTCCCACAATCTCCACTTGTGTACTGTGTGACTCTGAGCAAGTCCTTAACCCCCCCCCCACTCCCACAGTGCTTTCAGGTGCTCTCTGAAAACAGGCACTTGTGCCTAATGAGCCTTACTCTGTTACCAAAGACTGAAATAAAGAACAGTGGAAAACTACATAGAGAAAATATATGTATGAAAGATGAGCTGAAATACCTAGGTATGGTTTTGACAATTTACCTCTAGCAAATCGAACTCCATATGACACAGCTACACATATGAACGTTAAAGGAGGATTGATCTTTATGTTAATATATAGCTGATTGTACTGTTCAATAGCCACAGCTCCAAATGATGCACATTTTATTGTAACTGAATGAACATTTAGGTGAAAACTCCTGTTTTTGCATTTTCTCTAATGGACAAAATCTGTTCAGTTCTCTTCACAGAACCAGTGATTTGGAATGTCACCATATGCATAACAGATCTTGTGTTGACTGCTTGTACTCAGACATCTATACATGTGCACTGACCTAGAGTTCTGGCTCCATAAATAGAATACAGAGTGTGCATAAAAGAAAACTGTGTGAAGAGATTTTTGCATCAATTTTAATTTCAGGAATAGGTTAAAATTGATTTTTTTATTGCTATAAATGTTTCTGAAAGATAAATAGCTTCTAATTTAAATTCCCTCTCCCTCTAAAACCCCTGTTTTAAAGCATGAATAGAAGGTATGAGTTAAAGTAGCAAAATAAACTTGATTACAAGACATTGGGGGCAGTATGTGGGGTACAGTAGACCCTTTGTTAATGATATTAGCCTCTCTCACCTGGAGCACCTAAAACAAGAACAAAAATAAGTCCACTTGCTGGGTTTTAAACAGGTTAAAAAAAAAAAAAATACGGGAGGAATCCTTCACCCATATAACCTGCACCCGGTCACCATTTAGGAATAGCATTTCTATCTGCATGTTATAAATGTGAGGGAAGAAAAATGGAGGAATGCCTTGCATAAAGGAGAATGAAAGTAGTACCTCAAGTCATATCAGCAATGTAATTATAGAAATATGGGACAGTGGGTGGGACCTGACTAAACGGGTCACCATTAAGTGGTGGTTAGATTTCTTAAATCTGATATGCCAATTGTTGCTTCATTTTCTTTTATAAAATAATTCTTGTCCTAAAGCTTGAAGAAAAGGAAAATGGTGAATAAGGAGAGTACAGGACTTTTAGGACAGTATGGGAGTGCACTGGACTTTTTTTTTTTTTTTTTTTTAAATTGGTTGTGGTGTATTTTATAGGGAAAAATGCAGACACGGTTTGACGTGAAAAAGCTTTAATACTGCATTTACTATTTCCCTTTAGTCTTATCTACTTTATTGTCTTGCATTGGTGAAAAAACTAGTGAAGTAAAAGATTGATTTATATAAATAGGAGTGTGAATGTTTTTATTTCACAAAGTAATACCCATTCAGAAAATTAAGCGTTCCATCAAATTTAGAACTTTAGAAATTACACTGCACTGATATGGAAAATATAAACCATTTGCCTAGAGTAACCAGTGGGCATAAGAATGTACCAGAATTCTGTCACTTTCTGGCTTTGAAAAGTTGTATGTTCCAGCATGATGTAATTTAGTAAATTTCCTTTTTTTTGGGGCATTTGCATTATTTAATATTTTACAGTTTGTGCTGCAAAACTTGAATGAGATGACGCTCTCACAATAATAAATGATGTGTACTGGAATGTTTAGTATAGGGCTGCTGGTTGCATTCTTTCTTGTCAAAACTCAATACACTCTTTCTCTATATAGTGAGAACAGCACTTCATTGATAGGCAGATTTCTCCATGTATTGAAGTCCAGTGAACTAAAAATTGCATTGAGTGGATAGGTTTCCTGGGTGAAATGTTTTGAATAGGACAATAAAGGTGTTTATGGAATGCATGATATTACAAATAGATCTGAACAATTGTATCTTAATCTGTCAGTCACTTTGGTGCTACAATGGGTGCACATGTGTGTAATCCTTGTTTGATATATATTATATATTCATGATGGATGGCCTTATAATGCCCTTTTATTCTATAAAGATTCAAAATTTGGCTATAGGGTTTCAAGTAAGCACACTGAATATTGCCCATGGTAATGTGTACATTATTTAGTTGTGTAAAATTATTTTCCATAATTTTGAGAATGCTATGTATAAAATGCCTTGTATTTCCATACTTTGAGAATGCTAAACACATCAGTTGGTTGTTCATCATGTTATCCAGTTATTCATTTTTTTCTGATCCAAATAAGATTTCTAATCATCTTAGAAAGCAGATTGTTTTAAATGAATCAAAAATCTAGTCCATAACGTCTAGATTTTGCAAAAAAAAAAAAGAAAGAGACTAGTTATTTGCAAGAAAGGTTCAATAAAATTCCTCAGTTCCACTACAGGATGTGAACATTCATCTGTTAAATACATGAGTGTTCTTTTGATCTTTTGTTTTCATTCCTTCCTTATATCTTAAACTGGCTTGAATTGTGGATTTCTTTTGAGAGCTAGAATTCTATTCAATTCATTTGAATACTGGCCCCAAATGGTAATCTGAAGAGGTTAGATGGTTTATATTATAGGGCTGCTCATTAAGGGGTTCAATGCTACCTGCAGACCAAAGAATGTCAGTTTATACTTACTGTAGCATTTTATTTTAATTAATTTTAGGGTGGGATGCTTCAAACTAATTCAACAATACTGTAGTTTTAGTATCTTTATACTTAACATGAAGTGATACTCATCAACTCCTGCAATTCTTGAAAACAAATCTAAACTGGTACTATTCACTTGTTACCACCGATTGTTCATATCAGACGTGTGTGTGTGTGTGTGTGTGTGTGTGTGAGAGAATCTCTGGGGAAAATCTCTGTCTTGTACACTGTGTGTATGCAATAACCAATTACAGGGCATGAGTTTCCTAAAGTATTAGTTAGTAGAACCAAAAGAGTCTGACAGGAACATGATATAACTTTTAAGAGGTAGTCAGTTGTAACTTTTTATTACTGGAAGTATTTTTCTGGAAGTATTATATTTTTTTTCCTTTTGGTCAGGTGGTGGTGGTGGTGGTGGTGGTGGTGGTGGTGGTGGTCTGAATGTGTGCAGCTGCTCAACCTGGCAGCTGAAATTATCTCCCCTCCCCACCACCACGTCCATCAGTATCGGATCTCACTGACAGTGACGCCACAAGTGAGTGACCTTGCAGCTACTGGAGTGACTGATCCAAAGCAGCAGTAATTATCAGTCAGTGAAGTCACAATGCTGAATATGTAATGGGAAAGGAGGGATGGAGCTAGATTTGTCACCAGGCAGAGTGCTGTTCCACACATCACACCCCTACTAACATCAAGTAAACAATCTTCTAATTGACCAAAGGGAAAAGAAAAATATAAAAGTAACTGACTGCTTTTGAAAACTCGTATTAGTTTTAAGTAGTACAGTACCTCTTTAATACATGCCTCAGGTGAACTGGAAGGCATGTGGCCAATGGTCGTGACTTCCAGCACACCTATGAAGTGCATTATTTCTCAAGAAACCAATGCCCTGAAGGGTTATTGCACTTATAAAATGGATACTTTTTTTTTTAATGAAAAGTGAGGTTTGTTTGTTTTATTTTTAGTTTGTGAAACATTTCACTGCTTGTAACTTCCCATCTGTGGAGTGAGATACCTGCAAATTAGCATGCATAACCTTTGTGTAAGGATCTTACAAAATATTAAATATGGAGAGATTCAGCTGTCCCAGTGGTATAGAGGACTGATGTGCTATGTGTCTTGCCTGTTCTCATGCTGGTGACCTGAGTTTGGGAACTAGCTTGGATCGGTGGTGTTGGGGGCTGTGAGAGTATGGAGCAGCCATCTGGCAGCTCTCCTTGATCAGTGTGATGTGCCATCTTGGCTCTTTGCTACCCCAGGTGCAAGCCTTCTGGCAATGCCAATGCATGAGCGGCAGATGTGAGTTGGCCTAGGGAGGGGGAAGCCATAGTTCTGGACTGCTTGCACATCTCCATGCACACGCACAAGCCCAAGTTTGTCATGGCTATGGGAATGGAGAAAAAGGAGGAAAACATGGCAAGGTAGGCATCGGTGATGCTTTGTGCACTGAGTAGCCCATGCCCTGTCACTAGGACACACCTGCTAGTATACTGGATTATGACTTTGGTGAGGATGGCTCCTCCGACTCCTACCATGGGGAAATCTGGGGAGGTACTGGCCACGCCAGGTAAACCCAGGAAGATGATGGATAGTGGGGTTGGTAGTCTGTGCAGAAGGAAGCCCAAGCCTGCCTCAGCCAGGGAGGAAATATAAAATATGGGAGGGGGATGTAGAGAGAGATTCGGTTGAGTGATTATTTATTTATTTATTTATTTTTAAATTAGAGGAGTTCATAATTTTTACTTTTGTGTGTGTGTAATTTTCATACAGATTGGATATTTGCCGCACAGACTTGCAATTTGGTATATCATTGGGTCCTGGAATATAATAAAGCTGGAAAAAAATTGGTTTAGTAGTTTTACATTTACAGTACAGATACCACACATTTGACAGCGATCTCCTAAATTCGTGAAATTGGGACATGGAATGAATAGGGAGGATGCTGGAGTGGGCGAGTGAGAGTAGGGATGCTTGTTCACCTGGAAAGACACAATCTAGTGACAGTCAGTGGAGTCGGTGAAGGGTACCTTTCAGAGACTGGGAGACTGAATGGGTGCACTCAACCTGCCTGGCTTTCTCAAGAGTCCTCAAACAAGCATGACCTCTGAGTGGCTATGCTCCAGGCTCTAACCTTGTCTTGGACAATTTCTTTCAAAGTAGGGATATATGTACTGACATTAACCTGTGTTACAAAATATATGAATGAGACCACTATGAAGTAACTAGAAGTTAGAATATACATGTTCCTAGTATATACAGATACAAATGCTTACGTATGTCCTACAAATGTTTAAATATTCTGCTGTTCACCAAACTCAAACTAATCTTACGCTTAAAAAAAAAAAAAAAAAAAAAAAAAACCCTGTATTTACTTTGGTTAATGATTTAAGCAACATTATGACAGCAGGATACAAATTATTTTTTTTCACAAGTTGATTCCTGTTTTAATTGGATGATGTCACTGTATTTCATGACATAAGGCTGGCTATGGTCCTGTACCAATCCCTGATGAAGCCTTACATGGGCATAGCACTGGGAACATGGTCTATCAAAGACTACTTCTGTAATGTCTGCAATTTGAGCATTTAAGCATTAAAACTTGAATTTTGCATCCACACACTTTGTATACTGACTTCACTGGAGCTCAAAGCTCCTGACTCTGGAGTGTATGTGTGTGCAATTTTTGTCTTTGCCTTCTCAGAGTCCTCCTGTGTGAGGCGGGCAGGAGGGCCAAAATCAGGGGAAAAGAGATAGTTGAGTTTAATGGGTGGCTCAAGGGGTGGTGTCAGTAAAAGGATTTCACTTTGTAGATGACTGGGGAGACTTCTGGAAAGGAGGCTATTCAGTGGTGATGGACTCCATCTAACAAAAGAGGGGTTCACTAGGAAGAAATTTGACGTCTATAGCAGACATCTAAACTGACTTTGGGGAGTCTGACACTAGGGAAGCAGTGTGGCTGATGGGAGGAAGGGAACCTAGCTGGTACTCCCTCCACATCTGGGGCTGGAAACAACATGACAAAGAAGGAACAAACAGTTCAGTCCCATACTGTAGTAAAGCTAGGAATAACAGGAAGAGGTTACAGTAAGGGTGATGCAGGTGTAATGGGATGAAAAGGATCAGGGAGGTGCAAAGAGAAATACTCCACATGTATGTACTGTTCAGAGGATATAGCGAAAGGAGTCTGTGCCTTAATGCTAGGAGCCTGGGCAACAAAATTAGGGTGAGCTTCAGGGGGAAGAAGACATGAAGATTGGACCATGTCACCATCACTGATAACATGGGCCTAAGACAATAATGACTGGGACCTCAGTTGGGGGTGGGGTGGCCCTTGTCAGGGAGGGTATTGAAGTAGTGGAGGATGGGAATATCAGGTGTGGTATGGAAGGGACTATTTCACTGTGGATACAACTCACAGCAGTGCCGAGCAAAAATCTACTCCTGCGGGTGCTGTATAGACTGGCAGGGAGAAGAGGTAAAAGAGCTAGTTGAGGAAATGAGGGGTAAGAAAGGGAAGTGGTAGTGATCAGGATTTAAACCTGCCAGACGTGGATTGGGATGTCCAGTGGTGAGGTGTTCTAGAAGTCTGGCTATGTTCAGCACTGCCTGCTGGTCCAGCTGGTAAGGGAACCTACCAACAAGAGGATCCATTCTGGATGTGGTGGTTCTCACTAATTCAGAAGTGGTAGGAGCAGTAAGAAAAAGATGACCTCTAGCAAACAGTGACCACAATTTCTGTTTGGTTTGATTTGACCCTAGGTGTTGACAACTTACTCAGAAACTGAGATCCTGGACATCAGAAGGGCAGAATAATAAAAAAAAAAAAACTGCTGGTGTGACAAACTAACTTGGTAGGTAGCATGGCAGGAGTGGAAGAGATGGGGAGAGGTAGTAAAAGGGGCCATCCAGAATGCTACAATTATGTGAGGACAGTAGTGAAGAGAAATAAATTCAAGAGACCTATATGGTTCTTGGTAAGGTAAGGAAAGAGGTTAAAGCCAAAGAAAGGCCATCTGAAGGTCTAAGGAGAAACAGGGAGGAAGGAATGGGAGAAATATGCTAAAACAAAAATAGGGAGGCAAAGAAGGCAGTTAGCGATGCAAAAGCAATACATAGCGCTGCAGACTGCTGAAGGATCAAATCCAGAGAGAAACATTTCTTCCTGCTACATCAGGGTAAAAAGAAAAAGGGAGGGGAATTGGAGGAGGAATCATTAGGTTATCAGACAATGGAAGGGTAGTCAAGGAGGATGGGTAAAGGTTGCCATCCTAAATAACTTTGCTCTGTTTTTACCAGGAAGGATTCTGGTCCCTTACCTGAAAGTGATCACTTTACTATCAGTCTAGCATTGCTGGTAAAGAGCTTTGGGATGCACTATATGAAAAGCTTATATAAATGCTGATTCTTCTTCCTCTATCCAAGTTGCTACAAGAGGATTCTGTTAAATACTAGGGATAGGGTCCAGAAAGAGCTGGCAGCCCTCAGTATCGACAAAGCCCCTGGTCCGGATGGGATGCATCCAAGAGTGATAAGGAAGTTGTCAGAAGAACTGGCTGATCACTGGTACAACTACTCAGCAGCTCACTACAGATGGGAGTGGTTCCTAGAGCACCTAACCCCCCTTGAATTCCTTTACCTATTGCTGATTCTACACCCCTGACCATAGCATCTCTTACCACTAGTATATTTTATTTTGTTCCTCTTTCTTTCCTTTGGTGCCACCATGATGTTCTGTCTTAGACCTCTCCAACTTGGAGTCCCTCTGGCAGTGTCATGTTCCTGGACCTCCACAAGGGGTGCAAATTGATTTACATTCTGAGTGGTGTTGGTCTGGACTACCTCTTTGTGACTAACCCTGCTCCTCCCTCCCCATTTCCTACACTCTCCACTCCCTGGACAGTGGACCTCCAGGGAGTGGGGGTGAAGGTGGTGAGCTCCAGCTGAGCTGAAGATGCAGCTTGGTTATCTCTACCCCTGCTGCCCCCAGCTGAGCCCTGAACTCTGTGAGGTTCTTGCAATGGGGCAGTGTCCCTTCCTGAGATCAGTGACCCACACCTGTTACAGTTGACTATCCCATGCTGTTGTTAAAACAGCAAATTGATAAGCTCTGTACAAATGATACAAAACAAATTTAAAGAGGTAGGTTCTAATTCTAGTTATTTGAGAGGGACAGGTATAACAGGAAAATAAGTGTTTTAAGAGGGATAGGAAGGTTGGCTGATGTGGTTTCCCCCTACATAAATGGGGAATAAGGAACAGTCAGGGAACTACTGTGGTCAGACTCTCCTCATTGTAAGGAAACTGATGGAATCTCTGATCGGCAGGATCTTTTGACTTCCTACAGAAAAGCAAATCTTCAGGATAGTAAGCAGCACAGATTCATGGCAGGGAAGTCCTGCCAGACCAACTTAGTCTTCTTTGGGTAATGAGGAAACTGGATAGGGGCCTTGCAGTGGAGCTACCATACTTTGACTTCAGCATGGCTTATTTGATCCAATGCCTCATACAGTAAATACTTGTTTAAGAAGAGGAAGGAGCTGGGGTAGCAGAGGATATTGTGTCAGATGGGTGGGAATTGTCTCAAGAGAAGGCAGCAGTGGGTTTTGTCAACTGGATTCAATCTGTAGAGTTCACAAATGGGGTACCACAGGGATTGGTGCTAGACCCATTTTAATATGTTCATTAGCTACATCAGCAAAGGAATCCCAGGTAAGATTAGCCTCTTCGTAGATTACACTAAACTCTGTGGAAGGGTGGATAGTGTCGAGGAGGTTAGGGAATTATAAAATGACCTCCATAAACTGAAGAGATGTTCTAATGCGTGGCAGCTGAAATTCAGTTACAGGAAGTGTAAGGTAATGCACCTGGGAGGAAGAACCCCAAGGCAGAGTACTGGCTAAATGGGGTTAAACTTGGTACAACAACAGAGGAGCGTGACCTAGGAGTCATAATCAGTGACATCCTGAAGCAAGCAAGCAAGTGCAACTGGATGCTGGGAGGTATAGTGAGGGGCACAGGCAGTAAAAGGAAGAAGGTTATGCTTCCCTTTATAGATCCTTGAGTGAGACCACATCTAGAGTACCATGTCCTGTTCCGGAGTCCTCACCACAGAAAAGATAGGATAGGCTGGAGGAGGTACAGAGTAGAGTGACAAGATGATTCAGGGTCTACAGGGGGAATCCTACAAGGAACGCTCTAAACACATTAAACCTGTACTTGCTGGAGGCCAGAAGGGAGTGGGGAGTTGTGAGCTTAGACCTTCAAATTCCTGAAAGGGATTAATAAAGTGGATTGTGCAAGGCTATTTAGCCAAAACACCAGCTCGGTGACATGAGGACATGACTGGAAACTAAAGGGGAGCTTCAGGAGGGACTTGAGGAAATATTATTTTACTGATAATGTGATGGAGCCATGGAACAGCCTACCTGCCAAAGTGGTGGGTGCTGAAACCATGGAGGGCTTCAAGCATGGGTGGGACAGAATAATGGCAAGCTCTACACCAAGGGAGGGAGTTGGGGAGGAGGACAAGTTCCCAGATAGTCACTAGAGCTTGGGTACAATAGTCAACCACAGGCAGACTAGATGGAACTTTGGTCTTCATCTGCCATCAATATCTATGTTTCTAATTCCTCTTCCTTGTTGCCCCAGTTATTCTTCTCCTCACAAGGTCTGTAGAAGTCTTAAGCATTCAAGTGAGAATTGTCCTTTTTAAACTTCATTGGTCCAGTGGGGATTAACTGTTCATACATCTCACCATTGCTGTTTTCCTTGGCAGTCCCATGTATCTTCTTTCCTGACACTGGCGACTCACTTGCATGAACTGCCTCCACTGTTCTTTAGTTTGGACCCCGACTGCCCTGTCCATTGCCAAGACCACTATCCTTTTTCTTGGCACAGCTGCAGTCCATTTTGAGTATCCAAGTAGTCCATGCCACAGAATAACTTCTAGCTGGCCAGAAAAAGAAGACCCTCCCTGTTCAGTCTTAGGCATGCTAACCAACACCCTGTTCCTCCCAGGCCACACAGCCAAGGTGATCATGAAGATGATCTTGTGGATATCTTTACCTTGGGAACAGCAGAACTTGTTTTCCACATCCCAGTGCAGATGAGTTGGCTCCTCTCCTAGTTGTAATATTTTGTTTGGCTGATGTAGCCTATCCATTTTATAGGCCTAATCGAATGCTAGCTCAGAATGCATGAAATTGCTACTTCATGCAAGGGTAATGACAAGTCCCTAAAAGTGGGACCACAGTACACATACACATACACACACACACACACACACAAAATATCATTTTGCCATTAGAACATTGGAGGCTTTCATACACTGCCATTGTTTTGTTAGTGAAAAAATCTTTCTGGCCCTCCCATCATTGACACTTTTTTGTACACAAAATACTAGCCCTAACCATATTTTTCAGAATTTTTTTTTAAATGAAAATACATTCACGATCCTGCCCCTAAGCTTAGTGTTTTGTTTTTTCTCAGTTCTTTACATCTCTGCTGATTGCTTCGATTATTAACTCCCAGGAGTCACTCTCTCACTCTAAGAGAAACTCTGCTCCAACTCAAGTAATGAACAAAATCCACCACATTAGATCTTTTAATGAATTTCTTATCATTCACTTTCCCTCTTGTCCTGAGAATTGTCATTTTTCTGTCCTGCACCCTGCCCGCCACTCCTTACTTAGAGTATTCAGTCTGTTGGCAGCAGTTTGGGTTGTCTGGTAAAGAGGACTGCTTGGCTGTTTGTCGGTCAATTACCTGGAAAACTTAAAATGTTGGACTGTTGGAGGTAGTTGTGATAAAGATGTAACTATTTTATAAAACAAAAAATAAATCTGAGTGGATGTGTTTGGGATCGCAACAAAAATCTACACTGAGTTTAGTGTGGAAACAGGCTAAGGGAAATGGGTGTTGTTCCCTGAGACAACAAAACATTTTTTTTCTTGCCTGTGGAGGTGCATTCAGCAACAATGGAGAAAGATGAGCTTGCATAATCAGGTGCAACTATTTAGGGAGCATGATTGTGGGTTTGCTGGCAGCTGGTAAACAAAACAAATGACATCACTGTCTAGCCGGCAGAAGGATTATTTTACCATAAGTTAAGCTAAATATATCTTTTTCACATGGGTAAACATATTCACTTAATGCCATAAAAATATATATTTTTAAAGGAAGCCCATTTTATAAGCACAATAAAAACACTCCAGGGTGTGCGTGGAACCTATTTGACCACACGGTTAGTGGTTAAAGTCACTCTGCCTGCAGCCTCATGCCTTCTTCCCCTGGCCATGTGGTAAAATATGTTCCATGTACACCCTGGGTATATTGCTTACATCGCACTCATTTGATCACTGTTGATTGCAGATGAATTGCCTTACCTGCACTAGCATCATGATCCTGTGATGCTTCTCCAACTCTTTTGATAATTTTACTATGAGGTCCCCTATGAATGTTCTCTTATTACCAATCTACCCAGTCTTTTACGTCCTACTCTGGCAGGTCTGGTGAATGGCTGGTTGAACTTTATGGATATAACTTCCACAGAGTTGCGAAAGCTTCCACGATTTTCAGAGACTCATGAATTGTGACTTATTTTGCACAATGTGTTACTTTTTAACTTTCCCCATCTTTTGGCAAAAGATTAGAAAGTTGACGGATTCAGTTTAGGGTCTAGGAACTTTAGCAAACATGGTGACATTGTGTTTTCTAGTTTTAGGATTACAGGGCTTACATTTTCACAGTTTACACAATTAGAATTTCATTTGAAATGAATTCTTGGCTGCTTTTAACTTGTCTCCTTTTAAAGATAGAGAACTGAAACTTGGCACACATTCATGCTTTAGTAAGAATTAATCTATTTATTGATAGAAATGCATTTTATTTATTGAAATTTAACGGATAAGCCCACTAAGACGTAGTGTCCTTTTTTTTTTCATGGGTGACCAGGGTTTTACATTCAATAAAAAGTTACTTGGGTAATCAACAGCCATTAAGCATTTAAGAGATAAGTTTAACATACGGTTGATAAACACAAATTGCAGTTTGATATCTGTAAACCTAAACACACGTGTGTGTGTGTGTGTGTGTGTGTGTGCCAGCACATGCATCTGTGCTGTTAACACTTACATGGGAAAACCTGTATGTATGGCTGAAGTAAAACACACTTCATATGTACAGGATTTCACATGTAAGTGGTAATAGCACAGATGTGTAATTACATGAGTAATGGTAATGAAGTAGTTTATAGTAAAATTGTCAAGCAGGGTTAACAGACCATAAGTCAATAGCATGTATAGCTATCAATCAGTAGAGAAAATGCAAATAAAAATGCATCGGAGCATTAATTGGAACGATATATACTAGCCACTAGTAATTGTGTTTTCAGGGCAGCCTTAAATGCATTTGGGAAGTAGAGTCTCCTCGGGCAGCAGGTTGTTCCAGAGAATTGGGAGATGGGTCCTTTGATACATCTCCTGTACATGTTCTAGTCCTTGGTACTTCCAGGTGGGACAAACAGATGATCTAAGCTCCCTTTGTTGGTCTTGAACTGCAATAGCCCATTTTGGCTGGGAGGAGCATCTTTTTTTTTTTTCCCCAAATGAGGGCAAGTAAATGAGGAGGCACGCCATAGAGATTATCTTGTGGCTGAGCCGCAGCTGCAAAACTAGCAATTTTGTGGTAGCGACTCTTTAAGTTTATCTGCTTCAGTACTTCAAAGAGGTTGCAGAAGGGAGCACAAGATAGTAGTACTGGAAGGAGGGCTCTTGTGCGATGGTCAGGTGGGCTTCACTGCTGAGAGATCCACAGAGTCTATATAGGAACCTAATTATTATATTTTTATTTTTTATGTTTTGTGTGCAGAGACTTTGTAATTCCCTCTACATGTGATTTGAGTGTAAGCTTCTGGTCCAGATGAACACAGAAATACTTTATGGTTTCATAGACTTCTGTCTTCATGCAACTAGCTGAGAAAATGTGACTGAGGTTATTTCTCTCGATACCCATGTGTCTGGGACCAAATAGCATTGCCTTGGATTTCTTTAGATTAAGGCCTATTTTGTTGTCCACAAGCCATTTTCAAGAGTTCTGAAGTCCGCATTTAGGTCCAGGTTAATCTGGTCAATATCGTTAGAGCTCCTGTAAATAATAACATGATGCAGAGTTGGATCTTGGCCCCCTACAATGATTAGGCATATTATTTATAAATATTCAGAATAGTAGAGATCCAAGACTAGACCCTTGTGGGGACACCTTGGTTAATAGGTTTTAGTTCAGATGTAACTGGAGCACATTTGTTGCATCCACATCCAAGAGCATGGCCATTCTTGATGCCCTACAGGTGGCAGGCCTCAGACAGCTAGTTTGAACCCACTCATGAGGGAGCAATCTTAGATCTTGTACTCTCAAACAGGGGCAGTGAGAGGATCTCGGATCTAGAAGTGGGTTGCCATCTAGGAACAAGTGACCATCAAACAGTGTGGTTCACGTTAAACTCTGCTACAGAGTCAAACCATACAAAAGTGAGGGTACTGGACTTCAGGAGGGCTGACTTTGGCAAGATGGGAGAGTGCCTCAGAAAAGCACTAGCAAACAGGCTAGAGAAGGAGGTGTGGAGCAACAATGGGAATCATCAAAACTGCCATCACAGAGGCAACAAGCCTTTGTGTGAAGCAAATAACAAATCAAAATGAAAGAAAAAGCCACCATGGTTCTCAAAAGAGGTGGCTGTGAAAGTCAAGAAGAAAAAGATAGCATTCTGGAAGTAGAAGGAGCAGGACAGAGAGCTGTACCAGTTAAGGCAGAGGAAGCAGAGAGGGAAGTCGGAATAGCAAAGGCATCAAACTGAGGAAAGATAGTCAATCGGTTAAGAAGGGTGATAAAACCTTTATAGGTGGTACATCAGCGATAGAAAGACAAAGGGAGGATAGTGAGGATGAATAGAATGAACTGTGGTGGGCAGAGGGGACAGTGAAAAGCAGGATACTAAATGAATATTTCTGCTCAGTATTCACAAAAGAGGAGGGGAAGTGCCTAATCCAATTAACAGAAGCATCTTGATGAGGGGGGGTCAACCCAATCCTTTCACAGAAGACAGGGTTCTACAAGAACTCCTAAAACTGAAGGTGGACAAAGCAATGGGGCCTGATGGAATTCACCCCAGAATTCTAAAAAAAAATTAAGGGGAACTAAGTGAAACCACTGGCTACTCTTTTTTTTTTTTTTTAATAAATATGGGAGGATGATATATTTTAAGGACTGGAGGAAGAGGCTGTGATTTCCTTACAAAGTGGGACCAAGACAGAGGCAGGAAACTACAGACCTGTCAGTTTGACCTCTGTGGTAGGGAAAGTGATGGAGTCACTTTGAAGGAAAGAATAGTTGAGTACCTAGAGACCAGTGGGGCACAGGACCTAAAGGCAGCATGGGTTCACAGTGGGAAGGTCATGTCAGATGAATCTAATAGATTTCTTTGACTGGATGACCAAAGTAGTAGACCCAGGAGGAGCTGTGGACATGGCCTACCTAGACTTTAGCAAGGCATTTGACACAGTCCCACTAAAAGATTAATAGTCAAATTAACCAGCCTGGGAGTGTGTCCTAGGGGTGGTAGCCTGGGTAAAACATTGGCTGGACAACAGGACACAGAAGGTAATTGTAAATGGAGTCCACTCTGAAGAAGGAGGGTTACTAGTGGGGTACCGCAGAGTTCAGTATTGGGTCCAGTCCTTTTAATGTCTTCATAAGTGACATTGCAGAGGACTGAAGGAAAGATGCCTCTTTGCAGATGACACAAAGATCTGCAACATGGTTAATACACAAGAACGCGTGGAAAGGACTAGAAGGGACTTGGCAAGGTTGGAGGAATGGTCAGAAGTATGGCAGCTATAGTAGGATTCAATGCAAAGAAGTGCAAATGATACACCTGGGAAACAAGAACCCAGGGGAAGAATACACAATGGGGGAGGTAGTAACAACAACAAAAAAGGAAAGGGACCTGAGGGTAGTCATATCAGATGACCTAAAGGTAAGCAAGCAATGTGAGAAGGCAGTAAGGTGGGCTGGGGTATACTGGGATGCATGGGGAGAGGCATCAGCAGCAGAAAACAGGAAGTTGTTATCCCTCTGTACAGACAGTTGGTGAGACCCCATCTGGAGTACTGTGTCCAGTTCTGGAGACCCCATCTCTGCAAGGACATAGACAGGATAGAGGCAGTCCAGAGGAGAGCAACTAAAATGGTGGCAGGGTCTGCAAGAGAATCCGTATGAGAAGTGACTAAAGGAGCTTAACATGTATACCCTTGAGGAAAGAAGGGACATGATAGAAACGTTTAAGTACCTCAGTGGAATCAACAAAGTCCAAGAGGGTAGCATCTTTCAGAAAAGAGATGTGCAAGAACAAGGGAACACAATTTAAAGATGGGGGGTGGTTCAGGGCAATGTGAGGAAGTATTATTTCACAGAGAGGGTAGTGGATGCATGGAACAGCCTTCCTGAGGAGGTTGTGGGGTCTAAAACTGTTGGAGAATTCAAGAATGCATGGGTTAGATATAAGGCAATTCTTGTGGGGGTAGGAAGAAATAAGCTGTTAGTTAACTAGGATCTACGGCCTATCCTGTAGGTAGGAAATGGGCAGACTAGATGGGCCAAGCAGTCCTTATCTGTCGTCAAAGTCTGTTTCTATGTTTCCATGTAGTACCTTCCATTTTACCAGCTGTTTCTATCCCTTTTATATAGTGTTAAAACCAGTTGCAGATGTGGTTGCCCAGACCTAGCTGCCCAAGTTTGGTAAGCAGCATATCATAGTTCACTAGGTGGAATGCTGTCAATGTGTCTAAAATAGGCTCCAGTTGCAAGACCATGATCTGTTGCTCTGAGTACATAGGTAGTAAAGCGGATGAGGGCTGTGTCCATCCTATGGTTCTTTTAAACCATGTTGTACATCAGAAAGTAGGTGATGGAGCTCTATATGGTCTTGGACCTGTTTATGTACTAGCTTCTCCAATACTTTTGCAAGCACTCAGAATGTGGATATAGGTCTGTAATTCTCCACCAAATCTCTTGCACCTCCTTTGTGGATGGGAACTACCATTGTTGTTTTCTACTTGAAGGAAACTGACCAAGCAGAAGGGAAGTGGTGTGGCTATGATTGGGGACACTATTTTCAGATATTTAGGTTCCAGTCTGTCGATTTCTGGGGAACCTTCTCTGATTTAAGTGATCTTAGAGTGAACACTTCTTTCTGAGTGAGCCGGAAGTTAAATTGTGGGGAGGATTGGTTATCTGATAGGGAGATGCTCATGTTCCTGGGTCTTTGGTTGATGTATTTGTCCAGGTTTGTGAAAACATTGTTTAGAGAGCATTAGCTAGGGCAGCAGGTTCAGATATGGAGTAACTGTCGACCATAATGCTGAGTAATGTCATCAGTACACCCTTTTATGGAGGTAGTTTATCCATTTCAAAAGTTTTTTGGGTCTGATAGGTTTGCAGTTTGGAGAGCTTTGATATATGGACATTGATTATTTTCAGCTCCTCCTCGCAGGAGTTTCTCAATGTCCGGTATTTGGGCTAATCCGAATGCTTCCGCCAGCATGCAGATGGGTGACAGTTAGATAAGTAATTTTTAAAATTAGATGGAACGAACTGAAGCTTTTGTGCAGTTCATGTGGAAATTTGCAAACGTTGTGGAAGCAGAATTGTAATTTTGCTAGAATTCAACTGGCAGATGTTAAATTTCACCCTAACTGTACTGTGTATTTTGACAGGGGGTAGAATCCTGGTGTTCCTCATAACCTTTGAACTGGCATTAAAAGTGATACTGATGCAACAGTTTATTGCCAGAAACTAAATTTAATATATCTATTAGGGTTGCAAGGTGCAGGACAAAGCATACAACGTGAAAATTAGTCTCTGAAACCAAAGCAAATTGACGTGGTGTTCTCATGGTTTGAATAATCATTGGACACGGGTTAGCTTTACCCTAATGTTGGCACTCTAGACAAGCACTGCTGTCACTTACTACTTTAATATCGACACTGTCTTGTTACACAAAGTATCAACCCTGCATCAGCTGATTGTCCAAATTCTGAGGAACACCATACCACTGATTTGCCAAAGTTCCAGACTTCTAACCTAATTATTTGTTTCTCTACTTTGTATGCGTGCCTTTGTGTTTTCAGTCCCAGTGATGCATTTCATTTTGCAATTTCTTTTATTTTTGAAAGATGGATCACAATTGATCTCTTTAGGTTTTGAAGTGTCTTACAACCCATGTTAACACTGCATACTGATATTCACAGTGACAAATAGCACTGCATGCTGTCTGTAAAGCAAAACCCTGCCTGTGCAGCATGCTTTTCTTGTCTTTTTTTGGGAAAGGCATTATTTCTAAGTTCAGATTTGAGGGTTGGGGTTCCATACCACCCACCCCCATGAACAAGTTGCCAAATTTCAAAACTGTGTCTGTTTTTGGCACCACTTATTTTTCCCTTCTGAAAAAAACAAAACACAGAAGTCCTTTCTCAGGACTAAGTTGTTTTCCTAACCTGCATAAAGAAAAGTGCAGTAAGTGACAGCTGAGGATCACCCTGTGGATGTTGAGGAATGAAGGTGTGTGGGTGAGGGTGGGTGCTGAATGGTGACTTTTCCTTTGATGCCGGTGTGAAGGAACTTGGCCGGTGGGGTGGGGATTTTCAAGTTTGTTTTAGTCCCTTTCTGGGGTGACTCAGAGTTCATTACAAGCAAATACAAGAACAACACAACATTGTCAAAGTACAATTCAAACAAGGACAATGGGATTTGGTTACATGCAGTAAATTGCACAAGCATTTATAAAAGACCATAGCTTATAAATCCAGTAGGTGCAATCTGTGGTCATGGCATACAAGTAGTTGGGAGAAACAGTAATTCACCAGCAGACAATACACCATTCACTGTGTAAAAGATTGAAGAGGTAATTGGAGACAGATGTAAAGGAGGATCGGGAATAACCACTGTATTGACAATGCTTTAATACGTAGGTTTTAAGTCCTTTTTAAAGCATCCAAGAGAGGTGGAGTTAGAAGCATATCAAGAAGGGAGTTTCAGTAATGTGGAGTGGGTAAAGGACCATTTGCCCAAGTTGGTCCAAGACCCTGAGGATTTCAAGGAGGTTGTAGTTTGTAGTTTGAGGAATGCAGTGTTCACCTCAAGGGTTTAGGGGTTACCAGACCTTAAGACCTTTAAGGCTTGGGGGTATAGACCTTGGTCAGTTTGAAGGTGAAGAAAGGAGGGATAACTCTACCTGTCTTCAGGGTAGGCCAATTCAACAAGTAGAGAACCTCACAGTTGTGCCTCCTAGGGGGGACCCAGAAGCAAAATGACTAATCTTGTTCTACAGGACAGTCAATTTAATGGTCTCTGAGTTCCTGAGGAACTGGAGTACAGTGGCACCATACATCAGCATAGGAGTACAATCAGTACAGTAGGCCAAGTTTCTGGTAGATGATTTTTGTCATGTGGTCCACATGAGGTTTAAATGCAAGTTATTGGTCAATATAGACACCAAGATATTTTATCTTGTCTACCACCTCATTTAGTGCTCCAGAGGAAGTTAATAGTGTGAGCAGGTGCCTAGTTGTGCCTTGGTGTTTGGGTCCAAATAAGACTGCTCTTGGTTTTTCTTCATTCATCACTGACATGTTGGTAGCAAACCATGTTTCAGGTGCATTTAAATTAGCAGAGAGTCTGGAAGCAATTTTTCTGACATCCATAGCACTCCAATACAGCACTGCATCATCCATGTATAACAGAAGGTTCCCATCACCACAGCTTTTGCCAATATTATTAATAAATAAAAGAAGAGTAGCAGGCCTAGTATGGAACTCTGGGGAACTCTATCAGTGATGGTAAGGCAACTTTAGTAAGCCTTTCTATTTAACCTCCTGTGACCTATTTGTTAAGTAGGTAGTGAACCAAGTGAGGGAGTGGCTGATCCCAATAGTGCTAGTTTATTAAGGAGCATACCATGATTAACCAAATCAAATGCTTTAAGGTCAATGAAGATGGCTTCTGTCAGTGACTCTTTATCCAAAGCCCTCACAGTATCAGTTGTAAATATCACAGGTGCTGTGTCCGTGTCATGGAATTTTCAAAAGCCACGTTTGTCAGAGAGCAAATGGTGCTGCTCAAGCTATTCCTGAGGTGGGTATATACAGTACCTGTACCTTCACCAATGGGCAAAGAATAGACATAGACTGAATTCTCCACAGGCTCACAGGGTCCTACCTTATGTACAGGGGCCACCACAGACACTTTCCATTTGTTGGGGATAATGTCTTCTGAAAGGACCTATTTAGTAGCATAGTAACGGGAGGGCAATCACAGGGCAGCTGCTTCAAGGAGTTTAGGTTCCAGCTTATCAGAACTGGGAGGCGCCATTTGCTTTATCCATTTCAATAGGGCTAGTACTTCATTGCTGCCTCACCAGCCAAAGTGAAACTGAGGAAGGTGAGTTTTCAGTTACACCTGAGTAATGGGGGTGTGGGTGCAGGTTAGCTTGGTTTATACTTGGTCTGTAAAGAAGCTATCTAAGGCATTGATGATTGCAAGTGGGTCATTAATAACCTGGCCATTGCCCTAAATTGTACTCCATGGAGTGCTGGAACTTCCCTTTAGCAATGAGTTTATTTGGAACCAGAACCTTTTAGGATCAGATAGGTGTTTTTCTTGCAGACCACTTCTTTTGGCTGCTTTAGCACCATTTTAAACTTGTTTCTCAGATATCTATACTTCCCCAATCATTCTTCAGGGTAGTTTTCTTAGAGACCCCAATCCTGGTCTCTTTCAGCCATTCATTTATTGAGCTCAGGGTTAAGCCATTTGGTCCCACAATGCAGGAAACTGCACCCTCAGGCCTGATAGCACCAGGAGCTCCTGGCACAATATAGTCAGACAGCACCATGCTAATGAGTCCATTGGTTTGCAAGACACTAAGGGGCCATTTGCATACCTATTATGGGCACATTTGCATGGGAAGCATTGGCAGGCTTGCACCCTCGCAACTGGCCCTGCCCCCAACCCAGTTGCCCAGCTTGTACCAGGGACATATTCCTGGTGCCTAGTGCCCCCATTCTGATCACCATCCCCATCCCTGTCAACTGAAGAAATTGTCCCTCATATCTAGTGGGCCCCTGCCCTCAGATTGCCATCCCTTTAACTGAAACAATTGTCCCTTGGTGTTGGTGTTCTCACCTCATCCTCTAAATACTGGCATCAATCAACTATTTCCTGGCTTCTAGTGGCACCCCTACCCACTGATCCTGCGTCCCAGAGTAAGCTTTCCTGGTGTCTGGTGACCGCCACACATTGCAGGCACCTTCAGCCAACCCACACATCACTCTTGCTTCATCACAATCACCGTGAGCCCATAGATGACTGGCAAAGTCCTCCTTTCACTACTGTGACTGGCTATCCTATGCGATGGGGACTCCCCATTGCATATGGCGGTCCAGCTGAGGTAGTGAGGGAGGGCTGCCAGCTGTCGATGGCCCCACAGCCGATGGCGATTGAGGCAGAGGGTGGCAGGGTGGGTTGGCTGGAAGGTGCCTGCAATGTGGGGGCCACTAAACACCAGGAAAGCTTACTCTGGAATGAAAATTGGTGGTTAGGGGTGCCACTAGATGCCAGGGAATATCTGATTTGTTAGATGCCAGTGATCAGAAGGAGGGGCAACTAGACACCAGGGACAAATCTTCAGTTGATGTGGATGGGATGGTGATCTGAGAAAGGGGAACTCTGTGCACCAGGGATACTTTATGCATTTACCAGGACAGAGATCTGAGGGCAGGTGGTACCACTAGCCACCAGGGCCATTTTATGCATTTGCTGGGATGATGATCAAGGTGGAGGACCCACTAGACACCAGGGATAATTATTTCATTTTTAACTAAGATGAGGGAGGACAAGGGGACCACTAGGCACCAGGGAGCTTTTTCGCCATCAACATGGTTGTTGGCTGTGGTGCTCCACCAGCCACTAGGGTTGCCCAGAGTAAATCTGGCTTTTTCTTGGCAGTCATGGCACAGTGCAAGGTGGTATATGCTGTTCCCCTTGTGCAGCAGTAATGTGCTGAATATTGCACTGCACTGGGATTCCTGCCCTGCTTCTGTCAACTGCATACATTATTTTCTTGTGTGTGCTAATCTTTTTAAGTGCACCACAGCACCCTTTGAATATTGTGCTTGGGCACAAACACCAGGCAAAGGGGCGAGTCACTTTGCCCACCAGGCAGAGTTCTGAAAATCTGGCCCCAGATACCAGGGCTTTATGATGTGCAATTTAATCAAAGATGAAGGCAGCAAAAACGGGGTGGTGGTGGTGGTGGTGGTGGTGGTGGTGGTGGTGGTGGTGGTGGTGGTGGTGGTGGTGGTGAAAACCCAATTGCCTCAGCATTTTGAGCATATCGCTTTTGTCAATAGATTGACTGGCAGGTAGCCTTCTATAATGCTAAATTTTAAAACTACAGGCATGCAGTCAATAAGCAAAGAGACAATATGATACTGAAAGGTGAAAATAGAAATAATACAGGTGAAACTTGACACTAAAAACGGTGCTAGTAGTGGTGATAATGCATTTTATAAACTGCAACAAGAATCCATGCAGACAGCACCTGAAGAGTTTAACTGGCTGGATACAAGGCCGGAAGCGAGACCTGAAAGAGTGGATCTGGAAGAGGAAAACATACTAGAATTGTGAATATGCATATAAGTTGCAATCTGTATAATACCAAAAACATAAGAATTGGTACCAGTATCCAGCTGCATTTGACTTCTGAGATTTACAGTAATTCACACTGGGGTCTCATTCACAAATGTGTAACAATGTCCATTTATCATTCAGGGAGGATGGTGGCATTGAGCTGAGAATTTTTATTTTATTTAAATTTTGATTACCATGTGGACCCACTCTAAGAAGTCCTTTTTTTTTTTTTTTTCAGGGTGACCTGGGGTTAATTACATAGATTTGACATAATACATTTTCAGGGTGGGATTGTAAGGCTTAAAGGGGTAGGAGGTGTGGAAGGGACCTGGAAATGGTATCAATATTTATTTGCTTTTGGTAACTTGGTAGCACACTAGACAAAACTACATATTTTCAGGTAGGACCCTGGAGAGTACAAATCAGAGCAGGTACATGGCAGAGATACAGGGATTAACAAATACATTACGGTAAATAAGTGATGCAAAAGCTTTACATACGTACAAAGTTACATAGTACATAAGTGGATGATAAATATAGGTGACAAAAACAAGGCAATATTGTAACAGTAAAATACAGACATGAAGGTGCATTAAGCTAAGTCTAGCTTGGAGGCAGTTATACGGACATAACGAGAAACCTAAGTGCAGATCAGTGGTGCAGAAAGTCTGCGAGGGAAGGGTCAGAGTAGGCACAGAGACAGAAGTGCTAGGCTGGGACGATTGGCACAAATAATGAAGCTGAGGACATTGGCATTTGTCAAGGAGGTGAGGTAATTGGAAAGGGCTTTCTTGAAGGCAGAGAAGATGAGGAACATCTGTGGTAAAGTGGTAGGGATTTCAGAATTTAGGGGTATAGAAGGAGAAGGCAAGCTCACCCATTCTAGAGGAGTGATGTAGATCAAGAGCAAGACTGAAGTCATGGTCAAGAGGAATGAGGTCCACAATGGGTGGAGCGTAGCAGCTAATGCTGAACAAATATTTTTATGTATTCACAGAAGGAGAAGGTGAGGACCACAGTTGGGCAATATGAGCAAATACCTGAGGGAGGTGGACACCAATCAATGTACACAAGAGTCCTAAAAGTACTCACAAAACAAAGTGGACAAGGCAATGGGACCAGATGGAATACAGCTAGAGTATTAAGAGAGTGCTGGCTCACCACTGGCAGTCCTGTTTGAGTCGGCTGATACGGGAGTGGTTCTAGAGAGTTGGAGGGAGGCAGATGTCCCTCTTCACAAAAGTGGGCATGGGAGGAGGCTCTAAACTATAAGCTAGTCAGCCTCCCTTCAATAGTAGAGGACAATTATGGAATTGCTACTTCTAAAGGATTGTGGAACACCCTTGAATCCAGTGGAAGCACAGGATCCCGAGGATGGCATGAATTCACAGTGGGAAGGTCATGTCAAACAAATCTAATTGATTTCTTTGACTGGGTGGTAAGGAAGTGGATGAAGGAAAGTGGTGGATGAGGCCTACCTGAATTTCAGTAAGGCCTTGGATACCATTCTACATAGATTTCAGAACAAGCTGGGCAGTCTGGGAATGGGTCAGCAGGGTGGTAAACTTGGTTAGAACTGGCTGAGAGATAGAAGACTGAGGGTGGTGGTCTAGGAAAAGGAGGGTGACCAGCGGGGGTGCCACGAGGAACAGTTCTGGGTCAGCACTGTTACGCCTTCATAAGTGATATTGCAGAGGGGCTGGAATGGAAGGTGTGCCTCTTTACAGATGACAGAAGATCTGCAACAGGTGGACACTCTGGGAGGGTGGAAAAATGAGGAGGGACCTTGGTAAACCGGAGGAATGGTCTAGTGTGTGGCAGCTGAGATTCAATGGAAAAAGTGTAAAATCATGCTTTTGGGGTGCAAGAACACAGGGGAGATTATATGATGGGGGAGATGAGACCAACACTGTGCAGGAAAGGATATGGGGGTAATCATATCTGATGACCTAAAGTCAGCCAAAGGATGTGCCAAGGCTGTGGGGACAGCAGAGTGGATGCTGGGGTGTGGGGAGAGGTATTATCAGCAGAAGAGGTGGTGATCACCATGCAGATCATTTGTAAGGCCTCATGTGGAGTACTATGTCCAGTTCTGGGAGGCCATGCTCTGTAGGACATGAACAGGGTGGCCAGTTCAAAGAATGGCAATAAAGCTGTTGCAGGGCCTGCACCAAAAAGTCATGTGAAGGGAGACTGGGGAGACTTCAATATGTATACCCTGGAGGAGAGGAGAGACTGGAGAAGTGATAGAAACCTATACATACGTAAAGGGCATAAATAGGGGTACCGTAGGAAGCATCTTTCAGAAAGAGATGTTCAGAAATGAGGAGGCATGACATGAGACTTGAAAGAGGTAGACTAAGGGGTAACATGAAAGTATTCACAGAAAGGGTGGTGGATGCATAGTAAAGCCTCCAGGAGGTGGAGGTGGTGGTGGTGGGGCAAACACAGTGGGGGAATTCGAAATGCATGGGACAGGCGTAGGGGAACCCTAGCAATAGGAACAAGAAGGTAAGCCAGAGATCAAGTAGGGTCTGCGCTTTTACAGTAGGCAGGGTTAATGGGTCTAGTGATCCTCGTCTGCCATCAGTTTCTGTGTTTTTGTGTTTCTATGTTTAAACTTAAAGATCCCAAAAGTTGGGGCAGCATTAGATTTCTGCCCTCCCCGCCTACCACCACTTTTTCTACTCCCATGAATGACCAGGCATGTCTGCCCGGACTATGTGGTTCTGCATGGCCCTCCTTGAGGTGCCTCTCTCTCCTTAAGCTTTCCTTATGTTCTGCCTGCATAGCAGGCTTCACATACAAGGGCTAAATAGCATCCCTATGAGTGGTATCTCAAGTTTATGAACTTCATATATACATACTCACCATTGCTTTTGAACCATACATAATTATGTTCACCACTTTTATTGTATTTTCTCCACCTCCTAGTATAAGTGCTAAATCTGGTAATGGAGCTTATTATTTTATCATTGACATTATCCTCCCTACTACTGGGGTGTTTAGGAGGAATCTCACTCCACATTAGTAGCCTTCATTCTGGCCCTTTCAGTATTAACCTTGGAGTACCCAGGCTTTGCAAAATGGATGCCCAGTTTGTTCATATTCTTAAATGCCTGCTTTGAACTGCAGAGCCTACAGATCCTAAGGGACTGGCTTATGGGTATATTACTGATGGTGTGGCAGGGATTGGAATGAGCTATCCACCAGAACTGTATTTCAGTCTTTAGGCTTGCAGAAGAGGTTAGTATCAATGGCCTCATCAGCATTCTTGATAAGCAGAATATCCAGAAAAATAATTGATCCAAAACAATTACTGAAATTCTGAGATTTGGGCTTGTGTAGTTCAGATCAGAATTTGAGAGAAATGTGGACAAACTGGGTATCTGGTTTATAGAGTGTGGGTACTCCCAAGATGATAAACTGAAAGGGCCAGAATTATGGTTACTGTACTAATGTGGAGGGAGATTTCTCCTGTTACCCAGTAGAGAAGATGGCCATGACAGAATTAACTTTGTTACAACATTTAGCACCCATGTTAAGAGGGTGGAGAAATGTTCAGAAACACTGGGTATTCAGCTGACTGAACCTAAACTGACACTGTATGTAAGTTGCCCAGAATTCTCTATAGAAGAGACAACATTTGAGTGATCCTCTGATGCACAGTTTACACTCTCATTCTCATCCAAGTACCTGCTGCCATCCTTCTAAAGGTACAAATTAGTGTGGGAGGTGCAAATATTATGAAGAGATCACCAATCCAGATTACTTCCTCAGCCCCAGCAGGGTGAACTACAACATGTTAATCAATTGTGATACCACTCATGCTGAATTTGGCCACTTGCTTAAGTGGAGCTCACGTAGGCAGAACAAAAGAAAGATTAAGGAGAGCTGTAATGACTTCTGAGGGACATCCAGAATGGAAATCTGGATTATGTTCTGGCAGCACACATGCGCAATCATGTAATCTAGGCAGATATGCCTGTTCATTTGAGAGAATAGAAAACACAATAGTGGGCTGGGGTTTTGGAGGGTAGTCATCCAGAGGATGAAGCTCAGCAGTGGTCTGGGCGAAACATGTCTCTTTTTTCAGCATTACTGGTCACTATATGTAACTACTCAACCTTGTAATGTATTTTGAGCATTAGAATATGCTTTGCTACAATAAAATATATATTTTGTAATATCCAAGTGCTTGATTTGGGTGTGATTAATTCTTTCTGGGATGCTCAAATATTAGAATAGCCAGTAGAAATCCATTGTTATGATTGACAAGCTGCCTGATGGACCAGTTAAAGCTGATATCCAGCAGACTGTTGCCCATGGCCTAAAGGCCAATATGCATCCCGAGTCAATTTATGATGCCTTGGATGCTTCAGTTTATGCTGCAGCCTCTAGCATTTGCTTTAACCAGCATTCCTTGCTGTGAGTTGTTGGTTTTGCAGCAGATGTGCAGCAACCAGTCCTTAATGCTGTTTTGGACCTGATGTTTAAATACTTACAGGAGTTGCAGACCAAAAATGACTCTACATTCCCTTCACTCTTTGAATTCTAAGCTTCATGGTTGAGGCCAGAGTTCCTTCTATAAACCATACTCCTGTCCTGGAAGAGGGTGTTTCAGAGGTCCAGGCCATGGGTCTCAGTAGGCTCCTTTGCCTCCCAGTACCTATGCCAAGATCATCAAAAGTCCAGATGGCAGTGTGACAATGACCCCAGGAGTCTTCTGACTCTCATTTGTCTCCTCTAGCCCCTTCAGACTAGGGGATCATAATGGGAAGCCATCTCTCTGTGTGTGTGTCTCTCTCTTTCCCCCGCTCTTCCTTCCAAAGTGTGAGAGATCATGATGGATGCTTGCTTACTAAAGACTGTTCTGCTAGAACACTCCCTAGAACTCCTGTCTACCCCTCCATCTTCCTCTACCAAATCTGTGCTCTCAGGACACCCTGCCCTCCTGCTGGAGGAAATCAAAACCCTCCAAGAATGTGTGGTGATCCCAGCTGTATAGCTCAGTCCAGGGATATTATTCCTGATAACTTTCTAGTTCCATAATGGATGGGGATTTGTGTTCCATCCTGGACCTTTGCATTCTGAACCTGTACATGGAATACCAACTGTTTTGTATGGTCTACAATCACTGCTTCCCAGCTACTACAAGGGGCCTGGTTGTGCACCTTGGACATGTAGGATGCTTACTTTCATATCAGAGTCCTCAAGGAAACAAAAATAACTCAAGTTTATGCTATAGGGTTCTTCGTCAGTTTTGTGTTTTGCCATTTGGCTTATCTTGGGCACTGCTGGTCTTTACCAAATGCTTTGCAGTGGTGGCAGCGGTGCTTTGCAGGAAATGCTATATGTGTTCCCTTACCTGTTATTGATTGTTTGAAAGCCGTGTTGTAGGAGGTAATCATGTACACCATGTTCTGGACCCACCAGCCTTTTGAGCAGTTGGGCATACTTTGAACAAACCAAAATCTGTACGGACTCCCATGTTGGTACCCACAACACATAGGGGCTGTTCTGGACATAGTGATGGGCAGGGCAATTTTATCAATTGATAGTGCAATGGTATTTGATTAACCAGGTTTACTTGGTGTTCTTTAGCAATTGTGTCTCTGCCAGAAGCCTACTCCAGCTGATTGGTCTGGTGGCTGTCGCTGTCTTCACAGTCCCATGGGCTTATCTGCATAAATAAATTCTTCAGTGGTTCCTCCATGACCAGGAGGTCCAACACATGGATGATCTGGAGTGTCTTGTACAGGTGACACCTCCTCTTTGTTTTGCCCTCTTCTAGGGTTGGACCATTCCATCCTAGAGACAGGGTTCCCATTTATCCACTGATTGCCCCAGTTAGTAATGATGATGGATGCCTTGGATTTGATTGAGGTGCCATCTCTGACCCTTCCAGACAGGGGTCCTCTGGTCCTCCCTGGATTGCTCTCTTCAGATCAACACTCTGGAGATGAATGCTGTTATGTTTGGCCTTACAGGCCTTCACTATCCATCTCCAGGGTTGGCCTCTGTTCATCAACAGACAGGATACATTTCATTCTTATCCCTTTTGCAGTGAAGCAAAGAGGGTTATGGTATTGGGCAATGGAACATATGTTCTTCACAGCAGTGGTTCTTCCTGGCACCCTCACCACCTTAGTGGATCACCTTCTCAGGTCCCAGGCACTCTCCCTAGAGTGGAAACCTTCAGATTACCTGGTGGTCAGTCTCTTTGAAAGATTGGGTCACTCAGATTTTGACCCTTTGCTTCCCCATAGAACACAAAATTGCTGCATTTCTGCTCACTCCTGGGTATGAAGTTTTGGGTGAAATGAATTGTCCCTCTCCTGTAAAGGAGGTTCCTTACACCTTTACACCATTGCATCTGATCCAGAGAGTTCTGTCAAGTTGTGGGCAGAACCAGCTAGCATGATTCTAGTGGCCCCATTCAGGCCCAGATAAATTTGGTTCCCTCTGCTACAGCAGTTGGCAATGGAATCTCCTGTCCTGCTCCTTATAAGAGTAGGGCTACTTTTATAACATCAAGGCTTTCTGGTGCACTTCTGCATTTGGATTTCCAATCCTTGCTCCTGAGGACATAGAATTGCTTTGGGTCTTCCTAAGGGTCGTAGTGGATTCCACTGGTGGGGCTCACAAGTCATCCACTCTACATGCATCCAAGAAATGGAAACATTTCACAATCTGGTGTACTGCCCATCAGCTGGACCCTTTCAAGTGTCCAATCATGTCTTGGACTTCTTATCACTTAGACTGTGGCCTTTGTTACTCCTTGGTGAATGTGCATTTGGCCATTTCGACTTTTATATGTACTCGAGATGATAAAACAGTCCCCAACTTGAGGCATCCAACAGATTCCCTAAAAGGATCTTGATGGTTCTCCCTGATCAGTGGCCCAGTACTGGTGTGGGCCCTTAACATGTTTCTGGAGACACTTAACAGCACTTCTATTTGAACCGACCGCCATCTGTGACGCGTGTGTCTTGTGCTGGAAGATGCTGTTTCTCATGGCCATTATTTCTGTAAGTAGAATTTGTGAAGCTGACTGTTGTGTAACCTCTCCAAAAACAAGGATTGGCTCACTTTAAGGACCAATTTCTGTTTTCTGCCAAAGGTATTTTCTGATCAAATACTAAATCGCACTATTGACCTTCCAGTTACTCCACATACAGTAGGGATTATCGAAATACAAAAATTCCACATGGTTGGCATCTGCATTACAGTTACTAGAAGCATACTAAGCAGTTTCCTGGTCTTATATGTGCCCACCCACTCGTGTCATGGCAACTTCTTTGACTTGTTTTCACAACATGTCTGCTGTTGACTGCTATGCTGCTGTCACCACTTGGAGTACTGTTTGCAGTAAACACTACTGTCTGGACATTGTCTCCCATAGACATGCTGGTGTTGGTCTTGCTGTTCTGCAGGGCCTCCTGTCTTGGGGTAATTGGATCCTTCCTGGCCCCCACGGTGCTTTGGTATTGCTTGGGAATTGTTCCAATGATGTAGCTTAATGAAGGGAGATGTTTCCAAAGAAGATGGACATTACTTACAGTAGCAGTAGATCTTTGAAAATCTTCATTGAGCCACAGCTCATTCTCACACCTTCTTCCTTCTCTTCTCAGGTAGTTTTACCAGAAGTTTTGTCTGCTTAAACAAGCTGGTTCTCCTTTCTCTGCCAGAGTTTAGTTTATGGCATCATATATTTCTGGTTCCATATCTTCTCCTCTGTGCCTGGTTTTGGTCATGGTTGCCTCAGTCCCAGTCTGATCATCCTCCAAGCATGCCCATGTTATATAGGTGATGAAGAAACATAGATGGCCCCAGATAATGAAAGTTTCTGGGGTGTCCTGACTTAAGTATTTTCAGTTTCAATGGTGTCCTCCAATGGAGGAAATTCCCTCAAGATCCTAGAGGTTTTAGGTTCTCAGCTTGGCATTCTAACCACTAGGCTAAGTAGCCTTCTTGTACCTGCCTTTAATGAAACACTCACCTTGCCAGCACAAAAAGAAGGAAAAAGTGGATACCAGGGCTTTGCAGTGATGTTAATGAAAGATGTATGCAGCAAAAATACAAGTGGTGGCGGTGGTCGGTAAAACCGATCCTCTTGACATTTTGCGATATGCTCTTTGTCAAGAGACTAAACGTGTGTTACTGACAGACCCCTTTATATAATGATATTTTAAAGCTGCTTCTATGCAGCTGTTCTAATTCACTTATAATGCATGTAGAAAAACCCAAGTTTCTAACTTGATGAGAGCAGATCAGAACTTATAATTATTGACCCATAACTACACACCTTGCTTACTTTTCTACACATGTGAATCTGACATTCAGTTACAAACCTCTCAGTACACAACATTCTCTATCAGAACAGACATGGATGAGTTGGACAGCTTACCAGCCTCACAAAAATATTCTTGAGGATTTTCACTAGATAAATCGACAAAGGAATTTGAAGGACATGGTCAGTAGGACAAAACACCCAAACCCGACTGCAGTGCTGACTTGGAGCCTGAAAATTAGAAAGAAAAACACTAGTATGCCAACTACAAGTAGACACTGATATAAAAAGGAAGAACTAGATCAACTGGAGTATAGAAAAATAATGAGTCAAACATAATAAAGCAGATTTCATGGGCAGTTGCTGTATTTAAGAACTGGATTGGTGAAAAGCAGCAAGAAATCTATGTAAAATGGTCATCCCAGATGATGAAAAGGAAGTGCTGTGGGACTTGTTAGACATTTGTGCAGGGAGAAATATGACCCATCCAGTTACAGCAGCCTCTATACTGTTACTAGTTGGTATTTAATCTCCCTCAAATGAATATAAACCTTAACATTTTAATTGATAGAGCTTTTAACACAGCAAATAGTGTTTTCATTGCAATTGTTAAATGATACAGAAAGCAAGTGAAAGATGACCGTCAGATGTGAGCATTATCTGTGAATTAGCACTGAGGACCTTGAGGAACTTATAAATTCACCTGTGCTTTTTCCAACACAGCAGTCAGTCTGGTTCAACCTACAGCTGCATCAAGCCCAGCAGAGAGAAGAGGGACATCAGCAACTCACGCCACAAAGCTTTACAAAAATACAAATGAAGACTGCTCTCTCTCTCTCTCTCTCTCTCTCTCCTTAACTAAATATCCAAAACCATAAAGATCTGTATAAAGCTAATGAACAAAAGCTGAGAGGCTTCATCTGCAAGCATCCACACTGATCCATTATACCCTGTCTGCAATTTTATCAAGTACATAAACAAAATACTAGATGCCAAAAGCTTTACCTGCACCTTAAAAGAACCAGCCAGAAAAAATTAGACATGCAGGATTGTTGGCATTCCACGAGCTGAAGGAAATAAACTAGTCACCACATACCTCATGCTCCCAGATTGTCATCCGAGCGAACCTCACACTGCTACACAATACATTCACTTGGTAGCACAGCTGTACATATACTTATGGATGTGTGGATCTGGAGGCATGACAAATGAGCATCACTGGCTGCAAGAGTGAGGCAAGCCTCCTGAATTACGGGTCTGTTTCAATCTGCAACAGAAAGTGCTGGAGTGGTGATCTGGGATGCAGCAGCAGAGAAGCAAGCATGTCTGAGAATGCATCCATGCACACTGAATTCACTCCCTCTAGCAGCCATCTTAATAGGCCCTGCTTACACTATAGGCTGTGCACCATTAGGAGTGGTGCAGAGCAACTGAAATGTTTTGTTTGGAGTGTAAAGGCGAGCTGCACTGCATTACAGGGAGTATCTACTGTGCTGGTGTTCCCTGCTTTCTAGGCTTGCTGTTTCCAAGACATCATTCTGCACTGCATTGGCCACCAAGTAAACAATAGAAGCATCACATCAATCCTGGAGAGAGTCTTGAGACCCTTCTGGATCCCTTGTTGCTTACCCATGCTGCACTTCCCCATATTCTGTCCCGAGGCTTGCATGGCATATTCTACCAGAGTTCAGCTAAATATATCTTCAGATGCTAGAAAGAAAGCTGAACTTGGGGAAATGGACCAAAACATACTTTAAAAGTGTTTGACAGTGAGCTGATGATGGGGGAGCAAGTTTATGCATATTCCTATCCTAAAGGATTTTAATATGCATAAGCACGTGCCCAGGATCACTGCCCAATTTCAGAGTGCTTTAAAAGTACTTTTAGCTCCTGTTTCTGAAAAGTAACTAGTTTGAGTTCAGTTCTTCCTAGTATCTGAAGAAGTATTTCGCTGAACTCTGGTAGAATATGTAAAGTGACCGAGTCTCAAGCAAATCTTAGCTGTAAATATGGCTGAAACGATGGAACAGCCCAGGAGACCAATAAAGGGTTGATGTGTAAAAGCAAATGCTGCAGTATGGACCCGAGGGAGCAAGTTCAACAAAACCATTGTGATGTAGGGCACTCGTAAAAGCACCAATATGTCTCCAATACCACTTGTGGTCCAATAGAACCATAACCAGGACCAGAAGACCAGACAGCCAAAACACCTGTTGACCAAAAGTAACCGAAAGCAATGAAAACAGAGGAGATCTTCAGAACTGTACAATAACTGGAAATTTGTTGTTTTCCACTTCAATTAATGGAGTGACACTGACACATTAGTACATTCTTTATTTAGTTGAGCTTGGGCAGTTTGAAAGTTTAAAGAGCCCTTAAATACATTTCAAAAAGTGTAAACTTAAGTTGAGGCTGCTTTATGTCCCAGTCTGCATTAATAAATTAAATGTTTTTCAGCAAAATGCACAGTTTTCTGTTATTTTAAAACTGAATTTTGTACAATGGTTATAAGTGCAATAAAGGACTCCAGGTTGAGAAATTATGATCAATCGACTTTTCTCTTTTGGTAGCTTTTTACTAGGCACTCTGTGCCTCATGGCTAACACCTTTGAGAGGTGTGTGATTATTGACCAATAATTGCACACCTTGTCATGTTTAATTACATACACTGCTCCAGCAGCTTTATTGTGTAACTCTGAGCATGTCGCTAACCAGTCTCTAATAACCTTTTCAAATCTGGGCAGCTTCTGTGCTATTTGAATCTGCATGTGCGGTAATGGCAGCAGCATTCTCCCTCCATCTCCTGGATTGTAGTATAGAAGGCATTATAAAAATCCTTTTGTTATTAAAAATAAATAAAATAAGAATACATAATTGACCACTTTCTATAAAAGTGACTATCTCTTAATTGTATTCTTCAGTGTTAAAACTGTACTAATTTAAACTTTGGTCAAGGCTTCATAGTCCCCAGTAAGTGATGAATTCTGCTTTCCAGTTTAAAATGATCTGTTCAAAATCCACAAAGGTGGGCAGACTGAAGAGAGCAGTGTTAAACAATATTATATTACCAGTCGGGTAGTAGAGTTGATTTTACTTTTCTCTGCTTCCTTTGCAGAAGGTATGGCACTACGTCTCGCTGGCAGACACATCCACTCTACTGATTAACTGAGAGAGCTAAAGGAAATGTCTATCACCTGGCTTGCTTTGTTTGTTTCTCATGCAAAAGACAACTCTACAGGAGAAGAGTTTGCTTTGGTGGAAGAAAAGGTCCTTTGTAGAATACACTATGATTGTATGTTAGACAACCTCAAAAGAGCAGTTGAAATGGTAAGGCATTTTATATGCATTTGACTGATTTTATCATTTCAGTAAGAACTTTAGCAGAATACAAAGTTTGTACTATTTGTGTGTTTTAAAAAAAAAAAAAAAAAAAAAAAATATACAATTTTCCCAGAATAAATTTGTTTGGCTATCTCCTGTTAACTTGGAGGTAAAATGTACTATTTCAGCAAGCAAATGCTAAACCTTGTAATCAATGTAGCAAGCCTATTTATCACAAGATATACAATTTTTAAAATAATTGCTTATTTCTGAATCCATTTGAGTTGTAGCTTCTAAATGGTGTACAATATACAAAACAGTAGCCTGTTTTTGATTTGTAACGGATAACCCACTCAAGGTGTGCAGTCGCTTGGTATGCACGCCACTTTGGTGTGCATTGTGACGGCAGAGTGCATTCAACCACCGAAGGCATGCATGATCGTGCATGACCACGCACCCTAGAGTGGATCATCTATCTTATGAAATGGCCACACACTTTGGCGGAGAGGCAGATAGTCCTTATGTGGCTCAAATAAATTTTTCATTTACAGTAGGTGATCTGATTGATCCTGCTAAATTATCTGGTTGATCCTGCCATTTTGATACTGTTTGAATTAGTCACTTTCACTTTTATACTGTAATATGGTGTGACAGAGTGGTGGTAGCAGCCGGTGAGACATTGGGGCCGATATTTAAAATAAGCTATTCTCACTTCAAATGAGGAGAACTTTTGTCTTGTACAGCTCTGTGTAAAGGAAGTTGACTGCACACAGGGAGAGCGAGCAGAGGTGAACGAAATAGTGGCTTCCAAAATGTAGACGCAAGCATGAGCAAGTGTTGCAAGAGTAACAGTCACTTGGGTTGTCTACTTTTCAGAGGCCGCTGACTCACTTGCACTCTGCTCCTCTTCTGTGTACAGTTGGTGGCTTCTTTTACACAGCTGTATAAATTTAAATGTTTTCCTTATTTGAAGTGCTAATGGCTTATTTTACAACCTCTGCCTCAATGTTCTTCACCGCCACTACCACCGCTCTGTCATGCTACATTACAGGACAAAAGAAAGGGACTACTAAAATACTGTGTGAACAGCAGGATCAACCACAGATAATTCATTTGAATGGCCTTTTCTTGTAAAATCATGGCAGGATCAATCGGATAACTATCTGCTAAAACTCAAGCTTATCACAGTTATGGTAGTATCAACCAGACACAGAAGTGAAAGTGATTATATCTTCTGAAGATGGCAGGATCAACCAGATAACTTTTTTTTTTTAGGCTTTTTGTTTAAAAATTACAGCAGGATCAACCACATATTGTATAGAGTGTGAAACTGTTTTCTATAGAGATTTACTTATATTGTGGGTGGCAACCTGTTTGCCAGTTGTTTGTGGCAGGTTGTCTGTGCCAGATGTGGAGTTATCTCTGAGCTAGTGAGAAGATTTTGAGGGCTGGAAAGTAGTCCAGGTGTGCGGTCGTAATGGAGGTATGAGGTCATTATGAAATAATGAATTGTCATGTGATGCATTTTAGTCAAACTGAAACTTGGATTTTTTTTTACCTATTTTATAAATGGGGATAAAGAACTATAATTATGAAGGTTTTAGATTTTCTGACTTTGGGGTCATATTAGCAGTCTCTAAATTTCAGGGAAAGGGTTAATGTAGAAGGAGCACTGCCTTACTGAACAGGATGTTAATCAACCCAAACAGCTAAAAGAGTTCTCGAACAAGCTTTACAGCAGATCAGCTCCAGGTAAGAATCATTGAAAACGTATGGTCCAGTTTATGCTAAAAAGTTGCAGCTTTATTTTCTACATTACATGCGTTAATATGAATTTTAAACTTTGATATGTAATATAAACATATATTGTAAATGCATTTGTCAAGCAATTTTAAATCGGATATTCGCTAAAAACAGTATAGTGTATACACTTAAATCATGAGGACTATTGCGCTACCAGTATCTTGGTTATTTAGTTTTTCATACACCAGGATACCCTAATTTGTTTGCACCTACCTTTGAAGAGGCTTCTTGGGACACATACAGCAACAGTTTGAACTTGAAAAGACTCATGCAAATCTTACATTTCACTGGGGCAGCCATGAGGATGTAAGTGTGCATGTGCAACATACTATTTGGTGGTTGGCTTTGCATGTTTCCACCCTGTGCAAGGTACCCAGGTAAGTATACTGGGCTGAAGGAAACAAGACCACTCAACCCCCACCACCACCATTATCATTTGGGAGATGGAGGAGGAAATTAGGAAATGGAGTGCTGGAATGACACACCAGCAGTAGACTGGTGAGGCTGGCTAAAATGGGTTTCGTGGGTTTTCCACCAACCACGGGCCTTTACCTGTCAATTGTGGTAGCCCATAATTTGTTTAATTGTAACATAGAATTCATTGGCAGGAAAGGATCACTTGGCCCACTCGGTCGGTCCAGATGTTCTTGCCTAATCATCTCCAAAGACACTAACTGGTCTCCAACAACCCTCCTTCCTCTCTGCCAGTTTTCTAGTACACCCCTATGTCTAGCTCATGCGCTGGAAGCCCTCATTGTTTTCACCTCCACCCAGGCATCCAGATGAGGGGAGTACCAACCTATTTTAGGAAATACTCTTCAGAAATTTTTTTTAATGAGTACCTTTACTCGCCCAACGTTTGTAAATATTCCACACCCAAATAGCACTTCATAACATAACTGGTGATTCAAAGGAGCATTTTGTCCAGGCTTACAGCACTGTACCAATTCCAATTTTGTTTACTCACTGTATTTTAAAACTGGTGAGTAAACTACTACCTGCCAACATTATTTGCAGCATTGCTGGCACCTGATCATTTCTTTATCTAGAAAAACAACATTGTTTTTAAAATGTACTCACTCCACTCCCTCGGGCATTTCTATGCATCTGAATTTGATTTTACTCTCCTCACTTTCAAATTGAAAGTACAGTACTCATCCCAAAAATCTTATCTGAAGCCCTGCTCCACAATGTCCACTGGCAGTCTGATCCAGGCATCTACCACCCTTTAGCTTAAGAAATGTTTCTTCACATCCCCATTAAACTTCTCCTCCAGCTTCTTGAATGTTTCCTGGTGCTGCTCTCATTTGAATGTGACTTCCTCCCACATCCTGTTCACCCTCTGAGGTACTTGTAGGTCCCAATCATATGACCTCTTGCCTCTCTTCTCTGTTCTGGGATATACATGTTCAGGTCCCTCAGTCTCTCCTCATAAGGCTTCCTGCAACCACAGCCCCATTCCAGTTACCTCCTCTGGACTGCTGCTTCCCTATGTCCTTTCTGAGGTGTGACCTCAAAGTGGATACAATATGCCAGGTGGGGTTTCGCCAGCAAGTGATACAGTAGCAGCATCACATTCCTCCTCCTCCTCCTGCTGGATATACCCTCTATGTATCCCAGCTTTCTACTAGCCCTACCCACTGCCTTGTCACACTTCCTGACACTTTGAGGTCATCAAATAATATAACTTCAAGGTCTCTTTCCGCTTAGTGACTGTTAGTACCTTCCCATCTTATACTGCAGCATGGGTTCCCATGCCCCAGGTGCATGATTTTGCACAGTTTGGCATTGAACCTCGACTGCCAAGCTTTTGATCACTCTTGAAGTTTTCCCAGATCCATGCTTCATTCTCTCCTCCTCTACTGATATCCACCCTATTGCAGATTGTGTTATAATCTGCAAAGGGCACATATTTCTTCTAGTTCTCCAGCAGTTTCTTAATGAAGTCAAGAGGACCAGTACTGATACCTACAACACCTCTCTGGTCACTCCTCCATCAATGGAGTGAATGCTGTTTACCACCACCGTCTATCAGTCCATCTCTTAACCTGTTTACAACCCAGTTCACCACTGTGGATCCCACTCCTAGGCTGTTCAGTTTCTTTATCTGCCTTCTGTGCTGCATAATGTCAAGGCCTTGCTAAAGTTCAGATAGGCCACATTCACTGCATTTCCCTGATCACCCAGTAAAGAAATCCCATCGGATTTATTTAGCATGACTTCCCCTTGTGAATCTTTCTGCAAGTGGTCTTGCAAACCACTTGATTCAAGAAACTCCAACAGCCTTTCCTTTAGCAGGGCAAGCAATTCTGCATACTACTCTTTCTTAGAGGTGCTCCTGTCAAATACAAATTAGAGGGCAGGAATGAACTGGGCACACACACCAGGTCAAGGAGAAAGATTATTTTATTAAACACAGACAGCATGACTAAAATGGGCTAACACTCCTACGTATGGCCTCTGCTGGTGAGCCTTCCTCAGTGGGTGGAGTTGGCCAGCAAATTATACCACTATTGAATAACCTTATGTTAACCGACTAATTGCACATGATTCTAAATAGAAATGGTTAAAAGTTTGTAAGAAATATACTGTACATATGTGATTCCATATTAAAACAAGCACACAGTACTTCAACACTATTTTGTGTAAAATGTCATGAACAGTAATGAATTGTGATCAGTTATATATAAAAAAAAAAAAAAAAAGTAAGCAGCAATTTAGCATAATAACCTGCTATCATGCAGAAAAGGAAAACAATACAAATAATAATTCCTAGAAGTGCTAGGACAAGTTGCAGCAATTCCTGATATACCAAAATGGATTTGATGAAACTGAGAGTAATCCTTGGTTCAAAAACATGTGGTTGGGGGGAATGGGGAACAGAACGGGTAACAAAAGCAAGGATACAGATACCAATACACCCCAAATACTATAATTTAATTCAACAATTTCTATGTTCTAGACTAGTTGGTGGGGATCTGCTTCAAAGAGCTTAGAGTAAAATGAGGGAGGAAAAAAACTCCATCTCAGTATAAAGGATAAGGCACCATAATATAACACTCAGTTGCTTTGCAAGTAAAGGCAAACTAGATGCAAACAAAAATATTGTTTAGAAGTAATTACAAATACGGGCCATCATATTGGCAAGGGAAGAGTAAAACTAATCAAAACAAAAAAGGAACAACAATCTACTACAAAGCAGCCTGCAGGTACTGTCGGCAAAGGGAAGAGATGCCAAGGACAGAAAAGAAAATGGGGTTGAAATGGAGCTGAGAAGTTAAAACAGAAACCCAAAATAGAACTCCAAATACAAGATCAACAAGTGGTTAGCATTTCGAGCACACCATTGATGGATGAATAGGTAAGAGCACTACTAAAGGGGGCTCTCGCACCCTTTACCAAATTTGACTATTTCAATCTAGATGTCCACTTGTTTAAACTGTTAAGAAAAATTGACTTAAAGGTTCAGTTCATAAACTCTGAAATAGAATATGAAAATGGGGTGCACACAGCTTTAAGAAACAGTTGAACTCATTTTGAATGAAAACCAGGGACTTGATTTTTAAAGGGCCCTTAGACTGACACAAGATGCAACAAATGGCAGCTTGCATTGAAACTAGTTGCAGCATGGACCCTGCACCAGATTGTGGTACAAAACCAGTCTTGGAGCCAAAGATACCCAAGCTGCCACAACGGACCTCTGCATCAAACACCTGGTGCAAGGAGGGATTGATGGAGGCTGCTGGCATCCCTTGGCAGTGTGACATTACAAACCTTTGCAATATGTGTGACAGTTTTCTTCCTAGTAACAACTGTAGAACTTGCAAGTGTCACTGTCGTGCAAACTGATATCCTGAAGTCCTTCAATACTGAAGTCAAACTTACATTTGTGTCCTTCATTAGCAAGACTGATGCACATTTTAATACTCCTACCTTACCCTCCCCCCAGCACCATCCACACACCCATTCATATACCTGTATGTTATGGTCTAACTCATGCTGGCAGTACAGTGTGGCATATATCACTCCTCTATCGAGCACATCTCTTACAGTAAGTGCAATACAACAGCTGTAATGTATGAACATACGAAGAAGCCAGTAGAAGGCCATTTGGTCTATCTAGTCTGCTCGTATTGTAGGGTCCACAGCTTGAGCTACTGTCCCTGCCCCCCACCTCCCATCTGCCATGCCCATGATCCTGCCTTCCCCATGCCTATCCCAGGATCGCTTGAAGCTGCCCACTGTCTCTACAATGAGACCACTATTTCTGACAGCGCATTCCAAGTGTCCACCACCCAGTCTATGAAGAAGTGCTTCCTGACCTCCCTCCTAACCCCCCAGCTTAAGACTGTGTTCACTCATTATGGTTGCCACTCTGCTTAGAGACCCTCCTTATCCATCTTATTTATCCCTTTCAAGTACTTGAAGGTCCCAATTATGTCCTCTCTCTCCTTCTTTCCTCCAGGGAGTATATGTTCAGTGTCCCTCAACCTGTCCTCATTTGCCTTACCCTGCTGACCCGCTGTCTTCTTTGTAGTCTTCTCTGACCATCTCCAGCAGGTTAATGTCCTTTTGAGGTGTGGGCAACAGTACTGAACTCCATACTTCAGATGTGGCCTCGCCAGTGATACTTTACAAGGGTAGTATAACCTCATACTCCTACTGATCCCCTTAGCTGTGCATCCCAGCATCTTGTTTGCCCTTGCTGCTACTTTCTTGTACTGCATGGAGTGCTTCAGGTCACTATTCTGTGTTCTGTAGAATTACATTGTTCCGGTACCACCTATTGCATGATAACCTGTGCAAAGTATGAAGATCAGTGAGTGTACACTTACATACCAATTGCCTCTGTCACTTACTTATGGTACTCCTATGTGATGTATAATAGTTATATACATAAGTTGTCCTTGGTAGCACAGAGGAGAAAAAAGGTAAACTGCAGTTGGCAGAACACTCTACAATATGGTTTCACATTCTGTCCACATATTTTTTCTTTTCACAGCATTACTGACTTGCTAAGATAGCAGTATACTGTAGGCTCCAATATAGCTGTCCTTCAGGTATTGTAACACCAGTGATGTCTATCCAGAACAGTCTGCAAACTCGGTATAGTCGTGGCAGCCTTATACGTGGATACATTTGCCTGTGGTTGCACACTACCTCCATAAGCTTGGATACGTATCCTGTGTACACAGAGAAAACAAAAAGGAGCTGACAGGTCTGACTCCTACCACCGCCTCTGAGAGTCTGTCGCCATGGCTGCTGGAACAACCCTGGCTGCTCTAAGCAGTGGCAGGACCGAATGCATTGAAAATCCCCATTAAGGGATGGTGCATCAGTTTCGAGCATGGACCCTTTACCATAGCACTGTTGGGTTGACTGCGCAAGCATGGTAAAAGTCATTGTGATGCAGTCAGACCCCATATGCCACAAGTACCCTGTGAAAATCTGGAATGATGCAAGGCTCAGTTCACAGTGCCCTTCAAAGCAGCAGTTCTGTTTGATGCATGCGCTTTGCATCATTCCAGGACCTTTGTAAATTGAGCCCTGGACTTACTGTGTGAAATGTGAAGTGATGAATCTGACTCTGTGATGTTGGGATGGAGGGAGGACCTAGACTTATTGCTATCATGTGTCAATATAAATAAAAGTTCTTTTAGATCTTCAGAGTTCAGACAATATTTGTAGGCGCTAATACTGGTTTAAAATGAGAGCAGTTTGTTGCCAGTAGTTGGACACCCATGGTAAAGGTGTTTGAAAATGTTTTCAGTCATTCCATACCAAATTTTCTAACTCCTGAACCATACAATTCCAAAATGTGTCCACTGTAGAATTGAAAGCATTTAATAAAAAAAAAAAAAAAAAAAAAAAAAGTAAAAGAAAATTCATGGTGGATAAAGGTGGCTCTGTAGTGGTTCAGGATGCTGACAAGTATGTAGCCAATATAAAAAGTCAATTATATGACCAAAATTGTTAGACTGCTCACCTTCAACCCAACTGCCCCAGCTAAACATAACCTATATGATGTAATTGATGAGACTTCTTCTACAGGGTGTGTTGATGAGGATGAAGTAATTTTAAAATGATTTCACATCTGTCCAACCCTGTACACTAGTGGTGGCCAGTGGACCTTGTATTGGGATCATTTTGGTGGATCTCAAACTCTGAGATCCACCAACAATAAAGTAACAAAAGCACAACAATTATGCTAATCAGCTGTAAGGATCTTCATTCAATCAAAATGCAACCTTTGCTCCAAGATCTACCAAAAATCTCTTAAAATCCACCAGTGGATCTAGATCCACGTATTGCTACCACTACTCCTACACTATACCAAAAATCCATAATGCATAAGAATGTCACAGATCCTCCTCGGAGGAATCATCATCTCAGGAATGGGCTGTCTGTGAAGGATCATCTTGATTTGCTGATCATTTTTAAAATGGGTAGTGGTCAAAACATCTATATACAGGTGACCGTGGATTTACTGAGTAAAATAGAGGATGCCAATGGTCTGATCGATACTGTTGGCTGGCGATTGATATTGCTCTCTATATATCTGCATACGGCATGAGGCAGATATAAAGGCAAATATGAAACAAACTCCACAATTCACCAAAATAACTGATCATTGCTTTGTCTCTTGTAGTGAAACACAGTAGTTCTTCGAGGGTATCTCTTGCAGCAGGTACTACTCTTGGGTATCTGCCAGAGGGCGCTCATGTAGGACGGTAGCTTACTCAGTGTTGACTGGGGCCACTCACAATGACATCATCATATGTGCAACTATAACACGAGGGATGGCCCGCCCCAAGCATCCTCAGTTCTTTTTTTTCCACACCATCTTTCAGCTTGATGCATGACTAGCTCGCTCCTAGTGTGGTCGACTAAGATATTAATGAGGAAATTGAAGCCAGAACAGTTCAATGTTAGATTTTATCCCAAGTCCCAGATGTTTAATTTGGAGTCATTATTTTGAAAAAGCCATTGTGGATAAAAAAAAAAAAAAAAAAAAAAATCTATGGTTATAATAACCATTAAGTTTGTGTCCATTGTCTGGGACTTCATACAACGTCTCTACCTGTGTACACTGCCAAGAATTTAACCAGGCCACTCATTGATGCCTTCAAGAAATCTAATCCTATCCAATGGAGCAAAAGATTACTCTCCTCAAGAAAGGGATCTGTCCCCGCATCTTGTTGTCGATGTCGCAAGCTTCCCAGTCCTCACACAAACACACTATGAAGCACACAAACCTAAAGATGAGGACAAATCTTCTTCAGAAGGTAAGAAATTTTGGCTACCACTTCTGGTGGACCATCAATGGCCTCTTAAGACAGGGCCTATTTGGACAAGCCAAGACCACCTTTGACGATGACCCTTCCGGTCCTCTCATCAATGGCTCTTGCTGACGCTTTTCTGTTCTGACCACGACTGCTCCTTATTGCATCCACTGGTCATTCGTTGATGATGGCCCACTCCTCTAGAGGCCTGATGCTTAGTCGCTGATGCATGCTTTTCAGCATTTCATTACATCTCCTTTTCAATCCCCATCGATGACACACTGGGTATATTATAAGGAGAAAGGATTCTCCATTACTGTGCTCCTGAAATTACCACCTCCTTTCCAAGTGGTCACTCATAGGGGCAGATTGATGCTTACAGAGGGCAACGGTTTACGGTTCAGGCTCTTGGTTGTATCCTCAACCGTGCCCTTCTCCTTCTATTGTGCCTCTCACCAGCTCTACTACTGTTGGAAAGCTCATTTTGATTTTGTCAATGATCTCATCCATTGACAGTGCTGTGGTTGTACAAACAGTACTACAGGTGATGAAGGGCATGCAAACCTCAGCAACTTCACCAGCATCCTGTGACTCTGGTCTGCCCTCTCCTTCACCTCCTCCAACCAGTAGGCCTTGAAGGGAACCCTCCTATAGGGAGCCTTCTTCTGCTCCCTCCTTCCATTCTTTGAAAGAGAAATTCTTCCCAGATTATGAGGACTATGAAAAGGTACAGATACGGGAGCTGGCCTTCAACCTCCCTTTAGTGCTTCTACTGTATCCTCTGCTGAAGATGACCCTGGGCTGTACACTCCATGCTCTCCTGACGATCCCACCTTTCTGGAAATGATGGCACAAACCCAAAAGGTTATGGTTTTACTATCTCAGAAAAGGACAAATGCCACCACAATATGGAAGACTATCTGGACCTTATGGAGGATCCCGCAATTGTGGTCCATCCTTTAATACAAGCATATCAAGATGCAGTCCTGGTGGCATGGCACCACCTATCTGCGGTTCCACCTGTCCCTAGAAAAGCAGACTGCCTTTACCAGGTGCCAACAGATCCCTTTTTATTTTATCTCTCTTTCCCCACTGCACCACAAGCAGACTTGGTGGACATTAACACTGCACATGACAGGACAAATGACCAAACACCTATGCTCCCTTCCCCCAGACCAGGAATCTCAGCGCTTAGATTTCATGGGCAAGAGTATACCAGGCTGCCACTGTGAAATTACTCATCCTGAATCACATAAGCCATATGTTGAAGTGCCAAAAGATTCTTTGGACTACTGCAATGGAGGTAGCTAATAAGCATCCTCAGCTGGCTGAAAAGGACCAGTTCCTGGCAACTTTTTCCACTGGCAACTCCCTATCCTGCCACTTACTCCAGGCAGGATACAATGCAGTGGCTACTTCTGCAAGAACTTCAGCCATGGGGGTTACTCTCTGAAGGAATGCTCTGGCCCAGGGTGTCAGATTTTACTCCTGACATCCAACATGAATGCCCTTTAATGGCAACAAACTTTTCGGCTCTGACACTCAAACAATTTTAGATGACCTTCAAGCCTCAGGACAAACTCTAAGAACAGTACATGGTATATACAATACATCCCAACTTACAGGTCAGACAAAATATCAGCCCTTTCAGTTCTGAAGGCAGGTCATCAGCATGGCATTGCCAGACATTCTACCATGGGTAAACGGCAACCTAACTCAACCAGCTGCTCGCACCCCAGGCCTCTGCCTCTAGGAGAGCTCTGTCAATACCTCCAGTGGTGGCTGGTGCCCACCAGTAACTTTGACTCGCAGCATCTCTCAACAGCTTCCTTCAGCTGGCCTCGGAAGCTGTGGGAGGCAGTTCTTACTTCATCTAGAGGCCTGGCAAAGCATAGATGAGTGATTGCTGCAAATCATAAAAACAAGACACACACTGGAATTCATTTCCACCCTCCATCCCATCCTCCCATCCTATTATGTACCCACCAAACCACATTCCAATCTTTAAAGAGGAACCAGCTTCCCTCAGACAAAAAAAAAAGTTTTTTTTTTTTTTTTTTTTTTTTAACCCATACCACCCGGGAAACGTAGAAAGAGATTTTATTCCCATTTCTTCCTGGTGCTAAAACACAATGGAGATCTTCACCCAGTTCTAGATCTCTGGGACCTAAACTTGTACACCCAGTACAAAAAAACTCAGGATGGTTACCCTAACTTCAATCCTTCCTCATTTACATCAAGGGATTGGCTTTCTGCCTTGGACAAGAGGGATGTATACCTTCATATTCTTACATCTGATGCATCATCGGTATCGCCATTTCCAGCTTCTGGAACATCACTATCAGTTTTGAGCTCTGCCCTTGGCCTGTCCTAGGCACCCAGAGTCTTCACAAAATGCCTAGCAGTGGTAGCAGCAACCTTAAGATGTCAAGGGCACTTCTATTCCCACACCTGGATGATTGGCCCATCAAGACCTCTACCAGGAAGGATTGCTGCAGTCCCCTACATGCCACTCTTCAACTTCTTCAGGAGCTAGGCATTATGGTCAATTGGCCGACATCCCATCTGACCCTGACACAAAGACTACAGTACAGACACATAGCTAGGTTTGAGCATTTCTTCCCGAGGACAGACATCAAAACTGATGTCTCACTGCCCATTGTTAGTCCATCATGTACATGATGGCAAATCAGATCATATGTCTTCTAGTCCACATGGCTGCTGCCATCTCCACTGTCTCACATGCACGGTTGCAGATGCAACTGATACAATGGGCTCTACACCCATCAATGGCAACAAAAATGAGAGATTTTGAAGACTCAGATCAAGGTCACACCAGTGTTCCCTAGTGCTCTGACTTGGTGGACAATTCAGTCCAATCGAGACCAAGATGTTCCTTTTCAGAAACTCCCTCCATCCCAAATCTTGACCACGGATGCATCCACTCTTGGTTGGGGCACCCATCTCAGACCTCACCAGACATAAGGATGCTGGGACCAGACCACTGCCTCTCTCCACGGAAATGTCCTCGAAATGAGAGCAGTTCACCTTACGCCCAGATATTTTGACCATATCTCGTACCTGATCCCTTTAGTACAAACAGACAACATATCAGTAGTCTATTACATAAATGAGGGGTACAAGATCACAATGACTCTGTCGGGAGACAGTTCACACTCTAGCAAAGAAGCCCTATGTCAACACCTCATGCTAGTGGCGGTGCATGTCCCAGGAGCTCAGAATGTCCTGGCAGATAATCTCAGTTGTCAGACTCAAGAACACGAATGAACCTTACATGATTCAGTCCTTATGACATCTTCCATCTCTGGGGTACACCGGAGATTGACCTCTTTGCCTCTCCGGACAACCACTGCTTACTTCATTATTGCTCCATTATATCTGACTGAGGGTCACTTTCTATAGATGCTCTTTCCCTCATGTGGCAAAGACAGTTTTATATGCATTTCTTTCTCTCTCTCCCCCCGGTTCCTCTTCTTCAGTGCATCCTCCTCAAACATCAATTGAAGCCAGCAGCAATGATTCTAATAGCCCCATTCTGGCCTCTACAGATCTGGTTTCCCTCCAGCAACTGTATCACCAATGCCATTCCACTTCCTCTCCATCCAGATCTCCACACCCAGCATCAAGGGCTCTCCTTACACCTCATCTTTGCTCCTGCATCTTCATAAGCAGACCATAGGTATCTTCAAATGTAACAAATATATTATTGGCCTCCAGGAAATCGTCCACTAGAAAAACCTCAAGTGAAATGGAAAAGGTTCGCTAATTGGGCAGCTTCCAAACCTCAACCCTTTTCCTGCTTCCTCCCCACTATCCTGGACTATCTTTCTTCACTATCCTCTCAAGGACTCCGTTACTCATCCATCAAGGTTCACTTGGCGGCAATCTCAGCCTTTAACAAACCCATAAACGGATGTCTGGTAGCCTAGCAGGATCTTGCCCATATGTTCATAGTGCATTTTATACCTGAAACCTCCCATAAGGCCAGTGTCTCTTTGGGACCTCATTTCATTATTAAAAATTAACATTTTTCATCTTTTGAACCAGACTGCACTTGCGTAAATGCATTTCCTAGCATGGAAAACTTTATTTTCATGGCGATTATTGCTCGCCGCATCTTTAGCTCCAAACCTTTACCTTGTTTTTCACAAGGACAGGCTCTCTTTGCCCAAATTTGGCCTTTTGCCAAATCATCTCCAAATATACACTGAACCAATCCATATACTGTATTTACCACTTTTCTATCCAGATTATTCTAATCCTAATGAATCACTTCTTCATTCTTTAGATGTACACCACATGCAAAAGGCACACTACGGTTACATTAAAATCCAAACAACTTTTCATAGCATTTGCTACATGTAAAGAGAGGCTACCAGTCATCAAGTAAACACTTTCAAAACTGGCTGGGCCATTGTATACCATACTGTTACAATAAATACCAAAACCATTTCCGGGTGCTGTCTCATGCCTGCATTGGGGCACTTTTCTACAACTGCCGACATGTTTTCAGGGTGTCTACTTCAGACATCTGTGATGCTGCTATTTGGTCTACAGTGCACACTTTTACTAAGCACTGCAGCACTGATTTAGCCTCTCAACATTACGATGCCTTTGGCCATGCTGTCCTTCAGTGTCTCCTTTCAGAACTTGACTACTATTCCTCCTCCTTCACTGCTTGGGAATCCTCCAAAGAGTGTAGTACCTACTGCAAGAGATGCCCTTAAAGAAGACAGTACAGTTTCATACTTACCGTAATGGCAGATCTTCAAGAGGATCTCTTGCAGCAGGTACATTCCTTCCCTCCTTGCCAGAGAGAGCAATCTTTCAGACTTTGTTTAAATGACAAATGGGTACCACAGGTCTCCTCGGTTCCCCTCAGTCATGCTCTGTGAGTTGATCACCGGTGGGGAACTGAGGATGCTTGGGGCCACCCATATATTTATAGTCATGAACATAATTATGTAATTGTGGAAAGCCCCAGTCAACACTGCTAGTGAAAGCCGTCAACATGAGTGCCCTCTGGCAGATACCCAAGAGTAGTACCTGCTGCAAGAGAACCCTCGAAGATCTGCCATTATGGTAAGTATGAAATTTGTACTTTTTTTTTTTACCTTCAATGACAGGTTTTACCACAAACCAAGGTACTGCTATGGGGTGGCATTAGCACCCTCATATGCAAGCCTTTTCTTGGAATGGTAGGAAAAGCACATCATGTTTATGGACACGAACCCCCACCTCCGCACATTCTTATGTGGTATCATTTTACTGATTTGATGTGTCTAGGGTGGGGTGGGGGTTCTGATACCATGCCTCAATTCATGGAATAGATTAATGTTAATGAGTTAAATCTAATGTGCATGTGTAGAACAGACCGATCTAAAACAGAGTTCCTTGAGGTAACATTAAAGGTTGAAAATGGACAGGTTATCAGTATTCTGTATAGAAAACCTATTTCTGGCAAATGTTTGCTACGAGCTGACAGCTGTCACACCTACTTCTTTATAAGAAGCATACTTTCTTTTGGACAGTTCTTATGGCTGAAGAGAAATTGGTCACACTTTAGTGGGGTATGTAACCATTAATTACAGGCAGCATGGGTAATTGCACTGTAGTTACATGTTTGTACTGTAACTACATTGCAGCTGCAGTGTAATTCAGGAAACTTAAGTGTCACTGAGAAACTGCAACAAAATAGTACTTTAATTTAAGAATATATATTTAGTCAGATTCTGGGAGTCTGGATACAATGCAGCAATAATAAATCATAGTTTTGCAAAATCATGCAACATTGACAGACCCTCCTTTTAATGCTAAACAAAAGGAAACTGTATCCACAAATAACATAATTTCCATTACTATTATGTTAGAGCCAATAAAAATATAGTGAAGAACAGATGGTCAGTATTGTCAGCTGATGAAGTATTGGGACCAATAATGGGTGAAACACCATTGATCTCGTTTTGGAGAGGTACTCTCTTAACCTGTCATTACCAAGAGTCTAACACCAGCAGAATATCACAGGGTGGGTTTTACTGTTGAAACTGTTGCAAAATTTGTTGTGTGCAGACTGGAGAAAATATATCCATCCCAAAACTGGCAAGGTATACATTCTGCATGACTATCTCGACTGCCAAACGTAGTTCACTGTTTATGCTGCTTGGTATCAGTGTGGCATGCCTTATATTGATGAACTATACCGTCCCTGAAGTGTCACATCCAGGACCATGCGAGAGCCATTATTAATGGCAAGTTAGACAATGCCCTGGGTCTGGACTTCAGGAAGGTCAATCACTGCAGCCCTAAAGGTTTAAAGTTGAAATGCAATAAAATGTATTTAACATTTCTGTGTGTTCTCTTCTCTCTCTCCCCCACACCCACAACCTTGCTGTACTATTTTATATCATCTGTGTTAAAACAGACCTGATCCTGCAATTGTTAAATAAATGCAACCATCAGACAGGTCTAAAGTTTCTGCCAATAATGGTAGAAGTCTGCCTGTTGGTGGAAGAGTATGAACAGAGCTCTAGACAGTGCTACATCGCTACTATAGGAGTTGTCTTGTATTGAAGTTTTGGTCAACCACACAGTGGCAGTGTGGCCCACCTAGTACCTGTAAGATAAATCTAACATCGGGAGGGTCATGCTCAGATACCTCAGTCCAACTAATCTAAACATGGAGACATAAAACCCACTCACTGATATACTTTTATGAATTTTATGCACTGAAAAGTTCAAATAATAGTCCACCCAAAAAGGTAATTTTATAGTTAACCCACTACTTGTCAGGATCTGTGGACATTCTTTCACATCAAATAACATTCTTTCCAGCATTATTCTTTTCAATAATCATTACTGTACATATGGCTCTTAATTATATGTGCCAAGTTTCATTGTTAGTTTTGGTTATTAAATGATTTAATATAGCCTTTAATAAACCAGTAAGGATGTGCAATCTCCACCAGTGGACCATTCTAAACTTAGTAATTTGATAATTTCAGGTTAAAATCAATTTAATTTACAGATCTTCCACTCTGTTTTATATTAAAAAAAATATATATATAATTTAAACATACAAATACTAATCAAATGCCCTCCTTTTGGTAGAAACCAGCTCCACCCATGACAAATGTTATCCATTCAGTGCTATCTGTTGCAAAGTGTAAACAAACAAAACAAAAGTTACAATAGATGTTACTTATAACAGTATTATTTAATTCCTTCTTGTAGGTATAAATAAGCTTCACCTGGCTGTGATCAACTGTCACTTCAGATTCTCAGCGTTGTTTTTAGTTTCACAATTTTCAGCTTTTAGCTGTGTATAAAGCCTCTAATATTACCCATCAGTGGTGTTCGTCATATTTACTATTCTTAATTAGATGGTGAAATAACTCGGTTGCAATCAGTAGTACCACTTACTAAGACTTATCAAGAGAAGCCTCAGAAGACTTCTTGGCCCACACCTAATATTTAAGAAATTTAATTTGTTGTCTTTCTAAAAAAAAAAAAAAATGTCTGGTTCCCCACATTCATGGTTTTAATATGTGCTATTGGTAAAGTTTGTGTCTGTTTCCATTGCTCTGTTAGGCTGATTTGTAATTTTGTAAATGTTACATAGTTTCCTATTGTTTTATGTCTGAAAGTTCAGAATTTAGTTAATTCTGGTTAGACTATGCAGGTTCTCATTTGTGTTTTCCATAGCTCCTTGTTTTTTCAAATAGTTTCCTTATTTTTTAAATTGGTTACATTTATAAACACTGTCACTAGCAAAAGAGTAATTTCTTCCTTAAGTATCTTGTGTTATATGCTGTTAAACCACAGGTTACTGCACTTTTTCCTCACTTATACTAAAAGGATGGTTACTATGGAGACCACAACTGTGCTAATTCCTTGCGTCTAATGGCTCCACAAAGTTAACTTCAAACTAATAAGTACACTTTTCAGTATTAAACACTTGCATATCCAATTTCAGTCTGTTTCTCTCTTATAGCAATCCCCAACTGTAGTGCCTCACCTCAGTGCTGTCTTGTTCCATATTGTGTGGACACCAGCTGCTTCTCCTCTGTCTCTCTCGTAGGAATTTAAGTTACCACGGAACCTGCTAAAGTGCACGAAACCCTCACACTTGCACACTTACATTTTTTAGGCTCTTCAGCATTTTTGAGGACTTCATATTGCACTGATAATCTTATTCTATTACTTGCTAAGAGTTCTTTTGTGTAAGTGATGAAATGAACTTGCACAGCATATCTAGCGTGACACACAGACACTCATCTGTCACTGTAATACCTTTCAATATGTATATGTAATATTACTCATCTGCTAGCTTTTATGTCCCAAATGTAAAGCTTTTTATTGTCATAGCCCATTCTGGTTTTACTAAATGGATCAACTATGGGGCATGATCCCTATTTTTTTTTTTTTTTTTTTTTTTTTTCAATGAATCCAAATTATAACCTAATTTGGCTTATTCAAAGCCATAATTTACAAATGAACCAGAGGACAGAATTGGGACCAAGAGCTGAAGCAAAGGTAAAGTCCTGAGTCCCAACCTACCCAGTTCCACCAATTAGTGGAGCTTTAAGGTGATAGCACCAAAATGTTAGGCTCAACATGGCTAGGTGTCATGAAGGTGGTCATTTCTAAAACCCTTGGACTCTGTCCCCTAAATATGTAAATTACACACAACTTGGATGTCAAATTTAGAAAAGTGCTCACAAATCCAGACTATAACACAGATTTTATCATTTTAGTAACATGCAATAATAAAACCAGTCATACTAATTTCTAAGTTTCACATATTAAAATACCAGGTTTTACTGTATAAAATATATCCAGGCGATTTCTTCATTGGACCCATATTGCTGATTGTGTGCCAGAATGGTCTATCAAGTAGACTTCCTTAATAAGTAAATAACTTGTTCTGTCTGACATGTGATGAATTGCTTGATCTCGATAGGTTCCTTTTACATGGATTACCTACTGTTTTTGTTTTTCTTGTACTGTTACAATTCAGGCAGTTCACACAAGGACAATTGCCAATCTGTGTCTTGCCTTGAAATATTTATTCCTTTTGGCATCTCATGTATTGCATGGCGCAGATCAGGAAATGCATGTAATTTCACCTTTAAAGGCTGCATGCGCTGGAGCCATAGTTCTCTCCTAGGGATGGAGATTTCCTTAAAATGTTCGTGCAGTATAAGATTCATATTTTATGATTATTGTAACCAGAAAAGGCACACTGAGCCAGAGCTCATTTCCAGGCACTTGGGAAAGAGGAGACAAAACATACAACAGGAAAAACTAAATCATAGACAGTGAGGGAAAACTAAATCATAAACAGTGACAGAAGAGAAATGCAATGTGACCATAATTGCAAGGTTACAGTAAATGAGGCAAAGTCAGCACTGACTAAGAGTCGAGAGGCTGTTTATAGGATAACAAGGATGCTAAGGAGGTTGAGGCTGGGGCAGGGGAAGTAGAGGCAGGAGCAAGGCAGGGAGTGAGTCAGAGCAGGTATTTGAATGCAGGGAGTGAAGGGGATTGGGTGAATAGAAGTGGAGAGTTGATTCCAGAGGAAAGGGGGTGGTGGTAGAGAAGGCAGACTGACCAGCATTTGAATGAGGGGATGAAGAAGGGAGACCGAGCAGGAGTCCCTGAGTGCAGAGGGTAGGAGGAAGAAATGGTGGGGAAGGGAGGGAGGAAGGATGGGATGGAAGGGGAAGGGTTCAAACCAGTATTTGCCAATTAAGGCCAAACAGTGGGTCAGTCACCAGTGGGGCAGAGGTGAGACTAAGAGGAGAAGAGTGAGCAGTGATGTGTACAAAATGGAGTTGGTAGCAAAGTGAGATGAGATGGAGCTTGGCAATGGGAGGTTTAATACTGAATGGGTTAAAATGACCAACTTCATTTTAAACCCCTTTTGTAGGACTTTTCTGCATATTATGTGTGCTCAGCTGTTATTACTTTGTCCCCAGTTCTATCCCTTTCCTTCCCATTTCCTCTTCTTCTTTTTGTTATATACTATTTTCTAAGCACCCCAGATCCATTCTATATTCCATTTTCTTTGTTTTTTAATTACAAATTTTACTCTTCCTTGCCAGTCTTGTGGCCCATATTTGAATGGAGTTCTAAACAATTTTGTTTGCATCTAGTTTGCCTTTACTTGCAAAGCAACTGAAAGTTTATATTATGGCGCCTTATTCTTTATACTGACATGGATGTGCTTTTTTTTTTCCCTTATTTTACTCTGGCTTTTGGTACCAAATCATGACTAACTTAGTGTAGAACATAAGAACTTGATAAATGTATAATATTTAGGGTATATCCGTATCCTTGCATTTTGTTTTTGTTACCCATTCCATCTTTTTTTTATGTCTAGGATTATCAATTTCAGCAGATCCATTTTGATATATTAGGAATTGTTGTAACTTGTCTTAGTACTTTTATGAATTATGTGCATTGTTTTTAATGTTTGTGTTATAGCTGATTATGCTATATTGCTGCTGTTCCTATTCAATATTTACAATTCATAATTAACTATTCACAACAATTTACATAAATGAGAATTGAAATAATATGCACTTGTTTCAATATGGAATCTCACGTGCATGTTTCTTGGTGAACGTTCATGTTGTGTGTTGTTGTGTTTTTTTTTTTTTTTTTTTATTAATAAAAAAAAAATCCATCTCCTTGATTGGTGTATGCCCAGTTCTTTCCTGCTTTCTATTTCTTTTAGCAGGGTTTACATTAATTTCCCCACTTCTGAAGTAAGACTGACTGGCCTGTAGATGATAGCTTCCTCCCTGCCATTCTTATATAGTGGGACCATGTCCAGTCCTCTGGAACGCTGCCTATTTCCAGTGAGAAGTTGAACAAGGCTATCAGTAAGGCAGCTAGCACTTCCCTGAGTTTCCTTAGTATCCTTGGATGTATCCCATGTTGTCCCATAGTTGTACTCCACCTTCAGAGCTGCAAGTCCTTCCAAGCTCTTTCTTCTGAAAGTGGACCTGTGTCCACCTCCTCTGCTGTTCTCTGGTAGTCTGTCCCACTCCTTCCATTGAGAGACTGAGTAGAAATACCTGTTCAAGATATCTGCTTTTTCTTGGTCCTCTTCTGTGCAGCGTCTTTCTCCCCGCACTTCTACTCCTCACTATTCCTCTCCTTGTTTTGCTTTTCTTGCTTATGTATTTTCTAATCTTCCTTAGTGACCAGCAATTCTTTACTCTTTCTGTGCCTCATGGGTGTAGCCAGGCATACTCCAAGTACTCCATGGTGTACAATTTATTTAAGGGGGTAGCAAATAGACTCTGGACTGCTTTCTTTTGCATGAAAACTAACAAAGAAAATGCTGAACCTTTCTGAAATGTTATTCACAGGAGTCAAAACTAGAAGGACTGGTCACTGTCATTGCATCTCATGGACAATACAACTTTACAGGCTCTGGGCTGGTATGTGGCTGTATTAGGAAGCATGCATGGCATTTGCATTTACCATGCATGGGGTAGCACACCAGCACACCCTAATGGGGGTAGCAGTGCGCCCACTTGGTGTGCAGATCTGAAATCCTGGCTACACCCTGCTGTGCCTTTGCTTCCATCTGCCTTACTTGGTATACCTACCTGTCTTTCTCCCTCTGTGTTTCCTTATACCTCTTAAATGCCACTTTTTTTTCCTTCATCACTTTTCACTTCTTAAAGAACAATAATGGCCTCTATGCTTTAGTTATATCATCCATTATTTATTTATTTATTTATTTATTTTTACCACTGTGCCTCCACCCTCCCTGACAATCCCTTCTCCCTCAAGATAGTGTCTGATGCAGTCCCCATTTCTTTAACATATACCTTCTTAAATTCCAGGATCCTCATCCTTACAAGCACCAGGTACAGCCATGTCCTGTTCCTAGGGGTTTTGTGACTAGCTGAATGAGGAAAAACCCTTGTAGGGAGTCCAGGATGGCCATACTCCTTGTGCAAGCTGCAGTTGGAAGGGTCCACAGCACATCTGGCAAACTGAAGTCACCAACTAGCAGTACTATTCCTTTACTTGCCATTGGCTTCCCTGAGTGCCTTATCCACCTCCCCTCTGTGCTGGAGGCCCATACATTACTCTGGTAGTCATGTCAAAACTAACAAGATGGCCGCCAGGTTGTGGGTGCTGTTGTTGCTCTTTGATTTAAGTTTTGTTTTCATTCTTATTTCGGTTTAAATTTGTTTAAGTTTTGAGTTTTATTTTTGTTTTTACTTGAGTGTCGGTTTCGCTTTAATGCTATCACTGCTGCTAGGTGAAGAGCGTGGGACAGATCCGTCTTTTAGATTGCAAGAAACACTGATCAGTGTTTCAAATGAGTTTCAACTGAGTTTTAAAGGAGAACTGTGTTGAACGCTGGTCAGTTTCCTTTGTTAGACTTCAGACTTTCAGGTCCTGTCTTGGATGTTTATCGTTCTCTACTTGGTGGTGGTTTGGACTTAAAGGGTTTTATTTTCTGTTTGTGGACCTGGAGAGAGATGTCGGTGGGTTTCTCTTTTGATGTTCTCATGTGGACCGATACGAGCTTTTGGAGGAGGATGCCAGAGGTTTTGCTTCTTCAATGGACTGCAGTGGGGACTTTGTGTGTCGGACTGTCTGCTCCAGTGGAAGTATTTTGTGCATGGAGGGTAAAGTCGGAGGAATTTAGATGCTGCTTGACACTGTGAATGCTGGCAAGAGTCAACGGAGCAGTGTAGATGTCCCTTTGACTATGCTGAAATTTTCAGGTGAACATTTTATCAACTCCTCTGCTCTAGCTGGTGTTTTCTAGGGTTTGCCACTCCACTCCACAGGGGTTGGGGTATTTTCTAGTCGGGGAACTGAGTGGAGTACTGCTCCCATGGACCATGGAAATTGCTACTATAGTGGCTTTTTTCTTATGGTCCTTTGGTGTGAGTGGCATTAATTGCCCTGGTGCACCTGGCAGGAGTAGTGGGGTTGGAATTGTATTCTGGACCAAATTTCTTCGTGGGCTTCTTGATCCTGTTTATATAGAGTTTCTGTGGACCTCCTCCCAGATTGTTTCCTTTTGGGTTTATTTGGCTGTCCTCCTTGGACTTGGATCTTTGGAACTTATGTGAATTTTTGGATCTGCTGTACGAGGTTGTTGACTGTTATCCTCTTCCGATTTTGATTTGGACACCTGGTGGTGAGAGGACCCTGGGTCCATAAATTTTTGTTTGTTTTAATTCTTTTCTGTTTATTTTGATTTTACAGTTTTTTTTCTCCTAGCAGGGAGAAAGACTGATACTATTTTCCCAGTTGTGAGAGAATTGGGGAGTTCATTTCTTTTCTTTTTGTTTAAAATTGTATATCTTCATGCTGGTTTGGCAGTGAGTGCCATTGTATTCTCTTTCCCTGGTGGTGAGAGGACTGGGGGAGGGATTATACAGAAATTTATTATTTGTTTTGTTTGTTTATGTTACTGAAATTGTATATTTAATTTATTTATAGTAGGTTTGTTAGCTTAGGTTTGTTTGAATTTTTGGTTTGCTTTTGTTTATGTATTTTTGTGTTTTATTTTAGTTGAGCAGCATCATGTGTGGCCTTTATCCCCCGGTGGTGCGCTATTCATCCTCCTTTCTTCACGCCCTCCACCCCTTTTGTACTCCTCCCTACAATTTGACATTTACCAGCGGTGTAGAGCATTAGGGATTGCTCGTGGGAGAGTGAGGCGGGGTGCTGCAACAGGGGAGGATGAACAGCGGGCCATCGTGATAGGTTATTAAGTCCAGAAGGTGCCCTGGGGAAAATGGAATCCAGATCGGGTTTGCCTTGTCTGGTATCATACCCAAGGGCACTACTGATTTCAGTAGGTAGATAGGCCTGACAACCTCCGAGGTTTGTCCAACTCGGTGGTGTTATGCAATGCCAGGTCTGTTAGGAACAAGACTGCTATTATTGCTGACCTTGTTGGCTTGGCTGACCTGGCTTGCATCACCAAGACCTGGTTGGATGAAAATTCTGGCCCTATAGTAGAGGCCATGATTCCAGCCGGTACTCGGTGATACACCGCCCGAGATTGGACCGCAGGAAAGGGGAGGGGTTGCAGTCTGTTTTAAGACTGAATTGGGTCTCACGAGTGTGGCAGTAGGGTAGATTGAGTCCTTTGAGTGTTCAGTTATAGCAGGTGTAGGCGTTTGAATCGTTCTCATTTACCATCCACCCAGAGATGGGAAGCGCTTCTTACAGGAAGTTTCAGACTTCCTCTTCGACATGTCGTTTGAGTCGCCCAGATTGATGGTGCTGGGTGACTTCAGCGCCTAAGTCGATGACTTTCTCTTACAATTTGGTAATCACTTCCTCCAATTAATGTCTTCTTTGGGCCTTACACAGGTAGTTTCCACTGCTACGCATAAATCTGGGCACTCTCTGGACTTAGTCTTCCTTCTAGGGATTGATGCATCTGACGTGGGGTGGAACCAGTCGTTTGGTCTGACCACTACACCGTGAGGTTCAATTTTGCACCCCCTTAGGAGGCCATCCCCTGTGGAGATGGTCAGGTACCCATTGCAGGAATGTTACTTCACAAGGCCTAGCGCGCCCTGACCTATCATCCCCATGTTGGTGAGTTGTAACCCAGAGGCACTGGTGTTGGCCTATAATGAGGCCATCACGGTTGCCCTGGATTTTATTGCTCCTGTTTGTGAACGCCCTCTTTCCCTTCACCCCAGGGCCCCTTGATTTGATGGGACTCTGAGGGAGATGCGGAGACAAAGGTGAAGGTTAGAGTGTTGTTGGCGTAGATCTGCCCTTGAAGCTGACCACCTTAGATTGATAGAACATTTTGCTAGCTATCAATCTGCAATCACCCATAAGAAGGCAGAGTTCCTGTCCAGGGAGATTGCAGTTGCTCAGAATCGACCGCTCAGCTGTTTCTAACTGTAGATAGACTGTGCAACCCAGCCTGTCTGCAAGCTCTGAAAGCTTTTCTCAAATAGAGTGCGATGAGCTCGCTTCGATACTTGCAACTAAGGTGGCTGACGCCGAGCAGACCTGTGTTTGACAACCCTAAGGGCGACGTGTCAGAGGGACGCAGCAGAACATAGTGCCTCTATTCTCTTGGAGTTCCTTTTATCGACCTGAGTTCGTGGATATTATGAGGCTTATCCATAGTGTGCGCCTCACAAGCTGTAGCTTGGATCCTGGACCGACTACCCTAATTTTGGGTTGTGTTGATATCATTGGTCCAGTTTTGGTGCAAATAGTCTGATGCTCCTTGGTCGGGTGAGTTCCCAGCTCCCTGAAAGGCGTTGGTGACACCTCTCTTGAAGAAAGCTTCCTTAGACCCAGACTGTTTTCAAGCTACAGACCTATCTCTAACCTTCCTTTATTGGGAAGGTTATTGAAAAAGGTTTAGCTGCTCAATTGGATGACCATTTAACCATCCATAGTATCTCTGAATCCTTCCAGTCTGGTTTCCATAAAGACATAGCACCGAGACTGTGCTGGTTCAGGTGCTTAATGATGATCTGAGGCGAGGGATCAAAGAGATGTTCTATCTTGGTTCTCCTTGATCTCCTCGGCTTCCGACACTGTGGATCACGTGGTGTTAGCACGCCTGAGGCAAATCTGCAGAATGTCGGAACCGCTTTGCAATGGTTCACTTCATTCCTTACTGGGAGATCACAAAGAGTTGTGTTGGGGATTTTTCCTCCGGCCCAGTCTCTTTGTTGTGTGGAAGTGCCTCAGGGTTCTGTGCTGTCACCCATGTTATTTGCACTGTATATGCCCTCGAATATCATAAGATGTATGGGCTGAGGTTTCACTGCTATGCAGATGACACCCAGCTATACCTGTCTTTTGCACCGATCAGGATGGAGCTTCTCGGTGTTTAACAACTGTCTGGGGAAATCCAAGACTGGATGGATTCTAGTTGGTTAAAGTTGAACTCAGAAGACTGAGGTTTTGGTGGTGGACCCGGTGGTCAGATTGAGAGGCCGTGTACTGGCGTGCCTTCTGGAATTTTTCTCGGTGGTGTGTCATTACCAACCACTGAATGGGTGCGTAACCTTGGGGTGATTTTGACGATAAGCTGACTCTACAATCTCGGTGTCAGCCGTTGTCAGCACTTCCTTTTACCATCTTAGGAATATTGCCAGGGTTAGGCACCTTGTTCCATCTGACTCCTTGCCAACGCGTTGGTCCACGCTTTTGTGTCTTGGCGCCTAGACTACTGCAGCGCCCTTTACTTTGGGCTTTCTGGGGTTGAAATCTGCTGTTTATAGCTGGTGCAGAACGAACAGCCTGGTTTGACTGGGACAAGTAGGTCCCATTATTACCCGTGCTGCGCCGAACTGCACTGGCTTCCTATACAGTGGTGGATCACCTTTAAGTCATTTTATTGACTTTCAGGGTCTGTCCATCTGAAAGACCTCCTGGTTCCTTATTGCCCTGGCCGATCGCTCTGCTCGGCCGACATAGGGGTTGCTGGAGATTCCAGAGTTTAAAATCTTCAGGCAGCAGAGCATTTTCTCATGCTGCTCCCTCTCTGGAACTCTCTACCAGGCGGTTACGGGGAGTGCACCTCCGTGGAGATGTATAGAAGAATTAAAAACTTTTTATGGAAAATGGCCTTTTGGAGAATTGAGTTAGTTGGAATTTGACTGGATTTTACTGTAATTTATTATGTTTTTATGATATATTTTATGACCTGTCTTTATATGTTTTATGTTTGCATGGATACTTGAATTTGTTGTTAATCTGTTCAGTGCTTTGATATTTGAAGCTATATAAATAAAATTATTATTATTATTACATGGTTAGCCTTTGTTCCTGTTGATGGTGAACCACACTGTACAGTGACCATGGATGGCCCACTCTGTCTGCAATTCTGTCTGTCTCTGGTTGCAAGCACCAGGTACAGTCATGTCCTGTTCTAGGGGTTTTGTGACTAGCTGAATGAAAAAAACCCTTGTAGGGAGTCCAGGATGGCCATACTCCTTAGCAGCTGCAGTTGGAAGGGTCCACAGCACATCTGGCAAACAGAGTCACCAACTAAGCGGTACCTTTTCCTTTTCTTGCCATTATTCTGATGGTTCCCTGAGTGCCTTATCCACCTCCCCTCTCTGTGCTGGAGGCCCATACATTACCCTGGAATGGATAACTGCCCTGGAACCTTTCTCCAGGGTGACCCACAGCACTTCCAGCCCTTCCTTTTCCTCTTGGTTCCCCTTAGCTCTATTGCATTGATTTCCTCCCTGACATATAAACTGGTCTCCCCCCGCCACCGCCCTGTCTCTCCTAAACATAGAGTAGCTCAGTATGACCATGTCCCAGTCTTGATCAGCGTGCCAATACTCCATAATGGCCACTGAATCCAAGACAGCCTCTCTAAGATGTCTTCCAGGTCTGGAATTTGCACTGGCACACTTGGCTCTCCAACTTCCTTTCACTCTGTCTGCTGCCCTTGCTTCCCTTTCCAGTCCTGACTGTTTTTTTTTTTTCTTGAAACCTCCTCCCCCACTTTCCTCCTACCTTTAATTTCCCATTCTTTGACTCCTTCAATCCATCACCATCACTTACCTTGTTTTTACCCCTGTTCTTCTCTGCCTTGTCCCCATCCCTGCCTTTCTGCACCCCTGCCCTAGTGGAGTTTTCTCCCTGGCTTTGCTATCCTGCTGCTCCATCCATTGTTGCCTCCCTTGTTTTACTGCCTCCCCAGCCCTCTGGCTAGTTTAAATGCTTATCTAAGTAGTATTTAAACGTCCCACCAGGACTGCAGTCCCTTTCTCAGAAGGATGCAGGCCATCTCCCATAGGCCCATATTCTCTCAGGCTGGCTCCCCAGTCCCTGATGTATTCAAAGCCTCCTCCATACACCATGCCTTCAATAGGTCGTTAAATGCCTCAGTGCAGATAAAACTTTGCATTTTCCTGGCCATACACAGGTAATGCCGGGGTGCCCAACATGTGTCTGCCTGCTTAAGACCCTCCAATAATTTCTGAAGTTGCTTTGTACTACCCCTATCCTGTCCATTCCCAGGTCATTTGTTACCATGCAGACATTGATGTCTAGCTCCCTCCATCCCTAGCTGCCATAGCGATCCTTTGGATATGTTCTCCATTCCTCCAAGTCAAAGCATCAGGGAGGCGCTTCCTCTCCTCTCCTTTCCTCCCACATCTCTCAAGTATATCAGCACCCCCCAATCAACAATAGAGTCCCACACCACCAGCTCTTACCTCCTCAGCTGAGGGCCTTGTTCCTTGGGGCCTCACTGCTGAGGACCCCACTTCCTCCCTTCTCACTGTGATGGGTGCCTGCTCTCAGCTGCCCCATCCTTCCAGTATGGCAAGCAATTCTGCAGTGGTATGGGCTAAGGAGCATGCACCCTTCCCGCCACCCCACCCTTCTAGAGCCCACCATGGTCCATCTACTCTGCCTCTGCATCTTTGTGGGAACAGCAGCAGACTTGCTGGCCCCTGGGTGGAGCAAAGGTCCTCTGTATCCTTGTCGGTTCAGCCAGGAGTCCAGCAACCTCTGCCTGCAACCCAGAGAGATGAGCAAGTGGGGCAGCATTTCAGTCTCCAGAAGGTGTCTCAAAAGACTGTGGCCCCACACCCATTGCACTGCACGACTCCCATGATCTATCTTTCCTTTGCCTAGTGTCTGTTTTAAATTTCTCTTGTCTTCTCCTACATCTCCATTTTGTTTTCCTGAAAATAATTTTACATTACCTTAGATAGACTGGCTCTTGTCCTCTTTTTAACCTTCTACTGGCACCTACCTAATTCTGGGTGTGTCTTACTCCTTTCCCACTTGCAATAAGAATTACAGCCTGTAGATCTTCAATGAGGCTATCTCCTCCATTGGGTCACATCTTTGGAATTGTAAGCTGTCAGCATTAGAACCACAGGAAACATTTCTGGGTGATGGCTGCCCACAGGGACATGCAACATCACTGCCAATATGATGTGGGTGGCCCCAAAAGTCTTCAGTTCCATTCTTCCTTCAATAATCATCATTCTCATCAGACCTGCCAGAAGCAACATCAAAATAGCCATTGCTGTTCAGTCATAGTTTTGCTGGTCTGTGTATTTCTTCACCATTCTCTCTATGCCACTGAAGAACAGAGAACCTTTGTTCTGATATTATTCCTGTGGTTTCAAAATCTGCAAGGACTACTCTCACATGTTTGTGTATCCTATTTGGGCCTGTCTCATGACATGAGGACCTGTGAGCTCTGCCAGAGTTTTAACCAGACTACAAGGTGATGCCAATGGAAGGCATTAGAAACCATCCTCACTCAAAAAGCATTAAAGCCATGGAAAGGTTGTGTTCCATTACTGCTTCTCCCTCACCATCGGCCAAGAAACAGTTGTTGAAGTAGAAAGGCAAGTCATCGTCAAGGCCACCCTCTTCTTCAGGACATAAGCACAAAGACAAGTCTGATGCCTCTGCCAGGACTGCAGCCTCTGGTATCTGCATTAGGTGTTATGCCTGGCTCAGAGTAGCTGGTTTTGCTACTGAAGTGCAACAAGCTGTTTTAAATAAGTATTTGGTAATGTTGAAAATGCACTTCATGAACTTCAGTCCTCCAAAATATGTTTAAGGTCTGTGAAGTCACTTTATCCTATGCCCACAAGAGGCATTGCAGGGCATCTTATCATAGGACTGCTGCCAAGGTAACTGTACATACCATCAGCAGTAACATGGCAGAGGTGGTAGTACCCTCCTGGGTCCACTTCCTACTGGTGCCCATGCAAAAGCACCAAGGAATCTTCGGTGGCCCTACTGGCCCCCTGCCCATTTGACACTGCCCCCACTCAGCTATTGCCTCCAGGGATGAAATGGGGTGGGGGTGAGGGATCTCCCTGCATTTAAAGTGGTGGATGGTGAACTCTACAGACAAGTGAGTTCTGGAAATAATAGAAAAGAAGTGTACTCCGTAATTGATAAGAAAACCCTCCAGTTCATCCTGCATTACATTCCTCTTATCTCTGCCACTTGTCCCTTCTGAAAGTGGAAGTCCAGACCCTGTTTCAGAAACATACTATCGAACCTGTTCCCTCACAAGACTGGAATGAAGGGTTCTATTCCAGATACTTCTAGTTCCAAAGTGGACAGGAGGTTATGTCCTATGCTGGACCTCAAAGACCTCAATCTGAACACTGAAATATAAAGTTTTGAATGAGGTCTTCTGCAAGCCCTGATTCCTATTTTGCAAACAGAGGGTATGCTCTGGTCTATGGACATGAAGGATACATACCTGATATCAAGATCAGACAGTGCCTTCACTTCGTGCTGGAGGGCAGGCATTATCAGTTCTGAGTGTTACCCTTGGCTTATCCTCAGCAGTGTAGGTATTTACAAGATGGTTAGCAGTGGTTGTAGCAGCTCTTCACAGTGAACGGCTTTATTGTCTTCCCTTATCTGGATAACTGGCTTCTGAAGGCCAATTCCAAGGAAGCTGCTCTTCACACACTTTCTGAACTAATGCAACTGTTCAAGGACTTTGGGATAACACAAAGTGCCAGTCAGTGCTACCCTGTGTACAATCCCCAATACATTGCGGTGATACCCATGAACAAGTGGTGTTTCCTTCTGCCACAGGGCAGGGTAGACATGCTCATTGTTCTAGTGTACTTGATGCACAGAAGCCACTACTCTCTGCCAGGACAACATTATCCCTTGAGATAACATCCTGTTTTCCACTGGTGATGCCTCTCCCATGCATCCCAGTATCCCCCCTCCTTATTGCCTTCTCACATTGCTTGCCTATCTTCATCTGATATGACTACCCCAGGTCCCTTTCCATTTTGTTGTCTTTAATACCTCCCCCCACCCATTGTGTACTCTTCCCTTGGGTTTTGTTTCCAGGTGCATTACTTTACACTTTCTTACATTGACTCTAAGCTACTTTTGACCACCCTCCAACCTTGCTCAGTCCTTTTCATCCTTTCTACTCCCGTTGCAGATCTTTGTGTCATCTGCAAAGAGGCATACTTTTCCTTCCAGTCCCTCCGCAGTGTCGCCTATAAAGACATTAAAGACTGGTCCCAGTATTGCCCTACAGTACCCTGCTAGTAACCCGCCTTTCTTCAGAGTGGACTTTGTTTACTATTACCTTCTGTGTCCTGTTGTCCAGCTAATTCTTTACCAGGTTGCCACCCTGGGACCCACTTTCAGGCTGGCTAACTTGTTTTTATTAATCTTTGTGGGACTGTGTCAAATGCCTTGCTATAGTCTAAGTAGGCCATGTCCACAGCCCCTCTTGGTCTACTACTTTGGTCACCCAGTCAAAGAAGTCTATTAAATTCATCTGACATGACCTTCCCACTGTGAATCCATGCAGCCTTGAGTGCTATGCACCACTAGCCTTTAGGTACTCGACAATCTTTCTTTCAGAAGTGATTCCATCATTTCCCCTACCACTTGAAGTCCAGATCAACAGGTCTATAGTTTCCTGCCTCTGCCTTGCTCCCACTTTTGTGAAGGGAATCGCATCCGCCTCCACCAGTTCTAAGGTACTACACCATCCTCCCATGATTTATTAAAAGGGTAGTCAGTGGTGCCACTAGTTCTCCACTTAGTTCTTTTAGAATTCTGGGGTGAATCCCATCAGGCCCCATTGCTTTGTCCACCTTCAGTTTTAGGTGTTCTCTTAGGATCATTTTTTCTGTGAATGGACTGGTATTGACCCCTTATCCAGTGTGCTTCTATTATTTGGTTTAGGTACCTCCCCGCTTTTCTTTTTTGGAATATTGAGCAGAAGTATTCATTCATCATCTCTGCTTTGTCACGGTCCCCTTCTGCCCACCCACCTCCCTTTATTAAGCCCTCACTATCCCTCCCTGGTCTTTCTTCACTCCTAATGTACCTATAAAATGTTTTATACCCTTTTTAACTGAGCTGGCTAACTTTTCCTCTGTTTGGGCATTTGCTATTCTGACTGCCTTCTCTGCTTCCTTCTGCTTTAACTAGTACAGTTCTCTGTCCTGCTCCTTCTGTGTTTCCATATACTTCCTGAATGCTATCTTTCTCCCTAACCTTCCCGCCACCTCTTTTGAGAACCATAGTGTGTTTTTTCTTCATTTTTTTTTTTGCTTCACACAAAGGCTTGTTGCCTCTGTGATGTTGGCTTGATTTTTTCCCCATTGTTCCTCCACCCACCTCCTTGTCCATTTGCTAGTGCTTTACTGAGGCACTCCCCATTTTGCCAAAGTCACCCCTCCTAAAGTCCAGTACCCTCACCTCTGTGTGACTTGACTCTGGCTGTGTTTATCGTTAACCACACTGTTTGGTGATCGCTTGTTCCCAGATGGCTACCCACTTTTAAATCCAAGATCTCTCCGTCCCCCATTTGAGAGTTACCAGGTCTGAGATTGCTCCCTCCTGAGTGGGTTCCAACACTAGCTGTTTGAGGTATGCTCTCTGTAGGGCATCAAGAATGACCACGCTCTTGGATGTGATTGCAACAAAGGTGCTCCAGTTAATATCTGGCATATTCGGGTCCCCCATCAATATCTCCCCTTTTTCTGCCATTCTAAGGATGCCTTCTATAATTTCCTAATCCATTTCTTTCCACTGAGATGGGGGTCTGTATACGGACCGTGGTGCCATTTCCTGTCTCCAGGGTGACCCACAGTGCCTAATTTCCTCCCTGTTTACCCTTTAGTTCCATTGCTTTGATCCCTTTCCTTGTGTATGGAACTGCTGCTACTCCTGTCTTACCCTCCCTGTCCCTCCTGTAGATTGTGTACCCTGTATGTTGACATCCCAGTCATAGCTGTCTGTGTACCTTGTTCCTGTTTCTGTGACTGCCATGATATCCAGGTGCCCCTCTTCCATCAAGGCCACTAGTTCAGGGCTTGTTACCCAGACTACATACATTGGTACTCATTGCCTCCATGTTTTGATAGCTGTACCCTTTAGCCCCATCCCCATTCTTTCTGTCTTTGCCTTTTCTCCATTGACCCTTGTCTTGCTCACTATTGACTTCTCTACCTTAGTGTTTACCTCACTAACTACCCTGTTTTTTTTTTTTTTTTGGGGGGCTGGGGTTCCATGCTGCTTTTAAGTGTCTCCCCTTGGCTAGTTTAAATGCTTGCCAATGAGCATTTAAACCCATCACCTAGATTCTGGTTCCTCCCAGACAGATGCAGACAATTGCACCAGCATAGGCTACATCCCTCCAGGTGGACCCCCAGTCCCCAATGAAGCAAAGACACTGAGCTCTGCACCAGTTTTTCAAACTATTTATTGACCATGGTGCAAAGTACCCAGCCTCATCCATGGCAGAGACAGGCAGCACCTCTGAGAAGGTTACCATGCGTGCTACTTGTCATAGCCCTCCCCAACTCTCTACAAACTCTTCCTCCACTGCTCTTATCCCATTCCCAGCCAGGTCATTTGTCCCTGAGTGGACAATGATGTCCAGCTCCCTCTCACATGCCACTGCTACCACAATCCTGAGGATTCACTTCCTGTCCCTCCCAGAATGATGCTGGGAAAGCACCTTGCCTCCCTCTCCCTCCCTCCAGTTCTACCCTCCTATGATAGAGTCCCCACCAGGAGTTGCTTCCTTCCCTGTGGAGTCTCGTGGCACCCTCATCTGGGTCTCCTTTGTGGAGGTTTCATTCATCCTGCTTGGTTTCCACTGCAGCTGCCTCCATAGAGGAATTGTGCTCCACCAGAATGGTGTATGAATTGTGGAGTGGTACAACTGGAAAGATGTGCCTCTGATCCACCACCCTCATCCTCCCTGAGCCCACCGTGGTCCAACCAGTCCTCTTTCTTGGCAACCTCTGAGGCAGCCACTGTAGCCCTGGTGATCTCTGGATGGGGAGGAGCTTTCCCGAATCCTCACCAGGTTGGCCTGGAGACGGGCAACCTCCTCCTGAGACCAGAGAGGTGTCTGCAAATAGGCAGCATCACAGCCTCCAGAACATCTCCTGAAAGACTGCCACCCCACAGCTAGTGCATTGCACCTCCTCACATGTCTCTCTCCATCCTCTTTTTTTCTTTTGTTAGTTTGTGTGAGTGCATGCATGTGTCTACCCCTATGCAGTGTGCTGGGTTTTTATGGTTATGACTGGTATATGTCCTTTGCCCTTTGTAGAAGTGATGTTTGAACCTCTGGTATAAAGGAAATTAAGTGCTTGGGGTAGGTGGGGTGAGGGCAGGGTGGGTGGGACCAAGTCTGTGCCTCCAGAAACAATAATCTATAGCTCTGACCCACCACCCCATGAGTTTGTGCCTTCCTTTCAGCCAGACAGCCTGCACAATTTAAAGAAAATCTACCCTGCAAAAACAATGGAGAATAATAAAGCCATGAACTGGACAACATATAAGCACAAAATCGTAATAAAACCTGTAAGCACAAAACAAAATAGTAACACAACAGTAACTCTGCTTAGCCAAAAGAAGCCTTAATGTTTATTCTTGCTCTGTTAATGTTGCTCCTTGCTCTGTCCTTTCAAGCACATCCTACAGCAAAGAGCTCAGGTGAAGCTAGGTGCTTTTTGCTAGCAAACCTATTCTTCAGTCTTGCAGAGTTGGACTATTCCGTGTCCTTACACAATGCCTGTGAGGATTGAGGAGTATAATGCCACCCTTGACCTAGTGACGTCCTCCCAGAAGGACTAGGCAGGTAGTGGCCAAAGAAAACTTTTTCAGTTTGGCCCTTTCAATCCCAGCAGCCTGAACTGGGACAATTGCAAGTCTGGTACCTTAAACCTAAGTTCACTGGCCCGGGGTCAGGGCAGCAGGACCCTCTGGCAGCTTGTCCCACAGTCTCTTCCTAATCTGCTCCCAGAGCCTCCTCCAAAGCTGCTCAGTGACTGGTCATGGGGTCTTCTGCCTCTCCAGTCCCTGCATCATCTTCCCTTGGGGGCAGCTCTGCCATTTCTGTCACACCTGGTCTGCCATCACCTTGGACAAATGCATGCTAGATGTGTTTCAGTGGATTGTCTCTCAACTTCCATGATCTCCTGCCTTACCAAGCCCATGCCCCACTGGAGTCTGATGTCACAGGACATGTCCACCCTCAGTACATTGCTCAGTTCCTAGAGCAAGGAGTCCTAGCCCATGCCCAGATGCCACAGCCAGCCAGGTCTTCATATCTAGGTACTTGCTGGTGCCCCACACTAGATATGCACAATCTCAATCTGTTTCTGAGCAAGTGAAAGTTCTGGATGGTCACTCTAAACCAAATCATTCCAACCCACGGAGCAGGGCATGTGGTTCTGCTCTCTGGACCGCCAGGATGCATTCTTCCACATTCCAGTCCATCTGTTCCACAGGCAGTACCTTCCGTTCCTTGTGGAAGGAGTTCTCTAAGAGTCCTGGGTTGTGCCTTTCAGCCTCTCCTCAGCCCCCAGGGTGCTTACTAAATTCATAGCAGTGGTGGCAGCATCCTTGCTGTGCTGAGGGGTCCAGATATACCCATACCTGGATGACTGGCTGATAGCTGAACCATCCAAGGAGGCAGTGTAGTGGTCCAAGGACCGGGCCCTTCAGAGACCTGGACTTCTGGTCAACCTGGTTAAGTCAGAACTCAACTCCTCACAGGTGATTCACATAATCAGGAAGAGCTACACTACCTTGGACCAAGACCCAACTCCCCTGTGGACTGGGAATTGGATCTTAACCCTTGCCTGATCATTTCAAGTTTTGCTCACACCCTGATCAGGACTTTCTTCACCTGCCGGGTATATGGCATCTTGCACCAGTGTGGTCAGATTTGCACACTGGCAGATGCCCCACCTACAGTGGAGCTGGCCTGCCTGTGGTCCCAGCACCTAGGTCAATCAATCAAAATATTTATTTATCCAGGCGATCATCATTGAGCAAGCTCATTTACAAGATGGACCTGCTATTGTCTAAGATAATTATACATACATAGGTTAAGGTACAGAATACAAAATGTGTGTGAGGAGATAAAGGTAAACATTACAGAAAAGTGGTGAGCGAGGGTAAACATTCCAGGTGTTCTCATGGGAACATATACATCACACAACATTACTGTGGAATATACAGCCTCAGGATACAGAATTTGAGGTAGCATAATTCATTCTTAATCAAAACACTATTGGAAGGTACAATTCTTAGCATTTCAACCCTCAGTGATCGTTTAACATACTTAAAGGGTCCTATGCTACCGAGGGGCCTATAATGAGGTCTGTAACTTCTACTTGAGTTGGTGATGAGAGGAGAGGAGTGAGGTATGGGGAAAGTGGTGCCATGGGTGCCAAGGGCCAATATGGCGGCTGACTAGTGAACTTTAAGATAGGAAAGGAAGGAACTATGTTCGTGGCTGAAAGTGGTAGGAATAGGGAGTGGATCGTCAGCAGGACTACTGGGAACTATGGTAACACTTACAGGTCTCGTGAACGCTTTGACATAGATGGTCCTAAACAGGGCAAAACTGACAGGAGAGTTGAGTCTCCGCTCTTTGTACCCTGGTGCAGATTGTGGGCAAGGCGTGGCTTATGACAGCCCTACTAAAATTGGTATTAATCCTAGGGATTTTCAGGAAAATTAGTGTCACTTCTTAGGCGAGGGAGTTTGTTAGTAAGGGCTCAGAATGTCCAAAGTGCTGCATTTCTACACCGCCTGGTATTGAAGGGATGGCTCACCCTACGGCCAAGATAGAGAGCAGAGATGAGTGACGGACGGAGACTAGTTATAAATCTTAAAGCTCTATGTTACAGGACATCCAGTTTTGCAAGGTGTGAGACTAAGCATTGGCCATAGATAATGTCTGCGTAGTCTATTTAGTGAGAGGAATGTCGATTGAACAAACTTTTGCATCTGCGGTCAGGAGGTGTTTAATTCTGAAGAGGAGGCCAAGACTCTGTCTAAGCTTTTTCATCAACTCTTCTGTGTGCTTCACAAAGAGTTTGTTGTCCAGCCATATGCCCAGATATTTGAATTTAGGCACAAACTCAAGGTTTTCACCTAGTAGAGTGGTTATGGGAGGAAGAGTACCAGTAGCAGCAGAGTAGGCCCTACTGCTAGATGGTGAAAAGAGCATGGCCTTGGTTTTTTGCATTTAGCAGTAGATTTTAATTGAGAAGCTGGTACTGCAGCATGTTGAATTCGGTTTGCAGATCTATGCATGTGGTTCCAGGAGAGTTACGCTTAGAGAGCACCTTGTAGTCGGCAAACAAGTGGATACTGGCTGCCGAATGCCTAAGTCAATGTAGATGGCGAACAGTAGCAGCCCCAATATGGATCCCTGTGGGACTCCTCTTTATTGGTTTGAGTGGAAAGAGCTCTCCTTCAGCCTTAATTTGCTGCTGCCTATCTGAGAGGTAGTCTCGGAACCAGTCCAATGGGGTTGAGTCCATACCTATGGTTTTTAAGGTGGGAGAAGTAGGCAGTGGTCGACGGTATCAAAGGCCTTGCTGAGATCTAAAAACACAACACAAACACTTTTTATTGTCAAGATCCCGCTGCAGTCATTAGTAACTTTGGCCAGTGCCATAACGGTGCTGCATTTTGCTCTGAAGCTGGACTGCATAGGGTTAGCAATGTAGCGTTGTCAAGGAACGATCTCAACTGTAAATAAACTATTTTTTCCAGAATTTTTGAGAGTATAGGTAGAAGAGAGATTGGCCTATAATTGTTTAGGTTGCATGGGTCCCCTGCTTTAAATAGGGGAATAACATGAGCGGTTTTCCATTCTGCAGGTATAGAGCCCTGGCCAGGGACAGGTTGAATAGGTGGCAAGTATGTGGTAAGCTATTTTCAGAAAGTACAGATCAAAGGAGTCTGCTGCAGTGCTTTTTCTAGTGTCTAGCCTAAGTATAAGGTCTTCAACTTCTTTTATGGTGGCTGGAGAAAAGAGATGATCATATCTTTGTTATTCTGTTCTGAGGACTGGGCGTTGGACTGAGGATGGAGACTACTTACCGGCGATTGTCGAATGCCATGCCTGCAGTGGCAAAGTGGTGGTTGAAGGCTTGAAGAATTTCAGATTTATCAGTGATAGTGACATTGTCTGTGGTGATTTTGAAGGTAGAACACTACCTGGGGAGTGGCCAGATAGTTCCTTAATGGTGGACCAGAATTTGTTGGGTTGTTGGATGCAGAGAGTAATTCATTTTGATAAAAGTTGGCCTTGGCCTCTCTGACCATTTTGTGCAGGCATTTCTAGCTGTCCTAAAGAGATACCAGTCTGCATCGGCATGCAATTTCCGGCCTTTTTCCATAGCTGGTCTCTTGAGTAAGGCATTCTTTAGATCCGTGAGAACCAATGGTAGGTTTTGGTTTTATTCAAACTTTTATTAGGGGAGCATGTTTGTTCATGGCACTGGCTAGGATATCATAGAGAACTACATAGGCATCACCCACTGATTTAGCTAAGTAGAAACTCTGCCAAAGCAAAGAGTTTTTAGCTCGAGTATGTAGGCCAGAGGGACAAAATTCCATCTGGATCTTTAGTAGAAAACTGATGTAGAAAGAGGTTTCATGATGGTTCTTATGCCAGCTATGAGGCAGTGGTCGCTAACATCAGCTGGAAGGATGGGAAAAGTAGTGTGGTTTGTTGACAAGGAGGACATCCAGGAGGGTGCTTCTCATTGGATTTTCTTGTTGGTGATTGTGGGTTCAGTTATAAGTTGGGTGAACCCATGGGAGTCACAGAATTGTTTTAGTGGTAGCGATCCATTTGCTATCCAGTCGTAGTTAAGGTCACCTAATATAACCATTTCCAGAGGTGTCGTGTCCATTTGTGAAACAAATGGGTCAGTAGCGAGGTCCGCTGCTGGGGTCTATAGCAGCCTATTATGGAATGCCACAGATTGGTTCGGTTCGACCCTGAGAGACAGGCATTCAAATCCCCAAACAACAGAAGTAGAATCTAGTATAGATACCTAGAAACTTAGATGGGTCACCTGGACCAGCGGGCCATAGTGACTCAGCCAATATTGGGTGCTATCCAGTGGTGGCTCATCCCAGAACATCTTGAGAAAGGAGTCCATTTGTCCACCCAGAGCTGTCAGTCACCCTAACTGACACATCTCTGGTGGGATGGGGAGGTACTGGGGATTACAGGGTCTGTAGGCTCTGGACTCCCAGGAAGTCCCATTACCACATCAACTTGCTGGAGCTATGTGCAGTGCACCTTGCTCTGATGGAATTTACTCCTTTTGACTGGAGTCAGATTGTGCAGGTCCAGACAGACAATACCATGACCATGTGCTACCTGAACAAGCAGGGCAGAATGTACTCTCTCCTGTTGTGTTGGGAGGCCCTCTGCATCTTGACACTTGTGTGCAGCTTGGATGCTGATCTCATCCTAGTTATTCGTATAGGGAAGTCTCCAGCCAACTGGTGGACACCCTCAGTCTGGTGGGTGAAGCATCTCATGAGTGGTCCCTGCATCAGGAGGTGGTGAACCTTTTGTTCTCCCAGTGGGGCACTCCCTGGTTGACCCGCTTGCCTCCTGGGAAAATGCCAAGCTGAGGCTGTTCTGTACCCGCCCTCACAGCGTGTGACACTGGTAGAGGATGACTTCACAAGGTCCTGAACCCCTGCCTCCTTTGTACCTCCTCTCCCTTTCCTCTGATCCACAAAGTGCAGATAAAGGTGCAGAGGGACAAGGCGTGATGATCTTGGTAGCCCTGGACTGGTCATGGCAGTTTTGATACCTAGATCTCCTCAGCAGCAGGTCTCTGTGGTGAGTTTCCTTATTGCCCAGACCTTTTCTATCACAAGGGAAGGTCCAGCATCTGGACCTTCAGTCTCTGTGCCTGATGGCCTATATCCTGAGCAGCTGGCTGCTCCAGGCATTGGGTATCTCCAAAAGGTTCTCCATGTCATGGAAGCTTCCTAGAAAGACTCTACCTACTAGTGCTACACCTTCAAATGGAAGAGGTTTTCCATTTGGTGCCAAGGCAGGAGATAGACCTCCTTGTCTGCACTTTGGCTGGCATTCTGGATTACAAATGATCCTCTCCACGCCTGGCCTGTGGTAGATGACCCTCAAGGTGCACCTGACAGCTACCTCTGCATATGGGTGTGGCTGGTATGCCAACGGTAGAGCAAGAGAAGGTGGTAAGGTGCTTCAAGGACCTGGACCACCTGCCCCCATTGGTACATGGATCAGCACCACCTTGGGACTTCTTGCTGGTTCTGACATTGTTCATGGGCAAACCATCTGAACTGACTCATAGGTGTGAGATGTCACACCTGTTGTGGAAGACTGTCTTATGGGTGGCTATCACCTCTGCCAGAAGGATCCGTGAGCTCCAGGCACTCTCAGTGGAGTCTCCATACTTGGTGTTCCACAAAGGCAAGGTTGACCTCTGTCCCCACCCGATGTCCTCCCCAAAGGTTGTGCTGGAGTTTCTACTTTAATCGGGTGATAATTATCTCCCTCTGTGCTTCACCACTCCAACCTTGGAGGATGAGCACAGGTGCCACATGTTGTACTCTGGAGCAAGTGCTCACTTATTACAAGGAGCACTCAGCTGGAGTTTGTGGAGAGGTTCACCAGCTGTTTGTAATATACGCTGAAGCTGCACCTGACAGACCAGCAGCAATGCAGATGATTGGCAGGTGGACCATCTCCTACATTAACCTCTGCTATAGGTTGGCTGATACGGAGCCTCCCATAGGGCTTCAGACCCATTCCACCAGATATACCACTGACTCATTGGCTGGCTCCAGGAATATCCATATCCAAGTTATCTGCAAGATTGCTACCTGGAAGTCACACACCTTAATTTCCCACTACTACACTGACCTTGAGTAATGCCATGATGCTGGTTTTGGGACCTCCATTCTCCAAACCCTGTTTGCCAAGTAGGGGTGTGCCTTGCCCCTCCTCCTAGAGAACTGCTAGAGTCTGCCGGAGTGTGGATAGTGCACTATCTCCACACCCTTGAAATGAGGGTTACTCGCTGGTAACCATAGATCTTCCACGGAATGGTCTCTTGCAGTGTCATTTACTTCTCAGAGTTCCCGATAGGTGGCGCTCTAGCACGGCAGATCTTACTTGAGAGGGAGCTCTTGCAGCAGGCTATTACAATCAGGACTACGCCGCAGGCACTAGGACACTCCAGTGAAACTTCTGCCAGCAATACACAGGGATCACCCGCCCTGCCCCAACATCGGTCAGGGTACAAAAGGGGTGGACCAGCTCCACCTCAGTTCTTTCCCGCCACATCCTGCACGTGAAGAAGGAACATCTTTTGCTTGCAGTTGCAGCTCAAACTTGTGGATTTGCATTCTCCAATTAAGATTTTAAACTCTCTCTTCGATGGGTTTTCTCACCTGAAGGTATCAGACGTCAGCCCGCTGCCCATCGTGTTTTTTTTCTTCCTTTGAGCATTTTTCCTGCTCTATCACCGTTTACGAGATTGATGTCAGCGTTGCCTGGCTGAGTTCGATGGATATCTTCTGGACATCGGTATCTCCTGAGCACTTAAATAAGTGTGAGTGTGGGAGGCAGATCCCAGCGAGATGGCCATTAGTAGTGCGTTTTTTTGTCTAGGCCTGGACCGTGGCACCACCAATTGCTCGGATTGCCAGGTTACACACAGCCAGACCCGCATCCTCCGCCTCAGGCCCTTAAAGTCTACTTGTTGGAGCAGAAGATCTATCTGCACTCATTGGAAGCGAAAAAGAGAAAAGCACCATAGCAAGAACCGTGAATGGTCCCGGGTCACGGTCGTGACTCGCGGCCCTCCAAAAAGGCACATCCCTCGGTTCTGAGAGCTCCCCAAAGACTACTCTGGCTAAGGCTGGCCCTTTGGGGAGAAGCTGCGCAAAGGTGACCCCACTAAGGGTCATTGCTAAGCTCTTAGAGGTGCCTGCTTGCCCCACCTGCGAAGGCACCAATGCCACCTGCTAAGGTGCGCCTCTGGAGCCCAGGACTCTCCGGCACCCCCGCGGCACCCCCATCATCTGTACCAGCACCGACGCCAGTCGAAGGGTGAAGGATGTGAAGTGGTCATGGAAGAGCCAATGTCCCAGTCACCCAAGTCCTCCTCCCCTGGGCCCTCAGGAGAGCTCTCCTTCGTGGCCCAACGTTCCAAGACTTCCTTCCCAAAATGAGCGGCTGAGATATTCACCAAGGATGAGCTCAAGGATCTTTTCCTTCTGGTGGGGGCAGGTCCATAATCGGTCCTCCCATCACCGCCCAGACACCGTACCAGACCCAGTGGAAAAACCACAGCGGAGGTGAGTGTCTTCCCTGAGGAAGTTGCCGGCGCTCGGCTTACACCTTCCTCCAGGCTCGTTCCCACACACGGTCTCAGGACCACTGACATCTCTACCAGGACTCTGGTGAGCGACGTCGGTCTAGGTCACACTCCAGGAGCCCTCTCTCACTGAGGTGGAATCTTCTGTCGGTCCTCTGACCGTCACTGCTCCGTCGCTGGTCCAGGGACCTGAGTTGGTCTTCGCCAGACATCGGTCCCCTAGTTACCGATCTCAGTGAAGGCATGGTCACAGGGTAGGGTCCTACTATTCCAAGTCAGATAGTCGATCCTCCTCACCGACGTCTACCTCCTCTTCCTCTCTCGGTCTGAAGCACTTCCTGGGAGAGAAGGACCAGCCACGTCACCTCCAGATGATTCTACCTTATGGATGTCATGAGGCACATCCAGGCCTCAGAGTGGGACACTGAGGACCTGGATCCGGAATGCCGGATACTGGCCAAGTACCTGAGGCAAAGGAGCCAAAGCCTCTGGTTATCCCTCCTTTGGTTGATACATTCCAGGACCTTACTAGAACCACCTGGATGTATCCGGCCTCGATCCCGGCAGTTCCAAAAGTCAGACAGGCTATATAAGGCCCCAAGGGCAGAATCTTTTCTAATGGAACACCCTCAGGCTGATTCTTCGGTGATCACGGCCGCCCATGACAAGTCCAGGCAACAAGCACCTCGCTCCCAGCCTCCCGACCCAAGTCTCGCTACTTGGACCAGGTGGGCAAAAAAGTATATGCTGCTTCCACCTGTTCCATCCGTTCCCTCAGCTTTCTGATGCATATGGTACAGTACCAGAATGTGCTTTGGGAGAGGGACTAGAGCTGATGAAGACCATGCCAGACTCTGACCAAAAGGCAGAGCTCATGGCCCTCCTCCAATCGGGCTCTGACATAGGCTCCCATGTCCTGAGAGCCTCGTATGACACTGCAGACACGGCTGGGGCAGCTGCTTCCAGGATGTGCCTCCATCACCATGCCTGGTTGAAAGTCTCGGCTTTCACCAGAGATCTGCAGGCCGGTATCAAGGATCTGCCCTTCCAGGGTACCATGCTGTTTGGGCAGGAGATGGAGGCCTTGATCTTCTACCTCAGGAGTCTGGCAAGTCGAACTGGTCGGTCCGCCAGATGTACCATGGTGACCAGTGATGACAGCACCGTAGACTGCCTTTTGTAAGTCCTCAGGCAGTCAAGGTCCAGCCCGTGGCAACCAACCAGGGCAGAGAGGAGGCTTTCAGGAGATCCGAAACCAGCAGTCTGATGCACCTCCTGCCCGTGGGCCCAAGTCCTCCCAGGCCTCTCTCCCACTCCTGCTCTACCCAATGACTCCTTCCACCCCCCTCTTCCACAGGAAGATCCAGGGAGCTGGTTGGGGCTGCTTTTCCTTCACTTCAAAGGGTGGAAGTCTGTCATCACAGACCAGGGGTCTTGGATATCATCAGGAGGGACACACGCTGGAGTTCAGTTTCCACCCGCACTCCACCAAAGCTCTCCCGTTATCCTCCTCCTTACATCCCACTAATAGAAGGAGAGATCCAGACCCTCTTGCAGAAGAGAGCAATAGAGAGGGCCCTTGCATCAGCAAGGGCAGGGTTCTATTCCACTTCTTTCTGGTCCCAAAAGACTCTGGTCCTTCGTCCCATTCTGGACCTCAGTCCTCTAAACCTCATCGAGTACAAAGGTTCAGGATGGTGACTCTTCAAGGACTCCTTCCCTTGCTGCACCAGGGGACTGGATCTGCTCTCTCAACATGCAAGATGCATATATGCATATCTGGGTCTATCCTCCCCACAGGAAGTTTCTGAGGTTCCACTTCCAGGGAGCACTTTCAGTTTGAGTGCTTCCATTTGGCCTCTCTTCTGCTCCGTGAGTCTTCACCAAGTGCCTAGCAGTGGTGGCTGTAGCTCTAAGGCACATGGGGCACTATGTGTTCCCCTGCCTGGGCGATTGGCTGCTTACGGCCCCATCAAGAGTAAGCCTTCTTCGAGCTCTCAAGACGCTATACTCTGTTCCGAGAGCTGGGATAACCCTGAACTTACGAAAGTCATCCCCGGAGCCCAGACAAAAGCTTGCCTTCATAGGAGCAATCCTGGATTCCGTCCCAGGGTATGGCCTTCCTTCCCAGGACAGGGAGTTCACTTGCAGAAATGGCAGAACGGATCTCCCTAACTCCTTGAGTTCCAGCTCGAACTTCCTCAGTTTACTGGGGCACATGGCGGCTATTCCTGTCACTCCCTTGGCCCGTCTCCACATGAGGGTCCTGCAATGGATGCTCAGGGTGCAGTGGGACCAGAGCCACAATGATCTAAACTCCCTGGTCAAGATCTTGGAGCCAGTCAGGAGAACTCTGCTTTGGTGGATGGACCCCAGCTATCTAGAGAAAGGGTCAGCTTCATCCGGAGCCACCAGGTCAAACTCTGACAACAGATGCCTCGGACCTAGGGTGGGGTGCACCTGGGTGCTCGTCGAACACAAGGGGCCTGGTCACACGAGGAGCAGTCCTTCACATCAATGCACTGAAATGCGAGCAGTCCTCATGCCCTACAGGCTTTTCAGGAGGACCTGGTGCCAGGCTCTCTTCTAATTCAGAAAGACAACATGGTGGTTGTCATTTACATCAACAAGCAAGGGGCACTCATTTCATATCCTGTGTGCAGGGAGGTGATGAGAGTCTGGTATTGGGCGCTGAGCGGGGCATTCTGCTGTCCGCAGTGCATGCTCCAGGCATCCTCAACAATCTGGCCAACAGCCTCAGCAGGTCGCTGCTCCAGAGCCGCACGGTGGGAGCTGCTACAGTCCATGGTGGACCAGCTGTTTGACAGGTGGGGTCTTCAGAGCTGGACTTCTATGCCACCACGCAACACCAAACTGCCAACATTCTGCTTGCCGAAGAACACGCGCCTGGAGTTTTCTGGCCAGACACGTTATCCCTTTGCTGGGCAGGAGGTTTTCTGTCTTTCCACCCTGCCCTCTCATTCAGAGAGTACTGCTCAAGTTACAGGCAGATCCTAGTGGCCCCAAATGGTCTCTGCAGATTTGGTTCCAACTACTGCAGCAGTTATCAACGGAACCTCCAATTCCGCTGCCCATATGCTCAGAGTTGCTGTCCCAGGACCAAGGGTCACTGGTCCATCCAGATCTTTGGTCCTTACACCTACATGTTTGGCTCCTTCAGACGTAGCTCAACATAGATATGGGGTTTCCCCGAAGTGGCGCGGTCCTAGTGTCGGCAAGAAAGTCCTCTACTCGCTTTGCCTATGCTATGAAGTGGAAGCATTTTGTCTGGGCATCGCTGCAGCATTTGAATCCTGTCACCTGCCCTGTGAACTCAGCTTTACAGTATCTCCTCTTCTTGTGACGATAAGGGTCTGAGCTACTCCTCTATCAAGGTGCACATGTGGGCAATCTCTGCCTATCTTGCTCTCGTGGAGATAGAGCATTGGCACAATTGGATGCAGCCCGTGACCTTTCTTAGGGAATTCTGCATATGAGACCTCCCATTCGGGACCCTATCCCACCCTGGGACCTCCTTTTTGTGTTAGAGAAACTCAACCTCTCCTCCTTTGAACCAGCAGCGGATTGTGAGCTGCGTTACCTTTCTTGGAAGGTTTGTTTTGGTTGCTGTTACCTCAGCTTGAAGGGTTTCTGAGCTTCAGGCTGTGATGGGTAAAGAGCCCTATCTGGTTTTCCACAGGAAAGGGTTCCCTCAGAACGAATCCTAAGTTTCTTCCAAAAGTGGTCTGAGTTGACCCTCAGTCTGTTGACCTTCCTATTTATTTTCCTTCCCCTTCCAATAGAGGGGAGGCTCTTCTCCACACATTGTATGTCCACTGGACTTTCAGGCATTACCTCAAAGGACAGCTCAGCACGTCAATTGGAACAACTCTTTGTGGCATTTGCAACACATTGCTTGGATCGACCGGTGTCCAAGCAAACTATCTCTAGATGGATAGTTCATTGTATCTCATTTTGTTATGAGAAACACAAACCCTTACTGGCCTGGTTAGGGGTCACTCCACCAGAGGAGTGTCCACTTCTTTCACCGCCCTGAAATGTTGCCATAAAGGACATTTGTGCTGCCACAACCTGGAACTCTGTGCATACCTTCGTCAAGCATTACAGCTTAGTTATAGTCTTCAGATGCCGAGCTGGCTTTGGCCTAGCCGTGTACAAGGGCTTTGTCCCTAGGGCCTCTGGAGTCAGCATATTCCACCTCCTGGGGTCGTCTACCTCCTTGTTGTGCGACTTCTTGGGACTCGGTTCTGACTGTAATAGTCTGCTGCAAGAGCTCTCACTCGAGTAAGATAGTACAGTTACGTAAGAACTTACCGTAACAGTAGATCTTGAGAGAAGCTCTTACAGCAGGTGCTTTCCCACCCGCCTCTCCTCTCGAGGTGTGCAGATCCATTTTCATTTTCTACTCCATCCTCTTCCATGGTAGGCTTGCTCCTCTCTTGTCAGGCCTTCTTCTGGGTCTTGACAGGAGAACTGAGGTGGAGCTGGGTCCGCCCCTCTTGTACCCTGACCGGTGGGCTGGCATTGGGGGCGGTCCCTGTGGTGTATTGCTGGCAGAAGTTTCACCGAGGGTCCTAGTGCCTGCGCTGTAGTCCTGATTGTAATAGCCTGCTGCAAGAGCTCCTCTCAAATCTACTGTTATGGTAAGTTCTTACGTAACTGTACTTTTCTTCTAGCAGTCTTCACACCAGGGACCACCCACATGACCCTCAGTTCCTGGGCTGTGCCTATAAAAGTGGGTGGTACCTGGTAGTCTCCATTCATTTTCCTGCTGGCTTCAGCTCTGACAGCAGCTTACTGTTCTTGAAAGCAGCCTCACGACGTGATTGAACCCATAGCTTGGGGTTCCTGGGCTTCATATATGGCACCATAACCCTGTGCTCGACCAAGAGCTTTTATAATGGATGTTTCCCTGTTACAGACTTGGGGTGCTAGATAAAGGCTCTAAAACCTCAGAGTCCTCTTCAAGAAGCAAAATAGGGAAGGAAATACCTTCACCTAAAGTCCTGCCTGACCGCCTTCAATGGTCATATCTTCTAAACATCTATCAAGAGAACATTCTTCATCAACTGGCACTATCCCCCATCGATGGCAGGCACTTCTTCATCAAAAACATAGAAGTTCAACTTCTCATAGAAAGGAACGCTCACTGTCATCGGACATCATTCCTTCGCCCCCTGCCGATGAAACCGCATGCACTGTTAATGACTGATATCCTGCTGCATTCATCGCTGATTGGGCTACCTCCCCATTGACAGGACATGCTTCTAAACTTCCATTGTCTACAAGAAGTATGCCACCATCAATGGAGCATGCATTTGCCTTCTCATCATTGACAACACACTTTCCATTGTCGAATGAGCATGTCCCTACTGTTCTATCATTGACTAAGAGCATCCCACAATCAATGAAGCATGCACAGACTTCCCCATCATCGATGAGGAGTATTCCACCATCGACAGAGCATGCATTCACTTATCCATCATCAATAGAACACATTACAACATCGAGGAGTACTTTTATTTCTCTTCCGGCTGCCGACTGGACTGATCCCACCATTGACAGAGCAACCCCTACATCATAGAACGCCACCTTTACCAGCATATAATACATTTATGAAGATCCTTATGAAAATGTAACCATGAAAACCATGAAATATATTTTTCTAAAATGTATCAAAAGGTACTTATGGGGCTGCATCACCACAAAATAAAGGATCGTATTCTACGGAACGAGAAGCAAACCAGCCTCATTTTCACTCCTGCATGGTACTCAGACACCAGTATGTGACAAACAAAAATTTTAAGACATACTGGATCACTTTATCAGGAGGCACAAATTGATCCCTAGACTTCAAGCACACAGGGCTGAGAACCCTCCTATGTGGCAATTCCATCCTCACAAATGCCAAACATAGGAGAAATTGTAAATAAAGTGTTGAATGCAATAGGTTTTGATTATACACCCACTCCATTAAAAAACCCTCGATCACAGACTATCTCCCCACCTCCATCAAAATGGGCAGGCACAGAGCCAGAATGCTCACCAATTCAGCCGCCTCCATGAATATTCTGAGGAATATTTGTCATTTTCTGTTATAATTTTGGAACCTTCCAAAGACTCAAATTATTATGGCTTCCCTACTAGAAGAGGGTCTGAGTCCCCATATTCTGTACCATCATACTGGGACGAAGAAATATTGCAACCACTAAAGGTCATTTCCCACCGGATGACCCCTCATTCCCAGAAATGATGTTACAAGTACAAAAACAATGGGGTTTACCACAACAGAACAAGATAAAGATATGGCTAAATATCTTGACATCCCGGAAGAACCTATCCAGACAGTCCCTCCTTTTATGCCAGTGTTCAGAAATGTGATTACTAAAGCATGGAGTCAACCAATAGCTGCACAGTTGCTATCTAGAAAAGTGCATAAGCTTTATCAGGCTCCTCTTGATTATCAGTATTTAACTAATATTCCCACTGTGGATTCTGTGTTTTTGTAGCTGCTCATGACTGCACTGGCAAACCTAAACATACAAGTACAGTACTTCCTGAAAAAGACTCTAAACATTTTGATTATATGGGGAAGAAAGTGTTTGCTCTAAACATGTTAAATATTAGAATACTTAACTACGTGGGACATATGCTGAAATTCCAGTGTATGGTGGGCACCTCTGCTGGGGTCATAAGTAAACTACTTACATCCCTTGAAAAGAGCAACTCACATCAATGATAAACACACTTACTTCCTCTCTCCTGATTTATTAAGATCAGGATACGATATTGCCGATGCCTTGGCTACAGCCTCTGCAGTCGGTATTCTTGTATGCTGTCAGGCATGGCTCCACTCTCAGGGCTAGCACCTGATATTCAACATTAAGTGGCTAATGACCTTTTCTGGCGACCATCTCTTTGGCCCAGGGGCTCAAACAATACTGGATAACCTACAAACCTCAGGTAGACCACTAAAAACAGTAAAATATATGTACCATAAACCACGCCCTCGTATAATTATTCATACAAAACTGGAAATTACTATAACAAAAGAGGAAACTTCAGAGGCAAAGAACGAATAAGAAGGAACGATCTAAACTGACCCATGACCGCCTCTTAGGATGGCTGGTGCCTCTTCCTCTCATTAAAACTTCAGACTACACCCTGTTTCTTCTTCTAGGCCTCCGAGACCTTTTCTGGGGCTTTGATTCAAAAATTATACTGAGGCCTTTCCCATGAGGCTTTCCACATCTAGCCACTTTTGAGATATCACTGTTACAGGCCATTACCGTCATTTCATCGGATGCCTCTCGGTCTGTTAGTGCGGACCCTGTGCCTCTCCCACGAACAGGGTCTGTTACTACTGTCATGCTAAAAAAAAAAAAAAAATCTATGCAGCTTGATATTATAATATGGATCATAATATTCTTACCATACTAACATTTCAGGTTTACACCTAAAAAGGCGACTGGCCCTGTATACTTGGGACCCCTTGCAAATTAGATTACTAATGCACGATGAAATTGACTACAATAATACTACTGACTGAGCCACTAGATTTCATTATGAAATAGTTTCATTTCACAACATCGTCTTGCTACTTATGTAGCCTATTTATTCAAAAAATGGATACATTTTCCTAATACTCTTGCCAGACATGACAAAACATTGCACTACCCTGCTACATTGTAGCACTACAAAGTAATAACATTGTATCATTTGGAGTACTGTTCAAAACTCAGAACACAATAGGCTTTGACATATACTGTCTTTTCCAGTGCATGCCACTGAGATTTACCAATTACTCCATTATATGGCTGAATTCTTCTGATTTATTACAGTATCTGATATGTCATACCCTGATCGGGTTTACATCTGCTTAACTCATCTGGACTTATCAGCAATAGCCAGTCTGGCTTGTCTTTCAGCCATAACCCTATAATCAATACTATAATGGAGTAATTACAGATAGAATACAAAATTCTCTTTATATGCTGATTATACTGATCTCTGCACCTACCGGTCCTAAGACCACACTATATCTATGGCAGAATACATGATCTGGCCACCCCATGGCCATGTGACTGCTTGGGAATCTCCTAGAAGTAATGATTTACTGCAAGAGACCATTACGTGGAAGATAGATCAGTTACACAAAGACTTTTGCCGTGAATAGTAGATCTTCTAGGAATGGCTCTTGCCGTAATAGCTTCTCCCCCACCCCCAAACCACCTGCCATTCTGCAACAGGGAAAATGATGTAGGGTCGGGAGGATTTGGTACCTCTCTTCCTCGGTCCCTTGCCTGCACGAGCTGAAACCGGCGGGAATGAAGACTATCGGGGAGACAACCCACTTTTATAGGCACAGCCCAGGAAGTGAGGTTGTGTGGGTGGTCCCTGGTGTGGAGACTTCTAGAAGAAAACTGCCGTGTTGGAGCGCCACCTACCTGGAACTCCCAGAAGTAAGGACTTACTGCAAGAGACATTCCTAGAAGATCTACTGTTATGGCAAAGTCTTTGCATAACTGATTTTTCTAGGCGTGGTATATGGTGCACATCCACACAACCCACCCGACCTCCCTGACAAGTGGCACACAGAACCTTGCTTCCAGTGTACAAGATCTGACATCACGGAGTGTGCCAAGAAGTATACCATGCCGGTGAGTGGGAGGAGCTTACCTTGAAGACATTCTGTCTGGATTTAAAGGTAAATGAAGACTGTACCATATCCCACTCCTAGAACTACAGTTACCCTATTTTTTCTCCATCTTATGTAGGAGACTCCCACCCTCAAAAGAAGCTACCTGACACAAAACCCTATGGTAAAGAACCCTCAAGACTTCCCATTTTTGGTGCACAAGGTCTAAACAGGATGACCTCATAGGAGTCCTGAGATGCAGCCTGATTACAAGTCTACACTTATGAGAGTCCCTTTAGCATTTGCAAGTTGTGCACTACACAACTCTCCGCACTTTGTAGTACATTTCACTATGGAATTGCCATACTTTATGCAGTAGTAAATTAGTTGTAAGTTACATAGTGCAGCAATTTGCTTAGTAAAATTCATGAAATTGTACAGTATTTTACTACATAAATTTGCACACTATGCTGCTGAATTGTTTTTCCACTATGCCCTCACACCTAGTCAGAGTATGAAGACCTGAGGAAAAGCTGATTAAATGGCAGGTTCAAATGTGGGTTCTCGGTTCTCTCCTCTGAGTGCAAAGCTTAATGATTTAACTCATTGACAGAGTCCTTGAAGGCATGGCTTGAAAAGCCAGGATGTAGCTACCTCACAATGAGAGGCATTTACTGCCTGCTATTGAAAAACTTTAGCCCTTGAGGGATTTCATGGGTATGATAGTAGCCAATGGGGCATGAATGGATAGATGATAGTGTGTGTATAGATCAAGAAGCATAAGCAAGATGTTATGAATCAAGCAGACTACAGTCCTGTATTGGAGGACAAATTTACAGTGAGCCCCATGACATGAGCCAGCAATCACTTGATAAGCTGGTTGAGCTAATCTGGATGGAAGCAGTGGATGAAAAGTGCAAGTAAAGGTGAGCCTGCAGCATGCCAGGCTTGGTAAATGATGAGTGTGAGCTCAGGATCTCATGGACAAGGAGCAGTCAACTAGCTGGAGCAGGCAGAACTGCATTTTCATGGTGGTTGTTTAGGCAGGAGAGCTTGAGTGTTATGCTGAAGTGGTATAAGATGAACCCTGTATTGTTTTACACTCATTTAGATACAGTACTTAGAATCAAAGGGCATTTGCTGTATGTGTATGTACAGATGACTCTGGAGGCATAGTGATGAACATGTGTAGAATGGGATGGGTAGGAATGAAGTATAAAACACAGAACTACCCATGGTCCATCTAGTCTGCCCATGTTCCTAAATACCTGGAATCATTCTTGGAACCTAATGTTCCTCAGGGCACTGACCCTCCTGGACTCTTCCCTATTTTCTTCTCTGGTCCTGTCTGCCAAGGTTACCACTATTCCCTTCATTCTATCTCAGGTCTGTTTGAACCCCATTTCTGTGCTTGTTCCCACCACTGATGCTGACAGACCATTCCAGGGCTCCACCACCTCTTTCCATAAAAAGTGCTTCCTTAAGTCTGTCCTGAATCTCCCACCTGCCAACTTCCACTCGTGACCGTGAGTTGGTACTCAAGCTAAATAATTTCCACAGTTCACTTTATTGATTACTTTTAGGAGTTTGAAGGTCTCAATTATATCTCCCTCTCTGGTTTCCAGTGAGTACAAATTAGTGCCCTGAGGCACGCCTCATAGGATTTGGCCCTTGCTGCCCTGAATCATCTTGGTCACTCTGTGTTGCTCTGTCTGTAACCTGTCCTTGTCTTTTCTGAGGTAAGGACTCCAGAACTGGGCACAGTACTCTAGATGATGCCTCACCAGGGCTGTGTAGAGGGCTAGTATCGCCTAATTTCTCCTACTATCAGTCTGTCTCCAACGATTCCAGCATCCTATTAGCCTTACTGTAGGCCTTGTTGCCCTGGTTAGTTTAAGGAGTTACTGATAACCCTATAACCAGTTACCAATTGTGCCAAGTCCTCCTTCCCATCCTGCTACTTCCGCTATGTTTTCTTTTCGCCATGCGCATTACCTTGCACTTTCTTCCACTGAATTTTAACTGCCTGACCTTTTGGCCACCCCTTTAACTGTAGTAGGTCCTTCTGCATATTCCTTCTTCACTATCCACCCACCCATATAGTTCTGCATCATCTGCAAATAGACACAACCTGCCCTTGATTCCATCACCAATGTTAATGAACATGTTGAAGTGGACTGAACCCAGGACTGATCTCTGTGGAACCCCACTCATTGCCTCCTTCTCTTCAGATTTGGCCCCATTTACTACCACCTTCTGTCACTTTCCTGCTAGCCAGTTTCCCACCCAGCTCACTAGAGTTTTAGCTGTACCCAGGTCCTCCTTTTTCTAAGCAACTTTATGTAGTACTGAATTAAAGGCCTTACTAAAGTCAAAATACAAGTCCACCACATGGCCCTTGTCTAGCTTCTTTGTTACCCAGTCAAAGAAGATGATCAGGTTGGTCTGACATGACCTTTCTGTGACAAAACCATGTTGTTGATCATCTTGGAGTCCATTGCTTTCCAGGTATTCTAGGAGGTCCTATTTAATCAGGGATTCCATCAGCTTTACCACAATGTAGGTCAGGCTAACAGGCCTATAATTCCCTGGTTGCTCTTGTCTTTCCCTTATGTAGCAGCACTGTTCAACTTCCAATCCACTGAGACTTCCCTCAGTCCACAGCGAGCTGTTTGAACAGCTCAGTCAATGGATCAGTCAGTTTGCTGCTAACTCCATCAGTATCCTCGTGTGCAACCTATCTGACCTGGGGTCTTGTCAATCTTGAGGGCTATCTGCCCCAACAGGACTCTATCACTAGTGAACACTGACGGCTAATTTCTGAGATTCTCTTTGAGATCAGTTGATGCCACTCTCAGGCAGGGCCCCCTTCTTCCCTAGTGATGACTGAGCAAAATAGCCCTTCAGAACGGTGGTCTTTGCCTGCCCCTTCTATCACCCTACCCCTCCACTAGCCATCTTAATTTTTTTTTTTCCCTCCCTTTTAAGTTTTTCCCTAATATATCTAAAAAACTGTTTCTCGTTCTTCACCCACTCTGCGAGTTCTGTGTCTGCTTTCACCTCCTGTTGGTCCTCTTTGCCTCCTTGCTTTATGAAGATATCCCCATTCCGCCTCTCCTTGCTTGCTCTTGTATTTATAAAGGCCTCTTTTGGCCCCAACTGTAGATGAGAACCATAGTGTTTCTTCAACCCATTTTTCTTTGTCACTGCTGTAACACATGTCTTTGATGCCTCAAGGATAGCTCCCTTGATTTCCATTTATTTCTTCTCCACTCTGCCTATGCCTCCCACCCCTATTAAGTTCTCCTTGACCAGTTTCCTCATCTTATCAGTCCGCTCTTCTAAGTCAAGGACTTTGGTTTTGAGGGCAGCTTACCAGCCCCTAGGGCTGGTTCAAACCACTCAGAGCTGTGGTCATTATTCCCCAGTGGTTCCCCCCTACTCATGGCACCCACCAACTCTGTGTTGGTGAGTACCACATCTAAGATTGTGGACTGCTTGGTGGGTTCCTAACTAGTTGTACCAGGAGACTGTCCTGAAAGGTGTCCAACACTGACTGACTCCTGGTGGTCTTGGCCACTGGGCCCTCACCATCAATGTCTGACAAGTTTAGGTCCTCCACCACTACCACCTCCCCTTGCCACCCCTCTCAATTTCCTCCCAAGTTCTCTGACCCTTTCTCCCTTCGATCCAGGGGCCATAGACCATGCCTAATCTTATCTTCCTGAGGCTACTGTGAATTGCACCCATAAACTCCTTTTCCCTATCTTTACCTCTCATGCCCCATCTTCGGTCACCACTGCCCTCCCTGACATTGAGGGTGATTTCCTCCGCCTGTTCTGTGATCTCTCCTGAATAATGTACAGTAGCATCCCCAGGATGAAACCCACTTTTAAAGCATTCTGCAGTATGCTGCAGCAGACCTACTGAATAAAGCAATGTAATTTCAATGGCAATTATTCCCTTTTGTCATGCAGGAAACTCTGGCATTCACTTCATCTTGTCCATGTCACATTTTCCTGAATGGCGAAAGGGACTAACTGCCATTGAAATTACATTACTTTATTTTGTAGGTCTGGTGTAGCATTCTGCAGAGTGCTGCAAATGCTGCAGAATTGGGTTTCATCCTGGTGGACACCACTGTATATCCAGGGACTGCCATCTCCAGTTATTATTTCTGTGCCCATGTTTCTGTGATGGCCACAAGGTTCACCTCAGTGTGCTATCATTGCCTGGAGCTCATTAAGTTTGTTCCCCAGGCTCCTGGCATTAATGTATACTCCCCACGCTTGAATAAGACAATGACTGTTCAAGGCATAGCTTGATAAGTATGTGATCAAAATGCAGATCATATTATGATTATTCAAGGGACAACTGTGGGACTTGGAGCCATCAACAACCATGAAGCAGAAGAACCATAGCCGATGGTTGCAGCATAGCACAGTAAGCGTAAAGGGTTCATTGGAATGGAGCTAGGAGCTATAATTTATGGGTGGGTTTTAGAACCACTGTAGGTTGAAACGCTACCCAAGTTTTATTGCTTAAGCTGGAGACAGAACTATAACCTTTTCTAAAATAAGTGAACTGCTGGCAAGGTCAGTACTAATTCAGAGGTACTGACTTAGCTAGTAACTGAACAATCCATATTGTATAACAGTCCAGTGGGATGAGGTTGAATGTCCATACCACCTGAGCACATAATGAAATGTGTAGAGGTTAGAACCACTGCAGCTGTGGTGGTTAGAACCACTGCTAAGGGACACTGAAGTAGACATTAAGATTGCAGAGCTCTCAGGAATGATGAGCTTGATCATTTGGCTTGCCTGTAGTCCAAAGAGGCTATTGCTATGCAGTTTGTCTGAGAGTCACAAACTGAAGTGGGCAACCAGCAATAATTGGTGAGACCATAGTCATGTCCTCATCAGGACTCTAAGTGGCTTGTAGCTCACAATCACAACTATATGACAAAATGGAAGTGAAGGATGTGGAGTGATCTGTTAAAAGTGTATGGAAGATGCCATGCCTGACCTGAGGAAAATGTAAATTAGTGGAGACCAAGGAGAGGTAACCCAAGAAATGGACAGACTGACACAGTGATGAAAATGTTCGCAAGGCTGCTATGAGGAGCAGGAAGCTCCTTATTTGTTGTAGGCTAACTGATTAACATTGCAGTCAGTCTGGAGAAGCTACTGCAGGACATGGCAGAAGTGACAAAAGTGTCGGACAGAGTCTGGAAAGTGGAGCAGTGCAAGGAGACTGGCAGTGTTAGGAGTAAAACTGTTCAGTCTGATGCAGGCTGAGACCAGCTGTCAGATGAAAAGTTGAGATGAACATATAGTTAAAGATAACTCTACTGGCAGAGCAAAGAAGCTCCAGTCATAAAGCTTCTTGAAAGGTAAGGCAGCATGGCATTCAGAAAATGAGGCAAGGTGGAAGAGTTACATGACTGGCTGAGCAGAGGTCATGCTCAGGCCAGTATTGGGGTCTGATCCAGAACAAAGGAACACCTAAGTTGAGGCCATGCTTGGGCTTGATGCCAGTTCCCACAGCAGTGGAAAGCTGGGTAAGCAAGGGTTTTCCTAAAAGAATCGAAGAGGAGTCGATGCAGTGACATGACAGTGTGAAGGATATGATTAGCCACTGCAGAATATGACCAGCCCAGAAGGCTGACGAGGGAGGCTTAAGCTGTCTTGGTGGACTCATGATGTTCCCCACCATGCCAAGCCATTAATACAATCGCATTGAGAGCAATATAGCACCACAGTAGCATGAAAGTAATAAGGTAAAGGATGGGTAAGGGTTGGCTAGCATGATGGCTTGGTTTAATTTAAGCAACAAAGATCAGAAACATGTCAAGATCAGGTACTTGCTAATGGCATTCAAGTTGGTTTTGTTTTCTTTATTTAATATAGGGCATTTTCCCTGCATTTTTATTTCCCTCAGACACATACAACAGTGAAGTATGTTCAGGTCCTGCTTCTCACCCCAGGAATCCTTTTGTATGCTTGACTATTGCAGTATACCAGCTGGGTCCAACTGCCCTGGAGGTGGGGTTATGCAAATGATGCAAATTTTCTCCACTGACTGGGCAAGTCTGCCCCGAGTTTCTCTTGTCAAACTACTTCTGAAGTAAAGTTGTTTTTCTTTCTACTTGTGTTTTTCTCTCTTGTGCTGCTTTTTACAGTTTTAATATCTTTTACTCCTTTCCGTAGGATTCTTTTATTCTGTGGAACCATGTTTTTTTTTTGGGGGGCTTTTACTGTGACTTCCACTGTTTCCGCCTTTTTATTCTGAAGTGAAATATACTATTTGAGGTTTTAAAAAAAAAAAAAAAAAGTTGATTTGTTTAAACATTATTTTTCCTGCAGATCTATTTTTTTTTTTTTTTGTAGAATCTGTGATTTGTATTGCATTCCAGTGTTTGTTTGTTTTTTCTCAGTCAAGAACCTCTTTTCAAAACGGTTCCACAGTACTGAAGGCTCTGTTTTTTACACTCATTTTCCTGTTGAACAGTTTCTTTTGGTCTTATGCATTTTGCCTGCCACTCAGACCTTTTGACTGGGGTTTTCTTTCTAATCTATATTTACTTTTCTGGTTGTGCTCTTGGCAGACTGCCACAACCTTGTGTTTTGTTTACACTTGCTCACTGTGAGCATCCTTTTTATTTTTGTTCAACAGTTGAGAAATGAGCCTTTTGACTTAAAATTATGGCTTCCCAGTCTACTCTCTCTAAATAGCTTTTTTTTTTTTTTTTTTTTCACTGCCCCTCCTGCTGAAAGGCAAAGGGAGACGCCAGTGTTGCATCAAGATATACCCTCTGCAGAGGAAATGACTATGGATTGGCATTTATATCAGACGTTTCAAACTGGGCACTCTTCTGGGTGCTCCACCTACTCAAAACCCTCTGACCCTGGCCTAGGACAAGCCTTTATTGAGGGAGATGTTGATAACAGGAGGCTAAACTCCTTGTTTCTGACTTGTAGGAGTTTGGCTCTTCTTCTGACAAGGAGGATTTTTCCTCCCATTTTACTTTTATTCAACACAGATTGATGTCCTTGGCCTTTCATTTCAAGAGTCCACTGAAGAAGTAGAAGAGGGAGACTTCTTAGACATGATGGGTCTCCTTCTGCCAAAAGCTCCTCCTTTCAGTTACCAAGTCCCTGAAAAGGGCTTCTTTTAAAATACTTGAAAATCCTACCTTTAATCCAGGGTCGATAAGAAAATAGAGAAAACTACCAGCCAGACAAGTGGGTTCCGGAGGTAGTGTGCCAGGATCTCATCCTGCAGTTAAAACAATTTCCCACACAGTAGGGCCACAGAACCTTAAAATCTTACTCTTTCAGAGAAAGTTCTGTTGGAATCTGAGAAAGTCTCTCCTAGCGATCAATGTAGTGGAAAGAGTCCTTCCTCCCAATGGGGAAGGGACTCGGCTCCAGATAGAAAATTGGGATTGGCGGCCTATTTTGGATCTCGATACCTAAACAAGCATTTGTGCAATCCCAAGTTCAAAATTGTCTGTCAGTAGTGATCCCTTCCTTGCAACAGGGAGACTGACTAGCCTCCCTAGACCTGAGGGATGCCTATATTCACATTCTAATAGGCCCTTTCACAAAAAATATCTCTGATTCAGACTGTCTTCTGGCTACTACCAGTTTGCAGCTCTGCCTATTGGCATTTCTTCAGCTCCCAGAGATTTTACAAAGTATCTGGCAGTAGTGATGGCTCATTATGGACAATTCTCCTCAATAGATCAGGACGCCGGCCCGCTGTCACTGAGGGTTGAGGCTGACATCATACTCAGGTCACGCTGGCAACCCAGGTTCAGGAATGGGGTCGGCAGGGAGGGAGAGGTTCAAACATCCAGAGGGCTGCTCTCGCCTCCTGGGAGGTGTACCAGGGTTGACCTCACTCCATAGCCACCCCTGGTGGAGACCAGGGACCACATGGAAGTGTAGACTCAATACAGTATCGGGGTGGAGTGGCAGCAGTTGGCTGCATGTCAGGTGCACTGCCATCATTGCACAACCACGCTCCAGGGGACAGTAACCTGTAAAATCCCTGGTGGCCTGGTGAAGGGGCCCAAGTGTCCTGCCAATATCCCAGTGATTGGTCTGACTTCTAGTCTCTGTCCTCTGAATTTCCTTTGTTGTCCCTCTAATTCTCAGACAGGCCACATGGGTGGTGGCCCCTCCCAGGGGTGATCCTGGGGGCTGATCCCGGGCTGGACTAAGCTGGGGAGTGTCAGAGAGAGACCAGGTAAGGAGGGCTTCAGGCAGGAGTAGAGGCAGCAGGCGAGGTGGGTTCCCTGGAGAGATGTCCTAAGCCCCAGAGCAAAAATAGAATTGACCAAAAAAAGGTCAGAGACTCCCTCAAACTAACTCTGAGTACCCTAGAGTCATTGGGCTCCTGATCAACACAGAGAAGTTCCACTTCAAGCCACCTCAGCTATTGGAGTTCATTGGAGCAGAGCTAGATACACAGCTGGGAAAAGCCCTACTCCCTCTGGACAGTGTGCACAACCTGCAGACCCTGGGAAACTCATTTGTCCTAGGACAACCATGGCTAGCCAGGCACTTTTCAGACTATTAGGACATATGGCCTCTACTACAGCAGAAGTTCCAGGTGCCAGGCTTCAGATGAGACGTTCAATATCAACTCAGATCCTATTGGTTTCAGAAAAAGCACTCCTGTGAGAGCTCATCCCAGTCAAAGACCCTCTTGCAGGCTCTGTACTGGTGGAAGGACATACAAAATCTCAAGGAGGGAATAACTTTTTCAACAAAATGTACCTTCCATGGTGCTCACTACAGATGCATCTCTTATAGGTTGGGATGCTCACCTGGTAGATCAATCCATAAGTGGGGTCTGGTCCCCAAGGAGTCCAGTTACCAGTTATCACATAAATGGCTCAGAGCTTGAAGAGATTTATCTGGCCATCAAAGCTTTGCTGCCCAGCTAAAGGGTCAGTTTATCCAAATCAGAATAGACACCACCACTGCTATGTTCTACATTAACAAACAGGGTGGCACAAGATCCTAAAACTCTGCACAGAGACCATGGAAATTTGGTCTCTGGCTTACTCTCTAGACATGCACCTTTCTGCAACCCATCTGCTAGGCAAGGACAATGTGCTGGCAGACTCCCTCAGTTGCATCTGTCAGGGCCACCAGGTGTGGACCCTAAACAGAAGTGCTTGCCACAGTGTTCAGAAGGTGGGGCACCCCAGAGAGAGTGATCTTTTGCCTCCAACCTTAATTATCAAATGTCCCTGTACTGCTGCAGGAGGCTTCCAGTTCTGGGCTCAGTGCCAGTGGATGCCCTATCTCTAAGCTGGTAACTGTTTCAGCTGATTTGATCCAATAGTACCCTAGACACCCCATCCTCATGGCTTCAGCTAGTCTAGTGTATCTCAGACACTCCCCATGCTCTTGGTTCAGCTGGTTTGATCCAATAGTAAATCAGACATACCCATTCTCTTGGTACACCCCACAGCCCTTCCTACTGAAGAGCAACTGAGATCAGCATAGTATTCTCTAGTAGCTACTCTGGGTAGAATAGTAGAGACCTATTTTCTCAGGATACGATATTTGTGCTATAGTTCAGACAGATTCATGCAGAGCGGTATTTAATTATATCTACTGGTGAATGTATGATACAAAAATGTTCCATCTGCTGGTTTATGCATGGACAAACTGTACCTAACACAATAGGATTAAGGAGCAGTTTAGAGGAGGAGGATTGTGGATGTGAAGCAGGGACTTTAAGATGTTTATGAAGGATAAGGCTTGCAGTTACGGGAGGGCGGTGCTTCAAACTGTTATGGGGAGTTGCTGCAGAAAGCTGCATCACTACATCTTGAGCCTGAGGTAATTCCAACTTGTGACCAGAAGATGGTAGGAGTTGGATCCAGGGAAGGTGAGAGTAGGGGACAATTTAATAAATACCATAGGTGATGATGAGCAGGTACTAGGGAAGTAAAGGAGTGGGGGCTTTGGGGAAGGAATTGGTCCCAAGAGGATAGTGAGGCAATAGATGTGGAGCAGTGGTGCATATGGACACACTGTGGAGAACAGGGAGGCCCTATTTGTGTGAGGGTGATGAACCTGGAAGTTGAAGAGGCAGGTGTAGAAGACTAGTCATGGGAGTGGGACGTGGGGAGGAGGCATGGCATCGGTTTTGCAAGTCATGGCAGAGGGATGAGGGGTTAAATGTGACTCAACAGGGAGGAAAAGAGAGGGAGGGAAAAATCTGGACTGCTGGAAATACAGGGATGGGCAGGAGGTGTGCGGAAGTGGTCAAGAAGAGGAGGATGGGTGCTGCAAAGGGAGTAGCTGAAGTGAGCTATGTCATGAACAAGATGTGGAATTACATAGTAAGTGTGGGTGGGCTACAGTGAAAATGGGCATACCTCACTACAAAATATTAAGGACTCTGAGGATCAGGTGGTGATAGAGGAAATCATCACAGGGAGTAGAGGGCTGGGGAGACAGCGGGGGATTGCAAAGTTCCAACAGGAAAAAGGGGATGAGCTAGGAGAGAGGTGAGGACAGTTGGGGGAACTAACAAAGTCCCAAGGGATTCATTAGGAATGGGAAGAGGAGGATCAGAACAGGCTGGATGGACTAGTTGTGATTGACAAAATGGGGGCGGGGAAGAAATGGAAGAGAAAAAGGAGATCTCTGTGGAGATTAAGGAAGTTGACAGGAAGGGTGAGGTCCAAGGAAGAGAGGGAGAGGTAGTTGCAGGGGGAAGTGGGGTCCCTGGGGGAATTAAGTTGGCAGCAAGGGAGACAAGCTAGGCACTCCAGGCATGAACGTGGTAGATGGTGCAAGGGTGACACATGGACAAGTGGATACTGAAGGGGGGTGACTTGGCCAGTAGGGGAGGGCAGAGATATCTAATAGGGAGCAGATAGTGGCAGTAGTATTCAATGAACAAGAACAGTGGAAAACAGGATCCTATTATTGGTGGACTCAATTATCAGGGAATCAAATGGTGGGCAAATAATGAAGGGTGGCGGAGTGTGCCAAGAACGACAGTGCTCAGTGTCACATGCCTAGTGCACTCTCTAGTGAGGAAGCATGGAGGGATGCTACACATTGTGTTGCACATAGGCACCAACGATCTGGAGGGAAGTGTGCTAGGTACAGAGTTGGCCAGAATCTATACAACAGAGGGACTACTGTTGTCTTTTCTGAACTCCTGCCAGTGCTGAAAGGTACTTTAGAAAGGAAGCAGAAAATATGCAGATTTAACAATTGATTGAGGGAATGGTGTCCAGCAATGGGGTAGAGATTGGTGGGGGACTACTGGAACCACTTGGGGATAATATAGAGTTGTATGCTAGGGACAGGCTACACTTGAGTAAGGAGGGTAATAATGACCTGAAGAATAAACTGGGGAATTTATATGCACTAGGGATGATTAAACTTGTGGGGTGCTTGTAACTATGGTGTAACAGTTGAGCACAGCATGGAACAGCAATGGTCTCTCAGCACAATAGGAGTATCCATGGAGAAGCTAGACTCTAGCTGGGTAAGGGCTTGGGAAGATGGAGATGGATAGTGGGAAGGGTTGGAGTGTAGTCGTGATTTAATGCAAGCAGTTTGGGGAATAAGATGCCAGAATTATAGGCAATGTTGACTGGGGGTGGATGTTGCAGCAGTCATAGACTTGGGCACACAGTACCATGAATGGGACCTGAGTTCCTGGGTTACACTGCTTATAGGAGAATAGGAACCTAGGCAAGGGAGGGATTGAGTGTAACAGGGAGGAGGGTATGGACAGGAATGTGGAAGTGATATGGGCCACCTTAAAGGATACTAAGGGTAGGAAGATCAACCTGGGGATTGTCTGTCTACAGGACCTCAAAGCAATCGTAGGACACTATAGCTGGTGGACAACCTTACAAAACATTGTAGCAAGGAAGGGCAGGACTGTGGTAGTGGTGGATTTTAACATGCTGGGGTAGATTGGAGTACTATAGCATCAACATCTTCTAGAGAGCAAAGGTTGCTGGATGCCTTCCAGGATAAATTTCTAGCTCATTTGGTGGGGGCTGACCAGAGAGGGAAGCATTCGGGCTTAGTACTAACAGATGGAGACCAGGTTAAGAACTTGGTTAGTGGAGGACCTGTTGGAGGGGTGACCACGCCGCACTATGGTTCAATCTGGACCTGGAGAAGGAGTGAAATCTGACAAGGAGCACTGTGGTGGATTTTTAGGGGACAGACTTCAGGAGATGGCTACCATCCTCCAGGAACATTTACAGAAAATCAGGCTGGAGATGTGCACAGAGACTTAGTGGGAGATACTGAAAATGGGCCTTCTGGAGCTACAAAACCTGCACAAAATCTCACCATAAGAAGGCTAGGGCTAGAAAACATTGTTGGTGGACCAGGGAGTTGCAGGAGGGTGGGGAAGATGGCCTTTAGAATGTACAAGTACTCTTACAGGGAGGCAGACAGGGAGGAGTACCGTAGCATCTCCAAGGAAGTCAGTAATGTGGTAAGAGCAGCCAAGGCAGCTAAGGAACTTCAGTTAGTGCAAGGGATCAGGGAAGGGAGAACATTTTTATAAATGTCTGGGAGAGAAGGAAGGATGGGGGCAGATAAACGGGTTGAAAAAGGAGGGGTGGGCAGAGGGAGGTAGAGCAAGCTGAAGTACAAAATGAGTACTTCTGCTCAGTCTTCTAAGAGAAAGGATGGACCATTTCACATGGAGTAGGCATGATGGGGGCTGGGATGGAGCATGCTCACAGATGGTGAGATCAAGGTGGGGAGGCTCTGAAGTCCTTGAGGACTGACTAGGCCCCAGCTCCAGATGGAATCCACCCCAGGGTTCTGACAGAACTGGTGGATGTTAGGCTGCTCCAATGATGGAATTATTCAATTCCTCCCTCCAATCAGGATATGTTTCCCTGGACTGGAAGATGGCACATTTTGTGCCACTCCACAAAAGTGGACCTCCAAGATGAACCGAAATTACAGACCAGTCGGCCTGATGTCCATAATGGGGAAACTGATGGAGACCATCTTGAAGGAAAGTATGGTGGAGTTTCTTGAGGCCAATGGCTTTCAGGATGATGGCCAACATGGGTTCATCCAGGAGATCATGTCAAACCAACTTAGTCTAATTCTTTGACAGGTGACAAGATCCCTGGATGGTGGAAGGCCAATTGATGTCCTGTTCCTGGACTTCAGCAAGGTCATCGACTCAGTCCCACATGGGAAGGCTGGTAAGTAAGCTGATAAATCTAGGAGCGTGGGAGAAAATGGTGAGATGGATTAGAAGGCTGGCTTATTAACCGGCAGCCAAGGGTGGTGGTAGGGAGAGGCCTTGACTCACAGAAGGGTAATTAGTGGAGTCCCTCAGGGATCGGCATTGGGGCCCAATCCTGTTTAATGCTTTCATAGTGGACTTCTGGGAAGGGATCAGGAGAAAATGAGCCTGTTCAGCTAATGATTCCAAACTGGATGCAGTGGTGGACAGCAAGGAGGGAGGAGGGCACTCAAGGAAGACCTAGTGAGGCTTGAGAGGTGGGAAAACAATTGGCAGCAGGGTTTAACACTCAGAAGTGTAGCATACTCAATTTGGGTGTTGGGAACCCTTGGAGTAACTATCATTTGGGTGGAGAACAGCTAATTATATCCAAGGAGGAAAAGATCTGGGAGTAGTAATAGATACCAGAATGAACAACTCAGAACAGTGCAAGAGTCTCATTGCAAAGCCAAATAAAATGCTGGGGTGTATCACTAGGAGATAACATTGAGGAGAAGGAGGTTATACTGCCCGTACAATTCCTAGGGAGGCCACACCTGAATACTTGCATGCAGTTCTGGCACCCTCAGCTAAAGAACGTTATGCTTATGGAGAGGTCCAGAGAAGAGTGACAAAGATGATCCACGGTCTGGGGAAATGTCCTATGAAGAGAAACTTTGGGAAGCTCAACATATACTCCTGGAAGACAGAAGGAACAGGGGTGAAATGATAGAGGCCTTCAAACTGAACAGACCCTCCGTGTGTACCCTATTAATCCCCTTCAAGTACTTGAAGGGGAGGGTCACGGGATGATCTAAAACTAGTAGGGGAGGTGAGAAGACATTACTTCAGAGAGGGTGGTGGCACCTTTGAGCGTGCTTCCAGGGGAGCTGATGACAATGGAATCGGTGGGAGTATTCAAATAGGGATGGGACAGGTGCATGGGCAAGGTATGGGTTGAGAGGAAATAAATTGCAGGGAGTTCGGGGGGTCCTAGGGTGCAAGGGATCCATAAGAGGGCACAGCAGCAGAAACTTAATTGTCAGCTGCATCTCAGGCAGACAAGATAGCCCATTAGGCCTAATCTGCTGGCACATTTGTATGTGTACGTATATAGAAACATAGACTTTGATGGCAGATAAGGACCACTTGGCCCACCAGTCTGCCCATTTCCTACCTATTGGATAAGCTGCAGATTCTAGTTAACCAACAGCCTACTTCCTGCAACCCCCCACTATAATTGCCTTATGTCTGTCCCATGCACGCTTGAATTCCCCACTGTTTTAGACCCACAACCTCTCCAGAAAGGCAGTTCCATCGTCCACCACTCTCTCCGTGAAAAATAATTTCCTCACATTACCCCTAAGCTGTCCCCTCCAACTTTAAATGTGCCCCTTGTTCTTACACATCTTTTTCTGAAAGATGCTACTCTCCTGGACTTTGTTTATTCCCTTGAGGTACTTAAAAGTTTCTATCATGTCCCCCGTCCCTCCTTTCATCAAGGGTATACATATTAAGCTCTCTGTCTCTCTTCATATGGTTTCTGATGTACACCCTTCACCATTTTAGTTGCCCTCCTCTGGACTGCTTCCATCCTGTCTATGTCCTTGCATAGACGAGGTCTCAAAACTGCACGCAGTACTCCAGATGGGTCTCACCAACTGTCTGTATAGAGGGATAACCACTTCCCTTTTCTACTTGTGATGCCCTCCTATGCATCCCAGTATCCCCTGGCTCTCCTTACTGACTTCTCACATTGCTTACCCACCTTTAGGTCATCTGATATGACTACACCCAGATCCCTTTCCATTATTATCATTAGTACCTCCCGGCTATTGTGTACTCTTCTGGATTTTTATTTCCCAGGTGCATTACTTTGCACTTCTTTCGTGAATCTAAGTTGCCATATGTCTCACCATTCCTCCAACCATGCCAAGTCCCTTCTCATCCCCTAACCCCTTGTGTATAAACTCTGTTACAGATCTTTGTGTCATCTGCAAAAGGCATACCTTTCCTTCCAGACCCTCTGCAATGTCACCTATAAAGGCGTTAAAGAGGACTGGACCCAGTACTGAGCCCTGAGGTACTCCACTAGTAACCCCCTTTCTTCAGAATGTATTCCATTCACTATTACCTTCTGTGTCCTGTTGTGTGCAGCCAGTTTGCTACAGGCTACCACCCTGGGACCCACTCCCAGGCTGGCTAACTTGATTATTAATCTTTGTGTGGGACTGTGTCAAATGCCTTGCTAAAGTCTAGGTAGGCCATATCCACAGCCCCTCCCTGGTCTATTACTTTGGTCACCCAGTCAAAGAAATCGATTAGATTCGTCTGACATGACCTTCATGCTGTGAATCCATGGTGCTTTGGGTCATGTGCCCTGTACCTCTAGGTACTCAACAATTCTTTCAGAAGTGATTCCTTCATTTTCCCCACCACTGAGGTCAAACTAACAGGTCTGTAGTTTCCTGCTTCTGCCTTGCTCCCACTTTTGTGAAGGGAATTACATCTGCCTCCTCCAGTCCTCAGGTACCACCCCATCTTCCCATGATTTGTTAAAAAGTGTGGTTAGTGGTGTCACTAGGTCCTCCTTAGCTCTTTTTAGGATTCTAGGGTGAATTCGCCGGCCCCATTGCTTTGTCCACCTTGAGTTTTAGGAGTTCTTTCAGTACTCTTTCTTCTGTAAATGGACTGGCATCAATCCCACTATCCAGAGTGCTTCTACTGTTTGGTTTAGGTAACTCCTCCTCTTCTTTTGTGAATACTGAGCAAAAGCATTCATTCAATATCTCTGCCTTTTCACTGTCTCCCTCTGCCCACCTCCCTCTCCTTTGTTAATCTTCACTATCCCTCCCTTAACCTTTCTATGCTCCTAATGTACCTATAAAGGTTTTATCTCCCTTCTTAACTGAGTTGGCTATCTTTTCCTCAGTTTGGGCCTTTGCTTTTCTGACTGCCTTCCCACTTCTTTCTGCTTTAATTGATACAGTTCCTGTCGTGCTCCATCTGTGATTCCTTATACTTTTGAATGCAGCCTTTTTCTCCTTAACCTTCCCTGACACCTCTTTTGAGAACCATAGTGGTTTTATTCCTCTTTCTTTTCTTTATTTGTTTCACACAAGGCTTGTTGCCTCCATGATGGCAGTTTGATTTTTCTCCATTGTTCTTCCACCCCTCCTTTCTGGCCATTTGCTAATGCATTCCTCAGGTATTCACCCATTATGCCAAAGTCAGCCCTTCTAAAGCCCAGTATCCTTGTCTTTGTATGGCTTGTCTCCATGGTTGTGTTTATTGTGACACACTGTGCAGTGGTCGCTGTTCCCAGATGTCTACTGACTTCTAAATTTGATCCTCTCTCATTTGAGAGTACCAGGTCTAATATTGCTCCCTCCCGTGTGGGTTCCACCACTAGCTGTCTAAGGCATGCCCCTGTAGGGCATCGAGAATGACCCTGCTCTTGGATGTGGCTGCAGTCCATGTCTCAAGTTAATATCTGTCATATTCAGGTCCCCATCAACAGTATCTCCCCTTTTCAGCCATTTTGAGAATGCCCTCTATCATTTTCTTGTCCATTTCTTCCCTTGAGATGGGGGTCTGTATACAACCCCTGTGCAGATTGTGACGCCCATTCCTTGTCTCCAGGGTGACCCAGAGTTCCTCTTGTCCTCCCTTTTATTTTTAGTTCTGTAGCTTTGATCCCTTCCCTTATGTAGAGAGCTACTCCACCTCCTCTTTTACCCTCCCTGTCCCTTCTGTAGATTGTGTACCCTGGTATGTTGAAATCCAGTTATGCTTCTCGTGTACCTTGTTTCTGTGACTGCCACAATATCCAAGTGTTCCTCTTCCATCAGGGCTACTAGCTCTGGAAGCTTGTTTCCCAGACTACGGGCATTGGTACTCATTGCCCTCCATTTAATGTTGGCTTTATCCTGTTTTACTCCATCCCTGCTCTTGTGCCCTTGTCCATTTTCCATTTACCCCGTCCTGCCCTCTGTCAAGCTCTGGACCTCAGTGTTTACCCTACTACCTGCCATGTTTTGTTGTCTACCCTGACTCACAGCCCCAGACCTTCCTCAGACAAGGATAACATACCCCAGCATAGAGTCTCTTCACCTCAAAGCTTGGTACTTGAGGAGATAGAGTTCCTAGACTCTCAGTATTCAGAACAGATCCTTAGAATCTTTTGATTGGTTAAAAGCCAAGTACCGAGGAGACTTATGCTTCCAAATTGAAGAGGTTTGCTATCTGGTATAAGGACAAACACATTAGCCCATTGTATGCTGGCCTGTCCTCTATAATGGACTATTTAGTTCATTTACAAGCATCAGGACGTAAGAACTACTGACACCTCAAAGAAAACTTTAAAAACATAATAATTAGGTACAGTTCTGCTTACATTCCATTTATATTTTATATATTTTCTTCCTCATAATTTATTACTAAAGAAATATTTAATTTATTTTTGAAAGTCAGATTTACAACCTTTGAGTCAGGGACTCATTTACAAAGGCACCTCGTCGCAGGGAGGGTAGACATGACTACAGTGTGAGATGCAACAGTGATAACATACAGGTGCAATACAGATAGCAAAAGAACACAATATAACAGTGGTTTACGGAATAAAGTTGCATGCAGTAAATAGTAATCGTATAAAGTATAACAATAGTAGAAGTCACAACCCTGGTCATGCAGGGAAATACCTATGTGGAAGGGTGGGGGGGACAGGGGTGAGAAAAGGGAGAAAGCAGTCCAACGGACATTGTCAAGCTATGGGCCAGAAACTGGGAGGGACCCCAATATTAGGTTGATTAAGGGCAATTACAGCTTCAGGCACCAAAGAGGTGGTTACGAGAGTGACTTTAAAGGGACCAATTTTGATGCATTAGTGACAGATGGCGAGAAGGGTTGAACCATGTGGGGTATGGTAGTGGAAGGACCTTTGGGCTAGGGAGGTCTTGGTATGGGGCACCAGAAAGGTGGTCTTAACTGAGCTAAGTGGCAACAGATGAGGATGCAAGCCGCGGGGACACAGTGACCCCTGGTGGGAAGAAGTCCTAGCAGGGATTTTTGGCATTTAAGCAGGTTTGGTAGCATAGGTGCTCCTCAAGGTGAGCAGGTTGGTGGTGGAATAGAGCAGGCAGGTATGGATGTGGAGGATGTGCCAGTCGGGAGCCTGCAGGCCTTGTTTATCAAGGTTTGGATTCTGGTGAGGGCAGTATTGTTGGCCACAGCGTGAATAGGTGAGGCTGTAGTCCACTAGAGGCAGGACAGAGGAGTTGATAGCCAGTCAGAGGGCGGTTTGGGAGGCAATCTCTGTGGTGATAGAAGGCCAATCCATGAGTTTATGGCTGAGGACAGGGTATTAATGTGGTGTGGAATGTAAGAGCCAAGTCAAGGTGATGCCCAGGTACTTGTAGGACAACACCTGCTCGAGAGGGTGAGCATTACTGGGGAGAATGCAGAGGGGTATTTTTGGCCAAATTCTGGTGATCGAAAAAGCATAGATTTGTTTTCTTTTTTTTTTTTGAGGTTAATGACCAGCAGGTGGTCAAGGACCCACTTTTTGGCTTAGTTGAATGTGTGCTGCAGGGATTCCTGTAGAGATGAGGTCAGGGTGGGAGGCAAGGATAACTGCATCATTGGCATAGAGTAGCATATTGCCTGAGCAGGAGCTGGGGAGGGTGTTGAGAAAATAGGCTGAACAGAATGGAGCCCAGGATGGAACTCTGGGTGACCCCAAGCAAATGGTCAGGGTATTGAACAGGGTGCAGTTTACCATCGCTATGATCTGGTGGAGCAGTAACTGGTGAACCAAGCCAAAGGGCCAGGGAGGAGCCAAGTTGGTGGAGGGACTCAAGTAGGAGGGGTGGTGACTGACAGTGTCAAAGGCCTTGGAGAGGTCAATGAACACTGCACCCGCAACCTGCAGTGGTGCTGTGTCCAGGGCAGAATCAATGTTGTTCCAGACACAGCAGTTCGTATTTGGCCAGATACTCAGAGCTGAATGGCCACTATTGTTTTCTAGTGCTTTGGAGAGAGGGAGAATGGAGATGGGCCTGAAATTTAGGAGCGGTTCTATCTCCACTCTTTTGAAATTCAATGTACTTTATTTGTTTTATACTTTAAGGTATGCATGTTACATATAAGGTCTTTCAGTTTGACACATACAATGACATGTTACATTTGGCCTTGGGGTTATATCAGCCCAACAAAATAAAAGAAATACTAATACTACTTAACTACATTAACACTATCTTAACTTCCTAAAGACCTCCAGCTCCCTCCTTCCCTCTCCCAGTCTAGATACGTATCATCATGTTTTGCCATACATTAGGAGTCATTATATATTTCTTTACAGCTTTACACTTCTTAGGTAGCACCCGTGTTACTGTATAAAACTTGTTCCATTTTTATTAAAACTGTTAAGACAATGTCTAAGGCATGCAATAATTTTTTCTAGTCTCAGGTTGAATAATATAACTCATTAAGCCATTCTGAGTAAGGAATAAGTTGGGAATCTTTCCAGTGTTTTAAATCCAATTTCTTTACTGAGTAGGAAATTAAAGACATAGCATATCTTCTTTTCTGGTACTAAGATTTGGGAGTAATCTCTCAGGATACAAATTTCGGTTCAAAACATTGATCCAGACCCAAGAGGGAATCTAACTTATTCTTAATCATTTGCCATAAGGGTTTAATTGAGGACATTCCCAAAGAATATGAAGGATAGATCCCACACCAATACCACATCTGTTGCACACGGGTCCCTAGCTTGCCTATTGCAGCTAACTCTTCTGGAGTAAAGTGTATGTTGTTCAATATATAGAACTGAATGAGCCATCATTTGTCATTAGAGGTATAAGAATATATTGCTTGCCATAGTCTGTTCCAGTTAATCTGTTTTCTGGAAATTGGTTTGCCCTGTATGTAGATGCTCTTGAATTTCTGGGAAAATAGCTGGGTATAGTTCTGCTGTTACTTTGGAAACTGCATGGGGACTCCATGCCAATAGATGTAGCGTATTGATAAAATTTGTTTGGTCTATATTTCAAAAATTCTTTCCCAATTTGGTGAGTTAATAGGTGTCTAATTTGGAAGCCTTGGAAGAATTTGGTCAGGAGGAAGATGAAGGGGAGTAAGCAAATCAGTCAGTCAGTGTCAGTGGCTCAGTAGGTAGCACACTCCGCCTCTGAGGCTGGGAGATCAGAGGATGTGGGTTCAGTTCCCACATCGGGCACTTGGGTTAATATCTCAGTACTGACACTGTAGTGCAGCATGAGAGGGTGCTGCACTTGGGTGCCGCCTTTTCGATGAGATGTTAAACCGAGGTCCCATCTGCCTGGATTGGTGGTAGTTCAGGTAGATGTTAAAGATCCCATGGCTCTTATCGAAAGAGTAGGGAGTTCCCCAGTGTCCTGGGCCAAATTTTCCTCATTCACTAAAAATACCACCAACAGCTTAATCTGGTTCAAAGTCAGTTGGCATTCATCTGTATCCCCTCCCTGGGTCGTGCCTGAAAATAGGCAGGATTGTCTAGTGCACTACCGGTCAACAAAAAAAACTAAATCTAATGTGGATTTGGGTTTGCCATTATTCAGTTGATCTGAAATTTTAACTTTGTCTCAGGTGATTTATCTCTGGATCTTAAGTACTGACCATCTATTTTGAAATTTGGATTTAGATATAGAGGTTGGGATATATCTTCGATGTTTTTGTATTTAAGGGCTTTACACAGTTGGGTATGAACTTTTAGTGACATATGTATCAATTGCTAGATAAAACTAACCGGCCGATTTTTTGGGGAGTAATGTATAATAGGCTTATTGGGGAGATTACAGTTTGTTGAATTATCTGGCATTCAATTTGTAACCATATTAGTACACACTTTTGAATCACCTGTTGTAAGAATAGGAGAAGGTACCATTGGAGATATTTAACTATGTGGCTCGTGCAGATAATAATGAAAGAAATTAAGGAGTTTGAGGCCTCCTCTTTTGTTTAGCTGCACATAGTTTATTATAGTATCTTCTTGGTGGCTTTGCCTTCAGAAATATAGAATTTGTTGTAGTTTATGAAACCAAGATTGTGGGGAAAAAAGCTAAGCATATTAAATGGATAAAATATTCTGGGAAGTATATTTATTTTGACTACATTTACTCTGCCCTGTAGGGAGAGGTAAATAAGGCCTATCTCTCTAAATCTTGTTTTATAATGCTCAGTTGGGCATCCAAATTCAACTAATTTGGGTTAGATTTGGCATTACTGTGAGTCCTAAGTATTTAATTTGAGTTACCCAATTTAATTGAAGGGCTGCTATTTGTGACAGTAAGTATGGTAATTTAGTGGCATTACATTGGAAGAGCGTAAGGGACCGGGGACATGATAGAGGTCTTCAGGTACATGAAGAGGGTAAATAGGGAGGAACAGTCAGGGTGCTTGAAGGAAGGGGCCACTGAGGGCATGGGTGGAAGCTGGAGGGGAAGATTCAGGGGAGAAAGGAGGAGTGCTAGTTCACTGAGGAGGGTGGTGGAGCCATGGAATGCACTGCCTAGGGGGCTGGTGGAGGCAGAGACAGTGGAGGGGTTCAGGAGGGTGGGACAGGTACAGGGAAGGGTTCTGGAAGCAAAATCCAATGCAGCAAGAATATCGGAACTGGGAAGGAGAAGCCAGAGAAGGCAGGGGACAGCAAGGTCAGCACCAGGGTGGGGCTGACCAAACGAAAGCAGACACAAAAGACCATTAGGCCTATTCTGCTGGCATTTTAGTATGTTAGTGTTAGTATATTGTAAATTTATCTATATTCAGTTTATAATTGGACCAGGTTACTGAATGAATCCGCTATAGCCAGTATTGCAGGGAGGAAGGTCTCTGGATTTGTGACATGTAACTGAATATCATCTGCATATACTGATAAGCACAGATCCCCAGTCCCCATCTGTATTCCTTTAGTATGAGCGTTGTAGTTGATATAGAAGTGGTTCTAGATATAAATTAAAGAGTAGTGGTGAAAGGGGCATCCTTTGCATGTACCGGAGTATAGGGAATACTTCTGAAAAATGCCATTACAATAACGTTTGCTGTTGGACTGGAATAAAGAATCTGTATTCATTGGATAAATGTGGAAGGAAGGCCAAATTTCTTAAAGACTTCAAATAAGAAGGCCTAGTTCACTCTGTCAAATGTTTTCTCTGCATCTAGTGATATCAAAGCCATTGGATGGGGCACTAATCTGGATGCACAGAAAACATGGAATCCACTTCAAATATGGTCAGCTGAAGAGCGGCCTGCCACAAATCCTACTTGTTCTGGACTAAGTAGGGGTCCAAACTTTGACCAGTCTATTAGCCAAAATGTTGGCAAAGGTTTGATGTAATTCATTAGGAAATTGGACGAAGGTTAGTAACTGACAATGGGGACTTATTTGGCTTAGGAAGTACTATATGAGTGCTTCTAATAGTGAGTTCTATCTCACTCTTATTGATAGAATTGATTTCTGCAATTTTCCAGGTACTGAGAAATTTATCAAGACATATGACCGGTTTAAAAGGTTGGTGAGAGGGGCTAGTACAGTATCTAGGACTAATTGTAGAATTCCTGGAGTCAGGGGATCACAGCTGGGGTTGTTGCTAGCTAAGGTATTTTGCAGATGAGGCCTGGCTTCAAGGTGATATGGCATGCAGGTAGAAAGAAGCGATCTGAGGTGGGGGTGGAAGCAGGGATAACGTCAAAAAAGTAGTTGGGAGGACAGAGCTTAGATCTGAGACAAGCCAATTGAGGCACTCAACTATGCGGGAGGATCAGTAGTGATGGTACTGTCTATGGAGAAGTAATGGTGGGGGGAGTGAGTCTTTCCATTGAGCTCTTTCATATTGTCCCAGAAGGCATGGGATGTGCTCCAAGTGAATTCAAGGGTGGCTTGATATTCAGCCTTAGCCTGCCTTATAGCCCAGTACATGCATTGTTACGTACATTATAGGCTTGTCTGTAAGCCAGTTTGCCTGTCTTGATGGCAATATTCCAGAGATTATCTCTTTGTTTCAGTGTTTGGATGAGGATAGGAGATCAATGGGCGTTGTTTCTGGTACGGATTCTGGCCGGGAGGTGAAAGGTTGCAGGCCTTGCTGAAGGCACTGGAGAAGTAGGCTAGGGCAGAGTTGATATCTGTTGCAGTAGGATTGGGGACCAGTGGAGCTGGGATAGGTGTGTATTTTTTTTTGCTTTCTGAGAACCCAGGGTGAAAGTCCGCGCTAGGTGACCTGGGACACTGGTTTTGGTGTGGGATGACCAGTGACAGAGGATAGGAGAGTGGTCACTAAGAGAGTCTGGTAATACATTAATATCCCTGATTTTATGGGGGCAGTTCAACAGAATTACATCTAGAAGGGTACTGAGCCGCCTGACCGGTTAAATCTAGTGGGTGAGGTAACTAGTTGGGTCATATCTAGGGCAACGGAGTCCCTAATATGGGGGGCAGTGGTACTCCACCAATTGACATTAAGGTCACCTAGGATGAGCTGCTCCACCTTGTGTGGGAGTGTGGTGAGGTAATCAGTGAGGGAGTGGACAGCTGGTCCCTTGGGGGTATGTAAGAGACTGAGAAAAAGGGCCCTGGCTGGGTCAGGGTAACCTTAAGGGTGAGGTCTTGGGCACTAAAACTGAGCTTGGGGGTAGTGAGAGCATGGCCTAAAGTGTGTGACACATAAAGACTGCACACCTGCTGCCACGCTTGCCTATATGGTCTTCCCTGAACAGTGTGTAGCCAGGAGGAGATAACCCAGTCGGAGAGTTTTCACAAGATCGGTGTTGACTAGTGCTACAACATCAGGATGGTGTTGTATAGCCCAGCACTGGAGAGCGGTGGACTTTTTAGAGGCTGAAAATATTCATGGATGCAGTGCTGAGGCCAGTACCAGAGTGGGGTTTGGGGTGGCTAGTTGACAATGGCCCTGGGTTGGGGTGTATGTTCCTGGAGAGCAGAAGGAGTAGAGCAATTAATCTGATGAGTGGTCTCAGATTACCAGGACCCTTAGCCAGGTACCAATGCTAGGTCCTACTAGGGGAGACAAGGGATGGGTAGGAGCAGAGGGTAGGTATGACAAGGAGGGGTGGGCCCAGGGTGTCCCGGGGAGGGGGTACTGGTTGGAGGTGGGTGCCGTGGAGAAATAGGGGTGTCAAGGTGGGGGGATGGTTGCTGTGGGGTGGTGGGGGTGGGGATCAGGGTGGAGGGTAGGGGCAGGATGGGACATAGGCAGAGCAAGAAAGGTAACCATGAGTAAGCAGAGGTGTTAGCCATGGTGCCCATTGCTATTTCTTATTGGGGGTAAGGGAATAACTGACCTTCAGTGAAGGTGACTGCCACTGTGGATTTTTTCTTCAGAGTACAATATGCTAAAAGTGAGAAGGCAGGGGATAATGGTGAGGAAAAAGGCAAAGGCTAGGTTGGAGGATTAATAGGAAAAATAAGATGCCTCTAGTGGCAGATCGGTATAAGCTGCAAATGGGGAAAATGGGCAAAAAAAAACAACCTCTAAACTTATACCAACGCTAAGAAATCTCTACATCAAACTAAACATTACTAAAGGAGAAACAAACATTTCAAGCGAGATTAGTCCTAGCATTAATTTCTTGGCAGCAGTTCCTAGAAGTCTTCTGGATTGCTGCACATAGTATGAGTAACACTGGCAAACAGGAGCAAGTGAGACTCCTCCAGGGTAGATGCCAAAATTCAGAGTTCCAACCCGTACCTTGCTTGGGAGGGTGAGCTTGGGTATCTTCTCTCTTAGGTAGGTTCTCAAACTGCAGAATGCAGTTTGCTTGAGAGAAACCAATTCGAAAGGGCACAGTAGTATATACCATTGTTGTTGCATATAGTTAATTCTGAGTTCATCTGCCTCATAGCTTACGCCTACTTCAAGTCATAATCCTCTGTTGTGACATCACAATCTGTTGCCATGGGAGTAACTCTGAGGTCACAAGCAGTGCTCTATGACTTCAGATAGGAAGAAAGCAGCAGAAATAGATGAATTCTTCAGGTCCAAAGATCCTGTTTTGATGCAAATGGCCTCACTACTAAATAATGGGAGGAGAATACAGAACTAATGGGAAATGTAGGCTGGACAGTGCCTAAATATTATGTTAAAGTTCTCCTGAATGTGTCACCAACTCTTTAAAGCCTCATCTCTGAAAGTCCCCCTGGCAGCCATTTTGGACTACATTTCTACTAATAAAGAGAAATCTTATTTTCATTCCATTTTCAAGAAATTCTTAAAGGTCTGCTGTACCTTCAACCCCACTTGGAAACTGTCTCTACTCCTTCGGGGACATGAACCTCAACACAGCCAAGCTCATGGAGGCCCCTGAGCCTAGGTTTCTACAGATTTAAAGTATGTCACTTGGAAAACTGTTTTCCTAGTAGCTATCACTTCAGCTAGAAGGATTTGAGTTGCAAGCTTTATGCACTGAACCTAACTTCATTATCTCCCACAGGAGAAAGTAGTTCTCAGGACCAACAGGAAATTCCTTCCCAAGGTGGTGTCGGAGTTTCATCTTAATCAGTCTGTAGCCTTCCTGTCTTTTTCACAGCCAAGTCCACTCCTGGTGAATGCAAGCATCACAGCCTGGTTGTTAAAGGGGCACTAACCTACTACTTGGAGCACAAGCAGCTCCGGGCCTCTCATGCCCAGCTCTTCTGTTCCTCCATGCAATGGTCCTAGCCATTGCATGGAGGAACTGGAGATGTTTGGTGTGCAGACAATTTGCACACTTAAACAGCAGCTAGGGTGATTGATGTGGGAACCAAAGAGGAGGGGAAAGGGGGCCTAGATACCAGGAGAACCCCAGAAAGGAAGGGTCAGGAGGCAGATTGTTCACCATGGATGGTAACCAGACCAGTGGAGATGAGAGGGAAGGGTGGCAAACAGTGAACTCTAGAGGAATGGGGAAAGGATATCGAATGCAGGGGTACAGTTGCAGAGAAATACTAGGCAAGATGCATACACAGGGCAGAAAAATAGGTTCTCACCACTAACAACCCTGGAGGAGAGGGCACTAAGACAAAGGATGGTATGACTGATGGCGGAAAGAGGGGACTACGAGAAACCCACTAGAGATAATGGATCCAAAGTTGAGTCCAAGGTACAGCGGAACAAGATTGTCACTGGAATTCTCAGTAGAAGGCACTTAAGCAACTAAGCATTGGCAGCAGATGAAGAAAAGAGCAATAAGGGAGATGGGAAGCTGGGGAGTTGGAGGTCTAGTGTACACAGTTATGGAACAGAGGTTTGGTTGAGGATAAGGCCACTGGGAGGACAGTACTCTTTCAAGAAGAGGAAATGACTATGCCAAGTATGGAGGTAACATCAGGTGGTAAGGATAATGCGGGTCAGCCCTAATAAAAGCATAGCAAGTGAAAGACTGGGGAGAAGCTGAGACAAAGGACAAGAGAAACTGAGGAAGAATACGAGAACAGGGTGGGGAGATTGCACGGCACAGAGCCAGCATGGTGGTGGGGACAAAAGGTCCTAGTAGTTGGAGACTAAATCATAAGAGGAATCAAATGGGGAGGCAAAGGTAATAAAGAGTAGTGACATATGGGTGGACTGCATATCTGGCATGACTGCACTCGAGGCAGGGCACATTATACCAGCATAGATGAGAAGGTGGGGTAAACCTCACGTGGTGCCACCTTGCACAAATGACATTGAGGGAATAACCTGATGGAAGTGCAGGCTAGATTTAAGGACAGCCAGGGCTTCTGAGAATAATTTTAATCCATAGCCTTCCCAGAGATGCTCCCTGGTTCTGAAGGCGACCACCATTAGGAAATGGATGATTAAGGAGTTCAATGAATGGTTGGGTCTCTGGTGCAAGCAAATGGGGTTTGGACTGGTGAAAACTGGGGAGAGTTGTGGGAAGACAAGGGTTTGTATGCCCTAACAGATTACACCTGAGTAAGGCGGGTACCATGGCTCTCAAACAAAGACCGGAAGGATTCAATGTACAATCTTATATTTAAACTAAAATGGGGGAGGCTAAGACAGTTTAGTGAGACCAGAAATGGGAGGCTTCCAGCCTCCCCCAAATGGAGTCAGGGACAGCATGAAGAAAATTCAGGGAAGGTGAGACTAGAGGGCTAGTAGAGGGGGCGAATGGCAGATGGACTGGCTGGAGAGTGGTATCTCTAAATACTAGGAGTTTAGAAATAAATCGCCTGAACTCCAAACAGTGATGACTGTAGGAAGAGTAAACATAGCAGCCATAACAGAAACTTGGGCAAACCAGTACCACGATTGGGAACTCACAATTCCTGTTTATAAATTCTATAGAAGATAGGGAGGTGGGAAGGGGTGTAGCTTTCTACATTAGGGAAGAAATAGTGTGCAACAGGAATGAAGGGAGGAAAACTGAAACCTTATGAGTCAATGTCCAAAATAGGAAGGGAAGGAAGACTAGACTGGGAGTGGTGTCCTGGCCTTGGACTCAGTTGGAGGAAGTTGATGGGGAATTAGTGAAAGCATAACTGAGCACTGCCTAAGGGAAATACAGTGGTGGTAGATTTCAACCTACCAGGTGTGGGTTGGAGTACAATGACCTCCACTAGTGCCAGGAGCAGACCATGTTGAATGGGTTCCAGGACTCATTCCTTACGAGAGTACATGAGCCGACCAGGGAGGGATTATCCTAGATTTGATATCTGAGGAGAACAGATGCAGGATGTTAAAGTGGAGGACCCCTTGGCGGGGAGCAACCACAACACTGTATGGTTCTCTCTAGACATGGATATGGTTGGCACTTGCAGTAAAACAGGGTGACAGATTTCAGCAGGGCTGACTTTGGAAAGGCGGCAAACAGTGAAAAATCATGTTGCAACCATTAGGCAGGAGATGGATACAAATCAAAGTGGGACATTGTAAAGAAGGAACTGATTGAGGCCACTAACCTCTGTACAAGGAGCTTAGAAAAAAATGAGGACCAGGAAACCTAGTTGGTGGACAAGAGATTCAGGAGAGTGTGAAGAGAGAAAAAGGCAACCTTCAGGAAATTTAAGAGAACAGGCAAGGAGGAGGATAGGAAGGAACACTCAATGAGATCAGGAGGTGACCAGAGTTGTGAGGGTAGTCAAGGCCCCGAAGAGAGGAAACTAGCACAGGAGATTAAGCAGAGGGAAAGACTCATTTAGATATATTGGGGTGGGGAGGAAAACCAGGAACAGCCAAATTAAAAAGGATGATGGGTGGGCAGAGCAGGGGGCAGAACAAGCAGAGGTACTTGATGAGTATTTCTGCTCAGTATTTATGAGAGGAGGAGATGGGACCATCCAGTGGGGAGGAGGTGAATGTTAACAGATTGTGATATCCCAGTTGAGAAGGTAAGGGCTGGCCTTAACTCTTACGGACAGATAAGGCACCAGGGCTGGTTGGGGTACATCCAGGACTGCTAAAGAGTTGGCAGAGGTGCTGGTGGCACCTTTGGAGGATATTTAATACCTCCTGTCACTGGTTGTGTGCCATTGGACTGCAGGACACCACATGTGGTGCCTATCCATAAGAGTGGCCCATGATGATCCAGGGAACTACAGGCCAGTCAGCTTCACATCCATAGTGTCTAAAACCAATGGAGTCCATCATGAAGAAAGGCTGGTAGCATTCATGCAGGATAATGGTCTGCAGGATCAGCATGGGTTCATCCAGGGAGGTCATGCCAGATAAATCTGGTGGACTTCTTCGATTAGGTCACTATAGCATTGGATGGGGAAGGCAGTTGATGTCTTATACTTGGACTTCAGCCAAGTTTTCAATTTGGTGCCATATGGAAAGCTAGGGGTAAACTGAGGACCATGGGGGTAGGAGAAAAATTGGCTAGATGAATAGAAAGTTGGCTGGGCAATAGACAGCAGAGGGTGGTAGTGTGGTGGTAGGGGAACTCTCAAGCCCTGGGCAGTCATCAATGGGAGCCCACAGAGAGATGTTCTGGGGCCTGTGCTCTTTAACATCTTCATTTCTGACATAACTGAGGGAGTTGAAAGTAAATGAGCCTATTTGCATATGGCCAAATTTGGTGTGATAGTGGTCGAAGGGGAGGAGGAGGATTCTGAAAAGAGATTTGGATACACTAGTAAAATGGTCAAGGTCTTGGCAATGGGTTTCAATACCAAGAAGTGAAAGGTCATGTACTTCAGGTCCAGGAACCCTAGGTACAGCTTCCAGATGGCGGCGAGGAGGAGAAGGGCTAACGGTCTCTGAAGAAGAAGAAAAGGATCTACATGTGATAGAAACAGGAGGTTGGACCCACTCTTAACCTTGCAGAAGAGCAACAGCCAAGGCCCACCAGATGTTGGTGTGTATAGCCAGAGGATCACCTCCAGAAGTGAGGAAGTTATCCTGCATTTGCGTAGATCACTGGTAAGGCCACTCCTGGAGTACTTCATGCAGTTCTGGCATCCCTACTTAAAGAAAAACATCAAGCTCCTAGAGGTGGTCCAGAGAAGGGTGACCAAAATGATAAATGTAATGGGTGGAAAGCCCTCGAGGACAGGTTGGGGAGCTAAACATGTATTCCCTGGAGGACAGAAGAGGCAGGGAGATGTGATGGAGACCTTTAAATATTTAAAAGGCATAAACAAGAATGATACAGACCACATGGTAAGGCTAAAAAAGGAAGAGATCATTGGGGAGAACAGCATGAAACTGGAGGGGTAGATTCAAGATGGAACTAAGGAGAAGCTATTTCATGGAGAGGGTGGTGGCAGACTGGAATAGGCTACCAGAAGAGCTGGTCTCTACAAAGACAGTGGATGCCTTCAAAGGGATGGGATAGTCAGGGTAAAATAAGTACAAGAGGGCACCAGTCTTGGAAAGGAAGTGGGGTGGTGAGGGGAGAGGAGGCTGTGGTGAGAAGTTACAAGCTCAACAATCAAGCAGACATGATAGACTGACAAGGCCTTTATCTGCTGGCATATTTCATATATTCGTACCTATGGAGAGGTGGGTAAGGGCAAGCCAGCTTCTAAGTACCATCTCCCACTCTCTTGTATCCACTTCTGTTACACTAAGGCTGGCAAACTGCCTCTCCAAGGCCTAAGGGACCACTCTACCAGGGGCACTGCACCCTCTGTGGCAGCAGCAAGGGACATACCCTTGCTTGACATCTCAAAGCAGCTACCTGGAAGACTGCATACACCTTCATGAGACACTGCTGTGTGGATCTACAGTCCAGATCTGATGCCACATTTGGCACTGTAGTCCTTCAGAACCTCTTTCCAAAGTAGGTTCTGTTCCCTCCTCCCAACTACACTGCTTTGTAATGTGCAATAGTCAAGCATACGAAGGATTCCTGGGGTGAGAAGAAAAAATACTTACCATAGTAGTAATATTTGCTTGACCTCCCACCCAGCTCCCCTCACATAACCTAGCTGAGTTTAGTTCTGCAGTCCTTGCCTCCAGGCCAAATGTTCTGGCTGTAGAGCTCGGAAAGATTTAATGTTCCTCAGTGAGGTCTGGTGTATATAGTTCGCCACTAGGTGATTATTTTTTTTGTTGTTTTTGTTTCTGTTCTTTTTCTATAACTTAGGATAGTTTTTCAGAGTTTGGAGCCTTTTGTTTCAAAATGAATCGACTGGCTTTCAGCAGCAGCACACTATTCTCCTGATTGTCTAATTCTCCTGTAATCATTAACATAACTCCACATCTAGGGCAGCTGGACCCAGTTGGCATACTGTAATAGTCAAGCATACTGAAGGATCCCTTGGAAGAAATATTATTACTATGGTAAGTAATTTTTTCTTGTGTGTAAATCATGCAATTATGCTTTAAAAGTTACTACACAAATTAAAGGGGTCAGTACATGGTAGGCAGTGTAATGCAGCAGGGTGAAGCATGATCCAGGTACTGAACACTCCTGGTACAAGGAATGCATGAGGTGGCAACAAAGTGCCTTTGCACCTTGGAGTGTGCATTCAGTCTTGAGGAGTAAATGATCCCTGCATTGCACAGCCTCTTTAAAGTGCTCTGTCCTCATTGAAAAAAGTTTGGTCTTTTTTGATACCCATCACTCAAGCAGAGGCCATCTTCCAGGTACACCCTTTCAGCCCTGCCACCTGACTCCCTCCTCCCATGGTGGCATCAACAGGTCTCTTCTCTCCCCTCTCAAGACACAGATTCAGTGTGCTGGAGAGGTCCTGTCACTAGTGAAGGGCCTGCAACAGTTGAAACCTCCATGAAGCTCTGCCTATTATTTCCCTCTTCTGTGTCCCAGGAGGGTGGACATGCAGTGTCCGTGACCCTGATTGTCTTGCCTCCAGCCAGTGCTAGGGGCCATGCTAGTGCTGGATGCTGTGTCCCTCTCCTTCTCTCCTCCCCACCCCCAGAGGAGGAGGCAGTCCTTCAGACACGCAGTCCACCACCCCCACCTTGGCTGACCCTCAGATGTTCTGAGTCGCTCCTGAACTTGGATAGTCTATTCTACCACTCTGCCAGTGGACAGGCTTTAATTTTTGACTTGTAATAAAAATAAATGACTAAAGTTATGCCTTCTTTAGAGCAGGCAGCTATGTTGATAGTTACACTGCTTTAACAGTTGGCTAGTTTGAAATCTGGCATGTGCTTTTAAGTTAATTAGTTAGCATGCCTCTGTGAGTAGCAGGCAGATAGCAATCAGCTACAGTAGCTATCGGGCAGGTACTAATCTGTTAGTAAAAACTGAATCAATGCCCAGTATAATTGCCACTAGATGCAGTTGGACTGATTGTGGTGGCTAGATTACAACAATGCTCTGTGTAACATTTTGCAGTTTATGATAAACAGAGGATCAATTCTCCCTTAGGAAAAAGGTTGATCATGGGTCATGGTTGATATAGGTTCTTGAAACAAAATTAATTCTTCAGTATGTTTCAGTGAATGCTAAGTAAGAGAACCACATACACTGAAAATGTTCTTAGTGGTCAGAGGGAAAATATCACCACATTTGTAATCTAGTTCTAGGATACAGTTCTTACATATTTCTTTTTAAATAGTGGAATCAAAACTAACAATACATTTCCATTTCGATTTTAAAAAAAAAAAATTAGACTATAAATAGTCATACTAGAAATTAAACAAAAATCTGGCCCCTTGCAGTACAACTTTTTCTGATGTTAACCTCAGAGTTTGGAACTTGCTTTTATTTCCCATAAAATGCTTATAGTATATTGAAGACTGACTACTGTATCTTGGCGTTTTACCACATAAAAAAAAAAAAAAAAAAAAAAAAAATGGTAAAAGTGTGAATGCAAATACTGTAATATAACATTTTATGCAGGTTGAATGTGTGTAGTCAAGTGACTAATGTACAATATAAGGTATTCATTTGGTAATTGGCCATTAACTATATTATCTGGGTCAGTCAAGCTTCACTTATTGAGACAGTTTTGATTTTTAGCTTTAGGGTGCATTTATAAAGACTAGCTCAGTTTTCCTTTTCAGGTCATGCAAGCACAGTTTGCTCAGGACAACAATCAGATGCACAAACACTCCAGAAACTGGCTGAAAGAACAGGTCTCAGTAGGCGTGTTATAGGTACATGCATCAAAGTTTAGTTCTAAATGATGAACTGTTTAATCTCTTAGGTAGATGAAGTAACTCGTTATTTTTTGTTTGAAAGGTTTGCTCTTTAACGTGATAGTGTGTTCACGGTGAACATTTGGAACTTAGTTTACTCCATTTTAGATCACCCTTTTCTCCTGTCTTGTAAAGATTCTCTTTTCTAATCCAATTCACTACTTTGTTTAGATGTGAAATATTTAAATGGTGTGCTCTTTTTAAATATCCAGTGTGGTGTTAGTTTTCTGAGACCTGTTTGTTTATTTAATTTTGGTAACGGGTAGCCCACTGGGCTCATTAGTTCCTTTTTCAGGGTGACCCATAATTAATTACAAATAATAAAATATTTGACAAAGTCACATAAGGTAATTGTTCACATTCGACACACCGCAGTATTTGACATCTGTTAATCAAATTCTAGACAGTTGTGGGTTAAAGCAGTGGGGTAATCTATAAATACAGACAATCATAGATGACCAAAATTGTAACAGAAACAGGAGGCAGGCATCATTCATTGCAATGTAAACGTTTTACATCACTTTTCTTCTGATGAAGGTGAACTAGCATGCAACAGGCGCTGCTCCTTGACCTTATAAGACAACTGGTGTTTACAAACCATTGAGAATACTGATGAAAGCCATTGGATAGACATAGTTATTGAAGCAAACCTTGTCATTTAAAATTAAAAAGAATGCTAACACAGATATCGGACAGGAGAGAAAAATAATCAAAAACTTGAATAAAAAGATACAAGTACAAAAGTTAACCATAAATTGCACTGCTGCTTTAAGCAACATGAAACTGGAAATGGCTTTCAATGGCAATCCAGATGACATACTGTTGGAGATAAAATGACGAGATGTCTGACTAAAGTAGTACAAGGTTGCTACTTGCAACCACTGTGTGGGATATTTTAATAGTGTCATGTTTAACTATGATCTTTAAGGGCAGCAACCAGGGTAAAGTTAGATAAGTGTCCCTCTTCCTATCGGGACACTTTTTGCTTTAGAGAGGATTGAGGACACTTAGGGTGTGTGTGACCCTCATTGGCAACCAAATAGAAATTACAGCCAGTCATACTACTGCTATATGGTGTAGTGTTAACTACACTATGTGTTGAAATCAGTAGATCTTCATAGAGAATATCTCCTCAATTAGGCCACACCTTTAGAACTATAAGCTGTCTGCATCAGGACCACTCAAACTTTTTGCTAGCTGGGGGCTGTCAACAGTGACATGCAGCATCTAGGCATAGATAACATGGGCATCCCCATTACTCCTCAATACTTTCTCCCATCTATTATCTTATCGGACCTGGTGAAGGAAACTCCATCAACTAAGCTGTTCTGTTTATTTTCCTTTTATTTCTCTTCCATTTGTCACCTCTGAATACCACAGAAGTTGAAAGAGCCTTTGTTTCACTATTATAAGTGCGGATATAACATTTTTATAAAGACCGTTTGTGTATGCTGTCTGGGGGCATAGGTCATTATGCGAAAACAAAACAACACAGCAATGTACCGTGGTGTTGGTACAGTGGGTGCATTGACAGCACTCACCAATAAAGGTGAATACAAACGGGCAAAAGGCACATCGTCTTTATTTTTGCAGGGCTCTGCACTCATGCCCCAAATCCCACCCTATTTATATAATCAACTCCAGGTGGGTACAACACTGGGATGGGAGAAAACGGTGGGGGAAATGAACAAGTCACACAAATTGTTAAAGTGATTAAAACACAAATAGCACCAGTGGGCTCGGGCCGATTCAAGCCCCCAGTCCACTGATGCACTGCTTCCTTCCACTGCTGTCTGATTATCCTTTGAGCCACAGCAGCTGCTCAGAGTCCACCTCAGCAGAGGTCTTATCCCTGCATCACTGCCAACCAGCCATGAGCGATTGTATGAAACCGCACTTGAACATTTCTTCCTTGCAATGTTTTGTACCCAGTCGCTATATTCCCCGTGCTGTGTCTGGTTCGTGGTTTGGACTATGCCATAATTCATACGGCATATTGATCCAGTACCCTGTTTCAAAATGTGAGAACTTATTAGATTTGCCTGAGCTTCAACCATGTTATGATGTGATGCCGTAAGAAAGCTCTGGAAAATTTCCTTGTATTAAAGGCCTTGACAACCATGGAGAAAGAAAAAGACTCCAAATCTGCTTCTCCCTACCACTGACCAATAAGCAGTTGTCAAAGTCTAAGGAAAAAAGGCAAGGAAAGGTCAATGACTCGGGCCTCATCGTTCAGCTGTAAGCATGGATGCAGAGAAATGACAGGTCTGCCTCGCGGTGAGGTCCGGTTGTCACAAACCCACTCAGCAGGTCATCCTCTACTCCCAAAGTGCCAACCTCCGAGTGCAGTCTTGTGAACAGTTAACAGAAACAGGGTAACCCTCCTGGCTGTTTTGTGGGTTCAAATCAACCTTTGGTTTCAGTTCTGGAGGATTCAAACTGAACCTCTTGCTAAGCGTACCCAATGCACAGGCTCAGATAATTCTGTCTTGAGGGCAGATATCTTTGTCTATGGGCACCTAACCAGGTGTAAAGAAATGAACCCTAAAAACTCTAATAAAAGACTTCAGATTAAAACTCACCTTTTCCAGTTTGGTATCACCATTCAAGCTTATGCACAGTGTCTGCTTTAACCATATATACTTCACTTGTTAAAGAAAAGAAAATCAGACAGACCAAATAGGCTCTAAAAATAGTTTACTAAAATAGATAAAAGTATGTAAAACATAAAACACAGAACTATATATCGAAGAACCGTACAATCTTTTAAAAGAACAAGGTTTTAACAGTGCAATTCCTACTACAGTACTTAGATTTTCTCTTTCTTCCTGTATACTTGCTTAAAGTGCTCAAAGAGGTTTCTTTGTCAGAGTGCAGATAAGTCTCTGAAGAAAAACAGAATACTCTTTATATAAAAAAAAAAAAAAACTGTTTTGCAAACCCCTTTGTGAGGTCACCTAGCTCCTCCTCTGTTTATTAAAAATCATACACTCAGGATATTTTATCATATTAGAAGGTGAGATAATTAAGGTTACATCAGCAGAAACTCCTTTCCCCATGTGACTTCCCCACTCAAGTCTGTAAATTTCCTTTCATCTATGAGCAGTATCCTCTTTCACACAGGCATCAAAGCATTTATGATTTTGCATCAGTGTGCGAACCTGTTTCCTCTTGAAACATCATAAAATGGATACTGATTTCCCTCTTGGCAGTTAAAGCTATATTTAACTTAAACAGGAGATCCCTTGATTAAGACCTGTTCCGTCTGTAATTAGCTCTTGGCCTTCCAGTTAGCTCTTGGCCTTCCAGGTAACACCTTATGGCTAAAACCTGGGAGTGTCGTGTTATCTCACATGCTGTCTCTGCATCTCTCATGAGAGGCGGTCCATAACACATTTTATATTACAAAAAATCTGTGTACTCAGAACTGGCTGTCCGTGTTGCACCTGTCACCATTGAGGAAAAGGTACATCCTCATCAGTGCCCACTCTGGTGGTGCCTACTACAGCCCATGACCATCGTTACAACATCAATGTCGGGGCTTGACTTAGATGCGCTGTACATAACTATGGATATAATGCCACCATTGTTGGGCCAAGGCCTGTTGATGCAGGTAGTCTTGGCCCCTTTCACAAGGCGTCGTCAACTCCTAGGCTGTGCTAGCATCATTCTCTGAAATAGTTTGACCTATTCTGCCAGGGCTGTCATTGCATGCAGTTATTCTGCTGATGGGGACTGAGCATCAAAGGCCCTATTGATGGATTCTACTAGCATGCCACAGATTTCTGCCTCTTGGCCACAGCCACTGTTGCTGGTACATTCTGCAGTGCCCATCATTGTTCATCCCAGTGATGACTAGATGGACTACAAACCTGACCTCATGGACTTAGAGGAGGACTATAAGGGAGAACAATTTGTGAAGGGTCCTCCTTGCTCTTGTTCTACCCTCTTGTGGTGTAGTGATGACTCGGTGGTTAATACTCTGAGGTCTCCTCCTGGGGACCCATCTTTACAGGCCATGATGCAGCAGATTCAGTCTGCCATGAGCTTTGCTATGGAAGGAGGATTCACTAAAAGGAATCTCATGGAACTTTGAAAGTCTCTTCCCCCCAATCATTTCACCTATGTATCCTACATTATAGGATGCTACTTTTGCTGCATGGTGCAGACCAAATGTGGTGCCTGTAGTCCTAGAAAGGCTGATAAGCAGTATCTTGCATCATCTGCTATGCCTTAGTATGCTACCCAGCCCAAAACTGACTCTGTGGTTGTCATGGCTACTCAAGATCAGTCTAGAGCTCCTAGACATATGAGTACTTTTGCCTCCTGATAAGGAATGTAGGAGGCTGGATGTGATGGACAAGCATACTTCTGCCTCTGCATCACTGGATTTAGGACTGCAAACTACCAGGCCTACATGATGAAAATATGGAACAATTTGTGGAAAGCTGCTCGTGCTGCTGCCTAAACTTTACTTGATGGCTCTGAGCCAAGTATTATTTGCTTAATACATTATTTGCTGGTGATGATGATGGGAAACATTTGCTGATCTCAGCATTTGATGTCTGTGATAGTTCTTCCAGGGCTGCAGCTTCTGGAATTTTCTTGAAGATATGTTTGGCTCAGAGTTGGTGGCTTTGCCACTGATGTACAATGAGCAGTTTGAATGCTCCTTTTAAGACCATTTTGCATGCTTCTTTTAAAGGGTAGAAATTGTTTGGCTATAATGAAGCCCTGCATGGCCTTCAGTCTTCTATAATGACTAAGGTCCATGAAGTCCCTGTGTCCACTGAGTCATGATAGCTGCTTCTTTCATCAGCCTGCTGTGCGGGGTAGTTGTGGCTACTGTCAGCAAGGCCATGGTAGGGTGATGGTCCCTTCCAGATACCCTCCCTAGTGCCCATGCAAAAGCACCAAAGGCATCTGTTCAGATGGTCCAGCTGCCCCAGGTTTGGTCGGACTCTCTTCTCCTCCTCATCTGTTAATTCCAGGGGTGAGTGTGGATTCTGGAGATGATTGCGAGGTGGGCATGTTCCTGGATGTGTTGCAGATCCCTCTAGATCATCCCCTCCTTCCTTTCATCATTTGGACCATTTGTCCCTTCTGAAGGAATATGTTCAGTTCAGGATTTTGCCCTTTAGCTGGTCTTCTGCATCATGGATCTTTAACAAATGCTTAGCAGTAGTTGCAGCAGTCCTTCTCAGGGATGGCCTATTTTAGCTTATTTGGACAACAGGCTCCTGAGGCCAGCCCCAGAAAAGCTCTTCCTTACATACTCTGTCTTGGACATGGCAGTTGTTCAACTTGGCAGTCACAGTAACTGTGCTAAAGTCTATGATGCCTAGATCAAAGATTACTGTACATAAGGGCGGTCTTGGACAGAGAGAAGGAATGTGCTTTCCTGCCACAGGACTGGGCAAACACTTAAGTTGCTCAGGTGCACTTGGTATAGAGGAGCCACTGTGCCTCTGCATGAATAATGTTCAGCCTCATGTCTGCAGCCATAATGACTATGCCACTGGCATATCTTCATATGAGAATACCTCAGTGGATGCTCAGAGTCCAGTGGGATCAGTTGATGGACAAGCTGGACCAAATGACTCGTCATGTCTCCTCTTCACAGTGTTCTGGTGGAAGTATTCCATAATCTTATTGAAGTGTCTCGTACTAGCTCCTGTACAGATTCTCACCGTGGATGCTTTGGACTCAGGCTGGTGTGCTCATCTTGTTTCTTACCTGACACAGGAGTCATTGACCATGGTGGAGGCTGAGCTAACATACATTTGTTCCAGAAATATGGGCTGATCTGTACAGCTTCAGGCCTTTCAGAATCATCTCTGCCTTGGTCCTCTGCTAATCCTAGATGGACAACAGCGTGCTACATTACATCAGCAACCAAGGGGCACTCTTTCGTATGCTCTATGCAGGGAACACTGAGATTATAGTAGTATTATAGTAGCGGCCTTCAGCTGTCAGCTGCGTTTCTTCCACATCTCCAAACATCTTGGCAGACTAGTTAAGCAAGTCCCAGTCAATGGTTCATGAATGGGTGCTGCTTTCTTCTGTGGTAAGCAACCTCTTCACAAGAGGGGCTCCATCGGTAGAAGCCTTTAAAAGTGGTTAAAACCTACCTGTTCCAGCAGGCTTTTATTGATGGACTAGTGGTCTGTTAATGATATATAGATTAATTTTAATGTCACTCCTGGTCAAACTGTTCCGTATATAGTTGTACATTATTGTATATTATGTTTGTTTTATTGTACAGTGCCCAGAGTCCTTGAAATGGGCACTTTTATAAATAAAACCCATCTATCAGGGCTCGACCTTTTGCATACCACATACTGCATAACTAAACTACTGTGTTTCTGCTCGCTTGCTCCAAGACCTGTATTCTTTTGGTGACATGCATTGTCCCCCTACTGGAAAGGGAAATTCCTATATGCATCCCTCTGTTCCTCTACTATAGAGGCTCTGCTCAAACTGTGGGTGGAGAATGCTACTCTTGTCCTCATTGCTCTGTTCTGGCCTCACCAGACATGGTTTCTACTCCTTCTACATCTAGCAATGGAGCATCCTGTCCCTCTACCTCTGTGTTGGGATCTATTGTAATAAGGCAAGAGGTCTCGGTCCAACTGAAGACTAAGTCCCTGCACCTGCATGCCTGGCTTCTGACAAGATAGCCATTGCATGTTTTGGGGTATCCCTGGTTTGCTGATGTTCTGCTTGTGGCTAGGAAGTCTTCCACCAGATGGCACTTATTCCCTGAACTGGAAGTCCTTTACTTTGTGATCTGCTTACAAAATATGGATCCTTTTACATATCCTGTGGATACTGTATTGGAATACTTACTTTCCTTGTCTGACTCTGGCCTACAGTATTCCTCTAAGGTGCATTTGGCTGCTATATCAGCATTCCATGCCCCTACTGATGGTCTTATGGTTGGCCAATTAGAGGTGTCCCATACCTTTCTGAGAAGTATTCTTCATATGAAATCTATCTGTAATCCAGTCTTACCTTGGGACTTGAATTTCATTCTTGAGAAATTGACACTGTCTCCTTTTGAGCCTGTCAGAGTTGTGGTCTACGTTTCTGTCATGGAAAACATTACAGTAACACCTCGCTATAATGAACCTTGCTATAGTGAAATCTCAGCTATAGCGAATGGTCTATTTTGGCTCCCTTCTCACAGTTGGCTGTGAAGCTAGTGGGGAAGTAGCTGAGGGTGATGGCATCTAATCGATTGGTCAAGGGCGTATTGGAAAGATGAGTTACGGTTTCCTTTCTATGTACTTTATTTTATTTTAAAATGGTTGCTTAAGTGTCACTGTCTGACCAGGAGAGACAGCTAAGTGGGTGTCACAGAGATGCGTTGAAGCGGCGTGAGCTGTGCAGCATGAGATGACACTGCAACACCATTTGAGTTTTGGAGGCATCTATTTATTGTATTTATTTTAGTCTAAAATGAATAATAATAATCTGCAGTTATATAGTGCTTTGCATATACAATGTATCCCAAAGCGCTTTACAAGCAATGCTAGACTGGTAGTGAACTGACTGAATGTGTTGTGGTGGCCATATCAAACATCAACACCCACACACAAGCCTGGAGAATTGCAAGAACCGGTTTTATGGGAAGGGAATATTGACCAGGACACGGGAATGTCCACTACACTTTGCTTAGAATGCCCTGGGTTCTTTTACTTCCACCTGGACACCCCAGGCAGCACCAGGATGGGTAGAAGGGACCTCTGTTTAATGTCTCATCTGCAGGATGGCACACCCCAACAGTACAGCACCCCTTATACTGCACTCTGGTGCCAGCGCTTTAGGTATGAGTCAATCCCAGTGTAGGATGATAATCCCGACCTTCTTGTCCAGAGGCAGATGTGTTACCAACTGAGCCACGCTAACACCATGACCTAATATTATACCAAATTGACCCATCCTCACTATCCACCACCTTTGTGATGATTTCTTAACATGCTAGTTCCTGGGAAAAAGTAAACCAGTAAATTAGTTAACTTCTCTGGTACATCTGTTTTCTCCATGGTCCCTGATAAATATATATAAGTAGCTGGTTTAAAGAATCTGGTTTAAAGAATCTGTATGTAGACCAGTACCTGTGTATATCTGGTCTATTTCTCTCCTGCCCCCCAAAAAAGTTTCCTTTGCCTATATATTCCTCCATTCACCCTCCTTTTCTTTTGTTATCATGACATCACAAAGTGGATATCCAAATCGACACACTGGAAGGAAGCATATGGCAGAATGTTTGAGACTGTAATATGTACGAAATTAAGCCTATTGACTACTGCCACTCAATATGTTTGTGAAAATGCATCATAAATGGGAAGTTGGTATTAGACTTTGAAATGCTAAAGGAGGTGCTGGAAAGAACAAATTAATTAATTGAAATGGGAAAATGTACTGATTTCAGTAGGCAGAAAAATAATCTGTCTCGGGAGATGTCACAATAGAACCTAAAGATGTAATGGGCAAAAAAGATGTAGGGAGGGGAACAGTTTTACTAGTACACATTAAAGTGCAAAAAGAATGGGAGGGGAAAAGGGATTGGGGAAAATGACGGTACAATTAGATAACCATGAATGGTGTACTATCCAGGGTTCACAGCAGATTAGAAGAGGTAGGAGGGCAGGAGGTTTGAATCATGATCGGTATGAACCAAGCAGATTTTGAAGTACTAGGTGAAGACTCCTGACCAGAAAAATAGAACTAATCTGGGTAGAAATGGAAATTACATACCTACCGTAATTCTTGATCTTATTGGACGAAGTCCCCACCACTCATTCACACTAATGGGACTACGCCAGAGCACTAGGACCCTGCAGAACCAAAAATCTTAAGGAAGACCATTGCCTGGGTAGGGCTGTGAGGAAGCAGCACCATGAGCTCAGCTCACTCCATATTGGCCACCTGGCATTGACACTCAATGCCTCAGTACTTTTAATACCAAGAGGTGCAACGAAACTAAGCTAGTGAAACTAATCTATGTCGGACATGAGATAATCCGAATAACCCATTTAAGAAGGCCAACTCAACAGAGTCTTTGCAGCCCAACACGGGGGTTGAAGACCAAAAACAGGATGAGTGACCTCAGGGGATGGAGGGTAGGCATGTGAATAAGTGGTGAAGATTTTGTCCAAGAAGATCAAAGACTACGGTTGAGTACGTAATTTCCATATCTTCCTGGACCTAAAGTCTCCACCACTCATTCACACTAATGGGAGAGTACCAAGATAGGAGCTCACTTAGGACAGAAGTCCATTAAGTTGTCCTGTCAAAGGACTGATGTTGCCTGGCATGGACATCCAAAGCGTAGTGCTTTACAAAAGTGTGCAGGGCTCAAGTGGCTGCATTGCAAATGTCTGCAATGGGCACATTCTGATTTCTGCCAGAGATGCACTCAACTGCTCTGGCAGAATGAGTGTATACTCTACCTTCCAGCTTAACCTGTGCCATGGAGTAGCACTGGCAAGCCACGCCACCAGCCAAGCAAAATGCATCTGATAGCAACAGGCTGACCCAGCCGGGCCGTGCTGAAGGAGACACAGTTGTTTTGACATGCAGATTTCTTTAGTTCTGTCTGAAAAGAACCACAAAGCTCTCTTCACATCCAGAGAATGTCGGGTATGCTCTCCCAGGAAGTTCTGAAGTAGGTTGGAAGGACCAAGGGCTGATTCATATGGAATTCTGAGACAACCTTGAGTAGAAACTGGGGTGGGTCCTAAGAACCACCTTGTCTTTGTGAAACACAGTATTTATTTTATTTTTTATTTATTCAGGATTCGGAAAATACCTTTGAGTCAAAGATTCATTTACAAAGGTTCCACATCATATAGTTAGGACATCACAGTAAAGGTAAATACAATGCATGAAATGGGACTAGCTAGACTCTGTTACAAAGGTTCCACATCACGTAGTTAGGAGATTATCATAAGGTAAATACAATGCAGGAAACTGGACAAGCTAGATATCTACGGTAAAAAATACAATTAAAGGCTACATAATCTGGATTTAGAAGCTTAGGGCAATTGCCAGACCAGAAAAGCATCTAGGCATTTATACTGAGATGCTCAAAATTGGAGGAAAGGGAGCAGGGGGAAGCCAGCCAGAGGCCATTGTCATGGTAGGGGAGGGGCGAGTGAACAGGTTCAGTGGCAGTCACAGCTGTTGGAGGACTGGAGGTGTCTCCTAAGATGGGTTTTGAAGGGGCTGATTCTATTTTCGTTTGTGAGGGAGCTAGGTAGGCCATTCATCCAAGAAGGGGCCTTGTAGCTGAAGGATCTTTGGAATTGGGAGGTTTGACAGTGGAGAATGGTGAGGAGTTTCTTGCTGGAGCTCAGGTTACTTTTGGGCAGTAGCGGATCGGATTAAGAGGTAAGACCCGGGGGAGACAAGGGTGATAATTTTTTTTTGCCATAAGGCAGGTGTGGAACTTGATCCTATTGTCTAACTTAAGCCAGTTTATGGAGTTAGAGTGAGCAGGTATGAGTGAGACGGTCACAGAGTTAGTACAAGGCAACAAGTTTTGTTGAGGAGAGATTGAACCTACTAAGGGCCGAGGTGGTGGCAGCACTGTAGATGAGTACAGCATAGTCGAAGGAAGAGAACAGAGGATGAGACAGCAAGTCAGAGGGCATCTGAAGTGAGGCAGTGTTTAAACTTATGGAGCAAGTTGAGGCAGACATTAAGGGCACTGGACAGGTGATGTATGTGCTGGTGGAAATTAAGTGCGGGTCAGGGTGATACCCAGGTATTTAAAGGAGCCCACTTGCTCGAGGGTTCAATACACAGGATCTGGGGCAAAAGTCCTTCCTGGAGTTCTGGGGTGAGAGAAGAACGTGAACTGGTCTTCTTGTAGTTCAATATGAGGTGTTGTGCCGAGAACCACTGTTTGGCTTCACTAAAGGAGGACTGGAGGGTTAGGTGGAGGTTGAAGAGGGTCAGGACTGGATGTGTAAAGTACAGCATCATCCGCATATAGTAGTGGGTTACCAGAGCAGGAAGCAGGAGGTAGCTAAGGTAAAGACTGAAGAGGAGGCGGACCAAGGATGGACCCTGAGAGAACTGGAAGTCTATTGGATAGGGTAGTGCCAATTTTAATCTGTTGGAACCAGTCTGATAAGTAGTCTGTGAACCAGCGTAGGGCATCCTGGGAGAAGCCAATGTTGGAGAGAGAGAGACTAGCAGGAGGGAGTGATTGACTGTGTCAAATGCCTTTAAGGTCAACAAAGACCACACCAGTGGTGTGGCTGTCTAGTGCAGAGTGGATGTGTGTGGTGAATTCCAGTAGGGCTGTAGTAGTACTGTGCCCTTTTGGAAGCCATGTTGCTGTTTTACAAAGAAGATCATATTTGTTAAGGTGGTCAGTGAGCTGATCTGAAACAATGCGCTCGAGTGCTTTAGATAGAGGAGGAGGATAGAGATGGGCCAGTAGTTATTGGTGGCAGTACGGTCCCCACACTTAAATATGGGGTAATGGAGGAAGATTTCCAATGGGTGGGAATTTACCTTGGCAGAGAGAGCAGTTGAGGATATGGGTGAGGGTTCGAGTACATCATGGAGAGTGAGCAGAAGCCTCATATCCAAGGAGTCAGTACTGTAGTGGGAGTGACATAGAGCATTTTTATGATGAGGCTCATGGACTTTGGGGAGATGTACCATAGGTGAATGGGAGGGCAGGCTGGGAGGGAGCCGGGCAGGGGAGGTCGAAGAAGTTAGGAGGGAGGACATGGCTGAGGTTCGTGAAAGCACAATTGAAAGCTGAGGCTATATGGGGGGTGTTGGAGGTCAGGTGCCAGTCAACAACTATCTGGTTAGGGGGTTGTGGTCTTTGCCACATATTTCCTTGATATTATTCCAGAATTTGTGCCCTGTGCCCGGGCAGCAGTTAGGGAGGATTTATAGTGTTCAGCTTTGGCTTTGTGTAATACCCGCATGCATTTGTTTTGGGCCTCTCTATACCTCTGCCTATCCGCTGGAAGGCCAGTCTCATTGGAGAGGTGCCATAGTGAGTCACAGTATGCATCAGGGCTAGGAGGTGGTCAGTGATCCAGGGACAGGGTTGCCTTTGACCATTCTTTTGGTAAGTGGGAAAACTTGTCACAGATGGTGTTGAAGGTGCGAATGAAAAGGTAGAGGCTAGGTCAGGGTCGAGGATATTAGTTAAGAAAGACCAGACCAGTGACTTGAGATGAGATTTTAGGAGAGCAAGTTTACCAGGGCCAAGTTTGCATTAGAGATTATCTTGGGAGGTGTCTTGGGCACTTTGCAGGACCAGGTGCAGAGAAGTGGGAAGTGGTCACTAAGCGTATTTGGTAGTACAGTGGTGCTAGTGATTTTATGGGGGTCTGTTGGTGAAGACCAGGTCCAGAAGGAGGAAGATCCAGAATGAGGGTCCCAACGTGTGGGGAGGGATGATTTGAGTGAGGTCTTGGGCTGTGGCTGCGTCCATAAGTGAGGTGGCGGTCTTAGCCAGCCAGTTGACGTTGAAGTCCCCAAGAATAATTTTCTCGTATTGTTGCGGTAGTGTGGCAATATAGGACAGGACAGAGTGGAAGGCTACTTTCTGGTCTCGGGGAATGTAGCTGCTGTGATAACAAGGGGGCTGAGAGTGACCCAGGGCAAGTTTGAGTGTGAGGGCCTGTGGTCCAGGTACCAACTGGGGAGTAGCTGGGCATGTACTGAATCCTTGGCGAGATGGCACAACCTCACCCACATTTCCCCTGCTGATCAGCTCGGAAGAGGTTGAACCCATGCGGGGCTACCGCCGAGCCAGGTTTCATTTAAGGCAATGACATCGGGCTGATGCTGGAGGATACAACTCTGATACGAGTCCCACTTTTAGTAGGCTACAAACATTGAGGCTGGCATTGGAAGCCCGCTAGTAGGGGTGTGGTTTGGTGTTGAGGTTGCAAGCAGGCCAGGGTTTGGGTGGATATTGCCAGATATAAGGAGGAGGAGGTGGGACCAGAGTTATGGAGTTCCAGGCAAACTTTTGTGACGAGCTATGCATGCAGAGGACCAAGGTGAGTTGAAAAGGGAGGGAATAGGGAGGATTCAGTGCAGGGGCAGACAGGAGGAAGAGGTGCAGCCGGGGGCGAAGGGTGCAAGGGTTTTGAGGGGTGCAGCTTCTAGAGAAATAAAGGCATACTGAGGTGGTCCATCTATGGCAGTGGTCATAGTAGCAGGTAGGGAGGGCCCCATTGTCTGGGAGGGTGGTGCCACTGTTTAGATGGAGTCCTCCTAGAGGCTTCACTGGAGTCTGTGGATACCAGGTGAGATGTGAGGGAGAAGACTGCCAGACCACCCTAGGGTAGTCAGTGGCTCCAGAAGCTTGATTCGCAGTGAAAGTTTGTTTTTTTGGGGAATGATCACAAGGCATAATGCAGAAAGAGACTAAGTACAAAAAGTAGCATGGTGAGGAGGAGGGAGGTGGAAGAGTAAGAATAGCCAGTAATAGGGAAGAGAAAAAGAAACAAATCATGGCTGCCTCTAGTGGTGACAGGATATAGGCTGCAGATGAAGAAATGGGCCGATTGGTTCAGATCAGCAGCTGAGCAGCCTATATAAACACAGATTGACCAAGGGTGGTGGTGGGGGCGGTGGGGAGCTGATGCAGCATGTCGGAGGAGCTCAAATTCAGATAGAGGAGCAATTCGGAGGAGCTGAATCTCCTTGGTCTGGCATTGAGTCGTCGGTGTACCTGCGTGCTTGTCTCGGTGGGGTGGGGAGGGCAGCTTCACTGGCCCTCATGACCTCTTCGGGACCCTCGCTGGATCTGGGCAGCAGACTGTGGAGAAGTAAAGAGGTAAGGGTTTAAATAGAATTATAAAATGGGCTAAATAAATCCAAGTCTCTGATTGGCTACTACATCTGAGCCGTGTCTTTATCAGATGATATAGTAGCCAACGGGACTACTGCCCACCAACTGCTCCCATCACAACAATAAATCAGTGACCTCTGCCAAGCATAAACAAGCGCTGCCTGGCAGAGCTCACACACTAAGTGACAACCACTGCACTGAGAGACCACTACCCTGTCCCAAACTGCCAGCAAAAACAGCCTCCCCCACCATTTTCTACACAAAGAAAATGTACAGACTTCGTACCTGTTAGCTTTTTTTTTCCTTTCCGTTTGTCCCTGGCCATTACAGATGGATCTCATGATCCCTCAACATTTAAAATCACCGACTGCTAATGGTGAACCCGACCTCGGCTGCACGGGCTGTACTCTCCATTCTTACGTTCATCCTCATCACCATAACAGGACACAATGCAGACGCAACTTTTTCCGAACATGCCATTCTCTCCACAAAACAACCACGCAGTTAAAACCGAGCAGCACGGCGACCGCTAAACCAGGAAGTAAAAACTGAGCAGTACGGTGGCTGCTACATGACACACCCGGTCACGCACTTACTCATTCCGAAGACTCAGTCCACAACAAACAGCATCAATCTGCATTATGCATAGCTTTTAAAAACAAACAAAAAAAAAGAACACCCCAACGAACACGCCCACTCACTAAAATGACACACTGGTGCACTGCATGCTTCGCTGTACAACAAATGCCGCTCTACTGCTCCACAACCACAAATGTAATTCAAATCGGCAATACAGTATGATGACGCAACACAATACAAATCACAAAAAGAAACCATTTCACCAATACCTCTTTCTATCTCTGGGGCAGACAGCACCCTGTACTGACCATCAAAACTTGCCAATGCAGGACTATTTTTTTTTTTTTTTTTTTTTTTTTTTACTGCTTCACTCTTAAACCTCAGTTTACATGTTTTTGCTAAATTTTCTCCTCTTTATTATGAACTAGTTGCTTTCCAGCCCATTTTATAAGCGCAATAACTCACTCTGAAGTGTGGGTTACGTGCTAAAAGCACGCCCAGGGGCATAAGGCACTCGCGGTGTGTCTTATCAGCACATAACCCACCTCGTCGTTGTTATTGCTTGTGTAAGAGGGGAGGAGATCTGGATGGGGTGAGGGGCCTGTGCAGTCTAGGGAAGGAGTCGACAGGAGAGACTGCAAATTAACTCCCACAGAGCCAGTTAATAAAGCAGCACTTCTAAATCAGCACTATGAAAGCAGACATGTTAAAGATCAGTTTAAACACTTAGGCCCAGATATTCAAACTGCGCTCAAACTAGCGCAACAGCAGGAACAGCACAAACCGAGTTGCGCCGTGCGCCACAGGTGCGATATTCAAACATGGACCAGAGCAAATTGCGCAAGCAACCAACATCTGAATATCTCACATACTGCGCCATAGCCAACCAGGAAGGAGAAGCTGAGCCAAAATGTTGCGCTATGGAGCAACCAGGGAAGCTCAGCTGAGCATTCCAGAGCTGCCATAGTGCAAGCACAGCCCCCAGAGCAATGGAACTGCACATCCAGGGAGGCAGGCTGGGGCCCACCGCCAGCCATGCCACTCATGGGCACAGGAACACACTGCAGAACCCACACACACCTGCACACCCCAAGAACAGCATCACTGGGGTGGGACAGATGATCTACCTGCCCATGGGGACAAGCCAACAAAGCATAGCAGAGCCATGACACCCCAGCACAACCACTGGCAGGCTGAGAGTGCCACACACAGGGGTTGACAACCACAGTGCACATCATCCCCATATGCACAGCACATCCTGCACTGTGACCCCAAGACACCACCCATGTGCAGCGACTGGCACTGCAGGAACCATGCAGTCCCCAGTACTGCCAGCCCCATGCAACACAGAAGCCTACAAGCCAGACACACCCTGTGCACCCAGCAGTGGGTGGCAGCAGGCAACAAGACCAACAGAAAGTCACTGCCATGCTGGAGATACCTCCCCATGCACACACACACACACACACACACACACACACACACACACACACACACACACACACAGGACCATATCACCCCAGATGGCATGCACACTACTGCAACTGAACAACCATAGCCAGCTGCAAAACAGAGACCAACACAGTATTCATATCAAAATATAAATGTATAATCAAAATGTGTAAAACAATCAACTATAATTATTTACAAGGGGAGGTACGGGTACAAGGTAGGGTGGGCAAGGGTAGGGATGAACAACTTGAGAGGAAGGCAGGGTGGTAGGGATGGGTGAAGTGGGAAGGGTAATCTGGCCTAAGGCCCAGCAGGCTGGTCCTCCTCCACCCGGTGCCGCTGTTCCTGGCGATGCCTCCTTCACTGGCCATGTTGCTGGATGTCCCTGAGGATGGCCTGGTTGTCCAGGGACACTGCGTCAGCCCGCCATGTAGCTCCCGCTGTATCCTCCTGAGAACAGTGAGGCCTAGGAAAATGGGAACACAGTCAATGGCTGTGACTGACCACAACCCTGAACACCACCCAACCTGCAAGCCACATAGCCCAATGTCCCACACCTTTGATGGCATGCACCCACCCACAGTGAACATGCACATGGCCATCACAAACAGGCTCAGCTATGCATCACACGCACACACACTGCCCACGCAATCACAGTACAAACTAGGCTGGCAAGGGCACTGGCAACGTGGTGCGATGCCAGTTACACAGCTATGTGCCCAGTGCATGCCTGGACCACCAGTGATGCATACACAGACGTGTTGTGATACTGCACAGTGATGCATGTCACCTGTGTCGTGCCTACATACATGGATACATAGACAGTGTCGGCAGATAAGGGCTCTATGGCCCACCCAGTCTGCTCATTTGAGCTGGTAAGGTCACTCTGTTTTCCTATAAGTCTGTTGCACCCCCCTGACCTCCAGAAGTCCTGTATGTCTATCCCATGCATTCTTAAATCCAGTGACCAAGTCAGCCCCCACCACTTCCTCTGGCAGGGTGTTCCACTTGTCCACCACCCATTCCGTGAAGAAATTCTTTCTCATGTTTCTCTGAATCGTCCCCCTCAACTTCATCCCATGCCCTCTAGTCCTGGAACATCTTTTACGCTTAAAATAAGTGTTTCCTGCACTCTGTTCCCCCATGAGATACCTTGTATGTCCCATCATATCCCCTCTTCCCCCTCTCCTCCAGGAGTACATGTTCAGTTCCTTCAACCTGTCTTCATAGGACTTGTGATGCAATCCATGCACCATCGTGTTGCCCTCCTCTGAACCTTCTCACCCAGTCCATGTCCATACGTAGGTGTGGTCTCCAGAACTGTACACTGTACTCCAGGTGGGGCCTCACTAGTGTCTTGTATAGTGGAATTATGAGCCTCCCTTTCCTGCATGGATTTGTGTTGTGCATGGCTGGTGGTCTTGGACCCCCCAGCATGCAATAGCATCCATGAGTAATGATACTCACCTCCTCAAGCAGCTGGGTCTGCCGCTGCTGCTGCTGCTGCTGCTGCTGGGGCAGAACACCACCGGGGCCCTGGCATGCCCACCTCACCCTCCGTCCTCAGATTCAGCCCTGGGAGACATATGTTGAGACAAACATCAGTTGTGACTCAAAAGCAGGTGCCCCCTGCCCCAGTGAGAGTGCCTGCCACACAGCCATAACCATCCATCGCTGCAGCTGCACACACTGACACAGCCAACGTGTCCAAGCCAGCACCTATGCACAGCCACCCAAGCACACACACACCCCTACAGAGAATATAGGTGCATAGATGGTACACTCACCTGGCCTAGGCACCACGCCCCGCCTGGCATGCGACCGCACCCGGCGTCAAAGGTCTGCTCCCTCCGGCGGAGGTCCAGTGCGGCACTGCTCAGCAGACCGGCCCGTCGCCCAGGACCTCCACCAGGTTCAGTGGCCACTTGTTGCCACACGGTGCATCCTAGGCATGGTGAGGGGGCCTCACCATACAGTGCCTCACAGTGGGGCTCCACCAGGGCCTGGGTTGGCCACCTCAGTGGGCTCAAGTCACTACACCCTCCTCCTAGCCATCTCAGCCAGTTTACAGCCCAGGCAATATGGCGGCTCCGCTGCACTGTAACCCCGTGGAGATGTTCGCGACAGACTACACTACAGGCTCCAATCGCGCTGTTCGAACAACGCCATCACTTACATGGAGCTGTCACCAGAACAGCGCCAATAGGAACGATACACATGGCATGCGAACCATGCCAGGGCAGAGGGCATACACAAGGTCACGGCAATAGCGCGGGCTACGCTGGCAGCACCATCGGATGTATGGGCATCCTGCGCGACTGCCAAGCTGCGTACCAGTGCCACAGTGGACCATCGCGCAGTGAGTGCACAGTGCCATATGGTGCCCAGTGCTGTGGCGCCACTGGCACAATGGTAGCCATGGTCTGGTGCCGATCGCTCACCATACAGTGCCTCACAGTGGGGCTCCACCAGGGCCCAGGTTGGCCACCTCCAGTGGGCTCCAAGTCACTGCCCTCCTCCTAGCCATCTCAGCCAGTTTACAGCAGGCAATATGGCTCAGCTGCACTGTAACCCCGTGGAGATGTTGCGCAATGACCACACAGCCTCCAATCGCGCTGTTCGACAGACGCCATCTCATCATGGCGCTGTCACCAGACAGCGCAGCCAAGGCAATACACATGGCATGCGAACCACGAGCCAGGGGGCAGAGGGCATACACAAGGTCACGGCAATGGCGCAGGCTACGCACAGCACCATCGGATGTATAGGCATCTCTTGGCGACTGCCAAGCTGCGTACCAGTGCCAGCAGTGGACCATCACGCGGTAGTCACAGTGCCATATAGTGCCCAGTGCTGTAGCGCCACTGGCACAATGAGTCAGCCATGGTCTGAATTGCCCGATTGCGCTCAGCAGGTCTGCAGCGCGATAGGCGCTAATATAGCTGTCTGGGCATGCGCAGTGCAGTGTAGCACACAGGCGGCACAAACCTGCGCCATTGGCTCCAGCCAGACCTTCTGTATTGCGCCAAAGCGCCAATACGCGATATTCAGCCGACACCATGCCGTCATTGATCAGCCATTCAAAGGCGCGGTGGCGCGATTAGCATGTCATTAAAGTTGCGCCACTCCTCATTTGCATGTGTTGCGCTATAAAAATGACGACAGTGGGTTGTGCTGGCCAGATTTGGTTACTGCAGGTGAGGAGGTGAGTTACATGCTGTGTGATGCTCAGGACAATGCTCATGGGCAGGGTGCGGAGGATGATAAAGGCTGAGGGGCTGAGAATCAAAGGGCATAGAAAGGGACAAAGGGCACTTTTTCTATTAGTATCTGCCATACGGAGATGAAATGTGGAGGCTTCCGCCCCGGCCCAGGCGCACCTATGCTCATGGGGAAATGCTGTAGACTGCACAGTGACAGGTGTCCACTCCACCCATACAGATCACCTGACTGACCAGAGACAAGGTGGGGCGGTGGGGGCGTGGGAGGAGGCCGAACCACAGCTGCAGAGACAGAGGCCCTCTTCCAGGCCTACCTGGAGGATGAGCCATTATTGGTGGACAGAGGCACCCCTCAGGGCGTGCAGCTGCATGGGAGGGTAGCTAGGGCTGTCAACCTGCACGGAAGCCACCAGCGCGCCATGCAGGAATGCAAGAAGAAGATGGGGACTGACCCAGGAGGCTGAAGGAGAAGGTGGCAGCCTTCAGGGCGGCACGTGTTGGCACTGGTGGGGGCCCGCCAGTGGTGTTGCAGCTGACCCCAACAGAGGAGACACTGGTGGTAGCCATGCAGCTGAGTGCCATTGCGGGTGTGACCAGGCGGAGGATTCCAGACAGGTGGAAGCCCATCACTGCGGTATGACATGGTGGTGGTGTTTGGGGAGGCGGTTGTTCACATGCACTCACATGTACTCTCTTTCTGTTACAGATCCTGTTCGTCTTCAGGAGACTGTGGTGGTGGTGGGTCCAGACAGTGATGCAGGCGTGCTGGATGTGGAGGAGGACCATCCACCTCCGCCACCAGCCATGCAGGCACTGCAGCAGCATGCGCTGGGCCAACAACTTTGGTGTCATGTAATGCGGGTGCGGGAGGGTGCACAGCCTGTGTCTCAGCAAGTCTGGCATGCAGGTATGCCAGCATGCTGTGCCCTATAGCGAGTAGCTGCGTGCCTGCACCATTGATGATACCAGGCCTGCAATGGGCAGTGATGGGTGTGTGTCCATGGCGGACACTGGCGGGCCAACCGTGCCCCTGGGCCTTCCTGGTTCACACCTGTGTACCAGCATGCTGGCACAGTCCCAGGCTGTGCCTGTCAGCACTGGTGAGGCAGCACGGTGGCTGTGCAGGTGTCTGGCACTGTTGCCAGCCGGAGGTGGAACAGGTGGACCTGGGGCTCAGCAGTTGAGGCGGCAGCAGCAGTTGCACACCAGGTCTGGGGTACAGTGTCAAGCAGTGGCATGTCCACCGCCCGCTGATCCGCCCATACCTGGTCCTGGTGAACAGCGCCCACCCTCAAGGGGTGCTGTGCACCAGGACAAATCCCCACCTAAGTCCACCGATGCCATTGGGGCACAGTACCCATTGGGCGCGCGCACCGCCTGCTGCAGGAATCAGTACAGCTGCAGGGGCGGGTTGCAGGATCGTGGAGGCACTGTCTGTGTCTGTGGGCGGCATGAGGGAGTGCTTGAGACCGATAAAGCTGGTCCTTATCTTTCGAGACGGATGTGACCGCCCGCCGGTGACAGGCTGACCCAGGCAGTGGTCTCTGTCGCGGACGCATTGGGCACACTGTCAGGTGCCCTGTACCCACACCCACACAGTGTGCTCTCCACTCCCTGTTCCCGGCGTCGTGCGACACCAGGCCTGTCGCGCGGGTTCTGCATGGGCATCCCGAGCACTGGTGCGCGTTTGTTTAGCAGGATGCAGACCCCTGTGCGGGCAAGGTGGCGTTCATGCAGTGGGACCCCTGGTGGTGCAACAGCGCACCCGATGTAGCCTGCTCAGCCTGCCAGTGCTGCTGGGCCCGGCGGGCGCATACGCATCCATGGTGGCCATGGGACAGTGCTACCTGACTGATCCTATCTCCCAGTCCGGGCCCTGTCTGGTGCTGCCCTGTGTGCAATGTGTGTCATGGTGGGCAGTGCACTGCTGGGTGCTCTGCTCCTGCCTTGACACCACGGACCACCTGCACTCTCCCAACTGCTGTCCACAGGTGCGTGTGCATGATGATGCCTGCATTGCACTGTACACAGGGTGCAAGGGTGCCCAGGTCCTGACACATGTACGTGGACAGTACAGGTGGTGGGGGTAGTCGGTGGTGCTGTGTTGGCAATGTTGTTTCCACAGTGCTGTGCTTCTGCCCATGTCGCTGCCTGTGTGTGTGTGTGTGTGTGTGTGTGTGTGTGTGTGTGTGTGTGTGTGTGTGTGTGTGTGTGTGTGTGTGTCCATATGGTGCTCACCCCTCCTGATGGTGTGTTGGTATGCCTGGAACCTTCAACTCCCTGACCTTCATGCACGGTGTGTTCCCTGTGTGCCTGTGGTTTGCGCATGGACAGTGTTGCCTGCACATGTCCCTTGACTTACCTGTGTTGGGCATAGTGCTCTTCTGCAGTGGTGTGCGGTGCAGCTGGGCCTCTGAGTCAGTGGGGTCCCTCCGTCCTAGGGGGCTGCTCATCACCAACATCACCGGCGCCACTGGCGTCCCATCGCTGTCCCCTCTTCTACCTGTACGGCTGACCCCATGGTCTTTGGCCATGTTGTGCAGGATATCAACAGGCCAGGAATATCCCACAGGCCTTTTGGGGGCTGCTGTAGGGCACCACCGGAGGTGTCTAGGCATCGAGGCGTGCCTTGAGCATCCCAAACACCCGCTCTATGATGTTACGTGTTGCGGCATGTGCCTCATTGAAGCATAGCTGCGCTGGGGTGGGTGAGGCGCGGTATGGTGTGAGCAGCCAGGGGACGGGTGGGTATCCGCAGATCACCTGTGTGGAGATAGTGGAGAGCAGTGTCATGTCAGGTCCATATTGACCATATTCTTGTGTGCCACTACCATGGCACCTGTGTCATTCCACCCTTGCCCAGGTTTGCATTCCATACATGTGTGCTCACCCACTAGATGACCCAGTGGGGATGTCCCACTCTCGAATTGATGGCACAGTGCAGACTGGTGCCATATGAAGGCATCATGTGCTCCACCAGGGTGTATGGCACAAACGATGATGATAATGCGCCCAGTGGCATCACACACCACCTGGCAGTTGACACTGGAAAACCCCTTTGGGTTCCGATATGCCTGGCGTTGGGGCCAGGTGGGCGATGCAAATGGCCACATGGGTGCAGTCTATGGCCCCTAGCATGCCAGGCATCACGTGCTGCCCTGTGGAACTCCTGCATGTTTGTTGTACGGCTCTGCCACGATGCTGGGGAAATGGATGTACTCCGCAGCATGGAGGCAGCAGTGCGCTGAGGAAGTGGGTGAGGATGCATGACGTGGCTGACTGTGTAATGCCTGTGGTGTCCCCTGTCAGCCTCTGGAAGGTGCCCGTGGTGAGCAGGCACATGCAGGCTGTCACCTTGGTCTCCACAGACAGGCGTGACTCCGTCGTGAGGTGCCTGCATCACATCACTGCACAGCTGCAGAGCCGTCTCAGTATTGCCCTGTTCAGGTGGTACCGGCCCACAATCTCAACATCTGTGGACAGCTTGAAGCTGATGCGGACGCGATACCACCTGTCGGGGGGCATACCGGCCGACGGGCCCCTCCGCTGCCACGCCCCCTGCAGCATGGTGTCTCACCCTCATTACAGCTTCCATGTGGAAGCTGGCACTATCCATCTCCTGGCTTCTGCCCCCGGCTGCTGTTCCTGTGTTACCCCGCTGCCCCACTGCTGCTTCCCTGCACGGGCACCCCGCTGGCCTCTCTGTCCTCCTGGACCCACTGTCCCATCTGCCCTTCCAGCTTCTGTCTCTCTCTCTCTCTCTCTCTCTCTCTCTCTCCCCAGTTTGCGGCCTCACTACGGTTCTTGCGCCGCTTCACAAAAACCTTTATATGGTTCGGCCAATTCCGCTACTACGCAACTTCGGCTGAGCCACTCTTGCGCATTGCGCAGAAGTGTTGAATATCGCATTGCGCACTTTATGCATGGACCCGCCCCTTGACTCCGCATGCCTTCATTTCCATTAGCTGTTGCTCAGCATATTTTGGTGGTGCAACTGGCCCCTTCTGAATATCGCAGAATGGCGCATTTTGGAGTTCATGACGGAACCCTGTTGCACATGGCGCAACCCTTTGAATATCTGGGCCTAGTCTAAGCAGCACAATTAATTCTGCAGTTTGAGAGAAAGTCTAAACAGCGCCAAAAAAAAAAACAGAAAAAAAAGACCCTAGAACAGGTCTGTAGCTGCAGAAGCAGTGAGTGGCAAGACGGTGAATTAAAGTACCCCTAACATGCTGAAGGACAACTAGTACCTGCCAGAAATATTTTTAAAGTACCCCAGTAAATAGAGACAAACAATTAGGTAGTTGGTTTTTGTTCACCTTAAAATAACACTATCTCCACTACCACAGCGACAGTTTATACTTTTTTTTTTTTTTCTCTCATAAATGGCGCCAAGATTGAATTTGGATAGAGAACAATTCAGAGAGCTGAATCTCCTTGGTCTGGCATTGATTCGGCCAGCGTGCCTGCGTGCTTGTCTCTCGGGGGGCAACTTCACTGGCCCTCACGACCTCTTCGGGACCTCGCTGGATCCGGGCAGCAGGCTGTGTGCTTGTCTCCGGGGGGTGGGAGGCAACTCCACTGGCCCTTATGACCTCTTCGGGACCCTCGCTGGATCTGGGCAGCAGGCTGGAGTATACGGAGGGTCTATGACCAAAGCATGTATTTCAGACACACTGAGGGTGAAGTGATGGCTACAAGGAAGGCGGTCTTCAAGTCAAACTTCAGCTCACAAGTAGCTAGGGGCTTGAAAGATTTACAGGTGAGCACGTCTAGCACAAGGTTAATGTCCCAGGCTGCTACCAGTTGTCTGACCGGTAGCCTAGTGTGCAGAATGCCCTTAAGAAACCACTTGACCACAGGAAGCTGAGCCAGAGACATGGAATTCACGGGCTCATGGTATGCTGAGATCATGCAAGGTGAACCTTAACGGTTGAGTATTCCAGGCCTATGTTTGAGAGATCCAGAAAATATTCTAGGACCTTGTTTGGTGGGCAGAAAAAGGTTCCAGGAGGAATTTGCACACCAGATGAAGAACTGCTTCCACTTAGCAGTGGAAGTTTTCGATAGCTGGTTTGCATGCAGCTAACAGAATATCTGAGACCCTATGTGAAACATTAAACCTGTCCACCTCTATCTCTTCAGGAGCCAGGCATGGAAGTGAAGGAACTTCAGGTTGGGATGGACCAGTGGGCCCTGGGTCAGGAGGTTCATATGAAGTAGAAGGTGTCTCAGAGAAGTTTCTGATAATCTGTTGATCAATGGAAACTTGATCTGATGAGGCCAGAATGGGCGATGAGGATCATTCTACCCCCTGCATCTCTAGTTTGAGCAGTACCCTCTGAACAAGGGAGAGGAGGAAATGCGTGCAGAAAGCATCTTGTCCACTTTAGTCTGAATGCATCCTGACAAAATGCTAGGTCCTGGATTTCTGGAGCAGAAGAAAGGCAGTTTTGCATTCAGTGGGGATGCAAAAGGTCCAGGTCTGGAGTTCCCCACTCTTCAAAGAGTGGTTGCATGACGTTGTATCGAGAGACCACTCATGAGGGTCTGTCTCCATTCTGCTGAGATTATCTGCCAGATCATTCTGTACTTCTGGCAGGCAGGCTGCCTGGATCAGGGCTTTGAGCTTCAGGCACCATTCCCACATTCTCGCTGTTTTCCTGCATAAGGGTAAGAGTGTGCTCTGCCTGCTTGTTGATGTAGCACATCACTGCTTTGTTGTCTGTTTTAAGGAAATGATCTTATGACAGAGTATGTCCTTCAAGGCTCCGAATGCATGCAGGATGGCTCTCATTTCTATAACATTTTGTGAAGCTGAGACTTGTCTGGACTCCAGCGACCCTGGGTGTGGAGATCCTGACAGTGAGCTCCTACTCAGTACAGATGTATTTGGGGTGATGGAGATCTGAGGATCTAGAGGGGTGAAGGATAACCTTCAGAAAGGTTGTCCTCCTAAGTTCACCAGGTGAGTGTCCATTTTAAAGTGTTTTTCACCTTGCGTGAAAGGACTGTGGGTGCGTGGTCAGTGACCAGTGAGTGCTGAGCATCCACTGAGCAGTCCTCATCTGAAGGAGAGCCAGAGGCACAGTGAACACTGAAGATGCCATGAGACCCAGCATTCACTGCACAAAGAGAGCTCCGACCGACTCATTCTCTCTGAAGTCGGCCATCTGGAGGATGTCGCTCCTTCTGTCTTCTGGAAGAAAAGCTTTTGCACTGGTGGTATGTAGAAGGTCTCCTCTGAAAAGGAGCCTTTGGGAGGCTGCAGCTGTGACTTTGCCAATTTGCAGGACCCCCATGGATGTGAGAATTTGGAAGCCGTAGCCACGGCTTTCGAGTCTCTTGTCTGGAGGGACTTGCTAGAAGCCAATCATCCAGATATGAGAATACCTGAATTCAGAGCTTCCTCAGATGCACGCGAGAACTGCAAAGCACATTGCAAAAACTTGAGGTGCAGAGGATAGCCCAAAGGGCAGGCCTCGACTTGTAGTGTTGACCCAATGCCATGAATCTGAGGTATTTATGGTGGTTTGGGTGTATGAGAACATGATGATGGGTGTCCTGCATGTCCAGGAGGCTAGCCAGTCGTTTTGATGAATCGGTGGTAAAAGTGTACCGAGTGATGGTATCTGAACTTTTGTTGTGCAAGAATTTGTTTAACTTCCTGAGATCGAGAATAGGGTGCATGCTTCCTGTTTTCTTTGGAACTAGGAAGTAATGGAGTAGAAACCTGTGTTCTGCTGATCCAGCGGGACTATCTCTACTGCCCTGTTGCTTAGAAGGCCTTGAATCTTGGAAGCAAGAAGGTCTGACTGAGTGATGGACAGCTTGGTCTGTTTTGGAGGGTGATTCGGAGGGGTTTCTGAAAGGTTTAGAGAGTACCCCTTGCAGATTATTCTGAGCACCCACTTGTCTGAAGTGACTGACTTCCACTGATTGTAAAACTGAGTCAGATGCCTCCTACTGCCAAGGAAGAGTCCTCCCCGACAGCTGAGGTGGGACTTGGGCCAGGATCTTGAGGTAGCACTAGGCACTTTGGGGCCCTGTGCCTTCTGCTGCATTTTCTTTTGCAGCTGAGGGGTTTGGTTTCTGTTATACCCCTCTGCCTTTACCACAAAAGGACTGATGGTTATGAAACAAACACTGGTTTCCCACCCCTTTGAGGGCTGCAGAAGGCAATCTGGCCATTCTAGTCTTCTGTGTGGCCTCTAGTGCCTGCTCGACCGAGGACCAAACAAGTACGTACCATCAAAAGGCAAAGCCATAACCCTCTGTTGGGCATCATTTGTGAACCCCAAGATGCGCAGCCAAGAGTGGCGACTGGTGCATATACTGACCACCGCTGCTCTGGAGGCAGTGTCAAAGATGTCCATGGCAGCCTTAAGCTGCTGATTATTGATTCAGTGCCTCTAGTAATGGTTCAAGAAGCTCTGTGGTAACCTCTGAGTCTGGGAGAGCTGCTACTGTGGCCTTAAGTGAATGCCAGAGTGTATACTGTTATTGACATAAGTAGCCCTGGTAGCTAGCAATACACACCCAGGGCAGAAGCAGCAAAGTCTCTTCCCCAAAGTGCCGATTTTGTGAGATTCTTTGTTTATTGGATGTCCGTAGATTCTTGCAGAAGAACAGCTTTGTCATTCTCTGCCAGGACAACTATGGCGTCAGCAAAGGCTTGTGAGGCCAGAATGGGTCGATCCCTGGGAGGGCATATTTCCTGTCAATGGACTTAGCCACAGAGGGAATAAGTGCTGGATTATCCCACACCATTTGTGATGGTCTCAAAAGAGGGTTGCAGGGGAGTAGAGTCCACAGGAATGTCCAAATGTGCAGGTACAGCAGATGCAGCAACTTCACAGGATCGATTTCCTGAGACTGGGACAGATGGGGATGGATGGACAGACGAGGGAGAGAGACAGACAGAGAGAGATGGACAGACTGGGAGGGAGACAGACAGGGAGAGAGACTGACACGGACGGACAGACTGACATGGATGGATGGATGGATGGACATACAGACACACAGACATACCCCCACACACACCACCGAGACCACACACCCCCAGAGACCACACACACACCCCCACACAGAGACTACACACACCCCCCACACACAGAGACCACACCCCCACACACAGAGACCACACCCCACACACACAGAGACCACACCCCACACACACAGAGACCACACCCCACACACACAGAGACCACACCCCACACACAGACACTCCCCCTACACACACAGACAGAGAGACATAAAAGAAAGGCCTCAACCAGAGGCTCTGCTGTCAGACTAGGCTTATTCACTACCCCTAGGGAGGAATCCTCTTCAATGTCGTCTCTCCAGTCGAAGCTCAGGCTCAACATCATCTCCTACTAGTCCTGAAGGGATTGTATAGAGACGAAGAGGGAGGAGCCTGTGATCTCGGAGTTTGAAAAAAAACAAAAACCCCTGCACTGCATGCAGACCGCAGGTGCTCCCTAGCAGCACTGAAACACTGGGTGGCGCCAGGCACAGGACATGGCACCGAGCATGGTACCAGCACTGGAGGAGCCAGTGCTGCAGCCAGTGGTGCTGAGCCAGAGGTCCTCAACCCCTCACTTGCAGGAGATAATGGCACTGGTATAGACCTCTGCACCACAGCTGTATGAAGGGGATAAACACCAGAGTGTGGTGTCTGTGGCACCAAAGAAGATGCCACATGACTAGGAAGCCCCCAATCGCCCTGCCCTCCAGTCCGAAACTGAAAGGCCCAAAGGCCCTGGCAAGGGACCGCTGGCTCGGGCAGACTGACAACCACTGAATCTCGAGTCAGACCCTCCCCTCCGTAGAGGGTGGTGGATCAGACCCAGCCCAGCTGATAGAACAGCCTTTATGTGAAGTGTCCCTACCATTACCTGACCTGTTCATGGTTGACTCCATTGAGGGAGGGCTGAAGACTTCTTCTGATGAAAAATCTAACAATTATTTATTTCAGACTGATGGAACTAATAAAATTAATTGAAACTGAAAGACTATAGTGGCTGTCATATAGGCGTGAAGTTTGACTCCCAGTGGGCGGCGATGTCACTGAAGCACACTCAGCGGAGGAAAAAGGAACTGAGGTGGTTGGAGGGTCGATGCCAGGTTGCCTATACAGCATGAGCCAAGCTCGTGGTGCCGCTTCAAGATGGTCCTACCCAGGCGCCAGACTTCCTGAAGATTTTTGGTTCGCTGGGTCCTAGCACTTGGTGTAGTCCCATTGGTGTGAATGAGTGGTGGAGACTTTAGGTGCAGGAAGATCTGATAGTATCCAAGACAATTAGAACTAACAGATCAGCTCTAGCCAAGCTGCACAAAAACTTGTAACTGGGTGCAGAACAGTTTATGTGGACATTTTAACTTGAAAAACCAGCAACATAAATACCATGGTATAGTACCTCCTGGGGTGGAATTAAGAGATTTAAAACCAGTTTAGATAATATTATCCAAAACTCTTTAACAGAACACAATTGCCATACATGTGGGGCCCAATAATATTGGAAGAATGACAAAGAAATTTAAAGACAATGAAGCACTAGGAAATGAAGTAAAGTGAGGAAAAATTATTTCTGATGTTTTACCAGTCCCACATGTATCCACCCATAGGCAAGCTCTTGTTGGAAAAACAAATAAATGGTTGAGAGAATGGTGCCACTGTGAGAAATTTGAATACATTATAAACTAGGTTAGTTTTTAACTGGAGAGTTGATTATACACACAAGATGGCCTCCATCTGAACAAGAGAAAAATACAGGTCTGTTGCAAGTTGACTCAAACTTCGCTAACGGATCATTTAGACTGACTAGGAAATGGGCAGAGGATAATAAATATTTACAGGAAGCTCAGAGCAAATGTAGAAATAAATGGAGAGGGTATTGAGCAATATTCCACACTCCCTGCCCCCATGAAAAGAACAAAATAAGAGAGCATGAGATATAGAAACATAAATGTTGGTATGGTATCTTGGTAAACTCCATAGCTTAAAGAGGACAGGAAATTTTCTAATTGGCAGCTGTTTATAGTGGTCCCATTTACAGGAATGATATCCATAGGCCAAAGGATCCATATGTAACTGTGCCTGAATAAAATGTGATGTGAAAAATTGCCTTTTGGATTGTTTTGTTTAATGGGCAGCTTTCTGTTAAAGTTCTCTTCATGGAGCCAGCGATCTGGAGTTTTAACTGTAATGCATGGTTCTGATAGGACAGTAGCTCATGTTTAGCATTATGCACATACACTGTGACATAGTAAAACCTCTAAATTACTGGTTCCATGAAGAGAACCCTGCAAGTGTTCTCCATAAAAAGGAAACCATTGAAGACCGTTTATTTACATCAGGGTTTATTCAGGTACAGTTAAATATGGCTCATTTGGAGGCAAGTCTTTCATTTCTCTTACTTGGGAACATTACTGACTGCTGCCAGTTAGCACCACAGTTTCCTATTCCTTTAAATAAAAAGAAGAAAGAATCGAAATCCTAGCACAAACCAATCCAGAAACTGTGGGTATCACAGATGAAAACAGTACAAGAGACCCAACTGTGATTGATTTATAAACTGTTTAGACTGGACTGAACCAATAAAAGGGAAGATGGATTGCCTTTTATTGTACATCAACCACAATATTGAATCGATTGAAATGACAAGCTAGATAAAACAGGGTGGAATAGAAATGAGTCCTTATCATTAAGCATTTAAAGTGGAGCCCTCTGCTCTCATGAAGTAATGCTGCAGGACCTTTTAGGTCCCGATCAAGAAAAAATGCATGAAAAGATGATTTTTGTTATTATTTACAGTGTTTTTTTTTTTTTATTTATCTGGTTCATCCTGTGGTACCCCATCTACCATGTTGGTAAATTAACTATCAGTGTCCCCTGCAGCCAGATCTGTGATGCGACTGATGTACTTAAGCCATGAGGGATGGCTACGTGCCAGCAAGTAACTTTAGCTAGCATTAGCATCAAGGAATGCATGATTGTTCCTATTGTACCAATACCGATCATACTAGCTAGCATGCATGATTACTACCATTAGAATAAGCATGATCATGTGCTCCTTGACACTAATGCTAGCTAAAGTGATTTGCTGGCACATAGCCATCCCTGTGGCTTAAGTTCATCAGTTGCATCAGAGAGCTAGCTGCAGGGACACTGGGATAGCTAGTTACCAACATGGTAGGGGAGGGGGTTCACAGGATCAACCAGATAAGAAATAAATACAAATCAGAAAGTAAATAAAGAACTCTTCATTGCTTCATTGTGTGTTTATCACTTCTATTTCCTGTTCCCCATACAGCCTCCATCTGACTGACTCCTCCAGCTCCATCCCCGGAATTACGGGGCTTACCACACCCAGTCCAGGGCAGTGCCTGCGGAGAGTCAGTCACCATCCTGCCACTGGTGTTTTCCACTTTTCTCACCATTTTTGCCCAAGGGCCCAGGAGAGTATGCATGCGTGTGATGGCATGCATGCATGCATGCACCTTACAGCCCGAGTAATGGCTCTCCTCTGCCCACCCCATTGGCCTATCGCTAGCTCCCTTTGCTTGTGCAGCCCTCGGCCTCTACCAGGGGTAGCAGTGAGCGAGGATACCACCCACCTCCTTGGAGAGAGCTGCCTTGATGGCTGCTCCATCCCAGCTCGCCCGCCCCCAGTGCTGACCTCCAATGACCCAGGCTCGCTCCCAAACCCGGGTCACTGGCATGCAGTGAGGGTGAGACATCAAGCGCCTCAGCCCTCTGTGCCACTGGGCCAACCCCCATTGTGAGTTTCTTAATCGGGACCTAAAGGTCCTGCAGTATTATTGCAAGGGAGCTGAGAGTTCCACTTTTAAATAAGACAAAATGAATGTGCAATAACTGGGTTGTCTTACACACCACCAAATTCCCAAGAAATACAAAATTAGGCCTCTTAGCTCTTCATAAATTCTCTATCAGAGGGCATATACTGTAAATCTCTCCTTTATGCTTATGACCTAATATTATACCAAAGTGACACCTCCCCTCTTCACTATCCGCCACCCTTGCTGATGATTTCTGTCAAGCCCATTCTTGTTTTTCTAATAAACTGTTGGTCAATGCTTCTAAAACAAAGGCCATGCTATTCAGCTCCAAACCTAAGCTCTCTGCCCATGTTCTTTCTAGTCACCTTCTCACTGTTCTATCTCAAGACAGAGCTCCCTTGACACCATCTCCACCTTTAAGTATCTGGGGTGATCCTGGCTCCATTCCTACTTACTCTGACCACATTGCATCTCTGATCAGGCATTAATCAGAAGTTGGGGCTCTATCGCCTTTATTGACCATCTCTTGCCTGAAGCCCACCTTGTTGTTGCCCATAGTAAACTCCTCCCTCTCCTTGACTATGGGTGTCTTGTGTACTTCCTTACCTCTGCTACCAACCGAATCGCCTTGACATTATCCATAATCGGATATGCGCTTGCCCTCGGTACTCCTCTCCTCACTCACCACTGCTCTCTCTACCAGTCCCTTAACTGGCTTCCATCACAAATTCCATGCTCTTATTTGTTGGCCTGGACAATTGGTGACACCTTGCATAAATCCTCCTACTCTCCCTGTCTCTTCTTATCTGGACCAGAACTGTCTGCCGTACTCTGCATCAGTCATCCAACCTCCTACTCGAACATACTATCATAACTACTAGGATGGGCCAAAGAGCCTTCTCTGCAACAGGTCACTTGCTATGGAATGACCTCCCCACACTCCCCCCCCCCAAAATATAAATTCCCTACTAAGAACACACTGGTTATTCTCCGTGACCTGTGACTGTTCACAGGCCGCTTGCTTAGCTGCACCCTCTTGAAGCCCCCACTATCTCATCCACCCACTTGTGCTCCCCACTCCCTCCCCTGTTAAGCTGCCCTTGATTCTGTCCATCACTGTGATTTGGCCAAGTTATGTCAACAGTTTTCAATGTTATGTACCTTAATATGCTCAACTGTTTACCTGTATTATTCTACACTGATTGATTTGTTTAACTCACTGGATTTTCCTGTTGCTCTGTGTACGAACCCTGCTGTTGTCAGACATGTATGTACAATTGTTTGGTGCTAGTTCCTGGCCCAGGCCATGCCTGAAAGGTTTTCAGATCAGTGCACCAACCTGGTTACTGAATGAATGAATAAAAGAAATACAGAATGCATATGAAATTAGTAACATTGTTTTAGTGGATTTTAATTTACTGTACATAATATGGCACAAAATTAAAGTAAAATGGTGCGTCAAGGCATTTGAACTTAATACGATGTAAGGAATTAATGTATGGGCACCCATATCCAACAAGCCTGTAGTGAGCAGAGAAGAGAAACCAATCCGCACCAGTGAGATTCAGTATGAGGGTATCGCAGCTGTGGTTAATGATGGAACGTGCACAGCGTGTTTTGAGCTGTTTGAATTCCATGTACAATAAGTCTTAACCATACACTATCATGTAACCTAAGTCAACATGTCAAGCCACCCACTAGGGTAGAAATATATTGGACTGCATCCTAACATCAAGTGACATTCAAAACTGTACTGTAGCTGAGCCACTTGCAAATACAGATCATGCAGTGGTAAATTTCATTCTAGCTAAAAATTAAAGAATGCTGGTAGCAATATTTCAATACAGTAGAGTAAATGCAGGGAAAATCAGGGAATCCTGGTAAAGGTGAATGAAAGACATTATTGCAAGATTGGGACATCATAATTGGGCCATATGCTGAACTGAGATATTGCCTAAAAGATGAGTTTTTTCCAGCAACAGGGCACTACTTACTCTCTACAGATTTATATAGCCAGTAACCTGACAGACCTTATGTTAAAGTTCTCTGCAAGAAACCCTGCAGGTTTCTTTTTGCAGCACATCCAAAGTTACCTGGCTGTCCACAAATTTTGACACCATACTGATGAAGGGTTCTAGTCCATAACTCCATTAATATTTGCCCTGTAAAGGCCAAAATTGGCTAAAATGACTGAAATGTATGTAGAAGTATATTAAAGGTAAAACTGAATGGATTGGAGAACTTAGAAGTCATGCACAAGAAAAAATATTGCAATTTATAGCAAATTTGGGTGAAAATTCTTTTATTTTAAGTATTGTCAGTAAAATGTGATAAAGAACTAAAAATGTTGCCTTACAGGGCGTTTATGCATCAAAATTTTCTACAATCATCAGTCTAACAGATAATGTGCAATACACTGCCACATCTCTTTTGATTGTAACTATAGGTCAAGGTATTGCCCCATACTCAATGTTTTTCTTGGCATTGCTCACCTTTCACTGTAAGCTGAAGTATTTTACCATTTACCATCAAAAGAAGTGTTTGTACATCAGCCTAACTATTGTACGTGAAATGATAAATGATGTGCATCTGATGCATTTTGTATGTAAATGCCTAAAATATTATTACTTTCCATGACAACCAGTATATTTTCCTCAGCAACAGCATTGAAAAAGTAAAACGCAAACCTTTTTACTGGAATCCCTTGCATATGAGATTAAGTGACAGCTTATCTGGATTGATATGAATTGACATAATTATTGATATAAATCAAGATTTCATTTTCTTCAGATCCAGTGTTTATTTTGAATCCTGTGTCTTGCTGTTGGCACTGTAGTGCTTATTCCCCAAGGAAAATACATTTTATTTCCCAATCTGAAAATGGCATCCTACTCATCAATGTGCACTTTTCGTCTGACACGTCGTCATTGTGAATGACTGGTTTAGCAGCTTTTTGTCAGTGTTCTCGCACTTCTGACATTTTTACAAGTCTGTGGAGGATAGCACAGCAGCAAGACAGGAACACCTCCCTGTTTGACATTTCACATGCTTGCAGGCACAGTGTACTGCCTGCGAAATATTGTCTGGTGCTGGACTTCTTGTCATCCAAATGATGGCAAGCTCCTTGCTTTCTAAATGCCATCTATGGCCAACAGGGAAAGGAGCATTCATCCTGTTAACAAGAGAATGCCTCATTATAGCAGCCTGTTAATTGCCCACTTGCTGTGTTGGTGTAGAACATCACATGTTGGTGGCATGCTCTGCTCGGACAATGAAGATGATGCCAGGCAGAACACCTTCTATCGGGCATCATTGACATCTGAAGTTTGGCCATACAGATGGCATACAAATTTCTCAAACACAAGGAATGTTGAGTCTTGCAGTGTGAACTCTTTCCCAAGGTCTGTGAAAACATCAAGGAACTCTTCACTCTTGGAGGCCATAGCAAATGCCTTTCTTTCCTTCCCATAGAAGGTGCTTGTAGAATCACATTCTGTGAATGTATGGAGTCCAGTAAAGGAAGTATATACCTTCGGGCCTAGAGCTGAAGCGACTTTCTCCAAATCAATAATGTGGCTTTGATTCCCAACACCACTGAAGAAATACAAATTGACTGGCAGGTGTGACTTCAGATCGATGCCTATGACTGCAACATCTGTATCTGGGCTCCTAATTATTACATTCTGGTACTCCTTGGCAACATGTTTTACGTGAATATATGTGTGTTACATTCTTCAAGGTCACATCTTAATTCATCAACTGTACTGACTTGTCACTGAACCCTCCTGCATAGCCAGGCAGTGACACTCCTCTCCATGGGCCATGTAGAGAGTGATGTTCTTGCCCACAGCTTGCAAATCTGCATCCCTCAACATGGCGTACAAGAATTTCTGAAGTGCTTCCTCATTGTTGCCACCACAAAACAACTTCTTCCACTAACTGAGGTTTTTCTGCTCTTTTCTATAGATTTGTATAGTTTGTGAGCCACCAGCTGCTTGGTGGGACTGTTCCACATTTCTGTATGCTCGCATCAAGATACTGATCTGTGACAATGTCCAAATGAGTAAACTTGTACTTTGTTGCAAGCTAACCATGTACACTAAAATGTTGTCTGCAAGCTCACCAGATGTTGAAGGAACATCATGTAGTGCTTGGATGACAGCCATTCTATCAATGATTATTGCACCATTCTCTGGAACATGGTCAGCAAGGCAGTCTCCACCTTTGGATTGCTCATGATTGAGCAGAGCTGATTTGTTGGTTTTACAAGAGTACCATCAGCACTATCAACAGGGTAGAAATTGTTCCTGGTAGGACAAGATTTCCCTGAGATCAATTTTCCTACTTTAACCTAATACAAGAAGTCTTGCAAAGCGTTTCTTGTCACTATGAGGAATCATGTCTTTGCCAGCTACTTTTGCTTTTGTTTTGGTTTGACTTGATCAATGAATGTTTTCACTTTCTGGCTTTTAATGGAAGAAAAATGTCCTGAGTAGCAGAAAGCAGTCGCTGGTTCAAGAAGTCCATCAGTGCAATTTCACCTTTCTCTTGAGCAGCTAGAAAGTCCTCTGTAATCTCACTGGTAGCAACAACACCTGAACTTAAACATACTAGTCCATCATGAGGAGCATCAACAGGATTGATCATGCATTCAGTAGTAAACAGAATGCTAATTATGGCTGTCTTATCATTCCAATTCTTGTGCTACCAAATCTTTCCATTTGGGTATCCGTAATAATAGTGACAACATTGTAGCACCTGGCAAAATAGTGAGTAAATAATACTAAAAACAGAAATGGCAACTACTACATCCTAGCGACTTACAATAATAGCATGAGTAGCATGTTAAAATAGCACAGCGCACAACAGCGCATACTACACTATGTCCAAGCACCTAAGAAGAAATAAAGATAAAAATGAGCATTATTGGTGCAGACTGTTTATATATATATATATATATATATATATATATATATATATATATATATATATATATATATATATATATATATATATATATATATATATATATATATATAAAAATCGTTCTCTGGCTTTGGCCAGTTTTTTTTTTTTTTTAAACCTAAAATGTCGCTATTTTGATGTTTTCACATTTCATGTTGCTATTTTATGCTTTTCTTAAAGGACCATGTGCAGTATTTTATGTTTTATGTTTCTACCTAGAGAGGCAGTAGGGCTGGCAACTGGTGGTATTACAGAGCTGGTGATCTCTGAGCTTTAGGATTTAGGGAGAACTCAGACTGTCAGAAGTTTAGGCATTTTCAAACTGGTTGTATTATGTGATGCTGTTTTGTGTTTGACATTTTACCCTGTCACTCATTCTGCGATCACCATTATACATTCTCTATAATAACGATTGCTGTTATATCGTCACTATTTTAACATGGAACTTTCAATTTGCATACCTCAGGAGTCATGCCTGCCATCACTTCACACTGTTTTGCTATAGCAGTTCTCTCATGTTGTGATAATATCCAGTGATAAACTGCTGCACAGTTTTGTGTCAATCAATCAAGCCACCTTTTGTTTTTAAATCTTTGTGCAGGTTTGCTCAATTGCCTGGTCACATGAGATTGAAGAGAATCCATGTCCACTTTGATGTTGGACTGTCCACTGTCCTTGAGTGTGGAGTTCTGTGTAACATTTAGGGTATGTGATGGGCAGGTTCACCATTTCCAGCCAATATGATGGGCGATATCTGGCATAGTTCACCCAATCATAAGAGAAGAACCAGGGCATCATGAAGCAGATGGCGAAGGTGCAACTCCCAGTCAGACTCATGGGTTGCTCTCATAAAAGGAGCAAGATTTGCACCATGTCAATGTAAGAGCTCCAGAAGGCAAATGTTGAATTCTCTTGACAAAGTCTTCATATTTCATAACCACATTGGTAAATTCCTCAGCTGTACACAACATCAAACTGGTCAACAGGGAATGTTAAATTGATTTTTACCTACCTCTAGGCACTAGTCTGATTTGTCCAGTGGTAATGATTTAAGGAAAGTCTTGAATCTCAGATACTACATGCTTTCATGTAGAACTTGTATGCTCTCATACACCGATTATAATGGTGGCCATTCAGAATACCATTGATTGATCCTTGGGGGACAACTTCTGACTCTGTCAAAGTCCTGCATCCCAAATATTTTTCAAGGACATCTAGAAATGACATGCAGGTATGGAATGCACTGAGCTGCACTATCAAACATCTTGTATGGTCATCTTCTTTCCAGTGGATTTGTTGTGCTTTAGCATATATTGTTTGATCAGGACCAAGACTACATGCTCAAGTTCAAGTTGATCAGCTATATCAATACTTCATTTCAGAATAGTGTTGACAGTAGACATCTCTGGTGATGCCTCAGTGATTGGAATGTAATGGATAGCTGACTTCTCGAGAGTACAATCACGTTTGAAGAGCAGTATGAAAACCTGTCCAGCCAGGAACTGTACATGAGTCAGCATTGAGAGCCTTCATATAAATGTATGCCAATTCAGTTCTACATGTTGGTGCCAGGTTTGATCTGTGCTTGTCTGCCTCTAATTGGGCACAAGCACCATGACCCTGGTTTTGTGGACCTTGCCTCTTGCACCGATGGTACTGCTCTATCACAAAACTAGGAGGTGCTTTAAGAGAACAGACTTCTTTTGGCAGTGGCACTCTGCCTTGTGTTGAGGTAGATTCAGTGATGTAGCTGTGCAGTGCAGCATTATTCCATTTGTATGTTGGGTGGTGCCATGCCTGAATAAGTTTCTTCTCAAAATCAATATTGTCCTAGACTAGAACTGTTGGAGTCTTCTTTGCAAAGTCGGTGGGACCTTATCAGAACCTTTAACCAGCTGTAACTGAGCAATGCTTGTGTCATGGCTAATCACCGTATTCCAAGATGCACAATGTCCCAGTTTGTTTAGTATGGAGACCACTTGAGATGATCCTGTCAGGTGTCGAACTGTCAATCCAAGGCAAAGGGATTTGGTATCTGTTTTGACCCTTGGCTGCATGGTAAACAATTTATTGGCAAAGTGATATCCATTTAAGGTCCACATCATCTGGAAGATCAACATAGCCAGCCAGTGCTGGTGCCTCTGATGCTCCAATAATTCAGGCCACCAAATTATAAAGTTCATCTTGCATGAATTTGCAGCATCAACAGTCAAATCCATTGATGTTGGTGGTCAGGGATAACTCCAGGATGGTCATTCAGTGTCTCTTAATGATCAATGTGACACTGTACAGAGTCCTAGTTAACTGCACATCAGGAGCTGGAGTACTTGCTGTTGATGTTCTATGAGATGGTAGATCAGCTTGGGGTTGAGGATGAATTCACATCTTTTACTTTGAGCTGTGTCTGTAGTACTGTATCCGTTTCTGCCTCTGATAAGAAATCTGTTAAGTGTACTTGTTGACAATGTGTCAACAAACACCATCTCACTAGTATTACTGTGGGGTGGTGTTTGAAAGGTGAGCTGAGGGAAGTCACGTTTCAGGCAGTCTTTCAGTCTGCCAGTCTGTAATAAAAACATGCATAATTTCTAAACGGGTTCTCCCTGGGACATTAATTGCAGTTGTAATGCATGAGCCTTGCTACTGTGTTAAGTTTAGATTTTACTATTGTATTCAAGACATTACAAACGTAAAAGTTAGAAAAATGCCATGATGACTACATTTTCAGTTGTGTCTACCATGATTGTGTCTAAATGATTATGGAAATGTCTGCTTATACAATGTATCATTTACCTGTAATTTGAAGCATTAAGACCTTCATGCTTTTTAGCTCAATGAAAATCTGAGTAAGTCTCGTCATCCACAACACCTCCTGGTCTACAATGAGCCTCTGGTGGATGACAGTGGCGCAGAAAATCTTTTAGCTTTGCTGTGCATATGCTCAGCACAAGTAGCTTATCCTTGTATGATGACTTTGTCAAAAATCTTTTGTAGTCTCCAACATGTTTAATGGTACCAGACTTCCACTGATGCACAATCCTGTCCTTGAATGTGAATGACTGTGCTCTGATCCTCTTTCAACTCTGCAGTTCTTTTTAACGTTCCTGCATCAACAGTTTCTGCCTGGACTAGTTGATCCTTCTGGCATTTATGGGCCACAGTGATGCATCATTTCCTTTTCTTGCATATGATGCAGATGGCAGGAAGGACAGGTCCAGATGCATGGACAGGGAGGCAAGATCTTGACCGAAGTTTCTTCCTGGGGATGGGCAAAGGTGTAGACCTGGTGCTAGAAGAGAAACTGTCCATCATCCTGTTTCCCCTGTAATATTGACTGCTGGCTGCAGCATTTTCTTATACACACTATCGCTTTTGTCTATAAAACACCTATAGCAGGTGGGATGAAACCCTACATCACTGGGGATGTCCTCAGATTCTTTGACAAGTGCTGTTGAAGTGATTCAGTAATGTATCGATCATCACATGCAAGTAAAACCATGCTTGAGCACATTCACAGTATTTATCCCACCTGATGCATGTAAATGGTTGAGTGGATTCCTTCTTGATTGAGTCGAGATGCATATAACAATGCAAAAGTTCTAAAACTGGATTTCTAGATGATGGGGCTTTCCTGGTCTTAGTCACCATCCTCGAGCATGGCCATGTTGGTTATGCATGTTTACATGTGCTGACTGGTCAAATCCCAAGCCTTCAGGCTTCACTACTGTCCCTTTTTCTGTGCTGTGCAAGTGGCTGACTCTGTACTGGGTTAATCTTTCCAATACTTGCACACTGGATGCTGGGGAGGGGCGGAGACAAGGTTTAGGGACAACATTGAAGTCATGAAAAGGCTCATCTTACAAAGACTGAATTAATGCAACTTCCTGAAAATCTACATGGTTGATTGTCACTGCTGTGCTTGCAATATCCATAAAGTGTTGTTGCTAGAAAAATGTGGTGGTTGTGAGGGACAATGACCGTTTTAATTCCTACCCTGTCTTCCTTTATTTGAAATGAAATGCATCATCATTTGAGGCATCAAAACCTCCTGTAAGATGGTTGTGTAAAGATTTACGTGCTATTTATTTACAATGTTGCCAGTAAGGAAAATATGCCATTTGCCACGAAAACACATATCAATATTTAGAATGAAATAAATTTAAAATATCATGCATTTATCATTCAAATACTTTGCATGGAGTTAAAATGGAACATATTTATAGTTACTGTATAATGAACCATAGTATTGCTGATGATCGATCAATGGGAGGGAGGGTGCAGGGTAATGTTTTGGCTACCAATTTTGCCAAAATGGAGATATGGCTGTTTATTGCACATGATCAATAAGGAAAATTTTGGTGTATAATATGCACTACATGGGCAAGACTTTGGGCTCCATAAACAATTTCATGCATAATTCAAAGATAAAATGCAAGGATTTATTTGTGCATTTTCTAACATGTATCATGTACAAGCTGCATGATGCTTTCACTGATCATTTCAATACATTTTGGATATAGTTCAATCATTTTGAGCCATCTTCCGTCCAGATTAGGCAAATATTGTTAAATTATAGCTAAACATTCTTAAATAGTATGGTGTCAAAACTGGTTGGCAGCTAAGGTAACTTTGGATGTGCCATGACAGAAAACTGCAGGGTTTCTTGTGGAGAACTTTAACACAAGGTCTGTCGGGTTATTGGCTAGATAAATTGCACAGAATAGGTAGTGCCCTCTTGCTGGAATGAAACACAATAATGGGCCTCACCGTGTGGCCTAAATGCTTGGAATATCTTTAAAAAAAAAACAAAAAAAAAAAACTAGAAATCTGTAATAAATTTTCATTTGATTTGATATGATTATTTGGTAAGCGCTTTTCAATAAATCAAAGCGCTGATACATAAGAATAAAACATCAACAATTATAAATAATAAAATAAAACAATAAAATGACCATAAAATAATCTATCAAATGCTAGTGTAAATAAGTGGCTTTTCAGAGACCTCTTAAATGATTCCACAGACAGGCACTCTCTAATCTGACGAGGTAGAATTTCACAGGGTCGGGGCCATAAAGAAAAGGCCCTTGCCCAGATGATTGAAGACGCAACCCTGGGAATTCTAGCAATCCCTCACCAGTGGAGCGGAGTGGGCGGAGAGGGCAGTAGGGACAAGGGAGATCTTGCAGGAGCCCAGTCCCTGACCATGTAGGGTCTTATAGGTCAGCAATGCGACCTTGAAGGTGATTCTCCACCGTACTGGTAGCCAGTGCAGTTTCGCAGCACAGGTGTGATATGGCAAGTTCTTGATAATCCAGTCGTCAACTTGGCTGCCACGTTCTGCACCAGCTGCAGGCATCTGAGATCCACCCTGCAACCCTAGATATAGAGCATTACAGTAATCAAGACAAGAAGAAACAAAAGCGTGGACCAACACAGGAAGGTCATCATGGAACAAGGTGTTTTATCTGGGTGATATTCCTCAGATGGTAAAGGATGACTTGACAGTGGCCGATACCTGTGTCTTCAGCGTCTCGCACTGTCAAGAATACCCAGATTTCACACCTGTTCAGAAGGTCTCAACTGGGTATCCCTAATAAAAGACCAGAGGAACCCCAGGAGTCAACTTCTCTACATAATGACCGGGTCCACAACCAACACCTCAGTCTTATCCGGATTTAACTTCAACCAGTTTGCAGTCATACAGTCCTGAATCTCAGCGAGGCAGTTGTTAAAAACGACACTGCGTCATTTTGTTTGGGTACAAAGGACATATAGGAGTGGAGTATCATCTGCATAGCAGTGAAAACTCAGTCCACAATGCCTTATAATGTCTCCAACGGCAGCATATACACTGTGAACAACATGGGAGAAAGCACAGAGCCTTGTGGCACCCTCACAGGACAGAGCAAAGGGAGCGGAAGAGAAAATCCCTGAAACTACCCTTTGACTTCTGCCTATGAGGAAAGAGTGGAACCATCTGAGGACTGTCCCTGACAGTCTTCAGAGTAGCCTCAGGTGATCCAGCAACATCCCATGGTCCACAGTGTCAAACGCTGCAGAGAGATCAAGAGAACCAAGATTGAACGGCTCTTCTGATCTCTCGCTATTAGATCATTAAGTACCCAAACCAATGCCATCTCGGTACTGCCTCTTCCTGAAACTGGACCGGAGAGGATTATAGACTTCATGGGTGGTAAAGTCATCGAGCTGCAACGCAACAACTTTCTCAATAACCTTGCCCAAAAGGGCAGGTTAGAGATCGGTCTGTAGTTAGTGAGGCAGTCGGGTCAAGGGAAGGTTAAGAAATACACTACTATCAGGAGAAAACCTAAACAGTTAAAAGAAGTAGTGGAGAAATAACTGAGAGCAAAGGCAGATACAATGAAAAATTGGTACACACATATGGGAGGACTGAGAAGATGCAGAATGGTAATTTAAAAAAAAAAAAGGGTTGTTTCAATGTAACTAATAACATAAATGGAACAAAGTGGCTGAAATAGCATCTGAATCCAACAGTGGAGTTTCTTTGTGGATGCATAAATTCTCTAAAGAAATTGAGTAGTACAGTAGGCCCACTTTAAGTAGGAGATGACAATAGTAAGCATACCCAAGCAGAAGGCAGATATTTTTGGCACACAGTTTCAGTTCTGTCTACTTGAAGACAAGAACAAATGAAATGAGGGTTGTGGCATATGGAAATTGACCAGCTACTACTGAGATTACAAAAGGGAAAATGTTATAATTAAGGATCTAAAAATGTTAGCAGGACCAGACAGTTTAACTAGTAGAATGCCAAGGATTACGGGAGACCTAGAACCTGAGTCCATGAAGTAATATACAAAACATTGCTCCTACAAAGAAAACTTTCACTGGCTTGGAAGAGTGCCGACATGGTTTCAGTTTATAACAAAAGCTACCAATTGGACACACTAAAGTACATGCCAGTTAACCTGATATCAGTACCAAGTAAAACCTGGTTACCAAAGAATAAAAAAAGTAAAATATTAGAAACGTTTAATAAAAGATGAAAAATGTCTCTTGAAGGCGTGCTAAATCAGCTGACAGTTCTTGTTTAACAAATCTCCTCACCTTCTGTGCAAATATAAACCAGAATTTAGATAAAATTGTTTAGTAGATGTCCTCTACTTGGGCTTTAGGAAGTCTTTGTATTTGGTCCTCCAATTGTGCATGAATTAAAAATTAAGAGAACTAGGTTTCATGTCAGAAATTACTTACTGGATAATGTCATGGCTTCATAATAGAACACACAGGGTGAGACTGAATTGACACTTGCCCTGAGCATGATTTGTCTTTAGTGTGGTTCCATAGGGATGTGTCACGAGTCTGGTACTATTTGAATAGTTATAGCAGACCTAAACTGAAACATCATTTGTTGGTGTGAAAAAGGCACAGATGAGACAAAGGTGGGTGGAGTATATGCAGACTTGAGCCAGACTGTTCCAGTACACTCAGACCTTGATAAAATCAGACCCCGGAAGAAAGGTGGGGTATGAGTTTTATCAACAAATATGCTGTAATAAAGTTTGGAAATTGAAACCATCAACATCTGCAGTAACTTCAGTGTAAACCTCTAAATAAGGTCACGACAAAAAAAGACCTGGTAAACAGTGGGTTCACCACAACCAAACCCAGATAGATAAACTTAGGGTAGCTGGTTCATTCCACTGGGGTGTCATACAGACAAGGCACACTGAGTCTTGGTAGGATGAAACACGTGTCTGTGTATTCTCTCGGCACCCTTTGCAGAGGTCTTTCAGCACCATGCAATTCTGCTTAAAGTTGAACCAGCATAATATTGTGTAGTGATTTACATATACAGCCCATGATGCTTTGTATTTCTAGTAAATAGTAAACTTGTTTTGAGCAAGCAATGTGTAGTGAGGCTGTGGCAAAAGCAAACAAGGTATGGTGGAATGTTAAAAAGTATATTAGAAGTAGAAGCTCCACCACAATTATGCCCCTATATGTGGCCTATGCCAGATCAGTACTGTATGGAACACAATTCTGGGCTCCCTACAAGCATGGTAAAATAACAGCATTTGAGAAATTACAAAGGAGGGTTGCAAAATGGTAGGAAAAATATAAATGATTTATCTTTGAGAGTCTTGACCAACTTAATGTCACTGCAAGATTGGGAGGGGGAATCTGAGACCTGCTCCTCTTGTTTGATTAGATATATATAATATGCCTGAATTTATAGCAGTAAATGGCCCTCAACAGACAGGACTATATGGGTACCAGAGAATATCCACTACAAGTACAATGGAAACTTTTTCAAACATGAAAGGAGAAAAAAAACCTGAGTAATTGGGTTACGGAATGGCCATCCGTTACATATAGTTATTAGTAAAACTACCTTTAAAACAATCTGGATGTAGAGTACTTGACCCCCATATTATCATTCAGTTTTTACCACAGAATTAGTGATAGAACAGCTAATAAGGGCAAATGGACACTTTCTGCTCTTTATACCATAGTAGTATGAACTGTAGTGGTGGTGGTTGTAATTGGTTTGAAGAATCAGTTGTCATTTAAAATTTAGAATATTTTGAGTGGCTGCATCTATTTTCTGCCAAAGCTTTTAATCTTATTTCATAACATGTTTGATAATATTGGAAACATTTTATAACATTACCATATGTTTTGGGGTTAAAAGAATTGCTAGATGACATGGGTGAATGTAATTATTTTAGGCTGAAAATATTTTATAGCAATACTAATGCCTCTCCTAGGTTTGGTTTCAGAATTGTAGAGCACGGCATAAGAAACACATTAGCCCCAATCATTCAGTCCACTACTCCAGTGACTACTGTTCAGTCATCTCGGCTTTCATCACCTATGTTAGAAGAAATTGCATATTCAACATATGTACCACAAGATGGACCAATGCTAGCTGCACTACACAGTTACATGGATGGTAAGTAAAACTCGCCTGATGTTTGAAATTCCTCAAGTCTTGCCCAGAATTATGAATTTTCCAGTGTATTTGTACAAACTGAATATCCAGTTACTAAAACATCAGCTATATAATGTCTTAAATACATCCATATTTAAGTTTATACAAAAGTCAATTAAAACCTAAATGTTCTTTTTGGTGGTACTTGAAATCGAAACAAAAATGACTATTAAAGGATACTTTTTGGGAGGGGTGCACAGAAATGATCTTCATAAAAATAATCCATGTCATTTCTCTAATTTTTGGTAGCTCATTCACCAACGACTCTTGGTCTCCAACCTTTACTACCCCACTCCATGACACAGCTACCAATTAGTCACATCTAATGCCTAATAGGGAAGCACAACTATTCAAGACTGCTGATAAGAATGTTAAACATCAGGAGGTATGTTTTCCTGTAGGGTTTTACACCAGAATTTACCCTAATGTTCATCAACTTTTCATAAGAGCTACTATTATGAAAGGAAATGGCTAGCTATTTCATTAAACATCAGAAACTTTGTGAACAAAATATCAGAAAATAGTCCATATGGATATGTAAATCAAAAAGAAAACCATACTTTTCTGTGAAAATTCAGGTAATAACAATAAGTGTAATACACTCATTTGATGGGTATTAAAAATCATTGTAACTTCCAGTGTTGTTTTGAAATGGTCTTAGTGTTCAAAGTATTTTGAGACCATGTCTCTTACCCAGAAATATAGTCTGCATTTGCCGCAGGATTCTACCTAAACAACTTATACAATGTTATACTGAAACCCTCTTTAGTATTTCTTTTGATAGTCTACAGGAATTGTATGTTCTATTTGTTAATTTATTTGTCATCAACAGAGCACTTTGTGTTAAAGAATTGTCACATCTATGTGCAACATGTTTACAGTTCTTAGTGCAAATGTAGTTTAAATGTGTTTAGTTTGACTATATATTTGTAAGTTATTGTTCTGAGAAGTGCATCTATATACCTTATAGCTTGTTACTATGGTTCTCAACGGGACATCCTTAATATGAAATGCCAAAAAATCTGCTAATTAAAACAAAACTGATCTGGTTGAAATTTTCATGCAGTTGTTGGATTCTGAACAAATAAATGTTTGTTATTTGATGTATTTGGCTCCATACTAATGTTTCTAGCTCTTTAAATAACAGATAAAGGCATGGTATTTTACAGAGAAAACTGGCAAAATTGTGACATTTGATGGTCTCCGTGCTGGTGATCATTCCCAGAATTTCAAAGCTTAAAATGGAATTTGATGACTTCAATCACCTTATGGCCTTGGATATATCTATAGCTTTTGGTTCTCAAAATGCTTGTAAGATGTGAAAGAAGTTCCTAAGATGGAACCAGTTTTGAATATTTTCTTTTCAATATGTTCTAGGTACTATTGCAGGTGCTTTGCAATTAATAACAAAAAGTAAACCAAAATGAGTAAATACCAATTGCTATAAATACCATTAATTTAATTTATTAAAGCTGCCAGCAATTGCCTACTGACCTATGATTACCATATTTGAAAAGGCATTGTGGTGGAGGAGTACGGGAAAGCATATTGTCGGAGAAGTAATGTAAGTGCAACACACACACAGTCAAAACTGAAGTATTGTAATATCATATGGGTAACTGAGGTAGTATTTGGATAGAGTTCAGTGGCAGAAACCTTTTTAAAACCTCTACATAAACTATTTTATCATTAAAAGTTATTTCATTTTGGTAGACTGAGAAATATTCAAATCCTGTCAATTTTAGGCATGTTGTAGGTGTTTGGTAGTAAATCTTTTCTTTTAGCTACTCTTTGCCATCTTGGGGCCTAAAAAACTTCAATAACCTAGGCAAGAACTTATGGACAATAGTTTGACCAATTCAAAGGTTGCGTGTTCCTGACTTGTTGTCTAGCTGCTATGTTGCTGTTTTTATAAAATATGGAACTCAAACATTTCCATCCTATGATGTCAGAGTGATGGTATGATGAATTTCTGATTATTACGTTGCTGATATTGCAGAATTTGAATATCACAATTTCCCTATGTAAGAGTGATTATCCAATCATCCACATGCTACAAAAACTGTACTGTTTAATTACAGTAAATATTTTGCATCTGTCATGCTTTTGCCTACATGTTTGTATCTGTTACCCTAATATAAATCCAATTGCAATGTGCATGGAATAGTGTCTTAGTTTCCAGAGTATATGTATATCTTTGCAAAACACTTCATTAATGTACCAGTTAGGATAACTTAATACCACAAATGTAGGGAATGTGGTGTTAGGGTTTCCAGCCCTATCTCACTACCTACCCCCAAGCAGCAAAAGGAAAAAACATTAGGGTTTGGGGTCTCAGGGCCTTGGCGAATCAGTGGTGGGGTCTTCCTTGGAGCTGTCAACCCTAATGCTCACCCCATTTCATAAGCAACAGTGTCTCACACATGATCTCCTGTGGGATCTGTGTGAAGAAAGGCTAACAAACTGTGTTGGCAACATGCGTGAGAGACCTACTTGTCTACCTATGAAGAGTGCATCACTATGAGACAGGGATTTGGAGCTGCTCCTTGTGCTTCAGACTGGAGGCTATGGGCTGGGGAGGGTAGGGTGAGCATTATGGTTGACAACCCAAGAAGACCCAATCACTGATTGCCAGAGACTCAGAGACAAAAACCCACATTTTTCTTTGCTAGGGTGGAGGTACCACTGGAAACGTTATCACCAAATTTCCCTACTTTGTGGTGTTAAATTGTGCCAACTGGTTTATTAATGAATTTTTGTGAAGAATTTCTTTTTCTTTTGAGATGGTGGAATTGTATCTTCATTCACGCAGATCCCATCTGGCCATGCACCAAGGGAGACTCCATCTGTCTACGGAAGTGCAGGCCCCACTGACCCTGCCCTTCTATGCAGCATCAGATGGCAAAATTACAAAATGTATGAATGTGCATAGGAAAATGTAATTTGTGGCATATTGTAGGTGTGAAAACACATTTCGCCAGGTTTTGAAAATGACAGTTGTCATGTTCATGAGGTGATGTGAAAAATGGCTATAATAAAATTTGGGATAAAACTATTTAAAATGACCAAAGTTGAGTGTGCATTGCAAAATTCAACATGCATTCATAACTTTGCCATTTGTGAGCATTTTGACCCCAGATTTTTAATATAGCCTTCTTATGACCCAACCTCCTGAACAAGGGTGGTGAAAATGTTCATATCCTGCCCAAAGGTGATTTTGTCAAATGACTGTGAAAATGCCTTTTGGGCACCTGATGTTAGAACTTCATCACAACTGGTCATGAGTTATGGTCCCAAACAGGCCATGTTGAATATTTGGGCTCAAAATATGCAAAATGGCATGTTATGCATCAGAGTTGAAACCCCCATTGAAATACATTGAACCACACTTACTTTCTCATATTATGCTGCTGGTTCCAGCAGCAGCAAGATGTCTTCTTTCAAAGAGTGGATCTACACCATGGGACCTGTTCAGGTGAGTGAGGGTGTGTAGTGGGGTGTTAGGGTGGTGAGTGCTGAGTAAGAGATCTGGAGGGGGTCAGAACAGCAAGGGACGATTTTCATTTTGCAGATTAAAAAGGAAAACCAAAACCACTGAAGGGCAGTTTTCTTCATTTCAGTTTGAACTTCGACACTGGATTAGGCAGCCCAGTGTCGGAGCACTATACAGATACAGGTTTAGGCAACTTGGAGGAGGGGATCTCGAGAGTGATACCAGGGTGGGCACCCTGGCGCACTTAATAAAATAAACAGATTAGATGGGTTAGATGGGCAGAAAGATGGATAGATGGAGACAGACAGAATGAGGGATTGGCAGCTCACTTCTCTCACTGCAGCCTGCAGCAAGACTCCAGGTATAGCTACTGAACTCTGTAAAGTCCCACTGTTTTCGTACAAGAAACATGGCGAACAGCTCTTTTAGCTAAGCTGGGTGCCCAGTAAAGGTATTTCTGGCAATTAAAAAAAACACACACCAGGATCTAGTTAAATGGGTCCCAGTTAGCTAGGTTCAGGTGTTTAATTTTTTCAAATTACACAATTTTATGTATTGTACATGTTTGTTTCCAAGGGAAAATAAACAAGATGGTAGCTCTCACATCACAAATAAATGTTTTGTGCTGGGAGAAGCAAGTGGTGAGAAACCAAAATGGTTTTGCAACACAAGTTTTAGTGTTGCATCAGAACGTTATCCTAAGAACCCTACCGAGCATGTTCAGAACAGAAAAACACAAAACTTTAATGCCTTAATCTCTAGAACCATTTAATATTTTTCATGAAACATTGCAAAGGCACTACCTTTGGACAATCATGCCTGTACCCTGAAACTTTGGGGAAAAAATTCAATTCTGTGTAGGCTGTAGTTGACAAAAAAAAAAATCCCATGTCGAGTATGGAAACAATTAGACCTTTACAGAAAATGACATATGCATATCTCAGAAACTGCACAAGCTATCATTGCAAAACTTTCCACAGATTTAGATCATGCCTCCTAGACAACACCTGCAAACTTTCAGCTGGTTCTGTCAAACACTTTCAAAGCCATTAAGGTTCAAAGTCAGGAGTTAAACATGGAATGCCCTACTCAACCCTATACTACACCACCAAACAACTTTCTCTTCAGTCTGTACAAATTTAATGTTTATTTAAATGTTGATAACTGGAAAGGCACAGTGAGCAGAGGCTCAATTCAAGGTGTGACCCAGGCCAAGGGTACAATATATAAATGTTACAAGAGTAGTTTAAAACATTAAAAATTTGGTACAAGTCTGTGAAAATAATTACAGCTGGTAAAAGTGAGACAGGTACAGATTGCAATGGCAAAGGCAAAACTGAGAAATAGTGCTGCATGGGAATATACATTAGTACATAGGACATGGAGGCAATAACAAAGCACATGCAGCAGAGTGGGTGACAGTACAGGTAGTACTTTTGGGATTAGTGGTAATGCAGACTAAGATGCCTGGACAGAGTAAGAGCTAGTGTTGGTGCAAGATCGGAGAAAAATGGGGAGGGTAAGGAGAAGGGAGAAAAAGGGGTTAAGGGAGAGGGGTAGGAGAATGGGAAGGAAGCTACCAGGGACTTAAGGTTAGGTAGGGAGAGTGGCAGAGGTGGTGGGAGGAGGAGACACCTGAAGTAGTTTTAATGGACGCCGTGGTTGGCAAACTGTAAACAATGAGGGGTAGTGAGTTCCACAGAGTAGGGAGGAGGTAGGCAAAGGTTTGTTTACCTGTGAGAGAATGTGGAGTTGCTAAAGAGAACGAGTGAGGGTCACTGGCCCACAGGGCATAGCCTGAGCAGGGGCTGGGGTTAATAGAGAGGAGGGTTGTAGGGAGAGTATTGAACCAGAACTTGGCAATGAAGGATACACAGTGTGCAAGCTGATGACTGGTTGGGGAAGGGAAACCGTATGGTACAGGAGGCAGTGATGTGTTCGGTAAGGGAGATTTGAAGTGTTGCAGCAAAGGCATGGAACAGGGGATCCAGTTTGGCTAGGGAGGATTAAGGGATGAGCTGTAAACCACATCGGTGTAGTTGAAAGAAGGGAGGATAAGAAGGAAGGGAGGCTTAAGCTTGGTTATTTCTTTCCTGATTGGGAGGGGAGAGAGCTTGTGCCTATGCAGCATATCTAGTCTGTGATGGATCTTGTTATGAATTGAGTCCAGGTGTAGGGAAAAGTCCAGTCTGGGGTCAGGCCATACTCCCAGGTACTTGTTGCTGTCCACTGCTGAGATTTTGGTCCCATCTTGGTTGGTGAAGGAGGGCTGGGAGGACATTTTGGCCAGCTTCTGGGCAAAGCCAAAACCATCCTGAACGTTTTTTTTTGTTTTTTTCTCCTGGTATTACGTTTGAAAGATTTTGCATCCAGCAACGTAACATGTTCTCAAAGTTGGCCTGGAGGATGGGTTCAGTTTGGGCTAAGGAGGGTCCAGAAGCAAAGATCATGGAAAGCATACATTTGAACATGGGAGCCAGGGCAGACAGATGTAGACTATTTATGAAGATGGAAAGAAAAGGTTGGGCTGGATTGACCCCAGGGACTCAACTAGGATGGGAAGGGGTGTTGATTTTAATTTGCAGAGCTGCACAAACTGAAGCCTGTCCAAGAGGTAGGCCTTGAACCAGTTGATGGCGGGGCAGGCCAATTGATGTAAGGCTGTTGATTAGAGATGTGTGTGCAATGGATTCAAATGCTTTGGCTAGGTCAACAAAGATGGCCAATGTCAGGTGACCCTTGTCCATGGCAGTGTGAATGTGGTTGGTAAGACAGAGAGAGGATGAGGAGGTGGAGTGGTGACATCAAAAACCAGACTGGTAAGGGTCAAGATGTCATTGGCAGACAGGAAGGAGTATAATCCTTTGGAGATGAGGATTCCAGAATCTTGGAGAGGTGGTGATGAGTGAGGTAGGTCTGTAGTTGCCAGGATTAGAGGATCACCCCTTTGTGTGGGGGGATGATCTTTGGCCAATTTTTGGCTTTAGATAGGAGTCTACTGAGAGAGGGGAGGAAGAGGATGAACATGGGTGATAGGAGGGACAATGGCTAGAGCTGAGATTTTCAAAAGTTTGGGATTCATTCTGTCTGGGCTCTGTTTGGAGGAGTTCAGAGCTTTGATGGCATGGAGCATCTCTAATGGGATAATGGTGGAAAGTTGAGGTAGGGAGGTGGGGTGTGCACAGTGAGGATTGCGGGAGTATGTCTGATTGTGGGGGGGCAAAATTGATATATACGGGGAAGGAGGGGTGCTATGAGGGTAAGAGCACAGGTAGTGAAAAAGTGATTTATGGAAGAGGCATTGCCAGCCCCATCTGGGGGTTGAAGGGAGAGCCTAACAGGTAGTGGAGAGTCTTCCAGAAACTGGCCGGGGTAGAATGGCTGTCATCGAGTTGGCCTTTAAAGGAATCTGCTTTGGTGGTAGGCACTCCACCCTTCCTCCATCCATACTGCATCTCCACCCTTCCTCTACCCTTACTGAGCTTTCCACTCTCTACCCTCCCCTTCACCATCCTGCCCATACCTCCCTCATCTCTAAGCCACCCCTACTCATAACTCGCACTATTTCAGACACAATGTGTTCCCATTGATGACCTACAACACTTGCTCCATGCACTTCTTTCTTTCCACTCTCAAATGTAGTTCTTCTGAATTTTGTGTAGCAGATACAGTATGTCCTCACACTAGTCAATACCCTGTTTTGTATTAGATAGTAATTGTACCTATATTACCAATACCCCATTCCCACTCTATTTGCCATTTATTACTAGTGCCATGCAGTCTGTTAGTTTATGTTGTATGTTTTGTATTGTCAATGTTACCAGGACATCCTTGTGAATGAGCCTGCTGAATGGAGTATTCCTTGTAATAATAAACTTGAACTTGAACTAGTGCAGGTGTTCCTAAGCGTTCTGTATATTTGGAGGTCAGAGGTGTTAGAGGAAGCCTTGTAGACTTTCCATGCTCCATCTCTATTTTGAAGAGCTTCACCAGGTGAGAGAGATCCCGGAAGGTGTCTGCACCATAACCTCAACCTCTTGAGGGGGGCATGGGAGTTTCAGATGTTAAGGAAGGTGGAGGCGGAAGGCTGCTAATCGCAGTCTGTCTGGAGTGGTGAAGACTCCAGACCAGTCAGTGAGGTATAAGTCAGCCAGTAGAGACTGTTGGTTCAGAGACCTTAGAGGCCTGAACCACATGTACTTGGGAGGAGGATGGGACTTGTGGCAGTAAGTGATACAGTGATCACTGAAGGTGTCTGGGAGAGTACCAGCTGAGGAGTATTTGTGTGGGTGTGACATTTGAATCCAGTCAATTAGTGAGTGGTTGTTGGAGTGGGGTTGAGTCTAGTGGGGTCGGATATTGTGTGAGGTTGAGGGCCTCTATTTCTTGTGTGGTTGGATGAGCTAGTGGAGTAGACGGTTCAGATTAAAATCACCCAGGACAAGGAGCTCACTGGAAGAGGAGTGGGAAAGGAAGGAGGTGAGTTTTGATACTATAGATGCAGGGATGGGTTGAGGGAGAAATAAGTTTGTGACAAGAGGGATGAACAAGGGAATATCGGCAGAGAAAGTAGTTTGTGCAATTTGGAGATGGTCTCTTGGAGGACAGTGGTGGCCAGGAGGAACTCGATGGGGTGGCACCGCCGCCATGTTTACCCCTATCCTGGCATACGATGGAGTACCCTGGGATTTCTACAGAGTCTGGGACTTTGGAAGCTAGCCATGTCTCTGTGATACAGAAGATGTCAGGAGAGCATTGTGTTATCAAGCCTTGATGTGATCTAATTTAGGCAGGTGTCTCCTAGCATTCATATGGTAGATGCCGAGCCCATTTGAGGAGGAGGGCAGTGGAGTCTGGCTCGGGTTTGGTTCAACATCACTGAGTAGGAGGCAGGGGAATTGGAATTTTGGGAGGATTTTCTTTTTTGTAAGTGAGCCAGGTGGGTGGGTCCTGGGTGAGGGCCCGAGAAGAGGAAGGTGGCTGAGTTGGGGATCCAGGAGGAGAAGGAACAGGGTGCTGTGGAGGGAGGGTTGAGGAGGTGAGGTGAGCTGAACTACCTGTGTGGGAGGGTGGGGAACCATAGGTGGTGGTTGGGGAGTGGTCCTGAGAGGCAGGACTAGGAAGGTGGCAAAGAGGGCCATGTACAGCAGCCTAGATAGAGGTAGCATTATGGTCATTGGCCGATGACAAGGGTGGGTGCAGGAATGAGAAGTAGATGCTGTATCGGTCACAGGGTAAAGTACTTCTCAGGATAAGGTTGACTGAGAGCAGGGTGAAGATAGGTGGCTTCAGTGGCATAGCGGTAAGGTGCTACCTCTGGGGAAGAAGGTCAGGGTTCAAGTCCCTGACTGAGCTGGTGGAGAGATGTGTAGAGGAGAGTAGGGAACAGGTGTTGTGGGTGATACGGGGAGAGAGAAGGTGGATAGGAGTCAGTGCCAGCTGAAGGAGGGAGACTGAGTGCACCACAGTGACCTCTAGTGGGCAGACAGTATAAGGTTCCAATGGGGAATTGAGCTGTAGTTCTGTGATGTCCTTCAGGTATAAATATGGGGTGGACAGAGGGTTGGGGGCAGTCGTAGTGAAGTGATGACTGGCTAACACAGGTCCACAAGGGTACCTCTGTAGGGCTGAGAAGTAGTTTCCAGTCGCCTTGTGCTGTGGCTCTTAGAAATACTGGTCACTCCTGGGTGAGTAAATTTGCTGAAGGGCTGCAGGGAGTGTTAAAAACTGGCTGTAAAACAGTAAATCAATAATTAGATCTGTCTGATTCTAGAACAATTGGCAGTCTATAAACACAAAATAGAATCTAGTGTAAAAGGAAAACTACTTTTTCAGGGTTTATTTGAGAACCAAATAAAGACCAGATTCCCAAGCAGTGATTGCCACCCCCTAGGGCACTGCCTCCCCATAAGATAATGGGTCCTACAAATGAAACTAAATGGTACCATTAAAGCAGCAGTGCATGTCACAGTGAAAATCTTGACCTACACTTTTTTATTCCATGTTCATATTCTCCTTTTCTCCTGTTTTATACAATTCCCTTTGTTGCCCCTTTTAGAAATGTTAAAAGGTAGAAACATAGAAACTGAGGGCAGAGGAGGACTGTTTGGCCCAACCAGTCTGCTCTTTTCATCATGATTGCTTTCACTACTGATCTTTCTAGGCCTACAGTGTCAGGGAGCACCGTCTCATAAGTAAAGTAATACCAACAGTAGGTGTTTATCGTGTGTGTGTGTGTGTGTGTGTGTGTGTGTGTGTGTGTGTGTGTATATATATAAAGTATATTATTTATATGTATTCTTTGCAAAAAAACTACTGTAATGCATCCATTAGGGTTCAAATTAAAGCAACAAAAGTAGCAAACTGAGGCATTAGGGATTCCAACTCTAACTCCCCACCCTCCAGTCGCAAAGGAGAAAAAAAATTGGGTTTGCGGTCTCCTCAGTCTTGGCAAAACAGTGGTGGAGTCTTCTTGGGGTTGTCAACCCTAGTCCTCACCCTCCTCTCCTGAGCACACAGTCAGATGTGATCTGTTTTTCTTCAGTCTGGGCCCACAGGGTCCTTCAAAAGCTACAACAGATGCTATTGGCAACATGTGTTGAGACATACTCTTCAAACGTACAGAAGTATCAGTATAAGGCACTGGCTTGGAGCTGTAACTTGTGCTTCAAATAAGAGGCTATGAGCTGGGGGAGAGGATGAGAATTAGGGTTGGGAAGGATGAGCATTAGGGTTGACAACCCCAAGGAAGACCCCATCACTGATTCGTCAAGACTCTGGAGACCCAAAACCCTAATGTTTTTTCCTTTTGATGCTTGGAGTGGGAGTTTGGGTTGGAAGCCCTTACACTGCATTCCCTACTTTTGTTGCTTTAATCCGAACCTAACTGGTGCATTAATGAAGTATTTTGCAAGAATTTCGTTGTTTCAGATATTGGAATTCTATCCTCATTCACACAGGTCCCAAAGACCTGCATGGACACATGTCTCACTGCAGAAATCAGGTCCCTTGGGGCCCTGCACTTCAATGAGTCTATATACAGATTTATAGGGACCTTTGGGCCCTGCACCAAATGTAGTGTTCTTCAGACTGCAGAAGTGCACAACTCTCTTGAGTCCTGCACTTGCATGTGGCTACAGATGCAAACATGAAAGGACCTCTGGGCCATGCACTAACTGAGGAGTCTATTTGGGCATGAAAGCACAGGGCCTTTTGGACCTTGCACTTCTGTGTTCCTACAGATGCAGATGTTCAAGAGTCTGTTTGGGTGTGGAAGGCGCCTGACAGTTCAGTGCAGCTATAGATGCACCTTTTCTATCATGTCAAGTATGTTTCCACAATGGTTCATGTGTGTGGGTTATAAAAAGCACATATTAAAATGTGGCCTTGAAATCTTCAAAAAGTGCAGTTACTCAAACTCTTCATACTTTGTGTAAAATTCTTTCGTGAGCTCATATTTCTGTTTTTCTCAGCCAGCAGTTAATGTCTGCTCACAACATTATAATATAGCCTAATGAAACAAGATTCTCAGCTCACAAAACAAAATTACTTTTTTTTCTCAGTCTTGTTTTATAAGCAGGCCTATTTTGTGAATCACAAAATAACTCATGAAAAAAAGCCATCTCACAAAACAAAATTTGGGACTTGGTGGGTGTTGTTTTAGTCGTTTCATGAGCCTGCCTTCTTCTTTCATGAGTGATGAAACTAACACAAGGTGGTCTGCTCAATATGCAAGACTGAAAAAATAATGAAGTCCCAAATCTTGTTTCTTGAGATAGTTGTCTTTCTTGAGTTGTTTCATGAGTCCCGAAACAAGAGGTCTGCTAATGAAACAAGATTGAGAAAAACAAAACTAAATCCACTTTAATGATTTGTTTTGTGAACCAAGAATCTTGTTTCATGAGGCTGTATTCTTCTTTATGAGCCTCAGTGAGCAAGGAAATTAACTCACGAAACAATACTTGCTTGAGGATTTTGGGATGTCCCAAAATCATATTTTGTGGTCTTTTTCAAAGAACTAAGTGTAGAATCGAGCTAAATGGGTCCTGTTTAGCTTGATTCATGTGTTGCTTTCTTTTTAGGGCAGCATTTTCATGAGTTTTCAAAAAATGCATTTTGGGAAAAAAAATGGAAACAAGATGGCCACCATACGAAAGAAAATTTTTGTTCACAAAAGTAGCAGTAGTTTGACTCACAAATGAGAATCTTCTTTCATGAGCAGAAATTCTTCCTTCATATCAAACATCTAAAGACCCTAATGACCATGCCCAGAACTGAAATTTCAAATCCTTATAACTTGGGAAAGGATTATTATTTTTTCACCAACCAAGGAAAGGCACCATCCTAGGGCAAGCCCCATCTACCCTGAAAATTCTTAATAGAATTCCAAACCATCTGGGCTGTAGGAGAACAAAAAAAAAAAGTTTCCTCTCTGCACCATCCAGATGTTAGAATCCATCCATCTGACTGGAATGAAACTTGCCAGATCAAAAGACCTTGCCCTCCACTGCGCATGCAAAATTGCATTCAGTTTCATTGAATGGGGGTCAAACTATTAACGTGCAAATTTAGGAGTTTAATAGTGAACCTCCTACTCAACCCCAACTATAGGAGTGCTACCGTCCCCCACAAAATCCGGAGACAAGCAACCTGTTGCTCAGCATGCCTTCCTGGTGAAACATTTCAATAAATAAGTGTGTGTGTGTGTTGCATATATGTATATAGATATATAAAGCAAAAGAATATTGATGAAAACCCAGACTGAGCCAAATAAAATGAGTGCTCCTTTCATTATTTCAAATGTGAAAAAACAGTGCTAAAACAGACTCAAACTAGAGAAGTGTATTGTACACCCCCGATGGAGATTACAGTGAGGGCAATCTCAAACAGCAGAACAAGTATAGGTCATAATTTTCACTACTAGCATACACTGCTGCTTTTAAAATCGCATGTAGAATGAAAAATGAAATAAAATCATAACTCGACCACAGTCTTACTGGAGTTCTCTCTAAAGAAAAAAAAAGGTACATATACATAGACAATGTCGGCAGATAAGGGCCTATGCCCACCCAGTCTGCCATTTGAGCTTGTAAGTTCAGTTTGTTTCCTAGAAGTCTGTTGCCCTTACCCTTGACCTCCAGAATTCCTTTATGTCTATCTCATGCATTCTTAAATCCGTGATTGTTTCAGCCCCCACCACTTCCTCTGGCAGAGTGTTACACTTGTCCACCTCCCATTCTGTGAAGAAATTCTTCCTCACGTTTCCTCTGAATCGTCCTCCTCCAACTTCATCCCATGCCCTCTAGACCTGGAACATCTTTTGCTTAAAAATAGTGTGTTCCTGCACCCTATTCCTCCCTGTAAGATACTTGTATGTCTCTATCATATCCCTCTCTCCCTCCTCTCCTACAGGAGTACATATTCAGTTCCTTCAACCTGTCCTCATAGGACTTGTGATGCAATCCATGTACCATCTTTGTTGCCCTCCTCTGAACCTTCTCTACCCTGCATGTCCTTACGTAGGTAAGGTCTCCAGAACTGTACACTGTAGTCCAGGTGGGGCCTCACTAGTGTCTTGTATAGTGGAATTATGACCTCCCTTTTCCTGCTGGTGATGCCCCTGCCTATGCATCCAGCATCCTATTTGCTTTACCTGCTGCCTTGTCACACTGTTTCCCTACCTTGAGGTCATCAGACATGATAACCCCAAGATCCCTTTCTTGCTTGGTACATGCTATATCCTCACCCCCAACTGATATATTGTGCCAGGGTTTTGTGCCCCATATGCATTATCTTGCACTTCTTTGCATTGAATTTCAACTGCCAAACCCTGACCATTCTTCAAGTTTCTGCAGGTCCCTTCTCATTCTGTCTACACCCTCTGGTGTGTCTACTGTTACAGAGCTTTGTGTCATCAGCGAACAGTGAAATTCTGCCTTCTAGGTCCTCGTAATGTCACTGATGAAGATGTTGAATAGGACCCATCCAGCACTGATCCCTGTGGTACCCCACTGGTCACTCTTCCCTCTGTGGAGTGATAGCCATTTACCACCACCCTCTGTGTCGTGTCGCCCAGCCAGTTACCTACCCACCACACTACTGTACTGCCCACACTGATATTCCCCAGTTTGTGTAATAGTCTTCTATGTGGCACAGTGTCAAAGGCCTTGCTGAAGTCCAGATGGGCCATGTCCACTGCCCTCCCGATCCACCTCCTAGTCACCCAGTCAAAAATTCAACGAGGTTGGTCTGACATGACCTCCCCTGGTGAAACCATGCATCGGATCTTTTCAAGAGTACCTCTTCTATTAGGCTACACCTTTGGGAAATATACCAGCATCAGCTAGGACCTCACAGAAACTTTTGCTAGCTCGGGGTCGCCCATGAAGACATCATGAATCAGTGTCTGTATAAACATAGGCGCCACATCACTCATCAGATCTTATTTCAGTGGGAGCTCTTGCAGCAAGCTATTACAATAAGGACTATGCCACAGGCACTAGGATCCTCCGGTGAAACTTCTGCCAGCAGTACACAGCTGGACCGCCCCCACGCCGGCCCTGCCCCGTCTGTCTGGGTACAAGATGAGTGGACCCAGCTCCACCTCTGTTCTTTCCGCGCGTCCTGCACATGAAGAAGGAACAGCTTCTGCTTGCAGCTGCAGCTAAATTTTGTGGATTTATGTCTACAATCAAGACTTCTGAGCCGTTTTGTCAACTGTTTTCGCCTGAAGGTACACGATGTCAGTCCGCTGCCCGTCGGTTATTTTTCGCCTTTTGACGTTATTTCTCGATCTTTTTCTCCTTTACCATGACTGGCGTCAGTCGTTGCCCGGCCGAGTTCGACGGATGTCTTCTCTGGCGTCTGTATCTCAAGAGCACTTAAATAAGTGTGTGAGTGTGGGAGCAGATCCCAGCGAAGGATGCCATCGGCGGTGCATTTTTGCCCAGGCTCGGACCACGACACCCGCCAACTGCTCAGATTGTCAGGCCTTTACCAGCAGGACCTGCATCTGCCACCTCAAGGCCCTAAAACCTACTTGCTGGAGCAGAAGATGGATCTGCACTCCTCAGTGGGAAAGCAAAAGAAAAGTGCCATATAAGGACCGTAGTCTGTCCGGCACGGTCCGTCACGCTCGCATTCGCTGCCCTCGCTGAAAGGCCCGTCCCTGGGCTCTGGAGAGCACCAGAAGTCTACTGAGCTAAGGCTGGCCCTTTGGGGGAGAAGCCGGCCAAGCCGAAGGTGACCCGCTAAGGGTCATCGCTAAGCCTTTAGAGGTGCCTTCTTTGGTCCCACCTCCTAAGGCACCGCGCTGCCTGCAAAGGCGCACCTCAGAGCCCAAGGACTCTCTGGTGGCACCTCGTCATCGGTACCAGCACCCGATGCTGAAGAAGGCGAAGGGCCGAGGAGCAGTCGTGGAAGAGCTGACATCCCGTTGCCCAAGTCCTCCTCCCCTGGGCCCCCAGGAGGGCTCTCTTCAGCACCCAGACGTCCCGGAGACTTCCTTCCGAGGACAAGGGCTGAGATCTTCACAAAGGATGAGCTCCAGGATCTATTTTCCTTCTGGTGGAGGCAGGTCCACAAGCGGTCCTCCCGTCGCTGGCCCAGACACCGTTACGGACACAGCAGAAAAACCACAGCAGTAGGTGGGTCTTCCCAGTCGCCGGAGCACCAGTATACACCTCCCTCAGGGCTCATTCCCGCACAGGGTCCACGGACCATCGGCGTCCTCCAAGGATTCTGGTGACCGGCGTCTGTCTGAGTCACGCTCCAGGAGCCCTTCTCACTCAGGTGAGAATGCTCCTCGACGTCTGTGTCTGCTCCGTTGCTGGTCCAGGGACGGAGTCGGTCTTCGGGCCGACATCAGTCCCCTAGTTACCGGCGACAGCGAGAGCATGGTCATAGGGAAGGGTCAGACTATTCCATGTCTGATAGTTGATCCTCCTCACCATAGTCTACCTCATCTTCCTCTCTCAGCTAAGCGCTCCCCAGGAGAGGACCAGCCTCGCTTCGCCTCCGGACGATCCTACCATCATGGATGTCATGAGGCACATCCAGGCCTCCAACGAGTGGGATACGGAGGACCTAGACCTGGAGCACTGGAAACTGGCTAAGTACCTGAGACAAAAGGAGCCAAAGCCTCTGGTTATTCCTCCTTTGGTGGATACATTCAGGATCTCACCAGAACCACCTGGATGCATCCAGCCTCAGTCCCAGCCATTCCAAAAAGTTGGACAGGCTGTATAAGACCCAGAGGGCAGAGCCCTTTCTTGCGGAACACCCTCATGCTGATTCCTCGCGATCATGGCTGTCCATGACAAGTCCAGGCGGCCAAGCACCTCAGCTCCCAGCCTCCTGACCCAGAGTCTCGTTACTTGGACCAGGTGGGCAAAAGGTATATGCTGCTTCCATCTGTTCCATCGTTCTCTCAACTTTCTGATGCATATGGTGCAGTACCAGAATGCGCTTTGGGAGAGGGACTAGAACTGATGAAGACCCTGCCAGACTCTGACCAGAAGGCAGAGATCCTGGCCCTCCTCCCATTCGGGCTCAGACATGGGCTCCCATGTCCTGAAGGCCTCGTATGACACTGCAGATATGGCAGCCAGGGCAGCCGCTTCCGGGGTGTGCCTCGGCGCCCGCCTGGTTGAGTGTCTCGGGGCTTTCACCAGGATCTGCAGGCCAGTATCAAGGACTTACCCTTCCAGGATACAGTGCTTTTTGGGCAGGAGACTGAGGCTTTGATCTCTCATCTCCAGGAGTCTGGCAAGTCAATGTGGTCAGTCCGCCAGATGTAACGTGGTGACCAGCGGCGACAACACCATAGACTGCCTTTACTCCAGTCCTCAGGCAGTCAAGGTCAGGCCCGTAGCAACCAACAGGGCAGAGGAGGCTTTCGCAAGAGATCCAGTAACCAGCAGTCTGGTGGACCTCCCACCCATGGGCCCAAGTCCTCCCAGGCCTCTCTCCCACTCCCAGCTCTGTGCAATGACTCCCTTCTGCCGGAAGATCCAGGGGAGCCAGTTGGGGCTGCTTCTCCCTTCATTTCGAAGGGTGGAAGTCAATAACTGCAGACCAATGGGTCTTGGACATCATCAGGAGGGACACATGCTGGGTTCAGAGTTTCCACAGCAAACTCCATCAAAGCTCTCCCATTATCCTCCTTCTCACATCCCACACATAGAGAGATCCAGACCCTCTTGCAAAAAGGGCAATAGAGGCAGTCCCTTGCATCAGCGAGGGCAGGGTTCTATTCTCACTTCTTTCTGGTCCCAAAAGACACAGGACCTTCGTCCCATTCTGTCCTTCAGTCCTCTAAACCTCTTCAAGTACAAAGGTTCAGGATGGTGACTCTCCAAGACTCCTTCCTTGCTGCATCAGGGGACTGGCTTTGCTCTCTCAACAAGCAAGATGCATACATGCATATCAGGGTCTAACCTCCCACGGAAGTTTCTGAGGTTCCACTTCCAAGGGAGCACTATCAGTTTCGAATGCTTCTGTTCAGCCTCTCTTCCACTCAGCTAGTCTTCACCAAGTGTCTAGCAGTGGTGGCTGTGGCTCTAAGGTGCATGGGGCACTACGTGTTCCCCTACCTCGACGATTGGCTGCTTACGGCCCCATCAAGGTAGGCCATCTAAACCCTCGAAGACACTTATACTCTGTTCCAAGGGCTGGAGATCACCCTGAACTTACAAAATCATCCCCAGAGCCCAGCCAAAGCTCGCCTTCATCGGTCCGATCCTGGATTCCGTCCAGGGCATGGCCTTCCTTCCCAGGACAGGAGATCACCTACGAGAGATGGCAGAACGGATCTCCATAACTCCTCAGTTCCAGCTCTGAACTTCCTCAGTTTACTGGGGCACATGGAGGTGGCCATTCCTGTCACTCCCTTGGCCTGCCTCCACATGAGGGTCTCGCAATGGATTCTCAGGGTGCAGTGGGACCAGAGCCATGACGATCTAGACTCCCCAGTCAAGATCTCTGAGCCAGTCAGGAGAACTCTGCTTTGGTGGTTGGACCCAGCAATTTACAGAAAGGGGTCAGCTTTCTTCTGGAGCCACCGGTCAAACTCTGACAATAGATGCTTCAGACCTGGGGTGGGGGTGCATCTGGGTGCTCGTCTAGCATGAGGTGTTTGTCACCCAGGAGAGTCACTTCACATCAATGTGCTGGAAATGCGGCGGTCCTCTCGCTCTACAGGCATTTCAAGAGGACCTGGTGCCAGGCTCTCTTCTAGTTCAGACAGACAACATGGCAGTCTTCTTCACCATCAACAAGCAGGGCACTCATTCGTTATCCCTTTGCAGGGAGACAATGAGAGTCTGGTACTGGGTGTTGGAGCGGGCATTCTGCTGTCCGCGAGTGCACGTTCCAGGCGTCCTCAACGATCTGGCCGACAGCCTCAGCAGGTCACCTTCCGAGCGCGCGAGTGGGAACTGCTACAGTCCGTAGCAGACCAGCTCTTCGACAGGTGGGGTCTTCCAGAGCTGGACCTCTTTGTGTCACCATGCAATGCCAAACTGCCAACGTTCTGCTAGCGAGCAAGCGCCTGGAGTTTTGGCCAGGCGCGTTCTCCCTTTGCTGGGCAGAGAGGTTTCTCTATGCCTTTCTGCCCTTCCCTCTCATTCAGAGAGTGCTGCTAAAGTTACAGGCAGAAGGGACCCGAATGATCCTAGTGGCCTCTAAATGGCCTCGGCAGATTTGGTTCCCACTACTGCAGTGGTTATCAACAGAACCTCCAATTCTGCTGCCCATATGTTCACAGTTGCTGTCCCAGGAACAAGGGTCGCTGAGTCCACCTGGATCTTTGGTCCTTGCACCTACATGCTTGGCTCCTTCAGACATAGCTCAACATAGATCTGGGTTTCCCCAGAGTGGCGGAAGTCCTACTCTCAGCAAGAAAGCCCTCTGCTCGCTCTGCCTATGCTATGAAGTGGAAGCATTTTTGTCTTTGGGCATCGCCATAGCGTTTGGATCCCATCACCTGCCCTGTGAACTCAGTTTTACAGTATCTCCTCTCCTTGTATGAAAAGGGTTTGAGTTACTCCTCTATAAAGGTGCACATGTAGGCAATTTCCGCCTATCATGCTCTCGTGAGAAACAGAGCATTGGCACAAGTTGGATGTCGCCCGCACCTTTCTTAGGGAATTCTGCATATGAGTCCTCCATTAGGGACCCTATCCCACCCTGGGACCTCATTTTTGTGTTGGGAAACTCGCCCTCCCTCCTTTTGAACCAGCAGTGGATTGTGAGCTGCGTTACCTTTCTTGGAAAGTTTGTTTTGGTTGCTGTTACTTCAGCTCGAAGGGTTTCAGAGCTTCAGGCTCTGATGTGTAAAGAGCCCTATTTGGTTTTCCACAGGAAGGGTTTCCCTCAGAATGAATCTAAGTTCCTTCGAAAGTGGTCTCGGGTTGACCCTCAACCAGTCGGTTGACCTTCCTGTTTATTTTCCTTCCCTTCCAATAGAGGCTCTCCTCCACACATTGGCTGTCCACAGGACTTTGAGTATTGCCTCAAAGGACAGTGCAACACCGTCAATTGGAGCAACTCTTTGTGGCCTTTGCACACATTGTTTGGATCGACTGGTGTCCAAGCAGACAATCTCCAAATGGATAGTTCGTTGCATCTCGTTTTATTCAGAACACAACCTACCTGGCCTGGTTAGGGGTCACTCCACCAGAGGAATGTTAACATCTTCGCTGCCCTGCGAAATGTCGCCATAAAGGACATTTGTGCGGCCACAACCGTGAATCAAACTCTGTGCATATTTCGCCAAGCATTACAGCTTGATATCATCTCCAGACGCTGAGCTGGCTTCAGCCTAGCTGTAATACAAGGGCTTTTGTCCTAAGGCCTCTAGAGTCGGCATATTCCACCTCTCGGGGTCTACTACCTCTTTGATGCGGGACTGCTTGGGACTTGGTCCTTGTTGTAATAGCCTGCTGCAAGAGCTCCCACTTGAGTAGATAGTACAGTTATGTAAGAACTTACCGTAACAGTAGATCTTGAGAGGCTCTTGCAGCACACACCACCCTGCTTCCCCTCGCGGCGTGCAGATCCATTTTCATTTTCTCCATTTCTCTTATAGTTGGCTTTGTCTCTTCTTTTGTCAGGCCTTCTTCTGGGTCTTGGCGGAGAACTGAGGTGGAGCTGGGTCACCCCTCGTGTACCCAGACCGACGATAGGGGTGGGGCCGGCATCGGGGTGGTCCCTGCTGTGTACTGCTGGCAGACGTTTCACCAGAGGGTCCTAGTGCCTCGCAGTAGTCCTTGTAATAGCCTGCTGCAAGGCTCCTCTCGAAGATCTACTGTTATGGTAAGTTCTTACATAACTGTACTTTATTTTCCCTCCATGTATACACTCATTGGACCTGCTGAGGCAGATGTCAACTAGCCACTGCTGTTTTATTCTTCATTTATTTAAATAATGTGTTTTCATCATCTCTGCATGCAGCCAAAATCGAAAGGCACCTTATTTTGGTACTGTAGATGTGGAGAAAAATTATAAAGATAGTCTGTGTGCAGTTTGGGTCTGTCACACAATGTGAGGACTTGAGGTCTGCAGGAGTTCAAACAGTAACAAGGCAATGCCATGTGAAAGCTCTAGAAAATTTTCTCCAAAAGCATTGGGCAGCCATGGAAGAAGCAAGGCCCAAAATCGTGTCACCATCCATATCAGTGAGACACACCTGCCCAAGTCAAAAGACCAGGACAGGGAAGGTAATCATGGCGCCCATATTACTGGACAATTAGCATAAGCACGGAGAAGTCTTCTTCCATGGCAAGATCCCTGTGCTTGTTGAGACAAGGTAATCCTACAGCATCATCACTCACTCCAGTGGTGCTGATGACAGCCCTGACTATTGCTGAGACAAAAGGGTGTGGATCTAGCTTATGTGCTGCTGTACCTATATGGACAGTACAATGTCGTCATTGTCGGGCTAAGGCCTGTTGCTGATACAAGTAGTCACAGGCTCTGGCCAGGGCATTGTTGACTCTTAAGCTGTGCAGGCATCATTTTCAGAGATGACGCAACACATTCTCCCTGAAATACCTATGCAGGCAGCTACCCCATTGATGGGGCCAACAGGCACCCAAACTTGTTGATTACTTCCAGCACGTAACAGATTCCTCCTTCTCAGCCACCATCATTCTCTCCAGTTCACTCAGTAGCTCTGTCATCATGAGGGACATCAACAATGAGGTGAAATATAGTCCTGACCTCATGGTATTAGATAAGGATTATGAGAGAATGGGATCTAGCACCTTGTTCTAGTTCTCTCTCATTCTGCTGTGATGACTCACTGATGTATACCCAGAGATCTCCTGAGAACCTACTTTCCAAGCCATGATATAGCAAATTCAGGCTGCCATGGACTTTGCTGTGGAAAAGATCCCAGTAAAAGAATTTTAATAAAATTTTTACAGGTTCCTTGCTCACCCTCCATTATAGTTCCACCTGTTTATCCTGCATTACAGGATGCTACCTTTGCTATATGGGATATATCTTGCTCACTGCCTGCAGTTCCTAGAAAGCTGAGGAGCAGTATCCAGTCTCATCTGCTAATTGTTATCATGCCAGACAGCCAGAAACTGTAGTCATGACTAATGATCGGTCCAAGGCACTGAAGCACATGAGTTCCTTGCAAGGAATCTGAGGCTGGATATGATGGGCAAGTGTAAATACACATCTTCTTCACTGGGCTTTAGAATTGGTAATTATCAGGTCCATATGATCAAATACAAGAACAGCCAGTGGAAGCTGCTAAGGCTGCAGCCCATGCTTTGCCAGACAGGTTAAGAATAAGTTAATTAAAACTTTATCTTCCAGGGCTGAGGTTGGAAGCATACTGTGTGTCAACCTATGATGTCTCTGATGCTTCTGCTAGAACTGCTGCTTCAGGCATATATATGAAATGCTATTATTGGCATACAGCTGCTGGTTTTGCTAATGATGTACAGCAAGCAGTTTTGATACGCCTTTAAGGGACAAAACTAGTTATGATGCTGAAGAGGTGCTATGGGGCCTTCAGGCTTCCAAAATGACCCTCAGATCTGTTAAGTCCCTTTATCCCTCTTTCCAGGAGAGTGGGAGGGATCTTTGTCAGCCTGTTGCCAGAGATGGTCATGCCTACTGGCAACAAGGTCAAGGTAGGGAGGTGGCCATTTGCCATGATTCTCCCCCGGTGCCATTCAAGAGCACCCAAAACAATCCGTGCCAGTGATTAGGCCACACCAGTTCCACATGACTCTCTTCAGACTACAACCCCACCTCCACTGTTACCTGCAGCGGTGGTTGTAGGGGCAGGTTCTCTTGCACCTAATCAAATGGTGAGAGATTACAATGGATGAGTAGGTCCTAGAGATAAAAATAATCTTGTTTTATTTTTTTGTAATTTAAAGTTTATTCACACACTTTCCACCATAAAGGCAGCATACAAAGAAGCTGACAGACTCATTGATGCATAGTAAAAGATGCCCCCTCCCTTACTGCAGTAACCCATCCAGTGCCTGTAAATTCGAGCCTCTAAACAAAAGGCCATATTAAAGTATTAAGCCTATTATAAGTTTAGTTTGGAACCAGAGATTAATGAGTGAAGGGATCCCAAATTCTAGCATAAACTGCCAGTCTGTTATGTAGGCTGGCTATTGCTTTTCTGCAGTAAATTGGATAATACTTCTCTTACCCATTCCTGGAAAGAAGGGAGGACCTGTCTTTCCAATGACGGAGAATTATTTTCTTAGCGACAAAGCGACCATGGATATATGAAATTCACGCACCTTGACTCTAATAGAAGACAGGTCCCCAAAACACATACCTCAGGATAAAGTATTCTTGAAGGCCCAACAAGGGTCTAAGGAAGTTTGGATTAGAGACCAAAAGGTGGAAATACTTGGCAAGACCAAAGCATATGAAAAGTGTGCCTCATCTTGCAAACATTTATTGCACTTATTGGAGTCTAAGTAGCCCACTTGTGAAGCTTAACCGGAATAGTATAGGTTGTGCAATACGTGATATTGCATGAGACGCAGTCTGTCCTGAGAGATAAATTTGTGACATGACTTCCAGAGAGAATACCAATCTAACTGCAGATGGGGAAAAAGTTACTCCAGAATCTTGATGGCCCAAATGAGCCCCTAACTTTTGTGAAACAAAACCTGATATAATTTAGAATTACACCAGAAGACCCAGAAAGTGGGGATACTTCAGGTATCAGAGAGGAATGTTCTGAGAGGAGGAGGAGTACTCACCAGGGTGATTACCAGTAATTGTCTCAATTGCAAGACTTTGAAGAAAGAAGTCGTCGGGATGCAAAATTTCCTAACCATCTCCTCCACTGATAACCAATGCCCTCACCATCAGTAAAGGTAGAGTTTCACCTCTTCGAGTTGAGGCAACCAAAGATGGGAGATTTGATTCTTGTTAATAGTAAATGATGGAGAGTTCCATATAGACTGGGCCAGGTCAGGTGGGGAGAATACTGCAAACGGAACATATCTGTAAGTAGACCTTTTAAGGAGGTCCTTATTGTGGGACAATCTACAGCCATACTTACCTGAGAACTTAAGGAAAAATAACGCGAGAGGTCCAGATTATTGGCCTTAATACATCCAATTCTATTTTGAGCCAAATGGGTTGTGCTTCCTCTGGGCGGGAGATGCCCACCAAGAACATTTCACAGGTGACTAGCCCAATGATATATAGCCAGATGGGGGATTTCAGCAACCTCCCTTCCAGTTTAGGAGCTGCCAGCTTATGGTAAACCAGGAGGGATACCTATCAGCCCAGATGAATTTAGTAAAATACATGAACCTTTTGAACCAGAGTAAAGGAACAAAAGCATTAACAAGGGACAATGGATAAAAATCCTAGGAAATACATTCATTTTAATTATATTAATTCAGCCCCACAAAGAGACAGGGAGTTTGGACCACCTCTCTACGTCATGTGTAATTCCCTGCAGTAAGAATCTAGGTTTTCCTTGAACCATACTAAGGGGTTACGTGAAAGTTTAATACCCAGATACTTGAAAGACCTGGGAGTCCAGCATAGCCCCAAGGGACTAATATCAGTCCTAAAAACGTTGTGATTTAATGGAAAAAACAGGGACTTACTGGCATTCAATTTGTAGTTAGACAAAGCACTGCACCTTGCCACTTCACTTAGTAAGGCGGAACAGAGGATACGGATGGGACAAATGTATTAACAGATCATCAGCATATGGGTGACTTTCACTTCTTGCCGTAATTCTCACTCCTTGGATGGAGGCATTATTGAGAATATTTTGGATAAGAGGTTCCAGATATTAATTAAATAATAAAGGAGAGGGCACCCTTGTCTAGTACCTGAGTGAAGCGGAAAAGAGTGGGAAAAGGCCCCATTCACAGAAATTCTTGCCATGGGGTTTTTATAAAGGCGGCAATCCAGGAGATAAGCGGAGAAGGATATGGAAAGCCTCCAAAGTGTGAAACAAGAAATTCCAGTTCACGCAGTCGAATGCCTTCTCAGCATCCAAGGAGACCAAGCCGCTGGGAACTCCGCATCCCTGGTAGCCAGAAGACATGTGACAAAGTGCGTAAATGATCAGAAGATAATCGCCCTTTCATGAATCCAACTGATTTGTACCTATTAACGGAAGAACCAGTGCCAACCTGTTGGTCAGTATTTTAAGAGAATCTTAACATCCTGGTTTAAAGAGATGGGTCTATAACTTTGAACCTTATCAAGGTCTTTATCAGGTTTGGGAAGCAGGACAATCAGGGCCTCATAGAGATATGGATCTGTCTCCTCCCCAGATAGGATTTGTTGAAATAAATGACCAAGTATTGGTACAAGAAGGTCTCGAAAGACCTTTGTAAAATGAAGGAGAAAATCCATCTGGACCAGGGACCTTATCGGCAGGCAATTAGCTAATAATGTTAGCAATCTCCTCCTGAGAAATGGGGACAACCAGAGTTTCCCGCACCTGTCAGGAAGAAGGGGCAAGTGGAACCTCTTAGATAAGCTTGTACATCTTCTGGGCAGGAGGGTGCTCCATGTCTCTATACAGTTTAGAATAATAATAAGCAGCAAATTCTTGAGCTATTTCATTAGGAGACACTTTGAGAGTTCCGTCTGCTGATGACCTGATAGGTGGGATAAATCTCACTGACTCCTGTTGTTTAATACTCAATGACAGTAAGCGTCCGCTTTTTCCCCAATCGGTGTATTTACTTCTAATACGAATAATAGCTAGTTCTGCTCTCTCTGAAGTAGCCCCGATATTTGTCCTTTAATTTCAGGAGTTCTGAATATCCTCATCTAGAGGATTAGTCGTAAGTTTGTTTCAGAAATCTGATTTGGGATAATAGGGACTTAAGGTCTTCCTCCTGCTCTCTTTTCCTACCAACTGCCATGCTAATCAGTATCCCTCTCATGAAGGCTTTAAAGGCCCCACCAGATATCAGGTTTTACACCATCTAAAGGGTTTAGTGAAGAAAATATTCTATTTTTCCTAATAAGTTTGCAATATTTAACGTCTTTAAGAAGTTGATCATTGAGCTTCCATCTAGTTTCCTGTTAAATGAATTGAGCGCATAAGTTGCATACCACTAGTAGTGGTCGGAGATTGGGCCAGGTTGAATTGAGGAGGTCTTCACCCTGGGCAGGAGGCATTGAGAAATAAGTAAATAGTCTATGGGACTGAGGCCATGCGCCATGGACCTAAAGGTAAACTCCTAGAATCAGGATGTAAACATGCCAGACGTCACAGAGCCCACATTGATCTAATAAATCCCTGAATGCCTTCTGCCCAGGGGTAGCTCCACCTAGGCCACTACCCAGTCTAAGTGAGAATCAAGTACTTGATTGAAATCTCCCCTAAAATGATTTTAATGGGAATCATTGGGAGAATGATAGATACAAGTCTCACAAAAATCCAGGGTTGTCAGATTAGGCCATAAACACAGCCCAATAGAATTGGGACAGACCAGAGGGTACCTCTGACCAAAATAAACTTACCCTCGTATCTTTGATCACTTGTGTAGAAGAAAAGGATACTCCTGTTAATCATGAGCATGACCCCACAACTGTTTGTTGTGCCCTGGGCACTGTAATCGATCCCACTTGTTGCTTCCTTAATTGCAAAGCTTCTCCTTCTAACAAATGGGTTTCTTGCAAAAAAGTTATCTGTGAATTGAACAGATTTAAGTGTTTAAGAACCTGAAATTGCTTATGTTGCTTTCTAGATCCCTTAACATTCCAAGACACAAATGTTAACTCATTTACCATCTAGAAGACATATCGAACTGAAATAATTATACTCAGCACATGAGATGCAAATCCTTTACATATATTCCCAGGGTTACTGCAGTAAAGCCCACCTCTTCTTCCTACCCACCCAGAAGTAGATGCCACCCATCCCTCTAACCCCCACCCCAACTGCGCCCCTGCCCCCACTCCCCCCAAAACTGTCACAAGCAACGTTCCAGCACAGTACTGGTTCTAATCCTCTACTCCCCTCCCAATACTGAACCTTGCTATTTAGCACTGTTGCACACAAATTACAGCCTTCAGAGATCAAGCCCTGTCAGTTGTACCCCAACAAGGACGAATAGTCCTGGGCCTTCGCCTCAGTCCAACCAAGACATGGGTATAAGAGAAAATAACATTAGGGTGGGGCTATGATAAGGCCATCTCATCGCCCACTCATTCGTGGTATCCCAGATTAAAATCGGGCCCGGGTTCAGCAACAGCTGGAGGAAGAAATGCCCCAGCTCGCATTAAGAGAATTATGATAGGAAAGCTGAAAGCGTTCAGCCGGAGGAGAAGGTATAAGCTACCTTTCCCACTACCAGTCAGTATCTAGTAAACAGGGCCTCCCTGAGAAATTGAAATGCTGCATCCCAGCTAAGCAGTGCATGCTAAATCCCTCATGAGTGGAGTTTCCCTGCAAGTCCCTAGAGGTAGGAATGCCCTCTAGCTATCGATTCCCTAGCCCAGCCCAAGTGGAAGGTGAGATGGAGAAAGCCCAGGACCATCAGCAACAGCCCTAAAGGAAAAATGAAAACTGGCCCACAGCAAACTGGGCCCTTTCAACCCCTAACAAAAGCAGTCGAAAAACCTGGCTCATACACCCCCCAAAGAAGGCCGAAACCTAGTGTCATTTGCATCGGACCACTATGGGCCATTATGAAACTGAAAGAAAAGAAGGACGGGGTGGTCTGTGGTGACCCCTCCCCCAAGTCCACTGCAAACTATGCAGTCACCCAGATCTTCACATTATTAAGATTTCTCCGAGGAAGAAAAACAAAAGTTCGAATTCTTGGCTCCATGCGATACTCGATACTACGCCTCCACCATTCAAGAGTCCTTGAAGAGATCAGGCAGCATGGACTTGAGGCTCCTCAGGGTTTCTTCAGGGTTTCGTAGCTTTCCAGGATCCATTAGTTGAATTCTGTAGTCCTAGCCAGATAACTCATTCTGAACTTCAGGCCTGCAGCAATTAGCTTGGAAACAATAGGGTGAAATGCCTTGCGTTTCATGCGGACGAAGATGGGTAGATCTTGGGAGTTCTCAGCTTATATGCTCCCAGACCTCTTGCAGAGCACGCACTTTTGTAGAAAATGTTGTTTCTCCAGATAATTCAGGAACTGGCACACGATAGGGTGGGTGGGGTTCCTCAGGGGTGGCTTAGGCCGTAAGCCCTGTGGGCCGCTCAGTAATGTAGCCAGAGCCAAATGGGGATGGGTCTGCCACCCGCTCAACCAGTTTCGAATAAATGCCTCAGCGGTTGGGCCTTCCCTCTCCCTCCGGTAAACCGAGAACCACTACATTATTTCTTTGACTCCGACCCCTCTAGGTCCTTGAGCTTAGCTTCTAAGCAGAGACAGTTTCTGGTGCATTGAAACCAGATCAGGGTCAAGACTACCAATTCTTTTCTCAATAGAAGCAATTCGGGCTGCGTTGTCAGAAACAGACAGTGAGGTTCATCTAACTTTCTGGATAACGACTTCAGGTCCCTTGCCATAGCCTTCATTTCCTCTCGAAAGGGTTTGAATTCCTCAAGAAATCTGGCCAGCGTTAAGGGTTCCTGATCACCACTTTGGCTCGGGATGATCAGAGCTAGAACCACCGAGGCCCTGGATTTCTTAGGGGCCTTCTCGGGAGTTGCTGGAGGTATGCTTCTGTGGGACTTTCTTCCATAAGCCTCCATCCGCTCGAGAGAACCAGACCAGATTGCAACAGCTATTGTACAGCGTAAAATCTTAGAAACAAGAGAAAATTGTAAATTAAAACACCAAAATGAGCTAAATAAGAGACGGAAGTGGAGCTGCTACTCAGCACTCTGCATCACGTGATCTCCAATAATCTTGTTTTAAATAAAACTAAATCTGTTATTTGGTTCAGCTTCTAAATTAAACGTTTTCAGTGACTTTGATATATACTTGGGATGGAAGCCTAATTGAGAATATAAATGCATTTAAATATCTAGGTGTAGTTTGGATCCATCACTGAGTTTCAATGTACATATTGATAAAGTAACTACAAAATCCATTTGAAAATTGGCACACTTTACCATATTAAACATTTTCAAACACATGAATCTAGGCTGTCAATAGAGCAGAAAAATATTTTGCCAACTTTAAACTATGCATCTACTGTCCTTGATACTGTCTTCTCTATGTTCTTTCAAGGAAAGAGGTTTTGCTTCAAAAAATCTGTGCATTTGTGCTTTCATTACCAAAAGAACTCAAAATTGTTCAATTTTGGATAGACTTGGCCCTCTGTTTCAAATAACTATAATATATTCCTAGCATGCCTGATGTATAACATACTTAATTCTGGCACCCTGTCTCCTTGCATGGTTTATTAGTCAAGCACACTCCTGTATATAATTCATGTTCACGTGATAACTATACCATTTGTTCACACTGATGCTGGAAAAGTAACTTTTGCATATTGTACTGCTTCACTATGGCATTCTTTACGAACACACTTTAAGTACCTCCCTTCTGTTAGGTTATTCATTTCATTTGTCACTCATTATTTTAAAAGCATAAGTGTATGTTCGTGTAATCTGGAAAAATGTGCTTACTTTCTAGTATTATTTATTTTTATCATACCATGTAGTGTGTCTTGCATAATTTGTTGTTCTGTTATTCTGACCTCAGGTCATACCTGTTTTATTCAGTGTACTTACCTGCAATTCAAATAAATGAAATGAAAATAGCAAATTGGCATTCTCTGGAGCTTCTGAACACCTCTCCAGATCATCCTCTGCCTCCTTTCTATTACCCTAAGAGCCATTTGTCTCTTCTGAAGGAAGAAGTGCAGTCATTCCAAAAGAGTACTATAGAACTGGTTCCTCCAAAATAAAGGAAACAAGGGTCCTGTTCAGATACTTTTGGTCCCAAAATGGTCAAGGATCTATGCCCTGTACTAGATTTTGGGGACCTTAGCTTCTATACAGAACACAAGAAATGTGTTGCATGGTTATCCTGTAGCTCTGATTCCTCTTATGCAAAAAAAAAGGACTGGCTATGCTCCTAGACATGAAGGATGCATAACCTTCATGTCAAGATCAGAAAAGCCCACAGGCAGTATCTGTGTTTCATGAAATGGAACACTATCAGTTCAAGTATTGCCCTTTTTCTTGTCTTCTGTGCCATGGGTCTTGAACAAATGCTTGGCAGTAGTGACAGCAACCCATTGCAGGGAATGTCTATGTGTACTCCTACCTGGATGAACTGGCTTCTGAAGGCCAGCTTCAGGAAGCTTTACTGTATAACCTGTCATGGACAAGACAGTTGTTCAACATCTTGGGAGATTCTGGTGAATGTGCCCCAAGTCTGTCATGACTCCCTGCCAAAGACTGAAGTACATAGGAGCAGTCTTGTATACAGGAAAGGGATGTGCTTTACTGCCTCAGGACAGGGAGAACCTGATTGCTTAAACACAATTGGTACAGAAGTCACCATGTCCACACACGGAAAATGTTACATCTTATGGGTCTCATTGCTGCAACCATTGTGACAGTGTTACTGGCATGCTTACATGAGGGATACCACGGTAGATACTCTGGGTTCAGTGGGATTAGCTGACTGAAAGAGCTGGACCAATGGGGCTCTATGTCCCACTGCACAGAATGTTACTGTGGTGGATGGATCACAACAACCTTTTAAAGGGTGTTCCATTTCTTGTAGCAGCTCCTGTACAGATCCTCACATGGAAGCTTTGGGCTCTGGATGGGGTGCACATCTGGGCCCCTACCAGACATGGGGATTATGGTCCCAGGTGGAGGATAAATTGCATACATAGAAACATTGACTTTTGATGGCAGATAAGGACCACTTGGCCCACCTAGTCTGCCCATTTCCCTACCTACTGGATAAGATGCAGATCCTAGTTAACCAACAGCCTATTTCTTCCTACCTCCCACAAGAATTGCCTTCTGTCTGTCCCAAGCATTCTTGAATTCTCTCACAGTTTTAGACCTCACAACCTCCTCAGGAAGGTGGTTTCATGTGTCCACCACCCTCTCTGTGAAAAAATACTTCCTCACATTGCCCTGAGCCGTCCTCTGTCTATCTTTAAATTGTGTCCCCTTATTCTTGTACATCTTTTCTGAAAGATGCTACCCTCTTGGACTTTGATTCCACTGAGGTACTTAAGTGTCTATCATATCCCCTCTCCCTCCATTCCTCAAGGGTATACATATTAGGCTCCTTTAGTCTCTTCTCATATGGCTTCTCTTGCAGAACTTGTACCATTTTAGTTGCCCTCCTCTGGACAGCCTCCATCCTGTCTGTCCTTGCGGAGATGCAATTTCAGAACTGGACGCAGTACCCAGATGGGGTCTCACCAACTGTCTGTACAGAGGGATATCAACTTCTTGTTTTCTGCTGGCGATGCCTCTCCCTATATATCCCAGTATCCCCCCAGCCCTCCCTACTGCCTTCTCGCATTGCTTGCCAACCTTAAGATCATCTGATATGATTACCCCAGGTCCCTTTCCATTTTTGTTGTTACTACCTCCCCACCAATTGTGTACTGTTCCCCTGGGTTTTGTTTCCCAGGTGTATTATTTTGCACTTCTTTGCATTGCATATCATTCTCCTGGAAATGTGGGCTGTACTGTACAGTCTCCAGGCATTTCATTTAAATCCAGGTCTTCTGTTAATCCAGATGGTCGATGCCAGTGTGATGCATTGCATCAACAAACAAGGGGCATTCATTCCTCTCCCTGTGCAGGGAATCAATGAGAATGTGGTACTGGGCTCAGTCCCACAGCCTATAACTATCAGCCATGCATCTCCCAGGTCTCCAAACGGTTTTAGCAGACAGGCTAAGCTGATCACAGTACAAGGTTATGAATGGGAACTGCTGGTCTTGTTATAGGCCACTTCTTTGCAAAATGGAGTCATCCAGAGTTGGACCTTTTGTATCCCCACAATGCAAAACTGTCATGTTTCTACTCGCTTGTTCCATAGCCTGGAGTTTTCTACCAAGATGCAGTATCCTCTCTTGAAAAGAAATTCCTATATGCAGTTCTCACAGTTCCTCTAATACAGAGTCCTAATCAAACTGAGGATGGAAGGTGCCATCCTCATCCTCACAACTCCTTCTGGCCTCACCAGATATGGTTTCCACTCCTGCAACAAGTGGCTGTGGGCTCCACTACCTCTACCATTGTGTTTGGGTCTGGTGTCACAGGACAATGGGTCCCTAGTTCATCCAGACCTGAAGTCTTAGATCTGCATCCATGGATCCAAAAACACAGCCATGGCAAGTTTTGGGGTAGCCTCTAAAGTTGCTGATGTTCTGGTTGTGGCTAGAAAACCATGTACCAGACATACTTATTCCTTGAAGTGGAAGTGGTTCACTTTGTGGTCTGCTTCAAGAGTCTGGACCCGTTAACATGCCCTGTAAATGCAGTGCTGGAATAACTGCTGTCCCCATCAGTCTCTGGTCTACGGTATTTCTCACTTAAGGTGCATTTGGCAGCTATATCAGCTTTCCATGCCCTTATTGATGGGCATACAGTTGCACTACTGGAGGGTGTACCATACTTTCTGAGCTGTATTACGATATAAAACCTTCCATTCATAATCCAGTCCCTCCTTGGAACTTGAATTTTGTGCTTGAGAATCTAATTTTGGCTCAGTTTGATCTGGCCATGAGCTGTGGATTACGTTTTCTGTCATAGAAAACATTATTTATAAAGTACCATAAGAATTTCCTGGTGGAATTTATGGTCATGCCACATAGGGAATGATCACTTCCATTGCTTACTTCAGAAAGGTTTCTGCTGCTGACATTTGTGCTGCAGCACTGTCTGCACCTTCACTAAACATTATAGTCTGGACATGCTGTCCTAAATGAGTTGGTTTTAGGCTTGCTGTACTGCAAGGCCTACTGTCTTGAATGTATATATGACTGTACCAGCCTCCAGTGCATTTTGGGACTTGTCCTAAATGTATGGTCTAATGTAACAGATGTTCTTGAAGAAGATGGAATGGATGTCTCAACAGTTAGAGGTCCTCTGAGTCTAATCTCCAGCGAGGAGCGGAGGAGTGATGGGGTCACCCATGTTTACAGAGATACTGATGCATGACATCATTATGGGTGGCCCCAGGTAGCAAAAGTTTCTGTGAGGTCCTAGTGCTGATGCAGGTAAAGTTCCAAAGATGTTGCCTAATGGAAGAAATTCTTTAGATCTACTGTTACAGTAAGTACGTAACTGAATTTTTTTTTTTTTTTTTGCTTGCTTTTTCTTCATTGGTAATTCCTAAGAACTACTAATGGTCAAAAGTTGATTCTAACATTCTGTTTTTGCCGTGCATTTAATTTTACACTTTTTGTTTTGTAACTGATCTTACTCATACCACTTTTAATAAGTTGTACACTACGGACTCTGACTCTGATTTTGTTGCAGCAGCAGATTGAAAATACTCTGTTAGATCAAGTACGAGGACAAAAAATATAGCATAAACCTATTGTATAATCTTTTCTGTTAAATATTTTGACTACCTGATTGAAATAGGCTGAAGTAAAAAAAAATCTTTGGAATTTCCAGCATTGTTTGAGCAGACAATGGATGTAGTATAGCTCAGTAATTTGATTTGATTCAGTACCTGAACCCTCCCCCAAGATGGGGACTGTTAGATATGCAGCAGTAGTCATTACATAATATGTAATGACTGTATGGTATAAATGTAACATTTCAATAAAAATAAAAGTTGTAGCACATTGTTAATTACTTATCCCTATCTATAATGAATTGTCCAACAGTCATAATCGGGATGCAATGAGATGAATCTGTATTCTGTGTCTACCATACAGCTCCATAGTACCAGATTTTTTATGCATCAGGTGCAACATATGTTCCTTGTAGTGATCCCCAGATCAAATCTTTCAAGAATTTAAGACGAGCTGACTCTACAGAACAGCTTTGAAAAACATAATATTTGGACAATCTAGATTATTTCCATCAATTTTGCACTTTCTCTCTCCCAATATACAATAAATAATGGCAAACAACTGCAAGGTCATTAACCACACTCAATATGGGGTATGACCACCTCAGTTCTTGTCTTCAGAGCATCTCGGCTGCAGAGATTTGTGAAGCAGCCACCTGCTCAAAGGTACATACCTTCACCAAACACTACAGTGTGGACATAACATCAAAAGGCGGGCTAATTTCAGCCATGTGGTTTTACTGGGCCTTGTATCATAATCACTCCACCGCCCTTCTCCTCCCAACTGCTAGGGATTTGTTCCTATCTGTGTGACCTGCTTATACTCAAGGAAGATAGTACAGTTACATAGGTACTCACTGTAACAGTAGATCTTCAAGAAAATCTCTTGCAGCAGGTCATGCTGCCCCTACCTCCTTCCTCCTCACTTCACACATGACACTCTCATTCTAGGACGGTGACTTGTTCCTGTGCCTTCAAAAGCAGGGCACTCCCACCTCCTCCTTGGTTCCCGTAGGAGGCCTGGTACATACTCAAGTGCTATCCGGTTACTGCTGGGAAAAGAACTGAGGAGGGCTGGGACCACCACATTATACTGTGTGGCACCTTCTGGCTATCTATGCTTGGTCCAAGTGTGCCCATTAGGGCACCAAAATGTCACTCTATCCCTCCCGAGGTCTGCTCCCCGGAGTTGGACTATTTAGTTGGGGGGATGGGGATATAGTCTTCCACACAGGGTGCGGGGGGCACAGCCTTTGCATATAAACAGGACAGCAAATTTAAATTCTGGCACCCCTAATGACTGGTGCACTCAGACAGGTGCGTTCTGTGGGTGGAACCGTATGGCACAGCACGTGCCATCATCGTGGTAGCTCCTGATTGCTGGTGAAATCTTCCGGCTGGAATCGATGCCTGTGACTGGATATTCAGAGCTGTGTGGCCTGCTGCAAGAGATTCTCTCAAAGATCTACTGTTGAGTACCTACTTAACTGCACTTTACTTTTGTTTGTATATGTCTTCAAAGTTCTCTCTGTATGCCACTGAAGAAGAACAGAGCCTTTGTTCTGATGTTGTTCCTGCAGCTACAAAATCCCTACAGGAACAACGTTTACACTATTGTGTGGGTGTTTTTTTTTGTTTTGGGAGGGCCTATCTCGTGGCATGAGGGGCTTGCAAGAGGTGCCAGAGTTTCAAGCCAGGCTATAAGGTGAGACTGATAGAGGCCTTTGAAAATCTTCTCCCTAAAAGTGTTGAAGGCCATGGAAAGGCTGTGTCTTTGCTCCTGCCTCTCCCTCACCATCAACTAGAAAACAGGCATCAAAGTTGAAAGACTAAGAAAATTCTTTGTCAAAGCCTCCTCTTCTTCCAGCCATATGTCCTGTGCTGGACCTCAGAGATCCTAGTCTGTATATCAGATACAAGAAGTTTTGAAAGGTGTCCCTGCAAGCCCCAATTCTCTTCTTAAAACACGGGACTGGTTCTGTTCACTGAACTTGAAGGATGCATACCTTAAGCGTGCAGATCATGTTTGTGTTAGAATAAACTACTACTTCTTTGAACTACTGGAGCACAGTGTGATTACTGATGTGGTTGGTGAGTGTCCACCTTTGACTGTGTTGTATACCTTCATATCAAGATTAGACAGCACCACAGACAGTACCTGTGTTAATGCTGGAGGCAGGTACTATCCATTCCAAGTGTTGCTCTTGGCTTTCCTCCTCCATGAAGGTATTTACCAAATGCTTAGCAGTGGTTGTGGCAGCCCTTTAGAGGGAAGGGCTATATGTCTTCCCTTATCTGGACAATTGGCTCTGAAGGCCAGTTTCAGCAAAGCTTTTCACACCCTTTCTCAAGTGATGCAACAGTTCAAGGCCTTAAGGGTAACAGTGAGTGTGCCAAAGTCACTGCTAACCCCATCCATTGCCCACAATACATTTGGGAGGTACTGAACATGAACAAGGGTTGTACTTTCCTGCCACCTGTACAGATACTCACCACTGATGCTTCAGGCTCTGGTTGGTGTGTGCATCTTGGCTTCTTCCAGATACAAGAGTCCTGGAACAGACTGGAAGCTGAAGTACACATAAATGTCTTGGAAATGAGAGCTGTCCTATACAGTCTTCGGGCATTTCAGAATCACCCTGTCTTGTGTCCTGTTAATCCAGATGGACAATGTTTGTGGCTTGCACTACATAAAGAAGCAAGAGGGCACTCCTCCTATTCCCTATGCAGAGAAGCAATGAGGCTGTGGTATTGGGTGATGTCTCGTGGCCTTCTGGTGTTTACTGTGTTTCTCCCAGGTCTCAAAATGTCTCGACAAAAAGCAAAGTAGGCCTGGGTCCTTGCTTATGAACAGGAACTGCTGACCTCCTTGGTAAACAACCCTTTGTAAGATGGAGTCATCTGGAGTTAGACCTTTTGCTGTACCCCCTTGGCCATACCTTATTTGTCTCCATTGGCTCCGTTCCTCTTGGTGTCCCCATTTCCCGATATGCACCTCCACAGTCTGAGTCTTTCTGTGTGCCCCAGGGCTACTGTACAGCCTCCATGTTTGTTTCAGCCCATTTTTGGGACTTTAGCAGCCAAATTAGAGCCACCACATTCAGTTTCTGCTCCTCTGAGCAGCTGCGCATCAGCTAAAGTGCACTTGATTTCCAACTGTGCTTGCCATCAAACACAAGGCTCCTTTTCGGTCCTGGTCCTATTGAAGGCCATTGTGGGGTCCATGGACCAGAGCAAGGTCACTGAGGCCTCTTTGAAATATAAATAAAAAGTGCCAAGAAGCTATGCTTGGGGCTCATGAATATTAATGAGCCCTCATGAATATTGATGAGGGTGCCCATCTGCTGCTGGGTTACTGTGGTTTGGCTGCAACAACAGGTACAGGAGTGTGATCAAATGCAGGGCTCCCATATCTACAGGGATTCCTGTATTTTACAGGATTTGAGGCATCTACAGGAAAACTCTTCCCATAGACTTGCATTTGTTATACAGGAAAACAGGGCAATTCAGCTTCCATAGGAAATAATGTAATCTACAGGAATATCACCCTGGAGTTACAGGAAAATGCCAAATCAATATGGGAGCACTGTCAAATGTAAAATAATGGAAGCACTTAGAGCTCAAGGGAGCTACTGAACTGTGGGAGAATTGTAAATAAAGAGTAAAGATACTGGCTGCACCAGAATATTATTGTGGGGAACTGTGTATGGTAGCATCCATGTTTACAGCCAGCCAGCCAATTGTGAGCCAGGATTTACCACAGAGACTCTTGGGACTGTGCCAAAGACTTGAGGGAAAAAAAGCAGGAACAATTGTTGGTGCCCATTCTTTAACGGTCAGGATTATTGGACTGTGACTGACAGTTTGGGCAGCCAACCGCATTTGAGAGACTTTGCTTCAATTCAGATGGACTTTTTAAACTGAGTCGGTCTGGGGAGAGTTTCCAAAGGGTAGGGAGGATCCACTCACAACTCAGGAATTTGGGAGAAGCCTGCTTACCTCTCCTTGGCCTAAACTCTTGCTGAATCATTGGGACTGCCAAGTCCATAGACCAAACACAACTCTCCCAAAGAGGAGAAAAAGCAGTTTTCTCAGGGCTAAAATCCATACAAAGAGGTCAGCTTGTCTGAGAGACCCTCAAGCTGTGTGTTGGTGTGAAACTGTTTTGCCTCAGAGACTGTAGCTTAATCCTTAAGCCTGAGTCACCATAACTGTCTCCAGCCTGTTTGCCAAAGGAGGAGATCAGCATTTCCACTGTGCCAGCTTACACTCCAAAGACTTTGGATTGCAAGTAGGTAAGCTGTGTGACCTATGCCAGAACTGTACCAAAAGTAACCTGTGATGCTGTGTAACATTTCTAAAAGACTCTTGCTGCCTGTGAGATCAAAGCTGCTAGAAGACCAGTGTGGGAGTCCACTCCTGTGCCAAAGATCATAATGGGTGGTGGCCATCTTTTGGGAAAGGCCTGTGGCGGGGTGAGTCGTGTTAGCCCTGGTCCGTGTATCCAGCAGCCTACAGCCATACTCCAGAGAGCAAATCCTGTCTCGAGGGAGTTAGCCTATAAATCAACCAAGATCCCAAGGTCCATGGTTCAGTGATTACAATGGGTCTAACCCTGCAACACAAAATAAAAAGTGCTTTACCATCTGATTTGCCTTTCAAGTTCTCATTGTGATTTAGACTGTTTTGCAGGCCTTCAGGCCTGAGGATTACAATTTCTTGGGTTTTAAAGTGCTTGTTTATGTTGCTGCAGCCAAGTGAAAAAGAGCCAGAACCATTTCTTTATTTAAAGGCCCCAATTAGCTGCAATGCTGGTCAACCTGCAGGCAACACTTTAGGCCTGTACCAAGTAACACTCTGGGTACCCAGCAGCTGTGATTGGACTGTCTGGGAGGTGAGATGTATTTATTGTGTTTATCAAAACCTAATACAGTACTTTAAAGTAAAGCTTGATCACGCTTCGTCCCCAGTGTTCAAATACCTAATAAATCATTTATTTGAATATTCTATTGGCTGCTGAGCACATTATTACTGACTGCTGGGTTAATGCAAGAAATTGAAAGGTACAGTGTTATTAATGAAAGCCTTTTATTGCAGGTGCACAGGGTGTATACCAGAATCCAGAACCCTGTTGGTAAGTGTGGTTACCGTGCATATTAGCAGTCACCATTAATTTTTCCATTGAATGTCAAGTAAAGATGTTTATGTTTCTCCATGTGTGGACCACTAGATGGGGCTGTGGGTAGGTACAACTTCCCAGATGGTTGTACTAAGCTAACATCTAACCCACTTAAAAGTCACTCTTGGTGGAGGCACTGCACTAATACCATTATTGTGAGAACAGAGCTCCTGGTAACAGCTGAATCGAATCCAGGCCCCTCAACCTGCATTCTGGGCTGCAGACAGGGGTAATAGCCATTGGGAGGTGGCATCTGGGTTGCATCTTTGGAGGCACTGCTGGGATTACTGACCCCCCTACTGGTCAAACCACAAAATTCCAGTTGGGCAATACATGGAGACTGGCACTAAAATGGAAAAAGTTACTAGCTTTCATTTGGAACTTCCTGCTAATAAGACTGAGGTGCATTGCCTGCTGGGGTGGCGTGAGGCAGATGAGGTTGATCCTCCCAAAAGCTTTGTTGTTCCTAGATATACCCTGGGCACAGATTAAAGTTCTGCTGAGGGCCCTTGCCAAAGTCAAGTGTCATGGTCGAGCTGTTGAGAAGGGCAGAATGGCTGATTTGATTGCACAGACACTAATAACACTGGTGGAATGCAGTAACCTGGTGGACAGTAAAGAGTAGTAACCATGCATAGCATGATGTCTACACCAAGGGTCCCCTAAAGCTGAAGAACTAAGAGACAAGCTTGATAAAGTGTTGCAGGCAGAAGGTCAAATCCTCAGGGATTTGAAAACATTACTTGAGATTCCTGGGGTACCCCGGGCCTTAACCTGCACCAGCTTCTGTACCTGTGCTCAGTACCTGCACTGATGCCTATTCCAGCTCCTGTTCCGTAGTCAGTCATGACTCTTACCAAAGTTGTGAGTGTTCTCTGGCACCCTTCCACACCTAATGGGAGGATAACCTGGAGGGATGGATAGACTATGTCTCACTTCTTGTGCATGAGTGGCAGTGTAGTAAGGCTAAGAAAAGGAAGAGAATTATGGAGAGTCTCTGAGGCCCAGCCTTGGATGCCATTTGGGTCTTCAGCCACTGATCCAGATGCACCTGCCCAAGAGTATTTGGCCACTTTGGAAGATCTGTTTGGAAGCACAGAATCTAGTGAAGACCTTTGGTTAAAATTTAAACCTTTTTGCCAGTGGCAGGGACAGCCGTTATCTACTTTCCTGGATTGGGTAGAAAGCTTTGCAGTGAGTGTTCTGCAGGGAGGTGTGGCCTCCAGGATCTAAACCAAATGCAACTGGAGCATATACTTGAGGCTGCTTGCCAGTCTACTATATTGATCCTTGAGCTGCATTTGTAGAAGAGACAACTCGCCTTCCTATGGAGTATTAATAAGGGAAGCCCAGAAAGCTGAATGGAAAGAAGAGGAATGCTGGGAATCGTATCCGCCTCCACAGCTGTGCCCATAATTTATGGGATGCAGGCAATTAAAGTCTAGTGATGTGATGTGAGGCACAAAGAGACTGTTAATGACTCTCAGCAGTTGAAGAGGTACTTAAATAAATTTGTGAACTGAAAATGGGTATGGCCACTAGGACTGGCTCAAGTAAGGACAAGATACCTGTAAGAACTGGTCTGTCATGAGCATGGAAGTGCACACACAAGTGCCCCCTGTGGATAGCAGCTTAGAAACCTGAATCAGTGAATTGTCCGCCCTGCTAAAGGAAATGATGGTGGCATAGTGTGCAGCCCCAGGCTTGGCAATGAGGGAGGGAGACAGAACAAGGACCTTCTCAGTGCCCCTGCCCAAGTTTCACATATGTATACTGTACCACCCCTAGCCATGAATGGAGACCCACTTCCAGTGTAACACCACAGCCGAATTGGACCAGAGAAGGTGTGTTCTGTAACAAATGTAGGATGGATGATCACATTGGGGAGTACTGATCTTGAGAAGACCCAGCTTGGGTAAAGAAGCACCCAAGGCAGGGAAATTCAGTGGGGCTGGCCCAGTCCCGATCCAGCTCATTTGTGGCAGTCATTTGTTAAAGTTCCTGCAGATACTCTCTGTATTAGTTAGATTTGGTAGGCCCCTCCATGGAAACTATTATACATATAGAAGAATTTCTGCTACAGCAGTACTAGACAGTGGGTCCCAAGTTAGAATGATTGTCGAAGACTGGTGTGATCAGCTCTATCTGACCACCCACTGCAACCAGTCGATGGACTGCATTATGGGGTTGGTGATAAATCGTATCCATATCTTGGTTATCTAAGGCCCGTCCACACTGCACCACTCAGACCCTGTAACAGATAGAAACTGTTGCAACCAGGGAATGGTGCAGTGTGTCCCCCTACAGCGGGTGTCCTTTATGAGACCGGCATTTGCCAGTCCACACTTGGGGCAGCGACCGTTGACGCAATCCCACAATGCAGCTCACAGCACTGGGGACCAGTGCCACGTCCACACTATGCCGGTAACATTACCGGGCGTAACGGTTTCACAACTGTTGAAACCACCTCATATGTGGTTTTAACAACTGTTATGAAAATGCTTTCTGTAACGTTACAGGTGTAGCACGCAAACCATTGTGGTAAAGGTTTGGGCACTCTGTAACGTTACAGAAAGGTAATGTGGACAGGGCCTATGGGCATGGTTTACTTTCTGTCCTCTCTGGCAGGTGTGGGAGACCCTGTGGAGACACCAGCCCTGGTATGTCCTTCCTCTGGACTGTATGATGGTATCCCTATGTTAATTAGTACCAATGTGCATATGTTTGGTTGTCCTGCTCAGTTATGTCAAGAGCAACAGCAAAGAAAATTAGAAGAGCTTTGCATGTTCATGCCATGATCCAAAAGGCCTATGAGTTGCAAATGCACCTGAGGAGCATGACAAGGATGAGCCTGTGGGTATTGTATGGAAGAATTATTCTTATGCTATCTTACTCGCTCCCAATGCTGAGTGCAGTGTCAGTGAAGGAGTGCAGTTGTGGAAATATATGACCAATAAAATGCTGATTCTGGATGCCCCAGAAGAGGAAAAATTGCTTGAAGGACTGCTGGTTAAGCCCAGTGTACTTTCTGTCCATGCTCACACTTATACCTGAAGAGTGGTGATCAAAATTCAGAATGTCACCGATTGAGACATCAAAGGTGTGCGAGTTGCACACTGGCTAAAGTTTACTCTGCAGACATTGCTGTACTGCCCTCCAAGTGTGAAGTATCCCTGACATTTTGACTTTGGAGACTCATCTATTCCAGTAGCTGGAGAAACAGAATTAGTAAAAAGCTGGCTCAGCAAACCAAGGTATTCTCCTCAAGGAGTGGAATGTCAGATGTGTTACTGGGGCTGAACACCATTTACGACTGCATGACAAGTGACCTTTCTGGGAAAGATCCAGATGCCTAGCTGCTGCAGACATAGATGATGTCGGCGTCATCTGCAAGAGATGGTGGTAGCTGATATAATCCCAAGAGCCATGGAGTCCATTATGCTTCTCCAGTTTTGGTAGTACAAAGAAAAATGGCTCTGTTAGAATGTGTGTGACTACAGAAAACTTGATAAAAGAACTGTGCCTGATCAATGTACTATGCCAGGCATACAGGATGTGTTGGATTTCCTAAATGAGTAAGTGGTTTTCTGTTCTCTACCGCAGCATATATTATAAAATCCCAATGACTGCAGAGGGATAATAAATGGCATTTATCTGTCCTAGGATTCTATGAATTCCTCCACATGCCACAAGGAATTTTGGGTGCACTCCACATTTCAGAGACTTATGGAGCGTGCAGTGGGTGATATGAATCTCCTTGAATGCCTGTTGTACCTCAATGATGTTGTTTTGGGAAGACCCTTGAAGAATATGAAACCAGTCTATTTAAAGTGCTTGATAGACTTAAGAAATTGTGGCTTAAAGCTATCCATGGACAAATGCCAATTCTTTCAAAGTTCTGTAAAATATGTAGGTCACATTGTGTCTTCCAGGGTATACAAACAGACCCCAGCAAGGTGGAAGCATTGACGGACTGGCCAAAGTTCAACAACTTGAAAAGCTTCAGAGGTTTCTTGGATTTTGTGGTTATTACTGCTGATTCATTAGACTACACCAAGGTAGTAATGGCTGTTGTTGAACTTGACTCAAGGGTACTCACCTACTCATAAACAATCCAAGAAAAGTACTGGCAAAGAGACTGTAAGGACATATTTCAAACCCAAGAACCATTTGGTCAAGATGGACTCCTGATTGCGACACTGCTTTCAAAGAAATCTCCAATTGACTCATGCTCCTGTACTTGCTTATGCCGATCCTTCAAAACCTTATGATACACACGGATGCCAGTCTAAGTGGTCTAAGAGCCATAGTACACAGAAGGACTACACCCAGTAGCTTTGCTAGTAGGAGGCTGACACCTTCAGAAAAATATTATCCTGTACATATACTGGATTTCCTTGCTCTCAAGTGGGCAATAGTGGAGCAGTTTCATGAATATCTGTATAGTGCAAAGATTCTGGTCAAGACCAACAGCAACCCGTTGATGGATGTTGAAACCTCAACCAAACTCTATGCTACTGAGCACGGATGGCTTTCTACTCTCCACTTACGATTATGCAGTAGAGTATTATACAGGCTTGAATCACATTGATGCAGATGCTCGCTCATGCAGACCTGCTGTCTACAGTGGGTGCATATTCCTGAACAATCGGTAAAAGCTCTCTGTCATAAATTTGATAGAGATGAATCTCCATCCCCAGAAACTGTTAACTGCTTGGTGGACTGCCTGGGACCTCAGATCCTTACATACCAGTGGCCTGCTGTAATTTCGCAGCTGTAGACTTAAGTCCTCTACCACAGCTGATATTCAAAGAAAACAGAACTGTGATCCAATGATAAGTCACTGATGCCTTGAAAAGGGAAGGATGTCTCTAAAATGTGGTCCACTGACCCAACACTGCTTTGTTATTATGAGAGGGACCTAAACTCATGAGCAGTTATTGTATTGAGGGCTGACTGACAGCCAAGAAGAACTTGTTTAAAAAAAAAAAAATCAGCTAGTGTTGCCAACCAAGTTTAAGACTGTTGTATTAAAGGCTTTATTCAATAATATGGGACATTTGGGAAGTGAAAGAACTCTAGACTTGGCCCAATCACATTTTATTGACCTAAAATGGGCATAGACATTGAAAAATATTGTAAATCCTGCAGCCGATGCATTCAAAGAAAGGCCCAGGTTCAAAGAGCAGCCACACTAGTCAATATAACAAGTGCCCCAATGAAGCTTGTATGCATTGATTTTCTTAGCTTACAGCCAGACTCAGAAACATTGCTAATGTACTGGTAGTGGCTGATCATTTCCAAGGTGTGCACAGGCCTACCTGACCAAAGACCAAAGGCATCTACAGTGGCAAAGCGTTCTTGTAGAAAGTTTTTGTGCACTATGGCACCCCTCAGCATTCATTCTGATCAAGGCAGAGATTTCAAGAGCAGACTCGTAAAAGAACTGTTATCTATCTGGGGCATCAGAAAATCCAGAACCAGGGCCGTGCCAACAACTGTAGGGGCCCCTGCAAAATATTTTGTGGGGCCTACCTCCCTGCAAATAAATGTAAAATAACCATTTCGCATATTAAATTTTATAAGCATAAGTTTTATTGTATCAGTTCTGCTGCATACATGATTTGTCCATGGTGCCCTCCCCATCCCGTTGCTGGCACCATGATCAAAGAACTGAATGATGCAATTTACTCCTGCACCTCATGGGGACACCAGCACCAAGATTAGATGTTTTGAGTAATGGACCTATTACGTCTTTGTTCTGTACCCCAACCACTTGAAACTGGAGTTAGAATCATCTGACACCACTGCTGACAGACCCAATTTAAATGGATAAGCAATTTCCAATGAGAAACTTGCAAATCTGTCTTTGAGGATACGTTTTCTTAATGCTGACCACTGAGGCAGTGGGCCCTGAGTGATGGACCCTACTGCAGCCACAGCTCTTGCACCGCCCTGGTCATGGCCCTTTCAGAACTACCTCTATCTCCCATAAGGAGATCCACAACCAGAGATTCAACTATACCTTATTAGATATGCTTGGTACCTGAAATCAAAGACAAGCCTAGATGGAGCCAACCAATCCAGTGCTTTGGTGCATGCCTACAGTTGCACAAAGAATGACGCTACCGGATTTTCACTGTACTACCTTATGTTTGGTAGAAGCTAGTCTCCCTGTGGATGTGTGCTTTGGTGTCTCTTCTGATGGTGCCCAATCTGAAAACTACCTTCAGTATGTTAAAAGCTAAAGAACAGTTAAACCATGCATACCAGCTTGCTAATACCATGGCTGCTAAAAGAAATTTGGCGGACAAAAGTGTCAAGGCCCAAGAACTCAAGGCAGGAGAAAGTATGCTGATATGCAACTTAGGATTTCAAGGCAAGCATAAAATAGTTGACTGCCAGGTCATGCCCTTCACATTGTAATCAGTAAACTAAATGATTCTGCCCGTGAACAAAGTGCATCCAAGTGGACCCTCATGCTGTCAAAATCATTCTAGAAACTATCTTCTGTCTACTGGCCGATAGTACTCAATGAAGTCCAAGATTCTAAAGCTCCTAGATGCCCTGTAACCGGGTCTGCTATCAAAGCTAAGCAACAAACTCAGCAAACATCTGCTTCTCAGCCTTTTGCTCCTGTCAGTGGTGTCTCTGACACTGCAAATACTAAAAACACTGATTCTGAAGATGATGAAAGTGAGTTAGGTACTTCTATTACCCATCCCCTCAACTTGCAAGATTGTTCCAGGATTTCCTCTTCCGGTCATAGCAGTGCCTCTTTGAGTCCAGTGGTTTCAACTAACTCCAATCTATCAGTTGCACCTGAACATACAAATGAACCTATAGACTGTGGTATCAGCAGCATAAGTCCTGAATTAAATGATTTTCTTTCTATGGTGGAGTTAACTGAAACAAGTGCAAACCTCAATGAATGTGCTAGTGCATCAGAGAGTACAGCTCGTTAAGTGGGTTAAATGAACTGTACCATTCGAGAGAAAGTATTGATGTCCCAAAAACCACAATTGTATCCTGGATGATTCAAACTTTGTAGATATACCCCTCATGGGTGAGAATGAACCTAAAGAGCCAGAGTGATAGTGATGCTCAAGACAATGGGACCAAAACTAATAATGAGAACCAAGAAAGTGCAGTGGTACCATTTCTTCTGAAACTGTTTCATTGGCAGACAATGAATTGGGACTGAGCACCCCATATGCTGAACCAAGTGCAAGTGCCAGTGTCAACTTTGCCACATCGCTCAGAAAGATCTGTGAAACCTGTGTTGAAGCTCATGTATGATACTCCAGAAGAGCCTGTTGATCTGCCCATGAATGTTGTACACAAAGGGATGTATGTTAGTCAACTCCTTGCCCAGAATTATGTTCACTGCCTCCACCAAAACCAAAGCTGAACCCCACAGTATAAAAATGGGTCTATAGGTAAAAAGGAATAAGGTGAAATGAACTGGTTAAAAAAAAAAAAAAAATTAAATGTGATTTCAAAACTGTTGATGTGTACCATGGTATATGATGATATAAAAAATGTGATGTGATAGCATGTTATACTGTATATAGTTATTACTTGTCATAACTGACGTGTGCATAGTAAGGTGTTGTTATTACAGTTTACCAGTCTATTATGGACTTGGTGCAGACACCAAGCTATCCTAGGCAGCAGGTGTGTAACCCTGCTTTGGTGCTTGCCTTATTTATCTCCCATTTGCCTCCATTCCTCCTGGTGTCCCCATTTCCGATGCACTGCCACAGCTCCGGAAGTCTTTTTATGTGGCCACTGTACAGCTTCCATGTTTGTTCAGCCCATTTGGGACTTCAGCAGCCAAATCGCAAGCCACCACATTCCATTTCTGCTCCCCTAAGCATCCAGCAGCTCACGCGTAATATAAAGCGTGCTCTGATTTCCGACCATGTTTGCAGTCAAATGTATGATCCTTTTCAGTCCGGTCCCATTAAAGGCCATTATGAGGACCAGGGACTTGAACAAAACCACTGTGAGGCCTCTTTAAATATAAATCAAAATGTGTTGGCTTGGATGTGCATGCATATTAATGAGCCCTCATGAATATTGATGAGGGTGCCTGTCTGCTGCTAGGGAACTGTGTTTCGGTGGAAGTGACAGGCACATGAGTGTGAACAAATGAAAAATAATGGAAGCGCTTAAGAAGCCTCAAGGGGGCTACTGAACTGTGGGATAATTGTAAAGAAAAGTAAAGATACTGGCTACACCACAACATTATTGTGAGAAAGTGTATATGTTAGCAGCCATGTTTACAGCCAGCCAGTCAATCCAGAGCCAAGATTACCAGAGAGACTCTGGGACTGTGCCAAAACTTTTGGGGAAAAAGCTGGGACAACTGTCAGTGCCCATTCATTAACCAGTCAGGATTATTGGACTGTGACTGACAGCTTGGACAGCCAACTGCATTGAAAGACTTTGCTCTTCAATTCAGAGGACTGTTTAAACTGAGTCGGTCTGGGAGAGTTTCCAAAGGGTAAGAAGGCTCTGCTCACAGCTCAGGAATTTGGGCAGAAGCCTGCTTGCCTCTCCTTAGCCTAAACTCTTGCTGAATCATCAGGATTGCCACGTCTGCAGACCAAACACAACTCTCCCAAGAGGGAGAAAAAACCTTCCTCAAGCGCTAAAATCCAGACCAAAAAGGGTCAGCTTGCCTGAGAGACCCTCAAACTTGTGTGTTGGTGAAAACTGTTTTCCTCAGAGATGTAGCTTAATCCTTAAGCCTGGGGTCACATAACTGTCTCCAGCCTGTTTGCCAAAGGGAGACAAGCATTTAAACTGTGCCAGCTTACACACCAAAGACTGCAGATTGCAACCGGGTAAGCTGTGCAGTCTATGCCAGAACTGTACCAAAAGTAAACATGTGATGCCAAGTAACATTTCTAAAAGACTGTTGCTGCCTGTGAAATCAAAACTGCTAGAAGATCAGTGTGAGGAGTCCACTCCTGCGATGAAGATCATCATGGTGGTGGCCATCCTTTGGGGAAAGGCCTTGGCAGGGGTGTCATGTTACCCATGGTCCCTGTATCCTGGTCCTTGCCAGAAAGGATGAAGTCCTGCAGCCTGCAGCCACATGCAAGACAGACAAATCCTGCCTTGAGGAGTCAGCCTGAAATCAACCCAGGTCCATGTTTCAGTGAGTACAATAGGGTCTAACCCTGCAACACAAAATAAAAGTGCTTTACCATCTGATTTGCTTTTCAAGTTCTCATTGTGGTTTAGACTATTTTTGCAGGCCATTGGGCCTGAGGATTACAATTTTCTTGGGTTTTAAAGTGCTTATTTATATTGCTACAGCCAAGTGAAAAAGAGCCAGAACCATTTCTTTATTTAAAGGCCCCAACCAACTGCAATGCTGGCCAACCTGTGGCAATGCTCCAGGCCTGCACCTGGTAAGACTCTGGGTACCCAGAAGCTGTGACTGGACTGTCCAGGGCATTAAATGTATTTATGTTCATCAAAACCCAATACAGGACTTTAAAGTAAAGCTTGATTCACGCCCCTCCCTGTGTTGAAATCCCTTATAAATCAGTTATTTGTTTGAATGTTATATTGGCCTCTGAGCACATCACTACTGAGTGCTGGGTTAATGCAAGTAACTGAAAGGTACAGTGTTGTTGGTGAGAACCTTCAATTGCAGGTGCACATGGTGTATACCAGAAGCCAGAACTCTGTTGGTAAGTGTGGTCACTGTGAGCATAGTATTAGCACTCCCCATTAATTATGCCATTGAACGTCAAGTAAAAAGGTATATGTTTCTCCATGTGTGGGACCACTGAGTGGGGCTGTGGGTAAGTACAACTTCCCAGAGGGTTGTGCTAGCTTAACATCTAACCCACTTAAAGTCGCTCTAGGTGGAGGCACTAAATAATAACATTGTGAGAATAGAGCCCTTGGTAACAGCTAAATCAGAACCCAGACCCCTCAACCTGCATTCTAGGCTACAGACAGGGTTGTAGCCCATTGTGAGGTGGCACCTAGGTTACTTTGCATCCCCACATGGTGCAAAATTACCCTTTTCCTCACTCCAGGCCCTGGAGTTTTTGGCATGATGTGTTGTCCCTGTATTGGAATTTCCTGTATGCATTTCTCCTCATTCCTCTGACTGCGGGGTCTGCTCAAGCTAAGAGCAGAGAGTACAATGCTCATCCTCATAGCTCCTTTATGACCTCACCAGATATGGTTTCCACTCCTACAGCATCTGGTGGCGGAGTATTGTGTTCTTCTGCCCTGTATCCGGGTCTGCAGTCACAGAACTGGGGTATCTCTGGTCCCATCCGACCTTAAGTCACTAAATCTGCATGCATGGCTCCCAAAAATATAGCCATCACATGTTTTGGGTATCACCTAGGTTGCTGATGTCTTACTTATGTCTAGAAATCCTTTTACCAGACTGAAATGGTAGCATTTCACTTTGTGGGCCGTTCTCAAAATACAGACCCTTTTACGTGTCATGTTTTCATTATCTAATTCAAGTCTTCAGTATTCCTCTGTAAAGGTGCACTTGGTTGCCATATCAGCATTTCATGCCCCTACTGATGGCCACATGTTTGCACAGTTAGAAGTGTCCCTTATTTTTCTGAGCGGTATCTTTCATATGAAATGTCCTATCCATAATCCATTCCTCATGTGAGCTTCTTTGAGTTTAAGTTTGGTTTGTGGCCTATATTTCCTTTCATGGAAAATGTATTTTTAGTTGCCATTACCTCAGCTCATAGAAGGTATGAGCTTCAGGCTCTAATGGATGATGAAAGAAGCCTCCTTATTTTATTTTTGTCCCACAGACTTTCTTTACATACCAATCCTGTGTTTTACTGTAGGTGGTATGGGATGTTACTCTGAATCAATCAATCCACTTTCCTGTTCATTACTCTGAGCATGCGAATAAGAGTGAGGCATTGTGCCGTACTCTTTTGAGATACTATTAATGTCACAAGAGCTGCAGAAAGACTTCAATTTTTTGTTTCATTTCCCATATGAAAGAGGGTGCTCCTGTATCCAACAGTGCCTGTCCAAAATGGTTGGCTAACTGTTTAATTTTTGTTATAGGAAGTATGGTAAGGAACTTCTGGTGCTACTCTTGGTCTCTCCATGAAGGATATGGCCACTTTGTTACTTGCTTCCTAAATGTCCCTGCTGCTGACATGGCCACATGAAGCATTACACATATTTTGCTAAACACTGCAGTCTGGAGATTGTCTCTTGTAGACATGATGGCTTTGGACTTGTAGTGCTGCAAGGCCTTCTGTCCTATTGACATGTGAGACTGTACCAACCTCCCTGGGTGCTTTTACTGTTTGGGAATCATTCCAAAGGTGTAGCCCAATGGATGAGATATCCTGATGAAGATATTAACAGTTATGTAAGAACTTACAGTGACAGTAGATCTTAGAAAATCTTCTTCATTGGGTCATATGTATACACCTCCTTCCCTCATTTCTGAGGGGATAGACTGGATACTGTGCCTATTCCATGCATTCTGTTTCCAGTCACATGCCTCTCCTTGTTTGCCTGATAATGGTCTCCTGGTTCCTCATGGTATGAGGACCTTCAAGACTTATCTCCAGTAGGGGACTGAGGAGATCTGTGGCCACCCACATTACATAGGCGGCAATGCTGCATGTCATTGTGGGCATTCCCCAACTAGCAAAAGTGGAAAGGATGAGAAGGGACTTGGCAAGGTTGGAGGAATGGTCAGATGTATAGCAGCTCAGATTCAATGCAAAGAAGTGCAAGGTAATGCACCTGAGAAACAAAAACTCAGGGAAGAATACACAATGGGGGTAAGATATTGACCACAGTAAAAATGGAAAGGGACCCGGAGTAATTATATCAGATGACCTAAAGGTGGGCAAGCAATGTGAGACGGCAGTAAGGAAGGCTGGGGGATACTGGGATGCATAGGAGAGGCATCAATAGTAGAAAACAGGAAGTTGTTGTCCTCTGTACAGATAGTTGGTGAGACCCCATCTGAGTACTGTATGCAGTTCTGGAGATCCCATCTCTGCAAAGACATAGATAAAGTGGAGGCTGTCCAGAGGAGGGCACCAAAAGGTGCAGGGTCTGCACCAGAAGACATATGAAGGAAAAACTAAAGGAGCTTAATATGTATACCCTGAGGAAAGAAGGAGAGAGGACGTGATAGAAACTTTCAAATACCTCAAGGGAATCAACAAAGTCCAAGAGGGTAGCATCTTTCAGAAAAAGAGATGTGCAAGAACAAGGGGCACAATTTGAAGATGGGGACGACTCAGAGGTAATGTGAGGAAGTATTTTTCACAGAGAGGGTTGTGGATGCATGGAACAGCCTCCCTGAGGAGGTCGTGGAGTCAAGAACAGTGGAGAATTCAAGAATGCATGGGACAGACATAAGGCAGTCCTAGTGTGGGATAGGAGGAAGTAAGCTGTTGGTTAACTAGGATCTGCAGCTTATCTGTTAGGTAGGAAAATGGGCAGACTAGGTGGGCCAAGCGGTCTATCTGCCATCACATTCTATGTTTCTATGTTTCTGAGTGGTCCTGTCAGCACACAATTCTCTTAAAGATCTACTGTTACAGTGAGTTCTTACAACAACTGTTCTTTCCTGAAACCAGGACTTGGGTGTTTTAAGGAAAAAAGGGAGGTTCAAAACTTAACTTGGGGACAATTCGGGAAAGAAGCCAATTGGTTAGTTGTAATGTGGTCATAAAACCCCCAACTCTCAAATGTGGTAAAGTAAAAGTTATGAGTCTGCAAAATGCCCCCCAAAAAACCCCATGAAATGCATACGATATATGCTTGAAGACTTAGTTTTTTTTCCTGGCTTAGACTTAGGTTTTTATCAAGATTTTTATTCTAACACTCCGCTTTTTAGTTCTTAACATTTGCTCACCAACTTTGAAAGAAAGAGTACTTTGGACCCCGTCCTCATGAACATACAGTTAACAAGTTTCACTCATACTAGGTTTGCTGCTTCACATAGAGTTTGCGGGGCCCTATTGGAGGCAAGCTACAGGTGTGGAGCCATGCCTGACTGGTGTGCTGCTTTGCATAGGACTCTCAGGGTCCTGCACAATGCAAGCTATAGATCTGGCCCCTCAGCTGGTGACTGCTGCTTTATATATAGCCCACAGTGCCATGCGTGAAGCAAGTTACATGTCTGATGCAATGAGCAACATGAAGCAAGTTACATGTCTGATGCAATGAGTGCCATGAAGCAAGCTTCTCAATCAATCAATCAAAATCTTTATTTAGTCAGGCGAACAGCCTTCTGGTGTGTACATTGAGCATCACTTTCAGGATATATATATTTTTTCCAAGAATGTTTGCGCATAAGGGTTACTGCGTATGTCAGGAAATGAAAATGTTAGGGATCAAAGTCTCTGAACCTTTGCAAATCTGAGGTGTGGTGTTCCTCTGGGTCTGAACGATCATGGAAAGCAGGGTAGATGTTACCCTAACATCTGCACTGTCTTGTCACCCAAAGTAAATGAGACAGCAATGCTTGCAGAAAGTAATAAATATTAGGGTAATGCCAGCCCTGCATGGCATAATCCTTCAAACCCTAAGAATACCACACCACTGGTCATGAGATGGGGTCTCAAAAGGCTAGATTAAAATTTGGGGCTGAAATATGCAAAAGTGACAAAGTTATGCATCAAAGTTCAAAACCCCACTGAAAGACATTGAACCACACATAACCTAGTTTCTCATATAGCAGTCTGTAGTTCCAGCAGCAAGATGTCTTCAGTTGGAGAGTGGATCTTTGCCCTAGGACCTGTTCAGGTGAATGAGCCTGTGTGGAGGTGTTTGGAGTGGTGGCTGGAGTGGGTGGGGTTTGTGTGGGAGGGCAGATTGATGAGGGATGTTTTCTTTTTTACAGGTTGGGAAAAACAACATAGAGGAACTGTTTTCTTTATTTCAGATATATTCTGACACTGGGGTAGGCACCCCAGTGTTGGGCTTGTGAGGAAAGGGGGCAGGCAACCTCGAGGAGAGGGTGAGTCAAGAGAAGCAGTGTCGGGGTGGGCTCCCTGGACCGCTTACATTAAATTCAATTTTATAATATCAATAACTTTTTAAAATTGTTTTCTAAATTCATTTCCATCACCTTTACTGAAGGACGGGATGACCACATTGGCTGCTGTAAATGGGTTAGGTTAGTGATAGTGTGGATGGTGACCCTGTTACTATAGCCCTAAAGGCACTTTTGCACTCATATTAATTTACAGCAGCCAGTGAGGTTATTTTGCATCAGTGAAGGCAATGAGAATGAGTTAAGAAAACAATTTTAAAGAGTTATTGAATAATGTTCTATGGAGCTAGTAAAAATGCTGGGCATGAAGACTGGTATGTATGACATAGTTCTTACGTTAATGTTACAAATATCTTGTGGTTTATATTGGTATAGATATTAAGTATATAGTGTAGTTGGGGTTGCTAAAATTGAGATGGTAATTCCATCTAGTGAGCAATTTTGAAATTGTTTGAAATTATATGAGCATATCGGACTCCTTCTGCCTCCATGACCCCCAGTATGAAGAGGCAGTAAGGCTGTGAATTTGAGTGATCAGTTAATGCAGCTGTTACCTCATTTCTTGTCCCAAGTTCACTAGAGCTGATGCCCCTGAAGACTTTGCTGAATAGAGGTCTGATCAAATCTCATTATACTGACTTGAGAGATGCCTGGTAGCCTAGCAACAGGCTGCACCTTGAGCTCGTCAGGCTCCTGAGGTTGAAAGCCAATCAGCTGTTTGCTGATATGGCATCTTACATCAATGGACCAAGCCCCTCTGATTGGAGTGACTTCAGTCCTTTGAAGTACAAGAAGTTGCAGCCTGAGTGATGTCAGGACCACTGTGTATGGTCATTGGTGCAGATTGTTGAACCCCTTAAAGTAGCAACTGCAATGGACTCAGCAGTGACACATCTCCCAAGTCCTGACATACTCTGTCCCAAGATGGTTGGTGCGCAGGCACAGCAAGCATAAAATTGACGCATCACATTTATGAGGAGGTGTGGAAAATGGCTATTTTAAAAGTTTAGAGTGAAAATATTGAAAAGTAGTGAAGTTATGCATGAACGTTGAAATACTGTAGTGTTAAGTCATATCCTGGGCATTTTGCCATATTTGTACACCAAATTTTCAGCATAGCCTTCTCATGAACCCAGTAGGTGAACATTTTCAAATCTCTGCCAACATGTCATTCTGCATCATGGAAATGTCATTCAAACACCACAGGCACAAAAACACATTTTAACCAGGATCTGAAAAATGACAAATATCACATTCATAAGGTGGTGTGAAAAAATGGCTATGTTGAAAATCAGGGGTCAAAATATTTAAAATTACCAAAGTTATGAGCTAGTGTAGAAAACTTTTAACGTATTCACATAACTTTGCCATTTCTACATATTTTGACCCTAAATGTTCAACATGGCCTTCTTATGACTCCACATTATGAACAAGGATGGTGACAATCGAATATAATGAGGATGAAGCTTAGCATGTGGCAACCCCATTTTTCTAAAAACTAAATTAATTTTTTTACTAACAAATTAGCAAGCATGTGTTCAGCACAAAACCAATGCTATTTTTAATTAAACATCTGTCGCACAAAATGTGGAGACAATGACCTTGTGTTTATTAGCTTTGGAAGTTCTCAGATTGTGTCTTGTAATGCATATTATGCCATCTCTTACAAAGGCCAAAGTTTTGCCTCCAACTACGCCATTTAATTTCATTCCTTGATATATACATAAGTCCTTACATTGATAATCTATAAATAGTTATACGCTACATTTTGACACTTATGGAACCTTTTTAAAAATATTTTGCATTTATAAAATATATTTAATAGATCATATTTGTCATATATTTAGAAGAGCTACTGTTTTATTCAGAAAGAGGGATATGTTGCACATTATATAATATGTTTCATAATGTATAGAAACTGTTGTGGATACCAGTTTAGAAACTATTGTAAACAGATGCATATTATTCCCTACTGTATAGAGCTTGACATGCAATCCATGTACAGGGCTGTGGGTTTGCATAGGACAGCTGGTGAACCATGCTAATAAGCTTTAAGGAGGCTACAACTCTCAACCTCAGCCACGTTAGGCATGAGCTGTCTGCCCCTGGGAACCAGAGTAAGAGCCATCTGCCAGCAACTATAGAAAGTACTACTGCATGAGCATGAAGTTAAACCCGGCTACTACTGGAGCAAAAGTGGGAGCCATCAACTAGCAGCTAAACAGCATACTGCCTAAGCCACAGCTGAACTGCCCAAGGGGCAGAGGGGTCAGCCACACCCAGTCTTAACTTTTAGTCTCCTGAGTATGCACGGACACTTTCCCACCAGGACAAAGGAGAAGCAAAATGTAGGGATCACAAAATTTTAATAATGGCTCATAGCACTTGCAACTATATTGTCTGATTTACAAAGTTTCCTGCTGGTTGAACAGTACATTTCAGTTATTACTATGGATTTTCCTTTAAAGAGCAGGTATTCAGTGGGTGAATCGGAACATGATAAAAACTCTGTGTATAAATTGTCTGTATGTTGTGTATTTATTAATGTAATTTGAAGATTTTAATGTTTAGTTTTGTTTACTAATGTTTCTGATGATTTCTGAGTGATTCATGGAGAAACTGGGACATTGCACTGCAACTGGCGTAGATTATCAGATCCCATGAACTGTTAATCCAGCTACAGTGTGTCGGCATGAAAAATTGAACCGAGGTAACTTCAGCTGTCAGGAATGTGTTCACTTGGAAATATTAAAAAAAAAAGTCATTTGTTTCATGTTCCATTTGGACCAGAATTATTCCCTTGTATAGTCATGATTCATTTTCAATAAAATTGTAGCACTCCGGCAGCTAGTTGATTTAAACAATTGCACATCAAGCTGAGTATTGAGCATAACTAGTGAATCATTCATAAATTTTGGGTAAGTAAGGTTCTCACATTGGTGAAAATATATAATTTCTTATATATTGTGAATGAACGCATCTTGTCTATTACTGTTTAGTGTTGTACCTCAAATGATTTTGCTCATGTTTCTCCTTCCTTGGCGTGAGGTGAAATGCTGAAGTGCAATGAAGAAGTGCTGGGCATTCAGTAATATTCTTAATCACAATAAACATGTGTCTGAAAAATACTGTCACTCAGAATTATTTTTTCTCCCTCTAACATTTGAAGTTGTGAAGCATGTATGCTGTGGCACTGCACGTTGCAAGACATAGCAGTTAGCTTGACATTGAATGAATCTGACCTTTTGAAGTTGATCACAAAGAAAGTGGAGGTTGCTGTATGTTAATAAAATGGGCTGTTCTTTATGTTTGCAATATTTCTATTGAAATATTTATAGTCTGTTTCTTGATAGTAAATGTCTACAAGATGCTAATATTTAATGAAATATGTATACCGAACTGTACAGAGCCATGGTTTCAAATCCCAGTTAGAGTGTTGTTCCGTATTTAAAAAAAAAAAAAAACAGCCCCCATTTTCAAATCCATGGGGATGCACAGCACATCTAGATATGCCACCCAAATAAAAGGTCCAGCAAAAAGAGCAATATTCAAACAAGATCATAATCCCAACAGATTGCATATCTCATCTGAATATAGCAATCCATTGGAGTGGTGCAAATGGGGGTGGCCAACAATGCGCTGGTGCATCCTGGGGATGGCCTGAATACGGGAATGGGATGTGTGGTACATGCGCAGATGCGCTGTCCCAAATTCCCAATAGTCAGCCAGAATATGCAAATGCTGCTATCAGGTATGCAAGGTGCAAATGGGACAGTTGCATGCTCATTATGGCTGCATTTGCATACGCTTTGCAGGGATGTGCGGGCCGCCTGCCCCCCCAACACAGCCCTGGTCCACCAATGTCAGTAACCCCATTCCATTTCCATAGTGTAGGGACCCCCTCCCTGTCCTGAACCCAATTCAAAATAAAAAAAGAAATCTCTCCCATCCCTTTTCCATTCTGGGATACCCTCCCAGTCCAATTCCTGTGTCTTATAAATGACAGTGAAATTGCCCCCTTTTCCATAGTGTGGTCCCCCACCTCATACCTAACCATGATCCCCATTCACATAACAAACCCCTGTCACAAACTCACCCTGTTTGTATGTCAATCCCCTGCCATATACCATCCCATTTGAATAATAATCCCTGCCACATAATATTACATAGTGTAGTGGTCCCCACTCCAGTAGGCATGACCCCCTCCCTGCCCCCCCCAAGCGCGGCTGGCTCAGCCCTCCACTCACCACCACAGCCAGCTGCCGATTGAACAGTTCAGGAATGGAACTGTACAGGCGAGTGCAAAGCCTTATCTGTACAGTTCTGTTCCTGGACTGTTCAGTCAGTGGCTGGCCATGGTGGTGAGTGGAGAGCTGAGCCAGTCGCGGCTTTGGGGGTGCGGGAGGGGGTTATGCCTACTGGAGTGGGGACCACTACACTATGTAATATGTGGCAGGGATTATTATTCAAATGGAGATGGTATGTGGCAGGGGATTGGCATACAAATGGGGTGGGTATGTGGCAGAGGTTATTATGGTAATGGGGATCATGGTTAGGTATGAGGTGGGGACCCTACACTATAGATAAGGGGAGGATTTCACTGTCGCTTTATAGATGGGGACTGGGCCGGGGTCCCTACACTGTGAAAAGGGATGAGATTAAAGGACTGGGCTGGGGGCAGGCTGCTGTGCTCTTGTGTGCAGTACAGCAGCCTGCCTGTCAGTGTACCAAGACTTAGGCATGGTTTGTCCATGCCCTAACTTTGTCTTGACACATCTCTGAGACATGCGGGCAGCTCGCTGCTGCTCATCTTGGCTGAATTTGGGGATGTGCTGCATATTAATAGATCGCCCATCGAGATGTGCCACAAACATTATCGCTGCGCTTGGGCACAGCCGGAGATGTGCAGTGCATCTCAGCCCTTTGAATATCGCACTGCAGCACATTTCTTGAGATGTCCAGCACAGCATCTCCTTTGAAAATATCCCCAGTGTATCACACAGTCACTTTTCCAGTCTAATCACCTATATTATCAATATACAGTAGGAACAGCAGTGACATAGCTTCCACCTCTGAAATACACAGTACACAAAATTGCAGCATCATTGCCCACAGTGTATTAAGCTTTCATCTAACTAGGAAATAGGAAACCCAATCAATATGACATTAACACAGCATAATGCTCACATACTTTCACATCAAAAACAGTAATAGGTATATACATTCACTGCTCTGATCAGGACACTGCAGATTCAAAGGGCAACTGACAGCTAAATCAAACAGCCAGTGCAAATCATGTACTACGTGTTAACAAAACAGATCAAAATTACTTTCCTGATCTTGGAATAAAAAAAAAATAAATTGGAACTACAGTAATAACACAACATTGAGGCTCATATAAAGGATCAGTTCTAGGATTATTAGAAAAATTATTGTGATTTCAGCCACAGAGAGTGCCAACAGTGCCAAGGCTAAACTGAAGTTCAAAACTACTGGAACATGACTGCCTATGAAGCATATCGATTTCCCTATACTGACTTAGCAACATTGGGCTTTTCCAAAAGTAGCCGACTGGAGATTTTACTTGACTCGGCAGGTTGGGTGTCAAACACTGGGAGAAAAAGGCAGTCTGCTCTCTCTACGGTGATCAATAAATGCTCATGGATTCTTACAATATGTGCTGATATAACATATAGTTAAATACATGTGATAATTTTTGACACAGAGAGAAGGTGAATAAATAAATAAGTGGTTATTCTTCACAATCTTACAGTGCCTTTTCAATTGCAGTACAGAGGGCTCCTGTGAGGTAAAATGAGGACTTCCATGCAGTAATGTGGGACAGCTGATTGGTATGGAACCAGCGGCCAAGTACTATGCAAATGTAGTGTGTAGACCCCATCTCTCTCTGTCTCTCTCACACATGAGAAAAACATTTTAATATCCACAATCCTTTGCATTTTGATAACTTGCTTTCTTAAAAAAAAAAAATGTCCGTTGTTTTAATGTCACCCCCACACACACTCCAGCCTGTTGCTATTTCATTAATTTTCTGAAAGTGATGGTGATGCGGCTTTCAGCTCAGTGGCAAGTCAAAGGACATTTAGTGCAGTAATGGTCTGAATTACTAACCCCACTAGGTTCTATCCATCCTGCTGAAACAGGCTGCTCCAACAGCCAGTACCACAAATGCCTCCTTATGTATTTGATAAATAAGATGTCAATATACCCATGTTTCTACTCTATTCAACTACAATATGGTGAAGCATCATTAATTTAAAATATGTGTTGCATATACATATATTTTAATGCATAAGCCTACTGAATTAGACCCATGTTAAGTGCTTTGATTCTGTTTCATGCTTGCCATCTATTACCTCAGCTTTCTGATGCTTCCTAGCCAATTTACTACATTTAATAAGAATCTGATCTCGAGGTCTACCTTGGTTAAATAAATTAATTGATTGATGGGTTTAACCTTGCACTGGCACAAGATTTCCATTGCTGAAAGAGAAGGTATTCATTTTATGTTATTAGATTTTCTGCATATGTTTAAATCAGTTGTGCACTTGTATTACAGAGGGCTTGTTCAGGTCTATTGATTGACACTGAGCTGCTCTGCAGTAGCTGTGGTTGCTGTCATAGTGCATGGTAGTGGCTTTCATCTGTGCAGCCTGATGTCTGACAGAAAACAAAGAATAGCTTACATTTGAATTGTTTGGCGAACTGAAATTGGAATTTGTTTAGCTAAATGAGCCTTTCCTTAGAAGTCTCTGATGACTGTAACAAGATGCACAGTAATTACAGCGTCAGAAATCTGCCTAGCCATTGTCTACAGGACTCTCTTCCTTTGTGAAGTCACTGTACTGAAATCTTTAGTTCACCCAGCTCTTGAGTAACATATATATACACCATAAGAAGTGGTAGACAGGGCCAGCCCGGTGGCTCTGAGGACTGAGTGCTGGGCATACACCAGCGACCCGTGTTCGAGAATGAGTTTGGGACACGGACATCAAAGGCGGTGAGAGAGGATCAAGTGTCTGGAGGACTGCTCTCCTCTCTCTGGGGAGAGACTTGTCCCGCTCATTGACTGCCCTCTGGCGGTGGCTGGAGGGCAGTACAGGGGTGGGAGACACATGCCGATGTCATCATGTCAGTGGGGGATGGTAAAAAGTGGAAAACTGAGCCTGGAAGGTTCTGTGATGGCTTCTGCGTCTGTGGGTCAGCCAGTGTATCTGGAATGGGTCTCACGGGGCGGTCCCTCCCTCCTGGCCCCTGCATGGAGGACTGACTGGGTCAGTGATACAGGGAAGCTGGAGAGTGAGCCTTTCTGCAAGGAGAGACCACAGCCACCTGCCATCATGTCCAGGAGGATAAAAAGCTCTATGGCAAAACAAAAAAAAAATCTGGCGGCTCCTGATGTGTGAAGCCGATCAGCTGCTTTCTAACCAGCTGGGGAAGGCCACCAGTGGCAACTTATTCAAAGCCACAGTTTTACTCACAGGCACAGGATTACTCATCTGTGACAGGAGAAAGGGATGATAATTTGCAATGTCAGTCGGCCTCGTAGAGACTCTGGCAGAATAAAGGTTCCCAACATCCAAGGGCAAACACATCTTGCATGTCCTCATGCCTGACGAGAGAAAAGGTCATTAAAACATAAATACTGTGATGACTGTAATCATGTGGATGGTTTTGGGGGTGTTTTGCAATTCAAAGATAAAACACATGCACATATTTATTTTGTCAAGTGCTAGTGGAAAAACAAATTTATAATCAAATTCTCATTTGCATCCATTATTGATGTTTTATTAGACTGAAAGTGTTATTCAGTTGTAAGTATGAAAATGCTTATTTATTGCAGCAGAAACACATTTTAACTACTCTGAAATTAATATTTTTGCTGTAGTAGGAAATTTGGTACCGATTTCATGCTATGATATTGGGCAGTTTAAGGCTGCATTTGTTTTGATTTTCCAGAGCAACCAGCTCACTAAGAGTGCAACTCTAGCATTGATTAGATGTTTGCGTGTGTGTGTGTGTGTGTGATTTTTATTTCACAGGAGGGAGAGAAGCTGAGTTTTCCACATGGAAGCTGACCATGAAAAGCCAACTTTAGAACATGAATCTTGTTCACCCACTGTTTGTTTTCTGAGTGTGTGTCTGTGCGGCGTGCATGTGTGTCCATAAGGAGTCAAAAGCTAAAGGTTACCTAACCTGGTTACTGTAACAAAATCCTTCAACCCACCAATGTTTTTCATTCAGTTTCTGTGGGGTGGGGGTGGAGAAACCTGTGGTCAGAAGGAAATTTCTCTTTTTCTAATACTGTAGTCATCATCATGCTCATGGGTTTCATTTTGCGACCATGCAGCAGCAATGTTAAATGCAAAAGGTGTGCAGGACCTGATTCCACACCAATAAGGGAGAGATCATAATTTCTGCAGCTGGGGTTAGATTCTGCGGCCATTCCAGTGTCCAGCTGTGGACTCTAAGAATGCCAGTGGCACCGCATGTAATACAGTAAGTAAAAATATGGTTGAGTTTTGTAGTACAATTCCATTCCAAATGGTTAATAATTGTTTAGAAGGCATTCTTTATTACAAATAGTTTTGTGTATTTCAACTGTGTTACTGGGAGGTGGTAATTTATGTGTGTTTGTATGATTAGCTCCTGTCTTACTGGTTGCTGGGTGGAGTCATGTAAAATGAAAGGAACCTGCTGCTGTCTGACATGAGTGGCTGATTTCTTTCAACTACACAAAGTTTCCGCCTAGGAAGCAGTGAGTCGTGTCATAGGCAAAGTGTTTGGTCATTGGCCTGCACTGCTGAGCCCATTGGAGTTTCAGCTGCAACTGGCTCAGTAGTGTCACACCTCTGAAAATGCCATTCACTGTAGCAAAGCGCTTGGGCACAAGTGCAACAAACATAAAGTCATGAAGTATGATTACTGCATATACACCTGGAGTGAGATTTTTTTTATTTTACTTTTTCTTTCTTTTACTGTATCTTGGCCAGTGCTGGCCATTTGCACCAAATTCTCATGATGGACAAATGTTGACCCCATCTCACAATCCCATAAGTGGGATCATTTAAATCTGGCCTGAAATGCTTTTATATTGTTTTATATTGAGGGAACTACATTTCAGGAAACTACTTCAATGCATTTTCATGGTTCTGTGGCCCCAAAATGAGGGAGGTGTGTGGTGTTGAGGTTGTTTTCAACTACAACATGCACCCTCCCCAGGCTGTGCATCATGGGTCTGCTGCTTCAAGCTACTGCTCTGGGGCCCTGTGCTTAGAAAGTTATGAGAGCTCTCCTGCTTCATGCTGTGCCCTGTGCAAAGAAAGTTTTTAGAGTGAAATCATACTCCACACGGGACAACAGGACTGATCTGGTGCTTCCCCACAGGCCCCTCTGCTTCATGTAGGTCTGACAGGCATGAAGGAAGTTAGCATTGATCCTTTGGACCCTACATAGTGCAGCAGACTTTTGTGGCATGGATCCAGACCTGTAGCTTGAAGCAGCAGATCATTGGTTGCCTCTTAATCAGTTCTGCAGTGGAGCATGCTGCCAGACTTCATCGCGGCAACAGACAAATCTGAATAAAATAATCTAACCAAACTTAAATGAGGCACCAAGTGATTTGAGATAGTCACAGTTCCAGAAGAAGCACTTGCAATTTTTCGTATTGTCAGAAAGACTTGTTAAGAACCCCCAGAGGAAGCCATGTTGAGAAGAAATGTCATGGTAAATGAAATGTATTAAGAGTTTTTGAAGCTGTGTGTGTTGCGATTGTTTGAAGTCCGGAGCAGCCTATCCATCTGACTACTGTCAATATATGCATGGGTTCACTCTGCAGGAGTTTGACATTGAAGTTTAGTGATTACCAGCGGGCAGTTTCCTTCTGAGTATTTACTTCCACCTGGACACCACTAGAGAGAGCAAAAGAGACCTGTTTAACATCACATCCTAAGGACATCACACCCAGCTAGTACACAATCCCTTTAGTACTGCGCTTGTGCCAGCATGTGGGATTAGAACCCATGACCTGCTGGCCCAGAGGTGGATGTGCTACTCAACTGAGTAATGCTGACAACCTAGGAAAGTATGTGTAAGAGTGCTCACCTCTCTGGGATAACAAACTATAATGCTGAATTAGTCTGGAGATGCTGCTTGGGGTCCTCATAAGTTTTTAAATGTCCCTTCTGATGAGAAGCATAAAAATACGTTTAGAAACCGGTGCAACTGTCTTTACAGACAATCCAAAGCTGGCCTTTTTAAAATTCATTCAGTCCACTAAGGATCCTAGGATGTTCTGGAAAACTATTTTAAAAAAAAAAACTTACAATTCTGCCTCCCTCACTAGCTCTGACCTGCTAATTGATATGCTTACAATTGCTATTGCCCTGAATCATTACTTTGTCAACAGCCTGTCAGCTCTTGATCTCCCTGTCAAGTGTCAACCTTATACTGCCAAAATCCCAGGTGACTGCTTCCTCAAATAAGCAACATGTTGCTCTGCCAAATAGGAGCTTGTTTTTTTTTTTCACTCTGTTTAAAGAATCTCCTTTGCTTCTTGAGTTGCTCTCTGTTGACCTCCACTTCTGACATTGAGCTTGATGGTATCTCTCCTAAATTCCTCTTTCCTGCCACAGCTATTTTGATGCAGGTGATGTATATACTTAACTGTTCTTTGACAAAGGCTTTTCTCAGGATCGTGGAAGCAGGCTATAGTTATGTATCTGATTCTGATATATGATTTAACTATACACACCTTTGGTGTTGCTCTATGTATGTGTTGTGCATTATTGCCTCCATACTTAGTCACTGTATTTGTTATACTCTGTACCTGTCTTCATTCTCTGTATGATGTGGAACCTTTGTAAATGGTCCCTGACTCAAAGGGTTGTAATTCCTAGACTTTAATAAGGAAATAATAAAAAAATAATACTCTTACATAAAGAGGTTCCCCAGATAATCCAAATAAGTTCTCTCCCAATCTCCATGCTCTCTTTGGTAAGATTTTGAAAGATAATGTGCTTAACTTATTGCCTTTTATAATGAAACAAATTTCTTTATCTTTTCAGTCAGGTTTCCACATAAACCATTCCATTACTACTTCCAAAGTCACCGATATTGACAACAGTAAGGGCGCAGTCTGGTCTCTGATGTCTATAGATTTTGCAAATGCATTTGACATGCTAAACCATTCCTTGCAGTTGGCTGCACTAGAATCTTTGGAGTTGTTGGTAACCTTAGTTGGTTCAGGCCCTAGGTGCATGGTCACACTCGGCTAAAGGATTATCATCCCTCAATGCTGTTAGGGGTGATCCTCAAGGATGTGTATTTTGATTCTAAAGAGGTGTACTTGAGCCTTTCCTTGTTGCAGTATTTATGAATCAGCTTCCTTCCTGCATCACCAGCTGCAGCATACATCTGTCTGCTGATACTGTACTGTATATCACTAGTACATGTTCATCTGTACAGCATAATTTGCAAACAGATTTCATAAATACCCTCAACTGGTGTATCTCATGCCAGCTTGTTAAACCAGAATAAAAAGCCTATATGATTTTTGATTCTAATAAGTGGCTTATCTTTTTTTTTTTACTTGTTTAACCAGGAATAGCACACTAAGTTGGAAGCTTTTTACAGGGTGACCTGGGAGCACAGGAAGTTAAGTGACTTGCTCAGGGCGGTCACACAGTATGCAAGTGGAAGCTGTGGGATTCAAACCCAGATCTGGTCTGCTGGATGTCACCAGATTTGCAGCTTGGAGCCTTAAACCACTGTGCTATACTGCCTCCCAATTATCTTGCTACTCTGCATATTAAAACTTGTGATGATGATTTGTTAGATACTGAAACTCAGTTTAAATACTTTGGCTGAGTTACTTGACCAGGCATTGGCCTTCTCCCTTTATATTAACGCCATTGTAGTAAAGTGCTTTTCCAAATTTGATTGCTGCCAGTTTCAGGGTAGTTGCCACCTAAATGCATAGAAGCACATAGTTGAACAAATGCTATTGCCAACTCTGGACTATGGAGATGCCATATATACTTCAGTCCTAAGTTATCGCTTTCTAAAATTGATTGTTTTATAATGCACTAGATTTGTCTTGATGTTTGCTCCTGGTGCACAACACTGCACAGCAAGATAACCTTGGCTTAATGAGCCTGGACCTCAAACAAACCACTTTCTCCTCCAAGATGCAAAGTTCTGGGTTGGTAAACTCTCTGACTACCTTTACAGTATTGTTTACCCCTGCCTTTAACCCTGCCTACATACTGAGATCGCAATTTGACAATAGGTTGCAGATCTCCCAGAGGAAAGAGCAGTTTTCAAACTGAAATCTGGAATTGCTTGCCACTAGACATAAATTGTGCCCTGAATGAGTATATCCAAATTGAATCTGAAGCATCACTTTGCTTGCTCCTGCACTTACCCAATTTGAATAATTTTATCCATATCAAGTCTTGGATCTGTGTTTGTTGACATAACATATGTTGCCAGACTGCTTTTCTATACTATAGCACATATTTTTGTTTAATTAGCTGTTATCAATTTTCTTTCCTTTGTCTCTGTCCCCTCCCTGTTCCTTGTTTCTTCCCCAGGTTGCAACTGTGAATGAGATGTGCGATTCTTTGTATTGCTTACTCGGTAAAATAAATATATATATGAATGGCAAAAACTACATTGATGCACATTTTATGGTTTTAAAATATTAATATTAAGAACATCTGATATTTTAACAATAACTTCATTGAAACATGAAATCCACCAAACTGAATGCTAAAACAATCAGATCTCAATCCTGAAGGGCCCTGCTTGAAGCAAGTTGGGGTTGTAGTCCTTTGTGCCACAAAACCCATTTGGGATGGATTAACAAGGTACTATGTATGTCATCTTGAGGTTGGGTGACAATTTGGCCACCCTGTAAATTTGAAATTAATATTGCTACAAATTGGGCTAACAGGGAAAAAGTGGAAAAAAAAAACAAAGCATATTATTCAACTTACTGCTGGTTTCGTTTTCACTTTTTCTTTATTGTAGGTAGCGGAGAGTATCCAGGATATTGAGGAATCAATATTGGGGATCAACCATGAGGGACCAGAGGTGGGTGCCTTAGGTGCTACAGCATGGGATTTAAATTCATATACTGAGAGGCTAGGTGAAGAGGGCTATCAGTTGTGGGTGTGAGAACCCATCACTAATCTTAACAACATATTCATGGAAGCCGGAAATGGTTGCTAGAGAGTTGGGCAAGGGTCAGAGGTTTATTCCATATTAACCAGGTGTGGTACCATCAGCAGGATTGGGCACCAACCATCAACAGAATTAGAAGACATTTTGGAACTCTGGAGTGAGGGAGGACCAGCAGTGGGGTTGAGCACCCACTGCCAGTAAACACCAAATTGGGCAACCAGGAGAGAGTGGGTGCTGTCAGCATGATTGGGCTCCCACCACTGGGAAGTATTTTACTGAACTGATCATTCAGCAGAAGAAAGGGAACCAGTGATGGGGTTAAGCAGCCTCCACTGGAGCCAAAACATATTGTGGCTGTTGGGGGAGGAGGGCTGGAAGTGGATTTAACACCTGCCACCTGACTTGTTAAATGCATGTTTTTCAGTTATCAAGAGGCAGGGGGCACTGGCGACAGACTTGTGCACTACCAGTGAACTGATTCATCTGGCTTAGGTGTGTTGGATTGCCATTCAAAATGGTTGATGTAAGACTTTTCGGCTTATATTAACAGTTTTGAGTGACAATGATGAAATAATCGTTGTGAAAAACACGTTCTGTGCAATTATGGCAGTGGTATTTTATTTTCTAAATTTAAAAATACTAAACTAAACATTTTTATAGGGAAGCTACATAGCAAATGCACCCACCTCCTTGGGTCAAACTGTTTGAACCTGAAAGTGTAGACTTCAATTGTTTGCTATTTTTTTGAGCTAGAGTTCAACAAAAAGGTCTGAAAGCACCAGTGCATGCTATCGATGAAAATATCAACCTATACTTCTAGTATGTAAAAAGAAATCTCTGTCTCATTTTTGTAACCATGTGAGTGCACTAGGCAAAGATTTCCCTATTTTCAGGCATGACCCAGGATGTTACAGTCATACAGGAACTAAAATACAGTGACAAAATCATTTGAATAAAGGAGCAAATTATGCATACAGGATATTCTACAAAATGCAAGTTACACAAAAGGTACAAGGTGACATATTCAGGTAGTACTAAAGTGAGTAGAACATAGTTGCAAATTTAAAGTACAGCATGAAGCGGTGTACAAAATGAAGCAAGAGACAGTAGTCTCAAGCAAATGAGGCAGTCTCAGATACTCAGCAGGTACAGTACAAGAGAACACATCATGTAAGCATCTATGGATGGCAGAACCGGGTGCCCTGAGATGGCTGACTATGCACAGCAGTAGGAATGGTATTCCAAAGCCTGGGGACTAGACCTGAGAAGCAGTGTTCTCTAAAGTGTTTGGAACAGAGAGATGAGCCACATCAGAGGATCTTAAAGCATATATAGTACATGTAACTAGGTAAACAAAGGATCCTAGTTACCGAGTACATTAAATACACTACCACTCATTTGAGGTCCTAGAAGGAAGGGGAGGAGGAGAGCTAATTGAGCCTGGTGTAAATGGAGATGTAGAAGGGGTTTGAGGCAAACACAAAATGGCAAAGGGTATTCTAGGTCGCCTCCACTTCCTTAAAATAGTCAGGCAGCAGATATATACATTGAAACCCCATACCTGTGTTAGGGAGATGTATACTTCAGGCAATGGCTAGTTGAGCCTTTGGAGGTGAGACTGTGAATTAATTTATAAATAAGTCCAGTTCTAACATTGAAAGATTTGCATATGTCAGTTACATGCAGTGAAAAGTCTAGGGATGAGTCCCAAAGTAATGGCACTAATTGAAAGATGGCATAATGGCTGTAGTGCTGCCACCAGCACAAGATAACTGAAGGAGGTGGACAGTTTCTTCATTTAGAGTTTCCAAAAAAAAATAAAAGCATAGTCTGGGTTTTGGATTCATTTAGTATCAATTTATTTAGGGACAGCTAATCACTGCATTCAAGCACTGCTTGCTCTCCAGCCCTGCTGTTCAACAGTGGACAGGGGTCAAGAGGGATCATACACCAGCTACCTCCCCATCACAGAATGCCTCCAAAGATCTCAACCAGAGACCACCACCTACCAATCGGGTGGCTGCCACAGAGAATGAGCAGAGTCAACAGGAAAAGGTACCAACTTTAAAATAAAATTAAAACCTGCTGTACAAAGATGTTGAACTGCATACAAGTGCTGCACAATCTGAAGCCCTGCCAGGCCAACCATGGACAGGTGACAAGAGGATTACCTACCAGCCCCTCCCCCACCAGCTGCTGGCAAAGATCTTGATCAGACAACTGAGATGGTCCACCAGCTCCTCCACCCTCTCTCCCCAACTGCCAGTCGGGTGGCTGCCTTGGACAGTGGGTGGAGTCAACAGGAAAAGATACCAACACTAAAACAAACTTTTAAACCTGCTGTATAAAGTTGCTAATCCACATTCAAGTGCCACTCACCAGCAGACAGGGGTTGAAGAGGATCAGTCACAAGCCCCTTTCCTACCTGACTGGATGCCTTCAAAGATCTTGACCAGAAGCCTGGGATGGTCCACCAGCTCTTCCACCCCTGCCTCTCCAACTACTAATCTGGTGGCTACCATGGAGAGTGGGTGGTGTCAACAGGAAAAAGTGTCAACTTTAAAACCTTCTGTACAAAGACGGCCCACATTGAATCACCGCTGGATCTGGCATTGTGATCTAAAGTGTGCAAATGTATGCCTGGAGTTGAGATCACTGGTTAGGCCTTAACTAGGTACTTCAATCGATTTTGCTGATAGATACCCTTGATGGTAGTGTGTGTTCCTCTAATATTTGGCAGCCTAAATTATAGATCTGTAGTTATTCTCTATCCAGGTGACCTTTTTTTTTGATTTGCAACATAAATTGATTCTGCTTCCTAGTAACTCCCTTATGGTTCATCCATATCTTGCACTATTAGTCACAGGGTATTCTCTTTTACTCTGTTCGACTGGCCTGATTGTTACCCTAACACAATATGGACACTGGGCTTACCCTTCTTAGCTGCTTGTGTTGCACACAGCCTCATAATAACACACACACTCTCCCTCTTCCTTAAGGACATTCCCTGGTGTTTCAAATTCCCATTTTCTGATACAACCAAAAATGTCTCCAAGGTTGTTTACTGGCACATGTATGTTCTTAAAATATGGAAGCATTATTAGAATAATGATTTATCCTATTATGTCATGCCAGCTCAGAATACATACAGGAATGCAGTGAGGAAATTAGCTTTCACAATAGCCACCATCAGCATCATTCAAGGAGCTTTATGTACATGTCTGTCAGTCTTTGATGACTCTGATTCATACATATTAGAAGTCCTGGGGCCAGATATTTAAAGCTGTATACCTGGCACAACTCCATGCAGTTGCAATAGCGCGCATTTGTGCTGGACTGCAATATTCAAAAGCCCTTTTAGTGCCAGTGCTGTGTGATAGCGTTGATGCTAAAAGTTAATGTATGTGAGGGAGGTAGGGAGTGGCCATGAATGTTGTCACACCAGCATATTCAAAATAGTAGCACCACGCCATAGGTCATCGCACGCTGGTAGTGCGCACTAAATACCACCTGCAAAAGCATGCAGTAAGTGGTGCTGGAACATGAATTGCTATCATAGTAATTCAAAATATAACTTCTAATTACATCCATGTCCAATCCTGATAGTCTAGTGTCCCCCCACCAGCCCACTTTTATTGTTGAAAGGGTGCCCAATCCCATGTCAGCATCATGATCCCCCAAACTTATGTGGCACAGGAGCCCACCCTAGTGTGTGCAAATGTATTTTTTTATTTCTATACCTGTAAATAAAGAAAACCATCCCCAACATCTTTTACTTTGTTGCAGGATCCTGCATCCAACTTCTGTACTCTGACCCAACAAATCCACTGATATCAGGTGCCCAATCCTCATGTTGGCATCATGTCCCCTCACCTCATGTGGCACACTGGGAGACCACCAGTGTGCTCAAAAGTTATTTTATTTTGATTATTGATGACAACACCTAGATATGTTTGTCCTAAATGTCTTGAATATATCCCAAAGCAGGCAGTTGCTATGTTTAATTCTAGACTGACAGAACTAGAGGCTAGCCAGACTCAAATGCAGACCAGATTTCAGGCTTTAGGCCATATCACCCCTCCTACCGTGGCTAATATCTCAGGTTCTAATGGAATACCACCGATACATTTGATCCAATAAATGAAAGTGGCTGTAACAATAACATAATTGAGGCACAACATTTTGGTCATAAAAGCATCAAGGAAAAATGACAATTCTGATAATCCGGATCAACAATGGTATGAAGTCCAAAGCAAAGAATGCATAAAAGGGCAAAAGGGTACACAATTTTCCATTGCTACTAATAATAGATTTCATCTTTTAGAGGATGAACATGACACTGTTGGGGCACTAGCACCTCAGGATAAAACTTGTATTAAGTCATCAGTTGCAGTACCTAATTACAACCCCAAAGAGGGACCCAGTATCTGTTCTGCTCCTTCAGTTCATTGTCCTCCCCTCTAATGTGCCACTATTACTGCTTGTTCCATGCCCCAACCTTTTAGTTGAAGCAGGGCCTTCTATGGTAGGTAATCCTGTCTCTGTGGAAATCATTCCAAATTTCAGTGATCAACATAGACAAGTCTTTGTTTTGGGAGACTCTATCATTAAACACCTTGATAAGGTCAGATGTGATTATGCTAAAATCAACTGTACATGCTCCAGCTTTAGAGCGCTAAGACATCCGACATTACAAATATTTCATTGAGCTCTGAAGGTCCCTTTTTCAGGGGCGACCTGAAGTATGATTAATAACATTCTGTCCAGCTGTGGGACAAACCCACTGGTGGTACTTCATGTGGGACTAATGACCATGTACAAGGATATAGTAGAACTAAAAAGATCTAGTTGCCCTATCTAACAGGTTGGTAGAAATTGGTTGTGAAATAGCTTTTCAGAAATCCTACCTGTCCCCAGAGTATCTTATGAGTTTAACATAGAAATCCACAAATTCAATGATTGGTTTGGCAAAGATGCCTTATCAATCAAATATGTCTTACTTACTGGGAGGAATTAGGTCGGTGAGGCCAGAATTGTTTTGTACAGATGACTTTCACTTGAGTTGCAAGGAATTGCTTATTGGTGAACATATACTCAAGCACATTGCTAAACATTTAACATTCTTGACTTGGGGAGAGAAAATGTTTCCATCTCCTTCAGAACTTAACAGTCTCAGCACATAAATGTAGTCAACTGAAGAATCTGAAATGTTTATATTTCAATGCTAGGAGCCTTCAGGGCAAAATTGATGAGTTAAAGGTCATAATTACAATGTTTGTATTTCAGTGCAAGGAGCCTTCAGGGCAAAATTGATGAGTTAAAGGTCATAATTGCAAATGATAAAATAGATGCTGTGCTGGTCACCAAAACATGGGGAGAAGAGAAATCCAGTTGGGATCATTTATTACCAGGATATATTCTATATAACCTTAATAGAATTAACAAAAGGGGAGGGTGTTGCCATTTTCCTCAGATATGCTGCAAACAGCTGATATCCCTAATAATATCAAAACTTCCACATTCCTCTCAATCCATTTGGATTAAAGTAATCTTAAATAACAATAAACATATTATTCTAGGTGTCTGTTACCATCCCCTAGTGCATCTTCAGACTACTCTAACACAATCATTAAAGAAATAGAAACAGCAAGTTCATTAGGGGACATTATATTGACAGGTGACTAACCTAGAGGAGGTAAATTGGAAAGGTCAAACAGCTTCACCCAGTCTGGGGAAAAACTATTAAATATATGCCAACAGTGTCATTTTATCCAGTGTATAGAGCATCCCACTAGAGGAATAACATTCTAGACCTTGTTATTCATGGTAAATGTTTAGCACTAAAAAAATGACTATCTATTCACCATAAGTAACAGTGACCATTGTATAATTAGCTTTATCTTGGAACATATGATAGCCATAGTTAAAAATGATACTAATATATATATATATATAGATATAAAATAAAGCTGATAATATTAAAGTAGACTAAATAGCATTGACTGGTCATCTATCTGAGCATCCTCAGGAACTACAAAGTACTTTAAAAGTTGCATAGTACAATTAGTAATTTAATGACACATTCCTACCAAGTTAAAAATTCACCAGAACAATATCACCCAAAATGGATGAATAAATCTATAAAAACTTATCAAGAAAAAAAAACTTGACTCTGGTTATTTAAAATCCCCAACAAATACCAACTGGTGTTTATACTTGCAAACTTAAAAAATGGAAAAGGGTAAAAAATATGGAATACAAATTAGCATATGAAGCGAAAAAGGACAACAGTAAGTCTTTTTCTCCTATATTAACTCTCTTAAAAGCCTATGTGTCAGTTAGGTCCCTTCATGTTAATGAACTATAATTCATGACCCTATGATATAACATATTCAATATTAATTTTGTGATATATCCCAAACCAGTCAGAAAGCAAACATGGTCTCAGATTCTGTGGGTAATTATATTACTCTCTCCAAAGAAGAAATCCATGCCACTTTAATAACACTTAAAGGTAAACTAGTACATCTCCGATAATATATCCAGGCATCTTCTGCATCTATTCGCAGATTGTTCATGTAGTAATTTGAGTGGTAGGGACAAACTATGTCTCAATAATAACTTTGCTCCTGAGCTTTGAAAAACAGCATCATGAGTCCCCATTTTTAAGAAAGGTCCAGGAACAACTGGGAAAATTACAGACCAATCAACTTAACCTCACCATTGTGTAAAATCCTTATAAGTATGATTAAAGATTTGGCCTCATCTACCTTGGCTGTGCTGGATGATGAGCAATACAGCTTCAAAAGGGCCGCAGTTGCCTAGCCAACTTGTTGTGCTTTGATGAAGATGTAAACTTACAAATTGACAACCGATCCCTTATGATGTTACTTATATAGATTTCAGTAAGGCATTTGATCTAATTCCATGTTGAGCCTTATTACAAAATTATATACATTTAACATTAACCACAGCATTGCGAGATGGATAGCAAACTGGTTGATAGATAGAACACAACGAGTTTTGATAAGCGGACAGCTTTCAAACATAGGTTCTGTCACTAGTGGGGTTCTGCAGGGTTTTATTTTGGGCCCTTGATTGTTCCAGGTCTTCATAGCTGATATAACATGTAGCTGTTGTTCCAATACCATTAAATACGCAGATGACGTAAAATTGGTGGTCAATGCTCCAATCTGGAAAAAATAGCATCTATTCAGAATGGTCTAGATCATATTTCCTATTGGGCTGAAAATGGAGAATTAAATTAAATCACAATAAATGCCAGGGTATGCATTTGGGAACAAATAATATCAACCACAAATACATATTCAATGATAGGATTTTGACCAGTACTTGTACAGAAAAGATTTAGGGTTTTAGTATCAATAGACTTTCTTCCCCATTCACAGATTAATGGAATCATTCTTAAGACTAATAGGATCATTTGGTCCATCAGAGAAACATCAAATCAAGGGATAAAAAGTATTAATGCCCTTGTATAGAGCCTACATTTGTCCACATCTGCATTTTCCTCACAACTATGGTTCCCATTTAGGAAATACGACATCATGCAGCTTGAAAAAGTACAAAGCATTATACAAAACTAGTCAAAGGTCTGTCTGATGTCCCCTATGAAAATAGACTTACCTCTTTGAATTTAATGTCCCTATCATATCAACGTCTGAGGGTGGCCTCCGTCTCATATGATATAATGCAAGACCTTTTCTTGCTGATTACTTTGGGTCTAGAGTTTAAAAATAATATCTACAGCACTAGAGTCATCCACTACAGTTACAATGTAGAAAATGTAATTTAATGCCATATAAATTTTCTATACCCTGTGTACTATTAATCCATGGAATGTACTATCACTGGAGGTGATTACCAGTAGCTCTAAATCGGTATTTAAGTCCAGATTGGACAAATTCATTTTCTCTGGCATTAACATTTTCTATTATTAATTTACAGGAGCAATCATGGGCTTCATAGCTCCTAGCTCCTGAACAATCTTAGTATGAAACTTGCTGATGGGGGTGCCCAATCCCTGTCGGCAGCATGTATTCCCAACTCATGTGGCTCACTGAAAGCCCACCCTAGTGTGTCCACATTTATTTATTTATAGTTTGTTCCTGTAAACAAAGAAAACCGTCCCTTGACATGTTATTTGTCATGCTCTTAACTTCAACAGTTTTTAATATTCTCACCCCAAATTTCAACATCGCCATTTCTTCACATCTCCTCATGAACAGTACAGCTGTCATTTGTCACATCTTGCACTTCACCCTATGGTGACCTTGTATTTTTATCCTGTAATGTGTTTGATCATGTACATTTGTCTTGTCTTTCTCCTGCCCCCCACCCCAGGGTGCATCTGTAATCGAGCAGTAGTCTGCTCAGTGTGCCTCCTGGTAAAACCTTTAAATAAATATTTTTTAACCTGGAAAAAGAAAAAGGTCCCTCATTGTCTTCCCAGTCCCCCTCCCCACTCAGCACCAATCTCCCTGCACTGTCCCTATCCCATATTTACTTCTGGAGGTTGGTGCTGTCATCTTTGAGAACTGGGACACGTCTGCACTTTCAAAACCGAACACGCAAAATGAAGAATCAAAGGTAAGTGCCATATAATGGCTGTCAATGAGGGTTTTAACTTATATCTCAGCCATTTTTAGGAATGTTGACCCAAATTTTCAACATGGGGATCTTGGGACCCACCTCGTGAACACTGTCACTGTCATTTCTTTACTTGGTCCCAAAAGGAGATTTCACTGTCACTGCATGGAATCACCTTTTGGGATCAATAATGAAACAACAGTGCCACTGTTCATTAGGTGAGTCCCCAAAAACCATGTTGCAAATTTGGGATAATTCAAAAAATGACTGCGTTCTGACGTGTGTTGTGCAGTTTATACTCATGCTTGAACTTCAATAATTTTAACATTTTCACCCCAAAGTTTCAACATTGCCATTTTTCACATCTCCTCATGAACAGTTGTCATTTTTCACATCCTGCCCAAAATGTGTTTTGCACCTGTGGTGCAGAAATGGCGTGGTCATTGTGCAAAATCAACTTTCAGGATAGATTAACAAATCAGAGTGCAACTGTTCATGAGGGAGGTCCCAAAAACCCATGTTGACAATTTGGTGAAAAAATTCCAATAAATGACAGAGTTATGAGTGTGTGTTGAGCAGATTCTATGCATGCACATCACTTCAATGTTTCATGTTTTCACTCCAGATTTTCAACATTACCATTTTTCACAACTCCTCATGAACAGTCCAGCTGCAATTTTTCAAATCCTGCCAAAAGATTTTCTGCGCTTGTGGGGCAAAACAGCGTTACAGTTGTAGACAGAATGAGAAGCGACCTGCAGAAACTTGAAGAATGGTCAGGGGTTTGGCAGTTGAAATTCAATGCAAAGAAGTGCAAGATAATGCATATGGGGCACAAAACCCTGGCATAATATATCAGTTGGGGGTGAGGATATAGCATGCACCAAGCAGGAAAGGGATCTTGGGGTTGTCATCTCTGATGACCTCAAGGTAGGGAAACAGTGTGACAAGACAGCAGGTAAAACAAATAAGATGCTGGGATGTATAGGCAGGGGAGCATCACCAGCAGGAAAAGGGAGGTCATAATTCCTGCTACAAGACACTAGTGAGGCCCCACCTGGAGTACAGTGTACAGTTCAGGAGACCATACCTACGTAAGGACATAGACAGGGTAGAAAGGTTCAGAGGAGGGCAACAAAGATGGTGCATGGATTGCATCACAAGTCCTATGAAGACAGGTTGAAGGAACTGAACATGTACTCCTGGAGGAGAGGAGGGAGAGGGGATATGATAGAGACATACAAGTATCTTACAGGGAGGAACAGGGTGCAGGAAAACACTATTTTTAAGCGAAAAGATGTTCCAGGACTAGGGCATGGGATGAAGTTGGAGGGAGGGCGATTCAGAGGAAACATGAGAAAGAATTTCTTCACAGAACGGGTGGTGGACAAGTTGAACACCCTGCCAGAGGAAGTGGTAGGGGCTGAAACAATCACGGATTTAAGAATGCATGGGATAGACATAAAGGAATTCTGGAGGTCAGGGGTAAGGGCAACAGACTTCTAGGAAAATAAACTGAACTTACAAGCTCAAATGGGCAGACTGGTGGGCCATAGGCCTTATCTGCCTACACTGTCTATGTATCTATGTAGTTGTGCAGAATTATATTTCCACAGGGATTTGAAGGTTTTCTATACTGGGTACATGCGGTGAGGTGATAAGAAGGTTATGATGAACATTTGGAGTGAAAATTATTGAAGATGGCACAGTGATAACTATTTGTTGCAATTTTACTATGCCTACTCATAACTTTGTGTGATAGTACAGGGGCCAGCTTGATACATATGTGCATCTGTGGAGGATGGACCCTGTACTCCCACTGTGACATATGGATACTGTTGTACTATCTGAGTGGAGGGATGTGGACTCTGTGCCCCCAATGTGACATATGGACACTGTTGTGCTATCTGGATGGAGGTACAGCAAAATGATGCAATACTATCTGAAAAGAAAGGAAATTCATTGCAAAAAAACTCCATTAATGCATCAGTTAGGGTGAATACTATAGTGACAAAACCATGGAAATGAGGCGTTAGGGTTTCCAACCTAATGCCCCACCCAAGATTCCACCCTACACACCACTCCCACTCCTCCTCCCACCAATAGGCATCTGGGTGTGCTTTGGGGTCATCGGCCCAACTTTACTCCATTCTCCTGTACTGCACCACCTCAGCTTGTTTACATATGGAATGGGGTGAGAGTTAGGCCATCAACCCCAATGCATCCAGGCCTGTTTGTGTGTGTGGAGGTTGGGGTGGAGTGGTAGGGTGGGAACCCCAGGGTGGAGCATTAGGGCTGGAAACCCAACATCTCATTTCCCTGCTTTTGTCTCTATTATTATTCATCCTAACTAAGGCATTAAAGGATTTTTGCACTGAATATATACATATATATTATAGTGGTGCAGTAGCGCGCTATAGTTAGGTTGAGTAGCCACTTTAAGGTTAAACCTCAACTTTTGCACCTATATAACTTTGCCACCATATAACAGATTTGCCTGACATTTTGCATGCATGGTTTGGCACCACAGATCTCTGGATCTGGCAATTTACATTATAGTCAGATGTACAGTTGCGAGCTACAAGTGCCAAAAACACAAATAAAAGGACTTTTGCACATTTCTTTGCTCACACCTAAAGCCTGCATGGTTTCTGCGTTTGGTCCAAAACTTCAGGAACATGCAGCTGAGGTCACCGATGTGTCTTTTGAACATTTCGTGAACAAATATTAAACAGTTCAAGAGTTATTCAAAAACAAGATTCCCATTATAGTCTATGGAAAGTTAACAAAATATGCTAAAGTTTCACAAATGGTCGTTTTACTGTCGCAAATGGGCCATTTACTTTCAAGAGTCGATTTTGTTTGCCGTTAGAGCTCAGAAAATGCCTGCCATTTAAAATTGGGACCCTCTAGAAATGCAATTCTTGTTGTGTTCACCTAGTCAGGTCCTGAAGATGCTAGGTATATCTTTTTGGGGGTTAAACCTCCAAAAATACATTTTTAATTTTGGAAAGAATACTTTGCAAAATACTTTAACAAATGCAAAAGTTTTGTGACTTTTTTTTTATGAAACTTTCATGAAATCACAAAAGTAATTTGCAAAGTATAGTCAAAACAACTGAGCCTGGATATTCAAAGTAGTTGCGCCAAGGAGTGATGTTCAGTGAGGAGCCAGTGTGCAAGCAAATCTCATTGCACAATGCACAACTATAATAAATGCAGGCACAAATACAGAGGATCCCATGAATTTCCAGCACAGTATGATATTCAACCATGAAGTCATGGTGCAAGTGCTGAGCAAATCAAAGATGTGCCAAGCAAACTTGTTCCTATAAATACAGGCGCAAACACACAGAAATCACTTAGCCAGGCAAGAGAAAGAAAGAAAGAAAGAAAGAAAGAAAGAAAGAAAGAAAGAAGAAAGAAAGAAAGAAAGAAAGAAGAGAGAGGGACAGAAGTGGCAGTGAGGGTGATACGGGCAAAGAGAATGTGAGAGACAGGCTGACACACTGCCAGGCAGTGCACCAGGGTGGCACACAGCCAGCAACAGCCAACCACCCAGAGGGATATTGGACAGCAAGGGCCATTGACAGTGCACCCTTCATGATGGAGGCTGTAATGAGGGTGTGAGGGGCCGGAGGAACAGTGACATGGCCGTGGAAGGGCCCGTCAACAGTATGCCCGACACAGGTGGTACTGTGCTTGCATCACCTTCGAGCAGTACAGTGACATGGAGATTGTGTGCCACTACCACCTGAACAGGGCCATTCTGAGGCAGCACTGTGAGCTGTGCAGTGAGGAGATGCAGGCACCCACCAGACGGAGCCATGCCATGTCCGTGGAGATGAAGGTGACAGCCGTCATGTGCCTGCTCACCACGGTACCTTCCAGAGACCAAACAGGGGACACCACAGGCATAACCTAGTTGGCCACATCCCGCCTCCTCCGCATCAGAATACATCCATTTCCCCAGCACACAGGCGGAGTGTACAGCAACCATGCAGGACTTCCACAGGGTAGCACGTATGCCTGGCATGATTGGGGCAATTGACTGCACCCACGTGGGCATCTGCATGTGACCTGGCCCTGAGGGTGTGGCGACATCAACAGGAAGGGAGCCCAGTGTCAACTGCCATGTGGTGTGGTGATGCCATGGGTGCATAACCAATGTCTGTGCCACGCACCCTGGGAGTGCACATGATGCGTTCATCTGGCACAGCTCTATACTGTGCCACAGGTTTGAATCATGGGGACATCCCCATGGGACACCTAGTGGGTGAGTATGGCAAGGACAAGGGGTGATGGACAGAGCATACCTTGGGAAGGGAGGGCAGGGTGTGCATGTTGGCATGGGCACAGGGGACAGGCAAGGGTGCAGCACAGAATAGCAGAGGGCTAACCATGTCATTGTCCACACAGGGACAGCGCCTATCCACTGCGGCCCTGGCTGCTCACACCCTACCAGTGCACATTGTCCCCAGCAGAGGAATGCTACAACAAGGCACATGTTAGCATGCACAACATCATTGAGCTAGTCTTGGCATGCTGAAAGCATGGTTCCATTGCCTAGACAGGTCAGGTGGTGCCCTACAGTACAGCCCCTCAAAGCCTGTGGCCTATTCCTGGCCTGCTACATACTGCACAACATGGCCATTGACTGTGGGATAGTTGTCGAGGCTGATGAGGGTGACAGTAGTGGGTATGATGGAGGCAATGGGCCAGAGGGAGGTGGACAGCCACCCCTGGGTGGAGGATCTGAGCTGCAGCAGCAGGTGAGATGTCACGGGACACCATAGCATGGGAGCACTATGGTGCACACAGGTAGGTGGTGCGATACATGTATAGGCCACACAAACGGTACAGCACACATGCAGGGCATGCATGGTAATGGGCATGCACACACTGAGGTGGGAAGCAGGAATAAGGGTGACAGGGGCACACCCACACACAACCACACACAGCGCCCCTCACAGACCCCTCACACACACACACACCCCACACACACAGGCGTGGGTATGTGGCGTGGATCAGATGTATTGCACCTGTGCACAGGCACAACTGGTAAGACTGCCATCATCACTCCACGCCACATGGCCCAGCAGCCAGGCAAGCACACACACAGGCAGTGTGTGGCGTGACACACAGGTGCCATGCCAGCAATAACACACACACTCCACCCATATGCGCACTGAGCAGCAACTGCAGAGTGCAGGTGGGTGGACCGCACATCAGGTCGCTGCATGGAATCATGGCCACCCATGAGCCATAGGGGCGGCCTTGCCTGGGCGGATCGGCAGCCACAGGCTGCGCATCAGCCATGGGGAGGTGTCGACAGCCCCAGGGGTTGAACCATGGGACCGCTACGGTGAAGGGGTCAAGGCACCCAAACAGGTCAGCTCCAGGCATGCCTGGGATGCTGGACGTCAGAGCCTGGTTTTGACTGCACTGGGGTCACCCAACGCCGGGTTAGTGGGGTGGACATCACACTGCAAGGAGTCATCTGTGCCCGGCCACCCCGTGGCAGCCAGCAGTGCAAAGCCATCCTAGATCGCAGTGGCAATGTGATCCAAGGTTGCAGTCATGGCCTCTTGCATGCACTGCATCCCTGCCAGGATCTGCGCAGTGCCCTCTCCTGCTGCTCTCGGCTAACTGGTGCACCTCCTTATGCAGTGTGCACACCCAGTGGCAAGCAGAACCTGTTGTTGAATGGACACCCACAGCAAGCGGGTGTGCTCAGCCAGCAGGTTAGTGTCCTGGGGCACCTGGGCCAGAGGCCGATCCCATGTGGTGACCGGCTGTGCTGTACAGCCCTTTCTCTGGTGGATGCTGCACATTGGGGTCTGGTGGTGGAATGGTCACAGCAGGTGCACTGGCGGTGGACCCTGTGTCCATTGCCCAGGGGCACCCACAGCCTGCTGCTGTCACCCATCTAGCCACTGCATGCCACCCAGCGCCTGCGCAGCAGAACCACCATTGCCACAGGGTACAGCCAGTGCAGTGCACACGGCTGCACTCACAGTGGTGGCAGGCAGCTGTTCCCCAGTAGCAGGGTGCTGGCCATCCTGTCTGTGTTGGTGGTCGGCAGGGCATCTTGGCCACAATGTTGGCCATGCTGTGCAGGATTAATATGACATCGTCATCAGTGTCGGACACCACCCCGATCTGTGTGTCTCACGCAGAGAACAACAAGGCTGGTGTCCTGCAGGAACACATCCAGGGCCTCATCCAACCCCAGGTCCAGGACATCTGCCTGCCCAGTGGTGGTGAGCTGCAGCATGTCGGGCCCTCAGATGCCCATGGAGGAGGAAGGCTGGTCCTCCGGGCTGATCCAGTATCCATGGCTGCTGCTGCCACTGCCCCATCATCTGTACAGAGGCATGCTGGTGCTGCAAGAGAAAGAGGTGTGTTGGTAATGCATTGCCCACATGTACCCCCCACACTGCCACTGCATGTGTCCTACAGCAGCATGTGCATGCATAGGTGCATGCATATGCTCATGCCATGCATGCATGCCTGCTGCATGCACGCCAACATGGCCGAGTATGCACCCTCCATGCCCCCAGCTGTGCATGGCTGACATACTTACCATGCAGTGATGGGCTGCCACTAGGGTTACCACCTGTCCTCGTTTCGCAGGACAGTCCTGATTGGGCAGCTGTGTCCTGCAAAAACATGAAAATGCTACATGTCCTGACTTTTCAATAGAAAAATATTTTCTAACTTTCATCTAAATCTTGTAGAAAACTATAGTACCTTAACTAAAATACATTAAAATGATATGAAACCATAGAAGCAATCAAGAAACTACAATACTTAGCCTTAATTCTGATTATATAGAGAAAAGTCTGTTGCACTAGTCGAGGGTTACGTACTGTCCTCGAAAAATCATGTTTTAGTAAGAAATGTCCCACTTTGGGCTTCTTAAAAGGTGGTAACCCTAGCTGCCACCTGTCTGGAATCCGCTGCCAAGCACACCTCCACCATGCTGTGGCACATGGTGGCTGCCACCAACTCCTCCTGCGCCTGCGTGAGTGGTGGTACATCTGCAGGCCCCACTGGTGGCATTCTGGGACGCACGGATGGCCACCACCTTCTCCTTGATGCACCTCTTGTCCATGCCTACCTTCTTCCTGCACTCCTGTGCTGACCACTGGTGGCTGCCCTGCTGGTTGGCGCATGCCACCACCTCCTCCAGGCCCCAGCCCTGGCCTGTGGTGTGCCCATGGCACCACTCAACAGGGCTCACTGTTAAGGTAGGCATCGAACAAGGCCTCTGTCTTCACCTTTGTGAAATCGGGCCTGCGTGTGTGAGCAGGCCCATGCTCCTCACCCTCCTCACATTCCGACATGTCACTTCCTGTGGACATGGATAGCACAGTGTGTCAGTGGCAACATCTCCTGTTCCATCCCACCCTGCTGTGCTGGCTGCTCCCAATGAGCTGCAGTGGCATGCATAACTTACCGAAAGGATGCAATATATAGTATGCAATATGACTGTTGTATCTGGAAATGATGGCACTCATTACTGACTGTGTTTTCTCATCTTTATTACTTACTTGAATTTTTGTGTGTTTGTTATCTTGTCACCGACAAGATGCATCTTCACCTGATGTAATCCTACCCGATTGTATTTTACTGTATGACAATTCCTTTATTGTTTGTAACCTCCTGGGTCGCACCTGAAAATAGCCGCTTTGTGGCTATGGCACCACCAGTAAATAAAAACTATATAAAATACTGGTCCATGGCCTGTGCTGTACCATGGCACTTATGTAGCGCATTGCATGCAAATGAGCTATAGCGCAACAGTAATGTCATGCGCCTAACGGTATTATGGTGTCAATTTGCGCATCGTGCACTGACTGCCTGATGGGGGCAAGGCGCATGATGCGCCAGGCCTGTTATTGTGTACATGCGCACTGAGCAGTGATGGGTGACCCTGACCCTTCTGTGAGCCCTGGGTCACACCGCTCACCCAGTGACCCCTCCTAGCCATGCCCATGTCGTGCATCTCTGAGACTGCATGATGGACTGACACAGCGCATGTTCTATCGCATCATGCATCTGGTGCATGTCGTGACCTTGCACTTACTGCTGCCATTTTGATCACCGGCTTTGTTTCACAGCATGATGCAGAGATGGTCACTGTTGCACAGAACTGGACACAGGTCGAGCTACTCAACCTGGTTGCCTGTATCCAGCCCCACCCCAACTGTTTGGCCAGGTGCCCCTTCAACAGCCCAGGGTCACTGGCAGGAGATTGCTGCTACACTGCAGCAGCAGACTGGGCCAGGACAGGGTAGCAGTGCCACCACACGTATGGTGACCTTGTGCAGAGGGACCCGGAGTACCTGAGGAGGCTTGAGGTGCTTGTCAGGCATGGGGCTGTGCCACTGCCAGATAAGTAGGCCTTTTGCATGTGTGCCCTGGTGCTGTACTTTGGCTAGGCTGCCTGGCATGCCCTGCAGAGCAGTGCACTTCCATCATGCACATCACAGGGTTGCATTGCCAGCCACGCTTGTGTTGCGATGCCACTGTGTAGGATGTGTGGGGCAGGGGCTCACCCTGTGCACAGGGGTGGGGGTGGTGGGCAGCTGTTGTGGATGTTTACTGTTGTGTACCTGTCTATGTTCCATTCCCAGGGCCTGAGAATCGCGGAGGTGGCAGCGGTAGGCCACAGAGGTGGTGCAGGAGCAGCTCCGGCACAGCGGGGCCATGGAGGCAGGTAGGCACTGTCATGGTCCTTCACACATTACATGGGGTGGTGGGGGCATGGCTGCCTGTGCCATGTGTCGTGGCAGCTGAGTGTGTCACACTGTGTGTGGTGCTTGCCACTGTGGTGCATCCACTGGACACATGTGCCAGCTGTTGGTGGGGTGGAGTGCAACCAGCTGCCACTGATGTTGCTGTGGTGCTGCCAGTGCACTGTGCCATGTGACTGTCATTGCCCAATTGGGTGGTCATTGTGTGGCGGGGTCCACCTCTGTGCACTGTCGTGGTGTGCCGCATTGCTGGCAGGCATTGGCCCACACCACTGCGGGTGGTCAGTACGGCCCTCCAGGGTGTGTGTTCCACCGCCCATTGCGTGCTGTGGGTGTGCATGGTTCCTGGGACATTGCACTGATCACCTGTCCTGTCCCTTGTCATAGGTGTCCAGCAATGGATATGGAAGCCTGTCTACTGCAGGCTGCTCCGCAGCTGATACTAATCACATCGACAACAATAGAGGCTGTCCTGCAGGTTCGCTGCCTGCTGCTAGTGGATAGAAGGCAGACAGGGTGCCAAGGTGTGGCAGGCCGTGGCCACCGGTGAATGGGCCTCAGCATTCCTAGTTTCCCTGCTGTACTTCCCCTAGAGTCCCCCATCCCACTGTACAGTCCCTGTTCCCTGTACCCTTCCTCACTTTCCTACCCTTTCCCACCCCTTGTTGCTGTAAATAGTTTTATATTGCAATATATCTTTTCTGACTTACCTGCCTGTGTCATTGTCTGCTTTGCAGGTGGCGTGAGGAGCCATGCTGCAGTGGCCCAGTGCCTGTCCATTTGGTGTGCATGTGTCTGGGTGCATGTTGTGCTTCTCTGGTTCACTGCTGTGTGCTGTGGTCTGTCGCACTGTGGTGGTGTCCCTCCTTGGTCGGTGGCTGTGCCTTGGTGCCCATGGGGCCGCTGTCAGGGTGTGTGGTGGTGTGTGTGTGGTGATGGCATATGGCCATGGTCTTTGGTCAGATACTGACCGCACACTGTGCTGGGGCCCTGCTTGGCATTGTGCAGCCTGTCCCGTGGTCTGCTACACTACATGCCTCCCTATGCATTCCGTGCCTACTGTGGGGCCGCCTGTGCCCGTGTGGTGTGTGTGTGTCCTTGGCTGCTTGGTCCTGGGTGTGGCCTGCTCTGGTCTGGGTGTGGGGTGGGGCGACCTGCAGCCTATGGGGGCTCCCTTGGTGCCTCCATTGGCCACTGCTCCTCTGTTTCCTACTATCTGTGCCACTGTTGTGTTCTGGGGTGGGGTCTGGGTGCCTGTGTGTGCCCTGCTGTGCCCTGCTAGTTGGGGCCTCCTGTGGCCTGTCACTGTGCTTCTCTGGCTCTGTCCCTGGGTCTCTTCTCTGTGCTATGCCCTCCTCTATTGCTCTGCTGCTCTGCTGCCACAGTTGCGCTGGAGTACATCTTTGTGCGCCATGGTGCAACTGTTTGCGCTTCATGGTACAACTGTGCCATATTCAGCTGTGTTGCGCTAGTGCAGTGCAGCTGGTGCAACCTCTGATATGGCTCCAGTTGTGCCACTGGCCATCAGATTTGCTCTCGCCCGGACTTGCACCGCCTTTGGTGCTTTTCTGAATGTCTGGGCCCCGGAAATCTTTGCCACCCATCTACAACAAAACGGTTTGGTCTTTTGGGCTGAAATGTGAAGGGTAGACAGCCAAGACCCACATATGTGCCCTTTTGGTGGTTTGGTGCCAAAATACTCAAGGGGCCCAAAGCTATGGCATTCTGAAGTTGCGCAATTTCCCATAGGATAACACTGCGGCGTCCATTGGTGCCTTTCGAGCCCGTGCCTTGAAACAGTTCAGTTACGGACTTTTGTCACAAAAATTCTTAGTCCCCCATTAGGGGCTAAGTACAGAATTAGCCTAAAAGCCATAAATAACATGAAACTTAAATTTTGTTTCTACTCGTATGGTTCATGAGATATTAGTAATGTAGTCCCCATTAGGGGCTAAGTACAGAATTAGCCTAAAAAGCCATAAATAACATGAAACTTAAATTTTTGTTTCTACCTCGTATGGTTCATGAGATATTAGTAATTTAGTCTTTCAATTGCTCATTTTCATGTCCGAGGCCCACTATTATAGGCTCATTCTTTGTATTCGCTGCCTTTTAGATGCACCTGTCTCTCATGCAATGCGTGTTATGGATCCGCATTTGCGTTACGTTAACTTTTGCATCACCATTAGCATTAGTGTTACCATTTGTGTTTGCGTTTGCAATACCATTCTCATTACTGCTTGCTTTTCCGTTTGCTTTACCATTTGCGTTACCGTTTCCACTTCGTTTGTTACTGTTACCACTAGCATTATCATTAGCGTTGCGTTATCATTACCATTTGCATTTGCGTTACTGTTTTGTTACCATTTTGCGCTTGCATTTGCATTACCATTAACGTTAGCATTACCATTGCCATTAGCTTTACCATTACTGTTAGCTTAACCGTTAGTGATAGCATTCGTGTTTGCATCATTGTCACTGTTTGCGTTTGTGTTACCATTTTCGTTATCGTTTGAACTTGTGTTTGCATTACCGTTTTGAACCCTAACACGAATTCCCTGCTTTTGTCACTGTGTAACGACCCTAACTAATGCATTAACAGAGTTTTTGCCATGAATATATATACATACATATAATGTATAGATAGGTACACACATTATACAGTCCTCTACAGTGTCCCTTAGTACAGGGATATCCCTCTGTGTTCCTCTCACTATAGCTCTGACCTGTATTTGTCCCTCCTGGGAACAGTGGTGCACAAACAGAGACTGTGCTGTACATCCGGACTTTCAAGTAGGAGTCCAATTATTCTATGGTGCTACATAACTCTTACCCTGTGTACATATGAAGCTAATGGTTTCCATTGTGTCCTGCGTTTATGTCTCCATGTTTGTGGATGTGCCTTTCATTATGGGGATCAGTGTCCCTCTATGTTCCACATTCAGAGTGTTTGTGTTCCTCCATTCCAGTGCTGCCCTAGGTGGGAGGTATGCACTGCGTATGCCTGCCAACACCCATGGCCTGCAGCTAACAAACTGTTTCTCAAGGCTGGCATACAGGTGGAGCTGTGCACACCTCAGCCTGCAACTTTTAGCCTGTACATCCAGTCTGACCTACAGGTGGAGCTGTGGGCACCATCCAGCCCTGCGGTTTTGACCTGTAGTTCCAGTCTTACCTACAGGTGGAGCTGTGGGCACCATCCAGCCTGCAGTTTTTGACCTGTAGTTCCAGTCCTGACCACAGGGGAGCTGTGTGCACCATGGAATAGCACTGGGTAATCATCATGCTAATGTATGCTAAGCAGGCCTTAATGAGATCTTAATGTGGCTGTTTGCACATGGATTGCCTAAGTAGGTTCATTTGCATAGGATCTTTGAATATTGTAAACTTTTGCCCCGGCTAATGTGTTAGCACTGATCAATCAGGTTAACCTGGGCAGTCCTCTCAAAAGCACATAGCACAGTTCTGCAGTGTGTGGCCTGCATTATTGTTTGCAGTTGTTGTGCAGCACTTCATTGCTATCACACATTGTCCATCAACTTCAGCTCTGCCTTACTCCACCTCTGTATTCACTGAGCTGCTGTTGCATTTTGCACTTCTCTGTTGCTATATTCAGAGCTGTCTTATTTCCAGGTCTATTTTAGCACTGCACTCCCAGCCCTGTTTGCAGTGCTTCTTTTGCATGCTATATTCAGCAGATTTAGCACCGGGCTATTCTTTGAATATAGCTTGTTACTGGTTCAGGGGCTAATTTAGCACACTCTGTGGTGTTAATTTAGCCCCAGGCCAAGTTTTGAATAACTAGAAACTGTTATTCTGAGATCTTTCTTCTGTCACTTCCCTCAGAGTTTGGTCTCTTAATATGTAGTTTGCCTTAATGTTCTTCTTGCCCAAATGCATAACCAAACATTTTCAGTATTAAAATGTAACTTATGTTTTATAGCCCAGTTTTCAACTCGGTTAAGGCACTCTGTAACTTTACTTTACCTTCAATATTTTCCACTATTGTGCTAATCCTTGTATCATCTGTGAAGTTAGTCACCCAGATGCCATCTTCATAATCTACTGAGCAGTATACAGGTTGAACAAGCACAATCCAGGACAGATTCCTGGAGGACTCTACTACCCACAACCAGCCCAACCTGAGTAGATAACCTTGCGTGCTCACTCTCTGTTTCCTATTAGTCAACCAGGATGTAATCCATTTTGTTATACTTCCATGCAAACCTGAATCTACCAATACATGAATGAACTTGCTGTGGGTACTTTGTCTAAAGCCTTGGTAAAGTCTAAGAATATTAACATATACTGGTGTACCTTTGTTCCAGGGCCTTGCTGACCTTACCATAAAGTGCAAGAAGGTTCATCTGGCATGAATGCCCTTAGTAATCCGTGCCGTGTATTATTGGACATACTGGTTTCAATTATGTAATTACCTATATAGTCTTTGATTGTAGTCTCAATAACTTTACCCAAAATGGAAATCAAGCTCACTGGTCTATAGTTCTTGAGTTCTCTCTTATTACCCTTTTTATGGCTGTGGGCAGAGCCTACAGCCATTTTGCTATCTGTAGCTTGAAAATTGAGTTTTTGGAACACGTTTTTGACATTTTTATGTATCCTTCCATGACAACTGAAATAAAATATTCCCTTATTTCTGTTAAGAAAGTTGGAGGTATAACTCAAGCTGCTTATCAGATGCCATTAGGAAACTGAAACAGCTTGTTAAATATTTGTTGCTTATGAAGCTGAAGATTTGCACATTTAAATAATAAGCATTTAGAAAGAGTCATACCTCATAAATATCACCCTTACCCCAGCAAGTCTATGATTTACATCTTTATTTTACCTCTGGAGCCTACAGCCCTCTTGCTATCTATAGTTGGAAAATGGAGTATCTTGGAACACATGTTTTAAACTTTTCAATGTATCCTTCAATGCCAAGTGAAAAAATATTCTCTTCTTGCTGTTAAGAATGTTGGAACATAACTACAGGCTGCTTATCAGATGCCATTAGAAAACTGAAACAACTTGTTAAATATTTGTTAAATATTGGTTGCCTATGACTCTGGAGATTTACACATTTAAATACAAAGGCCTAGATATTCAAACTGCGCCAGGCTGTGGTGCAAGCTTCGGGCGTGAGTGCAACTACGCGAGGGTGTGGACTGGACAATATTCAACGGAGCTGCACCATGGCCCGCAGCATTGAATATTGCACCCCAGCTACCCCCAGTGTGCATGGCGAGTGGCACTGCACCAGCGCAAGTGGCCAGAGGAGTATGGGGATGCGCTAGCGCAAGTTCCATTGCACCATGCAGCAACCACTATATTCCAAAAGTTGACATGCAAATAGGGCAATAATGTATGCAAAGTGCACATGGGGCCATTACATGTCATTATGGCTCCATTTGCATGCAGGTACCAATCCCCGATGACTTGCGCCTGGCGCCTGCTAGGCAGCAGCCATCGACCGACGCCCCCGCAGCCCCGAACGCGGGCATTTAAAAATAAGAATTTCGCCCCATATCCCTGGTGGTCCAGTGGACTGCTATCTGCCTGATTGCAGGCATATGTAAAGAGGAGAATAATTCCAATATCCTTGGTGGTCCAGTGGACCGCTATCTGCCCGATCGTAGGCATGTGTAAGAGAAGAATTCCAATATCCTGGTGGTCCAGTGGACCGCTATCTGCCTGATCGTGGGCATGTGTAAAGAGGAGAATAATTCCAATATCCCTGGTGGTCAGTGGACCCATATCACCTTATCAGCGGGCATGTGTAAAAAGAAGAAATTGGTCCTATATCCCTGGTGGTCAGTGGACGCTATCTGTCATCGCGGGCATCTGTAAAAAGAAGAATTCCAATATCCTGGTGGTCTGGTGGTACCCCCACTGGGCCCCCCACCTCCCCAGTCAGCGGTGGCGAGTACCCCCACCAGCCTGCCACCCGCTGCCCACTGGCTGACACCTTGGTAGGGCTGCATGCCCGTTGGTTCACAGCATGAGCCAAGGGCGTGCAGCCCTCACTACTACATTCCAGATATGAATGAATCATTCACATATCTGGAATGTGTCTGTGACGGGGCTGCACACCCATTGGCTCACGCGTGAACCAATGGGCGTGCACTGAGGTGTCAGTCGGTGAGGCGGCAAGCGGTGGGTACTGCTTCCGTCTGCTGACCGGGGGAGCTGGGCGGTGGAGCTCAGTGGGCAAATGAAAGTGCCACTAGACGCGGGTACAGGTGCTTCTCTTTCACATGCCAGCGATGGGGGCGCATCGTCACTGGACCACCGAAGATAATGAGTATTCTCCTCTTTTACACATGCCCATGATCGGCAGATAGCGATCCACTGGACCACCAGAATATAGGATGAATTATTCTTCTCTTTTACATGTGCCCACAATTGATGCAGATAGAGGTCCACTGGACCACCAGGGATATTGGACCAAATTATTCTTTATTTTCTGCAGATGCCCACGATCGGGCATGGCGCCAGATGCAGCCAGAACTTGGTGGCCACCCACAGGTGGCAGCTGCCATGTTGTACCCTGCAATGCGGCAGCTCACCCATGGTTGGCCATCAGTTCCTTTTTGGGGGCTTAACTTTGTGCGCGGTGCAGGTAGTGGTTGCACATGCATGGCTCTGCACATCCTGGGCTGAATATCGGGCTGTGCAGAGTATGCATGGTCATGCCCCACCTGCTCCTGCATACATTACTTGATGCACTCCGGCACATCGGGATTTGTACCGCGCACTTTTCCCTTTTGAATATCATGCCAGGGAGATCAGTGGGTTGCGCATGGCACAACACTGTTGCACCATGCTCAACCCTTTTGAGTATCTGGGCCTAAGCATTTAAACAGCTTCTAATAATAGTTTAACTTGGTAATCTATTGTCTTCAAGAAAGAGTCATACCTCATAAGTATCACTCTTTCCCCAGCAAATCCATGATTTACACTCTTTTTTTTTTCACCTTTACAGACACTATCTGATAAGCAGTCTCAGACATTTGCCAGGTCTTCAGTGAACTGCTTAGACTAAATATGTATCAATAAGAAGACATTTTTACTATCTTTCTGGGAAAATATATTGAGCTACAGCAACAAACACACATACACATACACACAGACACACACACACACACACCACACATCATCTTCATGGCTACAATACTGCCAGGTGGCATGGGTTCAAGTCCCAGCTGAGGCACTTATTCTTTCTCACCTCTGTTTGTATGTGTTCCATAAAATATGCACACCACACTGCTGTGTAATTGTTACAAGCAAACATTTGTGTTACCATTGTGGTGTGCATTTGAGAAAGATTAATGTGCTCGAGGATGGCCCAGTTTCCAGTTGTCTCAGTGGTGCAGCTGGTTAGTGCAATCAGAACGGTATTATGGGCAGCCTGGGTTCAAGTCCCAGCTGAGGCACTTATTCTTTCTCACCTCTGTTTGTATGTGTTCCATAAAATATGCACACCACACTCCTATGTGATTGTTTCAAATAAATATTTGTAATGCCATTGGGTTGTGCATTTGAGAAAGAGTAATGTGCTCAGGGATGGCCCAGGTTCCAGTTGTCTCAGTGGTGCAGCTGGTTAACGCAATCATTACACTATTCCTGGCAGCCTGGATTCAAGTCCCATCTGAGGCACGTATTCTTTCTCACCTCTGTTTGTATGTGTCCCATAAAATATGCACTCCAGACTCCTGTGTGACTGTTACAATAAAGAAACTGTCTGTTTATGTCAGTGACCACAGTGAAGTTCAGTTTGAGTAGATTTACTTTAAATATTTCTTATCCTAGATAGCACAGGGGAGATTCTACATCTCATTGTCATAGGGATATTCATTTACACATTTCTGTACTGTATTTACTCAGGCTGTCCCAGATTGGATGCAATATCTTCTTTTTAGTGGGGTCATGTATTTCTTCAGGTAACCTAGTCCAGCCCCATATTCCAAAGGAGATGCGGCACATCCCAGTGGAAATGTGAGATGTGCTATGCAACTCCAACAATGCACCATAGCATGATATTCAAACATGCGGGATGCACCTGCCTCAAAGGAATGGGCCAGCATGCACACAAATAGTATGCCATGCAAGTCGAGGGTGAGTTCTCATGCATATACCGTGCTACAGCATACTCAGTGGGAAATTCACCCATTGCAGTCCAGAGCAGTGTGGCCCATGGCTGGGCCATGAATAGCTGACCTAAGCAGGCCAGCCACCCACAGGTGAGCTGTGGAAGTGCACCCAGGTGCACAGCAGCCGGGCAGCCCTGGTAGGCTAAAGGTACCCCCAGTCCCCCGATTGATCCAATTCCATCCCCGAAGAGCTCCATAGTGTAGGGCCCCGGGGCCCAATCACACCATGGGAAATCATGGTCCATATCCACAGCATAGAGGACTCCCACCCACTGCCTTGATACATAGACAACCCCACTCCCCATACCCAAGCTATTGCGGAGACTGACACTGCCCTCCATGCCCTGCCACAGCCAGCCACTGACTGCACTGGCCCAGGCTGGGGACCTTCACTCCAGAATGGCCCAAGTGGCTATACCATACATTGAGGCACTACACAAGTTGCAGCCCCACCAGTGTATATGTCCCTGGCAACTGTAAGAAGGAATTGACATACCTCTGATGCATACCTTATCAATGCTGTATCTTCCTGCTGTTATAACTCTTTCCCGTTCCCTGTGTAGCATGCCACCCTTCAGACTGCTGAGATATCCTGGGTGCCATGGTGGACAGTATCCTGCAATGGCATTTGTAGTGTACGATACAGGCGATGGATAGTGCATTTGAGGTTCCCAATTGTACAAACAAATAGGTCAGCTGTAACATGCCTGTTCCAGGGCCTGTATGAGTCAGTACAGCATCGACTTTTACCCACACTGAGTAGTGCAACAGCACCACAAGGATGGAACCACATGCAAGTGCCTGAGGTGTATGGTCTCTGGTGTTTCGCCTGCACACATCTTGTATCTATGTATGACACATTCCAGCATCCTACTGCTAGTGCTTCACCACCTGAAAATAAGATGCCATTTCTTCTGTATACTATCCAGGCTAAATAAGCTTCAACCAAGTTCAGCTCTGGTTTGCTTCTCACCAGTTTTTTCTACTGCAAGAAGACAGTTTCAATGACCATTGGCACCAGGACGAGGCTTTCTAGGCTCTGCCATACCCCACCTTCCACACCCTTGATGGGACCATCCTGGAGGACACTCTCATTTAGATATCTGGGGTTTGGCTGACCAGCACCTTAACTGCTCTGTGCATATCGATGTTATGCTGAAGAAACTGCGCCCAAGCTTAGTGCTCTGTATAGGAATCAGTTGCATCCTGCTGACTACAGGCATGAAATTGTTCAGAAAATGATATTACCCATTTTTGACGACTGTGACATAGTCTATGGTGCTGCTCTAAATCTTCCATGACCAAGTTGAACACTCTCTTTAACTCCTTCTGCCACTTTGCTCTTGACTCCCTTCCCTTCCCCTTCCCACTACTGTGAACTGTATTGCTCTCTTGCCTTCCTTCCACTGTCTCACAGCTGCACCGCACACTGTGCAAAAAACTCAAATTCTGGTTTGGACTGCTCCCATCCTATCTTTCATCCTCTCTCCACTCCTCTCCCCCACCCACCCACTCTCTCAGATCAAATGGCCTGCACATTGACGGTCCTTCACCGCTCAACCCTCATCAGTCAGATTGGTTTCACCCATCACTTCCCTAAAATCTGGAATTCCCTCCTCTGAAATACGACACCTCCCCTTACCGCCATCTTACACAGTTACCTCTCCCTCAGCTATTCCTGCTTTAACTCTCCTTAATACCTATCCCCAGTTTCTGCCTTCCTACTCCTAACCCCCCAGCAGGGGTTTCAACATCTGGAAGGGGAATCAAGAAATGGCTACCCTTTTCCTCATATTCAGTTATTGCCTCTCCTCTCTGTTCTCCACCTGCCCTTCTGGGTCATCCTATCCCATCCTATTTACTCCAACAACACTTGCACACTACCCGAGTCTACTCCTGATACACTCATGCACTATCAATGGTTCTGTCACTTTATTACTGTTTTGTATATTTATATGTTCTTTCATACATTTGTGGACATGTATTGTAATTTACCCAATGTTCCCCTACTGTTTATTGTACAATACCTTGTGTTCCAACTGTTGCATAAACTTACAATGTTGTATTGTTTGTACTACCTACATACTATTGTATAACTGACCAGCCTTCACAGCCCCATAACCCCCTCCCCAGGTTGCACTGTGAGATGAGCAACTTGTTGCTCAGTGTGCCCTCCTGGTGAAACATTTCAATAAATAAATAAAATAAATAATATATAATAATCAGCAGGCATATTCTAGGAAAATACATTGTAAAATGTGCAAAAGGAAGACCACATTGAAACTGCCTCTCGGCAGATCTGCATTGTGAAAATTCATTAGAAATAATGAGTTAAAGCATCCCAAAAGCTGTCCACAGCCATATTGGCTCTGACCAGAGTTTGTTATAAATAGGTATCACAGTGGCTGTTCTCTAAGAGTCTGCTACTTTCCTTCATGCAGTGATTTTGGAAGATCATGGTTAATGGTTCTGCCAACTCATTGGCCAACTCATTAGCAACCATCAAGTGTACTCCATCTGGTCCTGGGGCTTTTCCATGATCCAGCTCCAGTAATCTAACCCTAATATAATTTGTGTTCAAGGTGTACGATCTACCAGATACTCCTTTTAAATGATTTTGTCATTATTCACTTTGTCATTAAATATTAATGTAAAGTACTTGTTTTGCATCTCAGCTATTTGAGCTGCTTCCATGACGAGTTCACCCTGCAAATTCACTAGGGATCATACTTTGATAACCCCTCCCTTTTATGATTTACATAACTAAAAAGGATTTATAGTAATCCTTAGTTTTTATTGCAAGTTCTACTGTAACTCACACTTTGCCTTCTTAATAGCCTGCTTTGTTTCCTTTAGAATTCCTTTGTAATTCATCCATACCCTCATCTCATTATTCATTTTAGCTCTCTTATATGCCCTATTCTTCTTGTTTATCCATTTTTTCACTTTAGGATTCATCCAAGATGGAATTCTACCTGCTGTATTATATTTTATTCTCTCAGGTATGTAGTTTTTACCCAGGCTATTGAGTTTGTCTACCAGTAGATCCCATATAGGGTTTAGTGTTTTGCCTGCAAATTCCTCCTCCCAACCTCATCCACCAAGCTCACATCTCATACTTTCAAAGTCTGCTCTTCCAGAACACTTTATCCTTGTAGCCCGTTGTATTCTAATGGTAGCCTCGGTAACTTAAATACCACCATAGCATGGCCACTCTTTCCTAGTGGTATAGTCACCATACATGTAATCCCTAGGTGGCACTATCTCTAGGGTTAGTATTCCTGCCTGTAGTCCTGACCACAGGTTGAGGGGCCTGGGTTCAATATTTTGTTGCCTCCACCCAGGGGTAATAGATGTGGGAGTATCTACCTAACCTGGTATAGCCTTCTGGGAAGCTATAATCACCCACAAGCCCACCTAGTGACCACAAACATTGTAATGTGGAATAATCCTTTACAGCAATTAACATACAGTTGGCATTAAACATTAACAATGTATTCACGCACCTTACACTACCACCAGGGTCTGGTTCAGCAAATCCCTGGAACCCCCTGCAAAGACAATGTTAACAATGCAAGCATGCCTTCAATACTGTAACAGATTTCAGTAACTCTGCACCAATTAAGAGTATGCTCATAAGCCAGTTTAAGCGTGAAACAGCAGATCAGTTTTATTAAGGGGACATGAACAAGGGTGGGGGCATAAATCTAGAAGAAAGATTACTTTACTGATTTGATTCAGGTTATTCTGCATGCATATACTTTTGTCCCACAGTAAAACAGTCTGACTACAATTGGGTACCCAGAATGTTATGCTGGCTGGCCAGAATCGGTGCCTGGTGTTGGCCAGAATTGCAGCTGTCAGTGGGGCCCTTGGTGGAAAGAAAGGCAGTTAAACATGCATAAAAGACCTTGGTTATTTGTATTCTCGGCCGGTTGGCCTCAATCTTTGTAACCCTGTAACACCCTAGAGCAATCAGATGGTACCAGAAAATGATTTGAAGAAAAGTTGCAGGGAGATACCCTGAGTTCGCCCAACACCAGTTGATAGGAATTTGCCTGGCTATATGAAGACCTGATGCAGAATACTGATGAGCATGGGAAACTGGGCCTGCATGACTCACCTCTGCTTCATGGCATTTCCCTCCAGGTGGCGGCAACCTCGATTACTTGCTGCTCAGGGGATGGATTCCCAAGCTGGTCTCTTGCCTAGAAAGCAGTCACTGGAAAAGGAATAGATGGCTTGGGCTGGGTTTGCATAGGCTCAATGCTGGATGAACACTTCTGGCAAAGTTCAGTTCATTTGCTGGTGAAAACCCAGCTGGCAGACAGTTTGGTCACAGGCAAAGATAGGCTCCTTCTGGCAATCAGGAGTCCCTGGACAGTAAGCCCTGACCCACAATAAACATTCAGCACATTTAAGGAAAACAACATTCACTTCTCTACCTCTTGATTCTGTTTCAGGCCAGTTCACAACTGCACTCAATTCACTGAGCAAACCTCTCAATCAGAAAAGACAGTCTCTCGCACAAATCTTGGTCTGAGCAGCTTCACTGGAGCTCCTCTCAATGCAGTATCTCAAGCTGCACTTCTCAGAGTCTCGGGCTAACTGCCTCAGTAAAGATTAGTTTTGGATTAGTCTGATTACTGCTATCCAAGCAGTCCAATGTTGGGAACAATAGCAGGAAGACAAATCAGACCTTTCCTTGCCAATTCTCTTCAGCTCCTTTCCTGGAGCTGCATCACATTGCTCAAGCTGCTACTCTCTCAGCTCTAACAGCAACTGAACATTTTCTTCTAACAGTTCTTGAACTAGTCTGGTTTTCTTGGATTCTGGTTGGCTAGGGGAGCTGTCAATCATAGTTCCGTGCTCCCATTTGTTAGTTTAGGTGCCAACCTTTAAAACTACAAGAACTAAAACTTTTCCCTCGAACCACCTGAACTAAGGACCCCTGCATCCCAATTGGTCCAAATTCCGGAAGTCCTGGACTAAACATAGTGGCTTCCATTTGGAGGAGAAGCTGCAAGATGGCAGGTTAAAACAAACACTCTAATTTAAACATAACAACAAGTTTGAAGTAAAATATTTACAGTAATAATTAGAGCTCCCTCTGCTTTACTATTGACCACAGAGTGGAGTAAATTAAATTGGTGTATAGCGGTCATGAGCTTTGAGGCACTTGGACCCAGCCCAGATCATTGACTGTATAGCACTGACTATTTGCTTAAAGGACAGGCGCCGAGGCACATCATGGCACTTTCATGCAAATCAACAGGATAACAACAAACAACCATGTATTTACTATCTCTGCAAGACATTTGCCTGGCAGTGGGCATTGAAGGAGCCAGGAGACACTTAAGGTAAGCCCTAAATTGGTGGTGGGAGGCTCTACGGCGCTCCCCTACCTAGGAAACTTGGCATCCGCATCAAGTTTATACACTATAAAGACTTTTAATTAGTGAAATACTACTCTTATATTACGTACAGGTGGTAGTGAAATACTACTATTTACTATGTACAGGTGGACACATCACTATATACATTAATTATATTAAGCATGCTTTACTTGTAAATAGCATTTTTCATAATCACAGATATCAATTAAACAATTACAGTTTTATTTTAATAATGTAATTTTAACCTTATTCTATCTCAGCTAGTTATATGCACTATCCTTGTCTGTACCACTCTTTGTACAGTAACCCACATGACTGATAATCTGACCTTGTCAGCTAACTTTAGTGTTTTTGCAAAATGACCCTGGGGATACTGATTGGAGGGTTTTATTACTAACTTAGAAGCTGCAGTGTAACCTATCTTAGGAAGGAGTTAGCTGTGATGTACACCTTTATGGACCACATTCATAGGAAGGTCTACATATTTTCCTGGAGAATTATACTGTAGGCGTACTATGGGTTTAGCAAGTCTTTCAGATCTTCTGGGTGTAGTGGGCAGTAGCACAGTCTTTTCAGCATCTGCCTTGGGGCTAGTTACTCCTGCTCATTGTCCAGTAACAAGTCAGCTTCTGCTGAAAGGGGCACCCCTAGCGTTTTTGGTTGTTCAGCATTGGAAATAGAACTTGCATCTGTAGTCGCACTTGAACTTGCTTGTTTTAGACTCTGGTTCATCATCAAGTGGTATTCCAACAAAATGTGAATCATATAGTACACTGTTGGCACTTTCAGAGTTAGCAATACTTGTTAACATGAGTTCAGGTTCACTAGGCCCAAGATATTTCAGCATCAACTGAAGATTCACCATTTTGTTCCTCACTTTCTTGATTGGGACTAGCTATTTCAATTTCAGACAGTTCCACAACAGGTAAAGAATCAGCTACTTCGAAGTTATATTTGCACCTCCACATCAGGCAGTATTGGAGTGGTCGGTCGAGAGTGCAAGATAATCTGACATTTGTGATTGTCAGTACCATTTCCCATATTACACAAAGGGTTGCCTTTGGAACAACTGAGCTAGTTCGAAGAAGGATAATACATAGCCCCATATTCACTGTCATCGGGATCCGAATGATTATCATCAGTTAACTGCAGCAGGACACAATGGAGGCTCTGGTTGTGGAACAGCAGGAAGCTGACTTTATTCTTTTGAGCAGCAGATCTGGTAACAGGCCCATTGGGAACATCAGCTTGAGATACAGAGTCTATAATAATCTGGCCAATGGGTAAAAGGTGATTCTAGTGCATTGTTTTCACAGTTTGTGGGTCATTTTCTGCATGCACTTTGTAGACTGGCAGCTCATCCAGTTTGCTGATAACAATGTATGGGGTTTGACTCCACTGGTCAGCTATTTTGTGTTTCCCGAAAGCCCAAATTTCTTAGTAATACATGGTCTCCGGTCGAACTCCTGAGCTTTAACACATTTGTCATGTCTTTCTTTATGGGCTAAGTTTTTCTTTGCAGCCATTGTATGAGCAAGCTGACAGGCATGATTAAGCTGGGCTTTGAGTTTGTGTATATACTGTAAATAATTATCTGCTTGGATTCCATCTGGTGATACTCCAAAACAAATATCTATAGGTAAACATGCTTCTTGACCAAACATCAGTTTATATGGTGAAAATCTGGTTGCATCAAGAGTACAGTTGTAAGCATGTACCAAAGCACTTATCTGCTGACTCCACCTCGGCTTATCTTTTGGTGAAGGTTGCCCAAAATGTCCAGCAATGTTCTATTAAATATTTCAGGCTGTGGATCTCCTTGTGGGTGATATGGAGTAGTTCTTGACTTTCTTACACCCCAGAGTGAGAGCATTTCCTTGATTAAATGACTTTTGAAGTCTCCCTAGTCAGAATGGATTCGCTGTGGGGCACCATACTGGATGAAAAATTTTCAACAAGCATTTTGACTACAGTGACTGCTTTCTGGTCCTTTGTTGGATAGGCTTGTGCATAACGAGTGAAGTGGTTGGTCAAGACAAGCACATTGCCACTGTTTTTGCATCAGGCTCCAAGCTTAAAAGTCAATACATAGAAGCTCCATGGTGCACTAGTGGTGATGTTAACCAACGGAGTTGCTCTCTGTGGCTGGGCCTTTCTTTGGAAGCATTGACTGCAGGTTTTGAAATACTGCTCTACATCTGCATTCATTCTGAGCCAGTAGAACTGGGATCTAGCTAAGTCTTAGTTCTCTCACTGCCCAAATGTCCCATTTGGTCATGGAGGGCTTTCAAGACCACAGGTAGGATTCACAAAGAAGATCGCTCAGCGCATCTCAGTTGCACTGGCGCAAATGAGATGCAGAGCCCAAACATTGCATTCACAGAAGATGTGCTGTAAGATGCTCCCGGCACATCCCCCTGTGAATACCAATGATGCGCCATGGTGCAATCTGAGATGCCTGAGCATCCTGAAATGCGCTGAGCACCTGGGATCACTGAACATGGTAATAGGAGCTTCCAGCAAGGGACATAGGATCAACAGGGAGGACTGCAGAGGCAAAATGAGGGCTGGGGAACATCCAAAGTAGGGAGTGCACCCAAGGCCAAAGGGCTAGAGAGTGGTAGCCCAAAACAGACAAGGTGCACAGACAGAGCACACATGTGTACAGCAGAAAGCACCACACAAACACCCCTGACCCTGACAAACAGGCACAGTGATCATACACGTGGGCAGCTGGCACAGGGTAGCACAGCAGCAGAGGTGCAATGGTCACATGGAACAGGCAGCCATGCATGTACCAGTGCACAGGAACATTGTAGGGTGGACATGGGAGCCACAACACAGGCATAGTGGAGCAAAGGCACAATGGGACACAGGCTGATGCCTGTAGCCTGCACAGGAGGGACATGCCCATAGGCACTGTGTACTGCAAGCAGAATAGCACAGCACTAGGGTGAAAACAAAACAGAACAACCAGTCCCTCCCCAGAACAGGGGCAATGTGCAAATGAACACATGAGCAGGCCACACAACAGACCATACACATCCCTGAGAACATGAACTGTGGTGGGCAAACTAAGGTGGACATAGTGCAAGGTTGTGCACTGCCACAGACACAAATGAGCCAAGGCAACCAAGGGTAGTGGGCAACTAGGAAGCACAACAGGTGACCAATACAAAATAAAGGGAATGACCACAGACACAGGCATCATGTGCAAAACATTTACTCAAAACCCAGAAACTGAACAACAACAAAAACACAACAACATGCAGGCAAATGTAAAAAGTATGGTGAAATTTCAAAACTATGTACAATAAAAACAGGGGTAGTGGCAGATGGGTGGGTGGATCAGGGAAGTCTTTCTGAGGAAGGGGACAGTGTGGTAGGGTAAGGTACAGGGCAAACAACTGGGACTATTAACAATAGTTCACATAGGCCTAATGGCCCTAATGGGGTGCATCCCTCTGCTGCCGTGCTGGTCCCCTGCCTGCAGGGCATTTCATATGGTGCTTGCCCAACCCCCCTTACCACCATGCAGGTGTGATGGAGGCTGCCCTCAAGCCAAGGGATGACAGCCAGCCATGCACATCACACACCAGAAACAGGCTGGCCCGCACAGCCACATGGTGACTGTGGAGTGGTACAGGGAACAATCAATGCCTGTAGATGCATGCAGAGTGTTGTGCCTAGGGACATGAGCCATGTCCCCACAGCATGTGCACATGCCAACTGTGTGCACAACTGTGCAGGCTCAGTCTGAACCCCTATTGAGTACTGCCGGGTGCCCACAGCCCTGAGCAGATGTGGCAAATGGAGACAAACACACAGGAGCCATTGCCACAGTGGCCCCTAGCACATGCCGAGAGGTGACAATCCAAGTGTGTCCGTGACAGCCAACACACAGGCATGCACGTGAGGAGTCAATGGCTTGCTGTGGCAAGGAATTTCCCCCACAACCATAAGGACCACACAGTGAAAGCACATGCATTGCACTTACCTGCCACCACCCATCTGACCTGTACCCATCCATGAGATGTCCCACTCTGTTTGACACCTGCACCACGGCCTTCTGATGGTCTGCCACTCCTGCAAGGGAAACACAAGTGAATAGCACTGTGAACAGACTGTAGGCACAGCCAACCCCCCACTACCCCACCGTCCCAGTATCCCAATGCAACAGCACCGTGGCCAGCATGCAAGGACAACCCCTCCACAGTGACCCAATGTAACAGCACCCTGGCTGGCATGTGGGTACAGCCACTCCTCCAAACAGTGACCCAATGTTACAGGGTGCTGATGGATGTGTGCTTGCCAAGGTGGACACTGCAAGGTGGCAGTCACAGTGCCACAGCAACACCCATGGGGTGTAACAGAGCACACAGGGTGATGCATGGTATGCATAGCCACACTCCCATGTCCCACCAGCAGGGTATACCAATCATATGTGTGTGTGGATGCACGCACCCCCAAACACCCCCACCCCACAAATGCAAATGAGGGGATAGAGTAGAATGAACAGAGCACAGATGTACTGGGGCATGGCACCACCCTCCTGTGGACCTGGTCCTGGAGGCTGCAAAGCCATGTAGGGTCCCTCCTGTGCAGGTATCCATAGCAGTGCCTGCAATGCACCCCCATGAGTGGCACCTCTGTGTGACAGGTTAGGCATTTTGCCACCCTGCCCACATTTCAGAGTGTGGCTCCTGCAGGTCCTGGCTGCCAAACAACTGTGCCTCCAGTGGCAGGACAAGTGCCACCAGGTTGACCATTTCCACCTCACCCCAGTTCAAGGCCCTTGGCCCAACTGTCTGTGCACGTGGCATGGCTTCCCAGTGTGTACCAGTGGCAGATGTGCACACTACAAGCACCACTGCTGAACTGGTCAGTTCATGTACAGTGCATGATAGGCCGAAATACAATGCACCATGCATCTCAGTAATGCACCATGGCAATGCACGGTAGCTGTCATTCGCGACAGCACCATGCATGCATGCATGGTAGACACAGTCTGAGTGGGAGACTAGGGTCGGGTTGTCATCATGTTGTGCATGTACTGTCATGCAGAAATGCCATATTGTGTATGGTAAACTATCCACAGACGTAGCAGAGCTGATGTCACCGCATTACCCAGACATGCGCTGGTGGTTGCAATGGCGCATCATTGCACTGTGACACAGATGCACTATCACACACACAACATGCCACACGCTGCACATAGGCAAGGGTGCAAGTCATCTGACATGCACCATAGCAATTAATGGCGCAGCCACGGACAGTGGCCAAGATGCACGATGCATGGCATGCTCAGTACGGTGTATTGCACATGTGCAGAGATGCGCCATATGGAGATGCACTACATACACTAGATGCGCCTAAATCCATCGCGCATGCGTGGAAATGCGCCACAGAGGGATGCACCCAACTGGTCAGATGCGCCGCTGATTGAGATGGGCTGGGAGCAAATCTGCAGTTCACAGCCACTGCATGCAAATTAGCTTGTTGCCCAATTCAGGAGCATCTCACCTGCTTTGCATCTCATCAATGTTGCTCCACACCCTATTTGCATGTGCTGTGCTATAAATGAGCCAGAATACACCACCCCACACTACAGGTGACCGACAGATATTGCAGCCTTGAAGGTTGGTTTGTTTACATCCAAATCAGTATAGCTTTTCAGCCACTGCAGACCTTGGAGGTTTGTAGGCATCCAGGGGCTATGAATGTGCTGCCTGCCACTTTGCTGGCACACATCCATGCATGCTGGAACTGTGCTGTAGCATGCCACTTTGCTGGAACACAGCCATACAAGTCAGAACTGTGCTGCTGCCTTCCAGTCTGCTGGAACACAGCAATACATGCTGGAACTGTGTTGCTGCATTCCACTTTGCTGGAACACAACCATACATGCTGGAACTGTGCTGATGCCTGCAATGTATCTCTTCACAGGCACCAGAATATCTGATTAGGACAAACAAAGTGGGAGGCGAAGGCCTAACTTCACTCTGGGTGAGTACTGGGCCCTGTTGAAGGCCTACCTCCAAAGGCAAAACATCCTAGCTGGCAGGGATGGCAACCGCCAGCTCATGGACAATGCTTGGGAGGAAGTGGCCTGGCATGTCAATGCCCATGGGGTCTACAGCAGGACACCAAAGGAGTGTAGTAAGCACTTTAAACTGACAAGGAGGGGCCAAGAGGAAGGTGGCCACTGTCCAGGCCTCTTGAGGGTGATGGGGTGGCTCACTGACCGCCGTGCACCTCACTCCCCATGAGGTGTTGCTGGTCAACAGCATGGGCCATGCCACTATCGTGGGGTGCCTGTGGTGGTGGCTTTCAAACTGGGGTCAGTCCATCACAGCACTGTAAGCATATGGTAGTCACTACCTGTGGAGGTCTGTGTGTGCTTGCCATGGTGGCCGTGGTCATGCTACATCAGGCCCTAGTATGGGTCCATGTTGCAGTGTGCACATCAACTGTTGTTGTCCAGCCCTGACCTGGGCACACGTGTCCTATTGGCCCCTTGTGCTGGCCCCAGCAGCTGGTAGGGGGCACAGGATAGAGACACTGAGCACTCACCCAACACAGGTGGTCATGTGGAAGCATGTGTGCCTGTGTGCTGTGGGAGCCCTGTGTGTTGCCACCAGCATGTCCAGGGGTGTAGGCTGCCTTTCTGGCCACAGTGTGCAGCAGCTCCACAGTATGGCACCTGTGTTTGGCATACCATGTGGGGGCTGCCACATCCCACACAGTGGTGAGCCATACCACACATGTCTCTGTGCAGCAACCCCAGCCACAGTGCATTGCGGACACCGCTGGTGCCTGTGTGTAGCTCTGGCCACACTGGGTCTCAAATGCTTGTGTGGTGGGACAGGCACACCTATGGCACACATGCATGACTCCATGTACATACCTGTCTGCAACCACCACTGACGCATGTCACTAACCATATTACCATTTCTTTCAGCTCCATCACATCTCATGGGTGCTGCAGGATCCGGAGGACACTTGGACACCCCAGTGGAGGATGTGCCCGCACCCTCACACATCTCCACAGCCAGGGCTGTGGTGGAGAATGAGCCTGGACCTCCAACAACTCGTGTATGGCCATGGCAGATAGCCCAGACCTCCAACTCCTCCACAGCCAGGGCCAGTGCTGGTGGTCATGTGAACTTGCCCTGTCTGGTGAACCTCCTGGGTCTTGCTGATGAGGAACCAGTGGCCAGGATTAACATCATGGATGACCTGCTGGTGCTGGCCTAGGGCAGGGAGGGGAGCAAATGATGATGATGTTGAGGGTGACACCACACAGATTTGGGAAGCCACAGTCAACATCGGCCTGGCTGTGGTCCATGTGCCCACACAAGTGGCACCATGCAGCGTGGAGTGGTCCTGTGCCACCATGCACCACCAACAGCCACCACTGCCTGCCACAGCAGAGCTTTGGTGACCATGTGTAGCAGTGCTGTGGTGTCCAGGATGGCCGTCACTGTCCAGCAGGGTGCTGTGGTGCCACAACAGGTGGCAGGGGATCATGATCGGATGATCCTGGGTGCACAATGGCTACCCATGCCCAGACCCCACCCATAAAGTGGACTCACAGCGGTGTCCACCTATGGTGGATGAGGCACAGTAGGCCAGTACACCACCTGCCCATCGGTGCTGCATCGCAGTTGATTCCCCCACTGACATGGTGGAGGAGTACACCCACCTCCTGCAGGACACTGTGGAGGGGTTAGCATCCCTCAGGGCAGAGCTCAGAGGCAAGCGGATGCAGTTGGTCCTCGAGCATGAGGTGGCATCTGTGTGGTGCACCCAGATTCTGCCAAGGTTGACCTCATGTGGGTGGGGCATGACCGCAGCAATGGAAAGGATGGCACTGGCTCTTGAGGTGATCAGAGCTAACCTTGCACCATGAGGATGCCAGGTTCTGGCTGCACCCACGCAGTGTCTCACGCGACCCCAAGTCACAGCATCAGGTGACCCCATTGCTGCTGATGCTGTCACCAGTCCACCCCATCCCCAACACCCCCGATCCAACCTGGACCTCTGGGCCATCACACCCATGAGTACACAGTCATGGTCTTGCATGGGTACCTCAGCTGTGGTGGTGGACTCCCCACCCCATGGCCAGCGTCATGCATGATGCAAATGCCTGGCCAGGGCATGGTCATGCACATGTCCATGGAGGCCATGGGGGCTCCTGCTGATGCCTGGGATCCTGGTCCCATGGCTAATGTAACCTATTGCCGTTGAGGCCCACACACCTGGCTGGCAGAGCCTGGGGCTGCATGCTGTGGCACACGTCTGCCCCAGGGCTGGTGCACTGGGCATGGCAGGGGCCACGGTGTTGTGCTGTGTGGCATGGGCGTGATGAGTCGTCTGTGTCCACTGTGCATGTGCTGATAAATGCCCTCTGATCCATGCCATTCTGCATAATGCCAATGTGTCTCCTCTGTTCATGTGTCAGACCTCATGTGTGCATCTGTACATGTCTGACACTGCTGTACATTGTGCTCTGCACCTGCTGTAGTGGACCCCTGCTCATGTATGTGTCTCCCTCATCTGTGTTTGTGGCTGAGATGTGTGCCTTCCTCTGCCAATCACATGCGGTATCCAAAATGCTTCTCACTATGGTTTCCTCTCTCCTGCAGGGCCCAGCCACCAGGCATGGGTCCCCCACCCTGGGGTTCCTCATCCTCCTCCTTGTCCCTGTACTGTTGCCCTCCTCAGCCTAGACAGGTATTACATGGTCAATGGCCATGTTGTGTAGCATACAACAGGCAAGGAATATGCCACAGGCCATTTCTGGGCTGTGGTAGGGCACCACCAGACCTGTCCAAGCATCTGAAGCACATCTTTCAGCATGCTGAACATTGGCTCGATGACAGTGCATGTAGCGGTGTGTGCTGCATTGTATCTTTCTTCGGCCTCAGTGCCAGGCCAATATATGGGGTGAGCAGCCATGGGCAGAGAGGGTATGCAGCATCACTTGTGGGGGGACAGAGCAGTATGTTAGTCTCACACATGCATGTGTATTGGGTTCTATGAACCCCTGCACTTTCCAGTCTCTGTTGCCACTGCTGGACCACATCTGTACCTGTGGCCCACCTCCCTGTGCAACCCCATACCACCACAGTGGGACACCATCTGTTACGGACCCGCCACCTGGCATGTCCTGGCTGACCCTCTCCTGCCCTGCACCTCCCATCACTGCCTCTGGGACTGCCAGCTCTTGTCCTGTCCAGCTATGGTTACCTTCCATTACCCTGCAGTTGCTTGTGCCTGGGGCGTGTGCCTTCTGCCCTGCCACATGCCTGCTGTGCCACATCCCTGCAATGCCCTTTTATGCTCTGCCACAACACTATCACTGTGTTTGCTTTCCTTGCCAGCAGCGTGCCCAGTTCCACTGTCCAGCATGGTTGTTGGCCCTTGCACTGTCCCTGTCACAGCCGCCTCCCAACCACTACCTCCTGACCTCAGTTGTGCCACAGTGTGTGCATTGTGTAGGCATGTTTGCATGCCCACTCACCATAATGGTGGCCACTAGGGATGTCCCTACTCTCAAACTGGTGGCACAGGGACAACTGATGCCATATGAAGGCATTGTGTGTACTCCCAGTGCGTGTGGTGCAGACACTGGTGATGCACCCTGGCATTGCACACCACCTGGCAATTGATGGAGAAGAACCTTGTGGTTCATGGCAGTGCCTCTTGTCAGGCAGTGTGCGAATTGCACATGGGTGCAATCAATGGTCCCTATCATGCCTGGCATGTGTGCCACCCTGTGGAATTGCTGAATAGTTTCTCCACTCTGCCTGTGTGATTGAGAACTGAATGAACTCCAAAGCGTGTGGCAGCAGTGTGGTGAGGAAATGGGTGAGGAGATGGGAAGTGGACACTGGGAGATGCCAGTGGTGTCACCAGCTGGCTTCTGGAAGGTGTCCATGGTGAGCAAGCACATTGCCGTTGTCACCTTGGTCTCCACTTAGATGGCAGTACTCCTTCTGGTGGGTGCCTGCAGTTCATCATGGCCGGCTCACAGAGCTGCCTCAGAATTGCCCTATTCAGTCAGTACTGGCCCACATTTTCAGTGTCACTCATCTGTTCAAATTTGAGTCGGGCATGGTATTGCCTCTGGGTAGGCTGCCTATGGTTCCTTCCACCTCCACATTGCCCATCTCCTCACCCCTCATTATCTCCACCATCAGAAATGGTGCCCTGTCCATCTCTGCTGTCCTCCCTGCTGCTCTGCTACTACTGCTGCTGCTGCTATCCTGCTAGTTGCCTGATGGGGCTTGCACTGGACTACTCCTTTTAAAATATTTCATTTGTGTGCATCTGGGGATGCACCGTAGATCGCATTTTGCTCTGTGGATTGGGATGCACTATGATATGCAGATATCGCCCCTCAGATGTGCCGCATATAATTATAAGTGGTCTTAAGTGCATCAGGGGAGGCATCGGTGCATCCAAGATGTGTCGGTGCATCTCTGCCCTTTGTGAATCACACTTGGGTGCAATTCCAGGTTGTGCCAGGGCATCTCAAATGCACTGGGTGCATCTCTTTGTGAATCCTACCCCACATGCTTAAATTTTGAAGGCAACACCAATTGCTGTCTAATGACTTTGCCTTGTCCGTCTGTGATCTCCCTGTACAGTAGTTTGTTTCACAGTTTAGCTTAGGGCCCTCTCTGAACAGAAAGACAGTTCTCTGATCTTTTGACTGTACCTTATAAACATCTTTTCCTTGTTTATGGCATTCAGCACAAGCTTCATCATAGGATCGTGATATTGTTCCCTCTGAATGTCTGCTGTAGTGAGCTGGGGTAGAGTGCTCAGATCCAAGGCTGCAAAGTTGCAGTAAGCTGACAGGAACACAAGTATCTGAGGCCCCAAGCAGTCAACTAGGCAATTCACAGAGGCTGCAGATGGGTATTCATCTCTGTCAAACTTTTGACACAGTGCCCTTACAGATTGTTCTAACATTCTTGCCCACTCAGGATTTGATACATGCCTTCTGGACAAAGCATCAGCGCCAATGTGATTGAGGCCCAGACATTACTCCACTGAATAATCATACATCGAGAGGCTGACAACCACTGTGCCAGTGCCATCCAACTTGGCTGAGGTTTGGACATATGTGAGGGGTTTTTGTCTGTTTTACCAGTATTTTAGCGCCATAGATGTATTTGTGAAACTGGTCTACTATTGCCCATTTCAAAGCAAGAAATTCAAGTTTATGTACAGGTTAGATTTTTTCAGACAGAACCAAGCTTCTACTAGCGAATGCCATGGGGTGTAATCCTTCCTTGTACCCCTGATTAAGTACTGCTCCAAGTCCACTTAGACTGGCATCAGTGTGTAGTATGTACGGTTTAGTCGGATCTGCATAGGTGAGAACTGGTGCATGTGAGCTGGTGAATGATGTCATAAAATGCTGTGTCACAATCAGGGGTCCATCTAGCTCCGAAAGACTCATTGGGCTTGAAGTAAACTTTATCACCTTCTTTACAGCGCCCTTTCGTACTTCTGATTGTAGGTGGATACCCTTGGTTCAAATTTTTTTTTTTGCAGTTAATCTTTTATTGATTCACAGAAGTTAACAGATTACATACACGAGTCACATTTCTGATGACAGGGTTACAGTATTTTTAAATCATAGTTATATGAAGTAAAAATAGTAGAGACATTTTACCAGTTGAACACTAGATCTCTGTAGAACGTGATCCCCCCTCTCCCCGGTGCTTTGTGTGGAGCCATATTCTATGGCTGTGGCAACTCCAGCACACTAAATGGGCATCTAAAACTTGTTTCTGGGGTTTGGTTATTTTTGGGAGTTTCAGACCCTCCAGGAAGGTTGAGAATTTGTGCTCATCCATTCAGTATGGGATGCATATAATTATGATAAAATTCCTGCATAATTTGATTTATTGCCTTGGGTTGGCCTGGTTTGTTCCCTTTACTGTCCCTCAGCTGTACTATGTGCCTTTTGGCCTGCTGTTTTTCAGCCTGTAGGCCAACAGGTTGCCTGATTTTCCCCTGAAGCCCAGTATTTTTGCTGGGTTCTAAGAATTTATAGCTCTGCCTTCCTGGTTGTTAGTGTGTTTAATTTCATTCTCAGGGTCATCAACTCATATAACAGATTTTGTTGGCCAGTTTGCTAGGGTCCATTTTATATTGTTTCTCTACTGCTTCCAGCTGTGTTTCTTGGGCTGCTGCCTCTTTGTCCCTCTGTTTCCTCCTGTACGACACGTAGCTAATAATCTTTCCTCAGTGTTGCCTTAAAGGCTTCCCATATTGCCACTGGAGGATGTCGATCCTGGAGGGTTATCCATAAAGTAGTTGGTTGCTTCCACCCCAACCACCTTCTGAAGTCTGACTGCTGCAGAAGAAGAGGGTCTAGTCTCCATTGCACTGAGTTGGGGTTTCGGTCCAAAGCCACCACTAATGCCAAGGAGCATGGTCTGATATACAGTATATATATATATATATATACATATATAGAGGGGCTATTGTAACATACAACATCCGGAGGTAAGCTTTGGGGAGGTAAACCAGTAGTCTAATCTACTTGCAACCTGTTGTGCACTGGTAAAATATGTAAATCCCTTTCAGTCGGATGTTTTAGTTGCCAGTCATCCTGCAGTCTATGTAGTGACATGATTTCTTTAAGGGCTTGTATTGACTTGACATGTGACTCAGGCTTTGAGTTGGAGTGATCTAAGATGTATTCCATGGCTAAGTTAAGAATCCCTCCAATCGGAATCTCCATCCTCCTCCACCATGTCCAATAATGCCTGTGATATTTGGTGATAAAACTCTGGGTCCTCATTTGGAATGTAGATATTAGCCAAGATAATTTTACCCCCGGTGTTTGCATTTTCCCATGACCCATCTTCCTTGCTGTCTGCACTTTGTGCCAGGATCACCCATTTTATTTTATTTTATTTTTATTTTATTTATTTATTTAGGGATTCAGATCATACCTTTGAGCTCAGAGCTCTTTACAAAGGTTCCACGTCAAACAGTGACAATGACAGCAATAACAAACAGTTTACATACAATACTCGAATAGTAGATAGCTAGTATATAGTAAGGATACAATGTCATTCATAGTACCAATGGTGATAGTACAGCGTCAAGAGCATTCAACTAGGGTAAAGGACAGTGTTTATATGTAGCGAAGGAGATAAACAGGTGTGACACCTAGTGTGAGAGTCCAAGGAGGAGTCAAGGTGAGGGGGAGACGGGGGTGGGCAGCCAGAAGAAGTGGCTTTGTCTAGGAGGTTGGGGAGGTAGTGGTAGTATGTTGGTTTTAAGGTTGATCCAGTGGGAGAAAAGGCACAGGAGAGGAAGACAGAGTGATAGGCAATAGGGAAGAGTGGGTGTAAAAGGAAGGGGAAGGAGAGTGTGTGTGAGTGGGCATTATGGGTGTTAGAGTCCTAGTAGCAGTCACAAACTGTCCTAGTAAGAAGGTGTTGCCTTAGGCCATTTTTGAATTACGAGATGCATTGGGAGTTTAGAATGTGCACTGGGATTTCATTGAGCCATTGGGGGCCCTAAAGCTGAAAGCACGCTGTCCCTGCACAGTCGCATGGAAAGGTGTTGATAGGGGCCCCTCATCCTGCCTCTGGTGGTATAGCTGGTAGCACTTGGTGTTAGGATGCTAGAAATGCATGGGACGTGTTTACCCATCAGTGCCTTTTTTCCAAGGAGACATGTTTGGAATATAATCCTGCTCTTTAGTGGCAGCAATTGGTCTCCTTGAATAAGGAGCAGGTGTGGGTATTCGATCTGCAGCCATTGAAGCCTACATGCCTTGTTGAGGGCAATGTGAATCCTTTTAGTGCAGTGTCTGTTGCTCGCCATAGACCACCAATCCATAGTTAATAGTAGAAAGGATGGAGCTGGAGACTGAGAGACGGAGGGCCTCTGGAGTGAGATACTTTTATGCCTATATAGTACACCCAGCTTGGTGTTCACTGTCTTTACCACTGTGTCGATGTGTTGGGTGAAGGTGAGGCAGTCATCAACGGTGACCCCAGGTACTTAGCGTCTGAACACTTTCCAGCAGCTCACTGACTTTATTGAGATGGTGAGGGAGGGAGCTTCTTTTTGTGCTGTGGGCTGGCTGTGAGCATCACCTTGGTTTTTTGTAGTTTAATAGAAGTTTATGGCTACAGAACCAGTCTTCCAGCTTGTAGAAGGATGCCTGCAGCTGGGAGTGGAGGGCAACTATTGATGAACTGCTGGTGGAAGCACAGCGTCATCTCGTAAAGTATCAGTTTAGTGTCACAGGCTCAGGAAGATTATTTATGAAGAGGCTGAATAGTAAGTGGCCCCAGTATTGATTGTGGGACCCCCTAAAGATACCTCGTTGGAGTTAGATACTGTGTGCCAATTTCTACACGTTGGCTTCTGTGTGTTAGGTAGTCCTTGAACCAGCAGACAGCATTGGTTCAACCCCAGGTTCTGTAGTTGAGTCAGGAGGAGAGAGTGATTGACAGTGTCGAAGGCTTTGGTGAGGTCTATGAAGACTGACCCGACCAGCTTTCCTTCATCTAGTGCCTTGTGCAAGTAGTCAGTGTAGTCCAGCAAAGCTGTGGAGGTACTATGATTCTGCCTGAAGCCATGTTGGTTTGGATATAACAGGTTGTATTTGTTGAGGTAATCTGTGAGTTGGGTGGCACAATCTTTCCAGGCTTTAGATAAGGGAGAGAGGATGGATATCGGCCTGTAATTGGCGGTGCATGTCATATCACCATTCTTGTGCACCGCATCACGAGAGCCTGTTTCCAGATCCCGAGAACTGTGCAAGAGCCAGTGATTTGTTAAATAGTTTTGTAACTGGCACGATGATGACATCCAGTGTTAGGGATAGGAGTTTCATTCGATTCCATCACTCCCCATTCTGGTCTTGCCTAGTATTTTTATGTATTTGTAAGCCTCCTTCACTGACACTTTTGAAGTAGAAGACAGGGATTGAGCCCTCTTGAGGCGTGCAGTTGGTTCGTTCCAGCAGGGTGCAGGTAGTCAGGGGGTAGCACCCAGTCAGGTCAGTAAATCTGTGTTGAGAGAATCACTATGTGCTGAGGGTCAGTAATCGTGATGTTGTCACTGTTGAGCGAGTGGGGATCTTCTTCAACCTTCCCAAGAAGGTTTTGGATGTTATCCCAAAAATTCTTCCCATTGCCCCAAGTTTTTTAAGCTGCTCCTTGTGGAAGTTGGCCTTGCTTGGCTGATAAGGTTGGTGCAGTGGTTTCTTGCAGCTCTGTAGCATTGGAAGTTGAGTTTTAGCTGCCTATGCCTCAGAGTTGATACCCTCTTTTAGATTTCCCAGCTGTACTGTGTAATTCCCACCCACCCATTCTCTCCTAAGTTTCGTAGCCTCTGTTTCTACTAGTTTAGTTTCCTGTAGGAATGCTAACTGAGTTTTCAGTTGTTTAAGCTGTGCTAATACTTTCTTCCTTTTAATGGTGCATTCAAGCCCTCATATTCGAGAAGGTGATCGCTATTGTGTCCAGTTTATCCGCCAGGAAGCCATTCCTCCTTATCCCCTAATGCCTGTTGATATTATAAACTCTTACATTCCTACTTGTCCTATCTCTCCCATCCATCCCTTTTTCCCCTCATCCTCTCACCACTGTTTCCATCCTCACCATGTATCCCTATGCCTTGAACTTGTGCCCAGTACTGAATCTCTCCCTGTCCCTCTGTGTATCCTTTTTGTGCTAAGGGTGGTTCTCTGACCTCCCTTGTTACAAGGATGTGCTTGCTGGCTGGTTTCTCTGGTGCATTTCCTATCCAGGGACCCAAATTTCCTATTTTTCTTCTTATTCCATCCACACAGCCTATATACCATTCAATGTAGTCCTTATTCTTTAAGCTGTAAATAAACTTTTCTACAACAACATTCAGGAAAGGAGTCCCTTCATAAGTCCTTTCTTAATGGAGGTAGTCAAGGACTTAAAGGCTCTCTCATGGGCTGAAGAAAATATGTTAACTGTATAATAGCCTATGAACAAACTTTTAGCATTTTCCTTCAGTTCTGGCACATTTTCAGACTGGGGAATTGTGCATCTGTACATCTTATTTCTTTGGCAGGCCTAGGTTTCTGTAACCTTTATAACCAAAACTTCAAAAACTTCAATACAAAATGTAAACTTTTCAAACTTTGACCCTTCCTCATCCTCCCTGTGCTAGAGTTAGTCACTTCTGCCCCCAGATACAATGCAGACATCCCATTGGGTGGGGGGTGGGGTTGACGAACCCATCTGACTCCTTTAGCTGGACGCCACCCTCCTTATCTGCTGGCCTACTGTGTGAAATTATTCTACTTAAATCATTAAAAATCTACCAGTCCAGGGCCTGATTTAATTAGTGCTAGATTTCTAATTGAGACAGCAGAAGCAATAGCAAATCCATTAAGAATAATATTTAATAAATCTCTACAAGAAGCAGTAATTCCCGTAGACTGGTTAACAGCATCTGTCACCCTATACACAAGAAAGGAAGTAGATCTAATGTTCAGAATTATCGCCCCATAAGCCTTACATCTATCGCCTGCAAAACTATGGAAAAATAATTAAATCACCACTTGAAAAGAAATGAGGGAACTAAACATCATAGACAATACTCAGCATGGGTTCAGAGCTGAGCATTCCTGCACCACAAACTTATTATCCTTTTATAATAATATTAGTCAGGGCCTGGACAACAAAAACAAATGGATGTCATTTTATTGGATTATAGTAAGGCCTTTGGCAAGGTCACTCAGTGAGTTGCCATAAATGACAGCTTTCTCAACCAGCACTCAGTCACAAGCGGGTTCCACAGGGCTCTGTGATTGGCTCCATAGTATTCAATATCTACATTGGCGACATGCAAATAAGCACCCAAAACTGGTTATCTAAATTTGTCGATGATTCTAAACTTGGGAACTGGTGGATAATCAACACAATCGTGATTCACTTAAATTAGATTTACAAAATATTGAAAAGTGCCCCTAGAAATAAAATGGAATTTAACACTGACCAAGTGTGGTCTTGCACTTTGGGATACAGAACCACAAAACACTTACTTTATAAATAACCTTCACCTTAAGCTACTAACAAAGAAAATGACTTGGAGATATTGGTAATTCCAAACTTACATCCACCGATCACTGCTTAAAAGTGGCAAATATGACCAATGGATTACTCAGGCAGATACAGCGTTCCTTTGTCTCAAGATCTGAAATATGTCTGATCCCACTTTACAGGGCATGTGTCAGACCACTCATTGACTATGGGTCACCATTCTGGAATCCACATCTCAAGGGAAATATTGATAGACTAGAGAGGATCCAGAGACGGCTAACTAGGATGGTCCTGAGATTATCAACAAGCACCTATCAATCTAGACTCTAAATAACAGGTTTAAATTCACTACAAAATAGGAGAATTAGGGGATCTACTTTTACTTTATAAGCTGCTGAAATCCCCAGACCTCATGAATAAATGTGGACTTACTTCCACCACCAGTCAAATTGTTCCTAGAAGCCATACTAAACAACTTATAGTCCCCAGAGCCAGGACCAATCTCAGACTTAACTTTTTTCAGTAAGGGCACCTAAGCTCTGGAACAAAATGCCACAGAAATTGGTCAATTGTGATAGTATTGAATCATTTATAAAGGGTCTCGATCATTGGTTAAACCAAAATCAAACTATATAAATTGACCACACTAGTGTGGGAAATCTAGATGGGTCTCGGCCTTCTTTTTCCTATAAAACCTAGTAAACCTATTAAACCATATAGGTCCATTTGGGGTCCACAGGAGAGGCAGTTGGGTTTGATGCAGTCTGCTTAGTTCCTAATATCTGACTGTAGGCGAGGCCCTGTCTACTTCTCTTGCATCCGAATGCGTCCCCTAGAGTATGTCCTGCCCCCATGATAGTAGTCCAGCACCCGGATCTCCTCCCTCACACAAAAACAGTTACAGTAGTCCTTTGTGTATCCCCAATGCGGTGCAGTTTAAATCCCCTCACCCCATATCCATGGTAGGACTGCCCTGTGAGCCACCTGGGATGGAAGCATCTAAGACTCTTGTTTTACCACAGTGCCAGAGTTACCTTTTATCCCAGCTTAAAGCGTCTGTGGCAATTTTTGGATTGTTTTCCCAAGTGGCTAATTCTAACATTCATGTGGAAACAGGGTTGCTTTTCCACTCTCGGCTGGCAGTCCCACATGCCTCTATGCCAACAACCCCACAGTCTTCCCACTGAGGAGCTGCATCTCTGTTTAGGATCACGTGTTACTTCCATGAATGCTGCAGTTGCATATGGCATACCAGGCTGCAGCCACTTTTCAGTGCAATTTGTCGACTTCAGCCAATTAAGAGGGTGAGTGTCATGTTCTGTGCATGACATGGTCCAGCAATCACGGAGGGAGCTACTGAAAACAAAGGGACCCTAATTTGTTTTCATTGTTAACATTAGTCTTACGGGCTGAGTTACTTGTTGTTAGGAAACACTCCCACCCTTAATAGCCACTCCGTCAGCCTGTGAAATTAGTCAGACAGGGAGCTATCATACTTTACCAACACAGAGTCTTCTGTGGTCTGGTCAAGTTAAATATGTCCGTAGACCATACATTGGATTCTTCTATGCTGTCAGTCACTCCTTTGACATTGCCGCCACCTGTTCCTCAGCTCTCCGCTCCACACCATTCACCTCCCACAGGGCAGTCTACCCACTCCTGCCATGATGGTTCCCAGTCCTGCACAGTATCTGGGAGTGGGTCAGAGCTCTATTCAGTTAAGCGCCAACATTTGGTAGGTCCAGGGCTGTTGGCTAGAGCTCCCCCAGGGAGAGAAGCAGTTGCTCATTTGATCGGAGTAACACAGGGCGAACCGTTACTGGTATCCGACAGAGTTTGTAACCTTTGCCTGCTTCTGGATCAGTTTCTTCATGGCAACAGAGAGTTCTTTGTCACTGGGGTCATGGCATTGGGACCATGTTACTCTTTTGCTCTGCCCCATTGAGCCTTCTGCCAGGGCTCTTCTTTGTTTGCTGGCATGGCATTCCCTTAGTGCACTGGCCATTCTCCCTCTTTGGTTTACTCCATGCCATGCCATATGGTGCCTCATGGTGATAATGGGTGCTGACATGACACCCTGGTAGATTCTTGTAAGCTCTATATGAACCCTTCTGCCTCTGTCAGGGTGTTAATGAACAGAAATTCTCCCTTGTGCTGCACTCATAATATAGCTTGGTATCTCATTGATATAGGTACCCTAGTTGGTATAATTTTCTGCTTTGCCTCTGCATAGGTGAAACGTTTTCTGGACAGGTCAGGGAAGAAATCCTGAAAGAGCTGTATTGACCCCTGCCATCTTATTTCTTTTTCTCCCACACAGCTCTTAAATAAAGTTCCTTGGTGGGATACCTGAGAAAATGGCATAGTATCGGTCTAGGTCTCTCCCATGTTTTGGCTTGGGGCCAGTGACCTGTGTGCTCTTTCCAATTCTGGAAGGAGTTCATTGTTTACTGAGTAATTGTGGAAGGACATGTCTCAAGAATGCCACCATGTCCCTCTCTTCCACCCACTCCGGCATTCTAATAATTCTTAAATTTTTTCTCCTTGTACAGTTCTCCATTTTGGCATACAAAAATTGTAGCTAACTTGATGTTCACACAGCATCCCTTTGTGTTGCTGGATTTGGTCTGAGTGTTGGTGGATTGTTGCTTCTGTATTAACCACGCACTGCTAAGCCTTGCAAGTCTTAAGTTTGTTTGTGTAGTTGTCTCTTTTAGCTGTGCTGTATCTTGCAGCACTCTGCTCAACATTACCCGTAATTTTCCCAGCTCTGCGGGTTGTTGCACAGGAGGGCAGTGCATTCAATCATGATGTGCTCTAATGCCCTCTCCCATGTCTCCCAGCACCAGTTGTTTCTCTTGGGTGCTCGATCACCAGTATAGCACTGCTTGCAGGGCCCTTCTGAGATGGCTCCACGAGACTACCAGTCTCACTTGGCACAGTATAGGCGATGGTTTCTTTGCACGATTTTCATCCTGTTAGGATCTCTAGGATGCCCTTTCTTTCCGTTATGCAGTTTTATTTATCAATGTATTCAGTGCTGAAAGTAATTATGGATGGTCAAAGCTTTGGTGCCCAGGTCTTGCTATGTTAGATTACCCACCAACCATCTTTGATGCCAGGCTCTACGCCCTTAGGTCAGATTTAGCAGTGGGCAAATTACTTTGGTATAATCTTTACAAAACGCCAATAGTATCCACAGAAACCTAGAAATCTTTGTAGTTCTTTAAGGTTATTAGGCCTTGGCCAGGTGGTTAAGGCTTCTACTTTGCTCTGATCTGTTTGGATGCCTTCAGAAGATGCAATGTGGCCCACATACTTCACAGATTGCTGAAAAACTGGCACTTGTTGATGGACAATTTTAATCCGAATTTTTCTTACCAATCCAGAACCTAAACAAATGAGCCTCATGCTCTTCTAGCATTTGCCAAACACGATGACATTGTCAAAATAAACTAGGCATTCAAGGAGGTTCATGTCTCCTACCGTTCACTCCATTAATCTCTGAAAGTGGCTGGCACTCCAGATATGCCTGGAGCATGCGTAAGAATTCATAGAAGCCTAGGGGACAGATAAATGCAGTTTTTCTCTATCCTCTGGCACCATAAAGATTTGGTAGCACCCGCTTCTGAGATCTAAGACAGAGAACCACTTACTTTCATTGAGACAATCAAGGGCATCCTGGATGCGAGGCATCATATATTGATCTAGTATGGTCCTTTGGTTAAGTGTCCTGCAGTCCACACACGTCCTCACTGACAAAATTTTTCTTTAAAACCACCACAATGGGGATGCATAGGGGCTGCAGGATTCCTGTATGATTCCAGCTGCTAACATCTCTTGGAGGTGTCATCAAACATCATCAATGTCTGCAGGTGCCAACCAGTGTGACCTTTCCTGAAATGGCCTCTCATCATGGAGACTGATATGGTGTTAAGCACCAGTGACTCATCCTACATCCCATTCCTCTAATGAAAATACTTCTACGCCGCTATGCTAGCTTACAGCTAACTTTATCCTTCCACTCTTTGGGAACGGGGACTCTCCAAAATTGAACATGTTGGGAGTTACTTCACCATCCTCCTCAGTTTGGTGCTTGCTTGGTAACACAGCAGTATCTGCACAATATACCTTAGCCAGGGTACAGCCCCAAGTGATTTTAATGCCTCTGTCAGTCACATTGCAGAGTTGCACTACTACTCTACTAGCATAGGTATGGGCTTTGATAGGTAGCACACTAGGTTTGACTAGGAGCCCATCAGCCAGTTCCCCTCCTCTGTGGCATCCAGCATAAGAATCTTGTTTGTTACATCCTTCTGCATTTGCACTTCACTGACTTGACACTGTGCATTAGGTGGCAGGACAAGAGGTGAGGGATCCTTCTTCCAGACATACCTCACTGGATCATCCTTATCATTTTCTTTGCTCTGCATTTGCATCTCATACACTTTTTTACCATTGTGTGGATGTGTAAAGCTTATCCAGTCTTCAGGCTTGCCCTCTTAACACAGCTGAGCTAACTGGCCAAACATGCATTAGTGCTGATCAATAAAGGGATCCATTCATATAGGTCTGTTGGCAAGCAAACCAAAGCCAGAGTCTCTACGTGCTCATCCACATCAGCCACAGGAGAAGGAAAAGATAGCCATATCCATAAGTAACCATGGTAAGGGTAAGATTTAGCACTTAAACCCCACATGCAGTCCTTCTAGGGGTTATAAAGGGCGATCAGATAAGTGCTGGTCATACCAATCTTTAAATATTACAGTGACCTGAGATCCTCTGTCCAATATGGCTCAAGCGGGAAACCATCAATGTGCACTTGATCTCCATAGAAGGGCCTACCATCTCTAACAAGCCTGGAGGAGCAGTCTTAGCAGGTCTTCATGCAGTGGCTTTAGATGAAAAGAATTTGTAGAGTGGTCCATACTGTGGCTTTATTTTACTTGTCGAACCCGGTTAAGCAGTTTGGCAGTTACTCATGAGGTCCTCAGGTGCATGACAAGATTTCTTAGTGTGCCCATCTTCACCACACTGATAACAGAATACTTGGGCTCTGGGTTCAGGAGCTGAGCAGAATTATTTCTGGGCTTGCGGCAGTCAGAGGGTGCAGGCCGGTACTCTTCCTTAGGCCAAGGCTTGGATTCAGCTTTGCCGTAATTTCTCCAGGTACAGGTTGTCGGGACGCATGGATGAGGTTCCTCACCATAACTTGCAGCTCTTCATTTCTTCCATTGTATCACTGCCTGATCTAGTTTCAGTAACTTGGCACTGGCCCATTTTCCAGCAGATTGACGTCGGGAGTGTCCGCTGTGTTGGAGCGCAGTTGGCGTGGCTTTTCACCATTTCAGACATGTTCTGAGTGTTGACTCACAGTTCTTTTAGTTCTCTCAGCAAATCACGGATTTGTGGAGATTCAGGGCAGTATCCTTCTCGTTAGATTTCTCAGCAGTGGAGCAGTTTGTGCCTTACCAGCATATGGGTGCCAACAATCATCTTTGGTCTCAGCTTCCCTAATTTCCTTCATCAACCAGCAGTAGGCAGGAGATTGTCCTTGCGATCCTGAAATTTTAACTTCAGCATGAGCACACTAGAGTAGCAAGCAGACTTGAGAATATGTTCAAGCCTCACTCAGTTTAGTTAATGATTATGGCTATCAAGCAGTCCAATGTTGGAAACAATAATAGAAAGGCAAATCAGATCTCCCTGGCAATTCTCCTCAGCTCCTTTCCTGGAGCTGCTTCCCGATAGCTCAGCTGCTCACTCTCTGAACACTTTCTTCTAACAGTTCTTGAACTGGTCCGGTTTTCTTGGATTCTGGTTGGCTAGGGGCTGTCAACACAGTTCTGGTGCTCCCATTTCTCAGTTTAGGTGTCAACCTTGAAACTACAAGAACTACAGCTCTTCCCACGAGGCACCCAAATTAAGGACCCTCAAGGTCTCCTGTGTCCCAATTGGTTCAAATTCCTGGAAGTTCCAGACCAAACATGGTGGCTCCCATTTGGAGGATAAGCTGTAAAAGACTGGTTAAAACAAACACTCTAATTTAAACATAAGTTAGAAATAAATATTTACAGTAATAGCTAGAGCTCCTCTGCTTTACTATCAACCACAGAGTGGAGCAAATTAAAAGCGGTGCCTGGCCTGTCATGAGCTTTGAAGCACTTGGACCCAGCCCAGACTATTGACTGTATACACACTGGCTATTGTCTTAAAGGGACAGGCGCAGAGGCATATCATGACACTCTCACACAAATCAACAGGATAACAACAAACAACCATGGATTTATTATCTCTGAAGGACATCTGCCTGGCAGTGGGCATTGATGGAGCCCACGGAGACACTTAAGATGAGCTCCAAATTGGTGGATGGGCTACATATAGTTCTGCAGAATGCCACTCATGTTGCTAAGAACTAAGTAGAATTTTATCTCCTCTTGTGGGTTGTGAGACATATTGTTCCAAACACACTTGACCAAGTGTTTCTAAAATCTCTTCTCAACGTGTGTTGTGCCCTCTGTATTTACCAGTTGGCCCTGTAAATTAAAATCCTTCATTAAAATGATCTTATCTGCTAGGTTAAGATTTTCAATCAATTCACATAAAGTACTATCTTCTTCTCTTGTCTCTGAGGGGGCCTATATAGTTACACCAAAATTATCACAGCACTCATTTGGGAATCAGTTTCATCCAAATCTGCTCCTGGTCAGAAATATCCATTTGTAGCTGTTCTGAACTAATAGTATCTGCCATGAATACAGCTACTCCGCCACCATTTCTGTTATTCCTTTCTTTACTATAGAGCATATATCCTTAAGGTAGTCCACCAGAATGTGCAAAACATATGTTATGTAAGTGTTTTTATATGTATATTAACTCCTAGTGTGTCCTTCCCTCTGTCTGCTATTTGGAGTGTTTCCTAAATTGCCTGCTAGCTGTATGGTAGTTTATGACCCTGGGGATCTCCATAACAAATAGTTTTATTGGTTTCTTTCTCCCAGGATGCCCCCTGTCTCATGTAACAGCGATGTAGCCATGCCCTTAGATTTAGTATGTGTATTGCTTTAAAATTAGTTTAGCAACAGGAGGCCTTGTAACTTCTTATTCAGGGGCACAAATGGCAACAGTTAGTTTGCAGATACCTGAGGCAAGCTAACTGGGGTTTCTGTAAGACAACAGCTACTAAATAGCTCTAATTCATTATTTGTGTTTTTGATGTTAAAACACTCCTGCTAGCTAGACCTGATGCACAGAGAAAACAAAATAGTGAATCAGAGCTATTTAGTAGCTGTTGTCTTCACAGAAACCCAGTTAGCTTACTCTCAGGTGTCTGCTAAACTAACTGTTGCCATTTGTGCTCCCTGGATAAGAAGTTACAAGGCTCTGCTGTTGCTATACTAATTTTGAAGCAATACACATGCTAAATCTAAGGCATGGCTACATCACTGTTACATGAGACAGGGGGCATCCTGGGAGAAAGAAACCAACAAAACTATTTGTTATGGAGTTCTCCAGGGTCGTAAACTACCATAGCTAGCAGGCAATTTATGAAAACTCCAAATAGCAGACAGAGGGAAGGACACACTAGGATTTAACATACATATCAAAACACTCTACATCAACATATGTTTTTTCACATTCTGGGTGAACTACTCCTTTAAATGTCCCTATCCCATTAGTCCATACTATCCCACTAGGTCTCAGTGACTGCACAAATCTGGATGGATTCAGTGCTTAATATGTATTCTAATTCATCAAATTTCTTCACCAAACTCCGGCATTGATCAGCAAACATTTCCACCTAATGTATCCATATCCAGAGAGTAGTTAAGTTGTGTTCCTTTGTTGTTTGTGTTATCTACTTTCCCTACCCCATTTCCCCTTATTTAGTTTAAATATTCTGAAATGCTAGCAGCATTTATCCTATACATCAAAGTCCTGGTTCCATGACTATTTAAAAACAGTCCATCACCTCCAGATAGTCTGTTATCCTTAAAAGTATCCCAGTGACATAAAACTTAAAACATTCCCTAAAACACCATTGCTTTAACCACCTGTTTAAATTAATAATGTCTCTAATTTTAGTTTTCCAGCCTTAGGCACGGGTAGAATTCTGAAGATAATAATGCCATCCCCTTCAGTACTGCTCCTACTTCCTCAAGTCCCTCTGTATATCTGTTACTCTCTTCTTGCCAATAACATTTACCCCAACATGTAGCACTGCAATGGGTTTATCTAAGTGTTCAAGCAATCCATTTAACATTTCTTTGATGTCGCTGATTTTAGCTACTGGCAAAATGCTCACAAATTGCTCATTTCACCCTTTACAGATCACTACATCTGTGAATTTAATATGGAGTCCCATAACCATAATTTTCCTGTTTTCCTTGGTTATCCTCACTCCTACTTTTATCCTTCCATGGACTGCTGTATGGTCTGGTGGTAAATCACACTTAGTTGCCTGGGGTTGTTCAGTGGTGGGCTCAGTGGTGCTTAACTTACTACTAGTTATCACCTCTCACCTTGTTTTCTTATTAGCTTCACTATCAGCTGCTTCATCACTTGTTATGTTGCCTATTTTTATGGCTGCATGGGTGGAGCCCTGACAGTCCTCTTGCCTAGGACTAAACTGCTGTATTCCTTGTGAATGAACAACCTCATGAGTGATAAAGTTGCCTCCTCATCTGTGCACCATGGAGCACTCCATGCTCACCCTACTTTATTTTTTCTTTACCTAACCTGGAGAAAACTGTTTCATTGGTTGGCGGATCCGTGACTGCTGAAATACATAACCCCACCCAACCCTCCCTCTCAGCACCCACCACCCCACCCCTCCCAGAAACATTACAGTGGCACTGGGGTTCCCAGTCCCCAGTGCAGGAATTCTAGCCTCCCCAGCACCGCACATGCCTGGTTATTTGTTATTCTGCTGCATCCAGTCCCTGCTCACTCTCCCAATGTCGCTGTATCTGGGTGCTAAACCAAAACTGAAAAAAACAGGAGTGGGAAGTAAAAGTAAATCTCTTCTCCTCTGGTGCTTCTTCCTCATTGCTGTTGCCATCTGGTCCTTGTTTCTTCCTCTGGTTCTGGCCATATCACTGGTTTTCTTCCTTGGACCTCCTGTTGCTGTTGTATTTGGAACAACACCATCTGTGAGTTCCTGGGTGGTCCAGGGTCCTGTGTTATCTGGTCTTCCTCTAAAAATCTCTGATGTCTCATTCTCTGATCCACTTGTGGTCAAGTAATAAACCTGTGATTTGTTTAGTTTTAAAGTGGACTTTATTTTCTATTGTCCCTACTTCTTCCTCATTTATTTTTACCCAAGCTAAAATGTGTCCTGTTAATTAGTCGTTTCTATCTCTTTCAAATTTTTTAGCTTCTGAGCTTTTAGTCTTTCTTTTGTTTCAATGTTAATCTTTAATCTGGTCTCCAATTCAGACAAACCTTTGTTTCCTTTAAATGTGGCCACTACCTTCTCTTTTCAGCTAGTTTGGCTTGTATTTCTTGCTGTTTGGCTATATAGTCCTGTATAACACAACTCATTAAACCTAGTGTCCCTGTTTGCAAGACTGCAGTCCAGTTTGTGAAAAAGGGTCCCTCTCATGCCCCTCCGGGAGCTTTGTAATGCGTAAACCACATGGAACTCTATTAACTTTAATGTATACCTCCAGTGCCATATAGTGTCAAAATGCCTTCTTGCCTTCAGTGCTATTTTTTCTATTTTAAGGAAGGCTTTATTGATTGTTAAACAGTCTTCAGTCTCTGTATCCAAATTATCACTTCCTCTGTTGTAGCAGGTTGTGTGGCTGATACCATGACCTCACTGAAAGATCACTCTCACTTCAGCACTAAATAAGTGGTCAGTCAAGCTGTCGCTTTCAATGACCAGAGTAAATCCATCAAAGTCGTATTTGACATACTTTAAGAGTAGATGAGGCATGAACTGGGTGATACACACAGCTGGACCAGGTACACAAGTGTGTGAGTGGAGCCATGGTTTTCTTTTACCTTAGCTGTTATTTCCGTTGGCTCACTCAGCAGGTAATGCAGGCAGCTTTACAGAGTGCGGAGCCAGTTTAATTGTGGTCAGCACTGTGCAGGCTTTTTTTTGTCAAAATCCAGTTCAAAACCAGAAGGTTACTGTATTTAAAAGTAATTGGACATCTACTCTTAAAGTAAGCCATAAGGATCCAGATATACAGTACTATATGCACAATGCAAAACAGTTTTAGAACAAGTACAATCACTACAGTGCACCTTTACTGTGCATAATATTAGATGCATATCATAGGCTTTTAAAGCAGTAACTCTGGGTGCTAGATATTTCAGATAAAACAATAAGAAAGCCTTTATAGTTCTAAACATGTACCTGTATATGAGCTCTCTCAGGCTGACAGCTCTGCACTTTGCTGCAGAGTCCTGATTAGCTGGAATAATATGTGAGGTGGACTTCCAGTGATGTCACCTTCCTGATGGCCACCTGAAGAGCGAGTTCCACACCCCGTCTTGGAATACTCTTGCTTAATAGGACTTTTACCCATTAAAATTTATTTTTGAAGCTTGCAAGGTATAGCTGCTTCTAAATTGAAAACAAAGATCTAATAGATACAGTGTACTTCAGCTGGAGCGTGACATCTCGGTACCAGAACTATCGGACTCTGAGAAACAACAGCCTAATCGAGCTTCAGCATCCAAAAGTGCTTGTTCTACTAAAAGCCCTATGGTGACAAAATAGATGCAATCCTTTCAGAACTTACCTCATTTAAAGAGGAATTTCACTCATTACAGGACTCAATGGCTACTATTAAATTGGATTTGTTTGTAATGGACACTAAGGTTACTACCTTAGAGACAGTTACTATTACACAGAATATCTCCATCAAACATCTTCAGACCACCATGACTCAAATTATAAAAGTCTGCCAGATAGCAGCAGAGAGACAAGAGGATGCTGAGAATTGGTACTGCCACAGAAATCTTAGGATCTACTTTGTTCCAGAGGGTAGCGAGGAACTGATATTTTAGTTTCATGGACACTTTGCTGCACGGTCCATACAGTAGAACCAGAGTTCCAGCTAGAGTTAGAATGGGTCCATCGGGCATTGGGCCCTAAGCCAACAAACCTAAGCACCAGACCCAGATTAATTATCGTATGCTTCCTCTGATATCAGACCAAAGAACTCATTCTTCAGAAAGTTTGGGCACAGGAAAAGTATTTTATGAAGATACCAGAATTTTATTGATAATGATTATGTCCCACTAACCATGCAATGCCAGAAGAAATACATCCCTCTTTTGCCCATACTGCTGACACAACAATCTGAAGTTTAGAACCCCTATCCCCCAACTGGTAGTACAATATCCTGAGGGGCAGCAAAGCTATGAATCTGCCTCAGTGGTGGCAGCAGACCTGCAGAAGAGAGGATTCATTCTGTTGCCTCACAAGGCTCCTCCAGAGGGTTTCACAAGGAGAAATGGGGTGTTGTCGACCTCTCTGGGATTAACTGTGCAGCAGAGTGCCTTGGAGTCTTTAAAAGATTTACTGCAGCCAACTGAACCACAGGACACTTGAATACTAAGGACTTGCCAAATTCACAGTGAATAGTCTGGTGGGGGGCAGCCTTGCTTGGTTCCCTGGGGGGTGAGCTGCCTCTTCATCCTAGCTCTGCCTGGGTTCATTTCTGTGTGTGTGTGGGGGGGTGGCACTTCATAATCCTGTGAGCAGCCTGAAACACTGCTCCACATGGTGGTCTTTCTCCCTGTACTGCTGATTCTATATTACTGCTGGTTAAGATCTAGGTGGGCCATTGAGAGGCAGGAGTGATCCTGGATAATGGCAGTTTATCACACACAACCTTGCTTAAAAGCAAATACTGAATGGTGGAATGGAGGGGCCTACTGCAAGTGAAGAAGACTGCAGTAAGTCTAAATGCCATACATTTTGTTTACTTAATGACCCTTGATTTGTGTGCTCTTAATGTTGACTCTTTTTATGCATTCTAACTCAAGCTTTTACTTTAATAAACATTGTGGGGCAGAGGTGGGTAGAATGGCCTGGAGGGACTGTACTGCTTGCAGTTTCTGCTAAATAAGCAGCACAAATCTGGTCCACAGAACTTTATTGCTCCACCTAGGTTGATCACGCTTAGATATATGACATAAGAATATGGTGGCATGGACAGTCTGAGAGGTGCTTGGCATACTCCAGGAATCCTGCCCTGGTTGGTAACTGCAAAGCAGGGATAGGGGTTGGCTGCTGTGGAGCATAACTTTTCAACTCCATTGATGGAGTTTGGTCAGGCTGTTGGGGCTCCTTGGAGTGAGTGGCCTCTCCTCATTCTCCTGGGCTGGTGGGAGAGGATAACTGGGGGATGTGTTGGAGAGGCAAGCTTAGATTCAACCCTAACTTTGGGATGGCAGAGTTGGGCTCCATACCATATACAGTAGACTGCTCATGATGGATTTCTTGATGAGGAAGTCTTTCCGTTCATTAGGGATCTTATGCTGAACTTGTCTGCTTTGTCTTGTATTGAATTATCCAGGCTCTCTTTGTGCTTCTCTCTGAACTTGGATACAACTCTCGCGAAGAAGCAAGTTTACTAACTTCAAAACTCAATTATTTTTCCTGTTGAATTACAAAAGTACCGCGACAACGCCATTTTATTATAGACTGGAAGTCGGGGAAAACATCCAGCTGCAGTTTTGGACCAGATCCTTACTTTAATATTTCTTATTCTTTGCCTGTTCTTGGACACTGTGGGTTATGAAATGGTGGCTGGGTGGGACTCATTATAAGTGTTACGTATCAGGAGGAATGACACACATTTGTCTCCCTTTTATTTCTTTTATCTTGTTCCCCACCTTTACCAGTTCTTTTTCTTATTTTGGCCTTCCCTACTTTCTTATTTTCAGGGTTCATATTACCCCAAGGGATCTGGTTTCCAAATAGGGACCATCTATCTCCCTTGGTGGGTCTTCAACCAACCACTGAATGGGGCACTACATTTAGCACCCCAACCTTTGGAAGTCCACATTTACTAGCTCTTTTTTATCACAAGGGCTGGATATACAACTCCATCCCTCTTGAATGTTTGTCCCTTAGCTCAGTTGGCTTTTGTTATTATTGGAAAGGAAGTTAGTGCCATTTTGGCAGAATTGTTTAAAGTTACTTCATTGCCCCATAGTTGCGATGTGGACCATTTTGTTATCTCTCCCATGTTACTGAAATGGTACATTTGGAGATTCTTCTCATAATGTTCTTGCATCCTTTAGCAGATGTACAGCAAGACACAGGATGCAACTTAGGAAAGGGTGGTCTGGTGTGGGGAGGAGGGATGGAAGAGAAACATAAAGATTGTATATGAATGAGAACAGTGGGTGTGGGGAGGCACCTTGAGAGGATAATAGTATCATATATGATGGGTCATAAATTCATGTTGGTTTCTCACAATGTATCATGGTTGAAAAGGACTCTCAGAGTGTGCATCAAGGGTTCTTTTGGACTGGGATGAAGTGACTAGTGGCGTGCCACAGGGTTCGGTTCTGGGGCCGTGTCTGTTTAACCTATACATAGCATCACTAAAAACTAGAACAGATGTCTGGATAACAAAATTTGCTGATGATGCACATATAGGCTACCCAATTATTAATATTGAGGATAGTAATACCTTCAGTTGGCCCTAAATGAGTTGTATGGTGGGCTATTTTGAAAAATATTACTTCAACTTAGACAAATGTGTGGTAATGCATTTTGGAATGAAAAATATACAATCTAAATATCATCTGGGCGGAATGACCCTTAAAACTGTTAGCAATGGCGTGATTTGGGTATTAGAATTTCAATGACCTCAGCCCCAAACTCCATTGCCAGGCTGTCATTAAAAGGCAGCCAGAGTGCTACATTGTATTAATAAATATATTACCAGTAGGAGTTGTGATGTTATACTCCCATTGTATTCTTCATTGGTGAGGCCTCATTTGGAGTATTGTGCCCAGTTTTGGGCACCAGGGATAAAGGTACCATAAAATCCATGGAAAAATCCAACATAGAACAACAAAAATATCCTTGAAGTTAGAAATCTTGATTACCATGCTAGACTAGACCAATTGGGTTTGTTTACCTTGGAATATCTGACTAAGGGTGATTTGTGTCTGGTTTTCAAAGCTATGCACGATAATGAGCTGTGTAACTTATTAGGGTTGGAATTAAGGAGCAAAATATATTCAACCAGGGCACACCCATTGCAACTAAGAATAGAACAGTGTAAATCAACCAAAAGAATTAATTGGTTTACAATAAGAGTATGTAAGATCTGGAATAGTTTACCTGTGGATATAGTGCCATGCTAAAGTGTCGATACCTTCAAAAGACATTTGGACATTTACTCGAAACAAAATCATATAGTAGGATATAATTAATTTTAGGCGAGCATTATGGACTACAGTCTTCTAACTCTGTATGACCTATGATACCTATGAATGTAAATGGGTTATCTGGACCTGTAAAATGCTATAGAACTTTGACGGCTCTTAAGAAAATAAAGCCGCATTTCCTGTTGCTACAGGAGATCCACTTATCTGCTGATGAGCATCCTAAGCTATTAAAATTTGGGTTTTCCCACAGCTTAGATTCTGCATATAGGCATAGGCATAGACGGGGTCTGTGGTTTTAATCCTCCAAAACTCCCTTTATACACAAATCAATATATGGACAAGGAGGGCAGACTGGCTTTAGCTTCAGGCATTATCTGTGGCCAACAGCTAACAGTGGGTTGTATATACAGTATATTCCTCTGGGGAGTAGCGCCTCAGCTATTCAGCATATACTGGATGCTGTAGTTGCCCATAAGCAAGGTCCCCACATTTTAGGGGTGATCTTAACTGCCTAGTAAACCCTATTTTAGATACGTCAAGCCACAGAGCTCCACCCTGTACAACAGGACAGAGACACTTCGCGCAGAATGCTTCAGGAAATCGGTCATGTGGATACATGGTGCCATCTTCATCCTTGGCTTGTTAGTTTACCTGTTACTCAAATGCTCATAAACACTACTCAAGTCTAAATGACTTCTGTATTGACAGTGAGTCCCTGGACTTGATGCATGGTTCTGAGATCATAGAATCATAGAAGACTGATAGCAGAAAAGGATGACAGTGGCCCATCCAGTCTGCCCTATTTTCCCCTAAACTCCCCTCCCGCCAGCCCCTGCTCACTCCCCACTAGTCAGACCTATAAAGCTGTCCCATGCCCTCTTGAATCCCTCCACCAATTCAGCTCCTACCACTACTTCTGGCAGTCTGTTCCAGGGCTCCACCACCCTCTCAGTGAAGAATCTCCTCTCACATTGCCTCTGCATCTTCCTCCCTCTCATCTGAGGCTATGCTGTCTAGTTCTGGCCCCCCTTCTTCTAAGTAAACTCCTTCCTTACTTTGTTGAGCCCTTCACATATTTAAAAGTTTCAATCATGACTCTTTTCCTTCTAGTCTCCATTGTGTATAGATTAAGCTCCTGGCACCTCTGCTCGTATGTCTTCCCTTGCATAACCTGCACCATCTTGGTTGCCCTTCTCTGAACCCTCTCCATTCCATTTATGTCCTTAGGAGGTGTGGTCTCCTGAACTGGATCCCGTACTTCAGATGCAGCCTCACTATGGCTTTGTAGAGGGCATTATTACCTCCTCCTTCTACTAGTAATGCCTCTGCCGATGCAAGCCAGAATTCCATTTGCCTTTTCCACCACCCTGCTATACTGGTTTCCTACCTTAAGGCTGGATGAGACTATGATCCCCAGATCCTCTCTTGTTCTGTAACTCTGATCGCCTCCCTCCCAGGATGTAAACTGCTCATGTGTTCCTACTTCCTATGTGCATCACAGTGCACTTTTGGCATTAAATTTCAGCTGCCATATCTCTGACCACTCCTCAAGCTTCTTCAGGTCCTGCCTCATGTCTTCGCTCCCCGGTGTCCACCCTATTGCAGATATTTGTATCATCAGCACAAAGGCACACCCGCCCTCAGACACTCTGTTATGATCAAAGACATCTGCTTCTCAGATCATACACCAATTACCCTGGAGCTGAATCTAATGCAGGAATGTAAAACACTTGCTGGTGCCTTAATAACTCGTTACTTCAGGATCCCTCCTTTAGAGAATTGTTGAAAGGCCTTATCCCTAAGATAATACAAAACAGTGTCTCCCCAGATTTCCCCAATTAATGTGTCATATGGTGAAAACAGTACTTAAAGGCCTCATTATTGCCTTTTCTGCCTGGAAAAAGAAGAAGGGAGGCAAAACTTCAGGAATTGGACAAACTTAATTTTTGCAAATTGCACACATACAGGAGATCATTCTTTGACATAGCAAGTGCTAAAGACTCAGCAGGAGATTCAGAAGATTCTGACAGACAGAATAGAGCAAGCTCTGATCTGGCTTCACCAGAGATATTAGGAGAGGCAAGAGCTTGAAGGTATTGGTGTACTGCCTTAGAAGGCAAATTCAGATTACATCAATCTTGAAAATGAAGGATCCTCATACAGGGAGATTGGCAACAACTACTGCTCAAATTCAGAAGGTATTTAGACAGTATTATCCTGATTTGTATTCAGAGACTACTCCCCTCCTCCAAGACTATAGAAGACTTTCTTGCACAGCTAACACTTCCTTCCCTGTGCCCACACTACAGGGCTGCCCGGCTTAGATCCATCTTGGAACTGGAACTCTAGGACATAATACATAATATGAAAAAGGGAAGAGTCCTGGTCCTGATGGGAATGGAACAGACTTTTATAAGACCATGTATAACACTATAAAATAGCCTTTGTTGGTAGCTCTAAGGGAAGGCCACAGAACTGCAGAGTACCCCTTTCCTGGTGACAAGCCACTGTATCTGTAATCCTAACACCTGACAAGCCTCCTCAAGTGTATGAGTCTTGCGCCCGATATTGGTCCTCAACCAAGATTACAAGATTAATATGAGTATAGTTGTCTCAGATAATATACCCCCTTTTAGTTCACCTTGACCAATATGGCTTTATTAAACTCAGGCAGACCACAGATAACATTAAAAAACATATTTAATCAGTCACACCCATTCTACAAAATTCCTTGATGATTCTTAGTTTAGATGCACAGAAGGCCTTTACCAGGATGTCATGGCTCTTCTTGCATAATACTGTATCAAAGTTCAGTTTCCGAAGGAATTTTTGGATATCATCAGTGGCATTTATACTGACCCTGAGGCTTTGGTTAAAATTAATGGTTCTCATTCCCATCATTTTCCCCTCTTTAGGAGCACTAGACAGGGTTGTCCCTCTCCCCATATTTGTAGCATTTTATGCAGAACCCATTGATCAATTTCTTCAGTAGTCTCAGGAATTTCAGACTATAAGTTAGGTGATCAATTACATAAAATTGCCTATTATGCCGACGATCTTCTGCTTTATGTTACAGATCAAGAACCTTCCCTAGCCACCCTTGACCACAGCATGATGATGATGATAGAACAAGTTTCAGGTTACAAAATAAACCCACATAAAACTGAAGTATTGTTCATGCAGGGTACTCCTTTATTAATTATGCAACAGAAATACACCTTTAAATGGAACTGATCACACATTAGATATTTAAGTACACAGTTAACCTCAGACCCTTCCCTGACGTTCTCTTGTAATTCGATCTTCTCTCTCCCATATCGATCAGATCTTCAGGCCTGGACTTATCTCCCTATCTCCTTTATCTCTTAGGTTCAATCTGTCCAAATGAATATTTTGCCCCATCTTTCATTATCTTATGCAAAATATTCCATTAGCTCCCTCCCCAAAAGAGATCATGAAATGGAATAGAATGATCTAGTCTTACCTTGCAGGGCAGAAACCAAGAAGAGCACTTGGTAGCTACAGCTCCCAAATCTAGGGATTGGTTGGCCTTACCTAATTTCTTCAATTACGCATTGGCTACCTTACTTACAAACTAGATGCACTAGATTGACTCCAGAACGTTGATCCCTCTGGGTCCAGGTGGAGTATGTCATAATACCCACTGGATGACACCACTGTTCTTCAACCAAATAGTTATGAGGTATGAAAGGGGCTCCATATACACAGAGGATTTAATACATTGCTGGGATAAGTATTTGAAAAGACCCCAAAATCATAAAGGGGCCAAGTGGGTGGGGATTCTGACTCTGAATCGAGGCTTTCCTCGAGCAAGACTGGATTACAGGTTCCAGAGATGGTTCTGGGCAGGCGCTAAATATGCATATCAGTTTTATCAATCAGGGACTTTTAAGTCTTTTGATCAAGTAGCAGAGGTGAAGTGCAGAGGGAAAGTGTGAGCACTGGAGTCTTACCAGAGTGTGGCAGGCTCCGTGGCAATCCAGACCAGTAAGTGTAACTAGCTTTAAGGCCTGTATCAGCTGCTTCTTAACAGCATTGCCCTGCTAGTCCCTCTACAGTTTGAATGTGTGGTGCCTGCATTTTGCTGCTATTTTCTTAACTTTGAATTGGCCGTTCCGAACTGTCTAAAATCTTCTGGTTGCTACAGTAACTGTCTATAACCCTGCTGTGCACTTTAACAAAGGAGCTATAATTGCATTTGCTTGCTGCATTGATGCCAATCACAGGGGTGGCAGCACTGAATGACTTGGTGAGCTTGTTTAAAAGGTTACCTGAAGTGGGAGCGACAGCGGTGAAGTGCAGAGGGAAAGTGTGAGTGCTGGAGTCTTACCGAGTCATATGGGTCACACCAAGGGACTGGATGCTGCACAATAAAGGACTGTATTAGTAAGGTTTAACTACTTGTGGGTACTTAAATATGGCTATCATGGGAGTGTCTGTGGGAACTGTATATGTGCTGTGCTTATTGGGAATAGATATTGCTCTTGTCAAATGTAATTTAAATCACTATACATATATGCCAGGTTCAAGCAATGTGTGTTATATGCAAATGTCATCAGCTTTTCTCTTTTTCTGAGTCAGTTATTGAGTGCATATTATGAGCATCTAGGTTACAATATTAGGTATACAATAAGTCTGTTACACTGGTCACTAGGAGTATTAACTTTGTGATGTCAACATGATAAATCTGTTGCTGAGGGCAGTGGATATTGAGAGTAACCCCGTCCTGCAGATAATGATTTAGCTGACCTGGACTACTTTATTAATGCCCTAAAGGTATGCGACTAATAAATCTCAGTGCTTGCAGGCTAGTTTCAAAGTTCCATGAAGTTGAAGCATGGGTTACAAATTATCAACCAGACGTTTTGGCAATTAGTGAAACATGATTACAAGCATCAGTAATGAATAACGAAATAAATATTCCAGGGTTCAATATTTACAGGAGAGACAGGCTAAATGGAAGGGCAGGGGGTGTCATGTTTTGTATAAAGAATTGTTATACTGTAAATGAGATAAGTATAATACAAACCCAAAATATTGTGAAACTTTGACAATTCACATTGCTATCTGCCAGGTTAAAAATTAAATGTCTGTTGTGTTTATATACCCCCAAAGTGAGTACAGAAGGCCTATGGGAGTTTTTGGAGTTGTCCTCATCGCTCTGGGTGAAGCCATTGTGCTGGGGATTTCAACTCAAATTGGTCTGGTAATGAAATCCATAGGCTGGTTGATGTTTTTATCACACACTGGCTTACAGCAGCTTATTAATATCGTGCAGCTCTGGGCTGTCCCCATAAGCTCCTTCAGCCTCTCCTAAACCCTAGAGGATGTAATCCACAATGGAGTTCCTGGTGGCATGCCTGCTTTCCCAATCCTCCTGGATCAAGTCTAGGGCCAATGTACCCGGCGTCCATATAAGAGTTAGAGCAGGGAAAATTCTGTTGACTCTTGGGGCATCTCCTGTATGCAAACAACAGATGGGGAAGGTATTTCTCCCAGTCTCTCCCATGCTGTTCAGCAAACAACCAGAGCATTGACTTCAGGGTACCACTGAATCTTTCCACAAGCCCATTGGCTCATGGGTAAAACAGTGTTATGCATCTCTGCACAACCCCACACTTCTCCCATAAACATTTCATCAGGTCCAACATGAAAGAACCCTTGGTCAGTGCTAACCTCCTGCGGAAACCCAACATGGGAGAAAATCCCAAGTAAGGCATCTGCCACTTTGTCTGTCCACAGTGAGGATAGGATGACTGCCTCTGGGTACCAGGTGGCATAATCCACCACAGTCAGGATGAATCTCTTCCTGAGGAGCTGGGGGTATTTAAATGCCCACAATATCCATTCCACCCTCTGGAATGGCTCCTCCACTATGGGCAATGGAATCAGGGTGGCTTGGTTTTCTTGCCTACCTTCCCTATTTCTTGGCACGGTGACAAGACCGGCAATCTCCTTCACCTGCTGGGTGAAGTTAGGCCAATAGAAATTCTGGGCCAACCGCTGCATAGTGCGTGCAATTACCAGATGACCAGACAAGGGAATATCATGTACAGTCTTAAGCAACTGCTCATGATACCCTGGGGAATGACAAGCTGCCTGTCTAGCACCCCTCCCTCTGTCTGGACAGCCTGAGTATACATTAGTCCATTTTCCAATAAACTCTATGTCTGCCGTCACCTCCTGTGCCCCGTCAGAGTCTGCCCAAGCCCTCAGCTTCTCTAGACTAGAGTCACTTCTCTGAGCACCTGCAAACCCCTCACACATTCCCAAGGCATGAGCCAGGTCCCCTTCAGTCACTAAACTAGGGTCCCTAGCACTAGCATCAGGGCATTGAAGATCACTGCCGGTCCCAACCCCTGCCAATGGGTCACCCTCCTCCTTGGAGCAACCTCTGTAGCTGTGTGGTTGCTTGCTACTGGTGAAATTTCTACCCCTTTTCATTAGTCTTCATATCAGAGACTCAGGCTGGGGAGCCAGCCTCTCAGTGGTGTCCACAATGGCTTCTGGGGGTTCAGGGAACTACGGTTTTCCTTGCTGCTTGGCTATGGGTAACTGCACACACCATCTCCTGTTTGAGATTGTTGCCCAGGATCACATCCACTGCTAAGGTTTGGGCTACAGCCACTTGTTGCACAATTCCCCTGTTTCACCCCAGTCTAGGAGAAGCTAGCGAGGGGCAATGTTTTCTCTTCACCAGTAAAGTCCTGTACAGTGACGTATTTATTGGGTATAAGCTGACCCGGCTCTACTAGATCCCCTTTTAACAATGTCAAGGATGCCCTGTGTCCCTTAACCCTTGCATCTGTACACCATTCACCATGACTGGGTGCATGTGTTCCTTCATGTTCATAGGCATGCTTCCAGGGACACACAAACAACACACTTCCTTCCTAGCCCCTGTTGTGTATTGCTCGCCTTTTGGGACACTGTCTGGCAATATGCCCAGTTTCTTTACACAACCAACATTCATTTCTTTTCTCAGAGAAATCTTTTCTCTGAAACCTGGGAGCTAACTGGTTTTGGTGGAGGCAGTAAGGGTTTTAGCTGCCTTGAAGGTGTGCTTTTCCTTTCTACACTGCCACACCACCCCATTTGCTCTCAGAGCAGGTCTGCTTTGGCATAGTGGTCCGAGGTTCAGCTGCCTCTTGCACTGTTTTGGGATCTCAATCCTCCAGCCAGGTTTTCAGCTTTGCTGGGTATGCCTAGAAAAACTGTTCTAACAAAATCACATTTTCAATTATATCAACAGAGTTTGTTTCAATTCCTTCCCACCAACGTTTTAAAACTGACATTGTTTCATGGCTAGCTCCTCATAGCTCATGTCAGGCTTCTCCTGAGCTTACAGAATTTATCTCTGTATGATTCAGCAGTTAATTAAAATTTCTTTAACAGTGCAGCTTTAAGTTTGCTGTAATCATCACTGTCCTCATTGTCCATTTGACCCAATGCATCCCAAGCTTTCCTGGTAAGTAGTGAGGATAGCTGGAGCTCCAGGACTCCCTAGGAATTTTAGCCTGAATACAAACTTTTAAAAAGAATTTAAAAAGGCATCCATATCCTCCCCTCTTTAAATTCAGCTATCAATTTGGAATTCAATTTGTAACCCAGTCCTGTAGTCCCAGTTAAACCCAAGCCACTTACCTGCTCTGGTGCCGTTGGTTGGAGTCGTAGCTTCTCCAGTTCATGTTGCCTCTGGTGCTCATGCTCCTCACTGTCTCAGTGTTCTCACTCTGCCTCTCGGTGTTCTCACTCTGCCTCATGGTCCGCCTCCTGCTGTTCATGGTCTCTCTCCTCTGGAACTCCAGCTCCATTCTGTGCAACTCAATTTTCAGCCTGAGTACTTTGGATCCAGGATACTGGTGACCTTCCCTGCTGCTGTGGCCCTTCGCTGACAGTGGCCCTGTTGCCCTCCTCATCAGATCTGGACACTGCACTGGCTGCTAGCCCTTCCACATTCAAGGTTCGGTCCCTTACAGTCACTGTGGGTGACTCGATGCTCTGGGTATCTGCTACCATCAGGGCATCCACGAGGGTTCCACTTGGTGGCTTTCATCTCAAACAGGGACTCCTCTGTCCCCACACAACTGCTTTGTAGTCTACAGTGTGCCTGCTGTGGTTGGAAGCCATCTTCTTCCCTAACTATGCTACTCTGACTTTCACTTTAGAAAAAAATAAAATGGATAGGAACTTGACTGTATGCCAAGTGATATAGTTCTGTCTCCTTTTAAAAAATAAATCACTGCCTTTTTCTTTCTTTGCAAGTGAGCTGATGGTCTCAAGCTGACACATTGAACAATAAAAGCTTGTAATACCAAAATTATCGCACCACTGCCAACCAATCTGTCACAAACCCATTCAGCAGGTCAGGCCCTCTGCTTCCACAGTGCCAACCTCCAAGTGCAGTCTTAGAACAGTTAACAGAACAGGGTAACCCTCCTGTCTGTGTTGAGGGTTTGAATCAAACTTTGGTCTCAAGTTCTGGAGGGATTCAAACTGTGAACCTCTTGCTAGTGTACCAGACATACTGGCTCAGATAATTCTGCTCTTTGGGGGCAGATATCTTTCACCTATGGGCACTTAACCAGGTATACAAAATGAACCCTTAAAACCTCTATTAAAGACCTCTGAATAAACTCTTACCTTTTCCCAGTTTGGCAAAACCAGTAAGCTTTGTACAGTGTCAACTTTAACCATGTATGCTGCACTTGTCAAGAAAAATAATTTCAAATGCACACCAAGTAGTCTCTAAAGTAGAGGTTTACTTAAAATAGATAAAAATGTAAAATGTAAATACAGAACCATATATCACAAAAACATAAAATCATTTAAAAGAACAAGGGTTAAAAAGTGCAAAATTCCTACCACCAGACAATTAGACTTATATATCTAATGTATCTCTTCTAATAGTGCTGATAGACAGGTGTTGTTGTCAAGAGAGTCCAAACATGAGTGTGTTTACAGGTCACTCACAGCATAATTAAAACACTGTCTTGAGCCTGCCTGCTCCATGATGTCACCCAGCTCCTCCTCTGTTTATTAAAATTATACAATCAGGATGTCATCACTCAGAAGGTAAATTAAATAAGGTTAATTTCTAAGTCCTTCTTTCATCCATGAGCAACACCCTGCTTTTACAGACATCAGAGGAACATTTATGACTTCACACCAGTGTGACATAACCTGGTTTTCCTCCTCTAAACATCATAAAATGAATATGTTCTATCCTGTCAGCTGGCAAGCTACAGTTAACCTAGATAAACAGGAGTTGCTTAATTTAGTCCTCTTGTAGCCTGTAATTATCTCTTGGCCTTCCAGGTAACACCTTGTAGCTAAAACCTGGGAGGGGTGTAATTCCACAGGCTGTTTCAGCATGTCTCATGAGAGACACTCAATAACACATTTTTATATTACAAAAATCGATTAATCAGAACCAGCTGTCTGAGTGTCACAATCCATTGTTGATTGCTAATGAGGTAAACATAATGTTTACTAATCTGGATGCATATAAGGCTGACTCTGGCATAAATCTGACTGAGCCCAACTTGATAGATTTTATGGGTAGACCTAAATTTTACATCAAGGCAGTAACTTGCCAAGAGGTGTATAACCTTTTGAAACAGCTCAAAATTGACAAATCTTGTGGCTCTGATGGATTATCTCCAAATTTATTGAAACTGGCCTCAGCAGAAATAGCATATCCAGTTACCCTGATTCCTCATCTATTCTTCTGTCAGGGGAGTTCGGATCTTGGCAAGTATTCATTTGGAATACCTATTCACAAAACAGGCCCTAACTGTGAATTTACCAGTTATAGACCAATCTCAATTTTGTCAGCTCTGTCCAAATTACAAGAAAAATTTGTATACGGTCAGTTAAATGAGTATATGGAGACATATGTCTTGTTATCACATTGTCAGCATGGATTTAGAAGGGGAGTGGGACAGAGGTGCCTCAGTTGAACTCACGAGAGTGGTCCACAAGGGCATGGAGAGTGGGAGCGATGTCTGGGGCACGATCATGGACTTGACCAAGGCATTTGATCTAGTAGATCATGCCCTCTTAATAAGGAAATTAGAATCTATCAGGGTGGGGACCCCAGTACTGGTATGGGTAACTAGTTATCTCTCAGACAGATTTCAAATGGTAAAGTTTGGAGGATGTGTATCTGAGAAGGCACTGGTCAAGTGTGGAGTCCCACAGGGCTCCATACTTGGACCAATACTATTTTCTATATTTTTTATTCTGTCACAACAGCTGTTAATAATGCACACCTTATTATGTATGCAGATGATGATGTAGTTTATTGCCAGTGGCATCTTTATCTGGCCTTAACACACTGACAAAGGAACTTAATTCCATGAAAGAATGGTTGATACATAATGGCTCAGTGCTGAACAAACAAAACCCAAACTATGTTATTTGGTACTTCAGCTAAGCTGAAAGAAACTGGTAATAGTTTGCATATTGGGTCAATGGATGGCACTGTTTATGAAAATGTTAATAACATTAAATATTTGTTTTTCTTTTAGATCCAACACTAAATTATGCCTCTCATATTCAGGCAACTACAGCTAAAATACACTCTAAACTTGCCTTATTATACAGGCTTCGTAGTTTTCTTACTGTTGAAGCATGATTGGCGATCGCAAAACCAGTGTTTGCTGCCCATGTTGCATTACGCCTGTATTGTGATAGAAAACACACCCACTAGTATTGTGAGGCACAAATCTGTGCTACTACATAAAATAGGTAGATTCGCACTTTTAGTACCTAATACTGTTCACCACTGTGGTACAATTGAAAGCCTTGGGTGGTTACTAGTAAAGCAATACCATAAACTTTCATGGCCAAATTTACTTTTAGAGAATAACAAACTGGCATACCCCTTAATTTAAAAAACAACTTGTGGTACTTAATATAGAGCTCCATACAAGATCCACAGGGGACCAAACCTTGTTGAGAATTCTGTTTAAGTGCACATCAAGTGGTCAGGGTTCTTTCACTTTTGCTGCACCAACAGTATGGAATACTATCCCTGTACAAATCAGAAGAATAGTAAACCACAACTTGTTTGCAAAGGCACTAAATTACTTCTCAAGGATTTATCAAAGTGTGATTATTTTTAAGTAATTGTTTTATTATGATGTGGAATTTGTATTCCTATTTATGTACTTGTATGTAATGTAAAGCTGCTTTCTGTATGGTGTGTATATTATTATTGATCACGGGTCATACCTGTAAAAGGATTGTATCTCAGAGTGCTGGCATATATAAACAAAAATCAAATCAATTGTAACAGAATCTTCCCTACCCACAATCTGATTTTTATAGATTTCTCCAGATCCGGCATTATTTAATTAACACTGTGTGGATCTCGGTTGACCCCTTGACATTCCCCCACTGTTCCATGTCCTCCTAGGATTCAATCAAAGTCTAGCCCAACACATCTGGTCCCCTGATTTTATAAGGCCATAACACATCTTTCATCAGTTATTATACATAGAATCCAGCTGACCTGGGAGGCAGAAATGATGATAGAATTAACCCCAGAAGACTGGAGTTGTGTCTGGAGTAGACAGCATCAGACCATGACCTCATATGACTGGAATGAATACGGTTGGAATGTAGTGGTTTGATATTTTCTAACCCACAAATCGCAGCCAAGTACCTGCCCACGAGAGATTCCTCATGTTGGAGACTTTGTGGGTGTGAGGTCTCCACTCATACACAAGTTTTTGGTCCTGTCCCAGCCTCTGTCAGTTTTGGAGGGATGTAGCTTGTTCCTATTCCTCCTGTTCCTGGACCTGGGACCTTTGACTCCTAGCATAGCTCTCTTGTTACATTTCCCTCCACACTTTAAACAAGCAACCAGTACATATTCACTGAGTATACTCCTAGTTGCTGCCAAGAAAGTCATTACAAGACTGTGGTTACAGACGGCTCCACCAACAATTAGACAGTGGGAAGACACAATCTATGACATTTATCGGATGGAGGATATGATTGTTAGACTGCAAAACAGGTCCCACATCTTAGTAAATAGATGGACCCCCTGGTTATTGCAGGTCTCTACTTCTAGACCAGAATTAATCCCATGAGGGTTCTGGGTTGGAGGCTCAGGTTTGGTTCAGATGACTCATATATATATATATATATATATATATTCAGAAAGACTATTAGCCTACCATAATCTACAGATGTGCACGATCTCCCTGTAAAGCCCCACCCTGGCTGCCGCTGATCTCCTTCCCTGACATCTCCTCCCCACTGATGAATGCTGGATGAAGATGCTTTTTACTATGTATATATGTATATCTGCGTTTGTATGGTTGTAGGATCAATGATACTCTTTTAAAGTATACAGTGTTTTAATTTTATTCTGAATATTCTATAAAACTTTCAATAAATAATACATTTAAAAATGTGAGAAGTGTTTTAAGCTTTGTTGTGCAGAGTTTACCACCTTTTACACACATAGGCTAGCAAACAGTATTCAAATGTGCACAAAAGGATGTGATACCTTTTTTTTGACTGGGCTATTCGGCTTCTCTTGTCTGCCTGAATCATTACCACAGATAATAGTATACACTTGAACCTTTTCATGTAAGATAAAAAGATTTTACCATTGACGTTAATAAATTGGCATGGAAATATGCATTTTAACAGTAATAAATCACATAATGATAGATCCATTTAAACTCTGCACAACAGAGCATAAAACACCTCTCACATTTGTTTCAGGCTAAATTGGGACATCGTCACAAAATGCAGTGTTGTCAGCCTAAGAGTGCTCATATACAGGTACATGTTTAAAACTATAAACAGCACTTTCTTATCATTTTATCTGAAATACTGTACCAAGCACCCAGATTGAGCACTTTAAGACCATATGATATGCATCTAATAGTATACACAGAGTGAAGGTACATTGTAGTGATTATATATTTGTTCTGAAAGCGTTTTGTGTTGTGCATATAGTAAATTGAGATCCTTATGGCTGTAGCACACGGTGTCTTGTGCAGTAGACATCTTGAGAAATACTAGAATGAGGTAAATGGAATAAGCAAGCAGTACATTTTACCTTAATATTTTCATAGATTAAAAGTCACTATCATCATGTGATGTATTACTGTTAAAAGGCATATGTCCATGCCCATTAATTAGCATCAATTTTAAAATCTTTTATCTTGTACCTGCTATGAGCTCTCTCAGGTGACAGTGGACAGTGCCTGCTATGCCACAAATGCAGATAACAACTAACAAACAGCCCAACCCAGATTTGGAGGGCTGGTAAATAAGAGTATGGTTGAGTCACAGGTAGTTTAGCTCCCTCTCATTGGAAAAATGAAGCAGGGGAAGACATTCCACTAGCATTATCCCGACCCCAGGTGAAGAATAAGGTAAGAATCTGATAAAGTTATTAGCCAAATAAAACTACAAGCACACCCGTGTGGATTGTTTAAGAGGTTATGGAGTTCTGCAAAAATATTTTTTGTATATTATTAATCTTTGCCTTTGACCAGGCTTCATTATAGCTTAGGTAACCTCCTATTTCTATCCCAGTGGGAGAAGGTTGCAACACATCATGGCCACTATGCATTATTGGGGTGGATGTATGCAGAAAATGTGTGTACCCGCCCATGTAACTGCACACCCACGGGCTCGTGTGCACATGCCGACATTCACAACCAGTGCCCACCTGTCCAATGCCCCTCTCCCTGGTGTGCAGGACTCTGCTGGGTGGCCATGGTGGAGTTATGGACCAGGGCAGGCATCCAATGGGATGCCTGTCCTGGACCAACAGTGGATCCCTCTCACAGTGAGGCACAGGTTCAGGGTAGCGATGCTTACCACAGGCACCTAGACCCATGCAGCATGGCCCCTACAGCCAGTCTGCCCACCAGCCCAGCCCTTGGCTCACAGTGCCCTACCAGTGCACTGAGGGACCCTGGTATTGGAAACTCACCCCAGCCCACACCCACACAAAAGCAGTTGTGCCCCAGCCACAATGTAGCCATACCCCCAAGCCCCAATAGGTGGGCAGTGTCACAGTCCGTCCACCCTCTTGGCCCCATCCACCCAGCAACATACCATCTCAGTGCCGCTGCTCTGCTGAGGTGTCTGTCACTCACCTGTCCCACTGCCACTACCCTCACCATCTACTTAGTGGGCAGGGCAGCACAGAGGGCCCTGTCCTGATTCCCCATGTCCAGTGGGAGCTGACAGTGGGGGCACACAGTGGATATGGGAGGATCCCCACTGCCATAACTTGCATCAATCTTCACACTCATGTGGCCAGCACTATGTGCGTTAGTGAATAGCGTGTAGTGTTGGCACATCCCCAGCACATTACATTCTGTGGGCCGGGGATCAGGTGTATTGGGGCTGCATGCCCCTTTAGTGCATCCTGAGTGGGGAGGGTAACATTTGTCTCAGTGGCTATGTGCCACAGATACGCAGCACATAACCACTCCACCCTTTAGTGCATAGTGCCCATAGTGTGTTATAGGGAGGGAGGGGTTGGCTTAATCTAAACGGGTCACCATGTCTCCATTATACATCAAAAGTTCTTTACTCAGATGATCCAGTTGTCAAGGCTTTATGTGCAGAAAACAATACATGGTATAGAATCAGTTTACAAGGGCTTTCCTCCTTCCTTACTCTTCTCAACATTGAAAGAGTGATAAAAGAGAGAGGAAACTTTTTGTTGTTGTTGTCCCTTCCCCTCCCTTGCAAAGGTGCATAATCATTTAATGAGAGACTCGTATGGCTTTGTAAAATCATTTCAGTTTGCATAGACTGCTGATGGACTGTATTGCTCTCTTTTCTCTTGTTGTCTCTTCAGATCTACTAAAACTGCTATCTACCAGGGGCAGCACTGAGGAAGGATTTTAAGACAGCTTGCTAGGAGCCAGGAGCAACACAATACAATTGCCAGTGGCCTTTCATTCTCTCAAGCTAGAAGGAAGAACTGATGTTTTCTGCATCCCCCATCATGTTCATTTACTCAAACCAGTCAAGGTGTAAATGTATACAGTGAAGCTCACCAGGATGAAGCCCAGTGCTACAGAAATCTGCAGTAGAGTTACTGTAGGAAACAATACAATTTCAATGGAGTTAATTCCTTTTAACATGCAGGAAACTGTGACACTGCACTTGATCCTAGTGGGCTTCACTGTATGTAAGACACAGGAATGTTGTGCTGGCTAAGACACTGCCAAAAAGAACTGCAATTCTGTGTTTTGTTTTCATTGGGGACTGTACAGTGTTAAGGAAAGAGGTTTAGATGTGTAACTGGAGATCTTAATTGCTGTCTTGTAGGTACAATTTCTGTGTTTGGTTTTCAGTGCATCTGGTAACCTCAGACTTAGCCAGCAACAGATTAGGATGGGTTCTATCCCTCATACATCTGTATAGTTTGTATAAATACTGTGTATGGACTGTATATCAAAAGAAGGATAAAACAACTGCCAAAAATATCAAATCATACAGGGCTGCACAATGCAAGTTCAGAATATACTGCCATTGGGATTGTGTTGTGAAACTTTTGACACATTACATTTTGCTAATGAAAGCTCAGAATTGGTAATTTTCAATATTTTTACACCAAATTCCTCACCTGCAGCCCTATTGGCTCTGGAAGAGTTTGTTATATTAAGGAACACAGGTCATTTCTACAAACATTAACTCTTGCATCCTCTCTCTCTCCAAGTGCATTTAACATATTATACAGCACCATGCTGTCTTACACCAGAGTTTACCTCCTTCTTTGCTTTGCACCTCCCTGCACCACACTCCATTCCTCCACCTCCAAGAGTTTATGATTCTCTCCAGTGGTGTCATTTTTCCTTTTATCATTTATTGCCCCATTAATATTTTCATCCTCCACTGTTAAATCTTGTGTCTCAACTGAGTTAGAGTTTTCCATTCTAGAAGCTGCATTATCTATAAATTTCTCCAATGTAATTATTCTGTTGAGTACTTTCATTCTCTACTAAGGAATTTGATCTCTTTCTGCAAGGTTCTTATTGGTATGTACTTGTCATATTTAAAGTGTAGAATCCTCTCCCCATTGCAAACATTTTACAAGAAATGCAGAAGTTCACTTCCTCTGCCATTATGTTAGTAGGTTTATTTATCCAAGACCAAACTGCTTTTAGTATCAATTTCTTGTCTTGGGTACATACTATATAATGATGTATTCACACCTTCAAAATAGAATTATCACTTACAAACAAAAACTACTGATCAACTTTGCAGAGTGTTCTTGCCTGAGCAGTAAACTTACTTGGCAGAGCATCCTGAGCCCATCTCCCTGTTGGCTCCAGCAGACACAAGCAGACATGCGAGATGCACTTGTCTCTGTGCATGTCTCCACATACAGCCCTGTGCATGCTCACCCTGCTCGCTAAGGGTCAAGCAGAAATTCCAGAAAACTGGAAGTTTGCCACCTTAAGATGTCCAGTCCAGTGCTGCCACTGAATAGAATAAAACAAAACACTCTCAAATACCACCTGAAGGGTGGATTTGTGCCAGTGGTCACCTCTTGGGCAAATTGCAGTCCTAGTAACTATCCCACTGAACAACTGAAACTGTTTGGGAATGGATGCTATGCCAGCCCTCTTAATGTATGTCCACAATGCACCTCCCAACAATAGAGTGCTAAGTTACCAATATAGGATAGACTAACCTCCAGAGTACCTTCTAAATGCAGCTATATGACAGGATATATGCTCAAAGAAAGCTCCTCTTACACGCAGACAAGTCAAACCAGTGTCCCAACTGTGTTAACTCTAAAATCATTGTAACTCTGGAACCATACACTATTTTTTCATGAAACCATCCAAAGGCACACCCTTGGCATGGGCTCCTTCAATCCTGAAAATTTCATAAACAAATTCCACACCATGGCCTCAATATTCAAAACTTTGCCCAGTGGGCAAACAAGTTGTGTTATATTCAAAAGCCTGATTAGCATGGGAAAAATGGAATAGCACTGGGCAAATAGATAGTGTATGCTCAGAGGGAAAGAGAGGTGTGGACATGAATACAGGTGCTATAGTATATTCTGTGTGTTAGGATCCTGCTAAATGAGTTTGTGGGATATGTTTGCATGGTGCAAATGTTGCCTACAAAAGGCAAACCATAGAGGCGGGCAGTGACTCTGCAGCCAGAACAAAATGGCTCTTCAGCACTCACATGCTGTTCCTAATGGAACAGGCCATGTGGAAGGAGGAGACAGAAAAAGGCCACCCTTATGTACAACAGGTGGGACAGGGCTAGGGGTGATGGGGATGCCTATGAAAACAAAGCCAGGACATGGAAGGGGCAGGGGATGAGTGGAAAGGCAGGGATGGCCTCCAAACTCAAGCTTTCTTTCCACCGCAGGTGCACAGAGACTGACGCCTGCAACCCCTGTCTTTAGGGGTCAGGGCCGTGGGGAGGAAGGATGATGTCCATAGGGATGGGATCACCCTGGCCCATGCACACCTCTAGCTGGATGATGGAATGTCCAGGTCATACCCAAGGGTTCAGGGAGTGCCCATGGATGATAATCTTGCTGGTGTGCTGCCTGACCTAACCTGCCTCTCCATTGGGTCATTGTACATCACAGAGTTGCCACTGCTCACATTGTGTGGTTGACTGCAACTCCATGGCAGACTGCACCAGCTGCTGAGAGTCATAATGAGCCTGCCTCTGGGTACAATGTCCTCTTGGACAGAACCTGCTGTTTGACATGGGCACTGAGTGGGGAGTGCATGCACCACATCCAGGGTGGGTGGCATTGGTGGGTGGCATAGGTGGCAGAGCCTCAGTGGATGTTGTGGCATGCACAGGGCAGGTGTGGGATGGCAGGATATCCTGATGGCTGTCCACATTGACCCATTGTGCAGGGTGGGTGGTGTGGGAGGTGAATGATGTGGTGGTCACCTCAGTGGTTGTGATGGAGGTGGTGTTTGTCCCTGGGACATTGCTGTCCCTGGCAACACAATCCCACTCCCAGGGATGTGGCTGTCAGCAGATGTAGTACTGTAGGGCACCACCAGCTAGACGGGGAGGTGGGGGGCTCAGGGTTGATGAGACCCTCCAGGGCAACTATGGCCTCCAGGTATTGATGTGTTGGCACATATGTTCCCTCATTGCTGTCCTCAATTTCTCCACAAAAAGTTTGTGGATCCTTCTCCTCCTCCTCCTTTGGCATCATTTCTGGGTGATGCACCTTAATGGATGGCTCAGCCTCCTCCTCATCCTCCCCAGATGATGTGTCCTGCAATGTACAGATTGGAGTGCACTGTCAGTGTGTCATTCATTACACATTAGTAAAGTCCCAGTGATGTCTTATGCATGCCCCAGTGGTCCAGTCTCTGTCATCCATGGTCATCATGCAACTGGTGACAAAAGCACAAACCACACTGCAACTATACTGGCCAAATAGCTACCTATTGATGTCTGCTCTGCATGCATAACAGTACCCACTAAAATGTATTCCACACATGCCACACACATGCACACTGCCACCCACAGTGAATGCCACACTCCCACACAGAGTGGCACACAGCATAAGTGGCAGCATGCACCAACACATGTGGCAATCACTTTAGCTGATATGACACATACCCAATGTGCATGGGCAAATGCCAAGGTATCTATGCATGGGAAAGTACCTGTCAGGTTGTTCAGACAGATGCTGCTGCCCTGGACACCCAGTAAACACAGCAGAAGCCCATGTCACAGAGCAAAATAGGCCAGAAAAAGCACACAACATGAGTGTTATGACCATGGATGCAGTGTGCCTCAACACCTGCAGAATCTACATGTGTAAATGTGACACACTGATGTGCCCCAGCAGTGTACTTACATGAATGGAAGGACACAACCTGTCACTCAAAGCCACCTCCAAGGACACCCTACCACCTCCTCCACTGGATGCATAATAGAAGCCACTACCTTCTCTGCAGGGTAAAGTGATCTTGCAACTGCTGATGGCTGGTGTCCACCACTGGTTGTATGTTGTGCATGGCACCATGCAGCCATATTTTCTTTGACATGGTGCTGAAGGTCTCTGAAGCACTTGCACACCCTGTCCAGTGGTCGACCCTGGTCACCAACGGCATTGACTGCAGCTGTGATCTCCTCCCACACTTGCCAGACAGTGGCATCTGTGGCATTGCTTCATGTCATGAGGACTCCCTGGCTTTGTATGCCTCAGCCAGGGCTTTAAGCTCCTCACAGGAAAATTTGTGTGCCTGCAGTCTCTCCTTACCGGAGGCACCTGTTGGAGAAGGTTATGAGACAGTGGTCAGTGCCTGTGTGTGTGCTTCCCCAATCTGAACCACCATTGCAGCATTGTTGTGTACCATGTACCTGTGTTGACAAAGTCAGACAACACCCACTGCCAGCCTGTCATAGGCTACTGTTGTTCCATGCATGGCCAGTGTGGAGCATCACACAAATGTTAGTGTGTACATGACACATACAACCCAACCAATATCATGCAGTGAACAGGTGACAATGTGCCAGAAGCACAAAAGCTACCCTCACAGATGTGGTGCAACACCTGTGGTGTTGATGTTCCTTGCAGCCCACTGCCATGGATGATGTTCTGCACTGCAGGTATAAGACAGACAGAAGGCCAATACAGGGACAGTACCTGATACCATGGTGCCTAAGGGTGCTGGTTGCACCATGCCAGTGATGCAAGTGCTTGTGGCATCAACGCAGTTCCACAAACCCTAACATGGTCACATACATGCACAGGGACCTTGTCATCCATGCCTTGCAATTTGTGTGTTGTCAGTTGAACTCTGTGCTACTGTCACATGGGTTTATGTGGACAGATGTGTGAGAGTGATGCACCTGTTGGGACACACCTGACAGCTGGGGTAGGATATTCTTTGACAGCAGTGTTGTATTCAGCAGGATCTAAACCTGATATCAAAACACAACCTGGGAGACAGGTGTACTGGACAAAGGTTTATTTTCCATAACATGTGAAAAGGACAGCAATGATACCTGCTGGGAGTCTGGAACCTTCAAACACCGGGTATCATAGTAGAGAAACTTGAAGAGCAATACTGTTAACAAAGTTATCTACTAGAGATAAGAAGGTCCCATAACCTGGTAATGAGCTCATGTGCATAGTAGATATGCTAGGCAAACCATTTATGTTGGTGTACATGGTAGTGACTCACACCCAAGGCTGTTATATGTGGCACTTCCACAGTGATAAGAATTACGCTGACTACAGCTACTTCATAATACAAGAGAATGATTCATAATATGTCCTGATCATAGCATCATGACTAATGGCTGTAGGTGGTGCTGTAAGACCACAAATATATCACAATTATAATTAATTCTACTAATCATGGCTGTATCAGAAGGTGGCATGCTAAGACCACGAATATCTTTAACCTGGATAGCAGTTTGTCAGTAAATCATAGCAAACATTAGTAAACATCAATGAATACTGGTATACTTTATACTGTATGATAGAAAATGGTAGTGCCCATTAGAGACAGCAGGTCTGGTAGGTCTACATATTCCATGATTAATAGGTAAAGACAAACTCCCACATAAAATCTTCAGTTATTCTTTATTTTTTCATACACCTCATTTGGCTGTTTCATGGCCTAAGCCACATAACACACATGTGTTTGTGTTGAAGTACTCATTAAGACCTTTCTTTTGATATATATAGATTCCCCAACTGCAAATATTGACAGAATTATGACTTGTTTAAGCTGAAATGTGGAAAAAACTGTCAAAATTCTTTTTTTCCATATGAAGGATCCTTTTTCATGAGGTTGTATCATTCTCATGAAACTGGATTCCTTCATACATAAAAGAATGTGAAGAAAACTAAGTCCAGATTCTTTTTTTTGAAGGAATCTTTTTGTGAGATGTCATTCTCACAAAACAGAATTCCTTCATATGAGAAAAGATAGTAAAAGTAAAACTAAGTCTGTCTTTTTCATGTGAAGGAATCCTTTCTAATGAAATTGTATTATTCTCATGAAACTGGATTTGTTAATTCGAAAAAGAGGCCCAGATATTCAAAGAGTTGAGCCATGCGCAATAGGGTTGCGCTGCGCAAGTCAGAAATTGCGCCATTCTGCGATATTCAGCAGGAGGCAGTTGCACCCCGAAATCATGCTAAGCAACAGCGCAATGATCATGAAGGCATGCGCAACTGAAGGGGGAGGAACCGCGCATAAATGGCACAGTGCGATATTCAACGACTTGCACCATGCACAATAGGGAGCAAGCAGAAGTTGCACCATAGCGGAAATGAGCCAAAAAAGAAGGAGCAAGGAGAGGTGCAAGAACGCCACAGGGAAGCCACATGTGTCAGAAGCAGAGGCAGACAGACAGGGCAGGAGGCACAAACAGGGCAGGCCAGGGAAAGGGTAGTCTGAACAGCCGGGCACAGGGAAGATGTGGGAGCCACACAGCACAGAGGCCAGCACAGGCAGGTGTACCCGTGCAGGGAGGTAGCAGCCAAGACAGCGGGCGGAATACAGCAACACGCTGCCGGGGTGAACACAAGCCAGGGACATGGCCAGTGCCACCTTCCACATGGAGGCCGTAATGAGGGGTGATGGCGGGTGGCAGGGGCGTGGCCATGGAAGGTCCTGCCGGCGGTATGCCCCAACAGGTAGTACTAAGCCCACACCAGCTTTGACCTGTACACTGATACTGAGATTGTGGGCTGGTACCGCCTGAATAGGGCAATTCTGAGGCGGCTCTTTGAGCTGTGCAGTGATGTGATGCAGGCACCACCCACACGACAGAGCCGTGCCCTGTCAGTGGAGACTAAGGTAACCGCCTGCATGTGCTTGCTCATCACGGGTACCTTCCAGAGACCAACTGGGGACACCACAGGCATAACCCAGTTGGCCATGTCATGCCACCACCCACCCTCAGCTCACTGCTGCCACATGCCGCGGAGTTCATCCATTTCCCCAGCACAGCGTGAGAGCGACAGCAAACATGCAGGAGTTCCACAGGGTAGCACGTATGCCTGGTGTGCTAGGGGCAATAGACTGCACCCATGTGGCCATACGCACACCACCTGGTCCTGAAGGGCTGCATACATAAATCGCAGGGCTATGCCAGCATCAACTGCCAGGTGGTGTGCGACGCCAGGGGCGATCAATGTCTGTGCCATGCACCCTGGTGGAGCACACAATTTTTCATCTGGCACCAGTCAGCACTGTGCCACAGATTTGAGAATGGGGACATCCCCACTGGCCACCTAGTGGGTGAGTATGCAAATCACATGGACAATCAAAGGGCTTGGGGGCATGGCCAGAGATGGCATGGGTAGTGGCCTACATGGCCTGGGGCAGGGCGATGCTGATCACAAAACTAACCTCTACCCTCTACACACAGGTGACAGTGGATACCCACTCTGTCCCTGGCTGCTCACACCCTACCGGCAGCCCACGACCCCATCGCAGCAATGCTACAATGAGGCACATGCCACCACACGTAATGTCATCGAGTGGGTGTTCAGGATGCTGAAGGCACATTTCCATTGCCTGGACACCTCTGGTGGTGCCCTACAGCACAGCCCCTCAAAGGCCTGTGGGATATTCCTGGCCTGCTGCATCCTGCACAACATGGCCAATGAATGTGGGATAGCCATACAGGTCAAAGAGGGGACAGTGATGGGGACGATGGGGATGCCGGTGATGAAGGTGATGGGCAGGCCCCCTGCCCAATGGGACCCCCGACTACTCTGGCTGGCACAGCTGCACCAGGACACCATCACAGAGGAGCACTTCAGCCAACCCAGGTAAGTCATGGGGCCATGGCGCAACCACCAGAGGCCAAGGCACAACCCTAAAACATGCATGGACACACACCAGGGGTGCATGCCATCAAGGGAAGTGGCAGGGCAGAGAAGCACACACACAACCAGGGATGGGTGAGGATTAACATGCCATGACAAAGGACAAACACACACGCTCACACACAACACAACAAACGCACACAGAGGCAGAAGGCACACCGACCCAGAACACACACTAGCAACACACGTGTCCACAGGCCACTTTGCCCACTGCCTGTCCATGTGCGGTGTCAGATGCTGAGCACCATAGCACATTGGTGTACAGTGCAATGCAGGCATCATCATGCACACGCAACTGTGGACAGCAGCTGGGAGGGTGTGCAGGTGGACTGTGTCCACATGCAGGGCCGGGTACCACCCGCACTGCCCACTGAAAACACACAATGCACACAGGGCAGCACCAGACAGTAGCCGCGCTGGAAGACAGGTCAGTCAAGTGACACAGTGCCCGCCACCACGGATGCGCGGGCGGCCCGCCGAGACCCGCCAGCACTGACAGCCTGACCACTGGCCTCCATGAGGTGGCACCGATGGTCCCCAGGGATTCCACTGCATGAACACGACGTGCTCACACAGGGGTCTGCAGCACACTGAACATGCCTGCACCAGGAGTGCTTGGGATGCCCATGACTGAACCCAGTGTTGACAGGGTGGGAGTCACACGACGCCAGGAGTGGGGTGGATAGGCACTGCGTGGTGTCTGCGATGCATGGGCACCTGACTGTGTGCCCATTGTGGCCATGACAGCAATGAATGCCTGTGCATGCCCTGTCAATGGCAGCGCGTCACATCCTCCTGCAAATGATCCATCCCTGCCAGGATCAGTGCGGTGTCCCTGCTGGCGATGCCCTCTGCCTGCTCCAGAGCCACGCAGTGCATCCATGGATGCTGCAAGCCACATCTGCTGCTGGACCAATGCTTGCAGTAGGTGGGTGTGCTTGTCCAAGAGGTCATCAGCCTCCTCGGTATCCTGTCCCTCAGGGTGTGCATGGCCTGATGATCAGCACCCCTTGAGGGTGGGTGCTGTGCACCAGGACCAGGTCTGGGCATGTCCACAAGCCGTGCACAGATGCCGCCACTGAACCCTGTACCCCAGCCCATTGGGTGACTGCTGATGCTGCCCCTCCGCTGCTGCTCCCAGGACTCAGTGGTGCTGCCGCAGTGGCTGCAACAGTCCCACTGTCCTGAACAGACACCAGTGCTGCCCCACTGGTGCTGATATGCACAGTCTGGGACTGTGCTGACACGCAGGCCTCACGGTGGCACCACCCATGTCCATGGGTGTGAATTTCCCTGCTGTGTGGCCATCCCGTGGCACACAAGTGTCACTGCCCATAATGGTCATGTCATCATCACTGGTGTCAGACTCTGCACCGTTACACACAGCATGCTGGCATCCATGGATGCCAGCATGCTGGGACACAGGCAGGGCTTCCTCCATACCTGTTACAACAACATCAGTGTGGACAGCCAGGTGGCCCCACTCTCGCAATGATCCACATATACCTGTGGAGGTGGATGGTCCCTCCTCCAACTCCAGCTGACTGTCCGCAGGGACAGGCCCACCACCGCTGACCCATGCAGATGCTCAGGATCTGTAAGGGAAAGCAAAGTCGCATATGCGCGTGACCTACCCTGCCCCCTTCCCATAGACAGACCATGACTTACCATGCAGTGATGGGCCACCACCCGCCTGGAAGCCACCACCCAGAACACCCTCAATGGCACTGCGCTGCATGCTTCCAGCAAGCCTCTCCTCCTCTGGGGTCAGCTGTACCAGCTCCAGCTGTCCCTCCTGTAGCAGCACGTGCTGCCCTGATGGCAGCCACCTTCTCCTTTATCCTCCTCCTGTCCTTGCTCATCTTTTCTTACACTCCTACACGGAGTGCTGGTGGCTGCCATGCAGGTTCACAGCACATGCCACCTCCTCCCATGCAGCAGCACGGGCTTGAGGGGTTCCCCGCCTCACTGAGAACTGGCTTCTGATCCAGGTAGGCCCTTAACAGGCCCCGGTTTCAGCCTTTGTAAAGTTCAGCCTCCTCCTCCTCCTCCCACCACTGTTGTCCTCCTCTCCAACAACCTGCTCAGTCATTATGTAGCCTGTAAGAATGGCAGTTGTTACCTGGCTGTGACTGTGCAGTCCCATGCATGTCCTTGAATCCACATTTCCACACTCCCAAACAGCATGCAACTCACCAATAAACTGTAATAACCAACTATGGCCATTGCAGCACATTGTTGCACTTTTATAGGGCAATCCATGCAAATGAGGTGAGGAGCAGCTTTAAATAGATACAAATTGCAGTGCTGTGCCATTGAATGGCTGATGAGATGATTTGCATATGATGGCTGAATATCACGCTGTTGCACTTTGCGCATTGTGTTGAATGTGCTGAGCCAATGGCACAGTTCTGTGACATGTGAGTACACCTCACTGCACATGTCCGTTGCTGACGCAGGCATCTGCCATGCTGATGACGTGCTGTGTGTGGTAGGCAATGCAGGGCACGGCCACCATTGTGCCAGTGGTGCTATAGCGATGGTCACTACATGGCACTGTGGCACTGGGCCATCATAGGTGCAATGGCCCAAATGTTCGGTAGTCCGCTATGGCGCTGGCACACAGGCAGCCAATCGTGCTACATGCATTGTCTTCCAATGGCACCATGCGGCTACATGCGCCCAGAGACCATTGACCCTGTGCCCCACCTTTGCCCCTCAGGCGCCATGCATCAGGCATGGTGCACCTCTATCGCACTGTTCGGCAACAGCACGATAGGGAATGGCACACTGTACCGCTGCAGCATCTGCACGTGGGGAGCTGCGCCTGCAGAGCACCATATTGCCTACTATAGCTGCAAGGATGGCACGCAGACGGGCAGTGCAGTGGACAGCCATTGAGCTTGCCAATCTGGTGGCAATTGTTGAGCCACAGCATGGGCCTCTTCGGGAGGCTCACTGGACAGGGCCAAGACTCTAGGTGTGGCAGTAGGTGGACACTGCCCTGGAAGAGGTCACCGGATGGGGAGGAGGTGGAGCAGTGCAGGCACGGCTATGGACCTGCAGAGGAGGGAGCCGGAGCTACTGGCATGACTGGCGGCATGTGCCAGAGGGGCACAGTGCCACGTCCAGGTAGGGGTTCCATCAACACACTTTTATCATCCATATGGGTCACAGTGTTGTATGTGTCCAGCACATAGGGGAGGGACCATCTGGGGTTGCTGTGGCATGTTCACAGGGTGTGGGGTGGGTGGGTCTTGCTGGGTGGGAGTGCACACACCTTGGGGCAGGGGACTGTACTGATGTTCTTCTCTCTTGTTTGCCCCACAGGCCAGGATGAACGCCGCGAGGTTGCAGGAAGAGCGGTGGAGGGAGGAGGACTGTGCAGCCAGGTGGGGCGAGGGCCATCACCGCCCACCTGACCCGGCCTGATGAGGGTGAGCGCCATACATCCATGATTACTTTCATGCTGTGTGACAGGGTGGGCAGCAGGGCATGGCCACCATTCATCGACACCACTGCCATGCACGCAGCTTTTACAGTCAACACTGTCTAGTCACAATGCATGTCTGGGAGTGCATCAATGGTGCTCTTTGTGTGCATCAGATGCATGGCTGTGCCACTGCCTTTGCAGCACATAGCCATACTAAACGGCCACAGTGGTGCTGTGCATGACTTGCCGGTGGGTGTGCAGCGTTCTACATGGCTGTATGCATCTGGGTGGGCAGATCCTGTGGACATGATCACTGCGGGTGGTCACACACCATCACAGTGATGTCCCAGGCCGTATGCCATGCTACAGTGAGCGGGCTGTAAGGGGTTGTGCATTCACACCTATTGACTGTGCTCCCTTGTCCTAGGTACCCGCTATCTAAGGGACATAAGGACGCCATGCGGAGATTCTACAGCTGGCCCGGGCCCTGGACATACTCTGGAGACTGGACATGACGGGTACTGAGGAGGCACAGAGGCCGGAGGTCACAAAGTGCTGAACGGCAGTCCCGCTTAGATCCCTCGGTCCCTGACTTCCCCTATTCCCTGACCCACCTCACACCCTCCTATCCCATCCCATTTGTCCACCCTGCCCCCTCACCCACCCCACCTTGTTTGTGGCTTCCCAAGCTTGTATATAGTTTTGGTATTCTTGTACATAGTTGACTATTATATTTTTTCAAACACATTTGATTTTGATATGAATACTGTGGTGGTCTCTGATTTGCAGTGGGCTATAGGTGCTCAGCTGCAGTGGTGTGCATGGTGTCAGGGTGGTGCAGTCATGGATATATGTGTGTGTGTGTGTGTGTGTGTGTGAGGTGACTATGGTGTGGGGGTAGCTATCAGTCAGTGTCTGTGGTGTGTGTGTTGTTCCCTGTGCACTGGATGACTGTGTGCAGTGGTCCATGGCACATGCTCTGTGTGCATGGTGCACCCATCGGCCAGTCCATGGCCTCTGCAGTTGACACACATGCATGTCTGTGACCTGCACGTCTGCTGGCATGTCAGTGGTGGCAGTCCCTACAGGGCAGCCACCGTACCTGTCACTTTGCTGGGTTGCCCCTGTCACTGGTGTGGGGCATACCTGGCTCAGGTGGCACTGTGGGCACCACAGTCATTGTCCCACCTCCATGCTGTGCCTTGTGTGTTGCAGGGGCTGTGCCCACTGTCTGTGACTGTGCTCCGGTGACTACTGGTGGTGCTGGGTCCACAGTACCCAAGAGGGTGGCTGGCACTCCAGTGCCATGGAGGACTGGGGTTGTGTGTACACAGTTTACATGGGCCCACAATGGGGCTTGGTTGCCCCACCACTGCGTCCCCTGTGTTGGTGTGCCCTTGGGTATGGGTGGGTGTCTGTCCATACACTGTGTGGCATCCGGTGTGGTGCATGCTTCCACGCACCACTGTGGGTGTCTGTGCTGGCTATTGTGGCCAGTGGTAGGTCAGGGTGTGTCACTGGAATACTGTGCAGGGTGCTGTACCACTGGTGGTGGTGTCAAGGGGCACGCCCTGTCCTGTGTGGGTACCTCTTGTGCTGACGCATGGTCGGTTTCTCAGCAGTACCTCTGGGGAAACTGTGCATGGTGGAACATGTCTGCCGTTGTTGCATTGCCGTGTGCTGCAACCCACTGATGGGTGCCTGTGGTGGCTGGCTTACATGGTTCTGTGGTGCACAGGGTTGCATTGACACAGTGGGGTGGTGGCATGCATGGGGTTTCCTGCAGTGGTGGTCACTGCTCATGGGGGAGTCTGGGGGTCACGGTGCAGGGTGTGCTCTGCACTGGGGGCAATGGTGTAACTGGGGTGGTCTGCCTTCTTTGTGTGCCAGTCACACAGCTTGCTGGTAGGTGTGATGGGGCACCATGGCAGGCTGTGGGTTGGTTGCTAGTCTCCATGGGCCAGTGGTTATTCCAGCCCTCCCCAGTTGTGCTGTGCTTGGGGTGTGGGGGACGATGTCTGTTCTGCTGTGTGTTCCTGTGCCCATGTGTGGCATGGGTGGTGAGCCCTACCCTGATTGTGTTGTTACATTGCTCTGCAGCTGGGGCTCCTGGTTGCACCTGGCACCTCTGGACTGCTCAGCTGAACATCCCTTGTTGCACTATGGCACATCAGATCTGCTCAGCTTCCTCCCTAGTTAGGCTATGGCGCGGGTGGTGCGATATTCAGTCGTCGGGCTGTAGGCTAATTTGGCCTGCTCCGCTTTTTGAATATCACGCTCTTGCACATGGGCACAATAGACTTGCACTTGTCTTTGTTATTACATTTTTGGAAGCAGTTTGAATATTGGCCAGAATGTAAACAAAAAATAAATTCCAATTTTTTTTGTATGAAAGAATCATTTTCCGTGAGATTGTTTCATTCTCAAGAAACAGGGGCTAGATATTCCAAATCTTGCACTGGGCACAAACTGTTTGCTCCAGGTTTGCACAGGTCCCCTATATTTAAAAGACCAAATAGCTGGGCAAACTGCATTAGCGCAGGACAAAATTATAATGTATACACTGTGCAAAGAGAAGGGTGTGTACATGAATAAAGACATTAGCTATATTCAGAGCATTATCACCACACAAAGTGTGTTTGCACCACTTTGTGTGACACTTTATGGTGCAAATTACCACCCAGAAAAAGGTAGTCTTAACTCTGGGCAAAACAAGGTTAGGGGCTTGAACACAGCAGCAACAGGCAACATGGCCATAAGCAACAACAGCATCATGGTGCACCTGATGACTGAAGACAGTGAGAAGGAAGAGGGCAGATGGCTATGTTGAGCCACTCCATATGTCATGGAAGATACATTCTGCACACAGATGGCAATGAATACAGTATGTCACCATCATCTGGCACCGATCCAAAACCTGACAGGCATTTGTGGGTGTCCCAGCACCCAGTCAACACTTGTCAGTGCATCTATGCAGCACACATGTCCAGTCCCCACATAGTGGTACACCACCACAATCCAGCACATATGCAGCACTGGGGAATAAAGGGTACTGACAGGAAGGTATACAGGTGGCCAGGCTGCACCACATAGTAGGTGCTGCCACACAGCTGGGGCCATCCACACAATCACATATGTCAGTCACTGGAATGCTTCTCACATCAGTGTGCCTGTATGATGATATGTGTCTGCCCCCAGGGCACATATTGCACACTTGTCCAGGCACCCATCATGCATGGCCAGCCATGTGTATGTTAGTGTGGGAATCCCATGCCATCCCATGAGCAGTGTATGGGTCACAGGACAGTATGACTGTGGTGTCCACTGTAAGAACACACCTGCCAGCTGTGCATGTCACTGTGTGGATAGCAACAGTCATTGCTTGACACACCATAGGCATTGCTGTGTCCCTCACAATACCAGCTAGTTTGGCACTGTACCATCTGATACACACTGTAGCAGGAATAACAATATGTCTATGGCATGCAGCACAACCACACATTCCTGTGGTGCTAGTCCCTGGGTCACAGTAATCTGTGCTTCTGTGTTCCAAACCTAGCCTGCAGCTACCAAACTATTTATTATGTCTGACATACAGGTGGAGCTGTGAGCACACCCAGCCTGCAGCTACTGACCTGTAGTTCCAGTCTGACATACAGATGGAGCTGTGTGCACCTTGCAAAAGCACCAGGCAATCTACATGGTAATGCCTGCAAAGCAAGCCATAATGAGGTGTTAATGTAGCTGTTTGCCAATGGATTGCCTAAGTAGGTTCATTTGCATAGGAGCTTTGAATATAGCAAAATTTAGCACTGGGCTAATGTGTTAGTGCTGGGCAAACATGTTAGCACCAAGCAAAAGAGTTAGCCCCGCAACCCTTTCAAAACCATAGCACAGTTCTGCTGTGTTTGGCCTGCAATATTATTTGCAGTTGTTGTGTACCACTTCATTGCTATCACCCACATTGGCCACCTATTGCAACTCTGGCTTTCTCCACCTCTGTGTGCACTGGGCTGGTATTGCAGGTTGGCCTTCCTGGTTGCTATATTCAGAGCTGTTTTTTTTTTGAAATTCAGTAAACTTTATTAAGATATAATAATGACAACAATGACATACCAAAACATACTGTAAAGTCAAGATAATAAAACAACGTCTTACCCTCTCCCACCCCAATCCACCCTGCAGAGTGACTCCCGGAAATCGTGTAAGAAGTACATAATATAAGTAGCCAGAAAAAACAAGTTCCAGAAAAACAGATATAAGGGATCAAGTTAAGATGTATAAAGAGCATACAATTTACTGCACTTTTGTCAAGTAACTGAGGTTTATGTTTTAAGCTAACAATCATACGTTTGGCCCTGAGGTGAAACAGAAGCTCTTCAACCATTCTTGATAGGAGAGAGGCATTTGGTTAAGCCAATGTCTGAAGAACAACTTCTTGACTGCGGGAAATCAAAGCTATGGAATACTTCTTCCCTTTCACTTGTATAGTGCTATAATCAGCCAAAATACACATTTCAGGGAGAAATAAGTCCTCCAATCCCAACAATAAGTCTGCTTTAACCTTAAGATCCCATAAAGGAACAGCCTTGGGGCATAACCAGAAAATGTGAAGAAGAGAGCCTACTTCCTGTCCACATCTGGCATACATCTGTTGTTAGTCGATACATCTTAGCAAGTTTTTGGGGTATAATAAAGGTTATGTAAAATGTTAAATTGAATAAATCTAAGCCTATCTTCAGAAACAAGGGTATAGAGGTCCTTCCAAATGGACTTCCAATTGAGAGGGAGAGGAAAAAGAGAATCCCAATAAGTAGAATTGTCTACTACATCCGGACTAGATATGAGAGAAACAGTGAGTATAAGCTGGTGACTGCATGTGATTAAAGACCAGATCCCTGATGGAATGCAAGAGCTCTGATTGATCAATTGCCCAGAAGCCAGACCCAAACCATTGTAACAGAACATGTCTTATCTGATAAATCTCAAAAATATTCAAAGTCCCCAGCTGAAATCTCTACAAAATTTCAGCTGTGGAAAGCAATATACCCTGAGAGACTAGGTCACCAATTTTGACATTAGACATCTGAAGTAACCATGTTGACGGGATTATCCTGCCTCCAATTTTAAAGTTAACGTTACCCAGAAGGGCTGTGAAATATCCTGTAATGGCTTATACTTAGGTAAAACACAAAACTGAGAATACACCCGTGGGAGGTACCAATTACTGAGCTTTTAAGGACTGCAGGAAAAGACTTCCAGGGAGTAAAAAAGAGGTGGCACAGACAAACCTGTCCAATTTATTAAGTCTCACTCCAACTCCAACCATATGGGAAGATAACCAGAACCCTGGTCAGTTGGGGTCAGAGCAAGCCGCTTGAAAAATTTATGAATATGACTCACTAAAAAATTCAGGATCCTAAGGCCACCTTGCAGTTTGGACACAGAGAGATTATTGTAAGATCTCCAAGGAGATTTATCTACCCAAATAAATTTGGAAATAAAAGAATGAATATGTTTAAAAGAGATAATGGTAACCAAAAATTAATTATATTTATTGGGTAAAACAATCTGGAGGACATTCAACTTAACTATACTAATTCTACCACATAGAGATAGTGGAGAGATTTCCACCGCTATAAATCTTGCTGAAGGGTAAGCAGGAGGGCATCTATATTAAGCTTCTGCATTAGGGATGCATCCCAAGAGAGGAATAGCCCTAGATACTTAATGTGTTGAGGACCATCTCATACCCAGAAGGAGAATGTCCGATTTTAACATGGTGGGGTGACAGGGAGTACACTCTGTTTTCTCTGAATTGAGCTTGTAGTCAGAAAAGGACCCAAACTTCTTGATTACCAAAAGGAAGCAGGTATTGAGGTCATCAGATGGGAAAGATGTAGCAGGATGTCATCTGCATAAACCGATAAGGTAAGAACTCTTCCAGCCACAAGTATCCCTGATATTCCAGGGCATAACATAAGTTTCTGGATTAAGGTTCCAATTATAAATTAAAAGTAAGGGTGATAAAGGGTAACTCTGATGGTACCAGAGAACAGAGGAAATCCAGAAGAAAACCCAATTACAATAAATTCTGGCAGAAGGGTAGAGCATATCATTCTAATATATCAAAGGAAAATAGAGTGAAACCAAATTTTTCAAAGGTAAGAAAACACAGTCCACTATCAAAAGCTTTCTCGCATCCAGGGACACAAGCACCATAGAAGTGATGGAGTCTCTGGATGAGAGAAGATATGTTCCAATTTATGCAAATGATCTGCTGATGAATGAGTGGGAACAAAGCCAACTTGTTCTGCACTGAGAAGGCCACCAGACCTTACTGACTATAGAGGCCAAAATCTTGTCAAAATTTTAATATAATAATTTAATAATGAAATAAGCTAATAGCTAGAGACCAAATCAAAGGATTTGCCAGGTTTTAACAAAAGCAGAATCAAAGCTTCAGGAACAGATAGGTCCAGAGAGTCAGCTGTGTATATGTAAAGGAAAAATGATGGAGTAATGGTATCAATTTTTAACAAATAACTCATAGAAATTCAGTAAAACCATCTGGACCTGGTGTCTTGTCCAGGGCCAGATCATTGATCGCAGCTATAATTTTGATAGGTGAAATAGGTTGTGAAAGAAAGGATTTCTGTGAGTCAGAAAGTTGAGGGGGATTCAGAGCTGTCTTATTTGTCAGGCTATTTTTGCGCTACATTCTCAGCCCTGTTTGCACGGCTTCATTTACACACTATATTCAACTGACTTAGCCCTGGGGCTATTCCTTTGAATATAGTGTGCAAATGGTTCAGGCTAATTTTGCATGCCATGCAGTACTAATTTGCCCTGGGGCTAAGTTATGAATATCTGGTCCTGGCTTCCTTCATATGAAAAAAAGTAAAAAGTCCAAATTCTCCTTCGTATGAAGGTAATCTTATTTCAGATTGCCCTATTCCTGTTCTGTATGGTCATATAAAAACAGAAAATTGCATCATGAGAAAATATTTTTAAAATTTGTTAACAACATTTCTTTGTCATTTTTCCAAAACTAACTGCAGAATCCAGCTAATTGGGTCCCGATTAGCAAGATACACATGTTGGTGTTTTTACATTGTATGATTAGTATGGGTTTTCAAACAATGATTTGTTTGAAAAAGGAAACAAGATGGCGCCATATGAAAAATACAAAAAAAATGAATTTTTCTCATGAAACAGGATTACCCCCATATGAAACAGAATCCTTTTTCATATTGCCAAATTATATTTAAATCCTTATAACTGTGGAACAGACTAGCATGTTTTCACCAAACCAATGAAAGGCACAGCTCTGGGCAAAACCCTTTCTGCCCTGAAAATTTCAGACTGAAATCCCAAACTGTCTGGCACTAGGCAATGGCAAAAACAGCTTGTTTTTCACTTTTTCAAATTCTCAGAGTCCACACTCCAACTGGAATGAATCTTGGCATGTCAAGGACATTACACCCAAGACTGCAAATGCAAAATTCCATATAAATACGCTTGAATGAGGGTGATGCTATTAAAGTGCAAAAGTTAGGGGTTAACATTAAACAGGCTACTCAACCCTAGCTATTGTGGCAGCACTAAGCCACTATAATATAATTATTTGGAAAAATATGTTAATGCACCATTTAGGTTCAAGTTAATAAAACAAAAGTAGAGATATGGCAGTAAAAGGAAAAACAACTTATGGTTTTGGATCTCCAGAGTCTTGTGAATCAGTGGTGGGGTCTTCCTTGGAGTTGTCAACCCTTAAAGCATATCCCTCTTCCCCAGCCTATAGCCTCCTGTCAGCACAAGCTACTGTCCAGCTCCAAGGCATTGCTTCACAAGGACAGTCTTCAAGGGTAGAGGATGTTTCACCACATATTGCCAACACAATCTGTAGTAACTTTCTTCTGCAGGGCCCTGTATAAAGAAAAGCAATCTCCTCTGATATTATTTGTTTAGGAACAGAGTCAGCATTAGGGTTAACAACCTGAAGAAAGACCCCAGCACTTACTTGCCAGGCTCTGGAGACCCAAGGCAGTATAATACACTTATCTTATACTGGCGTAGTAGTTCAATATTGTTAGGGCACTAGGTGCTTAATATTAAAGCCATATATTTGCACATTAATAACATTGGTGGTGTTCAACAAAATTGACCAAAGTTTGGAATGTATTGTCTCAGAGGTAAGTTCTCAAAGACATGAAAAGTTGTGTGATGGCAACTTGTGCAGTTTCAAGATATGGAATGTCAGTCTTTAACAAAAGGAATGTTTGGTTCTATACATAATACACATTTTTTGTTCTCTCACCTACTGCCTACATAATTTTTCCCCAAAACATTTAGGGCAGAAGCAGCCAGTGCCAAGGTAGTTCCCTTCAAAGGTTTCATGAAAAAAGAATATTAATCAGTTCTAGTTATAAAGAATTTAAAGATTTTTCCTGAGCATGCTCAATAGGGTTTATGGATAAGCCTCTGATACAACACGAAAATGTTCATGTCATGAGAGCATATTACATTCAAACCATTTTGAACTCAAGAGATGAAAACACTTTTCAGGTCTTGATACCTGACATGTTTTTAACTGAAAACATAGAAAATAAAAATGAATAAAATGAATAATTTAAAAACAAAGTGGGGGATGGTTCTTAAAGTGTGGTACAGGAATTTAGAGTGGGGGTAGAGGTCTTAAAGTTGGGGTACAGGGTCTAAAGGTGGGGGTACATGACTCTTAAAGTAGGTGTACATGGGTCTTAAAGTTGGGGAACAGGGCAAATAGAGTGGGGTACATGGGCCTTAATGTGGGGTACAGGGTCTCAAAGTGGGTGTTCGTGGGCAACTAGAGGGGTACAGGGTTACATTGTGGGTCCATGGGTCTTAATGTGGGGTACAGCAGATCATAAAGTGGGGAGTACAGAGGTTTTAAAGCGGTGTACAGGGATCTTAAAGTGGGGTACAGGGTTTTAAGGTTGGGGAAAGGGGTCTTAAAGTGTGGTGTACAAGGCACCTAGAGTGGGAATACAGGGGTCTTAAGTGGGGGGTACAGGGTACCTAGAGTGGAGGTACAGGGCTTTTAAAGTGGTGTTACAGGGGTCTGAAAGTCAGGGTAGAGGGCACCTTGGGTGGGAGGTACAGGATCTTAAAGTGGAAGGTACAGGACACCTAGAGTAGGGATACAGGGGTCTTAAATTAGAGGTACAGGGCACCTAGAGTCAGTGTACAGGGTCTTAAGGTGTAGGGTACATGTATTAAATTGGGGGTACAGGGTCTTAAAGTGGGGTAGAGAGGTCTTAAAGTGAAGGGTACAGATGTCTTAAAGTGGGAGGTCATGACAGCTAGCGTTGAGGGTACAGAACCTAGAGTCAGAGGTACTGTGGTCAAGTGCAGGGTAAAGGGCAACCAGAGTGGGGGTACCGTGTCTTACAGTGGAGAGTACAGGGTCCTAAAGAGGGGCACAGGGATCTAAAAAGTGTGGTACATAATTCATAAAGGGGATAACAGGGTTTATAGGGTGGGGTACAGGGGTCTTAAGTGGGGATACAGGACACCTAGAGTGGGGGTTACAGGGTCTTAAAGTAGGGGCATAGGGTCTTGAAAGTAGGGTACAGGGCAGCAAGACTGTGGGCTAAAGGAGTCTTAAAGTTGAAGGTACAGGAGTATTAAAGTGTTAGGTAAAGTAGGGGTACAGGGTGTTAAAGTTATGGTACAGCATCTTGAAGTGTGGGTAGAGGGGTCTTAAAGTGGGGTACAGGGTCTTAAAGTTGGGGTACAGGCAGCTAGACTGTGGCTAAAGGGGATCAAAGTAGGAGGTACAAGGGTATTAAAGTGTTGGGTAAAGTAGGGGGCACAGGGTGCTGAAGTTGGGGTCACAGGGTCTTGAAGTGGGTAGAGGGTCATAATGTGGTAGGTACAGGGTCTTAAAGAGGAAGGTACAGGTGTCTTAAAGTATTGGGTACAGGAGTCTTAAACTGGGTACAGGGGACTTAAAGTGAGGGTACAGTGGTCTTAAGTGGGATACAGGGGTCTTAAAGTGGGGTACAGGAGACTTAAAATTGGGTACAGAAGTCTTAAAGTAGGGGTACAGGGCACCTATAGCGGGGTACAGGGGTCTTAAAGTGGGGTACAGGGCACCTAAAGTGGGGGGTACAAGGGTCTTAAAGTGGGAGATACAGAGATCTTAAAGTGTTGTTCAGAGGATCTTAAATTGGGGTACATGAGTCTTAAAGTGGGGGTACAGTGGTCATAAAGTGTTGGTACATGGGTCTTAAAGTGGGTACAGGAGTCTTAACATTGGGGTAAAGGGGTCTTAAAGTGGTGTGCAGGGCACATACAGTGGGGTACAGGGTCTTAAAGTGTGGGTACAGAGGTCTTATAATTGGGGTACAAGGCACCTTGGGTGGGGTACAGGGGTCTTAAAGGGGTACAGGGCACCTAAGGTGGGTACATGGGTCTTAAAGTTGGGCTACAGGGGTCTGAGAAGTGGCGTACATGAGTCTTTAATTGGAGTACATTAGTCTTAAAGGTGTGGGGTGCAGGACACCAACAGTGGGGGAGTACAGGGTCTTAAAGTGGGGTGCAGGGCACATGAGAGGAAGTACAGAGGTCTTAAAGTGGGAGTACAGAGGTTGTAGAGTGAGGCGAAGGCAACTAGTGTGGGGGTACAGGGGTCTTAAAGGGGAAACAGGGTCTTAAAGTAGGGAGCCCAGGTGTCTTAAAGTGAGAGGGTAAAGTAACTTAATGTGGGGTATACGACACATAGAGTGGGGTGTACAGAGGTCTTGAAGTGGGGGTACAGGGCACCTAGAGTGGGGTACAGGGCTTTTAATGTGGGGTAGAGGTGTCTTAAAGAAGGGGCATAGGAGTCATAAAGTGGGGGTCTCAGGTTTTAAAGTGTTGGGTATAGGGGTCTTAAAATGGGGTACAGGGTCTTAAAGTGGGATACAGGAGTCTTAAAATTGGGATACAGGGTCTTAAGGAGGTGCAGGACACCTACAGTGGGGGTACAGGGGTCTTAAAGTGGGGTTACAGGCCACCAGAGTGGGGTATAGGGATCTTAAAGTAGAGGGTACAGTGGTCTGAAGTTTAGGTGCAGGAGTCTTAAAATTGGTCAGTGGTCTTAAAGTGTGGGGTGCAGGGCAACTGCAGCAGGAGTTCATGAGTTTTAAAGTGGCAGGTACAGGGTTTTATAGTTGGGTACAAGGCACCTTGTGGAGTACAGGGGTCTTAAAGTGGGGTACAGGTCACCTAGACTGGGGTACAGGGTCTTAAAGTGAGGGGTACAGGGATCTTATGAGGGTGCAGGGGACATAAAGTGGGGGTACAAGGCACCTAGAGTGGGGGTACAGGGCTTTTTGCTTTTACTGTTAAATTGTTTATTCACATTTTCAGTTTACAAAATCCGGATCAACAGAAAGGTAAAAAGGGTGAGAGTTGTTGGTTACACATACAACTCAATAGCAGATAAGTAGTTCTGCAACAAATTTGGCATGCATTTACCAGCCTATCTGTGATGGGCAAACCGGCTTGGGTACCTGAAGAGACAAGGCTCTTGTTCACTACTGGTCGTGCCGAGGTATTCTTTGTGGATTCAGGTGCTGTCTAGGCTTCTGACAGCCTAGATGAGATCAAACACAAAGAACCACTATTCTACACATTAACAAATTCCAACTATTTATATTAGGGATTACAGTTAGTCATATTTTGCATTGATGTGCCACTGCTTGGGTAAGCTACCTTTGTTTTATAACCATTTGTCAAAAACCTGGAATTGAGTCCTACTATGAGTCATTCAGCCCACTCCAGTTTTAGGAGTAATGTATCTAGTGAATGGGGTCCAACACTCTTCATATATCAGTGTGGATTTCTTCTGTGAGGTGAGAGAGCCAATCCATAGTAGCTATCTGTGCCATGAAGCCAAAAGCTCCTGGGGGCTGGGAATCTCTGTAATTCACCACCTGCAGAACAGGAGGCATTTGGTCTGCATGGCCCACATGGCCAACCATCAGTGTTCCATATCTCAGAGGTGGGGGCCTGATTTTATTCCCAAGACTAGGAGGGAGGAGACTTAGGAACTGGTGTTTGTAAGACCTGTGTCCCTACCTCACAGACATAATCCCATGTTTGTTGTATTAGGGGCAACACTAATAATATGCAGGAGATCCCTGGCTGAGATCCACATCTCCAGCATAGATTCAATTTCAGCACCCCTATCTTGTGTAATACCACAGGTGTGCAGTACCAAGAATGGAGGATCTTATTTTGAATTAACCTGCCTTTTGCATCTGTAAAGTATTTTTGGGCAGATTTCCAGCATTCCTTCCACTGTTGTTCCATAATCTCATGTTGTAGGGCAGCTTCCTATTTCTGTTTGGATTTTCAGATTGACTGAGTATAGTGTCCCTGAGGGTGGCATAGATGAGACTGGCTGTGCCCTTTTCTTTGGACAGCCAGAAGGGGTGCTTGAACTTCTCCTTGAGGTATACGAGGGCTACAAATTCCTGTGTTGTACTTTGGAGTTGTAGATATCTCCAGGTTGGAAGGGGAAGTGACCACCGGGATTGTAAGATAGAGAAGGTGTCGATCACCACAGAGGCTGGGATCATCAGGTCTCCTATCCCAAATATGCCTCTGGATTCCCACCCTGCCAATGAACTGACCTTTGCCTATGCACAGCTTGTCATTTCCCCACAATGGAGTCAACTTGACTGGGGCTAGACTCGTCCATAGCCTTTTCCTCATTTTGGCCCAACACTGCAGAGAAGCACCTATAGTGGGGTGGGTGGGATTTGAGTCCTATAGGGGTGTATTGTACACCAAAAGCACCAAGGATGGTTTCTGACTGACAACTAGCTCTATGTCCACCCATTGGGGTTTAGGCTCATTCCTTGTTTTAAGCCAGTGCAGGGATTGTGTCATGTGAAGGCCCAATTATATCCCTCAACCACAGAAGACACCACCCTCCCACACTCCAGTGGGCCCTCAGCTTGTTCCTGCTGTATCTGGGGTTTCCCCCCACAGGAATCTACCTATCACTTTATCTATCTTCTGTGTCCAATTCTGGGAAGGAGAGGGAATATGTGTTAATATGTAAAAATGTTTTGGAGCCAGGATCCTCTTAATTGCTGCTATCTTCCGGCCAAAGTTAGGTGAAGTTTGCTCCATCTGGACATGTCTTCCAGCATGTCTGTCAGGGAGTGGCTGGAGATTGTGATCCCATAGTTTGGCCAGCTTGGTAGTAAAGTGGTTGCTAAATATGTGATACCCTCCCCTGCCCATTTTAGTCCGGCATTCCGCAAGTCTTGGGTGTGCATCTAGGGTTTAGCGGAGCACCTCAGTTTTAGTTTAGTTAAGGCTAAGTCCGACAATTCCTGAAGTGCTGAAGGGTATTCAACAGCAGAGGCAGAGTCTGGGCAAGTCAGAGAGCAGGACCTGAAGGTTGTCTGCATGCATGACAGTAGTGTAGTCTTCTACCTACTGAGATCCCTTGCATTCTCCTGCTATCTATGAGTGCAGCTGTTAGTGGCTCTACTGCAAAACAAACAATAGGGGAGATAGAGGGCAGCCCTGCCTGATGCCTCTTGCTAACCCAAATAGGGGGCAGGGTGGAGTTGGTCAGGAGTCGGGCGGAGGTGGAGTTGTACAGAACTGCTACCCATGTCCGAAGCGTAGCCTGATTCCCAACTTCTCAAGGATGACCTGAAGGTAGTCCAATTCTAGGGAGTCAAAGGCCTTTTCAAAGTCAATAGCTACCGCAGTCATTGGGGATTTAAGGGTTTGGACCACATATGATAGATTGACCAGAGTTCTGATATGATCCACACTGTATCTACTAGGACAAAACCCACTTGCTAGGGGTGTATCAGCTGCATAATAAAGGCCCTAACCTAAACTGAGGGCCATAGCTTTGGTAAATATTTTGCTGTTGACATTCAGAAGGGAGATTGGGCAATAGCTACTCGGAGATGTGGGGTCCTTCCCTTTCTTTGGCAATACTGTGATCACTGCCTCCCCTCATAGTGGAGGCAGAGTTCCATTGTTTCTTCCTCTACATATGTTTGTTGTAAGATGGGGCTATAAGTTCTGATAAGGCCTGCCAAAACTCCACTGTATACCCATCTCCCCTGGTGCCTTCCTGGCTAATGGGACTGTATGGCCTCCTCACTTCTTCAACTGATAGAGGAGTGTCCAGCTGTTCAGTCATATTGGGAAGGCTCACTGATAGGAGAAAAGTCTTAATAGTGTGGGACTGCCCATCCTAGAGGAAGAAAAGGGAGGTATAGTAGGCAGCCATAACCCCGCTCAGCTCAGTATCTTTTTGTGTGCCAACATTGGTGTCTCTCAGCCCTGCAATGTGTCTCCATTTGCTGCTTCCACAGTCTATATGCCAGGACTTTCCTCCTTTCTTCCCCTTCCCAATATTTGTGTTTCAATCATAAGAAGCACAATCATAGTTATTCCTCACATTGAATGAACTACCAAATAACTGTGGTGGGGCTACTGTGCACCTCTATGCGGACGATGCCACTGTTTACCAATCCTCTACAAACATCGACTGACTCAACAGCATGGTCGTCTTGGATTTGCAAACTCTTGAGGGCTGGTTCCTTGAAAATCAGCTAGTCCTTAACATTAAAAACAAAATAAATGCATGCTGTTCTCCAACCCTCTTCCACACCTCATCTCTACCCTCTCTTGCGATACTATCCTACAACAGTGGCTTCATTGAATCTGTCCAATCTTTTAAATATCTGGTTGTCACCTTGACACCTCTCTTTCCCTAGACACCCATATCACCCTCCTAAGGCACTAAACCAGAAGTTGGGCCTGCTGTATCACCTCCATTCCCTTCCTCTTGGCTTCTTGCCATAAGATCACTGCTGCCACTTCCTCCTCCTTACTTATGATGCCCCCTACTACTCACTACCAACACAACCATTCTCTCTCCTCTGACAGTCTTATCATAGGGTGGGAAGGTTTGCCTTAGGAGTCAATGCCCATCACCAACACTGTGATGTCCTCTCTTCCCTGAGCTGTCTCTTGTATGAATAAAAACTCTATTCCACCTGGAGTCTAGTGTTGCAATTAGTCAACCATTACATCCCCGCCTTGGTGAACCTATCCAGCTTGGGCACCCCCATGCTCTAAGTTCTGCCTCCCTCCCCTTGTCATTATGCCCAAACCCCTTAACTGTGGGCAGATCATTTGCTTTCTCAGCAGTGTCTTTCTGGAACTCCTACCACATTCTACTTGTCCTGTTCCTCCCTCCCCAATTTTAATCCTCCCTATTACTCACCTCTCTGCCACTTCACTATGTTCCTGCTTCAGATGACTCATGACTCTGCATTCCAAACATCATGTATTGGTATTCACACTGTCTGAACTTTCTATGTATATGTAATGTGTAACTGTAACTGTAAATGAGGTAATTGCAATTGTAAATGATGTAAATGATAACCACTGTACCTGCCGTGTCATTGTCATTGTACTGCTTTTCCTGGGTCGCCCTGAAAAAGGGTCTGTACTGTCTCAGTGGGCTGACTCGGTTACCAAAATTCAAACAAATAAATAAATAACGAAAAGGAAGGTTTATATAAAGAAATAATGTAGGTTTGCCTTGTTAGCTCCATAGGAAGTAATGCATGATCAGAAAATGAAATCCTATTGATTTTACATAGGATTTTTCCAAAATGAGGTTCTTTCAGGACTCTCTATTTTTATGAATAAGCCCTTAATAAATGTATATAGTACATGGTTTTGGCTTATTACATATGGAGTTCAGTGGCTGCTTAAATGTTGCTATGCACATTCTAAAAGTTGTGCACATTCCAAAAGTTGTTATGCACATTCTAAACATTATTGTGCACATTCTGTAATCAATATTGATGAACCGCTAATTAATATTCATGACTTCAGGCACTATCCACCTCCTATTGGTCCAAACAGCCCTTTTCAAACCAAAATCAAAACAAACATGGCGGCGCTGCTTGTGACTGGCTCATGGAGATGGTATGGACAGGGACTGCCATAGTCGGCTCTGTGTTTTCCAACAATGCAGATTTGCATTTTATTTAATTTTTTAACTAACTGCTGCTGTGACTAGTGCACAGTGCAGGAGAGGAACAAGACTTTATCAATGGACCCTGTGGCAGAGTGAGCTGCCGACAACAACCAGGAGCATGAACACAAGGTATGAAACCTTATAAAACAAAAATATGGATAAATATTACTTTTTTAGCATCTGGGAACCATATACTATAAAAAAAAAAAAGTAATAGTGAGCATACACAACTCACCTTGTGTTCCATGTCTGGGCTGAGATACCAGGCATGGACCTCCCGAGCTTTGTTTCTCGAGGTCCATACACTGGTGTCTCAACCCCTTGATGAAAACACAGGCTTGTTATATATGTTTACAATACTTTTATTCCTTATGCATTACATGGTAATTCAAATGTAATACAATTGAATAGAACCTTTGGAAATCTAAGGAACACACATGAATAAATCTTAAATAAGGCTAGAATACTTAAGAAAATAACAAGTTCTTCATATTAATTCATATGGAAATCATATCTTAATTCCAGAGCAGTTAAAGTGCAAGTTACACCATCTATTGCAAAGTGTTACTGGTTTAATAAACATAAATATTGATAGTAATTACCTCTTCAGAAGTGAATCTAGAAAAGCTTGATCATTTTTCCCCATATTGTTTAGCCCTTGGTGCTGAGGTTGTTCTATCTGCTTAAGGCTCCACCAAGTCCCAGCCACCTCCTTCTCTGGCATTTACCTGCTCCCAAAGGATCACAGAATGCTATATCTCTGTGCTGGTCACCTCTAGAGAGAGACACAGCTCAGTTCTCTTCTGGGGTTTCATCAAATTTGGGGAAGCAGCACAAATCAGAGTGATGGGGTCTGAGTGTGTTGGTCTTCTTTCTACCTTTTTCCTTCAGGTCTTTCCTCTGGGTCTCAGGACACCATTGATGTGGACAGCATGGCATGCTTCATGCACACACACATGCTCACTGATGTCTGGGGCAATTGTCTTGCCACTTGTGGCTCTAGTTGCACCACCACCTGTGGTCGCTCAGGTGTCAATATTGCAGTGGGAGGTTACAGCTCACCTGACCCAGGAAAGGAGTGCATCTTTGGGGATGCTCAATCCTCTTCCCCTGCCAGCCAGCAGTTGCCTAAGCTTGTTCAGAACCCATGTTACTGGTTTCACAAGTGATAGTCCTACTGCTGTGCTGATTGGATGGCTGTGAAAACAGGACATTTTTAAGCTTAGATTTAAACAAGTGAGTTGAGGGAACCAAGTGGATATCCAGAAGAAAGGTATTCCACAGGGATGGAGCTCAACTGAAAATGTGCGATTCTGTGCTGATTTCAAGAAAGAGGTAGACATCTGTTGGAGCTCCTGCCTAAGGACCTAGTTAATCTTCCAGGGATGTAGGGGTCAGGAGCCTCAGAGGTACAGGGTGTCTAGGTTATTTAGGGCTTAAAATGTGAGCAAAATAACCATATAATTTGCTGTATTCTGGTACAATGAATTCTAAGGACCCCTATGTGGGTCAGACATGAATGTATAATATACATAGCTCCTTTTTAACCTTATTGTGAATCAAAGAATAAAGCTGAGTTAAAAAATAACCTTATACACATCTGCCACCTTACTGGCAGCCAGTCCTAGAGCACATAGCGAGAACAAAGTTAGATCTAGCCTCTGAACAGAGATCAGAAACCTTAAGCCAGTTTCTGGACCAGCTACAATCAAGAGATCTTGCTCCAAATACTAATAACTTTTGTACATAACGGACACCAGCCTGTTCTTCTTCGTCAGTGTCCTTTATGTTGTTCAGCACCAGAACAGTTGAATACCAATGTTATTAATGCTGATGGAGAGGAACATTCTCTTCAAAACAAGACGCTTCAGACATGAAATTGATAATAAAGCATGGAAATCTGCCTGTCAGGCAGTCGTCAGTTAGTGAGAACAGAAAGAACTGAGTTGAGAAGAACAGAGGAGACCACACTGGACACTAGCAGCTGAAGGAGACAACAATCAGTATGTAACTACAGATTTTAAAAGCCTGTTAAGAAGCAGTTTTCTTTTAAAGTCACTCACAATCTGTTGATTATTTTACTTCTAATTTCTGGTGTGGTGTGTGTCATTTCTGTGCATACTGTCTTGATGATGAATTATCAACAGGCATGCATGTTTCAGTAAATCTTATTAAACTTTTTAAACTTGTGTTTGTCTCAGTTTTAAAGGAAACAGTTTACTGACAACTATGTCTGCTTTCTGAAGACACTATACCAAGTAAAGCCCTTCACCTTAGTAAAAAAGATCAGTGTTTGAAGCAATTGGTTATTCTTAGGTGTCTGCTTAGTAGTGATAAAGGGAATCTGTGAACTCAGTTGGTGAGTTCAGTGGTCCTCAGAAAGCTAAAGTATGCAAGAGGTGAGAGAGAGAAATAAACCAGGTTGTGACAGTGACTTAATTATGTATGACCTCTGACTTGTGATGACTGGGATCATTAAACATAAATCTTGAAAAATGCAATCCTGAACCTGATTAGAAATTGTTGCATACAGTATGCAAGTTTAAGAAGTCATTCAGAAGATTCTGAATACAGATCATACTGATCTACTTTCTCCTCAGTTCTTTCACCTTTCTTAGTGGAGCAATTAAAGGAAATATCTTAGGCTATATATTTCTCCTAACTCTTCAAACCTCATGTAACTCTTAAAACATTCACTTATTCATACACCTTGTGGAAGATAAGTATGTTATTAACCAGCTTCATCTGGTTCAAGGTCAGTTGGCATTCATCTGTATTCCCTCCCCGGTCGTGCCTGAAAATAGGCAGGATTTGTCTAGTGCACTTACCCGTCAACAAAACTAAATAAATACTCCATTTCTTTAACTGGAGATTTCCTTGTAAGTTGGGAGGCTTTTGCTTCTTTACATCTAAATTAATAAATGTGGTATGTGTTTTCTAGTGGCAATGCAGCACAGTGGTTAAAACACAGAGCTGTGAACACAAGCCTTGGGTCTGAATACTCACCATTTCCATTTGAAACTGTGCAATCTTGAACAAGAAATGTAATCTCCTTGTGCTTTACCATAGTGAATGGAGGATCTCAGTATGTCATCACTAAGGCTGTATTTGTTTCAAGGTAAAAACTTGCATATTTCATGGTTCCTGTCAGGGTAAACATATTGCTTATTTCATGGCTCATGCACAGTCATAAAATATACATACAGTAATTGAATAAAATGCAATATGCACATTTAAAATTCACTGTGCTGCAGCTACTAGAGCACTTAGTGACAATAAGAGCACTCCAGCTTCTTGCAGACATCCATTGCTCACATGTCTCTCCTGCCAGCACCCAGTACCAGTGACTGGGTGAGATACAGGGAACATGGCAATGCTTAATGCTAAAACCAGGCATTAAATTCTGACCTCCAACACACTTGCAGTCCAGATAATGATTACTGCCACACCAAACCAAAATAAATCCATTGTTCACATGTCTCTCCCACTGACACCCAGCCGGTGTCCCATAAATACCGCTCTCTGAAACTAGCACTGCTTGTCGCTTTGATCACTGCAAAAGAATAGCTAAAATCATGATCCAGACCTCCATAACTGGAGGGACCAAAAATATGGTAATGGATCTTATTTTCTGCACATTACAGGACCTGGAAGTTCACTTACAATTGTGAACAGTTTACTTTTGTCATGGGGGACGCAGGACAGATTTCTGGGCACATATGAAGAACTAATAAGTGGGAGGGAGCCAAAGAAATACAGGAAAAGACATCTGCATGTAATCAGGGATTTTCACGGCACTGGGTGCATTTCACGGAAACTGTGAAATGTGTGCTAACCATGAAAATAATATAGCCTTAGTCATCACTGTAGGCTAGAAGAGGGAGACAAGAGATGATAGAGATGTATCAAAACATTTGGGCACAATAGCATGGACCATGCAGAATTGTTCAAAATAATGACTGGTTTAACTAGTAGAGGTCACAATTTCAGGCTGACTGGGGTGGGAGTTACAAAACACAGAAAGAGGCATTTAGTAATAGACAGAGTGGTGGACAAATGAAGCAGCTTGCCCAGCAATGTGGCTGATGCATGGACCAGGAATAGTTTCAAAACCCAGTGGGACAATTTCAAGGATCATCAGAATGGAGGGATAATCACTGGTGAAAGAGCAGTGCATGTGGAGGGAGTAGTAGAGATCCTCAGAGTAGATTCAATGGACTTAATCTTCTGCTCTTACTGTCCATAGATGTTTCTATGTTTGTAAGCAAATGTTACTTCTTAGAGTACTGAAAATATATAAAACCTCATAAAACATTTTGGTAGTCTATTATCCTGATAAAGGCGATCATACAAGCATCCTTTACAACACTCTGATCAAACTTGTTTACAATAGTAAAATCGTAGATAAAATAAACAGTGGCTTTTCCCTTTGGAGGAACATCGATGATTGCCCTGGTATGGACAAACTGGTGTTCTCTTTGTGGAACATGCAAGCAAGAGAGAGAATCTGTTTTCTTGAGGAATGAAATGAAGCTCTTTGCGCAATCTCTGGAAGTAACTGTCATCAGCCACCTGTGTACTGTTGTTTGGGCCCAGTGATCCTGAAACTAAGAGATCTGACCCCACCAAGAAGTTCTGGATCTGGGGCCCATCCACCTTCATATTTAAAATCCTTGTTCTCAGCCAGCCTAGTGGCATGGAGGGCTGAGGCATTCCATGCACCCTCCTCACGCGCGCACTCCGTGTTTGGGTACAAGCACAGGTTCTGGGTCAGCAGGGAGGAAGAGGATCCAGCGTCCGGTCGATTGCTCTCCCTTCTGGGGTGGGTGGTTCACTGGTTTGTGCCATAGCTATCATCTGGTGGAGGCCAGGTGGCAGTGCCACAGCTGAGCAGCATAGTATCGGGGCCATGGTTATGTAGTTTGTGCTCACCTCCACATGCCTGCACTTAGGGCCACCATGGCAGAGATAAAATTCAGAAAAAAGTAGTGGTCCCAGGCTTCAAGAAGCCTTGTCTGCCTACCTGCTTGTTCTTGTCCTGCTCTGTACTTGGTCCACTTGGCCCCAATCAGAATTCAGGATCAATGGCTTGGGGAGGATGTCCTCCCTCCCAGCCCCACCACAGGGAGCAATCCATGTGGAATGGGGCTCAATGAGACCAAGGACAGCAGACAGACAAGGGAGGTAGGGACAGAGCTGAGCCAGCCACTGCGGTGCACAGGAGGAGAAAATATATATGGGGAAAAAGCCTTTTCCAGAAACCTTGAATGATGTATGGTCTCTTCCTATATGTCCCCTAAAGGAACCTTAGCTGGAGCAAAACAAATTTGGGGCTGAGTATAAAACAGGTTACCTCTGAGCTGCTGCAAAGGCAATGTCCTTTCTTGACAAGGCCTGTTCTGATGAAATTTGGGTTTAAAATGGGGTACTGAGGGTAGATAAGGCTGTGCCTCCTCTTTGCTTTGTGAAGCACTGTAGATCCTCTCAGAAGAGACTGTCCTTTAAAACAGCTTAGTTTCTTTGATTCTACAACTTTTCAGTTTCAACCAAGCTGCTTTTCTCATCCTGTTAGCCATTACTGTAAAAGAAAGATGTACTGTACACTTTTAAGGCACCCACCATTATGAACAGTCATTTATACAGGTGTTAAAATGGAAGCAATAGCAAACAGAATAGGCTGTTATTGTAGGTGTGTAAGACAGAATCAATATCAAACAGAATAGAACTGGGATATTTAGATCTGATGCCTACAACTTTATTGGTAGGATAAAATTCAATAGTTCAAAGCACTGAATAACAATTTCATTAAATACGAAACTTCTTAGTCTGTTATCAAAGTTTTTTCAAAACATTATTTTCTGCACAGCAGAAGCGCTGATTACATAAAGCTTAGACAGTCATGCAAATGTTTTTTTTTCTTTTGGCATGAGAATAAAATAAATTGTAAGAGGTAAAATCAGCATCAAACATAAATAGTGTAACTGCTTACATTTTCCAAAAAATTTAATAATGTTCATTTTCAAGCCTCAAACTTGGTTTTAGTTATTCATAAATAATAAGTAAGGACAAGTACATGTGTTCTTTTTAAGGAACATGTAAATGTGCATGTTTTGCTCTATAGCTTGTTTATGAATGCAAGTTATTTAACAATGACATGAAGAATCACGGATTTGTGTTGGATTTTATTTATTTCTTTACTGCAAATTATTTATTATTCAAATTAAAAATAATACTAACATATAAAGCACAGTTTTTCAACACAACTCCATTTTGCAGTATAAAGAATGCATCCCTTTGTGTTATTAATAAACTTCCCTGTTATTATCTGTACAAAACTCTACTGCTACTCTAATGACATATAAAATGATAAGAATAACCTTCCATAGTTTTATATTACAATAATATTACAAAATAACTTAAGATGCAAGTGTCACTTGAATTCTATTTTAGCTTTTAAATACTGAAAGCGTTGTTTTAATGCTTTGCATTCTTGTGCGTCTTCTACTTTTTATGCAACAGTGTGAAGTAGCCTGGCAATAGTTCTGTATCACAGACAACCAGCAGCAACTTTTCCCAAAAGTAATTTGTTTCAGATGAGAGTTATTTCTATAAGCAAGACTTGTTAGAATTGAAAACATGTTATTGAAACTTTTATAAAACTGCTTGCCATAACACAAAGTACAATATATTCAAATATTTGCTTTGACAAAGCTGAAAACATTTTTTAAATGTAGCAAATCTGCTTATCATTTAAATAGCTTTAAAATTATACTTTTGCTCTCCATGAACAGGGCAATAAACTGGAATGGCAAGGCACTTTGTTGTATAGTAAGCACTTCATCAAGGCTAGATACTGTAACTGATCCATCTATCCGCAGTATTTCCACAGTTACATTTGAAAGCAGGAAAATCAACAATACTGTAAATTGATAAACTGACAGAAACGGAGGAAAAGGTGTGGAAATATGAGCTGTTAAAGGGCTTTTTCATTGGCATTTCTTAAAAAATATAGATCTTAATTCTTTTATTATCATAAGCAATGTACTTCATACAACAGACCATATTTTATGAGTCTTTCTGTAGGATATATTACTATATTTATGATATACTAATTACAGGAAAATTTGTCTCAGGCTTGAGCATGAACCACTCTTAAAATTGACATTATCTCTAAAGTGTGCATTTCTGCATCACAACAGTACAATAATTTAACTTCAGAACAAGAACTGAGCATCCAGCCCCCAATAAACAATATGCCTTGAGTAATACCAGTACAAAATGAAACCTGTATTGATAACCATGAAAATTATATCTGTTCTATTAGAAATACAATATTTTATTATTCCAATTGGCTTGACTGTACATGCTTAGTATAAGTTTTGGTATAAAACAACTTTTCAAAGCTTATTGTTTACAAATGTTTGGTGGTAGAAACAGAGTTATTTTACAAACTGAGTGCAATAATACATTCTTACAGTTATGCACAAGGTCATCATTACAGAAAATTATCTCCACAGTGATTGCTTCTATTTCTTGTTGGCATTTACATTCTTCAGAATCTTCATCAGAGATTCATTCATGAAGTAGGGCCTATCTGAGAGCCATCATTTCTCTCTAAATCATCCACTAGGAAGAGGAATGGCATTTAGTGAATTCACAAAGCAATACAAATTAAAGCCAATGATGCCACCTGCTGTGCACATCATGCATTAACAGCCTGAAAGGCATACAGTTTAACCATTTTCTGCAACTACTGTCAAGAAAAACTACTGTCAACATAAGTGCAAGAAATGTAAGCCCTTATTTAGTGAGAACTGCAATTTATAGTTGATTTGTTACATACTGTATGGCTCCTTGGATTTATTTGCCTTTGTAATACCAAATATAAACAGCATCATATTTCAAAGCCCTAAATAATTACAGTAGAGGTGACAGTAAATTATACTTATTTTTGCATAGCTGTATAACACTAGTTGTACATAAAATGCAAAAATATTTTTTCTGAAATGCACTTACCTACTTTTAAAACATGCTAGTAAATATTCTTGTATATCATTAGAGTTATAAAACGTTTCTTAATGTAATGCAACACTGGATTTTTTTTTTTATATTTACTGCACTGCACATGTTATTATGCTTCATTCTTAACCCTGGTGTCCATGTTAGCACCTGTGTCTTGCAGCATCCAGATATATTTATCAAAATAATTCTTTATTTCAAATAGGTACCCTTAGCTGGATAGAGGAAAGTGGTACTGCTTTGCACTTGCATATTCAATGGTTTGATTGTGTTGTTTGGGGACTGCATGTAATGACTTAGTACTTATTTCTAATAAACAGTTTCTGTTGTTTATGCCTATATACCCTGTATTATGGCATATGGCATATATTGTGCTACTGACAACTGCAAAAGAAAACATTATAGGAAAGGAAACTTTGCATGCACTGTAAATGAACAATTTTAGGATATTTCATTGTAACATCAATAGCTGGTTTAGTGATGCTAGTGAAATATATACATATATATATATATATATAAAATCTACTACTTTATCATCTTCTGATGCATTTGAGTTTACTCAAGAACAATGAAAATTACATGTAATACAATTAGACAATTTGGGGAATATTTAGTCATGCCCACAATTACACCATACAATTTCATGGTATTTTTCATTTATATAAACAAAAGAAAAACAAAATTTTGAAAAAAGTTTATTTTTAGTCTGACAGAAATTCACTTTAATGTATTGGTTCATTGATGTACTGGGAAAATTAATAAAATGTATAAATTGATGTATTGTTTTTACATTTTGTAATATTAGAGGTCAATAGCACAGTAACTAGCACAGTAACTGTAAATGCTGAAAGCAATGCTATATTTTTTAAAAGAAGTGGTTGAGACCTTTCTATTGATATATAACATTAGGCTCTAGCATATATGGTACAAATGATACTGACACACATTTTCATTATCCTCATGAATACAAAGACAATACATCACTGTAAAATTAGTGCATCAATACATAAATACTGTACTGATATGTCATTGTCATGTCAACATAATGTTATCCTAGCCCTAAGGGTTCAACAGTTAAAATATTCTAATAATCATTTCTTTGAAAAGGACTAACTTTGAACCATTTCATTTAGGAACAATTTTTTATATACAAAAAAAACTAAAGTAGACATGACCATGCCATGTTAATACAGGATTCATGCATCAATATGCATCAAATCACAATTCAGAATGCTAAGTAGAGGTGGACAATGCTTGATATAGAATTTTGGCCACTGAATCAGAAGCTACAAGTGGTATTCCATTATGCAGCACCACAAACCTTTTTTTCTAGTTATGGAAAAGCAATTCCATTCCTAAAGTACAAATGCAATATTTTGCATGACACGATCCTTTTTGAAGATGTTTAGTAGGGCTGTGTGGAATTCCACAGTTCAGGGATTTTCCATAAAATGACCAAACATTTTACAAAATCTACATTTTCTGCAAAAATTTTTAAAATGTTAATTGCAGTTAAAATGAATCCACAAAATCTCCCTAAACATTTACAACAAACCAAAAAATCCACAACACAATTTTCTTGTGAATTTTTTCAAGGATATTCCTCCATGTTCCTGCAGGAAGAATTTAAAAGCTATGAGGAGATATTTTCCTAGAGAAATAAGAATTATGCAATGTGGAATCTTATTTAACAGCTTACACACATTTTCTACTGTACATCCAGAAAATAAAAATAAAAAATATTCTGCACAGCTCTAAAGGATGTAAAGAACTGAAAATAAAGCAATAAAACTCTCTGGACAGATCAAGTAACTTGAACAGGAACAGCAAATGCCTCTCAACTCTGCTCTTTGAGTCAATCTAAAATTGAAGGCATCAGCCACCTATGGTTTGAAATAATATATTATGCCTCATGACTGCTAGTACTATGTTTTATTTATTGAATAAATGAATTCTCTTACTGCCAACTTGTATGGGTGGTTTTGTAGCAAGTATTGCTCACTACTAGTTGCTGGTGTGAGACTAGCAAACCTGTTTCACTTGGATCTTGAGTCTGATTCAAAGTGAGGTTAAACATAAGGTATTGAACCTGCATTATTTTTGCAGAACAGTTTCTTGTTGAACATTGGGTTAATTAGCTATTACCTGGGATTCTTTACCATATGAAAATATCCCACTTTTTGTCTTGTGCGTAAAATTCGCTATATTTACCACATCTATTTTTACCCTACCCCTACCTGCTAAGTTATTCTGATCTAAAGCCATTAGTGCACTGTTAGGCACTTGAGAATCCTTCTATATATTTTAATAAAACTGGAATTACAAATCGTTCATTAAAATATAGTAAAGTATTCAGTTTAATACGCAATTGGTGTCATTGTCAATTTTTTCAACTTAGAGCAGGTTACCCTGTTGTATATTGCCATAGCACCACTACTTTTATTAAATTGCAGTGTTTCATGTCTTGTCAGAAAACAGGTATCTTTAAACCTAGAGCACTTACCTGGTAAACAAAAACAAATAACTAATTCACTAAACTATAAATATGGGTAATTTATATGTTGAGATAGCATTTCTCATATAATTATGTAGGATATATTTTTTCAGTTCCACCAAGTCCACTGAGCCCATGCCCTAACTATTAATCAATGCGTATAACCATAACAGCAACAAATCCAGGTAGAAATAAGGTGACCATCAATTCCATCATTCAAGTTAAACTGTGTGTTAACTTTGTTGCTGTTACTATTTTATCTCATACTTTCCCATTCCTTACTGCTTTGAACTGCAAGTATGTCCAAATAATACTTCTGTACTGTCTGCTGGTACAGATAAATACAGCTGCTAGTATCCCCAATCAGATTGAAATAACATTGCAACCCCATCACACAAATATACACATTTAAAGGGATACTTTCAGCTTTGTTTATGACTTCAAAAGAGTGTTCACATTATATTGCTCCGTGACCCATTCTGCTAATACTGTGCCACAAACTTCAAACATTTCCATAGATTTTCAGAAATGTTACATTTACCACCATTACTTGACTGAAATACATTCTGGTTGACCTGATCTTATGTCCCACTACCTGATGCTCCACATCCATGGTGACATATGGCACAGAGTCAAAGGATACAATAGTTCATGAATGAGTCTGGAAATATGTTGCTGATGAGTAAAATGCATCATTATTTCTATATTGTTTCCTGAAGTGCAAAGTGATGCCAGTTTTCAAAATGAGCACTCTAACCATGGTACTTCAGTGTCTGAAAATGCAGGCTGTGACTTTGGGCATGCACAGTAGTAATTGCATTTTCAAACAGTACATTACCATGGTTAAAGTGCTTGTTTTGAAACAGGCATCACTTTGTAAACTTCAGTAAACAATACAGAAACAGGAAGTGTGTTTCACTCATTAACAATAATTTTCCCAGACTCAGTCATGAAAAGAGAACCTTTGGCTCAGTGCCATATGTCACCAAGAATGTGTGGGGCACTAAGAAGTGGTGACATAAGGTAGGGTCAACCAGAATATATTTTTAGCTGAAATAATTGGTAAATGGAATGTTGCAGATCTGTGGACATGTTTGAATTTTATGGGCACGCTATTTATAAAAAAGGGTCACAGATAACATATAACATGAACACTCAAGTAAAAAAGCTGACAGTGTCTTTAAGATACAATGATGACCAATATACTAACTCTATAAACTAAAGGTTGACATTCAGGATGTGCAAAACTCTATGCAATTTTTTCTGGGCGGGTGTGAGAGTATTACAGATACACACCTGGATTTCTCAAAATTAACAAACAGCAAAACCAGCATGACCACTCTGCTAGATAAAAATGGCTTCATTTCATTTCAAAATGAAAACACATACCACCAGCACTGTCAGGTCAACTAGAGCTCTGGACTGGTTTCATGACTAATGCATCGTGAGGGGAGGAGGAGGAGCAAGAAACTCTGGACTTATAAATACAGTCCTTAAAGAAACAATGCCAAAGTGCAAAGTGCTCAATACAAAATGCAATTAAAGTGTTCTAGTGAATAGCAATCAATAACAGCAAGAGAAGCTTAGGCATTCAGAAATAAATGTGCTGTATTCATTAATATTCAATAGATCTTAATAATCTATTCTTCAGGTGCTGGAGATCAGCTATTCTTCAAGTCCTCTGAACTCTAAAGAGAAAATAGAAAACCTATTTTAAAATGTATACCATTCACAGAATATAACAGCACTTATGCTGGCATTTACTACATAATATACCAATCCATTATTTTTTAATAAATGACAGAATATCCACAGGATCAGTTAACCCAGGGCTAGTCAGAGCTGCCATGGTGTAGATCTAAAATGATTCACATTTTAAAATGTTTTGGTCAACATTACCGCTCCTTGGCCCTAACCCCACCTTTTAATACCACAGAATTTGAATCTATGATTACCACCATCTCCCTCATCTCTCAAAGATTAGACAATGCTTTAAGGACTCCTCTGGCTGTGTTCCTCAGGCATATGCCGACGCTGCATCGACAACTTTACTGTGATGTCATCAATAGCAACAACATTGATGGATCACTATAAAGTCTGCTTGGGACCCGGCATGGCTTCCCAGGGTCTTGCACCTCTCCCTGAATCAGCTCTGACTCAGAGAGTAAAGCATACTAAAATACAGGAGTGCAGAGGGCAGGGGCCTGCAGATGTGTGGGGGATGCAGCACCCTCCCCACAAAAAACACTTTATATTTCCAATGGCACAATGCAGACCACAATTGTGGTCAACATGCAGCCATCGCTGTAATGTTGGGTCAACATATTTTGTCAAACCGGCATTGTAAAGCCCTCCTCAGGTTCTCCCCAATATGAATTTTAAAGGGTCTAGGGATTATACCCACATAAAACCACATCACAAGCACCCAGATACATCAAGTTTGGAGGTGATACAATTAATTAAAGATCTTATCTCAGATATGTTTGAGACATTAACTGTGGTGAAGGTGTTATATGTCTAAATAGATGTGCAAAACTGGTAATGTCCACAAGTGAGTGTACCACATGGTAGTGGTGCCAATCAGTTTCTCGTTGGTGAGGTGTATTTCCTGGCTGTAAGCTATGCACCAACCTGTCTCTCAGGTTAACACTATGCCTATATACCATGCTAGGGCCCATCTCTCACCTCCCATAACAAAGGGTCTATACATAGAATACCCTAGTTGTTTCTAATAATTTACTCCACCACTGATGAGTGTCTAATAAAGGTTGTTGCAAGTTCATTCTCTCTGGGCCACTTGTTTTGTCCTAGCCATCAATAACTCATTTATATCAGTCTGTAATGCTTCTAAATAAGCACCCTCACTACATTCACTATATCCCTCTTCAATCTGAGACACAGATCCTCACTATTCCAAATAAAATCTTCCTCACTACAGTTCCTCCTAACTCAAAGGAATTTGACTTGGGTATATTGTTAATCAAATGACAAAGGTAGCAAATAGACAAATGCAAAGTGAGTTTTGATTGGTATCCTTCAAATACAAATCCATTTGTATAGTACCATCTGTTTTATTTCTAACCTTCAAATCTAAAAAGAAGAGACAGTTAACATTATATTAGATTGTAAATCTCAAATTTGGTTGCTCCTCCAAGAATGGTATAAATTCTTCTAGTTCCCCAGTACCATGCCACACCATAAAAATGCTGTCTATAAAACAATGCCAGAGGTTAGTCTATGGTAGAAAGGATTGACCTGGCTGTCACAGATAACTTCTTTCTCCCAATGTCCCAAATAAAGATTGGTATAGTTGGGGCAAAAGTAGCCCCCATTGCCATACCTTTAATCTGCAGATAATAATCTCCTGAAAAAGAAAGCAGTTATTCAACAGAGCATGCACAGAACTATGAACCAGAAATTGTTTAAATGGCACATTGATACTATCGCCTGTGCCAACCAATATTGCAAAGCACTTAAACCCCTCATGGGGGATATTTGTATAAAGTGTTTCTACATCCAAGGAGACCATAAGCCAATTCTTCTCAAGCTGGAGATCCCCATTTTGGTGGGTTTAATTACAGCAACCTTTATTTGGGATGTTGGGTGAGAAGTTGTCTATGACAGCCAGGTCAATCCTTTATACCATAAGACTGACCTCTGGTGTTATGTTATAGATGAAATTGTATGGTGTGGCATGGTACTGGGGAAACTAGAGGAATTTATGCAATTTTAGATGGGTGCAGCATGAATTTGAGCTTTACAATGCAATGTAATGCTACTTCAGTGTCATTTTAGATGTGAAGGCTGGAAAAACAGATGGTACTATATAGATTTGTATCAGAAGGATACTGATCGAAACTCACTTTTGCATTCCTCTAGTTGCCACCCTCACCATTTGATTAGTAATATACTCAAGGCACAATTCCTGGAGTTAGGAGAATTGCAGTGAGGAAGGTTAATGTATGTGGAATAGTGAGGACCTGTGTTGCAGATTTGAAGAGAGGGACACAATCAATTTAGTGTGAGGGATGCCTATTTAGCAGCATTACAGACTGATAGGAATGAGTTACTGATGCTCAGGACAAAACAAAGGGCATGGAGAGAATGAACTTGTGACAACCTTTACTACACACCCTTCAGAGGTGGAGTAAATTATTAGAGACAACTGGGGTATTCTACATATAGATTCTTTGTTACTCAAGGTGACAAAGATGGGCCCTAGGATGGTATATATAGGCATGGTGCTAACCTGACAGTCAGGTTGGTGCATAGCCAACAGCCAGGAAATACACCTCCACTGATGAGAAATTGGTTGCCACCCCTGCCATGTGGTACACACACTTGTGGACATTGCAAATTTTACATGCCCATTTTGAAATGTAACACCGTCACCATAGTTAATGTCTCAAAATGTGTAAGACAAGGTCTTTTATTAATTGTATCACCTCAAACTTGATATATCTGGCTACTTGTGCAAATGGTCGCTTTATGTGGCTAAAACCACTAGACTCTTTAAAATTTTATTGGGGAGCACCTGAAGAGCATACCCAGAAAGGATTCCTTAAATGCATTGCCTAATCATTGTAGAAAGAGGAGGGGAGATGGTGCTAATCATAGGTTCATATTCTCTGGTGTCAAAAGGTGGGGTTTGGGCCAAGGAGTGGTAATGTTGAACAAAAATGTCAGAAAAAGTAAATCATTTTGGATCTACATCTTGACAGCTCTGACTAGTCTCCGGTTCAGTAATCATACTGATGTTCTGCTATTTATTAAATAATAGTGGACTGGTGTATTATGTAGCAAATGCCAGTATAAGTGTTATATACTGCAGCTATAAATTTTAAAATATGTTTCTCTTTTCCTTTAGAGTATGAAGGACCTGAAGAATAGCTGACCTCCAGCACCTGAGGAATACATTATTAAGAGCTACTGGATACTGATGGATACATCACATTTATTTCTGAAAGCCTAAGCTTCTCTTGCAGTTCTAATTATTCATTGCTCCTCACTGGAGCACTTTAATTGCATTTTGTATTAAGCACCTTGCTCTTTGGCATTGTTTCTTTAAGGACTGTATTAATAAGTCCTGAGTTTCTTGCACTCTCCCTCCTCCTGATGACGCAATAGTTGTAAACTGGTGGGAGCTCTGCTCAGCCTGACACTGCTGGCAGTATGTGTTTTAAATTTTTAGATGAAACAAAGTCATTTTTATCTAGGAGTGTGGTGCTGGTTTTGCTATTTGTTCATTTTTGATTACTAGGAACTAGCAACTATTCAGTGGAGCTGGACATATGTGACATTTCCACAGAACTGCAGTATGATTTTAACATGATTGCATTATTTGCAATGTGACGGACAGACCAAGTGAAAGATAATCTAACTTCATGTCATAGGTGCCAAATACTACTCATCAAAATGAAGCATACATCAAAAATGATGCTTGCATAATTTTACTGCCATAAAAGTATTATGAAAGCATCAACATGTTTGAAATTTGTACACAAGGATTTTGAACATTTGCAGTGATTAAGCAGTAGCGGAACAACTACCACAAGTCCTGCATCCAAAGCTTTGAAAATCCAGACAGTGGGTTTCAGCTATGACAACTTAAGAATTTGAGCAAAGGCATGGGACTGCAGAGAAATTTTCTGATCATGTTATAATTATTAAGTCCATGGTAAAGTGGTAGTAAGTGACAAACTGCATAATATCCAGATGTATCACAGGCAATCCTCATTTATTTCAATTGGATTTCCTGTGATATTTTCAATATCAAATATATATTGCATGTTGTCACTGGCTACCACTGTATAACTATCCCATTGTCTACTAGCTTGGCATTACAAAGCAGGGTTATTTTATTCTCTAGTTTCTAATGGTTCTGTTGTCAACAACCGATTACATGGTCTATGCCTCTTCGTGCCTCGCTGATTCTGCCCTTTGCTACGGTTCAATGAAGGGATGTTGTTTTGGGGACCTGGGGCAGGAGCTTACCCATTATTCATCACAAAGTTCCAAATTAGAGGATTGCAGTTTCTAACTATATAATTTAAGGAGTGTAACTACAAATATTAAAAATATGAATACCATGATTATCAAGGCATTTGTATTCAAAATACTGAATGTCTTGATATTGTATCACTACATGTGACCTGTGTTTTGCAGTAAATCTGATGCACAACCAGAGTTTTCCACCAACACCCAGGTAGTTAGTTCCACCACTATCTTCCTCACTAAATCACCTGACCAGCTCCTACTCCCTGGACTAGCATGTAATTGAATATCTGGCCTCCTGTCTGCCTCCAACACACTTAGCATGTTCTTTATAAATGGGTCCCTCTTTCTTAACACCTAGCCTCCTTTCTGTACGTGACAAGATTCCACTGTGTAAGGTCTTCACCATAGATGCTTGGCTGGAGTGGCCATCATCAGGTAAGCCCTGAATAGCTTAGTCAGTAAGGGCCCCATTTGCCTGTAGTATACCATTGACTAGCTGACCAGTGCACTGGAGGTAACTAGTGTTTACACTAATGTTCCTGAATAGACAGTAGTGTAGGTATTAGAAATCACTAATGTGATTTACATGTGTAGCACCACTGTATCTCTTAACCTGTATACAATGTAGTCTTATACAGCAACAGAACAGTAGGAGGGAACACTCCATTTCAGTGCTGGGGAGAAGGACAGAATAATACAATTAAAAAGACTTCAAACAGATTATAAATCACTCACACTAATGTCAAGTGATTTATAATAAAAATAATAGGGCCTCAAGGGATGTTTCTATTGGTATAGGGACTCCTCTCTGATGTGTGGGCAGGCAAAACAGTTCAGTTTTGCTTTGTAGTCCTCTTGTTCAGACCTCTTACTTGGACTCTCTTATACAAGAAGCATCCCTTAAAGGCCCTAGTAACATATAGACACTAGGAACTACCCAGCCAGATGGCATGATGTTCTAGGAGAAATACAGATAGGTCCTTTTTACAAGCTGATCTGGCTGGAACTTTTCTGAACATCCCCAATCCCCTGGGCCAGGTTTCAGAAATCTTGATGGAGGTAAAACATTACACAAGAGGCTCATGTCAAATAAAGATAGGGATATCATTAGGAGCATTAGGGACACAAATAATTTAAAATATGGTGTTGGTTGGGGAGTACTGTCTGGAGGCCAGAGCTTGATTACCAGAGGGCAAGGGCCTTAAGCAGGATCTTTTAGCTTCATATATATAGGGTGGCTGTTGCCCTGTAAAGGTAGGGAGCTATGGAAGGACAAAGCAAAGGCTATTTTTGAAAAATGGTGTCCCATGGGAGGGAGAAATGGAAGAGATGAAATATTAGACTTTCCACTATTTCTGAGTGCAGAAATGGAGCAGAAGGTGACTCGGAAATGGTCATGTGACTCAACTAGTCCTTTACACCTGGGGTTTGGACTTATGTTTTGCAGTTGACTTGCTGCAATATACAGTTTGCACATAGATATGAATGATACAAATAAACTCTCGAATATTCTTCCAACTAAAACAAGTATTCATTCAATCTGAATTTGACATCCCTAGTGCCCTTCTACTAAACGAACTAATGACTAAACCGTACCCTCTTCTAGGCTGCTGTTCTAATCCTTTAGGTCTGCCCTGGTATTATAGGCTTTTACATCTCCAGTGTCAAGTTATGCATTAAAATTGAATTGGTATATGCTCAATCAGAAAGACAAATATTCTCAGCACTGAAGCACTGAGGCAAGGGTTACCCAGAAGAGCATTAGCAATAAAGCCAGGTTTCAAGAAATGAAAATCACATATCCAATAATGCAAAGTATTGTGGAAGTATCTGAAGCTCACCATGAAATAATTTAGGCCAGTGATACCAAAATATAACTGGTTCATCCTTTCCTTGAGCTGTTACAGATGAGGCACACTGATAAGTCCTGTGTAGGAAAAACATGCATCTTTGTCTTCTGTTTTCAGCCCTTGCAGTGTGTCTGATAGGTCATATGGCACCATACACTCTTGCTTAAAACAGAACCTGTCTAAATTCTTTCATTGTGATTTGCATATACTTCCCATAGGCATTATGGGGATGTGTGTAATTTACCTATATTCAATAAACTGCTTAAACAATCTTCAGCAAAAGCAATTTTGCCATTTCTGAAAAAAGTAAAACATTGGTGTTGACTTCCTTTTTACATGTAAGAAACCTATCCTCAACTTTATTAGGAAATAGCTCAGTTAGCCCGAGCATGACAGTCCCAACAGAATTCAACTTTAGTAGTCACTAAAGGTTTATGTCTGGCACACAGAATGCTGTAGTATCATAAATATCTAAATATTGTAGTAATATTGCTCAGAAATATACTTTGCTCACCAGCTGTTTCCAGATACTAGAGCGATATTACCTCAGTAATACTGCAGAATCCCACATACACAGCATTCTCCTCTATTAAAGTTCACTGGCATGTTTGACGACATGATTGTTGTTAGAAATAATGGACTGGTTACATTAATGAAATGGATTAATTTTGTTAGACTGTATATTGCCTACTTCTGACAAAAGTTGTAACCAGGGTTGATCAGAGTTTAAATAAATATGGTTCCATCTATATTAGATAAACATACACATACAGTAGCACCATATAGTTTTAGTACCTTATGCTATTGTATATAACTGCACAACACTGAAATGTTATGGCTATTGTGTCACAGTTTAGTGCTTCTGAAATATCTCAACAAGGAAGTAGTACAAATAAGCTATTTCTCCTGAAGGTTTATAAAAAAATGATCAAAAGACTTCTGATTCAAAAATGGCAACCCATATAATACAAAACATACCAAAATTTACTATTTCAGCAAACTGTAAATTAATGTTATTGTCAATATTTTCTATCCCTTTAAATAGACACTATACTGCAGTACTGCATCTCAACTTAACTACTTAGATTATCTCTGTTAGTCATTTAAATGGCAATATTCTGTAGTCATCCACTGTATTCCCACCACAGTACTATGGTTTGGCTACCAAGTAAAAGGTGCAGTAGCCAGTGCTGATTGATGTGGACTTAGTGTATTGAATGTTTTTTAAAACATGTATATAAAAATGCAACTTTATAACAGATAAGTGACTAGAAGAACTGTACTCAGTTATCCAATAGCTTTCCTAGGACTCAGTTCCTTCTTTCCCAGAACTCTGTGCAGGCCAGGTGACATAAAATAGGGTTTCTGGAGATCCATCATTCCTTTCAAGATCTTCACCTAGGCATGTGTCAGCAACAGATCAAAGCAGCAAGAGGCAGTGCAATCACAAGAAAAGCAGGTAGAAAAAGAAGAGAACAAATAGTAAGGAAGGACAAGAAATGAGTTAATAGATCCCACAGCACAATCAACAGATGAAGACCAAAGTGCACCAATTAAACCAGTGTATATTTCTCTCCACTATTCACCACCAATGTGTGGAATAATAGCCTTTAAAATGTGAGATATGTTAGCAAGTCTTGGAGACTGAAACATCAAAACATATTGTTTTGTAACATTGAAAGTATGTTTAATAGAATACTGCCAATAAACTCAGTCATGCTTTAAAATCTCAGTGTATAAAGTAGTGCAGCCGTCTCCACATAGTTCAAACAGAACTAAGGGTTTAATAAAAGCTACCCAATCTACAGTTGGGAGAGGTGAAGTACAATAAAGTATAGCACTGTGAAAGTGTTGTTGGAGATTTATTATATGTATATTGAGGGCTTGAACTAATTTTGGAGAAGGTGGCAGTATCAACCTGATTCATCACATTGAGGATTCAGCAGCCAGTTCAATGTGTTACTAACAATTTTGAAAGGCTTCATCTGTGGTTCAATGGCTTAAGCAACCAGCCATGCTCCCGCCTGAGCTTTTAAACTCCATCCTTCCCTCAGAAGCACTTTTTCTTTGCAGCCGGAGGCCTTGTTGAACTCTCTCTCTGCTATTGTTTTGGATTTTCTGTTTGGTTTGTGTTGCCTTTCTGCTGGATTCTGTTTCTCCTGCCTTTCTAGGTCTGTATTTTGCTTTTACGTCTGGATGCTGATTGTGCTCCTCTCTGTTTGTGTCTGCTCTCCTTTTCTTGTGTGCTTGTGTTTCTTCGATTTCACATTTTTTGTTGGGGCTTCTAGTTTTCCTAGCAACCTGCTGCTCCCCATTGCTGCATTGTGAGGACTTTCTAGTTTTCCTAGTGTTTGCTGTCTCTTTGCTTGCCTTGTGCTGTTCAGGCTCTCGTTTGCTTTTATCATACTTTACCAATCCTCAGTTCAACTGCAATTGTTATCTGTGTGCTATTCAGTTCTCACTTTTGTTTTCTTGCCTGCAGTAGTCTCCTGCCTTAGCAGTCTCCTGTACACCTATCCTTTATTGTTTACACCTGGCTCTTCTGTGCCTGGCTCCACACAGCAGTTACAACCCCAGCTACATTAGAGACACTGCTCACATACTTTAAAAGCGGGCTCACATGTAAATTATATGACTTTCAAAACTCTTAATTTCACAATCCCTAGTTCTGGGACAGCATTTCAAATGTTTCTATAAAAGTTTCTGCATTTGAAACAGTAGGCATTTCATTTCAGCTGGTGTCCTGGTGGTCTACTTGCACCATCACTGTTATTCCTGTGGCGGAGGACTGTGATGTTGCAGTAGAGCATTGAGTTTCTAGTTGGGGCTGGGTACTTAAAGGGCAAGCAGATATTTAAATCCATGAATTTTAACTCACTCATTATCAGTTTTATCATTCTGCTGCATTCCTTATGAACATCATTTCAGTGTTTATGTGTACAACCTCAGACATTCAACAGTAATGGAAACTATCTTCACCCGAAAGAGAGAGATGAATATGTCGTACCTATATACTTTCAGCTATGCTATATTGAGCTTCCTAAGCATGGTTTCCTGTTTAACACTCTTTTGGGGCTTGCTCTTCTAGCAGTTTCATTATTGCTTCCAGTTCTTCCAACTGATAAAAGCCAATTCAAAAATATTGAGTCTATATATTTTAAGTTATGATATATCTCACATATCAAGGTATGTCTCCCATATTAATATACCATGTGCACAAAAGATATAAAGATGTGGATATATGCACTGGACTATCTAATTTATTGCCTTGTGGACTACCTAACTTATTAAGTTGGCTAATAATGCACAACAATGAAATTCTAAATCTCACAGTAATTTGGCTTCCTTTACGGAACTTATTTGCATGCATTCCTTGGAAGTTAAAGGAATTGCTCTTTTGCTCTGTTTCTCAGACCCGTGAGGGTCTGATGATTACTGACTGACCTACTTGGAGGTTTAGTCTTCAATGAGCTTAATGAAAAGTATGTATGACCTACGAAGGTCCACAAATGCTTCACAGTTGAATTTATGCTCTCCTTCATATATCAGAGCATGCTAACCATGACCATTAATTACTACAGCACAGGGTTTGTCCTGCAGCTGATAATCTCACTCTGCACCCACAAAGTCTGCATCTTGAGCAAGTGAAACTTAGGGTGGGTTCTTCTTCTCTGGCCCATAGTGGGAATGTTCTCACTCCAGGTGGAGCTTCAGCCATGCAGATGTATCAGCAGCAGCTCTTGATGTAGAATTTAAGATTTCACCTGTGAGGGGTGGGGCCTTTAGCTAGCTGAGTGGATTTTGCGGCACCTTCCAAGCTATTCTCCCTACAACCATCTCTGGTTCCCTGGTCTTTTCTTAGGCCCATGTAGACTGGCTGAGTGCCTCAGTGGTCATTGCTCTCCTCCTCCTCCTCCTCCTCCTACCTGGGAGATGGTACTCCCATGTGGGAATACCCATTGTTGCAGAGTATGCTCACAACCCTTCACAGTGTTCCTGTCAGAGGGACAGGTGAAAGCTTACTCCAAATGGAATATTTTCCACCTCTCCTGAATTGGGTTTCTAAATTGCAGCAGCAGAGCCATCACTAAACAAAATATACTTAAGCCTGGAGGGAGGGTGACCTAGGCTTCAAATCCCCAGAGGTTTCATCCTGAAAGGGGGGTTTTCTTCTCCTCCATGCCACAGGTCATAATACCTTGTTAGGCTTTAGTAGCCTATTCCTTAGTTACTTAGGTAGGTTTCTGCTTTGGATGGAGATGGATGGTTGCCCTCCTTTGCCATTCCCTCTCTCCTTAGGAGTCAGGTCCTCCTGCTATCTAATCATTCAGACCTATGTGACGGTTGATATATATTATCCATTGTTTCCTGCTGACCTATGTGCGTCCTAAATACATGATACCTACTTGACCTATGTGTAGGTCCACAAGATTTATACTAAGTCACCTTCTGCAATGCTTTTGGATCTACACTCTTTTGAGGCTCATTCCTAAGGTACTTTAAACCTAAGGGAATCCTTCCCATGGCATCTCTAGGGGTGGAACCCTTCTCCAGGGTTTCTTTTCTTTGGCATCCATACAGGTGGTATTCCCCAATGAACAAGAGGCGAATGGCCACAAGGTTCACTCAACAAGTTGCATAAGCACAACACTACATCATGTTTGTAAGCACATAGAGGCGCTATTCACTAAGGGTGGGAGTACATGGAAATAACACATATCCCGCTTCCATGCCTCTGTGGTCCATGGACAGGTGCACACATGACGGCATTCACCAATGCTGCCCACCTGTCAGGGTTCCTCCCAGTCGCATGACTCTGCAGGGTGGTCAGGGTTGAGTCATCATCCCAGGTGGGCATCTATTAGGATGCCCCTGGGGCCCCACAGTGGATCCATTGAATTGAGTGGCATGAGTCCAGGGCTGTGCATGCCGTGTAGCATGCATCTGACCCATGCAGTACCCTCCATCTCCAGTGCCACCACATATGTACCTGCTAAGCATCCACCCAGCCAGCTGCCCCTGCCACCACCTGCTGCCCAGTGGTCAGGGGTAGCATGGTGTGCCCTGTCCTGATCCCCCAGTGCGGATGCCTGTGGACATGGAGGAATGCACTGGGCTATGCCTGGTCCTGGCAGGTGTGCCTGGCACCCTGCCACACCCTGTGGCCAGCACTATGCAGCTTTGTAGATGCCACATACTGCTGGCATGCCCCAGAATGCCCCCAGCATGGAGCTGTCCATGGCCATGGGGATCAGGTGTGGTAGGTCTATGTGTGTCCCTTCCTGCATGTCACAGGGGTGCAGTAGGCATGGAGTGGCTTCTGCCCCACAATATATACATGTAGCCACTCTGCACCTTTTGTGCATTGGGCCCATTGAATTAAAGAGCAGCTCTGCTCTTCAGCATGTACTATCATAAACAAGATGTTTCAGCTGTTACGATTTATTAGAGAATTCATTTTTTCCTGTTTCAATGTTCCTTTCCAAGATTTACAGCACAACCCTGCTAGTCCATCTAAAATGTCTGTATAGAAAACATTTGCCTATTCCTGGTAACCTCACAGTGCCTTGGTTTATGACATCATAGTGCTCACCATGATAATGAACCATGATATCATAATGGGCAATTGTGTAGTTAGCAGTGGATATCAAGTCAGATACATTTGAAAGACTCAGTGAATTAAGTGCTGCATTATCTGCAATATATAGTAGACCAACACCAGGGGAAAGTGGGAAGTGAAAAATGACACATAACTAGAAAATAATAAAGTTAAAACATAACTGGTATAAATGTAGTGTTTTTAGCTTATTATAATAGAGAGTTCTTCTTTAAAGGCTTTGCCTGTGGTTCAGTGGGCTAAAGCAACCAGCCATGCCCCTGCCTGAGTTATTTAAACTCCATCCTTCCTACTTCATTCAGCAGTACTTTTCTTTGCCCCACGATCCTTCCCTCCTACTCCTCCAGTGGCTCACCTCTCTCCTCAGGGTGCCTTCCTAAGGTACCTTTAGCCTAAGGGACTCCTTCCTGCAGCACCTCTAGGGAGGAGGAATGAGAGGTGAACAGCCACAAACGTTTATTCAACAAGTTGCATAAGCACATTGAATCAATAGTTAGCAATATCTGTACAACCAATGGAAAAGAGATGCCAGTTGATTCTGGTATATTTAAAAGTCCCCAGTAGTTGATTTATATCCATTGCTAAACTGATGTCTTCATTGTGGCAGGGACAAAATTGCAAAAAAAAGTAGGCTGAAAAGGCAGTGCTGAAAGATTATTCTATATTAATGTGCATAATAAAATAATAATCAGAATTAAATAGAATGAGAAAAGCATGTTAAACATAAGTTATAGCTACATATAACAAGCACTTGTATTCCCCAACATTAAAATAGTAGGGAGGGATAAACTCCAGGTGGTGCATACTGAAGCAACAAGTTAAGGTAGCTCTATTCATACCAAAAGACTAACTGCAACATTTTTTTAACTAGAACATGGTATATATTCCTTAACTCACATAATATTCCATTCTGTGTTTTCATACTATTTTCTTTTACATTTAAACAGTGCTGGATAGTAAAGCATTACTTGATAAGCTCAAGGGTTTATACAAGCATCAACACTGAAGGTGTGTGTACAATTCAAGTTTTACACCCCTGCCATATGTCTTGTTTTATATAATTGCTATGGAGTGTTTTCACCACAGCAATTATTAAATACAAGTTGACCTCTTGCTGCAAGCTGGGGTTGGGCTGAAGCAGGAGGCAGCGTGCACATGCATAGAGAGAGGGAAATCTGTGCATGCTCACTGTTATACTCAGCTGGTTATAACAGCCAATTGCAACCAGGTTTCTCTATGGGAGAAAATGCTCAACAGTTCTTACAAGCTGATGTAAATTACTGACAGTAGCATATTACTTATCAGAATATGTAATATTAAGTAGTTCCACCATTACATGTTCTTTATCTTAAGTAATGTGTTACCTCTATTACTTTCCTTTTTGTCAAAGGGTTATGACTGCGGAGACTCCAGCAGGCCTGGGTTTGAAACCCACAAACTAGGGCTGCGCAAACCTCTAAATGTTCTACCTCACAGATTTTCTGAGTAGAACCCAAAAATGTTCTACCAGATTCTACTCTGAACCAGGTAGAACTGGTCTCTACCAGGTAAAACAAGGTTTTATCAGCTATAACCAGGTTCTACCAAGTATAATCAGGTTCTAACACGTAAAACCACATTTTCTACTGTGTAGAACCAGGTTCTACAATATATAACTAAGTTCTACTTGGTTCTAGGTAAGACATCCACAGAAGTATATATTTAATTTTTTGCATATTTGGGATGTAGTACAGTAGTACTAAGAAAATAAGAATGGTATATTTTGCAAAGTTTTGGTGCATCGATTCTTTCTCAGTGCAGCAAAACTTTGCAAAACTTACCATTCTTAGAATCTTAGTGCTACATGTACTTCCCAAACATGCAAAATATGTAGATTTTTTACTTAAGCACAACCAGGTAGAACTTGGTTTTGTATTACATAGTGGACCATACCCAGTCCCAGTAGATGTTATAAAAAGTGTTGAACTTGGAAACAGATTTAGAAAGTGATATATGTCAAGGAAAATATATGACTCGTATATCATCCCTGACTTCTAGTTCTTTTAAATCTGTTATTACAGAACAAAGGGTTAACCACCTGAGCTACTCCCTGTTACACAGGCCACGGGTGCCACAAGCTAGACCAGAAAAAGTTGGTCTAACTTGTGGCAATTACTACCAGAGACAGAAAATCCAGTTAGAAAACCACAAACCCCATAAGCCATATCGTTGGTGTACTGGGGATTGTGAAATCTAAGTGTTTTGAAAATCCTGCCCAAAGTGTTGTGGGAAATTATCTATGTGATATTGCTAAGGAGAATGGCATGAGACGGACATGTGTAAGGCAGGTGAATGGGATGTATTGGCAAAGTTGGGCATCTGGCTGAAGGAGGATGGGAGTTAGCAGAGTAAGAGTGTGCTTGTTGGAAATGAGAAAAGGGGATCCTGGATATATGCATCAACGTCTTTACTCAAAATATTGAAAAACCATAACAATCTACCATCAGCAATTTTTCCTTATGATGCCAGGTATGGGATTGAGGATCTAAGAATGGAGGGTGGGGTGGACTGTATTCTGAAGAGGAGGCCCAGGGATCTGGACTTAGAGTTGAGAGAGTTACAGTGAACAGGAATTTATTATTTTTATTCTCATAATGATCAATCTCGATCAGTATATGGGAACACAATTTTCAAAATGTTACTATTTTATTTTCATTTTCCAGGTTAGGATGAAAAGTTTGTATCTGAAAGATGGCACATTTTGGATCAAAGCCTTGGACATGTCCTTGGGTGCAGCACTAAAATAGAGAAAGGAAAGTGGATGGACATTGCAGCAAAATAAAATAAAAACAATTAAATCCCTATCTGGACCTGGGCCTCAGTGGCACAGAAGCAGCAATGGTAGATGTTTGTTTGAGAAATGAACAGAACTTAAGGAAGAGGAGGAGGAGACAGGAGGACCCACTGGAATAAAGACAGGTGGAAAGGCTGAGTGGCAACAGAATCCCTCACCATCATCGTCATCATCTGTGAGATGTCACCTGGGGATTTTGGACAGCCTATGTTCTTGAATTGTGGCAAGTTCATTTTAAAAAACTGATCCTCTCTACATTTTTGTGGAAAGACATATTCTTTTGTAGTCACTATTGCTCCAGCGGCATTGAAAATTCTCTCTGAATATGTGCTGGGCGGTGGGCAACTGAGGTATTCAGTTACAATTCAGCTAAAGAAGGACACATTGATTTCTTCTGTTGCCAGTAGAGTAATGGTTCATCTCCAGCGGTGACATGCACAGTCTCCTTTGCATAATCATTCACAATTTTGCAGCAGGGACTTCTGGTAACATAATAGCCAACTGAGCCTTTCCAGCTGTCTTTATCAGACAAAAGTCTGAGAGCATGTCTCATAGTGGTTTCTCTTCCTGGTGCAGCAGCAGTCATCCCAGTAGTAGCAGCAGTTCTGGTTGGTATTTGATGGCCAAAAGCATCAGTAGTGGTGGTACCAGCAGCAGCAATGGCAGATTGTGCTCCCTCCTCTCAAGCAGATTTTATACAGAATTCATAGGTGGCGAAAGGGCACTGATGATGTACTACTTTTCTTAACTATATGTGCTGACACTTTCTCAATTAACAGATCACTATAAATATTGCAGGTCCTTAAAGTCATGTGGTGTGAAGACTGGTTCAATTGTGTCCTTAAACTGAGAAACCAAAATTGTGGCCAAAATGTAATGCTCAGCTTTTACATACTAATAATGTACTGTCACCCAGGAAGCTGTTAAGCATTTTTGTGGCAAGTGATACAGCATTGACATCATCTTTCTTGAGACACTGTGACTCGAGATGCTCCAGTGTCCACCTGAGAAGTGAAATTAAGGTAGTATGTGGCTTAGACCAGCATCATTGGAGCTTACCACTCAGGTAACCCCTCATAGGGTTTAAGGACACAACAAAGATTCCCTATCAGACACCACTGATTGGGGCTGATATTCACATTTCCTTTCCCAGTGCCATATTGGACTGCTGATGTATGGCTTTCTGTTGTTTAAGCATTCTCTGCAGCATATAGTATGTGGAATTCCACTGGGATGGAACTTCCTGTGTCATCTGGTGAAGAAGGAGGCTATTTTCATTCTGAATCTACTGCAACAACTTTTGAGCTTTAACAGAATGGCTACAGTGGGTGCACACAGTGTGGGCAGCTGCAATCAAGTTCTTAACATTCTGTCTTCATCAATGAAGTTTTACCAAGTTTATAGTGTATGAAAAGCATGGTACATGTGTAAAGTTACCAATGCTGTACTGCTTTCACGATATTGAAAGCATTGTCAGACACTATAAACCCAGGTTGCAAGGACTTTGAGTCAGGCACTCAGCAAACTTCTATTGAAGGCTACAGAAGATGTTCCACTTTGTGGTCTTTTTCAAAACTGCAAATACATAATCGGCCTGCCTTTGAACAGTAAAAGTCCTTTGCATCTTGCTGCTTCTGCTGCCAATAGTGCCACTACATGATGATGAGGAGAAGGAGGAGGAAGAAAAGTTCACCAGATGGGCAGTCACAAAGTTTACCAGATGGGCAGTCACAGCCATATAGTCAGTTGTCTGGCCACTGGTCCACATATCTGTGGTGATATGAACATTTCTGCCCAATGAACTTTTGAGGCATCAGACACACATTACTGAACAGTGGCACACAAATCTGGGATGGCAACAGTTGAGAAATAGGTCTGGCTGGGGACCTGGTACTTTAGTACTTTCGATTTCCATTAGTGCCTTAAAACTTGGGTTAGCCACAAAGGAAAATGGGAGTAAGTCGGTGGCTATCATCTCCACAATTGCTTTTGTTAATCCACCTTGCCTCAGGCCTGTTGGGCTTATATTTCTGTGCATACTTGAAAGAGTCTTTCAAAGTAATTTGATGTACACCACACCTGATTTTTTGGCTGCTTTCCTGGACCTTTACCGCCAGATGTTGGGGTGATGGTAATGGATGGTAAACAACTCTAATAGGCTGTGGTGTGGTGGTGGTGGTGGTGGTGGTGGTGGAGTCAAAGGGTAAAGAATGAGAAATTGAAGGTGTTGTGCTTTGACTAGAAGACATACTTTCATCCTCCCCTCCTCATCAATTACTTCCACACTTTGGTTAGCATCCACATTCTCATCTTCCTCAGCAGAGTGCAGCACTGCAACAACTTGTTTCTGATCCTTTTGTGCTTTTTGATACTGATAAATGTGAGACTTGGTCATATGTCTTATCATTGTTGATGTCCCATCTGAGAATCCACTTTACCGCAACTTAATTTTGTTTTGCATAATTTGCAAATCACATGACTGCCAGATGATTTATGTTGTGACAAAAAGTCCCACACTATGGATTTCATAAATGCTGTTGCACTGCTGCTTATGGGAAGTGTTCACCATCACTAGTGCCACTACCACAGTCACTAGTAGTGCCAGTGCCAGTATCTCTTTGAGGTCTGTCGATGTTCTCTATCTGCAAATTTTGATGCACAGCATCTTTGACTGCTCTGACTGCTTTGTTTCTATTCCTCTGGAAGCCTGTCCACCATCTATTATCTGATTTTCCTCTGCCTGTGTGGGTGTCTCCTATATGCCACTAGATTTATTTATTTTTTACCACCACCGTCCTTCCTACAATTTTTTTTTGTTCTTTTTCTGGCCCTGTCATCTTCCTCTTCATCCCACCCCCAGAACTACTGCTACTTGACAGCATGACTGCTGCTTTATCTATGACAAAGTCAGGATATGTTACACTGATTTTCCCTTCAGTCCCATCTGTCTCATCCTCCTCCTCATCACCATCCCTCACTCTATTTATGACTGGCTGCCACACTATGATGGCCCTTGTACTCATCATCAGAGTACTACAATGGGTTACTCCTGCAATGTCCTGAATTTTCTGTACCATTGTCACTGTTCCCGGATTGCCTGACAAGTGCTACCACTGGTCTCTTTATCACCCATGGTTTTGTGTAAAGGGTCCGACACAAATGCTTCCGTCTTTCCATAATGGATTTTATATCTGTTTCTAATTAAAAAATATTTACACCAAATGGTGGTTGCATCTTTTATTCACTAACAGAAACAGGTAAGTAAGCAGCACTGCTGACTGTCTCAAGTCAAGTAGCTTAAGTAGAAAACACAATCAGATTTATTTATTCCCACACAGGTCAGTAAACAAGTGCTAGCTGTGTCGAGTCCGTAGTTTAAGTAGTGAAAATACAGGTAAATATATTCCAAAACAGGTCAGTAAATAACTTCTGGCTGCATTGAGTCAGGTAGTTTAAGTAGTGAAAACACAGGTAAATATATTCCAAAACAGGTCAGTAAACAACTGCTAACAAATCGCAAGTCTAGTAGTTTAAGTAGTGAAAATACATGTAAATATATTTCCAAACAGGTCAGTAAACAATTGCTGGCTGCATCGAGACAGGCAGTTTAAGTAGTGAAACACAGGTAAATATATTCCAAAACAGGTCAGTAAACAACTGCTAGCTGCATCAAGCAGCTGCACCAAAATAAACAGGAAGATTTATTCCCAAACAGGTCAGTAAACAACTGCTGGCTGCATCGACTTAATTAGTTTAAGTAGTGAAAATACAGGTAAATTATTTATTCCCAAACAGATCACAGCACTCTACCAGCTGCGTGACTGCATCAAGTAGCTGCGCCAAAATAAACAGGGAGATTTAAATTTTATTGCCAAACAGGTCAGTTAGCAATTGCTGACTGCACTGAGTCAGGTAGTTTAAGTAGTGAAAATGCAGGTAAATATATTCTGAAACAGGTCCATGAACAACTGCTGGCTGCATCAAGTCAGGTAGTTTAAGTAGTGAAAACACAGGGATATTTAGTCACAAACAGGTCAATGCAGCACTGCTGGCTGTGTCAAGCAGCTGTGCCAAAACTTTAAACAGGAAGATTTATTCCCAAACAGGTCAGTAAACAACTGCTGGCTGCAGCGAGTCAGGTAGTTTAAGTAGTGAAAATACAGGTAAATATAAAATATATTCCCTAACAGGTCAGTAAACAACTGCTGCCTCCGTCCAAATCGGGTAATTTCTGTAGTGAAAACAGGGGATATTTATTCACAAACAGGTCAGCACAGCACTGCTGGCTGCGTGAATGAAATGCACAACAATTTTAAACAGGAGATTGATTCCCAAACAGGTTACTAAACAACTGCTGGCTGAGTTGAGTCAGGTAGTTTAAGTAGTGAAAACACAGGGATATTATTTATTCAAAACAAACAGGTCAGTATAGTGCTGCCGGCTGTGTCAAGTAGCTGAACCAAAATGAGAGATTTATTCCCAAACAGGTCAGTACACTGCTGGCTGTGTTAAGTCAGGTAGTTTAAGTAATGAAAACCAGGGATATTTCATAAACAGGTTGGTGTACCACATTTGGCTAAAGTAGTTTAAGTAGTGAAACACAGGAGATCATAGCAGTAGCAACTGCTGGCTGCCAGTAGCTGCATTAAAAACAGGGACATATTTCCCTAACAGGTCAGTACAGCACAAAATAGCACTGCTGTGTTGAGTTAAGTAAAGGGAGATTTTTTTTATCCCAAGTCCCCATGCCAGTCCCAACCCAAGGATAAGTAAAAAAAATTGCCTTTACATCTGATTTGCTTTTGTTACATCTGAACCTCTCTCCCTCCCAGACACAGAAACTACTTGAGTCTTCTTGGACTAGGTAGGATTTATTTCATTTGGTGAGATATGTCAGGGTCCCCTTCAGTCAGCTCCACAGTACACACACACACACACACACACACACACGTACTCCCTTCTTGGTGCTCTGGTGCTCCTTTCCCTTCCTCCTCCACAATGACATCCATTGATAGAGTCTTCCTCCCTGAGTCCCCAACTTCAACTGCTGCCCTGTCTATCTCCCAGTGCAGTCCTCCAACAGGCAGGAATCAGCAGGATTTCATTTTTGTTTTTCCTTTCCCTATGCTGGCCAGTGTGAGTCCTTCTGCAGTCCTCCTCACTCCTTTCTCCCAGTCCCAAGACCCAAAGCCAACTCCAGAGTCGTGAAATATGAGAACAAAAAAAGGAAAACTTTTTTGTTTTGATTTTAGTCTCTCTGAGCAGCACACAAGCTAGTGCTCTGCACAGTTTGCTCTCCTCCACTGTCACTGAACTGCATGCTGTGGCATCTCTCTCTCTCTGCCATGACCCACCCACACCTGCTCAGCACCCAATAACATATTGTATCTCCATGAGAAACAGAGACAGCAGCCAATCACCCCCCATTTAGTCCTGGCAGGACTTGAAAGGTAGATGCTAATTGGCTGCTTGGGCTGCTGGCAGGCAGGCACAGAGAGAGAGAGAGAGAGAGATGAGTGACATGCAAACTTTGGTTTGCCAGGTTCTTTCCTACTCATTGCATCATGTCATGTCATGTGATGCAGTGTAGGCCGAATGGGCAAACCAAATTTCGCAGATTTAATGGAGATGTTCACACATCTGCAGATTGGCACGAACACCAGGGGATTCGCCATTTTAGAAAAATGGTCAAACCAAACTTGCAGCCCTACCCACAACAACCACCTGTATACCTGTCCACCTGTCCACTGTTGGACCTTCAGCAAGTCATTTAACCTCCCTGTGGTCCTGAGACACATGTAGAAATGAGTTTGGCCTCAGTGTGCCTTATCCAGCAAAAATTCTAAAGTAAAATGAAAGAAAAAGAAATAGAAAAATAAATGTCGGGAGGTTGTGTGTGGTGGGATCTGGCTGCCTAACTGTTCGCATTATTGATCATCCATAAACTTGTGGGGTTGGTGGGCTCCTTTTCAGCTGATTTATTAGTGGATGGGTGGAGGCAGATGCATCAATCCCTAAACTCTTGCCCCCAAATTCACTACCACAGCATGATAGTTGTTGACATTCATTGGAGGCCTGTGCTATGAGGCAGTCTCAGGTAGCACATGGGTGACAATTGCAATTTTGTGGTGGGAGAGATAAGAAACTAAGAGGGAGCACCTGAGAGAGCTAGCCTGAACTTGAGTTAATCCCAGCAGCAAAAGATTATGCACCTTTTAAAAACAGCAGCCAGTGCTCACTATGGTGGCAGTGTGGGGACAGTCCATGGGCCAGTGAGCAGCCTCACTTTAAATCTACTTTTAAACTGCATTAGGCAAAGATGACAGGATCAGGGTACCCAATGCAAAACACAAACTTTGACACCATCATTGCCATTGCACATCAGAGATCTGCATGTCCATGGCTTAAACAGTGTTATCTCATTCGACAGACAACCCTCAACATTCACTAACCCCCCCATCCTAGCTGGTGTACCACAAGGCTCAGTTCTTGGCCCCATCTCTTCTCCTGTACAAATTCCAATATTCACATGTATGTGGATGACATGATCCTTTTCATCTCAGGCCCCCACCTCGTGAAGTCCAGGCCACCCTCCAAAGCAATTTTGACAATATTCAACACTGGTTCAACCAAAACCAGTTAAAACTAAACACCTCCAAACAGTATCCATGTTATTTGGCACTACTCAAAAACTTAGTAGATCCTCCACCGCTCCCCCATCACCTCCCTTGATGGCGTCCCATCATGACCAGTTCTCTTAATACAAATACTTGGGCATGTGGCTGAGACCCCCCACCTATCCTTCTCATCATACATCGATGCAACCGTAGTCAAACTTTGTCCAAAATTTGGGACACTATACCACAATAGAGACTCTCTTCCTCCTCCTACTAGAAGTCAAATTGTAACTGAAATGATTCTCTCCTTGTTGACCATGCAGACGTGGTCTACTGCACTGCCCCACAACCTCCCTATCCAAACTTGACACCCTCCTAAACTCCTTCTGCCACCTTTCAAGTACGCACCTCTAGAACTCACCACTGTGATCTTTACCCCCTCTTGGACTAACCCACTGCCTCACACACAATATATCCACTTCCTCACCCTTATATCTAAATACTGGCTCAACATGTTACCTTCCTACTGTCGGATAGTCTCTCTCCTGCCTCCAACTCCCCTTATGAAATGAGACACAGAAATGAATGCTCCTTCTGCATACCCCATCCACCTTCCACCTTTGTACAGGCCACTTTCTCCTTCCAACTCCCCAGTTTGTGAAACAAACTTGCCCTTCCATTAGAAACAGCACCTGTACCTTGCCTGCAAGTACCACTTCACTTTCTTCCTCCTCCTCCACCTTGCCTCTGCCCCAGATGACCCCATCTTTCTAGCACCTGTCCCTTGTGCCCAAGCCAATCTACTGCACTTACTGTACTACCCCCAAAATGTGAACACTTTCACACATCAACTCTTTCCTCCTGGCACCTAGCAAAGGCATCTCCTGCCATCTGCCCTTCTGCTAAACAGATCTCTCTCTCTCTCTCGGACACCCTGCACTTGGGGCTTAACCCCCACCCCTCTCCAGCACTTCTATCGCTAACCCCTCCTGTTGCTGACAAATAACAGGCTCCCTGTTGGGCACGTTATTTAGTCCGTTCCTGTATGCATCTGACTGTGTTTACTTATTCCAGTTTTAGTTTTTGCTGTATTTTTGCATTCCTTTGTTTAAAGACCAAATGTACCTAAATGTTCTCATTCTAATTCTATTGCCTTGTTTGTCTCAATCCTCTGTATAATCACCTACTTGTTCTAAAATGTACTAACATGGAACTTATATAAAGAGCTCTGAGCTCAAATGGTTAATCTGAGATCTGAAAATAAATAAAATAAATAAATAAATAAATAAAAGACACTGAAGAACTCTATTGCAAGGTTGTAGCCACTTGCTGAACTGTACGTAAGACCAGAAGGAAATTCATACTGAGTCGACCCACTGTCAATATTAAAATGTTGTTGTATCTGGCATCCTGCAAGCAACCTCATCTTGTTACTAGTCGATCCACTGGTGTATGTAATACTGCTGTTTTTGTTTATTGTTCTTACGGTGGTCTATGACAATGCAACGTGGCGAGCACTTTCAAAGCAGGACTTAATCCAGTGCTGTCACAGGGTTACCAGGCAAGGAGGGCAACCGGATGGGGGTCTGCTACTATAGTGATAGGGATGCCGCTATATGTACACGCCAGCACGGGGGAGTGAGCAAGCTGAGCAATGGGCAGAAGGGAGGGAAGGTTTGTGAGGTGTAATGCGATAGTGGGCTGCTGAGCTGGCCCCATGGCATGGTGGGTGGGTGGGTGACAGGCTATGTCTCGAGGTGTCGGGTTCAGATCTGGGTGTGCATTCCTTTGTTGGAGCCCGACGTGGAATTTCCTCCTCTCGCTGTGCACCCCTCGAGCTGAGAATCCTTTAGTAGGTGCGGGGCACAGCCCCATAACAAAAAAAAAAAGTCCCCAGCACTTTTTTTGTTGTGAAATAGAGTGTACATTGTTGAAATTGATTATCAGGATGTACATCACCCTAACAGCAATCACCTTTCCGTGAATCGCCGTTATCATATGGAACCATTGCACACTATGTATGTACTCCATCTCCCTTCCCCTGGGTTGCACCTAGAATCGAGCCTCGGCTCAGCATGCCTTTCCGGTTATCAATTGTCTAAATAAATAAATGTGGCTGTGGCAGGAGAGACTCAGGACTGGAGGTGCTACTACCACTTATTTCTTTAATGTGTAACAGCCTTTAACTCAACTTGGTTGCTCTGGGACCCTCGGGTAAACTCTGTACACACCTCCAGTGGGCCGACCTGGGTCCACAGTGGACAATAAGTATGGCACGGTGACTCCACCTGGGGTAGATGATGATAAGGGACACTTGTGGACAGAGACATATTACCACCCCCAGGAAAAATGTAAGCTGACCCCCAAGACACCTTCCCCACACAATAACAATTCTCTGCCCACTGTAACTCTATCACAATAAGCCACAGCATAATAATTAACAGGAAAACAATGTAGAGTATTTATTAGGGGCAGGGGAAGAAGGAAGAATATCAAAAACTCAATACTTTGCACAGCAATGATAAAAGCCTCACCTCCACTACTGGGTGCACCCAGAAATGTTCCTTGATGCAGTGGGTACTTCACCAGATGGTGATGCAGGCCTGGGTTTTTCATGAGGGCCTAAATAACTTTTAACTGCTTTCAACTTTAAACTTACTGCAGGACCAGCTCTGTATTTGGCGCAGTCCAGCCCAGGACTTACCCCTACAACCTAACTAGCTATTAAAAGCTCCCCAAAGCCATGGCTTGGGGTACTATTCAGGAAGTCCACAAGGGATTTCAGTTGGTGGAGTTGCAGTCAAACTGGCAGTTGCATGGTACTGTGGCGGTATCCAGATGGTGGTATATCACTCAGCCATAGAGCTGGATGGCTGAAGGAAATGAAGAACGCTGATCTTCACCTGCCTGGCCTTGCCAACTTCACCTCAAATGTCTTTATGCATAGAAACATAGACTTTGACAGCAGATAAGGACCACTTGGCCCACCCAGTCTGCCCATTTCCCTACCTACTGGATAAGCTGCAGATTCTAGTTAACCAACAGCCTACTTCTGCCACCCCCACTACAACTGCCTTGTGTCTGTCCCATGCATGTTTGAATTCCCCCACTGTTTTAGCCCCAACAACCTCCCCAGGTAAGGCAGTTCCACGCATCCACCACTCTCTCCGTGAAAAAGATTTCCTCCATTACCCCTGAGCCATCCACCCTCTATCTTTAAATTGTGTCCCTTGTTCTTACACATCTCTTTTCTGAAAGATGCTACCCTCCTGGACTTTGTTGATTCCCTTGAGGTACTTGAATGTTTCTATCATGTCCCCCTGTCCCTCCTTTCATCAAGGGTATACATATTAAGCTCTCCAGTCTCTCTCTTCATATGATTTCTGATGCAGACCCTGCACCATTTTAGTTGCCCTCCTCTGGACTGCTTCCATCCTGTCTATGTCCTCATGTAGATGAGGTCTCCAAAACTGCACACAGTACTCCAGATGGGGTCTCACCAACTGTCTGTACAGAGGGATAACCACTTCCCTTTTTCTACTTGTGATGCCCTTCCTATGCATCCCAGTATCCCCCTGGCTCTCCTCACTGACTTCTCACATTACTTACCCACCTTTAGATCATCCGATATGACTACCCCCAAGTCCCGTTCCATTTTGTTGTTGTTAGTACCTCCCTGCTATTGTGTACTCTTCTCCTGGGTTTCTGTTTCCCAGGTGCATTACTTTGCACTTCTTTGCATTGAATCTAAGTAGCCATATGTCTGACCATTCCTCCAACCTTGCCAAGTCCCTTCTCATCCTTTCTACCTTCCTTGTGCATCAACTCTGTTACAGATCTTTGTATCATCTGCAAAGAGGCATACCTTTCCCTCCAGACCCTCTGCAATGTCACCTATAAAGATGTTAAAGAAGACTGGACCCAGTACTGAGCCCTGAGGTACTCCACTAGTGACCCCCTTCTTCGGAATGTGCCACTCACTATTACCTTCTGTGTCCTGTTGTGCAGCCAGTTTGCAACCCAGGCTACCACCCTGGGACCCACTCCCAAGCTGGCTAACTTGACTATTAATCTTGTGTGGGACTGTGTCAAATGCCTTACAAAGTCTAGGTAGGCCATATCCACAGCCCCTCCCTGGTCTATTACTTTGATCACCCAGTCAAAGAAATCTATTAGATTCGTCTGACATGACCTTCCTGCTGTAAATCCATGCTGCTTTGGGTCCTGTGCCCCGCTGGCCTCTAGGTACTCAACAATTCTTTCTTTCAGAAGTGATTCCATCATTTTCCTACCACTGAGGTCAAACTTAGTGTTCGCCAGGCAGGTCTCTCATTGTCTTTGAGGCTTGTCTTCTGGTTTAGGGAATGATAGACGGGCCCTCGATCCTCTGTTGCACACCGTGGTCACACAATTACAGCTGGACTTTTGCACAGTCTCTTTCCCCAGCACTCTCTTTTGGTTTCTATTCACAGCAGTGCTAGGCCCTAGCCACAGCACACTCAGGCTCTCCTTGCCAAAATTTGTATTTACCACAATTATCCCACTGAGGGGGAACACAGCAGCTCAGATTTTGTGCAAAGGATGCAGTGCTTGGAAAATCAGGCAGCAACACACAGTCCCTCAGCTCTTACTGCAGCTTTCATCTCTCTCTCTCTTTAGTTGATCTCTTGCTCCTGGTCATCTGCAGCAAACTATAAGACCTTTCTCTTGTTCCTGCTGCAAAACCCGAACCTCTTTCTCTTGCTGTCCTTTCAAGTATCTTTGGGTTTGTTAGGCCGTTGGGGCCTGAATGCAGTTATAAGGCTGGGAAGCCCACACAGTCTGTTCTACACTCCCACTCTGGCTGATCTCCTTTTCCAAGGCAAAACAGTTCCTTATATAGCTTTTGGCAGTTCCCTTCTGATTGGATGCCTAACTCCAGGGCTTTTTATGCTACCCTCTCGACCTGTACCCAGCAGCCCCTTGATTTTGTAGTCCCATGGAACTGCCATTTGGTTTAGACTATATCCTCAATCACTCACCCCTTATTATTTATTATTTAGGCCCTTATAAGGGCAGAAAACACTTGCCCCAAACTGAAGGCTTTCTTGTCTTTATTCATCCTGGTCCCTGGCTCCTCTGATTTCCTGGAGCCGGGATGTGTTATAATAGTGGCTGCATGGCCAATACCCAAATGGAGCCATAGCTCCTTTAAATTTTAACCTCCTGGTGGCTGTGCATGCCCAGTAACACAAGGTCTGCCATCTTTGTTTACATTTGGTTGGTCCCGACCAGCGGCAGCTCTTGGGCAGTAAACTGTAACTTTATGCCGAGAAACAGGGACACATCAATGGAGTTCAACTCCATTGTTATAGTGGCTGAGACACCAGGATCTTTGTTGGCCACAGTCGTGGAGGAAAAGGGCATCACAGGTCTGGAGACCCGGAGACACTGCCAGGATGGTGGGAGGAAGTGCAGGGGCGACTGCCCTCACAGGTAAGTCCATTTGGGAGGCTTACAAAAGTAAAAGGAAGGCATCAATCCTGGTAGCCACAGACACTGAGTGAGTAGAAGTACCAATAAACTAAATGGGACTGAAGACCAGTTACTGGACAAGAAGACACTGTGGACCTAGTGACTAGGATCTAGCAGCCAACAGGTTAGTAAAATAGAGCCAGGGACCTTCTTGATGCAATATTTTTCTTGTCCTCATGTGTAGCCTTGCATTGTGGATGGTGTGTGAATGGTGAGGATGGTAAAGTGGTCTCTTCTCTCTCTGTGTTTTGCTGGCTAGGGAGGAGGCAAGCTTTATTTATTTATTTATTTATTTTACAAATGTTGGCAGGAGAGGCACACTGGGCAAAATCTCATGTTTAGGCGCATCTTGGGAGCACAGGAGGTTAAGTGACTTGTTCAGGTCATACAGTATACAAGTAGAAGTTGTGGGGATCAAACTCAGCTCTGATTTTATTTTATTTATTTATTTGAATTCAGATTAACACCTTTGAGCCAAAGCTCTTTTACAAAGGTTCCACATTGAAAAACACCAACAAACATTGGACTAGGTTTAACAGTAGAAGGGTTGCATAACACAAAAAAAGTAAGGCTAGACATAATGGCTTGGTTTGCTACATTAAAAAACAGAGAGTAACTTTACAAAGTGAGGAGTTCATAGACACAATTATACAGAGGAAATATAATACAGCAAACTTAAGCCTTGTCATCGAATTATAGAAAATCTGAGAGTAGCATGGTAGAGGATACGATCAGATATCGCTACCTAAGTGAGGGAGGAAGAGTAGGTGTGGGGTGGAGGGGAGAAGCAGGGTAGCAGTGGAGCTGGAAAGCAAAAGATGGGATAGGGCAATTGAGGGAGAGGGAGGTGAAAGGAGGAGAAAAGTAGTTGTTAGGGGGTATTATGGGAGGTGAGAGGAGAATTAGGAAATAGGGAAGATGGAGACTGAAGGGAGACAGGAGTAACAGCCCAGGATATTTAAGTGCAGCAGTCACATGATGCCCGACAAGGGGGCAAGATGAAGACTGCATTTGAATAGGCCAAGAGTGGCTATGTTGGCTACTTCAGTGGGCCAGCAAGTTGAATAGCTTAGGGGCTCTGCCAGCAAATGACTGCTAGCCCTGAGAGGTGTGACAATGGGGACAAGTAGAGTGGGGTAGTTGGAGCTTCTGGTGGTGAGTGCTGTTGGCTGGTCAGAGGATATTCTGTACCCAGGGGCATAAATCCAAGGGAGGCTTTTGACTACCATACAAGTTTGGCAGGTGATTCTTCCCTGAAGTTGAAGCCAGTTAGCTTGCTTATAAAAGTGGCAGGTGTGCGTATGGAGTCAGCACCAGTCAGTAATCTACAGGCTTTGTTCAGAGCAGTGGTAACTTCGCCGTAAGGCAGACACAGAGCAGCTCCGTAGATAATGAGCCCATAGACAATAATAGAGATAATCGCACTCTATATTGCAAGCTTAAGTGCTTCAGCGGTCAGGCAGTGCTTATGTCTATACAGGAGGCCGATTCAGGTATTCAAGGATTTGGCAACCATAACAATATGACTGGAGAAAGATAGAGTACTTCCAAGGTCACTCCCAGGTACTTGAAAGAATGCGCCTGGCCTAAGTCAACCCGGCACTGTTATTCACTGTCAGCTGTTTGTTTGGATGATGGCTGTACTAAGCCTATTTACAGCTTATTTCTCAAACCTCTAGGCTATACTGCCAAATTTGTATCAGGGTTGCAGTGGTCTAGGGCCATTTGTTACAAGCAGTTTTGCATGCACCTATACTTTCTTATTAAAACAAACTTGGATCCTGCTATTTGGAAGAGAAGGTAAGCATTTTTTACAAAGGTAATATTTTTGTGTGTGTGTGTGTGTGTGTTAGCTGGGGGTTAAGGTGGTCTGTCTGTATATCGGCCAAGGCAACACAGGCCTGCAGTGGTTTATGGCAATGGCCCAGGGCTTTATCACACACACACACATGCATGTATTGTGCACATAGTGCTGTACACACACACACACACACACACACACACGCAGCAACTGGCATCTAGACGAGTCCTCACTAGGGAAATTGCTGCAGGAAAACAGACCTTCTCAGCTTTTTCCGATTGTGGATAGGCTACTTCATCCAGCCTGTCTGCAGCTGAGAAAGTCTTTTCAACCACTTTATGTGAAGAGTTTGCTCTGTTCTCTGACAGAATGTCATCGGTACAGTTAGGGGATTCCCAAGTGAGGCAATTGTTGTCCCACAGTGGTCAAGCCGGAGGAGCAGAAGTACTCCGTCAGTTTGGAAGGAGTTTAAACCTGTGGAGGTGGCCAAGGTCACTGAGGTGATCCTCAGAGCTAAAGCATACACATATTGTGAACTGGATCCAGCCCAGACTCGTTTCTTAATGAGATGTGCTGGGACTGTTGGCCTGGTGTTCGCCAGGATTGCCCAGTGTTCAATGTCGGAAGGGTCAAACTCAGTTCTGATGGATGTACCAAGCCCATTTACAGCTTATTTCTCAAACCTCTAGGCTATACTGCCAACTTTGTATCAGGGTTGCATATACTCTTTCAACTCCTCCTTAAAGGGCACATCCTCCTACCACCCACCTGCAGCTGCCCTGATAGAGGCCTCCTCCCTGGCCCTCTCGGTAAATCCCGCAGCTCCCCATCACCGCACTTTTCTTCTCCCACCAAGTGCACTAAAACTTCCTGCCTGATACAATACCTGAAAACATTTCTGTTTATCTGTCTGCCTTCTGTTGACTCTTGTACAATTTTACCCATGTAATATGCTAGCTATATTTTGTAATGTTAGTTCCTTGTACTTCTATACACCTGTACTGTATATATAATGTACCTCATACACCTGTATATATAATGTATTTACTTTGTGGTATGTCATAGGTAGTTCATTGTATGTCATATGTATTCCATTGGCTATGTATTTGTTCATCTGTTGTATTCCTACACTGGACGTTTGTGAAATGGGCATTTTGCTCACATACCTTCCAGTATACAAACAAAACTGATGGACTGATTGATTGATAGGTCTTCCTGTAGTCTTGAAAAAGGCCCTAGTGAGCCCCTCCAGAAAAACATCTCTCAACCCAGACGCCCTGGTGAATTACCATCCCATCTCCAACCAGCAAATTTTTGAGCAAGGTAGTTGAGAAATTTGTATGAACAGCTCAAGATCACCTCATGTCCTTTAACATCTATGAGCCATTCCAGTCAGGTTTTAGGGCAGGACACAGTGCTGAAACAGCATTAGTTAGGGTGCATAATGATCTGCTCAGGGATAGAGATAGAGGAAACAAGTCAATTCTTGTGCTCCTTGATCTGTCATCAGCTTTTGACACTGTGGATCATTTCAGGCTTTGATCGGCTCTGAGAGTATTGTGGACCCACCGTGTTGTCATCAAATTGTTTGAGTCCTACCTCTCTGACAGGGTGCAACAGGTAGTGATGGGAATTTCTCCTCCTCCCCAATGCCCTTCTTACATGGAGTACCACAGGGCTCGATCTTGTCACCAGTGTTATTCACAGTGTATGTGCAGCCCCTGGGTAAGATCATCCAGCAATTCAATATGGAGTTTCACTCCTGTGAAGATGATACACAACTGTATTTGTCATTTGCCCTTGGAAAATCCTATGCCGAGACGCTTAACAACTGCCTGCATAAAAATCAATGACTGGATGTCCTCCAGCTGGTTGTGACTGAACCCAGATAAGACAGAGGTGCTGGGGATCGAGCTGGGTAGTTGGCATGATAGGAGTGCACCTGGAGCACACACACAGGACTTTTTCTGGGGACTGCTTTGTTGGTGGCCTCCCAAGGGTGTGTGGATCTTGGTGTGATCCTGGACAGCAGATTAATACTTGAGGATCAGGTGTCTTCTGTTGTCATAAGTGTTTTTACCAATTGAGGAAGGAAGGGAAGAAAAATTGTTTAACCAGGAGAGGCACACTAGGTCAAAGCTTGTTTCCAGGTGCGACCTGGGAGCACAAGGAAGTTAAATTACTTGCTCAGAATCACACAGTATGCAAGTGGGGCTGGGATTCAAACCCAGGTCTCCAGGTTTGCAGCTCAGAGCCTTAAACCACTATGCTATACTGCCTCTACATTGAATATTGCCAGGATCAAGACCTCATTCTGCTCAAAGACCTGCCGACACTAGTGCATGCCTTTGTTACCACGAAGCTTGACTACTATAATGCTCTGTACTTCTGGGTCATGGAGGCCCTCTTCAGGTTGCAGCTAATGCAGAATGCAGTGGCTCGGTTACTGACGAGCCTATCTAGGTCCAGTCATGTGATCCTAGTCCTGTGGGTGCTGCACTGGCTGTCTATCAGGTGGAGGGTCATTTCAAGGTGAGCTTGCTCACCTTCAAGGCCCTATATGGACTGGGTCTGGGCTACCTGATGGAGCTCCTTACATGGGCCACCTCTGTCCGCCTCCTCCCACTCTTCATCGAGGGGCCTCCTGGATGTTCCTGGGTTCAGCTCAAGACATCAGGTGACCGTGTCTTTATTGTTGCCAGGCCATCCCTGTGGAACTCACTGCCATCTGCAGTCTGGGAGGCCCCTCTATTGGGTTATTAAAGCAGAGGTTAAAAGCTCACTTCTTCTGCTTGGTCTTTGCCGAGGACACTATCTGAACTACCTGACTGTCTGAGTGAAAGTATGAACTTTTTATCCTTTGATTATTAATCTTAATATTTTATAGATGTTCACCTGAGTATTTTACTTTATTATTTTTAATTGTTGTTATTTGTACTGTTCTACTGTTAGGCACCCAGAGCCTCTGGGATAGGGTGCCATAAAAATAAATTTGCCTTGCCTTGAGGGAAGATGGCCTTGCACTTCTTTGAAGAATCATTGCATGTGCCTGCTGTTCTCCTTGTATCAAAACAAACTTGTATCCTGCCATTTGGTGAGCATGAAGGCTTAAAGTATTTTTTAGCAAATAAGTGTTGACAATCTACACATTACACATAGAATTCAGGGACTGGGATAGAGGAGAACTGTCCAATGATGAGTGCCTGCGATTAGGTGTGTTGGTCATAGTGCAATAGGCTGTGGTGGATGACCACTGCTACTTAATGCTGGTGGCGCTTGGATCACTGGCAAAGCAAAGAATTAAATAAAACAAATACTGTATCAACTAACTCATTGTTCTCGGATTCTAGTTTGTGTATTTTGTAAACTTTTGAGAGCTTTCTGTGTGCATAGGCATGTTTACCGCGTGAGAAAAAAACCATCAAAAGTAAATGAGTTACAGTCACTGCTTTTATACAAAGCAATAAATAACTGTGACATAATAAATTTGTCTAAGAATCACTGTTTCTGATCCTTTTTAAAGTAACTTCCCCAACACTACATTTAAGGGATACCTAAACTCCTAAAATGGCAAAATGCTATTTCAAAATGAATCTAAACAGGTGGCAGATTGAAGCCTCTCCTTTAATAAATAAAGTCATTGCCTTGAAAAGCAATGCCTGATGCTGATTCCTAGGTTTTCAAAGTTGCAAACAATCAGAATTAGGTTAAAATAACTGTGTTTTGAAAAGGGCTGGCAAAATTATCAAATCTGCTGGAATTTTCACAGAATGTTGCATAACTCTTTCATTATATCTCAGACACGATGCAGCTAGAAACCTGAAAATATGCATGCTTAATTTTGTATGCTATCCTAAGGAACTGCCAAGTTTCATGAAATTTGGATGGGCAGTTTAGAAGTTATTAGGGCTCAGATCTGAAAATGTATTTATTTTTGTGCAAACATTTCTGAAAATATTACTACAGCTCCACCACCGTAAGAGCTAGATACTTGTTAATGTGCATGAATAAGCTTCCTGAGGAGTCTAAGAAGCTGCTAAATGTGGAGAGTTTTGGTTAACGGACAAGTAAACAGTGTGGTTTTCTAAAGCAGTTGTAAAATCTGGCTTCATAGAGAGGTAAATGAAAGGTGGTTGTTTATATTAATGCTAAACTGCATTCATATAATTAATATAAATGCATTTCATGGCATTTAAAAATGCAGACAAACGCCTCTCCTTTCAAACCTTCTGCCCTCTCTGCTCTCGAAGATGGCTGCCTAACGTGTTATGTGATGATGTAATTGGAGTGAGAGCCCCTGAATAGAGCTCTTTATCCTGCATACTGCTAACAGCCTCTAGTACAGTCTTTGCCCTTTGCAGTTTATCTGAAACAAAATGATCAAAATCATGACTTAACTTGTAATATTTTTATAAAGACACGTTAGGTTATGGTTTTGACCTTACTTTGCACAACAGAATAAACCATGGTTTAAAATGGCCCTCTCAGAACAGCAATGAGATAGTAGTATTACGTTCACATACTAGGTGGTCCTAGGGCTGATGTTCATCGTGCATGTCCAGTCAAAGTAAAGTTGAACTGACTGCAGGGAAATCAACTGTGTCTTGAACAGTTCAGCTTCTGATCATTTTTTAAAGTTATATAAAACACAATATGAGGCAATGCGCATCTCCCTCTCAACCCACCTTCCTGTGAGTCAGCCATTGTCTTCAAACTCCAGTGCTGCCTTTGCCCAGGGCCACAAATCTCACTGCAGGCTGAAACAATGTGCAGATACACAGGCATGTCCAGCACCTCCTGGAGTGCACATCTGACTGATCGCCTCCTTGCTTCCCGGCTGGCACTGCTAAATGATGTGATGCACATCATTTAGTAATGCCAGCCAGAAGACAGGCAGCAATCAGTAAGATGTGCACTCTAGGAGGTGCTGGACCCACTCATGTATATGCATATTATTTGGACCTGTAGTGAGATCTGTGGATCCATCCGGCAAAGGCAGCATTGGAATTTGAAGGTGACTGCTGACTGCCAGGCTGGCAGGTGGGTGTGTATGCTGCCTTACTCTGCATTTTGTACAACTTAAAAAAATGATCAGAGGCAGGAATTTTTTGCAATGCAGTTGATTTCCTGCAGTCAGTTTAACTTTTGCTTTGGAATGGATCAAGTATTAATGAACATCAGCCACTACACCACCAGGTATGTGAACAGAACACTACTGCCTTGTTGTTTGGCTGAGAGGGCCATTTATTTTTGTTTTATTTAGAAAATTTTTACAGTTCTAAGAAACAGCACAAAATACAAAGAAACAGAGCTATCACCAGGGTTACTATATCCCACCAAGAGGGCCATTTATAAACTACGATTTATTCTATTGTTGTGTAAAGTTAAGGTCAAAACCATAACCTGTGTATTTATAAAATAACATGCATGTTAAATTATGACTTTGATCATTTTGCTTCAATTAAACTGCAAAAGGCAGAGACTGTACTAGAGGCTGTTAGCAGTATACAGACTAAAAGCACTATTCAGGAGCTCTCGCCCAATGACATCATCAAGTAGCATATTAGGTGGCCATTTTATTTAATTTATTTTATTCTTTAGTATCCAAGTAAGGCCCACTAGGCACAGTTGCCTGTTTTCGTGATGACCAGGAGCACTGGGAGGCTAAATGACTTGTTCAGGGTCACACAGTATACAAGTGGAGGTTGTGGGAATCAAACACAGGTCTGTCTGCTGGATATACCAAGCTCATTCACAGCTCATTACTCTAACCTCTAGACTATACAGTAAGCCCCAGAGAGCAGAGAGGGTGGGATGTTTGAAAGGAGAGGGCTTTTGTTTACATTTTTAAAATGCTATGAAACTGCATTCATATTATTTATATAAATGTAGTTTTAACATAAATATAAACAGTATCCTTCCTTTACCTCTCTGTGAAGCCAGATTTTACAGCTGTTTTTAGAAAAATACCATTTACTTGTCCTTTCAGTAAATCTTAAGTTACAGGGTTCATAATTTCACAACTTAATTATTATCTTGGAAATGTTCTGAAACTTTTTCCAAAAATCTGAATGTATACAGCTCCACCGCTATTAAAGGTTATACACCCAAAATATGGCATGCATACCAAATGTCAGTTGGTCCAGGAATCTAACAAAGCTGGAGAAATATGATTTAGTACTAGTATGTCTATTTTTCAAGAGCCACCAACGCTCAAGAAGAACTTTGAAAAATACAGTATTTAGACACAAAGCAGCTTATATTTCTCATTAGCTCTGTATTTTTATCCCCATTATTTATTACTGAGGTCATATGCATGAAAACAGAAGAGTTGTTCTTGAGGGTTTATCAGCTCTGTTGTATTTCTTCCCAACCGATGTCACAAAACTTTCCTTGTGACATCATAGTTATTCCTATGGCAACAGACTATGGTGTTACAACAAAGCATTAGAATTTCAAGTAGGAAATAAGCTACAGAGGCAGATAAACTCTGAGGATAAAAACTTCATTCTGTGGAAATGTCTTCAGTAATAAGTAATGGAGGGGAGAAATTCGAAATATATATATATATATATATATATATATATATATATATATACACATGTATATGAAATACAAGCTGAATTGTGTCTAAATATTATGTTTTCCAAAGTTTTTCCAAAGGTGTCAGCTGCTCTTTAATATTGAAATAACTAATTGATAGGTAATGTCACTAGAATTCCACTTGTGATTTAACTTAGCAAATCACTTATCTCCACTGACTCCATTTAGATGCACTAAGCTATTTGCTATCCTGTACTTCCTTTCTGGGTAAACTATTTTACCCCTTCCCCCACACACATACTATTTTCTCTAAGCTTGACCACATGATAGATTCAGTGGAACTGCTTGTCACACTGATTTTCTTTGTTTTCACAGACACCTCACCTAAAAAGAGGGTCATCTACTCCTTTTCTTGTAGGACATATCCCTTTGAATAGACAGAATATTTTCTTCCTGGTGACCCAGTCATTTTCTCTTCCATCAGTCTCTGTGAGTACCTGTAGGTCCTGGGCTTTATGTGCACTGGTGACTAGTCAGTTTTGCTGGGCATGATTCTCATAAGACCTACTTTCAGGTGAGAACTGTCCCTGTATCCTTCCTTGCTGCAACTATAGGTCTACTTTTCTTTGCTACTCAGTTCTTCTTCCCATCTCTTGAGAACCCATGTATCTAACTCCTGTCACTGGTGACCTCTGTACCACCTGCCTGCCCCATCCTTTAGTTTAAATCCCCTGATTTCCCTTTCCATTCACATGACTATACCTGCCCTCTTGGCAGAACTGCAGTCCAGCTTGACTTGGCTATGGATCACATTCATTTGACTTGTACAGCAGGCAACCAAATCAGTAACTGTCCAACACTCCTGTCACAGTGGCAGCCGGCATCATGTTCCATCATGACAAAAGATATCTGGATTCTTCTGTCAGAATGGCCTCAGCTGCAAGTAGCTGTAATGCTTGGTTTTACTCTGTCACTGTTTTCAAATGCTAACAATACACCTTGTTATCTGCAGGGTTGTTAACGAATCAACAGGTGGCATTGTACAGAAACAAGGTTGTGCTTGGTGTGCCTCCACAAGCCATTAAGTCTGTGAACTCTAGTGGTCAGCTGGCAAACTGCAAAAGACAGGCAAGTGTAGTGTGATAGCCTTGACTATTCCTAATGGTTCTTCACTCAACGGACTAATTGATGTGAGGGTACCTGCTGCTGGCCACCACTGTATTTTTTACTATGGCGCCTCCTGTGAATGCTACCTTATTACCACTCTACCCAGACTTTTCTTTCTTCCTCCATAGCAGCTCAAGTGTAAGGTTGTCACAATGTACTGATGTGGCTTCCAGAAATTATCACAAAATTCCACACTGTTCACAAAGGCTCATGAAAGCTGATATGAATTACTGATGTTATTTTGCAGCTTTCAGCTGCTTATGACTTGACCATCATTTATGCAAAAGGTTAGCAGGATGACACACTGACTCCTTTTTGGAGTCTATAAACCTACCAAAACTGGTGACTGGTGACTGGTGTCCTAGTTCTAAACTTATAGAGGCTCAAAATTGTGCAGTTTATGTCCCTGTGAAATTTTATTTAAAATGTATGAATGTTTGCCTCCTTAAACCTCAGCCTGCTTTTAAAGTTAGAGATCTGACACTTGGTACACATCTCTTCATGTAGCAGAATTTAAGCATATCAATTGTGATGCAGTTTAGACAAGTGTTTGTAAAATTAGAAAGAATTAACTGAAATCTAAATATTGGCAAAGAGCAACATTTATGCAAACTTTGCAGAAGTGGAATCATAATTGCACCTGAATTCCACCAGTGGAAATTGAATTTCACTTAGCCTTAGTTGCAAACTAATACTAAGAGGATGCTGAACATGATGTCATATGTGATGATATCCAACAGGGAGAGTGCTCCATAGGACTCATTGTAAGTGATACAACTTATAACTATATTTTCTAAATTTGCCGTGTTTGTGGATACTAGCCTACTAATAAATATGTATTGGGTAAAGGACAGGAGACAAACAAGATGGGGAAACATAGAACCATACAGTTTGACAGCAGATAAGGACCACTTGCCCATGCACTCTGCCCATTTTCCCTATCTACTCATGTCACCACAGACCCTACTTGATTTCTGCCCCCTTGCTTCCCAAGAAAGATTCCTTATGCCTTATCCAATGCATGCTTGAAGCCCACCACATCTGCTAGAAGAATGTTCTAGGCATCAACCACTCTTGCAGTGAAGAAGTACTTCCTTATATTTCCTAATTTCTTCGCCTTCCAGCTTCTTTTACATGTCCTCATGTTTTTGTGCACATTTTCCTCTGAAAATACCCTCCTATACTTTATTTAAGCTTATAAGGTTTCTATTATGTGCCCTTCTCCTTTCAGGATGTACATATTCAGGTCCTTCAGTCTCACCTTGTAGGGCTTCTGGTGCAGCCCTTGCACCATTTTAGTTGCCTCCTATGGACAGCCTCCACTCTGTCTTTCTTTTTTTTCCATCCTCCATCCTGTCTATGTGCTTCCTGATTTGTGGTCTCCAGAACAAGACACAGTACTCCTGGTGGGGTCTCACCAGCAATCTATACAATGGCAACACCACCTCTCTTCTGTTGGTGACATCCTCCCTATGCACCCCAACATCCCACTAGCCCTATCCACTGCCTTGTTGCAGTGTCTTGCCACCTTAAGGTCATCAGATATGAGTACCCTGATCCTTTCCTGTTTGGCGGCTATCAATACCTTTTCTCCCATTTTGTACTCCACCTCTGGGTTTCTGTGCTCTAGGTGCATGGTTCTGCACTTTTTTTTGCATTGAAACCCACCTACTGTGCCCCTGACCACCACCCTTGAGTTTTCTCAGATCTCACACATTGTTTTCACCTCACTGAGTGTCTACCATATTGCAGATTTTAGTGTCTTCTGTAAAGAAGTACACAGTATCTTCCCTTTAGTTCATCTGCAATGTTACTTAAAAATATATTAAAAACACTGGTCTCAGTACTGAGTCCTTAGGTACTCCACTGGTCACCTTCCTTCCCGGAGTAAACTCAGTTTACCAACACACTCCATCACCGTCCATTAACCAATTTCTTACCCAGTTGACTACCTTAGACCCACTCCTGCTGCCCAGTTTCCTTATGAGTCTTCTATGTGGTATGGTGTCAAATGCTTTACTAAATCTAAGTAGGCCATGTCCACCGCCCATTCTGATATATTTCCCTGGTCACCCAGTTAAAGAAGTCTATCAAATTTGACTGACATGACCTCCCCTGTGAATTCATGATGCTTCAGGTTCTGTAACCCAGTGGGTTTAACATACCCACAGCCTTTCCTTTAGCAGTGACTTCATTACCTTCCCCACTACTGATGTCAGACTGACCCACCCATAGTTCCCAGCCTCCTCCTGTACACACTTTTATGAAGCAGGGCTACATCTGCCCTCCTCCAGTGTTTTGAATCACTTGCTTCCAGTCAGTTGGTGAATAGAGTTGTCAGAGGTGCGGACAGTACCTCCCTGAGTTCCCCAACACCCTTGGGTACACCCTGTCTGGCCCTATAGCTTTGTTCACTTTCAGATCTGCAAGTACCTTTAGGACCTCTCCTCTGTAAATGGACTTATGACTACCTCCCTCCCCAGTGCTCCTACTGCTTTTACGTGGCCCATCCCTTCCTCTTCTCCTTCCTCTTCCTCTGTGAAGACTTAACAAAGTAATTGTTCAGGATACCTACTTTTTCCAGATCCTCTCACAGAGTCCTCACTGCCCTTCTTACCTCACAATGTGCCACCCTCATCTTCCTTTTTCACTTACGTACTCTAAAAGGTCTTGTCCCTTTAGCTACCTCGGGGTATTTCTTTCCTCAGTTTGTGCCTTTGGCTCCTCACCACTTTCCTGCTTCTCTCGACTCCTCCTGATACACCTCCTTATCCTCTTCCCTGTGTCTCTTTTATACCTTCTGAAAGCTACCCTTTTAGTCTTTATCTTTTCAGCTACATCCTTGGAGAACCATAGTGGTCTCTTTTTTCCTACTGCTTTTGCTTACCTCCTTAGCACAAAGGTTTGTTGCTTTCACTACGCTTTCCCTTAACTTAGCCCACTGTTCCTCCACCCCACCCACCAAGGTCATCCCCACTGGCAGGACATCTGTGAGGCATTCATCCATTTTATTAAAATCTGCCTCAAGTCCAGGGCCACCATCCTTGTATGGTTTATATCCACTGCCATCCTTATGTTGAACCACACTATATGGTGATTGCTAGTTTCCAGGTGGCCTCCCACCTTGACATCTGCAATACTGTCCCTATTTGTGAGCACCAAATCCAGTATTGCCCCATCACAAGAGGGCACCCTGATTAGCTGCCTGAGAAACACCCCCTGAAGGGAGTCTAGGATGTCCATGCTTCTAGCTGAAGCTGCAGCTGGAAGCTCCAATCTATATCTGGCAGACTGAAGCCCCTCTCCAGCAGCACCTCTCCTTTTTCTGTTAATGGTTTCCATCAGTGCCCTATCCAGTTTATCCTCGTGCTGGAGGTCTTCAGATCACACCAGTGCAGACAGTGGCTCCAGTTCCTGTCACCAGGGTGACCCACAGTACCTCCAACCCATCCATTCCTCTCTGGATTCCCTGCGCCTCCATTGCCCTGATACCCTCCCTTATACACAGCACGCCCCTTCCTTCCCACCCTGTCTCTTCTGAACTGAGTATATCCTGGTAGAGATATGTCCCAGTCATGGTTTCCTGTGCACCATGACTCGGTAATGAACACAGTATCCAGGTCTGCCTGCACCATAATGGCATCTAGGTCTAGAATTTCCAAGACTTCTTGGGTTCGCATACATAGCCTTCCACACTTGCTCTCACCTGCCAGATACCCCTCTTCCCCTTTCCCAGCCTCCTTTTCCTCTCTTTATAGCTCTTGTTCCCATCCCCTTTGTTTTCTACCACACTGCTTTTTAGTTTTTATTCATCCTGGGGATTTCCTCCACTTGAGTACTTTTTCTGTCTGTCTGTTTCAGTACATGGGGGTCAGTTTAAACCTTCCTTTCTTCTTCTGCCACCCCCTTAGCTAGATTAAATGTTCATCAAAGTAACAAAACCAACCAATGAGGGCTACGGTTTCCTCCCAGATGGATGGAGCCCATCACCCCTGTATAAGTCCAGTTACTCCAGTCTGGTCTCCAGTCCCTAATGTAGCTAAACCCTCTTCTCTGCACCATTCCTTTAACCATGAGTTGAAATTCCTGTAGAGAACCCTTATCTTCCTCTGTCGGACAGATGGCACCTCAGTGAAAGCCACTGAGCATGCTACCTGTCTAAGACCCCTCCCCAACTCCCTAAAATCCTCTGCACAATCCCAACCTCATCCCTAGCCAGGTCACTAGTCCTCATGGGGATAACATCCAGCTCCCCTTGCCCCACCTCCCTAGTGATCCTTAGGATCCATTTTCCATCCCTCCAAACCATGGTGGCAAGAAGTCGCCTCACCTCCTCTTTCCCTCCCTTCCAGTTCCCAAATCTACCCCTTAACAAACAAGTCGCCCACCAGAAGTTGCTTCCTCCTCTGCTGGGGCCTCAACCTCACACCTTGAAGCCTCCTATCCAGAGGACCTCCATATCCTCCCTGGCCACTACTATGGGTGCCTCCTCCTGGCAGTCCCATCCTGCCAGAACAGTAAGTGAGTTCCAGAACAGCATAAGCTGAGGAATGTGCCCCTGACATGCCATCTTCACACTCACAGAGCCCACCACAGTCCAGTTTCTCCTTCTTCTCCTAGGCATCCACCGGACATTGGTGGTAGACCCAGTGGCTGCTGGGTGGGGAAAAGTCCTCCAAATTGTACCCAGTTTGACCTAGAGTCCAGTAACTTCTGCCCTCAGCCCAGAGAGGTGCATACATATGGGCTGCACCTCAGTCTCCAGGTCTCTCTGAAAATTACAGCTCCACATCCACTGCACTGCACCACTCCCAAAATTCCCATTCCTTTACTCTCAACTATTTACTGAATCTACTTTGTGCCTTTACCCTAGATAGGGTGTTTCTAGTTTTCCCTTTCTTGCTTTACTTAACCCTTTTGTACTCTTACCCTACACAGGGTGTTTCAAGTTTTCCTTTTTTTTTATTTATATTTTTGCTCCTGGGAGATGGTTTGCCTCTCAGCTAGCCCCATTCCCCACTCTCCTCACCGCCACAGGACTTCCAAACCCATGAGTTTAGCCCTGTGGCACAGCCATCTTGTTGGATGGTAATGTCCAGGGTATCTCATGCAGCAATTGATGGGGCCAGTAGCCAAGTGAGGAGGTCCTGAGACTCAGGGGATTTTAGCTTAGAGTAGTTTCCAGGTGGGACATGGCGTGCCATAATGCCCAGATGTCAACCTGCACACCCACAGAAAGATATCGGGCATCTGCCTCCCCTCCCCCCTAACTTGGCAGGCTCTGGTAGCCTTTCCTAGTACACCACTAGGGGTCAGGTATGCACTGAGCACTGTTTGTCCCTCCCACCTGAGGAGGCAAGCAGTCCCTGGGATGCTCAATCTCTTCCCCTGGTTGGCCCTCCATCTTCCCAAGAACACTGCCAAGTTTGGTTACTGGCGTCAGAGCGGTTGAACAACTGCTGCACCGTGGGCTGGCTGCTTTCCTTTCTTGCTTTACTTAACCCCTTTGTACCCTTGCCCTAGATAGGGTGTCTTCAATTTTCCACTTTTTGCTTTACTTTAACATCTTTGTACCCTTACCCTAGATAAGGTGTTTCTTCTTTTCCCTACTCAAAGGTAGTTATTGCTTCTTATTCAGCCTGTTTCCTCCCTTCCCTACCTTCTTTTGGTACTCTTACTCAGGCAGCAACAAGTAGACAGGTACCTTACCTTACCTTAGTGGACTGGCAGAGTTACCTGTGTGCTGCCCATTGATTTGGAGACAGCCACTTATAACAGACAAATTGGGGTAACATGGACTAGTCAGTTATAAGCAGCTTTTTTAGTCTTTGGAACCAGGTAGGGCCCACTAGGCACAAGTGCCTGTTTTCAGGGTGACTTGGGAGCATTGGGAGTTAGGTGACTTACTCAGAGTCACACAGTATGCAAGTGGAGGTTGTGAGAAACAAACCAAGGTCTGGTCTGCTGGATGTACCAAGCTCATTCACAGCTCATTACTCTAACCTCCAGGCTATACTGCCAGCCCCAACTTTGACTGTATTTATACTGTATACATCAGCTTCAAGGCCATAGAGCCACAAATATTTAACTGTAAGCCTTTGCCATCAAAATTACTCAAAAGCTTTTGCTCAGCTGGTGCCAGCTATGTTTGCAATGCCTACAGAGGAGTTAGCCAGGTGCAAAGCAGTACTTTGCAGTAAATGAGACATCTCAAAATATTGTATAACAAACGGCTTAATTATCATTGAATTAACACTGTCCTCTGCAGCATACCATAGCATTTTGCAGTAATACTGGAAGGTATTATGTTGCATCCTGGCTGGTACCACTGTATATAATGTGAGTTAATCCATACTTCCTCAGTTTCTTTTCTCCCATCATTAACCAATCTCAATGGACCAAAAACATGTCTTCATTGATTATTTATCACTGGAGTTTGTTATTGTGTGTTAAGTGACTTACAAAGCATTATTTGAATGCTGTTGCCTGCTCCATCAAAGAAGCCACCCCTTTTACAGTAGGTGTGGTGAAAAAGATGTTTTGTGACATCGCTCATCAATTGTGTGTCCACTGCCTGGGCCTTTCTCATGATGTGAAGTTCTGTTTTGCCAAGAGTTTCAACCAGGCCACAAGAAGATGCGCCATGTTAGAAACATAGAAACATAGACAATTACAACAGAAAAGCCCAAAGGTTCATCTAGTCTGTCCGAGTTCCCTATCTGCCCCAGGACCTATTGTTCACACAGGGTTTTCTCTCCTGGTCCACCCCTTGCTCCCTCCTTGTTAGAGAACTTCCTGCAGAATATGAAAACACCAAGCATGCAGTTTTTGCATCTACAGTGGGATCCCTAATCAGATCTGCAGATATGGTATAGAAGGACTACCGTAAGTCTCCTCACCATTCAGCAACAGTCACCTCTCTAGAGAGAACTGACATTCATTGAAGGATAAAGACTAAGAAGTCAGTTTCAGAGCATCGTCACCATTCATTCTCCTTCAGGTCATGATTCCCACTGGCACCTTGTGAGGGTAAGTCTAAAGTCACTTCATAGAGACACCAAGATCGGGTGCAGCCTCTAGTTTGAATACTGTTACAGGTTTGTAGCTTTTTGCTGGAACTTTGTTAATGAGCTAGGCCCCACCAACACTATTTTCATTGATGAAGTCAGCTGATGCTGATGAAGGCACTGCTGCAGTTTTGGCTACATACTCTGATTTAATCCAGAGACTACTACCTACACTGCCACCAATGGTACCATTGTCAATTAAGCTCCTGTTGTTTGTTGCATCCAACACAGTCTGGGTCTAGGTGTCCATCATGCATTTTAAAATGCAGTTCGTGCTGTCAAGTGTCACTCCCCACATCCAGATCATCCATCATACAGTCTAAAATGCAGTCCCAGGTGTCTCGTGGAGCTCCTCCATGAGTTGTCAGTGGCAAACATACAGTATGAGTGGCTATTATTTATACTGTATGCATGCCACTGACGGCTCATTCAGCAGCTGGCTGAGGAGGTGAGAGGAGGCTATGTTGGTCACTGTATCAGGATCTACTGGATGTCACCATTCACACCGTAAGAAGGGATATGTCATGGTGGTGGTTGGTGAGCAGGCGGGCATGTGGGAGGACTCTGACTGCCAGTGATTATGTTCAATTATGTAAGTGGGTGATTGGGTGATGGGGGAACTACTGGACACAAGTAATAATGCTACATAATAAAGAAGGGGTAACGGTGGTGACACTAGACACCAGGTAATGTATTTGAGAATTTAATACAGGCGGTTGAGGGGTTGGGGTGCTTCTAGACACTAGGGACTGCATTTTGACTGTACAATGAGTTATTGGGGATGAGGACTGCCACTAGACACCAGGGACTGTATTTTGAAGTGTATGACAGGCGATGAGGGGGCTGGGGCAACCACTGGACACCAGGTATAATGCCAGTAATAAGGAATGGGGGATGGGGTGCCACTAGACACCAGGGACTGCATTGTAGAAAGTATGATGGGTAGTCAGAGGTGGGTGGTTGGAGTATAGCTGTCCTGCCTTTGGTGCGGTGGGGATTGAGCTTAGTGCCCATTTAAGATGTGGTTTTGGCAGTGGTAAATAGCACCATTTTGGGGGCTGTTTACCGCCATCATTAACCTTTGAAAATACTGTTGTGGTTGCATGCATGAGGATCCCCTCATTTGCATGGGTGCAGTGGTATTTTAGCACCTAGGCACTGCTGGGTTGGGGAGTGCTAATTGACCTCTCCTGAGTGTAAGCACAACCCAAGTAGCGCCTGCTCAAACCACATTGGCGCCAAGGCTAACATTTGAACATCGGGCCTGTTATGTTTCACAAAACGAACAAAATAAATGAAGTTAGACACTGCACTGAGCATGCCCAGAAATTTGTTTCACTCATTATTTTCCACACTGCACCTGCTCAGATATTTAGTCTCACATGAGATGCAATTTATTTTGACTATTATCAAAACTGAACACATTTTACGTGTTTTACTTTTGTTCCTTTTGTAATTTTGAAACATTTCTACCACAACCTAACCATAATGTCTTACACAATTTCTGCACTAACAGAATATGAATATGATCTGGCCTAACTGAAGATATCCGTGCTACCATCCTTTGATGGTAATGGTCAACTGCTATCTCACACGAGGCTTTGACAATCGTGAGATATCAAGAGACCAATATCCTGTCATAAAGATAAAAGTGAAAGTCAGGCCATGTTATATCCCTTGGTTACATAATACCACAATCGTAGGGGCACCCCTCGCCCGACAGTGAAGTAGTTTCCTTGTACACAGTGCAGAAGGGTTGTGGTGCAATGGGACAATAAGGCTCCCAGTTTTACACTGCCACCTTTGTGATTGAAAATGGGCACATGAATTTATCATGCTGCATAACGGCAGCCTAAACATTTCTACTGTTTGTTGTGACATTAGTGGTTCAGTATAAGCAGACATCTTTAAAAAATGCTTCAGATTGGTGTCATTTAATATCAGATAATAGGTATAAGCAGTCCTAAACTAAACGTGTACTTACAGAAGCACAGGAAAAGTGTATCAACACACATTGCATAGACACTGAAGAAACCATGTGCAATCAGATAAGATCCAAATATGACCGTCTAAAAGATAAAAAGAGAGGAGTGAAACAATTATATTTACCTGAATGAATTAGCTTACAGAAGTTTAGAAAAGGAGGCTTTATACTGCAGTAGTAAGAGCACCGAGCTAAGAGATTCAGGTTCAAGATCCACTACAACCATTGGCTTCATAAATGACATCGAACAAGTCACTTGACTTCGCAGTGACTGGCTTAACATTGCCCTGTGCTTGAATACAACCATCTCAAAAAATAGGTAGAAGTAGGACACCACTGAAAATGAAATGCCGCATTAGGGTTATCCTTGGTAAATGAACTGTAACAAAACAATCTACATTTCCTCTGGGATCACACCAATAATGCAGCGCTTCTTCACATTTCATTTATTAGTTTCACAGCATTTTTGTATCTGGGGAACTGCAGGTAGTGCACAAAATGAGTGGAACCAGAAGCAGCTTTGGCGCCAGCAACCACTAGTGTCATACAGAAAGCTGAGTGCACAGGAGGGGGGGACGCCTTCCTGTGGCAGAGGCAGAATGCAAGCTGTAGATACAGAAGTTAGAGGGGCACATTTTGGGGCTGCATCGATTAGCATGGTGGATTGCACAATGTCATGCAGTGACCAGTCACACTCTGTTCCCTATGACAGACTAAATTCTGGCATTTAGTGGAACCCCAGTCCCTGTGCTCAGACTGCCACAGCAGCTGTTCTCCATGTGCCCTCTCCCAACTTTGACCTACCATCTGTTCACATGCACCTGGTCACAGTACTGCACTCCCTGTACAGCCTGGTTAGAAAATGTGGTAACTCAGGGATGCAGCGGAGCTGCATCACATTGTGTATAGTACGGGTAGGGCCATTTGCATGTTGTCCCATTCCCATTCCTATTCCCAAACTGACACAAACACTTCTTCAGCAACTGGGGCAGGAGTTATGACCCCACTGAACATGGCTCAAGGAGATCACAAGGTCACCAGAAGCACTAAGTAGTCCCACCACTCACCAATTCTCATGGATAGTGATTCGAATGTGGCCCAGATGTTCTACTCTGCACCTAAATTTAACTTGTAATCAATAGAAAAACAGATAATAAAACAAGGTAAAATAACCCAACCAAAAAGTCAAAATGAATAGTGGTATAATCCTTATGGAAGAATGTGCTTTATTTGTGAGCCTCTGCTTAATTGTAAAGTGAAAAAAAGTTTTGGAATTAATAAAAAGTAATGCTTTTCTTTATAAACTTTCTAAGTTTGGTTAGTTTAACATTTCAAGGGTCCTGTCCACAAAATGGCTTTGGATAAGCCTGACTCACGATATACAAGCACAAAGTTCTGTATGCTCAAACCCAGACACTTTTGGCTGAATTCCCAGCCACTGTCTGCTCCAATCCATGTGTGAAGTCTGTATGTGAGTTGGGGGAGGTTTGGGGGACAAGCAAGGTTGAACACTTGGCATTAAACAGGAGGACCATGTTGGTGGCAGAGTGGGTCCTCTGGTTTGTGCAAAGTGGGAGATTGGGGATACATGGAGGTCTAAAACTTTATTAAAATAGTTTGCAGTTTTTGCCTGCCAGCTCACCATGCCATATTGGAGGCCTGAGGGTAACATTTGGGGTGGGCCATTTAGGCCTATAACAATTCTGGGTAGTCTTGCAGGGGATGTATAAGTGCTATGCCATGTGTCCCCCTGGCATAGTATCAGTGCCCTCGCCAACATGGATATTCTTATTGTGGGTCACTTGGATTGTGACCCTGGAGTTATTCTTAGCTTCACTGCCTCTGCAGAGGCATGGTTAGAGTGGTATCAGGTATACTGAGGCAGATGCACAGTGCCATCCCTCTGGATGTTATGGAGTGCTCTGCATGTGTGATGGAGGCACTCCACAGCCACTCACCAGCCCTCCGCACCTGTGAAGGGCTTTGGGATTTTTTGTGGATTGGGCCCTTAGGCAAAGTGGGGAATGAGCTACAGTTAGTAATACTAACCCCTGTGCAAGAAATAACATGATGGTGTAGTCATATGTTTTTCTTTGAGGCAGTGCAATTACCAGTACTGAACTTTGAACAAGAACCCTGAGTGACCCACCTTGTCACCATTTTAAAAGTGAAATTCCTAGAATGTGAGAAGTGATTTCTGTTAATATACCTGCTTCTGTCTGCATCAGGACATGTCTGTGATGCTACATGATTAGCATGTGGCAATCGCACAACAGTCAACAAATCAGAGGGCTAAATTTCAGCCCTAAGGTTTTTGTTTTCAATATAGTTATCATTGCTGTGGAAGAAGTTGCATACTGCATTAATGTCAAAGGGTGTTCCTTTGAGATGTAGTAGCAGGGCTCACTAGAAAGAAAATTACTTCTTTGAATTTGAAATCATGCCTCACCCCCACCCCACCCCCGGGGGCCGGTTGGGACTACACCTGCTCTATTTACTTTGTACACTGTAATACTATAAGGTGAAACTTATTTTTCATCTGCCATGCCTGTAAAATTACAAAGAGCATCTAATACAAATACTTACAAAGCAGCACCTTACATACAATTTACCTGACTCATTCCCCATGGAAAAGACTGGGAAAACAAGCACAGATCTCATGCAGCAAATGTTGCCACACAGGACCTGTAACAGCAAATGCACTGATATTTTCCAAAAGCAAGGATAAAAGGCATTCAAGGAATCTAAGCATATCAGATTCAAACTGCATAGTATTGGATAATGCTGTCATTGCTGTTTAACTTCATTTTTTCATCTTACCTTAAATATATATTGATATTTACATTGAAAGATAATAAGCAAGTAGTTATTTTTCTTTTCTCGTCACTTTCAGTATTGACTAATTATTGCAGACCCTTTTCTTACCAGAAGAGGTACCCAATAATAGTTTAATGATGGTGCTTCTTGTTCAAGTATAGGTATTCTGCGTGTGAAGAAGAAAAAGGCGAGCACACCTGTAAAACATAAACTGATTAAAATCAGCAAACATAAAGACTACTTAACATAGCCTCAAAGTTCAATACAGGTAGTACAAGTTTAATATACCGGTGAGGTGAAGGAAATCTTTACTTTTATTAGAAATGTTCTGTAACTAGGAATAAAAGCAACTTTGAAGGGAAGTATGTGCTCTTGTTATGCATAGCAGTTTTGCTGAATAGGAATTCAATGGACATGCTCATGAATAAGTGACTGGACGACTGGACTTGCATGGCACTGAGAGCATATAAATTAATTCTCTGCCATAATGGGCAGCTATCTCACTTCTTGAGCATGCCTTTCAAGCCATCTGAGATGGAATGTGACACCATTTCTTTCTGATACATAAAAGAACACTCTGTGCTAGCCTGGTGGCGCTGAGGGCTGAGGTGCTGGACGCCTTACCTCATGCTATGCCGGTGACCCAGGTTCAGGAACAGACTCAGGTCATTGGGGTGCTGGAGGGTTGGAGCAGGATTGAGCAAGCTGGAAGGCAGCTCTCCTCTCCTGGGGTGGTCGCCACTCCCCCTCCCCCATAGCCCGCTGACACCGGGTGGAGGTCCAGTGGTTAGTGTAGGCAGTGGGGAGACACAAGGAGGGCATCTTGAGAAGTGGCATCGCATGCCTCCACATGTGTGAGCATCCAAGGTTTGGGCAGGGATTGGGAGAAAAGATCAAATACCATAAAATCTGTATGGAAAAAAAAGAACACTCAGGCTGGCAATGATTAAATAGTTTTGCTCCAAGTGATGGCCTGAGCCTGTGACTGGAGAATTAAGAAAGGTCTCGTGGGATGACTAAGGATGGTATAATCAGTTGCACTGACAGAACCTGAAAAATCTTGTGTTATACTATACTGCAGCTGTCATTATAGTTCTATAATCTTGGAATATAAAGATAAAAATAACGCCCTTCCTACTTATTATTTAATTAAATACCTACATTAGAAATGTACTGAATTCTTACCACTCCTCCTTAATTCTGATCAACTCTCCATCTGCTCTACTTCTCTTTTCCCCCACCCTCTGCACCTTGCTACCCTGGCTATCTGCTTTCTTCATCTATTTCCCCCCTCTCCTCCACCCCCATAGCCTCACTCATCCTCTCTCTCACCCCTTTCCCTCTCCTTCCTCCAGCTCCTCCTCTTCTTTTCCCATTCTCCCTTCCTTTTCTACCTATTGTTTCTCTACCTCTCTCCCAACCTGCCTCCCTTCTTCCCTATCCCCCAGCTTAGTCCATCCACCCTGGTCTCCTTCCTACCCCCTCCTCAAACATTGAATTTCTTCATCGCTCCTTTCACCTCCTACGCCTTGCTCCTTACTCCTCTGCCTTCTCACCCCTAGACCACAAAAGTGTAAGAGCCTCCTTTTCTCGCCCTTCTACTCATCCTCCTGCTTCTGGCAGGTGATGTGAAACCAAATCCTGCCCCCACATCCCCCATCCCACTCTATGGCTAAAGGTCTTAGTTTCTTCCACTTCAATGTACAAAGCCTCCTCCCAAAGATAGACTCTCTCAAGTTATTGGCCTCACAACACTCCCCAGACATCCTCTGTATATCCGAAACCTGTGTCTCCTTTACAGTCCCAGACTTTCACCTCACCCTTCCTGAATTCCACCTTTTCTGCCAGGACAGAGGGAAATGTGGTGGAGGGTTCCCATATCCATCCAGCATAACTTTCCATGCACTAGCTGCCTCAAAGAGGCCCTCCACTGCTCCCATAAGCTCCTGCTGCTCAAACTTACCTCTCCTCCTCCTCCTCCCTCCTTATCCTCATCAGCATCCTTTATTCCTCCTCTAAGATCCCTCCTTCCTCTCTTCTTAACTCCTTCTCCTCACTTGTCTCCCTCTCTCCTGTGGTAAACTCATCCTATTTAGTGATTTCATAGAAACATAGAAACATAGAATTTGATGGCAGATAAGGACTGCTTGGCCCACCTAGTCTGCCCATTTTCCTACCAAACAGATAAGATGCAGATGCTTGAGTTAACCAACAGCCTACTTCCTCCTTCCCCCACTAGAATTGCCTTATATCTGTCCCATTCTTTCTTGAATTCCCCACTGTTTTTGACTCACGACCTCCTCTGGAAGGCTATTCCATGCATCCACAACCCTCTCCATAAAAAAATACTTCCTCACATTACCTCTGAGCCATCCCCCTCTATCTTCAAATTGTGCTCCTTATTCTTGCACATCTCTTTTCTGAAAGATGCTACCCTCTTGGACTTGTTGTTTCCTTGAGGTACTTGAAAGTTTCTATTATGCCCCCCCTTTCCTCGAGGGTATACAAATTAAACTCCTTTAGTCTCTCTCTCATCTGTCTTCTGTTGCAGACCCTGCACCATTTTGTTGCCCTCCTCTGGACAGCCTCCACCCTGTCTATGTCTTTGAGGAGATGGGATCTCCGGAACTGCATGCAGTGCTCGAGATGGGGTCTCACCAACTGTCTGTACAGAGGGATATCAACTTCCTGTTTTCTACTGGTGATGCCTCTCCCTATGCATCCCAGTATCCCCCCCCTCCTTACTGCCTTCTCACATTGCTTCCCCAACTTTGGGTCATCTAACATAACTACCCCAGGTCCTTCCATTTTTGTTGTCAGTATCTTACCCCCCACTGTGCACTCTTCCCTGGGTTTTTGATTCCCAGGTGCATTACATGCATTTCTTTGCACTGAATCTAAGCTGCCATACATCTGACCATTCCTCCAACCTTGCCAAGTCCCTTCTCATCCTTTCCACCCCACCTTGTATACCAACCCTGTTGAGAGCTTTGTGTTCTCCAAAGAGACATACTTTTCCTTCCAGTCCCTCTGCAATGTCACTTACAAAAACATTAAAGGACCAGACCAGTACAGAACCCTCAGTGTACCCCACTAGTATCACCCCTTTCTTCACTGTGGACTCCATTTACTATTACCCTCTCGCGCCCTGTTGTCTAGCCAATGATTTACCCAGGCTACCACCCTGGGATGCGCTCCCAGGCTGGCTAATTTGTTTATTAATCTTTTGTGCAGGACTGTGTCAGATGCCTTGCTAAAGTCTAGGTAGACCATGTCCACAGCCCCTCCCTGGTCTACTATTTTGGTCACCCAGTCAAAGAAATTGATTAGATTCATCTGACATGACCTTCCGCTGTGAATTCATGCTGCCTTGGGTCCTGTGCCCCACTAACTGTCTGTACAGAGGATAACAACTTCCTGCACTTTTCCTGTAGGTACTCAACAATTATTTCCTTCAGAAGTGACTCCATCATTTCCCTACCACTGAGGTCAAACTGCCAGGTCTGTAGTGCCCTGCCTCTGTCTTACTCCCACTTTTGTGAAGGGGAATCACATCCACCCTCCTAAAGTCCTCAGGTACCACACCATCCTCCCAAGATTTGTTAAAAAGCATAGTCAATGGTGTTACTAGTTCTCCCTTAGTTCTTTAGAATTCGGGTGAATCCTATCAGGCCCATTGTTCTGTCCACCTTCAGTTTTAGGAGATCTTTCAGAACCTTTTCTTCTGTAAAGGACTGATATCAACCCCACTATCCAGAGTGCTTATATTGACCAGATTAGGTACCTCCCCTCCTCTTCCTTTGTGAATACTGAGCAAAAGTATTAATTCAGTATTTCTGCTTTTCACTGTCCCTCTCTGCCCACCCACCCTCCTCTTTATTAAGCCTTAGTATCCCTCCTTTGTCTTTCTTCACTCCCTAATGTACCTATAAAATATTTTATCCCCTTCTTAACCGAGTTGGCTATCTTTTCCTTGGTTTGGGCCTTTGCTATTCAGACTGCCTTCTCTGCTTCCTTCTGCTTTAACTTGTACAGTTCTCTGTCCTGCTCCTTCTGTGTTTCCTTATACTTCCTGAATGCTATCTTTTCTCCTAACCTTCCCCATCACTTCTTTTGAGAACCATAGTGTTTGTTCTTTCATTTGAATTGTTTATTTGCATCACACAAAGGCTTGTTGCCTCTGTGATGGCAGTTCTGATGTTTCCCTATTGTTGCTCCACCCTCCTTCTTGCATGTTTGCTAGTGCTTTTCTGAGGCATGCTCCCATTTTGACAAAATCAGCCCTCTTGAAGTCCAGTACCTTCACTTTTGTATGGCTTGGTTCTACAGCTGAGTTTATCGTGAACCACACTGTTTGGTGGTCACCTGTTCCCAGATGGCTACCACTTCTAGATCTGAGAAACTCTTCCATTCCCATTTGAGTACCAGGTCTAACTAAAATTGCTCCCTCCTGAATGGGTTACAACACACTAGCTATCTGAGGCATGCCCTGTAGGGCATCGAGAATGGCCCTGCTCTTGGATGTGGTTGCAGCAAAGGTGCTCCAGTTAACATCTGGCATATTCAGGTTCCCCATCAGCAATATCTCCCCTTTCTCTGCCATCCTAAGGATGTCCTCTCTCATTTCCTTGTCTATTTCCTCCCCATGAAGCGGGGTCTGTATACAACTAATGTGCAGATTGTGATGCCATTTCCAGTCTCCAGGGTGACCCACAGTGTCCCCTCTCCTCCCTGTTTACCCTTTAGTTCCATTGCTTTGATCCCTTCCCTTACATGAGAGCCACTCCTCCTCCTCTTCTACCCTCCCTGTCCCTCCTGTAGATTGTGTACCCTGGTATGCTGACATCCCAGTCATGGTTCTCTGTGTATCATGTTTCTGTGACTGCCACGATATCCAGGAATCCCTCTTCCATCAAGGCCACCAGTTCAGGAGCTTGTTACCTAGACTATGGGCACTGGAACTCATTAACCCATTCTTTGATGGCCTTACCCCTTTTTCCCCATCCCTGTTCTTACTGCCTTTGTCTTTTCTCCATTTACCCCTGCTCTTCTCCCTAGCACTTCTCTATGTTGGCGTTTACCTCACTAACTACCCTGATTTTTTGGGAGGCTAGGATTTCCCTTCTCCTTTTCAGTGCCTGCCCTCTTGGCTAGTTTAAATGCTTGCCAATGAAGCATTTAAACCTATCACTAGGATCCTGGTTCCCTCCTGGACAGATGCAGACCATCATGCCAGTATAGGCCTGCATCCTTCCAGGTGGACCCCCTGATCCCCAATGAAGCCAAAACCCTGAATTCTGCCCAGTTTTTCAACCACTGATTGAATCCCATGGTGCAGAGCACCTAACCTCACCGTGACCATGAGACAGGCAGCACCTCCGAGAAGGTTACCGTGTGTGCTGCTTGTCTAAGCCCCTCCCCAACTCCACAAACTACTCCTGCACTGCTCTGTCCCTTTCCCAGCCAGGTCATTTGTCCCTAGGTGGACAATGACATCCAGCTCCCTTCCTGTGCAGCTGCTCCGCAATCCTGAGGATTCGCTCCCTGTCCCTCAAGCCATGGCACCAGGAAGCCAGGCATCTTACCTCCTCTCCCTCCCTCTACCAGTTCTACCCTCCTAACAATGGAGTCCACCACCAGGAGTTGGTTCCTTCCCTGTGGGGTCCCATGCCATCCTCCTGTGGGTCTCCTTTGTAGAGGTTCCCAGCATCCTCCTTGGTCTCCACTGTGGGTTCCTCCATAGAGGAACCACACTCTGCCAGAATGCCATATGAATTGTGGAGAGGTACAACTGAGGGATGTGCCTCTGTTCCTGTGGTCTAACCACTCCTCTTTACTGGCAACCTCTGAGGCAGCAGCGGTGGTCCTGGTGGTCCCTGGGTGGGAAGAAGGTCCCAAATCTTGGTCAACTCAACCTGGAGATGAGCAACCTCCTCCCTCATCCCAGAGAGGTGCTGCAAATGGGACAACATTGCATCCTCCAGAACATCTCCTGGAAGAACCAAAACTGGTTCTCCCTACCACAAGCGTATCCTACATTTTACTGAATCCTTAAATCTCACCCAACTAATCTCAGAAGCCACCAGGTCTCCCTCCTGCACTGGATACTATGCTCCCACCTTCATCCCATCTCAGCTGCAGATGTACTCCCAAATGTGTAGTGATCACTGCCTTACCTATTATATTAGGAAACCCCCCAACACCAAAATACATCTGGCACATACCCCTCAGATCACTTAATACAGATGCTTTCTTAAGTGATCTGGCCTCTGCTGACTGGTTTGCCGCCTACTCTGCCCAAAACATCGACACAGCCCTCTCACACTTCACTGCCATTCTCACTGAGCTCCTGGGACACCCATGTCCCCTCAGAAGATCCAGAGTGCAACCCTCCCATCACCCTTTGATTACACCCAACCTTATTGAGCTATGCAAATCTAGGGACCTTGCCTGGCCCACTTTAAGGCCTCAACTCTGATTCCAACCATCAGCACTACAGGTCCCTTAGAAACTCCTGCACAAAGGCAATCCAAGCAGCCAAGGCTCAGTACTTCATATCCAACCTATAATCCAACCTAAACTCCCTCCAATTTCTGGAAAGTAATTCACTCCCTTTTGATCCACCACCCCAACTTGCCTCCCTCCCCACAAGCAGGTGGCTCATTGGTCTCTGACCACTTTGCTGTCACTTCCTTTTCAACAAGATCTTCACAACCTGTGAACTTCCTGCCAGTCCTCAAACACTCCGCCCCCACCAAACCACCTCTTCTAATGGTTTCACTTTCCTCTCATCTCCTTTCTGGAAGTTTTCCTTGCCCTTAAGTCTCTCAACCCCTCAAAATACAGTCCAGATAGCTTGGACCCCAAACTGCTCCATATATCTGTCCCCACTATCCTTCACCCGCTCAGCCACCTCTTGATCCTCTCCTCTCCCTCTATGCCTTCTCCTTTTGCCTAGAAAACTGCCAAGGTACTCCCCTCCACAAAGGGTGTGATCCATCATCTCCTGGAAACTATAGACCTATCTCTGTCTTTCCCGTCTCTTGCTAAACTACAAAAGTCATTAGTCCACTCCAAACTGGTCAACTTCCTAGACTCCTCTTCCTTCCTGTCCCCTTTCTAGTCTGGCTTCAGAAAAAAACATTCCACTATCACTTCCCTTCTCTGGGTTCCTGACTCTATCCTCACAGATATGGCCCAGGGATATGTCACAGCAGTCATTTTATTGATCTTGCCAAGGCATTTGATTCAGTATCCCACCCCATCCTATTGAACAAGCTGGCCTCAGCAGGTCTCTCTACTACTGCAGTTAAATGACTCCACCATACCTCACTAACCATCAACAGTCTGTTCAGGTGGGTGGTGTACTATCACCCCATACTTGCAGGAGTCCCCAGGGCTCCATCCTGGGCCCCATACTATTTTCCTTTTTCTCAATGACCTCCCATCTGTCTGTGTCTCCTCCCATATTCACATGTATGTGGATGACAGTCATCTATGCATCTAGTCCCTCCATGTCTGCAGTCATAGTCACACTCCAGCATGATTTCCACAATGTGCTATGCTGGTTCCATGCCAATGAGCTCAAAGTAAACACCAAAGAAGATTATGTCTATGACCTTTGGCACTAGCCAAAAGCAAGCAAAGCTTTTCTTCCCTGGCCTTCTCCACTTTTGATGGCACCCAGCTGGAGGTAGTCCAAACTTACAAATACCTTGGCATGTGGCTTGATAGTAACCTGGACTTCTCAGCCCACATCGATGCTATGCACCCTAAATTAGGCATCCTTTACCATAACAAGATCTGTCTTCCCACTGAAGTCTATGAAGACATGCTTGTCAAAACGATCCTCCCTATTTTTGACTATGCAGATGTGGTTTACAGTGCAGCCCTCCTCCAACCTCACCAGACTGGACACCCTCTGTAATGCCTTCTGTCACGTTGCCTCAAACTCTTCTCCCTGCTCCCATTACTGCTCCTTTTATTCCCTCTTTCCATCGCCCCTATTTTCGTGTCACCTTGCCATTGCTCAGCCCTCATTGGTAAATACTGACTTGCCTCCTCCCTCCTATCTTCTCTCCTCTCCCTTCTGCTCCCTCCTCCTACCCCTTCACACTAGAGATTCCCACTCCTTCTCCAGCACTCAACCGTGCTCTCGCCCTGGTTAAGCTGCCTTTTCATACCAGCTCCTCCCTTTGGAACCAGCTCCCTTCTTTGCCAAGCCCCACCTCCTGCTATCCCTAAAGTGGCTGCTAAACCCCACCTCCCCCACTTGCTCCTGTCACTCCCCTCTAACCCTCCCTCCTCTTCTTCCTCCTCTGACTCCACTTCTCCCCTTCTTTGCTAACTGTACCTCTTATGTGCCCTCACTCTCCCCACACCCCCATGAGTGTGGGCTCTCCTCATCCTAATTATATCTGGCCATGATTCCCCAGCGCATACATTTAGTCACCTACATTCATTTGTTTGCCATGCCGTTATTGTATCCCTACCACTGTTTTGTCAACCACTGTATTGCACTTGCACTTGCTGATATTGTACTTCATTTGTTGTAACGCCTGCTTGGCTTTATCCCCTTTCACTATCCCCCACGTCACACCTGGAAACGAGCCTTGGCTCAGTGTGCCTTTCCTGGTCACCAAACTTTTAAATAACTAAATAAATAAATAATACAGTACTGTAGCTTGTTTACTGAGTGACAAAACTGTAGCAATACTGCAGTAAATCTGTGCAATGGTAAAACATAACTGTTCAACCTAAAATAACCCATAACAATCCAAAACTATTTTATCTGTATAGTCCTTAAATACATTTGTTATGTCATTTGAATGTATTACTGTTTATGTGCACTGTAAGTGAAAACATTTTAATAAAAAAATTAAATGCAAAAAAATGACTTGCAAAGATTTTATAAAGAAGACGTAGCAGAGTTATATTATTTTCTTTTACTCTAACTTCCAGATTTTCTTTTCTGTTATTCTGTAATCCCATTCTGCATATCGCTAGGAGTCCCAAGCCATTTGCTAATTTATAGCCTTCACTTCCTGCCTCATCACAAGCCTTGCAATTCCTTTATCTAAAAATATTGTTTACCAGATCTACTTGTTGGGCAGTCAAAAGCTTAAGGTGTTCAGCTATCTTGCAAGTAATCTTCTCTCCACTCTTATGAAAAGATATGACTCTTGCAGAGGTGAGGCCCCATGCAACATCTGCACAACCCTTGCCAACCAATCATGGAGCAGTATTGACACTGGCTATGAAAGCAGTTGATTCTCCTGCCAGTGACTGTCCCATTGTTGGACATCAGAGGGACAAAAGGTGAAAATGAGGGAAAACAACATTTAAAAACAAAAATATAACTGACCACTCATTTCAGCATGTTCACAACTACTCAAATGTTTATGCTGTCTAGGTGACAGACATTTGTGTTGTTCGCACATGAAAAGTCCTACATAAATGTAAATTTTAATTATATTCTACTTATATTCTAACATGAAACCAGTGCTGTCACATTTAAAATTACTTTTTTGCAACCCCAAACAGGCCAACCATTGTGAAGGGTAGTGGGGGTGAGGGTACAGTGAAGTGAATTAAACCCAGAATTTCGCCAAGCTGGTGGAGTTTCAGATGCATTGCAGACATAGTTTATTGACTTCAGAGAATGAAGTAGACATGTCTGATACAATATAATTTCAGTCTGACATCATGACATTGATTGTGGAAAAAGAGTACTCTTCAGCAATGGTCTGTGATAGAGGAGGAGAATCCACGGCATCACCTGGATTCCAAGGAAACCTGGACAGTGTCATGTAGATTCCATTACTTTAAAGAGTTACATGATCAAGATGCATGAGCACAGCAATGTTAGAACCTAAGGATAAGGGTGAGCCATTAGCTTCCTAACGGAGGCATAATTACTTATGTGACATTGTTGACCTTTATTACCCACTAATTTATGGGAAATGAGAACCTTATTTCCCACCTGGAGTGTCACTTCTGTAAAATAAGGATAATTACCAGCTGTACCAGGTCAAAATGTTGTGCCGACAATGCTACAGGATAAAACCATGCAACAGTAGCAGCGAGTCCCAAAGTTACCCCCTGGAGGAGGTTATCTTAATGGAGTGCGGGCACAGTTCCCCATAATGGGGGTGCATGGGGTGAAGCCCCACAGAAAACAAGTATTCCACCTAGTCCTGTTTTGGTCACTGTTTTAACAGCGTGGTATAGTGCTGCGCTGTTTTGGTATGTGACAACATGACCCTGTGCCATTAGAAGCTCAATTCACACTCTGTTATTCACTAACAGCATGTTTCTTCTGTGAATAATAGATGACTGACAACTCATTTCACACTCAGTTAGTCACTGAAGTGATGTCACACACTCTGTTACCTGCCTACAATGGCAAAAAAAAAAACTGACTATAACACAAAAGAGTAATGCGCACACACACACACACACACACCAACTTAACAAAGCCAAACTAAATCAAAGAGGCAGTCCTGAAAATGATACCAAAAAACAGCGAAAAATAAAAACTGAAATGCGTCTACAGAAAATGACAGAAATCAGGTATCTTAAAGCTGCAGTATTTGTTAATCTGCAAAATGTTCATCATATAGTACTTTTAACAAAAATGTATTTCCGACATCCTTAGATTCATCCTCAGTATATATAGTAGTTTTCTCAGATTTCTTATAACAGCTTTTGTAGCTAATTTTGTAACTAATGACTCACACCATTAAAGATGTCCGCCACTTGGAATTTTTAAAAATCTGGTCTGTTGAGGTTACCAGCTGAATGTTCATGCTAGATTCATTATGTGTATGTATTAGAATGGTGTTACCACATGTTTCTGATGCTAACCAGCACAGCACACTACCAAGATATTTAATTTTTTGTGTCGGACATGACATGGATTGGGTACTTTTAAAACTTCAAAATATCATATCTTGGTTCAGGAATAAAAGAAAATAAAAAGTACAATTAATATCTTGATATTTTCCAGGAAAACACTATTGATGAAAAAAAGCAACAAAATGGTGATTAATAAATACTGGTGCTTTAAGCATAAATGCCCAATGCTCTTAATAATCAAATGATCATCAAACCGCTGGCAATCAGCTCAAACAAATTCATGTAAATAAACAGCACTGGTCAGAGCCACAACTGCTGCTAATGTAACAGTACTGATAGCATGTGTATGCACATGTTCACTAGAATTGTGTTTTGTGTGCCTTGATGCAGAAACAAGTTTCTGCATGTTTGAGGGCAGTGATTAAGACTGTATGCAGGAAAGGGATGCTGCTTCTCACACTAGGTGAAACCACCACACGCACCCAGTAGGAGTACTCAGACCATGGCCTTCCTCTCCCATTGCTACTAGTAAAACTCCTCCAGTGGGGATACAGTGCAAAGCTGAAGGACAGACTCAGAGGAAGCTCCCTCCAGTCTACTGAGGGGAGTGCTTGCCTAGACAAAACACACCGGGCCTCGAGTGGACAGGGAGTGGTAACCTAGAACTAGGGGTGACCCTCCAATGATGCTGTCAGTTGGGAAAAAGGGTAAGGAGGAAAGAGTATACATGCACTAGGTTACAGGATGATATTTTTTTGCACTAACAGGCATCTACTGAACTACCTTGGATAATGCACATATAAAACAACCACTGAATCCAGGAAGGAGTAACACACACAGTCACTTAATCAATCAATCAATCAATCAATCAATCAATCAATCAAATCTTTATTTATTCAGGCGAACATCATTGAGCACAGCTCATTTGCAAGATGGACCTGATAAGGGCACAAAAGATAATAGTGATTGTTCCATTAAGGAATAAAAACACCGTTCTAATTTTATATTTTAGAACATTAGCTAATGTCAAAAGCACAATTACATTTCAGATTTAAATAAGGCGTGGAATCCTGTGCATGCATAAAACATGATGTAGCTTCTAGGATGTTGTATGGCTACCAGCTGGGAACCTCCAGCTTAAACTGGTAGCCTTTTCATTTGGACATGACCACATTTAAATTGTCAGATACTCCTGCTCTCAATGTCAGTCTCCATATAAAACACATCTACATCATTAGGGAAAAGAAAAATAGAAGACAGCCTGATTTGTCATTAGATGGATATTTATGTGTATGTTACATGTTATATGTACAGGACTATGGTATGTCATTGACAACATTTTTTGTTTTAAAATCAATGGTCATTTTATTACACCATAACAATAAGTACATTCAATTTTTGGATTTATTGCTAGTCAAAACAGTATGTTAAATGTTTTAATACTTTGGTGGACATTTACAGCATTTCAGTACTGTAGTTACCATTTTTGGTTTTTGCCAATAATATTCATATACCAAGATTTACTGATGTAGTCTGAAATAAATATACAGTGGTATAAAACTCTAATATACTATGGCGGCTTGTTGGCGCAGTGGTAGTGCTACTGCTTATGACACTGGTGACAAGGGTTTGGTAGTAAGCCATGATCGGCAGAGTCCGCCAGGAGGGAGGAGGAGGAGGAGGATCAAGAGTCCCAGTTGACACTCTCTCTCCTCCAGGGAGGGAGCAGCTGGCTCCACTGTTATACTGCCACCGAGTGACCACAGATGGCAGTGCAGTCAGAGCGGCTTGAGGGAGGGGAGTGCAGGCTGGTGCCACATTTGGTACATTTGCATACATGCTCATGGGCACCATCTTGCCTGCTTCCCAAGGGTTGGGACAAGAACAGGCAAAAGTGCCCTGCACAAGCAGGATAACTAGTCAGAGAGGGTAGCATGACTCTAACATACTATCTGAATAATAAACAGTACATAAGTTGGCTTAGCCAACATATCTTTCAGATAGTAAAGAGCCACGGTCTTGCACATTACGATACAATGCGAGTGTTTAACAATTCCTAGGCACAGAATAGTATGGTAAGAGAACCCCTCTCAAATGAAAACACACTATGTAGCTGAGACATGATACAGTATGTACGGCATAATACAGTATTGGATATGGGTTCTAATTTCTATTGCACATGGGCATAAATCCTAATATTGAGCTTTTTCATCCAACGACTAATTATTTTGAGAATACCAAAGCACCAGTTTTGCATCAACAGCTAATACCCTCTGAAATTAGGCTCCTTCATGATTAGGAGTGCTGCAAAGCTTTGCTTCAACAGCCAACTACTGGCAATGTGACAAGTGTAGCGCTATGCACAGCTTCTTTGCACTTTCGCACTTCACCCAATTTGTTACATTGTGGTAGTACAATTTCCCTTTTCTAATCCTGACAATAGTACACCTAGGACAGACAGATCTCCACACTCCTGGCCCTTCCAATCAGTGCACTAGATGCATTTTAAAGTGGAGCCAGTTACAAGTAAAACAAACAGGTACCTCCCACTCCACAAACCTGTATGAACGCCAGCACCAGACTTGGGATGTTATCAAACATTATTAGTATTTGTATTTATTCATTGAAAAATGTCATAAATAAGCTTCAGAATACAGGCATCACCTTGTTAAAATATTTGGAGTATCAGCATTTCATCAATAGTATTATAGCATTATCATAGACATGTAGCAATAATACATTATAAAAATTGTCACAAAGAGTAAAGTGCAAATAAGTGCATAGATCGTAGCGTGCATTCAAAAAGTCTTTATCACAAACCCAGTGGATGAAATAGTATAAACAAAGGTGAAATTTGCCTGGTTGTGCGTGAGAGCAGATACTGGAGAGCCCTGTTTGTTATATGCAGAAGATTCTATTATAGAGCAAAATTCACTTTTTAAGTAGACTGAATGAGAGACTCAAAAAGTACATGAATAAATACTAATCATTTTTGATAAAATCCAAAGTCTGGTGCTGGCATTCATACAGGTTTGTGGAGTGGGAGGCACCTGTTTGTTTTATATAGTAGCACCTATTCCACCTCCTCTCCTGGCCAGTAGCCACAATCAAGAAAAACAGTTTGTTTCAAGTAACCCCTTTCCCCCTTGCCCCATGACACCTAGTCTTATTATAAAAAATATATCAATGGCAACTGGCTCCAACCATCCACACACCATCTGGATCTGATGGCTGCCATTTGAGATGGTTGGTGCAAGCTGATATGGCACCAGAAACAAGAGTTGCTGCTCCAAAATTTCAATATGCATTTTCTTTTTACAAAGGCATGCCATCATTCCCCAGTATGGCCCTTATTTTTCCTTTTAAAATTACCAGAATCGCATAAGTCTCTGGACTATCAGGAGAAACTCGCTAAAAGTTTGTTTAGGAATTGTAAATTGGGCTTTTTGCAAGACACTCATAAACATTTGTTTGGGTTTGTGGAGTAGGACAAAAAATCATGAAAAACACAGAAAGGAAAGCAAAAACACTGAGGGCTTCTGGATCTGAACTCCAGTATAATTACTTGGCTCAGTTATATGTACAAAGTGACTGAAGTGTTTGCAGTTTTGCCTTGTGATATATGATATGATATGATATGATATGATATGATATGATATGATATGATATGATATGATATGATATGATATGATATGATATATTATGTGATATGACGTAGGATGTGATATGATATTACATTGCATTGCATTACATTACTTTATAGTTTTGTGGATCAACTTTATTATTTTACACACTGGTTCTTTTAGCGAAAAGTGTGCTACAACGTATACTGAACTGGATTGTGTCCTGAATGATCTTTTGCATATTTTATTAGCAGATGTACATTTTATGAGTTATTATCAAGTCATACAGTGATTGAGCTACTGAATTAATAGGGACTAAAGTAACTCTTGGCAACAAACAAAGGTAACCACTGGCAACCAAATGTCTGGCATGCATCTCAGACTACTTAAGCATTCTCAAGAAAATGTACGGTGACTGCCACTGACTGCAGCTTCAGGGTTCTTTCTACTAAAAGGTGTGGGCTTTCTTTACAAAGTCATAGTTTACCACGTCAAACCTTTCTAGTTATTAAAATTAAATTCAGCTTGTGACAAAGCACCATATACTGTTGCTTGTTCAGGAATACTAGCTGGATTGAGGCCAGGCATCTGGAATTCATCCTTTAATTAATGGAAGGCCTACAAACAACAATAATGAGTAAGTAGCATAGAACAGCTTGAAGAAGCTTGTAAAGCTTGCAATAGTTTGGTAAGGTTTTATTTAACTTTGGTCAAACGTTATGGTATCATTATATTCTCAGTTTAAACACCAGTTTTAACTTTTAGTTTATGGTGCTTTACAGTGGTTAAAGGTAGACAGTAAACAGTAAAAGCATGCCCTAGAAAAGAGTAAAAGCTATGCAAAGCTAGATTAATGGGCACTATCATCATCAGAGACACTGTTAATAATGAATTTTATTCTTCTTGGAAAAATTAATCTCCAAAACTTCCCAGGATCCTGCATTACACTGCAAATCTCAGTGGAACCAGGAAACATCCAGAAAATGAAAGCTTTGTTAGAAGTACAAAGTCTACAACCAGAACAAACATAAAGAATATCAAGATACACCTCCAAGAGAGCAAGATTCTATGGCCTGTGGTCTCTCTCTTTCTCTCTCTCTGCTAGTGGTGCAATATATAACTTCTATCTAGCCACTGTGAAGGGCTGTAAGAAATGTTTTAGGCATCTGCACTTTGCATATTTGCATAATTTGTACAAATAAAAGACACTGACATTGAAAGTCATTTAGAGACACAGGACAACTCTGCCTTTGTATGTTGAAATTGAAAACATTTATATTTTATTGAGCACTTTATTAATATTTCTAAAGTTATTAGTTATAATACCGTATATATTATATGCACCCTTGTGAGCACTTGTATCAATTGTATTGAATTACATGGTATATAGTAATATAGTTGATATTATAGGGGTGCAGTCATGCCCCTATAGTTAGGATTGAGTAGGCCCTTCAATGTTAAATCCCAAAGTTTGCACTTTAATAACTTCACAACTGCTCAACAGATTTGCATGTGCTGTCACCTAGGGTAGAACTCTAGATATGTTGAGTTATGTTCTGGTCGGATCTGTGGTTTCCAAGTTCTGGAGAGGAGAAAAGTGACTTTTCACTCATTGACTTAGCTGGGTTTTTCTTGAACTTGCCTACAGCCCAGATGATTTGGAATTTTGGTCTGAAATGTTCAGAGGAGAAAGGGACTAGCCCACAGATATGCCTTTTGCTAGTCTGATGAAAAATAATGATCCATTTTAAAGTTAGTTAATGTTTAACGGTTGAAATAAATGTTTCTGAGCATACTCAGTAAGTACTTCAAGATAGCTGTATGAAATGAAAAAGGAATCCTGTTTCATACTGAAATATTCCTTTTCATTTGTTGCCATCTTGTTTCCAGTTTTCTAAAAAAAATCAAAAGCTACAAAACTGACATCCTTGAGAGACAACAACGCATCTATCTGAGTGATTAGGACCTCCCTTAAGTTTAATCTGCACTTCACAGTTGCAGACATGCCTTAGAAATGTTTTCTTTTAATATTATGAATCTTTTGTGTGTCGCATAATATGAAAAAGACTCCTTTTCATATCACAAGTCACAAAAAGGATCCTTTTACGTGAAGAGAGAATGTTTGCCTATCATTCAGAATAGCTGTCCCTGGTACTGTAATGTAGTTCCCTGGTGTCTAGTCTAGTCATCCCTCCAGTCACTGTACCCATTCATTCCTTGTATTTCCCTGGTGTCTAGTGGCACTACCCACCCTCCAATCTCCTTCCCCTGTTGTGTCTAGTGGCATCCCCACCCACTGATCATCATCCCCATTACAAAAAAACATTTCACTGGTGTCTAGTGGCACCCCCAGCTGTCAATCGCTGTCCCCTTATATAGAATTATATTGCCCATTGTTTAGTGGCACCCCCACCCATCGATTGTCATCCCCTTACAAAATAAATATTTCCCTGGTGTCTAGTGGCACCCCCCACCTGCCATTCACTGTCCCTCTTGTACAGAATTATATTCCCCAGTGTCTAGTGATACCCCACCACCTCACCGATCTGTGCTCCAGTACCTGAAATAAAGAAACAGTTCTTGGTGGATTTTTTAAATATAAAATGGTCCCTTGCCTATCTGATCCCCCACCCCACCTCCCACTCAGCACCCACTACCCCACACCCCAGTACACTCCCACACCCTCACTCACCTGGACAGATTCCAGGTTTGAGATCCACTCTCCGATCGAAGACATGTCTTGCTACTGGAACTGGTGACTGCAATATAAGAAACTAAGATTAATGCAGTTCAATGTATCCCAATGGTGTTTTCAACTTTGATGCATAATGTGGCCATTTCACCTCACAGAAAAGCGTCACTGTTATTTCACAAATCCATCCTGAAGAGGTGATTTCACGCTTGCTTGAAGAAATCACCTTTTCAACATGATTTGAAAATTTTCACTGTCTTTGTTCAACAGGTGGGGTCATAAGAAGCTATGTTGCAAATTTTGTGTCAAAATATGTAAAAATAGCAAAGTTATGTGCATGTGTTTAAATTTAACACGCTCGCTCGTAACCTCGGTAATTTTAAATATTTTCACCCCACATTTTCAACATTGCCATTTTTACATCACCTCATGAATATGACAACTTTTATTTTTCAAATCCTGGCCAAAACTTGTTTTCTCTCCTGTGGCACAGAATGACATTGCGGTGTGGAATGATGCTTTGATGGGATTTGAACATTCTCAGCACACTGTTCATGAGGTGGGGTAATAACAAGGCTATGCTGATAGCTGGTTGCTGTTTTGGCTGAAATTCTTTCATGCCAACATACATGTTTGCATCTGTGGAGGGATGGTGTGCAGGGTCCAGAGGGCCATGTGCTCCCACAGCCAAATGAGGATACAATGAGACTATCTCAAAAAGTAAGAAGCTGGCCCAGTGGTGCTGATGGTTGAGGTGCTGGATGCCACACCTCATGCCATGTCGGTGACCCAGGTTCGGCAACAAGCTCAGGCCACGGGGTTGGCCAGGGGAGAGATGATTGAGCATCTGGAGGACTGCTCTCCTCTCTCAGGGGAGGGAGACTTGATGTCCCACTGACTGACTGCCCTCTGGCAGTGGCTGGAGGGCAGTACAGATCAAGAGACATGTGCTGAGGTCATTACATCAGTGGGGAGTGGAACAGGAGAAAGTGGAAAATGGAGCCTGGCAGGTTCTGTGGTGGCTCCTGTGTCCATGGGAGTTGGCCCAGTGTATCTGGATTGGGTTTCTTGGGGGGTGCTGGTGCCCTCCCTCCTGGCTCTGCCATGGGGGTAATCACCATGGGACTGACTGGGTCAGCAATATGGGGATGCAGGGAAGCCAGAGAGCGAGACTCTCCAAAAGAAGAGACCACAGCCACATGCCAGGGCTCCCAGGAGGATAAAAAGCTCTATGGCAAAAAAAAGTAAGAAATTCTTTGCAAAAACTCTGTTAATGTATCAGTTAGGTTAAAGCAACAAAAGTAGGGAAATGTGGTGTTAGATTCCAACCCAACACCCCACCACCACCCTGTAGGCAGCAAACCAGGCATGAGGTGTGTCTTGTGGTTCTCCAGCCTAAAACTCACGACCTTTCATCAGTAAAAAGCTTAGATGTGTACAGTAAATGAGAATGGGGTGAGAATTAGGCTGGAGAACCTCAAGGAACACACCATGTCTGGTTTGTTGCCTGTAGGGGGGGGGTGCTAGGGTTGGGGAACCCTAACACCATATTTCACTTTGTCACTTTAACACTAACTGATGCATTAATAGAGTTTTTGCAAATAATTTAATCTTGCACAGTTTGTATGCAACCTTAAGCTAGTATTTACACATAGAGGGAAGAGAGGCAAATAAATGGATTTACCTCTTGAGCTTTCTCAGGAGTGCTCTGCTAGGAGTAAAAATGAATAATAGTAAAATAATAAAAGAAATAAAAGGGATTTGGAAGCAAAGCATACAGTTAAATGGCACGCTAAAATGCAGCAATCTGATTTCCCATAACCACAACTACTTAGTGAAGAACTGAAAAAATCTAATCAAGTCCTAATAAAAAACATTTTGCTCACTTGTATCCCCCATCATCAAAAATGATTGGTAAAGGAAGAAAATCATGTGCTTAATCATGATAAAGACGGAGGTAATTATTCTGAAATTATGTGCAGAGGGAAATACATAAAATTGAAAACAGGTCTTTAGCTAGCCTTATATTTTATAACCAATATGTAAATTTAGATACCATAGATTTAACAGAATTCATGGCAAAATGAATTGAAAAGGTTGTTACTAACAAATTGTTACGCATAACACACATTGAATTTGAGTGTGAGACCTTTCCTAAATCAGTAACTAGATTAAAGCATTTTATGGATTCTTCAGGAATCACCCAAAAATGGATACTATACATGATAATATACAAGATCCCAAGAATCAAGCCTCAGAGGAAACTTGCCTCACAAGACAATGGATATTCTGAGCTAGTCTCAAACTATCCTGCCCCTTTTATACCAAGGCTAATAGATACACTTAAGGACCTAGACTGTATATCCCTAACACACTGTTCTTAGAACAGCTTTACATAATGAAAGATAAAATTACCACTATTAAATCTACATTAGTGCATCATGAAGGGCTAATCTGAAATACTTTCAGGAAGTTAGTTAAAGGCAAATTGGAGTAAGAGGACAACTCCATGAAAATAATCTTCTCAATGACTCTCACTCTCATCCAAAAGTCTCCAATAAATCTAATTCATTACATCAAGTCTCACCTGTACCCAAGTGGGACAGTCTCTTAAGAAACACAACAGAATTAAAGGAAAAAGAGAAAGAAATGGGCAATTTGGATTGCTCTAAACAAAACTCAAAAGCACAGCCCCAGCTATTCATGAGCTGACATTAGGTATATTGCAAAATTAAAGAGAACAACAAAAGGAAAATTACTGCCACATATTCACCAGTCCTTATTAAAAATAAGAAGGAACAGAAACAAAGGAGAAAATCGGCAGAAAATCATGCAGGATGTACTGCAGGAAAGAAAAACTAATATTTTAAGTGACATTCCTTCTAAAGTTCACAAAATGTCAGTAACTAATATAGTCACCATGCCAGGAATTATGCCTCTGTCACCCAGAAAACTCTGAAGGGAACTGATTAGGGAAGCTTGTTTAGCTGAAACCAATGCACCAAGGGTGATCTTATTCAAAAACAGAAGACATAAATCACTTGTGGCTTACTGGTAATAAGGCTGTTATACCTATTTATGGTATCCATAAAACAATGATGAAAGTAGTGCCTGCTTGGGGCTCTTGTTTAATCGGTTACTTGAACAGGAATTCCAAATGGAATAAACAGTTTACTACATTATATGAAGGATGTAGTGGGAAAAGATGGCACTAGGTTATAAAACTGAAAACAACAAAAGCGCCATCAAGAACCGCGCAGCATAAACAGTACTGTCAAAACAGCACAAGGAAAACACCATAGGACAACACAGCACCAATGGTAGCAGTCGGAAACCACACCGACAACTGCTACCATAGATAAAAACATAATGTACACTTTAGTTTTATGGAGGGCACATCCCCCGCACCACCCAGTATTTAAATAACCCACTCCGAGGGGAGCGAATCTCAGAGAAAAGTAGAAACTTGGGGGTGGATTTTTGTTTCTGGCTGTTTTAAAGAAAATACACTTGAGGTAGGGTGAAAAGCAAATTGCAAGAGTCGGAGACCAGAAACAGAACCCTGATCTCCAGAGCTGTACTGACTGAGCTGCTTGTGCCTTAGACCTCTCCAACACAAGAACAGCTCAGCCAGCCTCCTCGCCTTTTCATTATTTCTCCACTTCCTCCCTTGCCTTGACAGCTACAGGGATGGCGGTAACTAACGTTCGCTATTCTACCCTGTCACTGTTAAGGCAGATGCTATTCAAGAAGTGCAGTTTTCACTGCGCTATTCATGAAATGGCATTTTAACTGGTTACTGTAAAATATTCACCAGTTTATCTGGTTATAACCAGTGTGGAGTTTACCAAGTGGATCTGCAGGCATCTTTTTTTCTCTCAAGTCACCTAGGTTTAAGTGCAGGGATGCCCATTTCCATGTGGTCCTTTATTTATTAGCTTTTGATGACTGGGTAAGTGCATTAGGCAATAACCCTGCCTATTTTCAGACATGACCCGGGAGAGTACAAAATACAGTCTTACAAACAATACCAGGTAACATACACACAATCCTGGACAGCAAACAACAGATATCCACTGAGGATAGTCAGGGATTATACATGCTAAGCACAAGCCATCCATGCAGGAATGAAAATGTCAGACAAAGACAAGGCAAGTGAAACACTTTGAAATCCAGAGCAGCAGTATGTCCTGACAAGTTAACAAGCAAGAGTAGAAGGCCAAATGAGGTTAGGCACAGTCACAAGTATCAGGGTATAAAGGCGAGAGAAAAGTGCAGTCTTGAAAGAGAAGTGAGATAAGGAGCCCTTTAAATGGGGAGGAAGGGAATTCCAGAGTTTGAAAGTGAAATGGGAGAATGCTTGCTCCCCATTTTAGTGCAGCAGTGTGGGACTGAGAGCAGTGAAGAATTTGAAAATCTCAGAGGGCAGGAGTGAACCACGGGATAAGCATAGCCTCTAAAGAGTCAGGGCGGAATTTCTGGTCCTGGAGTCAATGAAACATCCCAGTGAGTAGCGAAGGTATTTGGGAGACAGCCCATGCAAGACAGAGTAGAGCAGACAATGGTGAGAAGGGTGAGGGGTCGATAGGGCAAATCTACAGATATTATTGTAAGTGGTGTCCCACTTTTGAAGAACACCAGTATTGGCCTGGGAAAGGACAGGGACAGCATATAGTAGTGTGAGGAGCAAGACACCCCTAGCTACCGAGACCCTGGCAGCAGGGGTTAGGGAGTGATGCATGCGGTAGGGTGGCACCAATCTTCGAGTTAACAGATCTACATACCTTGTTTATGTGAGAGGAGAGTCAAGTATGGGATCCAGCATCACTCCCAGGTATTTGAAGGAGTCTGTGGTCGAGACTGCTGACCCATCACAACAAAGCACTTGAAGTTTAGGGACTCAGCATGAACTTTTCTAGAGGACCCGAAGAGCATGGCCTGAGTCTTTGGTAAACTGAGGATTAGGAAGTTAGAGGAGAATCAGGATTGAAGCTGTTGGAACACGGATGACAGATGAACATTAAGGTCATTGATGGATCAAGAGGCAGCATAGAGTACCAAGTCATCTGCATGTATAATGAAGCAACAGTGGGGTATGGAAGTAGAAATATCATTAACAAAGATGGAGAAGAGCAAGGGTCCAAGAATGAAGCCTTGTGGAGTGCGATAGGAGATGGGGCAGGGAATGAGAGAACTTTGCAGAAGGAGATGGATTGGGACCAATTGTCAAGGTAGCTGCAGAGCCAGGACAAGGTAGATCCAGAGGCACCAAGTGAATGCAGATTATTCAGGAGCCAGGGTGATTAACTAAATCAAATGCTTTGGTGAGGTCTATGAACACAGCACCAGTAAGTAGGCCTGTATCCATGTTGGACTTAACCTCACTTGTGAATAGGGTGAGAGCAGTAGTGGTGCTATGTCCAGCCCTGAAACCATGCTGAACGGGTGACTGAAGTTTGAAATTGAGCAAATGAGAAGAGAGATAGTGGTGGATTAGTTTCTCCAATTCTTGAAAGTAAGCAATGAAAATTATACACAAGGCAAATGAATTTCAAAAATAAGACTTGGGAAAACTGCCTGCATAAGAATAATTGTAATATTATACACACAGGGTCTAGGGAGGAACAACATCTACTTGCAATCCATGGGTTAGAATCTTCACAGAATGAAAATCAAACTACACTCATGTGGACAGCTTGCTATTTAACAGGGAAAATCTTAGGAATCAGACGTGCTATTTATGGTATCAAGTGGGTGTGGAGGGACTCGAGTCAATAATCAGGACAGGTAATACATGCAAGGAATAAATTCACTACATGTAATCTTGGCAGAAGCACATAAACTGGATAAGCTTGGCATTTTGATTTATGAGTGGCCTTTGAGGAACAAATAACTTTGAAAACAAGGCAATGGAAGAACACATTTTGATAACAATACAGTTAATAGTCATGAGATACTGGATCATAAAACTAATAAACTCTCATTCATTGCTGAAATATGGCCACAAATGGTTACCACAGAAAATTGTTTTCACATTAAGGGTGACTCTGAGTGATTGACTCCCTAATGATTCCTCCCACTGATCCAGTTATTCCCTCCATAGATTAAGGGAAGAGGAAAATTTGGTAAATTCTAATGCCATCCTTTCTTAGAATATATCAAGAGAGAACTACACCTATCTCAACAAAATCAGAAAACTGCATAAACATTTTTACGAGTACAAAAAGGGCTTTTCAAGTTAAGCAATGGGAAGAAATGTACAAAACCATATCGACAAAAATTAGCAAACAGTTCTGGCTATTGGTAACAAAAGGGACAGGTAACTTGCCACAAACAGGGGCGCTGACAAGAGGGACAGCTGAGACAAGTGTCCTGGGCCTGGTGGCTCAGAGGTGCCAGGCAGTTGTAAGCCAGACACCAAGTGAGAGAGGATACTCCATCACAATCCTAGCTGCTGCCTACAAGCTGAAACCGACTTGTATTCCAAAGCAATAGTGAAATTCTCACTACACCACAAAATTGGTAGAGGAATGAGCTCGCTGGCTCAGTAAATGTACACGCCTCACACACGACACTGGACACAGCCGTACAGTTTAGGGCCACATACTGCCTGTGATTGGCAGAGAATGGCTGTTGCTCTGGTGGGTTTCCTCCCCTGCTCCTTCCTTCTGCTGTCTGTCAGCAGTAATTGGCTGAGCTGCAGTGCTGGAAGGGCAGGGCAGCCGCAAAAACAACAAACCCAGCAGCCTGGCGGGCAGTATGAGTTTGGAGAGAAAATAAACAGACCCTGGATATGGTAGGATGTATTTCTATAGCAATTTATTTTTTGTAAATTGTAATTGAGGAGTAAGTCTGCCTTGTGTATCTTGCCAAGCTCTGCTCTCTAATGCATTTTTCTGGTCACAGCATGGCACAATGTTGTTGGGCTCCTCGATTTGTGCCATTACAGCCCAGGCAGCCCTGTGATTAGGAGGCAGTAGTAGCAAGCACCTGGGAATCAGGGATGAGGTTGCAGTGTACCAGCACCCCACAAAGTGCATCCAATGAGGGATCGCTTGTTCCCCAATCTACTGGTCCCAGAGGCAGAGTCCAGCCCTCTTTCCTCCAGCCACTGTTCCTTTTGCAACAACTTATTTAATGCACATTGTGGTGTTGAACTTCCTCCTGTAGCATTTGCACCCTGAAATCCCTTGTAAAAAAGAAAAGTGGCACTGACCTACTGGACTCTCGAGCCTGACTTGGACTGAAGTGTCCCAAATGTTTCTGACTTGCCCCATTGCAGCTCACACCACAGCAACACTCCTCTCCAGACAACATCACCCATTCAAGGAGGAGCATCACCTCACTAGCAGGTAGCATAGTAGGTAGTAGCCATCTCATAGCGGCAGTGATTGAATGCCTCCACCAAATGTCACCCACCCCCAACATCCTGCCTGGTGACCCCAGCCCATTTACTTATCATCCACCTTCTCTGTTTTGATGAGGTGGGTGAGACTGAAATCGAGTTCAATATCACGGCTGCCTTCATGATGACCATCAGCAGGAGGGGTAGTGATAGAGACAGTAAGATGCTACCTTCCAACCAGCACCCACTGCAGTCCGGTCCCCATCCCCTTAAAGAGCAACGGAGGTAGGTGCCACCACTGAGAGAGATGTAATGTGCCCAGATGGTGTGCTGCACCAGCTGCAGAGGTGTATCGCCGACTAAAGAGCAAAACCTATGTAACCACCCCACAGACCCCCTGTTTAACTAGCCTGGCTGCTCCTCTCACCACATGGCACCAAAAGAGGGATGGGGTTGTCACTACAAATAGTTTACAATACATCTACATCTGAGCCTGCCATACACAGACAGGCAAACCAAGTGTGCGACTACCTGGCACACACCTGGTGGGATCATTACCATGGCCATCAACCTGGGTCCCTGGGAGAAAACGTTTGCTCCACAATTATGCTGGGTTTGAACTTCTGGTCAGGGGCACCCAAGTAAATCCAGACACAGTGGAAGGAATAACAGTACTGTCCAAACCAGGTTGGGGTTCTAGAGTGTGGCTTTTATTCACATACACAGAGAATAATCACAAAGCGAAGGTGGACCCCACAGGACTACTCCTACTGGTAATGCAGATTACTGAGGTACAGAAATTCCTGAATTCCATTTAGCATAGGCATACTGAACACACACAGTGAACTCTCAGGTTCTGACTTGAACAGCGAACTCTCTGGTTCTGAATTACACAGCAAACTCTCTGGTTCTGAATTAGGAGGTTGGCACACATGGCCAGTACTAGGAGGCTCCCATATTTCATGAGGAATTACTGGTGGCACCCTCGACCACCAAAGAGCACATACAGGCTCACAGAGAATCCAACCCACGTCTGGGTAAACTATTTTCTTCAGGCACTGGCCAAATGCACTGAAAGAAAACACACGTGCAAAAAACTGAACCCAGAGAGATAAACTGGTTACTCCAGATGGGGGGTCTCTCACCTTTTGCTTCCAAGTTTATACTCAGCCATTCATCTGGTTAATAACACCTCACAGGAAACTTGTAGATGCTATCTTGAAATGTCTTTCACACTTAACATACTACATTACACACCTCTGAGGTGTCAGAAAGTTAAAAGGTCTGTAATTGGCACTGTCTCTTCACTAGACCCCAACTTTAGCAGACACTTTTAAACAGAAACAGTCTAGGTGACAGGATCCCTTTGACAGAGAAAATTCACCACAAGGAATGCAGGTGCCCCAGGGCTTTTCCAAACAATAGTCACAGGTACTACAGAGCAGCTGAATCTCAGACAGCTTCAACACAGTCCAGACTGGACCAGGGATTGCCCCTGAATCCTGGAATCCACCCCATCCTTCCTGGGATGGAGCAATGTGAAAACCACTTGGCTTGGTTTCCACCACTGCACCGCTTAGGCTGTACTGGCTCACACTAGGATGAGAAACAAACAAAAACACTACTGGTAGTTCTCCAGAGAGCTGAGAGGAGATGCACTACCTGCAACCTCCTCCACTGACTCCAACTGCAGACTAATGGAACATTCTAAAGCTAACTCCCTGCAGCTAGCTCAAGTGTGGCTTATGCTGCTGTGACAGTTCCATGATTACATCATCCTCCAGCTCAGCTGAGACTGAAACCAAAAATGACAGTGTAAATCCATTTAACTGGCATTTCACTAGCTGCCTCCCTGCCTGCCACTGATTCTAATGGGATTCTAGTAACCACTGGGAACAAGGGGTTACACTTAGATGGCGAAATCCCCACAGCGACAATCTTGACAGGGTTCGAGATTGTCGCTGTGAGACCCGAGGGCACATTTCACCCTTAATCGACGCTCACCCACCTTCTACTAAACAACTCTGACTCAGTTATTTTAAGAAGGGGGTGCGGTGGACGAGCCCTCAATCGAAAACCACAATAATGTCTGACAAGCGAAAGTTCACCTGTTGACATTGGGGATCTCGCCAAACTTCGACAACAGTGTTGTTGATTTGACATGGTAAAACCCTACAGAGACCCTTTTGGAATGCACACAGCAGTAGCGGCTGCATCTCTCAGTAATTCCTCTTCTCCGGTTCTCCTTCCTCTTGCCTGGACCCAATATGTCTCTTCTGTGCCCCGATTTCATTCTGTCTCTCTCTTTCTTGACCCTTGTAGGGGATGGGAGGAGGGGACCCAGTCCTAAAGGTGTGTCCAGGGCCTGGAAATTTGTATCGCACCCTGGCCACAAATATCACAGCCCATATTACTTCACGGTCATGGAAAATAATATAAAAAAAATTCTACAGTAAAACAGAAGATTATAATTATAAGGCTATTATCTCTAAACTTCATTTATCATCAGGATCCTTAGATATCACCCCAGAATAGATTTTATAACAATAACTCAACCAAAGGCAACAAAGCACCAGGCCTTGTTGAAGTACCCCATATTGTTACAAAATAGAAACTGAATGGTGGATTAATCTTTAGCCATCCTTTTCAATAACATCCTTATGGAAGATTATATCCTCACAGAATGGAAAGGTAACATTATTGTACCAATTTTTAAAGAAGGTGACCCAACATTACCCAAAAACTACAAGCCTATAAGCCTTATCGATTAACTGGGAAAGATTTTTGCAAGGGTAATCCTAAATAGAATAAACTGCTAGAAAAGAGAGAATGCTGGCGTTCACTAAGGTTTGAGTACAGAGCATGAGCAAGGCCATATAAGCTCCTATCATTCAGCATATAATAGGATAGCTTCTTACTTGAAAACAATATCTTATCTAGCCTATTCATGAAAGTGGCTTTTGTCTCACTAATTACAACATCCAATGGTAATGAGTTCCAAGGGTTAACAACCCTCTATGAAAAAGCACCCTTTCACAGAATGAAATCTATGACAAGTTAGTTGTAATGGGTGCCCTCTGGTACCCACAGATGTTTGCTTAAAATCTAAACCCATTTCCGTCGATAAATACTGATTCTGCAAAACCTCCCATGTCAACATTAGGTCTCCACATATCCTTCTTTTCTCAAGGGACCTGAGTCCTAGTACATCCAACCTATCTTCATAACTCAAACTCCTCATCCTGTGTATTTGTTTAGTAATTTTCCTGTATTTCCTCAACCTGTTTGATATCTCGAACTTTTGTATAGGCACCAAACTTGTGATGAGAAGTCAAAATTCTCTGCCAAGCCCTCAGTGATCCAGCTCTCTCCAGGACTTCTCACAATGTGACGGCCCCTCAAAGCCACCGCCTGCGCTATGCTCAGCCTCTAGGAAACCAAGTCAGAGGAGGCCCTGAATGGGCACTCCACTCTGCCTAAGCCCTCCAATGATCCAGCACTCTCCAAGACTTCTTGGGGTTCAGGCGGCACCTCAGAAGCCACCGTGCCAGCTACCCTCAGCTGCTAGGAAACTGAACCAGAGGAGGCCCTGAACAGGTGCACCACCTGCCTAAGCCCTCCAGTGATCCAGTTCTCACCAGGACTTCTTGCAGTGTGGATGGCTCCTCAGAAGCCACCGCCTGTGCTATCCTCAGCCGCTAGGAAACCAAGCCAGAGGAAGTCCTGAATGGGTGCTACACTCTCGCCTAAGCCCTCCAGTGATCCAGCTCTCTCAGGACTTCTTGCGGTGTGGACTGCCCTCAGAAGTTGCCACCTGCGCTACCCTCAGCTACTAGGAAACCAAGCCAGAGGAGGTCCTGAATGGGTGCTCCACTCTGCCTAAGCCGTCCTAAGCCCTCCAGTGATCCAGCTCTCTCCAGGACTTCTTGCGTGCAGACTGCTCTCAGAAGCTGCTGCCTATGCTACCCTCAGCTGCCAGGAAACCAAGCCAGAGGAGGCCCTGAGCGGGCACTCCACTCTGCCTAAGCCTTCCAGTGATCTAGCTCCCTCCAGGACTTCTTGCAGTGTGGGCGGCCCTCAGAAGCCACCGCCTGCGCTACCCTCAGACACTATGAAACTAAGCCACAGGAGGCCCTGAATGGGCACTCCACTCTGCATAAGCCCTCCAGTGATTACAGCCATTTTAAGAAGTTCTTGCTAGTGTGTTAGACAGTTACATAACCAGCTGCCCTGTATATTCTCTGCCGCTCTCCCTGCCAGTCTCAAGCTTCTTCCTTCCTGCTGTCTCTGGCACCTCCTAAGCCCCTCTGATTTCACGCCACCCCGCTGAAACTTATTCTCACCTCTTCTGCCTAAGTGCCCTGTAAATGCCATTTATCGGCGACCCTATTGTTCTGCTAATTTTCCTCTAACTTCCCCACCCTCAGCCCCTGCTGTGCTCTTGACCTGTAGCCTAATCCCTACCCCCACCCTACAATTGCAGCCTTTACTAATTTCTGCTGTTTCTGCTCTCTCTCTCAGAGGAGGCTCTGAGCAGGTGCTCCACTCTGCCTAAGCCCTCCAGTGATCCAACTCTCTCCAGGACTTCTTGCGGTGGGCGGACCCTCAGAAGATTCCACCTGCACTACCCTCAGCTGCTAGGAAACCAAGCCAGGTACGGTGACTCCTAGACCAACCGGTTCCGGTGCTCTTTTACCCTGACTGGCTAGTGCCCTAGCTTCCGCTTTCCTATTGGACATTCAATCTTTAAACTATTTCTGGCATCCCGACTCTTTTCCTTTGAACTTTTATTCAGATTTATTCCGATTCTGTGCAGTGTTTTATAGTTGTGTAGATTTAAGTAAGTTTACTGCCTAAGATCAAGTTAAGCCTAGCTGCATAGAAATATTTTTACAAACTGCATTTACAGACTACTTTGCACCTGTAGGGTGTGCAGAAGCGAACCATCCTAGGCGCTTTGCTAAGTGATAACAGCCATTTTAAGAGGTTCTTGCTAGTGTGTTTTAGATAGTACAACAGGTAACTAGCTATAAATATTTAGTGTGTGGCTGGATTGTAGATTAAAATGGTAAAAGCATCTGGAAAATCTGTTGGGCAATCTTAATAGAAAATTGGGGATGCTTTATAAACAGAAGCCTTATACAACTGTGGAGGTATGGCCTTGAGGTCGTGGAAACCATGGTTTTACCTGTGATGGATTATGGAGACTTGGTGTATGGAGGGGCCTCAAGATGAAGCCAGCAAGGCTAGATGTCATGTACAATAGGGCTTGCCATCTTACGCCCTCGATGCCCCAGAAATACTCACCACTATGATCTGTACAGAGCTCCAAACTGGTGGTGTTTAGAGGACAGGAGAAATTTACACTTAGCAATCTTTATGGGTAAAATAAGTAGGAAACAAATGCCCAGATATATTTTAAGCAAGTTTGTGGTTAGGGAACTAAGGAAGAGGTTGAGATCCTCTCGGGGTATAGAATGCATTGTCCCCAGATGTAATGTAGAGTTGGGCAGGGCATCTCCCCATTTTAGGGGCCCCAAAGCTTGGAATGCACTATCCCTGGAGTTGAGGGATGTGGATGCTTCTATAAATTTAAAATTGATTAAAAGCTGGTTTATATATTTAATACAAGATTCAAAAACTTGTTGTAAACATCAGTAGATGGGGATTACATCCTCTTGTACATATTAGTTGATTTAAATGCTGCTAAAGTATCTAGCATGAGCACTTTAAATTAATACATGTGGGTTCTAAAGTGATCGAGACCTGGACTGTATGCACCTTCCTCCTTTTGAAATTTTAAAGCAGAAATTGTAAATTGTTACTGGATGAATTATTATTGACATATTTATGTTTGATATGTAATGAATTGTTACCATGTTATTTATATGTCTGTTGTATACCTGATTACTGTTAATGATGTAAGGGCCTCCTTGAAAATGAGTTGATACTCAATGGAGTTTATTCCTGTTCATATTGATTATGAATAAAAATTTTACCATACCATAACAACGGCTGCCCTGTATATTCCCTGCTGCTCTCCCTGCCAGCCTCAAGCTTCTTCCTTCCTCCCCAGCTCTGGAGCCTCCCAAGCCCCTGATTTCACCCACCCACTGAAACTTATTTCTCGCCTGTTTTGCCTGAGTGCCCTGTAAGCTGTTTATTGGTGACCCAATTGTTCTGCTAATTTTCCTCTGACTTCCCGCCCTCAGAACTTGCTGTGCTCTTGGCCTGTAGTCTAATCCCTACACCCACTTTACGATTACAGCCTTTACTAAGTTCTGCTGTTTCTGCTCTCTCTCAGAGGAGGACCTGAATGGGTGCTCCACTCTGCCTAAGCCCTCCAGTGATCCAGCTCTCTCCAGGACTTCTTGCAGTGTGAAGGCCCCTCAGAAACCACCGCCTGCACTACCCTCAGCCACTAGAAAGCCAAGCCAGGTACAGTGACTCCCTGGACAAACCAGTTTCGGCACTCTTTTGCCCTGACTGCCTGAATGGCTGGTGCCCTAGCTGCCGCTTTCCTATTGCACATTCACTGTTTAAACTATTTCTGGTGTCTCTGACTCTTCTCCTTCAAACTTTTATTCAGATTTATTCCTAATTCTGTGCAATGCTTTACAGTTGTGTAGATATAAGTAACTTTACTGCCTAAGGTCAAGTTAAGCCTAGCTGCATAGATATTTTTACAAACTGCACTTACAGACTACTTTGCACCAGCAGGGTGTACAGAAGCGGAGCCGCAGGTGCTTTGCAAAGTGATTACAGCCATTTTAAGAAGTTCTTGCTAGTGTGTTGTGAGATAGTTACTTAACCAGTTGCCCGGTATATTCTGTGCCACTCTCCCTGCCAGTCTCAAGCTTCTTCCTTCCTGCTGTCTCTGACACCTCCCAAGCCCCCTGATTTCACCCCCATTGAAACTTATGCTCGCCTTTTCTGCCTAAGTGCCCTGTATGTGCCATTTATCGGCAACCCTATTGTTCTGCTTATTTTCCTCTGACTTCCTACCCTCAGCCCCTGCTGTGCTCTTGACCAGTAGCCTAATCCCTACCCGCCCTACGATTACAACCATTACTAATTTCTGCTGTTTCTGCTGTCTCTCTCCCGAGGAAGCCCTGAATGGGCACTCAATTCTGCCCCAGCTCTCCAGTGATCAGCTCTCTCCAGGACTTCTTGTGGTGTGGACAGCTCCTCAGAAACTTCCTCCTGCGTTACCATCAGCCACTAGGAAACCAAGCCAGCTACGGTGACTCCCTGGACCAACAGTTCCAGCTCTTTTGCCCAGACTGCCTGATTGGCTGGTGTCCCAGCTACCACTTTTCTATTGGACATTCAATCTTTAAACTATTTCTGGCATCCCCAATCTTCTGCTTTGAAGTTTTATTCAGATTTATTACTAATTCTGATGCGATGTTTTACAGTTGTGTAGATTTAAGTAACTTTACTGCCTAAAGATCAAGTTAAGCCTAGCTGCATAGATATTTTGCAAACTGTATTTACAGACTACTTTGTACCCGTAGAGTGTATAGAATCCGGGCCGCCCTAGGTCATTTGCCAAGTGATTACAGCCATTTTAAGAGTTCTTGCTAGTGTGTTAGATAGTTACTTAACCAGTTGCCCTGTATATTCTCTGCTGCTCTCCCTGCCAGTCTCAAGCTTCTTCCTTCCCGCCACCTCTGGCACCTCCCAAGCCCCGATTTCACCCCCATTGAAACTTATTCTCACCTCTTCTGCCTAAGTGCCCTGTAAGCTGCGTTCATCAGCGAACCTATTGTTCTGCTAATTTTCCTCTGACTTCCCCGCCTCGGCCCCTGCTGTGCTCTTGACCTGTAGCCTAATCCCTACCCCCACCCTACGATTACAGCCTTTACTAATGTGCTGTTTCTGCTCTCTTGCCGAGGAGGCCCTGAGCAGGCGCTCCACTCTGTATAAGCCCTCCAGTGATCCAGCTCTCCAGGAATTCTTGTGCTGCAGGGCCACTCAGAAAGCCACTGCCTTGGTACCCTCAGCTGTTATTTTCCCTGCGGCATTTTGCACCAACTCCCCACCTGCCCTATCTGGTCTATTATATTTATAGCCACGAGTGTGGAAGAGGGGACAGATGGACGGAAGGTCAGAGAAGGAGTTAAACATGTGGCTCAAGGGCTTTGCTAGGAAAAAGGACACAAATTTGTAGGGAACTGGCAACAGTTTTGGGAGCGAAAGTTCTTTAAATTTGTTGGACTGCATCTGACTAAGCAGGAGTCAGTGCATTGGGGCAGACGTTTGATGTCTTTGCAGAATATTTAAACTAGCAAATGGGGAGAGGGTGCAGCACCCGAAACACTGAATGGGAAGAACTCCTCCCCCTCAGCTAGTGGTCAAACAGGAGTTCAGCATGTTTGTAGTTCATTTACATGACCAGGTAAAGAAAAGGTCTGGCTCCCCATATGATGCACAGGGAAATGCGGACCTCGCCCAACAACTAACACACAATCTGACCAATTGAAAATCATGTACACAAATGCTCACAGTCTGAGAAACAAGATCCCAGACCTGCAGACAATAATGACAGAGGCCAAACTGGACATAGTAGCCATTAGCGAGACATGGTTTACCAGTAAACACACTTGGGAGACTTCAGTACCTGGCTATGTAATGTTCAGAAGAGACCGAGGTACAAAAGGGGGGTGGAGTGGCCCTTTATGTCAATGAAAATATCAGAGCTACAGAAATTCAGAATACACATAAGGAACCAGAAGAACTGTGGGTCACCCTGGAAACAGGACATGGGACACCATATGAACTGGGGTTGTGTACAGGCCTCCAGACAGGGGAGGACAAAGACATGTTACTGTTAGAAGATATACAAAACATGACAGCTAGGGAGACTTCAACATGCAAGATACAGATTGGTCAATACCAGCAGGGACATCTGCCAGAACTAGACACATGATGGATTCCCTGAAGGGGAGGGCCTCAAACAACTGGTACAACAACCCACTAGAGACAGGGCTATCCTAGATCTAGTACTGACTAACGGGAAAGGATCACAAATCTCCAGGTAGAAGGTCACCTGGGGCCAGTGACCATCACATGGTATGGTTCAATTGGCCACTAAAACAAAATCATCCCATTCCAAGGCAAAAATACAGGACTCCAGAGGAGCTGACTTTGATAAGATGGCCAACAGAGTTAAGCTAGTCCTGGCAAAAGAAATACAGGTGAGGGGGTACAGGCAAAGTGGGCAAGCAATAAAGATGCAATACTTGAAGCAACATCCCATTGTGTTAGTGAGAAAAGGAAGTACAAACAAAGGAGGAAACCACTTTGGTTCTCAAATACAGTAGCAGAAAAGGTCAGAACCAAAAGGCTGGCCTTCAGGAAATATAAGGAACGCAGCAGGATGAAGATAGGGAAGATATCAAACTTCCCTAAGGGAAGCAGGGATGGCAGTAAGGCAGACAAAGGCCCAAACTGAGGAAACACTAGCACGCACAGTAAAAGAAGGTGACAAGACTTTCTATAGATAAATTAGTGAAAGTCCAGAGAGGTATTGCTAAGATCAAAGGGATAAGGGGCAGTGTGAGAGGAGGACCATATAAAGCGTCTATCCTAAATAGATACTTCTGCTCAGTATTTACTGAAGAGAAGTAGGGCAGGGACCACAGCTCTGCACCATGGACACAGGGGTGAGGGGGTGTGCACTAGTCCCTTCACAAAAGAAAGGGCCCTACAAAGTTCGATAAGCTCAGGGTGGACAAGGCAATGGGACCTGATGGCATACATCCCAGGATACTAGAAGAGTTAAGGGTGGAAAGAAGCAGAGCCATTATCATAATTGTTTTGTGAGTCTCTGAGCACAGAAATGGTCCCAGAAGACTGGAGAAGGGCTCATGTGATCCTGCTCCACAAGAGTGGTAGCAGGGAGGAGGCAGGAACTACAGACCAGTCAGTCTTACCTCAGTAGTGGGCAAGATTATGGAGACACTCCTTAAGGAAGGATAGTGCAACACCTGGAATCCATATGAGCACAGGATCCAAGACAGCATGGGTTTACAAAAGGAAGGTCCTGTCAAACTAATCTCATAGATTTCTTTGACTGGGTAACCAGAGTGGTGGATCAAGGGGAGCAGTTGATGTTGCCTACCTTGACTTCAGCAAATCTTTCGATACATTTCCACATAGAAGATTGATTAATAAGCTGGGTAGGCACGTGTGGTCAGACATTGGTCAACTGGGTGGCAAACTGGTTGACGGGCAGAAAACAGAGAGTGGTGGTAAATAGTATACAGTCAGAAAAGATGCAAGTCACAAGTGGGGTACCTCAGGGATGAGTCCTGGGGCCAGTCCTCTTCAATATCTTCATCAGTGACATTGCAGATGGACTGGAGGTATGGTTCATCTGTTTGCAGATGACACCAAGATCTGCAACAGAGTAGATGATCCAGATGGTGTGGGCAGAATGAGAAGAGATCTGGATAAACTAGCAAAATGGTGGAAGAGTGGCAACTGGGGTTTAACAAAGAAGTGCAAGATCATGCACTTAGGGAAGAGAAACCTGAAGCCACCTATAGGCTGGGAGGGAGTTGATGGCAGTCACAAGGGAAGAAAGAGACTTGGGCGTCATCATCACCGATGACCTGAAATCATCCAAGCAGACCTCTAAAGCAGTAGGTAAGGCTAGAGGGATGTTGGGGTGTATTAGTAGGGGTAGCACAAGTCGGAAGAGGGAGGTAATAATCCCTCTTTACAAGACACTTGTTAGCCCATCTGGAGTACTGTGTGCAGTACTGAGGCCACACCTTCACAAGGACATTAACCAAATTGACGCAGTCCAGAGAAGGGCAACCAAAATGGTGCAGGGACTGCATCAGAAAACATAAATGGACAGATTAACTGAACTCAATATGTATACCATAAAGTAAAGGAGGAGAGAGGTGATATGATTGAAACATTCAAACACCTTAGGGCATTAACAAGGTGAAAGAGTCTAACATGTTTCAATATAAGAAAAATATCAGGACCAGAGGACACAGCATGAGATTAGAGGAGGCCAATCGAGGGGTAATGTGAGGAAGTTCTTTTCACAGAAAGGGTGCTGGATGCATGGAACGGTCTACCTCAGGAAGTGGCAGATATGAATACAGTGCAGGGCTTCAAACAGGCATGGGATAGGCATAAGAGAGCAATACAGATGAGTATGAATAGATAGGCCATTGACAGAGCAAAGGCCTATGGCACATTCATAAGGTAGAAAAGAAATGGGCAGACTGGATGGGCCTTGTGGTCCTTATCTGCCATCAGCATCTATGTTTCTATGTTTCTATCCAAAATAGAATATTTAGCTAAATCCAAGAAATTAGCATTTTTGATCAAGTTTATTACTATGGATTTAAGCAGATTAACTAGGAAATGTTTAGAAGCTCCTTGGTTAAAGGTTGTTGTAACCACCTTGGAAAACATTTAAACTTAAACATCTCTGGTCAGATACAGAGAAAGCTGAAAGTGAGAAGAAGCCACACATGGAGCAGAGTGCTCACAATAACTGAAAAAGTCAAACATCCAAAATCAGACACTCACCATTTCAAGTAAAAACAGGTGCTGCTCTGTTAGAAAATGTTTAGCAGTTTTATTAGTGAGCAACACAACCCATGTATCACTAAGCTTGCATAACGGTTTCAGTAATCAAAATTCCTTTTCAAAGGCATATTTTGAAAAAGAAATTTATATTCTGAAACATGTCATGCTAGCTAAGTGATACGTGGGCTATGTGTTGTGGACTGTAATAAAACTGCTGAACTCTTTTTAACACAGCTACGCTCTATTTTTTACTTGAAATGGTGAGTGCCCAATTTTGGATGTTTGGACGAGATAACAGAAGGTATAACTATTGCCCCCAGTTATGTGTCAATAATCACAGACAGACTAAAAGAAATGTCAGGAAATGTTTATACAGAGAGAATCAGAACATTAAAATCTCATGGTTGGTATATAAACAAATAAATCATACTCTAGAACAATACTTAATTTTCATAACAGATCCTGCTGAGAGACACATTTTCTGAAATTCAGGTTAGAAATCTACCCTTCTAAAGTCCTACAATTGTGGTATCAGAATAGTAAAAACACAGAAATAGACCACAACTTAAATTTAACATGTGACTGTGGACAGGATGACTTTGAAACCCTTCCTCATATTATTGCAGTGTTCAAAATATTCATCCATTACAGAACACTGTTTTGATCAATATTTTTAGTAATATCCTCTTGTATGAAGCAATACTTGGAACTTTATTGACCCCCCAAATGAATTAATCACATTTGATGCAATAACATTTTTGAACATGATTTTTTCTTTTGTGATGACCACAGCTAAATCATTAGCTTAAGTTTAATCATCTGACTTTTGTATCCTGGGATTTATAGGCTTTTGTTTTGCAAACTAGTACATTTTTAAACCTTATACTTTATTGTGCACATTTTTCAATGGTAGAACAACTTTTATGACTTTTGATTAAAAGCCTATTTTGTCCTTTTAACTTGGTTGCAGGAGATCACAGGCCATTTTACACTTATGGTATTCCCAGACAAGGAGGGCCAGATATTCAAAACTTTGCACCGAGTGCAAACCGCTTGCGCTGGGTTTGTTCTGGCTTACAGATGCCCTATATTCAAAGATCAAATTGCATGGGTACACTGCATCAGTGCCATGCAAAATTATAATCTATGCACTGGGCGAGATAGGGCATGTACATGAATACAGGCTATGCTATATTCAGCATGTTAGCACAGTGCAAAGTGTGTTTGAGTGACTTTCTTGCGACACTTCGCGTGGTGCAAATTACAGCCCAGGAAAAGGTAGTCTTAACTCTGGAGCAAAACAAGGTTAGGAGGTGTGAACACAGCGGCAACAGGCAACATGGCTGTATGCAACAACAGCAGCATGGTGCACCTGATGACTGCAGCCAGTGAGGAGGCAGAGAGGGCAGATGGCCACCCCGGCCACATCATATACTATGGAAGAGATATGCTGCACACAGATGGCACTGCCCTCATCGCCATTATCTGGAACTGGTCCCAACTATCCCAGGCATTTAAGGGTGCCCCAGTGCCCAGTGGTCATCTTGGCAGTGCGTTCATGCAGCACGCTCCAGTCCCCCATGAGGGTACTCCAACACAACCCAGTACACACATGCAGCACTGAAGGGATGGAGGGTGTGAGGGAGGATGCACAGGTGCTCAGGATGCACCACATAGTAGGTGCTGCCACACGGCTGGGGTCATCCACACAGTGCACATGTTCCAGTGATGGGAATGTCTCTGACATCCCACTATGCCTGTATAATGGTATGCATCTGCCCCAGGCACATACTGCACACCTGTACATACACTCCACGCATGTCCAGCCATGTGTATGTTACTGTGAGACTCCCATGACATTGGCACAGCATATGTGGGTCAAAAGACAGTATGACAGTGTTGCCCACTGTCAGAACACACCTGCCAGCTGGGCCTGTCATTGTGTGGATAGTAGTGGTCAATGTTGCCAGACACAACGATGCATGTGCTTCTACTTTGCCACCATATGCATTGATGTGTCCTCACATACAAAGTATCTGCAGACGTTGAGAACTTCAATCTCACCAAAACTGCAAAGTAACTACTGCTGGTGGCCTTTTTAACAAAGTGGCCCTTTGTGAGCAAATTTTGGTCTATTTGCCCAAAAGGAAACTTCAGTGGTCAAAACTTCACAAATTTGGTGAATTCGCACTTAGCAAATTCAGCACAATTTACAAATTAATTTATGAAGCAAATTTTGCCCACTTAGCCCATTCCAACATAGCACCAATCACATACAGTACCACTGTAATATTTCTGGAGCTTGTAGGACGTGGCATTACTGCTGTAGTGTTCCCTGCCCACCAGCTCCATGTCTTTGGCCCACTTGTGGGCTGCCTACTACTACTATGGTACTGTAGCATCTGGTATACTACTTGGCAGAAACAACAGTATGTCTATGGCATGCAGCACAACTACCGTGCCTGTGGTGCTAGTCTCCTGGGCACAATAGTCTGTGCTGCTGTGTACAAACCCAACCTGCAGCTACCATCCTGTAGTTCTAGCCTGACATACATGTGGTACTGTGTACAACCCCAGCCTGCAGCCACTGACCTGTAGTTCTAGTTTGACACAGGTGGTGATGTGTCACCCTGAAATAGCCCGCGCAATCTACAGGACATGCATGCAAATCAGGCCATATTGACATGTTAATGTGGCTGTTTGCTTATGGATTGCTAAGTAGGCTCATTTGTATACCAGTTTTGAATATAGCAAACTTTCGCCCTGGCTAATGTGTTTGCCCTGAGCAAACATGTTTGCCCCAGGCAACTCATGTCAGAACCATTGCACAGTTCTGCAGTAGTTGGCCTGCAATGTTGTTTGCAGTTGTTGTGCATCACTTCTTTGCTACTTCCCATTGGCCATGTAGTTCACCTTTGCCTTGCTCCACCTCTGTGTGCACAGGGCTGCAGTTGCAGTTTGCACTGCCAGTTGCTTTATATTCAGAGCCGTCTTCTTTACTGGGTTATTTTGCACTGCACTCCTATTTGCCCACTATATTCAGCACTGTTTCCCAGGTTAATCCTTTTAATATTGCGTTACTGTGCCTGTGGGCTAATTTTACATGCTAGTCAGTGCAATTTTGCCCCAGGCAAAGTTTTGAATATTGGGCTCCATGTGTTTGGCTGAGAACTTGCTGAATAATGTAATATTTTGTAAAAAAATGTAGCTACAACCAATATTTTCTTGTACCTATTGAAAATATTGCCCGAGATGTATAATGTAGTTTACCGTATATCTTTTCAAATTTGTTTACATGTGTATTTATGTTTATATGTTTATTTATGTATGTTCTTGTAATGACACAAATGAGTTGAACAATAAAGCATGTCTGCTGTACTCCCATCTTGATCTGCCACTGTCTGAATGAATGCTGCTGATTTATTTTGGGTGCCATGGTGAGGGGTATAGAGCATTACAAGGGCTGTGTTGAAGTGGCAGGTACCTTAACTAGTGAAGTGGGCTATCTGAGGAAGGAGGAGGAGTTGCTGCAGGGGTTAGGAGGAGAAGATTTACTTGTAAAATCTATTTTCTATTTTGGTTACTGGCTGGGGGGAGGAGGGTGTGCTGGGGTTCTCCAGGGGTGGTTGAGAGGGTTTCTTAGCTTAAAAAACATGCTAACAAAGTGCCACTTTGTGGAGTTTTCTTCATAAAGCAGCCACATTGCAAAGAAACTCTGCTGTGAAGATGTCACTTCATGTAGTTTTCCCCAAGGAAATATCCACTTTGCTTTTTGGAGAACTCATAAAAATTATCTGTTAAGTGCAGAAAGCGTTGCCAATATCCCCACTTTGCCTACTCTACATTAGTCCCCATATATGGGTGCACATTGTGGCATTGCATAAACAGGGTGCAAACATGCACCCATTGCAGCACCATTGCCAGCATATAGTATACTACACACAAATCTGTGACTTAGCTGCCAGGAGAGAATCTCATACAGCTAATTCTCAGTATAAATACTGCCATCAAATGTTAGTGGGTGTAACCAAGGTTTGCACCTGCTGACATACTTTCTAACAATACCCACAGAGATCTGGACATGACATAGCACTAGAGATGCTGCAGATTTAAACTTTGCAAGCAAAGTGGATGCAAAGTGGCAACATTCACCTTCACATAGCTTTACAAAGTATATGCAGGCGTTAAGAACTTCAATCTCACCAAAACTGCAAAGTAACTACTGCTGAGTGGCCTTTTTCAGCAAAGTGGCCTTTGGTGAGCAAATGTTGGTCTACTTGCCAAAAGGAAACTTCACTAGTCAAAACTTCACAAATTTGGTGAATTCGCATAGCAAATTCAACACAATTTACAAATTAATTTATGAAGCAAATTTTAGCACTTAGCCCATTCCAACATAGCACCAATCACATACAGAACCACTGTAATATGCCTGGAGCTTGTAGGATGTGGCATTACTGCTGTAGTGTTCCCTACCCACCCGCTCTATGTCTTTTGGCCCCTTGTAGGCTGCCATGCCTCCAACTGATGTCTCTTAAGCAAGGGCATCCCTGGTGGTCCAGTGGCTGCCCCATCTACAACTCAGCTGCAGATTTATCCCTGGCATTCAGTGGTAACACCCTACCTAGTCCCATTTCCCAGTGTCACCAGTCATTTACTTAGTGTCTTGTCAATCTCTGTGCCCTGCTGGCTCCATATAGGGCTGCCACAGCACTCTGACACTGCTTCCACCAACCTTTAGAGGTTCTAAGGGCAGGAGATGTTGCACAACTCTGTGACACCCTCTGCAAGGGATGCAATTTATTTGTTTTATTTATTTGCTTACTGAGTAAGTGCACTGATCCCAGGGACCATTTTCAGGCATGACCTGGGCCATAGAGATGGCACATAAGCATTACATTTAGAACATACATTTTCTCAGGTACAAACACGTATAAGTGCATGTGCAATACAGCATACAGTACAGAGAAGTAAAATACAATAACAGAAATCCAAACGACAAGAATAGTACGTGCAGTTTCACAGGGTCACAATATTCACAAATGAACCTCAGACTTGGGAGCTGAGCAGTCCACTTCAGGAATGTGGAGACTAGAAATTCACCTAGGGGGGCAGGTATAAGCAGCAGATGCCATCAAGGTAGCTTTATAGTTTGTTTTAAATGCTTGGTGTGAGTCTAGAGAGTGAAGAGGATAGGTAGGCTGTTTCACAGTCTGGGCTACAAGAGGAAAGTTCTGCTACCTAAGCAAGCAGTAATCTGTGGGACCACTAAGGGGTGGAATGCTGGAGGTCCAAAGACTTCGTGGGCAGGTATTTAGTTTGATCAAGGAAGAAAAGGGACAGGCCACCATTTCTTACAGCATTGTCTATAGTGTAACTGAGGTAATTATTTCTGGCCTTCAGGGAGAGCCAGCCTAGGGACTGGTAGAGGGAGCAATGAGTACGTGGAGTAGGGTGCCATTAGCACAAATCTACAGCTATTGTTGTAGGCAGCAGTCAGCCTTGCAAGGAGTTGGGAGGAGGATGAGTGTAAACGTGGGCACAGTAGTCCATAAGAGGAAGGAGGTTACCTTGGACTGCACGCAACAGCCTCCAGGGATAAGTAGTGCTTTAGATGGAATCCACTGCTAGTTTTGGTTGAGCCTTTGCAGAGTGTTGTTGATGTGTATAGAGAAAGTTAAGGAGGGGTCATGGTGACACCCAGTTATTTGAAAAAGGGTATATTTTCGAGGGTGAATCCATCTGGAGTTAGGACTGTCAGAGTAGCTTGAGTATTTATTATTTTAGTGATATTTGGTTTGGAATCCAGGAGCATGACCTTTTTCTTTTTGGAGTTCACTAGAGTCTGTGCTCCCGGAACCAGTTGTGGGCTGCCCCATAGTTTAGGGTTAGTGTAAAGGAAAGGCAGGTCAGTGATTTGGTGCTGTAGAACAGTACAAGGTCATCTGCATATAGTATGGCTTCACATGGAGACCATCTGTAGGTAGGGGTTGATAAAAGTGAACAGTGAAAAGAGCGGGCCCAGGATAGACCCTAGGGTACACCAGCGGTTATCGCCTTAGCCACTGAGGTAGCACCTCCAATGCTAACCATTTGGGATCAGCCTGATAGGTAGCCCTAGAACCAAGCAGCCGTCCCCACTGCATAGCCAAGGTTCCTTAATCTGTCAAGGAGCAAAGTGTGAGTGTCCATGTCAAAAGCCTTGGTCAAATCAATGAAGACGGCACCTGTGAGGTTGCCCACATCCATGTTTCTAAGGACATGGTTTGTAGATTTGCCAGGGTGGATGAAGTACTGTGATACTTCCTAAACCCGTGCTGGTGTGGGCAGAAATTATATTTGCTGACATATTCTGTGAGTTGGTGATGGACTACCTTTTCAGCGAGTTTACTCAGGTGTGGCAGTAGAGAGATAGGTCTATAGTTATCCATGGACAGTGAGTCACCAGTTTTGAAAATGGGGATTACTTTAGCCTGTTTCCATATGTCCAGCATAGCTGAGGTGGATAGGGTTGAATTGAAAATTGAAGTCAGTGGTTTGGCAATACAGGGGCTATAAGCTTAAGGAAAGCGGGTAAAGGGCCATCACTACTGGGACTTCCCCAGTTTGGGAGACTCTTCAGTTATTTAGAGGTGTCCTGGGAGGAAACAGCTCTGAAATTGAAAGGTGGCTGATCGTGCTGACCATAGGAGGCTGCATAGTTGGATGTGAAGGGCCTGCAGGATAGGTAGTGGGTAGCCTTCCAAGATGAGCTAAGAGGCTGGTGAATCTATCATTTAGGGCACTGACAACCTCTGTGGGGTCAGCTAGTCAGCCTTCAATGGTGTTTAAGTGCAGTGTTGGAGTCGTGGGTTTTGGGGTGGTCAGGAACCTATAGTTGACCAGAAAAGGCGATGGTTTCTCAAGCAGTCCTTCTGGAGTTTATGAAAGTAGCCTGCCTTTTGGGTTTTTACTTGTTGCATACACTCGTTCTTCAGTTTCCTGTAGTTATTCCATAGGGCGGGAGGAGGTGGCTTTGTGTTCTGCCCACTTTGCATCTTTTCTTTCATTAGTGAGATCAGTTCCTTTGAGAGCCAGTGAATGCTTCTGCCACAAATTCAATGGGTAGTTTGGGATACTGCCTGGCTTGGATGCACACAAGGGTGTCAGTGAGGAATCCTATGACTACCTTGTCTATGGCCTTACAGGCAATTAACATGGTGACCTCACACTTCTCTGCACATTTGCAAATGACTTTGTGAATGTTCAGGAAAGTCTTGCAACCCTTTGAATATTATTCATGGGTATCACAACTGGGGACTATTGACTTAGTGGTCCTTTGAGATAGCATATGAGACCCTTTAAATTTTTGTATGGGTTGCAGTTGCTAATCTTTTTAGTAATCTTTTTGTCTAGTGCACTTACCAGGTCAACAAAACTAAATAAATAAATAAAATAAAAATAATTCGAAAAAAGCATCCTATTCATTGTCAAAAATAGTGTCTTTTTCAGGCCTTTCTCAATGTAACCCAGTCTAAGTGGGAGCCAACATAAGAAAGTTGAGTGTGCCAACACACTGCCCCACAACTCTCCAACTCTCTGTTCCAGATGCAACCTGACTGATATCGAAACAGGCTAATCTGCTGGTGGATTGGTGAATGGGGACTTTGACCTCGACACCGGGAAACGCCCCCTACTTTTGTATTTGTATACTTTTTTGTTTTGTATTTGCACTTAATCCACTGATTTCTAGAATACTAGGAATGCAGCTTTAGGATAGCAGTGTTTTGTAAATCTTGAAAAGTAAATGTTGATTTGGATACTAAGATATGATACAAATGAAACAGATGTTTATACATTTTTAATATATTATATTTATATAAGGTTAAGGGAGTATGGGATGTGTAGTAAGTACTCCATATATTTTACTTCTAGTAGTGAGGAATTAATTCCACCAGTTGCTGTTCTCTAAGTTCTCGAGGCTGGTTTTCTCACATCTATATCTGTGATATAGCCCGATTGCCTGACAACATCAGGGTCATATTTGTGATACCTGAATCATATACTGTTGATGCATCTTATCACGGTAAGCCTGTAACAGTTAGTGGTAGTAGATTCACCCCATCTGGATAGGGATTACAGTTTAAACCAAGTGAAATTAAGTAAGGGTCTCTCTTGCCAATATATTTCCTTATAGGATGAGGTTCTGGGGTGAAGTGATCAGTTGTGGGGACCATGGGGCACTCTTCTCCAGGTATGTGCTCTAGAGAAGGTGTACTTTCCTTTCTGCAGGACCATAGCAGAGCTCCATGTTCAGCTAGTTGCAGCACAGATGGCAATATCCAGCTGCACTCAGCTCAACAGGAGCTCCCCCACCACCACTCCCCAGAGACCCATTTGCCCATGGGGTGGAGGATGTTAGGGCATGGGAGGGGCAGCCATAAGGAGGTTTTCGGCCCAGTACTATCCAGATGATGAATCGCTTTGTACCACCGGAGGGTCAGATTCCTGACTCCACTAGGGAGGACAGTGGGTCAGTCGAGGGGAAAGGGCAGGACACCACATTGACACCCAAGGGAGCAAGACTAACAGAAAGGTCCTAGTGGTCAGGGACTCAAAAATCAGGGGATAGATAGAGTGATGGGAGGGATCAGATGGGAGGGTGTTGGTCCAATGTCTACCTGAAGCATCAGCCAACAGAGTTTGGACAGAATAGGGAAGATGGTGGGGGGGCTGGGGTGTTGATATACCTGGGTACCAATGATCTGGCCAACCAATCAATAGAGACAGTGAATGGAACTTCCAAACACTGGGGCACAGATTGGCACACTCTCAGCCTCCCTGGACTTTTCTGAGGTCCTCCCTGTGTGGGGCAGGGAGGGAGGCAGGATGGAATTAGGAGTAATGAAATAGAGGAGTTTAATAGTTGGCTTAAGAGGTGGTGTCAGGACATAGGGCACCACTTTGTCAGGATTGGGGTGATTTCTGGGACAGAAGACTCTTCAAGGGTGATGGACTTCACCTGATAATAGAGGAGGGCTAGCACACTAGGGAAGATGTTTGACATCTACATCTGACATTTAAACTGACTGCAGGGCAGCCCAGATCTAGGGGATCATTGGTGGATGGTGAGCAGAAGAGGATCCTAAATAGAACTCCCTCACATCCATGGGACAGTAACTGTAAAGAGGGTACAGGGAACACAGTAGGGTTTACAGGACCAAAGGGAAGGAATATCAGTGAGGAGAAAGTAAAACATATAAGCAAAAACAAGGAGAAGAAAATGCAAAAGCAAAAGGACAGTAGCAGAGTTATAGCATTGGTCAAATGCAGAGGGTATGCCTCAATGCCAGGAGCCTAGGTAACAAACTCAACGAGCTCCAGGCGCTGATGATGAGACACTGAAGTGGACCTCGTGGCCATCATGGAAACATGGGCCACAGATAAAAATGACTGGAAGATGACAGTCCATGGGTATTCACTGCTCAGGAGGATAAAAGAACTGGTGGGGTAGGAGTTGCCCTTTTTGTCATGGAGGGCATTGAAGTGCAGAAGATGGAAATATTGAGAGTAGCAGTGGGAAGGCTGAGTCAGTATGGGTACTCATGGCAGCCTCAGGCAGGAAAGTGCACTAGGGGTGATCTATAGGCCTCCAGGGCAAGGGAAGAAAGGGCAGAGAACTCAAGGAGAAACTTAAAGAGAGCAGCAAGGGAAAGCAGAGGTGGTGGGTGACCTGAACCTGCCTGCATCACCTAGGGGTCCAGGTGGCCAAAGTGACAGGAGTCAGACATTACTGGATGCTTCCAAGATTGTCTACTGGTGCAGTTTGTTGAGGAGCCTACCAGGTAGAGGCACAATCCTTGATGTGGTGCTCCACCAACTCAGAAACAGTGGGTGCTGTGGGAGTAGGAAGCTGCTGAGGGAACAGTGACCACAACTCCATGTGATTTGAATTGTCTCTCAGGGTCAGCAACCCATAATCTAAAACCAAAGTCCTTCACTTTAGAAGGCGGACTTTGATAGGTTGAGGGAACTGGTCAGAGAAAAGTTAGTAGGCATGCAGGACATAAGAGGGGTAGAGGAGAGATGGGGGCAATCAAGGGAACCATTCTCAAGGCATTAAAGGCAAGCATAAGAACAGTATCTAAAAAAGCAGGTTTAAGAAACAACTATGGTTCTCAGCTAGGGTCAGGAAGCATTAGGAACAAAAAGGCCTTCTATAAATATAGGGAAAAGCAGGGAGGCAGAAAGGAGGATTATCTACAGAAAATAGGGAGGAGAAGGTCATCAGGCAGGCAAAAGCAGACAAAGAGCTGCATATTGCAGAGGGGTCAAAATGGACGAAAAACTTATTTTTTAGATATATCAGTGAAAAAAAAAAAAAAGAAGGGCATTGCATGGCTAGTTGAAGGGGTAGGGTGATAGAGGAGGATAAGCAAAAGTCACTATCCTGAATGACTACTGTTGCTCAGTATTCACTAAGGAGGAATGCGGGTCCACGACAGAAAGTGGCATCAAAGCGGCCACTAAGAGTTCCGAAATTAGGCAGCCAATACTTACTAGCGAAAAGGGTCCTGAAAGGGCTGGCAGCCTTTAAGATAGATACGGCTCCAGGACCAGATGGGTTGCATCCAAGGATACTTAGGGAATTAGCAGCAGAACTGGCTGAACCACTGGCTGGGCTGTTCAACAGCTCACTTAGGTTCAGGAAGTTCCAAGGTTTGGAGAATGACAGACATTGTACCGCTTCATAAGATGGGGATAAGGAGCATCAGGAAACTACAGACATGTCAGTCTGACCACCATCGTGGGGAAGCTGATGGAATCATTAATCAAGAGGACCTCATGGACTACCTAGAGAGCAACAGGCTCCAGGATAGTAAATAACATGGTTTTGTAGCAGGAAGGTCTTGCCAGACTAAGCTGATTTTCTTTTTGACTGGGTGACCATGGAGGTAAACAAGGGCCGCTGTGGATCTGCTGTACTTTGACTTCAACAAGGCATTTGATTCAGTACTGCAGAAAAGGTTACTCAAAAGATGGAAAACCAGGGCGTGGCTAAAACCATAGTGAACTGGGTGGGTAGTTGGTTAGAAGAGAGGCAGCAGAGGGTGGTGGTCCACAGTGTTAAATCAGAGGAAAGGGAGGTTATAGGCAGGGTTCCACAGGGATCTGTCCTGGGTCTGATTCTCTTCAACATGTTCATTAGTGACACTGGTGAGGGAATCTAGGGCAGGCTGTGTTTCTTCTCAGATGACACAAAACTATGTGGCAGGTGGATAGTGATGCGGGAATAAAGGATATGCACTGGGACCTACACAAACAGGAGGGGTGGTCAAAGGTCTGGCAGTTAAAATTCAATGCCAGAAAGTGCAAGCTAATGCACTTAGGGAAAAGGTACCCCATGACAGAGTACTGGATGGGTGGGGTGAGACTTAGCACTACTGAAGAAGAAGCAGGACCTAGGAGTTATCATCAGTATGAGCCCCACAACTCAGTTGGCTTACTTTAGTGATGTTCCCGATTCCCTAGGTCCTCACCGCCACATTTCCTGGGTTTGTCAAGCCCTGACTACGCTGTCCAGCCCCTGATGTGTTTTCTTTGGTGAATGGGGCTGGAGGAGCAAAGCCGCAGAACCGTCATGCTCTGCCACATGAATGTGCAAGGTGGTGGTCTGTGCATGTGCAGTAGCACATTCCATTTTCTCACTGCTACTGGCAAGGTTACAGCTTCTCGGTGCTCCCACACCTAGCAAGCACAATGGGGTCCAGATACACAGGGGAGGCACTTGAGGAGCAAAAAAGTGTTTATTTAAAGAGCACCAATGAGTGCTCTGTGGCTACCATATGAATATTAATGAAGGTCTTATAAATATTAATGAGACTGTTCTGTTGCTTGGGGCTGAGATTATCAGCAGCAGCAACAGGGTGGAATAAGTTAAATTATTGAACTCTGCATGGGATTAGAGTGCAGAGGAACTGCTACAGATCCGGGAAATCAAAACATAAATCAGTGAATGCTGGCTGCCAAAGACTTTGAAAATGAGGACTTTGCTGGAGACAGTGTGTTCAGAGCCATATTGTCCACCTTTAACCACCTGCCATAGCCAATCAGTCAGCAGGGTTTTTCCCCAAGAGGTTCATGGACCTGCCAAAGAGGACTCTGGGAGGAAAAGAAGGACAATTCTTGGCGCCTAAATAGCAACCAATAGGGCATCAAGTGAACCCTATAAAAGTAATTTTCCTGTAGGACAGCTGCAGCAGCCAGTAAGAAGGGCCTGCTGGGAAACTGATAAAAGGGACTGTTTACCTCCAAAGGGAGATTTCTGAGTATGCAGCCAGAGAATGGAGAGAGGAGAGATACTGCAGTGAACTTGTTAGCCCTGAAGGCCTGCTTGTCTTCCAAGGGCATTGTCAGGCCACAGTACTGGACAAGCTGCAGAATGCCAGGAAAAGAACATAGCCCCTGGGAAAAGAATTGGACTGTGGAGAAATTCTCAGGGTGAGAGCTGAACCTGCAGGCGAGTGAATTTGCTACTGAGAGTGAGAAGTTTCTGGTGAGATTTGAACCTGTGGCTGAGTGAGTTTGCTGCTTAGAATGTGGAAATTGCTGCTGACACTTGAACCTGCAGCTGTGTCAAGAAAAATTTAGACTCCGCAGCTAGTGTGAGAGACTGTTGAGATTTGCTGACAGAGAGAGAACTGACTGTCCTGCAGTGCAAAGCAAGCCAGCGGAGTGTACCAGCTGGACAGCGGAGACTGTAAAGGTCACAGCCTGAAAACCACAGTATCTGCAGTGAAAAGTAAAGTGACCTGCAAGCTGTGTTTCCCCTCAGTGGGGCAAGTGCATTTAGAGACTGCTTTTGCTGCAAACCAGATGAACTCCTGTGCTGAACTGAAGAAACTGAGTCAAAGCCCAGATTCACTAGAAACCAGAAAGGAGAGGAGATGTGATAGAGAACTTCAAGTTCCTTAAAGGAATTAACAAGGTAAACTGTGAGGACTTATTTACTCTGAATACCAACTCGAGGTCATGTGGTCACAAGTGAAAATGATCAGGAAGGAGGTTCAGAAGGGATGCGGAAGTACTTCTTTATGGAAATGGTGGTGGAACCTTGGAACAGTCTGTACCCAAAGGTGGTAGGTGCAAACACAGTCAGGAGATTAAAGCAGGCATGGGATAGAATGAAAGGACTAGTAGCCATCGAGGCGACAAGACCAGGAAGAAGGAGATGAGACAGGGAGGTTAGTACTCTGGAGGAACAACAAGTTCCAGGGATTATAGGAATATGGGCAGACTGGATGGACCTCTGGTCTTTTCCTGCCATCATGGTCTGTTTCTATGTTTCCTTTAAAGTTCAAAATCATTACCAAAGTTTGATCTGAATTCTAATTACAGGAGCAAATATTTTTGCGACAGCTTGATATTTCAGAAGGAGACACGGTTGTAGCTCTGGTGGAATGTTTGGAACAGTATGTAATTGGTATGTGCAGAAATGAAGCAAGAAATGTACATCCCAAATCTATGCAGGATTATTAGAGGCATATTAATTGGTTGCCACCTTGAGCTCCTTGAGTGCATCTTTTTCGGATGGAAAAACTCCGATTTGCATTTTCAATATATATTTGAGGAAGATGATCCCTCATCCCATTTTGTCTCCTGACTTTCTCATGACTTTTCTTTAGATTTGATGATGATAATCTTAGCTTCATTCATTTTTACTGTTATACATATATGTTACTGATTCATCATCTCTGTAATGATATGCTTTGCTGATTCAGTGATTGATGGTACAAGTATGATTTTCATTTGTTTTGTGTGTCTTGATTTTCAATAAATAATTCCCCTACTCCTTTTGAGAATTTATATTGAATCTTTAGCATCCACCTGAAAGGCACCAGAACAGGTACCTTGATTTAAAGTCTCATGTAAAGACAGCACTTCATGACAGCACAGTGTCCCTAAGAAGGAAAGTGGCTTATCCATTGTGCTACCCAACTGCTATCAGCTTTGACATGTGTTGTGAGAGCCAGATCACAGCTGGTATGCTACCCAGGAGCTATCAGCTTTTACATGTGTCCTGAGAGTAAGATCACAGCTAACATTTGACATAAGTTCCAGAACAATGGATTGTTGAGTGCCACCCACTTTTAACGGTGGTAGGAAGGGATGCTGTGGCTCAGGCTTTGCCTCCCTGCTGAACTACTACCTTCTGAGGGTTCGTGAGTCATAGAATGGACATGTTTGTCCACTTGATATTATGGGTGATTTTGTGAGGTCTGTTTACTAGGCAAATGAACTCTGGGCTCCCCAGAAAATGAAATGTTGCATGTTCAGACTTTGTCATCACTTGTTGCTTCATGTGTACACAGTGTCCTCTCCAGGGCATGAGCAAAGATTTTGTGTCCTTCCATTTGCTTTTGGAACCTGAAAGTACCATTTATCATTGAATAAATGAGTGCAGCACTGCTCTTTAAATACACTAATGCATCCGCTTTTATAACTGGGTATCCCTGAAGGAGGTGAATGTTGAATTGGTTTATAATGTACACATTCAGACGGAAGGGAGTGGCAAGGAGGATTGTGTGTTTGCATTCAAAGTTCCCCAAATGCCTTAGGTCTCCTCTGCTTCCCCAACAACGTCATACAGTAACTTCCCTGGCTGGCATACTCTAATATAATTGGGAGACCCACCCAAAGAGCCTCATTCCAAAATGGCACCAGTGGTAGGATCATTGGGTCTGAAGATGAAGGATATTATTGGAGACCAGTTTTGATAAGCTTTGCATCGTTTGTACAGATGCTGTACCTCCAAGGCCACTGTAGTGAAAGAGACTGTGGCACAGAAGAAATTCAAGCCAGGCATGCATGTGTAAAGAGCACATGAAAGATGAGTGAGTCACAGGTTTGGGAGCACGCCACAACTTTTGAGACACATGCAGTGGGTTGCCCTCACTTGTAAACAGTTTGTACATGGACTGAGTGTTGTAGTGTACTGTGAGCAATAGGTGTTTTAATGGCTTCAGTGTCAACAATCAATTTCCTAAGGCAGCTACTGAACACAGTAGGCCTCGGGAGGCAGTATAGCACAGTGGTTTAAGGCTCTGAGCTACAAATCTGGAGACCTGGGTTTGAATCCCACAGCCCCATTTGCATAATGTGTGACCCTGAGCAAGTCACTTAACTTCCCAGTGCTCCCAGGTTGCACCTGTAAACAAGCTTTCAGCTTAGTGTGTCTCACCTGGTTAAACAATTGGGAAAAAAAAAACAGTGGTAGGGCTACCAGTTGTGGTGCTAGCAGCCTGGGTTTACAAACAAGCAGGGGCGCCGACAGCACGGGTGCTCAGTGCTTGAGCTACACAAAGTTTATATAGCACCCCAAATTCTTGTCCTCCACGGTCCACCTTGCTTTTCATTTCCCTCTTCTCTGCCTGTTTGCCTGATTCAGGCAAATTGATACTCCGATGCCGTGACCGTCCGTGACCAACTTTCACAAATCGACCCCCCACCCCGTGGCAGCAACCTGGCACTAGCGCAACTTAGACCTCAAGTTCAACATATTATTATTATTTTTTTTTTTTGTAGTTAATTTAAATGTAGAAAGTAGAAACATGTGTGAGTGGTTAGGTTTCTAACTAGGTGGGTCAAGTAGCCGCAGCTACTGATGAAATGCTCAGTCACTCGGTGGGGTTGGGCGAAACTTCATGGAGCAGCACTGCAGGAGGATGTGGGGACAGGTTGTAGCAGCCTAGCAGGCTATAGAACAGGACTGGTCTGCACTGCTGCTTCACATACATCGCAGGCAGTGCATTGTGCATTTTAAGTTCTCCAGTTCCAAGTTCCAACTCAGTAAAGTGCTAGCCTGTCTCGACTACTACGAGTCCTTTCCTTATACTGTATCCGACCTGATAGACTGAAAGGACACAGAGCCCCACCAAAGGGCAGCCTTCTTCTGGCAAAGTTATGGGGGGCCGGGGGACAGGGAGAGGGAGGGAGGGAGAGAGAGAGAAGCAGCGAACTTGGGAGGATGAAGCCAGGAGAAGCCCGTGCAATAAGCTCCTAATAAATAGATGATCTTTGAATTAGTGGTACTGGTACTGGTCTGGTACCATAACTGAAGCGAATACTTTTGAATCACAAATGGTGAGAAGAAATAATGTGGACGTAACATAACAGGTTATTCCCAGTAGCTGCTATATTTCTGTCTCATTTGCCACAAATTCAATAAGTAAATTATTAAAACTAAAGCGCGCTATCCGCTATCACATAAAAAATAAAAAAATAATTGTTGATGCTTGTATTGTAGCCACTAAGCCAGGATATAAGGGACCACCTTGTGTGTCTGTTGAATAACCCTTACCAGCGTTCCACTTTCTTAAAGATGCAGAATCGCCTTTTCTGGGTAACAGGTGGGGGCTGGGCTGGGCTGGGGAATCCATCTCCACCTCTAGTCCCAGGCTGCTGAAAATATTACCTAATGCCTGGTCATTTTACCCTTCCTCACAGAAACGTAGCAATTGCAAATACAATTTAAATGCCTGTGTAGGGCTAGGGCTGTATTCTTCACTTTTATAGCTCATATTTGTCATCATTGTGTGTGTCTAGGAGATAGACTGCTTTAGTCTAAAGCAGTCTATCTCCTAGATATCTGCAGTTATGTTTACTATTGAAAATCATCAGCAACTGTCTCTAGCAACTTACAATTACTCCTGCTTCTGACCTGGCTAGTCCTAAAATTTTAATACCATTACACTGACACATGCTTCCCCCTTCCCTGATCGTTTCTGAAATTAGGTACCTTTCCGGTTATAAACTTTAAAATAAATAAATAACGTGATAAGTGAATCCTTTGAGCACCTGGTGGTGGCATCAAAGAGCCATTCAGGGCACTCTTCATGTCTTCTTGCACCACCTGGAGGTATCAGAGACCTCCAATGGAAGAGAGTGCCATGGAGGAAGCTCTTATGTTCCAGAGTGCTCTAAGGCTGCTCATGTGATTTAAGATACAGCATCACCACTCCACAGGAGTGCAGAGTGCCCTCTTTGTTGCTTCCATGTGCTGCAAGAACACATGGAAGTTCCTTGTCTTTCTGCAGCACCTGGTGGAGGTAAACTAAAATCTTAAAGAGCATCCTTTTACAACACCTGGATCATGCATCAAAGAGCCCTCCAGTGCACTCTTGCACACTGTGGAGTGGTGACACTGTCTGCAACCTAAAATCACAAAAGACATCCTTAGAGCACCTGGGGGCATGAAATGGCCCTCCAGGGCACTCTTCTATGTCTACTTGCAGCACCTGGATGCATCTAAGAGCCCTCCAGGGCATTCTTATACCCTGTGGGTGGTGGCGTGGCACTGTACCCTAAAAGTCACAAAGGCATCCTTAGAGCACCCAGGAGCATCAAAGAGCCCTCCATGGCACTCTTCCCTTGGAGGGCTCTTTGAGTCCTCCAGATCTGAAGAAGACATTTAAGAGTGCCCAGAGAGCTCTTTATGCCTCCAGATGCTGCAAGTAGACATGGAAGGAAGAGTTTCCTGGAGGGCTGTTTGATGCCTCAGGCTCCAGCTGCTACTGCAAGAAGACATAGAAGTTCCTTGTCTTTTTCAGCACAGAATGGAGGCAAACTAAAATCTCAAAGGGCAGTCCTTTTAGCACCTGAAGACATCAAAGAGCCCTCAGGGCACTCTTGCACCCTGTGGAGTGGTGGCACTGTCTGCAACCTGCAATCACAAAGGACATCCTTAGAACACCAGGGGGCATGAAAGGGCCCTCCAGGGCACTCTTCTGTGTCTTCTTGCAGCACATAGAGTTATCAAACAGCCCTCCACCCAGGAAGAGTGCTGTAGAGGGCTCTGCAATGCTCCCAGGTGCTCTAAGGATGTTCTTTGTGATTTTAAGGCACAGTACCACCACTCCACAGGGTGCAAGAGTGCCTAGAGGGCTTTTTGTTGCCTCCAGGTGCTGAAAGAAGACATAGGAGAATGTCTGACTGGGGCTCTTTTATGCCTCCAAGTGCTGCAAGAAGACATAGAAGAGTGCCCTGAGGGTCCTTTATGCCCCAGTTGCTCTAAGGGTGTTTATTGTGATTTTAGGTTGCAGACAGTGCCACCACTCCACAGGGTGCAAGAGTGCACTGGAGGGCTCTTGATGTCTCCAGGTACTCAAAGGATGCCCTTTGAGATTTTAGTTTGCCTCCATTCGATGCTGAAAAAAGACAAGACTCTTCCATGTCTTCTTGCAGCACCTGGAGGTGTCAGTGAGCCCTCAGGGCACCCTTGCACCCTGTGGAGTGGTGGCACTGTCTGCAACCTAAAATCACAAAGGACCTCCTTAGAGCACCTGGGAGCATGAAAGGGCCTCCAGGGTACTTTCCTATGTCTTCTTGCAGCACATTGAAGGCATCAAAGAGCCTCAAGCCAGGAACAGTGCCATAAAGCGCTGTGATGCCCTGGTGCTCTAAGGATGTCCTTTGCAATTATAGGGTACAGCACCACCACTGAACATGGTGCAAGAGTGCCTTAGATAGAGGGCTTTTGTTGCCTCCAGGTGCTGCACAAAGACATAGAAAAGTGCCATGGAAGGCTCATTCATGCCCTCAGGTGCTCTAAGGATGTCCTTTGTGATTTTAGGTTGCAGACATTGCCACCACCCCACAGGGTGCAAGAGTGCCCGGCTGGAGGGCTGTTTGATGCCTCCAGCTGCTAAAGGATGCCCTTTGAGATTTTAGTTGCATCTACCAGGTGCTGGAAAAGACAAGAAAATTCCATGTCTTCTTGCAGCACCATCCTGGAGGCATCAAAGAGTCCTCCTGTACTCTTCCATGTCTTCTTGCAGTTGCAGCACATGGCTGAGCCTGGAGGCATCAAACAGCCCACAGTGCACTCTTCCATGTCTTCTTGGAGCACATGGAAGCATCAAAGACCCTCAAGGCACTGTTGCACCCTGTGGAGTGGTGGCACTGTCTGTAACCATCACTAAGGGCATCCTTAAAGCATGTGAGGGCATCAAAGAGCCCACCACCCTGACCCAGGCACTCTTCCATGGGTCCTTAACTGGAGGCATCTAAGAGTCCTTCAGGATACACTTGCACACTGTTGAGTGGTGGCACTGCGTCTGCAACCTAACATCAGTACTCTGACATGCTTGCAAAACTGAGAGCATGAAAGATCCTCCAGGTGGCACTCTCTTATTGATCTTAGCACCTGCTCAGGCATCAGATAGCCCCCAGTGGTACCCTGGCATCCTCTACATTGGAGTAGTTGTGATGGTAGCATACTCATTCCAAAATGTATCAAAATAACCACCAAATGCACCAGAAAGCATGAAAAACCCTATAGCTTAGCCACTCGTGAAGTTACTTGAGGTCGCTAGCAACTGTAGCATATAAATAAGTTATCACACAGTCAACCCTGCATATCCCTATATATAGAACATTTCCTGCATTTAAAGATGTGCAATTATCAATGGCATGAAATGCTCTCGGAGAGGAAGTGCAACTGGATTACCAATGCTCACCATGTCGAATGGGGTATGTGGTGTCTCTGTGAAAAGATTAGGGTAATAAGAGAGTAGTATCATATGTTTCCATGTTTCTAAGTAACCTCACTACATTGTTGTATAAGGCCCAAGCTTAAATCCCTCCGTATGGACTGCCATGCTGGGTGTACAGTCTTTTCAGAGACTAGCAAGATTATCAATGGATAGTGTCTCCTCCAAATTGTCCTGAAGAGAACTGAAGAAGTCTTAACCATGATTCTGCAGTTTTAAGGGTAAAATGATAAGTAAAGCATCTCATTCTTATTTCCTGATACACACAAAGAATCTACTTCAAATGGCAGCTGTGTCGTGTCCTTGAGATCCAAGGATGCATCAATCACATAGTACATTGACCTAATACCATAAACAAAGCTATGAATTCAAATTCCACCCAATTTACTGTCCGCAATCCTATTTAGTCTTATGTATATTGTATATAAAAGCACTGCAGGTCTTGAATCTGGCATACAGTATAATTCTGCCATGTTCCTTGAAATCTGCAAGTAAGTATGGGATCATTTCCAAAACTGAATCCTTTGCTAACTCCCAGTTGTGAAATATTTGCCTCTACAAATCAACTGCAAATAAAGCTGGCTAGATACAGATCATAAAATCAAAGCAATGTACATTTTGCCCAGTTAATTTCAAACTAAGACACAACTTCCCATCATGCCTTTATTTCATAGTTGATGGCATATATACAATGTTTGATGGTGACATGCACCAGTAATTAGACGTCTTGTTACTTAGAAAGATGTTCACTGAAAATCATGTGCAGTATACAATATGTTATATAGTACCTGTTGATGAAGCCAAAAGGTTCCCAGTCTTCTAGAAATGTTCTGTTCTCATCTATTTTTCTCTTCTTGCTGGCTGTGCCATTTATCGCATAAAATACTTATGATTGATTCACTGGTACAAGTGCCACCTTAAGAATATGAAGTAAGTTTTTGTAAGATAAACTTACTTTTCTTGCAGTGTTACGCCCTTGCATGCCTATACTGGTTCCTCCTTTCATCTCCAGTTCCCTATCCCACCAAAGGAGTGACAATATGCCTCATATTCCACCCTCTAAATACTGTAGCATCCTGATGCAACTGTAGTTATCCCCTCACACACACACACACACACATATATATATAAACATAGTGGGACATGTGATATTGGGCTAGATATCATGAAAGTACACAAAGTGTTCAGAAGCGTGACAGAGGGAGACTGCAGAACATTGGTGACATTGTGTGGGTGGACGAGGAGAATCTTCATTTTACTTGGCAATCCTGCTACATTTACTTATGTTTTATCTAATATTGCCCTCCCCCATTCCATATACAACATCTTATTCTGGCTAGGGTGGCTAGACATGCCTATCCACCAGGCCCTCACCATTCTACATAATCACTTCTACTGGATGTCTGGTTCCTCTGCTTCAGATGGCAGACATCACAAACTACTGACATCAGACAACATGCCATGCTGCAGATGCCTGCCAAAACGGACCCTCCCCTTGGACAAAACGTAATCAGCCATGCAGAGTCAGGAGGCATCACTGGACTTTGCCACTTGATATGCAATACCCTAGGCTTCGCTCACACATTAACAAAGAAAGCGCCACATGTGGCTCTCAAGCCTCACATTGCAGACCTTTGCAGGCCAGTGTTTCTCAAATAAGGCATTCCTACATTACATATAGTACACATTCCACAGAACAAATGAAACAAGCACATGGTAAGCAGTATGTCTGGGTACAGTAAATTATAGCAACATGACCGGGTATTCTCAAAGAAATAAAAGGAAAATGTCAAAGAGCTGAATGTGACAAATTTAGTAGTGAGTCAACCAATAAATCTTGTTAGCTACACTTTGTGGCTGGCAGAATTTGGGGCTTGAGAACCACTGCTCCAGGCTATAGACTTTGTTCTTTGCATGTTGCAATCTTTACTTTCAGCACAAGATGGCACTCTGCATTGTCTTATTCTAATTCTGTAATGCACGTGGATGCCAGTTGAATTACATTGTCAGTTCAGTTTCTAATCACTGACTTATTAAAATGAATTAGTCTGCACAAAACCATGTCATACCTGAAATTCTAGCACAATGGCTTTGTTTGTTTATAACCTCATTAAAAATCCATAAAGTATTTGCTAACAGTGTTCCTTAGTGCTACACAGAGAAGACAGAAAATGATCCATGTATGATGAATATTATGAAAAAATCATGAGACTTGTTCTATAGCACATGTACAGTACATATATTAAAATTCACACTTAAGTACCTTCCTTTTCATGACTGTTTTACATAATATCAACGACACCTGCTCTTCAGGCCCATTGCCAGGTGAGGTTCATATGGTTTGAATAAAGCCACCTTTTTGCAGAAACAATAATTGTCTTTCCTAACTGTTTGATCTAAACTGCATGTAATGTTTTAGCACTTACGGCACAGATGACTCCTCATAATGTTCCCCACAATTAGGATAGGTAGACACCCTGATTGGAGCAGCAGCACCTAGCAAGAAATGTGGCTTATCTAGGCAGAACCAGCTTTAAAAATACAGAAAAATGCTGCTGCCTATCAGTGGGTGAGTGACCAGATCAGAGTCATGTTGGGAAGGGAACAGAGAGAGAGAGAGAAAAACAAGAATTGTGAGAAGATGAATGGTGATGCACAGAGGGATGTGCCAATGTGCCATAACCATGTGACTCTCTCCTTCAGATCTCATGTGATTGCTACTGTTGCCAACCATTTACTCAGACACCAATGGTGAATTGTTTTTCTAGCAAGATTCAGACCAAAAATAACTATGTCAGTGACAGGGCTGGCCACCTGGTCTTGCCAGTGGCAGAGTAATAACATCCAGGAGTGTAGTTTCCCACCTTGTGGGATCAGCAGCTGCCAATATACTGGAGCAGAAGGAATGGGAAGGAGATGAGTCTTCAAGAAAAAGTGCCCCTGCCTCTCAAGAAAGTGTTCCCATTGACCAACTCAGCCAGGAACAAGGCATGGGACCCTCTCAGGACTTCACTTCTTTTCAGATCAGCCCAGGAGAAAGGTATGGGGCACCACTGAGGGCCCGCATAATATGTCTTGTGGTGACAGTGCAGCTAGCTCACCCACAGATATGAGGATTACTTGGCAGGGGTCATGGTTATGTGCCTCTTCTGTGCATGTTAAATTCTGGCCTGATTGCACTGGGGTGCAAATCAGTTTTTTTTTTTTAAGTGTTGAGCTACTTCTGCTCTCAAGCAGAGCTGGAAACACTTTATGTGCTTTTGGAGCTTTGGAGCCCCAGTTCTGTCTTTAAAATAAGCCCTCCTTATCATAAGTCAATGACAGTGATAACTACAGAGGCTTACTTCAGAGCTATGGAGGCTTACCCTGGAAAGTCGCTCCCCAACACTGCTCTGTTTAACAGTTCACTAGAAACAGGTGTGGTTCTTCAGGACTAGAGGAAGGTAGATGAAGTCTCACTTCACACAGGGCAGTTCTAGGATATACTGGGCCCTGGTGCAAGACTTTGTACAAGACTTTGTAGTGGGCCCCCAATCCCGCCCCAATGCCCCCACCCGTTCTCTCCCAAGCCATCTTTTTACTTCTTCTCTCTCCCTGACTCATCCTCCTAATCTGCCTGTTCTTCTTCTAAAATATATTTTCTTTCTTTCTAGAGAAGAGAAGCCTCAGTACTGCAATCAGCTTGGCACTATCTGGATTTCAATTCAACTTCAATCCTCTCCCCTGGTGGGCAGTTGCCAGCCTGCAAATTATCCACAGGCCTGGGACCCTAGGCAGGCATCCACAGTATTCACTCCTGCTTACTGCTGCCTAACCCCCTTTATTCAAGTTCGGGTCTCAATAAGTGTTTATTAATTTTTTTTTTTTTATTGTGTGTCTTCTAGTTTACAGACAAGTTCTGTTTGTTCAACAGAAGCAGAAAGCATTAAACACTCAATTCAACATCCGCTCCATCAGTTAATCTGCTGCCAGTGTAGGATTTCTCGTGGCATGCTTGACTGACTGCAACTATGCAAGTGCAGTCAGCTCACCCCCGCCCACAACACACTATATATTAATATTAAGTAGAATGATGCAGCCTTTGAGCTGAGCGAGGAGCAGCACCCAGCCAATCAGAACAGCCAAGTCACCCACAGCATCAGGAGGGCGGGAGCAGAGGAGGAGCTGCAGAGCACTGAGCAGCAGTGCCAGCCAGTGCTGGGGGTGCCAATGGAGCCGAGCCTGCAGAGGTGGGCAGGGCAGCATGGAGGAGGAGCCGACTCAGTCGAGGAGGAGCTGCTGTCAAGCAACAGAACAGACACACCACTAGAAGTGAGGACTTGGAGGATTACGCACAGATGGGAAAGACCTGGAGTGTTGAGGAGGAGGTGCTGCTGAGTCCAGCTGCTGAGCGGAACACAGCAGCGCCATGCTACCACTGCAGGTACGTCCGAGGAGGTGCGTGTGCTTGGAGGAATGGATGATGACACGAGCTGATGAGAATTTGCAGCAGGGAGGAGGGAGGGATTTAATTTTAAATGTCCAGCCACAGTGACATGCACTGCACTGTACACTGACTAACTAGTCTGACTCTCGTCTTTCTACGGAAGGGACCGTTGTCACGGGTCTCAGCAGGTGGGGGTGGGTGGGCAGCTGGCAGGAGGCAGAAGGCTGATTTTGCTCAGCAAGCAGTTTAAAAGTAAAAAAAAAACTAATTTTTGATTGAAGGAGCCATAGGCCCTGCTGGAGCTCTGGGCCTTGGTGCAGTGGCGGTCACTTGCACCCCCGACGCCTGGCTCTGACTTCACAAAAGTGGTGGCAGGGAGTAAGCTGGGAACTATAGGCCTGTTAGCCTGACATCAGTGGTGGAGAAATTAATGAAGACACTGCTGAAGGAAAAGTTATAAAGCGTATCTGTATCAATGGGTTACAAGACCAAAAGCAACATGGATTCATGTGGGAGGTCATGTCAAACAAATCTGATAGATTTCTTTTGACTGGGTGACCAGGAGATAGATTAGGTTGGAGCAGTGGAAATGGCCTACCTAGATTTCAGTAAGACTTTCAACACCGTCCCACATAGGAGACTCATAAGGACAATGGACAGCATAGGGTTGGGTCTGAAGGTGGCAAACTGGGTAAGAAATTGGTTAAAGGAAGGTGACAGTGAGTGGTGGTAAATGGAGTTCACTCCAGAAAGGGACAGTGACCAGCAGGGTGCCCCAGGGCTCAGTACTGGGACTGGTCCACTTTAATGTCTTTATAAGTGACATTGCAGATGAACTGGAAGAAGATCTGCCTCTTTTGGATGACACAACAATGTCAATCGGTGGACACTCTAGTGGTGGTGGAGCGATTGTACACAGACCTGTGGAAACTCAAGGAGTGGTCAAGGGTATGGCTGCTGGACTTCAGTGTCAAAAGGAGCAAAATGGTGCACTGGGCAAAGAGACCCAGAGGCAGAGTACAGAATGGGAGAAGAGGTACTGACAGTCATCAAGCAAGAAAGGGACCTAGGGCTAATTGTATCTGATAACCTAAAGGTGGCCAGGCAGTGCAACAAGGCAGTTGGTAAGGCCAGTGGGATGCTGGGCTGCCTAGGGAGGGTGGTGTTGCTTCTGTATAGATCACTGGTGAAGCCTTACCTGGAGTACTGTGCCTAGTTCTGGAACCGTATCTCTGAAAGGATATTGACAGAATGGAGGCAGTCAGAGGAGGGCAATTAAAATGGTGCAAGGTCTACATCAAGTCCTACAAAGGAGACACTGGGGATCTCAATATGTACACCGGAAGACTGGAGGAGAGGGGAGATATGACAGAGATCTAGAAGTGCCTCCACAGACTAAATAAGGTACAAGAGGAGTATTTTCAGAAAAATATGCACGAGAACAAGGGGACATGCAATGAAGCTGGAGGGGTAATTTCAAGAGAGATGTGAGCAAGTGCATCTTCACATTAGAAAGTGGTGGGTGCCTGAACCAGTCTTTTGGTGAAGGTCGTGAAGCGAAAACAGTGGTGGAGTTCAGGCAGGGGTTAAAAAGCAGAGCAGACTTGGTGGGCCAAGAGGTCTTTATCTGGCATCAAATTCTATGTTTCCATGTTGCTATATTTCTGTGGTCAGGAGGCAGTCCCTGTTTTCCAGCCATAGTCATTTCTATGCTGTGCAGGCCCTATAGTGGCTAATGACTAAGGGCTGAGAGTACAGCAAAAGCACAATGGCAGCAGCTCATTCACAGTGGGCTGGGTGTGGTGAACATGCAGCCACTGACAGGCCACAACACACATCAAAAAACCAGTTAGGCACTGCAGCTAGCTTATCTGCCCAGTCAGCCCCAGCTGCAGACTTTAAGCACCTGAGACTAGTCAGAGAATATTTTCCCTAGCATCATGGCTGGGGAGGTCTTGCAACCCCCTGTGCCCTAGCCTTTATGTAAACATGTTTGCATGCTTTTTGCAAAAACTTCATTTTGTCAAAAAGAACTCCTCCTCCCACCCCATAAAAATCCCAGCAATGGCCCTGTGCCCTTGGTTAACTTTTAGCACCCTGTAAAATGCTACATAGTAACACTGTAATTTGAGGACTGAAGAGATTCTAGGCCATCATGTGCAACTCTGCCCCCCCACCCACCACTTCAATAAGCAGGGATGAAATAAGTATGCTATACTAGCATATGCCAGTTTATAGGGATTGACTACCCCCATTCTAACAAGGATCCTGGGAGTCCCTTGGTAAGCAGATATCTGCCAATACTGTGTTTTAATACTTAGTCAGAGATTTTGTAAAAATCATGTTATAGAATAATAGACCTGAATATGTTTGTGTTTTCTCTAATTTGCACTTCATAGGATAGATTTCTATACAGTATGCAGGTTTCGAATCCATGGTATGTATCACTTAATAACCACTGTCCGTATTTCAGAGTTACTGATGAAAATATGGCTGAGATAGTAATGGGAAAACTGACATTTTATACACAGTAAGAACACCAACATTACGCTATCTTAACTACGATAGTACTGCTGTACTGCTGCCATAATATAGTTACCTTGTTTTGTCGACTGTTTCGGGCATCAGTGGTGCTACTTAAGAGGCGCATAAACAGGAAATGCAATGGACAAAAAGTTGAGACACATTTGGGGTGTTTTACATCATTTTTCACATATGATGGTGACTCATACTGATGATAAGGAAGAGATGCTAAATTTTGTGCTAGTCTGTCATGACCTCGATTTGGGGAAAAATGAAACACATAAAACATTCACTTACCTACACCTCCAGCTATCAGCAGTTTTCCCAGGAACAGCAAGAAGTCAGTAACTTTATCTAAAACTGCAACTCTGTTGGGAGAGACGATAAAGTAGTTAAAACCATTGGAGTGCATTTCACAAATCAAGAGATGATGTAGCACAAAACAGTAAATGTTCTTCCTTACTGATGATTCGACATGACCACCAGGAAATTTATGACACATCACAAAGATGGCACAATGAGGAGCTGGATATGGCATTGTTTTTGTGTAAACTAAATTTTCTCAGGAGAGATGTATAATAGGTGAGCAGGGTAGGTATTAGCATTGTTTATACAATAAGTGTCTCATCAAAATGGCACTGATAAAAGTGGTATCCGGCTCAGTGACGAAACAATTCATAAGACAGCATTTTATCTTATGAATGAGGTTTTGTCACAGTAATCTCCAAGCCGAGTCCATCACAATCGTGCACACAACAGAGTGGCTTTGGAATGGTGGGGTTGTACAATGGAACTAAGTAGGTCGTCAAGCCAAGACAAAAAAACCCCAAAAAACTTAAAAAAAATGTGGTGAAAAAACCATGCGGTATCTGTACTGTTTTGATGACACGCTTATTGTATATAGGATACGTGATGTGTAACTGGTGATATGTTTTTTATCTTCATTTGAGGTCGGCAACCTCGTTACCTTCACTTGTGGCTGTGCTACTGCGTGAAGGTAAAGAAGTCTGAACCTGTCATGAAGATAAAATTCATATGACTCAGTCACATCTCATATCTATTTCTCCTATGGGTTTCCCAATTTTATCTTTGTTGTATTTACTATCATTTTATGTAAACCTCTGTAGTATGAATAAACCTGCTCAACTGATACGGTGTATCTGCCTCCTGCTTCTGTTTGTTTGTTCAGTATTCTTGTTGACTGGAGAAAGACACACTGAGCTAAAGATCACTTTTAGGTGTGACCTAGGGAAGAGGGTATATAAAGGGAGTGGTGTATAGCAGGCATACAGTTACAATGCCATGCAATATACTACAAATAAAACACTAAATAAATACAAAAAATACTGTTGTAGTATAAAAATAAATAAATGGTGGATTGTAAGCTGAGGAGGTACATTCTCCATTTTCTGGACCTGGAAGGACACTACTTCTTTATTCAACTGCAAGCTGTCAGAAATTCTATATTGCACTTGATATCTGCAACAAGCGATGCACTTTGCTTAATTCTGTGGGAGGTGAAACTAACTACCCTTAGTAATTGCTTATTTAACCAAGAAGGGCTTGCAAACTCTGTTTATTTTTTAGTAACTTCAGAGGATTTAAATACTGCATTTGGGTAGATCCTTGGGAGTAGCTAGATTGTCTACTAGGATTTTCTGACAGTTAAACTATTTTTAAATAAATTACAGGTGGCTGAGGAGTTGAAAAGAAGCTTGCAAACTCTGCTTATCTTGGAGTAACTTCATATAAGTGTTTGAATACTGCATTTTGGTTGTCCCTTGGGGTAGCTGGATTGACTACTAGGATTTTGGGACAGAAACTATTTTTAAATAATTTATTGGTGCATAGGAGTTTGTGATAGTTAAACTATTTTTAAATAAGTTACTGTGGTTAAGGGTGGTCATAGAAAAACCTGCAATGTGAAGCAGGAAAGACAGTCTTTCAAGCAACAGAGGAGGTGGATCTAGGTTTCGTTTGTTTGTTACAATTCTTAACATTTTCAGTGCAGAAAGAGTTTAAAGCACAGCTGACTTATTTTGGGGCTGACAGCTTTCAGAGCACAAACCACCAGGCCTGTTTGGGGCTGGGGGTTTACCTGTGTCTGACTTGGATGTGTGTATTTTTCTCTGTTTGATTAGCAGGATATTTTCTCTGTCACATAGTTGTGTAGGGCATCTTGCTGACAGGAAGACACTCATCGCAGTAGTGGGTCAGAGCGTTTAGCTGATTGTTTTGTGAGGCATAGTTTAGGCCCAACCCCTCCCACCCCTCACCCCACCCACCCTGGAAATAGTTCCTTTATACCTGGGGTTCTGACATCATTTCCTAAAGAGTGCAAGGTGCATATCACTGTCATATCCTCTCTAGCACACTGCACTGACAATATAACACACACATTGAATATATATATATATATATATATATATATATATATATTCTATATTACAAACCAATCACACACACAAAAAAAAATGTGGGAAGTAGTGCAATGTAATGGCTGTGGGGCAGCAGTCTTCCGGGAGTCTTTCTGGAGGCTGAGATGCCCTATTTGCAGAACAACTCTCTGCCCTGAGGAGGAAGTTGCCCGTCTTCAGGCCACACTGAACAGTAGTAGGGGACCTTCCCCAGACCACTGGAGCGGAAGGAAGGGAACCTCCCCATCAGGGAGCACCAGAGCCACCACCACTACCTCAGAGGTTGCGAGAAAAGCAGAGCAGTTGGACCACAGTGGGCTCAGGAGGGTGAGGATGGTGGAACAGAGGCACACCCAGTCAGTTGTTCCACAACACAATCCATACACCATTCTTCTGGGAGCATAGCTCCCCTATGGATGCACCCACAGAGGAGACTAAGGAGGCTGAGGACAACTGTCACAAGGGAGCCCCACAGGAAGGAGGCAGAGGACACTGCAAGGAAAGGAAGCAGCTCCTGGTGGGGACTCAATTATTGGGGGATAGAACTGGGGGAGCAGGGAAAACTGAAGTAAGGTGCCTGCCTGGTGCCATGGCTTGGAGAGACAGGAAGCATCCTCAGGATCACGAGAACAGCTGCAGGAGTCTGAACTGGACACCATTGTCCACCTAGGGACAAATGCCTTGGCTAATCATGAGATTAGAGCAGTGCAGAAGGACTTTGTAGAATTGGGGAGGGGCCTAAGACAAGTAGCACACACAATATCTTTCTCTGAGTGCTGCCTGTCAATGGCATGAGTGAGGTGAGGTACTGTACCATGCAGTTTAATGAATGGTTAAAAATGGTGTGGAGCACAGGGTTTGGCTTCATTGGGGACTGGGGTTTCACCTGGAGGGATGCCAGCCTGTACTGGCAGGATGGTCTGCATCTGTCCAGGAAGGAACAAGTCTTTTGAGCAATCGGTTTAAATGCTTCATTGGCAAGCTTTTAAACTAGTCAAGGGGAGGCACTGATAAGCAGCAGAAAAATCCCAGCCTCTCCTACAAAACAGGGTACTAAATGAGAAAAAGACCGAGGTAGACAGGTCAGTGGGGATGCTGCAAAGAAGGTAAAGCCATCAAAAATGGAGAGCAATGAGTACCAATGCCTGTAGTCTGAGTAACAAGCCTTCTGAATTAGTGGCCTTGATGGAGGAGGAACATCTGGATATCATGGCAGTCACAGAAACATGGTACACACAAAACCATGACTGGGACATAAACATACCAGGATCACACTATCTACAGGAGGGACAGGGAGGGTGAAAGGAGGAGGAGTAGCTCTTTACATAAGGGAAGGATTCAAGGCAACAGAACAAAAGGAAAACAGGAGGAGAAGAAGCACTGTGGGTAGAATTTGGAGACCGGCAATGGCACCACAATCCGCCAGGGGTTGTATACAGACCCTTCTCAGGGAGGAAATGGACAAGGAAATGATAGAAAGAATACTTAGAATGGCAGAAAAAGGGAGATATTGCAGATGGGTGATCTGAATATGCCAGATGTTAACTGGAGTGCAGTTGCAGCAGCCACTTCAAAGAGTGGGGTTATTCTAGATGCCCTAAGGGGCATGCCTTAGACAACTAGTATTGGAGTCCACTCAAGAGGGAGCAATCTTAGACCTGGTTCTCTCAAATGGAGATGAAGAGGATCACAGATGTAGAAGTGGGTAGCCATCTGGGAACTAGCGACCATCGAACAGTATGGTTCACAATAAACACAGCAATATAGTCAAGCCATACAAGGCAAAAGTACTGGACTTTAGGAGGGCTGACTTTGCCAAAATAGGTGAGTGCCTAAGGAATGCACTAGCAAATGGGCAGGAAGGAGAGGGTGGAAGAACAATGAGGAATAATAAAAACTGCCATCACAGAGGTAACAAGCCTTTGTGTGAAGCAAAATAACAAAACGAAATGATGTAAGAAACCACTATGGTTCTCAAAGCAAGTGGCAGTGAAGGTTCAAGAAAAAAAGCATTCAGGAAGTACAAGGAATCACAGAAGGAGCAGGACAGGGAACTGTATCAGTTAAAAAAAAAGGAAGCTGGGAAAGCAGTCAGAACAGCAAAGGCCCAAACCGAGGAAAAGATAGCCAACTCAGTTAAGAAGGGGGATAAACCTTTTATAGGTACATCAAGGAGCGAAGGAAGACCACGGGAGGACTAGTGAGGCTTAATAAAGAGGAGGGAGGGTGGGCAAAGGGTGACTGTGAAAAGGCAGAGATACTAAACAAATATTTTTGCTCAGGTATTTACAAAGAAGTGGAAGGTACCTAAAACAAACAGTAGAAACACTCTGGATACAGAAGTTGATACCAGCCCATTTACAGAAGAAAGGGTTCTGAAAGAACTCTTAAAACTGAAGGTGGACAAAACAACGGGGCCTGATGGGATTCATCCCAGAATTCTAAAAGAACTAAGGGTAGAACTAGTGACACCACTGACTACCCTCTTTTAACAAATCATGGGAGGATGGGGTGGTACCCGAGGACTGAAGAAGGGCAGATGTGATTCCCCTTCACAAAAGTGGGAGCAAGGCAGAAGCAGAAAACTACACACCTGTTGGTTTAACCTCAGTGGTAGGGAAAATGATGGAATCACTTCTGAAGGAAAGAATTGTTGAGTATCTAGAGGTCAGAGGGCTCAGGACCCAAAGCAGCATGGATTCACAGCGGAAGGTCATGCCAGAAAAATCTGATAGATTTCTTTGACTGGGTGACAAAGTAGTAGATCAGGGAGGGACTGTGGACATGGCCTACACTTCAGCAAGGCATTTGACACAGTCCCACAAAGATTAATATACAAGTGAGCCAGCCTGGGAGTGGGTCCCAAGATGACAGCCTGGGTAAAGTGGCTGGAGAATAGGACTGAGAGAGTAATATAGTAAATGGAGTCCACTCTGAAGAAGGGGGTTACTAGTGGGGTACCGCAGGGTTCAGTATTAGGACCGGTCCTCTTCAATGTCTTTATAAGCGACATTGCAGAGGGACTGGAAGGAAAAGTATGTCTCTTTGCAGATGACACAAAGATCTGCAACAGAGTTGATGCACAAGGTGGGGTGGAAAGGATGAGAAGGGACTTGGCAAGGTTAGAGGAATGGTCAAATGTATGGCAGCTTAGATTCAATGCTAAGAAGTGCACGTAATGCACCTGGAAACAAAACCCAGGGAAGAGTACACAATGGGGTGAGATACTAACAACAACAAAATGGAAAGGGACCTGGGGTAGTCATATCAGATGACCTAAAGGTGGGCAAGCAATGTGAGAGGGCAGCAAGGAGGGCTGGGGGATACTGGGATGCATAGGGAGAGGAAACACCAGTAGAAAACAGGAAGTTATTATCCCTCTGTACAGACAGTTGGTGAGACCCCATCTGGAGTACTGCGTGCAGTTCTGGAGACCCAATCTCCACAAGGACACAGACAGGATGGAGGTTGTCAGGAGGAGCAACTAAAATGGTGCAGGGTCTGCACGGAGACATATGAAGAGAGACTTGGGAGCTGAATATGTAGCCTCGAGGAAAGGAGGGAGAGGGGACATGATAGAAACGTTCAAGTATCTCAAGGGAATCAACAAAGTCCAAGAGGGTAGCATCTTTCAAAAAGAGGTGTTGCAAGAACAAGGGGCACAATTTGAAGATAGAAGGGGCGGCTCAGAGGTAATTTAAGGAAGTATTTTTCACATTGAGGTTGTGGATGCATGGAGCAGCCTTCTGGAGGAGGTTAGTGGAGTCAAAACAGTGGTGGAATTCAAGCGTGCATGGGACAGTCATAAAGGCAATTCTAGGGTGGGGGTAGGAAGAAGTAGGCTGCTGGTTAACTAGGATCTGCAGCTTATCCATTAGGTAGGGAAATTGGCAGACTGGGTGGGCCAAGGGTCCTTATCTGCCGTCAAAATCTATGTTTCTATGTTTCTGTATCTAAGAGCGACAACTGCAACAAAGTGAAAAAGAAGCACAGAAAAAGTTACAGCATATTCAAATGAATAACAATGCAGGTTGGGACTGGGTTCTGCAGCTGGAGTGCCAAGCCCCACAATACATACAATCAAACTAAATGCTGCTGTCCTCTACTGCAAATGGGTTCTGAACTCAGAAGTGAATAGCATTCAAACCACCATGGCTTTCATAATACAGCATTTGCAAGGCCAGCAGTGCAAAAGGCTTGCTGCAGAAAGCATGTCAGTAAAAGTATAGTTATACTGAGGTTGAGGAGGCCAGAACTGCTAATTTGCCTGTCTCTGAATTAGCAGCTTTGGCCTCTTTCTATCGAGTTACTGTTAGACTTTCTTTGGCATTCCTTTTGCACTATTGTCTAAATAAATATTGCATTATGATAGCCATGGTGATTTGAATGCTATCCTCTTCTGAGGCCAAAATCTGTTTGCAGTGGAGTGCAGCAGCATTTGGTTTGGTTGTAGAAAGACACAGGCAGGGGCAGAAGTAGCCAATAAAGATAAGAATAAACAAGCATTTGTCAATGCCGAATGTTGCTTGCTTCTATGTGCTGTTTAGGTATTTGGAAGTCATTGGAGTGCAAATATTGAAAATTTCTGGAACTTTAAGCGTGTGTGGGGAAGTCTCTACGCACACTCGTAAACAGTCATTTTTAGGAATTTTTTCACCAAATTTCAACATTGCCATTTTAAGATCTCTGCTCATGAACAGTGACACTGTGATTTTCTTAATTTGTCCCATACACTGAGTTTGACACCGACCTGCGCCATCGATGCGCTTCATAAGCGGAAACATGTTTTGGGCAGGATGTGAAAATGACAGCTATACTGCTCATGAGGAGGTGTGATAAAATGCCAATGTTGAAAATCTGGAGTGAAAATATTGAAAATTTGCAAACTACGGTGTCGTAGGAACTTCATAGCAGCATAAAACAGTCATTTTAGGAATTTTTACCAAATTTTCAACATAACCATTTTAAGACCTCTGCTCATGAACAGTGTCACTGTGATTTGCTTAATTTGTCCATTACATTGATTTCGCACACCGACTGCGTCATTCTGCACTACATGGTCGGAAACACATTTTGGGTGAGATGTGAAAATAGACAGCTGTGCTGCTCATAAGAAGGTGTGGTAAAATGGCAATGTTGAAAATCTGGAATGAAAATATTGAAATTTCGCGAACTTCTGAGTCTGCATAGGAACTGCATAGCTACGCTATAAAACAGTCATTTTGGAATTTTGGCACCAAATTTTCAACATGGGGTTTGGGACCCTTCTCATGAATGATGTCACTGTCATGGTGGTATTAGGGCCCAAAGGGTGATTTCGCAGTCACTGCGCAGTCACTGCACGAAATCACTCTTCAGGCCCAGAACTGCCATGACAGTGACATCATTCATGAGAAGCGCCCCAAAACCCCATGTTGAAAATTTGCTGCCAAAATTCCAAAAATGCCTGAGATATGCAACAAAGTTGAAACCCCCTATCTAGCCCATTATACAGCTTACCGCATTTCTCAGTTCGTGGTTGGCTTTGAAGAGTGCAGGCGTGTTCCCGGTCCACGAAGATCGTTGCGCTGGAGTCCGGAGGTAAGTATGGGGTGAGGGGTGTGGGGAGGCTGGGTGCGCAGTGGGTGGGTGCGGGTTGTGAGAGGGGGTGGCTGGGAGGCGCGCCACGGGATTTCGTTTACAGGTTTCAAAAAAAAAAAAAGGCGTTGTGGGACATTTGCCATGCTGGGGTGGGCTCCCAGCATGGCACAAGGCTTGTGAGGGCGTTCAGCCCGGCGGAGGATTGGGCACCCCGTCAGCCATGAGACTGCCTGCGCTGGGGTGGGCTCTGGCGTGGCACCAACTACTGGGGGGAGCGCGAGCTCAGCCGGCGGGGATTGGGCACCCGTCGGCTATACAATAGTGCGGGGGTGTGCTGCGCCTGTGGGTGGGGGAGCTTCTTGGCGTGAGCAGCCTCTTGTCGAGTAACTTACTCAAGCGTAGCTCCCCTTTCACCTGTATGCCATTGCATTTTTGGAGCATGTCATGAACAGCTCCAAAATGCATTGGCTTACAGGACCACGCCTGCCAGCACACTGACTGAATTGAGGAGGAGGAGGTGACACCTCCGAAATCTCGATGATGGCACTATGTTTCTTGCACATGCGTGCAAGCAACATAAAACAGGTGTGAAACACAGCAGACATATGGATGGGGTGGGGGACTAGTTCAGGAGCAGGTCTGGACAGAGGGCTCACAGAGGATGACTTTAAAATTGAAAAGTGATGGGGGAGGAACAGAGGGCTGGAAAGGTTGTTTCAAAGAGAAAAGCCATTCTGCCCAGCAGAGGTTTTATCATGGGTGATAGGGCAGTAAAATGTTACAGAATGTGTTGGAAAAATCACATGACCTTGGTATATATCATGATAAATCCACATCTCAGAATTCTTTTCCATTTCCTAGTATAGATGAGCAAAATTTAATTTCACTGGTGACTTTCTGCGAAAATCAGAATTTTGCCCCATTATATCGCAGCGAAAATTCACACATTTCGTAATATTTTATAGGCAATGCAATCTCATTGACGAATGCAGAATTTGCCCATGAATGGCGGAATTTCACACACAGGTCAAGTGAAATTCTGCATTTTGCCAGAGAAATTTTGCATTTGCAGGCAGAATTTGCATTCGCACCTGCAAAATATTTTGCGAAAATGTGCAAATTTTGCAAAATATTTCATAGAATGAAATGTTCCAATTTCACCCATCTCTATTTCCTAATCTATTTTAACTCTTTTCTCAACGCCAGACCTATTACGTAATTGCAAGACATGCTCCAGGGATATGGTATGTGTCGTATAGAGCCCTAGTTCTCCATGGCTCTTCAATCCTGATTTCTGCGACGGGTTTCTGGGCTTCTAGGGCAGCATTTGTTCATTTGTGGCAGAATGCAGTTCTGCCACTGGCTTAAAATAATGTAATGTCATTGATGACATCAACATGCTTAGCAAAGAGGACAGGCTTCCAGTTAATCAAGACTGAGGAAGAAATCAGCCACTAGGAAAATACAGCAAATTTTAATGAGATACAACCAAGAACAATGAATTCTGTGATACTATGGAGGTTGAAGCATTGCGGGAGAAGATCCAGGACCGGCAAGGACAAACTGACTTTGAGGATTCATTATTATAAATACCAGAGGGCAATCTCCTGTAAGAAGCAACATTTCTGTCCATGGAGATTTCTGCTGGGAGGAACCAACTGGCTCAGCTCTACCAGACTGTGGATAGGCTACTCCATCCTGCCTGTCTTCAACTGGTGAACCCTAATTCATCTACAAAGTGTGAAGAGTTTGTTTGGCTTTTGTCAGACAGGCTATCCTCTGTTTGAGCTGGGATCACCATAACCTGGTTGTCATGACCTGGAAGGGTCAAGCAGGGTTTGAGTGAGTGCCTCCTCTGGTCCAAGTAAAGTTTACACCATTTACGGTGAAAGAGGTTTGCAGGGTAATCCTGATGCTGCAGCTCACCTATGACCTGTATCCAGGGCATATGCATCTTCCAGTAAGCGCATGGGGTTTCTGGGTCTGGTGTTCACTTAGATTGTATGATGCTCCCTCTCAGAGGACCTTTCCAAGCTCACTGAAAGATGTGCTGGTGAGGCCCCTTCTGAAGAAATCTTCGCTGGAACCAGACTGCTTGGTGAACTGTAGACCTGTCTCTAACCTCCCACTTCTTGGGATAGTTATTGAAGAAATGATGACACTGCAGCTTGAGGCTCATCTCACAGCCTTTGACATCTATGAGCCTCTCCAATCTGGATTTACATCTAGACACAGTATGGAGACTGCATTGGTCAAGGTCTACAATGATCTTTTCAGCGCAAAAGATTGAGGGAACAATCAGTTCTTGTACTCTTTGATCTCTCAGCAGCTTTTGACACTGTGGATAATGGTCTGTTGTTGGACTGCCTCTGGGAGTTTGTTTGTTTATTAAGAATAAACATTGAGCATAACCTCATTCACAATGGTGACCTAGTAGTACACATTCACTACAAACAATTCACTGCTACTGCCACTCTTAACCCCACAAGCCCTGCATGTCACTGACCACACAAGCATAAGCAATAGGGTCATCTCCCCTTGTTCCTGCTACGCCACTCTCCAACTAGCTGTATCCTGAGCTCCTGGACCCAGGGCATACCAAGGTTCATCTTGCACTCTACAAATTGGCCTGAAACTCCTGCTCTACACCTGCCTTACCAGCCTACCTGACCATGCACTTGCTCCCCTCCCACCTACTCCTGTTAGCCCTTGCCTCCCTATTTCATACCCTCCCTACCCATGAGCTTAACCTCCGTTCCCTCCTCTGATTCCTCTTCTGCTACCTATTCCTGATTAGTTCACTGCCCCAACTGTTTACCACAGCTATGCTTACTCCCTGGATGTAGCCTAGTAACCAATTTAGATATCAGGAATGATGTTCAACCACATCTCTTGTTCCTCCCCACAAGCTCCTGTATAGCTTCATCCTCTGATTTTCTCCAACTAGTGCCTAACTTGACTTATGCACTTTTTATCTGCCCTGCTATGTGTACTGTATCCCCACGTACCCTGTACCCATGCTCTGGTTATGTGTTGCTTTTGCCTTTGTTACCTATGTTGTGTTGCTATTACCAATGTTATTGATTGCTACTAATCACATTACGATATTTTTAACAATGCTTATTTAGCTGCTATTGACTCCCCAACTCCATGTATTCTCCTTCCCTTTATGACGAGATCCTTTGGATCTCGGGCTGCTGTTTCGCAACCCGCGGTTCAGGATCAAGCCTATGAAGTGCCCCATGGCGCTCAAGCCCAGCTGCCCGAAACAGGTCTCCATAGCCCCTCGGCTGTGACCCAGACAAGGTTCAGGATCAAGCCTGCAAGTGCCCCATGGCACTCAGAAGCCCAGCCACCCAGCAAAGGTCTTCATAGCCCCTCAGGCTGTGACCAAAGCCATGGTTCAGGATCAAGGCTGCAAGCACCCCAAGGTGTTCAGAAGCCCAGCCACTCAGCAACAGGTCTCCACCCCCTCGGGCTGTGACCGCAGCCAGATCAGAATCAAGCCTGCAGGTGCCCCACAGTGCTCAGAAGCCCAGCCACCCAGCAACAGGTCTCCATAGCCCCTCGGCTGCGAGCACAGCCGTGGTTCAGGATCAAGCCTGCAAGTGCCCCACCTGAGCTCAGGAAGCCCAGCCACCCAGCAACAGGTCTTCATAGCCCCTCGGGCTGTGACTGTAGCCGTGGTTCAGGATCAAGTCTGCAAGCACCCACAGTGCTCAGAGCCCAGCCGCCCAGCAACAGGTCTCCATAGCGCCCTCAGGCTTTGACCACAGCCACGGTTCAGGATCAAGCCTGCAGGTGCCCCATGGCACTCAGAAGCCCAGCTGCCCAGCAACAGGTTTCCATGGTTCCCTCGGGCTGTGACTGCAGCTGCGGTTTCAGGATCAAGCCTGCAAGCACCCACGGCGGCTCAGAAGCCCAGCCACCCAGCAACAGCTATGGAGTACAGCACTCAACCCCGGCTCCTTAGGGCAGCTTCTGGACTGTCTCTTCAGATTCAAATTTTGGGCACCAGACCTAGCTCACTGGCTATTTAGTCAAGCAGTGCTCCGTGATTGACCCACCTTTCTCTAATGAGACTTTCCAAGCTATACCTCTGTTATTGTTAAAATTTATTGTGTAGGCTTAATTAATTAATGTTTGTGGCAGCCCTCCATGCTCAGGCTACTGTTTGCCAGTTACCAGTGAGGTCTTGATGGTGCAGTAGGCTGGCCAAAAACGTGCTGGTACTCTGTGCACGAAGTAATCCATGGCTGCATTTAATTAAGTCCCCTCACTCCTGGGAAGTGGCAGACTCCGCTCGGACCTCTGCCTAAAATTGAGCCAATTTTATTGAATTGTACATTGACTGCTCATTGCCAGATTGTGATCCCCTGGCAAACCTGTTATTGCATCATTCAGCTGTGAGTAACAAAAGGCCAGCTTGTCTGACCTTACTTTCCTTTGTTATTCGACCTAAAGCTGTCAGACATAGCGAGTGCCTTGACTGCAGTCTGATTACGCCCAGATTTATAGAGTCAATTAAGTGCTCAGCTCTTTTGTGCCCCTGTTTCTAAGCATACCCTCCCCTTTCCTGGGGCTTTATTAACTCCTGCTTGTCCTTCCACTTCAGGTCTCCATAGCACCCTCGGGCTGTGACCGCAACCACAGTTCAGGATCAAGCCTGCAATTGCTCCATGGTGCTCAGAAGCCCAGCAGCCCAGCAACAGGTATGAGTACAGTGCTCCAACCCCAGCTCCTCCGGGAGCTTCTGGACTGTCTCTTCAGACTCAAATTTTGGCCCATCCTCCAACCCACCCTAGGCCACCTTATATGCCCCTTGCTCCCACCCACTTCGCTAAGCCTCTTCTCATTGGCTCTCTACCTAGCCCACATTGGCTCAATATCCAATCCCATACTTAACCCCTCCTCACATATTGGCTCAACGCCTCACCACTAACTTCAGCTGAAACTAGATTCTTGGTGGAACCCTATCCCAGTGCCCTCACTAGTTGCTAAGACTCTCATCGCCCCATCTGTCAACTATCCAGGAATTTCTGAACATGGAGGCAGGCCAACTTCTGTTAGAGTGTGGGTGTTTTCCTCCTTGTATTTGCTGCTCTCTATCTCCTCTTATCCTAATTCCTCATTGTGCATGTTGACAGCTGGGTTCTATCCATATGCCTGATAGTGACTTATTGAAGTTACTGGATCATCTTATAGGTACCCTCAATCTCTCTTGTGTTACCGAATACCTATTCACCATAGCAGACTGCCCTTTAGACCTGCCCTCCCTAATAGATTTAAACGTGTCTCCCATTCTACTCACCTCACCCTGTCCTTCACTGGCAAAGTCCTGTTTTACATAACTGTCAAGCAGCTCGGATTCAACCCTAGGGTCCCTCCATGCCTTAACCACAGTCCCCGCAAGTGAATACAGACTAAGCTTGCAAGGCTGAGAAAATCCTGATCCTCCTGCTATTGTGTTCTGGAAACACTGAACTCAACCTTGGTCCTCCAGCACCCATCAGATCTCCTACAGACCTTTTGAACCTGAAGGGTTAAGCTTCATCACATTAATGCTTGTAGCCTTCTGAAAAACAAAATCCTCTATTCAGGCATGGATATGTCACACTGCCCCGATGTACTGGTTGTCACTGAGACTTGGTTTCGCCCGGCTACAAGTAACAATAAGTAAACATTCCTCCTACTCCTTGTTCCGAACAGATAAGAGCGCACCAGAGGTGGTGGCCATCTACGATTAAGGACAAATTCTCGGTTTCTCTCATTGATTCGACCTCAACCCAGAGGAATCTGAATGCCTCTCCCTGCAGGTAGAGATTGCACCTGGTGCATCGCTCTGTGTGATAGGTTGCTATAGACCTCCATCTGCTAGGGTTGCAGCTGTTGAGTCACTTAACCTCTATCCTAGGTCACAGGACGATCAAGACCATACTTTTAGATGATCTCAACCTGGACAGGCTAACCAGTGCATCTTCATCATTAAAATCCTCAGCGACTCACTAGGGCTGACTGAACTTATCAGTGAAACCACACGACCAAATAAGACCAGCCCTGCTAATAGCACCCTGCTAGACATTATCCTTGCTAGCAAACTTCATTTATTCACTCACGCTGGTGTCTTCTTCTCAGACATTAGTGACTCACTGCTTCATCGTCTGTGTAGATCAACGGACCTCTTCCTCAGGCTCCAAATTCTCCACTAGAAGGTGCCTACTCAATTTCGACCCCAGTGCATTCGTCTCAGATCTAAACCACTCTGTGTACTGGCCAGATTTCTACCTAGCAAAATCTGTGGCTTCTGCCTAAGATATTTTCCAAGCCATTATACTAAATGTTATCAGTAAACATGCACCACTAGTGAATACTCGAGTCAAAAGAAAAACCTGCCAGTGGTTTTCAGTGAGTTGAAAGATGCCTTCGTCAACAGGGATCATATGTGGAAAAAAGGCATCGCAAGACAAAACTTGGGAAGGATTGGGATCTGTTCAGGAGGGCAAGAATCAGTGTACCAAAATGGTCAGAGACACAAAGGCTAACTTCTATCACGTTCAACTTGGCCTTTCTTCCAGTTGATCCTCCAAATTCTGGAAACTAAATAAGGATATTGAAGGCCACTCCATGGTGCCAGCCTGCCTACAAAAATCTCGATAGACTACCATAATTACTGACAAGCATTCTATATTAGATTCCTTCAACAATCACTTTGCCATAGCAGGGTTAGCCTTCAATACTTCTCCAGCCAGTACATTCACTCACAATTCGGTCTCAATGATCAGGAAGCTCCTTCCTAAACCATCCTTCTCCCTCAACCGACTACCCTGAAGGAAGTCGAAGACTCTCTTGCTCCAGCTAGATGTTAGAAAAAGTGCTGGGACAGATCTCATTTGGGCCTTATTTCTTAAAACTAGGTTACCACATCCTAGCAGTACCCATTACACATTTGTTTAACCTGTCCCTCTCCCGGGGACCTTTCCTGCTATCTGGAAAAAACCCATGTCATCCCTCTGTTCAAATCTGGCAATCCTAGCGATGTGACTAATTATAGGCCTATTTCTCTTTTACCAATCCTGTCCGAGATGCTGGAAAAATTGTGAACTCTCAGCTTAGGAAATTCCTGGACTTGGCAAATTTGCTTAACCCTTACAGTCAGGTTTCAGAGCACACCACAGCGTGATCTCGACCCTAGCAAAAGTAACTAATGATTGGCAGTGTGAGTTGGACATTAAGAACTTCATTGGTGCCATATTCTGTGTAACCCCAGGGGAGTGCTATCCTTAGGTTACTTACCCCTGTCTGCCTCCTCTGAGACAGGATGAGGGGCCCAGATCCGTTGATGGGTGCCTCCACCCAGAGGTTGGGGTTAGTACTGTCGAGATTGCCTCGGTCACAGCCCTCTGGGTTACTGCAACCCCTTTTTGTCCGCTAGTGGCTCACAGAGGTACCCACAATACTTTTCCCCAGTTCACTTACCCCCAGCTAGTATCTCTCAGCTCACTCCGGGGACCCACTGTAAAGTAAGGTACAGTTTTATCACAGTCACTATGCAGCAGTTCACCAGCAATGCATACGATAGCCAGGGTGTAGTTGCAGAACAAACAATCTGATTTATTCAATAGGAAGTAACCAGGACAGGGGAAATCAAGTTGATTGGCTTTTCACTATACCTATCTACCTAGGGCTCTGTGCACAGGCCTGAACCTAATATTTACTGTTCCTGGGTACCCAAGCCCTAATGGCTAGTCCACCATGGCAGCTGGTTGGGGCCCTGACACAGGTAGCCTTTGCAATACTGAAACAAGTCAGTATGAGAAGCAAAACTCAAGTAGACCGTCAGCAGTCTGCTGAGGCAACTGAAGGCCACTGATTGCAAACTTAGCAGGCAACTACCCTGGTTCAGTACTCACGACTCCAGCAAGCAACAATTTCTTCACCTTGGGCAGGGTTAAACCTGAAGTTCACCAGCCTCTCACACATTTATATGGAAAATAGCAGAGGGTACCATACCAGGCTGATGCTTCTAGACCTCACATGAGCTTACAGTAGACTCGGGCAATAAGCGACAATTTCAACCTCACAGGTGGACCTAGCGATTCAGCAGTTTCTCCAGTCCTCTCAGGTTGAGCCTGGTAGGTAGCTGGGCTGGCACCAGCCTCCTCTGACCGTGCACTGGCGGATTTAGTCTGACTCAGTTTAAACAGCAAAACGGCCACCTCAGGCCTTCCCGTGCTTCCCGTGAACACTCACACAGCGCGCAGTAGCCTAGAGCTCCTCTCTTCTTCTCAACCACAGCGAATCTGCCCCTAACAGCATGGGCACCTGCCAGTTCAGGCACTTCCCAATTCCATAGGCTGGCTGCACATGCCAGTCATGTTCTCCTGTTCTCACTGGTGTGAAAAAGTGCCACAAGCCCATAATACCTTCCTCAAATGGCAAACAGTCCTCCATTGGTCAGCGGCTCAAAGGAGTCCCGAGGTACTGATTGGTCCAATTCGCAGTTCGGGACCAAAATGGTGGAACCCAACAGAACAGTCCTTTGCTGCAAAAAGGCAGTTAGAACAACCACATTATTATTATTACTCTAAACAATATCCAGCAACAATTAAATCTTTCACCAGGGCTCCCTCTGCACAAGTAGCGATGGCAGCAACAGGCGAATATCCAGCAGCTCGGACAGGACTCGGGCATAAAATGCACAGACCCCCTTCTGATTAATTATGACTGCAAAACAGGCAGCCCTTAAAGGGACAGTATGCAGAGACCACACAGACACTCACAGGCTACCCATTTAAAACGGCTTAACGCGAATACCAGCCAGGCATGGAGCATTCAAATGAGCTCCGGGAAGTGTTTAGGAACCCTCATTTGCAAGGGGTTACACCTCCTCGACCTGGATAAACTTGGCGCGCGCCAAGTAATTACCTTAATTCACTTAAAGGCACACAGCCTAATTGACACTACATCACACTTTGCATTACATACATTAATATTTACACTGTACTATGGGTTATACAACATGGTACACACATAACCCTTTGCTCCTCTTTTTCCCAATCAGGTCAAAATTTCCTGGTCATGGCCCCGGGACTGTGGGAACCCCTCCATTTCAGTTACTGGTGGTCACCTAAAGTAGGGGCACCACACCCAAAGGTAATACCCACAGACTAGAGTTATCCCCAAAGCTAGCTTAGGCAAGGAGCTGGGGACACATACACCCTTTGTGGACCACATTTCAGGGTAGGTCCACTGGCTGACCCAGAGACTCATAACTCAACTTTATTACAGGCCGTACTTCTCGGCTGGGCGTCTAAGTGTCTCGGGAACCCTGAAACAGACCCTGATTCCAACTCAGCCCCACTGACATTAGGGGACGGAACCTCCACAGGGAACAGGGCCTAGTGCTCATAGTATCATTGGTGGCCTGACCCTCTACCCAAGGACCCACTCCACTGGGCTCAGCTGAGGCTGGGTAGCTATTAGCAAGGAACCATCAGGGCATTCAAAATCTGGTTCTGCATATCACTGGCTTGCCCCACCTCACTCTCTTCATCCAGAAGTCAGATAATTCAGCCAGGCCAGACAGTTCAACCAGGCTTAAGGACCCCACCCTTGGGCTTTTCTGCTATCCAGCTCATCTTCTAGAGGTACTGGCTCTGGAGAGCAGTATGGGCTCAAACAGTCCAGACGGGCTAATCTATTTCCAGAGTTAACAAGGGATTGCCCCGAAACAACTGGCTCCGTTTGTAAGAGGATAGTATTCGATATCATCTTCATTGTCTACAGAGCACTGATTGTCGATCACCTCCTTCTGCAGGGTTTAGACAAGGCTCTCTTGGTTGACTTGCTGAAGAATCCATAGGTTTGGTTCTTTTCTTGGTAGCAGATCTAGTCACAGGCCGGTTCGGCTTCAATCAGGATTTGCCCAATCGGCAGCAGATGATTTCAGTGAATAGTTTTCACATCTTTGGAATTGTTTTCAGGTTGCAGTTTATATACAGGCAAATCGGCCAGTTGTCCCACAACAATGTGCGGGAGGTGATGCCATCGGTCAGCAATCTTATGTTTTCCATACAGCCCAGATTTAAGCAACACTCTGGCACTGTGGGTCCTGCCATGAGACTGGAAGAGCACCACAATCCGCTGGGGTTGTGTAGCAGCCCCCATGTCAGGGGAAGGAATGGACAAGGATATGATGGAAGGCATTCTTAGAATGGCAGAGAAAGAGAACTGTTGATGGGAGACTTGAATATGCCAGATGTCAACTGGAGCACATTTGCTGCAGCCACATCCAAGAGCAAGGCCACTCTTGATGCCCTACAGGTGGCAGGCATTAGACAGCTAGTTTGGAACCCACTCGTGAGGGAGCAATCTTAGACCTCGTACTCTCAAATGGGGACAGTGAGAGGATCTCAGATCTAGAAGTGGGTTGCCATCTGGGGACAAGTGACCATCAAACAGTGTGGTTCACGTTAAACTCAGCTACTGAGTCAAGCCCATGCAAAGTGAGGGTACTGGACTTTGGGAGGCTGACTTTGTCAAGATGGAGAGTGCCTCAGAAAGCACTAACAAACAGGCTAGAAGGAGGTGTGGAGCAACAATGGGGAATTATCAAACTGCCATCACAGAGGCAACAAGCCTTGTGTGAAGCAAATAAACAAATCAAATGAAAGAAAAAGCCACTATGGTTCTCAAGAGAGGTGGCTGTGAAAGTCAGGAAGAAAAGATAGCATTCCGAAGTATAAGGAAACACAGAAGGAGCAGGACAGAGACTGTACCAGTAAGGCAGAAAGAAGCAGGAGGGAAGTCAGAATAGCAAAGGCCCAAACTGAGGAAAAGATAGCCAACTCAGTTAAGAAGGGGATAAAACCTTTTATAGGTACATCAGCGTAGAAAGACAAAGAGAGGATAGTGAGGCTGAATAGAATGAACGGTGGGTGGGCAGAGGGGACAGTGAAAAAGCAGGAATACTGAATGAATATTTCTGCTCAGTATTCACAAAGAGGAGGGAAGTGCCTAATCCAATTAACAGAAGCACTCTTGATGAGGGGTCGATCCCAGTCCTTTCACAGAAGAAAGGGTTCTGCAAGAACTCCTAAAACTGAAGGTGGACAAGCAATGGGTCCTGATGGAATTCACCCAAATTCTAAAAGAATTAAGGAAGGAACTAGTGAAACCACTGGCTACTCTTTTAATAAATCATGGGAGGATGGTGTGGTACCCGAGGACTGGAGGAAGGCGGATGCGATTTCCCTTCACAAAGTGGGACCAAGACACAGGCAGGAAACTACAGACCTGTCAGTCTGACCTCTGTGGTAGGGAAAGTGATGGAGTCACTTCTGAAGGAAAGAATATTTGAGTACCCAGAGGTCAGTGGAGCACAGTATCAAGGCAGCATGGGTTCTACAGCGGAAGGTCATGTCAGGCAGAATCTAATAGATTTCTTTGACTGGGTGACCAAAGTAGTAGACCAGGGAGGGCTGTGGACATGGCCTACCTAGATTTTAGCAAGGCATTTGACACAGTCCACACAAAAGATTATTAGTCAAATTAACCAGCCTGGGGTGGGTCCCAGGGGTGGTAGCCTAAGTAAAACATTGGCGGACAACAGGACACAGAAGGTAATTGTAAATGGAGTCCACTCTGAAGAAAGGGCGGTTACCAGTGGGCACCGCAGGAGTTCAGTACTGGGTCCAGTCCTTTTAATGTCTTCATCAGTGACATTGCAGAGGACTGGAAGGAAAAGTATGCCTTTGCAGATGACACAAAGATCTGCAACAGGGTTGATATACAAGGAGGCGTGGAAAGGATGAAAAGGACTTGGCAAGGTTGGAGGAATGGTCAGACGTATGGCAGCTAGGATTCAATGCAAAAGTGCAAAATAATGCACCTGGGAAACAAGAACCCAGGGAAAGAATACACAATGGGTGGGGAGGTAGTAACAACAACAAAACAGGAAAGGGAACTGGGGGTAATCATATCAGATGACCTTAAGGTTGTCAAGCAATGTGAGAAGGCAGTAGGGAGGGCCAGGGGTATACTGGGATGTATAGGGAGAGGCATTAGCAGCAGAAAACAGGAAGTTGTTATCCTCTGTACAGACAGTTGGTGAGACCCCATCTGGAATACTGTGTCCAATTCTGGAGACCCCATCTCCCAAGGACATAGACAGGATAGAGGCAGTCAGAGGAGGGCAACTAAAATGGTGCAGGGTCTGCAAGAGAAGCTGTATAGGAGAGACTAAAGGAGCTTAATATGTATACCCTTGAGGAAAGAAGGAGAGGGGACATGATAGAAACTTTCAAGTACCTCAAGGGAATCAACAAAGTCCAAGAGGTAGCATCTTTCAGAAAAGAGACTTGCAAGAACAAGGGGACACAATTTAAAGATAGAAGGAGGGCGGTTCAGGGGCAATGTGAGGAAATATTATTTCACAGAGAGGGTAGTGGATGCATGGAACAGCCTCCTGAGAAGTTGTGGGGTCTAAAACTGGAGAATTCAAGAATGCATGGGACAGACATAAAGGCAATTCTTGTGGGGGGCAGGAAGATATAGGCTGTTGGTTAACTAGGATCTGCAGCCTATCCTGTAGGTAGGAAATGGGCAGACTAGATGGGCCTAGCAGTCCTTATCTGCGTCAAAGTCTATGTTTCTATGTTTCTATGTTTCTCTTAGCTCCAATGTCTTCACTTTCTTGTCATACCTCTCCTTATTGGCCAAGTTTCTTTTAGCAGCAATGGTCTGGGCCAACTGATAAGCATGGTTTAACTGGGTCTTCAGCTTCTGTATGTATTGTAGATGATTTTCTGCTTGCACTCCATCAGGGAGACTCAACACACATCCACGGGCAATCTAGACTCTCTCCCAAACATCAGTCTGTATGGGGAAAATCCCGTGGCATCACTCTTGGTGCAATTATAAGCGTGGACCAGGGTGCTAATCTGCTGGCTCCATCTCGGTTTGTTTTTGGGTTGCAATGTGCCCAACATGTCAAGCAATGTGCGGTTAAACCTTTCAGGCTGGGGATCTCCCTGAGGGATGGTGAGGGGTGGTTCTTGACTTTCTTTTACCCACAAAGACAAGCATCTCTTTAATCAAGCGGCTCTGAAGTCCTCTTCCTGGTCGGAATGAATCCGCTGGGGGCCCGTAGTGGACAAAAAGTTTTCAACAAGTATCTTAGCCACCGTGGTTGCTTTCTGATCCTTAGTAGGGAGCGCCTGTGCGTGCGGGTGAAATGATCGGTAACCACCAATATATTACTGATATTTTCAGATCTAGTTCTAGACTCAAGAAATCAATGCAGACTAGTTCCATAGGGGCTAGTGGTAATGTTGACCATAGGAGCAGCTCTCTGGGGCAAGGCTTCCTTTGCAAACACTGACTACAGGTCTTGACAAACTGCTCTACATTCACACTCATTTTTCGCCATAAAACCGGGCTCGTATCAAATCAAGTGTTGGTCGATGCCAAGATGCCCCATCTGATTATGCAAGACCTTAAGACCAGTTCCTTTAACTCTGAAGGCAACACCAGCTGTTGTTTGACGAGCTAGTCCACTTTATTTACAGTCTCTCGGTATGGTAGTTGGTTAATCAGCCTTAATTTGGGCCCTTCTTTATATAACAAGGTGACTCTTAAGTCGGTGGAGCGCAATTGACACATCCACCCAGCCTGCAAGGCTTCCCAACCAGTTTTATCACAGAATCTTGGGATTGAGCCTGTTGAAGACTAGTATTGACAAACTGGGGCAGTGAACTAGTGTCCAGCGTGGAAAAATGACAGTACGCAGCAGGTATGCAGTTCTCAGATGGCCCAAGCAATCCACCATACAGTTCACAGCATCCCGGACACCTGTTCTTCCTTGTCGAACTTCTGGCAAGAGCTCTTATGTCAGGCTCAGACAACCTGATCCAATCAGTTTGGGACGTGAGCCTCCAAGAGAGCGTCCACATCTATATGGTTTAAACTGGCCCTGTATTCAACAGCATAGTCGTAGGTGGCCAAGGCAGAAGTCACCTGTGGCCAGTGGCGTCCAACTTGGCTGAGGTTTGTACATAGGTCAGAGGATTGTTATCAGTCTTCACCAATATCTTGGCACCAGTACAATAGTCATGAAACTGATCAACAATGGCCCACTTCAGAGCCAGGAACTCTAGCTTATGCAGGGATAGTTTTTCTGGAGTCAGACTTCTGCTGGCAAAAGCTATAGGTCTCAGGCCATTCGAGTGCTCCTGATATAACACAGCCCCCAATCCTTGAAGACTAGCATCAGTATGGAGAACGTAGGGCTTGGCCGGGTCAGCATAGGCCAACACGGGGCATGTGTAAGTTGATATATGATGTCATAAAGCGTCCTCACACTCAACAGTCCATCGATCCCCAAACAGTTAATTCAGCTGGAAATACCTCTTCTCCATCTCGGATCGCACAACTTTCTTATACTTTTTGTGTGTAGGAGGGTACCCTGAGTGAGATTGAGGAGAGGATGAATCACTCGAGAATAGTCCTTGACAAATCACCTATAATATCCACAAAACCCCAGAAACCATTGCAGCTCTTTAAAGTCCCTGGGCTGAGGCCAAGTAGTCAAGGCCTCCACTTTGCCAGGGTCAGTCTCTATGCCCTCGGTAGACACTATGTGGCCCACTATATTTTACAGAAGTCTGGAAGAATTGACACTTATCTATAGACAGCTTGAGACCGAACTCTTCCAACTGATCCAATACTTTAAATCGCTGCTCATGTTCTTCCAACGAACGTCCAAACACTATGACATCATCTAGATAGACCAGACACTTGAGCAAATTCATATCCCCCACGGCCCTCTCCATCAGGCGCTGAAAGGTGGAGGAGTGCCTGAAATCCCCTGAGGCATCCGAATAAACTCATAGAAACCTAGGGGTAAATGAATGCAATCTTCTCCCGGTCCACTGGGGCCATCGGATCTGGTAGTACCGGCTGGGAGGTCCAACACAGAGAACCACTTACTGCAATTTAAGCAATCCAAAGCGTCCTGTCGGTGGCATGGTATACTGGTTGGGGATGGTCCACGATTCAAAGTGTGATAGTCTACACCCATCCTAACCACCCCATTCTTCTTCCTTACCACTACAATGGGAAGACATAGGGCTCCTGGACTCTTGTATCACACCAGCAGCCAACATCTCTGCAGATGCCGCCTCATATCATCTATGTCAGCGGGCCAGGCACGGGATCTCTCTCAGAAAGGCCTTTCGTCATGCAGCCGAATGTGATGCTCAGCCCCTTGCACACATCCCACATCCCACTCTTTTAGGGAGAAACCTGGTCCCTTTTGGCAAGCCTCTCACTGATCCTCTTTTTCCATTCCGCTGGCAACGGAGAGTCACCAAAATCAAACAAGTCAGGAGTAACTCGTTGTCTGTCACGGGACCCTTGCTATTTGGCAATACAGCAGTATCTGCACAATGGACACTTGCCAGGGTGCACCTCTTCTTATTCGAATCTCTTTGTTGGACACATTATGCACTTGAACCATCACTCTCTTGACATAAGCATGAGTTCTAGCGGCAAGATACTGGGCTTTACCAACAGTCCCTCAAGCAATCTTCCCTCCCAGGTGCATCCAACATCAACAACTTATTCTTAACATCTGTCCTTGGTCGTACCTCTCCATGCAGGACACATTGGGCATTGGCGAGTATCACTGGGGCCAGGTCCTTCTTCCACACCACCCCACCGGGTCTTCAGGTTCCTCTGGCTAACCTTCTTCTGAGTTGCAACTGACTTTTGGATCTGCGGGTATCCTAGGGCTCGCCCAGTTTTGAATGCTTGCTTTTCTGAGCACAACTGGGCCAATCGTCCAAACATATGGGTGTTCGTCCCAATCAACAAAGGCACCCCATCATACAGTCCAGTGGGTGGGCAAACTAAAACTAAGGTCTCCACCTGCTCAGCCATTCCAGCCACAGAGTTAGAGAATGATAACAAACCCAGATATACCCCAAATACGGATATGCCTTGTCGCTCAACCCCCACACATGTAGACCGGTCAATGGTTGCAGAGGCACCTCAGGTAAGTGTGTCTGATACCAGTCCTGAAACATGATGGTTACCTGAGAGCCACTGTCTAATACAGCTCAGTGGGAATCCCATTTACTCGCACCGAGGTCTCCATTGCAGGCCCGACCACATCGGACCAGTCAGGGGCCACAGCATTGAGAGTCGGCTGAGCCTGGGCCCAAGTCACAAAACTCTTCCTAGGGGCTCGAGACTGGGCCGGGAAATGCCAATTGATCAATCTACTGTTGACTTTCCTTAAATTCGCCAGCCTCTGACACTCAGGTTGAAAATGCCCATCTTCTCCACAATGGTAACAGAACTTGGGGTCCCGAGGGTCACTATTTGGCGGTTGACACCTTATCTGTGGGGACCCTGAGAGGGGTGAGGGGGCTCCTTTGGGCCGGGGTCTGGTTTCTGTTTGTCTCAGGGCCCCGGACCTAACAGGGTACATACTACATTACTTCAGGTCCTCACCAGTTCCCATAAATTTCTGACCTCAGCCTCAACTCACTCTATATGTGGGGTCGGAGAAAATAACTCGCATTCCCACAGCACCTGGAAAATCTGGGGATCCCTCAGACCCTCCAGACAGGCTGATCTCCTCAGGGTGCTAGGCTCAGGGGTCCCACTAGGGTTCACCACCCCCAACATGGCTCCCACCCCTCTTCATCGGTCTCCACCTCTCTAATCTCTCTCATTAATTGACAATATTCAGGCGGGGTAGCCGTCGATCATGTAACTTAAGTTTTAACAGTATTACACTGAGAATCTAGCAGACTTTAAAACATGTTCTAACCCTGACCTGATTCAGGGCCATGGCAGTGATTCCCCCTTTTCTATAGGCCTTCTGCAAAGCCGCTCCACCCTAGTGACAAAGGCGGACAGCTTCTCATTCCTCCACTGCTTAGCAGACCTGAATTTCAGAGTAAATCTTCACCAGTCTCTGTACTCCCAAACACCCTTCTAAAGCAGAGATACTCTCGGCAGTGGCTTCCGGACTGGTGGCCTGCAAAACCCTAATGGCTTCTAAAGCAGGACCCTGAAGCTCTCCATCAGCCTCTTCCTTTTCTCCCCTCAGATCATTGCCATTCCTGGACTAAGGGGTGGCATAGTCCATTCAAACTTCCAGGTCATCCTCCCTGGAGGCACGGCACGCTGAGAAAAAAGTCTTAGCTACGATGGAGTTGAGCTGTACAGGTGGAACTACTAAGGGCAGTGAAGCCAAAATAGAACTTTTGGGGGACAGGGGAGTTGCCAGGAGCCCTAAGGGGTAGCATCACTAGACAAATCCAATGCTTGCAGCAATTCCTGAGTAGTTCTCCCTCCACAGCCAGCAATGTAAGCAGTTTGTCTTTAAAACTATTCATTTGAGACCCCCGGAGTGACTGACCCACTTGAATATGAATGGCCTCCATCCCTGTGAGGCACCCTCTGGGTAAATCACTGGAGGTACCTTCTCGGGTCAATGGCCACACTGCACAGGAGTAACACCTGCAACGTCTGGTCGAGCAGGTCAGCCATACACCCTTTTACCTCCACTTTGCTAAACATTTTACCGCTCTGCCGCGGAAATGATGTCAGCAGTTGGGGTCCCTAAAGGCACATCTAACAATAACACAATTTTCTGAGAGTCCAGCTCTTTGGCTTCACCCCACCCCATCAGTCTGTGTACCATTGTCTTAATAGGTCCCAACTTAATTTTCCCAACACATCCCCTTCCAGTTTTCCATTTCTTATGTGCCTCCCCTTGGCCACTAGGGGACACTGATCCTAGCGGTGCCTCAATTTGTAACCCCAAAGGGCGCTATCCTTAGGGTTACTACCCTGTCTGCCTCCTCTGAGACAGGATGGGGGGCCCAGATCCGTTGTCGGTGCCTCCACCCAGAGGTCTGGGTTAGTACTGTCGAGATTACCTCGGTCACAGCCCTCTGGGTTACTGCAACCCCCTTTTGTCCGCTAGTGGTGCACACAGTGTACCCACAATACTTTTCCCCAGTTCACTTACCCCTCGGCTAGTATCTCTCAGCTCACTCCGGGGACCCCCTGTAAAGTAAGGTACAGTTTTATCACAGTCACTATGCAGCAGTTCACCGGCAATGACACAATAGCCAGGTGTAGTTGCAGAACAAACAATCTGATTTATTCAATAGGAAGTAACCAGGACAGGAAATCAAGTTGATTGACTTTTCACTATACCTATCTACCTAGGGCTCTGTGCACAGGTCTGAACCTAATATTTACTGTCCCTGGGTACCCAAGCCCTAATGGCTAGTCCACCATGGCAGCTGGTTGAGGCCCTGACACAGGTAGCCTTTGCAATACTGAAACGAGTCAGAACGAGAAGCAAAACTCAAGTAGACCGTCAGCAGTCTGCTGAGGCAACTGAAGGCCACTGATTGCAAACTTAGCAGGCAACTACCTGGTTCAGTACTCACGACTCCAGCAAGCAACAATTTCTTCACCTCGGGCAGATTTAAGCCTGAAGTTCACCAGCCTCCTCACACATATATGGCAAATAGCAGAGGGGTACCATACCAGGCCGCTGCTTCTAGATCCCACAAGCTTGCAGTAGACTCGGGCAATAAACGGCAACTTCAACCTCACGGGTGGACCGAGCATGATTCAGCAGTTTCTCCAGTCCTCTCAGTTGAGCCTGGTAGGTAGCTGGGCTGGCACCAGCCTCCTCTGACCGCGCACCAGCCGGATTTAGTCCGACTTAGTTTAAGCGGCAAAAGCGGCCACCTCAGGCTTCAGGCGCTTCCCGCGTGAACACTCACACAGCGCAGAAGCCTAGAGTTCCTCTTCTTCTCAACCACAACTAATCTGCCCCTAGCAGCATGGGGCACACCTTACAGTTCGGCACTTCCCAATTCCATAGGCTGGCTGCACATGCCAGTCATGTTCTCCTGTTCTCACTGGTGTGAAAAAGCGCCATAGCCCATAATACCTTTCTCAAATGGCAAACAGTCCTCCCATTGGTCAGCCGGCTCAAAGGAGTCCCGAGATACTGATTGGTCCAATTCGGCAGTTCGGGACCAAAATGGTGGAACCCAACAGAACAGTCCTTTGCTGCAAAAAGGCAGGTTAGAACAACCACATTATCATTATTACTCTAAACAATATCCAGCAACAATTAAATCTTTCAACAGGGCTCCCTCTGCACAAGTAGCGATGGCAGCAACGGGCGAATATCCAGCAGCTCGGACAGGGCTCAGGCATGAAAATGCAAGTCCCCCTTCTGATTAATTACGACTGAAAAACAGGCAGCCCTTAAATGGACAGTACGCTGAGGCCACACAGGCACTCACAGGCTACCCATTTAAAAGCGGCTTAAACGCTCGAACACCAGCCAGGCATGGAGCATTCAAACGAGTCTCGAAGTGTTTAGGAACCCCATTTGCAAGGGGTTACACCTGGACCTGAGCAAGGCCTTTGATACAGTCGATCACTGCCTGCTCCTTATGTCCCTCTGGCACATCGGCCTAGATGTGCTATCCATCAAGTGGTTTGAGAACTACCTCATAGGGCGCTCACAACAGGTAAAGCTGAAGGTGAAGTCGCTCCCTTAAAGCCCCTCCTGAGATGAGTTCCTCAAGGTTCCATCCTGGGTCCCCTGCTATTTGCTATTTATATTAACAGGATAGATGTCAATATCAGTAAGGCTCAAATACATCTTTTTGCAGACGACACCATGCTATACGTCAGTGGACCCTCTCCCGATGCAATGCTCTCAGTCCTTCAGGAAGAATTCAATCTACTGCAGTATCAGCTCATAAACCAGAAGCTGCTTCTGAACACCAAGAAAACAAAAGCTATGTTCCTCTCGCCTTTCCCTAACCTACCAAACCCTGCTTCAAATGCTGTCTCTCCCTGGTTACTACCCTATTCGTGAGAATTTAGAGTTCGTGACCAAATTAAAATATTTAGGGGTATGGCTGACAATAAACTCTCCTTCCTGGCACATATTGAAGAACTAACAAAGAAACTTCCCAAAGGCTTGGACTCTTCTTCAGGATCAAAGATCTTCTCCCCAAAGGAAGCCAGGAGGAGGCTAGTCCAAACCACCTTTCTTTCTCTCATTGATTATGCTGATTTCCTGTACAGCCAAGGTCCTGCTGGAGCTCTCGCTAAATTGGATACTCTTTTCTCAGGGCCTTAAGGTTCATAATGGATCTTCCATGCTCCACCCATCACTGTCTGTTGTACTAGGCAGTTGGGTGGTCCTCCTTAACTTCAGACACCAAAGGAACGATGCCTTGTGGACATACAAAGCTTTCCTAAATAAATTGCCTAACCATATCTCAGACTGCCTTCCATCTTGCACTTCCAATAGGTATGCTCTGAGAAGCACCTTCTACCTCCTCTTGAAGGTTCACAAGGCCAGGTCTAGCTTTGGCTGTGCTGCTATTAGTTGTGTCTACTTCAATTGTGGAATAACATAGAAACATAGAATTGAGGCAGATAAGGACCACTTGGCCCACCTAGTCTGCCCGTTTCCCTACTAGCAATAAGCTGCAGATCTAATTAACCAACAGCTTACTTCCTCCTATACCCCCACTAGGACTGCCTTATGTCTGTCCCATGCATTCTTAATTCCCCACTGTTCTTGACTCCACGACCTCCTCAGGAGGCTGTTCCATGCATCCACAACTCTCTCCATGAAAAATACTTCCTCACATTACCACTGAGCCGTCTCCCTCTATCTTCAAATTGTGCCCTTGTTCTTGCACATCTCTTTTTTGAAAGATGCTACCCTCTTGGACTTTGTTGATTCCCTTGAGGTACTTGAAAGTTTCTATCATGTCCCTCTCTCCTTCTTTCCTCAAGGGTATACATATTAAGCTCCTTTAGTCTTTCTTCAGTATGTCTTCTGGTGCAGACCTTTGTACCATTTTGGTTGCCCTCCTCTGGACAGCCTCCACTCTGTCTATGTCTTTTGGAGATGGGGTCTCCAGAACTGCACACAGTACTCAGATGGGGTCTCACCAACTGTCTGTACAGAGGGATAACAACTTCCTATTTTCTACTATTGATACCTCTTCCTATGCATCCCAGTATCCCCCAGCCTTCCTTACTGCCTTCTCACATTGCTTGCCCACCTTTAGGTCATCTGATATATATTACCCCGGTCCCTTTCCATTTTTACTGTTGTCAGTATAAATTATAAATAGCAGAATAAATTGCAAAAAACCCTAAGACTAAAGCTTGCCATCAGTTTGGCATCTTTCAAAGCACTATACTCTCATTACTTTACAGAGTCCTGCACCTGTACTGCTGATCATGGATTCCCTTATTCACCTTGAGTCCACTACTCCACCGTGTCCCCTTTAGTTATCGGTCCAGCACCTCCAAGTCCTCCTTCCTCTCTCTCTCTCTCTTCCCCTCCTTCCCTCCTCCCTCTCTTTCTGTCTCTCTCTCTCTCCCTCCTCTGTTTCACTTTCTCTTGTCCCCACCTTTCCTACTCTTGCCCTGTCCTCCTCCTGTCCCTTCTCCTAGCCAGCTCCTGTAGGGAGTTGTTATTACAATGGTCCCTATGTACAAAACTATTACTTGGGTTGAATCTGTCTGACTCAGTCTTACTATTGCTTTTGCCTGTCCTGAATAAGCTGCACACTGATATTGCTTGTTATTATCATTATTGTTATTTGTGTATTATATGTATTGTTGTCCCTTCCCCCAGGTCCACCTTACAAATGAGCCTCACTCAATGGTGTTCGCCTGATTAAATAAAGATTTTGATTGATTTTGATTGTAAATGAGCTTTTAGCTCAAGGTTGTAATTCTGATTATTCAACAAATAAATAAATATAAACATACAATATATCAAAATTCAAGAACTCAAAACAGTGCTGTGGACTTGCGGTATGGTCATCAGCTGTTTTGAGTTCTTCTTCAGAAAATAAGCTGCAGAGGCTGGTAATGAGTAATTTTTCCTCACTCCTAAAGCCCCTGCTCTGTGGTTTATCCTAGGGGTCAGTCCTCTCACCTCTGCTGTTTGCAGTATACACGTTCCTTGGGAGGGATCATTACATGATACAGGCTGAGCATCCACAGCTATGCAGACAATATCCAGCTGTACTTGTAATTTGCTCCTGGGATGCCTGATGTGGTGGAAGTACTTAATTTGTATATCTGGCCAAGATTCAGGACTGGATCCATTGTTAGGGGGTAAAACCGGGGAGGAAGGGAGAGAGAGGTAGGTGCCTGCCTGGCACCATGGCATGGAGGGACAGGGAGCGAATCCTCAGGATCGCTGGAGCAGCTGCAGCGGGAGGGAGCGGATATCATTGTCCACCTTGGGACAAATAAACTGGCTGAGAAAGGATCAGAGCAGTGCAGGAAGAGTTTGTGGAGTTGGGGAAGGGCCTTAGACAAGTAGCATGCAAGGTAACCTTCTCGGAGGTACTGCCTGTCTATGGGATGGGTGAGGCTAGGGTGCTTCATACCATGGGATTCAATCAATGGTTGAAAAACTGGTGCAGAGCTCAGGGATTTGGCTTTACTGGGGACTGGGGGTCCACCTGGAGTGATGCAGGCTTATACTTGCATGATGGTCTGCATCTGTCTAGGAGGTGAACCAGGATCCTAGATGATAGATTTAAATGCTTCATTGGCAAGCATTTAAACTAGCCAAGGGGAGGCACTGGAAAGGAGCAGGGAAATCCTTGTCCCCCAAACAAAAAATCAGGGTAGTAAGTGAGGTAAACACCAAGATAGCAGGGATACTGAATGAATACTTCTGCTCAGTATTCACAAAAGAGGAGGAGGGGAGATGCCTAATCCAATTAACAGAAGCACTCTGGATAGGGGTTCGATCCCAGTCCTTTCATAAGAAAGGGTTTTGAAAGAACTCTAAAAACTGAAGGTGGACAAAGCAATGGGGCCTGATGGAATTCACCCCAGAATTCAAAAAGAATTAAGGAGAACTAGTGACACCACTGACTACCCTTTTAACAAATCATGGTGGATGATGAATTATCTGAGGACTGGAGGAAGGTGGATGTGATTCCCTTCACAAAAGTGGGAACAAGACAGAGGCAGGAAATTACAGACCTGTCAGTTTGACCTCTGTGGTAGGGAAAGTGCTGGAATCACTTCTGAAGGAAAGAATTGTTGAGTACCTAGAGGCCAGTGGGGCACAGGACCCAAGGCAGCATGGGTTCACAGCGGGAAGGTCATGTCAGACAAATCTGATTTCTTTGACTCGGTGACCAAAGAAGTAGACCAGGGAAGGGCTGTAGACATGGTCTACCTAGACTTTAGCAAGGCATTTGACACAGTCCACACAAAGATTAATAATCAAATTAACCAGCCTGGGAGTGGGTCCCAGGGTGGTAGCCTGGGTAAAACATTGGCTGGACAACAGGACACAGAAGGTAATTGTAAATGGAATCCACTCTGAAGAAAGAGGGGTTACTAGTGGGGTACCACATGGTTCAGTACTGGGTCCAGTCCTTTTTAATGTCTTTATAAGTGAAATTGCAGAGGGACTGGAAGGGAAAAGTATGCCTCTTTGCAGATGACACAAAGATCTGCAACAGGGCTAATACACAAGGACGTGGAAAGGATGAGAAGGGACTTGGCAAGGCTGGATGAATGGTCAGAAGTTTGGCAGCTTAGATTCAATGCAAAGAATTGCAAAATAATGCACCTGGGAAACAAACACCCAGGGAAGATTACACAATGGGGGGTTAGTAGTAACAACAACAAAACGGAAAGGGACCTGGGGTAATCATATCCATGAACCTAAGGTTAGCAAGCAATGTGAGAAGGCAGTAGAGAGGGCTGGGGGATACTGGGATGTATAGGGAGGCATCTTCAGCAGAAAACAGGAAGTTGTTATCCTCTGTACAGACAGTTGGTGAGACCCCATCTGGAATACTGTATCCAGTTCGGAGACCCCATCTCCACAAGGACATAGACAGGATGGAGGCAGTCCAGAGGTGGGCAATTAAAATGCTGCAGGGTCCGCAAGAGAAGCCATACAAGGAGAGAGACTAAAGGAGCTTAATATGTATACCCCTTGAGGAAAGGAGGGAGGGGGGACATGATAGACATTTTAAGTACCTTAGTGGTGCCAACAAAGTCCAATAGGGTAGCATCTTTCAGAAAAGAGATGTGCAAGAACAAGGGGACACAATTTGAAGAAAGAGGGGGACGGCTCAGAGGCAACGTGAGGAAATATTTTTCACAGAGAGGGTGGTGAATGCATGGAACAGCCTTCCTGAGGAGGTTGTGGGGTCTAAAACTGGGGAGAATTCAAGAATGCATGGGACAGACATAAGGCAATTCTTGTGGGGGTGGGAAGAAATAGGCTGTTGGTTAACTAGGATCTGCAGCTTATCCTGTAGGTAGGGAAATAGGCAGACTAGGTGGGCCAAGTGGTCCTTATCTGCCATCACAGTCTATGTTTCTATGGATGTCATCCTGCTGACTAAGACTTAACCCAAAAAGATGGAGATATTGGTGACTCTGCCTGGTCCAAGGTGGAGCACAGAGGTAACTGAGAAGGTGACTGGTCTTGTGTTCAGCCCTCTAGGTTGCTGACTTCTGATAAGGTGAAGAATCTGGGAGTCCACTTGTGGCTCAGGTGTCAGAAGTAGTCCGGAGTGGCTTTTACCACTTCAGGAACATTGCCTGGTTCAAAGTCTTGGACCCCTCAAAGATCTGTCATCATTAGTACTTGCATTCATAACTTCCAGGCTTGACTACTGTAATGCTCTTTACCTTGGTGTCAGTGGATGTACCCTACGATGCCTGCAACTGGTGCAGAACACAGTGGCCAGGTTACTGACAGGTCTTCCAGGTCCTCTCAGGTAATCCTGTCCTGTGTGAACTACAGTGGTTGCCAGTACAGTGGCATATTACCTTCAGGGTTGGTTTGCTGACCTATGGACCCTACCCAGACTGGTATCAGATACCTGAGATAACTCTTTACTGCTTACCACCCCTCTAGCCCCCTCTGCTCTCCTCTGAGGTGGGCCTTTTGGCAGTTCCTAGGACAAGGCTTAAGTCATCAGATGAGCTTGTGTTCAAGGTAGCTGGCCCAGCCCTGTGGAATGCACTTCAAAGATCCCTGAGGATGGTCCCCTCACAGAAGGGCTTTTAAGAGGAGCCAGAAGACATTTTTAAATAATGAGGCTTTGGAATATATCTGATAGCCTCTTTAGCTGGATTCCACCTATTTATCACTATTTTATCAGTATGCAATATTTATTCATTTTATGCTGTTTTAAAGATGGGTTATTTATTGAGTTTTGTTTTCATATCATTTGTATTCTTTGTAAGATGCTCTGAGCCCCTGCACAAGGGTGCTACATAAATAAACTACTGCTACTACATATGTATATTCTGCAGTTGAATGGAAGATTACCATGAAATTCCACATCCATGGAAATCAGAATTCAGAGGCCTTTATCATGTGTTAAATACTTAATGCTTCAGTGGTTCAGCTCCAGAAGTATGAATATATCCCATGATCGCCATGATATACCATACACTATTATGAATGATTGTTTGGGTAATGCAATCTATTTAGCCATTTGTGGCACCATTTGTGCATACTACTAAGATGCTGTATCCAGTGACAACAGCGAGTGAAGATGGGCTTCCCAAAATGAGCGAGGTCTGATAAATCTGGCCTGCACAGCAAGGGCGAACATCACAGCATAAACATGTATGGGATGGCAAACCTGTGGGGCACAGGCAGAAGAGTGACGGATCATGAGGATGAAATGGGTTAAATTACAACTGTCAGATGGTCGCATGGCATGTGGGCAACCTGCCAATAGCGCAAATGGGCAAATGAGTCCCTGGTCACATGAGCGCATGACCACCAGGGCAAGTGGCATAACCGCCAACTGGCAAAACAGTGTGGTGAATAACCATGAACCTGGACATGAGCACACGACGCACCTGCAAACCCTATGCTGTTGAGCTGTGTTGGGGGTGATGAAGGGTCCCAGTACTCAGCTACCGCTGTGTCAATGTATAGTGTAGAGGATTACAGCATCAGGCAGCACTGTGTTAACAATCGTAGGATGGGAGGTTGCTGGTTCAAAGCATGACTGTTGCCATATGTGTGTGTGTGTGTGTGTGTGTGTGTGTGTGTGCACGCGCCTGTGTCCACTCACCATAATCGCCGTAACTACTGGTGCAGGCGCGCCTCGATGTGTCTCCATGCTATGCATTATTCGCCAGTGCCTGCCGTCTCTGCATCCACTGCCTCCAACAACAGGCTGTCAGCACGATTTCCCACCATCACCATTGTGCTCATGCCATGTCACACACACACTGTTTTACTGCCCTGCACCACACTCACAGCCAATGTGCAGTACATACCTCATCGTCACACAGTGTGCAGGCTGCATGGTGTCCAGACAGTAGGTGTGCTTTTGCTGCATGCACCACCGTGTTTGACACTGCCACTTTGTGTGGTTGGTACATGGTGCCGGACCATAGCGCCACAACACCCATATCTTAATGGGTGGCCATTGGCCCATGCTGCTGTTGTGTCCATGCACATCATCACTGTGCCACTCATGGCTTCCACTGTGCTGTGCACCATGCACATTCACAGATGCCATGCCACCCGTCAGCCTGTCCATGGATGTACTGCTGTGACCGGTGCATAAAACATGTCATTCTCCTGAAACATTCCATTCTTGTATGGATTGGTGCCCTGCCATTCACCATTAGGTGTGTGTGGCGCAGAGTGCGTCTGATTAGGGTCCATTCAGAGGGCGCTGTTGGTTCGGGTCGCTTGGCTGACAGCATGTTACAGCTCATGTTCAGTTCATGTCGGTCCACTGCTGGTGTGGGCAGCAGCAGCTGACATAACGAGGTGCAGACAACGTGACAGATGTGGCTGTACGGCTGTGTGTTGGCAGCTGGTGACATGGGCTGTGTCACTGTGTACACAGACAGCTTGGCAGGACTCAGTATACAGAGAGACACCTGAGAAGGCATGCTGCAAAACTGTGCAGAGACACATGGTGAAACTGTGGAATGGACCCTGCCCACCCTCCCTGTTATTTGCACCTTCACCACAGACACAGATGACAATGGTGAGCTGGGGACATCATTCATGATAGCAAGGCAGCACTACACTGTCCGACAGCTGTCACACAGGGCTCATACCATACCATCCATACATAATGTACACAGGTATGTATGGCAATTATTTGTACTAGTCCTGCATCTATGACAATCAGTTTTACCATATCAGCCCCACAGAAAACATGCAAGGCACTGTGTGCAGCAGTGGCATTGCACAGACAGAGGGCAGGACAACGTAAGTGTAGGGATTAGATGTTAAGGCATGCTGCTTCCAACTGTGCATTGTCACTAATTGAACCCCTCAGTGTGACTCCACATATATGCCACTATCTGCTGTCAAAGTGCTACAGTAGTGGGATATGCAGTGTTGAAAATGTCAAAGCTAGTCATAGACCTACATGTTGTTTGCCTGCATGATGGTGTAGCCTCCTGAACCTCTACGGATGTTCCAGCCACTGCTGGACACAGACGCTGCTCACAAGTGACACAGTCTGTAGGCTTGAACTGCCTTAGTTACGCCCACAGTACCAATGTCAGCATTGTTGTCCATTTTGCCAGGTATCCTGATCAATGGTTCGGTATCTGCCTGGTCCATAGGATACTGCCACAGTTCGCATTCTGTTCTGTGTTGTCTTGTGGCAGAACATGGGCTCTAGCGGTCAGGTGGGGCAGGTGCAGTCTAGCAGGACCAAGCAGAGTCATAAGGGGGCACTGGCTGCCTACAATGGCTGACAGGGATGCATTCAACATTAGCATTTCAGCGTTGCAGGTTCTAATAGCTTTGCAAACATTGCCATGTGAGCAGCGCTATCATCATCTGCAGCCGCCTCACCTATGGGATGCAACTGGTCAATCAGGATGTGGACTACCGTAGTGGTGTTGTTGTAAAGTGCAGGCCATCTGCCTGCACCGAAGAGATTGTCCCATGGGGTCCTGCTGCTGCCATCTGTGTCTGTGTTACAGGATGCACAGTGTGTCCAGGCTGTGCTGAGGTGCCATCTGTGTGTCATCCTGTACCTGCTACTGGTGTTGCTGGTCAGTGCTGCGGACTGAAGGTGTACCTGTCATGCTGTTTCTGAGCCCACTGGACACGTGTTTGCCAACGGTGGTGTGGGAAGTGGCTGTCACTACACTGCAGAGCTGTTACAAGCAATAGCTGTTGAGTTTTAAGGAGTCAAAGGGCCACCCGCCCTGCTGTATGGTAGATACCTGTACAGGTGGGCCAAGGAGCTGGCAACAAAGTCATACTGGTGGTGCACAGAGTACCACCATTACCAGTGTCTGAGCATGGGTGCACACGGTCATGGACCAGATTGTGTGCACAGTCAAGAGTCACAATCACATTGCAGACACTGGTGAGGTACAGGCCCACCATGTGTGTGTGATGTCAGGGAGGGCACAGAGGAGGCGAAAGCACCTCACAGGTGGTGGTGGAGTGTACCATGGGTGTGCCTGATGCTGTTGCTGGTCATTTGCCATGTGTCACACTCCTGAAGCGAACTGTGCAGCGGTGTACCAGACGCACCATGGCTGCCGGTAGCACCTCTCATGGTGCAGGAGATAGAGCTGCTCAACAGGTCCTGTGTCATGATCTCAGGGGACCATTTCTTGTTCTTCAATAGTGGCCAGGAGGTGGGCAGGATACTTGTGTTCACCACTACATGGAACATGCATCTGCTTGAGGAGTCTGAAGACTGGTTCATGGACAGGACTTTCATGTATGCACCCCCTGTTCCCTACAGGTGTACACAGTGCATGGGGTGAAGGGTGATGATGTGATCCCCACCACATATGTTCTCATGTGCTCCTAAAAGACCTCCACCTGTGTCCGTGTCTTCAATGTCCTCAGGATGCTGGCCCTGGTCTCTGGTCACGCATGGCGCAACGAACTTTGAGTGCACAATATGTCTTGGTCTGCAGAGTGTTTACCCAGAGACTCAGGTAAGGGGCTGTTTCTTCCATTTCACTAAGGCCCTGTGGTGTAGGATCCAGTAGTGCCCAGACATCCTGGAGTGATATGTCATGGATGCTGATTTTGCACTGCACATCCGCATGTTGCTCACCCTTGCCTTTGTCTCTGTGGGTGCCGTGGTTGACATGTATGAGGAGCTGCATGGCTGGGACTTCTTTGTTCATAGGAAGGTCCTGTTACTGCCGCTATTGGACTGCTGTGAAGATACATGGCTGTGGCGGCCCCTGGGCCGTGGTAGCTATGCCGGTCCACTCTTCCCACACAGATTCTGGAACTGCTAAGGGTCCACGCTGGCTGGCTGGCTTGGCCAGGACCAACAACTCAGTTGAGGGTTGGCACAGGGGCTTCAACACCCATATCGGTGCATCTCACCCCATGATATGGTGCTTCATAGAATGCTTGCAGAATGAACAGCACCTCATGGAGCTACAGTAGGAGCAGGTCGTGTCTGGTGCTGGAACATCCACCCACAAGAAGTGTTACATGGACCTGAACAGACTGGTTATTGGGTGGTCTCAGAGTGCACTAGCTGCCCTCATTACTGGTTAAACAACTAAAAAAAAAATTACGAATATCTCCAAGGTATCACTTACAACATCCAGCTGCAACTGTGATGTGCACATTACAGGCCATGGTGGAGTGTTGTCTGTGCCACCATCCCACCACACCACTCTGGACTCTACTCATCATGTGCTGCCGTTCGCTTGCTGGGGTGGGTGGCTGGGCTGTGTAGCATGTAGTGGAGGGCTATGCCCATGGGTGCTGCCCTGTGCCTAGGGGTGGGAGTTTCCTGAGCTACTTTCATTTCCATGATGCCCTCAGGGTTGCAGCCGGCACTTAGTTTGTTCAGGTGGGTGGTGGCTGGGCCCTGTATCATGTAGTGTAGGAGCTCTGCCTATGGGTGCTGCCCTGTGCCTTTGGGAGGTTGCCCGAGCTACTTTCTTTTTCCTTGATGCTTAAGTCAGGGTTGCGGCCCTTGGCTTGATCAGGTGGGTGGTGGCTGGGCCCTGAGCATGTAGTGTAGGGGCTCAGCCCATGGGTGCTGCCCAGTGCCTTTGGGGGTTGTCTGAGCTACTTTCTTTTCCTTGAAGCTGCCTCAGGTTGGCTTAGCTTGTTCTTGTGGGAGTGATGGCTGAGCCCCCAGCATGTAGTGTAGGGGCTCTGCCCATGGGTGTCTGCCCTGTGCCTTTGGGAGGGGTTACCCCAACTACTTTTTTCTGTGATGCTGCCTCAGGATTGCGGCACCTAGCTTGCTTGGGTGGGTGGTGGCTGGGCCCCACAGCATGTAGTGTAGGGCCTCTGCCCATGGGTGCTGCCCTGTGCCTTTGGGGAGGACCTGAGCTACTTTTTTTCCTTGATGCCACCTCAAGGTTGTGGCCCTTAGCTTGATTGGGTGGGTGGTGGCTGGGCCCAGTAGCATGTAGCATGGGGCTTTCTCAGGTGCTGCCCTGTGCCTTTGGGGGAGTTGTCAAGCTACTTTCTTTTCTGTGATCCTGCCTCAGGGGTGTGGCCCTTAACATGCTTGGGTGGGTGGTGGCTGGCCCCGTAGCATGTAGTGTAGGAGCTCTGCCCATGGGTGCTGCCCTGTGCCTTTGGGGTTGCCCAGGCTACTTTCTTTTCCTTTATGCTTCATCAGGGTTGCGACCCTTAGCTTGCTCAGGTGGGTGGTGGCTGGGCCCGTGGCATGTAGTGTAGGGGCTCAGCCCATGGATGCTGCCCAATGCCTTTGGGGGGTTGACCGAGCTACTTTCTTTTCCTTGATGCTGCCTCAGGGTTGCGGCCCTTAGCTTGCTCTTGTGGGTGGTGGCTGAGCCCCATAGCATGTAGTGTTGGGGCTCTGCCCATGGGTGCTGCCCCTGTGCCTTTGGAGGGGTGTTGCTCACATGACATATGTTCCATGCTGGCACATATCATTCCCTCTTTGGTTTCTGGTTGTGCCTATGCCATACAGTATGTACAGTACTGTGTTATCCCTGCTTCATTTTATTCATCCCCCTTGCTGTAAGCCTGTCGCACATCACACTGCACATACTGTCCTTCTCTTGCCTCGTTTCCTTCCCTTGTGGTCATATGTGTTGACCTCATTCCTGTACTACTGTCCAAGTTGTGCTTCCTTGCATTCCCATTCTGTTTGTGCCATGTCATTCTGTCTTTTACCTCCCTTGCCTACGTCTTATCATTCATCCCCTTTGTGTGGGATTCTGCCAGTGGCATTCTCTCTGTGTTTCCTTACCATATAGTGCATCATGCCACTATTATTCAGACATTATGGCCATATTATGTAATACATATGTCCTTCTTGTGTTTCAGTTCGTTCCTCTGCTTGGTCTATGGCCATGCTGTACTATTTGTCCTTCCCTTCTTCACATCATACCTCTCTGTATGTTAGTTTATGACCATGTCATTCTGCATACACTGTCCGTACATCATGCGTTCCCTCCATTATTCAGACAGTTTCCACGCCATGCTCTTTGTTATGCCTTTGCCCTGCCTCAGTCCATGCCCTGTGTCTGGGCTTGTGCCGTCATTTATCTATGTTGTTGTTTACTGCTTCATTGCATTCCTCCCTTCCATCTAGCACTGTGTCCACATCATACTGTATGTCATGTCAACTCATCAGCATGCCTCCTGGCATTCCACCCTTATTCTCATGGCCGGTGGTGTGGGAGCTCTGCCCATGGGTGCTGCCTGTGCCTAGGGAGGGCAGAAGAGTTGCCAGGGTACATGCTTTGCCTGCTGCTGCTTCAGGGTTGCGGCCCTTGGCTTGCTTGGGAGGGTGTTGGGATTCCCCTGGTATCACATGCTCGCCATTTTGATGCCCGCTGTGCTGTATGCACTGTGGCGGAGCTCTGCTTGCCTGTGCTCACTTTTGTTGCGGCCATGTTTATTCACTCGCTGTTCTCACATGGAACTTCAATTTGCATACTAAGGTGTAAGGAGCTGAGAAGGTGGTTGGTCCTTTGGTGCTCCTATCCATCTAGCCATAATAAGCCAGTGTGTTTCCATCTAAAATAAAAGAGTCTAACCAATTTTGAATAGTTGTTTATCTTTACTAATTATGATTTCCAAAAGGAGTTTTTCCATGGGTTAACTATTCTTTGGGTATAGGAAGCTTTTCTTTTGTTAGTGTTACATTTTCGGGTCTTAATTGTAACAGGTGTCCTCTAGTGCCCTTTTGGTCATTTGTGAATTCCAAACTCAGTTCACTTAATAAATAGTTGTTCCACATATCTAACAAATAAGTAGGTCCCATCATAATCTTCTGGTCTGTAGTGACATCAAATTGATGTGCTTTGTTATCTACTAAACTGTTTATACCAATGGAGAAACTGCAACTTTGAAGCACATTCATCTCTTTATTCTCAGTAAGTTCCAATAAATCAACTTATGTAAGTCAGTTTGGTGCTGCTGTTTAGTTTAGGGTATTTTTCTGTATTAGTGTTGACCTGCTTGTTCCTATGCACCCTTTGGTTTGGTTGTTAATGTGTGTGGAGAACATGATATTTTCATTCAATGGAAAAATCAGAATTACATATGCACTGCCCTTGTTTTATACTGATTTGACAGTTATTTCTGAGGGACCTGGGTTAGCGGTGCATGAAACAGAAATACCTTAAATGCACCAGCTACAGTGACTCTAATGGAGCCGGAGGCTAGAGTTGATAAGAACAGATGGTGGATGGCAGTGACAGAAGAAACACCACCACCGTAGTTGACAACAAGGAGGTTTTTTACTGGCCTAGGCAGATACATGGTATATTCCAGCTGAATATTTAAATTAGTAGAATTACATTGCTCAATCTCAAAAGATAGCACAGAAGTAAAGAGTTTGTTTAGGTTTCCAAAACTGCATATTTACCTGACAACATTCCTCATAAGTAAGAAGAATGCATCCTTTGCTGGGCGCAGAAGTTTTTGCCATATGTGGCAATCTACAAAAAAAAGTATGTTATTCATCACCAAAGTATACTAATGCAGTAACTACTTAACAGAAAAATCAGACCAACTGTTTAAAGACTCACCATTATGTACGCATTTCTGTTCATAAACTTGATGAATTTTTCCAAGCACCAGAAACAGCATTTCAGGCAGCAACAAAAAATCTGGCACATACATTTTGTGCACCTGCAGTAATGATATTAATAACTGTTAGCAATACAAGAATAGCACAATGGCCCCATCACTAAAATGCAGTCTAGTTGGTTTATTTTGTTTAATTATTTTTGTAAGTTGGTAAGGCCCACTAGGTACAAGGCCTATTTTCAGGAGTGACCTGTGAGCACTGGGAGGTTAAATGACTTGCTCAGGGTCACCATATGCATGTGGAGGTTGTGGGAATCACACCAGGTCTGCTGGATATACAAGCTCATTCACAACTTGTTATTCAAACACCTAGGCTATACTGCCAGCATGGCCTATTTTAAAAACCTTCATGTTAGGCACTGCCTTAAAAATTTTCCGTTGTTTCTAGAGAATGTAGCAGTAGCATGTTCATAGTAGCATGGGCTCCACAAAATAAATTGAGGCAGATGACAAGAGGTACAAAACAAGGCCACAAGCAGGACCAAAGCTATGAGGAGAGTGAGGGTCTCGTAATTGTTCACCATGGAGAGAAGGAGGCTGGGTGGGGACTAGAGATGTGCTGAAGTTTTAATTCACTGATGAAGTTGCCATGAAGGACTAAAATTTGCATTTCTATCCTTAGCAACGCCGACTTCATCTGAAATTGCAAGGTTTTCCATGCGAATGGCAGAATTCTGCCTGCAAAGTCAGAATTTCACCCACAAATGGCAAAATTTCACCCGTGAATGGCAAAATTCCACTGTTCGCAGGTGAAATTCTGCACTTGTGAGCAGAATTCTACCATGCATGGCAAAATACTGCACTTCACGAACTGCGCTAAATTGCAGATTAATTCACAGACAAATTTAACCAATTTAAGACATCTCTAATGGGGCATGACTTCAGCCTTTACTGAGGGGCAGTGACAAAGTTAAACAGATGGAGATATTTGATCAGGTGTCCTTCAGCATGCTGTGGGAACATGCCCTGAAGCTCAGAGCTCACCAACCTCAAAACCTCACACATGTCATCACTGAACTCACTCACGTTAATCTCAACTCTTACAACCAGTCCCTCATAGATTGGGTTCTAGACATACACCCACACTATGATCGGGCATTTTCCTTGTCATCCTCAGTGATCTCTGCATGGTCTACTGTGTCAGGAAGCTCAACTGCCTAGCCACTCCTTAATTACATCTGGTGCAGATCTCTTAAGTCACTTAACTTGTTTGCCTTGCTTTATGACCTGAAAGCCACTGACTGACCCACCATCTCTATGACCACCTATGTCCACTGACATATATACCCTTTAACTCAGGTATGGGACAAATATGCACCTTAGGAGGTTGTATACGTGACTCCTGTCTTCTCAGGTTATCTGCAGACCTCGTAGCTTCTCTACCAGCTTGTGACTCTGTGTAGTACCAACATAAGACCTCTGATTACCCAGAGAAATTATTACTGTTAAACAATTCTGAAATGCCAGTGTCAAGGCTCTCAGGAGCCACATCAAACAACTTCACCTCTAACCTCAAAAACAGCCCAACAGCTCCTTTAAAATTTGAAAAGCAGTTAATTCTGTATTTGAAGTCCTGTCTAGTCTACCATCCCTGTTTTTAAGTCCGAGGGTTCACAAATCTAGGATCCCCTCCTTGTTGCCTCTACTTCTAATAGATATTTCACTACCTGCTCTCATTCTCTTTTCCCTCTCTTCCCCAGCTCATCCTCCTTAAATCCCTTCCCCCCACCTGCCTCATCGCTACTCTCTACTTTCTCCTTCTACCATTGTCACAAGCTGATATACTCTCTGCTCTGTCCTCCTGAATCCTTACAGATGGACATGACCCTAAATCTCTCAGCTCTGGCCTCCTACCAATGTCTCCCTAATCTCTTCCAAACCTTTTCGTCTGCCATTGGGAAGTGCATGATGTTTGGAAGTGGGCAAAAGTCTCCTTATGCAATGTGGGTAAACCCACTTCCCCAGGAAACTATTGCCCCATTTCTCTAGCCCCATCTCTTATGAAAGTGCAGGAAAACCTTGACCTCTCACAGCTCTCCTCCTTTCTCAAATTCTCTCTTTCTCTTTTCTTTCCAGTCTGGCTTCCATAAAACCCACTTCACTGTCTTGTTCTTTTGTGGCTTACAAACTCCTTTTTAAGAGGGTGATCTGTTGACTGTTTACTTCCACTGTGTTTGTCAATCTTGCCAAGACTTTTTGCACAGCTTTCCATCTTCTGCTTGACAAATTTGGAGATGTGACTTTATCTGACCTAGCAGTTATTTGTTTCCACTAATACCTGTCTGAAAGACACCAGTCAGTCCAGGTAGGTGATATCCTCTCCCCATCCCATCTCTTCAGATGTCCCAAAGTTCTGTACTAAGCTCCTTCCTATTCTCAGCCTACCTAATGACCTTCCCTCAGTATGTATCATCTTTTACATCCACATGTACCGTATAAGGCGACTGTACTTTTTGCCTCTAGTGCTTTGGTCCCCAAACTGGAACTTATTCTACAGTGTGATTTTTGAAAGCATTTAGTACTGGATCCTCTCTAGCCAGCTATCATTTAATCAGCCGACCCCCGATGAAAAGGAGGTCGTGAGGCTTCAGATTCAGCCTCCACAGCTAACAACCAAAAACCTGCCGAGCCGCCCCTCGATGAACATGAGGTCATGAGGGCTTGGATTCAGCCCTTCCCACAGCCAGCAACCGAAAACTTGCTCAGCCAACCCTCATGATTTAACAAGGAGATTGTGAGGCTTGATTTCAGCCTCCACAGCCAGCAACTGAAAATCCTGCCCAGGTACAGAATCTCTGCTGCAAACTGTTCACCCTGCTCGCCTGATCACGCACCCATGCTGTGCAGCTCAAATGGAGGATTTCAAAATCTCCTACTTGCACCTTTTTTTCTTAGACAATTAACTATCAGCATACAAGTGGAGATAGTTTGTATAACATTTAATGGAGGTTACTAAATATACTGAATTTGCTTATAATGTTATCCTGGCATTAGTGGTAGTAATTCCTGGCAGTTCGGTTTACTTTATTTTTGGCCCAAAAAGCACCTCTGGCTGTAAACACTTTTAATTCGGTGGCTAAGCCTGCTGAAATCCCAATACAGACCAGCCCCTTCATTATTCTCCTCCCTCCTTATCTATTTAATAGGTCTCTCTCACTCTCCTTCTTCCACAGCTGACCCCACGACGAACAAGGAGGTTGTGAGGGCTTGATTAGCCTCCCCACAGCCAGCAACTGAAAACTTGCCCAGGTACAGAATCTCTGTTGCAAACTGTTCACCCTGCTCGCCTGATCGTGACCCGTGCTGTGCAGCTCAAACGGAGGATTGCCCCACCAACACCTGTGCATTCAGCTCCCCACCACCCCCACCACCACCCTTGGTCTGCTTTTTCTTATATAGGCAGCATCACATCACGTGTGCTCTTGAAATTAACCTATCAGCCCACTTCTCCAGCTGAAGCTTATACCAGCTCACCACTAGTGGCCACTCTCCTCAATCCCAAATACCTAACCATCTTTATAGTAAATATGCTCCCACATCTCGGGATACCCATCCTCCTGGCCTCTATGATCCCTCAAATGGCTCTACCACCCCCCACGGAACTGCCTCTATCGGTAGCTACTCTGGTGGCCACCACATACTACTTGGTATGACCCCAAATTGTACACCCCAAACCCCTCCTACTTCATGTTACATGACCACAAATACACATACCCCTCCCAGCGCTTATTTTTTTAACCCCACGCACGCAACACTCGCTGTACGGCTACTCTGATACCCTCAGACTACAACTCTCACTCATCCTGTTACCATCCTACCTGGCACCCAACCCTTGTCACCATGATAATCCACCTCCTATGTATCCTCCCAGTCCCTATCACACATGATGAAAGACCTACTAATAATCAGTCTAAATGTGCTTCACCAAAATTGTGCAGGTTAGCGCTTCTACGACATGCTCTCCTCCTTCTGCTGCTATCAGGTAATATACACCCCAACCCTGGACCAACTCCCCTACTGTCTCTACTAATGGCAAATGAGAAGGCCTCCTGCTGGCTACCCTTAACATCTGCAGTCTTCCTAAAAGCTCACCCTCCCTACAGGGCTGGATTGCCCAGCACTCACCCGATGTCTTAGCCCTATCAGAGACATGGATCTCAGATAAAATACCCAACATAGCCGGCCTGCCAGCGCAGCTGTTGGATTTCTGCCTGCGGTGATGGCAATCCAGGTTCGGGAACATACCCAGGTTGTCGGAGGGCAGCCGGGGAGAAGGACTGCGTCATAGGACTGCTCTCCTTCTCCAGGGGAAAGGGGGTTGAGTAGTCGGTGCCACGGTGACATCTTGCAGAGGCTGGGTGCATCGCATGCATCGATGCCAAATCAAATTAGGTGGGTCAACCGTCGTCTGCACATCCCCACCCCTGTTCACAAAAAGGGAAAACAACATCCTCTGCCTGGGTGTTCTAATGAAGCTTAGCCCTTGATGCCTCGATCAGCCTCCAGGAGCCAGCTCCCGACTAGATACAAGTAGCGCGGCCAGTGTAGGGGTTGGTGCCATGACCCCGCCTCTGGGGGTAAGCTAGGGATGACAGGGTGAGTGCGGGCATGTCCGGGAGGTGGAGGCAAGAGGGTCTGTGACCAAAGCAGAAACCTGACAGCTGACAAAGGGACCAAAAAGCATAGTAATTAAAAAAAAAAATACCCAACGGAACTATCACCCTCAGTGACAACACCTCTACCAAGCTGACAGGATTAGCAAGAGGGGAGGCTGTGCCGTCTCACGTAAGATCCTCCCTTCACTCCCTGGAGGTCCATACACTGTCAACCTTGCATGGAGCCCAGACCCCAACAGTCAAGCTCAGCCTGGGAAACCCAGGTAAAACTCTTTACATTATGGTGGTTTATATTCCCCAGCAACCAAAAGCTCGCTTTTGATTCAGTACTGGACAGTATCTCATACCTCCCACCTAGGAGTGAAGTCATTTTACTGAGTGACTTCAATGTCAACTGGCTGTCAACTGCCTCATCCCAGAGCAAAGACTCAGCCTTAGCTTGTGACCTCACCCAGGTCGTTAGCTTCCTGACCAGACTGGAGACTAAAACGCTGGACCTCAACCTCATTGACCTTCTCTTCACCAACAGGCCTAACAACATCTCCAAGTCACTGTGTTCCCGAACTTGATTAGTGACCATTCCCCTGTGACCTGCCTTAGCCTGTGACCTCACCCAGGTCATTAACTTCCTGACCAGACTGGACACTAGAACACAGACCTCAACCCTCATCGACCTTCTCTTCACCAACAGGCCTAAGAACATCTCCCAAGTCACTGTGTTCCCGGACTTGATTAGTGACCACCCCTGTGACCTGCCTATGGTCCACAAAACCCACCCCACCTCAAATATCACTATGCATAGACGCCTTAAAAGGAACCCTAACACATTTCAAGTCTCACCTTGCCTCCTGTGACTGGTACCCTATACACACAGCCCAGACGGTGGATGCTGCACTCACCTACTTTATTGCCATCTTCAATAGGGCCTGTGATATTTTCGCACCTTCTCCAAACAAATATTTAAGAAAAGAAACCACCTTGGATCTCCCAAGCTCTACTTGAACAAATGCTCCAGAGGGATAACCTATGGCATAAGGCCCTTGACTCACAGCTCCCTCAGGATCGGCAGCGATACAGGAGACCTGTAACAAATGCACATGGATCACCAAGCAAGCCAAAACTGCGTACTACAAACAAACCCTCACTTCATCTTGGGGCTCTGGAAAAAATTCTGGAGCAATATAAAGGATCTTTGTGGGAAAACTGTTTCCCACCCCTGCTCAACTTACAGTAAACGGGCTACCACCATGACCCCATTGCTATCGCCGATGCCCTCAACACCTCCTTCTCTGACCTCTCTCATATTATCCCACTCACCCATTGACCCTACCACCCACATCACCTCGGCCACCTACTTCCCTACCCCTTTAGGCTAAGAGTCATCTCGTAACGAGGCCAAACACTATCTCACCAAAGCACTGGCGAGATCTCGTTACAGCAGTGATTCCTGGACCTAAACTCATTCGGCTTTTGCTGGATGTGACACTACCTCATCTCACAAAAATCCTCAACCTGTCCTTATGCCTCAGCCAATTCTCCTCAGCTTGAGAGAGAGCATTAATCACACCCATCCTGAAGAGTGGTGATTTCACAGCTGCAAGCAATTATAGGCCGATATCAATCCTGACACCCCTCTCTAAGACCCTTGAAAAATAATATCGGATCAACTAACTGACTACCTATCCAAACTCGAAATGCTCTGCCATGAACAACATGGTTTCTGGAGGGCCACCGCACCTCCACAGCTCTCACTGAACTCACTACCTTTATTCATGAGGTCCTAGACAAGACTCTGTGGCAGGGCCATCTACATTGATTTGGCCAAAGCATTTGATACCGTCAGTCACAAGCTCCTACTCCACACCCTTCCATCCTTAACTTTGCTTTGAGGTGGCCGCCTGGTTCAAAGATTACCTCTCTAATCGGACACAAGTCAAAATAAATACTTCTATCTCGGCATGCAAACCGGTTCACACTGGTGTCCGCGAGGTCTATACTTGGCCCTACCCTTTTGCACCTCTTTCTTAACTCTCCCTAAATCCTGCAGTGGTTACATCTTGCTATATGCCAATGATGCGGTTGTTTTTGAAACACCCTCATCCCATTCCCTCAATCAGCACTACAGGGCCACTTTATGGAGATAGAAAACTGGTTCTCAGAACACCGCCTTATAATCAACTATAAAGAAACAAAGTCCATAATCTTTACTCACATACAGCCCCCATTGCCATAAGCCTGTAGTTGTAAAAAACACCATGGCTCCACTCTAGAGCAGGTCCCTCTTCAAATATCTTGGAGTCACCTTAGACACCTCCCTCTCCTACCACACTCCACACACAACAGGTATCCTCCTCTGTTAACACTAGATTAGGGATCCTTTACAGCCATAAATACTGCCTACCTTCCAGGCCATGCATCTTGCTGTGTCCTCCTCTGTCCTATCCTTGGTGGATTATGGAATAATCATATATGGATCTGCAGATCAAACTGCCCTATGCAGAATCAACCTCGCCCTTAGCAAAGCCTGCAGACTAGCCTTGGGATGTGACAGGTTAACACACACATGTGAGCTTTATAATCAGACAGGTTGGCTAAATTTCCAAGGCAGACTTAAGTACTTTACCTGCATCCTCACCACACAGATACAACTTAAACAAGCCCCCTTCGCCTCCACCCACTTATCAGCACAGCCCCCATAGACAGACCCAAAGGCACACAGCTAACCCTACCCTTCTAGTTCCCCACTGCAGAAACTCGATTGACAAAGATCCTTCCGATATCGGGCCCTCCACTGGCTGAACAGTCTACCGTCCACCATCTCCTCAACCCATAGTCTCAGCCTATTTAAATCAAGTCTCAAAACCCTGCTCCTTGACTCAGCAACCTGTGACTGTAATTAGTCCCACATACATGCTATTTCCATCCCCATCCATCATCTCAGAGAAAAATGCTACTCAGGAACCCACTCCATCCCTGTACATTATCCTATAGCAAATGGTTAGTCTAATGCCAGCCTCCCCATGTCCCCCATTGCCTGGAAATTACAACTCGGGAACCTTAAGGATCCTACAATATTGTATCCTGTCTTAGCACTGGCACAGACTTTCCATGTGCTCCCTGTTGATGTAATTCCTCATTATAAGCTAAATCCAAAACTATTCGGACCTTGTATTATTACACTGCAATTGTACAGTTGCAATACCTGTATATATACTTTTCATGTATGTTTACTCTGTATTTTTTACTTTTCTTGATGTGGAGCCTTTGCAAATGAGTATGACTCAAAGGATAGTAATTCTGATTATATTCAATAAACAATAACAAAATAACAGAAGATCATGTCTGTGCTCTTTGGCAGTATAAAGCATCTTGCCAGATTCCATACCACCCATTTTCCAGTCTCTGGATGACAACTTCTAACGATGTTCCCCATTTCAAATACTTTATGGTGTGAACAGATCAACATCTCAATTTTATCATACTGGTGCCACCACAAGAATATCCTCCCCAAACTGGGTGCATAACACCTTAACAAATCTGTCTCCCACTCCCCATCTGCTGAGAAATTGTTCTTAGATGAATCTCTAAGTGTTTAACAATATAGATGTTGTGTACAGTGCTGCTCTTAAACTTCCCAGTCCAACCTGGACCCCTGCTTCCACACTTTCTGCCATTGCCATCAACTTCCTTTCCTGCTCCAACCACTGCTCTCTAATATGACCTTACTTTTCCCTCCCTTGACTCCTAGCACCATTCCAGCTCAGCTTCATTCTTTTCTAATTTCTGGTTCTGCTCCTTCCCTTAACTACCTCCCACCTCTCCTTACCTCCCTCCTACTGCTCCCTCAGATCATCTGACCTCCATTTCATTGTCATCCCTGTTCTAAATCCTCTGTGGGCCAAGCTGTGTTCTCCACCCATTACCCCCCTTTTTTGACTAATCTCCTTCTGGCTCTCCACTCCTGCTCAGTTTTTCCTAAGTCCTCCTTACAGACCTCTCCCACACTTACTCCTGCAACTAACTCTTCTGTCCCCTTTCACATCCCTCTACTCCAGCCCTTATTCCCCATTTTCTACTGTCTCCCAGTGATGGCTCCTGTATGCCCTAGTGTGTATATGTGTATATATATATATATATGTGTGTATAAATATAAATATATATATATATATATATATATATATATTAGAGGAAAAACTCCATTTAATGCATTAGTTAGGGTTGTTCCACAGTGACAAAAGTGAAGAATTCGGTGTTAGGTTGAGCCCCCTGAGCCCCCAGCTCACTCCACTTCACCGTATCGGGTGGCACATTAGTCATTGGCCCTAACTCTCACCTCCCCATCACGTGTGAAGAAGTAGAGGTATAGGAGAATGGGGTGAGAGTTAGGACTGATGACCCCAATGTGCACCCCAATGCCAGTTGAGGGGTGGGCTGGGGGTCAAGGGAGCTTTCAACCCCTAACACCGAATTTCTCGCTTTTGTCGCTGGGGAACAACCCTAACTAATGCATTAAATGGAGTTTTTGCCTCTAATTTCCTTCTTTTAAGAATGATGACGAAATAGTGAATGTAATGCGGCAGCAGAAGTGCGGGACCTTCAGGCCCCGAGCTCCTGCCACATGATGTCTTGTAACATAGTAACAGGAACAGCAATGCAAACAGAAGCGTGAACAGTGGTGCACATGGTAACACAAACGTAAATGGTAAAGGAAACATTAATAGAAAGCATAGTGCAAAGTGCGCTTGAAGTGAACAACAACGCAAACACACATTGAAGCGTGAAAACACAACTGGTAATGTGAACAGTGATGGCAGTGGTATTTTAAATGGAAATGTTAAGTGTCACAGCAAAAAACGCAAAAGGAACAGAAACGTAAACGCAACGCAAGTTAACACGTAACGTAAACCGTATGTGCACAGGCACGTACTGCAATTGTAAATACAAATGGCAAAGTTAAATAAAGAATAATGCCAAAGGAAAGAGAAACAGAACCGGAACAGAAGCACATATGGAAACGAAATTGAAACGTGATGGGCACAGTACCGCAATTGTAAATGGAAATGGTAACGGTAACAGCAACAATAACAGCAAAGAAAACAGAAGCGCAAAAGAAAATGCAAGCGATATGGAAACGAAACCATAAAGTGCACGGGCACAGTAATGCAATGCAAATGGTAACAGTAACAGCAAGGAAGACGAAAACAAAAGAGAAACGGAAACGCAAATGAAAGGGCTGCCGGAAACGCAAGAAATGGCAATGCGCACGGTGACGCAAACAAAAATGCAAACAGAAACAGTAGTGGAAATGCAAATGGTAACAGTAATGAAAATGCAAGTGTGAATAACAACACAAAGGGTAACGCACATGGTGGCGTACACGGAACGGTAACGCAAACGGGACATAAACGCAAGTGGAAACAGTAACTGTAACAGTAACGGAAGCGATACCCTGTTTTTGCTAAACAGGTGCATACAGAAACACAGTGTGTACAAAGACTGTATGCATTATAATGGGGATCAAAGCTAAAACGAGCATTGGAAGTACTTAATTGCTAATATCTCAGCAACCGCATGACGAGAAAAAATTTTAATTTCACAAAATCTTGATTTTCCTGGCTGAGTTTTGCCATTACATAAATTGTAACAAAATTCTGTATCTTGCATCGTCTTGAGAATCTGAGCCCGAAAAGAAGCCTTGGCGTATGCCACCATGCTAGTCTATGGGAAAAACACCAACTTCAGAGTATCATACCTTTGCATCATGCAATTTATTTTCACCAAACTACCAAAAGGCACATCTGTGAGATGTTGGCTGCCTCTCCTCAAAATTCCAGCCCAAAAGACCAAACCGTTTGTTTGCAGCAGGGTGACAAAGAATTCCTGTAATTTTGCTATAGCCGAAAAGTAGTGTAACAATTTGCAACACTTTTCATTAAAAATTTGCAAAGTGTTGTGCTTGTGACACTGCTTTGTGACACTACTGTTTCAGAAATTTGAAAAACATATTTCTGGGGTGTTTAACCCAAAATAAAGACATGGCTAGCATCCTCAGGATCCGACTAGGTGAACACAAAAGAATTGTGTCCCTAGAAGGTCCCAAATTTAAATGCCAAGCATTTTTCTGATCACCAACTGAAAACAAAATGGCAGATTTGCAACACTACTAGGGCCATTTGCGACACTAAAAAGTGCATTTGCGAAAGTGCCGAATAGTTTGTTAACTTTTCCCAATTACTTATAATGGGAAATTGTTTTTAATAACTTTTGAACCGCTCAGTTTTTTTTTCACGAAATCTTCAAAGGCACATTGGGGACCCTGGCTGCATGTTCCTGAAGTTTTTGGACCAGTCACACAAACCGTAACCTGTAGGCGACAGCAAAGAAATCCCAAAAGCGTGAATTGCACAATTGGTTGTTGCTTAATACATCTGCACCTGTATATCCAACTGGTACAAAACTTGGCAGATCCCAAGATCTACCATGCCCAATCTTGCATACCAGATTTCAGGCACATCCGTTGAAAGGTGACAAAGTTATTAAGGTGCAAATTTGACCCTTTAACCTTAAAGTGCTACTCAACCCTTACTATGGTAGCACTACTGTGCTACCATAATATATAGATATAGATACAGATATATGGTTTTAAAGTGAAGATTACAAAGGAGACTAGAAGAAATATTTCTTATTAAATTTGTTTAGCATTTAAATATGATAAGACACTAGCCATATGTTGACTGTCTATAGTCAGAAATTAATGACAAAACATGATATATGATTTTATTTGTATTATACATTGGGTGAATGTTATTGGATTGTACTTTGAGAATGCTTCCCTGCTCCACCTTCTGAAACTCAGGGATAAAATGTGGTCCATTTGGAAGACCTCCTGTCTTCTTACAGATTTCAAAGCCTACAGATCTTTATGCAACAAATGCAAAAAGAGATTCACCTGGCTAAAGATCCTACTACAGGAACCTCTAAACTCTTCCACTTCAGGTCCTAAAAGTGTTGGTCTCAAATCAAGGAAATTCTTGGGAACAACAAGCCTACTAATCCACTGATATGTACATAAATTATGTCCACTGCAACCACCCTCTCACCATTGCCAATGCTTTCGACTCTCTTCTCCTCCCTACCTACTCTTACCCCTTGTGCTCCCAAATCCGGATCTGCCCTTCTCCAAGTTCCCCCACTCCCTACTCTGGAGCTGGTTCAGGACACTTACCTGGATGTTCTAGACTTACTCAAAATTGTTCCAGCAAGTGGCAGCCCTGGCCCTGATGGGATATATCCAGGTATTATCAGGTTGTTTGCTGCATGGCTTGCTAGGCCCATAACCAGGCTTTTCAACCTTTCTATTAGCACTGCCTCTGTCTCCTTGATCTGGAAAATGGCTAGAACAATACGGTTTTAAGAAGGGTGACACTAAACTACTGGCCAATTACTGTCCCATCTCTCTACTCCCCACTCTCAGAAAGCTTCTGGAGAAACTCGTCCATCAACAGGTCTCTGAGCACCTTCTAAGTTTAATCTTCAGTCTCCTTCCCAACATGGCTTTAGGGTGGGGCACAATACTACCACTGCACTGACCCTGCTTACGAGTGATATCAAAAGTAATATGGATAAGGGCCTGCTCACAGGTGCTGTGTTCATTGACCTATCTAAAGGTTTTGATATGGTTCACCACCTGTTTCTACTGTCCAAGTTACAAGCTGGGTGCCTTGACTCCACCCTATCCTGGTTCGTAGTTACCTGGAAAACCGCCTCAAGCCATTTCCAACTGTAAGGTTCTCCTCCCTATCCCTATTATCCGTGGTGTTCCTCAGGGTTCTATACTTGGTCCTTCTCTTCTCCTCTTCCTAAATGATATTCAAAGTCCTTCCCTTCACAGCAGCTTACTCATGTACGGCGATGATCTAGTGCTTACTATTCTGCCAAGTCTATTGCTGACATTAACCTAAACCTCTCTCACAAGACTTTCAATCCCTACAATCCTGGCTCTCAGCTAACCAGCAAATCCATAACATAGGTAAGACTCAGACCATGCTGTTTGGATCATCTAAAAAAGTGCTCTCTGAATCCCCTTAGCTCCTTGTCCACTGTCGGAAGGTAATGCTGTCACTAATACCAGGACTTTCGAATACCCGGGTTATGCTTGATCCTGCTCTTGATTTTTCCTCATGTCAATGAGGTGTGTCAGTCTGTCAATGCCAGAATTGGCACAGCCTATCGTGTACACCACTCACTCACCCCTCTGCTAGGATAGCAGTAGCCAGAGGCATGCTACTCCTCAACTCCTTTATGCCCTCTCAGTTCTCTTCCAAGCCAGTACTAGTGTGCTCAGCAAGTGGGATACATCCTACAACAATATCTGTAGGTTTGCCTTATCAGCCCCTCAACTTACTCATCACTGCCTGCTCTACTCTGGCCTAAACTGGCTGTTTCAAAAGACCTACATTCTTACTCCCTAGGGTGCTTTGTTGACTCCTCACCAGACCACCCAGTCCAGCCTCCCTGAGAACATGCTTACCCTGGTCTCCTGTGTCTACCTGTTCAGGTCCTCATCCATCCCCATGCTATCAGTTCAGCCTTGCACTACAAAAATGGGGGAACAGGCCTTCTCCTGTTTTGCTCTTTAAATTCTGGAACTCGCCTCCCCTTCAAACACCCTCCCACCTTTCCTTCAAGTGTTCGCTGTTCTCTCACCCTATGCACTAGGTAACTGCAATTAACTGGGAGTCCCTCCTATTTCTCCTATAATTGTTAGAGGTCTAGGAGTTATCTATCTTGTTGTATCTAGCTATTGTGATTGTATAAATTGTACTGTTTATTATTTATATTATGTATGTCCACCCAGATTGTGTGTACTGTACCTATTTTTATTGTTACTAAATTGTCCTGATGTCATCACTATATTCTCTTTGTTGTACTCTCCTGGGTCGGTGCTTGAAAATAGGCAGGAATGTTGTCTAGTGCACTTACCCAGTTACCAAAAGCTAATAAATAAATAATTTAATCTACTTTAGTTTGGGAATGTAAATAAAATGCTGTATGGCTCAGGTCTAATTATCCACATTCTAACCAGTGTATTGGAGCTTATAATCCCAAATTCCTAAATGGAAAAGAAAGCTTAATTACTGTAGCTATACAAGAGAAGCAAATAACATTCATCCTTAAGAAAAATCAGGACAGTAACAAGTGGCATATGGTATACAAATCATCAGTACATAGACTGCAGTAATATTATTAATTTCAGACAAGTCATCATGTTTTGGAAAGATTATATAGTTTAAATGGTGTCAGTGGTGGGTGAGGTGTTGAGAACATGAGAACAGCTTTATTCTGCCCAGGAAAGACAGAAAGTTTTTCACGATCAATCACTTCTAAATAAAAACAGGGCATATAATGTACATAATCTGAGCCAGGGTTCTCCTGAAAAGAATTTTCCAGCCAGAATTTACTTTCCTTGTTATTTCTTGACACGTAAAGATAGTGTGATCAAGATCATCTAGATCACCCTACCACATTTACAAAATGAAGAATGAATTCTTCCTTATCTTTGCTTACAGAAGAGGTGATTAGAATCAAACGTTTCAACAAAACCATATGATGAGATGTCTTTTATCTTTATCCACTATTTTGTCATATAAGGCTTCTTCTGGAAAGCGCTTTAAAGGTGCCTGCATGTCATATGAATTTTAGAGATATGGATCTTCGCTAAGTCCTGCTGCCCTACTATGTCCTCACAGTTACATCAAATGTGCTGTACCAGAATTAGTCATGAGTTCTGTGAATTGCAGTCAGGATAAACAAAAGTCCCACTGTGTACAATCTGACTTCAAGAATACCGTGTATGGAAAAACAAACGTGGTACAGTAGAAGGCAGCGCCACAAGTAAGGAAGGGTGCTAGGAAAATATGAAGCATAACATTGTAGAAGAACCAGCACTCCTTACACAAGAATTCAGTGAGAACAGTGAATAATTTTGCAGAGTTATATTTTGGTACTTACAATTGCAAATAAATGTGCAAAAACACAAATACACAGAACTCCAACTTCCACAATGATGATGAACTAGCCTTAGTGCTTCAGGGTGCTCTACAACTTGGTCAGGAGGCATGGCTAGAAAGAGGCTTTGGTGATGATTAAATACTCCGATAATAGGTGTACCAAATTTGTGAATCAATAAAATCATTTCATTACATTTATTTACACCTTAAGTATCCATCAATAAAGGTGCTTAGCATTTCACTATTCCATATAGCTCTCATTAGCTGAGTATGGATGCCACTTGCCTCAAATATGAGATCAGTGAATAAAAGTTAATTACCTTATATCCCAAACCCCACTGCCACAGGAAAGAGTGAAAGGCATATCCCTAGTGTATACATGTGTAACTACATATAAACCCAAACTGTGAATTTACATGAACCCTTTATCAAAAGACTCGTTATTATAGCGCCATCATAAATGAGACTAATACACTTTAGAATTTCATATTATAGGCTTTTACATGAGGGAAGAAAAATCAAAAGCAGAATCCACTGATGTAGGATGCAAATAACAGTAGATCAAAACTGATATAAGCATTTAATCAAAATAAACTCTATGGCCCCATATTCAAAAGTCCCCTGCCATATTGCACAGTGTTGCCCATGCATCTGAGATGTGCTAGCCAAAATAATGAGATATTCAGAAGATGCACCGCAGATGCGATCACGCATGCCTGGCTGAATATCCTGAACATGTGCGACAGCACAGTGGAGATGCATGGCCCAGCAGGTGACCTGAGCCGTATGTGAAGCATGGGAAATGCGTGATTCAGAGTCACTTGCACAGTGAGCAAAAGTGCAATATTCAGCCGCATATGCAAATGACCTCACTGCACATTCAAAGCCCTCTCCCACATGCCGGAGCTCATTACTGGAATGTATTCAGGCCATTTGCATACCCAGGCATGCTCAGTTCTATGTGATAGCGGTGAAAGCTTAAAGGCAATCGCTGTTATCGGCGCGGTCGGAAGTAAGCGTATTTTTGGCACTCTGACACCTTTTACCAGGACAACGGCACCAGAGACATATATTTCAATGCTTTCTGTGGAGGCTGTGCCTACCACACCCCGCACCACTACTAAAGGATTCTCAACTCCAGGGGTGCATGCATGTTGGAGGGTGAAAACCTGTAAAAATTAAAGGTTTGGGCTGGGCGCAATAAAATCGCACCAGCGCCCGGACCCAACCCAGTACCTCACCCACCCCAACCACAGGCCAACCCCTGACACCACGATGCAGGTCAGCAACCCACTGCAGTGCCACCCTTACAGCTCCTCTGCCCCTCCCAGCCCATGCTCGCCATGCTCGCTTCCACCCTGCACGACACATAGTGACATCCTGTTGTCCATTTCGCCCCCATCTGGTCACCCTACCTCCCATCACTGTGAGGATTTGTGGGAACGACTCACCATTATGGACGGCGCCTTTCCCCATGCACCCACCTATGGGATACCGGTTGCCCCACCACCCACAAAGATGAACAGGAGGAACTGCAGCCTAGCAGGCAGGTGTGATGGAATGTTTGTGTGTGGGAGGGTGGACTGTATTGACCTGGGTACAGTGCTACACCCCACAGCCATGTACAGGGTTGAACAGGACTACAGGAGGCCCACCTGGACAGTAGTAACAGTGGCCACCTGGACATGCAACAGGGGTGGGCACAGTGTGACACAGGCTGCTTGGGCTACCATATGCATGTGACTGATACACCAGCTCCATATGCTGCATACAATCACCTGCATTGCCCCACACACCCCAGTATGGGAGGTACCTGGTGGGCACTGCAAGGGATGGCAGTGTGCAGACAATGAGCGGGTACCCAGGTGGGTGGCTTCCACCTGTGTGCACCCTTGGGCTACCACTGTGGGTGTGTGCCACTGGACAATCCCTGGCCAATGCCATGTGGCTAGTAGTACCACCAGACAACATGGGCACCATTGCCACAGATGCCACCCTGGGTATATGCCACCACTGGATGGCACCTTGCAGGCCTCAGGGGTGCTAGCCATGGCCCATGGTACTCGTGCTGCAGTGTGGCTGTCCACTCTGCTGGTGTACCTGGGGTGACACAGCAGCACTGGAATGTGACTGCTGGGTCTCTCCATCCAGGTGCGGTGTGGGTGTTGTCTTTGATGGTGCCTGTGATGACACGGCACCTGTGGCTCAGGGTTCATCCATCCTGGCATAACTGCTGTGTGGTTGACTGGAGCATGTCCTGGTGCACCTCAAGGGCTGTCTTCAGATGGCTTGCCTGCAGTTCAGCAGCATGCCTGTGGGTGGGTGACTGGTCATTTAAGCATGCTTTTTCCATGCCTAACTTTGGGCGGCTCATCTCAGAGATGTGCAGCAGATCGCCACACATTTTGGCTGAATATAGGGATGCATGGCACATTCATGGAATGCTCCTCTACACGTACACGTACATTATAGATGCACGCTGGCACATCTGGAAATGTGCAACGATCTCTCCTTTGAATATATCAGTTCTGATCATTTTCTGAGATTCAGGTACATATCTCATTTTGCGCCATGATCTCCTTTGAAAATGCGAGATATTATTAAACTTTGATTAATTGTCAAATGTCAATGTATAAAAGGCTTCCAATCCATAAGATCATTTAAACCATGAGATTTCAAACATTTAAGCGTGAAGATCAACATAGATTACTTACGATCCAAAGCCAAATTTCTGTCTCCTCCTTATTCTGTATGGCACATGATCTATCCCCATAAAGAAGATTCCATGTGCAGCAGGAGCTGTTACCTCTAAAAATGTCTGGAAACAGGGTGTCCCAGGTCTTTCTGCATATAGCCCTTAAGTGCTCCTGGATATGTTCTTTCATCAACCTGGTGGTTTGACCTATGTACATTTTCCCACATGAGCACCACAGAGGATATACTACAAATTTAGTGTTACACATCAGCAAAATCCCTGATTTCTACTTGTCTTACTCCCAAATGACTAGTGTTCGTAAGATTTTGCCCTGCACTGCCCTTTCACAGGTTACACATCTTTTGCATGGAAAAGCTTTGTGGTTCCTTACCCAACCATATCCCTTGATGTGCTGGTTGTCGTAAGGCACTTATGTTAATAAATCTCTTAGATGTTTACCATGTCTAAATGTAATTTGTGGGCCACTGTTGCTTAACTTCTTTTAAATCTTTATCAAAGGCCAAACCTGCCAGTGTTTTATGATAACAGAACGTAAATCCATTGAAATTGGGCTATATGTAAATAAAGGTTATCTGTTTAGGGCTACCATAGGCTCTTTATATTTTATTAGATTGTTCCTATCCATTTTTTCTACCTTGAACAACAAGGTTTATAGGGTGTCTTCCTAATACCCTCTAAGTCTGAGTCTAGTAAACAGTTCATCTTTTGCCCTTAAAAATCTTCCTGACTGGAATTGTTCTTTTTAGCCTTATTAGCTGTCCCAGAGGTAAATTCTGAATTGTATGTCTAGGATGAAAACTGTAGGCATGTAAAACACTGTTGCCAGCCTTAGGTTTTCCAACACTTTCGTGACTACACTCTGCCCCAGCACTCTCATTAAGGTAAACCCTGAATGAATATGAGACCTGTCCAGAAAACATTGCTTGGGGAGGTGATTTTGGACCTTATTTGTAAGTCCATTATGTAAATTATTATTTTAGATAAGACAAAAGATTTAATGGAATACTGTCTTTATTAAAATCTAAGAATACAAGCAGGAATATCATTTGGGACTTTCAGTAAATAAAGTACAGTTACGTAGGAACTTACCGTAACAGTAGATCTTTGCAGAGGTTCCTTCAGTAGGTCATCACATATAGGACTAACGCCACCTGGCATCTGGCTGCATGGCAGACTTTTTCTAGCAATACCTGATGGGGACCACCCACCCAATGTCACGCTACTGACGCTAGCATGATGCTATATAGTGACCGTCCCCATGCCCGCCTCCAGTTCTCCTGCCAGAGCCTGGAATAGAAACAGAGTCTGGAGTCCCTAAATAAAAAGGGGAATGAGGGTGGAGATGATTCACTGAAGGAACCTCTCAAGATCTACTATTACGTAAGTTCCTACTTAACTGTACCATCATACTTCAGAGGGTTCCTTCAGTAGGTCATCCATAGGACTGAATCCCAAGCAGTCCCTCTGCAGAGAGACCAAGAGAAACAAGGAGGAGGAAAAACTCCAACAACTAAGGAAAAACACAGAGTGAAACCAGCCTAGGACAGAAGGCCCTGTAGAACAGCTAGGCCAAACCTGCCCTCTGCCTAGAAGCAATGTCCAGACTGTAATGTTTGGTAAAGGTATGGACAGAACTCCATGTTGTTGCTCGCGCAGATATCGTGCTGAAACATTGCACAGAAAAGCCATGGAAGCAGCCATGCCCCTTGTAGAATGACCTCTGACTGGTCCCGCAAAAGCTTGTCATACCTCTGGTAGCAGAAGCAAATACAATTGCCCAACTAATTGGACAGGCACTGCTTAGAAACAGCTTTGCCCAAAGATCTGGAGGCAAAGAGACAAACAGTTGATCATCCTTACAAACTCTTTCAATATGGTGAGTATAGCATCGAGGGTGCAATGTACATCCATAGTGTGCAGGAGTGCCGCACCTCTATTCACAGAGAATGGAAAATATACAGGAGCTCCACTGATTGGTTCAGTGTGACCTCTGAAACCACCTTAGGCAAAAATTAGGATGTGTCCTGAGGACCACCCGTCCCTATGGAAAATTAAGAAGGGCTCTTACAAACTAGCTCCTGAAGCTCCAAATTCTTCGAGCTGAGGTAACGGCAACTAAAAACAACATCTTCCAGGACAGGAATGTAAATCACAGCTCATCGCTGGTTCAAAGGTGGGAGAGTGAGCATCTCCAAAACAAAGTTTAAATCCCAAGGTGCTGTGGGGCTGCAGATGGGGGCTTCAGATGGAAATCCTTTCAGAAAAGTTTTCAAGACTTCCAACTGAGCCATAGGTTTACCATCCACCAGCTCATGTTGTGCCAAAATAGCCAAAAGATGGACCTTCAAGGAGGAATAGGACAGGCCAAAATCTGAAAGATGAAGGAGGTATTCCATGACTTGTGGGCAGAACAACAGAAAGGGTTCCAATCTTTGAAGCTGCCCAAACGGAAACATTTTCCACTTCATAGCATAGGTGGAATGAGTAGATGGCTTTCTAGCCTCAACAATTATCTGGGCAACCGAGAGGAGACCCCAAAGCAGGAGACCACTATGTCTGCAGGAGCCACGCATGAAGATGCAGGTTCCTGAGCCCCGGATGGACGAGTCGGCCTTGAGTCTGTGTCAAGAGGTTGTGAGTCACTGGAAGTGGAACTGGTGGTTCCTCCGCTAACTGTTGCAGAAGGGAACCAAATCTGTCTCGCCAGATGGGGGTGATGAGGATCATCCGTGCCTTTTCTGCCTGAAGCTTGAGGAGAACCCTCTGGAGAATGGGAAACAGAGGGAAGGCATACAAAATGTCCCTGTCCAAGAGAGAGACAACGTGTCGTGCCAGAAAGCACCATGCCCTGGAATGAGCGAGCAAAACTGTGAAGTTTTGTGTTGAATGGGGATGCAAAAAGGTCAAGATCCGGATGCCCCACCTTAGGAAGAGAGACTCTGCCACTTCCTGACTTAGTTCCCATTCATGACTGAGGGTTCAAGATCTGCTCAGACTGTCCATCCGCCAGGACATTTTGGATGCCTGGAATGTGCACTGCTACTAAGGACAGATCATGCTGGACTGCCCAGTTCCACACTCTCACTGCTTCCCTGCAGAGAGGGTATGAGCAAGTTCCTTCTTGTTTGTTGAGATGCCAGACAACTGACATGTTGTCTGTCTGGATAAGCAGTGATCCCTTGGGGAGAAGGGTCTGGAATGCTAGAAGTATGTACAAGACCGCTCTTATGTCCAGGGCGTTAATATGCAACAACACCTTCAAGCTGGACCAAAGTCCCTGTGCTTGATGTTCCCCAAATGTGCCCCTAAGCCCATATTCGATGCATCTGTAGACAGAGATGCTAAGTGGACTGGGATCCTGAATGGGAGACCCAAGGAAATGCAGGGATCCCTCCACCACAGCAAGTCTTTCTGGACCACTAACGATAACAGGACCAGATGGTCCAGGTCATCCAGGGGTTGATCCCATTGCACCCACAAAGACCACTGAGTGATTCTCATGTGGAGCCCCACCAGGGAACGGTAGTGATGGAGGCTGCCATCAGGCCAAGAAGGCGAAGGACCTCCCTTGCTGGAATGGTTCTGGATGAGGCCATCACTGAAGCTTGACTGACCAGAGTTTCCACCCTGTCCAGAGGAAGGAAGGCCCTGCTCTGGACTGTGTCCAAGACTGCCCCAATGAACTGAAGTCTCTGATTCAGGAAAGAGATGACTTGGGAAACTGACAGTAATCCCCAACTGAAGAACAGATCCAGAATGAAATGCAGAGCTTCCAAAAGAGCATCCTTGAAGGGACTGAAATCAGCCAGTTGTCCAGGTAAGGGAAACCGCTATGCCCTGGTGGACGTAGAAAGGCTGCCACCACTGCCAGGCACTTGGTCAAAACCCAAGGTACCAAAGACAGACCAAAGGGGATGGCCCAGAACTGGAAATGCTCCTGGAAACAAAACCACAGAAACTGGCGGTGGCTGGAGAAAATTGGAATGTGCAGGTAAGTATCCTGCATATCCAGAACACAAAGCCACTGGTTCTCCAGCAGGAGAGGAGAAGGCTTTGGAGGGTCATCATTCTGAATTTTTGTACTCGAGTCAACAGGTTGAGACTGCTCAGGTCGAGAATGGGTCTCATGTCGCCTAACTTTTGGAGCCAGGAAGAAGTGAGAGAACCCCCTTCCCTTTGCTGGAGGGCACGCTTCTATAGCCTCCTTGAGCAAGACAGAGTTGATTTCTTCTCTGATGAGAAGAGCCTGGTCTCAAGACTAGGATGACCTGATTGGTGGAGAGTCTGGTGGAATCTCCAGAAACTCTATGGTGTGTCCGTGGACACCAATTGCAGGATCCATGCATCGGAGGTAATGCCCTGCCACTCCTGCACATGGCGGGTGAACCTCCCCTCCACTGCCTCGTACAGTCTGAAGAGGGGTGGGGCGAGGGAGTCAGGAGGCGCAGGACGGTCAGGGGAAGGGCCTCTGAACGCCTTTGATTCTTGAGGCGGAAGGGTGGTGGAACCAGTGGATGTACGCTTGCCCTGGCAATGAGCTGGGGCTTGCTTCCTCTGCCTCAGGTCCTTTCCAAAAAGGCTGCTGCTGTTGTTGGGCACCCAATCGGTACATGGACCACACTGATCTCAGGGCCTGACCTTTATCCCGGAGATCGGTGATGATGTCTTTGGTGTCGCTGCCAAAGCACCGAGCCCCAAAGGGGCATCCTGAATCGCAGACTGGACCTCATTTCGAGGCCAGAGATGCAAAGCCAGGCCTGTTGTCTCAAAGCAACGGTAGTCGCCGAGGCGCAGGCTACTGAATCAATGGAGTCGTAAGTAGCCCGCAATGCATGCCTACAAGGAAAATGAGACAGGCGGAGTTCCTCAGCAAGCTCCTCTTTGAGATCCGAAGGTTCTATAGATTGCACTCAGGCCTCGAGCCTGGGCAAGGTAGCTTTTGATAAGACACCATGTGGGCCACATAATTAAGGGTCCGGTGCACATGTGGTCAAGAATAGACCTTCTTACCAAACTGGTCCATCTGCCTCAACTCCTTGTGTGTGGGACGAAGGCTCATGTGCTTGGGTGCTGAAGGTGATCATGAGCAAGGCCACTGATTTAGGTGATTAAAACAATTAAATTCCTTTTCAAGACTTAAGATTCCGAATTTCACTGGTGATTCTTACTCTAATTTCCGGATTTTACCGGATTCTATATCTTTTTAGTATGTGCATAAATAATCAGAATTAAAGAAGGCTTAATATACAGAGCATTAAATAAAGCAAACTGAAAATAGTACATAAAGGAATTAAAAGAAAAACACACTTTTTACAGATTTACTGATCTGATAGAAAATGCCAGATTCCATGAAATCTTCATTTTTACGGTTTTCAGGCAGCCCTAATTCGAATTTTACGGATTTTCCGGTAAAACCGAAAAACAGTGGCCTTGATCATGAGCAGCTGAAATCATGACAGAGTCCACCTTCGGATGAGCGCTAAGAAACGGAGCATCCTTGGGCACCCAGTAAACCATGTCCGCCTCTTGGAGACAGCTGGGATGGAATTAGGCATCTGCCAGACCTGTACAGGTGAGGTCCTGGTGAGGTCCATCCATGGGGAACAGGAATCGGGACAGAGACTCAGGTCTAGGTGTTGGTGAGTCTGTGCTGCATTGGATCCTGTTCCTCTGACTCCCACCAAGCAGTTCTGCATGGACTCAGGAGGTCTGAAAAGGCAGGGTCCTCTGGAGGATCTGGGAAAACTTGCCTTTAGGAACTGAGGACTCATGATCCGAGGGCTCCTCCCACAACTCATCATCATCCTCGCATCCTCATCATCATCATCCCCCACATCTGGATGGTCTCCAAGATCCGGAAGAGTGATATCTTCGTAGATGTCCCCAGGATGTGAACCATAGAGGGGACGAGCTCCTTGGGACAGAAACCTGGGACAGCACGGAGGTGGAAGTCTGCACTCCAGGTCAGATACCAGCTCGAGCATGCACTCCTGCCACCAAGACTGAATAAGAGTCTTGAAATCTGGTTGGACTGGAGCCTGTGGAGGAGGCAGAGGAGGATGTTAAGGTTAAGGAGGAGGAGGAGGTGGAGGATTACCGGGAGGAGGGTAGTGATACCCTGGTAACCTGGATAGCCATAACCCAGGTATTGACCATAACCTGAGACATAATGCCCCCGCCACTCCAATCTGGAGGAGGACCAGCCGGGAGGTGGTCCCCAGGATACCCGGGTAATGTGGGACAGTCTGGGGTCTTGAGTAAGGGCCCAACATCAGAAGATCTGATGGAGGGAACCCACATAGGGTCTGCCATTGTATAATCGGCAGCAGGTTTGGTGTCAGGGGAGCCGCATCAGGACCACCGTTGCCGGGACCGGAACCACCCGATCCGCACTGGAACAGGGGCGCATCAAAGCCGAACGAAGGGGTTCCGAGGGAGGGACTGTGTCTGGCACCAGAGATGAAGGCTGAGGCAGGTGACTGGGCCCAGACTCAGAGACCATTGTGGAGGTCCGGCATTGGAGGGACTGTCGCCAGATCCAGCAGAGGGATCTCGACTGGGACAGGAGTCGGGTCAGGAGTGATCCCCAGAAGGGATAGGAGGGGCCTCGGAGGAGGCCAGATAACTGTGGAGGAGCCTCCATCCCTGTGACCCTGTCAGGGGAATGCAGAACTGACCCAGAGGGGTGGACAATGTTCAGGGGTTCCGCACTGTCATCACTCAAAGTAGCAGCTTGGAAAGGGGCCACTGGCGAAGAAAGAGGGAGAGGGTCAGTCTCCTCCAGGCTCTTGCGGATGTCGGGTTGGGCGCTGTTATGCCTCAATGAAAGAGTTGCATCTGAATGCCCCCAGGGACGGACATCTGACCAGACAGAGCTGGATGGGAGGGAGAGGAGCCCTGCCGACTTAGCGGCTGGTGCTGTGTGTCCCCGAGGCCAGGGGAGCCATCTTACCAGCGTCTGGGCAATTCCCAGAGGAGTTGGGGTCAACTTAATGGCAGGTGCGGTGCGGCCGCAGAGGAGCCAGCAGCTGACTTACCCACAGAGGAGGACTTGTCCAACTTACCTTCTGACGCTGGCTTGGCCTTAAGCAGTGGCTGGAAGAAGCCTTGCTGGTCAAGGGCCAGGAGGACTCGGCTGGACACTTCTGTGGGGCACTCCCGCCCCTGTCTTTCTCTTTCCTATGTTCTTTTTCAAGGAGATGAAGAAGAAGACGGACCTGCTCCATCTGCTTTTCTAAAGACGCCAGCCAGATCTTCAAAAGATGGGCCACCAAAGCCTGCTGCCTCCTTTGTGTGTGGCCTGGTTAAAGGCTGGCAGTCCAGACAAGAAGAAACTGGGTGGTCTGTGCCTAAGCAGATCACACACTTCAAGTGGCCGTCCTTATGTGGAATTTGCCTGCCACAAGTGGAACACTTCTTCTTCAGAGAAGACATAGAAGAAAATTCACAAGTTTGAAGAAAAAAGCGGGGAAACTGACAAAAAAAAGCACTTTCAACAACGATCGCTTGGGAAGTCTGCAATGCGACTGACATGAGATGATGGCAGGAAAGAACTGGAGGGTGGGTGTTGGGACCGTCCACTATAAGCGTCACACTGACGTCAGTCATGTGACATCGGGTATTGCTAGAAAAGTCTGCCATGCGCCAGATGCCAGGTGGTCCCAGTCCTATATGTGATGACCTACTGAGGGAACCTCTCAAGAAAGATCATAATTTGCTCAATATTATTTTAAGAAATGAATAATATGTAAAGCCCTATATTTCTGCTGCATACAGTATAGTGTTTGTAATTTTGGTGAATTACTGCTACACATTTCTGAGAGTGTAGCCAGTGTCCTTCTAGTCTCAATAATGCTGTTGAGATTAAAATAATATCACCTGCAAGGCCAGCCCGGTGGTGCTGAGGGTTGAGGCGCTGACGCCACACCTCACGCCACACCAGTGACCTGGGTTCGGGAGCGAACTCTGGGAGTTGAGAGTGCAGTGGCAGGAAAGGATTGAGCATCTGGAGGACTGCTCTCCTTTCCTGGGGTGGGTGGTTGCACTTTCTGCAGTGCTAGCAGCTCCTGGTGGTGACTGGAGGTGGTGCACCTATGGCACGCTCTTCAGGGGTTGGAAGTGGTGGTGGACGCTTACGCACGGGTGCAGGAGTGCACCTGAGGCAAGCAGAGCATCATTGCATGGCTGCACTCCCAGGGCAAACACCAACAGCACAAATCCCTGGCCCATAGATTGGTGATGGTAACTTCCAGTGCCCGCCACCACACCCAATTCTGAATTTGCCTCACCAGTTCTCCAGTCCCCTGCCCTGCCTTGGGGTTTGGGGAATCACCAGATTGGGGTATGGTGGGGAGTGTCTGTCCCGATTTCCTGGTGAGGCAAGGATCAGGCAGGTGGTAGAGCGGTCGTGGTGAGTGGGGTCTGCCAGAGAGAGTTCTGTGGGCCAGAGCAGAAATAAGGTTGACAAGAAAAAAAAATCACCTGCATATGCCAAAAAGAAATAGATCTATTGAAAACTTTTGGAGAATGACAATCCTGACTATACAATTTCTCTGTTATACTACAGTATATACAAATTAAAAGACGGAGCCACAATACAGCCCTGCCTAACTCCTTATTTTGCTTGAAGTGAGGCTGTAAGATTGCCCTGAAGATTATATTGAACTTTGGACCATGTGTTTTCACAGAGTCTTAGTAAAATATCTAATAGGTATTTGTTCTACCATATTCCATCAGTATAGTCCGAATGTTCTTCAGCTAATACTATCAAATGCCATTTTGAGATCCTTAGAAAACAGTAGAAGAGTTTAGCTTTCTTAATTTTAATATATTTAGTGATTAAATGCTGTAAGATATTGTGGAGTGACCTTTCCTGAAGCCATTTTCGTCCAGAATATTATTTGCCTTCGCCCTCGTTTCTAACCTTTTAGTAGTATTCTAGTAAAACAAAATCCTCTGAGTAGTTTCTGTTGCCTTCCTTGTGGAACAATATGCAAAAACTTGAAGCTGAGCTGTCCTGTTAGCCTGAATATTTTCAAGTCGCTTCTACGACGCTCCATGAAGGAATCCTGCAAATGTTTCCCTCATCGCTAGCTCACCTATTTTCCAGTTTCCTCCTGCCCATCTTGCCTCCTGCCCTGCCTCTGCCCCTGCCTCTCTCTCCCTACCAAAATACCAGCTTCTCTGCTTCTCTTTAGCCATGGCCAAGTTCCACCCCTCCCTGAAGTATGCCAGTTAACTATTCCAACCTTGTCATTTCTTCCTAAGCTGGTATCCCTCTTCTTGCCTTTCTCTCTCTTCTTTTAAGTGAACATTCCGCTGTACCCAGTTATGAGCCTATCTGTTGTAAAGGCCCTATCACTCAAATGTTGATGTAAATATGTATATTTTCCTTCTTTGTATAATATTGCATTATGTTTTACCATGTTACTGTACTATGATTTTTGTATGACCAGGTCCATCTTGCAAATGAGCCCTGCTCAATGGTCCCCGCCTGGATAAATAAAGATTTTGATTTATTGATTGAGTAGTATCAATTTAGCTTACTGGATGATACATTTGGGGTCTTTAACTGCTCTTTTGTGTACTGGATAAATTATATTTCCTTGTCAGGAGTCTGGAAGAAAATGATTTTGCATTATGTAATTATATGCATAATATAATAGAGGAATGCACCAGCTAGGAGAATATTTAAAGATATCACTAAGAATTCCATCAGTTCTAGGAGGACTAGATGACTCAGTGGATTGATAGCAGGTTAAAGAGCCTTTATGTCTAGGACACCGTTCAAATCCAGCCCAGATTGGTAGTGCCTGAAAGCCATTATCTCATAAGGTCTTTTTGGTGGCCAGTGTGAAAAGAGTCATGGTGGTCTCAGTCTAGTTCCAAATAAGCAGGTGACCACATCACAAAACTACCAACACATCTGGCATCAGTTGGCACCCTTAATGGCAGTCTCATGGGAGGCCAAGAACTGAATCGGCATGGAGTCTGTATTAACCTCTCACTAATGTGGTTGTCCCTCCATGACATGGTGGAGGCACATTGGTGGGTCAGTATGTGAAAGCCTTTCACAGTGATCACTTGTGCTGTATTTGTTGCGTGTATAAACAGAGGGCTTCAGTTTCCAGTGCAGTCAGTCCAACACCTTTTATGGTATCTAAAAACCTCATAAACAGAAAATAAAAAAATGTTGAAAATAATTATTTAAAACAAGTAAGGCACAAATAGCCTCTGTACAGCAGCAGGCTTGCTACTTGTGGTATTGAAGACTCAGGTTTTGGAGTGAGCCTAGGGTGTTGGAGTGCTGGCAGGGTAGGAGGATGGAGCATCCCACAGAAGCTCTTATTCTCTGTTGAGGGTAACTAACTCTGCGCCAGCACTGTCACACTGACCACAGGGGAAGGAAGGTGTAGCAGTTAAGAAGGGAGATGTTCATCAGGTCCACGTGGCACTGGAGCCTCTTAGCACAATTGGTCTCAGGGTAGGACAAATGTGAGGACAATTCTCGCAACTGCAGAATGATGCACAGTTCATTTAAGTTTAGGGAAGCCTTCTATACTTCTCACCACTCATCCAGGTCTCCTTTTAGCCCTGTCTCAGGTAGTAAGTTGGGGGTTGGAAGGTGAGTGCTGCAGATGGGGTGACAAAGCTGAATGGTTGCTAGGGCAGATGGAGCAGTGGCACAGGAAGGAAAATGTACAGTCTAGTTTTAGGAGAGAGAGAGGCAATCCAAGGGATATCAGAAGCTATGAGCTGGGCAGGCGGGCATCTGACTTCACTAGCACGTGGCAGGATTTTTCCCAACAGAGACATGCCAGAAGGTAGCCAGAGCAGTGAGATACTCTTTGAAAACAAAAGAGCATGTGAGCTGTGGCAGGATTGATTAAAAATGACCAAAAAGTGTGGCCATGGCCATCAGTGACCCTCCTCTAACTCTGAAGAGCCCTTGTCCTTCCCTTAATCTGCCTACCACAGACAACTGCTAATTCTATTTATCAGCTTGAATTTCTCCGCTGCTAGAGGAGAAATGGATAACTCATCTTATCTTCTTCATCCTGGCAGCCATGTCTAAAGGTCTCTAACCACTCTGGCTCCCATTACCACAGTTCCAGCCCTTACAATATTGTAAAAAAGATACAGCAGCACATACAGTCATATGTCTCTCTCTGTGTCTCTCATTGCTAGCAGTAGTGCTCTATTTAAATTATTTATCATATCTCCATGTGTGCATCAACCAAACAAGAGCCGCTTTGGAACCAATTATTCTTGCCTTGTTTTTCTGTATACAGTGTTATTTACACTGTATTGATGGCATTTTCATGTTCATCAGACAATACTAAATTGCCCTTAAAAGATATTTCTTGCTTGAAATAGACTGATAAACTAGAAAATGTTCCTCAAGATTGACAACAAGTCACAGTGATGCTGATTTTCTCATTTCTCATTCTTGGCCAAATATTTGACACAGCTTTACACTTTATTTCTGCATTTTCTAAATATTCCAGTGTTGTGGAAGGTCACATTATAGGTACATTTACATGTACCTGAGTGGTGCACTTTAGTCTGCACTGAATGGTCACCCCTCCTGCACCGCTGCCACGCGATTTACAAGTCGGTGGTCTGCATCATTGCTGGTGCAGTTCCTGCACATTGGCAGAACTCCCAGATTAGGGGTAGGCTGCCCTTATATTGCTAGATCCTGCTGCTATAAACAATACTGAGAGAAACAAGATCACATGCTCACATTCATAAATGCAGTGAAGCCTCCAGGATAAAGCGCGAGTGCTGCAGAATTCTGCAGTAGAATTACTGCAGTAAACAATGCAATTCAATGGGAGTTAATCCCTTTTGTCATGCAGTGAACCTGTGACACTGCACTTCATCCTGGCAGCTTATCTGTACATATACAGTCATAAGAACACAAAGAATGTGAGCCTGTAATCTCATTTCTCTTAGCACTGGATATGCCAGTAGGACCTAATGATATAAGGGCAACCCCCACCCTGATTTGGAGTCTGGTCAAACGCACAAACTGTGTGGACAAGAGGTCCCAGCAAGTTAAGGGTTGCCATTCTGAACTGCACTATTGATGGATGTGTGTGGCAATATTATTGAGATTTAGGGTTTTGATTTTATTCACAAAAAGCGGACATGTAAACTTATAGTTACACCTGGGAAAGCAGGAGTGGCACGGGAATCACAAGGCTGTACTGATGCAGGCAGAGCAGTGTGTTCACATGCTACCAAAAATGCCTGCACTGGTACACAAACCCAACAAAACACCAGTCATCCCACACAGTATCAGGTGACTTACACTCCCAAATAGAGATGTACTGAAATCCACTAATTTCATTCTGAGAAATATTTTGTGAAATTAGTGTGTTTCGCAAAATATTTCGTAGATGCGAAACGCAGACTCTGCCAGCGAAATCGTGAATTTTGCCAGTGAATGGTGGAATTTCATCACTCTCGGGCAGAATTCCGCTGCTCATGGGTGAAATTCCACATTTGCTGGTGAAAGTCATGATTTCATGAGCCAGAATTTCGCATTTTGCACCAGCGAAATTCATCAGAGAAATCCATGAATTTCAAAAATGTTTCACGTGGCAAAATTTGCAATTTCACCAGAATTTTACCTGCTAAATTTAATTTCGCTGCATCTCTTCTCCTGAAGCTGTTGACACTGCCAAGTATGCAACAGTGCAACTCATCTGCAGCACTAACAACAGTGCAGACCAGGTTGCATAAACATATCTTATATTTGCTCTAAGTTCCCAGGAGTCATAAAAGAATAAAAATGAAAACTTTACTGTGTAGTCTTTTGTCAAGAGTACTAATATACAGAAATATTAGTTTGATAAAAACATGGGGACCAACCTCAGTTGAGCATGGGTGGTGGTGCAAAACAGGTACTTTGCGCCAGTGCACTTCCACCCCAAATTATTATGCTCAACTATGGTCCCACACTTCAGGAGGGTTTATTCTCCTTGTGAGAGTAGCACATTTCAAATTGCTGATCCAAATGTTAGTGCTAGCTAGTAACTGCTTGCAGAAGTAGCAAAATATAGTGTTGTATGTGCGTATCCTAAAACTACATTGTAGTGCCACCTCGTGATTCCATCACCCACCACACCACCACCGATCTTGTTTCAAGAATTTCCTGTTATAGTTGCCCACACACACTACCATGTTGTTTCAAGCATTGCCTGTGGTCTAGTGTAATCCCATGGTCTCCTGCCTCCATCTCCGTAGTGATCTATGTAGATACTCCCATTATCAATGCAGAAACATTCCAGTTACTGATGCAGGCACTCATACACTCCTCTCATAGCATTTCTTTTGTCCAGTGGTTCTTCCTCCTCTTTTGTCCCTATCTTCAGCCACAGCTTCTTTATCCACAGTTGTAATTACCACCTGGTTTTGCAGGAAGTAAGTCAGTCAGCCTGCAAAAGTCCATGACCCAGGTTGCAAACGCAGCAGTGCATACTGAATTGCTGCAGCATGTCAACATCTGTCCCTCTTCTTGGGCACACATAAAGACTTTGCTGGTTCCCTGGAGCGGTTTGTAAGCCCTGGTCAGCATGGCTCAATGGAGCAAGAAACTTAGCACACACCTAAAGTTGTCTTCCAACCACAATGCATCTGAGAAGGTGACCTTTTATTACAATGTGTTTAGACATTGTTAAACAGCTTTTCTGATGTGTCTGCCTCCCAATATAAATTGTGTTAGCCCCCATCTTGAATATAAAGAATGTACTACCTGTATGTGAAAACATGTAGAACTCACCTTTCAGTTTGTGATCCAAATATTCTAAAATGATTCTAATCAACTGCACTGTTGAAAGAATCAAAGCTCCTAATGCCAATGAACCCGTGTGGTATCTAGAAAAATGCAAATAAAATTATAGTGATGACACAGCATTTTATTTTTACCAATATACTAGCTAACAAAAAATGTTTCCTATACAATTTTATTCATTTATTTTAAAACATTTTACCAGGAAAAGTATACTGAGCTGGTATTAGCTCATTTCCAGATGTGTCCTGGGAGGGAGAATGGAACAGTACAATGCATAGAATATCACACTTAAAACAGCAACACTGAAATAAAATATAGAGAATAATGACTGTGCAGGTCTGGTTATGAGGATTTTCATGCACCTGAGGTATGTGATAATCCATAAACCTCAGAATGAAGCTCGAGGGGTTTATGAGATTATCACACACTGTGGGTGTGTGAAAATCTCATAAAACAAGCCTGTACAGGCATTCTTATTCATAACAACTAGTGCAAGGATTCAATAGAGACAAAATGGTAAGCTGTGTTTCTGCGAGCAAGCATGTCCCTGTGAGAAGGAAGCACAGAAAGTGTGAGGGAAAACACCATAATAATCCGCTATCAAGTTATTACAGAATTCAGCGGTTATTATGGTGTTTTATCAGTAGTGTATATCCAGTCATTATAGGGGGTCATCAGTTATTAGAAAATGGGCTAAGAAAATCCCAGACTCTGATTGGCTGATACATCTGGTAAAGTGGCTGTCATCAGACAACAAAGCCTGGTCATTAAAAGTGCCAGCCCCAACCAACCAAATTACTTGCTAATTCAATGAGCTGACAGAATGTTTGAATTTCAAATAGCCGCCATTTTAATTACTCGCTAGTGGGACAACAGAGCAAGCCAACCCCATGCGGGAGCAATGGCATCTACACACAACACACAAAAAACACAGCAAAGTGAGCAAACTGTTCAAAGTGCACAGAACGCTACTTTTCACATCCCGCACTCCTAGCCGACAGCGTGTCTTCACATCAATGGGGAGTGGAAAGTCCTGTGACCACCTCGGCCCCGGCCCATACAGTTTGTAATAAGTAGCCCTGCACAGTGCCCCAGCTAAAACAGAACTGCTAATCCACGGAAGAGTGCAGAAATCTACCTTTTTCCAGCATTAGTCTTCTTGTTCATCAACATGCATCACTACAGACCTCCTGTACCACCTCGGGAACTGTATACTGCAGTCGCCCACCTGCCTCCTTCACTCCTCATCCGATACTCCAGTAATTTTTAAACTGTACACTGGTCAATTCACGAGCTGACATTGTAACAGCAAAACCAGGGAAGTGTCAGAAAGGTGCGTATTTATTTGTTGTTTTTTTGTTGTTGTTGCTGGATTTGATTTATTTTTCTTTGCGGCTCCCCACCTCTTTTCTTCCAGAACTGCATACAACCCGCCCACTCTCCATTGTGCCACAAGCCAGCAGCATGCCTCTATCTGTGGGCAAACAACCAAGAGAATACCGCTGGTCTCATCACTCAGCAGTGGGGCCAGTGTTACAACTCCTCTCGGATGCCGTGCACACTAAAACACAATAGTCTTCAGTTACAACACGCTACTCCACTGTTTCTGGCAGTTAATAAAATGAATAAATACAGCAATGGGGGGTGGCTGACATGTACGGATATTAAACACTACAGCACCCCTGGCAATTATACCAATAGAGGGACTACTTTACCATTAAAACAGTTTGAAAAGATTTGTAATCATTTTTTATTTTGTTTTTATTTTTAAATAGTAAAAAAAAATGCCACATTTTCCCATTTTCTAAGTTAATAATACTTTCCAGGGTGGGCAGTATTGTGCTATACTGACCTCATAGGGTCTATAAGGCCCTCACCTGCAGCGCTACCCTCATTATGCCCTGGGTAGTCTGGTACAGCACAATACGCCCACCCTGTCAGGTATTATTGCTTACCTATACAGCAATAATGACAGTACAGTGCAATAGTCACAGTAGCAGTGAAGAACAATACAGCAATAATGACAGTATAGTGCAATAGTAAAACAAAAACAAGGTGCACAGCGGCACTTAAAACATGACAGCAGAGAATAACCTATAGAATGGTCAATCCCATTTAAAGGAAAGGAAAGCTAGACACATTAACATTAAACATGTTTTGTTTAAAGAAAAAAGTTATATCAAACTCTAAAAAAGAGCAAAAGATTTTTGGTATAAGAAAATATAGAGAATAAAGAATGGGGAAGTGTGTGATATGAGAATTTAATGCACACCCAAGGTGTGGGATGCCACATAAACTCCCGAGGGTGAAGCCTGAGGGGTTTATCAAAGCATCCCACAACAAAGGTGTGCATTAAATTCAAGTGTCACACACTTCTATCTTCTTATTTTGTATGATAACTGGCCAGCAATTTTTTCCAGCCTGACTCATGTCAGCCTGACACACACACACAAGCACGCACACACACACACACACACACACACACACACACACACACACGCATGACACTGACTGCTTTGTGGCAGTCTGCCTCTGCCTGCTTTGTGGCTCTGCCTGTTTTGTTTTTTTGTACTGTGGAGGAGCTAGGCTACACCCTCAGCTGTGACTGATGGACCACTTTTCTCTCTCCTTATTTCCTAGCAACAGTTAATGCTTTTCTTTGGTTTTCTTCTTTTCCCCACCCTAGGTTGGCCACCTAGAGTAGCTCTTTACTGTCCCTACTAAATTTCTTACTAGTTCTGCCTTTTCATTCTTTTCCATTTCCATCCTTATAGTCCCTGGAATGATGCCAAACCCCGGAGAGGTGTTGTGTAGTGCATATGCAGCATTTTGTGTTCAAAAAGCATGAAGGCTATTTTAAATAGGAATGAATATAGTTAATAAAGCCTTTTAAACGAAAATGATTATAAGCCATATAAAACAATAATAATTTCATGATTGGTACAGTTATAAGAAATCCTTAAGGTGTATTCATAAATTCACATTATAAACCTATTACTGTATAAGGCTCTATTTCTAAGAATGTGGGCACTGTGGATCAGAGATATGGAGATTCAATATCTGTGGAGATATACACTATACCTTTAACTGAACCAGAAAATCCCTGAAACAACCCCGGTTTTGAAACAACATGTTCAGACATGAAACAGCATGTCTGGACATGTAAACAGAAAAGGGCTCAGTCAGGTGACCCCACCAAAAGATATAAAACCTCTTCACTGAGTTCACTTCAGTTCAGCCCAGTGGGGCTTGGCTCTGAGAGATATAGAGAGATTCTACTGCTACTGTAGACAAGCTGTTGAATGTAGATGAAAAGGATCTTAGGAGCTCTAAGATCCAGGACTGTATTATGGGAGAAACTACTGATGCTAAGTAGTGATTTTCTTTTGCAATTTTTTGTTTTCATTTATTATTTTTGAACTTTGAAAAATAAATATCTCACCACGGTGTGTTTTAAACCTGTAAATTTGCTTCATCTGAAGTTTATTCCCACATGCTGTGACAAACTTGGTGTCAAAAGTGGGATAGTACTGGTTGTCCAGAGAAACAAGGGGAGACCAGCTCCCAGATACCAGCCCTGGTATCCAGACATAGGCGCAAGAGCAGGATGGCATACCTACAGGATCCCATGGAGGACAAGGTTCTGGAGGAGGAGGGGCTTCCTGTGCATACCAGAGCCCAGATGAGGAGGACCAATGGGGAATTACTAACCAGACTGGAGTGCAATGGAACGTGGAGGTGGACCAATGCTGGAGAGAGGTGGAGCACTGCTGCCAGGTGCTGATGGAGGGTTCCCAATTGGAGGATTTCACGGCAGAGGCAGAGGACCAAGATCTATGGGTTCTAGAGGAGGAAGACCCTGATGGAACCTTTGCTGCCAGCCACTTTTGAAATTCTGTTGCTCATTTTCTGGGCTGCTGCTACTTGGAGGATGAGCAGATGAAGGCCCAGGTAAGACTGTTTCAGGACATTTGCATACTGGAGTGAAGACTACAAGCAACAGGAAGACACCATGGTGGTTGAATGGACTTCCTATGTTTTGAACCCCTGTGATATGGTAGAAATGCATGAAACATGTAATGTTTAAAATGAATATAGCATTAAGGCTGGTGCTGATTACAGTCAGTTGAGGGTACCAGAATGGTATAAGGATTGAAAGGAAGCCCCTGATATGTTAAAAATAAGGGTTGAAAGGAAACCCCAAAGGTTTTGGAGTTAGGAACTGGCTGGTTGATGTTCAGTATGAGAAGGTTCCTTGTCTACCAGAAAATATATGAATGGGAAATAAATAAATGAAATGTATGAAATGATTACAAGAAATGTATAACATAAAAGAAATGTCTATACTGTATGATATAAAATGAGGAGCCTAGGGTCATGGAGAATCTAGACATGGGGTGGAACCTATGATTGGACCCCTGAGCGGAAACAATGTCAGAATGAGGTTTGAGCTGGGTACAACTCGCCGAGAAAGTTGTGGTATAGGCCTGTATGGCCACCCTGATAGCTAGATGGAGGAAGCTAGAAGTCAGCATAAAACCTGATGAAGGTACGATAGTTGGTGCACAGGGTCAAACGATGCCAAGTGATGGATTCTGAAACAATGTTAAGTGATGGGTGCTGAAACGATGCTTATTGATGGGTGCCTGATATTACATATGAAGTGTCTGAGTTGTAGTAACCCAGAGTGAAATAGTTAGGAGATAGACAGTCACTACAGACTGAAGTCCTCTGAGAGCACAGATGGGTACTGTGCTGAATTGTATGACAGCCCCAGGGTAATGTTGTGAAAGTATTATCATACTGCAGTAACTTGGTATGGTGGACAATACTAAAATAGCTGTATTAAGGGACCCTGGGGTGAAGCTATCATAGTGGGTCAGAGAAAGTTTCAACCAACCACCATTCTACTATTTTGGTAGAAAATTTATGATTTAGAGGGATTCTTGAAAAACAGTATAGTTTTGAGAACTGTTTTTGTTAAGGAGGAGGTATGTATGGAGTTAGGCTACACCCTTGGCTGTGACTGATGGATCACTTTTCTATCTCCTTATTTCCTAGCAACAGTTAACACTTTTCTCTTTGCTTTTCTTCTTCCCCTCCCCACCATAGGTTTGCCACCTAGCATAGCTATTTACTGTCCCTACTAAACTTCCTACTAGTTATCTCTTTTCATTCTTTTCCATTTCCATCCATCCAGTCCTGAATGATGCCAAACACCGGAGAGGTGTTGTGTAAAGTGCATACATGTATTTTGTGTACAAAAGCATGAAGGCTATTTTAAATAGGAATGAATACAGTTAATAAAGCCTTTTAAAGAAAAATAATTATAAGCATATATAAAACAATAATTTCATAATTAGTACAGTTTTAAGAAATCCATAAGATATTTTAATAAATTCACATTATAAACCTATTACTGTATAAGGTGCTCTGTCTGAGAATGTGGTATTCTTTATAAAAGTGCTTAGTCACTGTGGATCAGAAATATAGAGAGTCAATATCTGTGGAGATATACACTGTGCCTTTAACTGAACCAGGAAATCCCTAAAACAACCTCCCTTGGTTTTGAAACAACATGTTCAGACGTGAAACAGCATGTCCAAACATGTTAATAGAAAAGAGCTCAGTCAGGTGACCTCACCAAAAGATATAAAAACTCTGCACTGAGTTCACTTCAGTTCAGTCCAGTGGGGCTTAGCCCTGAGAGAGAGGACAGAGGTTCTACTGCTACTGTAGACAAGTTGTTGAATGCAGATGAGAAGGGTCTTAGGAGCGCTAAGATCCAGGACTGTATTATGGGAGAAACTACTGATGTTAAGTAGTGATTTTCTTTGCATTTATTTTATTTTCATTTATTATTTTTGAACTTTTGAAAATAAATAAATAACTTTTGAAAATAAATATCACACCACAGTGTGTTTTAAACCTATAATTTGCCTCTTCTGAAGTTTATTCCCACATGCTGTGACATGTACTGTCAGTATTTTGTTTCTTTTTATTATCATTTTAGTTCCCCGAGGTGCCACTCTCTATTAAGCAATTGCGCCACCTTCATCTGTAGGCAGTGAGCCGCTGCTCTGTTTTGTTGAGTTTAGCAATGAGCAGGATCAACCAAATAGAGTTTTTCTGTTATAAGACAGTGGGATAGAGCAGATATTTTATTTAAAACAAAACGATGGCAAAGAGAGGACTCTTGCTCTGGTGGTGCCTCGGTCCCTCGCTACTGAGGATATGGAGTTGCCATGTTTGAAGAACTGCTCCTCGCCCACAAGAAGATGATGAGCCAGTGAGGGGTTCCTGCCTTTGAGTGACAATGACGTGTTCGCCATAATAACCTGCAGCTTATTATGGCAAATATTAACTGGCTCAGCACTAAGAAAAATTGCTGGACAGTTATTATAAGAACGCTTTACTTGTGGAAAACTTTGTTACTTGCAAAAGATATTTCATATAAGAAAATAAGAAGGTTTACTTGTGGGAAACTTTATTACGTGCAGTTTCTGTCTACTCTTGGTCCGAAACAGAACATAAACCCTATTTTTACATTTAACACATCTAGAAATTTGAACATGCAAGATCAGTTTAATATCTCAGTGTATCCCTAATGTTCTATTTTTTATTATCTTCTGTTTTATGCACCCTACCCCGGAACTCTCTCAGGATACCCCTGCTCACCTGACACAGCTCTACCACCCACCTGGTCCCTTGTCTCCGCTGCCCTCAACCATCCTCTTGCTGGCGGACTCCCAGCTCTGAGCCCCCTGGGGTAGAGGCACCTCCCACTCCGTGCTCTGTCTAGAATCAAGTGTACCAGCCGAGGTGGTGGAGGAGGGGGTAGGAATGGAGACAAGGCCCGGTATTGGGCATGTGGTGATGTGGCTCAGAGGAGAACCGTCGCTATCTGAGACCGAGGATTTTCCAAGTTTTGTGTGTTTCCTCTAATGAGCACGTGGTGTGCAATGATGCTTGCATGGCCATGCCATAGCGCCTGCCATGATCCTCCCTTACTGCTCCATGCACTAGCTGTGCCCCTGGTCTCCACTGGGGGCCACTACTGTCCAGAGACACCCTAGATCCCTCCCCAGGGAGAGGAGAGCAGCCCATTGGATGCTCAATCCTTACTCCCTCCCTGCCATCCCTCGAGCCCGAGCTGCTCCTGAACTCGGTCGCGCACAGCACAAGGTGTGGCATCCAGTACCTCAACCCTCAGCACCACCAGGCCAACCCTAATGTTCTATTTTATGTGTTTGTTATTAAATAGCACTGTTTTTCCTTATTTAGGACCCTTGCTAATGCTGCATTTGGTCTCACCCAATATTATTTTCTTTCTTTATTATTTATGAAGTCAAGTAACATTAGTTAAACATATATAGAATAGTGGATGGGTGAACATCCACAACAAGGCTGTGTTTCCATTGAGGGAGTTGATGACATCATAGAGACCTCAAGAGTGAAGCTCGAGAGTCTCACTGATGTCATCAACTGCCCAAGATGGAAACACAGCCTTAGTCAGAGATGTTCACCCATCCACTGTTTCATATAGTATATGGTTAGAGCTTATTGAGGATGAATTGCCATTTTTTTTACACTTGCTGGTTAACTGCTGCCCTGGTGCTCCTCCTGCTTCTCCCGCCACACTCACTCCGACATCTCCCGCCTCCCACTGTTCCAAGATCTCCCTGCTCCTTCGCATCTGGTTTCAGCAGATTTTATTTTTAAATTGAATAAAATCACTTTTGTGACACGGAGCCATGTGAGGGCTCTTTGTGTCAAACTATGTAGGGTCCACTGATTGGTGTCGCTATATCGCACCGCTATGTTTCTGATATTTTTTAATAGTTGAAGCTGCTGCGGAGCCAATCAGGTAGCAGGATATATTGAAAAGTTGTTGTACTATCGGTGTGACGCCAGAACAATAGTACAACAACTTTTTGACTCTTTGAACTGTTATACAACAAGATTTTTGCGCTCTGATTTTTATCCACAATACGCCTAACCATATACTAAAATCCTATAGTGAAGTTTTCAATGCATGGCTTCCACTGTTGTCAGTGGGTTCTGGACCCAAGATAGATTTGTGTGTTTAAAATGTAGTCACTAGGCTAGGCATAATGAGCTGAAACTTGTTTCCTGGTATGACCTGGGGTACTGAGGAGGTGAAAAGGACAACAGCAAAGCAAGGCAAATAACCTGTATACACAAAATACATCATTAGAAACTGAAAATCTGCTTAATTCATCATTAAGAAATAAAACATTCACAAGGTACAAAGCATTCCAAAGGCAAAAGTGTTATGGAATCCAATAGTGGTGAAGTGGGCATGCTGAATGAAGCTAGTTTACAGGTGCAACCTAGAGGAAAGTGTACCAGAGAGAGAAAAAAGACTACAGCAAAACAGGTAAATAGCCAACAGCTACAGATTAAATGAAGAAACAAATTGGCTACTCAAAACACACATGGGACAGTACCATGTGGCTAGGGCTATGTCGATACTAAATAATGTTCTCAAATACCATAAATAATGCACTATAGAGTATTCAGGTCCAAATAATTAATATTGGTAGTAAGCATTCACTACTCATGTTATTAAGATGTCATTGTAAACAAGCATGACAGCTCACATGATGTAACAGCATCCTGTTTATTGGTTGATTTTAATAAATGAAAATTGAATAGAAAATTATTAGGTATTAGAGAAAAATAAAATTGATATTAAAATCACTCTAACTCTCCCTAGGTTGCTAGGGCTAGTCCCATGGGCGCCAACAACCACCTCATTAGTGTCATAATCCTCCCTTGGATGGGCTGGAGGACACATGAAATTAAATGGATGTAGGCCTGTTAGCCCATCAAAACCACGCCAGCTTCTCAGCAGCTATAGCACTATTGGATAATTGCCTTCATATAATTACAGTATCTAGATTTAATATTGAACATTTTGATCATGTCACATCTGACCACAGAAGATGGCAAGCTGTTTCAAATACCCACCACCCTTTGTCTGAAGGTGAATTACTGTACACCTCCATTATAAAACAGTTGGGCATGTCTTGATACTATTTGGACAACTATCAGTTTATATTTTCAAGACAGATACAGAACAAACTTTGCATCTGCAGATCAAATAAATTGTTTACAACTTTTGCACCTTTGGGTACCTTGTTCTTGCTATTAGATACACTGAAATAACAGCTTAAGGACCAGCCAGACACATCACCTATATTAAGGTCCCATATTAAGAACTAGTCATGTGCCACATCTATTAGCACTGTGTGTGGATGGCCCATGGTCAGACTGGGGCAATATTTAGACAGTTACTATGCTTCTGACTGAGTGGGCTGCAATTTGAATATGGGGCTGTGTCAGTGCAGCGCATAGTAACTATGTGCTGAGCTAACATGGATTCCTACTGGAATATGGCCCACGTGAGCAAATGGAGATAGCATGTCCCAAACCAGATAATGCCAGTGCTCCTGTGTGACATATTTAGTTATGGCATGCTAATAAACCCATAGGGCATGCAAGGTGCTAAGAGGCAATCTGCATGCCTGTTATGGGCTTATTAGCATGCTACGTAATGATGCCACAGATGATTGCATGGAGGTTTGTGCAGAGCTGTGCCACCTCCCATCCATTGCTGATCTTACTGCCTAAAACTCATTCCCTGGGATCCAGTGGTCCTCTCACCCCCACACTCGCTGACTCAACCACTGACAATTTAGCAGAAGAAAATCCTGTCTCTAGCCGTCCCCCATCTCCCCATATCTCCACCACGATGGCCCGCTTGATAGTTTCATAGATTGTTTAAGAATCAGTAGGGCATAGAATGCCTTTAGAGAACTCACCACCTTTTATTGGTGGAAATTAAACTTAAAGCACCCATATGTTCATCTAGTCTTTTTTGAAAGTGTTGACTGTGTTGCTTTCAACAACTTCTCTTGAAGTGCATTCCAAGCAGAGATTACTCTCTGCAAGTACCAATAATTCCTTTTGCTAGTCTTGTTTTGGCTACCTGTAAGTTTCATATTATGGGTTCTTGTGATTGTCTTTGTTGAATGCATCAGTAATCCAATTGCTTCAAATGTTGATTTGTCATTTATTGCCTTGTGTGTGAGGCAAAGATCACCCCTCATTCTCCTATACTGCATAGAGTATAAGCCCAGTTTTTTCAGTCTACTGCAATAATCCTCATTTCTTACCCATTTAATTTTTGGTTACTTTATGCTGTACTCTCTCTATTAATTTATTTCATTAACCAGTTGTGGAGAACAAAACGAGGAACAATATTCCAAGTGGGGTCTTACAAGGCTAGAATAAAGGGAATTATAACCTTATTTTGTCTGCTGTTTTTAATATACATCCTAATATTAGAATGGCCTTTTTAATTACATTCTTCATATAAATATCAAAGGATAAATTATTTGAAACAGTGACCCCAAGGTCTTTTCAGTTTCTGTGGTTAACAGAGGAATGTTGTTTAGGAAGTAGGTAAAGCAGGATTATTTTTCCTAAGTGCATCACCTTACATTTTAGTACGTTAAATGATTGTTTTCAACAGGCCATTTTCCAGATGTGATAAATTTTCCTGAAATGCTATTGCTGAAGTAGTGTCTATAATGATGCTTCCTAGTCTGCAATCATTGCCATATTTTCCAATCCAACAATGACTGTTTAAAAGTTGCATAGTGGATATTAGTAGATTAAAAGTACTGGCCCCAAAACTGACCCCTGTGTCTAGTAAAAGGTTTGTAAATCGGCCTAGGGCTTCCACAGCTGAACTCCAGGAGACTTGCCTAAAGCTTTCTATTATCTGGAAAGCCAGAGTGCATGTTTGAAAGCTGCTAGTAGCCAAAGCTCTGCAGCATCTGAGAGTAGCTCCTCTGCCTGTGAGGAGGGTAGTACTGTATCCTGCCAAACACCTGAAGTGTTGCCTGGGTTACGCAACCAGATCCCTGAGACAAAATCAGGTATTTCCATTCTCTGGGAAATCCAGTCTGAGACAAAAAAGCTGTTTTATGGTTTGAACCTGCAGTTTGAAACTGCCTGAAAGACTTCTTGCCACCTCTAGCCCTGAGAGTTGAGCTGGACTTGTTTCCAGAGGTATCTATGTATGCTGCTAGCAGAGAGAAGAAAACACTGTGTAATTCCTGAGCTCCAGGAGAAGAGTCCCTACCAGCAGAGGATGGTCTGGAGAATTGGCCAGGTAGTGCTACAGCCAGGCATTACCCATCATCTGTCCCAGGGAGTTAAGATGCCTGGACATGTGGGTAAGCACGAGCCCTGGTCCCCAGTACTGGCCTGTCCTCGCATCCATGAAGACATAGCACAAAGGTAACTAGCTACCAGAGACTGCCACATCTCAGAAGGTGACAAGCTGCCAGAATCCTGCTGTGGTCAAACAAGCTGCCAATCTGCATGTACAGTTCGAGATCCCCAGCTCAACTGACCAATCCTACTAGTGTAATCCAGATCATGTGTGACTGTACATCAGAACTGTGTAAACATAGGGTCTGCCCTGACCTGGGGAATTAAATAGTTATTCAAAAGTCTATTTTAAAAAGTGCACCAACACTGGCCACCCAGCTGCAACGTTAAGGCCTAGAATTAAACCACCTGGGTACCCAGACTGATTTTAGGGGGCACTGGTACCAGTGGGAAGACAGGCCAAGCTGTGTGGGGTGTGTTACTGCTTGGGGGTTGGGCACAGGGAAGTTATTGTTGCCCCTTGTTTTATCTGACATATCAAATTCAGTTGGAACTGTTATTTATTTATGCATCCCCTTTCTTCTCCTGCCTTTTAAATAAATCTTTTACTGTTGTTGTTTAACACTGTTTGTGAGCATATTATTAGTGATTGCCTTAAATGCATGTGTTTCAAAATGTTACATCTTAAAGTGGTATTCTGTGTGTGAGGTGACTGTGAGGGAGCTTGCAGGTACAACATCTCAGGAGGTTGTACCATATCAACAACTGGCCCACCATAATTTACTCTACATGAAGGCACCATGCTACTTACTCTATATCTGGGAAAGAACACCCTTTTCCATCAGAAACAGAGCCCAGGTCCCTCAAACTTGTTTAGCCCACAAAGCATGAGTAATAACCAAAATTACATGGTGACCCGTTACATCTTAGAGGCACCGCAAGGATCTCCTGTCATCAGTCATTCCTAACATGGAGCCACTTGCTCATGAAGACAGTGTTGTGACCCCAAACCCGACTATTTAAGGGTACTATGACTTACAATAAGTTCATGGATTGGTGTGCTGGGGAGGATAGATCCCCAGAAGGACCTCTTGCTTCTGGGAGTCCCACTGGGGACTGACAAAGGAAAAGTAGAGAAAGGCCTGTCTGTGGTCAAAAGCCTTGGGCAAGTCATTGTCCAGAGGAGGAAGACTAGATGTCACTACTCAGTTGCTAACAGTGCTAACTGAATGTAGGAATGTTGTTGATGCCACCAGGATCCCACATGTACTGACCCCAGAATGTTCAAGTAGCTCCTAGAACATAGTGACTCACGCTACTGTCCCCCCAGTCTGAAAGTTGCAAAGAAAAGCTTAGTAAGTGGTCACCATCAGAGGGAAGTCTCTTGAAGAGGCTGAAAGAAAGTTGGATGTACCAGGGTTGCCCTGTCCCAGCCTTCATGAGGAGGATCCGCCTATGTATCATCTGTTGTTCAAGATTCATACCATGAATTATGCATGTTCTCTGTGATACAGCCCACTCCACCAGGTGAAGATGACTTGGAGACCTGGAAGGATTATGCTGCTCCTTTGTGCAGAACTGGCAGTGTTCTGAAGCTGAAAGTGGAAACACTTAGAGAAAGTCTCTGAGGGCCAGCCCTAGATATTATTCGCTCTCTGAGGACCACAGACCCACAGACCATTGCACAAGGGTACCTGACCACATTAGAAAATGTATTTTTTATTTTTTAAGACTTTATTTCTTGCACTACCTAAGCCAGACATCCTTCCGGGTGCTCACTCAGCTAGGACTTTCCGCTCCCTGACTGAACCCTAGACTCAGTGAACTCCTCTGGTGACCAGGTGGACACAAGCACCACGGATCACCCCTGAGCAGGGCCCGCCCCCTTAGTGGCCTGTCTGTGATTAGAGAGCCTACCTTAACTGTCAGAGGGGAAATGAGATCACAAGGAAGTGGGCTGGTGTTGGGATGAGTGTCTTACCTCCAGAGCCCCTTTCATCTCCCTCAATCCTAGATAGGGATTTTCCTAAGTGATTGCCCCCGGGAGCGTGATGTGCCATGGCGTCCGTGCACGGCTATCCTGCTGACATCTGCCATGCTCTCGTCCCAACTTATGTATGGCTGGCTTGCCTGTAGCACCCCGGTCTCCACCAGGGACCGCTAGGCAGCCGAACAGTCCATGAATCCTTCCGAGAGGGGAGGCTGTCCTCTGATGCTCGATCCTCTCCTCCTCAACTCCCTGGCCAACTCGGCTCATTCCCAAACCTGGTCCCAGCGTGGCATGAGGTGGCGGCCCAGCACCTCAACCCTCAGTATCACCAGGCATTGATAGCACTTAGTCTGAGAAGGACCTTATATGGAAGTACAAGGCGACTAAGCAATGAAAGGGAGCGCTATTGGCCTATCTGACTCGCCAGAACGGGTGCTACAGAAGGTTTTCTGGAAGGAGAGTGTGGCTCCTACTGAACTGAACCAAATCAGGCTGGAATAAGTACTCAAGTCTGCCTGGTACTCCAGTTTGTTATTACTCAAGTTATGATTACAAGAGAGAAGGAAAAACTCCTACAGTATGCTAATGTAGGAGGTGAGAGAAACTGTAGATAAAGAGGAGTCTTATTAACCTATGCTGGTGCTGCTGCTGCAACCCCATTTACAAGAGAGGGCTTACCAGTGACAGTCTTGAAATCCAAGAACTTGGAGAGCTGAAAGTCAGCTCGGCTAGTATGGTAACTTGAGTAAAAACAGCGTTGCCCACTCAGGCCAGCATGGTGCTACCCTGACCAGAATTCAGCTCTGAAGGGTGCCGCTGTCCAAATACCTAACTCTGTAACTGCTAGTGAACTTCAGAACCAAGTGAGAGAGCTCAAGGCCTTGGTGAACAAGTGAAAAAAATGGAGCCCTCAACACATTGTATAAAAGAAGGAAAGGAATGGTGAGAGAGGGTCAGTATCGCTCAGAGAATTCAAAGGAACTTTCCAAGAGTCAAAGCACCAAATGGAAACTATCTAATGGACCAGCCCGCCCACAGCCCAATTGGTAAAGCCTATTTTGTTACCACTGTGGTGAGGAACTACTACTGTAACCCCCTTTTTCATCAGAAATACAGCCAAGGCCCTCAACCTTGTTGAGCCCACAAGGCAGGGGTAGTAAGCAAAAGTTACATGGTGACCCAGTTACAGATAAAGAAAAGCATATGCCATCCCATAAATGGATCTCATATCTTATAATCCACCCATCAGACCCCTAACAACCCAACCCCCAAATATGCCACCCTCAATATATTCGCTTCCCAAAACAGAATTCAGTACACACAACCACCCTTTTGCTGTCCATTTAGACTGCTAAAAAACATTCACTCCTCTGCGTAACTGTCTGCTCCCCCCACATGCTCTGGCTACTGAGTCCCTTAAGTGACAAGCTTTTACACTGATTTTTCCATAAATATGTAGAGTATCACTTATTTATGAAAACAGGTTAGGCAGTCTCTTTTTAAGTCCCTCTCGGCTTCTTCTGAAAAGTCATATGTGAAGTGATTCCATCAGTAACTATTTTCATACATGGGGAACATCATAGTGGTCTTATGACCATTAGTCTATAATTTATTTCTCAAAGTGTCAGACTTTTTATTTCCTGGATCAAGTCTCGAGGAAGGTCATTAAGTATAGATACAGTGGCCCGTAGCAGTGACATGAGTCTCCATTTCTTGTAGACTTGGGCCATCAATTTTCTTTATCTTCTGGCTTTAAACATTTTGCCACAATGGTCCTAGGGGAACTTATGAGTTTGAGTAGGGTCTGAAAATTCTGTGAATCCTATCGATGTCCACTTCAACATTTGCAGTGCCTGTATCCAAATAAGCAGCCATAATCTGTTTTAGGGTGTCTCTTAATGGTCTTTCTTTGTCCCAGGCCTCAGGGACCCCCAGGATCCTGATGTTGTTCTGCCTAGCTCATGCGCCAAAGTCTATTAACTTAGTTTTAAAATCCTTGCTGGTTTGCTCCAAATCTTCAAGCTGCCTCTGTAGGGAATAAGTTTCGTCTTAAGGCTGCTATTCTGTGCTGAGCTGAAGCGAGTTCTGCCTTTAATTGTTCATCTTCCGAAAGGAGCTGATTCACCATGGACTGTAGGTTGTCTAGTTCTTGTTCGATAGATTCTAGCTTTACCAGCCTACAATTTAACCTGGAAAGCTGGTCTAGAATTTGCTTTACCCAGGATGGGGGTGGGGGTGGGGGAATCATCACTGTCTGTTTCTTCCTGTGAATCAGAAGATTCAGAGCTGTCTCTTTGACTGGCACTCAGTCTACAACCTTTTATTTTGCAGAAGGCATTTTACTGGTTCTTGGGCTGGTTAAATCTGTGCTGTTTAAATGCTTTGTGGAGTTAAGAACAGCTACGAACAGACAACATTGCCAGCAGATACAGGCCATATGGTCTATCTAGTCTGCTCGTGTGCAGCACTTCAGTCCATTAGACTGCAGCTGTCCCCCCTCCCATTAACTTCCCTCCTCCAACTGCCCTCCCGTATGTACTTTCCCATTGAATTGTCCCACCCTCTTGAAGCACCCTACTTGTCTGCAATTGATACGAAAGTTGCTCAGGTAGTATTCCACCCTGCTACCACTCTTTCAGTGAAGTAGTGCCTTCTCCTTTCCCTCCTGAATCTGCCACCCTTTAACTTCAGGGAGTGCCCTCTAGTATCTCTTTCATTCTGAAGAGTGAACCTCCCTGGAAGCCTGCTCTGTTCATCCTCAGGTACTTGAAGGTCTCAATCATGTCCCTCTCTCTCCTATCCTCCAGGGTAAACATGCTGAGCTCTTTTAGTCTTTCCTCATAAGTTCTATCCCCAACCCCTGGATCATCTTTGTTGCTCTTCACTGCACTGCCTCCAGTAGTTTGATATCCCCTTTAAGTACGGACGCCAAAACTGCATGCAGTACTCCAAGTGCTGCCTCACCAGGGACCTGTATAGGGGCAATATGACTTCACTACATCTGGATGTAATCCCTCTGCTATGCACCCTAGCATCCTGTTAGCCTTAGCCACTGCCTTCCCACACTGGGTCGAGTGGTTTAATTCCCCGTCACCAGCACCCCAGATCCTTCTCCTCATTGGATGTGGACAGTTTGATACCATCCATCCAGTAGCTGTATCCTGGGTTTTGGCTCTGAAATGCATTGCCTTGCACTTCTTGGCATTGAACCCAAGCTGCCAGGTGTGTGACCACTCCTCCAGTCTTGCTAAGTCCTCCTGCCGTATTCTCACCTCTCCTCCCCATCCACCTCAGCACAGATCTTGGTGTCATCGCGTAAGAGGCTGATTTTATTCTTGATCCCAACTACTATGTCTGTGATGAAAATGTTAAACAGGACTGGTCCCAGTACTGATCCCTGTAGGATACCACTTGTCACTGTCCTGGGCTCTGATGCTTCTTCCCCACAACTACCATCTGTTGCCTGTCCTCAGCCAGTTTTCTACCCATCGGGCTAGCTTCCACCCTATACCAAGACTCCTCAACTTACAGGTCAACTTTCCGTGTGGCACTGAATCAAGGCCTTGTTGAAATCCAGGTAGACTACATCTACCGCATGGCCCTCGTCCAGTGCCCTCATGACCGAGTCAAAAGAATCAACCAAGTTAGTGTAACCCCTAGATGGCGCTATCCCAGGGGCTACTACCCTGCCTGATTTGCCACTAACAGGTTGAGGGCCTGGATCCAATGGCGGGTGCCTCCACCCAGAGGTCAGGGTTTGCAATAGTTAAACTAACTTGGTCACAGCCCTCTGGGACACTGCAACCCCTCTTCTTCCCACTAGTGGCCCACACAATAATATATCAGAATTACCTTCACAGTATACACTTACCCCCAGGACTGGTTCCGCACTGGGACCTCCTGTGAAATGAGATACAGTGCAACAATCACAGTACAGTACTTTAACATAGACAAATACCTCAGGCAGTACAACTTTGCTGAAACAAGCAGCTCTGATTTATTTAGGGGATATAACAAGGACAGGGGAAATCAGGTTAATTAGCTTATCACTTAATAATCTATTTATGGCTCTGTGCACAGGCCTATCCCTATCAGTTACTGTCCCGGGCACCCAAGCCCTAGTGGCTAGTCCAAACCGTGGCAGCTGGTAGGGGCCCTTTCACACAGAGAAAAGGAAAATTAAACAGTCAGCAGTACAGTAATTCCATTTGGATTTAATGTGGCAATTCAACAGGGAGCGACTCTGAATTAGTACTCACGACCTCCAAATAAGATAGGGTCCTTCAATGTCAGCAGGGCTCACTTGAGGTACACAAACCTCTTCACACATTTATATAAAAGAAAGCACTATACCAGGCAGGCTGCATCTGTATCCCGATCGCAATTACTGCACAATACCGGGAGAACACACAGCAGATTCAGTTCCTGACAGACCGAGTGCAATTTTCAGCAATTCTTCCAGTCTTCTACAGGGTGAGCCTGGTTTCTACTCTTCAGAGATCCTTTGATTCTTTCACAGGACGGATTCAGTCCAACAAGCTGCAGACCGGAACTCTGGGCTTAACACGCTTTTTGACTAAAACTGCACACTGAAAAGCACAGGCTCCTTCCTTCTTCACTGCCAAAGCTCAACTGAAACTCCAACCGACAAAACTGGCTCTTCCTTTGAGTTCCTCCCAGTTCTTGACTGGATTGGCTGTCACCACAATAGACTGCTGCTGTTGGTCCAAAAAGGCACTGAAGTCTAAACTACATCTCCCAGAGTCACTGCCCATACAATCCTCTTGTGGCTGGCTCAGATTATGAGTCCAAGTTCTGATTCGTCTAAGGCACCATTTTAGAGCTAGCTTACCTCACACTGATTGGTCCAGTTCAGCAGTTCAAAACTAGAATGGGAACTAGCAGACACAGTTCTGACTGCAAAGAAAGCAGGTTAGACAAACTGTAATTTTATTATTACTCTAAATAATTTCTGGCAAACAGTTACATCTTTCAGATAGGTTCCTTTGCACTCCTAGTGACTGCAAAATGAAGTGAATTGGCAGCAGCTCGAGTGGTACTCAGAGAAGCACACAGTCCCCATACAACTAATTATGTCTGCAAGCAGACAGCTCTTAAAGAGACAGTACCAGAGGCTCTAAAACACTCACTGATAAATGGCTTAAATGCCAAACACCATTCAGGCTTGGAGCATTCAAGCAAGCTCCTGAAGTCTTTGGGAACCCCCATTTGCAGGGGGTTACACCTTCCTGGTTTGGGAAAGCTTGACGTCGCGCCAAGCAAGTACCCCATAAGTTTCAACTGCAACCATATACATTTGCATTAGGCTCGCACATGTAATCATCAGTCAATATATCATTTTACCAAGAACACATTTCTGAAACATTGCAGTACGTCACACTTTACACAGTATTACATACACATTGTACCATAACTCAAGTTATTACCTCTTGTACATGAAACCTGAAGAGAGGGCCCTTCCCTATCAGTTACCTTTGGGCTGGATGGGGCAAGGCACCATACTTAGAGGGCAAATACAAGCAACTTGGAGTGCACTGATGCTCAGTTTGGGCAATGAGCTCGGGGACACATACACCCTTTATGGACAACATTGAGAGGCAAGTCCACAGGCCTCCCAAGTGAATCATAACTGAGGTGCACCACAGGCTTTACAGCTCGACCAGTCTTTCTAGGGGAACTGTTATAGTCTCTGCACTCTGAGCCTCATTTTCAGCATTGTCCTCACTTGTCAGGGAGTCTCTATGGGGGTAGAGAGGCTAGAACTTGGGGCACTTTCAGCTCCAGGAGTTACAGTTTCTGAGTCCACAACATTTGGCTCGCATGGAGAGCTTGACACTGGCAGTGGACTGTCAGGGCACTCAAAATACTCTTCTTGTTCGGTGTATCACCAGTCTGCCCCAATCTATCATTTTCTCCTGAAACTCAAACAGTTCAACCATGCACAATGATTCCATTTCATCTGATCTGATGCTTTGCACTTCACTTTCTGGGAGCATTGGTTCCAGGGATGAAGTTGGGGCTTAGACAGTCCAGAAGGCCCAGCTTTGTCTCCAGTATTGACTAGGGATTGCCTCAAACAATTGACTCAGTTCGTAAGAAGGATAGTATTCAAAGTCACTCTCACTTTCTTCTGATATGGACTGACAGTCATGCTCAACTGGGACTTGTGGAGGGGAACACTTTAACTTTGCTTCTGTAGGTGCAGACTTTCTTGATCTTTTCTTAGCAGCAGCTCTAGTCACTGGTCCAGAGGGGCATCTTCTGGGGCTCAGACTCAATCAGGATTTGTCCAATGGGCAGTAAATGATTTCTATGCATTGTTTTACATCTTTTGAATTATTCTCAGGCCTTACTTTGTACACTGGCAGATCATCTAGTTTGTCCACTACAATGTGGGAGATGGCCATCTGTCAGCAATCTTGTGCTTGCCATGCAGTCCCAGATTTCTTAGCAATACCGATCTCCCTCCTGGAGTTCCTGTGCTTTCACCTTTTATCATACCTTTCTTTGTTGGCCAGATTTCTTTTGGCAGCCATGGTTTGAGCCAGTTGGTACGATGAGTTAGCTGGGCCTTTAACTTTGCATCATACTGTAAATAGTTGTCAGCTTGAACCCCATCAGGAGAGACCCCAAAACACACATCTACTGGTAGTCGAGCTTCTCTTCCAAACATCAGGCTGTAGGGGAGAATCCAGTGGCATCACTTTGGTGCAGTTATAAGCATGTACCAGGGTGCTAATTTGTTGGCTCCATCTAGGCTTGTCCTTTAGGTGCAGGGTGCCTAGCATATCTAGCAAAGTGCGGTTGAAACGCTCAGGCTGTGGGTCCCCTGGGGTGGTAAGGAGTGGTTCTGGACTTTCGACTCCCACAGAGAAAGCATCTCTTTGATCAGACGACTCTCAAAGTCTCTCCTTGATCAGAATGGATTCTTTGTGGAGCCCCATAGTGAACAAAAAGTTTTCTACAAGTACTTTGGCCACAGTGGATGCTTTCTGGTCTTTGGTGGGAAAGCTTGGGCATATCTCGTGAAATGGTCAGTGACCACCAGCACATTACTGATATTTCTTTGATCTGACCTCAAACTCAGAAAATCAATACAGACCAGCTCCATGGGTGCACTGGTGGTGATGTTAACAAGGGGGCAGCCCTCTGGGGCAAAGCTTTCCTCTGTAAGCTTAGCGACTACAAGTTGAATGTGTTGCTCCACATCAGCCCCCCATCTTAGGCCAATAGAATCTGGATCTCACCAAGTCAAGTGTTCTGTCTATACCAAGGTGCCCCATGTGGTTGTGCAAGGACCTCAGTACTGAGTCTCAAAGGCAGTGGGCAGCACTAGTTGTTGTTTGTCTACTTGTCCCCTCTGTCTACTGTTTCTCTGTATAACAGTTTATTGATCAGTTTCAACTTAGGACCTCTTTGTATAACAGTGCAGTTCTCAAATCAGTGGAGCGTAATTTGGACACATCTTTTCCTGCATAGAGGGCTTTAAAGCTGCTTTGATCATGGGATCGGGGATTGAGCCCGCCGATACTGTCATTGTCCAGCTGAGGCAGTGCACCAATGTCTATTGCAGAAAAGTGGCAAAAGCAGCAGGTATGCAATTCTCAGAGGCTCCAGCAATCCACCATGCAGTCCACTGCGTCCGTGGACATTTGTTCCTCCCTGTCAAACTTCGGCAGAGTGCCCAATGTCAGGTTCTGCCAATCGGACCCAATCATTCTGGGAACAGGCTCCGGAGAGAGCATCAGCATCTATGTGGTTCAGACCTGCTCGGTATTCGAGAGCATAGTCATATGTAGATAATGCAGAAAGCCACCTATGGCCAGTGGCATCCAACTTAGCTGAGGTCTGCACATAGGTCAAAGGATTATTGTGCAGTTTTACTAGTATTTTAGCCCCATACAAGTACTCATGGAATTGGTCAACAATAGCCCACTTCAAAGCTAGGAACTCTAACTTATGTACAGGATAGTTCTTTTCGGATGGGGTCAGGCTTCTACTGGCAAAGGCCACTGGTCTCAGGCCATTCTCGTGCTCTTGGTACAACACAGCCCCCAACCCTTGCAAGCTAGCATCAGTGTGCAGGACGTAAGGTTTTCTTGGATCGGCATAGGCCAGCACTGGAGCATGGGTAGTTGATATATGATCTCATGAAAAGCAGTCTCACAATCAGGAGTCCAGCGGGCCCCAAATACTTCATGGATGAAAATACACTCTTTCAGTCTTGAGGGGCCTTGACTTTGGTATTTTTGTGGGTTGGGGATACCTTGAGTAAGGTTAAGTAAAGGGCTGATCACTCTTGAATAGTCCTTGATGAAGCGCCCGATAATAACCACAGAATCCCAGGAATCTTTGCAGTTCTTTTAGATTTTTGGCTGTGGCCAGGTGGTCAAGGCCTCAACTTTACTTGGGTGGTCTCTATTCCTCGTGGATACTATGTGTCCCACATACTTTACTGATGTTTGAAAGAATTGACACTTATCAATGGACAGTTTAAGGCCAAAGTCCTCCAGTCGGTCCAATACCTTAAATAATCTGCTTTCATGTTCCTCCAGTGAGCTGCCAAACACAATAACATCATCTAGGTATACCAGGCACTCTAGTAAGTTCATGTCCCCACTGCACTCCATCAATCGTTGAAAAGTGGCTGGGCACCTGAAATCCTTTGAGGCATCCTCATGAATTCATAGAGCCAAGCGGACAGATAAAGGCAGTCTTCTCACGGTCCTCGGGGCCATCGATCTGGTAGTACCCACTGCGGAGATCCAGCACAGAGAACCACTTGCTCCCGCTTAGGCAGTCCAAAGCATCCTGAATGCGGGGCATTGTGTACTGATCAGGATAGTCCCGGTTTAAGGTGCGATAATCCACACACATCCTTACTGTTCCATTCTTTTTCCTCACTACCACAATGGGGGAAGCATAAGGCTTCTGGATTCTTGTATTACACCAGCAGCTAACATCTCTTGCAGATGCCGCCTCACATCATCTATGTCAGCAGGTGCCAGGCGTCGAGACCTCTCCACGAAATGGTCTTTCGTCATGCAGCCGGATATTGTGCTCAGCTCTGCACGCATCCTACATCCCATTCCTTTAAAGAAAACACCTGGTCTCTCTGGGCAAGCTTCTCACTGATCCTCACTTTCCATTCAGCTGGCAGCGGAGTCGCAAATCAAACAAGTCAGCGTTACTCTGTCATTCTTCCTGAACTCTTGCTGGGTAGCACTGCAGTGTCTGCACAATGCACATTAGCCAGGATGCAACCTCTGTTTACTCGAATGTCTCTTTCAGACACATTATGAACTTGGACCATTACCCTTCTGGCATAAGCATGGGCTCTAGCGGCAAAATACTAGGCTTGACCAGCAGTCCCTCTGGCAATTTTCCATCGCCTGTGCATCCAACATTAATATTTTATTCTTAACATCCTTTCTGATACGGACCTCTCCTGTAAGGTACACTGGCATTTGCGCCAGGATCAGAGACTCAGGATCCTTCTTCCATACAATTCCGACCGGTTCCTCTGGTTCTGTTTTTTCAGCATCTCTCTGTGCCTCATAGGCCTTCTTAATTAAAGCCGGAACTCTTAAAGCTCTACTAGTCTTTGACCCCTGTTTTCATAACACAACTGTGCCAGCCTTCCTAACATAGAGCATTTGTTCCAATCAACAAAGGGACACCATCATACAGTCCAGTGGGGGACACACTAAGGCTAGGGTCTCTACTTGTTCGGCCACTCCAGCCACGGAGGTGGGGAAAGACAGCCAAATCGGATATACCGGAATAGGGTAGGCCTTCTCACTTAACCCCATACATGCAGTCCTTCTAATGGTTGTAAGGGTACGCCTGACAAATGCTTCTGATACCAATCCTGGAACATAATTGTCACTTGGGAGCCACTGTCTAATACAGCTCTTGTAGACACTCCATTCACCTTTACAGTGGTCTCCATGGAGGGACCCACTATTCTGGACCAGTCTGGAGAGGCGGTAGTGGGGGCCTGGGCAACTGACCTTGCCACAAAAGGACGTGAATTAGCATTTTGGTGCCTCACTGGGATCATGTCGGCACCTCTTAACCACTGATTTTTCTCCTAAGCTCTCCTTGTAGCCTATATGCAACTTTGTCAGTGTCTTTTGGGACTGGCATTCCTTTCATGTGCCCATCTTTCCCACAATTATAGCAAAACATACTTTCTGGAGTTTGAGCTGGCCGAGGCCCACACTGGGAGCCAGGGCGGGGTATTACTAACTGGAAACCTGGGTGCCATCTCTGTCTGCGGCGTGATAAGCATTTGGAGACATCTCGTCAGTTTCTCCACTTCCATGGTCAAGGAATTGAGTTTGGAGCTGTTATCAGCAGGAGATACATGGTGGGTACCCCACCCCATAGCAGATGCAGTCGGATATAGGTCAGGGCCCCTTGCAGGCGTGTCTTCATAAAGGGACTGTTTTTGAACTCCGGATCTCTCTCAACAGTTCGCCCATTGTGGCATATCTTTTTCCTTGTCAGAGCACTCATTGACTGTCAACCTCTGCCCCTGAACTTCACTTGATGGGTCACCCTCAGTCACTGGTCGAGCTACAGCTGTTGGTGCAGGTACCCCCGAGGTCGCCTTTTCTCAACTCCTCGAATTTCTCTTATTAACTCATCATAGGAGGGTGGGATTCCAGTCGATTGCCAGGCGAACTGAAGCAACAGCAGTTCTGAGAAGGGGCAGACTTAAGATTCTGTCCAGTCTGGTTCGTCCAGTTCAATCGCTGGCAAACTACCCTTTCTGAGGCATTCTTGCAACAATTTTTCCAGCCGAGAGACATACACAGACAACAACTCCCTTGGTACTGTTGTGCATTTCTTACTCTCCACCATAGGTCCTCATCAGAATCTGGGCTCCCATACACATTCTCCAAGGCCTCAAGATAGGCCTGTGCAGTCGCTCTAGGGTTACTGGCCCGCTTAGCACGGATGGTAGCCAGGGCAGGACCTCGGAGGCTCTCACTAACCCTCTTCGCTTTCGCCTTCCGAGCATTGCCATTCTAGCACTTGGGGGGCAACATAGTTCATCCAGGTCTCCCAGTCATCCTCCCTTGGGGGTGGGAGGGTGCCAGAGAAGATCCTCAACCTTCGTAAGAGTCGTGACTAATGGCAGGTGCAGAAATAGGAGTCTGCATTGGTTCAGCCACCATTACGGGCACTGGAGCAGGAGAGGGTGTTGGGGAGGAACACCCCAGGTGGCAAGAATAGTTTCTTCAAGTCCTCCACAGTTTTCCTCTCCCAGCAACCATTCAGCAAATTTCTCAAAAGTTTCAGATAGTGGTGGGGGCTGATTCCCCGGGTCTTTACTGTCCTTAGTTATCACTCTCCAAGCAGTGAGGGCTCCTCTGGGGTAATGGTCTGTGGCACTTTGGAGCTATCTATGGGATCCTTAAACTCTACTAGGGCCAGGAAAGTGTGGGTGAGCAGATTAGCATGCCGACCCACCACCACAGGGTTTTGTAAACCTTCCACCTTGGAAAGTACTCCTGCACAGTGTCCGTATTGATACCCAGGGGATGTCCAGGATAAGCATAGCATTTTGGGGGTCGATCTCCTCCCCAGTACACCACTCCACCAGCCGGTGCACAGCCACTTCTGTCGGGTACCCATTTTTTCTTAACAGTGGTTCGTGAATATGGCCACTAGAGGACACACAATCCCAGCGGTGAGCCTCCAAGATGTAACCCTAGATGGCGCTATCCCAGGGGCTACTACCCTGCCTGATTTGCCACTAACAGGTTGAGGGGCCTGGATCCAATGGCGGTGCCTCCACCCAGAGGTCAGGGTTTGCATAGTTAAACTAACTTGGTCACAGCCCTCTGGGACACTGCAACCCCTTTCTTCCCACTAGTGGCCCACACAATATATCAGAATTACCTTCACAGTATACACTTACCCCAGGACTGGTTCCGCACTGGGACCTCCTGTGAAATGAGATACAGTGCAACAATCACAGTACAGTACTTTAACATAGACAAATACCTCAGGCAGTACAACTTGCTGAAACAAGCAGCTCTGATTTATTTAGGGGATATAACAAGGACAGGGGAAATCAGGTTAATTAGCTTATCACTCTAATAATTCATTTGGCTCTGTGCACAGGCCTATCCTCATCAGTTACTGTCCCTGGGTACCCAAGCCCTAGTGGCTAGTCCAAACCGTGGCAGCTGGTAGGGCCCTTTCACACAGAGAAAAGGAAAATTAAACAGTCAGCAGTACAGTAATTCCATTTGGATTTAATGTGGCAATTCAACAGGGAGCGAACCTGAATTAGTACTCACGACCTCCAAATAAGATAGGGTCCTTCAATGTCAGTAGGGCTCACTTGAGGACACAAACCTCTTCACACATTTATATAAAAGAAAGCACTATACCAGGCAGGCTGCATCTGTATCCCGATCGCACTTACTGCACAATACCCGGAGAACACACAGCAGATTCAGTTCCTGACAGACCGAAGTGCAATTTTCAGCAATTCTTCCAGTCTTCTACAGGGTGAGCCTGGTTTCTACTCTTCAGAGATCCTTTGATTCTTTTCACAGGACGGATTCAGTCCTAACAAGCTGCAGACCGAACTCTGGGCCTTACACACGCTTTTTGACTAAAACTGCACACTGAAAAGCACAGGGCTCCTTCCTTCTTCACTGCCAAAGCTCAACTGAAACTCCAACCGACAAAACGGGCTCTTCCTTTGAGTTCCTCCCAGTTCTTGACTGGATTGGCTGTCACTCACAATAGACTGCTGCTGTTGGTCCAAAAAGGCACTGAAGTCTAAACTACATCTCCCAGAGTCACTGCCCATACAATCCTCTTGTGGCTGGCTCCAGATTATGAGTCCAAGTTCTGATTCGTCCAAGGCACCATTTTAGAGCTAGCTTACCCCACACTGATTGGTCCAGTTCAGCAGTTCAAAACTAGAATGGGGAACTAGCAGACACAGTTCTGACTGCAAAGAAAGCAGGTTAGACAAACTGTAATTTTATTATTACTCTAAATAATTTCTGGCAAACAGTTACATCTTTCAGATAGGTTCCTTTGCACTCCTAGTGACTGCAAAATGAAGTGAATTGGCAGCAGCTCGAGTGGTACTCAGAGAAGCACACAGTCCCCCATACAACTAATTATGTCTGCAAGCAGACAGCTCTTAAAGAGACAGTACCAGAGGCTCTAAAACACTCACTGATAAATGGCTTAAATGCCAAACACCATTCAGGCTTGGAGCATTCAGGCAAGCTCCTGGAAGTTCTTTTGGGAACCCCATTTGCAGGGGGTTACACCAGTCTGACAGGATCTGCCAGCAATGAACCCATGCTGTTTATCGCCTTGCAGATCATTATCTGTAAGAAACTGCACCAGTCTTTCTTTGAGGATAGATTCCATCAGTTTCCCCACAATTGCGGTGAGGCTCACTGGTCTGTAGTTCCCTGGTTCATCCTTTAGCCCACTTTTGTGGAGAGGTACCATGTGTGCCTCCCTCCAATCTCTGGGCACACATCCTGTATTTAGTGAGGTGTTGAACAGATCCACCAGTGGCCCTGCCAGGACCTCTGCCAGCTCCCTCAGTACCCTGGGATATACCCCTGCCTGGCCCAGGTGCCTTGCTACCCCTCAAGGACTTAAGGCCCTCCAGCACCCTTTGCACTGTGATGACCCTGTCTGTGGTTGTCTCACCCCATGCCTGCCCCTTTCCTGCAGGAATGGGCCCATCCTCTCCCTTTGTAACACTGAACAGAAGTACTCATTAAGTACTTCTGCCTTTCTCGCCCCTTGTCTACCCACCCACTGCCTTCCTGATCCTAACTATTTGCTCCTTGCACTTCCTCTTTTCCCTGATATACCTGAAGAAATCCTTTTCATCTTCCTTAATCCCTGTGCTATTTCCTTTCCTGGCTGCCCTTGCAGTCCTGACCACTCTGCTCACTTCCTGGATTTCTCACATAGTTCTCCCTATCCTCTGCCCTGTTGCTTCTCTTGTAGGTTCAGAAGGCCCTTCTCTTATCCCTCACCTTCTCCATTACCTCTGGTCATCCAGCTTGGATGCTTGGTCCTTGATTTCTTTGCTGGTACCTGACACAAGCTTTAGTGGATTCAATCCGCCTACTTTATGATTGCCCATTTCTGCTCTGCGTCCATGTCAGAGTGGATGCCATCTATGTGTGTTCTCACACTGCCCCATCCTACCAAAGTGTGCCTTCTGAAGTCCAGGACCTTTCTTTTGTATTGTGGATCTCTAGCCAAACTGATAGAGAGCCACACTGTGTGGTGATCGCTCCCAGCCAGTGGTTCCTCCACCCTTACATTTGCAACCTGTTCTCCATCCTCCAGCACCAGGTCTAGAATATTTTTTCCCTGTTGGCACTATCACCCCTTGGGTCAGGAAACCATTCTGATTGCTTCCAAGGAGATCTGCTCCTGAGGCATGTGGTGGCTGGGATGCTCCAATCCACCCCTGAATCCAAATCTCCCACCACCACAGTGCTCCCTTGCCACAGAGTCTCCTTAGCTGATCCCCAGCTCCCGATCCACATCCTCTTTCTGGATTGGGGGCCTATAAACAACCACCAATCGGACCCTAGCCCCTTTGAGGCATGGAGTTGTATCCAAATGACTTCTGACCTACCTTCCTCCCCTCCCTGATGCATCCAATCCCTTCCTTATGTAAACGGCTAGTCCCCCCTTACCTTTTCTCTGTCCCTCCTTAATAATTTAAACCTGGGATGGCAAGTCCCAGTCATGGTTTTGGGTTGCCCACATCTCAGAGATGGCTGCTATGTCCACCTCTCTTTCTGCTAGTAGTACCTGCAGCTCTGCCATCTTATCCCCCAGGCTCCTAGCATTTAGTGATACCACCTCCACCCTGACTCTCTCCGAGCTGCCTCCTCACCCTCCCTCCCTCCCCTCATCCTAGACAAAGTAGGCCCTATCATTGCTATGGGGAGGTCCTCTAGACCTCCTCTCCTGATTCACTTCCCTCCCAACCCCCCAAAGCAAGTTTAAATTATACTTTGTGGTGATAAATTCCTCAGTCTCTGCTTTAACACCCTGAACCCTCCTTACTTAGGTGTAGCCTGTCTCTGATATAGATCTGGGTCCTCGCATGTGTTGCTCACCTCCCACCCAGTCATACCCCATGGACTCACACCATTCTCTCAGCCACTTGTTGGAGTCCATGATTCTGCTTTTTCTGTCTGTACTTGCCCTTGGCACTGGCAGCACTCTGAGAATGCCACTGTGCTTCCCTCCTCTCTGCAAAGCTCCCCACTTCTCTGAAGTTGTCCTGAACCTCCCTATCTGCCTTCCTTCCAGATCATTTGTTCTCAGGTAAACAATGATGTGTGGTTTTCCCCACCTTCTGTACACACCTACCAGTGTGCTTCTGCACTTACCTGCTGTCATGCCAGGCATGCACTCTACCCAGATGCTGCTTTTCTGGACCCCTTCCCCCATCTGACCCCTTTAAATATAGAGTCCCCAGGATTATGACTGACTCCCTGTATGTGCTCCCTCTTTTGTGGGCTATTTTCCTTTCCCCCAAAATGTCCCCTTCCTTATCCCCCAGCTATTCACACCTTTCTACCTCCTCCATTCTGTGTCCTGACTTCTCCTCCTTGTCAGCTATGGCTGGTGCATCAGCTTCACTTACTAGACCATTCCCTTGTGCGCCCTACCTTCCCCCATGCCATTTCCTCTGCCCTCCATCCTGCCACCCTCCCCACTATGGTTTTCTTGTGTTTTCTTTGAGTAGCATGTGCCCCTCCCAAGGTTCCTTCCTCAGCCTTGTTCCATCCTTATCCTTGCTGCCTCCTGTTTCTAGCTTCTCTGCACCTCCCTACTCCACTGTCCCTGGATTTGCTTCCTTATCACCTTTTGCTGCCCCTTGTCTCTAGGGCTATAGCACCTGCCCATTCTGTGATGTTTCCTTTTCTCCTGGTAGCGACCCTCCCTTAACCTTCTCAGTGATTACACTACCTCCCTCCTGCTTCTCCCAGTAAGCCATACCATTGACCTGATTTGCTCTGGCAATCCTCATTCCCTGTTTTCCTGGCCCCCTTTCCCGAGGCTTATGACCTTGCACTGACCCTACTGTAGTCTTGTCTCCTTGACTACTCCAACCCTGTCTCCACGCCTTGCATGTGACTGCACTGGAGTTTGCAGCCCACCTCCTGATTCTTCAGGAATTTCCATGTGCAGGCTCTGCCAGTGGCTGTATTGTGTGTCCCAACAGGTTCCCTTATGACCCCAATCTTCCCTACCTCTGCCTCCCCATGCCTACAGCTCCCTCCTCAGCAACCCAATTTCTTCCTTCATTTGCCCCATCTGCCAGCACACAAAGCATCCCCCAGCCCTCCATGCCACTGCTCAGGAACATGGCTGCTCCACATCCTTGGCAACAAACTACCCTCCCTAGCCCTTGCTGACTGCCAATCCCCTTCCTCCCTTCCCACTGATTGGACCCTCTCCTGTCCCGACCCTTCCCCATGCTGGTCTCCTCTTATCTATGTTGGGCATGTTCGCCTTGTCACTCCATGTAATTCCTGTGGCATCTATTCGCCTTCAGCCTTCCACACACTATGTCCTGCCTGCCCCCTTCCCAGCCAAACACTACTAGTACCTGATATTGCCTAGTTGAAAGCCCCCACAATATCCACCTATTATACCAATTAGCAATTCATTGTGGATTGAGCCCAACCTATGCTTTTTCCTGCCCCATGACTGCACTAATGGATAGGAACTACATACAGCAGCATCTGAAGTCCCTCCTCCAATCGCAGGGCAGGTGTTCCCCCATAAATGTGCTATGTGCAGGGGAGGAGGGAGGATGGGGAGGTGAACAGGGCCCACACCCAACTCTCGTGAGAGAGTATCAGCCCTGTGTCTGCCCCCTGACCGCCTCCTCCAAGCACTGCAACGCCCTGGGAGGAAGGTCCCACACAAACACTGTATTACTGTAAACAAGTCAGCAACAAACTAAAGGCAACAGACTCAAAAGAATGTAAAGCTTACCCAGCAACTAAATCCTTTCCTCCTGGCCTCAACATCTCAGCAAAACAGCTGGTGGTTCTATATTTGTAATATCAGTCTCCTTTTCTATGTTTTGGGAAGCTTTAACCTATTCCCTTAATATTGTTTTTTGTATATTTTCACAATGCTCCTTCTAGGAGGACTGTCCTGTTTCCCATGAACTCAGATCAGGCTTCAGTATTTATCTTTAAATACATGAGGGTCCATTTGTGAAACAAAATTTTTGTTTGTTTACTCAGCCTGCAGGGTCACAGTGTGCATGACTATATTTTTAGAATTAGTAACAATTTCAACAGGAGAAGCCATGGGAACATTAACTTTCAACTCAGTGCACATACCTCCTCATTTTGAATATAGGCTTGCAGTGACCTCCAGGAATACCCCTGCTCTTCTCAACCTTTGTATGCTGTTTTCTCCTGGCAGAAGTTTTGATAGAGAATCTGCCGAGGGTACCATTGGTGGATATTGACTGATGGGCTTCTACAGAACTCCTCGATGGTCCAGGTATAGACAGGTCACCATTTACGTTATCTTTCCGTTTGTCTGGGAGAGTGCTGGTGGCAAAGTTAGGTCTTTTGCAAGCGCTGACTTTGTTTGTGAATTCTTTTAAAAATGTTGCTGCCGGCAAGGGTTAGCAGACACTGAGACAGTAGTCCTTGGTTCGGAGGGAGCAGTGTTATTTGTGTTGTTCAGTCAAGTTCATCTCCAGCCCGGTCAATTTGCCTCTTAGTAAGGAGCTAGTACATAGCCTTGTTTGAATATCTAACTGCTTGACAGACTTGGCAACAAATTTATTGGGGTTAGCGTTCTTCTGTGCTTTTGTCACCTTTTTGGCATCATCCTTAACCCAAAACACCGAAAAGATTTCCTGGCTTTAAATAAATAATTAAAGTCTTCTCCCAAAGGTTACCCGATTCATTCATTCAGTAGGGAGACACAAACGCTGCAGTATGCACCTGCATACCAGGGGAGAACACAGCTGCTCCACTCAGCTGCTGCCTTTTGCCATCTTGACTGACTAGCTGGATGACAATTATCTATATGTCTGTCACCAATTGCAGACCACCTGATGCAGTTTAATCCTCTTTATATCAAATCATAGATCATCTACATCACATCAACCCAATACTGAAATCACAGTATTGGGAGATTTTAATGTCAACTTGCTCAATGCAACAGGATGACTGTCAGAACTGGGCAGCTGAAACCATTTCATGCAGCTGATCACCTCAACTATAAGATTCAACTGTAAAGCAGGAAAGTACTATGTACCAACTAAATCCTCACTAAGAGACCAGAAAGATTCACCAACTAAGGTATATATTCTGACTCACTTAGCAACCACAACTCCAACATCTGCACAGGGCAGTGCACCATTACTATGCCCCCCCACACACACACACACTCACACAGTATAATACAGTAGAAATAAAACAAATCACTTGCTGAACTTGGAGAAATCCATTGGGAATTATTAGACATTACTCCAGATAAGAAATCAGTATAGGAATACTTTGCAAATGAGCTAAAACAGTTTGTGATAATATTCTTTCCACAAAATACATCAGTGTATATTGGAAACACCTGCAACTAGCTATCGTCTCCTTGATTTTATCCGTGATTGATAATGGGATACTGATATATGGTGCTGCTGATAACACTGCTCTTCATAGGGTCAGGATGTCTCTGAATAAGGCTTGCCGACTAGCCACTGGTAGTCACTGGCTGACCTACACCTGCAGCCTATACACCCTACCAACTGGATTAACTTTGATGGACGGTTGAAATACCAGACTTTCTTCCTGGCCAAAACACCTCTGCCAGTCTTACCCCTCCAGGTGTCATACCATTTCTTCAGCCCAATTTATCCACTAAACACACTCGGGATCTGAGAAATCCCCTTCCAGGTCCCTTACTATAAAACAACGCTGGGGCAAAGAGAATTTCACTACAGGGCACCCTCCTTATGAATTCGCTTATCAAATACCTTATTTGTGGAGTGTAAGCTAAGCTCTTCAAAACCTGTCTTCAAAATTATATCCGACAGGAAGTTGCCAGTGACTGTAACTGATCTCCCAGGCAGCTTAGTTGAATCCCTTGACAAGGGTCTTCAGCATTTATGCTTGACCTGAAAAAGACTCTTTGTTCTGATCTTTGTAAACAGATTTCTGTTGCACTGAAAACCATTGTATACCTACTAATTGTTGAATTTTCTTGTACCATGAAATCTGTCTCTGTCTGTTATCTCTGTACTACTCCGACATGGAGCTTTTGTAAAGGAGTCTCTGACTCAAAGGTTTTAACTCCATATAATCAATAAATAAATAAAATAAAGGTACTAACTCCTGATATTTACTGTCAATGAAATAGAGCACAGACCACTTTCAAATCTACTTACAGTGATTAGGATCGAGAATGTTACAGGTGCCTCTAAAACAGAGTGGTAATTCTCACCAGGAAAGCAAAATCACCTATTACACCAGTCATCAGACATGTTTTAGCAAACCACCCCAAAACCTTTGAGCATGTATTAACTCCCTACAGAGAACTAATGAAGCATCAACCATCCTGGACCGATTTTACAATGACAACAAAGTATCTATGGAGCTCATCAATGTGACAATATTACCCTTCCTTACTTACTCTACAATTGCTACCTCAGCTCTCCAGCAGTCCAGCCATGGGCTGGCAAATGCAGACAACACCCACTACCACACTGACATGTACCTCATAGTCTTTAATTTTATGGACATTCACAGGGATAAATATTGAAACTACTTAAAGAGCATGGTCCCTCAAAATTGCTGATGCTAATGGTATCAGGCCAAGAGTATTTAGCATCACCATGTACTATACTTTTCAATTCAGCTCCCCAAATTGAGAAGATTCCATTAATCTTGAAGATGGTTACTGTAATATCATTAGACAAATCTCGATCCCAAACCAACTCAAGTCACTGCTGAACAATCATGGTAGAGTAAGTGCTCAACAGACTCCTGGAGAAATCACACATTCACTGATGACACACTGCTCAGAAACAGAATTTTCTTTGGCACACAATTCTGATTCAGACCCAACTATTGCACAAGTACAGCACTACTAAAATTAGCCACCAATAACCTATTGTTTGCACTAAATGGAGGCTACATTGTGAAGCTATCTTCTACTGTTACTAATAGCTTTTGATACTGTACATCATGATATTCTGTTCTGCAAAATGAGATCACCAGGGTCGATTTCACAAAGCTGTATCATGTTTTTTTTTTTTTAGATCTTTGGTAACCGGTAAGGCCCACTAGGCACAACTGCCTGTTTTCAGGGGCGACCTGGGAGCACTGGGAGGTTAAGTGACTTGCTCAGAGTCACACAGTATGCAAGTGGAGGCTGTGGACTCAAACGCAGGTCTGCTGGATGTACCAAGCTCATTCACAGCTCATTACTCTAACCTCTAGGCTACCGATCTGGCAGATCTCACACAGTAAATGTGAACAGAACAATCTTGTCTCCATAAAGCCTTAGTGTGGTAATCCTCAAGGTTCAATACTAGGTCCATTATTATTAAACTTTATTTTGATGATCTTCCTAATGATTGTAACAACTCCAATGATTAAATACACTTCACACTGAGGAAATGGTCATCTGTACCAAAACAGTCTATCACTGAACTCACCCTAAGCAAGTCACTTAACCTACCAACGCTACTGAGTTACACTTGGAAGTGAGATGTCCTTTTTGCCAAATATATAAATATGTAAATAAATAAGTAAATGAATGAATAAACAAATAAATACATAAATAAAAGAATACACAACAGGCAATCTTCTGACAAAACATCAAGCACTATGTGTGCAAGCAGACTTCCACTGAATGGTTCCAAAATTAAGGCACTAGCAAACTGGACTCCAATATCTCATTACACATCACTCATCTGCTGGTCCCCCAGAAAAGTTCCATTTTCAAATATCTTGGGATATGGTTAGATCCCAAGTTATCCATCACTAAACCAAATCACTAAAATGGTCTGAAGCATGCACCAATAATTCAAAATCACACATGCCCACACAATGCAAGCATCATGGACTGCATATGCAAATCACCACAGAATGTTATGCTGGTCCAATAATTCAGTCTACTATACCACAACAGCAGCTGCCCAGTTTCAGCACAAACCAGTACTCCACAGTCTCTCCTACGGTACCTGCCCTAGGTTATAGAAGTAAAGTCCACAAGGTAGGAAGCTCTGTATATTACATAAAATTGAAATTGCATTCAACATCTGTGGATTCACAAGTGCTTGAGACAGGCTGACCCACAAGTGTTAATTGTAAAGCAACCTAGGCACTCTTCCCCTACCAAGAGATGGGAACTCAAATGGGTTTCCTAAGAACTAGTTAGATATGGCATAAAACTGTCCTGTAGGGAAGCATTTTGGACCATGATGTTGAGCACAATTATACCATATTGGATCCATGAAGATCTGAATCTTTAATCTTTTCTTAACAAAATATTTGAGGGTTATGACTAGATCTTCTTTGAAGATGTCTCTTTTAGCTGGTCACACCTTTGGAACTATATGCCATCAGGCACCAGGATCACACAGAAACTTTTCTAGTTAGCAGTCTACTGGGGCCACCCACAGCAATGTCATCATGCTGATGCTCTCCTATATAGCAATGAGGGCCCATGCCTCCTCAGTTCTTTTCCGACATCGACCAGTGCACGTTGGACTCCATGGAGATGCTGCAAGCTTCAGTCAACCGTTTGCCTTTTTTAAATTTTGTTTACTTTTAATTTCCTTTCCAAATATGTTTCTTTTCTTTGTGAAACAATTAGCTTTTTCTGCCACTCCTACTATGGTTTTCCTAGACTGCAGTGGTCCCTTTCAGCAGGCCCATGACAGTTAGGCCTGCTCTTGCTACAGAATTCTCCAGAAGACAAACGGACATCCAGGAACACCTGAACTTCCTCTCTGGGGAGATGAGCATTTTGAGAAGAGCTCCACTGGGCCACCAACCCTCCTTGGTTCCCTTAGGTCACGGGGACCTGAGGAGTGGTCCTGGATTTTTTCTACAGATTGCTCCAGGGTCAAACTTCCATTGCCCCAGATGCCTTTTCCTGGTCACCACCTTCCATGGGTACTGACTGTGGCTGCATCGTAGTGCCCCACAACACCCTGCCATCCAATACCCTCTATTCTCACAGGGTATGGCTGTGGCAGCTTCCATCTCCAGTTTTTCTTGGCTGGCGAGGTCCTCCGCCATGCTGCCCTCACCTCTCTCTACACAGGTGGGCCTTGGCTGGTGCCTGTTGGGCCTTCCCTCAGCCGATGAGGACTGGTCGGCATCAGGCCTCCCTCTCTTGCCAGCCATCGCTCCTCCCCTGCTGCCTGACCGCCTCTTTCCTATGGGGTACTGGGCTGGAATCCCACCAACCTTATTTTGGCCAGTGCTGTTGCTATCTTTTCTCATGCATGTGGCCTGTTCAGCCCCCACTGTCCTTCTTCCCCTTCTGCTTGGCCTGTCATCTACAGGGGTGGCAGGCAGGGAGTTTAGCCATGTACTACTTTGGTCAGTATCAACTCACCCTAGCTTCTCTGGGGCTCAACCCTCTCCCATTGATGCTCCCGAGTCAGGACAATACCTCAGCCATTCAGGCTGTCCTTCCTGCTTAAAGTGATTCCATTCTGTCCCCTTGGTGCTAAGGCATTCCTAGCCATGCCACAGCCTCCCAGGAACCCTGTTAGGCTCCTCTCCTCTGGCAACATCAGGGCCTTTTTAATGCAGCCCCACTGGCACTTGCCTTGGCGACACACATGGTTTTTGGCCGTCACCATCTCTTGCATTTCCTACAGGGCATGGGGATGAATTTGGTATCTTGATGCCCCCCTCACAGGCCCCTGTGAGGAGGCTGAGGGGACAGCTAGAGAGTCACTGGGGCTGGGAGTCATCACTTTTTCTGCCTCTACAGCCTTCTCTGGGAGTGGGGCCTACACTCGGCTTCCTCTGTGGGCCCCTCCCTCCACTGTCCCCTTCCTCCGGGTCCTGTTGTCTGCTCCCTTCAGTTTTGGGAGCACTTAATTTTGGACTTGCCATAGTGTCCGGGGTTATGGGGTTGTGCTCAGCAGCAGGATGTCCTCAGGAGCCCTCTGGCCATGGTTGCAGGATGGCCAGATTCTCCCCCTCCCTCTTCCTTGGCTGGTCTCTTTGGCAGCTCACACTGTGGCTGTCTGGTACTGGCCTCTCTGTGCCATCTGTGCTGCAGGATGGTGGATCTTCTGTTCCAGGCCCCTCAGGACAATCCCCCAGTGGTGGTGTCCTGATTACCTCTGTGCCCTCTTCCCGTGACTGAGGTGTCCAGTGAGCAGACCATTAGGGGACATGTCCTGACTCTGCTAGGTGGTATTCTGTGGCACTGCCCACTGGTGTACATTTGGGGCTTGATCCCTGGTGTCTGGTCCTGGCTGCTGCCAGGGCCCTTCCAGCGGTCCCTGAAGACATAATTTGCTCAAGACTCTCCCACTTTGTGGCTGATGTAGCCAGCCTCTGCGGCAGCCTGTCTTCGATGCTGCTGTTGCCTCTGTTAGAGCAATGGTGATTCAGTGCATGCCTGTGCTGCCTTGGTCCGGGTGTTTTGCTAGTGCCCTGGCACTGGTGCCATCCATCCTGCCTACCCCAGGCTCTTTGGGTCAGATGTGCAGGGTTTTATCCCTGGTCTGCAGACCTGTGGTGGGACCCCTGCAGTCTCTCCCTCCCTTGCCATGTACCACCAAGCAGTGAGGGGACTCCTGTAGTGCCTCCCTGGGGCCTCGGCTAGGCGCCAAACCTCCAGGTATGTACTAGACCACCACAGCCCTGTTCCCCAGTGCAACACAGGGTAGGGGGCCATCCTTCCTCCCCAAGGTCAGGTGGGGCAGTTCCATCAGCTGCCTGGATTCTACAGCTTATGGACCATGGCCATGCTCTGGTGCTCCAACCAGGCAGTACCTTAGATTCCAGTTCCAGGTGGCCTTTTACCTGTTCCAGGACACTGCCTTTTGTCTGGTCTTCTGCACCTCGGCCTTTACAAAATGCTTGGTGGTGGTAGCAGCTGTTCTCAGGAGGAGGGCTGTACATCTTCCCTTACCTGGATGACTGGTTGCTTAAAGCCCAGTTCAGAGTCCACCTGCTTCAGACCCTAGAGCATAGCAGGCAGTTGTTCCAGAACATAGGAATCAAGATCAATGTGCCCAAGTCAGTCCTGACTCCATATCAGCACTTACAGAGATGGTACTGGACACAGCTCAGGGTTTGGCGTTCCTCCCCAGGATACTGTAGACCACCTGACACCCCAGATCCAGCAGCTTTACAACAGCAGATATGTCTTGACCAGGTCCTTCCAAGGACTTCTAGGTCTGATGGCTGCGACCATTGTCACGGTACCTCGGCCTGGCTGCTCATGTAGCTTCCTCATTGGATGCTGCGGTCCAGGGAACCAACACACCAACGACCTAGACAGCAGGTTCTGGTCTCCTCTCCAGTCACAAAGGTGCTGTTCTGGTTGATGAAACCCAGCAACCTTTTGAGAGGGTTCCTTCCTCATTCCTACCCTCAGTGGATTCTCCCACAGATGCTTTAGGGTTGGGCTGGTGTGGTTCCCTGGGGTCCCTCAGGCTCTAGGAAAATGGTCCCCATGGGACTCTACACTCACATCTATGTTCTAGGGCTGCGGACAGTTCAGTATGCCTTACAGGCCTTCCAGACATGCCTGTCCCCAGCCATCTACTAGTACAGATGGCCACCATAAGTGTTATACATTGCATAAACAAACAAGAGGGTGCTATTTGTATCCCTGTGTCGAAAAAATGATGAGGGTCTGGTACTGGGCTCTAGACCACAGTACAGAACTTTCAGCTGTCCATGTTCCAGGCATCCAAACTGTCCTGGCAGACAGGCTCAGTCGGTCTCACCCACACCTGAACATGTTGGATCTGCTGCTCCTCATTGTTATGTGGATGAATTTGTTTGACAGGTGGGGTCACACTGAGTTGGACCTTTCTGCATCCCCATGCAACACAAATCTGCTGCCTTTCTGTTTGCTTACTCCAGGGCCTGGAGTTTTCTGGAAAAATGTGTTGTCCTTTTCTTGGACAGGGAGGTTCCTCTAAGCCGCCCCACCTTTTCCTCTGATTTGAAGGGTGCAAATCAAGCTCCACATGGAAGGAGCCACTGTCATACTCTTGGCCCCCAGCCTCATCCAATCGCGCCTCCCTTTACTCCAGCAGCTGACAGTGGACCCTCCTGTGCCCCTGCCCTTGTGCCGGGGTTTGCTCTCCCAGGAACTAGGCACCTGGTCCATCCAGACCTCAAGTCTCTGCATCTCTATGCCTAGCTACTGAGGACGCAGCCATGGTTCAGTTAGGGGTCTCCCAAAGGTGGCTGATGTTCTAGTGGTGGTAGTAAGCCTTCCATCAGAACCACTTCTCCCATGAAGTGGAGGTGTTTTGCTCTGTGGGTGGTTGCCCATCAATTGGCCCTCTGCACTTATCCATGGACTCAGATTTTGGAGCACTTTCTGTCACCTTCAGATTCTGGCTTGCATCTCATAGAAAGTGCAACTCTGATTCTGGTGGCTCCGCTTTCCCTCATTGGATTTGGTTTCCACATCTGCAACAGTTGACAGTGGAACCTCTGGTGCACTTCCATGGTGTCTGGGCTTGCTATCACAGGAACGGAAACCCTTGTCCATCCAAACCTTCAGCCCCTCTTCACCTGCATGCCAGGCTTCAGCCGATGCAGCCCTTGCCAGGTTTGGTGTCTTCCCTAAGTGGCTGTCGTCTTGGTGGCCACCAGAAAACCTTCCACCAGGGTGACTTATTTCATGATACAGAAGCACTCAGCTAGGCGTGGCTTCCCATCACCTGGATTCTTTTCCCTGCCTGGGGAACCAGATTCTGGAGTACCTATAGTCCTTGTCAGATGCTAGGCAGGAAAGCTCTTCAGTAACGGTGCATTTGTCCACCTTATCAGTCTTCCATGCACCCATTGAGGCCATATGGTAGCCTAGCTGGCCATGACCCCATACATTTTTGGGAGGCATCCGCACTTGAAGCCTCCCACTGTCTCCTTGTCCTGGCCTGGGGCTTGACTTCTGTTTATAGAGAAGCTACTTTTGGCTACTTATGCCTGTGCCATGACTTGCACGCTACACTTTCTGTCGTGGAAATTGATACTTTGAGTTGCTATTACCTCTGCTCATAGGATTCCTGAGCTGCAGGCTCATGTGAGCAGCCATATTTGATCTGCATCCTAACCCTAAGCCTTTTTGCCTTAGGTGGTGCCTGAGTTACTTTGACTGAAACCATTCACCACCTGTTTTTACCTGGAGCATGCCCATCCAGGGAAGCATTGCTCCATGCTTTAGATGTACATAGAATACTCAGATATTATGTTCATCACATGAGAGACTGTAGGAAGTCCTCACAGCTGTTTGTTTCTTTCGCCTCTGGAAAGAGGGTATCCCAGTTTCTAAATAATAATTTGTCCACGGTTGGCCAACTGTATTGTCTTTCACTTCTTGAAGTTCAATAAGGCACTCCTGGTGGATTTGGGGCCCTTCCCCAGAGGCAGGGCCACTTCTGTTGCTTGTCTCAGGGGTTTCAGCTGCTGAGATTTGTGCTGCTGTACCTTGTGGTACTGTCCACCCTTCACTACACATTCTAGTATGGACTTTGCCTCTAGAAGAGGGACAGGGTTTGGCCCAGCAGTATCACAGGACCTACTCACTTAGGTCTCTGCCTGCCAGCCACCCAGACTGTGATCCTATGCAGTACTGCTTGGGACTCATTCCAAAGGTGTGATCTGCTAAAAGAGATATCCTCAAAGAAGACAGAACAGCTACATAAGAACTTACGTGAACAGTAGATCTTCAAGATAATCTCTTTCAGTAGGTCATGCCATCCCTCATGCTTCCCTTTGTTCTCAAATTCTCCTCTCTGGCCTTTCTTTCTCTCTCTCTCTCTCTCTCTCAGGCCAGCTTACCTTCTATTTCTCAGTTAGCCTTATGGCAGGTACCTATTGCTCTCCTTGGTTCTCTCGGGAGTGGGTCCTCAGTGACTGTTCTCTGGCAGGAACAGAGGGAGGCATGGGGCCACTCACAGCTATACAGGAGGACGTCAGTGTGATGATGTCACCATGGTGGTCCCAGTAGACTGCTAGCTAGAAAAGTTTTCATGTGGTTCTGGTGCCTGATGGCATATAGTTCCAAAGGTGTGACGCTGAAGAGATTCTTTCAAGATCTGTTATGGTAAGTTCTTTCATAACTGTTCTTTCTACAATCACTAAACAAAAACATTTTAATCAATTTCACTCTTATATTTTAGGCACTGTAACTGTTGTAGAACCCAAGACCCTTTTTCCTTACAAAAGAAACAAAATATGGGGTAACTAGTGATGGGTTAAAGATTATCAATCAGCTGTTATTGGTAGTTTTTTGAAGTATAGTAAACACTGGAGACTAAATAATAAGAAGGGCAATAACAGAATTACAAGAAGGACTCTGTACTAAATTGGGTTTTAATATTGTAATAAGAACTCTGGTTTGATTAGTCTTGGTGATTGCAGCACCAAGTCACAGATATGTGTAATTACATTCAAATATGCCATCAAATAAAGCAAACAATATGTAAAATTACAGAAAGTCAATATTTGCAAGCAAGAGTAGTGTTGTGAATTTTTTTGCATTTGTGAAGTTATCTGAGTGCTCTGCATTTATTGCATGCCTTTCATATCACATGAATAATGAATATACTGTACATAGTATAGACTAATATATGATAATTAAGGCTGTATTATTTTCACGGTAAAATGGACATTTTTCACGGCTCCTGCACGACTAAAATTATGTTTTCACAGAAAACATAATCACAATGTTTTTAGTTAACTTTATGAGTTTTACTATGCTTTAATTCATTAAAAATCATTTTTAAAATAAACAACGTATATAGCATAAATATGAATCGGTTCGAGTAATATAAAGTGTCAGTAGCACTGAAAATACATTACTTTAAACTGTCACCTCTTCCCAGCAGTAGAGGACTTGAGATGAGAAGCATGTGGCCAGAAATGGTATTCTGGGCTGCAACAGACGGGAGCAAATTGTGCAGAGGGAGCCAATAGACAGTGAGCGAGGAAGCACCGACTTTAAATTCTGCAACACATTAATTGCTAATCAGCTGTCATCCCCATCCCTTACGGCAAACCATCCATCCATTCTATAACCAGATCCACATACCACAAGCTGCAAAGGAATAAACAATGTGATGAGCCTGGTTTAGTTGCAAAAAATTAAAAAAAACGTTAAAATCACTGAGTGTACACGAACTTCGCGAATTCACGGCAAAGTTCAGTTTTTGTTTTTTTATTTAGTTGTTTAACCAGGTATAGCACACTAGTTGAAAGCTTTTTACAGGAGCGACCTGAGAGCACAAGGAGGTTAAGTGACTTGCTCAGGTCACACAGTATGCAAATGGAAGTTGTGGGATTCAAACCCAGGTCTGGTCTGCTGGATGTCACCAAATTTGCAGCTTAGAGCCTTAGACCACTGCGCTATACTGCCTCCTCACAGAAATCTGAATTCTGTGCATGCCATGAAAATAATACAGCCTTAATGATAATCAACCAAGCCCAACAATCGTTTCCATCAAGGCATTGAGATGACATCATATGGACCTGGACAGCAAAACTCGAGTGGCCCATGGTATCCTCTCAACCCCAAGATAAAAACACAAGCCGAGTTCAGCATGGCTGTCCATATTTTGCTTTTACAGTATATGATTTAAGGTCAAAAGCGAAAATTTCAGTTTACAGTAAGGGGACCTGTCTTCTCCCTCCTGCCCACCTGCCTTTTACTGCTCATTGTCAATATATCAAGATAAGTTGTTACTATGTCAACCAAGAGACTTAAAAGGCAATGGCCTTTGAACTGTGATACAACTTTGCACGTACATAACAAGGATTTTGAATGTGCTAAAATACATACTCAATAATGCATGACAATATATTATAACAATAGTGTTGCTGATGAAATCATGAGCTTCATTGCAATAATACATGTTTTTATTAACATGAATTATCATTAACAAGACTTTATTAGGAATGATTATGCATGTGTGTGTGTGTTTGACTGTCATGAGCATAAAATGGAAAGTTGCACTATTCTGTTATCACCTTGAGAAAGACAACTGTACCTTTGCAACAGGTCAGGAGTGAAATTTATCTGATCTGGCAGGCCAAGGTCAGTAATGTTCAGTTTTCTGAAATAAAAGCCTGTTTAATAATACACTGCCTGGTGGTGCATTTATTTATGCAATAACAATGGAGATGCCAGTCATTTCTGAGGGATTAACGACTGGTTGGAGGATGGGTGACCTGAAGCACTGCCAATGACCACCTCTATCCAGCTGGTCATTAATCCAGGAAATTGACTAGCTTCAAAGTTGTTATTACTGTTTTTTTAGAACTCTACACCTTAGGTTAAAGGAGAGGCTACATCTACACAGAGCCACTGCTATCAGCTTGATGGGCTTCATTTAACATAGAAGTGGATTTGTTTTTATTCAGATAGTAATTAAAATGTGGAATATACTACCAATGGGTATAGTTTCAAATAATATTCTTTAATAATTCAAATTAAAGCTAGATAGATTCAGGAGGAGAGCTAAATCTAGGTATGAGCGTAGAGAGCCACCTTCAATCTATTTTTAAAATTTAATATACTTTATAATATTTCAGCCAAACCAACCAACAATCACAATAACACACAACACCAAAACAGCAAACAACAAAACAGAAAAAAGAGATATGAATCACAATCCCCTCCCAAACCACAGAGTGCTGCCCTCAAACTCTCAGAAAAAGGATACCCCAAGATTATCTAATGATACAATCATTTCAAAGAAAAGGAACAGAGCAGAACCAGAAAAACATTGCCTAAAGTATAACAGATAATTAAAGTGTAATTAATCAAACATATAAACATGCCCCATTTTTCAAAAAACACGAGTTCTGTGTTGAACATTAGCTATATGTAATTCAGCATTCAAGGCACTCAGGAGTTCTGCGTGCCATTCCGACCAGGAAGGAAGAGTATCCAATGACCAACAGCGAAGAAGAACCTTCTTGGCCACTGAAGAGATCAAGGCAATATAACCCCTCTGGTAACCTGGAGAAATGCCCTGAAAGTTCCCCACCAAACATATTTTGGGGGTAAAGGCCATCATCAGATTGAAGTATATAGTCTAAATGAAGTTTGATAGAGGTCCAAAATGGTATAACCTTCTCACAGGTCCATAACACATGTAACAAAGTGCCTTCGTCCCATTTACACATGAATCAGAGGGAGGAAGCCTGAAAACCCATATGGTGTAGTTTCTGTGGTGTATAGTAAAGGTTATGTAGGATATTAAATTGCTGCAGCCTATAACTATCTTTTTATGTATTTATACAGATCATGCCATACCTATTTCCACTCCGAGGAGACCAATCTAAGTGGAGGGCATTTTGCCAATAATAACAAATGCCTAAAAGTCTCTGAGGATCATGGGTTTGATAGTGGATGTATATTCGAAATATGGCCCCACAGGTAGTGGCAGCTTGTATCAATTCCTCATAATCCAGGCAGGCATGAGAGGTCCATGGTTGAGGTTCTAAATGAGCAAACAGGCATAGGAAAGTTGCAAGATTTAAACTGGGAAAAATGTGGAACGGTGTATGTCTGCATAGTGAGGAAAAGTCCATCAATCTATCAGAAGTAGAAATCACAGCAACCATAGTAGCTACATCCAGAGGAAGGAAATTTTTAGGAATGGGATGGTGAGCTATCTGGAAATTAAGATTTTAAAAAGGGGTTGCTGAAACTATAAGTCGAGGAAAAAAAAATTTATTAAATTGAGAGTGTGCTTGGAGGGACCAATAAATAGGGGTCCTCTTTAAAGCCAAAGGGAGGGTAGAGGAGAGCTCTAACAAAGCCAGAAGTTTAATAAACTGTTACATAAGGCCTTTTGTTGGCTAACCATTGCAGTTCATAAGGATCCAGAGGATCCACAGAAGACTAGCCCCATTTGAAATATTTGCTTCCACTTGAAGCCAAATACAAAAAATAAATTGGGAAGACGAGGCCATCAAAAGCTTGGGACAGGTAGGTTTCATAGAAGCTCTATGTATGGCTTTACCACCCCACAAAAAGAAGTAGATAAGACTGCAGTTGATGAAACCAGGTTTGAGGTAAAACAATATTCAGCATCCCTAGAGGATATAAACTACATGGCAAAATATTCATTTTAATAACATTAATTTGTTCTCAAAGGAAAATGGAAGTGCCATCCATCTGTGAAGGTCCACTCATAGACAATAAAAGTGGTATTTGGTTTGACTTCCTCAATTCCAGAGAAACCTTGAAATATGTAATCCAAGATATTCAAGTGCTTTTGGCTCACAGTGTAGCCCGAGAGACTATGGCTGACCTAGACACGTAACGGTTGATGGGCAAAACAGTTTTATCCAGATTTCATTTATAAGCTGAAAGATTGCCACAGGAAGCTATATTAGCCAAAGCAGCAGGAAGAGAACGTTCCAGGAAAGAAAGATGCAACCAAATGTCATCTGCATATGCAGAGAGCTTATATTCAGTCTGAAATATTCATATACCCCAGACCTGTTGGTTGGCCTTTAACCGGTGAAGCAATGTCTCCAAATATAAATTAAACAGAAAAGGAGATAAATGGCAACCTTGATGAGTACCAGAGGAGATAAAAAGGGTTGCGATATAACGTTATATGTAAATGTAGCAGAAGGAGGTATATAAAACCTGAACCCACTGAATAAAATCTGATGAGATATTATAGGCTCCAAGAACATCAAAAGAAAAGGCCAGGAGACACAGTCAAAACCTTTCTCGCATCTAGGAGACCAGGGCTGCAGGAGTCCTGGACTCGCAGACACTGAGATTAAATGAAATAGTTTATGGGTGTGATTGCTAGACATATGCCCTTCATAAACCCCACATGTTCTGGACCTATCAAGTGGCACCAAACCCTTTCTAATCTACAGGCCCAAATTTTCACCCATATTTTTGAAATCTATATGTTAATAAGGAAACAGGCGATAACTAGAGGGGAAAACTTATCTTTCCCTGGTTTGAGAAGAAGAGTAACATGTGCTTGAGTGACGGAGAGATCAGTGAGACCATGGAAATGAATATAATTAAGCATATTGGTTAATAAAGGAGTTAGCTCAGACACAAGATTTAGTAGAATATAGCCTGAAAACCATCAGGGGCCTGGCTACTGGGAGGGGGAGCAGAGAGAGCCCAATGGACTTCAGCGGGATATAGGCACCTTAAAGGGACATACAGTGGGGCTCCAGTAAGATGTGGTAAAGGATCTGACAAAGATAATCCAAGATAAGAGTTTGAAAGAGGGTCAAACAGGGCGGCCGTATGAAGGTGCCACCATCAGTCTAGAAAAACACTGGTTTCCTTCTAAATGTAAGCACCTGAGAACCTATTATGATTATAAGTCTAATCACAATAACAATTTTTGATTTACTGTTCTTTTATTTACTTCTACTGTCTGAGCTGTGTGTGGCATGGCACAAGTATGTGTTACATTTAAGACACTGCATCAGCTGGCAACTGAAGCAGTAATTTCTAAAACATTAATGACCAACAGCCAATCAGGAGCCTCACTAGGCTCATGAATATGTGATTAGACTTATAATTGTTATTAATGGAGGCAAGATAAACAGCCTGAGTTATTAGATTGGGTTTACTAAAGTAATCCTGAGTACATGTTTTCTTTATCCATATGGATCACGGGTGCATGCAGTCAGCTTGCAGCCTTTTTTCAGTTTGCACCAGGAAAAGGAATCTGTGTAAAAGAAAGAGAAATTAACTTACAGAATTATTCCGTCTGATCATGTTTGTTGTACATAATACAACCAACTTGCTGTTTTATTAAATTTCTTCCTAAGTACTTTTGTTATGTTTCTTTTTGATGTTTATAAACTTTTATAAAGATTTTCTTTCCTCTGAGATTCACTCTATCATCAATGATTTTGTTTTATCAGGCAATAAGGACCGAGCAGTCAGTCATTACCTGGGGATCAAATCACTAGCTAGGGATGGATGACTGGCTTGATGTACAGCCAAAGGCCATCCCTCACCAGCCAATCATTAATCCTGGCAAGCGACAGGCAGTAAGGTCATTTTTGCAATTATAAGTGCAACTGCAATAATGATATATGTGTTATGGTTAAATTTATACTTACAGGGAAGATGTTTTGCTTTGTTTTTGAAAAACATGAGTGGCATAGAGTGGTGTGTACTGCATGATACAGAGCGAAGGAAAAATGCTGTTTTTGTTTAAATTGTGTGAAGAAGTTAAACTGTGTTTACTGCACAATGTCTACTGTGTTTAGTGAATTTCTTCACTGTCTGATAAAAATTTTCAAGGCATCAGTCACAAAATTTCCATCTTCCAAGAGTCAATCTTCTCCATAGAGTCCCACTAATGGTTCCGAGCTGAAGGCGACAGGACCGCCAGGAGCCTGAACTTTTCTGGTGGGAGCTGGTGGCGTGAGTAGAGCTCATGTGTACATCACTGCATGCACCTGCTGGTCAAAAATAGCACCAGCTCCCAACCACCTAAGTTTCTTTTTTTCCAGCGTTGAATGCATAATACTGTATCACCTTCATTCTCATTGGGACTAGAAATGTAACTATTTATATGATGAAAGCATCTTCAGTTTTAATTTGAAATATACCAGCATTTGTAATTTTGTGTCAGTTTAGTTTTACACACACATACACACGCACACACACACACGTATCAAAACATATCAGTTTTCTCTTAGCCTCTCTTTGTGAAAATGGTTAATGACCGTGGAAGGTAGGGAGCCTGAACAGGCTATGGTAACAGGGCTGTGACTGGCCACCGCTCTTCTCTAGGCAAGTGCTCTGACAATAGCCAGATTGGGACCCAGGAGGAAGGACAGTCCTCCAGGAGTCACTAAAAGAAAAGGTCCAGATCCCATACATGCTTGGCATTGCAATCTTTGCACCATCTGGCCTTGATCTCTTCCTACAGAAAACACAGGCAGAAGAAAGTCACCAGTCGCGTCACCCTCTGGTCATTCTACCCAGAGACATTCGACACCTGTGGACCCAAGTACCTCACCATCATCTCTGATTACACTGCAGGGTTTTATTTAACTCTAAAATTGATTAGCGTTTTGCTATAAAAGTGCTAAAACATTGTGAAAATGCATAGCACTTGCCTCACTGTGTTTAACAAACATAACACTTCTAGAAAACCTATATAAATACTTTCCGTACAGTTAATATTGTCCCAAGAAAAAACTGCTAATCAATTATTTAAACCCTGCACTGGGGACCCTTGGGGCCTGCAGTCTCATTGCCTCCATCCCAGAGCCTCTCCCTGTTCCATAGGAAGGCTTCTGATGAACAGCTCGGTCATTTTGCTGGCAGTATAGCCTAGAGGTTAGAGGAGTGAGGTGTGAATGAGCTTGGTACATCCAGCAGACCAGACCTGAGTTTGATTCTCACAACCTCCACTTGCATACTGTGTGACTCTGAGCAAGTCACTTAACCGCCCAGTGCTCCCAGGTCGCCCCTGAAAACAGGCACTTGTGCCTAGTGGGCCTTACCCAGTTACCAAAGACTAAAATAAAAATAAATAAAATTTGGCAGCTCTTGTGGAGCGGTGGCTTCAGAGCATACATGTGATGGTGCTGTAGATGGTGCAGGCCCTAGGCCCTCTGGGGTCATTGAAGCTGATGCCATCTTCAGTGCTATCTGACTTAGGTGCACTGACTTTGACTCAACACCAAGGTCTGCCTTGGCATCAGGGTCATTGTTACAGCCACCTGTACAGACTCCACCTGTGGTGCCACTGCTGACCCCTCCAGGAACGTTGACAGCCATGGTGCCTCAGGTGACTCCTTCCTTTGGAGGCAGTATAGCGTAGTGGTTAAGAGCACTGAGCTGCAAACCTGGAGACCTGGGTTTGAAATCTCATCAGCCCCCACTTGCATAATGTGTGATCCTGAGCAAGTCACTTAACTCCTTGTGCTCCCAGGTCACACCTGAAACAAGCTCTGACTTAGTGTGCCTTTCCTGGTTAAACAATTTCCTTTCCTTCAAGCCCAGTAGGACCTTGATAACATTAACTGTGCTGTGACCGGCACCGAGGGTCAGGCCCTTTGGGACCTACCTCTGTGCTGACTTTAGTGCCACCTTTATGCCATGTGGGCCTTCAGTGCCAGGGTATGCTCAAAAACATGCATAGCACCTTATATTTTGAGACAACAATTATAGACCAGGCTAGGTACCTCCAGCTGGAGTTCCTACATATGCTTAATATCCCGATCTTTACTGTTCATCCCATCCAACCAGCCCTAGAGACTCTATCACAGACAGCTTGGAGGCCTGCTACTGTGGCAGCTGCTTCAAACAGGCAGACAGAAAATGCGTGGCTCCAGAATCTAAACCCACGTATTTCAGTCAGCCAATAGCTGATGCCATTGTTATTCTGGCTGAGAATGAGAAAGTCATAGTGCCGAAGAGGTCACTGTGCACCCCTCCAACAAGGAGTCATGCAAAGTGGAAACCATGGGCAAGTAGGTCTAGGCCTTGACTACCAAAGGCACATGAGCAGCTACCTAATAAGGTCCTTTCTCCAACTATGAGTAAACCCTATGGTGCAAGCTTAAGTATCTGGCAGAGGCCCTACCACACAAAGAGGCTAAGCAGGAAATGCTGTTGTTAAACTAGGTATTGATTCCAATCATCACCAGCTGAAGGCCTCTATGGATTCCTTTGATGCAGAAGCCTGATCTGTTGCTGCAGGTGACTGCATCAGAAGGCATTCAGACTTGTGGGCTGCTGGTATCACCCCAGACCTCCAGCAACAGATTTTGAATGCACCCTTCAACGGTGCCTGTCTCTTTGGACAGCAGGTAGAGCAGTCTCTTAAGGAGTCTCATGAAATTAGAATGACACAAGACTTACAGGCCGAATCCATACATCACCCAGAGGGTAGCAGATGCAGCTTCTTCAATAATAAGCAATTCTTTCATTCCAGGGGCAGAAAGGCTCCCAAAACTGATCCCAGCCACATTAAGCCATGATGAAAGCAAAACCAAAGGCACAGGTGCCAGAAACACTCAGTGCCACCATCTGACATTCAGGCCTTGAGTCTTCTTCAGCTGCTCAAGGTGAGCCACCTCCTCCACTGTGTGTGTGTGTGGAGGACTCATCCAGTTCTACTGTCAGTAGGAATCCTTTACTTAGGACAACTTGTTTCTATGGATCATCAGAGGGTACTCCTGGAGTTGTTGGAACTCCCCACTGGACAATCTGCCCAATAGGCAATTCCCTCATCAGCCCATATGTCAGAGCTGTTAAAGAGTGGGTTCTCACTTAAGAACTCGTTCCCTCCTCCCAACATATATGACAGCCTACCTGCCTTTAAATTATGTGGTCAAAAGAGTTTTATTTATTTCGGCTCTTTTTTTGTAAGAGCATTCGTAATTTTCACTCTGGCACTCTGGTATTGAACTGGATCTTTTCCTGGTTTCAAAACATACACCACATAAGCACATTTTCTGACCTCAGTACATGAACAGTGCGGGGATGAGCCACATAGACTTCAGTGGGGACAGTTTTAAAAGTGTTTTGTTATTCTTCCATGCTGATTATGATAAAGAAGGCCACTGCTCAACTAACAATGTCCTTGTTAGTTGAGCGATGTCCTTTGTCATAATCGGCATGGAAAAGTAAAAAAGTACTTTTAAAAACTGTCCCATTCAAGTCTGTGGGATGCGTCCCCACGCTGTTCATGTACTGAGGTCAGAAAACGTGTTGTATGGGGGCATGTTTTGAAACCAGGAAGAAGATCCATTTCAATACCAGAGTACCAGAGGAAAATTACCAGTGTTTGTATAAAATAGGAGCTGAAATAAATAAAACTTCTTTGGCCACTTAATTTAAGGGCAGGTAAGCTGCCGGAGTCATGTCGGAGGAGGGAGCAGTTCTTAACTGAGAACCTGCTGTTTAACAACAGGAGATTATGGGCCTGATAAGAGACAGAGCAGTGGAAGTAGTGCAAGAGTCGAATCAAACAAAGAGTTCTACTCCCACTACTTCCTAGTGCCCAAGAAATCAGGAAGCATGCACCCTATTCTCAAGCTCAGAAAACCAAACATGTACATGGATCAAGAAAATTCAGGATGATTTCTCTGGGTTCCTTGTTATCATACCAGAAACCTACCCCATTCAGCTAACCAAACCTCTAGTGAGGTCCCTCTTATGGTGGTCTATGGAGGAAAATCTCCTACAGGGCTTCTCTTCTCTACACCAGAGCCAGAGATGACCCTCATAAAAGATGCATCCTTAGAGGTGTGGGAGCCCACTGCCAGGGTCTTCAGACATAAGAGGTCTTGAATTATCAAATGCATCTCCACATAAATGTGCTAGAGAGATGTGCAGTTGTTTATGACCTGCAGACCCATGCAGGCTTGGACAGGAAAGACAGTCCTCCTCCAGATGGGAACAAATCTGTCATGTACTACACTATGTCAGTAGATAGGGAGGAGTACACTCTACCCTCTCTGAATGGAGGCAATAAGAGCTTGGGAATGGTGTCTAGGACAGAGGACCCTGCTCCAGGCCATCTATCTACCAGGGGTGCAGAACACTCCTGCAGGTAATCTTAGTCGAGCAACAGCAGATCCTCACAAGTGGTCACTAGCTCCAGACATAGAGATGTCACTGATAAACGAGTGGGGAACCCCAGGTGTGGACCTTTTAATCCCTTCTAAATGTCAAATTGTCTTGATTCTGCCCCAGAAATCCAGGACCTGGCATTTTCTGTCAGGATGCATTCAGATAGCATTGGCACAATCCATTTCTGTATGCATTCCTCCAATTCTTCTTATTCAGAGAGTACTATTCAAACTGGAGGCTACAGGAGCAAGGTGATTCCAGTGGCCCTGCTGGCCTTGGCAGATAGGTTTCCTCTTTTGAACAAACCTTCAGTCAGCAAACCAAAGGCTCTGCCATTTCAGATGGACTTACTGTCCCACGCTCAAGGCCAGCTAGTATACCCCTAACCTATCTTCCTTTTATCTTCAGGCTTCACCCCTGAAGAAAGAGAAGTTAACAGGCTCAAGGTACCTTAAAGGGTCTCTGAAATTGTTAGTTGCTTATAAACCTTCCACCAGGAATACATACATACACAGCCAAGTGAAAATGCTTTCCGTCTGGTGCTCCTGACCCCCATGGATCCCATTAAGTGTCCACTTGAAAAGGTTCTGGAATACCTACTGGTCATTTCTGATGCAGTACGGCAGTATTCTGCAGTTAAGGTACACAAACCTGTAGGCACCCTATCTCTGGCAAAACTGCCTCTGTTCAAGAGGTTCCTGAGGGGTATCCTGCACATGAGGCCTCCCATAAGGAAGCTGGTGGCTCCTTGAAACCTCAGTCTTGTGCTGGATAAGCTCACTCACAAACCCTCAGAGTCTACTGAAACTTGTAACTTGAAATATCTGACCTGGAAATCAACATTTCTGGTGGCCATCACCTATGCTTGCAGAGTTTAAGTCCATTCTGTGGTCACAGATCTTCCATATATTGTTTTCTATAAAAACAAGGTAGTGTTCCGCATAAACCACAAGTTTCTGTCAAAGGTGGTGCTGGAGTTCCATTTGAATCAGGCTCTGATTCTGACTACCTACTTTGCCAATTTTCAGAATGAGGGACAGTGAACTCTACACTCCCTCAATGTGAAAAGGGTCCTTACGCTTACCTGGACAGCTCCATGGACTACAGAAAAGCAAAGCAGTTCTTTGTCTCTTTCAACCCGAATCAAAAGGGACTACCTGTCACAATCAATCTCCTCCTGGATTGTAAATTGCCTTTATCACAGCTATACCATAGCATGTGTACAGCTAGAGGGCAAAGTGCATGCTCATTCCACCAGAGTAGTAGTCAGTTCTTTTCAGAGCTATGTTTGGTACAAATTGCAGAGATCTGTAGGACTGCAACTTGGAGCCAAGTACATACTTTTATCAAGCACTATGCCCTGGATGTTTGTACCAGGCAACATGCCACCTTTGAGAGGACCATTCTGAATGAATTATTATTCTGACTGAGTCCTCCTAGTCCAGGGGACTTTCTCTGAGCTTGGTACTCTGACCCATTAGTGGAAATCTATGCAGAAGTCGATTTTTGAAAGATATGAAAGTTACTGCAGACCAGTCAGTCTTACCTCAGTAGTGGGCAAGATTATGGAGGACTCCTTTAAGGAAAGGATAGTGCAACACCTGGAATCCATAGGTGCACAGGATCCAAGACAGCATGGGTTTACAAAGGAAGGTCCTGTCAAACTAATCTCATAGATTTCTTTGACTGGGTAACCAGAGTGGTGGACCAAGGGGAGCAGTTGATGTTGTCTACCTTGACTTCAGCAAAGCTTTTGACACTGTTCACATAGAAGATTGATAAATAAAGCTGGGTAGGCTCGGGGTGGGTCAGAAGTTGGTCAACTGGGTGGCAAACTGGTTGACGGGCAGAAAACAGAGTGGTGATAAATGGTATACAGTCAGAAGAGATGCAAGTCACAAGTGGGGTACCTCAGGGATCAGTCCTGGGGCCAGTCCTCTTCAACATCTTCATTAGTGACCTTGCAGATGGACTAGAGGGTAAGGCTTGTCTGTTTGCAGATGACACCAAGATCTGCAACAGAGTAGATGATCCAGATGGGGTGGGCAAGAAGAGATCTGGATAAACTAGTAAAATGGTCAGAAGAGTGGCAACTGGGATTTAATGCAAAGAAGTGCAAGATCATGCACATAGGGAAGAGAAACCCTGAAGCCACCTATAGGATGGGAGGAGTTGCTAGCAGTCACAAAGGAAGAAAGAGACTTGGGCATCATCATCACTGATGACCTGAAATCATCCAAGCAGACCTCTAAAGCAGTAGGTAAGGCTAGGGGGGTGTTAAGGTGTATTAGTAGGGGTATCACAAGTCGTAAGAGGAGGTAATAATCCCTCTTTACAAGACACTGGTTAGGCCCCATCTGAGTACTGCTTGCAGTATTGGAGGCCACACCTTCACAAGGACATTAACCAAATTGAGGCAGTCCAGAGAAGGGCAACCAAAATGGTGCAGGGACTGCATCAGAAGACATATGAGGACAGATTAACAGAGCTCAATATGTATACCCTTGAGCAAAGGAGGGAGAGAGGTGATATGATCGAGGCATTCAAACACCTTAAGGGCATTAACAAGGTGAAAGAGTCTAATATGTTTAAATATAAGAAAAATAGCAAGACAAGAGGACACAGCATGAGATTAGAGGGGGCCGATTAAGGAATGTGAGGAAATTCTTTTCACAGAAAGGTGGTGGATGTATGGAATGGCTTACCTCAAGAAGTGGTGGCTATGAATACAGTGCAGGGCTTCAAACAGGCATGGATAGGCGTAAGGGAGCAATACAAATGAGTATGAATAGATAGGCCACTGACAGAGCAAAGGCCGATGGCACATTATAAGGTAGAAAAAATGGGCAGACTGGATGGGCCTTGCGGTCCTTATCTGCAGTCAACTTCTATGTTTCTATGTTTCTATGTTTACTTGGGAGGGACACTTATGGAGGAGAGTGCAGAAGAGGATTAAGAAAAGCAGACATCCTAAACAGGTACTTCAACTTAGCCTTCACAGTGGAGGGACGGACGGACCACCAGGGAGCAGAAGGAACAAATGGGTTGGATAGAAGTCCATTTTCAGAGGAAAGAGTCCGAAGGTACTTGCAGCTGTGAAAGTGAACAATGCTATGGGAACAGATGGTATACACGCAAGGGTACTAAAGAAACTCAGGGAGGTGCAAGCTGCCTCACTGATGGCCTTATGTAAGGTGGGGTTCCAAAGGACTGGAGGAAAGCACACATGGTCTTTTCTATATGAGCAGCAGTAGGGAGGCTTGCGACTATAGGTCTGTCAGTCTCACATTAGTGGTGGGGAATTAATTGAAAACTTGTTAAAGGAAAGGTTGGTAGAGTATCTTGAATCCAATGGGCTACAAGACCAAAGGCAATATGGATTCACTGGAAGGAGGTCATGCAAGATGAATCTGATTGAGTTTTCAATTGGGTGACCTGGGAAATAAATAGGAGGAGGGCAGAGGATGTGACCTATCTGGCCTTTAGCAAGGCCTTTAGCACAGTACTGCACAGGAGACTGATAAATAAATTGAGCAGCCTAGGGTGTGGGACCCAAAGTGTGTAAACTGGATAAGTAACTGGTTAGTATATAGGTAACAGTGGGTGGTGATTAATGGCACTCACTCTAATGAGAGGACAGTGACCAAAGGGTGCTGCAAGGCTCAGTACTGGGGTAGGTTCTCTTCAATGTCTTCATAAGTGACATTACAGAAGAACTGGAAGGGAAGGTATGGCTTTTTGCAAATAACATGAAAATATGTAATAGGATAGATACTCAGGAGTGGGTGGAGAGAATGTGTACGGACCTTGGGAAACTTGAGGAGTGGTCAAAGGCACAGCAGCTGAGTTCAATGCCAAAAATGTAAATCATGCACCTAGGGCATAGAAGCCCAGGAGCTGAGTATAAAATGCTGGGGGGAGAGTTACTGAAAGTCACTTAGCAGGAAAGGGACCTTGGGGTTATCATATCTGATTATCTCAAAGTGGCAGGGCAGTGTGACAGAGCAGTGGGTAGAGACAGTGGGATGCTGGGATGCATAGGGAGAGGTTTCTCCAGCAGGAGGGAGGTGTTGTTGCCACTGTATCACTCGTTTCAAAGACCCCATCTGGAGTACTGTGTTCAATTCTGGAGGCTGCACCTCAGAAAGGACATAAACAAGGTAGAAGCAGTCCAGAGCAGGGCAACTAAAATGGTACAAGGGTTGCATCAAAAGCCCTATATGAAGATAGACTATGGGATCTTAACATGTTCACCCCCGGAAGCGAGGGAGGGAGGGAGGGGAGAGAGAGAGAGAGAGAGAGAGAGAGAGAGGACATGATAGAGACCTACAAGTACCTCACAGGTTGAAAAGGGGTTCAGGAAGGAGTATCTTTCAAATGAGAAACAGCACCAGAATCACAGGGCATGCGATGAAGCTGGGGGAGTTTAAGAGGAATGAGGAAGTACTAACTTCACTAAAAGTGGTGGACACCTGGAACAGACTGCCAGAGGAGGTGGTTAAGGTGAAAACAGTTACGACCTTCAAGCATGCACGGATAGACATGCTGCAAGAAAATATTAGTAAATAGGCATGGAGGAGGGAGGGTCACCGGAGACCACTTAGGGTCTACAGAGAGAAACTAAGCAGGGATCATATGTGCAGATGGTGGGCCAAGTGGTCATTTTCAGCCAACAGATTCTATGTTTCTGTTATGTACTTACCATAACTGCTGTTCTTCCTGAATATCTTCTCCATACATTACCATGCCCACCCACCTGCCATCCACCAGACTCATTCCTGTATTGCTGTGTTATTGTCTTCAACCCTTTTTGTTGGTTTGGGCTGCAAAGACACTATGTTACTGGAACTAGTGGCCCTTCTTACATGGGTCACCAGGGCTATCTTATGCCCTTAGTCAGTGCACAGGGTACTTGTTAGGTTCATACTGCTCACCTCTTGGTAAAAAGGTGCTGTGACAGTTGTGGACTGGTGCCACAGTATACCAGTGGGAGTGTGTGGTAACACATACATGGGGTTTACTTGTGCCACCAGTTCCTCCAGAAAGTTCTGGCTCCTTGGAAGCCTCCACCTCAGACCCATTAGTGGTCATCTGTAGAGAAGATATTCAGCAAGTTCAACAGTTACAGTAAGAACATTATTTTACTTTTATTGGCTAAGTTTGGTAGCTGGGCCAAGCATTTCTTAAATAATAATGCTAGGCACCAAAGCCAATGAGGGAGTTCCATGAGCGCATGAATATTCAATCAGACCTATAATGTTTTGTTTTTAACTCAGTAAAAGTTTATTTTGCTATGTGAATAAAACATACATTACAGTTCTTTGATTTTCATAGTAGTATTCACATTCCATACTTTCTTAATCCTCTTTAACAGCAGAGATATTAAAATACAATGATCAATATTAAACCTTCAACTTACTACACTGTTTTATGCTTATAACTTTCATAGGTTGGTTTCAGTCCTTCAGAGTATCTTACAGATCTTAATAAATCCTACCATACAAATTAATTTGATTTTTAGTTATATACTTTTTTGTCATTTTAAGATAAGAAACCTTCTTAATTCAACTTAAAACACTTAGCGCAACTCCACCCCTCTCTCCCATCTGTACCTCTAATACAATGCTCAAAGTTAGCTACTTAATTGGCCATAGCTACTACAGTACTTTACATTCTGAACCACTTCTAGGGCCCATTCCTTTCTTCTATGCTTCTGTCGGGGCACCCGTCTTCCCATGAGTCTTCAAAATGAGGTGCCAAGGCACCACCTGTCAAGTAATTTTTCCTGTTCTAACCTGAGTGTGTATGTACTTCTTCCAGTCTTTCTACTTCTTCCATTCTAGCTGTCCATTGAGTCAATGTGGGGGTTCTGACGATAGCCACCTTGTAGTAATGCATTTTGAGGCCATCACCCTAAGGATCTGACCAAGTGCTACTACTTTTTTTCCCTAAGGACAACATTGGAGGCCTAGTACCAAGTCTGGGAAGGTGAATGGAAGCTGGAGCCCTGTTATTTTCGGTATTTTCTCATGGATCTGACGCCAAAAGTTGTTCAACTTAGGACAACCCCAAAAGATATGATAATGTATGCCCTTGATCTCTCCACAGAGTCTCCAACAGACTTCAGTAGCTCATGGATTCAAATGTTTTGTGATAGTGAGAGTTCTGAAAAATGTACTATTATTTTCCAATTATATTCTTCCATATCGGAAAGGATGTTACTTGCCATCCCATTCTTAATCTACGTGCCCAGTCTATCTTGGGAATTGTTGTCCTACTTTCCACTTCCCACCTCCTCCTGATCTTCTCCAGGAGGTGTACAGATCTAGGGAACAATATCTTGTATAGGATAGAGATATATCTCAGTTTATCTTTTATTTTGATGACATTGTACCAGTAGCTCTCTGGGGCATCAAATCTCTTTTTATGTTTTGTATATTATCCTTTGTTTCAGAAAATCTCAGATTTGTAAATATCTAAAAAGTCTTCCTTACAAAGGAGTATTGTTCCTTTAAAGCGACATACGTGAGACAGTTTGTTCTGTCCATACACTGTTTAAATGTGGTGAGGCCTCTACTTTCCCAATAAGCAAATCTGTTATCTAGCCTAGGTGGGAGAAAAATCCTTGTGCCTGATGAGAGAGAGGACCCAGCATGTTCAATGTAAGGGTAAGTTTACAGAGACGTAGGAGAATCCTCAGTGAGTGCTTCACCCAATGGTTTATCATATGCCACCATATTTGAGGAAGTATGGTATTGGTCAGCACTGTCCACAGGGCACCTCCCCAGCAGTGTGGCTTCCTCTATTGAGTACTACCCGAATCTATTCTTTGTTTTGCCCATGTGCATAATTGGGCTCTTTGTGCCACCAGGTAATACTGGTAAAGATGGGAAGTCCCAACCTCCTCTTCTCTAGGAACTCTAAGTATTCTAAAAGAGATCCTAGGGGTTTACCCTCAGATGAATCTTTGGAGTTCTTTATTCACTTTATTCCAATAAGGATTTGGAATTTGGATCGAACGGTTTGGAACAAGAACAAGAGTCTCAGAAGAACTATTCATCTTCACTGTCTGCACTCTGCCGTATAGGGAGAGTGGTAAAGTCTCCATCTGGCAAAATCTGCCTGCAATTCATTGTGAAGTTTGAGGTAGTTAATCCTGAACAATCTAGTTAGGTCTGCCGAAATTTGGATCCCTAGGTATTTAAATGTATGTTTTTGGGCCCATGTGAAGGAGAAGGTCTCCTTAAATTCTTTCAGAGGTTTACCACTTAGAGTCATCGCCTCTGACTTAGAGAGGTTTATTTTATATCCTGCCAATTCTCCAAAGGTTTGCAATACCTTTAACAAACAAGGTGAGAGGATTGGGGTCACTTAAAAGAAAGAGTCATCTCATACAGGCAAGTTTTGTTCCATTCCTAGCCATTACTCCTTAGATGTCCGGGTTGGCATGGATCCAAATTGCTAGGGGTTCTAGGGACAGGGACAGCCTTTTGTCTGGCACCTCTTTTCAGAGGTAGTCTATTTAACAAGAATCCATTTACTTTCACCCTCACCTCTAGAGTTCGCATAGTGCAGATATCGAGAGACAAATTGTTCCCTAAGCCCATTTTATGCAGGGTGGAAGTCATGAAGAACCAGTCCACCCTGTCAAATGACTTTCCAGCATTCATGCTTATGGCAAGTTGAAATGAGGATGAACGATGTTGGGTTGAGATATGTTTAGGAACCTTCTTATGTTATCTTGCAGAAATCTGCCTGAGATAAATGTGTTTGATTATGGCGTACTAATGGGAAAATACATTTTGGAACCTATCCGTTAAGATGCGCGTGAATATTTTCAAATCCACTGGTAACAATGATATTGGATGATATGACTCACAGTGCTTGGGGATTTACCAGGTTTGAGAATGACTGAGATTTGTGCTACATTCCATGATGGGGTACCTCTTGTTTATCTATTAGGACTTCATTATAGGCAGGGATCATAATATCTACTAGCTGAGGGTGGAAATGTTTGTAGAACTCAGCTGAAAAGTCATCCAACCTTGGTGCCTTTCCATTTTGAGCTGTTTAATTTTATCCAGTACTTCTGATTTAGTGATGGGGACGTTTAAAGCGATGCTTGTTGTGTTATCGAGTGAGGGTATTGGCAAGTTTTCTAAAAATTGTTGCACTCTAATTTTATGATTTAGGTAGGTTTGGAGTCGTACAGGCAGAGTAGTACTTAACAAACTCTTGGGCTATTTTCTTCAGGCAAGTTATATCAGGATCTCTTTCTCACCATGTAACCTAACTACTGCCCTACTTGCTGCCTCTTTGTGTAACTGCCAGGCTAACAATCTGCCTGCCTTATTTCCCTCATAAAACTTTTGTTTTGCAAATCTTAATTGGCCTTCTATCTGCATGTCTAATAGCTTGTTCAGGGCTTACGTTTCTGGTCTAATTGATCTTTGCTATTCTGATCCAGTGTCCTCTGGTGTTGTGACTCGAGATATGTTATTTGTTGCTCTAATTCTAATCTATTCTTATGTCTTTCTTTTTAATTTAGCCACATGTCTAATTATCTCCCACCTTAAGGTCCACCATGAGTTTGGGTTTGGTCTTAGCTACAGCTTGATGAGATTGTGGAGAGGGAGTGTGCTTGGAACATTCAACTAATCTAGTAGATATACTTGTCTTACATTGCCAAAAATCTTTCAACAAGAACATATTCAACTTAACAAACAACATCAACAAGAGATTTATGTCTTCAAGGTGTTTCTGCCCTGCTTCATGCCGCTCGCTGAACTACCCCTTGGCGGGGAAGGACCAGTCAAATTTGGGTCCTTAGACTGGTACTGGTTCCAAGTAAGCTTGTTAACCAGAAGGGCATTATTTTTGCTTCATACCATGTCTGCTTTAGTCAACAGTCATTCAGATATCTTTGCTCAGGCCATTATACTTTGGGCCCATTGCTATATCATCTTATTTTTAGTAACTGTTTCTTAAGACGGGAAGGAAACTGCCTGTCTATTAGAGTGCCGGGGATTCACCCCTATCATACTTTCTGGGATCTTATCTTGAGAGTTGGAGTACTGGTCCCCGATCCCCCGCCCACCGCACCCCCTTCCTCCCAGGGGCAATCTCCCAGGCCGTCAGAGTTTATATTTTCCTTAGGTGGTATTAATTCAATTTGTGAGTTCCACCACAAGATCTGCCCCTATCTATTTATGGTTTATCTGGACCAGCCGTGGACCTTTAAGGGTACCATCATTCATAATCTAGGCCACACACTCCAAAGACTGCTTCTGGTTAGACGCTTACTTTTTGACTAGGACCCATCACCAGTTTCAACATCCAGTGGACAAGCCAAATTGGCCTCCAGGGTCCTGAGTCATTATCATAGTTGGATGAACATTAACCCACCCTCACTAGTGCCCACTCCAAGAGTTAGCAACCTAGCCACTGGGGCCTTGAAAAAAAAAACTTTTCTATTCTGTTTAATCGTCTTTCATAGAAGTTTTGGCCTTGATCCCTTCATTGTTCACCTTGTTAGGGGCGATCATCTCTAGTGCTCTCACTCTGCTCTGCCCAGTTGAGACCCCAGGATTCCCGGGACACTGTCTGGTGGCGGGAGATCTCCACCCAACCCCAACCCTCCTTTCCATGCTCAAACAGAGTTCATTATCCTGACATTCAAACAAACTATATCCACCAGAAATACAGATTTAAAGTAACAATAACCATCCTCACCCCCATCAAATGTTCCCTGAGGGAGGAAAATAACAGATGGGAAAAACACCACCATTATGTCTTTTGGTTCCTTGAACCTATCCTTGTTAAAGCATAGCTTGGTTTTCTTACTAACAGTTTGGTGTCTTCAGGGCGGAGCCGATCTCCTTGTTCTGATCTCTCTGGCTAAACGCCTCTCAGATGCTATTCTGGGTTTTCTAAATGTTCTGTCTGAGCAGGTTGATCTCTCGCAAACGTATGGAGTTCCATAAACTGGAAGCTTTCTGGCGGTCCTCCAGCCCTCTTATTTTAGTTCCTACTTTGTGCCAAGCTTTATTCAGTACCTGCACTTTCTGTGTTTGGGGAAAACATCTACAGAGTCCAGAAATATTCCTTCTTCCTTTAGGTCTGCATACCTCTGTGGCCCTTTGTCAGTGAGTACCTTAAGTTTTGCTGGGTATTCTATAAATGCTCTGAATCCTTCTGTTGCAATGCATGAACTACTGTAAGGACTTGCCGTCTTTGAGCCAACAGTTGGGGCATGTAATCATGATCAAAAACAGCCTTACATCCCGAATATTATTTCTTTTCACCCATGCCTTCTTTAGCACCTCTTTTATACTGAAGTCAAGGAAGGGCAGCACAACAGAGTGGGGACGTGCTTCGGTCTTTACGGTGAGGTATCAGTAATCTGTGTGCTCTGATTATATTAAGGCTTTTTCAGACAGCCAGTTCAAAATTTCTGATAATGACTCCATAAATGTATTCATATTGCCTGACTCGTACCTTCTGGAAGTCTGTGTATGAGAATGTTATTTCGACAATTTCATTTTCTAACTCCTCCAGTCGTAGTTCTAAAATTTGTTCCCATCAGTGCAGATCCAATAAAGCTGAGTTGTGGACATCTGTGGTGTTCGTGTAGTCCATAAGGCACTTCTCTATGCTTTCCTTTGTTTGGGGTTAACTGGTTAATATGGTTTCGATCTTCTGTTACCTTTGATTCTAGTCTTTCTAATGTGGCCTGCATTTTTGTAAAGTCGTGCAGAGTTGCTGACATGATTATGCAGTCTGGTTCCTCTTCAGCTTCTGCCTGGGGACTGGTTGCTGCAAGGCCATGGATGGGCAGGCTGTAGTAAGCTGCGGATAATTCAGCAAAGTTTTCATTTGTTTTGTTGGTTGTCTGATAATTTCTCCCTCGCCTTATGCCTCGATGCCAGTCTGAGAGGATTATACTTACTTTTAGGGGTGAAAAGTGATTTTGGTCACAATGCCCATGGATTGTTAATGTGATGTCCTGGAGCGTTTCAGCCTAAGCTGCTATTCGGTGGTGCTTTCACCGAAGTCCATGTTTGCTAAATGTCTGAAGGCTACTTGTTGTTCTGCTTATGTTATTGTTACGCTTTGTCAAACCAGGAGTATTTAGTTTTTCTGGTGTTTGGGCTCTAATCCTTACTCACTTTTATCTTTCTAAGACCCGCAATCAGACAACACATAGAGGGTCTAATGGGAAGGAAAATGAAAAGATGATCAACAGGACCATCATACAAGTAATGGGTAGGGTGTTTGTACAAGCCTATGGCACAGATTCATTGATTTATTAAACTTGTATCTATTCTGCATTTTATTATTGCACAGCACTCTAAGCTCCTGGGATAGGTTGCTATAAAATAAACTTGCCTTGCCATGGATGTGCCACTAGGGCATTTTCTGCCATCATGTTTGATGATTCCATGTTTCTGCCATGGCAACCACTGCATTGCACCATCACCAGGGACAGTAAAGCTCCATATTGCTTACTAATATTGAAAGGAAGTTTTCCTTTAAGACCTTCAAACTTTCCTGTTTTTCTTGGATATTCATAGATAGAGTTACTTGCAAAATGTCTTCTGTCAGAATTACTCAACTCAAGTCAAAGTGGTCACTTTCTGCAGGGGTTTAGTATTTTAGTTCTTTGACCAGTTTTCATCTTGTTCCTTGTAATCTGCCATTATCACTGTAGAAACCACGTTTCATCATTAGTATACTTAACTTTGTACCAATAGTAATGTACTTAATTTTGTGCCAGTAAGAAAAACTGTGTTATCTTTCCCGACTCTGTCAGGTATACTATAGGCAACCATTTAGTCTTGAATAAATCTTCAAATTCTACAGATTATTCTATCTAGGCATTGAAATCACGGTCACCCACAATCATCATTTTACAAGTATGTTTCTCTTGAATGTGAGATAAGCTTTTAAAAGGTCCCTTATATGATCAGAACAGACCAGGTAGGCAACAGAGATGATATAGATATTGACAATGAGCCATGTGCAAGGGATTTTATTTTATTCAAATGGAAAGATAAAAACTCCTATGGCACATACCCTGCTATATTTTATTGCTCAAGTCTACTGCTTTTCTTTTCCATATCATACTCAAAGACATCTACTCCTGTATTGTAATTTTGTTTACAATTATTTACCCAGAACAGCCAAACTGAGATAAATCATCTAATTTTAGTGGGGCCAGTCTTTTTCCCATTTAAACTGCTGGGTGAACTGAAGCACTGAATGGTTAAGTGACATATTCAAAAATAAACAGCACGTATATTAAGTGGTTCTGAAGGATTTGCATCAGGGGGCTCAATTTTCAAACAGCCCTTAGATCATCGCAGGGTGTGGTGATCTAGGGTCAAGGCAATCTCAGGGTGCGTCAGTGACCCGGTGGTATATTTTAAATCAGTGAGGGTCCCTGCACCCAAGATGTGAGATTTGCCACACCTGCAGGGTTGCACCAAAGAAGTGGCACACCTGCGGGGTTTGATGGAAGGATTGTCATATCCTCCCGGCACAACACTCAAGGAGCTGCAAAGGTGAGGGAGTAATATACTTGCCAAGAGGGGATGGGGCAGAAGAAGCATGGGGGTGCCCTAGGGAGTGATGGAAGCATGGTGGCAATGTGCGGAGATGAGGTGGCACCATGGAGGTGTCTTGTGCTACTGCATACAACTGATTGGACTGGGTACAGGGGCTGTCAGAAAGGACCGGGACCTGGCCTCAGGAGGATACAGCCCTAGCGCCTGTTCCATAGGTTCCACTGACCACAACACCATCAGCAGGCAGCAGCCTGCCTCTATGCAAGGGGCCTGGTACCAGGGGATGCTGTGGTACCCAGGGAGCATTCCCAGCAACCACTTGCACCCCACAACTTGCAGCCACTGCTACCCACCGATGGTGTTGTGGTCAGTGTCAGCTATGGGGCAGGTGCCAGGATGTATCCTCCTGAGGCCAGGTCCTGGTCCCTTTCTGCCAGCCCCTGTGCCTGGTCAGATCAGATGTATGTAGTAGCACAGGGCACCCCCAAAGGTGTCACGTCATCCCTGCACACTGCTGCCATGCCCATGTCACCCCCAAGTTTCTTCTGCCCCTGGTCTCCTCCTTTAGCCCCAACATCGCTGCCCTGTCTGGTGGTTGTGCATAGCCCTTAGACCACCTCCTGGTTGGTCTAAGAGCAGCCCCTGTTGCAACCATGGCAGAGCTTGTAGAATATCAAAAAGGGGATGGTGTAACCCTTCCATGGTGCAAGCCTCCTTGTGACCAGGTGCATAGGCACTTTCACCACTAGTGGGTCAGAAGGGCTTTGCTGCACATCCTGATTTCAACACAGCGGCATTCAAAAATGGGATTGCCACAAACTTTGAGGCAAGGTGCAACTTGCATCATACACCTGTGGTGCAGGCACCTTGTGTCAAAGGTTTTCATTTCAAAATCGAGCCCATGGTGTCCTCTTCCCAGGTCTGTGCACTAGCCATTAGACCATGTTACCTCTAATTTGCAATATATTCTTTAATTAGCTGCATATATTAGTTTACTTCTAATTTGTAATATATCCTCTAACTGGCTGAATATATTAGTTTCCGTTGTAGTTGAGTGTATAAGTGCTACATTCTGTATATTTTCTTACACATGCAACTTGTTTCATGTTCCACCTGTAACTTTGCAGCAATTTGCTGCAGCTAAACTGTTTCCAGGGCCCACATGAATAATAGTTGATACACCTACTGTAAATGTTAAATACAAAATAACACATACCCCAATATGTGGCTGTTGCAGAGTAAAGATTGATGAAGTCAGGAGCCCAACTTGTAGTGTAATTGTGTTACACTTTGTAGGGCATGTGTTTTATCATTGTTACACTAAGACAAATGTCAACTTTCGTTTAACTCTGCAATGCTCCATTACATAGATGAGACTCAAACATGGGGCACCAAGATTTCCTTTCAGTACTTTCTGATAAGAATACATCACATAACTTTAAAACTGTTATGCCATCCCTATCCTTCTAGAATACATGATCCTTTCCAGCAACGATTTTGCCAAAAGTATTGGGTGCAGAAAAATGGAGCTACATTCAAGGATTGAGATCAATACTGATCAGGGTGACAACCCACCTCTCTGGGCTGGTACAGCTTTTAGAGAGGTGTCTGTCTTCGGTATTCACTGCCACCAGCTGGAGTCGCCCAGCGCCAACCTTTAAGTTTACCAACTTGGGTAATTAAACGTGCAACTACACAAATCAGAGTCTGGTAGTGTGTCTCTCTCTCAGGTGGTGGATGCTAAACAGAGTTTACCTCAGCCAGTGGAAATCATACATTACCTTAGAAAAATTACATCACAGTCACAACTGTTGAGTAAATAAATAGCTTTTACTTAACAGAAAGTGAATAGAGCATTACAGGATATCTATTTACAACACAAGAGAATAACACTGATACAGGAAAAGTAAACAAATGTTTTAAATAACAGATGACGAAAGAAAAAGGCTATTACTGCAATATGCTAGTATTAAACTTACCCTTCCCTGTTCTTTCAAGAGAACACTAGACCCTATGCTAACTAGAGATACAGCAAATTTAAATTCCGCCGGTGAAGTGAGCGAAGTGGGCGCCATATTGTCCTCCGCTACGGCGGAGTAGGCAATAAAGTGCTCACTGTGCCTTGTCATTGCCTCTTGGCATTAAGGCAGAATGGCAATACAAGCAAGGCTAAGTCATTGTTTTTAATGGACTTCTCGCTCCTCATTATGATTCTAAGTGATCCACTTGGTGTTTCAGATTTGGCAGACCCCCACACACATATCACATGGCTTACAGTACTGTAAGTCACATGCTCTTTAGCTAGGCAGGAATAAAGTGAATCATACAAGCAGACACTTTTACTTTTCCTGTGCAGACGGAGAGAGAGAGAGTGTGTTTTGTGACTGCTGATACTTTGAGATCAGAATGAAGAGGAGATTTAAACTTTGATTTAGACCCAACAGCTTTTTAAAAGCTACATTTTTTGTCTTTTCTGTCTGTACTCTTTTTTACTTAATTTGTTCTTTCTGTAAATTTTATTTTTCTTCATAGAGGGACATCAGTTGCAGATTATGTCCATGCTGGAACTGCTGCTGGATCACTATGGGATCCACATTAGTTTTTTTTTCCTCACACCATGTGCCCCCCACACCTTCCTTGCTGCGCTATAAAATGTATTCCTCCACCATCCCTGAGCCTTGTATGTAATTATGCCCTTTTTGTTGTCTCCCATATGTATTCTGAGCAGTGGAAGTATACTGTGCTAAACTGCATGGGTGCAATCTACTTTCCAGTCTGTGTATGTACTGCAGACACTGTCCAAGTCCCTGGCTTAAAAAACACTTATTAATGAGTACAATGGTGGGGTGGTGAAGCCTGGAGAGATACTACAAAACAGGCTTATAATACATCCAAGTAACTAGTAAAAATATTAATGTTGTGATTCGTGACGTAATTATAAATCATGATTTGTGACTGCATTTGTGACCATGATGATAAAGAAACACAAATGCCTATGACTGTACTTCCCGGGCCCCGATGAGGTGTGGCACAAAACTCCCTGACTTAAAACACTCATCAATGAGTACAATGGTGGGGTGGTGAAGCATGGAGATACTACAAAACAGGCTTACAATACATCCAAGTAACTAGTAAAAAATTACTGTTGTGATTCGTGATGTGATCATAAATCATAATTGGTGACTGCATTTGTGACCGTGATGATGAAGAACGTGATTTGTATCACGAGTGACTCCTGATGATGGTCCAGACTTAAAACGCATATTAATGAGTACAATGTTCATGCTGAATTATGCACACACCTGTCCAGTACTCTGAAGGAAGCCAAGAAACAACTGTGACTTAAGTTAGAGATGGAAATTGGGCCCTAAAGAGATGCAAATGGTCAGACAGATTAAGATTACTGCGCACTGACTGAGAGATGCAGATGCAAAGGCATAACACCTAACCAGTGCTCACTATCAGAAATTCAAATCTGGAAAAGAATATCTTTGCGGGTTGGGGCGGCTGCGGGGGCAGTGTACTGCACTGCTGCAGTAAGAGTCACTAGTACAGTACCAGTAAAGATACCACAAAGGAGTACAGAAAATTATACAGCTGCAGTGGATAGCAGGTTCACATTACTAAAATTATGTGGCACAATAAAGTTGTCTGATTTGATGGCGCGCGTCCCACACATACTCACACACACTAAGTAATGCGTAGCAAATTGAAAACTTCAGTAATATAACCACATATTTGAAACAAACTAAAATTACGCACTGCTGCACCACAACAATCAGCAAAAAATGGCAAGAATTATTGAAAATATATTTGTGTGTACATTAACACAGTTTTACAAGAAAAATATCACCAAAACAGAAAGCCCTGTCTTTTCTCCAAGTTAATCTACTTACACCACAGATATGCCCTCCCCAAAGCACACTTCCACTGTCTCTCAGTACACAGACTGAATGTTGTACATTAACATTCAAAATACACACAAACAATAAACGCTCAATGATATGAGCACAGGAGGGTTTCCTATAATCGATGAACTAAAGTTTCAACAAAAAAATGACTCAAAAGGCTTTTTAACAGCTTTTAGAAGGTTTGAATCACAGAGAGCTCTCAGAGCAGATTGTCTCCTACAGCTTCCTACACACACTACCCCAAACTGAGGCTGTGCAGAATAATGTAGAGCCCTTGTGACCTGAAATCCCATGAATCACTGCAAAATTCGCCTTTGGAGATTAATAACAGAGGTAAGGCGAAGTACATTGTTTTCAATGTACTTCACCTTAAGATTAGTGGAGTAGTGGTTTGGGAAGGCGGAGTAATGTGAAGTCATTGTTTTCAGTGGACTTGGCGTTGCCAATAATAATGCTGAAAGTACTCCGCTTCGTTCACAGACACTCAACAAATTCACTTTCACTCCGCATTCCACCGTGGATGAATTGGGGCCACTTCGCTCACCTCTAATGCCAACTGCCAGCTCCTATGGACATAGCTAGAAGGGTAGGCTCCAAGCTTATGTTTCTCCCTCCAGCTTCAAGAGTAACTAAACAAAACACCACCCCTTCACTGTCTTTCAGCATCTTATATATCTCTTGAGAATAGGTAATACCTATTCCCCTTTTAATGTACCAACCATCTACCATGTGTGTATTTAATTGTCCCAATCAGACTGAACATCTATCAGTGACCAATTATATTCCTTTTAACCTTAAGTTTATATTTGAGTGAACCAATCCCTTGAAACTGTGAGTCTGTGTGTGACAGGTCCACTTAGATTTATGACCCAGGTCTTATCTAGCAGCTAGGAGGACAGTGAGAATTCCAGCCTGTGGAACTTCAGCTTGTGTGAGTGTTTTTTTTTCAGACTACTAAAAAATGTTTTTGGAAAATCCAAACATTAACTCCTTCCTTCCCATTTCTATCACTATCAGCACTTAAATGTGCCTCAGTGCTGTCTATGGCAGTTTACAGACAGATGCAGCACTTGCTTAACCCAGCAGCTGGCTTATTTGCCAGTTTCATCAGGCGATCAGCTGTAAGGGCCAGTGGGATATGCTGCCAATCATCATAGCGGGAGGGTTTGCAGGATCAACCAGATTAAGAAGTGAGTAAAAAACATCAAACTAAAAATTATTGCACCATGAGAATTTCTTAATCTGGACCTCGGTCCAATCACGGTAGCTTGGGGGGTTGGGGATAAATATTCTGCTTTAAACCTGTTGAGCTGGTAGTTCTTTTATTCTTATTATTGTACCTTTTAATATTGCAATATGTTCAGTGAAATGTGATCTTCTGTTCTTTTTATGCTTATAGCTTATCAAATTTCATACAAAAAGAACAATACAGTGAAAGCATAATTAATTGACATTTAGTATATAACAAAATGAGACAGAGCAATGGGGTATTAAATAAAAATAGTAGAGCCTCCCGTAAGTATCCCAAAGGAAGGAACCAAACTGCCTTAAAATAAAATCAAGCTTACTGGGAAGCTACAGAGAAAAAAATGGAAAGTACAGTGTAAACTGAAGAATGATTCAGCAGAATCAAAACCAATCTAATCTTTACAGAATCCTATCCTATATTGGTGTTCAGAACATTTTTGCAAATTCGATGCATTCTTCTAAACAAGTAAATACACTGGGGACTATCATCAGTATTCTTACCTTATTGCTCGGCCAAAGGATGAAAGAAGTGGACTGCTTGGTATATCAGCAGGTTTCCTAAAGGTCCAGTAGTAGGAGGCAAAGGCACCAGCAAGTACACTGACCTAATGCAATTGCAAAGTTCACCAGCCACAGGAAGACAAAACATTGCAGATTTGGAGGATGAAGATGTACTTGTGATACAGGCTTTCCCTCCGTAGAATGCAAAGGTACACTGAGCTCAGGGGCATACCTTCGTCACATTAGTGGTACTGAATGTCTACAATAAAAATAAATGAATGTTATATGAGAATTAAGCATTCTAACCCAGAAGTATAAACAGAATATGAAGGCCTTAAACTAATTCCAATACTTCCCATACAAGCCCACCAATAAATATTAAAATCTCTTTATTTGCTGTTTGAATGCAAAAAGTCAATTTTAGCTTTTCTAAAATTAGGTTAAATGACATGTTTCTATGTTTCTATGGTCACACTCCACAGGGACCCTGAAAGCAAGTTATAAACATCATAAGCCTCTGTTGTAGCACTCCAGTAAATGCCACCAGTCCTCCAACAAGGACCTGTAGGTGGCACCCTGATTTTAATTTTGTTTTAAAAATAAATGTGCGGATGGGGATATGGCAGTCATTGAATAATTGCCCTTCTCAGAATCCACTGCTCCATGTGGAGCAGGAGAATCACTTCTGTCTGACCAGGACTTTCTACTGGAAGGCTGACTTTGGTCCCAGCAGCTCCTCTTGCTTCCATAATGATTATCTGTGCTCACCAGTTGGGATAGCTGGGGCTCTAAATACCATCAAGTATGAAAGTGACTTGGTAGGACTGGACGGATAGCTTGAATCACACCTGTGCTACATCCTCTGTGGATTGGGCCCTAAGATTTCAACACTTCCAAGACTGAGCTAGCTCCAATGCCAGTTTCCTCAGCCCCTCAGGTGCATCCCATCTGGCCTGGCGCCTTGCCTGTTTTCAAGACTGCAAGCCCTTTTCTGACCTTTGTCCTAAAAATTATCACCTGCCCCATTTCTGAGCTCCTCTTGCAGCAACCACTATACTGCTTTCAGACAAAGGCCCACTGTCCACTGTGAACACTGAGCAAAAGCAGTCTTTAAGGACAGCTGCCTTCTTTTCATCCTCCTCTATTACACTGTCACCTTCAGTCAGACTAATATTTCTGCCTCTTGTCTTTCTTTATTCCCCTAATGCTTTTAAATAACTGTCAGTCCATTGTTCCCTCTGCAATATGCAGTTCTGTGTCTGTTTTTGCATCCTGACAGTCTTAGTGGCCTTCCTCATCTTTCACTAGTATTCACTTCATTCCTCTTCTCCTATTTCTCCTTGTATCTACTAAAGGCCCTTTTAGCTCTCACTGCCTCCTTGACCTTTGTTGAGAACCAGATCGGTTTCTTTTGTCTGTTTCTCTTGGTAACCATTCTCAGGCATGCCTTAGTTGCCTCTAGAATGGCTAATTTAATTACTGCCCTACCTCTCTTCAAGTCACTGATTTAATCCACTCCCAAGCTTATCCTTGACCAGTGCCCTCATCTGGTCAAAGTCTGCTCTTCTAAAATCTAGAACCACAGTCTTTGATGAGAGTATAATGGTACCCAGAGTCAGTTTGAACCATATGGTGTTATGGTCACTGGACCCTAGTGACTCCCAATTCTCATTCTACCTACCATTTCTGAGTTGGTGAGCACCATGTCGAGAATGTCAGTTTGCCTGTTGGGTTCCCTGACCAGCTGCACCAGCAGGAAGTCCTGCAATGCATTAAACAAGGCTGGACTCCTGGTGTTCTTAGCTGCTGGAATATCCCAATCTATGTCTGGTTGATTGAGATGCCCCACCATTGCCTCCCCTCTTTGGCCCTCTTCATTTCTGCCTCAAGCTCCTCATCTCCCACACTCCTTGTCCCAGTGGTCTGTAGACCATTCCTATACACAGCTTCTTTCCTGATATGATTGTGAGCTGCACCCACAGTGATTCTGTCTCCCCATTCCCTCCCCAAATTGAACCCACCTCTACCACCACTTGCCTTCCTTGACTGACATTAACAGCTACCTCACACCTTTTTCCTTATCCTGTCTCACCTATATATAATGTATCCTGGTATTACTAAGTACCAGTCCTTTTCTGGTGGCCCATGTTTCTGTGATGGCTACAGTGTATAATTGCACATCTTCCACTATTGCCTGGAGCCAACTAATTTTGTTCCCTAGGCTCCTGACATTTAGGCAGACTGTCCTCCAGCATGCACCTATGCCCCCTAATTGTTAGCACCTCAACCTTTGTCTTTTCCCACCTCTTTAATTTCCTGCCCTTGCTTGTTCTGTTGCCTGCCACTCTGACTCCTTTTCTTATTTTATAATGGACCCCTGTCAGGATGCTCCATCCCTTCTGCTGCTAGCCCCTGTTTCTGGGGATTCAAAGGTGGGTTCCATTTGTGTTCTTCTTCTTCCTCTGTGGTTCCCCAGCCTCAGTCTCTCCACTCCTTAGTTTAAATGTCCACCAACATAAACATCAAACGTCTGCTTAAAGCACTAGCCCTATGTCTTGTTAGGTGAAACCATCATCCTTGAACAGCGTCCTGTCACAAAGCCCCCAGTCTTCCACAAAATTGTACCCTTCTCCTGTGATGCCATCACTTAAGCCACTCATTAAACTCCTCATTCTTCTCCTTCTTCACTCTTTCCTTCTACATCCCCATCTTCCACACAGGGGACCTTGGAAAAGGCCAGGGAAGCTAAGTATGCTTCAATATGTGCCCCAGCCTCTGAAAGTTGCACTTCACTATTTGAATAGGCTGGTTCACCATGTCATTGTTATTCAAATCTACCTGTGATCCTAGCTCCTCCCTTCTATCCTCTTTATCCTATCAATGTCCCAAATGGCATATGCATATGGAAGGCATCTGACCCCCTTCAATTTCACCCTCCTCCTACCACCTTCTATCCCTCTAATCAACAGGTCTCCTACTACTAGGATACTCCTTCCATCTTGCTCCTGAGCTTACCACTGGGTACCACCAAGTCATGCTGTTCGCCTTTCCTGACTGACTCTGAGCCTCTACCCAAGAAGTCCAGTACCTTCTCCTCCTCCTCCAGTGGAGCACATCAGTTTGCTGCTGGGATACAGTGAGTCTGGACAACTCCCTGGGACTGCTCCAGCCACCCCACTCCCTCCTACAACCCACCAGCCCCTTGCAGGACAAGATTGTTGGTGTGTCTGAGGTACCAACTCAGTTGGTGATTCAGCTGGGTATCTCCTCCCTTGCTGCTATCAACTGTGCATGGAGCTCCACAAATGTCCCTACATATGGGGCATTGTCCTCTCCCCTGAGGCATAGCCCAGGAGATGAGCCCCCAGTTCCTACACCTCAACCCCTTATTGGTGGATTACCACTGTAACAGGTGTAAACATGTGATGCCATTGGCAGGTTGAACAATTTCTTAAACACAAGAATGTTCACATTGTTCCCATTACTAGTTTAATCAACTGTGATCCCACTGGTGTAATGCACTGGCCAGTTGCATCTGTGGATCTTTCTACACAATAAAAACAATGAAAAACTCAGAATTAGAGTAGGGAGAACATGTAATGGCATTAACAAATGGAGAGGGGGCCTATGTGATTACAAATACCATTTGGAAGAGGAAGGTTCGAGAAAGCATGAATTTAGACTTTGGATATAGATAAGCTCATAACTAGTGCCGTTTGAGGGACTTTGATGGACTTCTCCTAAAATGGGAGCTATTGGATTGTCATGCCAGGTGTCCAGTATTGTCAGGGTTAAACAGAGAGTTGGTCTTGACCCACTTTTTTGTGAACTTCATACCAAACCCCAGCACAGCCTTGTAGGATGGTGGTAGACCCATAAATTTGGCACTGTGTCACCACCATGGTGGAAGGAATCAGTCTGTGAGCTGGAAGGTCAGTTCAGCTAGTAGGTTTCAAAATGTATTAGCAATGCAATATCTTTAGTGGTTGTCATTTTCTAGAGCTTTAAACATGGTCAGGTACTTAGATGGGTAGTAAGTATTAAAATGTGGTAGCAAAACCAACTGATTTTCTAGCCATTTTCTAGCTGTTGGCTATCTAGCTGGCTGATTTATCTCACCTTGGTCACAAGGGTAGGTGAAGGGGGAGAGGATCGATTAGAACATATATTCTATGTTTACTATGTTGACCTTGTATGAGGTACCATACCTTTTGACCTATGGTCTTGTACCTGCAGACTGTCCTTGGGTTATAAGGATTGGGGATGGGATAGGGTAGGAGATGTTGGACAAAAAGAATCCATATAGGAAATTTTCAAACTTTGTGGACATTGTGTTTGCAACCCAGTAGCCCATTCTGTTCAACGGTATTTGTTTCATTCATTATATTGTTGTTATTTTTAGACAGTTCTGTGTCTGCTTGCATTTCTGACTCTGTTCATATTTTCAGAAGATCCTTCTGCATTGTAGTATTCTTCAGTTTTTAAAGTGTTGAGGCCAAGGAGGAAACCTGCTCCCCAGCATCCCAGATGTCCATCCACTCCAGCTCCACACCGGACTGGCCATTGCTCAAATGGCCAGCAGTTCTCTGCAGATGAGTATGGAATTTCCCCAGTGCGCGTGGCCAAATTTCCCCATTCACTAAAAATACCACCAACAGCTTGATCTGGTTCAATGTCAGATGGCATCCATCTGTATCTCCCTCCCCGGAAGGAGGCTGAAAAAGGCAGAATTGTCTAGTTCTCCTTTCCATGTCAACAAAAACAAAATAAATAAATAAGCACTAGACCTAGTAACTGCAAAATAGCCAATAAACAATGAAGTTTTAATGTGCTTATGCAACTTTGTATGATGTATGCTTGTGTGACTTAGATACATTGTGACTGTTTGCCTCTCTATCTGTGGGATATACCACCCTATAGGGTACAATGGCAAGGAATCTTAGAGGAGGGTTCCACCCTATAGGTGTCACAGAAATGATTCCCTTGGCTAAAGGTAGCTTAGGAAGAAGCCCAAAAGAATACCCAAAAGGTGTCGAGCATCAAGAGGTGAGAAAGCAGAATATATCGAGACCAGAAATTAATGTGATAGACAAAGATGGGCAGGACAAAAGAAGAATGAGATATGACGAAGATGATGAACGAAAGAAAATCTGACAAGATGAAGGCGGATTTCTAATGAGAGAGAAAACAGCCGGGCCAACATCCGACTCCATCCAACAGGAGAACCTAACTATGGAACCTATGAAAGCACTAACCCTGACTAATATTATGACCATTGGCAAAGAGGAGAGGGAAAACACCTTTGAGGAGGAAACCTCTGGGGATCCAAGGCCTAGGTCACCTTCTCTTCAGGCTGAAGGATGGTTTGGTTAGTGACAGCTCAGCTACTGCAATTTAGAGTTGATATTGAGGAAGAGGAAAATATTCCAATTTTAATGAAGCTCTCGCTCTGTCCTTCTAACAGGAATGCTGTTGAGGGTTGTGACGATGTCTCTGCAACTAGATGCCCAAAAGCAGGGAGGAGAAAAGACTGCCGAGGCACTCAGCCAGCCTACACGAGCCTACAAAACAGACCGGTAAACCAAAGGCAGTCTTGATGGAGAATAGCATAGAAGGTGCCTCCAAACCCTCTCAGGCAGCCAAAGGGACCCTGATGATGAGAGCCCTACCAAGCATAGCTTGAAGTCATAAATTCTACATCCAGAGTTGTTACCAAAATGAGGGATGACTGATGTCCACCTGGAGCGAAGACATTCTCAGTATGGGCCATGGAGAAAACCCCACCTGAGCTTCGCATGCTCTAGATGCAGACTTGGTAGGTGCAGAGCGAGACTGTCAGCTACAGGCTAACCCTGAGCCATAGAGGAATGGACACAGAAGACATGTCTCTGAGTGGAGAGCAGGTAGAGTCAAGGTAGCATAAGACCTATATGGAGGGTATGCTTGATTAGGCGATGTGAACGACTAGACCTACTGGAGAGGTCAGAGTGAGTGAAGGAGACCCCAATGAGGGTCTGGAGGAGGCAGGTCACAGTAGCAACCATGGGAGTGCATGCTGACCAGGTCCATTGAGAAGCCAAATCAGGGTGGAGCAAACTTGATGAAGGTAGGAACAAGAGCGACAGGCCGAAGCCATTTCTGACAAGGGAGGTACAAATTACCAGGAGTAGTGAGAAATAAGCCACAAAGTCAGAATGGATAAGCAGAGGATCAAGAGGAATATATGAGGTCCGCTGATGAAGGGAAGCTAAGAAGGTTGGCATGGACTGCCGATGGGAATGAAGGATAGAAGGGGAGATGAGGATGGCCTGGAGAAGCCCACATCCTATGATGAGTGGAGAAGTCGATGCAGGAGGACAGAATGGTTGAGAATGACTGAATGATAAATGATGGTGGATTGAAAGTCTGAAGGTTTGAATGGTTTAAAGTGAAGAATGGAAAGGACTGATGTAGATAATTAAATGAAGCCTGAAAGGCCATTATGGTGAAGGTGAGATATGAAATGGAAGAGGTATGGTCATGGAGTGAAGCCTTGATGGCCGTGCACGGTTAAGGTAAAATATGAAATGGACGAGGTAATGATGATGGAGGAAGCCTTGAAGGCTGGAACGGTTGAGATGAAGTTTGAAATGGATGATGTATAAAGATGGATAAATGAGTTGAGTGGTCCAGAACATAGGATTAGGGTAAGAGGAGATACGGATAGGTAGTACAAGGAGGATATGAATAGGTAAGGTGATGGTAGGATAGGGAAACACCAGTAGCAAAGATGGTATGCAGAGAGGTGGTGGATAGGACTGGAGTGGTGAAAAGGTGGTGGGAAGACTATGGGAGCCCAAAAGAAAGAACAACAACAGAGAGCCAGGGAAGAGAAGGTTTGAGAATGAAAGATACAATATGGCGGAGTATGGCACAGAAGGTTGATACTGAAGGTATGAAATGAACGATGTATGATGGCAGGGTGAAAGCCTCGAGGCCAGTACAAGTGTGCACTAAGTAGGATGGCAGGCAGAGTATGGGAAGGATGAAGTACGATAACAATGGAGGCTGGCACGAAATAGAGGGAGATAAAGGCAAGTGGTCTGAAAAGTAGGACTAGGGAAGAGAAGAGACAAATAGGTACAATGGTAGTGGAGGCAGGATAGGAAACACCCCAAAAGAAAGCAAGAGTGAGGAAGGAGAAGAGGAGAAGGGCATGAGTCGGAGATGAGAATGGCATGGTGAAGCCACAGCCAATGGTCGGAGTATGGAAGAACCAGGAGAAGAACAAGGAGCTGACATATGGAAACGCAGGACGGATGAACCATAGAGAAAACTATGGGCATGGGGCCAGAATGAAAGCATGGGAAGCTGACATCAGTAGTGAAGAGTAATGGAGGGATAGAATGCAAACCCGGGATGGGTGCAGACCGACTGTGGAGGGGCTGAGATTTTTATTTGGAGCGTGGCGAGCGGATGGCACCTAACATGAAAAAGGGTGGTGAGGAAGATGAGGAGAGCAAGCTCAGTAAGGTCCACGGGTTGAGGAGCAGCAAATATCGAGCAGAGGAGCAACCATTGGGCAAGAAGGTTGCCATGTAATCGGAGCACGAGAAGGGCAAATGTCATGCCATACTGAAGAGAATATCCCAGTTCAGGAGGAATGGGAAAGAAACTATCCAGCAAGGAAATGGCAAACATGAAGGTCAAGTGCTCATCAGAGAGTGTGCACATTGAAGGAGGCACTGTGATTCTGGCCAGGGCAAAATGGTGAAGCCCCGACCCAACCAACGAGTGATGGTCTAAACAAGTGCAGTAGCACTACAATGGGGAAAGCAGACCCAGAAGGTGCTGTGATGGAGTGTGGCTCCAAGAGGAGCAAGGAAATGGGAAAAGGTATCGGAGAAGAACATGAAGAAAGGAGGAGTTTGAGTTTATGAACACTGAGGAGGATGCCCAAGCAACCAGGGAGGAGGGCTAGGGTAGCGGAGGGTGAAACGCCAGAGACAGCACTGAAAATGGGATGTAGGGCACGGCAGGGAGACAGCATGCCCCAGAATTCACCAAAGGAGGAATGGAACAGTGGCTTGCAGAGGCTGGGGGGGGGCAAGGACAGGAAGAAAGGAAGACAAAGCCAGGAAAAGGTGAGGCGAGGGGTAGAAGAGGAGGTAGCAGCCCACCTGAAGGCAGCACAGGGGAAGTCCAGCTGCAGAGTGAGATGGAGCAGAATAAGTGAGGAAGCAAGGAGGCCCAGAGCGCTAGGAGGAAGACCGCCACCCAGAGAGTGCCACAGGAGCCAAGGTCAGAGAACCAAACCAGGAAGAGGTACACAGGGAACGAGATGGTAGCCGGAGGTGACGAGGAACAGGGCAAAGCCAAAATGAGGGGATGGGAGGGCAGAGAAGAGCAGCGCCTCCGGCCGCAACAAAGAAACAAATCCTGGAACAGTCCAGGAGAAGTGGCCTTTAAGGCCTGACAGGGAGTGACATTGTTGCTCCATCCATTGAACCACAGACATAGCCTTTGCAAAATCATCCAGTGGGAAACACATCTCAACCAACACAGGGACAGGAAAGGCACTTCTAGTTTCAGACAAGAGCTAGCAGAGCCAGTACAGCATATGCCCTGGGTGGGGAGTTACCAGGAACACCTATGTCCTGTGTAAGTAAGGTTCATGTGGTAAGGCAGTTCAGTAGTAGTGTAAATGCACCCTTACAGGCAGTGGAGTAACCATGCATACTTATTGTACGCATACGCATAAAAAATCCAGGAAAAACAATTTTTATTTTTTAAATTTGTTCCCATGCTTGCCTAGATTCCACCCTGGTCCTCCAGTACTTGATGCCGGGTGGTGGGGGCTTATTCCCATCCCAGCCAATTCCGATTCCTCTCCTCAAACATGCTGGCACAGAGCACAGCAATTGGACAGTTTTGTCCACATGTGTTTTTGCTCTGCCAACCACTTGCTGTTTTTTTCCGCTGCTAGTGCAAGATCGACTGTGCTCCTGTGGCCCAGCCTGAGCCAAGCAGACCAGGCAGGCTTGATTGTTGTCAGAGTTTGACAAACAGGAGTCGCTACCACCGCCCAGGACTCATGGTCGATTTGACTCAACTGAGTCGGAGGAGGAGAAGGAGGAGACATCTTTGTTCATCTGATCCATTTGTCCTCTTCTTGTCCGGTCCATGGTTGTGTCGTCATCGCAAGAAGAATTCGTAAGGTCAACTTAAGGAGGGCAGAGGCAGAACTTCCAAGCAGCTGAGAAGGTGAAGCAGAGCTCCCTATTGCCTACTAATCTATGGGCTGTAGTGGTATGGTTAAACAAGGTGGCTGCTCCTGTTCTGCCCCACCATTTTGTGTTTCCTCCGCTTTGTCTTCGGGGAGAGGAGTGGATCTCCGCTGAAGACAGAGCCGTACTGACTGCAGTGTACAGCAATAACTGGGAAGGACCTGAGGCTTAAGATAATGCGGTGTACAGCAATAACTGGGAAAGACTGGGGCTTAAGATAAATCAACAGGAAGTTCGGGACATCATTGAATGTCGATGAGCCATGATGCTGTTTCTCATGTTTTATTTGTCTCAAAATTGTAAATAAGTTATGTAACTTTTGAGCAGATCTATACTGGAAACAAACTTGGGATATCCATGGAACCTAATACAGGGTTGGTCAATCTGTCCTTTCATTGGGTTCACTTACACTCAGGTAACTTGAAAACTGCAGGTGTGGGGTAGCAACAATGTCACAAAATCATTTTCACACATCCTTAGAGGAGCACATAGACTAAAAAAATGGTAAAAGCTCTCACATTCGATAAAATAACTGAGTTGGTGGTGGTCGTGGTGGTGGTGTGTGTGTGTATGTGTGTGTGTGTGTGTGGTGGGGCACAGGGACTTGGACCCATAGCCATACTTGTCAACTGTCCTGATTACCAGGAAAGTCTCTGTTTTACCTTTCAAAATTGCTCTGTCCTTATCTGTCTCTCATGGAAAAGTAACATACAAACAGAATAGTCTGTACATTTAGACTTGAAAGCAGACATTAATACTATTCTAAGATGCAAAATATAAAAATAAACTTTGCAAAAGTAAACCTAATGGTTTATAGTTAGTTCTGAGCTTTTATCTCCGTGTTTGAGGATGTGCATTCGTATGAGAGTCAGTGTCCTTCACTGTCCATCATTTTGAGTGTCCCTGTTCCTCATTTCCATGACAGAAGGTTGAGAGGTATGTCCATTGCTCCAATGTGAACTGCAGTGTGTTAGTTTAGGGGCACACCCATAAGTTTTGCCAGCCCAGCCAATAGTTGCCAGACCAAAGGTGGGTGGTACTTAGGGCACAGGATATAAACTCCAGCTGGGCCCCATTCTCCATCAGTTGTGCAGAAGCTCCCATACAGCACACCATCAGCACATCTTATTCGGCAGTTCAGGTGGGACTCGAGCATGGAAACACTCAGACCCCTTCCATTTCAATTATAACTGCAGTCGGGCAGCTCTTAATGAGACAGTACACAGGGGCTTTACAGGCCTCCAGCAATACCTTTTGACTGATTAGACCTCAGGACACCCGCCTGGCCGTCAACATTTAGGTAAGCTCATGGAAGACTTTTTGGAAACCCCATTTGTAGGGGTTACACAAGCAAGAGCAATTCTTGAAGCTGAGCCTGCTCTATCCATACTGCCCTCTGCTTAGGATTGGTTTGGCTGTACCTACTGGTAATTTCATACTTTCATAGCATTAAATAAAGCAAACAGTATGAAATTCTGCTTTAAATGCTCAGTGTACTATGGAGGCAGCTCAATTGCAGGTAGTACACAGTACATAGTAGAGCCCCTTGATTTCTTAATGATTAAATGAGGAAAACATTCTGAAATAATATATAGAACAGTTTAGATCAGATGGCAGCCCCACTGGAAATGATAAAGTACATTTCAGCTGGTCTTTCCAGGACAAATAAACTGCACAAATAGGTGGAGGCAGGACCTGACAGAAAATGGAATCTTGCATCTGAGCTGGGCAATTCAAAGTTTCTGGTTTGTGCATTATGTGGTGTCATATGCTCTAGGATAAATTCTAAATGATTAACTGTTGTTTATACCCAACCTCTCCCTTCCCCCTCTGTTCTTATATCCCAGCACCAACTGTAGAGGACAAGGTCTTAAAAAAATACACAGTTTATCAGGAACATTCCTGTCCAGGATAGGAGTGTTCTGATAAATATTTATTTTTAAAATTCAATTTCCAGTCATGTCTCAGCCAGCTGGTCAGCCCTATTGGGAGGGAGAAACATTTTTTGTGAGGCAGCTTGACAGGAAACCAAACTTAAACCAGTTGGATGCTTTATTGCTGAATCTTGTGTCAGTACAGTACTGCTGAGCTGCTGATGTGTTCAGCTGATGGGTGCCAGACCCAGACAGTGCCTCAAGCACTTGGTTTTCAGCAGAGTCATGTAATTCCTCATGAAATGCCCTAGATCTTGCTTGTTACTGTTTAAGTAGTGTTCTTTTGTAGTTTAAACTTTTATTGTTAGGCTGTGACATGGCAGAAAGTAAGCTGATCCTCAGGATTTTGCCTATTCTTGTTTTCTAACATTTTTCTTAGGGTTGATTTTACAAGAATACATGCTAGATTTTCATTTTACTGTTCAGCATAGAGTGTTGCTCCTAATGAGTTCCTCCTGAACAAAAGACATAAGTATGTTTTCCCAGTTATAATTTACCAAAAATTAAGAAGTTTTGCTTGCTCTGCAGCTGCACAAAGGTGGCAACAAAAGTGATGACCCTAGTAACAGAGAAGTTAGTCATTTTGGTAGTGATATCTGTTGCTTGCAATGAGTCAGAGAAATCTTTAAAAGCAGCCAGAAAGTTTCAAAATGACCCTCAAAATACCAGAATGCATAAAATCAGTAGCTTCTGGGGGCCTAGGCGACCCCAGATCCCGCCTATTGGTTTTGTCTTTTGAGACAACCAGGACTTTTATCAGCCTTTGCCCCCATCAAAAAGCTAACTACACCCTGGTTTTTGTCCATGTGTTTCTTTTGCTCCACCAACTAGTTACTGCAATTTTTCTCACTGGCTGCTACTTCACTCACAGCAGCACTAGTATAGTCCCACCATGACTATCCCTGAGAGTCAAATCACCATTGTTGTCTTGAGTCAGGCGAGAGAGAGTGTGGACTTGGAGAGGATGGAGAGCCACTGGTTTGGGTCCCACACACTTTGTGTCTCTTCTGGCTCCACAACAGTTGCCGACAAGACCGTCATTTCTTCAGCTCCAACGGTCTGACCCCAGGCTCCTGAGCACTGCGTGGACACTGAATTCAGTACTGGTCATGTAAGTACTGTATGTGGCTGCACTGCAAGGGTGGCTTAATCAGTAGTAGGTGCCTAATCAAACTATGCAGCCACTAGTGGCCAGAACAGTGGGGCTGGTATGTAAAAGGCTATGGTACAATATTGTATACCCCCACAATTGGCCTCAAATGCACCAGAAAGCATTAAAATGCCAAAATTTTCTGGGGACCTAAGCGCATCCAGACCCCGCCAGTTGGGTGGAGTCATTGACTTGTGCATACACTTTTAAAAGGCTGGTTACTCCACTGCTTACAGGTAAGTAAGGAATACAAGGGAAAATGTGTATTGATTAAACTGAACAATAGCAGCAGGCACGCAGCTATTCATTACACACAGTACAGATCTAGAATGCAAGGCAAAGTTAAGCTATGGACCAGTTTCATAGAATTATGCCATGCAACGATAACAACAGTTGCCAGTCAGGATAACTAAGAGCATAAAAACCCAGTAATAATGGAAACAGCAGCAAATAAGTTCATATTCTGAAGTCAGCTTAGTGAAAGTCTAAATACTGGGACACTATAAAGCAGACATGCAGCTGCTTCCTGGGCAGACTAGGGCTTGTGTCAGCAACAAACCTGCAGGCTACAGGACATGTTCAGATTTAGTAGTGCTGACCATTGTAAACAGGTGCATCCTAAAGTAGTATCATGAATGATGGTCTCCACGTAAGTCATGCAGAGTATCTGGTCGACAGCTGTCACCATGGCTGACATCCACGGTAGATGCCCTTATTCCATGGCCCTTAGCACATTGGCCCACTATCGGATGCTCACTTGCGGTAATCAGCCGACAGTTATGGAGCCAGGAGGCACCACCTTCTCTGGTTGTTTGGCTGGGAATCCACGTGTTGGGTTGGTCGCTGCAGTGATCAGTGGGGGAAGGGGGACTCTGTCTGTATCTCACCTCACGACCCTGGCTGCTGTTCTAGAGCTCCACAACACCAGTGCTGCTAAAATCCTGTAGCCCAATGTAGGTAAAAAAAAAATGCCTGTGCACCTTTTAAATTGTAGCAGCAACCCTGCTCCTTGCTAGCAATGCTACCTTGTGAGGCTGATTGGCTGGGGACTCATGTTGAGCTGGTCACTGTGGCGATTGGTGAGGGTAGGGTGGATGCTGTCTCTAACCCACCTCACAACCCCTGCCTGATGTCCCAGAGCTCCTCAACACTGGAGCTGCTGCAAAGTCTTGTGGCTCAATGAAGATAAAACAAAGTCTGTGCTCCTTTTATTGTAGCCGAAATCCTGCCTTACAACCCCTGGCCAATGTCCTGAGCTCCTGGCCAAATTACTCACATCCAGATTATAACAGGTGGTGGAGATATTGACTGAACCAGCACAGATCTGTTCCATTCATAACAAAAATACACATATATGATACATTATATATTATTAGAGAAACTTTCGTGTTAGGTACAGAATATTCCAGGTTTTTTGTTATCAGTAGACCAAGCCAAAGCATTTAACAGGGTTCCCCATGAATATCTTTTTCTGTATTATCCCTCTATGGTATACCTCAGTAGTTTGTGACTTGGATATGTTCCTTACATACCACTGATTCTGTGACCCTTCCTACAAGGAACATTTGGCCACCTTCAACAGTTAATACTGGAGTTCATCAGGATACCCAAATGAGCTCCTGCTGTCAAGGACCACCAACTTGATGCTGCTGCTGAACAAAGAATATCCAGTGCTGGCTCTAGTCCCAGTGATGCTGAACCACCCTGTAGCTGAAGTGGAAGAAACCCAACTGAAGGAAGCATTGTGTGCAAAGAAGGAGCATCTTCTTCGCACATTGTCATTGAAGAAACAAAGTGTCAGCAATTAAACTTACAGCTAACAGTGGGCTGCCACTCATCCCCAGTCTCAGGAACTGATGGTGCAGGCATGTCCCTGACAGCAAGTTGGCAGGATCAGCTGCCAGGACCCCAATGGCAGACTTGTGGGAATGGAGTGGTGGCTGTGTCTGGATCAGCAGCATTTGGAGCTGGTGCTATCCACCTTCAGCACAGATGAGGCTCTGACTAGAGCCGGGTGGATGTGCCAAGGCACAGAGTGGATCTCTGACCTGAATGTACTGTTATCTCACAGCATTGAGCCTCTGCCTGAAAAAGCACTAATCTCAAAAGAAGATGAATATTACTAAAGGTACCCCGTGAATTTCATTTTTACAAGCCCAGTATTGTTTGAAAGCTGAGGGTCTACATCCAGTCAACAGCCAAAAACATCACCAGTAATTTGGTTCTTGGCTCTAAAACCATGATTTTCTTGTCCAAAGAAGGGTCACCTACAGATCCAGACCTGGACTGAAGCCCCTGTCTGCACAGCAGCCTAATGCAAATACAGAGGGTAAACCCGCTCTGGATTCTGGCCTATGAGGAAGTCCTGATAACACAATCAGCTGCTATAGACAATCTGTCTGATCTTGTAGTGGTCCCTGTTACAAGAACACAAGCAGGTGAGGTCAGCTACCCTTCTCCTCCTCCTCCTGGACTCTCTGAATCTGAACCTGCCTTGAACACCACTGCTATGAACTGAGTCTACTGACACAACATCTCCTGCATGGGTCTATGTGATAATGGCGAGATGCCTAAGGCAATCACCATTATCGCTCAGTCGAAGTGCCGAACACATTTTCAGCACTCTGACAACCCCTGGGCACCAGAACAATGGGTGCCAAGACAGTTTTGTACTGGCTTTCTGTGGGGGTTGCACCCACCCACACCCTCCTCATGGGGGCTCACCCCACCCACCCCTACTTAAGGATTCTCAACTCCAGGGGGTGCATGTCAGGAGGGGAAAGCAGGAAAATAAAGGTTCGGGCCGGCGCTTAAAAAATCGCACCAGCGCCTGGACCCAAACCCGCACTCAGCCACCCCAGCCAGTAGCCAAACCTCGATGCCACAATGCAGCTCAGCCAGCAACCCCAGCACCACCCCCTCCAGTCTATCCACCCTCCCAGCCCACACTCGCTGTGCTCATTCCCACCACCCCCATGTGCATATATGTATAGCGACATCCTGTTGCCTAGTTCGCCCAGCCTCTGATCCAGTCGCCCTACCCTCCCATCGCTGTGAGTGGATTGCACAGGAAGAAGCCTCCATAATGGATGGGGCCCTTCCTCATGCGCCCACTTCATGGGTTACCCTCCTGAACCACTCTTGTATCTCATACAAACCAGGGAAACATCAATATTGGTAATAATTACTCTTTTCAGTCTGCGTCTTCCAGCACTGAAGATATTGGTGATTTTCCTCAGAACTATATGTCCCTATTCCACCTCTGGAGGAAAGACCTTCAGCTTCTGCTGCAACTTGGGTATCTTTTCCGAGGTGGCCACCCCACAGGTACCAGAGGTAGAGGTGAGGACTCAGCCCAGGCTACACCAGAGCCTCAAAGATACTTTGCTGAATTATTCAGACCTGTCCTCCCAGCTAAAATAAGGAATGCTGTCTTAGCTACAGAACTGAACTTTCTGAAATCCTGATTGCATTCATGTGGGCAGAATGTTTCTTAAGGACTATATGCATTTTACACAACATATAGGGGATACATTATGGCTGGTGGTGGAATACACTATTTATGTGAATGAGTGAGAGTGACTTCGATATCCTCATGCGTGATGGAGCGCAGCGAGCCATGAGTGATGGTAGTCAAGGTCATGCTCCACTCATTCATATATAAATTGTGTATTCCACCACCGCCATAACGCACTCCAATTTATACAATAGGACTGTGTTTTGTGCTGGGTTTTGTTTGATGATGTCACCATGGTGGAATAAAATGACTTATTTCACTGCAGTGAGAATACATGTTTTATGCAGTGAGTTATGTGCTCACTCCTACTGTACATATGTGCGTGTGTGTATATGAATATATATATATATATATATATATATATATATATATATATATATTAGAGGCAAATAATTCTGTTTAATGCATCAGTTAGGGTTGTTCCACAGTGAGCAAAGCAAGGAAATTCTGTGTTAGGGTTTAAGCCCCCCCTTGGACCCCCAGCCCACCCACCCCAACGGCATCAAGGTGCACATTAGGTTGTCAGCCTTAACTCTCACCCCATCACATATGTAAAGTAACAGAGGTATAGGAGAATGGGGTGAGAGTTAGACCGATGACCCCAACGCCAGCACCTCGATGCCAGTTGAGGCGGTGGGCTGGCGGGTCCAAGGGGGCTTTCAACCCTAACACTGAATTTCCTGCTTTTTGTCATGTGGAACAACCTAATCGATGCATTAAATGGAGTTTTGCCTCAATTTCCTTCTTTGAGAATGAGGCTGATCAATAGTGAATAGAATACGTGGTGGGACTGCCGCAACCTTTGGGCCCCTGCGTTTCACCATGTGCTGTCTTGTCACATGGTGACAGGAACAGCAACGCAAATGCAAGCGCCAAGAGTTACGCACATGGCAACGTAAATGGTAAAGCAAACGTTAATATAAAAAAGTGCAAAGTGACGCCAAAGCAAACAGTGAGAGAAACGGAGACGCAAGCACGCATAAAAACGCAACTGGTAATGCACAGTGATGGCAGTGGTATTTGAAATGCAAATGTTAAGTGTGACAACAAAAAGAACACCAAAGGGAACAGAACGTAAGCACGCACGTAAACGGAAACCGTAACGCAGTATGGGCATGGTACCACAATCGTAAATGCAAATGGTAAAGTTAATATGAAGAATAATGCCAAAGGAAACAGATACAGAAACGGAACAGAAGCACGTATGGAAACGAAACCGTAATGTGCATGGGCACGGTACCACAATTGTAAATGCAAATGGTAAAGTTAACATGAAGAATAACGAAAGGAAACAGAAACGTAACGGAAAGGAAGGGCGAAGGAAACGCAACCGTAATGTGAATGGTCATGTTACCACAATTGCAAATAGAAATGTTAACAGTAACAGCAACAATAATGTCAAAGAAAACAGAAACGGAAAGGCGAATGCAAGCGCACAGAAACGCAAACCATAACAAGCACAGGCACGGTACTGCAATTGTAAACACAACTGCTAAAGTTACAGAAAAAGAACACCAAAGGAAACAGAAATGGAAACTGAACGCAAGCATAATGGAAACGCAAACCGAACACGCACAGTGACGCGCCGCGACTGAAAATATAAATGGTAATGGTAACAGCAACAATAACACCAAAGGAAACAGAAACACAAAAGGAAATGCAAGCGTATGGAAATGCAAACCGTGACGTAGCGGTCACAGTATGGCAAGTGGAAGCGAAATGGTAATGTTAACAGCAGAAATAACGGCAAAGGAAACAGAAATGGAAACGCAAATGCAAGCGTGTATGCAAACTAGAATGCAAAGCGTAATGTACACGGTGGCGTCCACGAGAACAGTAATGCAGACGGGTACAGAAACACAAGTGGTAATGCTAAGTGTAACAGTACGAAGCACACCCTGTTTTGTCCAACAGCTGCATAGGAGAAACACAGTGTGCACAAAGAATGTATGCATAATAATGGGCCTCACAGCCGGAAGACTAAACTGCTTATATCTCCAGGAACCATATGACATAGAAAAAAAAAATTCCCATGATTCATGATTTTCCTGCCTCCGTTTTGCTGTCATAGTCTCGCAAAGGTGCCAACAGAAGGCACAGACATGTGTTTCATCCTACCAGATCTCATCAGTGTGCCTCGCCTGTATGACACCCTAGTGTACGAACCAGCTACCCTAAGTTGGTTTATCTGGGTTGGGTTGTGTGAGCCCAATAAAACAAAAACAAGCTAAAAGACAAAGAACCTTAGTGTGTAAGCACTGAGGCAAGGGTTACCCAAAGGGCACCCTTTGCAGACTGTGTGAAAGGCATTTTGGCACTATGCAATTCTGCTTAAAGTTGAACCAGTATAATATTTTGTGGAGATTTAGAGAACAGCCCATAATGCTTTGCATTATGGGATTATGTGTGATTTTGCATTTATTGGAAACGTGTTTCTCGCCATGCCCTTTGAGTAACCCTTGCCTCAGTGCTTGCGCACTAAGGTTCTTTTGTCTTTATTCTTGACATTTGCTGTCTAGCCCCCAGCATGTCTGAGGTTTATTGGTCCTTCTTTTAAAAGAGGGGAAAAAACTTTTCAAAATTGGGGACAGTTGAGTCTTCTTAATATAAACCTAAGGATGCCAACTAGAATATTGTGTTCTCGAATAAATCAGGCTGCCGAGCATTTGATCTCCTCATCTCAGTTCTGCTTGGTTCCCAGGAGAAAAACACAGGATTGTTTGTTTCTCTAATGGAGGTAGTCATACAGGAATGCAGGCTCTTTATCCATTGGTTACTGAGTCAGGATCAAGAAAAGGCTTTGACCTGGTCTCAGATGGGTATCTTTGCAAGTGATGTGGCTGAATGGTCTTCCAGAAACATTTATAGCATGGATAAGTATGTTGTATAAATCTGCTAAAGTAAGCCCGCTAGTAAATTCTTGGGTACATGACTCTTTTTTCAGAAAAGAGTGGTCAGTCAGCTCTGTGGCACTGAGTGATGGTGGATCACTCTGGCACACTGGCAACCCAGGTTCCCATCCTGAGCCCAAGACGCCAGGAGCGGAGGCCTGCACAGAGGGTGCAAGAGTGTCTTTGACACTCTCTCCCGGGAGGAGGGTGGTTGTATTGCTCTTCAGTGGCTCCAGATGGTGGCTAGTGGAGGTGCCGGTGATGGCATGGGTAACTACGCACCATCTGAACCCCCAGGTCAGCTGTGCATGCACACCAGTGGGGAGAAGGGTGGACAGAGAAACAAAACAGGGAAAAGTGCCACTTCAGTATACTGGATGACAGCCTCTGCTCCTCCCCATGCCTGGACCCTCCTCCAGCACACATAACAGCTGCACCTCCTCTGCTGCCAACAGTGACATTCCTCCACTAGTCTATGGTGCAGCCCTCAGCAGGACAAGCCAGATGCTTGAGAGGGACAGTGCAGGAGCTCTCAGGAGCCTATCTGCAACAATGGACAGGGAGGCCCCCAGCAGGGATATGCCAGTCCCTTGAGGTGACTAGAGATCTGGACCAGGATGGCAGCCCAGCAGAATGACACTGGGAGGATGAGTCTGGTGGGCATCAGAGGTGGCATCATGGGCCCCAAATGAGAGGGGTGCTGGGCGGTGCAGAGGGTGCAAAAAAAGAGGGGTCAGGCAGGGATGCCCCTCAGTCTCTTCCTATATGCTTTCTTCATAGACCCCTGTTGCATATTATGAATAATACCACTAGCATTTATGTGAAATGGTGCCATGCAGTGTTAGACATGTTTACATTTTGGCAGAGATAACACACTTCAATATTACAGCAAGCAGGTGGCACATTCGGTGGCTTTAGCCAATATGTTATCTGTATATGGCTGGGAAGAGGATAGGACATACCACACCAGGGCTTTTAGCAATTGGTTGAAGGCATAGTGCAAATAGGGAGGGCTTTGGCTGCACTGGGGATTGAGGGCCAACCTGAGAGGTTATGGGCCCTCAGGTCCCAAGTAGTCAAATGTTGCAGGGCACTATTGGTTATCTAGCCAAAGGTTAATTCTTGGACCACTTTTTTCTGTCTCTTCATTAACTGACTGCCTGCAGTCTGTAAGACTTTGAATGTTTTGCTATATGCTGATGACACAGTCATTTTCACCAGTGATCTGCACCTGAAGAATATGCAACAAAACTCTAAATTTACTTTGATGCCATAAAGGTTTGATTCTCCTCTAACCTTCTTGTTCTGAATGCCAAGAAAACTAAATGTGTGTTATTTTCCACTCACAACAAATCCCTCCTCTTGCACTATCAATTGCTACCACATCTGGAACCCCACTAGAGCAAGTCAAGACCTTTAGGTACCTTGGTGTCACTCTTGACTCAACCCTGTCTTTCACTGCTCACATTGACATCCTAGTCAAGACTGTCAACTCGAGGTTTGGGCTACCTTTCCCACACAGAAACAGTTTCCTGTCTGAGGTCAAGAAACTTCTGGTTAGGTGCTACATTATTAACATCATCGACCACGGGATTGCAGTCTATGACTCAGCAAGTGATGAGGAGCTAGCTAGGTTAAGGTGTCTTCTTAATAGGGCATGTCATTTTGCCCTGGGCCTAAAGCAGGACACCCACTCCTGTGATCTATACAGCAGATTAAACTGTCTCAATCTCAACTCGAGCCTGTGCTTTCATACTCAGGTTACTGGAAGGAAAGCCCTTTGGCTCCTTGTCCCCTAGCCTCCAGACCTTGTTTAGCATTGTGGATCAAACGTATGACACTAGGGAGATGTGCAACACTCCTGCTTCTCCCCAACAGAGAATTTTGCTAGGCCAGGCTAGCTTTCCTACATGTTCACAAAACTTTGGAATGATCTACCTCCCTCCTTGAAAACTGTCTGTCCTCTGAGGCAGTTCAGATCTCAACTTCTTACCTTTTTTCCCTTCCTGGATCTTGTCTCTGCTCCCACTGACAAATCCTTCTTATGCCTGTTGATGTAATCCTTATTTGTAATGTTGGTTCTCTGACGCCTATGGACTTAGACCTTGGCAGTAGTAAATGTAAGTTGTTTTCTAGTGCTTCCTCATTTGAAAGTGGCTGCTCCAATTTGCACAACTGTTGTCTTTGCCTTACTTGTAACCCTGCATTATATTGGCTAATATTGTTGTATTTACCTTGCATTTTTGTCTACTAGTATTATTTCTCTGCACTAGGCTCTGTATTGCACTGACTTGTTCGTATTCATGTAATTCTTTGTACTTACTGCTGTATTTTTGTTGTTGCTGATTCTATACCCTTTGCAAATAGGCTCTGCCTAAAGGGTTTTATGTGAAATAAATAAATAAATAAATAAAATTAGAAAGATGGCCTGCATCTTCCAGGAGGGGGACTACAATCCTTCAAGGGAGATTTAAATGCTATTTGGATGAGTATTTAAACTAGCCAGCAGAGGCTGTAAAACCAAGGGAGGCAACAACTTCCTCCCCAGATGATGAAGCAGCAGAGAGGGTGAGCCCAAGGGGAGCAAACTACCCCAGGGCAGGAACACAGGAAGACAGGAGGAGAAAAGGCAGGGGTGTAAATCAGGAAAGCAAGAAGAAAGGAGTAAAGGAGACAGGTAATGAAGATGGTAACAAGGGAAGAGGGATAAGGGGAGCTTTAAGGGAACAGCATCAGCTGTATAGGGGAAGCTGGGAAGCAGTCAGGAGGGATGAAGTGAGTTATGAAGAGCCATAGTGCGGCAATGCAAGGAGTTTGAGAAAATTCGACCTGAGGCCATCATGGCAAAGGTTAGCCTGGATTTGATGACCATAATGGAGTTGTGGTACAATGACAGCCACGACTGGGACATGGCCATACTGTATGACCCTTTGTTCAAGAGAGACAGGGAAGGCAAGAGTGGAGGAGGGCTGTACTATATGTGAGGGAGGGAATCAAGGCCATGGATAGACAAGGGCACTCAGAGGGAAATGACAGGCTGAAGGTGCGGTGGTTCATCCTGGAGACAAGCACTGGGGCTGCTATCCATACAGGGTGGTACACAGACCTCCATCACAGGGAGAGGAGTTGGATAAGGCACTTGGGAAGCCATCATCAGGATGGCAGGCAAGGGGAGGTGCTACTAGTTGGGGACTTCAATCTGCCAATTGTGGATTGGAGCCTTCCAACTGCAGCTTCAGCAAGGACAGGGCCATCCTGACTCTCTACAAGGGTCTTTTCTTAGGCAGCTACTGTAGTCAATGAAACCACTAGGGACTGGGCAGTTTTGGACCTGGTGCTACAAACAGGAATGGCATTGCAGACATCGTGATGAGCAGTCCCTAGGTATCAGTAATCACTGTACAATGTGATTTAACATTAAGACAGGAACAGAGGCAAATCACACGTGACAAGGGTCCTGAATCTCTAGAACGGCAGATTTTGAAGAAATGGAAGACTACCCCAGAAGTTGCTTCATGGGGAGGGGGATTGCCTTGAGGGTAGAACCACAGCAGGGAAAAATAAGAGGGCATAACTATGACAACCAATCTCTGTGTGTATGTAGTGAGTAAAAGTAGAAGGAAAAAGAAATAGCTATAGTTCTCTAGGAACTGGTCAAGGTGGTGAAGGAAAAAGAATGGCATTCAGAGTTATAAGGAAATGCAGAGGGAGGAAGACAGGGAGGTATACTAAGTAAAACAGAGGAAGCAGGAAAGGCAGCGAGAAGAGCAAAGGCGCAGGCAGAGGAAAGGAAGCCACAGGTAGAGACCCATGTTTTTTTTATGAATGTAAATGTGATAACAAGAAATTCAATTATATTTTCAATGAATAAAAGAAATAACATGAAATTCCAGAAAAAGAAAAAAATTATAAAAATAATGTCATGGAGCTCTAGCCGTAGGGGTGGCTGAAGAGGATAAGACTTTCTTCAGGTACATAAGTGAGAAGAGGAAAGCAAGGGATAGTGAGAATAGGAAGGGTGGCAGGAGGAGGCTGCACAGAAGAGGATCAAGGAAATGCAAACATTCTGAACAGGTACTTCTGCTCAGTCTTCACAGTGGTGGGGGCAGCCAACCAGGGAGCAGCAGGAACAAAGGGAAGGTGGACACAAGCCTCACAAATACCTCCTGGGGTGAACAAGGTGCAGGGTGAATTTCTTTCACCAGGAAAGAGCACCAGGACCACAGACAGCACATGATGAAGCTGAGGGGGAAGCAGTCAGGAAGAGGGATGCAAGGAAAACTACTTCACTGAAAGATTTGTAGATGTTTGGAACAGACTGCCAGCAGAAGTGGTGGCAGCGAAAACTGTAGGAGGCTTGAAGCATGCATGGATAGTCATAGGGAATATTAGTAAATAGGCAGAGACGAGGGAGGGTCTCCAGAGACTATTTCAGGTCTGTGGAGACAGACTAGGCAGGAACCATATGAACAGACTGGTGGGCCAAGCAATCCTTTTCACATAGATTCTAGGTTTCTATGTTTTAATTAACCCCCACCCCAGTTTAGCGGCATCCCTTTATGTACTGGTCATGCACCATTTAAAAATACTGTTTTGGGACTCTTTATCCCTGCCCTCAAAAAACAGTTAACAGTTTTGCCACCCTTGGGACTGCCTGTCACGGCATGGGAGGGAGGGGTGGTCAGGGGACACAAGGGTCTGTGCAGGAACTTGGAAGAGAGAGAGTGTGGCTAGGGATCATGCTGGGCCAATTGCCTGCTCGAGCTGGGACAGTTTTCCATGGTGGTGTGTGGCAGTCGAGACCCTGGTGCAACGTGGGCACTGGCCATTTCACCACAGCATCAGGTGGGACCCAAGAAAACAAATTCTATCCTTGCTATGCTGGAGACGGCAGTGAGTCAGCTGTAAGGCTGGAGGAAGAGCAAAATGCCAGCTAGAAGGAGGATGGTCCATGGGTGGATAATGAGCTAGTGCCAGGAAAGATCTGTGAGTTGAAGTTATGGGTGGAGGTGGGGTGGAGTGTCAGGTCAGCACTGAGTAAGAAGTAGGACATTTGCACAGCAGAGCCATGGTCCTGAGGTATGCGGCATCAGTCAAGCCTGAATTTTGAGGTAAATGTGTATTTTGGGGTGTGTGGGACATTATTGAGAAAGAGATTGACTGGGTGTTCCAAGGCATCCTTGGCAAGATTTATCGAAAGCATAACTTGTATGCTAGCAGCCCCACATATCTCTTTGCAGAAAGCCCAGGATCGCAATAGGCATTTCGATTGTGCTTAAGCAACTTGGTGAGATGATGCTTGTGTGACTTGACTTACATTGTGGATTTGATTGATGTGGCTTTCCGCTTTTATCCATGGATATACCATCCTATTAGGGTATGACGCAAGGAATGACGAAGGGAACCCTAGAGGAGGGTTCCCCATAGGTGCCACAGGAACGATTCTGTTGGCTAAAGGTAGCTTAGGAAGAAGCCTATGGTAAGAGAAATGTGCCGCTGGAGGAGGAGGAGGATGGTGGGCAAAAGAAATGAATCCTGAGAAGGCCAGGGTGAGCTACCTATTTAAAGCCTGATAGGGAGTGACATAATTGTTCCAGCTAATCGAACCTCAGGCCTATAGCCTTCCCATTTGATTGTGCTTATGCAACTAGATGAGATGATGCTTGTGTGACTTAACTTACATTGTGGATTTGATTGATGTTGTGGCTTTTCACCTCTCTATCCATGGATATACCAATTTATTACAGACAACCCAAGGAACCCTAGAGGAGGTTCCCCACCAATAGGTGTCACGGGAATGATCTCCATTGGTTAAAGGTAGCTAGGAAGAAGCCCAAAAGAATATCCAGTTGGGTGTCGAGCATCCAAGAGGCGAGGATGATGAATGAATGAAATCTGAGAAGATGATTACAGGGACTTCCTAAGGAGAGAGGGAAAGCCAGGCCACCATCCGCCTCCATCCAATAGCTAAACCTAACTAATTAACCTAAGACAGATATTAACCTAAGTAAACACTAACTCTAATTAATATTATGACCATTAGCAAAGAGGAGAGGAAAAACCCTTTAAGGAGGAAACCTCTGGGGATCCAAGGCCTAGGTCCTTTCCCTCCAGGCTGACTATGTTTGATTTAAGGACATATGTCATTAAAGAGAAGGATCAGAAAGAGAAGCATATGAGTAGGAAAGATGATGATGGGCTAGGGGAAAGTCCCTATATGAGAAGACTGAGGAAGAGGAGACAGGAAGGAACTCCGGATTGAACTTGGAATGAAAGAAATGAACTTGAAATTGAACTTGACGATGGCGTATGCTCGGCAGAGCAATGTGACTAAGGAGAATCCTCGAAAGGAAGTAAATTCAGAATCGAATAGAGCAATGTGATTAAGTAGGCTCCTTTGAAAGGAGGTAGATTCAGAAATGAAATTGAAAAGGAACTTGAACGATAGTGGAGAGTCTTCCAGCCAGCCCTTAGTGAAGGGGCGACGGATGGAAGGCATGGCGCTTTGAGTAGAATAGAGTTGAATCGAGGTAGCAGGGATAGAGTTATGACTGGAGTAAACTTTGAGGGCTGGTACAAGATAACAAGTGGTGAGCGATGACCGGAATCATGAATTTGATACATGCAGCACGGTGGGTCATGGGTTGATGAGGTGGCATATGATTAAGGATAGGTAGTCAGATACAGGATAGAGGAAACCCCAAAAAGAAGGCACTAGACAAGGAAGGCGGAGAGCATCCACTAGAGGGAGGAACAAGGAAGGACTTGGGTAGCAGATTGAACAAGCTAGCACAGGAATTATGTTATGCTAGATGAATGCCTCAGGTGGTGCTATTTCACTGGCCTGTGGCCTGCCAGACCAAATACACCAGGCGTTGTAACCTAGCATAACCTACACCTTGTCGTGGTATATTGCTTAAGATACATATGGAGCAGCTATGGGTGAGCTGAAACATGCAGATAATTTTATTTTTTATTTATTTAGTTTTTGTTGACCATGTAAGTGCACTAGACAAATCCTGCCTATTTTCAGGCATGAGCCGGGGAGGTGGATACAGATGAATGCCAACTGACCTTGAACCAGATTAAGCTGTTGGTATTTTTAGTGAATGAGGGAATTTGGCCAGGACACCGGGAAATTCCCTGCTCTTTTCGATAAGTGCCATGGAATCTTTAATATCCACCTGAACTACCACCAATCCAGGCAGATGGGACCTTGGTTTAAGGTATCATCCGAAGACGGATGCATTATTGATTGCAGGTGCATTACAGCAGTTTGAGTGAGGTGAGCAACAGTGGAAAACACAAGCACTGGGTACATAGTAATTGGAGTAAACAGTAGCAGAGGCTGCAGTTGTAGGTAAATCAAAGCAGTAGTATGAGCTCTGAGTAGCAGTATACTAGGAGCTTAGAAATAAAGCCCCAAAAGACAAAACCAAAATACAGCAAAACAGGGAACAAGGCCCCAAAACAAGTGACACAAAACACAGGAAAGCACACAGCTGGAGGAAAGATACAAACCGGAAGCAGGAAAAACAAGCACTGAAGTCCAGCAGAGACACACAGAAACAGCAGGTGGGGGTAGGCCCCAGCCAGCTCAGAGGACAGACCAACAGAGCCTCTGGCTGCAAAAGAAATGAATCCTGGGAAGGCCTAGGGTGAGCTACCTATTTAAAGCCTGATGTGGGGAGTGATGTAGTTGCTACAGCCAATTGAACCTCAGGCTTATAGCCTTCCCAATATGCCAAAAGTGTTTCTAGGGGCTAATGTTGTATAAAGATTATGCCATGCTCCAGGACATTGATGGTGGCCATACAAAGTATTACCAAGTTGCTGTGAATTCCTATGGTTGCCCATGCACCAAGCCCCATCCTGAATATTATTTCAGCCATTGGGAATGCATTCATGACAAAGCCTCCCGGAGCAGTGATGACTAATGCTCCACAGACTGTGAAATGGGTGAGATTAATTCACTGACTCTGTTATTGTTTAGAATTGGGATCTGAAACTTTTGGGGGACTGATCTTAACTATTTGAAAGCTGTATGTTCTAAATGTTAACTTTCAATTAAGATGTTACTTGATCATATTTACATAGTTGAGCATGAATATCGTTACTAATGTGTTATGTAATACTGCTATGGCCTGTTTAGCTATTTGTACTTTGCACCATGTAGAAGGGTGCCATATGTTTAAAAGGGAGGACTGGTACCAGATGAAAAGAGGGAGTCCAGTATCGGCGAGCAGTGCTCAGCCAGCAGGGGTGTAAGTTTTGCCTGTGTCTTGAGCCTGGGACACCACCCTGGGCCATAGGCAAACCGTCCGTTGGGTCTAATGGGTGGGTGACCAGGAAGGTGGACTCAGGCATTAAGAAGAACCGAGCCGAGGTAGTGTGGGTATCCTTTAGCTTCTATTATTTCAACCTTTGGGTAGGCAGTCTTAAGCTCTCCAGAGGCTTAGCAGGAGGGAAGAGTGCATACCCCACTTGCTGGCCTCTGGGAGGGTGGCTGTTGGCACCTTTTAGCTTGCTGAGAATGGCAAGTGTTTGAACAGGAGAGATGTAACCCTATCTGCAGAGTTTAGAGGCGTCCCTTTTGTGTACTGGTCATGTACCATTCAAAAATACTGTTTTGGGACTCTTTATCCTTACCTTCAAAACAGTTAACAGTTTTACTGCCCTTGGGACTGCCTGTCACAGGCATGGGGAGGCAGTACAGGGTATAAGGGCCTGTGAGGGAACTTTTTTCCCCAGTTGTTTAACCAGGTGAGACACACTAAGCTGAAAGCTTGTTTACAGGTGTAACTTAGAAAAGGAGAGAGTGGATAGGGATTGAGCAGGGCTGACTGCCCACTCGAGCAGCAGGACAGTTCTCCTCAGTGGTGTGGCAGTTGAGACCTCGGTGCAGCGTGGTGGCTCCTGTTTCACCAGAGCCTGGGTAGGGACCCTAGAAAACAAACTTTATCCCTGCTATGCTGGAGTGGTAGTGGGTCAGCTGTAAGGGGGAGGGAGATTGAAGTGCCAGCTAGAAGGAGGATGGTCCACGGGGTGGATCATAAACCAGCACCTGGGAAGATCTGAGAGCTGAAGTTATAGGTGGAGGCCATGGAGTGTCAGGTCGGCCCAAAGTAAGAAGTGGGACTTTGGACAGCAGAGTCATGGCCCAGAGCTGTGCCAGCTGTAGTCAGGCCTGGGAGACTGGGAGCAGGGAGGGGCAGTTAACCCTGAATTTTGAGGCAAACTGGACCCGCCCTGCAGAGTGAAGAGACCCATGTGTAATATTGTCTATTGCCCTGATCTGAGCAGTCAGAGCAAAGGAGACTAAGGGATGTGAATTGTTTTGGGTCTATGAGGAAAGCTACCTTGCAGTGTCTGCACACTTGTTTTGTTTACAGGATGAACTGAGCTGTATGCAACATTTTAGGGTCATCCGGATCACACCTCATGAATGAACTCTAAGTAAATGGACTCTGTGGTTTGTGTGACCTCTACAGTCCAGAGACTGTCCTGGGTATGTGACCATCATGGTCCTGAATAATGTGCTGTTCCTCACTGTTTTAGCTTATCAATTGCTCCGTGAAGTACTCATGTTTGGAGTGAGCTGTTAAAAGGAATTTCATGCTTCTTCATCTTCAAGAGTGGTTTTGTTCATTTGAACTGTTTCTGCTTTTAACAGATGTTTTTCTCCTCCAGCCCCTCACACCGTCGGGGGTCAGCAGGCACCACGGTTTTCAGCCATGGCCGGGGTAAACGTAGGCCACCTAGGAAAGTGTTTGCTGTTGTTGTCGCTTCTCACCCCCGACTGCCATCATCATACCCTAGACACCAAGGAGCGGGGCTACATTAAGCAGATTGGTAACAAAAATGTTTTGACTTTTAAGCCAAATCGGGAGATTGACTTTGGGAGAAAGGGCAGGTTTCAAAATTCCTTGTTTTCCTTTATGATTCTGCATCAGATCTGCACAGGAAATCTCTTAATCACTGATAGCTTATTGTTAGCTGGTTTCAGTTGAGCTCTTAACAAGCTTCCTGAATATACTGTCACACTTTCAGCTGAGGGAACAACAAACCAGCTAGGTGGCAACTCCTTGCAAACAGATAAAAGAATGGAGCTCTGAACTAGCGGTGTAAGTTTGATGTGAAATGCGCTGGGGAGATAGCTAGCTAGATAGATAGATAGACAGACAGGCACACAGATAGACAGATGGATGGACAGACGGAAAGACAGATATATGATAGATTTTGCAGAATTACATTAATGCACACATTACGGTTGTGAAAACATAAACTGGACAACACAAGGAAATTAAAACATTAGTGCTCAGATTTTACGTAAGATCTTGGCAAATTGGTGATGTGATGTTCCTGGGGTTTTCAACCCTAATACCCACTTGCTTCCCCAGCCCCTATTCTCTTGACCCAAGGACAAGCTACAGATTCAGGCCTGTGCCCCATAGTTTGGTTTCAAAAGAGTGACAGCAGTAAGTTATAATTATTTTAGCATTTTGTATGAAGAAATGTTCATCTGGGGCTTCATATTATGTTTATTCAATGTGCTTTGTATTATATAATAAATGATAGATGAAAGAAACACTCAACCCAATGATTTTAGTTGTTTACATCAAATTTATATTTCCTGTAGTCTTTAGTATTGTTCTACATAATGCTCCTTCTTGTATTTTTTTCTTTTATTATGATGTTTGAAACAAACCTGTTTCTTCTTCAGATTTTTAGAGGTCAGATAAATAAAACAAAAATGACATAGTCTTAGTTTTACTTGATCAATTATTACCATAATTAAAATTAATAGGTAAATACATCACATAAAGCAGGGGAACAGACCTGCAAGTCCCTTTGTTTTATCTTATAATTTATATATGTTCCTAGAGCTTCATATGCAATATATGTGTCTTACAGTACCATCTTTCTCTAAAGAAAATACAAGTAGAGGTGTGGGTGTGGGTGGGGAGAAGGGACCTGGGGCCAGATATTCAAAACTTAGCCCAGGGCTAAATTAGAATTGCACGTTTGCTAAATTAGCCCTGAACCAGCAGCAAGCTATATTTAAAAAGAATAGTCCGGGGCTAAACCTGCTGAATATAGCATGCAAGGAAGCAGTGCAAACAGGCTGGGAGTACAGTGCTAAAATAGCCCGGGAAATAAGACAGCTCTGAATACAGCAACAAGGAAGTGCAAATGCAACAGTAGCTCAGTGGACACAGAGGTGGAGTAAGGCAGAGCTGAAGTTGGTGGACAATGTGTGTGATAGCAAAGGGTGTTGCATAACAACTGCAAACAATAATGCAGGCCACACACCCAAACTGTGCTATGCTTTTGAGAGAATTGCCCAGGGCTAACCAACTGCACAGTGCTAACACATTAGCCCAGTGCAAACACATTAGCCCAGGGCAAAAGTTTGCTATATTCAATGGTCCTATGCAAATGAGCCTACTTAGGTGTACCATGTGCAAACAGCCACATTAGCATCTCATTAAGGCCTGCTTAGCATACATTAACATGAAGATTGCCCAGTGCTATTCCATGGCACACAGCTCCCCTTGGAGGTCAGACTGGAACTACAGGTCAAACACCACAGGCTGGATGGTGCCTTGCAGCTCCACCTATAGGTCCAGACTGGACGTACGAGGCAAAAAGCATGAGGCTGGGGTGGTCACACAGCTCCACCTGTATGCCAGCCTTGGGAAACAGTATGTTGGCTGCAGGCCATGGGTGTTGGCAGGCACACCTCCCACCTAGGCAGCACTGGAATGGAGGAACACAGACACTCTAATTGTGGAACATAGAGGACACTGATCCCCATAATGAAAGGCACATCCACAAACACGGAGGCATAAACGAGGACACAATGGAAACCATTACCTTTGTATGTACATAAGGTAAGAGTTATGTAAGCACCATAGAATAATATAACTCCCTGTTTGAAAGTCTGGCTGTACAATACACAGTCTCTGTGTGCAGCACTGTTCCCAGGAGGGACAAATGCAGGTCAGGGTTATAATGAGGAACACAGAGGGATGTCCCTGTACTGAGGGACACTGTAGTGGACTGTATAACTGTGTGTATGTATGTATCTATACATATTATATATATATATATATATACATACATAATATATATATATATATATATATATATATATATATATATATATATATATATATATATATATATATATATATATATATATATATATATATATATATATATATATATATAGATAGATATTATAGTGGCACAGTAGTGCCACTATAGTTAACTTGAGTACCCCATTTAAGGTTAAATCTGAAATTTTGCACCTTAATAACTTTGCCACCATACAAGATTTGATTGAAATCTGGAATGCACGGTTTGGTGCCATAGATCTGTGGACCTGCCAAGTTTAGTTAAAGTCAGAGTATTAGTTGTGAAGCCACAGCTGCAAAAATGCATACATTTTGATTTTGCATGTTTCTTACAGTCTGATGGTTTTGTGTGATCGGTCTGCAAATTTCAGGGAACATGCAGCATGATAAAAAACCAAAGAAGCTGCTAGAAGAACACAAAAGGAGCACAGAGTATAAAATTGCAGTTAAAATATGTGGTAGGTACATTTGCTTTAATAAAATTAAACCAAAGAAGCTGCTTAAGGAACACAAAAGGAGGACAGAGTATAAAATTGTGTAAAATACAGGGTAGGTACCTTTGCTTTAATAAAATTAAATCACAAAAATCACAAAAGAGATTAATTTAAAAAATCATGTCAGACAAGACGATTCAAAATTAGCATTTATACTGCAGATGAAGGCTCATCGGACATGGTGCAACACGGGGACTAGAGTAATGATTTTTTAAAAGGTACAATCCCTTATTGACTATATAAATAGTACTTTGAAAAATTGATCAACATACATATATTAGCAGTGTTTTCACCTAAACAATACCTTTGTTTATTTTCCTCCTTTAGTCCTAACCTAGTCTCTCCCTCTCCACTCTTCCTGTGTTTTCTTTAGAGAAAGATAGCTGTGTAAGGCACATGCACTGCATATAAAACTCTAAGAACATATGGAAATTATAAGATAAAACAAAGGCACTTGCAGGTCTGTTCCCTTCTTTATATAATTTATTTACCTATGGATTAGAATTTTAATTATGGTAATAGTTGATCAAGTAAAACTATGACTATGTAATTTTATTTTATTCATACAGCCTGTACAAATCTGAAGAAGAAACAGGTTTGTTTCAAAATGTCATTTAAAGAAAAATACAAGAGGAGCATTATTCTGAACAATATAAATGACTACAGAAAATATAAATTTGAAGTAAACAACTAAAATCAGTGGGTTGAGGGTTTCTTTCATCTATCATTTGTTCATATCAGCAACCCAAAATACTCCCCAGTTTAATCACACACTGAAAAATCAGAGAGAAAAATTCAAAAGGGAACTGTGGGAGACAAATACAAGCATTGCAATCATATTATATAATAACATTTTCTGTGCATTGTATACCCTAGGTGAGTGCAGGATAGTCCAGACATTGATTAGTATCCTGTGTAACTGGGGAATGTAATTGAGGAGGGTTTTTGTTTTAATACATTCCCTAATTTGGTTAACCTGATTTAAATTAGACTCCAACAATTTAAGCTGTGTGTGTGTGTGTGTGTGTGTGTGTGTGTGTGTGTGACTACGCCGCCCCTGATGAAGAGGCTTTGGCTTAAAGCACCAGGGATTCCTTCACCTGCTCCAGTGCTCTGCTTGCTGTGGTTTATTTATTTATTTAAATATTTATTTATTAACAGTATTGGAATTACAAACCTTTTGAGTCAGAGACTCATTTACAAAGCTCCACGTCAGAAGTAAGGCAAAGGCAAATTTTATTTAAACGCCCATCACAGAGGCTCTGGGCACGAACATATTAAAATGTCATACTACAAATCATAATAAATACAAAACAACATGCTAGTAAACATAAATATACAATATTCCAACAATTAAAACAAGATTTTGTATAAATATTACCCTCAACAGCAGCAGCTAAATTCAAAATAGCCAAAGGCTAACTTAAGCATAAAATTGAAAACAGGTAAGGGCTATAAAATACAGTCCAAGAAGGCCTGATTAAACAGGAAGGCCTTGAGGTGGGTTTTAAATACCTCCACAGAAGAGGCTTCCCTAACAGTTGAAGAAAGCAAATTCCACAGGACGGGAGGCAACACTAAATGCTCTGTCGCCAGCTGTTTTTAACCCCATCCTGGGAATAGCAAGGAGGCCCCTAGAGGAGGAGCGGAGAGTGCAGACCGAGACAGCAGGAGTCAAAGGTCCTTGTAACAGGGCCCAGGAGGTATAGGGTCTTAAGGTGAGCAAACCCACCTTAAGAGGACCCTCCACGTAACTTGACAGCCAGTGCAGTTGACATAGCACTGTAGTGATGTGACAATACTTAGGCTGTCCCTGTCAGCAACCTCGCTGCTACATTCTACACCAGCTACAGTCGAGGGTACCCCAGAGACCCTAAGATAGAGCACATTACAGTAGTCAAGCCTGGATGTCACGAAGACAGGCACCAAAGTGGGGAGGTCCAGTGGCAGAACAAGGGGCTTTATCCTGGTGATATTCCTCAGATGATAAAAACTGGTACGACAACAGACGCCACCTGAAACTCAAGTGTCAATCCAATGTCAAGAATAATGCCCAGATCACGAACCTAGAGGAAGCCTTCAATGGTACAGAGCCAAGAAAGCCCTGTCTCTGCATAGGAGGCCAACCTATCATGCCCTCTGTCTGACTCCACCACCAGTACCTCCATCTTATTGTGGGTTCAGTCACAACCAGCTGGAGGCCATCCAGTTGTTGATCTCAGCAAGCAGCTGTTAAGCACTTCCACTGTGCAAAATGTTCCCAGGGGCAAAGGAAAGATGCAGTTGGGTATCATCAGCATAGTAATGAAAATCAGACTGTACTTCCTAATGAGCTCTCCAGGGGCAGCATATACATGGCAAACAACATCGGCGACAAGACCGAACCTGAGGAACCCCACACAACAGACAGCGGGGGAGGAGGAACAAACAAGTGAAGTGATACAGCAGAGAGGTTACATTTCTTATACAGGGTAGTAGCTATGGTAGTGATAACAGTTTCAGCAGTTGACTAATTGCACAATAGAACAGCACAACCAACACAAACATGAAAAATGAGATGAAATTCAGGCCTTGAGAGGAGGAAACCATATAGGGCTAGAGGCAGGACAGGATTAAATTTTTTTTGGGAGACAGCAGCCACAGGGGCAAGCAACACATCTAGGGATCAAAGGGTGGGCAGCCTTCTGAGCATTTACAGCTATGGGAGAAGAGGTGGTGGTGAGAGCAGTTTTAAAAGGCCCAAACCTACTTTCAGAGGAGATGGCAACATGGAGGAAGTTAAACCAGGATGGGACTCTGTAGAAGAAGGACCTGTAGGCCAAAGAGGTCTTGACCTGGGTACATGGGAGGAGGTTTGGAGGAGCTGTGGGTGGAAGAGTAATGCGAGTGGTGCAGATAAGTGTGGACACGCCTTGGGAGGTCAGTCCAGCTACAATTTTCGTGGGAGAGGGGCAGGTCTGGTACAGCCTCTCCTCAAAGTTGAACATATTTGCCAGAGAACAGAGTGATCAGTTGTGGGTAAGCCTGTTGGCACCAGTAAAGAGATAGCATGTTTTGTTTAGGGACATTTTACTCAGTTGAGGGCAGTGTTGTCCGTAGCCCCAGATCAAGAGCCCATAGTCTACAAGGAAAGGACAGAGGAGTTGATGGCTAGTATCAGGGCTTGAAGGGAGGCAGTCCTGTAGGTTTACTATGGCTTCACCAGCGCTCGCACCATTTCCCCACAGCGACGGACACAATGCCGAGTGTCAGCATTGTACCATTGGGGATGTCAGTGCATTTCCATCAGGGAGGTTATGCCCCTCAATACCCTATGTGGGGGCTCAACACTCGGTCTCTAAATATCTAACTCCAAATCAAAGTTGGACTGGGGGGGTGCAACACCAGAAAAGCGATGCCACGGTGTCTACTCGCACCAGCACAGCAACTTTCGATGCAGACAGGTGAATTCTGTCACTGTGCTGGTGTTCACTGTGCTGGTGTCGACCTTGCGCCTGCACACCATCCCAGTAGCAGTAGAGTAGGCTGATTCAAAGTTTACATATGAGCAGAGGTAATGGATATGGCCGTGAAGGAGAGAGCTGGGTCAAAAGATAGGCCAAGGTACATGAAGGAATTTACTTGTTCGAGGGGAGGTGACTAATGGACTGGATCAGAAGGGTGAGTCTTTGTATTTGCTTTAATTGTGGGAGAAGACATGATCTTCATCTTCTTGTGGTTCAACACTAGTCTGTGGTCTATGAACCAGGTTTCAGCCTGGCTAAAAGAGTTCTGAAGGACATTTTGGAGGAGATAGAGTCAGGGTGGGTGGAGAAAAGGACTGTGTCATCAGCATAAAGAAGAGCTCTTTCAGAGTAGTTGGCGGGGAGAGAGCATTAAGATATAGACTAAAAAGTAAAGGCCACAGAATAGTTGTTTTTTTTTTTAACCAGGTATAGCACACTAAGCTGAAAGCTTTTTTACAGGGCGACCTGGGGAGCACAAGAAGGTTAAGTGACTTGCTCAGGGTCACACAGTATGCAAGTGGAAGCTGTGGGATTCAAACTCAGGTCTGGTCTGCTGGATGTCACCAGATTTGCAGCTCAGAGCCTTAGACCACTGCGCTATACTGCCTCTATAGAGCCCTGGGGGACCCTGGAGTGGACAGGATGGCATCCAAATAGGCGTTATTAATTTTAACACACTGACAGTGTGGCGAGAGATAGTTGGCAAGCCAGTCTTGAACATTCTGGGGAGGCCTAGTTGTGTGAGGATGGATAGCAGGAGGGAATGGTTGGACGGTGTTGAAAGCTTTCAACAGGTCAAGGAAATAGCACTGGCTGGGTACCCCTTGTGAAGAGCAGAGTGTATGAAGCTGCAGAATTCAAGTGGAGCAGTGGTGGTGCTATGGCCTCAGTGGAAACCATGCTGTTCCTTGCAGAGGAGGTCATGTGAGTGGTGAGACAGTCAGTGAGCTGGTCTGAGACTATCTTCCATAAGGCTTTAGATAGGGAAGGAGGAAGGATATTGGTCTATAGTTCCCAGGGAGGTGTGGTCACCACTTTTGTAAATGGGTGTAATGACCAAAGTTTTCCAGACAGAGGAACTGGCCAAGGCAGAGGAACAGTTAAGGAGGTTGGTAAGAGGGAGAGTAAAGTGTCCAGGACCAGATGAAGCTGTTTGAGATCCAGCAGTCATTACTATGACCGGTACCATTTAGGGCATTGAGAAGGTAGGAATTGGCTTCTGTAAGAGGCGTGGAAGGAGAAGGGAGCTAAGGAGGTAGGGATAAGGTCGAAGAAGTTGGGGAGTACCGAGCTGAGGTCTGAGAAGGTGGAGTCGAGGGTGTCTGCTATGCAAGAGGGTCAATGGTGATGGGTCTATTGATGCTGAGCTGGGCTTTCCATTGAGTTCCTTGATGTTGTCCCAGAATTTTCGGGCCGAACCCCAGGAGAAGGAAGGAGGACCTGTAGTAGACCACTTTAGCTTTACAGATTGTTCAGGTGCAACTGTTTCAAGCAGCCAGTAAGCTTGTCTGTCAGAGGGCTTGCCCGAGTTGAGGGTTCTATGCCAGAGGTTGTCCCTGTGGCACATTTGATTGATTAGTGACTGGGTGACCAGGGGTGTCTGGATTTTTGATAGCAGTTTTGGAAGGGGAGCGAAGATGTCACAGGCTGAACTGAAAGAGCATATAAAATAAATGAGGGCCGTGTCAATGTCAAGAGCTAGTTTAATTGGAGTCCAATCCCAGCAGGTAAGGTGGTCTATTAGCTGACCTGAAATGTTTTATTGCCAAAATAAGTGATTTAGCAGACAATTTGTCATTTAAGTGTTTTCTTTAGCTGCAAATCATTGCTCCAGAACTTCTCCCAGGAAGGTACCAGGACTTTGCATTATTGAGGTGTGTATATGATTTTGTATTTCTTTTAAACATAGAAACATAGAAGTTGATGGCAGATAAGGACCGCAAGGCCTATCCAGTCTGCCCATTTTTCTACCTTATGAATGTGCCATAGGCCTTTACTCTGTCAATGGCCTATCTATTCATACTCATTTATATTGCTCCCTTATGCCTATCCTATGCCTGTTTGAAGCCCTGCACTGTATTTATATCCACCACTTCCTGAGGTAGGCCGTTCCTTGCATCCACCACCCTTTCTGTGAAAAAGAACTTCCTCACATTACCCATTAATCAGCCTCCCTCTAATCTCATGCTGTGACCTCTTGTCCTGCTATTTTTCCTGTATTGAAACATGTTAGAGTTTTCACCTTGTTAATGCCTTTAAGATGTTTGAATGTTTCGATCATATCACTTCTCTTCCTCCTTTGCTCTAGGGTATACATATTGAGCTGTGTTAATCTGTCCTCAAATATTTCTGATGCAGTCCCTGCATCATTTTGGTTGCCTTCTCTGGACTGCCTCCATTTTATTAATGTCCTTGTGCAGCTGCCTCCAGTACTGCACGCAGTACTCAGATGGGGCCTAACCAGTGTCTTGTAAAGAGGGATTATTACCTCCCTCTACAACTTGTGATACCCCTACTAATACACCCCAACATCCTCTAGCCTTACCTACTGCTTTAGTGGTCTGCTTGGATGATTTCAGGTCATCTGTGATGATGATGCCCAAGTCTCTTTCTTCCTCTTGTGATTGCCAGCAACCCTCCCAACCTATAGGTGACTTCAGGGTTTCTCTTCCCTAGTGCATGATCTAGCACTTCTTTGTGTTAAACCCCAGTTGCCACTCTTCAGACCATTTTGCCAGTTTATCCAGCTCTCTGCTCATTCTGCCCACCCACCTGCATCATCTACTCTGTTGCAGAGCTTTGTGTCATCTGCAAACAGACAAACCTTACCCTCCTGTCTATCTGAAATGTCACTGATGAAAATTTTGAAGAGGACTGGCCCCAGGACTGATCCTTGAGGTACCCTACGTGTGACTTGTATCTCTTCTGACTGTATACTGTTTACCACCCTCTCTGTTTTCTGCCCGCCAAACAGTTTGCCACCCAGTTGACCAATTTCTAACCCGCCAAGCCTACCCAGCTAATTAATCAATCTTCTATGTGGAATAGTATCGAGCTTTGCTGAAGTCAACATCAACTGCATCCCCTTGGTCCACCACTCTGATTGCCCAGTCAAAGAAATCTATGAGATTTGTTTCAGAAGACCTTCCTGTTGTAAACCCATGCTGTCTTGTATCCTGTGCTCCTATGGATTCCAGGTGTTGCACTATTCTTTCCTTAAGGAATGCCTCCATAATCTTGCCCACTACTGAGGTAAGACTGACTGGTTTGTAGTTCCCTGCCTCCTCCTGCTACCACTCTTGTAGAGTGGATCACATGAGCCCTTCTCCAGTCTTCTGGGACCTCTCCAGTGTTCAGAGACTCACTAAACAGTTCTGATAATGGCTCTGCTAGTTCCATCCTTAGTTCCTTTAGTACCCTAGGATGTATGACATCAGGTCCTGTTGCCTTGTCCACCCTGAGCTTAGTGAGCTCTTGTAGGACCCTTTCTTTGTGAAGGGACTGTGCACACCTCCCTCCCCTGTGTCCATGGTGCTGAGCTCTGGGCCCAGCCCTACCTTCTGCTCAGTAAATACTGAGCAGAAGTATCTGTTTAGGATAGATGCTTATCCTTGGTCCTCCTCCACACACTCTTCCTTATCCCTCTGATCTTAGCAATACCCCTCTGGATTTTCTCCTTTCATTAATGTATCTATAGAAGTCTTGTCCCTTCTTTTTCTGTTTGTGCTAGTGTTTCTCGGTTTGGGCCTTTGCCTGCTCTTAGGGAAGTTTGGTATGCCTCCCTATCTTCCTCCGCTGCATTCCCTTATATTTTCTGGCCAACCTTTTGGCTCTGATCGTTTCTGCTACTGTTTTGAGAACCAAAGTGGTTTCCTCCTTTCTTTGCTCTTGTTTTTTCCCTAACACAATGGGATGTTGCTTCAAGTATTGCATCCTTAATGTTTGCCCACTTTGCCTGTACCCTTCACCTGTATTTCTTCTTGCCAGGGCTAGCTTAACTCTGTTGGCCATCTTATCAAAGTCAGTTCCTCTGAAGTCCCATATTTTGCCTTGGAATGGGATGATTTAGCTCTAGTGGCCAAATTGAACCATACCATGATGGTTACTGGCCCCTAAGTGACCTACCTGGAGATCTGTGATCCTTTCCCTGTTAGTCAGTATTAGATCTAGGATAGCCCTGTTTCTTGTGGGTTGTTGTACCAGTTGTTTGAGGCCCTCCCCTGCAGGTAATCCACTATGTGTCTAGTTCTGGTGGATGTTTCTGCTGTTATTGACCAATCTGTATCTGGCATGTTGAAGTCTCCATTATCAGAACCTCCCTTTAGCTGTCATGTTTTGTATATCTTCTAACAGTAATGTGTCTATGTCCCTCCTCTGCTCTGGAGGGCTGTAGACAACCCCAGTTCATATGGCTGTCCCATTTCCTGTTTCCAGGATGACCCACAGTTCTTCTGGCTCTTATGTGTATTCTGAATTTCTGTAGCTTTGATATTTTCATTGACATAAAGGCCACTCCCCTTTTGCACTTGCTCTCTTCTGAATAGTGCATAGCTGGGTACCAGAGTCTCCCAAGTGTGGTTACTGGTGAACCATGTCTTCCTAATGGCTACTATGTCCAGTTTAGCTCTGTTGTTGCCTGCAGGTCTGGGATCTTGTTTCCCAGACTACGGGCATTTGTGTATAATTTTCCATTGGTCAGATTTCAGTTACATTAGTTGTTGGGCAAGGTCCAGCATTTCCCTACGTGTCATATGAGGAGCCAAACCTTTTCCTTACCTGGTGACTCAAATGAACTTCAAACATACTAAACTCCTATTTGATAACTAGCTGAGGGGAGGGTGTTCTTCCATGTGATGTATCAGGTGCTGCACCCCTCCCCATTTGCTAGTTTAAATATTTTGCAAAGACATCAAACTTCTGCCCCAATGCACTGACTCCTCCTTAATCAGATGCAGTCCATCAATTTAAAGAACTTTAACTCCAAAAACTGTTGCCAGTTACCTACAAAGTTATGTCCTTTTTCCTGGCACCAGCTCTTGAGCCACATGTTTAGCTCTCCTATCTCCCTTCTCTGATCTTCCATCCATCTGCCCCCTCTCCCAGACTAGCAGAATCTCAGAGAAGCAGATGCCGGATGAAATGTATGACAGTTTATCTCCCAGCCTGGTCAGGTGTTCCTTGTTTTCCACAACTGACTGGCTGGTGAGATCATAGTCCATATGTGTACCAGGACATCAATGTTTTCTCCTGCTTCCTGCACAATTTTAGCAATGTGGTCAGTGTCTCCTTGCTGATGTACCTGGGAGACATCTGACCATTATCCCCAGCCAGAGGTACAGTAGGTATGTTGGCTATGTTGCCTGTGCCCTTTTAGGTAACCCTTGCCTCACTGCTTTTGTGATTAGGTTATTTGTCTTTCTTTCCATCTAACAATCTGTCTATATACATAGATAGGTATAATTAGCTATATGGCATATGTACATACACACAGTACAGTATACCACATTTCCAAAAACAGAAGCAATGTTCAGTTTATTTTATTTTCTGTTATCATTTTTCAGTCACAGAATAAATGCATAGACAAATCCACAGTACAATTTAAACTCAGAAATAAAAATAATGTGAGACTTACTGCGGATTACAAGTCCTGTTAGCATACATGCACAGCGTTTCATTGGCCATAACTTTGTATACAGGCTCTCCTGATGTAGAAAGGAAGCTGAATGTATACATTAAGGAAATCTCTGGTGCCTTAAAGTGAACAAAGAGCTTCAGTTTGCACTAGATTAAAACTGTATTTCACCAAGGGCCCATAACTACAGTGTTTTGTGCATGGGACAGTCAACATAAAGTAAGCAATAATACATGATGGGGTGGAGGTTTTCATAGGTTAATGCATGCCCAGGTGAGTAGTAAGACATGAGGCGTGAGGAGCTTCGCTAGAGAGCCGCACCTGGAAGTGCTGAACTCATGGCAACCACGACCCTGGAGTGTCTTACTGCCTTATAAAATGGGTCCCAATGTAAAAAAAGAAAAAAAGAAGCAAAAGAATAAAATATAAAGAAATGGGAACACACTATATAAAAAGCATCATTTTACAATAAAGATGAAAAAATCCCTGCAGTTTTTTTACTATGTGTCACTGTTGTGACTGTGAGCTAGTGTAGGAATAGAACAAGCTGCATTCTCACTTTAGAGATCTCAAAATCATTTTTATCATAAAAGTTATTTTGGTTTTGTTTCTTTACTTTGTAATATATGGATAGTACTAATAATACTATTGAAAAGTATACCATAAATTTGCTGTAACACTATCGAAGAAATCCATCAATAGTATTACGGGATCTTGTAATACTATCGCTCAAGCGCATTAATAATACTACTAGATCCCATAATACCATTGAGGGATTTCTTCAGATGCTGCCACAAGAATCCTGCTTCTCTTGCACTACACACACTCTCTCCACAGCTGTCCATGACTTGTTTTACTGTAACCATCATATACAGTAAAAGCCGGTTATCACTACAGGTGACACAAGTGCAGATTTTAAAATGGCTCAAAATGATGAAAACACCATTCAGTAAAGCTGCACCCATGGCTGTTTGCTAATATGCCCTACAGGGCTTTAAATGCAAGTCCAGGGGTGGGTTATGAGTGGGAGGCAACGGAGCCACCAGATGAAAGCCACATCGGAGCTAACAGTAAAGCACCAAAATGGGCTTCATTTAATTAAATAAGCTTGAATCCATGTATTACAAAAAGAACAAATAGGAACCATGATTACTCGACTAAAATACCATCTTGAGGTTCTGGGGACATGTTGGAACCTCTCGAGCTTTTCTCTCAGGGTTCACATGGCCTCTGAAGCTCACGGTGCTATTATAACCTTGTGTAATACATAATCCTATTTACTATTCTGTTTTTCTATTTCAGCTCTGAGCTAAGTGGATTTCCTGTGTCCTCAACAGCCACCTGTGCACTGATTGTATTTGGTATCAGCAGTGGGAGAAAAGTAAGTAATCACTGTCATTGCTTTCATTCTTGCTCCAAGGAGCAGGTAACTGTTACTGAGTGGTTTCCATTTGGAGCCATTCATTTTATGCATTATTTGGGGTTACTGTTGAACCTCATTATTGATTTTAAATACTCTGTGGCTTAAATTTCGGTCACCAGAAAAACCACTATGTCCGCTGCAGTAGTGCCAGTTACAGCACTTGAGTGAGAGAGAACTAGTGTGAGGCAGAGCAAGCATCCTGCCTGCTGCCGTGGAGACCATGAGATGTTAAGCCAAGAGGGTTGCAAGTAGTGCGGTCATGAAAGGGACTTTTAAACTGTTCAATTCAGTTAATGAATACTGTGGTGGGCGTATGGCCAAGTTGGGGGAGGGGATGTCACCAACGCAGATGTGGAGCAAGCAGCTGAGTGTCAGGGGTGGATGGTGAGCCTGTCACTTCAGTTGGGAGCACCAGGCTGAAGCCAGAGCTGGAGAGGCACACAGGAAGACTCTAGACTGAGGAACTAAGGCCTACAAACATGAAGGTGGCACAACTAACAAAACAATAGTGAGTATATTCATCTTACAATATTATTTTTAAAGTTAGCAGAGTGTATCATATTTGCTGGATGGGCGTCATAAAATGTGAAAAAATTACTTTTAGGAGGTTAGGCAAATCTTGTTTTACTGTACTTCACTTAACAAACATGGCAGCTAGAAATCTTTCTAACGGCATGGATATGTGGTTGCACTGCATCCTGTTTGCCAAAAGGGTTCCCAACCTGACAGTTGTCCTCTCATAAGGCATTGGGTTCTGAACCCTCTCAGCCAATCAGGACACTGTATTTTCCCACGCATTTAAAATAAGATGGGAATGGAATAGGACAGGGATTTAGGATAAGATTGGAGGCAATGTCCTTTTTATATTGCATCCATCAGTCAGAGCACTCTGGACACCTTTTCTTGACAGAGAAATATTATCACAATAAAGGCAATGCAATGTGTTGTGAATAGTGGTAGTGCTTGTGTATACTGATTGCGTTTGGCCTTTCTCTATTCCCACCCTTGGTAGGAAGCCAGGCAGTGTGTGGGAATAGAAGGCCCACACCAAGGGTGAGTAGAGTGTTGGAGGAGGACGAGGATGCAAGGATGGTGGGTGTAACTAAACACGCCAAGCATGGGCTATGTGGGAGAGGCTGCTTTTATCTAGGTGTGGGAGGAGTTATTCCCCATATTGAACCATGGGCTTCAGCCTCCCATTTCAATGTGTTGTGGTAGTAGTGCTAGTGTATACTGATTGCATTTTGGCCTTTCTCTTTTCCCACTCTTGGCTGGGAAGCCAGGCAGCATGTAGGAATAGAAGGCCCAAAAGAAATACCTCCTCCAAATCATGGAGAGTGTGACCAGTAGCATGAAGGAGAGGAAAAACTCTGTGGACGAAACCTATGGAGGACCCATGACTACTTACCTGCCTGTTCTTCTGTGCAAGCTAGAGGAGATGATCTGGATGCTTGTCTGATTTCTGCTTATGGGTTAGGGTATATGGTTCAAAGGCTGATGAAGTCCATCTTCTGAATCTCTTGATGACATGTGAAGGAATGTTATTATTTGATACCCAAGAGCAGCCCCAATTTGAAAGTAAAGTCCTGAACAGGAATAAGGATTGAGCAAGAGTCGATGAAGAGCATTCTGATGTGTTCCAGAAACCATTTGTAGCCATGGGTGTTTGGTTATCCAAGGTCAGAGAGGATGCAAGGATCTGAGCATATGGGAAGCATGAGTTGGTCAAATGAGTTACCAGACAACAGTTGGTATAGGTCGGGTAGTAGGTTATTAGAACTTCTCTATGACAGTCTTGAGGAAGGCATCAACAGGATATTATAAAAGCTTGTTTTATAAATTGGAAACCTATGGAATGAGCAGAGGAAGATGTTGCAATGGAGATTCTTCAGGATGCAGGAATCCATAGAAGCCTAGATACATAGCGGAAGGGACCATAATATTCGATGAAGAATCAAAAGGAGCTGCATTCAGGAAGTCCAATAGGGTTTTAAAATGAAGTCATCTATACAGAGACGAAGATGAGTTCTGGTGCTTGATGATCTAAGAGGTATTGCTTAATAGCCCTGTATGATAATTTCTAGGCTTGATGGCAAAAGTTAGGAAATGCAAGAACACATTTTACATGAGCAAAGGACTCTGGGAGGATTACTGTGTGTGGAAGGAGGAGTGCTTCTGAATGCTGTAGTATAAGCAGCTTAGGAGGCTGGAGCTAGGGTGGCCCACATTATAATGTTATATGCTGGCTTAAAAATTCTAAGTCATTGTGAGGTTGCTGAATGAAGAAGGTGGACTTATGACTGAAGCTGCTAAGGATGGAGGGAATGGTAGGTCTGCAACTGTAATTGAGATAATCGATTTAGCTGCTTTGTTTCTTAGCCTGGAATATGAAAACAATGCAGTGTAAAATTGAGATAGAGAGAAAACCAGTGTCAGCCTCTGTATGAACTGCATGACTAAATGGGACGAAGACCTCCCATTTTGATAATGTCCACTGGAGGGACCAGCGATGTTCCCATACAAGGCAGCAGCTACTACTGGGTAAGAGAGGAGATGCTGTTGAACAATCTCGAGAAGATGTAATGGTTGGAGGCCAGGTAGCAGCGATACAGGAATGCTTTCGAAGATAGCAGCATGACTATATGGTGGAGCTGCATAGATGTATTCTGGAATAAAAGTCAGCAGAAAGGTCCATGTAGAATGTTGGACAGTCATTCCACTAGGCTAAAAATGGGACCGCATAGCTCGGTCGATTGTGCAGCAGCCATGATTTGGATGTGATGATGCGATTGAGACCGATGATGCCAAAGTCAGGAGGTAGGAAATGAGTAATCGACCTTGAGGAATTATGTACATTGCACAGCTCGAGGGTAATGCAGGACTGAAAGAAGTTCTCATTTGTGCAAGAGGATTGGGTCAAAATAACTCCACTAAACTTGTATCCTGTGATGTTAATGGGAGGTAACCTGGGTTTCATATGTTCTGTATCCAATATCTGCCAAGGAATTCAAGGAATGTCACTGGACCTGAGGTTTTCTCTTCAAACAAAGGAACTGGCAGCTCTTGGAACAGCTGAATGAGTGCAGGAATCCCAGCCATGAGAGGAGAATCTGGCAGATCATGCTGTAGAAAGTAATTTAAAAGATGAGCGACTGCTAGACATGGCAAACGTCAAGTAAGGCTCAACACAGGACTTGAGAACATATTGAAAGGCTATGGGCTGCTGTGAAGCAGAAGGTTAGATGAGCTGCACAGGAATAGCGGTCCTCATCAAAACATATCATATAGATACCCAGAGATGGTTGAATGGGTAATAAGAGCCGTGTTTGAGCCAGGGAGCCAGACCTGAAGCTTTTGATAAGTGCTAGTGCACAGTTAGTATGAGCATAGGATAGAGAATATCCAACAAGGGGAATCAGGGACTTGAAGGTCGGGTGGATGAGGACTGAGATGCAGATAAGTCGACGATAAGGCATTTTGTGCTGGAACATTTTTCTAGTAGCAACACCTATGGGATTAATGCAATAAGTAGGAATAGAGGTTGCTAAAAGGAACCAGAAGGAGTCCTTGTAAGTCCTCTTGAAGGAGATGACAGATGATTGAAGATCTTTCACTACAGACTGGAGATTATGATATCAGAGGGAGCAATGAGATGCCTGTATGGAATCCATGGAAAACCAGAAGAGATATGTTGCACTACTGGGCAAGAAGGCAGGAAGAAGTCCAAGGAGACCTTGGAGGACTTTCCTGAGTGATTCGGCAGAGAGTTGGAAAACATAGAGGATACCATCTTGTACTGAGAGTAGGAGTAAATCCGAGGACCTTACGGGACCTTCTTTGGTGTCTACAGTCAAACAGCTGAAGGTGCAGAAATGCTGAGATGCCAATATCGCTGCGTATTGACAGTAAGAACAGAAGAAGTCTGAGGAGACCTTGCAGGACCTTCTTCAGGCTTGTATGTAGACAGCCAATAGCGTAAAGATGCCAAATGCCAATATGTGCTGTGCGTTGCACTGGGAGTGGAAGAAGTCCAAGGAGACCTTGCAAGACCTCTTCAGATTGTATGCAGAGAGTCAGTACATGGACAATGCCAAATGCCAATATGTACTGCATATTGCACTGAGAGTGGAAGCAGTCTGAGGAGACCTTGCAGACCTTCTTCAGGTTGTATGCAGAGAGTCAGTAAGCATGGAAGATGTCAAATGCCATCATGTGCTGCATATTGTGTGAGAGTGAAAGCAGTCTGAGGAGATCTTGCAGGACCTTCTTCGAGGTTGAATGCAAAATTAGTTTGCTAAGGAATGACTAGTAACACACTCCCATTTCTGGTAGGCATGGCACGCTGACCTGCACTTAAATATCTTAAAAGGTATGAGTCAGAGACGGAGACTGCAAGATGACTGCAGAAGTTGTATGTGTAGAAGATGCCAAACGCCTAACACGCACTGCATATTGTGCTATGTGCAGGTCATGAGAGGCATGGAAGATGCCAAAACACTAATACATGCTGCATATTGTGGTATATGCAGAATAGGGTGGTTTGAATGATTAGTGACAGAACTTCCATCTCTGGTAGACCAGAAGGCCCACCTGCACTTGAATACTTCTGAAGGTATGTGTTGGAGACAGAGACTGGAATGAAACCACTGGCTGTAGAATAGGGTGGTAATGATTAGCAGCAGAACTCTCACCTCTAGTAGACAGGGCAAACCTATCTGCACTTGAATACCTCAAGAGGTATGAGTTAGAGGCGGAGACTGGACAACTGCTGCAAATTGCTAGTGAGAGTTGTGCAAGAAAAGAGCAGCTGGCTGCTGCTGCTGTAGTACAGTCAAGCTAAGGAAACAGCAGAAATGGATTAGCAGACAGGAGTGGAACAAGGAGCAAACAATGGAGTGAATGGATACTACAGGAGTGAAGATCACTTATGACATGGAACTGGACTACATGGAATGAACACATTGCAAGAGTTAGAGTGAAGCAGAGAGAGAGAGCGGAGAGTATAGCTTTAAGCAGGTGCAATGGGAGCACAGAGTGACTCCTTGTGGTTAAGACAGAAAAAAATCACAGTGGGCCCTATGCACAAAAGGAAAGATTGCCTACATGCCCGTATCTGAGGTGCATAGGCAACCCTAAGTTGGCATGCCATGCACCAAGGGTCCCATGGACCCCGCAGCATTTATGAACTGCACCGCAAGACAGTTATGCGTGGATCCTGGCCTGTGGGCCCCACATGCCAGGTGGGCTGGGGAGGCCGTGACATGCCAACACTACATGCCATTCATAAAGGTGCATAGTGCTGCACACAGTGGGGCACAGGAGGGCACTGAATATGGCAGGGGGACCCTGCTGTAACTGCAGTATCGCCCACGTGCCTAGAGAACAACAGCCCGATCCATGTTGCTGGTGCAAACACCCTCCGACAGAACTCCAGCATCCGACCCGTGATAACAGCGACCCCACACACACACACTGGTGCCCCTATCCCCAGAGAGGTAAATGGCAATCCTCCCAACACACTGGTGCCCCATTCCCTGTGAAGTAAATGGTAATCCTCCCCACACACTGGTGCTCCATCCCCAGAGCAGTAAATGGCAATCCTCCCCAACACACACACACACACACAAATGCCCCATTCCCTGTCTGCATGTGTATGACTCCCTCCCCCACCCCGATCCGGAACCACTGCCCCGTCTTTGGTGGCCAGTCCCCCCACAGCATCAACACACCTCCTCCATTCTCCGTACCTGCAATGCAGTGCTGCCATGTGGGATGGCCAACAGCACATCCCTCACACACCCCTCAGCCACCGCCATCCAACTAATGCTAGGAGGGCACTTCCTTATTTATAGGAGGCACACCCCAACATAGTTGGGATGGCCGCAGCCAAGGAGGTGCGGAGGGATGTGCTGCTGGTCAGTCCTACATGAAACCCCACTGCAGGTACCTGGAGAATGGGTGGAGGTGTTGCTTGCACTGAGAGGGGTGCTAGGAGAGAATACTGGCCAACAAATGACCGGCAGGGGGCTCCAGGATCAGAGGTGAGAGATGTAACACACATGCGGGCAAGGAACAAGGCACCTGTGTGTGTGTGTTGGGGGATATGCCATTTACTTCATAGGAATGGGGCACCTGCCTGTGTGTTGGAGGGGACTGCCATGTACTTCACAGGAACAGGACACCAGTGTTTTGGGGGGCTGACAACATGGCAACAGGGACAGGGCACTTGTGTGTGTGTGTGTGGGGGTTACATTACTGCCAGAACCAGGGTGGGTGTTCTGTTGGGGGAGTGGGCAGCTGAGCACTAGGCATGGCGTGGTGCCACAAGGGTGGGTAACAGGTAAAGGGAACCACTAGACAATGTGGTCTGATCACATGTTGCCTGGATACCTGTGTTGGCTATTCACACACCTGGAGCTGTGCCTTTCGCACAAGGGATCCACTCTGGGACCCAAGACAGTCATCCCATTGGCTGCCCGCCTGGGTCTGCTACTCCGCCTGGATGTCCTTGCACACCTGTGCACCGGGGGCGAGGCCATGGACAGGTGTCTCATAGGTGCATGCAGTTGTGAATACCATGCACCCTGCACCTGTCCAGGCCGGAGCTACGTGGGCAGGGTGCACGCCTGGTGCATACTTTCCACCCATTAGTTCATAACACCAATAGAGGAAACATATTCTTTCACATTAAGAAATGGGCTAAAACTTTAATCTGTTAGGGAAAACCTTGTGCACCAATAGCATGTTAAATAGTAATCCCTTGGAAATAGGTGTGTTACATATGGGAGGCCAACAGAACAAGTTTTAATGTGTTGGCACATTACACCCAGAAGTTCTGACATGACAACAGAGCAGTGACTCTGAGGAGGAAGAATCCCTCCCCGAAAAAAACACATGGAGAAAGGGAGAACATCGGGGAGCACAATGAGAATAGCAGACAAGGAGGGAGCAACACAGCGGGGAGGAACAGAGCAAGTAGATACCTGGTAAGCAGCCAGTAGGGGGCAAGGTGCCAGGGTGGAACAGTACTTGCAGAGACCAAGCAGCAAGGCCAGCAGCAAGGTACAATCAAAAGGTTGGGGGGACAAGCAGGACAGAGAAGGAAGCAAAAGCTAAGGCAGACAATGGGATGGGGGACGAGGCAGGTGGGAGGCAAGTGCACAGGCCATGCAGAAAGGAACAAGCAGAACAGACATCAAACAAGAAAATCAGATGAAAATGAAGCTGGAGCAACAAAGTGGAAAGGAGAATGCAGACAAGAAAGCGCAAGGAGGGGCGCTGGAGAGAAAACATGAAACAGTTACAGGAGCAAGCAGGGATAGATAAAAAATGTAGCAAACAAAAACGGAACAGGAGGGGGTGCATGGAGCACAGAAGGGAGCTAGACAGAGCAAGACCAAACAGAACAAAGCAGTGAGGGATGGAAAGCACGGAGGCATAGCCACACAAACAATGCAGGAGCCCAGAGTGATGAAACACGCTAAGTGTGGGCTGTGCAGGAGAGGCTGCTTTTATCTGGGATATGGGAGAAGTTTCTCCAGACTGAACCTCAGGCTTCAGTCCTCCCATAAGAACAGCAACTACAGATACAAGATGCCAGGATATGAACCACAAAAACAAATCCACATAAGGTGCTGTTCAGTTAAGTTTTTGAAACTCCAACACACAGGACAAGGCTAGAGAATGCACAATCACTAGTACTCTAATATCATTACAGGGGCTGCAAGCCCATTCTTGTCATTGAGTGCAGGAGAAAAGAAGACAGAAACACAGAAATACTGAGAGATGAGTGAGACCAAAGGTCCATCTAGTCCCCACCATTATCCTAGAAACCAAAACCACTGGCATTGGTCTCTGCCCAGAACTTAGGAGTCTAAAGTAACTTTGAAACGGTTTCAGTGATTCACATGAGGACCAGCCAAACAAGATGGACCCCATTCATTATTGGTCTTAGCAGGGTTACACAATGAAATTGTACCATAGTAACATATGGTTGAAGGACTCGAGGTCTATCATGGCCTGCCACTTCTTCACAAGCAGACATGAACAAATATACTGAGCAAACATGCTAATTTGAAAGGATCCTTGCCCACTCTACTTCCCAGGATATACCGTGATTCCCTTGGTAGGCAGAAATGTGTCCAGTCTTACTTTGAAGGCTGTACTGTTTTCATGTCCACTGTTCCTGCTGGTAGGCTATTCCATATGTTTACCACCCTCTGAGAGATTAAGTACTCTAATGTTACCTCTGAAGTTACCACCTCTGTGAGCTTGATGATATATCCCATGTCCTAATGGAGGACACTAGATCAAACATCTTTGTCCAATCTTGTTGGCAACCTTGATTATCTGGAAAATGGAGATCATGTTTCCTCTCAGTCTCCTTTTTCCAATGTGAACATCTTAAGTGGACTACAAGCCACTTTATGTAACTTTGTCTTCTATACCCCTTCATTGCAGTGGCACTTTGTTGCACTCTCTATTGGTTCAATTTTATTTTGTATTGAAGAGCCCATAACGTCATGCAGTACTCAGGTGCAGCCTAACCAGAGTCATGTAGAGAGGCAGGATATCTTTCCTGCCCTACTGGTCAACTTCTTTAACTTTCTTTATTGATTTTATGCGACTGTACACTCATTAGTTCAAACAGGAAGTTAGCAAAGTGAATAACAGTCATTCTTATAATTAGCCCGACAAAGCAAAACTGGCACTATATGCCACATTCACAGTAAATAAGTATAAATACCTGTACTTTATTAAACAAAATGTTCTAACTTTAGCCAGTATGAAGTAGAGTAGCTTTCCTCAATGTTTCACTGACTGTAGTTTTAAAGGGACACTGTCAACCTGTTTTGCATCATAATATTTCTAGTTAAAAACCCACATTTTATGATTGCTTACCTTCTCAAAGTTCATTGATATTCCCATTTGTTTTGTCTGTCTCCTTGTTTAGTAGAACTGACATGCATGCTAATGTATATTTATAAACAACCTTGTTTTGGTTACAATCCTGGATATGTTCTTACTGCATACTTCCTGAGCATTAGAAACACACTCAAACAGTGCAGTCACTCATGAGTTTGTAGCCTCCTGTACTCCCATTGCATCAAACGGGGTTAGACTGAGTTGTGGGTGTTCCCAAGTCCAGGAAAGACGCAGTTGGAGCTGATCAAGGAATGTAAACAAACATTTGTTTTTGTTGTAACACTAGTGTGGTGGACAGTCTTTCACTTTTTAAATGAAAAATAATCTGAATCAAACTACTAGCTACATCAGCAATCTTTACAGAATGTTGGCAATCATAGAATATGTTTTTTAAACTAGGGACACTTTGAGGCCTAGAGGTTGACATGTTCCTTTAACATTTTGCTTAATAAAGTAGTTACCTATTCTCTGTTATCATGACATCTGGTGCCAGTTTTGCTTCACCTGGCTGTACTTTGACTGTGGCATGGATCTGAAGTGCAGCCGGGTTTATTTTGTTTCTGCATTCTCATAATTAGGCATGGCACAGACATTTCCCATTGTGTACATAAGAGGGAATTACAGTAAAATAAAACATTTCAACATTAGTGCATTCCATTTCCTAATAGCTGCCACAGAGCTTTAAGTGTCAAACCATCATGTCCAATTGGTCAAAATTAATAAGTTCATAAACATTTCTGCCATAAAACTCTTTATTGAGAGGTTGTTTGTTTGTTTGTTTTAACAATAAAACAAATACCTGAATAAAGCCAGCAAAAAGTGCAATCACAATGCCATAGGCAAAAAGCCAGCATAGACACATATCAGTAAGACAGCATCAGGAGATTGGCTGAGCTGAGGATTATGAGCAGTCTAACAATAAACGCATCAGGTTTATACACGTAAATAGAAAAATGAATAGGTTACTGAAACTACAGGTAAAATGTTACAGTTATAAATGCATACATACAAGCTACTGTAGGCCAGTAGAAATGCAACATGCAGAATATTTATTCAGTTACACAAGAGTGGTTCTGGTCCAAAACTAATCAGCCATTGACATATTACTTACTGGGAAATCACTTTACATTTGATATTTGTAGGGGAAATAAGAGGAACCCATAGGTATTTCCTTGGGATGACGGAAGGTTTCTAGAGGAAATGTAAGTGCTGGAATCCTTCATTCCAAACATATTGTAGTGGGGCCAAGGAGGGAGTGAGAAGCCAGTGGCCAGTAGAATGGATAATGCCACTAGAGACAAATAGATCTAAGATTGGGGAGGTGACAAAGAAGGGAACATGCAGGAGATGATACCTGTCAATTACAAAGTGGTGCCAAAGCAGTTGAGAACAAACTCTGGACAGAGCCAATGTGGCTGCAAATGATAGTATTGATGCAGCCATAAAAAGTGAGAGGCTGCTTCAGACCCAGGGAAAGCTGAAGATTTCATCAATGCATTAACGGGCAGATGTGCAGGGCCCTTTGTGCTGTGCACTGTGGAAAGACTCATCTGCCTACAGAAGTGCAGGGCATGGCACATTCACTATGTACACATTTGGTCTTCACATATTCACTCTTCACGCATTCAGTACACATCCACTCATCAGACATTCACTCTTTACAATTCACTCATTACATTCTCTCATCATACATTTCTTTTTACCCAAAATTTTCAAGATAGTTATTTTATGACTGCTCTTATAAACATGATATGTAGCATTTATAATATATTAGTGAATGTCATTTTGCACCAGAAGTGCAAAAAGACATCTCATCCAGGATTTTAAAACTGACACCTGTCTTGTTTATAAGGCAGTATAGAAAATGGTATGTGGAAAGTTTGGAGTCAAAATATTGAAAATTAGCAAAGCTATGCATGAATGTTGAAAACCTGCAATATTCAGTCATAACCTAGATATTTTACCATATCTGTACACCAAATTTTCTACACAGCTTTCTTATTATCCTATTTCATGAACTCCATAGATCAACATTTTCAAATCCCTGCAAAATGTGATTCTGCACCACCAAAACATCATTCTATGTCACAGGTGCGAAAACACATTTTGACCAGGATTTGAAACATGACAAGCTGTCACATTCATGAGGTGGTGTGAAAGGATATGCTGAAAATTGAGGTAAAATATTGTACATTACCAAAGTTACAAGCAAGCATAGAAAAATTTCACATATGCTCGTAACTTTGTCATGTTTACATATTTTGACCCCAAATTTTAACACAGCCTTCTAGACCACTCCACCTCATAAACAATGGTGGTAAAATTGTCAAATCCTCGTCAAAGGTGATTTCACCATGACTAAAAAAAATGCCTTTCTAGGCCTGATTTGTATAAGTTACACTGCCATTGGTCATAGGATGGGGTCCCAAAAGTGCTATGTTGAAAATTTTGGGAAACATATGCAAAAATGACAAAGTTATGCCTCAAAGTTCCAAACCCCATTGAAATAAGTTGAAGTGCTCTTACCTTAGTTTCTTATATTGCAGTCACTAGTTCCAGCAGAAGAAGAAGAAGAAGAATCAGCATTTATATAGCGCCTTTCATACACAGTATCTCAAAGTGCTTTACAAGCAATGCTAGACTGGTAGTGAAGTGACTGAATGTGTGGTGTGGAAGGCGTGTCTTCAATTGGAGAATGGATCTTCACCATAGCAGGGGTGTCGGCAGGCAACGCACTGTATGCAGCAGAGTACAGTAAAAATATCAGGCAGGGGCAACAAAAGAGGAAAGCAAGGACATTGTGAGTCACATTGTGTCTCTATCATGTTGAGCTCTTTTGTGTTTGTTGTTGCTACAGGGCACTGATGCCACCAGCCAAAACACAAACAAGAACAACTTACCAGGCAGGCAGAAAAACAAAGGAAGGAGGATTACAGGAAGAAACTGATTACTTGAACTCAGACATTGCAAAAGGGGAGACAATGGTGTGGCATGGCAGCGCATATTTTGGTTTATGTACATAATGGGAGGGACAACAGTGCATCAGTTTTGGTACAAGTTTAAAATTCCTGGCTACACCCCTGCACCAGAGGACATGTTTAGGTGAGTGAGGGTGTGTGTGGCGGTGTGTAGGGTGGTGACTGCTGGAGGGAGGTTAGGGGGCAGGGTCACATCAGTGAGGAACTGTTTTTTTTACAGGTTTAAAAGAAAAAGTGATGGACGGTTTTGTTTATTACAGCTCAAATTTGTAAAATTAATAAGGAAATGGAGATTGAGGTGAGGTGCCACTAGACAATAAGGAAACATTACACATATAGGGACAGTGATTGGAGAGCAGGGGTGCCAATAGATACCAGAAAAGCCTTGCAGAAATACAGGATGGTGATTGGAGGTGCCACTTGACACCAGGGAAGCATATAGAAATACTGGGACAGTGATTGGAGGTGGGAGGTCAGAGTGGCAAGTGTCAGATCAGTGAGGGACTGTTTTCTTTTTCCACAGGTTTAAAGAAGGAAAAAAAATCAGCAAGGGATGTTTTCTTTATTAAATCACATTTCTAAAATTGTCTGGGCGGTTGATTGGGCTAGGATTACCACTAGACACCAGGGAACATTAGCTATAAAGGATACAGTGATCAGAGGTTAGGAACTGCCACTAGATACCAGGAAACATTATAAAAATATAGGGGATGGCGATTGAGGCGGGTGCCACTAGACACCAGGGAACATACAGAAATACAGGGATGGTGATCGGAGGTGGGGTGCCACTAGACACCAGGGAAATGTACATATATAATGGGATGGCAATTGGAGGGTGGGGTGGCATCTGGCTCCAAACCTAGAAGTGAACTGGAAGTCAGCATGAAGAAGGAAAATAGTGTGCCCAGCTGGGAGGGTCAGTCCTTGAATTATAATGAAAAAGTAGGGGGCCCAATAGCCCATATTCAGAGGTGTGCACAGAGTCAGGAAAAGAGGTTCAAAATCCTCACAAAGTTAGGGTCTGGGTGCATGCTCCCCATGAAATTTTTAAAACATCACTATAAATGGTGCATTTTCCTGGATTTTAGAGCAAGTAAGATATGTTAAAGCCTACCAGGATAAAACATTCTGTGATAAGGATATTACTGTTTCCTGCAAGAATGTTTTAAAAATCAAACTGTCTAGGAAATTGCATTCTTTGCTTTTTTGGTAAAGTGGATTGCTTCTCACTCCTGTCTCTCTCACACTCTGTAAACAGATCCCAGCTCACACTTACTCCTTTGTCAATTATCCTTTTCTTCCACCAACACCCCCAGGATTTTATGAAAGTCCACTGCCTGCAAGTTACGCACATACCCCAGTCGAAAAGTGGACAAGCAAGGAAGCTTATGCAAGATTATTATACAAAGGATTATTATCATACGAGTTACCATTCTGATCTGAGCACAAGAAAAAGGGACACAGCAGCAGAGCACTAGAACAGCAGGCAATAAAAACAGAGAGGAGGGACCCAGTCTGCTACTGTTAAGGAACTAATTAAAACATAAATTAGCCCATATGAAACATAAAGTCTGAGTGGACTGGGACTCTCTGTTTTCATTAATTGCTGCCTGATTCTTAAAAGGTTGCAAAGCTAAATTAAACACACAACAGTGATAATGAATAAAATAGTATACATGCAGCACAAATTCCAGATGCCATCTACCTGTACAGTGAGTAACAGAAAGTGTCTGTCACTGCTGTTGAGAGACAGTCCAGTGAGTGGCATGGATGGAGTGCCCTGTGTAAAGGATAATAAAATTATTGCAGCTTTCACAACTGCCATTGCCCAGGGTCTACTCTGTGGAGGACTGCTTTGCTCATCCATGGTGATCATCTCAACACTCTCAGACCTGACCCTCACAGTGAGTGTGTCTGTGATTGACTGGCAATACCCTCTAAGTGCGGTGAGTGGTGTCACCCATCCTGACACACTGCACATGGTGCACTGACATACAATGCCCTCCTGCTCCCCATCCAAACCCCAGTCCTGGGCAAGTCTGGCCAACTTCCGAATTAACAAAAACAAAAACAATAATTATTAAAATTTGGTTGATGATGACTTTAACATAGGACCAGGGTGCAGCTGCCATGCATGACTATGCTATATTGAAAAAGTAAACTCACTTTAGAACACAAGCCCAACTTCCTGTTTTAAGCTTGTAGTATGTCTTCCCATATTTAAGCAAGAACTGAGATTTGAAATTCTAATGCTTTTAATATGTTTCTAATATAACTGAAAATACAATACCAATTTAATTTTTAGCACTGGCAATTAATACAACTGAAACTATTATAAACATCACATTCTTAGCACTGGCAAGTAAACTTAAGAATTAGCTTTTTGACTGGACAGTTGAGCCATAAGGATCTGGACCAGGCTTCCAGGAGTGGACAACCGTTTGCCTTGTGCAAGACTGAATGAAGGGAAACAGATTGAAGTCTGCCAGAGGTGAACCATTCAACTGGAGGAATATTAGGTCTGAGTTTGTTTATTGCTTCTGACTGTTTCTGCAGTCTGCAGCAATTAGGTTCATGATGAGAACCTCTCTCACATTCAGCTGTCGATGCTGGGTATGTTCTTGCTGCTGTCATTAATTGATATAATTCGTCCTTTGGTTCTTTATCATCAAGTTTGAAACTTCTAAATTGCTCAATAACAGCTCTTGATGGATGTCCAAGCTTCTTACCGAGATTAAAACACTATCTTCCCAAAAGCACACAATCATCACCGTCCGACCATGTTTTGGAATCAAGGAAGCTAATGTTTCACTAGGCAAGGTCAATCTTTCGCCTCTGGATTGCATTAATGCCTGGAGCTGTAGGGCAGAGTTGATTCCACCTTTTCCTGGCTGCAGTGTCACATCCTTGAACTGTGGCTCTTGGTCAGTTACCTCTATCTGGCTTAATGCTTTTGGGAATGACTTTCCACCTTCATTCTCCATGGCTCTGAGAACAGAAACCATTTGCTGTACAGCTACAAAGGCATCATTGATACTGCCATCATTTATTTACTGGAACAGTGACAGATAATGTAACTCATGAAGTGCATCTTTCATCAAAACCAAGCTTTTCATAAATGGTACAGTGGCAAGACTGTTGAAAAGTCCTTCGTCTCGTTCTCTCACTGTGAGAATGTGTCATCTTTTGAGGCATCACTGAAGTGTTTGGATAGGGCTAAAAATATGGCCAAGCAGCTCTTACTGGTCGAAAACTGCTTGCAACCCATCTTACACTGAAGATAGGACTGATATGCAGAAGCTGAGTTTCAGTCTCTTTAGCAGCCTGATTAAGCTGGCTTTGAGTCTTACGCGACTCAGTATAGCTTTGACATGAATGCCTGGAAATAGTTAACAGATGTCACAGACTTGATGCATTGTCGACAGCATGCTCAAGGCGATGGGCCAGGCAATGAAATGAATAAACTTGATCACTGTACTTCTTCTTAAACCGTGCAACTAATCCACTGTTGTGCCCCATCTTCACCAACACTCCATCTGTGCATATTGCTATCATTTTTTTTTCACAGCCAGTCTTCTTTCAATTCTGCTTGACTTAGCTCATCCTCCACAATGCTGATTATACTTTTAACATTTGTACCTTCCTTTGCTTCTGAGAGTCCCAGGAGAAAGTTTTCCACACCAAAGGTTTGAGGGTCATCTTGAAGACTGCAGGGAAGATATAGCACAACCACATTTACATTGTAGAGTGTGGCTTCATCAGCATGATAGCCACATATGGTTCCCAGTTTTTGATGGCTGTGCAACAGCTCCTTTTCATCTGTAAGCAATATGCAGGAGAATGGTTGCATAGCTATGGTGTGAATGATGAACGCTGCCCATGTTGACTCCATTTAGTTGGTGCAGTTTCACAAGATAAGGCTTTCTGGAGAAGGAAATATTAAGTTTGGCAATGGCATAAGCTGTCTGGAAAATGTGCACGCTTTCATTTAGTTGTTTTGACTGGATATCTATAATGCATGCTTCCAATCTGGTACTTTTTCGTGCTTCCAAACATTTAGTTGACATTGTAGGTGCCTGTGAGTCTCTGTGTTTCTAAATCTTGTCCTTAAGCTTTCTGTCATTCTTTGCTTCCACTAGATTATTGCACCACTCTGATGAAAGGTGGATACCTGGTTTTGTCAGCAAATACTTCGCCTGATAGCAAATAGAACAGCAAAGCTCCCCCATCACAGCCAATTATACTGTACATATCTTTCCATCTCTTCCACTTACTAAATGGCCAAACTTTAGGCCAGGACATGTCACCTGCAGTGCTTGATGTGGCATGGGAGAAATTAAGGATCCACTGATTGAATTTTTCAAGACCATTCAGGGTGATGCTAACAGCACTTTCAGTAACAATGGTAGCACCTATGACTGCGAGAATGTGCTAGAACTCATTTCAGAAGAGTCCTGTACAGCATTGATTTTATTAGAGACAAGCTGCCTGTCAGAAGCAACTGGCTTAGATGAAATGGACCCTTGTTGCTACTACTTGTAGCACTTGTGCTAAAAGATATTCTCCTGTGCCCCCTCCCAACACACTTTGCTTGTTGCTGCTGTCAGGGTCCAGGGAATGTCAGTATGGGCAGAATTTAAAACACACCTGAGGGACTGCACGTCCAATACTTCACTTGCCCAAACAGTACCCCAAAAAGCCAAAAGAGAGAGAGAGAGCAGACTGCAGCACTTGTGAATTAAATATCCAGTGTCAAGCGAGCGGCAGCAGATAACACACTTAAGGTCTTGGAGTGTGTGTACTGAATACATTATTGCTGCATATTGAAATATACCTTTTACTGAATCAATTTGTTGTTTGCTTGTAAATCAGTATTGTTTGGAGTGGGGAGTTGCACTTTCCAGTTGGAATCTCGGGATGTGGGATATTGAGGACTGAAGGGCCAGGTCCCCGATTCCTGCCTCACTACACCTTCTCCTGCTGTTCTGAGCTCCACTTAGGGGAATATCCACTCCATACTCTCACTGTTGACATCATGCCTTTTTAAAGGCTTTGCTTTTTAAATTAAAGTTTATTACAAAACTACTTTAAGCGTGAAACTGGAAGTAGCGATGATACTTCGGTTTTGTCTCGCCAAAAGCCTCGCACTAGTGAGCGGGCGAGCGTATGTAACATACGCAGAGACACATGCGCCATAGTACGTCTATCGTGTCCATCGAGTACTTGTGACTGCGCCCGATAAGACCAGTGACAACTAAATAAAACAACATAAGGTAAAGTACTGCTCTGGTTTGATTTAACATCAGATATATTATACCATAACGAAGAGAGCTAATAAATACTGCACTTCCTGTCAGATGTATGCTATTGGCAAACAGACTGCCAAATATATCTCACAGATGGGTACTGGTTAAATCTTTACAGGAGGAAGTAGCACCACTTCTAAATAAAGTAGAAACTGTCCCCGACGCTACCAAATTAGTTATTGATCCTGAAATAGAGGCATTAGAAGATTACATAGATCATACAGTATGTCTCTCCTACTTGAAGTTAATAGTACAACTTCTCCTCACACTGATGCCCTGAATACTACTGCACCACTGGGTTCCTCAAAACAAACTCTTTAAAATACGATGTCCAAAAACTGCTTCAACTCCTCATCGCTTTTAACTCTCCTCAAAACTACAATTATTACCAGATGAAACTCCTTGGTCTACCATTGCCTCTAGATCCAACCAGAGAGTAGACCTACACCCCAATGCTTCTCCTCAGTTGTGTTACACAATTCTTATGAACCATTAGATTTTTTCCAGCTGATAAACCAGCTTTAGCCAGAAACAGTGTAACACAGTCAATAATAATAATAAAACTTAGATTCCTCTCATTCAGCTAAGACTGATTCGCAACTGTCTACACAAAATAAAGTATACATGAACCAATTAATGTTCAGGCAGATCCCCCCCAACTCTCGTATCCAACACCAAGCAGGTCTTCGTGACTGGGTGGCTCCATGATTAAGTTCATTGATCGAGCAATTTGTAACCCCGATAAAGAGAACAGAACCTGCTCAAGTTACAGGGGGCTTAGGTCTCTGACATAACATCTATAACTAAAATTTCCTATCGGCAGCAGGTAACAATCCACTGGTCATTATTCATGCTGGGACTAATGATATCACTAAAGTTCCACTACAACAACTAAACAGGATATTGTCTCACTATGTAACATTCTAAATGAAAGGAATGTAGTATTGGTATTTCTGAAATCCTCCCTGTACCCCGAGCCTCATACCACACCCTTAATAAAATCAAAGCACTGAATGAATGGTTTCATAAATGGTGTTACAGGCAGGGCATTGCCTGTCTCACACATTGGGAAGAATTTAATGATAACTTCTCTTCTGCTGGGATCTACCTGCACCTCAGCAGAAGGGGTGTTCTTCTTGGTTGTCAGTTTCTATCATTTATCAATAACCATTTAAACTGACATCAAAGGGGAGACTAGGCCAGTAATACCATCTCTTAATACTTCACCATTACATAAACTGAATGCCCTATCATTTAATGCAAGGTCTCTTAATAAAAAAAAATGGCAGAACTAGAGCTAAGGATCCATGAATTTAATATAGGACTGATTGTCATAACTGAAACATGGGGAATTCTGATAAACATTGGATAACGAACATTCCAGGGTTCAAACTTTATAGTAAAACAGAGCTGATGACCAGAAAGGTGGAGGAGTGAGTCTTTACGCTACTAATAGCATTCTGTCCTTTGAATCCTCTTTACTGACTCAGACAGAAAGCATCTGGGTTTATTTGGCAACCCAATGATCATCCTCAGATCTTTGGTTGGCACCTGCTATCGCCTCAGATATTGGCTAACATTAAACAACTATCCTCAGAAATCACCCAAATAGCTGATAAGGGATCAGTAATTATCCTAGGTGACTTCAATCTCCCTGCTATAAACTGGGTCACTTTATCAGGTACTAACCAGTATGACTTACAGTTAATTTCAACGATCATTGACCTTGGCCTCACACAACTAGTTAGAGAACCCACCCGAGGGATTAATATACTGGTCCTAGTTATAACCAACATGGAGGCCTCTCTGTCCAACCTACGAGTTATGGACCCATTGAGTAATAGTGATCATATGTCAATTCAATTTTCTATTCCCTTGGTACATAAAACCCTATAAATAAATGTATGACTAAACAATACGAAGGCAAATTTTTCAAAAATTAATGAGCAACTTACAGTCATACCATGGACTCAATACTTTCACCGCTTAACATCAATGATGCATAGAACACTTTTAAAGATATCATACACGATCTAGAAAAACAACATGTTCCAGAAAGAAAGAAATACAACAACAAAGGCAAAGTTCCCGCTTGTATAACAACAAAATAAAAAACTCAGCATTAGTAATGTAAGCTATTTACAGGTCTAAAAAGTGTTGGTCTGAGCAGTTAGAGGAAAACTACTAGAATACAGGAAGGCAGTTAAGGATCTTAAAATGTCAATTGTTCTATCTAAACATAACTTAGAATTTAGAATTGCTCATACTAAGGATTCACACAAGTTTACACTCCTACTTAAATAACAAAAGGGAGATACAAAAAGATAGGCCCTCTAATTATAGACAATACTACTATTCTCTCAGATAAGGTCACTGCACTTGAATTTAATAAATATTTTTGTTCAGTTTTGAACAAGATATTGAACCTTTATCATCTGCCAATTCAGGTATATCACCTAGCTACACTATTACCATTTCTGAAACACTCAAGCTCTTAGACACACTAAAAGTCAACAAGAAGTCCAGGCCCTAACAATATAACCCCTAAATTTCTCATAGGAACATCTAATTACATCGCTATTCCACTCACCATTATTTTCAATAAATCCCTTAGCAAGTCCAATGTTCCTTCAGATTGGAAAACAGCTATTGTCACACCAGTCTTCAAAAAGGGTTACACTATAAAACTGAAAACTATAGACCTATCAGTCTTACTTCCATTCCTTGCAAACTACTAGAAAAAGATTAAACATTTAATCAAAGAAGAGATGTTGGCTTTGAATTTAAACGATATTACACAACATGGATTTAAAACTGGTATTCTTGCACAACTAACTTATTATCCTTTTATAATTCAGTTAGCATAAATCTCGACTTAAACATCCCAGTGGACGTTATTTTGCCTGACTACAGTAAAGCCTTTGATAAGGTTTCACACTCCATATTGATAAATAAACTTGTAACCCTAGGTTTTCTAATTGCATTGTGTCTTGGGTCAACAGCTGGCTTTACAATAGATCCCAAGTTGTTAGGGTGAATGGGGAACAGTCAGATGAAAGGCTGGTGTCAGCGGTGTGCCCAGGCTCAGTGCTGGGTCCCACACTGTTTGGTATCTTCATTAGCTAATCTTACCATCTCATCAAATAATATTATATAAAAGTTCACGGATGATACTAAATTAGGAGGACTAGTTGACAGTGACACCAATAGGAATATTCTTAAAGACGATCTTAAAAGAATTGAATCATGGGCAATAACCAATTGAATGTCATTTAATGTGTCTAAGTGTTCAGTGTTACATATGGGTAAAACAACCTTAAACAAACATATTATCTTACCAACGCTATGGTTAGGGAATCACCCATGGAAAAAGATTTGGGTATATTGGTTAACAACAAGCTGTCTTCTACCAACCATTGTAATAAGGTTGCTAATTATGCCAATGCTCTTTATGTAGAATTAATAATATATTTGTCCTCAAACTGAGGAGTGTATCATGGCCCTCTACAAAACTCATGTTAGACCCCACTTGGACTACGGTTCATCCTTCTGGAGTCCCTACTTGCGCGGACATCACCAGAATTGAAAAGTTCAAAGAAAGGCCACAAAAATCATACCGCATCTTTCTTCACTGGATTATGAATATAGGCTTCATAAAATGGGGCTTTATTCTCTCAATTTAGAAGATTAAGGGTGATCTCCTCCAGTTATTTAAGATCTCTCATTCAGCCACGCTAATGAACTTATCGGATTATCCTTTACATCTAGAAAAATTGTAGCTAGAATACACAATAAACAAACAGGAATTGATAGGACAAGAACAAATAAAAGGCAACAATTTTTCACTGTTAGAGCCCCTAAATTTGGAATTCATTGCGCAGGATATTGTTGATTGTCAGAATATAAATACCTTTAAAGTCAAACTTGACAAATGGCTTCTAGAAAGAAGATAACTTAACAATGATCCACAATGTGTGGAGGACATCCTCGATGGGCTTGCAGCGTTCTTTGGTCCATCAACCAAGTAAGTAACCAAGTAAGTAAGTCTTCTCGCTGCCAGTCTCTCCCTCTCTCTCTCTCTCTCTCCCACTGTTGTTTCCAATGCACAGTGAGCTGCTTGCTGCTACTGTGGGGTCCAGGGAATGTAGGTGCAGCCAGGATAGAGAACATGGCTGCTGATCACAGAGAGACACAAAAGGAGTTCTGATCTGCATGTCATGTTACTCTCTCTCTGTCAGTCTCTCAGAGACATAATACAGGGGCCCATCACACAGACAGAGAGAGAGAGAAAACAAATCTCTTCTGCATGTCCCACTTGCAATGACTGTGTGTCCCTCTTTCTGTCTCTGTGTCTTCGCACAATGACAAGTGTGGAGGAGTGAGCAGGACATCTGAACTCACTGTGTTCCACTCTCTCAGGGTGGTTGGCTGAGCTGGGCATGCACTGACCTGCTCCACAACACAGAAGACAGAGCACATCTGAGGAGGAACCCTGACATCACACCCTGCTGGCTCACTGCAAGGAAAGTCAATCTCAAGGAACTAATCATCTTGCTTTCACTGGAGCTTCTAAATGGAGGTGAGAGATGTGAGAGAGAAGACATAGGACAAATGCTGTAAGAAATTATGTGCTGACTCTCTGTCAGTGTGCCACTGTGTATGTGGATTGGGGAGATGTGTTAAAGTGAAGAGATACAATCACTGTCTTACACTGTGGCCCACACATTGTATGGGGGTGCATTAAGTACTCAAAAAAGTTGCATTGTCCTGGACAGCATGTGGGATGGGGCACAGCTTGCATTATTGGTGCATTACAGGACTTACATACCAACACTGGAATTGGGTACAGCACTGACAGGTGGCCACCGTGGCTCTCTCTCTCATTTAGCTGCATTTTTAATGGCTGCCTGTCAGAGCTAAAGTTTCCCACATAACAAGTCCATCTCCTCCCAGGAATCTTGCTGGCCAGGCATCTCAATCCAACTGTGGATTAAATAATGAATTTAATCCACAGTCCGATGCTGTTCAGCGAAAGGCGTTCCTGCTCTACTGAACCCATGTTATAACACCTTTTTAAAGTATCCATGAAGGACTAACTTTGGTGCCAGCTGTGGATACTACTTTTAGCTATGGGAGGCTATTGTTTGTTTTCCAGGAAGGTGGCCTTCAAAGCAGTCAAGCAATGGCATGTTATCACTTAGATAAATATCTGTCTCATGTATCACTTAACTCACTTTGGTGCGGTGTTATTGGCCATGGGTTGGGGAGGCTACTGTTTTCCTAGATGGCTGTTAAAAGTGAAAACATGGTGTTAATTTCTCTTTTCACTCAGCCAGGGCTGCTGCAGTTTTGCTTTCCTTACTGAATGTAGATTGCCAGCTTCAGCAAAAATGAGGGACAAACATGCCCTCCCTGGCACCTTTCAATACACAGAACTCAGGGGCCTTCAAAAAGTAAGGGGCCCGGCCCTCAGGCCCACTGTAATTTGAGCACAGGGACGGACAGTACAGTGGTCAATGAAGAGGACTGCATGTGCTTCCAGCTCCACTGTGGAAGGACACAGTCTAGGTATCCAGTCACGTGCTTCACAGACCCCTCTCTCTACTATGTAATAGAAATACATCAGCACCTGCATGGGTTCCGGAAACTACAGCACTCTCATTGCCTTTGCTGAATTCACTGGGTTCATACATGACTCTCCAGATCAGGGCACTTAGTGGGGGCACCTTCACTGACCTCACTAAGGCCTCGACACAGTTAATCATGAGCTACTACTAGCCCAACTGCATGAATCCACGTGTCCACAACTTCCTGAGCTGGTTCACAGCTATCTCACCAATTGAGTTCAACAAGTAAAAATAGGCAACCCATATATTTGTCAGACCCTAATCTATTCTGTTAGAATTTATTGCCCTAGCTAGGAACCTACTTGTCAGATCTCTGAGCCTTCTACTTAATTTATAACTCTTTTCTGTAACCGTGAGTTGACTGTTGCAACCTTTCAGTGTTCTAATTGTTTGACATTATTGTAAACTTGATTCACTGTATGTATCCTACTTGCATAATTTCCTTTCTGACATGGAACCTTTGCAAATGAGCTCTAGCTCAAAGGTTATAATCTGAGACTTGAATAAATAAATAAAATACATGCAGCCATAAAAATGAGGATACCCTGTTGAGACTGTTCACCTGTGAAGGGGTAGAAGAGTCTGCACTAGTGGCATCCTGTCCAAGTAGGGCCTCAGATAGGTTCTCCCATTCCTTTATAGCTGAACTCTGTGGGTCTCTCCAGTTACATAGAAAGACTCTTTTAGCTACTGACAAAGTCCCATTTACCCAATGCATCTGGGAAGGAGTCAGGTTTAGGACCACTGGTGGGATTCCCAACAAGGTCAAGGCTAGATCCCGAATGGCAAACATCAGTCCTACTGTTTAACAAAATGCCCAGATGTGGTCCCAGTATCCATCACAGGAAAAACATAGAAACATAGACTTTGATGGCAGATAAGGACCGCTTGGCCCACCTAGTCTGCCCATTTCCCTACCTACTGGATAAGCTGCAGATCCTAGTTAACCAACAGCCTATTTCTTCCTAACCCCACAAGAATTGCCTTATGTCTGTCCCATGCATTCTTGAATTCTCCCACAGTTTTAGACCCCACAACCTCCTCAGGAAGGATCTTCCATGTGTCCATCACCTCTCTGTGAAAAATACTTCCTCACATTGCCCCTGAGCCGCACTCCTCCCATCTTCAAACTGTGTCCCCTTGTTCTTGCACATCTCTTTTCTGAAAGATGCTACCCTCTTGGACTTTGTTGATTCCACTGAGGTACTTAAAAGTTTCTATCATGTCCCCCCTCTCCTCCTTTCCTCAAGGGTATATATATTAAGCTCCTTTAGTGTCTCCTTGTATGGCTTCTCTTGCAGACCCTGCATCATTTTAGTTGCCTCTTCTGTACTGCCTCCATCTTGTCTATGTCCTTGTGGAGATGGGGTCTCCAGAACTGGACACAGTACTCCAGATGGGGTCTCACCAACTCTCTGTACAGAGGTATAACAACTTTCTGTTTTCTGCTGGTGATGCCTCTATACATCCCAGTATCCCCAGCCCTCCCTACTGCCTTCTCACATTGCTTGCCAACCTTAAGGTCACCTGATATGATTACCCCAGGTCCCTTTCCATTTTTGTTGTTATTACCCCCCCCCATTGTGTACTCTTCCCCATGGTTTTGATTCCTAGGTGCATTATTTTGCACTTCTTTGCACTGAATCCAAGCTGCCATACCTCTGATCATTCCTCCAACCTTGCCAAGTCTCTTCTCATCCTTTCCACACCTCCTTGTGTATCAACCCTGTTGCAGATCTTTGTGTCATCTGCAAAGAGGCATACTTTTCCTTCCAGTCCTTCTGCAATGTCATTTATAAAGACATTAAAAGGACTGAACCCTCTTGATACCCTACTAGTAACCCCCTTTCTTCAGAGTGGACTCCGTTTACTATTACCTTCTGTGTCCTGTTGTCCAGCCAAGGTTTTACCAGGCTACCATCCTAGGACTAACTCCCGGGCTGGCTAATTTGTTTATTAATCTTTTGTGTGGGACTGTGTCAAATGCCTTGCTAAAGTCTAGGCAGGCCATGTCCACAGCCTCTCCTTGGTCTACTACTTTGGTTACCCAGTCAAAGAAATCAATTAGATTCATCTGACATGACCTTCCCACTGTGAACCCATGCTGCCTTGGGTCCTGTGTCCCACTAGCCTCTAGGTACTCAACAATTCTTTCCTTCAAAAGTGATTCCATCACTTTCCCTACCACAAAGGTCAAACTGACAGGTCTGTAGTTTCCTGTCTCTGTCTTGCTCCCACTTTTGTGAAGGGAATCACATCCACCTCCTCCAGTCCTCAGGTACCACACCATCCTCACATGGTTTGTTAAAAGGGTAGTCAGTGGTCTCACTAGTTCTCCCTTAATTCTTTTAGAATTTGGGTGAATCCCACTGTGTCCCATTGCTTTGTTCGCTTTCAGTTTTAGGAGCTCTTCAGAACTCTTTCTTCTGAAAGGACTGGGATCGATCCCTTATCCAGAGTGCTTCTGTTAACTGGATTAGGTACCTCCCCTCCTCCTCTTTTATGAATACTGAGCAGAAGTATTCATTCAGTATCCAGCTTTTCACTGTCCCTCTCTGCCCACCACCGTCCATTCTATTCAGCCTCACTATGCCTCCCTTTGTCTTTCTATGCTCCCTAATGTACCTATAAAGGTTTTCCCCTTCTTAACCGAGGTTGGCTATCTTTTCCTCGGTTTGGGCCTTTGCTATTCTGACTGCCTTCCCTACTTCCTTCTGCCTTAACTGGTACAGTTCTCTGTCCTATTCCTTCTGTGCTTCCTTATACTTCCTAAATGCTATCTTTTCTTCCTAACCTTCCCCACCACCTCTTTTGAGAACCATAGTGACTTTTTCTTTCATTTTGATTTGTTTGTTTGCTTCAAACAAAGGATGCCTTCTATCATATCCTTGTCCATTCCTCCCACTGAGATGGGGGTCTGTATACAACCCTGTGCAGATTGTGGTGCCATTTCCAGTCTCAAAGGTGACACACGGTGCCTCCTCTCCTCCCTGTTTACTCTTTTGTTCTGTTGCTTTTATCCCTTCCATGAAGAGCTTCTCCTCCCCTCATCTACCCTCCCTGTCTCTCTGTAGGTTGTGTACCCTGGTATATTAACATTCCAGTCGTGGTTCTCTGTGTATCTTGTTTCTGTGACTGCCATGATATTCAGGCATCCCTCTTCCATCGAGGCCACCACTTCAGGAGTTTGTTGCCCAGACTGCAGGCATTGGTACTCATTACCCTCCATTTCTTGATGACCTTACCCCTTTTGCCCCATCCCTGTCCTTATTGCCTGTGTCATTTTCTCCATTTACCCCAGCCCTTCTCCCTATCAACGTCTCTATCTTGGTGTTTACCTCACTTGCTACCCTATTTTGGGGGGCTAGGATTCCTGCTCCTTTCCAGTGCCTTCCCTTAGCTAGTTTAAATGCTTCCAATGAAGCATTTAAATCTATCACCAGGATCCTGGTTCCCCTCCTGGACAGATGCAGACCATCATGCCAGTATAGACCTGCATCACTCCAGGTGGACCCCCAGTCTCCAATGAAGCCAAACCCCTGAGCTCTGCACCATTTTTCAACCACTGATTGAATCCCATGGTGTGGAGCACCTAGCTCACCATGCCATAGACAGGCAGCACCTCCGAGAAGGTTACCATGCGTGCTACTTGTTTAAGGCCCTCCCCAGCTCCACAGACTCTTCCTGCACTGCTCTGATCCCTTTCTCAGCTAGGTCATTTGTCCCTAGGTGGTCAATGACATCTAGCTCCCTCCCGATGCAGCTGCTCCCACGATCCTAAGGATTCCTCCCTGTCCCTCCAAGCCATGGTGCCAGGCAGGCACCTTACCTCCCTCTCCTTCCTGCCCCAGTTCTACCCTCCTAACAACAGGTCCCCCACCAGGAGTTGTTTCCTTCCCTGTGGGGTCACATGCCACCCTCCTGTGGGTCTCCTTTGTGGAGGTTCCCAGCATCCTCCTTGGTCTCCACTGTGGGTGCCTCCATAGAGGAACCATACTTTCCCAGAATGGCATATGAATTGTGGAGAGGTGCAACTGGAGGAGCGCACCTCTACTTTCACCATCTTCACCCTCCCTGGGTCCACTGTGGTCCAACCATTCCTCTTTCTTGGCAACATCTGAGGCAACGGCAGTGGTCCTGGTGGTCCCTGGGTGGGAGAGGAGGTCCCCAAATCCTGGCCAACTCAGCCTGGAGATGAGCAACCTCCTCCCTCAGCCCAGAGAGGTGCCTGCAGATGGAGCAACACCGCATCCTCAGAACATCTCCCAGAAGACTGCTGCTCCACAGCCACTGCACTGCACTGCACCACTCCCATCATGTCTTATTTCTGGCCCTTAACTGTTGTTTTGAATACTTACTCTTTCCTCTGTTTATTTTTATTTTTATTTTATTTTTTTCTCTCCCTACTTAATTACTGCCTCTGTGCCCTTTAAACTCCTGATCTTCCTGTTCTGAGACAAGAAGTTCCTATATTTCTCAGTAGTCGCCTTACTTGCTCAGAGTCAGACCTCCAGCAGCTGGGGAGGGGCAGAGAACTACTCTTTTCCTTCTAGGATGATGAGTCTTTTCTGGCTCTGTGATCACTCACTTCCTGCTCCCAAACAGGAAGTTCCTGTTGTCAGTCAAATCAAAACAAGACCAGTGAATATGGGTCAAAAGGATTAGGAGATGTACACCTTCAACAGTTACTATGGTTTAAGAGTCCCATTTTGTAAAGAGCCTGAGGGGTTCAATATGCCTAGTGGAGAATCTTAAACTACAAAGTATTTGCTTGCAGCTCTCTACTGGGCAAGTACACCTGTGTCCACACTGATGGCCATTGTTAGGGCATAATGCCCACCCCTAGTTCTGCCTCCCATTTCTCACAGGGTCCCACTGTGCCTACAGCAGGTGCATGGGCCATTAACCAGCAGATCATACGGTGTGGTGTTTTTATGGAGGCTAACCATGAGTTAAAGGGGATGAGGTAGGCGTCTGAGAGAGGGATGAGCTGGACAAGCAACAAGTCCAGAGGTACAGATACTGCCAGAAGGGTAGCTTCTGAGAGGTGGACCAGGAAGTGAACATATCATAGGAGTGGAAAACTCCTGTATTCTCGGCATATACTGTAGGTCACCAATGAAGTGAATTCCCATCTGTTTCTATACTTGCCAGTTGATGGGTTTGTGTCCAATTTGCAATAAGGATTTTGCCACAGTGGACATAACCTCTCAGTTTTGGTCACCCAGCCCTGTGTTCTCAGGATACATGCCCAAACAAGTTTGAGTCTGGTAAAAGGAAGAACCCTGATCCAATTTCCAGTCAGGGAGAATTAAGACTGAAGGGAGAGGAACTTTACTTTGTGAAAGTTCAGTGGAGACTCAACTAAGTTGCAGGATTGCGGTGGGCTTGTAACACAAAACTGCCTAAGTATCACATAGGTATGAAAAACCTCAACTCCAGAAAGTGTAAGACTCCTCCATGCCAGTGCCACTAAAGTGTTTGGAGCTTTATTTTGGGGGCTTCCCAGATCTATATAAATGATGTGCCTTTTGTTCCAAGGGAGCAAAAATGCATTAGGCAGTTGGACTGACAAACTGGACAATAAAGACTGGAGTTTTGGTAAGGTAATTCATTTTAAAGCATTCACTTTACTCCACAGAGAGAAGAATCAAGTACCCCAGTTCTTGGTATCAGCATCCAACTTGTCGAACATCATTTGGGTGTTTGCACTTACAGTGTCCTGATAGTAGGCTTCACATTGCAACCCTCGAGGGTGCCCACTGGTATGGGCGTGACTGAAACAAACCCTGAATACATGTGACGGTGGGGGAGTACCTTGGATTTCATCCCATTTAATGTGTAACCAAGATAAGGGAATATTCCAAAATAATAGATGGCAGCATCTGGAGGGAGGCAGGGCTGTCTGTTAAAACAGGGTGATATTATTCACAAAAGGGCAATGCTATAGTGAACTCCACCCCACAAACTACTGCTCCTGAAAAGTTGGAAATTGCTTGGATATATTGGGCTATTAGCTCAACAGCAGTCAATAACAAATAGGGGACAAAGGACATCCCTGCCTTGTACAACAGTCCAGATCAAACTTGTCCAATACAACAGATTTAGTTAATACTCTGGCAGATGGGTCACAGCACAGAAGGTGGACCACATCTATAAATTCAAGCCAAACCTCCCCAAGGCATCAAAGGTAGGCACCTCCACCCTATCAAACGCTTTCTCAGCATCTAGAGCAAGGGTGGCAGTGGGCTCTTGGCAGTCACTTCCTGCATCATTCAAAATCCACCATAAGCTATCAGACCTCATTTGTCCAGGTATGAAACCAACCTGATCCAGATGTATCAATCCTCCCATGACAGTCCCCAGCTGAACTGCAGAACCTTGACATAGATCTTAACATCAATGTTCAGCAACAGAATAAGGTGAAACTGTGAACAGAGGACAGTGTCTCTCTTCTTCAGGATAAGGAAAATCAATGCTTCTCCAAAGGAAGGGGTAGATGTCATATCTGCCATGCCTCATTAAGAACTTGTTCCAAGCAGGGGCCAGAAGACTTTCAAGGAGTGGTAAAAATCTGCGGAAATCCATCCGGACCAGGCAACTTTCCCCAGGACATGGATCTGTGTTGATGACATCTCTGCTGCTGTGAATGGTTTGTCATGTCTGCAGCAGCCTCTAGGTACCTGAGGCAACATAGAGGTAGCATAAAAGGCATAAAATTGTGCTTGAGTAGAGACTGCTTCAAAACTGTACAATGTACGGTAATAACAGGAAATCTCTGAGTTAATTGCCTGTGGAGTGGTCAAAATTGGTCTCTGTGTGGAGGGAACTATTATATTTTTTACTTCCCTGGAGCAGAGCATTGGGCCAGCAGCCTCCCAGGTTGTTCCTCTGCTTCCCAATAGGATTGGTTGTCTAAAGAGACTGTGTCCAGCACAGTATTAGAGGTTAGTCTCAATGTCAATTCTAAGGTTGTCAATCTAAGGGCATAGGGTTGAGCTTTGCTCTGAGTGTAGTCACAAAGTTCACTTGAGGGTCTTCAAGGACTCCTCTTGCAAAAGAGTTTGGCATTCCACTCCCTATGCAGTTTGGAGGTATAAGCAATCAAGCAACCCTGTATTAAAACACCATTTATTCCTCAGTCCAGACACCTGCCTCCATGCAATAGATAAGGTAACTGGATCATGATCTGATATAAGAATACTACCCAGGAGACACCCCATTTCCAAGGTACTAGTTCTGGGTGACAAAAGAACATCAATGTGGCTATAAGTGTCAGGGGCTAAGGAATAAAATGTAAAGTTTCTCTCCCCTGGATGTAGGTGCACCATACATCCTATAAGCCATACACATGTGCAGCCCAGATGACTTGGATCACAATCAGTGCATCTCCTCACAGTCCCACTCCCATACAATCTAGATCAGAATGAAGGGCCAGGTTGATATCCCCATCCAGTATTGTATCTTTATGATTCTGGGAGTTTGTCAAAGCACAAGGCAAAGAAAGGTAAATCTGGCATATTAGGGGCCAAACTCTTTCCAGTACCAGGTGCTCCCCTTGATATGTACCCTCAAGCACAGAAAAATGCCTCTCATCATTTCAATGTGTGGCATGTACCCCAAATTGAAAAACACTACTGAAGAAGGATAGGTACGGCATTCTGCTTAGTGGCTAAGGAACTATGGTAAACTGCTTCCTCCCACACACCTTTTAAACAATCTGCTTAACCAGGGAGCAAATATACCTCCTGGATGAATGCTATATTGCAGCCCTGGTCCATAAGCTTAGTCAATATTTTCCTCTTTTTGATGGAGTTATTTAACCAATTAATGTTCCACAATATGATTTTGAGGCTATCAAATGCTGCCATGGCCCCAAATGAGCTTTCAGGGGTATTCTGCTCAAGAGACAAGTATCTGAAAAATATTTATAATATTCCCCATCCCCACCCCAACAGTAGCCCCCAAACAAAAACAGCAATAAGTATCATATATCTATATATATATATATATATATATATATATATATATATATATATATATACATACACACACACATATATGTAAACAGAACCTGGGATCTGACTCCCATTGTATAGGCAAGTAGCTAAGTGAACAAATGAGAAGGAGCCCCCACACCATGAAATCCTGCGCCCAGTGCACTTAGGGTGCTATGCAGTGCTGATAACTAACCTTCTCTTCCTTCTCCTTTTTTTCAGGCTCTGAGGGCTAATTTAATTACCCTCAGCCCCCACACTGATTCAGGGCTCTGAATTTTTGCCACAAGCAGGATTGCCACTAAAGGCTCTGGGGCTAATTTAATTACCCCAGCCCCACACTGACTCTGGGCTCTGAATTTACTGCAAGCAGGATGGCCACTAAAGGCTCTGAGGGCCAATTTAATTACCCCCATACTCCATGCTGACTCTGGGCTCTGAATTTGCTACAAACAGGACAGCCGTTAAGGTATGGAGGACAGACTAGCTCAATTTTGAATTTGGCACCTTTTTCAGCTGCCAACTGGGATCTCCATAACAACTCTACACTTGCTCCTTATGAGCTGCAGCTTCATAGGAAGTTTTTGCTTTTTATTAGGGCTGTGGGCAGAGCCTACAGCCCTTCTGTCATCGATCAGATTGTAGCTCTAAAATGACTTTTCATGGAACTTCCTTTTAGACATTTGTATGTATTTCTCCACAGCTGCAAATCAGTGCACTCCCCTCTGATTTTTGCTGTAACCCCTAGATGGCGCTATCCCAGGGCTACTACCCCTGCCTGATTTGCCACTAACAGGTTGAGGGGCCTGGATCCAATGGCGGTGCCTCCACCCAGAGGTCAGGGTTTGCAATAGTTAAACTAACTTGGTCACAGCCTCTGGGACACTGCAACCCCTTTCTTCCCACTAGTGGCCCACACAATATATCAGAATTACCTTCACGGTATACACTTACTCCCCCAGGTCTGGTTCCGCACTGGGACCTCCTGTGAAATGAGATACAGTGCAACAATCACAGTACAGTACTTTAACATAGACAAATACCTCAGGCAGTATAACTTTGCTGAAACAAGCAGCTCTGATTTATTTAGGGGGGGATATAACAAGGACAGGGAAATCAGGTTAATTGGCTTATCACTCTAATAATCTACCTGGCTCTGTGCAGGCCTATCCCTATCAGTTACTGTCCTGGGTACCCAAGCCCTAGTGGCTAGTCCAAACCGTGGCAGCTGGTAGGGGCCCTTTCACCTGAGAAAGGAGAATTAAACAGTCAGCAGTACAGTAATTCCATTTGGATTTAATGTGGCAATTCAACAGGAGCAACCCTGAATTAGTACTCACGACTCCAAATAAGATAGGGTCCTTCAATGTCAGCAGGGCTCACTTGAGGTACACAAACCTCTTCACACATCCATATAAAAGAAAGTACTATACCAGGCAGGCTGCATCTGTATCCCGACGCAATTACTGCACAATACCCGGAGAACACAGCAGATTCAGTTCCTGACAGACCGAGTGCAATTTTCAGCAATTCTTCCAGTCTTCTACAGGGTGAGCCTGGTTTCTACTCTTCAGAGATCCTTTGATTCTTTTCACAGGGCAGATTCAGTCCTAACAAGCTGTTACACAAGCTGCAGACCGGAACTCTGGGCCTTACACGTTTTGACTAAAACTGCACACTGAAAAAGCACAGGGCTCCTTCCTTCTTCACTGCCAAAGCTCAACTGAACTCCAACTGACGAAACCGGCACTTCCTTTGAGTTCCTCCCAGTTCTTGACTGGATTGGCTGTCACTCACAATAGACTGCTGCTGTTGGTCCAAAAGGCACTGAAGTCTAAACTACATCTCCCAGAGTCACTGCCCATACAATCCTCTTGTGGCTGGCTCAGATTATGAGTCCAAGTTCTGATTCGTCCAAGGCATCATTTTGAGCTAGCTTACCCACACTGATTGGTCCAGTTCAGCAGTTCAAAACTAGAATGGGGAACTAGCAGACACAGTTCTGACTGCAAAGAAAGCAGGTTAGACAAACTGTAATTTCATTATTACTCTAAATAATTTCTGGCAAACAGTTACATCTTTCAGATAGGTTCCCTTTGCACTCTAGTGACTGCAAAAATGAAGTGAATTGGCAGCAGCTCGAGTGGTACTCAGAGAAGCACACAGTCCCCCATACAAACTAATTATGTCTGCAAGCAGACAGCTCTTAAAGAGACAGTACCAGAGGCTCTAAAAACACTCACTGATAAATGGCTTAAATGCAAACACCATTCAGGCTTGGAGCATTCAAGCAAGCTCCTGAAGTCTTTTGGGAACCCCATTTGCAGGGGTTACACCTTCCTGGCCTGGGAAAGCTTGACGTCCGGTCAGCAGAAGTACCATAAGTTTCAACTGCAACCATATACATTTGCATTAGGCTCGCACATGTGATCATCAGTCAATATATCATTTTACCAAGAACACATTTCTGAAACATTGCATCGTCACTCTTTACACAGTATTACATACACATTGTACCATAACTCAAGTTATTACCTCTTGTACATGAAACCTGAAGAGAGGGGCACTTCCTATCAGTTACCTTGGGGCTGGATGGGGCAAGGCACCATACTTAGAGGGCAACACAAGTAACTTGGAGTTAGCACTGATGCTCAGTTTGGGCAATGAGCTCGGGACACATACACTCCTTTATGGACAACATTGAGAGGCAAGTCCACAGGCCTCCCAAGTGAATCATAACTGAGGTGCACCACAGGCTTTACAGCTCGACCAGTCTTTCTAGGGGAACTGTTATAGTCTCTGCACTCTGAGCCTCATTTTCAGCATTGTCCTCACTTGTCAGGGAGTCTCCATGGGGTAGAGAGGCTAGAACTTGGGCACTTTCAGCTCCAGGAGTTACAGTTTCTGAGTCCACAACATTTGGCTCGCATGGAGAGCTTTCGGACACTGGCAGTGGACTGTCAGGGCACTCAAAATACTCTTCTTGTTCGGTGTATCACCAGTCTGCCCAATCTATCATTTCCTCCCTGAAAGCTCAAACAGTTCAACCATGCACAATGATTCCATTTCATCTGATCTGATGCTTTTGCACTTCACTTTCTGGGAGCATTGGCTCCAGGGATGAAGCTGGGGGCTTAGACAGTCAGAAGGCCCAGCTTTGTCTCCAGTATTGACTAGGGGATTGCCGAAACAATTGACTCAGTTCGTAAGAAGGATAGTATTCAAAGTCACTCTCACTTTCTTCCGATATGGACTGACAGTCATGCTCAACTGGGACTTGTGGAGGGAACACTTTAACTTTGCTTCTGTAGGTGCAGACTTTCTTGATCTTTTCTTAGCAGCAGCTCTAGTCACTGGTCCAGAGGGGCATCTTCTAGGGGCTCAGACTCAATTAAGATTTGTCCAATGGGCAGTAAATGATTTCTATGCATTGTTTTTACATCTTTTGAATTATTCTCAGGCCTTACTTTGTACACTGGCAGATCATCTAGTTTGCCCACTACAATGTGAGGGAGATGGTGCCATCTGTCAGCAATCTTGTGCTTGCCATGCAGTCCCAGATTTCTTAGCAATACCCGATCTCCCTCCTGGAGTTCCTATGCTTTCACCTTTTATCATACCTTTCTTTGTTGGCGAGATTTCTTTTGGCAGCCATGGTTTGAGCCAGTTGGTACGCATGAGTTAGCTGGGCCTTTAACTTTTGCACATACTGTAAATAGTTGTCAGCTTGAACCCCATCAGGAGAGACCCCAAAACACACATCTACTGGTAGTCGAGCTTCTCTTCCAAACATCAGGCGGTGGGGGAGAATCCAGTGGCATCACTTTTGGTGCAGTTATAAGCATGTACCAGGGTGCTAATTTGTTGGCTCCATCTAGGCTTGTCCTTTGGGTGCAGGGTGCCTAGCATATCTAGCAAAGTCGGTTGAAGCGTTCAGGCTGTGGGTCCCCTGGGGTGGTAAGAGTGGTTCTGGACTTTCGCACTCCCCACAGAGAAAGCATCTCTTTGATCAGACGACTCTCAAAGTCTCTCCCTTGATCAGAATGGATTCTTTGTGGAGCCCCATAGTGAACAAAAAGTTTTCTACAAGTACTTTGGCTACAGTGGATGCTTTCTGGTCTTTGGTGGGGAAAGCTTGGGCATATCTCGTGAAATGGTCAGTGACCACCAGCACATTACTGATATTTCTTTGATCTGACTCCAAACTTAGAAAATCAATACAGACCAGCTCCATGGGTGCACTGGTGGTTATGTTAATAAGGGGCAGCCCTCTGGGGCAAAGCTTTCCTCTGTAAGCAGCGACTACAAGTTCGAATGTTTGCTCCACATCAGCCCCCATCTTAGGCCAATAGAATCTGGATCTCACCAAGTCAAGTGTTCTGTCTATACCAAGGTGCCCCATGTGGTTGTGCAAGGACCTCAATACTGAGTCTCGAAAGGCAGTGGGCAGCACTAGTTGTTGTTTGTCTACTTGTCCCCTCTGTCTACTGTTTCTCTGTATAACAGTTTATTGATCAGTTTCAACTTAGGACCTTCTTTGTATAACAGTGCAGTTCTCAAATCAGTGGAGTAATTTGGACACATCTTTTCCTGCATAGAGGGCTTCTAAAGCTGCTTTTGATCATGGGATCGCGGATTGAGCCCTGAATACTGTCATTGTCCAGCTGAGGCAGTGCACCAATGTCTATTGCAGAAAAGTGGCAATAAGCAGCAGGTATGCAATTCTCAGAGGCTCCCAAGCAATCCACCATGCAGTCCACTGCGTCCGCTGGACATTTGTTCCTCCCTGTCAAACTTCCGGCAGAGTGCCCGAATGTCAGGTTCTGCCAGTCGGACCCAATCATTCTGGGGAACAGGCCTCCGGAGAGAGCATCAGCATCTATGTGGTTCAGACCTGCTCGGTATTCGAGAGCATAGTCATATGTAGATAATGCAGAAAGCCACCTATGGCCAGTGGCATCCAACTTAGCTGAGGTCTGCACATAGGTCAAAGGATTATTGTCAGTTTTACTAGCAAGATGTAACCCTAGATGGCGCTATCCCAGGGGCTACTACCCCTGCCTGATTTGCCACTAACAGGTTGAGGGCCTGGATCCAATGGCGGTGCCTCCACCCAGAGGTCAGGGTTTGACATAGTTAAACTAACTTGGTCACAGCCCTCTGGGACACTGCAACCCCCTTTCTTCCCACTAGTGGCCCACACAATATATCAGAATTACCTTCACGGTATACACTTACCCCAGGTCTGGTTCCGCACTGGGACCTCCTGTGAAATGAGATACAGTGCAACAATCACAGTACAGTACTTTAACATAGACAAATACCTCAGGCAGTATAACTTTGCTGAAACAAGCAGCTCTGATTTATTTAGGGGGATATAACAAGGACAGGGGAAATCAGGTTAATTAGCTTATCACTCTAATAATCTATCTATGGCTCTGTGCACAGGCCTATCCCTATCAGTTACTGTCCCTGGGTACCCAAGCCCTAGTGGCTAGTCCAAACCGTGGCAGCTGGTAGGGCCCTTTCACAGAGAAAAGGAGGAATTAAACAGTCAGCAGTACAGTAATTCCATTTGGATTTAATGTGGCAATTCAACAGGAGCAACCCTGAATTAGTACTCACGACCTCCAAATAAGATAGGGTCCTTCAATGTCAGCAGGGCTCACTTGAGGTACAAACCTCTTCACACATCCATATAAAAGAAAGTACTATACCAGGCAGGCTGCATCTGTATCCCGATCGCAATTACTGCACAATACCGGGAGAACACACAGCAGATTCAGTTCCTGACAGACCGAGTGCAATTTTCAGCAATTCTTCCAGTCTTCTACAGGGTGAGCCTGGTTTCTACTCTTCAGAGATCCTTTGATTCTTTTCACAGGACGGATTCAGTCCTAACAAGCTGTTACACAAGCTGCAGACCGGAACTCTGGGCCTTACACACGTTTTGACTAAACTGCACACTGAAAAGCACAGGGCTCCTTCCTTCTTCACTGCCAAAGCTCAACTGAACTCCAACTGACGAAACGGGCACTTCCTTTGAGTTCCTCCCAGTTCTTGACTGGATTGGCTGTCACTCACAATAGACTGCTGCTGTTGGTCCAAAAGGCACTGAAGTCTAAACTACATCTCCCAGAGTCACTGCCCATACAATCCTCTTGTGGCTGGCTCAGATTATGAGTCCAAGTTCTGATTCGTCCAAGGCATCATTTTAGAGCTAGCTTACCCCACACTGATTGGTCCAGTTCAGCAGTTCAAAACTAGAATGGGGAACTAGCAGACACAGTTCTGACTGCAAAGAAAGCAGGTTAGACAAACTGTAATTTCATTATTACTCTAAATAATTTCTGGCAAACAGTTACATCTTTCAGATAGGTTCCCTTTGCACTCCTAGTGACTGCAAAATGAAGTGAATTGGCAGCAGCTCGAGTGGTACTCAGAGAAGCACACAGTCCCCCCATACAACTAATTATGTCTGCAAGCAGACAGCTCTAAAGAGACAGTACCAGAGGCTCTAAAAACACTCACTGATAAATGGCTTAAATGCCAAACACCATTCAGGCTTGGAGCATTCAAGCAAGCTCCTGGAAGTCTTTTGGAACCCCCATTTGCAGGGGTTTACATTGCTATTTGCTGCCCTTTGTTAAAAGGCATCTGAAGGGGAGGAGGATGCTACTGTATTGTACCTCAGAACTTCTCAGGATATTAACAAAAAAACTTTTTAAACTGCTGTTTCTATCACCTGTCCAGCTCAGTCTAACATATTTGTTCTATTTCTTTCAGCACCCAAGGTTTAACTCATTTACTCTTGGCTTTTGTGAAGTGAAAAGTCAGATTCAGTGTCAGATTACAGATAGTGGGATTGCAGTCTGTTAGCTGTCTTTCCTTGAGCAGGGCAGGTTACAGGCAAGCACTGAAACAGAAGACTTGTTTTTTTCTCATTTTATAATATAATGTACTGAGTGTGTATTTAGTTGCAGGGTCAGGCCCTTGAATAAAATAATAACATTTATGTAACTCATTCAAGATTCCATCAGGTGGTCAGAAAAGTCTGAGAGCATTTGTGTAAACATTAACAAATGAAAGATGCACAAATAGCATCCACACTGGCCTCTGAGACTGGAAGATCAGAAGGCTGTGGGTTCTATCCCACACTAGGCATGTGGGTTAAAGAGCTAGTGTACTGCCTAAAACTAATATTAGATTTAAACGCAAGTCAACCATTAACTTTTATATTTGAGGTACTTTTTCTTTTCCTTTGTTTAATTAGAAGATTGTTTACCTGATGTTAATATGTGTGATGTGTGGAACAGCACTCTGTGTGGCAGCTGACATAGCTAGCTATACTGCACCCACTACATCACCAGCATTGTGACCTCACTGACTGTGACATCACTGCTATTAGGAATAAAATTTCAGTGACTGCCAGGTCATTCACCTGTGATTTCACTGTCAGTGAAATCACAATGCTGATGATGTAGTGGAGGGCTGCAGAGCTAGATATGTAAGCTGCTATGCTAAGAGCTGTTCCATACATCCACCACAACATTATGACATGGAAAACTCTCTGATGGGCAAAAGGAAAAAGAAAGGTACTTCAGAAATAAAATTTCATAACTGACTACTTCTTAAAATGTATATTATTTTCCTGTCTGCCTGGTTTGGCTCCACTAGCTCTTTAAATCCCAATGCTGACACTGTAGTGCAGCATGGGGAGGGTGCTGCACTCCTGAGGTGCCGCTCTTTTTCTGTCTGCCAGTTCAGGTGGATGTTAAAGATCCTATGGCACTTCTCAAAAGAGTAGGGAATTTTTCATAAATGAAATATATACAATCTGGTACAAAAAGAAGCAAACAGAAATAAAAGGAACAAGATGTGACTGCAAACACCCTATAGTTGCAAAACACAGGCTAATCCTATTCACCACTTAAATCAAACTCATTAAACCCTGTGACAATACACTATGTTCCTCCATCAATCTACCAATTATTCAAGAACGCAGCATGCACTGGTCAATCTAATATATGCATTGGTACCCCTTCCACCATTTTTCCATTGTTCCCAAGAAAGCTTAGCCCTGTTATACTGTGCTTGCAGTCTGATTTCTTTCTCAATCATATCAATCATTATTGAGGGCATTATCAATTTCTGTTGTAAAACAAACTTACAGTGAACCTGCCACATATTAAACTTGATACAAGTAAATAGCAATCTGAGTGTACCACTCTCTATATGCTACAGTTGTCTCATAGTCTCAGTTATCACATTCTCATATGTTACTGTAGCCCATGCCATATTATTCCAGCGTAGGCCTAGTGTTGTCCAGAAATCTATAGCTTAGGCACACTGGGTAAAGAAATGCTCAACAGTCTCTATCAGTTGTCCACACTGTGCTCTAGGACAAAACCTATCAGGCAAGCTCTTGTGTTTAGCATTGCCCTTCACACCTAAACAGCCATGGGCACTAGGCAAACTGCATCCCACATACATGGAAGTCCGTTTATCAACTAAATAAATCTCAACTGCTGCCATGCTGGTTGACTCAGATCATTATAAACCACTAGAATCTGAAAAAAAACAATTGTATTGTGTCATACAAGAGTTTCCTGTGTATCACTGAGACCTGTGCCATCGTAATCTTCTATTTTTAATTTCTCAATAGAATATAACATGTATTGTGGCCATCTCCCTTGTTTTCTGACAAGTAAGGCCATTACCCCACTGTTTGATTAGTGGCACTAGCCACAAGGCTGCAACTTTTTCCAATCAGCACCCCAGGCTTTAAAAATGCAGATATGGTATTGAATATAAATATACTATGGAAATAAACAATCAGGTTAAACAGATTTAAACCACCATATTTCAGAGGTCGATACTGTACCTTTCGCTTTATTGGGTTTAGTCTACTGCCCCAGATGATTTGAAAGGTTTGGCTCAGGATCGAAACATCAATTGTTCCTGGAGGTGAGAATATGGCACTCACATATGTTAATAGTGGAAGAAGAAATGTTTTCACTAATAAAACCTTCTTTTTCTTTGATTGCTGCCATTTTTTACAGATCTGGACTTTAGCATTACTAATCGTGAGTTTCTCTGTCCAGTTAACCTGTGCCATGTCAATATTTCCATAAGTAATTCCTAAAATTTTAATGGGCTTAGTTGTCATTTTCACATCCGGATATCCCTCACAACTTCCATACTATCACTTAAGATATATCCATTACATTTCTGGAAATTAAGGGCTGAACCTGTAAGGTTTGAAAAATGTTGGATATCATCCAAAGCTTGCTCCACAGATCCCTTGTCAGCCAGTAACAGACAAATATCATCTGCATATGCCAAAGACTTAGTGATTCTGATTCCCCTGCCACTGTCACAAGCCTGATTGCTGCATTTGTCTTATCCTCAAAGTGGATCCAAACAAGAGACATACAGGATAGGACACATAGGGTGCCCTTACCTGACCCCTCTATTAATATGGATATCTTTGCCAATACTCCCATTAATTAACGGTGCTGTTCACGCTATCCGATACAGTCTCATAACCCAGGCCATAAATTAGTTCGGATTCCATATTTTTCTAACACCTTCTGTAAATATAAATGAGACAGCTTATCGTATGCCTTCTCCTGGTCTAAACTAATCAGGTAGCCATACAAATTATCCTGTAGTCCCTGACTCACCACTCACCAAGTAGGAGTAAATTATCCATAATAGACCTACCAGTAATATTAAACATTTGGCTCGGATATATCACATAAGGTGCTACTAGTCTCAATCTTTTAGCCAAAATCTTCACTAAAATTTTAAGTCAGTATTCATCAAACTGAGAGGTCTCCTGTTCAATATATTCTGTCTATCATCCTTTTTGTGGATAAACAATTGTACTGACTGGCCAAAATGTGGATCTATCTCTGTCCCATCTAGAATCATATTAAGCACTACAACCAAAATAGCAATCAATTCAGTTTCAAATTTCTTATAAAATTCCATCGTCAGGCCTTCAGGTCCAGGAATAGTGTTATTATTCAGGGATTTAACGGCATCCAAAATCTCTACTTCCGTTATTGGTCCAGTTAACTGAGACTTTATGTCATGTGGGATATCCGGTATCTGACAAAGATTTAACAACTGCAACCATCTCAGAGGTAACCTCCGTAGCTGAATAAATTTTTCCATATGATGTATCACCTCTTCCAGTATATCAGAGGTAGTCGTGACAATATTCCCACCTGGAGTGACAAAGATGCCATTGTTTTTATGCTACTCTGGTTCTGCAACTCCACAAATATCCCGTCACAGATTTTTCTGGCATGCCAATTCTGTGCTCATACAGTAATGACGTGCTTGCGTGCATACTGCAATGCCTCCATTTGTGTTTTCAGTTGTTTAATCTGTCCCATAAATTCTCCATATCCTTCATTCATCATAGAGACCAATTTTGTATATTGGTCCCATAGTGTGAGAGTATCAAAAATAGTTTCCCATATGAAATTTAGTGAAAACATTTGAAGTTCTGATTTCAAATCTCTTTTAGTCTATGTCCACCAATGACTAATATTCTCCCATACATGTCACTGACTTCAATGCTCTCAATAGTTCATAAACTCTTTCACAACAGCAGGAATCTAAGAGCATGGTATTATTTAATTTCCATAATCCCTTCCCCACCGATCCTTGTGTAACCTCCCTGTCACCCAGGGTTACAAGAATCCCACTTAGATCTAGTGGTAGGCAGGAAAGGCAGCTTGTGAAACACCAGTTATATGGGTTTCACACTGTCTCACTCTTTCCTCAGTCTCAGCTGAGCTGGAGGATGACATCATGCAGAATTCTCGCAGCAGCATAAGCCACATTGGAATGCTGCAGCAAGAGGTTAACAGAACATTGGGGATTTTAGTCAGCCTTGAGGAGTAGTCTGCAGAGGAGGGTTGAGAGTGAAGGAGGTGTGCAGGTGGCAGCCCCTCAGAACTTATCTCTGCTATAGAGCTACCCAGAGTTAGAGGGTGTGTGTTCTCCTCCTAGATAGGGACACAGAAGAAACCTGACATAGTGGTAGAAAATACAAAATCACACATGCCCACACAATGCAAAGCATCATGGGCTGCATAAAATTACCACAGAATGTTATGCTGGTCCAACTTTAAGCAGAATTGCATGGTGCCGAAGGCCTCTCACACAGTTTGCAAAGGGTGCTAACAGAAGACATACCCTACTAGGACTCATCAGTATGCCTCGTCTGTTTGACACCCACCATTCCTAGCTTGTTCCAGTGCCCCATCCCTGGAGGGATGGGGAAGAGTCCAGCATTTCAGGGCAATACCCTGGCCCTGGTGAAGGAGAGAAAGCTGCTTGATGATTTGTAGAGCCAGTACGGAGGTACCAAGATGTGTTTTTCTTTGCCAGAAGCCCTGGGACACCTGCAAACCAGTTGGTGAGTCTGCTCTGCTTTAGAGCCCTTGTGTTCACCGAGACAGTGTGTAAAGTATCTGCTAATGTGGGGTCAGGAAAGGACAGCCAAGTACAGTACTTGAAGTTTGTGTATGACTTGAAATGCATCTAAACAGTGGGGTCTACAGGGATGGGCATAGCCACCTAAAGAACATTATAAGTCAGGACACCAGTGCATGAAGAGTAGAGTGTTAAATGTGATATACATTTCGAGATAGCATTCTACAAACCAGAGACATTCACAAAGAAAGGTGTTGATTCCAAATGAATAGCTGGATATGGATTTGGGAGTGAGTGGTGGGAGACCTCCCATCTGGAGTAACCAGATATACCTCCACGGTTCACTTTGGGCACCTATAGCTTTCTTCAGGGCATTGGCCAGTGCTGTGAAAGTACCCAGATGTGGGATTGAGGATGATGTTTTCCTTATAGAGCTAGGAAGTGCCCTTGGGTGGTAGAGGAGCCACCAATAAATATCCATGCCATATGGACAAATGTCCCAGTGCTGGCCGAGGTGCCATGCCAGGGAATCCAAGAGAAGAGTACCAGTTCAGGCTAAGAGCCCAGTGTGTTCCAGAACCTAAGGGTTACAGTGTTCTGAAGAAGATGTATTCTAGTCTCCGTAAATCTGCATTACCAGGAGTGTAGCCCCATGGGGGTCCATCTATGCATTATTATTCTGTTGTTATTGTGAATAATAGCCACACTCTAGAATCCCACTCCTGGTTTGGACATTTCAATTATTGCTTCCTGTGTCCGGATTAGTTGGGTGCCTCTGTGCAGAAGTTTCAAACCTAGCCAAAATGTCGAGCAACAGTTTTCTCCTGAACCCAGGCAGCCAGGTAGTGGGTTACAAAATGGAGGCACCGCACTGCTAATAAAACAAAAATAACATCGACCTGAACCCTGGCTGGTTATACTTGCCCAAATTTAAGATGCACTTTTACCATCAGATGGTTTGACTTTTCATTTGGTATCGTAAAAGCCTGGTCACACAGCAGACCAGCAGATGAAAAGATAAAATCAATACGGGTCTCTAAATGAGATCTATAATAAGTAAAACCACCATCTCATATTTAGTTCTATATGTGTCAACCAGACCCACTTGAAGTAGAATGCCTTGTAAAGCACCGAATCGCAAAACAATTGAGGTGTTTTAGCTCCCTATCATTAACATTTGTCACACAATTAAAGTCCCCACCCATATCAAGAGGCATGATGTAAATAAAAGGCCTAACCAAATTTAATAAATCCACCCCTTTCCTTCTTTGTTTGAGGGCATAATGATTTATTACCCTCCACTCTCTCCTTTATATATAAAATCAATCATAAAACTCTCCCCGGACAGATGTCTAATACCTTAGTCACAAGATAGTCATATCCAAAGAAAGGATCCCAACCCTCCACATCTTTCTAATGTAATGGAGAAAAAGGCAGGGCCCCAGTACCATAGTTTTCTTGCATTCTCTATATCTGCAGTTGTATACAAAGCGGGTATCTTGTGAGCAGGCTAAGTCAATTCTAAGAACTTTCAAGATGGCAAAGGTTACTAAACGTCTCCTAGCATTCCTAATACTATTCACATTAAGTGAAGCAACATTCAATGCAATACAGGTAGACATTTAGTTTTTTGTTTGTGGTGCAACGAGAGGAAAAGACATGGTCAATACCCTGCCCTATTCGTGGTCCAGGCTGTTTACCCAACCTACCACTACGATGAAGTGCTGCACCCAATTGTTTTTGTTTTGCTCAGGCATCCTGTACTTTTCAACCAAACTATCCTCATCAGAGTCCAATGAAAGACCTTTCTGTTGGAAAATGTTGAAGAGACTCTGAATCATCTCCTCTATCAGAGTCCGGTGGAAGTAGTATATCATAAGGATTAGAGATGGGTATTGTTCCAAGATTTTCTCCCTCTTCTGTACCTTTGATTATGGGTTTGATTTTTTAAAGGGTGTTTTGGAAGCCACAACTGTCGTCTCAGGAGATGTCATATCCTGTAGTTCCATCTTGGGTCCCTCTGCAATGATCCTTCATCAGTGGGAGCATCCCTCAACTCAGTGTTTTCAATAATTGCACCTCTTTGTACTATAGGCATTTCCTTGTCACCAGTCGCTGCAGGGATGAGCTCCAAAACCTATGCTGTTGATTGGGTGGTCGGGAGGGAAGTTGGGGATGTTGGGAAATTGAGGAATCAATGGCCAGAATTGGGTCCACCATAGGAGGTACTACTGGTACTGTCTCCAAAGGAACTGGTACTGCAGCACTATTCTTTTCCTGGACAGTTCTTTGCACTTCAATACTGTGTTTTGTGCTTTCTCCACAAGCTGTTCCTGGTCTGGGTGGTCCTGTCAGTTATGAGTGGCCACTCTCCAATCCACGATACACATGTTCCGGCAGCGCATAAGTTGCAGGTCTGTTCATTAGTACACATACTGCTGTTATGTCCACATTCCATACAAGCGGTGCATGTACTCTGTCACAAAGCACTGCTGAGGTGCATATGAGATCCACACGAAGCAGGTCTTGGTTGGCCTGATAAAAAACAACCCCTCTCAGTCCCCCAAAAAAAAGCACTTGGCAAGTGATTTGAGCCTTGTGGGCCTGTGTGCAACTGGACTTTAAATTTCCAGCCCCCATCCAGATATGCTCCTCCTCCAGAATAGGGGAAGGGTTCCCAGAACATCACATTTTTTTTGCAGCAAGTAAAGCACATCATGTACTGCTACATCTTCATTGCAAAACAAGATGGTCATTTCTTTGACCATGGACTTTATAATAGGTGTAACTCGAAAAGGGATCCATAATGCTGAATGGCATTTCTTTTCTACTACTCCAAAATTGGTCAAGGCCAGCTGGTGTTTTGAAACTTACATCATCGCTGTATCTCCAGGCGCATGAATGAGGGCATATATCTCATTAGAGAACAATCTTAAAGATTCTTTAAGCATGGTTTTGCCAGCATATATTCTATCAGGTGGGTGTGGCATACCTCCCAAATATTGCAGGCGCACTGCATTTTCATTGTGCTGGGTATTATTTGAAAAAACATGATCCCATTCCAAAATTGTCTCCACAGTTGGGAGGGCTGGGCCCCCACTGTAGGCCTGGGGACACTCACTGCCTCAAGTTCCACCCTATCTCCCCATGTAGTATGTCCTATGACCCATATATATCTTGCTAGGCAGTCCCATGATCAGCTGTTCAGGGCGGGGTTCACCTGCGCTGTTAATATCAAGATCCATAGTGTCAAGAACAGCGATATCACTTTCAGTAGTTTTAGAAATTGTATGCAAATGTGGGTCAATGTTAACAGTTCCTGGAATTGGAAGCACAGAACTATCTGGTATCCACCCCTTGCCCATTTTCTGTCCAGCCAGCTCCTTGCAATGCCAACCCCTGTCCACCTCAGAGGTCCCAAATTTTTAAAAGACAAGCACCATCATCCTGACACCTCTTCTTAATCCCAAATCTGAGACAATCACACTCTGTGCCTTTGCATGTTCATTACTCTGCAGTTCAAATCCTGCCTCTACATTCAGCAAACTAGTCTCTTTGCAAACATTTGAGTTTGAGTCACAGTTTTGTGTACTTACTACTAGAGAGCGACATGCGAAATTGCAACATCTTCATTCAGTACAGTATGCAGTGTCACTCGTAGTTCCTTCTGGCTATCCACAGCAGTTTCAGCCATCCGTTGTGCAGTCAGGCCCTCCTGTGAAAGCGATCGTCATCCAACCTGTCAGGCAGAGCTGGCCCAGGTGTTAACAATAACAGGTAATACATCCATCCATTCCGATGTCCGAATCTAGGTTTTATTCCTCATCCAGGAGTCAAAAGTACTTTTAGGAGTCTTTGCTGCTGTTCAAAATTTAAAGCCTGCACAAAATCAACTTTGTGCTGGAATCCTGCCACCTTAACTCTTCCAACGCATCATTTCCTTGAACAGCATCGCAACACTCCACATCCATAACCTCTACAACTGGTTGTAAATTCACCATCAAAATCTCAATGCTGGACCCACAGGGAGGAGATCTGCACCCCTGTAGGACTACCAGCTAAATGCTCAGAATCCACATTAACATCCATCTGCACCAGCCTCTACCTCAGAATAGGGAATTTTTATTAGAACTTCAAAATCAAATAAATACAAAACAGTGTTAACTCACACTAAATTAATATACAAATCATAAGAAAACTCAAATAAGTATTACAGTCATATCTTTTCTAATTTACTTTCTGATAAATATGTAGAACCCAGATCATATCTACTACTGAAAGGACTCCCACACTAAAGAGTAGGGAATTTTTTAAGAACTCAAGAAATTATACAATACACAATAAAACAGTGTAACTAGTTTAAGCATACAATCCCTTCCATAAATATTTAATACATATAATGAATCTTAGTATCATAGTCCCTTCTACTAACATAATATACATATTATCACATTCGATTCAAAAGGATGCCTCCCCACTCCTAAATGTTGGGGAACAATGTGTGTTTTTTCCCGCAAGAAATAGCAAGCTATGTGGAAGCCACACAAGAAAATTCCACTGACATACAATTCTGCAGCCATCTTTTTAATTAATCACGTAAGGGCTCCCACCTTAACTGAAATAGGACTGGGCCTATCATACCTCTTTCTGTCTGTCTAAGTTCTAATACAGATTTTCTAATTATCATACTAGTTGCTCAGTGGTAATTTCCCATTGTTGTAGTGAATATTTACATCTGGTGATCCAGATATGTATTTAATACTTAATAGTATTAATTGTATTGTACTACTGCAATATGTTTTCCTGGTATTAAACCTAAAAAGACTCTCACCTGTTAACCAAGTCTCGGCCCTCCTTTCCATGTGTTGTTTAATAATATCAAACTGTTACCACACAAGGACAATGGAAATATAAATTTTCCATTTCTCTAGTTTCTCAATGCATGATAACCTGGGGCAATATCTCTCAACTTGCCTTTATGTTTAAGATTATCTTTAACATTTAGTCTTTTATATACGCACCACCATAATACATCACATGTGTTCTGGCATTGTTTTAACAGTTAATATTTTCCCAATTACCTCTTTATCAAAATCACTTTTGACCTCAGAGTAGGGAAATTTCCTTGGTGTCCTGGCCAAATTTCCCCATTCACTAAAAACACCACCAACTTAATGGGTTCAAGTGAGTTTATACCATGTTATAATTTCAGTTGGTTTTATCTGTACCCCACCCCTATCACCCCTGAAAAGGGACTTCTAGTCTTAGTGGGTTACTCGTCAACAAAATTCAACAAATAAATAAATTCCCCATTATGCCTTATGGATTCCATATGAATCAAATCATTCAAGCCACCTTGACATATAATTTTAATACCTAACAGCAAATCAGGGCCCTTTCCTGATAAAAGGCTGCAACATATTAAATTTTAATAAAACAACAAAGTCACAAATAAGGAACTAGGCTATGGAAAAATCTGCAGGGATTTATACAGGGATTTGATGTAGCTTCTACAGGAAATAAAGGAAAAATGAGGGCTTGTTACAGGAAAATGGTTACTTGAATCTGGGAGCACTGTGATTGTGACTAAACAGCACTATATGGCACTAACAAGAAAATAACTTTGGTCATTTGGTAGCTATTCACAGCCCTATCGGCTCTGGCTAGATCTTATTTTAAATTAGGAGCTGCTGCTCTACAATAGCAATTGTTGCCATTTATTAATCACATTATGACTGTAGATTAATAATTTTGTATTTTAAACTAAGAGCTGCTGTTCTACTCTAGGCAGTTGTCTGTTTTCAAATACTTTCTGCTTGTAGATTAATAATCTCTTACTTTAAAAGAGGAGCTGCTGTGGTTCTTTTAATTACATTCTGCCTGCAGAATAATAATTTCTTCTGCCCAGTACCTCCTGTAATTCCTTACAGCCAGTCCTGCCTGTTCTAGTCTTTCTTTTCTTACTTTTCTCCCCAGCACTGCCCCTTCACCCCTTCACCATGGATACTGCAGCTCCACCTGTTTGGTCCCATCCTCAGTATTTTCTTTGTTCCCTATCCCCTTCCCCATAGCCACCTCCCTAACTATATCTGCTTCTCTCCTTTTCTCCCCCCTGACCTTCAGTGCCCTTAGGGCACTGTGCAACACGTAACTAACCTTCTATTCCTTCTCCTTTTTCAGGCTCTGAGGGCTAATTTAATTACCCCAGTCCCCACGCTGACTCCAGGCTCTAAATTTGCTGCAAGCAGGACATCCGCTAAAGGTATGGAGGATGGAGTAGTTCCGATTTTGAATTTGGTGCCTTCTTTGGCTGCCAACTGGGATCTCCCACAACAACTCTACACTTGCTGCTTAGAGATGTAGCTTCATCGGACGTTTTCAGCCCACCCACCCACTCCCACCCCTTCTCTCTATTAAATTACATTGGCTCCACCCTAATACTACAATTGGCTTCAGCACTGTTGGAGGTGGTCTCTCAGCTGATCTCTGGTTAACCCATTCACATCTACATTCCCAACTGTAATCCACCTTAATACTTGTCTGCTTTTGCCATTCTCCCAGCTAGACAGCCAACCTTAACTTGCATCTAGACCCCCTATCTACCATATCCACTCTTTGGATATAATCATTCCCCTATAAACTTGCAGAATTCACTCCCCTTTAGTAAACTCATGGAACTCTTGCCCTTAATTAACATATTGCCCTTCAATTTAACTAGTAACTGCTGGGTGATACTCATTACCTATAAATTAGTGGAACTCATTCCCATAATATTAATAAATGTAATCCTCTGCCAAAACCCCAACTCCACCTGACATTCTCTCTTAAACCTTTAATTCTTACTGTCACTTGGCTACCTGGTCTCCCAAGGTCAGACCTAACACCAGGTTGACGGACCCAGCATTTAGTTGTTGGTTGTGCAGGCCCTGCACCCAATTTACTACCTCTCCACCTTAGCATCTTATACTACCCAAAATGGATGCCAAATTAGCAAGCACAGTATACTAGGAGGTCTCCCTAACAGCTGGTCTTAATTTTGGTGCTTGCCTTTGATCCCGGATACCCTGCCACTGCATCCACCTATACAAACAGCCATCAAGATTACCTCCTATAGTGTGGCAAACTGGTTCAATGGGAGACCCACAGCATGCCACCTTCCCCTGCGCAACAGTGCTACCACACATGTGGGCCTCCACCCTAAGGATGAGCCCTACTTGGGCTTTAAGCCTGATTTCCTGGCCTCCAGTTAACACTAGGTCCACCTGTCAAATGCTCCTCCCAGAAGCTGCTGAGGCCACAAGCAAAACCCAACTACCCAAAGTTATGCAAAAACTTATCCTAATCCTACTACTGATCTTGGGTAACATCCACCCTAACCCTGGTCCACTGACTACTAGCTCATAGGTCACAGTTACTAAAGGGCGACTAAAAACTGTGGCAATGAACATCTGCAGTCTCTTAGCTGATCTAACTTATCTTGAAGCATGGTTGGAATACACCCAGTCAGATGTCCTTGCTCTAAGACCTGGCTCTCCCGTGTAATGCGGACTCAGTTGTCTCCATTCTTGGCTACAACATGCAGGGCTGGACTGCACCAGTAAAGGAGATGGTGGCTGCATAATCTACACTTGCAGCCACCTACAATGCCACAAGCTCCACTGGCTCTTGTCAGCAGCAAGGACTGTGAGTGCTTAACAGTAAAATCATACTTGGCAAAGGGCGTAAGTACCTAAATGTTATAATCACCTACATCCCTCCTGGGCACCAGAAAGGGTTTTGAAGCCTTTGCCAATTACTTCTCCAAGTCTATAAAAAGAAGACTATCATACTAGGGATTTCAGCTCCAACTGGCTTGCCCGCTCTGGCGCCACCCACAGAGACTTGGTCTCTGGACTCTACCTGATGCAGATGGTCTCAAGCTGCACTAAGACTAACTACCGCATGAGGTACAAGCACTTTGATTGACTGGGTTCTAACAACGCACCCAGAAAGACTAACAAATGTCAAGGTCCTCCTGGATACCTTGAGGGATCACTCAACAGTCCAATGCAAGTGGTCAGCCAAGCTGGCTAGGCCTCACCCCAAGACTGGTGAGGAATAGTGTTATAAAGAAACACGCCATGATTCACTTCAAGAACTACCTCACAGACATAGACTGGAGCTTCACTGATATATGTCCCTATTGATACAGCACTCCAGCTATTGTCTCCCACTTCAACACAGCTGCAGACAAGTTTGCTCCTTACTGCAAGAAAATGAGAAAGGGATGTAATATGGACGGATCACCCTCAATTGCTCGGTATGATGTGACAGCGAGACATGCTCTGGCACCGTGCAGGGAGGCGGGGGTAAACTGCGGACATTCAAAGGTACAAAGTAGCCTGTAACAGTTGTACTTAGAAATCCAGCAGGCCAAGGCCACGTATCACAAAAACCAACAGAAGCAATGCTGAGGTGATGGGAAAAGTTTTGGACCTTGATAAAGAACCTCCTACAGGCAGGTGACAGTCTCCCCATGTTTCAGCATAATGGTGAGGTAATACCAAGGCCCCTAAATTCTCTTGACGCAAGTTTTCTTACCAAGGCTGCAATCTGCAGAACTTCTGCGGTGCCATAGAATTCACTCTTCTTGTTGATTTTTATTAATATTTCTGTTTTTCCATAGAATCTGGTTCCTTCCCTCTTTTATATCCTAAACCCCTATATGCTCAAATGTGATGTTACCATTGCTATAACATCATACATTAGCTAATGAAATGGCTGCAATCTGCAACAGAAATGAACAGTCACTTATCTACCACAGCCAGAGATGATGGAACAGTACATCATGCATGGTGATATTTGCTCAACTGCACTACAGCCTAATACAATTTTCAGTCTTATATTATTGCACTAGGCCAACTTAAACAAAACCTTGTCAATAGCACAGACCTGTTAAGTCCATACCTCACTTTGTACAAACCTATTTGTGCCTTCAAGGTAGAGATGCCATCTGAAATGAATAACTGGTAAAATGAATTTAACTGTCATTTTAAGAAAAATAAAGTAATTATGCCCAGAAAAGTGGAATATAATAATGTGTAGACCTGTTGAAAGAATAGACCTGTTAAATAAATAATTACACTGTATGCATTTTGCCAGGGTTATTGATTACATATTGTCATTGGTTGCTAGAATCACCTAAAAGTTATGGAGAAATGTTGTGTGCAGGGACAGCTGTTAGGCCAACGGGTAGCATGCTGTGTTTCCATGCCGGCAACTCAGGTTCAGAGATTAGCTCTGGGGCTGGCTGGGCAGCACAAGTATTGGTGGAACACATCGATGCTCGGAGCCTGGGAAGGTATGGTGCAGTGTTCGTCACATGGTGGACACATTGTGCTGGTCTGAGAGCTCTGTCTCACAATCGGTTCACATGTATGTCATGGCCTGATGGCGTTATGCAGTGTGTCAGGAAAGCAGGTTGACATCAAAAATGAGTTTTGCAATAACTCCTCTATTCCATTTCTAATGGGACCTGTATGAATGAGGATGCAAGTTCATGGAAATTAATATATATATATATATACTGTATATACACACACACACATACAGTATCTCTGTCTCTCTCACCACACACACACACGTTTATATGTATGTTACAGATTACATATAAATATATAAGTGATACACAGTGGGAACCTCATGAGTGGTGTAGAAAGCACATACAAATATATTAGCGATAGACAGTGGAAACCTCATTAGTGGGACAGATAGCATGCATATAGCAATACCTTATTTATCACATAAGATCCCTCTGCATATGTCATTTATTTAACAGGCTAGGACCTTAAGGGAGAGACATTTTGCTTTTTAGGCATAAAATTATTTTATAATTCTGTTATTTTTTGAACTAGTGTTACTGTGCTTTCCACCATCCTGATTGCTATAAAACTGCCATGAAAGTGAAGTCAGGATGACAAGCTGTCACTGTGATGTGGTAGTTTGTTAGTGCATAGAACTTCACTAGAAATTACATACCACCGCCAAGAAGTTTTCAAATGATAGTCTTGCCGCAGAACTTGGTCCCACTGTGCCGAGAAAGTAGGGGCCCTCGGTAATACTAGAGGATGATACCATGGCCAATATCTTTAATACTGCATTTTCAGATTACAACTTAGTCCTCCCTGACCAGCTATGTGCCCCACCGAGTATCAACCACCTCCTCTCCTAACTCGGGACCCAACACCATTACAGGCCCTAACTTCTACTTCAAACAGGTAACTGTCAAGGAAACAAAAAATACCTAACTAGAGTGCTAGATAAAACTAGGATGGGGAGTGATGGTGTCGACAAAGCTGTTTAATCTGTCTCTCTGCTTGTTCACATGCCCTTCTATATGGAAATCTGCTCTTGTAACTCCAATGCTAAAAGGAAGTGATTGAGCAACTGTGTCTAGTTACAGACCCATCTCCATACTGTCCCCACTCTCCAAAGCCCTAGAGAGAATTATAGTTGACCAACTCACTGACCATCTGCACAAATACATCCTCCTCTGCCCACAGCAGCATGGCTTCCACAAGATGCAGAGCACAAATACTGTCTTAGTTGATTTCACAGGTTACGTGCATGAGGCTCTTGACCAAGGTCAGCTTATTGGAGCTATCTATAGACCTTACCAAGGCCTGCAACCTTGTGGATCATCAGCTGCTGCTACATAGGTTAGATTGCATGGGGTTGTCCTCGGGCACAGTCAAGTGGTTCACTAGCTACCTAACTGGATGCTCCCAGCAGGTAAAAATTAATGGTGCGATCTCACAGGTCTGTGAAGAGACTGTAGGAGTCCCCTGGGCTCTATACTGGGCCTGCTCTTGTTCAGTCTCTTTGTGAACAATCTCTCAGAGGCTTGCCCAATGGCTAGGGTCCTGCTTTATGCAGACAACATGGTTGTCATTCTGCATGACTCCTGTCAGGAGACTCTCACCAGACACCTACAGCACAACTCTGACATGATGCAAAACTGGTTTAAGGACAACCTACTAGTACTCAACAGCAAAAAGAAAGGCGATGCTCCTTGCTGGACATCAAAGAGAAGAACTACTGCTCCCTTTACCGTACATGACAGCTCTCACTCTGCCCTTGAGCAAGTGTCCTCCTACAGGTACCTGGGAATCATTATTAATGAGACCTCACTGACTTAAATATATTTGTGCAATCATCACCACTGCTAACTGGAAGTTAGGGGCCTATACAGGCTTCGGTCCTGCCTCACTCCAGAGTCTAGGTATCAGGCCATTAGAGGCACAATCCTTCCAATGCTAGACTATGGAACAGTGGCCTACAGTGCAGCCTCCAACACCAGCCTGCACAGAGTCCACACACCCTTAACAAAGACTGCAGACTTGTCTTAGGCGCTGATCGCCTTATGCACACCTGCGATCTGTACATTAGAACAAGATGGCTTCTGCTCAAGGACCAGATCAAACTCCACTCCTGCCTCCTGGGGATGAAAGCCTTGCATGGACTTGCCCTCATTCACTTCAGGCTTTATTCTGCCCTGCCCTCTAAACATGTTATGAGAAGGGTGACAAACCACACGCTTGTGATGCCTTTCAGGAGAACTGCACTAGGGAGTCATGCCTTTGCAGTCAGAACACCTGCCTGGCTAAACAAGCTACGCCTAGCCATCACAAGCCTCACCAGCATTAGTCACATCAAATCCAAACTTTGGAATTCCATCGCCCACCTGCACACTGCTTTTCTCCACCCAACCCCTAAGCCTACCTGTGTACCTCTAGACTATATCCTTACAGAAACTGCTGAAATGGCCCCATCTCTTAACTATTGCCCGCTACACTTCTCTAAGATGTTTCTCAATTGGCATCCTCTAGCCTGCGACATGGCCTATTAGCCGCTATCTGAGAGTACCTAACTAAACTGTTAGCACTTATTTGTACAGACGGTGTTGGACTGCTCATTCTGAAGTTAGTTATTGACTGTGTTTTACAATGTGCCTCTATTAGCACTTATTAGTACTACCAATGTTGGATTGCTCCTATGTACTTGAATTAAGACTGTTATACAATGTGCCTCTATCTTTCCTACTCAATCCCCTGTATTTAGTCTGTTAATGTGTTGTTAATGTGTTTATGACAATGCCTGTTCACTGCTTTTGATATTCCCAACTCATGTAACTGTCCCTCCCTTTGTTTAATGAGGACCCTTTGTAAATGAGCTCCTAGCTCAAAGGTTTGTAATTCCAATTCTTTAATAAAATAAAATAAAAATAAAAGAATGGGACTATGTACAAAATAACAATATACTGGAGTCATGTGATGCCTTCCAACTAAGCGTCCATGCGCTCGATCTGCTCCCGCCTCCCTCCTGTTAACAGCATTTGTTACAGTAGTTTCTTACCATCACAGTGCCACTGAGTATTCGCGCTAACCTCTGAGAGTTGTCCAGACATTGATTAATCCGGATTCTGCAGTTTTCAGCCCAGGATGGGCGCGAGATGAGACAGGCCTTACCTCACCATATGCCGCCTGCAACCCCAGAGAAGGCAGCAAAAACATAAGTCGCAGGGAGCTACTTCCGCCTGTGCTGCCATCATTACCTTGCAGTCTCCTCCACTCTCAGAGGAGCATTTTCTGCAAAGCTACAACCTTTCAGAGATCTGGTGCAAACTTTCAAAGAGGAGCTAAAGACCTCCGGGAGATCTGAATGTGACAACATGAAGGGTGGGTGATGCAGAGGCCAGCATTACCTCAGTGAAGGGATGGAGGGACCAAACAGATGTTCAGCTTGTCTTGCTGAAGAATAGGCAGGCTAAGATGGAGGGCAAACTGGAGGATTTAGGTCAAAGCAGGTGAAATAACCTGATTATTTTTGGTTTGCCAGAAGAAGCTGAAACTTCCTCTCCAGTTTTGTTTACTCAAAGTTGCTGGAAAAATGCGGGCCCTCCCTAATCACTCTTGCTATGTGGTAGAGCAACGATCATTCCCTGTGGGCCAAGCCACAACAAGGGCATCTCCATGTCCTTTCATAATCAGGCTATTGAATTATTTGGACAAGCAGCACATTCTCCAGCGATGTAAAGAGTTAAAGGAAATTTCATGGGAGGGCGGTGCCTTCATCTCACAGGATCTACTGGCCACAGTTCGGCAGAAAAGGCCACATTTCACCCCATGGTGTCTAAGCTCCTGGCTGCTTCGATTAAGTTTAAAATGCTTTATCCTGCTAAACTGCAGGTCTATTGCAAGGACTATTGGTATTCATTCGATAGTGTAGATCAGGCAACGGGGAGTTGTGGCAGTTGCTCTGAGCTCTTCAGTGCCCCTTGAACTGCTCTCTGAATAACTGGACTTAAAGGATAGTCTGCTGTGGTGTTCAGATGTTTTGGCTTGTTCTGCTTGCCCTATCTTCCTTGACTGTGGCGACATCAAGGGGCTCGAATTGAGTACATGGATGAAGATTAATAAGTACTGGGACTTCCCCACTTGTTTCATTCACTCACAGTTGTGGAAGATAACTGCTTCATTTGGGGCTGTGAGGCCTGCGTGGTGGACTGGTTCCAGTCATATAAAGGTTTTTTACAAATGGAGGACGAATATACTATATTATATTAGCTCTCGGTTTATTTTTCATTTCTGATTAGCTGGACTGTTTCTCTTTCTGGACTATATGATACTGGACTTAATTTCTTAATTATTAATGTTTTATAGAGGAGGGTTTTAGGGTCCTTATCCAGACTACCTCTCATATGGTTATGTTTTATTGTACACTTTAGTGTGTAGCACTTGTGGGATGGGAGGGTGGGACTGAGAGTGCTTTGCTTGGGCGTTGTAAGGCTGGCACGAACTGGATATTGGGGGTTGTATTTCTTCAGACAGTTTTGATCTTTATGGACACTTATCTGGGGATTTTCAGTGGGGAGATGTTGGTTTTGGGGTTATTGGGGATGTTGGGGGTTTCAAGAGGGCAGGGTTTACTTTGGGGATTTGAAGAGGTGGGGCTGGGGTGGGTATATTCTGGAGCAACTGATCTCTTGGGGGTGGTGTTCGAGATGTCAGGAAGCACTGGGTTGGGTTTTTGAGATAACAGTATGGCTAACCCCTTAAAGGTAGCCACTTGGAATGTGAAAGGCCAGGTCTCCTTAAGCAATATCAGATTCTAAGCATTTGCAGCAGCTCAGGTGCCAGATCACTTTTACAGGAAGACACCTATTGGTATCAGAGATTACATTTCTCTGAAGACAGACTATAGGGCAAGTATATGGCACTGTGTGTGCCTCAGCGAGCTGGGGAATGGCTATTATTTCCCGACAAAACCCCTTTCAGCATCAGACACTTGCTGATACTAATGGTAGATACATTTTATTAAAGGTCTCTTAGGCCATACCAAGCTTATCTTAGGATGTGTATATGTCCCTAATAAAGCAGATCCATCCTTCTTCATGGATCTTGTGACCAAATTTTGAAGTTCCCTTCTCTCCCTTTAATTATAGGCAGGATTGGAACATTACTCCCATGTCTGATTTGGATAGATCAGGTGCCCAAACATTGGAGCTGTCCTCTGAGCAGCGTGCGCTTTGAGACATGGTCCAAACCTAGGGTCTGAGATCCATGGCACCTCCTGCACCCGCAGGATCAGGTCTTACCTACTACTCTCCAGCCCATGGTTCCTACTCTAGGTTGGACTCTGTATTCATTAGCTCCTCTCTTTTTCAGGGTAGTGGATGCAGAAATTGGACCTCGGTCCTTTCAGACCATTCTTTGGTATGGCTTATAATTGACCTTCCTTCTAATAAAGAGAAGGATACGATTTGGAAATTTAATAACCTGTTGTTAACTGATAATTTTTGGTCGACCGGATTAAGGACCAAATTACTTTGTTTGTCCAGCAAAACCAGGGTTCGGTGGAAAAGGTTGATCTGGAGTGGGCTGCTTGTAAATGCTTTATCAGAGGGGAACTTATTCATCTGGCATCTAAACGTAAAAAGTTAAGGCTGTCTTGGTAGAAGATCTCTTACAAAGATCACTACTGTGGAAAATACCCTTTCTTCTCACTCTTCAGAAGCTACCTTGAAGGAGCTGACAATATTGTCAGCAAATATGCTGCTCCGTTAAAAGATAAGGCTGACTATGCCCTGTTAAAGACAAAGGCAAGGTATGTTGACCAGGGGATAAGGCGGGCCGTCTTTTAGCTCTCCATTTGCAACAGGTGGAATCCTCAGACTGGTACCAGCCATCCGAGCTCAGGATGGCTCTCTTTGTCTTGCCCCAGGGCAACTGCTCAGGAATTCGACACCTTTACAGAGAGCTATACAGTGCCAGACCTTCCCTTAAGTCTCGTTCCGATATCCAACTTTATTTACAGCAGTGACCTCCCGCAGCTAACAGAGAAGCAGCAGTCCTTATTGGCTCAGCCTATCTCATGCTTCAGATCTGTCAAGCTATTGCAAGTTTGGCCCTGACAAATCTCCTGGCCCTGGACGGATTCACTCCCAATTTTTATAAAGCTTTTGTAGAACAACTGCTGTCCCTGTTGTCATGTTTTTAGCTTACATTCATGAAAAGTATATCAGACTCCGGGCTCCTTGAGGCTCTTATTGTGGTACTTTTAAAACTGGTCAAACCCTCCTGAAACTATAGGTAACTATAGACCCATTTCCCTAATTAACTGTGATATTAAAATTTTGTCTAAAATTCTAGTGGCTAGAGAGCTTAAAGTTTGGGACGGGCTACTGTCTCGGGAGCAGGTGGGCTTTGTACCTAACAGGTCTTCCTTGGACCATTTCCAAAATTGTGTTACATTTTCTCTGCATCCAGGAGGACTAGCACTCCTATGGTGCTGGTTTCCTGGACGCAGAGAAAGCATTTGACAGAGTGGATTGGTCCTTTTATTCTTAACCCTCGAGTTCTTTGGTTTCCCAAAGATTTTATTAGGTGGGTGCAGATCCTGTACTCCTCCCCATCAGCAAAAGTATATTGTACTGTTTTTTTCCAACTCCTATCCCTGGGTTCTGCACGAGACAGGGCTATCTGCTTTCCTTTTACTTTTAATTTATATTTGGAGCCTTTGCTTTGAAGGCTTCATTGGTCCCCAGAAGTCAATGGTATTCCAGTAGGTCCTAGTGTCTTCCTGATGTCGGTATATGCAGATGACATTCTGCTTCATCTCACCTCAGTTAGACACCTCTCTCCCAGCCACTTTAAATATTATAGAGAATATGGTGCCTTCTCCACTATAAGCTTAATATTGCTAAAACAGCCATTCTCCCCTTACGGTAACAGTTAGCAAACAAGATAGTATTATCCCTGGGTATGACATAGTCCCTCAGTCACTTAAGTATTTGGGGTTGTTTCTAGCCAAAGAGTCTTCCTATATGCGTAGGCTAAACCTGGAGGATTTGGTACACCGGGTCCAGTAAGACTTATCTCGCTGGCATGCCCTTCCCTTGGGGCTGGATCTCCATTATTAAAATGAATGCTCCCAAGGCTTTTTATCCCCTACATGCTGAACTTCTGGTTACCACTGTGGTGGTTCCAGAATTTGCATCGAATAATTACAAAGTTTATCTGGCAAGATAAGGCCCCTAGAAGAGCGTATAAGAAATTGGCAGCCAAACACTTGGGAGGTCTTAAGCTTCCCCACTTTCTGTTTTACTATTTCTCTAGTCATTTTAGTAATTTACTACAATGGTTTCTCCCTTCTCTATGGGCCCCCCACTAGGATACTGGCCTCCTTGGCTGGATCTAGAAATTCACCTGTTGCAACAGATGGGTTTCGACCTGTCCTTTTAAGGTATATCCCTTGGTCCAACCTTCCCATGGGTGAAGGATTCAGTTATGGGAGTTTCATTGAAAGTGCTCTCAGTTCTGGGTTTTGATCAAATTCCCTTCTCAAAAGACATTTCCCAACCTGTGTGTCAGAATCCAAATTTTTAAATTGGGCGGCTCATCCAGGAGGGTTGGCTTTCTTATTCCGGGCCCTTGCTGGTCAGAGACCTGCTGGATGCAGGGTGTTAAAGTCTTCAGATACAATATTAAGACAGTTAGGTTTAGATCAAAAGCATATTTTAAAGTATTTCAACTAAGGCATGCTCTAATTCATTGGTTTGGCCAAGGGTTGTGGACCACTGATTTCTCAGTTTTTTCTATACTTCTCTCACAAGTCTCCCAGAAACATGTGGTGTCCTCCTTGTATGGGGTTTTGTTCTCCCAATATGCCCCGGAGATTGATGGCTCCTCTCCTTACTGGGATCAAATTTTCCCCTTCCCCTAGCAGCTGGTTGGGTATCTGGAAAAGTGCCTACCGGCACATGGGACAAGACAGACTGTGCCTTCTGCAGTTTAATATCCGAATAACTTATACTATACCCTCAAAAGGTAGCACAAATGAGGCAGTTACCATCACCTGTCTGTAATAGGTGTGGAGGTGAGGAGGGTTCTCTCCTGAATAACTTTTGGTCTTGCCCAAAGATAGCTCCACTTTGGTGCTTAATAGAAGATAGGGCTGACCCCCTATTAGGATTGCAGGGGTTGTTCATTCAGAAATTTGTATTCTGGGGACTTGGCTTCTATTTTGATATTAGAACGTAGATATTTTATGGCACTAATCTCTCTCATTGAAAAGTAGATCTTCAACACTGGCTGGACCAAACCATAATTTTTACAATGAGTGGTTGCAAGAGTTGTTATTTAATTTACAATTGAAACATATGATTGCTTGCTTACATCATAACGTAAAAGTTATGACAGAAAAAGGGTAAAACGTATACTTTATATACTGCTGGAGTTTGATAAATATGGATTCAGGAATGCCTTGGACTAGCCTATATGACACTATGTTTTTGTCAGTGCTTCTGTAATATCTGGAATACCAACCCGTGTCACTTATGCCTTTGGCAATTGGAGGTTGCTCCGGGAGGGTGGGGTAGTGGGAGGGAGGGCTGGGGAGGCCTGCGTGCCTCTGAGGGGGTATCCGGACACTAATGTCTTTTCAGTATATCTATGTCATTGTTGGTGATTCATATAATCAATAAAGTTTCTTAAATTTAAAAAAAAATATATATATATATATATACTGAGCATTCCCTGCTAGCTGAGGCTAGCTAGTTAGGTTCCCAAATGGAAGACAAGGGTTGCTGCTAGGCAGATGTTCTCATGGAACCTAAGCAGGCTGAACCAGAGGAGAAGCTCTGCCAGTCCCAGTTTGTCCCTCCTGAATGAGATAGGCTATAGGGATCCCAAGGCTGCTGGGATGAAATGGCTTCCAGACCATACCCTGCAAGAAAGGCTTAAGCAGAGCTACACCCCAAATGAAATACTATGTGCCCCCTTTAAATTTCACAAATTACTAAGGTAACCAACAAATAGAGAGGCAGTAATGCAGTGGTTTAAGGCTCTGAGCTGCAGATCTGGAGACCTGGGTTTGAATCCCACAGCCCCCACTTGCATACTGTGTGACCATGAGCAAGTCACTTAACTTCCTTGTGCTCCCAGGTCGCACCTGTAAACAAGCTTTCAGTTTATGTGTCTCTCCTGGTTAAACAATTCAAAAAAAAATAATAATACCTGAGAACGTATTTTACTATTCACTACCATAACAGTGATGGGTCACTTGCCCCGCCCTACAAAATCAAGACAACAGAACTTCCAACACTCTCAACTCAACAGTAAATGTAGCAAAAAAGTCAGTATAAGGTTATCTCTTGTGCCAGAGGATGCTGGCTACTCCCTATCTAAAGAAGACCAACATAAATTACCAGCCAGAGGCATCCCAAAGTGTGTCCTGTTTCCATGTCCATGGAAGGTCAGCCAACTTTTGTCCAAAAATACAGTTCAGCATTGTTGTCCTCCATATGAGTCTCAGGGAGGGCCAGTCTGCCGGCGCAGAAGTAGCACTACTGCCTGCAGCACTGACAACCCATATTTGGGAGTAAGCACGAGGCATCAGAGGGTCGGCTGAGGGAGATAGGATGAGCACCTCATGGGGAGCTCTCCTCCGGAGGGGGTGTAGTTCCTGGCAAGTCAGAGACACCTAGTGGAGCCTGGTTGTGCAACAGCCAGGGCCACTCTAAGTGAGGAGGCAATGGCGGTTGTCTGTGGATCGGGTGTGGGGGCGTGACCTACCTGCACTGATGTCACTGCATGTCCGTGCTTCGAGGAATGCACAAAGAAAAACCCTGGGCCGGCAGCACAGTGATGCCTCTAAACCTCTAACCGAATGATGCCCCAGAAGCAAGATTCGGCTGGGGCCTCTGGTATATCTCGGTCTCTCTCTCTCACCTCCCTCTGGAGGGTCCCCACCGAGGTGAAAACTGCAGGCCTCCCCAGCCTATGACAGCCTGCGGGGATGCTGAATGTGAGGTTCAAGTGATGAAAGAGTAAATCCCCTGCTTGTACCTGGGAGCAAAATAGAATAAAACTAAATAAGAGCCTCAGGAGCTGGAGGGCAAGGTGGGAAGGCAAGTGTGCATATTACGACAGTCTTGGTAATAACAGTACCTGGTTGCATCAAAAAGTGGGGTAGGTGGTCTAAGTGAAACCACACTCTCGGGATGCAGTGGTGCAGATACTGCAAGGCATGTTTGCAAGTGCACACTCCATTGAGACTTCAATTGCCTGTCACATCTTAAAGCATAAAGTGGAGCAGGAAGGGAAGCAGGCCATACAAACACAGCAGATGGGACACGGTGGGAGAAGCAGCTAGAGAGAGACCAGGTAGTAATATGAGCCATTAAAGTCGATGTCATGGTTTCCACTGCTGAAGCCGATGGTGTGTTCCAGCTATGGGGAATTTGTAAGGCCCAGAGCTTTTTGAAAAGAGGGCTCAGCATTGCTACAGAGTCTGGAAGGTACAGGTCTTCCTTCAAACTAAACTGACAATATAGCTGGATACGAGAGAGAGAGTACCAAATACCCTGATTTCTGAGGCCTGCCTTGACCTTATCAAGGCTTGCTGCCACTCAAGCATGCTGTGGGGATAATCTGGGTACAATGAAATTTTATCCCTGTCAACCAAGATGATCTGATGCTCCCTCACCCTTGAGAGGATAAGCTCCTTGTCCTGAAAATGAAGAAGCTTGAAAACAAGCGGGCAAGGTTTGGTGGAGGTGGGGGTGGCTTTGCCAAGACAATTTGGTGGCCATGGTCCATCTTCTGGCAATCAAATCAAATTCAGTAGGAGCAGACTGGACCACATAGGAGGTTCTGTCTCAAATACTACACTGCATCCATGCCTTCTAAGTCTTCCTTTAGCCCTATAAGTCATAGATTATTCCTGCAACCCCATCCCTCAAGGTCTTCCACTATCCGGATCAGCCACTCTATATGCTGCTCTGTGGCAGCCTACACATGATGTTCAGTTGTGGCTTGCACAATTCCCAGCTCCTCCATTCAATGCTCAATTAAGCTGACCTGCCTGGTCAGGAATGCTACAGAGATATAAGTCTCAGCAACAGTTCTCAGATAGTTTGACTGTTGTTGCGATAGTCTCCAGAAGGGTGGAATGCTTGTCTGCATCTGCTGCTGTCTGATGCCGAATTTGGGAGCAGAGCAGACATCTTGGGGTTGGGTGGCTACATTTCTGGAGGTGATACTTTGATGTCCTTCTTTTGTTTGCTTGCAAGGGTAGGTATCCCAAAAGCTGATGAATCAGTGAACATACTCTGTTGCTCTCGATTGCTGTGGAGCTCATCCCATGGAGCTGTCGGAAAATCACTGGATGGAGGGCAATACATGGAGGCTGGCATAGAGCTGTAAGTTTAAGCAGCCATTCCTCCCAGGTGCACATGTGACATATTGTTAATAAACATTTTTACCATCCTTAAGAGACCTAACTCTTTTATAAACATGCAACTGAATGGTTAATGTTTAGCATCTCCTAAACAAGCACACATACACACTTATTCCCACCTATAGTTCATAATATCGCTATCTAGGATAGCTATATAATTATGCATTATAAAACAGCTGTATTAATAAGCTTTACTTCCAACTCATTATGGATTATGAGCAATATGAGCAGCCAAACACTAACTGAGGTCAAAAATACAAATACCTAGGCATAATCGTAGACGAAGCACTGAAATTTGACTCCACATAAACAATTGTATTAAAAAGTAGCATGCCGACTAGAGCCCTAGGAAGAAAGGCATTTTTATTCTCAGAGAAACAAGGAAAACCATAGCTACTCAGCTCCTACTACCAAGTGCTGGCATATGGGAGTATGTATATCAGTATGTGGCCAGGGTAGCACTCAAAAAGTGAAACTATACAATAATCTGGCAAGGCTCGTGCTAGGATGTGGCTATTACTACCATTACTGTCTAATGTATAAGTATCTAGAGTGGGATTCCTTGGAAATTAGAAGAAAAATTGAACCTCAGACAGCCTACAAATTGCATGAAGGGGCCATCACAATCCTTAATCTTGAACTTTGTTCACAGCACTCGCACAAATTAAGGCAGGTAATACACAGGGAGCAGACCTCCCAGAATATCTTCCTCATATGGGCAAATGACCACAAACTGGAGGCACTAAAGCAGTGATGAAAGCAAGCAGGAACGCACAGGAACTCAGTTCCTGTACCTTTTTGCAGCAGGAACTGACTCCTGTACTTCTTCCACTGACACTAAAACTGAAATTCTTAAACCAGCAACATAGTGACAGTTTCTGGATCTGTGATCTGCTATCAGGGTTTCCATAACACCATTTGACTTGTACAACAATGCGATTTTCCTAGAAATACTTTAATATCTCTAACTGAATCTACTTGCATCAAATTAGATAGTTGTGCCTTGACATCGCTATCCTTTAGATTGAAGATCTTCATTTTGTATTTCATAATTGTCAGTGCCTGAGTTCCTGTACTACTTGTCTACCACTTGCACCACTGCACTAAAGGTGTGGAAAAGCTTCCACCAGTGACTTGGAGAGCACCAACATTAAAATCCTTTAAATTGCAGCTGTATCAAGGATATCTGTAACTGTCTGTAAAAGTCATAAACTGTACCTTAGGTGTTGTATAAGCACTCTACTGTCAAACTGTTATCGTATCTAAAGTCACACTGTGCTATGTATGTTAAAGTGCATGTGCCTAAAAAGCACTTAATGTTGAAACTCTTTCTGTATGCTAACTGTAAACTGTATGACAACTGTGCCACAGTGCACCAAATGTTACCTCCTTTGTAAATCAGGACAACTTTGTAAACAGGGCTGGAAAGTCACAGATGACTACCAGTGCTCACAAGTGGGAACTGTAGACTCAGCATCAGGAGCCATCTTGCAAGGCTCCACATGCAAGTGTCTACCAACCTACCCACCCATCCAGGGGTGGTGCTACCTTTAAGGCTACTGCCAGAACCAATCAACCCACTTTTACCCCTTCCTGAAAGTGATACTGGTTTATTCCACCCACCTCTTTATTTAGAAACTTTGCAAGCTTAAAGTGATACTTCCATCACCCCAGTATTTAATGACCTGCCCCAAGTCACATGGTCATGTGGATGCTTTGGGAATCAAACCCTGGACTGCAGCTGCCTGGCTCATCCACAGCCTGGTGCTCTGACCACTAGGCTACACTGCCAACAAGAGTTCTGCCAGGGAACATAATGATACCTCACATGGCCTCCCTCGCCTAGGCTCTTCTGCCACCAAGTGTTTAGCAGAGAACATACTAGTCCCTCCCCACTCCCCTTGCTCTAGGTTATACTGCCATCAAGTGTTCTCACAGAGAACATATTGAACACCCACACCTTTCATCCCTGCTACTCTCCACACCTCAAGGCTAGTACCTTTATCCACTGAAACCTCAACCTAATCACAACCCTTCCCATCCCACACCCCTCTCCTCTGGTAGTCTCTCAATTCTCTGCTCTTAGATTCCCCTCACGTCCAGACAAGTAACTTATACCATGACCGATCAACCCTTCTCATTATCCTAGCATTCTTTTCCATTCTACGTTCACACTTCCGCATCTCCCTGTTTTAGCTGCAACTACCCCACCCCTCCTACCACAATGCCCCTCATCCACCATATCCAGCTAACACCACCCTCAACTTATCCACCGCTGCAACACTCTTTTCATCAAATATCTTCTTACGCCACTCCCCCAAATGACCTTCTGCTTAACCCTTCTATGGTGCCCCACACCATGCCAAAATCCCCTACTTACAAGAGGGTGCAAACTGCCAGCCACCTTCTCAATGTTGCTTCTTATCCTGCTCCTAGCAGGGACATCGAGACTAAACCCAGGAGCCCCTGTAGGACAAATGCAAATTACATCCCACAAAGGCCTTAATGTCATGTACAAGAACATCAAGAGTCTCCTGCCTAAGCTACAGCTGCTTAGCTGCTGGGTGACTCAACACTCCCTGATGTTCTCTGCCTCATGGAAACATGACTTCCTGCCAAAACTCCTGCCTCCCTATTCATCCCTAATTACTCTCTCCACTGGCAGGACCATGGCAAAAGGGGTGGAGGTGTGGCGATCTATGAAAAACAACCTCTCTCATGCTCAGCCATCAAGAGGGAATCTTGCTCTGCCTCACACAAACTGATTCTATCCCAACTCACCCTCCCTTTCACCCTACCAATTTTCATTGGGGTGATTTACACCTTCCCATGCATTGCCCAGGATGCCGTCATTTCTTGCATGTCCTCCCTACCCCCCTACCCCAGTTCATCCAGTGAACTACTCCTATTAGGGGACTACAATCAAGACTGGCTCTCACCCTCCGCCAAAACTGCCACATCCAAATAAGAGGCTCTTAACCTCACCCAATTAATTACTGAGCCCAATCGTTATGATCCTCGCTCAGCAAACCACTCCCTAATTGATTGGATCCTCACTTCCCATTCACATAAAATTTCCACTGCTGGTATATTGAGCGCAGCCCTAACCGACCACTGTATTACACACTGCACCAGAAAAATTCAGCTTTCAAAATCAGCCCACAAAATACATCATTACCCATCCTTTTAATTCACTAACGCCAGCTCTCTTCTGCATGACCTAAAACATGCAGACCGGGACCCTGTCTACTCCACATCTGACATCGACTCAGCCCTGTCTAGCTTACTACATACTTTCAAAAGGTTTGGGACTCCCATGCCCCCAGTTTAAAGCTAGGGTCAAAAGGCACGAGGATCTCCAGCACATTATTTGCCATCTGTAAAGCTCATGACAAGGCCTGGGCCTATTTAAAACTACACAAACCCCCAATCTAGACAGGCCTACAACTTCCTAGAAATGCCTGCACTAAGGCTATAAGACAAGCAAAGCTGAATACTACAAGTCCCGTTTAAACACCGCCAATCCTTCCTCCTTCTGGAAGGTGGTCCACCTCATCGACCCCCTCTCAGACCACCACTCCAACTCTCAAACTTAACGATCAAACAATATCTGACCCTGACAAAATAGCAGAAACCCTAAACAACTTCTTCACCACCTGTGCCCTTCCTGACTCGACCTCCCCTCTGGGCCCTCATGTCCCCCTAAAACCCTACCCAAAACAATTTCCTCCTCACTACCACCTCACTGGAAGAAGTCCTAATGCCTCTACTCCTTGAACATCTCAAAATCCAGCCCTGATGGTATCCATTCCAAACTTCTGCATATATCTACACCTGCAGGTGATGTTACCTGCTTACTTACTAAACCTGCCCTTCTCCTCTGGCAATGTCCTCCAAGCTTGGAAACTTGCTTATGTCATCCTCTCTACAAGGGTGGTGACCTCCTCAGTACCGAAAACTACTGGCCAATCCTCCCTCCCCACTCTTGCCAAACTGCAAGAGCTCTTGTCCAGTTCAGACTGACTAACTTTCTCACATCCACAGATTTCCTCTCCCCATAGCAGTCTGGGTTCAGAAAGCACCACTCCACCATATACTCCCTCCTTCATGTCACTAGACACATCCAGTCTGCTGCTGATCAAGGCTAACTAACTGCTGCAATCTTGGTTGATCTGGCACGCCTGTGATTCTGTTTCTCACCCCTGCTCCTTGACAAATTCAAGGTAGCCAGACTCGCCCTCCTGCAATTCAGTGTTTCAGATCATACCTTGAAAATAGGCTCCAGTAAGTCAAGATTGCAGACTCCACCTCCCCCCATACAAGTCGGTGTCCCCAGGGTTCCATTCTAGGCCCCATTCTGTTCTATTTATTAATGACTTCCCATCTGTCTGTTCTAGATCCCTCATCCACATGCACATGGACAACACCATCCTTTTCATATCTGGCCCAGTTCTAAGTGACATTCAGCCATGACTGCAACACGATTATCACAACATGCAGTCTTGGTTTCCATAAAACCATCTCAAGATAAACTCATCCAAAACTGTTTCCATGACTTTTGGATCTGCTCAAACTCGCTGAGACCATCCTGTCTGCTTGCTATCGCCTTCCTAGATGGGACCCCACTAAATGCTGTCTCTAGGTACAAATATCTAGGAGTATGGTTCAACCCCAGTTAAACTTCTTGAATCACATCGATGCTATCTCATCAAGCTCTGCTCTAAGCTAGGCCTACTTTATAGAAATGGTGAAATCATGAAATGACTGCAACACGATTATCACAACATGCAGTCTTGGTTTCACGAAACCATCTCAAGATAAACTCATCCAAAACTGTTTCCATGACTTTTGGATCTGCTCAAACTCTCATGAGACCATCCTGTCTGCTTGCTATCGCCTTCCTAGATGGGACCCCACTAAATGCTGTCTCTAGGTACAAATATCTAGGAGTATGGTTAGACCCCAGTTAAACTTCTTGAATCACATCGATGCTATCTCATGAAGCTCTGCTCTAAGCTAGGCCTACTTTATAGAAATCGTGATACCCTCCCACTACCCGTTAGACACATATTATTAACAAAATGATCACTCCCATCTTCAACTATGCCGACATAGTGTATGGAATTCCCTCCTCCTTGCTATCCAGGCTTGACTCCTCCTCTATGCTTTCTGCTGCTCTGTCACAAGTTCCCTTCTTAGAACCCATCGCTGCACTCTCCTTTCTTCCCTCGGGATATCACCCCATCCCATCATCGCTTCAGCCACTCCATCTCCTTCATATCCAAATTCTGGTTCAACCTGCTCCCCCTTACTTGGCAGAGAGGCTAACACCAGCTGCCATTTCCCCATACTCACTGCGCTCAAAGGACTCTCCTTTCTCCCTCCCCAAACCTTCCTTGTCCACTGGCAAATCCACCTTCAGCTACAGACTCTCCTCTTTATGGAATCAACTTGCACCTCTGCTAAAACTCACCCTCACACAACTGCTTCAAATATTAAATCCGACAACTTCCATTACCCACCTGCAGCTGCTCCTAGCCACCACAGGCCCAGCCTCATGCCAAATGTTTTTGTGGATAGTAATCTAATCCTCAGAATTGTATGATACTATTTGTATATAGTCCATCTGAATGTACAATACTTTGCTGTATAAGTTATGCAACTATATATTTATCTCATGTATCTATACTGTACTTTCTGCTTTATATCCCTTCCTGAGTCGCACCTGGAAATGAGCCTCAGCTCAGTGTGCCTTTCCTGGTTATCAAATGTTTAAATAAATAAATAAATAAATAAAATGAAGTCCTATAGTTTCATCCTGTCAAAAATAAATATTTTATCTATCTATCTATCTATCTACTAAAAGCACATTAGTGAGAACCTTCTGAGATTTGCAAATGAATTACAGTATGATAGCAAAATTGTATATTATAAAAAAGGAAACAAATCCATATAAACTGCTCTGTTAAATCTAAAAAAAGTCATTTAAGTCAATTTGAAGCACAAATGCAAAACATATTGAGGATTGTGTATGGTTCTCATACACAAGGCTACGTCTGAATTGAGAGGTTGCTGTGACAACCAGAGACCTCAAGAGTGCAGCTTGAGAGGTCCCCTTGTTGCCATGCCAACCTAGAGATTCAGACACAGCTCTATATGTATGGAGAACCATAACACAATCTTTATAGTTTATGGTTTTCTATGTACAGGAGACCAGAGTCAGTTTTACTGCTGCATTCAATTTACTGAAACACTAAAACACTGGTGAACAAACACCAGCACTGAAAAACAGTCTGTCAGTCTGATCAATGTTTGCTGTTCTCAACATAAGTGTCTTTTGCTACTCAATCCATTGAATCTTATATTCACTGTGTGATCTGATTACTGTGCTGAGGATACAAAGAAAAGTCCCATGAGAATTATGGTTTTAACTAAAATCACTTTCTGCAGCATGATGAGCAGTGGGCTTGGTTTAGAGGAAGAACAGCGCTAACGACTTACGTGAAGGCAGCTGCAGTTTGAGCTAGACAGCCACGTGGGGCATTTTATCTATTTTGCTGCAGTAGTGACATCACTGGTGCAGCAACATCCTACTGCAGCAAAACACTGCTGCTGTGTGCAATATGGACCTATAGAGCCCTAATTGGAAAGCTGCCTCAGTACATATCTAGTCTCTAACCAGCGCCCCTAGAGTTATTCTCTCAGGAGACACTCCTACATATTACTCAACATTCCTAGATCTAGAACATGCTTTGGGTTATCATCTATAAGCCATGCCCTCCAGCCCTATGGAACAACCTTCAAAATCCCTGAAGCTTTCGACTATTGTTAAAATGACAACCTTCAAAGCATTACTCAGACAATACATCAGGGACACCTGCAACTGCTACTCTCAACTTCCGACTAGTTTCCTAGCTGCATGTGTTTAGCTTCCTCATACGCCCCTGTCCATCCACTCTCTAATAAACCTTAAAAGACTTAGCCCAACTACTCCCCAGTTTTTCCTCCTAGTCGTTCCATTTCTCTCCTCCTATCTATCTTAACTACTTCATCTGTTTGGGGTTTCTACTATGTTTCTTCCTCTGATCTTCTGATACATCCCTTTTACTAATGATTGATGCATTTTATACCATAGGAAATGTCCATGTTCTCTGATGCACTTGGGCATTATCGCCCTATTTATATATGAATGTATTGCAAATATAAATTATGTGATTGTTGTGTATACCAGTTTGTAATGTTGTTATTGTTTATCCTTAAGACTTTGTATTATCTATGCGTTTTGTAACAGAATTGTTTTCGCTGCCCAGGTCCACTTTGTAAATGAGTTTCAATCAATGGTGTTTCACCTGGTAAAACAAAGACTGATCATTGATTGATTCTTCAAGGCATGGATTTCCATGCTGAACAGTGTTCCATTATACACTATATTTCTGTACAAAAATAAAGCCTTAGGTCCATATGAGCTGAAACCATCCAGTGTTACATGAACTTGAAGTAGAGACTCACTAAGAAAAATACAAGAGACTGACACTTGGAGTGCTAATGTCGAACTGTAACTAGCTGAATAAGTAGGGAATGAGAGCTGGAAGCAGGAGCAATCGGTGCATGTGGCATACACCATATTAGATTTAGTATGTCCAGTCACCATCAAAAGTCACTGAATCCCAAAAGAACAGGCCCCCATATTGTTGCCTCCATGTACTCACAGTTCTTTCATGCCTCAATGGTTGACAGAGTGGGCCTTCAGACCCCAAAGCTCTGGGAGGGGGGTCAGGCCCCCATTCCCTGAGGGAGAACTGGTGGAAAAATCTGGAGTGTAATAATAGGGATGTAAATGGTGGGAAGCAAGCAGACAAAGGGGAATGTGGGAGGACACTTGGACTAGGGGAGGAGGCTCAGGTTCAGGTGGAAGTCGATGCCCCTTAATGCAAGAGTCTCAGAAACAAGATGGACAACTTGCAGGCATTGGCAGAGAGGTGTGGACACTGAGGCAGTCATTGAGCTTTGGGCTACCCTAACCATGACCAGGACCTCTCGATCCTGGGTAAAAACTATTTAGGAGGGACACGGGTAGGAAAGGGGGGTAGTAGTTTATATAAGGGACGTATAACATGCAAGAGAAGAGTTAGAAAAGCGGGAAGGCAGAGGTATGTAGGTGCAGTAACTTTCCACTAAAGGGAGGAAGCTGAGAATGGGGTAGTTACAGACCACCCAACCAGGAGGAGGAAAGGACAGAGAACTGGGTTCAATGATAAGGGAAGCTACTGGGAAGGGGAGGTGGTAAATGATGAGGACTTTACCTGGCTAAGGTGGATAAGAAGATCTTCACCAAAACCTGCACCAGTATAATGTAATCTGGATGCAATGTAGAGAGGATTCTTGAACCATGGTGTAACAGTATCCACTAGGGAGGGTAAATCCTTGATCTGGTTTTGACAAATGGGGACCACGTGCAGGACATCCAAGTTGAGGAGCTCTTGGGTGGGAGTGACCATTGTGCAGTGTGGTTCAGGTAGGACTTGGGCAGAGAGAAAGTACCCACAAAGATCAAACTCCTGTACTTCAGAAAGATGGACTTCCAATGAATGGGGAACTGTTAAGGGGCACCTGGAAAACATCAGTTTAGAGATGGCGTGGACCAAAGGTGGTCCATCATTAAGGAGAGAATAGCAGCAGCCAGAAAGAAGTGTATTAGGCTCAGGGGAAAAGCTCATAGGCCAAAGCACCCAAGTGGCTTAGTAAAAGGATGCACAGGCAGTCAAGGAAGAGGATCACCTCTAGGAAGTTCAGGGGACCCAAAATGAGGAGGACAGGGAGGACTACCTGAGGAAGGCTGATGAAGCAGGAAAGGAAGTCTGGAAGGATAAAGCTCAAAAGAACTGCAGCAAGCTGAATGGATTAAAAGGACAAGGATGGAACAGTATAGCTTAGAAAGGGGGAGGGGTGGAGGAAGAAAATGATGACAAGGCAGAGGTACTGAATGAGTACTTCTGTTTGGTCTTCATGGATCAGAGGGATGGCCTGGTGCCGTAAGGGGGGAGAAAAACAGATTGCTTGAGCTGGACAGGGTAAGGAAAGGTTTGTTAGCTCTGAGGGTGGACAAATCCTCAGTTCTAACAGCATCCATCCAAGGGAGCTGGCAGAGAAACTTGCAGGCCCCTGGCTGACCTATTCAAAGGCATCAGGGTGATACCTCATGACTGCACAATGGCACATGTAGTGCCGCCATAAAAGTGGTCCCAGAGATAACTCAGGCAACTACAGACCAGTCAGCTTAAACTTGATTGTGTGTGAGCTCCCAGAAGGCCAAACCTATGGAAAGACTGGTAGGATACCTGGAAGAGAATGACCTCCAGGATGAGTGGTAACACAGATTTATGGCTGTAAGATCATGCCAAACAAACTTGATCGATTTCTTTGACTGGGTTACTAAAACAGTGGATAAGGGCCAAGCCATGGATATCCTATACTTGGATTTCAGCTAGGCCTTTGAGTCTGTGCCCAACAAGAGACTGATCAAAAGATGGTGGATCTGAGGATAGGAGAAACTGACTGGCTGGGTAACTAGCTGGGGTGGTGGGAGGAACTCTCAAATGTAGGATGTCACTAGTGGCATTCCACAGGGCTCGGTGCTTAGTTCAGTGCTTTTTAATGTCTTCATCAATGACACTGGACAGGGTATACAGGACAAGATTTGCTTATTTGCAGAAGACTGGGTGACCAAAGTAGTAGACCAGGAAGGGGCTGTGGACATGGCCTACCTAGACTTTAGCAAGGCATTTGACACAGTCCCACACAAAACATTAATAGTCAGATTAACCAGCATGGAAGTGGGTCCCAGGGTGGTAGCCTGCATAAAACACTGGCTGGACAACAGGACACAGAAGGTAATTGTAAATGGAGTCCACTCTGAAGAAAGAGGGGTTATTAGCAGTGTACCGCATAGGTTCAGTACTGGGTCCAGTCCTTTAATGTCATTATAAGTGACATTGCAGAGGGACTGGATGGAAAAGTATGCCTCTTTGCAGATGACACAAAGATCTGCAACAGGGCTGATACACAAGGAGGTGTGGAAAGGATGAGAAGGGACTTGACTAGGTTGGAGGAATGGTCAGAGTATGGCAGCTTGGATTCAATGCAAAGAAGTATAAAATAATGCACCTGGGAAACAAAACCCAGAGGAAGATTACGGAATGGGGGCAGGTAGTAACAACAACAAAATGGAAAGGGACCAGGTGTAATTATATCAGATGACCTTAAGGTTAGCAAGCAATGTGAAAAGGCAGTAGGGAGGGCTGGGGGATACTGGGATGTATAGAGACATCACCAGCAGAAAACAGGAAGTTGTTATCCCTCTGTACAGACAGTTGGTGAGACCCCATCTGGAGTACTGCATCCAGTTCTGGAGACCCCATCTCCACAAGGACAAAGATAGGATGGAGGCGGTCCAGAGGAGGGCAACTAAAATGGTGCAGGGTCTGCAAGAGAAGCCATACGAGGAGAAACTAAAGGAGTTTAATATGTATACCCTTGAGAAAAGGAGGGAGAAACGTTTAAGTACCTCAGTGGAAAAGAGATGTGCAAGAACAAGGGACTAATTTGAAGGTGCAGGGGATGGCTCAGGGCAATGTGAGTAAATATTTTTCACAGAGAGGGTGATGAATGCATGGAACAGCCTTCCTGAGGAGGTTGTGGGGTCTAAAACTGTAGGAGAACTGAAGAATTCATGGGACACACATAAGGCAGTTCTTGTGGGGAGACGAGGCTGTTGGTTAACTAGGATCTGCAGCTTATTCTGTAGGTATGGAAATGGGCAGACTAGGTGGGCCAAGTGGTCCTTATCTGCCATCAAAGTCTATGTTTCTATGTTCTGTGTTTCTATGACGCCAAGCATGTTTCTATGTTCTGTGTTTCTATGACGCTAATCACTGTAGGAGGGTGACACAGCAGATGGGATACAGGATCTAAGGAAGATCAGACAAGCTCAAGAGGTGGTCCAGAATTTGGTAACTTGGCTGCAATGTAAAAAAGTGTAAGGTTATACACATTGGAGATAAGAACCTGAAGACAGAATATAGCCTGGGATGGCTCCTGGTAACTAAATCCACAGAGGAAAAGGACCTGGGGTGTTGATCAATAGTGACCCAAAGCATTCCACACAATGCAGAAAGGCAGCAGCAAATGCAAATATAATGTTGGGCTACATTGCTAGAGGGATCAGCAGTAGGCAGGAAGAGGTACATGGCATTGTGCCACTGCTTGCCATTTACCACTGCCTGCGATTGTACAAGTCACTGGTGCTGCCACATCTGTAGAACAGTGTACAGTACTGGTGTCCATACCTTAAGAAGGATATAAACTTGCTGGAGACAGCCCAAAGTAGGGCAACAAAAATGATTAAGGGTCAACAGGACAGCACATATGAGGAGATGCCTGAGGCCCTGAAAATGTGCTCCCTGGATGAGAGAGGGGGACATAGATTGAGACCTCCAAGTATTTGAAAAGTATAAACAGGGTGGACAAGGAGAGTCTCTTCAGGTTCAGTGGGAGCAAAAACACTAGGGACATTGTCTTAAGTTGGAGTGAGGAAGTTTAGGAGGGAGACCAGAAGCATTTCTTCATGGAGAGGGTGGTGGCAGGTTGGAATGGGCTCCATGAAGAAGTGGTATTACTAAAAAAGTAGATGGCTTCAAAAAGGTTGGGACAGGGTAAAGGAAATCCAGGGTCAAAAGGGGGTAGTCAGAAAGTTTGGGATACTGGCTGGAGTGAGCAGGCAGAGTCCTTAGCTGACACTAGGGACTCTACTATATGAGCAGACTCTATAAACCAAAAGCCTTATTCTGCTAGCATCTTAGCATGTCTGTACATTTGTAACAGTTCATTCCCCACATTGGAAAGCTCCTGATCTCTGTTCTGTTGGCTGAGCTTCTGTTGCTTTTAGCCAGAAAATTCACTGCATTCTTAGGGTCACTATAAATCTGCATGTGCTTCCCATTCTGAACCAATCATTTTGCAGGCATTACCATCTGATGATGGACCCTCAATTCCCTGAGTTCATGTCTGATAGGGCTGAACTGTTTTGGTGCAGTCAGGTTCTGTAAGGTAGACCTGGATACACTGCTATTCTCTCATCCTCATATTCAGCACCTTGCTACTGCCATGCTGCTCTGAGTATCTGTTCCTTAATGCTGACCTCGCACAAACCACCAACAGAGTCTGGGTCCCAGCAGATCCAACTGATGCCCTCCTGGGTGTGATCTGACATACCTTTTCACATCAGAGCTTTCCACAGGTGCTGGAATATTCCATGCCCTTCTGAGCCTGGTTTCAACATAGCTATGAGATCCTGTTTTGCACAAATTGATTGCCTTATCTGCACTTTATCTGGTGTCCATATTTGGTATACCCTTTTGTTGTTTGCCAAGTAATCAAATCAAGGCTTGTTCTCTTAACCCTTACTTGTATCTGTACCAAATATTTTGTAATTTCATGTACTTATATCTGGTTCCCAAAACGTTTTTGTATTTCTCAATGGCCTCGAGTCATGAAGGGGTTTTATCGCACTCCTGCCCATAGAGCTGTGCACCCACGAGCAGGTGCGCGCGGTACCAGCATTTACAAAAGCTGTCCACCTGTCCTAGGCCCCCCGCACGAAGGTCTGCACAGGACAGGTGCGGGCAGAGTCATGGAACGATGCCAGTCATGGCTCCACCAGTGGATCTCATGCATGGTGAGGCGCATGTTGGCAGCATACCATGTGAAGTCTGAGGCCAGCAGCTGTGGCAAGTGGCAGGTGCAATGCCGCTGGCCTCGCCATTAGCACCAATGCAGTGCCCGTTATGGAGGGGAAGGGGCAGGCTAGCCGACAGGGGATGGTAGGACACAGCCTCCGGGAGGCGGGGAGGGATGCAGGCATGCAGTGCCAATGGGGTGGGTAGGCAGCTACCATGCCCGGTGCCACTGTGAGGGTTAGGATGATGTGGGTGTTGGGGGTTTCACCACACACACTGCTGCATGGGGGTGGATGGCATCAGGCGACAGTGACCCATGGCCCTGGTGCTTCTGTGGGCTGCTCACCCAGTCCTGTGGGGTATGCACAGGGGCTTAGGAGGTTCACGGCTGAGTATCCCTGGCATACCCTGCAACTCTCTACACATCCTCATGGCCAGCACTATGCCTTTGTGCATGGTGCGTGGTGCAGCCCACTCCTCGCCCGCCCCAGTGTGTTGCCCATCCAGCGTAGCCGGGTGATTGGGCCATACTCCCTGCATGCCCCCTTCATGCATCCCATGTGGGATGCAGCTGTGCAGGTGGCTACCGCCTCTGATATGTGTGCATAGCTACCTGCACCTTCATGCATAGGGCTCAATGTTTGTGTATCTTACTGTACTATGTCCCAGGGTAACACCTGGAAACAAGCCTTGGCTCAGTGTGCTTTTTCTGGTCACCAACATTTTAAATAAACATAGTGTTTTGGGTCATCACCCTCTGACCTCTCCAGCAGCCCCATGTGGCAGATACATGAGTGAGTCTCCAAAGCTTCCAAATACTGCATTAGCAGCTGGTTGTTCCACTAGCTTCAGGGCTATGCCTCTGGCTTTGCCTGCATTGTCAACTACTTTCTTCTGCTATAGTTTGCTATAGTCCAGATGGCCAGAAATGCATCAGGTGATTTGTTTTAATAAGTATGTTTTAATTCAACCCCTCGTGGTGTCAGCTTAATATGTGGTGGTGAGTTGCCTGGTCTTTTGTGTACATACAGTTTTCCATGGCACCACGTCCTTGTGCGAGCTCCTTTTGTTTGTTTAGTTTGCACCATCTCTACCCAGTGCTCAAATCAGTCACTTACTCAGTCAAAGTGTTGAGCTTACTATCCATATTCTGCCCTGATTTACATAACGTAATCAGTGTCTGGTTTACCATGAAGAGTGTTACTTCATCTTCTTAAAACAAAGCCTGCAAAGATGTTGATGATTCACAGCCTGCTTGCTGGAAGAGAAAGAGCTTATAAAAGTCAAATTAAGAGGCTGTTCCTTTTGATCAAGGCATATTATACTTCTCACTCTTCCAATAATGCACACAAATAGTTTTAAGGTCCAAATAATGTAAAAGTTGTAAATTATTTCCAAATAAGTTGGTCTCTCACAGGAGCTGAGCCAAGACATTTCTGTTGTCCTCTGCTGCCTAGCCATGCCCCCACCCGTTTGATGCACTCCAGCATTCTGCTCTATCCAGAAGCTATCACCCTGCATCTCATACAGTTTTAATTAGATTATATTGCTGATGTCATTATCACAGAACAAAGCACACCCTGGAGTGCCTTATTGATATTATTAAATGAGTCCATTGGGATTTGTAAAGAAATACTTCCTTTTTATGTAAAATGAGGAAAAAGGTGAAAACAACAAAAATAGTCCTATTGAGCCATTGTAATTTTGTTGTTTAGCCAGCAGATGGCAAATGCTACATTTTTTAAATACAAGCAAATGAATGGAGGCATATTGCTACAGCTGTGCCTGCTTAATGAAAACAGGTTGGTTACAGATCTGTTTCTAGTGCTGTTGTGCAGGGATATCAGCACTGATGCTGAGCTCCTCATCCAATCAGGTTGCTGGATTTTTTATACCCATTTCATAATGCACTGTATAGTGTTATCTCTGGAACACTGTCAGCATGTCTATTTATGGGAGGATGACTGTCAACAGTTGTTTCAGTGATTCTGTTAAAGTGTGACAGACTTGACGGTGGTTGTGAGGAAATATGGGAGCAAACAGAGAAAATGTTAGGCAGACAGCAAAATGAGTAATCTACTATAGGTACATATAATATATAGCCAACAAATAAAGTGATTTCATGAGGCTCATTATTGTGCTTTCTCATGTGAGCAAGAAAAATAGAGTTTCAGCATAAAGCCTTTGGTTAGCACTATATTGTGGTGATTTGCATATACAGCCCATGATGCTTTGCATTATGGGGTATGTGATACTGTATGTGATGACATGGTTACCGTTCCTTGGTTAAAACAACCAGCAAGCATTAAAAAGTCCTCAGTGACTGTTAAAATACTCTTACCAGCTTTTCTTCTTCTTTACTTCTTTATAAGAAGCATGGGGCCATACTAAAGTGCTTGCTGACATAAGGATACACAGCTGTGACAGCCCAATAGGAAATACAGATTGCGATGAGGATGAAGGTAATAATTGGGTAGAATAACGTTGTCATGATGTATCCTATAGCCCTAAAGGAAGAAATATTAATTAGGACTTAAAATCTTAATCAAAGCATTATATTTCTTCACATTTATAAATCTTTTCGAGAATGAAATTTAACTGATTATAATTTCCTTGTAACACAGCAGTGCAACAAATGTGTCCAGATCATAAACTATTGGGATTATGTTGCAGTCTGATCCATTCATTACCAACCACTGAAAAGTGCAATTTTTAGAACTACAGTTAACAGCTTAAATTTTAGATTTTAATTTACCTTCCTTTGCAAGCAATAAATATGGTGCTGACCTTTGACCTTGCAATATCCAACCTACTCATTCAACTTCTCATAGTTTTCTGTTAGCAGTGTGCATGGGTGGGCTCGATATCACATGGTCAAAGGTTAACATCATATTATGTAACAATTAACAAACAGGGTGTCATTGTGCTGGCACAACACACGCCCAGGGTATAGTGAAGAATGAAGCTGCAGGCACACGTGTGTTGTGCTAGTATAATGCTTACCTTGCAGTGTCTTACTGTGCTGATAAAATGAGTGAACTAAGAAACATTTAAAAACAAAAGCAAAAGTAAAGATTTTTGTAGTTAAAAGCAGTTTTTTCTTTTGTTAAAAGCAACTAGTACAAAGTAGTCACTTCCCAGCTCTCAAGCATCTGTCTATCTATGCCTTCAATAGATGAAACATCTGCATAATTTTAAAGGTTGAATGTTCACCTCTCCCCACACATATACACACAACAGAAGGCTTCAGTAACACCAGAGACTGAACTGTTTCTGGGGTAGAGCAAGCAACAAAGATTTCTTTGGTAGGCTGGTAAGGATGGGGGTCATGGTCAAAAGAAGCTCAAAAAGCATAAAACTATGAGTAATACTTCATTTTAATTTGTGCATGTGCATAAGAAGGAACTATAAAGGAAAAGAACATTTAATCAATGTGATTGTTCTTTTTATTCTCATGGAGTTTGATTTTAGGGCCTAGATTCAAAGAAATGTACCTGTACATACTGTAACCTTAAAAAATCATTTTTGTATAAGGATCTTTTGCACTTTTAAATAGTTTCCCATTACTGCAATATCTCTTTTAAATCAGAGCTAAAAGATATACTACAAGGTTTTCAATTGTCATATGCATATCACCCTGACATTTACCTAGCCAGTACATTCTCTCCATTGAGTACCACCTAAAATAATAAGCTATGCTTCAGAGCCTCAGTTTTTATACCACAAGCACAATTACTGTTAGTTGTTTTGTCGTATCAAACCTTGCCTCTATAAAGTTATTTTTAAAAGTTTGAAATCTCGCTGGTCGGTGGCACTGAGGGTTGAGGGCTGGATGGTACACCTCACATTTTGATGGTGACCGGGTTCGAGAGCGACCTCAGGCTGTCGGGGTGATGGCATGGGGGAAGGGTGGAGCAGGATCGAGCATGCTGATGGCCAGCTCTTCTCTCCTGAGGGTATGAAGGTGGTTGTCATTCCCCCATAGTTCTGATCCCACTGGATGGAAGTCCAGTGGTAGCATAGATGAGAGGGCAGCAAAACAGTTCTGGAAGGTGGAAGAGGCTGAGCTGGCACCATGGGATGCATAACATGACTCCACATACTTGCATGGCCATGTGCAGGGCCTCGGGGAAGGGTAGGGGAGAAAAACTGTAAACTCCTATGTGTCCCCATCACCAGTTGGCGGGAGGAGGTGATGGAGACCAAATAACTGTGTTAAAAAAAAGTTTGAAATATGTATCTGGTATTCAACTTTTGGAGTACATAGTCTGTAAGTATGTCAAGCAATTCTTGTAAGTATGGGCTGTCTTCAGTTACCTCATCCAAGTGCAATAATTACTAAACCCAACCAAGGCCATATCCAGTTGCCTAGATATAGTATGCAATATGGTTTTAATAATTACCTTGTTTTGAGTGAAAATTTATTAGGAAGGTTTTCCTAAATAAAAGTCAAACCTTGTCTTGAGCATTGTCATAACATGATTCAGACAGTCAGTTTTAATGTTATTTCTTGATACCAGTCCATTTACAGAAGAAAGGGTTCTGAAAGAACTAATAAAATTGAAGGTGGACAAAGCAATGGGGCCTGATGGGATTCCCCAAGAATTCTAAAAGAACTAAGGGTAGAACTAATGACACGCTGACTACTCTCTTTAACAAATCATGGGAGGATGGGGTGGTACCTGAGGACTGGAGGAGGGAGGATGTGATTCCTCTTCTCAAAAGTGGGAGCAGGACAGAGGCAGAAAACTACAGACCAGTTAGTTTGACCTCAGTGGTAGGTAAAATGATGGAATCACTTCTGAAGGAAAGAATTGTTGAGTACCTAGAGGCCAGTGGGGCTGGGACCCAAGGCAGCATGGATTCACAATGGGAAGGTCATGTCAGATGAATCTAATAGATTTCTTTGACTGGGTGACCAAAGTAGTAGACCAGGGAGGGGCTGTGGACATTGCTTACCTAGATTTTAGCAAGGCATTTGATACAGTCCCACACAAAGATTAATACACAAGTTAGCCAGCCTTGGAGTGAGTCCCAAGGTGGTAGCCTGGATAAAAATTGGCTAGACAACAGGACGCAAAGGTAGTAGTAGATGGAGTCCACAGTGAAGAAAGGAGGGTTACTAGCTGGGTACCGTAGGGTTCAGTACTGGGACCGGTCCTTTTTAATGTGTTTATAAGTGACATTGCAGAGGAACTGGAAGGAAAGTATGTCTCTTTGCAGATGACACAAGATCTGCAACAGGGTTGATACACCAGATGGAGTGGAAAGGATGAGAAGGGACTTGGCAAGATTGGAGGAATGGTGAAATGTATGGCAGCTCAGATTCAATGCAAAGAAGTGCAAGGTAATGCACCTGGGAAACAAAACCCAGGGCAAGAGTACACAATGGGGGTGAGATACTGACAACAGTAAAATGGAAAGGGACCTGGGGTAATTATATCAGATGACCTAAAGGTTGGCAAGCAATGTGAGAGGGCAGTAGGGAAGGCTGGGGATACTGGGATGCATATGGAGAGGCATCAATAGTAGAAAACAGGAAGTTGTTATCCCTCTGTACAGACAGTTGGTGAGACCCCATCTGAGTACTGTGTCCAGTTCTGGAGACCCCATCTCTGCAAAGACATAGACAGAGTGGAGGCTGTCCAGAGGAGGGCAACAAAATGGTGCAGGGTCTGCACCAGAAGACATCTGAAGAAATACTAAAGGAGCTTAATATGTATACCCTTGAGGAAAGAAGGAAGAGAGAGGGACATGATAGAAACTTTCAAGTACCTCAAGGAATCAACAAAGTCAAGGGTGGCATCTTTCAGAAAAGAGATGTGCAAGAACAAGTGGGAACAATTTGAAGATAGAGGGGATGGCTCAGAGGTTGTGAGGAAGTATTTTTTCACTTAGAGAGTTGTGGATGCATGGAACAGCCTCCCTGAGGAGGTCGTGGAGTCAAGAACAGTGGAGGAATTCAAGAATGCATGGGACAGACATAAGGCAGTCCTAGTGGGAGGTAGGAGGAAGTAAGCTGTTGGTTAATTAGGATCTGCAGTTTATCTGTTAGGTAGGAAAATGGGCAGACTAGGTGGGCCAGCGGTCCTTATCTGCTGTCAAATTCTGTGTTTCTATATTTCTTAGCCATTCATGTTTTTCTAATAAGCAGAGCATAAGCAATGTATTAGAGTCTATAGTTTGTACTTTGAGCCTGTATTTTACTAGTCTTACTTTAACTACATCTTCTATTGAGAAGTGCCCCAATTCCATACTAGAAAGATATGGTGGTACAGAATATTGTAAACCTAAGACATTCCTATAAAGCCATGAAACAATTTTGTCCATAGCAAAGTCTGCATTATACTCCACACATTGGCACATATAAAGACTGTGTAAATATGTTGGCATTTATCACTATAATAGTTGCTTTAATACAATTACCATTATACCTGCTACCAAATGATCCTATTGCAGCTTGTGCATGACTGAGTCTATAACATCTTTTATGCCTAGCCCACATTTTAATACTTATTTATGCTTCTTAGTCCCAAGTATATGTATTAATTTTGTACTTCAAATATGACCATATAAAATTATCACTTGGACATTGTATTATTTGAGCCAACACCAGTATTTTTTTATTTATTGGATTTAATTATCAGTTTAATTTCATCAAATGTTTTTCCAGCTATAGCTGTCATCCACTGATGTCCTCTTTCAGATAGAGATCAGAATCACACCATTTGCATAGGCTAGTAACCAACATTTTATTTTTGATATTATAGGAATGTCACAGTTATTATCATCAACAGCTATTTTACCTGGTATAGTATAACAAAAACTAAATAGTTTTCATCAACTGGGAAAAAAATGTTTATGTTTGCAGTTGTAATTAGAGCAATAAATCTTACCCTATCACAGATTCTTGTTGGAATTGCCAGAGTAGAGAAACAACAAACACATGGTTTCCAGAGTCTAATAATGATTTATTTCTGATATATAAAACAGGCTTATAACCAAATCAGTGATAAAATAATACATCACTGAGGAGGACACCCAGGTTTTCCTTGTCTTACCCTAAAGGTAGCATCAGCTTCTTCTCAGAGAATTCTATGCAGAACAGTCATTCTTATACCTCTGATTATTGCTATAGAAACTAGTAAAAGATATAATAAACTTCTATAATTGGCTAATAGCAGAAATGGTGTGATTTGTACTAGTCTGGGAACATGCACTGAAGTAATAAAAATATAGATAACAGACAGAGCAGTCTTTGTATGTAGCGGGGTCATGATAAACATTACCTAATAATAGCTGTTCTGCACTAAACCTAAAGATGGCAGCATTGCACAACTAAAGATTATACAATGGTCCAAAGATGCTCCCTAGTATTACAACTAGGATTACCATATAATAGCATGACTATATGACAATAAAGCATAATAGAACTCAGATCCTGACACTTATGCTTATATGATAAGTGACTGTGCCCTAAGTATTACTGTATGCTAAGTGTGGGGGAGGGCAATCAGGGCTGCTGGACCATGGATAACACAGTCACTTCCTACACATCTGGGTTTGCCCAAAAGTGGTTGTACAGCTACTTTACAAAAATATATCTGCAAACTCTCTGCATATTTTTCCTACTGCTACTCTAAGTTTTGCAATGCTGCAATTGCTACACAAACATTTAATAACATTTTCTCTATCATCTTCAAACAATAAGATTTTATTTATTTAGAAATGTAATGAAAGTAGGACTAGGTACAGCTTCACTTGACTTGTTAATTGGTGCCATTTGTTTTGGTTAACTGTCCATCTTATGTGTCTCACTTGTGTTCATGTATCATAACAAAGGTCAAGAGTTATGCAAATTAATGTTGGTTCCATCACCTGCTCTTTTAAGATTCTCCCATAATGCCCTCTTGAAACAAAGTTGGATGCAGTTTTAAGTCTATGAAAATCAGCAATAATTTTGTTTGTTTGTTTGTGTATATTACCATATTAATTAAAAAAAAAACTTATTAATGCACCAGTTAGGGTTAAAGTTACAAAAGTAAGAAATGCGGTGTTAGGGTTCCTAACCATAACACCCCTACCCTGCAGGCAGCAACAGGAAAATTCATTATGGTATGACCACTCCTGCATCTTCTCAAATCAGATATCACGGTGTACCTTGGGGTTGTCAATCCTAACATTCAACCCATTCCATCAGTAAATAAGCTGAGATGTGTAGATTATATGAGAATGAGGTGAGCGTTAAGGTTGACTACCCCAAGGTACACCCACACCTGATTTGCAAAGATGCAGGAGTGGTCAGACCGTAATGGTTTTCCTGTTGCTACCTGCAGAGTGGTGGGGGTGTTAGGGTTGGGAACCCATTACCACATTTCTCTACTTTTATCACTTTAACCCTAACTGGTAGATTAACAAAGTTTTTTGCAATGAATTTCCTTACTTTCTGAGCAATAATAATTGTGTCCTTATTTGCCTCAAGGGAGTAGGGTTTTAGGCCCTGCACTGCCATAACTCCATAGATGCATACATCCATGTTGGTATGGAGCGCAGGGTACAGAAGCCTCTGCATTTCCATTTCTGCCAAAATAGCAGTTTATTTGCTTTGTTATATGGCTTACAAAGTTCCAATGTAATTCTATGCAAATTTTGATTTTGTTTATTTTATGGTTTTGTATATGGCTCATACATTTTTTTTGGTGGGGGTTATGTGTTATTCTTGTAATATTCATTAAGACCTTTGTTTTGACTTATAGATTGTCCCTTAAGTCTTAATATTGAGGAGTTATGGTTTGTTGAAGTTCAAATGTGAGGAAAAACTATGTCCAAAATATTTTTGCTTATGAAGGGATCCTTTTCATATCAAACAAAGACCCATATGAAAAGGATTCCTTCATAAGAAAAAAAATCAGGAAAACACTATTCCAAAATCTTTTTGTATGAAGCCACCCTTTTTGTATAAATGAAAAAACAAAGGATCCTTCATTCAAAAAGAATTTGGACAGTTTTTCTCCTGATTCTTTTTTCAATGAAGGTTCATTTTCATGTTTTTTTTTATTCATAGAAAAGGATACTTTCATATGAAAAAGAATCAGAAAAAAACTAAGTCCAAATTATCTTTTCATATGAAGGGATCCTTTTCATGTGGCCCAATTCTTTTTAATGCGGTCACATGAAAAAGAAAATAGCTCACCTCACGAAAAGGATTTTTAGATGTATAAAAAGACATTTTGGGTCATTTTCCACAAACTATGTTAAAATCCACATAATGGGGTTGTGATGTCTTAATGTGTGTGCAGGGTATCATTTTTGTGGGTTTTAAAATGCTTTTTTAATAAAAGGAAACAAGATGGTGATTTATAAAAAAAGATTTTTCCTCATGAAAAAGATGGCCCCATATGAAAAGGATCCTTTTTCATATGGAGAAATCTTTCTTTGTTCCAAGCAGCTATCACAAAGACCGTACTAAGCATGCTCAGAACCAAGATATAAAATGTAATAACTTTGGAATGGATTAAAGAGTAGCTTTGTACTTTCTACCCACTAACATATATGATAGCATACCTGGCCTGAGTTGCTTGGTATTAAAAATCCCATTTATTTTGCCGTTTAAAAAAATACAAGACTCATAATCTGGCTCCACAGAGAAAACAGCCAAAATGCAGCACTTCCCAAACATGCCGACACACCCCATACTCGCACATCTCGTGAAGTCAGAAAATGAAGACCGTGTAGTGCGCACTCCATAGAGTTCAATGGGGATAATTTTGCATACATTTATTACCATCTAGAGTTCTGATAATAACAAATCAAAGTGACTGGTCGACTAACAAGGACCCTGTTAGTTGGCGGATGCTTTGATTTGTTATAATTCTGACATCATAAAATGTGTGAGCATGGGGCATGTTGGCACTTTCAGGGAAGTGGCTGCATTTTGGCTGTTTTCTCCCCAGAGCCAGATTATGAGTCTTGTATTTTTTTAAATGGCAGAAATAAATGGGATTTTTAATACCAAGCAACTCGAGGCCAGGTATGCTATCATATGTGTTTGGTGTGGGGGCAGAAAGTATGAAGTACAAGCTGCTCTTTAATATTTTTTCACCAAATCAGTGAAATGCACCACTCTGGACCAAGTCCTTTCTACCCTGAAAATTTCAGACCAAAATTTCAAGCTATCTGGGCACTAGGAGATTAAAAAACACAAAAAAATCACATTTTTCACTTTTTCGCTATCTGGATCTCAGAATCTGCCCATCTAGCTGGAGCGAAACTTGCTGTGTCAAGAGATCTACCCCTAGAGTATGCATGCAAGCTGTCATGCAAATTTGTTAAATTGTTGTGAAGCTATTAAAGTGCAATTTTGAGGTTTAACATAAACACCCTGCTCAACCCTAACTATAGCACTGCTACTGTGCCACTATAATTTATCTGTTTAACTATGTAGTGTGAAGCAATTCCAACTGAGGAGTAACCTTTTAGAATCCAGCTAGGCCTTTATGTATTAAACTATTTTCTTCAGCCAAGTTTTGTGCTTTATCAACAACATTTAACAGAAAATGTTTGCAGTTCTGTACTGCAGGCAAGTCAAGTGCATAGCCAGATCATAGATATTTCTTTTTATGTATGAGACCTAACTGGCTTTTCTTCTGCTGGGTAGGTATCAAACATGTTGTACAAAGACCAAAAGTTTTATTAGTAATGTTGCCCACTATTCAATATCATATTTATTGTATCGATATCAATGGAGTTTGTGTCTGGCCAGGTGCCTTACCACCTTTAAAGGACCATATCCTCCATCTCAATCACTTTAGTTTCAGTTATAAAGTTCCCAGGGATCATAGTGTTACATTCGTCATTAAAGAGATCTTTACCAAGGGCTGCTGTAACATGGCAAAAAGATAGACATGATTCCAGCAACTGCATTAGCAACACAACACATGGTACATTCTGAAGCAGGATTAATTCCTAGTGATGCCCACCTCAGAATGTAACAGTGTTTGCAGCCAGAACAGGAGCAAGCAACAGGAAAAATTGGAGCACTGCTGCGCTGTGGGCAGCACCACAGAAATCCTGAGTGCTCAGCATCCTACCCAAAGAAACCCATGGGGACTGCACTGCAGAGAGGTGTCGCGGTGATGAGCAGTGTTTCTTGGTGAGCAAGGACTACGAGGTATGTCACTTATGCAATAGACTTCTTGGTGCAGAGGGAGCTGAAGAAGCATGCCATAAGTGTTATTTGTCTCCGTGAATGGTGAGTACAGGTAGCAGTTAAAACTTCCTAGTAAGCAGTGCATTGTGGGAGATAACAAGATTTGCATACCTTGGCATCGAGAATAAAGTAAAATGCCAGATATGCAAATATTCGTTATGTCCCCAGAATGCAGTACTTAAGCAGAAATCAAAACAAATGAAGCGAGTGAAAACAGCTGTGTAGATGTCAAGGAAAGTATATGTTGTCCTGTCAGATGTGTGCAAAGGTGTTTTTAACCATCAGTAACAAACATACATAAAGTGGCCAGCACAATATAACTAGGTAGTGAATTCTGGCGTGCTCACACCTGGTAGAGATCGAGATGTATGGAAAAGTATACAGTAGAAGAGCAGTTAAAATTGTAGAAAAGAATATTATAAGTTAAGGTTAATTTATATCCCACATGGCAGTCACTTGGAGAGTACAGGTCGGGTTAGCCATAATATTTATGCGCTACTGCATGCAACATTGACCGACTCACGCTTGTAACATAAACGCATTTTGCACTTCACATGTTACAAGAGCATTAAGTCACCTGAAGGAGCCATCTAATGGGAATTAATGCATGATTGGGTGGTTAGGTACTTGGGCAACCTCCAACCATGCATTAATTCTAATAGATGCCTCCTTCTCATGATGGCTTAATGCTTACTTGTATCATTTTTTTTCAAAATGTAAGTTTGTAGTATGTTATCCACTTGTCTGGTGTAGTATCATTATTTTGTTCCCCAAAATAGAAGTCTGCATAATATGTTAGCCATTTTTCTGGCATAACATAGGCTGAAATATTTTATTTAAGCTATTAGTTCCTTTACTACCAGATTTCAAAGGTTTTAAAATTCTTGTCAACTACCACCTCATGCAAGTCTGCTCAATATTTATATTGAAAGTCTTTTTCTTTATGAGTAAGTATTTAATAATAACTGGTGCTGCTTTTTTCCCCATAGGGAATCCTGGTTATAATTCACTGTTATGACCAGCTGGTTAAAACAGTGAACATGTGCCTGGTTTCCGACTGTAGGCATGTGCACAGTTTTTCCACAATGATCTCGGAGTAGGACAGTTAAACAGTCTAGGGAGGTCAAATCAAGGAAAGCCATGTCTGCCAATGCCAGGAGCCTTAGCAATAAGATGGAAGATCTGGAGGCTGTCATGGTGCAGTCAGACCTGGATATTGTAGCCATCACAGAAACCTGGTGTAATGATAATCATGACTGGGAGATGGCCATTCCTGGCTACAACATATCCAGAAGAGACTGGGAAGGTAGGAAGGAGGAGGAGGAGGTGGCACTGTATGTGAAAAATGACATAAGGGCCACTGAGATCCAGGAGGAACAAAATGGGAGAGAGACTGGGGTTAGCTGGAAAGGAAAATGGGGCCAACCATCCACACAGGTGTGGTCTATAGACCACCAGCCCAGGAGGAAGAAATAGATAGGGAGTTGATGCTAGCCATCCAAAGGATGGCAGACAAGGTGAGGTAGTACTGGTTGGAGACTTCAATATTCCAGAAGTGGACTGGAGCATCCCAGCAGCAGCATCAACTAGAGCAGATTTATCCTGAGTCCTTCAGGTGCCTTCCTCAAGCAACTGGTCATGGAACCAACTCGACAGAAGGCAATACTGGACCTTGTGCTCACAAACAGGGACAGTGTGATGGGTTAACAGTGGGGAGCACCTGGGGAACAGGGACCACCAGTCATTGTGGTTTGAAATCACAGAAGGAGCAGAACCAAACCACACAAAACACGTATCCTGGATTTTAGGGGGGCAGACTTTGGGAAAATGGGAGATACTTGAAAGAGGCATTAAGAGGAATAGGGCAGGAATCAGGGTTGAGGAACAGTGGGCAGTATTTAAAATGGGGGTTACAAGAGCAACAGAATTATGCATTAAGCAGGTTAGCAAGAGGAAAAGGAAGAGGAGGCCATTATGGTTTTCCAAAGAGGTAGCAAAGAAAGTGAAAGCCAAAAGATTGCATTCAGGCAATACAGAAAGACACAGCAGAAGGAGATAGGAGAAGTACCAGGAGAAGCAAAGGCAAGCAGGGAGGTCAGTAAGGAAGCCAATGTTCAGACAGAAGAGCACATTGCAAAATCAGTGGGTAGAAGGGACAAAACCTTTACAGGTACATAAGTGAAAAAGAAAGGCAAAGGGAGGGATAGTGAGACTGAAAGGGGAGGATGGGGGTCGCATGGAGGATGACAACAATAAAACTGATATGCTGAACAGGTATTTTTGCTCAGTCTTTACTGAGGAAGAGGAGGTAATGGGTCTAAAGAGTACAAGGGTGAGAATGGTGCAGAAATGGACACAAGTCCCTTTACACGAGAAAGAGTCCTGAAGGAACTGGAAGTAATAAGAGTTGATAAAGCAATGGGGCCAGATGGGGTGCACCCCAGGGTCCTTAAAGAACTTAGAGAGGTGGTGGCTGAACCTCTGGCTATACTGTTTAGCGATCACTGGAAACAGGGAGGTACCCAAAGACTGGAGGACAGCAGATGTAGTCCCTTATACAAAAGTGGGAACAAAGAGGAAGCAAGGAACTACAGACCAGTCAGCCTTACCTCTGTAGTGGGGAAGATCAAGAAGCACTACTGTAGGAGAGATTGGTGGAACATCTGGTTGTCAATGGACTGCAGGATCCAAGCAGCATGGTTTCACCAGGGTGAGTCATGTCAGACCAACCTCGTTGAATTTTGACTGGGTGACTAGGGAGGTGGATCGGGAGGGCAGTGGACATGGCCTATCTGGACTTCAGCAAGGCCTTTGACACTGTGCCACACAGAAGACTATTACACAAACTAGGGAATATGGGTGTGGGCAGGACAGTAGTGTGGTGGGTAGGTAACTAGCTGGGCAGCAGGACACAGAAGGTGGTGATAAATGTCTGTCACTCCACAGAGGGAAAAGTGACCAGTGGGTACCACAAGGATCAGTGCTGGGATGGGTGCTATTAAACATCTTCATCAGTGACATTGCATGGGACCTAGAAGGCAGAATTTCACTGTTCGCTGATGACACAAAGCTATGTAACAGAGTAGATACACCAGAGGGTGTAGACAGAATGAGAAGGACCTGCAGAAACCTGAAGAATGGTCAGGGGTTTGGCAATTGAAATTCAGTGCAAGAAGTGCAAGATAATGCATATGGGGCACAAAACCCTGGCACAATATATAAGCTGGGGGTGAGGATATAGCATGCACTAAGCAGGAAAGGGATCTTGGGGTTATCATCTCTAATGACCTCAAGGTAGGGAAACAGTGTGACAAAGCAGCAGGTAAAGCAAATAGGATGCTGGGATGCATAGGCAGGGCATCACCAGCAGGAAAAGGGAGGTCATGATTCCACTATCAAGACATTAGTGAGGCACCACCTGGAGGTACAGTGTACAGTTCTGGAGACCTTACCCACGAAGGGACACAGACAGGGTAGAGAAGGTTCAGAGCAGGGCAACAAAGATGGTACATGTATTGCATCAGAAGTCCTATGAGGACAGGTTGAAGGAATTGAATATGTACTCCCTGGAGGAGAGGAGGAAAGAGAGGGACATGACAGAGACATGCAAGTATCTTACAGAGAGGAACAGGGTGCAAGTATACACTATTTTTAAGTGAAAAGATGTTCCAGGACTAGAGGGCATGGGATGAAGTTGGAGGAGGACGATTCAGAGGAAATGTGAGGAAGAATTCTTCACAGAACAGGTGGTGGACAAGTGGAACACCCTGCCTGAGGAAGTGGTGGGGGCTGAAACAATCACAGGATTTAAGAATGCATGGGATAGACATAAAGGAATTCTGGAGGTCAGGAGTAAGGAGCAACAGAGTTCTAGGGAAACATAAACTGAAGTTACAAACTCAAATGGGCAGACTAGGTGGGCCATAGGCCCTTATCTGCCACACTGTCTATGTATCTATGTAGTGTCCAGACAATTAAAAACTGAAGAAAAGTTTACTCCTCACCTTAGTCCTCCATGCCTGCACATGTAACCAAGAGCCATAAAGACCCTGTTTTTCAGATCACAAAACCAAAAATAAAAAGGGAAAGTGCCTTTCTGGCTTTGACCTCCTTCAGCCAAATGGCTCACTGTAACTAGGGCTGCCACGCTCTGCCCTTTGCTGCCCCAAACATGCCAGCTGCTATGACTCCCATAAATACATTTAAAAAAGCACTTAATATGTAGTGAAACCAAGAGAGCAAACAAAACGATCTCCACATGCACAGTAGCATCATCTAGTGGCCAGAGTGGCCACTTTTAAACTCAGATCCTCAGGGTGAAAAAACAGTACACAGCAATTATGTAAGCATTAATCCACAACAAAGGAGAGTTTTACGGGAATTATTGCCTGCTGGGGGGTGGCCTGCTCAACCACCAACCAGGCATTAATTCCCTAGTAGAGCCTGACTTTGAGTGATTAATGTGCTTGTAACATGGCAAGTGCACTGAAACATTAGGTTTCAAATTATTTATTCACACGATAAAAGACAAGATACTTTCACACACTTCCAAACTGTTTACTGTGTTTTTCAGTATTAAAGGTGATAACACTGACATTTATTAACATTGTGGAGGTGCAATGGTAAGCTGCACACATAAACACTTTGATTTGAACTAGTATCGTTTTCTACATATATAACAATTTTTTAAACTTCTGACATATTACTGGTGCAATCGGTAGCATGCTCGAAAATGTAGAGAACATTGCTGTTTTGTGCCGCTTGCATTGTGGGATTCAAACTTCTGGTTATTTGCATACAGTTTTCTTCACCCATGGCTCTCTCACTAACAGCGTGAGCTGCAAACAGTGCAAGCTGCACTAAAAACATTGTTTTTTAATACATTACTACACACTTTTTAGCTGTGGATTACCTTCTGAACAACTACAGGGACAGTGAATCGGGACAGTAGGTATTATTACCATTACATATATGCAGATCGTGTTTAAGGAGTATCTTGCTTATCAGGACAGCTATAGTAAATAACATTTACTAGTCATGGGCTGCTAGTCATAAGGAACAGTTGTTGGACTGGTCTGAATTTCATTATTCTCATTTGCCTTAGGTCTCGATTCCTGGATTCATGTGTTTATCAGAGCTCCTCTGGGTGGATGGCTGGGGAAAACATGTGCTGTCGCTTATATAATGCTTACATGGGTGGTGATTTTAGAGTGCAATGGCGATTTAAATGTGGCTTTTCTGAGTACTGCACTAGTGGGCATTACTAGGAATTAATCCATGCTACTTTAAGATCACAGGTTGAGTTTTGGCCAATAGGTACCTTTTATTTTTAGAGTTTATTTCCATGTTACAAATAATCAATACATGGGCTGGTGTGTAAACTCAAATTTTATACACATCCTCAGTGTGGGATACTTTCATAAATCCTTTCGTGGTTTAGGAAGCATCCCACACCTCGACTCTCTATACAATTCTCATTATACATTTCACCTATGTATTATTCTACATCCTATACTCCTTAATAAATGTATTAAGAGTATTTATATTTTCTCTTGTGGGAAGTTTTCTAGTAGTACTTATCAGCTTAAAAGTTCTTTTTATCATTTTCAAAGCAATCAAATCCAAGTATTTGGTTGAAACATGTTTTAATATATTTATGCAAAACTGGGATAAGGGGTTAAACAATGCTCTCTGAAGAGAATATGGTATGTCTGCACTGTCACTATTTATTATTTTGTGATTAAATTTGTATACTGTATAGTCTGTTTCTAACAACTCTTTAACTCTTATGTCAAGCTAGCAGTCCCATTTCAATCTCCTTTATTATGTATCATAACTGGTAGAAGGGCTTCAGTAATATTCTGTGTGGGTATACCCAGATATACTTCTTGGATAAGGGGTGAATGATCACTTTCAAGGTGTATAGGAATATACAGAGCTTTTATTTGTTTAAGCCAATCAGGTCAGTTATAGCTTTATCTATCAAGGCTGTCCCTGATGGATTATAAAAGATAGCCATCCTCTGAATTTCCTTTAATTATACCATTCAGTACTATGTAATTATGTGCATTTAGTATTCTAATAAGCATTATACTGTTATAATTAGTTCCACTATTTTTAATTTGCCCACTTGATTGTATAGCTGGATACTCAGCATTATTACATACAGTATATCAAAGTTTCTTCCATATTATCATAGTTCCCATTATGACTGTTAAAGTCACCAACAATAAGTTGTATAGCTCCAGGGAATCTTTTTAGTGAGTGTTAAAATTAGATAATTAAATTCAACCCACACTGTTTCATCATAATACTGGGAACTTATGTGGACTATATGAGTTTATTACAAAGAGAATATCCATTCCAAAGTTCACATATAGCTATATACTATGTAAAACTTAGTTTAGCTTACTCCCTTATCTTGCTTGACAGTGATTACTAGGCTACCAAGATCACAACACAATCCCAACAGATTGTGATCATACCCCACTCTTTGCATTACTGTTTGAAATATATAATTATACAAAGAGGCTAGAGCAATAGATCAAGGGATCAATATTCAAATGCTCAAGCCCAAGTTGCAAGCGAATATCATTTTAGTCTGACTTTGTAATTCAGGCTGGTGCAAACAAACCACTTTTTAAACCCTTTCCTCCTCCCACCCTCCTTTTCTCTGCAGTCCTTACAGTACCTCTGTCCATATTGCCATACTTCTGTGTTCCTCAGAGTTAGTGGTACTATATCTACAGGCCAGCCACCCTCCTGTACCATCTTCTATTTTCCATCTTTGAAACCTACCATATGGCATGGCCCTGAAGTACAGTGGCTTGAAGGAAATAACATAACTCTGGGATCTGACGGAAGAAATTGTCACTTTCCTTGACATGGCATGCAGTTGGCAGGATTTTATATGCATGGCCAGTCCACTGGTGTTTTCCTCCTAAGCTCCTCTCACCTCCCTTTATAGAGCATGACCCATGATGCCCCATCTTGATAATTGGGAAATGCCAGAACAAAGTCCACCTACCAACTCTCCTGCTCACATGGCACTGACCGCAGTTGGATTCCATAATGCAGATGCATCATAAAATCAGACATCATAATCTGGATGGCGGCAGAGTTGAATTTTGAGAGAGTCCAAAGACCAGAACTGCCTCTGCCATCCAAGGTATGGAGGTCTTGGCTCAAAGCACTAATCTAGGTCCCCAGCATGGTATGTAAACACAGTACTGGATAATTGGGAGGCCCAAGCAACTTGCATTTAAATGGCTCCACCAGCTCCCATAGTGCAAGCAGTTTTGTTTGCTTGTGCATCCAAAAGAAACATTCCTGCTCATAGGTTTTATATACAAGCCATACTTAGAGCTGAAAACTGTATACACGTGTTGTGTAGCCATGGGAGTGGTGCCCACATGTCAGCCTTGACACCCCTCATGCAACCAGTAGATCACCATGCATTAATACTAATATCACGAAACCAGGGACATAATATACATTTTCTTTTTCAGGTATGTGGGGAAGGCAGGGGTATGTGTTGAAGAACACTAACGATCCAGCAATGCTGGCTCCAGTAATCTCAATGTGAGATTTCTAAAGTTCAAGGTCTGGGTGCAAAATGCACAGACTGGGCCTGTATTAGCTTCACTCTATGGCCCTACATAGACTGTGGCTACTATAAACCCATCATTAAAAAAAATCATCCTTAGGATTAATAGAGCAAGCAAAGACAATATATACGTGCTCCTGGTGCTCATGTAGAACAGGTGCTGTTGCACAAATGCATCTGGATTTCTCCATTTGAATGTTTCTGTCACTTTATAAGAGTATTTCTGGTCTAATATGAAGGATGGTCTGGAACATTGTAGATAAAAATGCAATGGACTAGGCCACACTTTAAAAGTTAGGTCAAAAGCTGGACAATCATTAAAGTGGCAGGGCTACCACTGCAATGCCAGTGACCTGGGTTTGGAAGTTAGCCTGGGGCAACAAGGGCAAGCCAGAGGAGGAGGATTGAGGCATCCCAGAGGATGCTGTCTTCCTTCCAGTAGGAAGAGCCACATCCCATATGCTACTGTCACCTGTAGATGTACAGGTGATAGAGCACTCAGGACACAGGGAGAGAAGGATGTTGTGATGTGTATCATGGCGTATCCTTTGTACACTCACATTGGGGATCCTGGTCCCATAGTGCCAGCATCCCTAGGGGACAGGGAGCACAGAACAAACACAGAGAAACTGCAACATGGTAAATTCTCCTCTGCCCATAGCCACATGACAGTCAGAACACCAGGCCCACAGGTGGTATATCCGCTGCGCTGAGACAAGGAGCACAAAAAGAATAAACAAAAAAAAAAGTTTGGCCTCAAATATGGTAAAAGATGAAATTATTAACTGAGAAATTTGTAATGGTTTAATTATACCAAAAAGCTGCACCAATCATGTGACGGCTTTTTCCTTTCATCTGTAGGTCACAGCGCAGCAAACAGCTGTTGCATCCCGATCAAGCCTGGCTGATGTCTCTACCCCCCTCGCCACCCACTGGTCCCTTCCTGGAAGGTGGGAGGTGGCGCTTCCTCCTGCCTCCTCCTCCACTTCCCACTGACTCCTTTTGTTCCTCTTCTCCCACCCGTCTGGAGTAGGCCACAGCCAAATTCCATACAAGTTGGTAGTATACAGTGCCCGAGGTGCTTTCACTTTAAGTGTGATCACGCTTGCGATCCCCCACCTGCTGACATTGGGGTTCTCAATCCCGTGTCAGCCTGTATCCCCTCCCCTTTAATGTGGCACACTGGGAGCCCACTCCAGTGTGCCAAAAACTACCTCTGATGTTTCTGACACTAGGATGCCCACTCCTGGTGTCAGATGTATCACCCTATATTCTCAGCTGACCTTGGGGTGCCTAATCCCCATGTCAGCATTGATCCCAAGTACTCTGGGACACTGGGAGCCACCCCAGTGCTGTCCTGTGTTATTAATATTTTACCTCTAAAAAGAAAACGGTCCCAAGAGGTATTTTTTTTTTAAACTCTGAAAAAGAAACGGTCCTCGCTGTTCCCACTGCCCCCTCCCCCAACTCGCACCCTCCCTCTACGCATCCCACCCAAACTTACCTCTGGAGATTAGGAGCAGCGATCTTCTGTGGACTGGGAACACGTCTACACTCTTCAAAAGCCAACATAAACTGAAGAAAATCATGGTAAGCCCTATAATGGCAATCAATGGGGTTTCAACTTAGATTGATATCTCAGCTACTTTTTGGAGTTTTGGTCCCAAATTTTCAACATGGGGTTCTTGGGACACCACCTTGTGAACAAAGTCACTGTCATTTCTTTCTCAGTCACCAAAAGCGGATTTCATGGTCACTGCGGAATCACCTTTCAGGACCAGTGTGAAACAACAGTGCCATTGTTCATGAGATGGGATTCCAAAATCCCTTGTTGCAAATCTAGTGAAAAACTCCCAAAATGGCTTTTCAAGTGTCCATTGTACAGTTTCTATGCCTGCTCATAACTCCTTCAATTTTAATATTTTCACCCAAATTCCCAATATTGGCATTTTTCACACACCCTTATGAAAAGTACAGCTGTCATTTTGCATCCTTCCAGAAATGTGTTTTTGCACTTAGGCACAGAACAGCACGTAGCTGTGAAATCAACACTAAGGGGCAGGTTAACAAAATCCCAGTGCCACTGTTCATGGGGGATGTCCCAAAAGGCCATGCTGAAAATTTGGTGAAAACATTCCAAAAATGACTGTGTTGTGAGCATGCATTGCACAGTTTCTACACACTTGTAACTGCACCACTTTTCATTTTCACTCCAGATTTTCAACATTGCTATTTCTTCACACCTCCTCATGAACAGTACAGATGTCATTTTTCACATCCTGTCCGAAATGTGTTTTCACACCTGTGGTGCAGAATGGCACATTCGTTAAATGAAATCATCTTTTGGATTCACTAACAAAATGATACTGCCACTATTCATGAGGTGGGGTCCCAAAAGCCCATGTTGAAAATCTGGAGCAAAAATACCAACAGGCGCCTGGGGTGTTGGGTTTCCAACCATAACGCCCACTCTGTACAGACTGACAGGCATCGGGGTGTGACTGGGGTCGTTGGCTGTAATGCTCACCCCATTCCACCCCACCCCCATTCTGCAGCCACTGACAGGCACTGAGGTATGCCATGGGGTCTTCGGCCCTAACGTTCCTCTCATTCTCCTATACTGCACCCATCTCAGCTTATTTCCTTATGGAATGGGGTGGTGTGGGCCGAGACCACAAAGCACACTGCGACACTGGTGGTGTCTGCAGAGGTGGGGTGAGGTGGAATGGCACAGAGTGTTATGGCTGACAACCCAAAGCACACCCCAATGTCCGTCAGTCTCTACAGGAGGGGGTGGGGTTGGCGTTACTCAATATTTCACTGCCATTCCTGTTATGGCATCTTCTAAACCCTGCGACCACTAACAATACCAACACCAGCATGCAAACATTCGGCATTGACAGATGCTTGCTTTTCTAATGAAGTCAACCAGTGCTGGAAGAACATAAGAAATCTGTGTTGAGAGTGGTGCCTTAAAATGCAAGGCAGAGAATACACACAGAAATATGGGAGGCATGTACAACAGCAATACTAACAGCCGAACGTTTGGCATTGACAAATGCTTGTTCTTATAAGCTTCTTCACAAATGTTTGCATTGTTGTGTATCATGCAGTATTTTTAATTCACGACAACTGCACAACATATACAGCATGAATTCATTCACACATTTCTGACTTTCTAAAATGGGATTACTTGCCTGCTTCCTTCTTTCAGTAGTGCAATTGCAATACAATTCTGTTTCTCAGGAAAATCAACATCAATATGTTGATAACTTCAATGACACAGAGTATTATCACTAGAAAGAAGAAAATAATGATTTCAGGTATGCATAATTAATTTGTTACTTGAATGGCAAAAGCAGTATAAATCATCATGCTGTATGAGCGTAAGTTCATCTCCAAGTGCAGATTACTTGTTTCTATGATTCCATAAAGGGGTTTCAGTCAGTGTAAATATTCATCACAGCTAGAGATGCACTTGGGAGTGCTTAGCCCCAAAAGTGGGTAGGTTGGAGGAGTTCTGAAAATAACTTTAAATTCATTTATATGGTATTCAAAGTTACTTCTAAAATATCCTAGCATACATGATGCTTTTCTATTTTCATTTAACTGGGTGAAGATTCCATTATTTTTTAAAACATGATAAACATTGTGCAGTACCCTATCAGCTCTGCAGTCCTTATCACAGGGCTGGGTGCAACTGCCAGGTTGATGCTTCTCTGCCATGCATTGCAAAAGGTGGTGCAGCTAAGGGCACAAAACAAAGGGCAGAGATCCCATCATGCAGCCTATGTGCCACCACAGAGGCCTCAGCAGTGGATATCTTGCACTGTGGGATGCTGCTGGCTTCTTTCTCTTTGTGGACCACAACCCTGACCACCAGTGTAGATCTGCAGATTGGGTCAGGCCACAATACACATGTAAGGCACATACTTCTGTGGATGGATAGGGCCTCCACAGCTACAGAGAGGTGTTTCTGCACAACACAGGTAACCCTGTGCTCCTTCATATGGGTGCACAGGGCTTTGTAGACTGGGCCCTTAATCTGGTGCTAAGTATCTGCAACACTCTATGATAGATGGAGACAGCATTCTAGCCAGCTTGTCTTAGTGTGTTGTTTTTTAAACTTGTGTACCTGTTGATAACATTTAAACTTTGTTTCCCCATTTTGTAAATGTCATCCATTTTAGCCAAGTAGGCAACATGTACCAACTGCCTCACACACTATCATATTCTTAGCATGCAGCTGCATGGTATGTAGCACCTGCACAGCACAAACGTGACTTGCAAACTTAAGAAAATGTTTATTTCTGTTACCTTTGTCATTGATTTAATCTAAACAAGCCTTCCTTGTGGTGTCAGTGTGGCTCAGTTTGTAACACATGTGCCTCTGCACCAGAAGGTCATGGGTTCCAGTCCCATGACAAGATTTGAGCTCATTCAATACATGCTGACACCTGAGTGCAGCACTAGGGGATGCTATATTGTTGGATTGTGCAGTTCTTCAGATAAGACATTAAATTGAAGTCCTTTCTATTCATCTCTGGAGCTCTCTGGTGAGCATCCAGGTGCAAGTATAGGAATCCAAGACACTTTTGCAAGAGATGGGGATTTTCTCTGGTGCCCAGGCCAATACTCCACTTTCCATAAAACCAGTTCATGCAATTGTCCAAGGCTGTGTGTGAGGGTGCTGATGTGCAAAATGTCTGCCACTACTCACTTACAGTCTCTTCACTAACAGTCTCTCATTGCTTGTGTTTTGTGATACAGTGTGTATGAAAAGCACTACATAAAACAATTATTATCCGTCTACCTCTGACACACTGATAACAGCTACCTTAGTGGAACTCGGTCAGTGATTACCATGATCATGATCTATAAAATTAAGCAGCATAAGAACTGTGGGGTTCCACTGTTCAGAACTCTTTCTCATGGTCCTGACTATGGCTTACTTTCACAGTTCCCTTTGACTTCAGTTAACATTAGAATTTCAGCAATGTGGGTGGTTAGCACTGCTACAGTCATAGTCTTTTTTTTAATGAGGGAGAACAGCTGGCTAAACAACATCAGATGTCTTGTCATCATTGGCCAGTGGCATGTCTTAACTATGCATAAGCACAGAGATCAATTATAGACTGTTAGAAACAGCTTTAGTCACAGACATTGAATGCAGCTCAACACTTCCACCCCAGCAAACCCAAGTCCAATCATTCCAAAGCAGGTTTAAAATAAAGTATCACTAATACTTACTGAAAGCTAACCACGTCTGCGTATCTGCAGGTAGACTCTGAAATCAATCTGAAAACCGATGTCAGAGACAGTCAGATCTGCTCCTGGCTTCCTCTCAGGGTACTATACTCCCAGTAACAGTGCCAGATTCCTGCAGAAAATTAAACATTATTTTTTGTTGTCATTGTTTAATGTCTTTATTGGTAGGAAAAGACCAGTTAAGCAAAGTTCATTTTCAATGTTTCTTCTAGAATGTCATTTCTGAAACAGCAAGGATAAGGCCAACAGAGGATTAAAACACAGATTAGTTCTCTGCAGTTTGCACTCTAATCCGTGAATTATTAATGCATGATCATCCATGGTGCTCTAATTAACTTGTGGACTCTGAGGGAATCCAACCTGAAAATCTTTTGGATGACTCAATGAACTCTTTGAGGCAGAAGTGTGGAGATGTTGCAGGGACACATTCCTTTAATGATCTTATACAAACAAGTATATAAAAGTACAATTCACATGAAAATGTCTCAGCAATGTGTCACTTTAACATTTTTCTCATGCATTGTTCTGCCCACGTTGCACCCAACCCACCCCCACAGAACACACATGCAGAGTTCAGTAGGGTCCCGAGCAGTGAAACAGGCAAAGACAAGTGAATGGGGCTTCACGTCTTGCTTCCACTTTTCCCATTTTCTGGTCCCTCTCGACTGGCAGGGTGCAGTTATGCTAGGTGTGCACTGCATGGAGACACACATGCACTATAGCATCTGTTGCTGGCCATCCCCATAATAGTTGCTCCCACTGCCCTGCCCCCATGTCTCCACATGTTGGCAGTGTAGGGGTAGTGTGACTGATCACCCCTACCCAGGACTGGAGAGTAGCAGACAGACACTCAGTCCTCTCCCTCTCTAGCTGACCTTCAGTGACCTGAGTCCATTCTTGAACCTGGGTCACTGGCATGGTGTGAGTGTGCCATCCAACACCTCAGCCCTCCATGCAACTGTGCCAGCCCTTTGCATTAACATTTTTCAATGAATTGAATAAGCACTGCTGGATCCAGTGCAACCCTTGCAAAACCAGAAGGCCAAAAGGTCATAGGTTCCAGTCCCACACTGTGATTGGGCTCTACCATAAAAATTGGCACTTGAGTGCAGTACAAAGGGATGCTATACTGTCGGGTGTGCCATCCTTCTGATGGATGTTAAACCAATTTCCTGTCTGCCTGTTCTGTCTGTTGTTCAGTTAGACATTAAAGAGCTTGTGACATGTTCAGGAGAACTTTAACAAAACCTAATATTTAGACACAGTCCAGCTTGTATTTGGCATTAGTTCTGTATTCCTCCTAGAAACACAGAAGTTGATGGCAGATAAGGACCACAAGGCCCATCCAGTCTGCCCATTTCTTTTTCTACCTTATGAACGTATGCTATCAGCCTTTGCTCTGTCAATGGTCTATCTATTCATACTCATCTGTATTGCTCCCTTATGCCTATCCCATGCCTGTTTGAAGCCCTGCACTGTATTCATAGCCACCACTTCCTGAGGTAGGCCATCCAGCCATCCACCACCCTTTCTGTGAAAAAGAACTTCCTCCACGTTACCCCTTAATCGGCCTCCTCTAATCTCATGCTGTGTCCTCTTGTCCTGCTATCTTTCTTATATTGAAACATGTTAGACTCTTTCACCTTGTTAATGTCCTTAAGGTGTTTGAATGTTGCGATCATATCCTCTCTCCCTCCATTGCTCTAGGGTATACATATTGAGCTCTGTTAATCTGTCCTCATATGTTTTCTGATGCAGTCCCTGCATCATTTTGGTTGCCCTTCTCTGGACTGCCTCAATCTGGTTAATGTCCTTGTGAAGGTGTGGCCTCCAGTACTGCATGCAGTACTCAGATGAGAACCTAACCAGTGTCTTGAAAGAGGATTATTACCTCCCTCTTCTGACTTGTGATACCCTACTAATACATCTTAACATCCCCTAGCCTTACCTACTGCTTTAGTGGTCTGTTTGGATAGTTTCAGGTCATCAGTGATGATGGTGATGCCCAAGTCTCTTTCTTCCCTTGTGACTGCCAGCAACTCCTCTCCCAGCCTATAGGTGGCTTCAGGGTTTCTCTTGCCTATGTACATGATCTTGCACTTCTTTGCATTAAACCCCAGTTGCCACTGTTGCAACCATTTTGCTAGTTTATCCAGATCTCTTCTCATTCTGTCCACCCATCTAGATAATCTACTCTGTTGCAGATCTTGGTGTCATCTGCAAACAGACAAACCTTACCCTCCAATCCGTCTGCAATGTCACTGATGAAGATACTGAAGAGGACTGGTCCCAGGACTGATCCTTGAGGTACCCACTTGTGACTTGCATCTCTTCTGACTGTATCCGTTTACCATCACTCTCTGTTTTCTGCCCGTCAACCAGTTTGCCACCCAGTTAACGAACTTCTGACCCACACGGCCTACCCAGCTTATTAATCAATCTTCTATGGAACTGTATTGAAAGCTTTGCTGAAGTCAAGGCAGGCGACATCAACTACTTCTCCTTGGTCTACCACTTGGTTACCCAGTCAAAGAAATCTATGAGATTAGTTTGACAGGACCTTCCTTTGTAACCCCATGATGTCCCATTATTTATTACTGAGGTCATCTGTATGAAAACAGAATCTTTGCTCGTGAAGAGTTTGTCTATTCCTGCTGCTTTCCCCTACATAAGTCACAAAACACTGCTTATGATATCACAGTTACTCCCTATTGCAACAGATTGTGATGTTATAACAGAGGATTATAGGCTTGAAGTAGGGAGTAAGCTATAGAGGCAGATGGACTCTAAAGAACTCTTAAGGATAAAGATCACGTATTCATGCACATTTCCTTAGCAATAAATAATGGGGAGGAAAATATATAAAATATAAATGGAATGCAGGCAGAATTGTACCTAATTATCATGTTTTTTTAATTTTCTGTGAGGCATCAGTAACTCTTTTAAAGATCCCATGGCACTTCTCAAAGTTTAGGGTATTTTTATTAAAAAAACAAAAAGTATACAACATATGGTTTACATCAAGCATTTCATTGTCTTCATTTTCTTGATTTACTTCTTAGTTATACATTTCTTAACCATTTCAAGCTGGAAAAATCTTTTAACAAACTGTTTTCATACATTTCATCATGTAAGGTCAGATTTTTATGTTACCACCCATGTTATATTTTCCCATAAAATATTACATTGTTGTTCCCTATCCACTACTTTTCATACATATATCCTATCCAGTCCATTGTGTAAAGAAACATTCATTATAATCAAAAGCTTTCCTTGTAGTTGTCTCTGGCACCTCATCTGCCAAATTGTCAATTTCAGACAAGCTAGAATCACACAAATTGTACTTGTTTCCCATTTTCACATCTAGAGGTTAAGTTCCATATATTAAGATATATGCCATATTCTTGAAAACAGGTTCTTCCCAATACTGTGAAAGCATGTCCTATAAATGTTTTATAAATGTACAATCAAAATATAGATGTTCCATTGTTTCCACTATATTCTCACATGTATTTCCCCACATTCTTTCTGTCATCTGCTTATGTTTATAGTTGTCTCTTACATTTAATTTGCCATGGGCACAAATCCACAATGTATCTTTCATCTTTTAGGAATCCTAGGTTCTAACATTGCTTCCAATATGAGTTTTGTATCTATTCCAGGAGAGACATGAAAACAGGATCTTCATAATAACTTTGTATAGTTTCTCTATAAAATTGTTTTCTTGTGAGTGTTTTTAATGTTTCTATTTCATTTTTCATTGTTTTAAATAATATATCCCTATTGTGACATATTTTGGTATCAGATTGTATGTTCCTCTGTTTTTAGTTGCCATTTTGTATCTATGTAATTTAACCATTGTTTAAATAAAAGTTTCCAGAAATAGCTTCTGAGTCCAAACTAGGTCTTCTATTTGTGTATGTAAAGATGATCTGAAAGAAGACAATTGTATGTAACATATCTAATACAACTTCTTTCTTTGGTCTGTATGTAATACTTCTTTAATAGGGTTGAGTCTACTTCCCATGAAAGCTGGAAGAATAGAAGTATATTTTGGTTTGCATATTAATTGGGATAGGGTATACATATGCTATATGTAAACAAATAGGAACCATAAAGTTTTTAAAAGATACAATATTTTTTCTTTCATTATGGCCATGACTTCTACTTCATTATTTTATAATTTGCTGTTTTATATTTTTCTTCCCAGTTCTCTTGCATAACATCATCTGGCCCAAAAGGTATGCCAAGTATGTTTATTTTGTCATTTGTTATTTGTATTTCTCCTGAATTTGATAGTTCTACCTATCCTAATGCTAAAATCTTGCTTTTTCTTTTATTTTTATCCCTGTATTTTTTGTTTGGCCTTCTATACATTGTAATGCTTGGTTTCCTGATTCTAGTTCTTTTGTCATGAGAATGCAGTCATCTGCATACACTGTCATTTGCTTTATTTTATCCCATTTGCTAGTTGTAATGGTTTTATTTCTGAGTGTTATTCTATAAGTCTTAAGACTGGATCTAAACTAAAAACATATAGTAGAGGGCTTAAGTGGCACCCTTGCTAACCCCATTCCCCAAAACTTGGTATACCTAAAATCCATTTAATAAAGGTATGTTCTGGGCTTCTGTGCACAGTGTTTTGATCATGTATATAAATTTTCCTGGTATTCTGTATTGTTCTGGAACTGCCACAGGTATTCATTATACACAGCATCAAATGCAGTTTCCTGATCTAGTGAATAAATGTACCCCTTTACCTGATTCATATTTCCTCTTTCCACTATCTCTCTGATATGTATTACTTTTGTATAGTGTTTCTCCCTGTTATAGAACATGTTTGTGTTTCTGTTATTAAGGTTTGCTACCATTGTCAGTCTTTTACATGTTATTTTTACTAGAAATTTATAGTCTTATGTAAGTAGACTTAACGATCTCCATTTTTTTATTTGGGAAGTGTCCTCTTTTTGTGTATAAAATCTTTGCCCCTTTTTTCATACTTTCACTTAAGGACCTTTTTCTATTGCTGTATTAAAGATTTCTTTTAAAATTGGAACTAGGAGCTCTATAAATAGTTTATAAAATTAATTTGGTAGTCCATCTATGCCAGGGTCTTATTTGTTGAAGCTGTTTGTATTATTTATTATTTAGTTGTTTAACCAGGTATAGCACACTAAGCTGAAAGCTTTTTACAGGAGCGACCTGGGAGCACAAGGAGGTTAAGTGACTTGCTCAGGGTCACACAGTATGCAAGTGGAAGCTGTGGGATTCAAACCCAGGTCTGGTCTGCTGGATGTCACCAATTTGCAGCTCAGAGCCTTAGACCACTGCGCTATACTGCCTCAATATATTGTATGGACTCCCTAATCTCAATTTCATTTATTTCTTCACTTAACAATTATTTTTCTATGTCAGTTATTTTGGAATTTCTATGTTTAAAAATAAAACTATAATCCATACTCTTGTTTTTTTTTGTTGTTGTTGTTGTTGTTACTAGTTTGTTTTATATTTTCTTGCACTATTAATTTTATATTTTAGAGTCATTTTGATTTTTTCCTTGTTAGTCTGTTAATTCAAACACAACCCTGCATTTTACTCTATCATGACAACTCTCACATGGGTTGGTGTGGAATCTGTTTCTTTGTGTACCATATTTTTGCTTTTTTATTAATGATTTTTCTTTATTATATTGATAGTCACTCATTTTATTTTGTATTTCTTGTATTTATATGGTTTTATCTTTTGTTTCTTGCAATAGTTAATAACTGTAATAATTTAGCTCTTTGACTTAGGTACTTTTGTTATGCTGTCTGACTTATTCTGTAGATATCTGTATCATTATGTTTTTTATGTCCTTTTTGTATCTTTCCGCCATTCTAATGTGTCATCATACAAGAAATAAACTGATTCTCTTGCATTTAGAGTTCAGTTATTTCTTTTTTTATTATTTTTCTCTTCCTGTAAAAGTTGTAAATTCATTTTCCCAAAACCTTTCCCTAATTTCAGACTTTTTTTCAAATTTATTTTAACTTCTAGTCTCATATGATCCGAAGTTTCTACAGGAAGCTTTTAATTCCATTTATACTTGTTTTTGTTTTGTTTTTTACTTATTGTTTCTCTCCATAGCCCCCAGTCGGTTTCCTGTTTCCAGGCATCACTTTTCTTCAGCCACCATCCATCCACGCCTGTCTCCCAATTGGGCCACCACCTTGCTAATCCCATGGCTTACCCCATGGTGGGGTGGCAGGAGGCCCCAACTCCCACCAGAACCAGATCCAGTCCAGGTGGTGCCCTCAGAGATGGTGTGTTAGGCAGACAGCCATCAAGCCACTCAACCTGGCTGCCATTTTCCCTTTTCTCTTGGCAGTGGAGCCTGTAATGCCTACAATGTACTGTGCCATGCATCCACAAAAAGCGCACCCACTGGCTGCTCTGCCTCTATGCCCCACTGTATTGGCCAGGCATGCCAACACCCAGCCTCCGCTAGGTGTCAGACAAACACTGTCCCCTGTTCCCACCCTCCCCAGGAGAGGAGAGCAGTTCTCCAGATGCTCAATCCTCTACCACCCCGGACAACCCCTGATGACCTGCTCACACTGTGAACATGGGTTGCAGGCATGGCAGGAGATAAGGCATCACTGCCTCAGCCCTCCATGTCACCGGCCAGCTCATTTATACTTGTTTTGACTAGTACAAACCAAAATCTATTCTTGTGGATAGAGTTGCTTTGAAAAGGTGTGTTCTGGTTTTAAATCTAAGATGTCATATAAGTCTTCCAAATTGGTTTGTTTTAAGATATTATTTAATTTTGTGTCACATAAAATGTTGTTAGTTTTCTTCCCAATCTCTTCTTGACCTCCATGATTAAAGTCACCTCCCCATAGCACCATGTATGCAAGTAAGGTTCTATTTGTTGAAATAAGAAGTTCTCTCTGATTTTACTTGTGGATTATATATATTTATTAATCTAATTTGTCTTTTAGAAATAATTGTTATATCTAACATAAGGGATCTACCTGGCTGTATGTCTACTATTTTATGTATTATCAAGTCTTGTGTTGCAGAAGAATTCCAACCTAGAATAAATCTCTATTTATAGACCAAAGGTAGGTCCCCATCTCCATTCTTTTTGAACTTGCCTTATTTCTGATATGGTATGTAATCTCACATCCTGTAAGAAAAAATGTCTCCACCTAGGTCATTTAAAATCCCAGATGTAGTTGTCCTTTTTAAACATTTTTGATGCTATTAGTGTTTAAAGTAGTACATGTTAGATATTCCATTTTCTAGAAGGGGAAATGATTATGAAATTTCAGGTTTCATCTGTTTCCCTTTGTGTCATCTTTTGCTTTGCTTTTCTTTGACTTTTGAGTGTCTGTGGCTCCATAGTCTGATGACTGTCCTGGCTGTGATGACTGTATGGATGAGGTACCTGATTCTTCTCCGTCACCCTCCCATTCTTTATCTTGTAAGACTGGATTCATTTTTAGATCCAATTTTCTTCCTCTTTTTGTAGTTTTGATCTTGGTTGTAGTGTATTCCATTTCAATCTTGTTACCATTTGAAAAGATCCTTCAGGCGGGGCTGGAGGTGGGAGCATAGTTTTCAAAATGTTCCCCTTTTGTTATTATGTCCTGTATCTTGGGGGAGCAGTTATTTGCTTCAAGTCAGTTCTTTGTTAGTGTTAGGTTCATTTTGCATATTTCTATCCTTGTCCAGTGTTATTTGGACTTTGTTCCTGAAGTAGAACATTCTTAGATGTTTAGATCCCTTGTTTCTGTAGGGGTTTTCATTATTTGGGCTGTATTCTTTTCCTTTTTGTTTTCCTTTTGCATTCTTTCTTTTTGTGCCAGTGTTGCACAAAGATCCTGTTCTGCCTGCTCAGCAGGGTATGAACTATTATGTAAGGCCCATGGACATGTTCTATATGTGTGATTTTCTCCTCACACAGGTTGTACATCATGGGATATTTACATATAAACCATAATGTCCAATTTCCCTGCAAAATTGCATTTTATCTTATCACAAGATTAATGAGATGAACTTTAGCCCCACATCTGTAGCAGATCCTGGCTGGCCTGTATAAAACAACAACTCCCCTGTCTCTGATCAGGTAAAACAGTTTGGAAGGTGCTGGACCTCTCCTCCATTTTGTTTCAAGATTACTTTGTACCTCCAACCCCTGTCCAAAAATGTTCCTCATCTAAAATTAGCTCTGGTTGTAATTTTACTCTTGTGATAACCAAAAGGTGATACCAGCTATATTTCACCCCTTCATTTTAAAAAGTATTGTCACTTGTTTTATATGCAGGTTTGGTTAAGGGGATTGCCAGAAATGGTTTCCATAGAGGTGTGTTCTTTTTCCTAATACAATTTCCAAAAATGATCTAGACCTGATGGGTGTTAAAACTGATGTCATATAATTATTCCCCAGGAATGTGTATAAGTACATAGATTTCATATGTGTAAAATCCCAAACTTCCTTTTATTAATTTTCTTCCTGTTAAAATTATATCTGGAGCTTCATTAATGCCTCTCTCTATATTTTAATCTTACAGCATTCCTGCATTTTGCAAGTTCTGCTGCTAGTCTCATATTTTCTGGAAAAAGGCACTCTCTTGTATTTAGTCCCCATGCACCTGCTACAGGTTTTTCTTGGGTATGTTCTGTTTCACTGTTCTCTTTCTTTCGGTTTGCAAAGTTTGTTCTTCAGTTTCCATTGATGTGTCTAAGTCTGCATCATTCTCTTTTGTTGTGTTGCCATCTAACAATTCTGTTTGAGCAGAATCATTTTCTATACTAGTTTTCTTTATCTTGACATTCAACACTTATGCTTGTATTTGTTTTTCACACTGACCTGTTTCTGTAGAAGTACTAGGGCAATCCAGATCCCATCCTTTCCTGTTTGGAGTTCTTTTCCATCAGCATTTTCAAGCGCTTCTGTCACCCAATCTCAGTATCTTGGGGAACATTGTATCCACTTGTTCAGGTTTGGATTCCATGCTTTGTCTTCAGGTTCCTGAGGTGTTTCCCCTATCTCTTGGTTTGTCTTTTTCTTTAGCTGTATTATCCCCTTCTATGGTTCCTCATCTTGCTTTTATCCTTGCTTTTGTATTTTCTTTCCATTTTCTCCCTTTAGTTTTTGTTACATTCTGTGGGGCTCATCTGAGCCAGTCATTAACTACCATTTTGGCCAGCCCTTTGGGCTTTTTTCTCTGTTTTGCTTCTTCTGTAACATTTGAATCTGAGTTCTTATTCCCTTTATTTTGTGGCTGCTTGTTTTTGACAGTTTCTGTTACTTCAACCGCTGCTTGTTCGGTAGTTTCCTTTGATGACTCTGTGTCATCAAGTACCAGCAGGGACACCAACTTGGTGTTGTTAAAGTTATTGACTCAGCACCCATTTTCCTCTGGTGTTTTTAATCACATTTTGCAGTTTCTTTTTTTTTCTCCTTAAAAGTTCCTCTACTTTTCTCAGCTGAGCATACAATGAATCTGTGTCCATACCTGACATAGAGGTTTGTTTGATTATCGCTAAGTTGGGAGCAGCTCCGAAACTTCTCCTTCCTTATTTGAGCATTTTCTGCAGGTGCTTCTTTTTTCCCGAATTGTATTCTTTTTGTTCAAAACATCTTTGGTCTCTAAAATTTTGGCACAGGTGAGGAGATCCTCTCCCAGCCTCCAGCACCCCATCTCCTCCTCAATCTCTCTGCAAGTTGCCATCCTTCAACAGCCTGAGAAGCCCTACTGGCTGAGTAGAGGAATTTCCCCAGTCTCCTGGCCACATTTTCCACATTCCCGAAATACCAATTAGTTTGCATCTGTATCCCTACCTCTACCCCCCAGACATGGCTGAAAATAGGCAGTATTGTCTAGCCCTCCTTTACCATTCAACAATAACTAAATACATAAATACAACCTGTTCCTAAGAGCTGCAGCTCAGTTTTGCATTGCATTATGACAGAGCTGCTGATGCATTCAAGCTGAGTTGCAAAAACATTTTATAAAAGTTGCTGTTCAGCTAATTTAGTGTTAAGAAACAAGACAGCTTGTGCTGCCATGTATTGCCAACTAAAAAATACAAAATGAACTCATAGACATCACAATTTAATGTAATTGTACTGTAATCATTGAAATTAATATAGAACTTTATAGGCAAACACTGCAGTTCATTGAGCATACGTAAAATGTTAATAATCATGTACTTGGACCACCAGTTGTTTATCCGTATTCTGCAAGTTCCATACCAATTTCTTAGGAAAGCCACAAACAGTGCATTGTTGCAGTCCAATCAGAATACGATGAATTCATGCAGCAGTGTAGCTACTTTATGAGAATGCAGAAACGGGTACAGATGGGGCACATGTCAAATTCTGTTTATTGCTCTCGAACCAGGTGGGGATTTATCTCATATCTGCCTCCAAGACCCACCACACCACACAATGGCAATCTCTCAAGCTGTCTGGATGGCTGGCCTGTGACTTAACCCTCCAGGTAGGACTCCCGGGGGAAAGACAGCAACCACAGGTCCCATTTGAGTCATACAAGGCAACAATGGATTAAAGCTCATGTCACCAGAGATCAGGTAGAGTGCAGTCCAGGAGTGGCTAACCCACACAGGACAAAACCTAGAACCAACAATTAGAACTGCACTCCAATGCCAAATGAGACTCTAGTAGAGTATGCTGCTGCAAACTTAAGATTTATTGTGCATAATGCAAAATAACAAAAAATTTATTTTTCTGGTCATGCTTGCTATGTAAGGATCAACCCACAACAGAGCATGGGTTACTGAGGAATTAATTGACACCGGGGTTGTCGCTGGGAGGCTGCAAGCCGGTGCCAAGCAACCAGGTGTGTTTAATTCCCATGTAACCACACTCTGTAGTAGGTTAATTCACTTATAGCATGGCCAGAGAAATAGGGACAATCATGTTACAGATGTGACAGACAGGTGAACACAATGGCATTTCCCTGCCCTTGTTATAAATAGACATGTATTAAACTTGTGCCGAGACAGCAACCTGCACAGCCATGTAAAGTTTGCCTTGCTTCTACATTAACTTAGCAGCATTTCACATACAGTAACAACTCTGCATTCCTACCACATGCTGAAGCAGTGCCCTGTCCGTCCCTCAGATGCTCGCCAGACTACTGTAATTGTGTTCTCTGCACTCTGAAGCCACCGTAAACTCCATACTGGTAATTCACAGTTAAATCCTGCTGGGAGCCACAACGGCTAATTTGTCAAACAGGAAGGAACCCATAAGCACCACAAAGAGACAGAGGTGTGCAAAATGAGGGTAGGTGGAGAAAGGTGCACTCTAATCTTCCTCTTGCAATAGCTTCACATCAGAGCCCAGACACTGGAACTGGGGCAGAACATTGCGGCCCAGAAAGTGGGGCTGGGAGGTAAGACTCAGTAGGGAGGGCTACAACTAGCTGGGAAGCAAAACAGGGCTACAACAATTGGGTAGCACAATAGTAAGGAGGGAAGGCTAGCAGAAGTCAAGGAGAGACAGCTACAATGACTCAGGAACAGAACTCAGCAGGACTCAGGGACACAGAAGTGGAGTTTAGGAGGTGAGTAATGAGGAAAAACACATTGCAGTCCGTAGACTAGCAGAAGTGGCTCAGCACCTCGAGGAGCATCCCACAACCGTTGGTTCTCAGTTGTGAAGAGAGCAACCATGGATTAATTGAGAATTAATCCACTTACACCTGATGGCTGCTAACAAATGGGAGCAGTCCATTTCCTGGCCATATTTTAACAAACTTTTAGTTTCCACTTCATGACAATTAATTTGAAATATTAGCTCTATTTTACATTACTCAAATATATACATTTAATATAAATTGCATACTTACTAATAGCTGAAAGTTATAAATGTTTAGAAAATGGGCTTTTTATTTGCTGGGCTCTGATTAGCTACTACCCCTGCCAGGAGGTACATTAACTTTCAATAGATGCCCAGCAAATAAAAAGTGCCACTAACCTTACCCATCACCACCTAATATATCCCTTTGCTCTCTGCTTACTCATTGGGCAAAAGATCCTGGCAAATTCAAAATCGCCGCTATTTTTTACACGCTTAGCGAAGCATTGTCCCCCGAAATACGCAATGTAACACTTCACCCCAAGACAGTTTCTTAGGCATTGTAGTCCACAGAATACTGTTTTTTAAACTCCTAACCATTTAATCCTGGCACACAGTTGAATTACTTTACTTACTTGAGCAGAGACCCCCCTTCCTTCCTCCCCCCCACTGTCGTAGCGACAAGTCATTCTCACACAACCGAGCCAGTAAAATGATCTGACTACCTGACTCGACAGTCTGTCAGGAATGCTTTGCATATTTTAAAAAGCTTACATTTGTTGTTCTTGCCAGTAAATGCTGCCCATTACACCTCCATCTGTCCTCCAAAGATGTCTCACTCGCGCTTCCCACCTGACATAACAGGACATGCAGCAGCTTTAATTTTGCTCAAAATGCTTTCTTCCGACCGTGTTACCGATGATAGTCTCACCCCACCTCAGTCTCTTAAAAAAAAAAAACAGCCACAGAATGACACACAAGACTAGAATCTGCTCAAAAAACAAAAGGGACACAAGGCAACAACCTCTCAAGCAGGGATAAAGGCACATAAAATCAGGGCATGCAAAACAAAAGCACTCTCTGCTGCCAGCTACACAGCTATACCATGACACAGCTATACCATTACAGGGACTACTTTGCAACAAAACAATTTTTATTAATTTATTCCATTTTTTAAGCACATTTGCACCACTTTTTAATTATTGTATAAAACATTTCACAAATAACCCATTTTCTAAGTGCAATAATACCACTCAGGGTGGTGGTATGGGCAATACTGGACCTTCAGGAGCTATAGAGCCCTCCACCTGCAGCGTTGGGCCTCATTATGTCCCTGGGCAGTCCGGTATTGTCCAATACCGCCTACCCCTGTTAGGTATTATTGTTTGCTTGAAATGCATCTACAAGCAAAACAGAGTTGTGATGATGTTTCCTTTGTATCAATGAATTGCTTTATATGTGAATTTTTACCATTTTATGTTTACTTGCATGCATGTGCAGAAACAAAAATGCGATGATCAAAATGCAGTACCATACAGTTGAAAGGAAGCTACGCTTCAGTGAGCAGCGATAAGATATAGCATGCTCATCGTACTCCCCCACACATGCATGCATCTGCGTACTCGTGCCCCCACGCACACACTGTATAATGACAGGGGGTGCCCAATCCGTCGGCTGTGCCGCACTCCCCAACAGAGTTTCAGATGCCACGCTGAGCCCACCCCAGCATGGCAACAGATCGTATGGCCGACAGGGGTGCCCAATCCCTGTCAGCTCCATGGCCCCCAAACAGCCTTCCAGCTGCCATGCTGGGAGACCACCACAGCGTGGCACAAGTCCCAGGTCGCCTAAGTTAAAAAAAGAAAACCTGGAAAGAAAACCTTCCCTCGCTGACTGTCCTGACCCCAATCTCCCCCACCCATGCCCACCTTCTTCAAACCCTGCCTCCCACCCCCTCCTCACCCCATACTTACCTCTGGAGCTCAGCGCAATGATCTTGTGGACCAGGAACACATCTGCACTCTTCAAAGCCGACGCGAACTGAGGAAATGCCGTAAGCTGTATAATGTAATAATTACGTTTTTCAACTTTAGTGCATATCTCAGGCATTTTGAGGACTTTTTCACTAAATTTTCAACATGGGGTTTTGGGATCCCACCATGAATTCTGTCACTGCCATGGTGTTAATTGGCCCCAGAAGGTGATTTCGCGGTCACTGCATGGAACCACCTTTCAGGACGATTATGAAACGACAGTGTCACAGTTCATGAGGTAGGCTAAAAACCCTATTTTGAAAATTTGGTAAAAACTCTCAAAATGACTGTTTTATGAGCATCGCCAGTTGTTCTATGCACGCTTATAAGTTCTGAAATTTTCAATATAGTTCACTCCAGATTTTCAACATTGCCATTTTACCATACCTCCTTATGAGCAGTATAGCTGTCATTTCTCACATCTGACCCAAAATGTGTTTCCGCATGTAGTGCACAATGGCGCAGTCGGTGTGTGAAATCAATGTTTGGGACAGATTGAGAAAATCACTGTGAAACTGTTCATGAGCAGAGGTGTTAAAATGCCTATGTTAAAAATTTGGTGAAAAAATTCCCAAAATTACTGTTTTCGAGCTCACTGCGCTGTTCTCACGCATGCTCATAAGTTCGTGAATTTTCAATATTTTCCTCCATATTTTCAACATTGCCATTTTATCACACCTCCTATGAGCAGTACAGCTGTCATTTTTCACATCTTGGCCAAAACATGTTTCTGCCCATATAGCGTACAATGGCACAGTCAGTGTGCGAAATCAATGTTCGAGACAGATTAAGAAAATCACAGTGACACTGTTCATGAACAGAGGTGTTAAAATGGCTATGTTAAAAACTTGGTGAAATCGTCCATAAAATGACTGTGTTATGGCGACCATTGCGCAGTTTCCACGCACCCTTGTAACTTCATGAATTTCTAATATTTTCAGTCCAGATTTTCACCACTGCCATTTTTCCACACTTCCTTATGAACAGTACAGCTCTCATTTTCAAAATGTGGCCAAAATGTTTTCGCACTTCCAGCGCAGAAATCGTGGTTGCTGTGGGAAATCATTGTTGGGACAGATTAAGAAAATCACAGTGACACTGTTCATGAGCGGAGGTTACAAAATCCCTGTGTTGACAATCTGCTCTAAAAATCCCCAAACTAATTGCATTATGGGTGTGCATTGCACATTTTCTATGCACACTCATGACTTCACCAGTTTTTAACATTTTCACTGCAGAATTTCAACATTGCCATTTTTGCACCTCCCCATGAACAGTACAACTGCAATTTTCACATCCTGTTTGAAATGTGTTTTCACACCTGTGGTGCCAAATGGCATAGTCGCTGTGCAAAATCAGCTTTCAGCTAACAAACTGATATTGCCACTGTTCATAAGGTGGGGTTCACAAAACCCATGTTGAAAATTTGGAGTGAAAATGCTAACCAACGCCTGAGGTGTTAGGGTTTCCAACCCATGCCCCCAGCCTGTAGAGATTGAGATGCATCAGGGGTGTGACTTGGGATTCTTGCCTGTAATGCTCTTACCATTCCATACCCTGCAGGCAGTGAGAGGCATCGAGGTGTCTTGGACTCTTTGGCCCCAAAAGTTCACCCACTCTCCTATACAGGACCCATCTCACTATATTTTCCTGATGGAATGAGAGTGCGCGACAGGGCCAAAGACCCCAAAACACACCGTGACTACTGTCAGTGTCTGCAGGGTAGGGTGTGGTGAAATAAGCGTGCGCGTTATGTCTGACAAACCAAAGGCACACCCCAATGCCTGTCAGTATCTGCAGGGTGGTGGTGGGGTTGATTCAGTTCAATAGTTCACTGCCATTCCTATTATGCAGCTCTCTAACTGCTAAACTACCAGTGCCAATGCCAGCAAGCAAACATTTGGCATTGACAAATGCTTGTTGAGAAAGGGATACAAAATGGTTGAATTTTATGTCATGTGACTTTTGTAAAACCTGATCTATGACATCATTAGTATAAAGACTTAAATGGTGGAAGTGCAGGGGCAACTTGTTGGAGTTGCCACCATGATTTGCTGATTTTTAGGGCTGTGGGTGGACCTACAGCTCTATTAGGATTGGATCGTAGCTCAAAAAATGGCTGATCATGGAACCCGCCGCTGGACATTTGAGAGTATCCTTCCGAATGCCCAAAGGAGCTTGAAACCCTTCACCATGATCGGCTACCATGGAATAACAGCCACACTATTTCGGCTGTTACTTCCACATTCGAGTTCATGAACTGCGCATGCGTGACTCATGTGCATGTGCAGTTCTGCTGGCACCGTCATGTTGTAAATGGCAAACTGCCATTCACCACAACTGCAACATGTGAGTGCCACGCATGCACAGCTACATCACCACCGCCAGCTCCACGGCATTCTATGGCCCTCATCCAACTCATGTGGCACACTGGGAGCCTACCCTAGTGTGCCCAAAGATTTTCATTTACCTGCTGACATTGGGGTGCCCCAATCCCAGTGTCGGGGATTATGTGCACCCTCCCTACTCATGTGGCACACTGTGAGCCCACCCAGTGTGCCTAACTGTTGTTTTTTCTCCTCACCCTCACTGACATCAGGGTGCCCAATCCCCATGTCAGCATAATGTACAACTCCCTCAGTCATGTGGCAAACTGGGAGACCACCCCAGTGTGTTCAAATGTTTTTTTTTTTTCTGTAAAAAGAAAATGGTTCCTCATCGTCCTTCCCTCGCCAACATCTGAGGAGCCCAATCCCCGTGTCAGCATAATGTACAATCCCCAGTCATGTGGCATACAGGGAGCCCAATCTGTGTGCCCAAATGTTTTCTTTTTTTTCTATAAAAAGAAAATGGTCCGTTATCGTCATTCCAGTCATGTTTTTTTCTGTAAAAGAAAATAGTCCCTCATCATCGCTCCAGTTCCCTCCCCATCCCCACCCTCCCAATGAGCACCCACCTCCCCCACCACCACCCTTACTCCATACTTACCTCCAGAGGTCGGCAATGTGTTCTTCTCTGGACGAGACACATCTGCACTCTTCAAAGCCGAACCGCAAACTGAAGAATCAAAGGTAAGCATGCTATAAAGCCATTCAATGGGGTTTTCAACTTATGCTGATAAATCAGCCATTTTCTGGAATTTTGCCCAAAATTTTCCACATGGGGTTCTTAGGGACCCACCCATGAAAACTGTCACTGTCATTTGTTACTTGTCCGAAGGTGATTTTGCAGTCGTTCGCGAGAATCACCTTTCAGGACGGGATTCATGAAATGACAGTGCCACTGTTCATGGTGGGGTCCTAAAAACCCATGTTGCAAATTGGTGAAAAAGTTCAAAAATGACTGTGTTGCAACGTGCATTGTGCAGTTTCAACGTACGCCCTAACTTCGCCTTGTTTTAATATTTGCTCCACATTTTCAACATTAACATTTTTGTACACCTCCTTCAAAACCGTCATAGCTGTCATTTTCCACAACCCGCCCAAAATGTGTTTTCGCACCTGTGGCACGAATAGTCGGTTCACTCTGTGAAATCACCTTTCGGGACATGTGAACAAAATGACACTGGCACTCTTCATGAGGAGGGATCCCAAAAGGCCATGTTGAAAATTTGGTCAACACCTCAAAAATGGCCAAGTTACAGCCGTGAATTTCATAATTTCTACGCACATGTAACTTTGGTCATTTGGTAGCTCTTCACAGTCCTATCGGCTCTGGCTAGAGCTTGTTGTTATTTTGCATTGTGCACAATAAATCTTAAGTTTGCAGCAGCATACATAACTGTGAGTCTCATTTGGCATTGGAGTGCAGTTCCTATTGCTGGTTCTAGGTTATCCCAATTGAGTCTTAGACTGCATCTTATTGGGGTCACTTGCTGGAGTTGGTCTGGAAGCTTCACTGTGTACTGCCTTGAGGGATTTTCCTGTGGTTGCCCCTCTCTGGATGGAGTGGACATGCAATGACATACTGGCCAATGTTTGAAACTTCCTTCAGTCCAGCTTCAGCTTTTGGTCCCAGACTCACCCACCTCTGGCCACCACCAGGGGTCAGTATATTGACAGGCACCAAGACCCTCTCACCCTGGAGGTGGACGGCAGTTCACTGGACATTCATTTTCCTCCCACTCACCCACCCAGCCAGCCCTCTGATGTTCTGAGTTTGCTTTGATCCTGGTCATCAGCTTTGCAAGTGGTAGCACTACCGCTGCACTGGCAGACTAGCAGCCCTAAGCAAGCAATAATACCTGACAGGGGTGGTACTGGGCAACAAAGGACTGCCCAGGGGAGTAATGTGGCCCAACGCCACAGGTGGAGGCCTTATAGCCCTGGAAGGTCCGGTATTGCCCATACTGCCCATCCTGGAGATATTACTGTGCTTAGAAAATGGGCTTATGTAAAGTTTATGAAAGGAAAAATTGTGGCATTTAAAAAGCTACAAAAATTTTTAAATCATTAAATGCACTGCATTTTGGATAAAGTAGTCCTTCATTATGTGTCAGTAGAGGCGCCGCTGGTAAAGGAGACCTGTTGTGTTGACAAGACGTATTTTTGTTTTAACAAGGGATCCAGCTTTAGTTAATAATGCTTTTAATTTTCATTACTGAGCAAGGTCAGGACACCTAACAGGTTCATAGCATGAGAGAAGTAAAACCGTAAAACCACAGCAGTTACTTACAGCAGCCATTTGAGCTACGTCTCATTAAAGGGAAAGTTGTTAGCTATGTCAACTTCACCTCCGTTACTGTGGTGCTGAGTGCGTGGGTTGTGGTACAAATGACAGGAATTCATTTTAAATTAAATATTTCATGATTTTTGGCCCTGTATTCATTACTTTACTTTGTTTTATTTATTTATTACTCCAGGAGTCTGATGGAGGAGCAGTGGTGGTGGTCGCAGGAATCCGGGCGGAGGAGCAGTGGTGGTGGTTGGACAAAGTTGGACCCTGGAATCAAATGAAAAGAAAGCTTGCTGTGCATGCAGAGGTATTTTTCTGATTTTGTTTTTAACCTGCATTCTGAAATGTTTTAGTGTCAGGAGCTACAATAAAAAACACTAAATCTGTCAGGGAATCGGCAGTGACCAGGTGGTGGCATGTGCGCTGTGGCATTGTGGAGCAATCTACTATGGATGGAAGGTCCGAGAAAGAAGAGGGTTGACCAAGGTACTACAGAGGCGTGAACTAAGCCTATTAAAAGCAGGTGCTGCCAGGTTGGAACTTTCAGGGCATTGTAATAAAAACAAAAAGAAATAAAGAAAAAAATTATACTCATGAGTATGATGTGTGGTTTTGCAGCTGGCAGTAAACTAGGGAGCACTGGGGGCCACCATCACTTGGTTAGCGAGACAAAAAAATGCGGAGATTTGAAATTCAGATTAGAGGGTTTGGCCAATTAGAAAGCAGGGTGGGCACTAGGATATTTCAGTGGGTTGGCATAGCTGGCACTTATTAAGAAGACTCTCACTGTAAATTAATGTACCCTGGCAGTCAATTAGGTTGCTTAGATTTTAAAGCCTATTTTCTTTTTCTTTTTGAAATTTTACATTTTTATTATTTTGCAATAAATCACAGTACAAAGGCATTGAACCTGAGACAAAGCAATAAGGCTTGGTCCTTAAACTAACCCTCCTACCCCCACCCCTGGAGTGTGCCCCACCAGCATAACCACGTACATATGTGCTATATAATTAAACAATGGGAGACAGTAAAATTAGAACAACTAATGTAACTACAGGGCACATAGTTTGCCCCACTTCTTGTCAAACAGTTTCATTCTGTTATGGGAGATGGCAATTAAGCACGCCAGTCCTGAAACATGATGAAGTTCGTTCAGCCATTCATTGTAAGTAATGGTAAATTGATCCTTCAGTGTTTGAGAACCAATTTCTTGACTACCATTGATATGAGGGCCACATGATATCTCTTCTCCTTGACCTGGATATTGGAGTAGCATCCTAGGATACAAATATCAGCAGAAAAGAGGCTATCCAGGCCCAGCAAGGGATCTAACCTAGACTGAATGGATTGCCACAGAGGAAACCTTACAACAGTGCCAGAATATATGGAGAGTTGCCTTCAGAGAGTTCACATCTCGAGCAGATGGAGGAAGGAAGACAGCCCATACTAGCCAGTTTAACTGGAGTATAATACGTTATTAATAATATGGTACTGAGTAAGTCTAACCCTATCATGAGAGTTGTATAGGTATAGGTCCTTCCAGATGTTTGACCAATCGAAGGTTACCTCAGGTATGAGAGACTCCCAAACCTTCGACCCTGGAAGGGGTCAGTGCAATTTATATTTAGGAGGCAGTTTAAAGCCCATTTTCTAACCACTGTTAACACCTGCACTTCAATAGTCTATTCAGTCAGCCTAGATACTGAGACTGTACACTGTATTAGTTTGGTTTAGCCCAACCCTCCAGCATGGGGAGCCAAAGCACCTACCAGCCTCTTCCCACCTCTGCCACTGCCCAGTAGTACAACCTTCAACCTCTCTTGACTTACACTTGTAGCCAGCAGTGTACTGGGATTTGTTACATCCTGTGACATGGTGGATCACAGCAGAAATTGTCACGGAACAATTAAGTAAAGAAAATAACTTTTATTTTCAATTTGTTTTGTTAATTGTATGGTGCATTGCCTGTGATGTGACCTGATGAATTGCCCCATGGCAGAAACCAATGGTATGTTGGTTACACCAGTAGCATCAACCAGCTTCCCACCATCTAGCTATAAATCTCATCTAAATACCTGACTAGTTGGGCAACAACCATAGATGGGTTACATGTAAGAGATAAGTATAGTTGGGTGCATCTGGGTGTTAATATAAACCAAAACTGCAGTACTGAATGATCTCCTCCTTTGGCAGTATATACAATATATGGTAACACTGGAGCCAGGACAGAACCCTGTGATGATATCCCACAATCATTCCCAGTCATCCACTTACTCAGCTTACCCATCATTGCTGCCTGGGTACAATTGGTGAGGTACTGATTTGAACCATTACATACTGGTCTCGTTCAACTTCCACCTTTAAGTTTACATAGCCTGTGAAGACTTAATGGGCCATCATAGCATTTCATTTTCATGTATTTTCATTTTATTTTAAAATGAAAGCCTATGAACAAATTGTCCATTTTCATAGGCAACCATAGTCAGTGCACATACAGACAGACATTGCAAAATACTACATGTAATTAACAGCAAATAACAATAATTAAATTATTGTACATATGCTATCAATTGCTAGTGTTAGTTGAATGAATATAGTTCCTAAACAAATTAATAAAGTTCTCATGCTTCATTTCTAGGATAATATTAGATGGCGGAGAATTCACAAAACATCAAGCTGATAGTAAAATAAATCTTGTCCTATGTTCTTGTGGCATCCAGATAATGTAAAACATTGATTATTGGATGATCTAGTATCAATGTTTGGCTACGCTAGTTAAATTACCATAGTTCTTTAATTTGTTGGGATTTCACTATATGCCAGTTTCCAAGCCCAATATCCAATCTGGTACTAAATTTTGTGGTTTAAAGTTTGCCAAGCAGAAATACTATACAAACAACAGGTATGTTAATCAAATGGAAATCAAAAGTAAATCTACACACTTTGTTCATAAGAAGTTCTATTATATGCAAAAGTGGCTTACCGCTGAAAACTATATGACTAAACCATTATCAAATTAGACTTTATTTAAAACAATGAAATTTTTATTACAATACAAATGCAGAAAAAGAAAAAGTTAACAGCGGCACATGAAGGCAGAGAAAACCTTTCAACAAAAATTGCAAACACATATATCAACGTAATATTCAAATATAAACATAAACTTATTAGAACAAAAAAGTAAACATTTATTGCTCAGTTTAATGTTTTTCATTAAATAAAATTTAGCAAAAAAGCCCAGATTTTCTCCCAAAGATGATGGGATTTCCTAAAAGAGTAATTAATCTGTTCTATTTTGGTCAGTTCTATCATAAGATTAATTCATTGCTGTATTACAGAGGATTTGAACTTTTCCAATCCAAAACTATAGTCTTATTGGCTGTAATAAGTGCTAAATGAATGAATTTCTGTTGATATGTGGGAAGGTAGCTAGTTGTATATTTGCCCAATGGGTAAATTCAGCATTTAACTTCAGAGTGGAGTGTCTTAGTGTGCTTATAAAATGGGACTCTGTATTTTACATTGATGTTAAAATTACAATTCTGAGGTTTAAATACAAAAAAGTGACACTTTCGATGTATGTTTACATTAAAGACTTCCTCTGCCTTTAAAGCAGTAGTGTAAGGAAGCTGGATACTGTTGACAACAATAAATAATGAACAACTGTTTTACTGTTGTTGTGTTGTTAAATCGATTAATTTATCTTTTTAGGCTACACTAACCTTCTGAACAGCATAGACCCTTGCCAGGATCACCATCTTTAATCAGAGTGCATCACAGTTATACTGCCACTGACTAAGAAGTTCATGATGCATTTTGGTTCCCCATAATGTTTTGCTTTGTTGTAGTTTGGATTTCTGTACATGTTCACATACCTAGTAGATTGTGTGGAGTCCAGACTAATGACTGCAGAAGTACCCTTGCTCATTGTAGCTTGACTATCAGTTCACATTCTAGGTGTTTTTTTTTTTTTTACACTGACTGGGTGATATCTTTGGGCGTGGAATGGAGATGGAGTTCACTTGTACCAGACCAGGTCGGGGTGGGGTTCATGTGCATTGTGGTGCCATCCTAAAAAAAAAAAGATAAAGGTTGTGCAGGCATGGGGATGGCAGCAGACTGCAGGGGTGTGAGGTGCTGACAGAAAGTCCTGGCTGTCTAATTGGGCCTTTCAGTCTACGGTTTGCAGTTTTCTGGGCTGTTGTCTTTTGTGCCAGCTGGAATTCTTTTTTTCTTGTTTTGTTTGTTTTGAATCATTTGGTGGTGCATTTTCTGCAGGTGCACTGCCTTTGGATGTGACTACCAAATTTCTTGGGGGCTCTTGCACCATGGACAGTGGTGGCGGGATGGTGGCGCAGTGTGTGGCCTTTCCTGGGTTCTGGCTTGGCGAGCTTTCTTTTGTTTTGCACTTCCGAGATGTTGTTGGACGGTGTAAGAAAAAAACAAAACACACTTTTACAGTCTGACTTGATCGCTGCATCCTATAGCAATGTAAGCAGCCCCACCCCAAAGAAAAACAAACTAAAACTAATGTTTGCAAACTTGACTAGCATACTGTATGTAGTTTGCACCAAGCATTACACCAGCAGAAGAATGTTTAAATTGGCAACACTCACTCAGCAATGGCAGGCTAAATTACTGAAATGCCAAGCACACGAAACAAAACATTCCCTATCAGGTACCCTAGAGTGAGCCTGTTCCACAAAACATTGAATGCAGCCGGGGCATTGTGGAGGTACAAGCAGGGACAACAAACATGGCGAGTAGTAATTTAATTTGTGCAAATTAAAATAAACAATTAATTTAACACACAAGAATAAAACTGATAACATCAAACAAGTACCATATCAAAAAATAAGACTGAATACCCATTATCATAGTCAGGTAGAAAATTAATTTTATTTTTCATGCCTGTTCGTTACACTGCTAACTTAAGGGCTTTATGCATTTTTTCTTCCCTAGTCCCCAGGTATATGTCATACTGAAATGATAGAGAGAAGGGGGTACATACATAAGGGAGGGATATTACCACCAGGGAGGAGGGAGAAGAGGGCAAGGCCTTATGGATACTGCTTCAAAAGCTAGGGAAGAAGGTTAGATTCAGGGTGGTGTACAGACCACCATCACAGAATGAGGAAACTGACAGGGAGTTGGGGAGAAAATTTAGAAGGCTAAGTAGGACAGCACAGGGCAACACAGTCATAGTAGGTGATTTCAATCTGCCGAGGGTGGACTGGAGCACCCAGCTACTTCTAATGCCGGGAACAGGTCCTCCTGGAGGCCTTCAGGACAGCTTCCTGGTACAGGGGGTAATGCAGCCAACCAAGTAAGGTACATACTGGACCTTATGTTGTCAGTTGGGGAACATGTCCAAGACATAGTGCTGGAGGACCCCTAGCAGGCAGTGACCATCACACGGTGTGGTTCTCCCTCAAGTTGGGAAGGGAAACAGCCAGTACCAAGATAAGGGTGATGGAATTCAGAAGAGCAGACTTTGGTAGGATGGGTGACATCCTAGTGGAGCATCTTGTCAAGATCTGCCCAGAGATGGACACTGACCAGAAATGGTCCATTATCAAGCTGGGTCTGGTGGAGACCAATAACATGTGTGCAAAGTCCCAGAGTAAGAAGTTAAGGACCAAATGACTGAGCTGCTTCAGCAGGGAGGTAGCAATGAAGGTGAGGGAAAAGCGGTCTTCAGTAGGTATTGTAGAACTAGGTGAGAGGCAGACAGGGAGGAGTACTTCGAGGAAGTCCAGAGAAGTGAGTACAGTGGTCAGGTCAGCTAAGGCCATATGGGAGCTAAGGCTGGCATGGGGATCAGAGAAAAAGAAAAGAAAAGGATTTCTTCAAGCACACAAGGAAGAAAAGAAGATGCAAGGATGGGATAGTCAGGATTAAGGGGTAAGGTGTAAGGGAGTGGTCAGAAAGTGGAGTGGACCAGGCAGAGGCACTAAATGAGTACTTCTGTTTGGTGTTCACTGGGAAAAGGAGGGCCTTTACCTCAAGGATAAATAGGGGTGGGAAAGGGAGGGTAAGGCAACTGATGGAATAATATTGGAAGACAAAGTTTTGGAGGGCCTTAGGGCATTGCAGGTGGATAAGGCCCCGGGACCAGATGGAGTGCATCCAGACATCCTGAGAGAGTTGGCAGAGGTCCCAAGGGTCCTCTGGTGGACCTCTTCAACACCTCACTGAAGACGGGTGTGTGCTTCAGGATTGGAGGATGGCACATGTGGTGCCCCTCCACAAGAGTGGACCCAGGGACGAGCAGGATAACTACAGACCAGTCAACCTTATCTCCATTGTAGGAAGCTAATGGACACAATCCTAAAAAGAGACTTGTGACCTTCTTGGAAGCGAATGGTCTCCAGGACAAAAGGCAGCATGGGTTTGTTATGGGGAGATCCTGCCAGACCAACCTAATTGACTTCTATGATGGGCCATAAGTTCACTTGACGAGAGTCATGTGGTGGATGTCCTGTATCTGGACTTTAGCAAGGCCTTCAACTCAGTGCCTCATGGAAGGATGCTCAGTAAACTGATGAACCTGGGAGCTGAGGAGAAACTGGTAGGATGGCTCAGGAGCTGGCTGCAGGACAGGCAGCAGAGGGATTGTAGGGGAGTTATCAACACCGAAACCAGGAACCAGCAGGATCCCACAGGGCTCAGTGATTGGGCTGGTGCTATTTAACATCTTTATCGGAGACATAGCAGATGGGATCAAGAGTAAGATCAGCCGTACTAGGTCATAATGTCACACGCTTAATAGTGTACAGCATTATGGCACACCCTGGACCTGTGTGCTTTCTTAGTTGGACCCCCGGAGTTAGAATCCTCGTGGGGGGTCCAGGGGTGCAGCCTCCACAGAACAATAGAATAGGAGAAATCGTGCAACACGATTAAGTCGCAAGGCATTCTGTCAGAAGACATTTTGACCCCATGTCAAGATCAGCCTGTTTGCAGATGACACAAAGATCTGTGTGAGAGTGGACAGTGAGGAGGAGTGGGAAGTCAGGGAGGACCTAGCAAAGCTCCAGTGCTGGTCGGGCATATAGGCAGCTGGGTTCAATGCCAAAGTGTAAATTCATGCACCTGGGAACCAGAAACCCTGGGACTAGCTACTGGCTTGGGAAGTGCAGGTATCCACTTCAGAAGGGAAAGGATTTGGGGTGCTTATCATAGGGGACATGCGCACACTGCACAGTGCTGTAAGGCAAGCAGCCAAGCAAAACAAAATGCTGGAGTGCATTGCCAGAGGACTCACCTCAAGGAGGGAGGAGGTCATCCTGCCATTGCACAGGTCACTGGTGAGACCACATCTGAAGTACTGTGTGCAGTTCTGGTGCTTGTATTCAAAAAGATGTCAAACTACTGGAGGGTGCAATGAAGGGCGACCAAGATGATCATGGGTCTGAGGGAGCAAACCATATGAGGAAAGACTGAGGGAGCTGAACATGTATTCACTGGAGGATAGAAGGGAGGGATATGATTGAGACCATCAGATACTTAAAAGGTATGAATAGGGGTAGTATGGAGGACATCTTCAGCATTAAGGGAGGGAATCACGAGGCACATAGCCTGAAATTGGCAGGGGAATATTCAGTAGGGAAATGAGGAGACACTGTTTCACAGAAAGGGTGGTAGCAAGGTGGAATGAATTGCTGGAGGAGGTGATCTCGCTGAAGATGGTGGATTGTTTTGAAAGAGGCGAGACAGAGTCATGGGAAGGTAAAAACTGAGGGAGGTGGAGGAAGGGGATGGCGCAGTGGTGATATTTTAGGGGACTGGATATGGGTGGGGGCAGCTGCAGTAAACTAATCTGTGAGCTGCATGCTCGAGCAGACTTGATAGACCCCTGGGGCTTGTTTCTGCTGGTGTTTTTGTATGTTCATACTTGAGGACATTTGTCCTACGAGGCTTGAATAGTTGTAGTTTTTCTATTGTATCCACTACTTCAAAGCACCTCCCCACTGCTCCTGCCTCACCAGCAAATGTGCTAATAAAACATAAACACATGTGCACTTTTCCAATTATGCATCTTACTTGATTTTCTTTTAGAAAGTCTAAAAGTGCTTGCTTCTCACCAGTGGGTTATATTGGGCATGTAAGTACAGTTTCTACAGTTTTAAATACTGGACGGTTGCCAAAAAGTAGATGAGATGAATTTATTTTTAATTTGATTTTATTTATTTTAAAAATAACTTGGTATTTCCCATGTGACTTAGTAATTCAACTGTGGAGGTCCTGGGTCCCAGAAGTAAATGCATGAGGTATGGAGAGCAGACACCCACTGAGCACAGAAGGTAATGGCGATAGGTTTGGGGCATAAAAAAAACAGGTTTAAGCCCATTGCAACATGGGACTGGAGTCAGCCAGGTTTAAGTCTGTGTAGTAATGTGCAGCAGCCTGCAGTCGGGAACATGTATGGTTGTAAGAATATTAAATGACTGATTACAGCTAGGCACTGTCTGAATTAAGGTAACAGACATGAATGTAGGGGTTGTGTGATGACACTGAGATTAGGTATAATGTTAATAACCAGGATACTGCATTTAAAGAAAACTTTTTGATTGCATCTGACAGAAAGCAATTTATATCATAGTGCAGTGCTTTAACCACTAGGCCACATGGTCTGCACAAGGGAGAGGTGTTAAAGGTTGCAGACCATGTGAGGTGGCTGTTATTTTTTGGATGTATGATGCCAGCGTGACAAAATGTTGTCGACCGATGTTACAGTGACACCTTTATGTGGACGCATTTGCAGACAGCATAAAGGTGGTCATACCCTCCCATGTTTTCTTAGGGGCTTTGCCCCAAACCTCCCAGGTAGGGGTCTGTGCCCCCTGCACCCCGAATTAAACGAATCAACTCCAAGTCAAGAGATGATATGGGAGGGGTGCAAGACTGTGAAAACAGTGCAGCGGGGGTCCTAGCGCCCGACACTACAGTGACCTGGCACTGTTGTTGCTGTAGTGTCAGTCGCTGTCCACTTGTTGCTGTGGGGGTGTATACTGTTTTTTTTTACTGTCACAAAAAATGTCAGCCCTTACCATTCTAAATAAAATCAACATTCTTATCTGCACATTAATTTAATGTGGTGTTGTGTTCAAGTTGCCAGCACTTGTTTTTAGCCATGCATTAGACACTAACAACCAATCAGGAGGCAGGATTTTAACCTTCCCATTTTCTAAATCAATATAAATTGTGCCTACTTGCTCACCACTACACAAGACCTAATGAAATTAATTGGAAAATTCTGCCAGAGTTGTGACTGTGTTATGATTCTTCCAGAAGCCAGGCTGTTCTATGGATAGTTAATTGAATTTTCTAAATAATCCATAGTCTGATCATGTACTATTCTTTCTAAGACCTTGAGAGTAGTCATGAAACAGATATTTATCTTTAGAATGATGTTTCAGAACTATCCCCAGTTTTGAAAATACGGTGAAACAAAACGTGTTTCCAAACAAGAGGTATCTCTCTGTGACTAAGGGAAAAGTTAATCAACTTTGTTATGGGTACATCTAATACCATTAAACAATTTGAAGTCAATTCCATCAGGTCCTACTCTTGTTTTAAGTTTTGCAAATACTTCAAACAGGCTTGTTCACTAATTATCTTGAAGTAGAACAAAGGTTGGTCATTATTCGAGCCAGTAGCAGCTGAAACTGATGTATTATTTCCATTTGATGTAATAGCAGCAGCAACCTTCTCCACTTCACTTGCAAAGTAAGGATTAAAGCCATTAGCTATATCAATTTGGTCACAACAAGGGATCCATTAACATTAATAGAATTTGGAGAGATGTTACAATTATCTCCTAACAGTTTCCTAATACCACTCCAAAATGAACACACATCTCTGACTGTGTAAAACTGTTTTCACTGAAATAATTTTACTTTTGTAATCTAATATGCTTACTGCATTGATTTCTTAACACTCCGTACTTTATTAAAAAATGTATTCTCTCCAGTCTTCCTATAGTTGTGCCAAATCCAATCCTTGTCCTCATCATCTGTATTAGTTCTGAAGTGATCCATCTACTGGCATTGGCATTCATTCTTATGTTTTTGTAAGGGCATAAATGTCACAAATTTTGTTAAATCAAAATACCACTTCAATACAAGGCATACAGTCTATAAAAGAGCAACCAATACTGCTTGCTGCATCTTTAAAGTCATTGATCCTGTGTTTAGGTAAAACCCAATTGTAGCCATGGTGGAGGGGTAGTTTTTGAAACTTACAAGACCAAATACATTTTATTGGTCATTCATTCATTCTTTATTTATATAGCACCTTTCAATATCAAGGCACTGCACAGATTTTAACAACATATAAAAACAGAGAGCAATATACTTATTTAAAAATATTTTAGTCTGGGAAAGCCTGTGCAAATAAATACGTTTTTAATAAAGACTTAAAACTACTGATGGTAAGGCATTCTCTTAACCAACGAGGTAGGGAATTCTACAGGGTTGGTGCGCGAATGAAAATACATGAGCTCCAGCTATTTAAGACGAACCCTGGGAATCTCTAGCAATCCCTCATCAGTAGATTGGAGAGGGTGATTTGGGGTGTAGAGAATCAGGAGCTCTTTCAGGTAGTCGGGTCCCAGTTTGTGTAGGGCTTTAAAGGTAAGCAAGCCTACCTTATAGGTGATCTGCCACTGAATCAGCAGCCAGTGCAGTCCATGCAGCATAGGCATTATATGACTGGACCTAGAGGTACCTGTCAGTAGCACTGGCTGCAGTGTTCTGCACCTGCTGTAAGCAGCAGATATCAACCCCAGACAGCCCTAGGTAGAGGGCATTACAGTAGTCAAGATGGGTAGCGATGAAGGCATGGATAATCACTCAAGAAATCTGGTAAAATGTGAACACTCCTAATTTTCACTACTTTTCTGTTTTTCATATATTTTTATTATGCACTATAAAAAGATAGTTACAGTCAATCACATTTATAGTCCCGTTACACTTATAAATATTGTATTATATATAAATATATCATATATCATAATAGGCACAGTTGGATGAATAAATAGTACAGTATCAGTGGCTCAATAGGTAGCACACTCACCTCTGAGGCTGGGAGATCAGAGGGCTGTGGGTTCAGTTCCCACATCTGGCATGAGGTTAATATCCAGTACTGACACTGTAGTGTAGCATGAGAGGGTGCTGCACTTCTGAGGTGCCGCTTTCGGATGAGACATTAAACAGAGGTCCCATCTGCCTGGATTGGTGGTAGTTCAGGTGGATGTTAAAGATCCCATGGCACTTATCGAAAGAGTAGGGAATTTCCCGTTGTCCTGGCCAAATTTCCCTCATTCACTAAAAATACCACCAACAGCTTAATCTGGTTCAAGGTCAGTTGGCATTCATCTGAATCCCCTCCCGGGTTGTGCCTAAAAATAGGCAGGATTTATCTAGTGCACTTACCGGTCAACAATAAATAAATAAAATAAATAAATAAAAATAGTCTTTCATAACTTATGTTTCAATACTTTTAGATCTTTCACAATCAAATAGTAAACCATATATTAATCTCTGTTGATCTACATAGATAATCACTACCACTCAAACACTTGATTCAGCTTAATAATCCTTTGTCTGTTGCATTCTGTACAGGCCCTAGATTTCCAGTATTTTCCATGTATTTAACTGTTATGTAATTTATGTTTTCAAGATGCATTGCTTCCAGTAGCAGACTTTTCCATAGCGCCCATGATGGTGGAACAGATCCTTCTATAATCTAACAATATAGCATCTTGCATTCACAAGAGTAAGATCCAAAGTTTATGTCCTGCCTTTTGGGCAGGGTTTGAGTAAATGTTGTGCCCAATAGGTACAACTCTGTCTCTTTGTGGAGATTTGAGTTAAAATAATATTGATTATATGAAATATATTTTCCCGAAGGGTTCTAGTTTTGTACAGGATACCATGACAAGTGATAAAGTTGCCTCTTCATTTTACAGCTGTGACAAAAGTTTGTTTAATTGTTAACAGCCAGTCAATTGTCAGATTTGTTCCAGCTGCATAATTAATTTGGGTAGGTTTGTTAACCAGTAAAGTACAGCTCATCTTCTCTATAGTACTTTCCTTTTTTTTTATGGTTGTTTGCTATTTAACTCCTTATAGCAATTTAAAAATGAGTAAATACATCAAATGTTGCTAACACACTACCCAAACAAGTGATGAGGCAGCATTTGGTGCAGAGCTGGGCACTGTGTTTGGTTGGCTCACAGATTGTGTTTGGGTTGGACAGATGTGGTATCAGACAATTCCTGTAGCCAGAGGTACACTGGGTTAGTGGCTCAGAGATCAACTTTAGTTCTGCTCCCAGGTGGGCTCTGCTGTGAGGACCAGTTTTGTGCCTATTGTTAGCTAATTTTAGCTATGGGAGCTGCATCCAGGTAGCAAGACTGGAGCCGTCTGTTGCTACTTCAGTAGCCCCCCATCAAACCCAATGCTGGTCTGTGCTGCCATTGATCCTCAATGTTGCCCTCTATTGGTGCGCGTCCTGCCTCACTGCCCATGTTGTTTACAGCTTGCTTGGGCCAGAGATTGTTTTGGCCTAGATCTACTTCACACTGTAATAACTGTACCTGGAATCAGGAACCTCAAAAGTTCAGGCTGTGGCCCCTTGAATGCCTTCCTAACCTTCTCTTAGAAATAAGTCTACCCTCCTGGTGGCAGTAAATAGAGGTGTCCTCATCCCACTATACTGCACTCTCGATTTTAATAAATTTATATACATTGTTTAGGTTTGATCTAAAAGTAGCATGTTATCTTATTGCTGCACCTCATTTTACAATCGTGAACTTAACTCTCTATCTTGACTGCACTCATATGGTACTACTTATAGTGCTTATAATGCTGAATGTAGAGAATAACACATGGGCAACATGCACAGCAAGGCTGTATTACTACCAAGGGTTCTAATGTATCAATGTGACCTTGAGAGCAAGCATGAGAGGTCCCTGATGTCATCAGAACTTTGAAAGAAAAACAAGGCCAAGTTGTGCATGGTTGTCCATGTTTTATTTGTATGGTATATGGTTTGACATATAAAATAAAAAAAATTATTTTCTATTTCTTCACAAGACATTTTGGTTTAATTTGTTATTGCTTTTAAGAAAAACAACCGCCATCAGCCAGCTACTAGAAATCCACCCAGGAGAGCAGTGGGTTTCTGTTTCTTTAAATGATAAAACAACAGAATATTTGGTGTTAGGGCAGGGTCTGTGTTCTGTGTGTGCGTGTGTGGGGGGAATAAAAACATAACGGCAGGTGGCATGAGTTTCCATTCTAAATAAAAAAGGTGCTGTACCAAAGAAGGGCACAGCACTAACCTGTAACATTTAAACTGTGGTACACCAGCATTTTAGTTAACAATGCAAACAAGGGACAACCATATGTGATAACTTAATAGTACACACACTGTTGCACTGCACATCTTTCTCATATTACTGAATAATGAATAGCTAGGTTGCTCCCCACACTGGAACTTACTCACTCATCCTGTCTTCCTTCTCATACTCTTATTCCCTAACTAATCCTACCTATACTCCCACCTAGCAATGCCTCTGATGCAAAGCATTCTAGCCCATTGAAGAACTGCTACCACTATTCTGCTGCACAACCTACCCCCAAGACAAACTGCACATTTCTCCCACCACCCTCCAGGTTACAAACTACTGGCTTAGGGCTGGTGCTTCTGTAGCATCACCTTGTACACAATGAAATTTATTGCCCATCCTCTCAGCAGCTCCACACATGAGAAGAAAGACAAACACCTTTCACACATTGAGCAAGAGCCTCTGCCTTCTTTTATTTATTTATTTATTTATTTGAAAATTGGTGACTGGCAAAGGCACAGAGCCGAGGCTTATTTCCAGTGTGACCTGGGAAGGAAGTAGGGGATACAAAATGCATAGTATAGACACAATAAAGTGCACTCAGAGAACATGGCTAATACTGAGTAAGCAAAATAAGTGCAACATAAGCAAACATGGCATGAGCAACAGATGAGCATTTCAGCAACACTTACACCAAGGTATGAGAAATTGCAAGGAACAGTCAGGAAAAGGAAAACAAAAGCAGGGAGGGTTTCAGCTTGTACCTGAAGGAGCCAGGTGAGGCAGTGAAGCAGAGGGAAGAGGAAGTTGGTTCCAAAGTGATGAGATGACAGGAAAAAGTCTGATTACCCAGCAGAGAAGCAGGGATGAGGAATGGTAAAGATGCAAGGATCCCTGCAATGGAGAGTGCAGCAGGCAGATGGGGTAAAGGGAGGAGGGATGAGAGGTAAAGGAAGGGACCCAAACCAGTATTTGGAAATGAATGAGGTACAGTGGATCTGGCAATGTGGAGGTAAAAGGAGAATGGATAAGGAGGAATATAGTAAGCAATGACGATTATGAAGAGCAGGATTTGGTAGCAAAGTGGCTGAAGGAGTTGCAGAGGATATTCAGTCTGGTCAGGGAAGTAGAGAGAGTGGTGCCACAGACCACATCTGCATGGTCAAAGACAGAGAGCACTATTTTGGTGACAAGCTCTGCAGGACCTTCAGAGATAGACAATCTTTATTGCAGTATAAGGCACCAGGTTTAAGGTAGAACTTTGCATGGATGGCATTAGTGTGAACAGAAAAGTCAAGCTTGCTGTCCAGCCACATAGTGAGATACTTGAAGGACTGGTCCACTTGTAGAGGGTTACCATCCCAGGTGGAAAAGATGGGCTGAGAGGCCAGCAGAACTCAACTTATCCAGGAGGAGTGAGTAGGACACTGTCAAAAACCTTGGCCAGATCAATGAAGGTAGTGGCTGTGATATGTCCGATCCATCCCTGAGAAGATAGAATCAGTTACACGCAACAGGGAGGAGATGGTGGAGTGATGCTTCTGGAAGTCAGACTGGAATGGGAGAGGAAGGAACTTGGAGAGCCTGGTGCAGAGAAGCTTCTCTTGCAGTTTGGCAAGAGAACGAAGGAGAGATTGGCTGGAATTTATCTGGGGAGGAAGTGTCCCCTTGTGGACTGGAAGAACTTTGGCCAGCTTCAGGACTGAGGACAGCACTGAGGAAGAAGAAGAGGTTGAGTAAGTGAGTCAGAGGAGATGCAATGGCAGGGTGGAGATATGGAGTAATTTAGGATCCAGCCCATGAGGGCTGGTTTTGTGCTGTTGAGGGAGTAAGGGTAGCTAGGGTTTCGGGATAGTAGCAGGGTGGAAGGAAACCCTGTGAGGAGGAGAGAGGGAGCATGAGGAGTAGAGATGCTGGCAGGTGAGCAGAGAGAGAGCACAAGCAGTGAAAACTTCTTCTGATCCTATTGGCAGTGATCAGGAGAGGGACCCCAGCCATATTGCCTCTCTATACCTAAGGTGCAGTGAACAACAGCTCACAAAAGGAGACTGTCATTGTCTGCATCAGCATAAGAAGCTTATTACTGAAGATGGATCATCTATGAACCTGGACCTCACTGCATTCGTTCAGATGGGGGTGTATGAAACAGGCCACAGGCTCTCAACTGTTCAATTAATTTTATATTTCATTTAAAGTTCATAAACCTTTTCACTGACATGTGTCTCTCAACATTTCACCCTTACTCTTGGGGCTTCCTCAGGAGATTATCTGTAATGTTCCATAACAAAGTGCATATAATTAACTGACTGCATTAACTTGAAAATCATGGTAAGTAGAACTTAATTTGAAACCTTGGTAACTCAGACAGCTACTGACTTTGCTACAAATGTGCTAAGATCCATAGCACTTATATAGTTTATATTCAGTTTTCAGTTCATGTTTTTCCTGTAAAAGCTGTATAAATTCAACTTCAACATCAATACTCAAATTTTAAAATTCAGTTATGGTGATTAACTTGTACTATTTTCTTCAGTGAACACCCCTTCACCACACTCCCTGGTGCAGTCTTAAAGTTACAGTGGGCATCACCCTGCTATATCTCCAACATGTGTGAAAGGCAAAGAACTCTCTTTCCTGACTGCCAGTGTTTATGTTTTAGGTTTATGTTATTTCAGGCCTTAATCCGGCTTCTACAATCTTAAAAATCCAAAGTGAGACCTTGGGTTTATACTCAAATCGGTGCTGAGTTATTTAACTAGTACAGTGAAACTGCAATGGATTCTTTTTTTTTCCATTCAAACTTTATTGAAGTTTTACATTACAGAGAATAAAGCCAGGTTGAAAACACATAACATTAACATCATTATAATATAACATACTGGTTTTATTCCACCCCACCCAACTCATCTACCTACCTTCCCCCAGCACAGCAAAGTAATCTAACTCATACCCTACCAGAGGTGGAAGAAACCCAAAGTCCCCAGAATCTTGCAGGGAGTATAAAGCTAATACGGACTCCATATTCTATTAAATTTCTTGGTGTTATTCTAAAGATTGGCTATAACATTCTCAGTCCTTAGATTGGCCAGGAATTCCTGCAACCACTCAACATAAGTAATTTCATTACTATCTTTCCAGTGCCTTAGAACAAACTTTTTAAGTGATAAAGCAATTAAAGCCATATGATATTTCCTGTTAAGAACATCTATGAGGAAAAATCCCTAGAGACATATCTCTGCAATGAATAAATCTGTTAGGCCCAGAAGTGGATCTGTCTTCTGTTTAGTAACATTCAAATTGGGGCTACCTTTGGGCATTTCCAGAACATGTAAGCAAGTCACCTTCTTCCTGTCGACAGTCGCATACAAAGGGATTCAATTATGCCTAACCTGGCTAGTTTTTGAGGAGAGTAATAAATACTGTTTAGAATTTTAAATTGCATTAGTCAGAGTCTGTCCTGAAGTGAAAATGTGTGACAGTTTTCCACAACAGGTCTCAATCAAAATTACTATCCGGGAAGGCGAGGACCAATATGTCACAGGACACAGAGTGTTGGGATAACACCAGTTATAAAGCTTATTATAAATCTTAGACACTGCTTGTGAGAGACCTGCAAACAGCCCTAACTCCAACTGCAGGCTTAGCTTGGTGACCATAGTGGGGAAGTACCCATAACCTGAACCAGAAGATGCGTAGCTGAAATACTTGAAAGATATTATTCTCGGAATAAGAAATGTATTCATAATTTGCGACAAGGACAGCCAATTTCCATTGTCTCAATTAACTGTGAAACCTGAGCTTCCTTAAGCTGTGGAGCCAGCTATCCAACGGAAGTTTTCCATCAATTAAAAACTTGGGATTACCTTTTAGGCCTTGTGCGGGATCTGAGAGGTTGTCATATTTCAATACAGAACACAGTTGTAAATGAACCCTGATAGAAGTTTCGATCATTGAACCATGAAGGGCTCTGGGAAGGAACCAGGTTTGGTATATAACAAAGCTAAAGGAGAAAGACCATGATCCTTGATACATGCCTGCTCAATTTTAAGCCAGGCAGGAATATAATTAGTAGTTGGCTGGAGATCATTTATGGTACCCATCTCAGGTATTTATTTAAATGACTGGCAAAATAATATATCCTGATATGAGGAAGTCTTAGGCCTCCTTTTATCTTGGGAGTAGCTAATTTATAAAATGCCATTCTGGATTTTTGTTTGCCCAAATAAAATCAGTAATTATACTTTGAACATTTTAAACCATTTGACAGGGAGCCACGTGTTTAACAAGTTAAGAGGATAAAAAAGGTGGGGAAAACATTCATTTTATTAGGTTAATAATAGAGAGAGAATGGACCATCTCTTTAAATCCTGGCTAATCGTGAACCAGAGATTCCAAGTTCAGTTGTCATAAAGAAACTATGCAATGGATTCCTAAAAGCACATACATAAGAACTGATCCAGCAGTGCTTCCTGGTGCTCACTGGAAAATGTTCAGTTAGGCAAAGTGTCTTACTCCAGCCTCTTATGCTCACTGCTGCGATCTAACCTCACGTGTGTTGTGCATGATGACATCACCATGGCTTGTGCTGAACATCCAGGCATCGAGACATCCTGGTTGCTGGGCAGCCATACACTTATGCCTCCAAGGCTCAGAAGCAAGCGGTCTTGGTGGTGAACAAGTATTGGACTACGGGCACTGTGATGGAGTTAAATACCAATAACACTGCTGTTTTCTGTGCGATCACATTATCAGTACTTCTGAGCACATATCTTTTGATCTCTACAATGTGTTATAGGGTATCAATGTGGGGCCATAGTCTTATTACAGAATTAAGTAACCCTGTATACCAGAAAACCAGGTGTGCTAATAGAACAAAATGCAAAGATTTTAGTCTAATATTTCTTGAGTTTAATTATATATAGGTCATGGATTATATAACAAAGACTTGTGAGGCTGGCTTTTTGTTGCAGAATCCACAATGTTTGAGTAGTTGGAAGGGGTGGCAAAAGAAGAAATGGGCAAGACTATAGGAAAAAGTTGCACCTTATATATTTGGGGCCAGATATTCAAACTGCGCTATTTTGTGAGCAAGCCCTTGCCTGCACAAAATAGTTGCACAGAGTGTGTGAAGCGATATTCAGGAGTTAAGCCCTTGAGCAACTCCTTTGAATATCACCCCCAGTCACAGCCACTGTGCATGGCGCAGTGGAACTTGCACCACCGCAAGTGGTCAGAGTGGTGCATTCAACTGCGGTGGCACAAGTACCATTGAGCTATGCGCAAATTTCCGATATTCAAAGGTGACATGCAAATGGGGCCATAATTCATGCAAGGCGCGGGGGGCCATTTGCATCTGATTATGGCCCCATTTGCATGCCATTAGCATGCAGATGCGTGATCCCGAGGACTTGCGCCTGGCGCCCTGCCAGGCAGCAGCCGTCGGGGACTGATGCCCTACGGCAGCCCGATCGCGGGCAAAGAGTGAAAATCCCACCACCACCCCACTGGCCAATGGCGAACGCAGCAGAAATACCCCCCCACCAGCCCGATCGCGGGCTGCATTAGTTAAAACAACCCCCAGATACATCCCTGGTGGTCAGTGGACCGTGGCGGTATGCCAAGCATTAAACCCCGAACAGCAGCCCTGGTGGTCAGTGGTGAAACTCCCGACCGTGGGATATGGCATTAAACACCCCAACATCCCTGGTGCCTAGTGTCCCCCCACCCCGGCCCCACCACCCGCTCCCCGGAAGCCGGTGGGCGGCAGCATCCACTCGCTGCCGCCCACCACCCGACTGACTGCCCAGTAGGGCTGCATGCCCATTGGTGCAGAGCAAGAGCCAATGGTGTGCAGCCCATGACTGTACAAGACAGTCCGGCTGCCGGGGAGCGGGTGGTGGAGCTTCGTGAGGGTGGGGTGAGGGACACTAGGCACCAGGGATGTGTTGGGGAGGTGTTTAATGCTTACATCCCGCGATCAGGAGTTTCGGTCCACTGGACCACCAGGGATGTATTCGGGAGGGTTGTTTTTGAACTAATACAGCCCGCGATCGGCTTTTCGGTCCACTGGACCACCAGGATGTATTCGGAGGGGGTTATTTTTAACTAATGCAGCCCGCGATCGGGCTTTTCAGTCCACTGGACCACCAGGGATGTGTTGGGGGAGACACATTGCTGCCCACAATCGGGCTGGTGGGGTGGCGGGGAGACTTTACACTCTTTTGCCCGTGATCGGGCTGCAGAGGACACAGGGAGTGGGTTGGGGCCAGCCACAGGTGGCAGCTGCTGTGTTAAGCCCTGCAATGCAGCAGCTCACCTGTGGGTGGCCCTCAGACTGAGCCTTTTTGGGCTCAAAGTTGTGCAGGCGCAGGTTGGGGTTGCACCTGCACAACTCTGCACAGCCCGGCAGAATATCGGCTGTGCAGTTCATGCATGGTTCTCCCCTCCAGTTCAGCATGCATTCATTTGCATTGCGCTGTTGCTCAGCATGTTTTCTGTGGCTGCAACTGCCTCCTGCTGAATATCGCAGAATGGGCAAGTTCGGACTTGCGCGAGCAACCCTGGCTAGCATGGCAACCCTTTGAATATCTGGCCCTTGATTTTAGAACTCATGAGCAGGTTGTACCATGGAATTAAATTAAATACCCCATGGCAGACTCAGAATTCTGGCATGCTGGTGGTGTAGAGATCATAGTCTGTGTAATCCAAGTGTTCACTGACATGAAGTCCAACTGGTATCCCTGTTCATACATATCCTTTCATTTAGTGCATCCATGTTAAATATCCAGCACATCTCCGCGCTCGAGCAGTTTGTTAAAATCCTTCTCTATTGGGTGGCTCTACTTTTCTAACCCCAAAATGCAGTGATGCCCTGTGTGTCCAGCTGGTCTAAAGAGCTCTGTCACGGGATATTTACATTGTTTGTTATGTCTCCTTTATGTTCTTGTACCCAGACGTTACTTGTCGTATGGTGTTCCCTATATAGATGCAGTCACAGGGACATCATATGATAGATATAACTCCATGGATTCACAAGTAATGTGCTGTCTGATTTAATAGCTCTGACTGGTGTATGGGTGTACAGAATTGGACCTTTTGCTTGTGTGTCCACACACTAAGCAAATGTCCCTAGAGCACTATTCCTGGTTTTAACTGCACACTTCAGTGTCTGTGGCCAGATTTATGCCTCCACCCACCCCGATTTGAACTGTTTGAATACATCCAGGAAGTGCAGCAACTTATTATATAATACTAGAATCACTCCCTGAGGTACTCCATCCTAGTGAGGACATACTTGAACCTCACTGTATCAACCTGATATCCTAGACATCACAGAAACTCAGTTCTAGCTGCAAACCACTAACAACAAAACATTCATCCATGACTACATGATCAGGCTTGACTGTCCATTAGGAAATGAAGGGGTTAGCCATACACATCAACTCCAATCTGAAGTACATGGATTGAACTTAGGGCTTAAGCAACACATGTGTCAACTTTCTGAGATCTGCACAGTCACAGTCTCACAAAGCAATAGGGATATGTACATCAATTGCCTCTACAAACCACCCACCATTTCCGAAACCTCACTTCATTGACTCATTGACCTCCCACCATGACCCATAGTGCAGAAATGTCCTAGGGTCTTCAGCATCAACTGGAAAAACTCAGTGCACATGACAGGGACTAGGTTACCAAATACCCCTTAACTCAGATAATGTCTTCTAGTGCCAGTTGTTACAGCAGAACCAGGTCTAGCACATGCACTGACTGGGTACTCACAAAGAGACCAAAGAATCAATTTAATTTGGGGACTTAGACTACCTGATATTTCCAAAGCAATGACTGTCTTACTGTCTCCATATAGATCTTCCTCCCATACCTTACCAGGTTCATATTATGCAGACCACTTCATGTGAACTTGATACACACCTAACACAGTTAGCAAACCTGTGACGGACCAGGACTTTCCTACTGTGGAAACAACTAGGACATGTAGTACACACTAAACTCAAAACACTATGGCAAGCTACTCCAATCAACTTTGTGAAAGTCTGGGATGAGAACACAAATGGATTACACCAAAATAACTGGTTTGTTTCTGTCATTGCTAGAAGGTATGGGAAAAATACAAAGCTATAAGAACTGGGACTGGAGATCATATAGGCTGCTTAGGAACCTAATGGCATCAGTGACAAGAAGTGTCAAATCAGCCAGTCATGCTGGATACTGGGACATAAACTGCAGTAATCCATGATACCCCATGTGGCATTAGCTACCTATTAGGCAAAATCGATCTCAGTCTATGTCCCAAATTATCAACAAAAGATCCCTAATTATAGGTAATGCATAAATTACATGAACCCTTAATCAATATTTCATGTACCACAGCCTTCCCCCTCTTGTCTTGCCTCTATTCGACACCAGGACACAACTACTACACCACCAAACACATAGCCTTCAGCTCTGTGACAGCTGACCAGAGACAGTATTAAAACTGCTATAGGAATGTATCACCATGAAAAGTGCAGAGATTGATCCCAATTTGCCATAAATTGCTGCAACGCACCTGTAATCTCCAATAAAATACCCTTCAATCTCTCCTTCACACTAGATGTCTCCGTACAGTCTAGAAAACTGACCACTGTTACCCTCTACTCAAGAGATACCCTCCATTCAGATCCAAACAATTACTGTTCCAACTAAGTGTCGTCTGTACTTAGCAAATACTAAGCTCCTAGAAAACTGGTACAAAAGCAGCTAACAGATCATATTCTCCACAACAACTTACTCACTAAAATGCAATATGGTTTGTACATGAATTATTCTACCTGCACTGCATTAGTAAAAGTGGCACATGGTCTCTATTCAGCCCTTGATTCTAGCTACTACAGATGAGCCACATTCTCGAACCTCGCCAAGGCCTTGATAGCATAGCATCCTTCTCCTGGGTTATTCATGGAACATAGAAATTAGACATGGGTACTGTGACTACATATAATAGTGTTACAGTGGAAATAATTTATTTTATGTAAAATGTAATGTCTGGTCATTTAAAAGAAAAGGTATGTATGCTTAAAATGTGTATAAAAAGTATGCATGCTTAAATGCATATACAAAGTGGATTTATTTTATTCAAATAAATAATTTGTGCAACATATTTAAAAACTCCTGATCATATAGTAGATCTGTACTATTGGATGCAAGTGTGTACCCTCAAAATCAGACAAAACTGTTGTATACAAAAGTATAGCACAATGATCCTGATTGTGTTATATTCCTGCCATGACTGAAACATGATAGTATTCAGGGTAAAAAAGACTAGATAAAACAGATATCTTAGTTACACCAGTAACAACAACATAAGCAAAATATGTTGTTACTGTTGTCACAATGGATATTTTTAAGGTTACTGTCATCACAGTGGAATACTGAACCAATCAGAGAGCAGCTTTCATGATGCTCATGACAACAGGGCCCTGCGTAAAAAAAAACAAAGATCATGCCTGACCTAATTTGCTTAGGGGAAGAGGTAGCGTTAGGGTTGACAACCCCAAGGAAGATCCTACCACTAATATACCAAGACTCCGAGACTACAAACCCTATTTTTTGTCGTTTTGTTGTTTGGGGATGGGGTGGGGAGATAGGGTTGAAACCCTAATCCCCATTCTCTACTTTTTTAAATTAAGTTGAACCCTAACTGGTATATTAACACAGTTGTTAGCAAAGAATTTCCTTTCTTTTGAGATAGATAATTGTATCCTCATTCACACAGGTCTCTTCAGGACCTGCATGAATAAATGCAAATATGCAGGGCCCTCTGGGCCCTGTACCAAGAAAACTCTGTGGGCTGATTTTCCAGAGCTCGGGGATGCCACAAGCCCCTGCTGTGCCAAACAAATGATGCATGGAGCTTGTGGCAGTCCCCAGTCCACGATCAGGATTTTCAATCCCTTGCACTGAAATCCCTCCTTAGACCACAGTTTTTGTGGTCTGGTGTGTCTCACCGCAGGGGAGAGCTGTTCATAGTGCTTGCACCAAGCATTAGTGCAAGCTACCATAAACTGTGTAAAATATGTAACTGCACCGAACTTTAATCGGGTGCAATTGTGGCAAAAGAGGGTTGGTGCACTGCAAAAGCTAAAGTCCTGTGGCACAGGGTAGGACCCAAGCTCCCGCGCCATTTGAAAATCTGGCCCGCCTGTCTATGGAAGTGCAGTGATGGATGTCAAGAATTCATGGGGCTGTCTAGTGGGCTGTGATTTTATGTGTTGCAAATACAGATGCACAGGGCAAAAGTCCATCACTCAGCCAATGTACACAGTCCTCTGTCACCAACGGGTGCAGAGGTGCAGAAACCCTATGCAAAGAGAACAATTGTCTTCACTATATGGTACTTAAGCAGTCAGGCAACTCTGCAGCTTTTTCTTCACTGGTGGGGGTAGTGTCACATTAGAGTCATCTCCCAGCCTCGCCCTGATTTTTAAACTGCGCATTCTCACGAATGGAATGTTTTTCTTAAATATTTTAAAACCACTTATGTTTGGAAGATAAAGCCACAAAGCACATACCTTAGGCCAAACTCTATAAAGCCTGCAAGTTCTCGGTTTCAAATCCTCCTAGTGTTTTAATTATTGTTGTGCAAAAAAGACCTTAATTTTGGTGATTTTTTTTTTGCTCCTCTGAAACTTTGCTACCTATAAACTGACTGCCATGTAGTTTTCCAGATCCAGAAATCCTGGAACCATTTCTGTGCATTCCAAATTTAAGTAAATTGGTTAAATGGAGGCAACTTTCTTAGGTGCAAAACTGGGGTTTAACATTAAAGTGCTCACTCAACCCTAATATGCAGGTGTTACCACGTCTCTATAATATCTATATCATAGAGAATAATGTATGGGCAACCATACACAACAAGGCTGTGTTTCCATCCAGAGGCTGAGATGACAGCATATGGATCTCTAGATCAAGCTTGAGAGGTCCATGCTGTCATCTAAATCCCAAGATGAAAACACATGCTGAGTTGTATGTCGTTGCCTATATTTTATTTCATACAATGTAGTATATATAGAATATGGTTTATTTTATATAGTATATGGTTTTGTACATAGAAGTGACAGAAGTGTTTCATCCACAATGGATCTACAGCTTATCCAATAGGTAGGAAATGGGCAGACTGGGTGGGCCAACAGGCCTTATCTGCTGTCAAAGTCTATGTATCTATGTTTCTACATAATGTAAAAACAAAACAAAAAAAATTGCTAGTTCTTTGTTCTGTTCTACGATCGAAATTAAATTGACAGACTTTTACAAGTTAAAAGACACAAACTGGGGCACTGGGTGGTTAGTAATCAACTAGCTGTTGGCTGAATGAGGAATTTAACATTTAGGACCTTTGACCTGTGCTGAACAACTGCTCGGAATGTGCACACCACCACTTTGGAATCGCACAACAGTTTAGAATGTGCACAAGGACTTTCAGCAGGCTGATATTTATACAGAACAAAGGCTAACCATATACTATATAGAATGTAAACATATATTTATGAGATACACAATGGCGAACTCAGAATATATAATTTATCATCATAAGTCAGGATGCAGGGCCATAAGTCATGTGCAGAAGAGCCACGGGAGAGTTATGAAAGTCCTGCCCTTTACAAGTGATGTGAAATGTCATAATCTGAGTGAGACAATTGTGCATCCAATTATACAATGTATCTTATATTGTTAAGCTTTCAAATTAGTTCTTTTAATGAAGAATATACTGTTTCGCTTTGATTTCACTGCCCTGTTTTGATTGCAGCGAGGCTATTGTGATGTCGTCAGGCATTGCCCAAGCTGTTCTCCCATTGGTTTAAGAGCTCCTTTGTGACCAGCCTCAAGTAATGATAAGCAAGCAATAATACCCGACAGGGTGAGCAGTATTAGACAATCCGGACTGCCCAGAGGCGTAATGAGGCCCGGCGCGGCAGGCAGAGGGCCTTATAGCTCCTGGAAGGTCTGTATTGCTCCATACCGCTTCCACCCCTGGAGGGTACATTGGCGCCTAGAAAATGGGCCATGAGTAACACTTTTACTGATTTAAACAAAAAGATTCAAAACAATTATAATAAAGGAAAAAAATTGTATGAAAATAAAGGTTCTTGTAAAGTAGTCCCTCTACTACTGCATTAATGATGTACTTGTCAGCAGAGGGCTGCGGTTTAGTTTTGTGACACTGACCCCTGTCTTAGCCCTGAAATAGTTTTGTTATTTTTAAAATCGGAAGCGAAGCATTTCACAGCAGAGCATACTTTTATTACATAACATGTTTCTTTTTTTTTGCGTGTCCGTGTCTCTGTCTTTTTAATTACTGGGGCCAGGAGCAGCTGCGGATGAGATCGGGACAGAGGAGAAGAAGCGCAGTCAGTAATTATGTTCTGGTATGGGAGAAGGCGTGGTACATTTGGGCTGCAGGTGAGACTGAAAAATAGCAGCTGTGGTGTGGTTGCCATGGAACAGCATGCTCTGCCCACCACCCTTACTTGAAGCTGATCGGTCTGGCTTTGTTTTTTTTAGCTTCGTTCGGTTTTTTTAATGTGTGGTACAGCTATTGCTTTACAGTTCAGCTATGTTTGGGGAAGGTGTGAGTGGTATCGAGCAACAGAAAAAAGCAGTCACAGGAGTGTCAACTTGATTTGTATAGAAAACAAGTTTTTTTTTTGTTTTGTGGGTACTGACTTTTATGGCTTGAACAGTTTGACTACAGTTATGGAACACGCATTGGGGTTTTGAAATGCGATGAGGGTGAAGCCGATCAAGCGTGACGACTTGCTTTTAATTTCTTTAATATTTTTCTCATTCATTTGGTGTTATTTATTAATGTAGGCAGGCGTGAGCACCGGGAGGTGGTGCGGGTTCATGTGGTAGCTGGCACTAAATTGGGCAGTGGATGGTGCAGGATCTCTCGCTAAGCGAGAGAAAAAATAGTGGCAATTTCAAATTTCTTAGTGTGATTCTAGCCAATTTAAAGCATAGTGGGCACAGGGATACTAGAATTGGTGAAGGGGCACTGTAGGCTGAGCACTTTTTATTTCCTGGGCATCTACTGAAAGTTAATGTACCCCCATAGCAGGGTGCTAGCTAATCAGATGCCAGGAAATAAAAAGCCCATTTTCTAAATGGTGATAATCCACCTAGAGTGATGTAGCGCAGTAAAGAATATATGCATTGGAAAGGGCAACATTCTTTTATAGTTTCATTTGAGTCAGATCTACAGCTTCTCCCTTTACCCCCATTATTTTCTTAATTTTTTCTATTTTAAATGCTAACTTTATCTATATATTTTATAAATCAGCATTGTTTTCACCTGATGATCTACTTGGCGAGCAGACCAGCAGTCATGTTCCTTGCATGAACTGACTATATATTTTGCCAGATGACATAGATCCCAGAACTGCTCTACCCATCAGTTTAATGCATGGGCTCTCCTGAACTGCCTCAGCCCATGTTTGCTTCTTCTGTCACTGTATGTTCAGATGCATCTGACTGTGTAAATGGCACAGTCTGAAAATGGCAGTTGTATGTATATTATTTTAAAATCAGAAATACTACACTTATCTGGTATTTGTGCATGCAAATCAAGACGTGTGTATGCCCATGACCTCATTCTTTTTTAATATAGACCCATTGCATTTACATAGAAACATAGAAGTTGACAGCAGATAAGGACACAAAGGCCCATCTAGTCTGACCATTTCTTTTCTATCTTATGAATGTGCCACTGGCCTTTGCTCTGTCAATGGCCTATCTATTATAATCATCTGTATTGCTCCCTTATGCCTATCCAATGCCTGTTTGAAGCCCTGCACTGTATTCATATTCACCACTTCCTGAGGTAGGCTGTTCCATGCATCCACCACCCTTTCTGTGAGAAAGAACTTCCTCACATTACCCCTTAATCGGCCTCCTCTAATATCATGCTATGTCCTCTTGTCCTGCTATTTTCTTATATTGAAACATGTTAGATTCTTTCACCTTGTTAATGCCCTTAAGGTGTTTGAATGTTTCAATCATATCACCTCTCCCTCCTTTGCTCTAGGGTACACATATTGAGCTCAGTTAATCTGTCCTCATATGTTTTCTGATGCAGTCCTGCACCATTTTGGTTGCCCTTCTCTGGACTGCCTCAATTTGGTTAATGTCCTTGGAAAGGTGGCCTCCAGTACTGCATGCAGTACTTCAGATGGGGCCTAACCAGTGTCTTGTAAAGAGGATTATTACCTCCCTCTTCCGACTTGTGATACCTCTACTAATACACCCCAACATCCCTCTAGCCTTACCTACTGCTTTAGTGGTCTGCTTGGATAATTTCAGGTCATCGGTAATGATAACACCAAAGTCTCTTTTTTCCCTTGTGACTGCCAGCAACTCCTCCCAGCCTATAGGTGGCTTCAGGGTTTCTCTTCCCTATGTGCATGATCTTGCACTTCTTTGAGTTAAACCCCAGTTGCCACTCTTCTCACCATTTTGCTAGTTTATCCAGCTCTCTTTCATTCTGCCCACTCCATCTCGATCATCTACTCTGTTGCAGAACTTGGTGTCATCTGCAAACATACAAACTTTACCCTCCAGTCCATCTGCAATGTCACTGATGAAGATACTGAAGAGGACTGGCCGCAGGACTGATCCCTGAGGTACCCCATTGTGACTTGCATCTCTTCTGACTGTATACCATTTACCACCACTCTCTGTTTTCTGCCCGCCAACAAGTTTGCCACCCAGTTGACCAACGCCTGACCCACCCTGAGCCTACCCAGCTTACTAATCAATCTTCTATGTGGAACAGTATCGAATGCTGTGCTGAAGTCAAGGTAGGCAACATCAACTGCTCCCCGGTCCACCACTCTGGTTACCCAGTCAAAGAAATATATGAGATTAGTTTGACAGTTTGTCTCAGATTAGTTGCAAAAATACAACATACATTTTTTAGATTCTGATGCTTTCATAAAATTAAGGAAGATTAGAGCTTACAAGAAGGGATAGTGAAATGTTTGCATGCAACTAGGGCAAACAATGAATACATAATAGGTTGCAAACTACACAATTCTTAATGAAATAATATTTAGAATTACCAAAATTCAGAAAAAGTAAAAACAAAACTTTTCTGAATATTTTAAAAACCCTCTTGCTTTTTATATTGAAATACAGCAGTTGTTGCAACACCTTATATCAATATAAAAAAATGATTAAAGGAAAACTACACCAAAACTTGAAAAAATATATGTTGTGCAGAGTGTTTAATTTGTATGTGAAGTTCTAGTGTTTTCTTCCCTCTGACTGGTATTAGGAGTTTTCCCAAATTAGCTTGCTAGCTTTATGCTAGTTTTACGACCCCTGAGGATCTTCATACCTGATAGTGTAATTATATTTCTTGTTCCCACAGTGCATCTTGTCTCACGTGACTGTGATGTAAGAGAGCCAACATTCAGCACACACATGCCAAACAAACTAAATATCTTGGAAGCTTTACTAAGCTGCACAAAAATACCAGCAGCAAAGTTTTCAGGACAGTAAACCTTTAGGATGAGGGTGGTCACCAAGCTGAATTCTACAGATTTTAAAATATAGCCATTTCTATTGTTGTGAACTGATTGTAATGCAATGCTTTCTGCTGGATTTATGGGCTCTGCTACATCACCATTACATGAAACAAGGTGCATTGTAGGACAAAGAAATGCAATAAACCTATTTGATATGGAGATATCAGGGTCGTAAAACTACCCTAAAGCTAGCAGGCTAATTTAGGAAAACTCCTAATACCAGTCAGAGGAAGGAAACACTAGAACTTCACATACAAATTAAAACACTCTGCACAGCATATATTTTTTCAAGTTTTGGGTGTAGTTTTTGCTAGGCTAGCAGTATAGCTAGAGGTTAGAGTAATGAGCTGCAAATGAGGTTGGTACAGCCAGCAGACCTAGGTTTGAGTTCCACAACCTTCATTTAAATACTGTGTGACTCTGAGCATGTCACTTAACCTCCACAGTGCTCCCGAGTTGCCCTGAAAACAGACACTTATGCCTAGTGGGCCTTACCAGTTACCATATATATATATATATAAATATATATATATATATATATATATATATATATATATATATATATATATATATATAGATATATATATATATATATATATATTATATATATATATATATACATACACACACATAGTAACCTCTCATTATATCGAATCTCATTATACTGAACCATCGGATATAACAAACGCTCTTCTGCTCCCAACATTTCTGGCAACAGACTCAGAACTACCCAGAGCCACTGGTTTGTTCATTCAAAAACACTTTTTCATTATTGAAACCACAACCTCAGTCAATTTCTGTGCTCAAATCTACCCAGAACCACTGCTTTGTTCAAAATGTTTTTCATTACTGTATTGTGATGCGATATGCCTAATGCGTACTGTCCATCTAGGAACCATGACCATAGTCAATGTCTGTGCCATTGCCCCTACCTGAGCAGATGTTAATTCATGTGTGCCCGTATATTGGGTCCTATTTTCTATATGTCCTCCACTGCAGCATGCCATTATGGAGTGCTTACAGTACTGTTGGTAATCCTCTGGCCCACAATTGCATAAAATTGGAACCCGACTTACAAAAGGTTCATAAAAACACAGACCGTGGTTTCCTGGTTTCTGTCAATCACCACTCTGTCATCAGTGTGTGCATGCCAGCAGGTTGGTGAGTTCTGTTGTCTACAGACTGTAAGCCAGTCATAAAGGTGCTGCTTACAAATGCAGTTTAGATTTAGGATTTTCCAAACACAGTGTTCCTGCTATTCAGTGGAGCAAAAGCTTTCAATTCTCAACCACTTGAAAGGTGGAGAGAGCCTTGCCAAAATCAGTAAGGAGGTCGGCTTCTTGAAGAGCACAATCTGTACTTGGCACAGTCAGGAAGGTGCCCTCTGGGATTTTGTGCAGGAGTGTTCCGAGGAGGCTCATAAAGAAAGAAACTTTATTGGACAAATGAAGGAGAGGTTGACAAGGCTATGCAACTTTGGTTCCAGCAGCAGAGACAACTGGGGTCCCCATGTCTGGTGCCATTGTTAGAGAAAAGGCAGAGCAGTTTGCTAAAAGTATCCATGGAGCAGGCTCTAAATTCACTGCTTCACTGGCTGGCTCTGCATTTTCAGAAACACCATGGCATCCAACGTGTGTGTATCGCCAAAGAAAGACGGAGTTGTGATGATGTTGCCGCATCAGAATTCATACCTAAACTCAGACCTGTCATTCAAGAGGAGGCTACCAGAAAAGGTCTATAACATGATAAATCAAGACTGTTCTGAAGTGCCTCCCAGAAGCAACACTTGCTTCAAACAGCATTTGTCAGTGCCGAATGTTTGCTTGCTGGCATTGGCACTGGTAGTGTAGGAGTTACAGACCTGCATAATAGGAATGGCAGTGAAGTATTGAACTGAAGTCAACCCCATCACCACCCTGCAGATAGTGACAGGCATTGGGGTGTGCCTTTGGGTCATCAGGCATAACGGCTATGCCATTTCACCACACCCTACCCTGCAGACAACGACAAGTGTCACGGTGCACCTTGGGGTCTTTGGCCCTTATGCGCATCCCATTCCATCAGGAAATACAGTGAGATGGGTGCGGTATAGCAGAATAGGGGTGAACTTTGGGGCTGAAGAGTCCAAGGCACACCTCGATGCCTGTCACTGGCTGCTGGGTGTGGGTGGGGTGGAATGGTATGAGCACTGCAGGCGACAATCCCAAGTTACAGCCCTGATGCCTGTCATTCTCTACAGGGTGCATCATTATGGTTGAAACCTTAATGCCTCAGGCACTTGTTGGTATTTTCACTCCAAATTTTCAACATGTTGTTTTTGTGACCCCCACCTCCGTGAACAGTGGCAATATCAGTTTATTGGCAAAGCTGCTTTTGCACAGCGACTATGGCATTTAGCTGCACGGGTGCAAAAACACATTCCGAACAGGATGTGAAAATTACAGCTGTACTGTTCATGGGAGGTGTAAAAATGGCAATGTTAAAAATCTGCAGTGAAACTATTTAAAAATGGTGAAGTCACAAGAGTGCATAGAAACTGTGCAACGACACCCATTTAGGTAGGCGACATCAACATAATGTAATTAGTTTGGGGATTTTTACAGCAAATTGTCAACACAGGCATTTCGGGACCTCCGATCATGAACAGTGTCACTGATTTTCTTTATCTGTCCCAAACAATGATTCCCACAGCAACCATGCATTTTGCACTGAAAGTGTGAAAACACATTTCAGCCATGTTGTGAAAAATGACAGCTGTACTGTTCATAAGAAACTGTGGAAAATGCCACTGGTGAAAATCTGGACTGAAAATATTACAAATTCATTAACTTACGAGGAAACTGCACAATGCTCACTGTAACACAGTCATTTTATGAACTTTTGTCACCAAATTTTCAACATAGCCATTTAAGACCTCTGCTCATGAACAGTGTCACTGTGATTTTCTTAATCTGTCCCAAACATTGCTTTCACACACCGACTGCACCATTGTGCGCTGCATGTGAGGAAGCACATTTGGGTGAGATGGAAAATGGCAGTTGTAGTGCTCATAAGGAAGCGTGGTAAATGGCAATGTTGAAAATCTGGCATGCAAATATTAAATTCTCGCAAACTTGCAAGTGTATGAGAAACCGCGCAATGCGCCCTAAAACAGTCATTTTGGAATGTTTTCACCAAATTTTCAACATAGCCATTTTAAGACCTCTACTCATGAATAGTGTCACTGTGATTTTCTTAATCTGTCCCAAACATTGATTACGCACACCGACTGCGCCATTATGCGCTTCACATGCGGAAACACATTTGGAAGCATATGGAAAATGACAGCTGTACTGCTCATTAGGAGGTGTGGTAAAATGGCAATGTTGAAAATCCAGTGCAAATATTAAAAATTTGCAAACTTATGGCGTGCATGGCAACTACGCATATGCGCATCATAAAACGATCCTTTAGGAATTTTTCACAAATTTGCAACACAGGCATTTTGAGAGCCCACCTTATGAACACTGGCACTGTCATTTCACTAATCAGTCCCGAAAGGTGATTTTGCGCAGTGACCACAAAATCACCTTCGTGCTCGATCAATGCCATGACAGTTCAGAATTCATGAGGAGGGTCCCAAAAACCCCATGTTGAAAATTTGGTGCAAAATTTAAAAAATGCCTGAGATATGCATCAAAGTTGAAAAACCCTATTTATGGCATTATACAGTTTACCAGCATTTCCTCAGTTCACGGTCTGCTTTGAAGAGTGCAGATGTGTTCCCGCCCCGAAGATCATCTTGCCAGACTCTGGAGGTAAGTATGGGGTGAGGCGGGGAGTGTGGGAGGCAGAGTGCGCAGAGGGTTGGCAGGGAGACCACTGACGGAATGTTTTTTGTTTACAGGTTTTTTTTTTTTTTAGGAAGACGACGCGGGACATTTGCCAAGCCAGGGTGGGCTCCCAGCGTGGCAGCTAGAAGGCTGTTTGGGGGGCCTGGAGCCGACGGTGGATTGACACCCTGTCAGCCATACAAATTTAGCCATGCTGGGTGGGCTCCCAGCGTGGCACCTGGAAAGCTTTTGGGGGCGAGCAGAACCGACGTGGGGATTGGGCACCCTTCGACCATACAGTGTGCATGTGGGACGGAGGGATGAACATGCACATGCATGCATGTGTGTGTTGGGGGAGCACTGATCACTGAAGCAGAGCTTCCTTTCAACTGTACGGCACTGCATTTTCAACTGCTGTCATAGACAGCTGCAGCATTTATTGGAGAACTGCGCCACGCCTGCAAAACACACTGACAGAACTGGAAGATGGGTCACACCCACAAAAACTTGATGATAGTACTATGTTTCTTGCACATGCATGCAAGCAAACATAGAAATGAGAGCAATGCTACAAAGGGCTTCAAAATAAAGACAGAGTGACCCTCCTACTGGCCTGCACTGCTGATGGCAGACACAAGATAAAACCCATGATGATAGGGTAGTTCAAAACCCCAGGTGCTTTCAGCACTGCAACATATTCTTTCTACTGGTTTAATATGATCACAACCAAAGTGCCTGGATGACTTCAGAGATCTTTAATGACTGGTTTCAGCACAGTTTTGTGACATCTGTAAGGGCTCACCTGAGAAAAGCAGCTTCCCTAAAAGCTCTCTCCTCTTAATGGATCAATGTCCACTCACCCTCCTAAGAGTGAGATCAGATCCAGGGATGGAAAAATCAGGGCCATGTTCATCCCTAAAATACCACCTCAAGCTGCAACCACTTGATGGTGGAATAACCGCCACATTCAAAAACTTTACAAAACCGACTTCTTGGCGACCTACTGTCCAGCTGACACAAGAAGCGAGTGTCACCGAATTTGTTAAGAAGCTGACACTCAAGGATGTGATACATTTGACTAGTGAGGCACGGGATTCGGTTACACCTGATGTGATATTACCATTGTGCAAGACTGCAAAGCACACTATGCACACAAACAGTCCTGAAGTGGCGCCCTCGCAAAATGAATGACGTATTATAACGTAACGCTCATTATGGACCCCGTGTCATTCATTATAGTGAGGGTTACTGCATATACAGTGTGTGTGTATATATATATATATATATATATATATATATATATATATATATATACATACATATATATTTTGTTTTTATATAAAATGGGTTGGCAAAATCATAGAAATTCCACTAACATGATTGGACAGAATGCATCACATGAACTGCATTATTTCCCAACGACCACACACCTCCCATTACGACCGCATGCCTGAACTACTTTCCAGCCCATGGAACCTTCTCACCAGTAGTGAGATCACTCCACACCTGGCACACAGGCTGCCACACAAACACACAGGCTGGCACCCACAGCAGTAGCTAAAGTGTGCTGTATATAGCTGCCCCCCACAGCTCTAACAAAGTCTGTATAGCTGCCTCCACACTATGTACAATTATCTGGTTAATCCTGCCATAATTGTTAAACAAAAACTCATTTAAAAAAATAAAAATTATATAGTTGATCCTGCTATTTTCATGCTGTATCATGGTGGAATCACTTTTCACTTTTCTAGCTCTAACATTATACTGACCAGCCGAAGTTAAAATGGCAAAGAAATTGCTGGCAGACATTTAAAACAAGTCATGTTGTCTCCCAAAAACTATGTAATCTCTGTTTTATGTTACTGTTATTCTTTTTTTTTTTAAAGTCTCTGACTGTAATGGGGGCTAAACAAGCGAGTCATCCATCTCTGTATTGTAGCGTGACCCGTGTGGTTTTATTGACAGTTCAGGATGTGCTGGCACAGCTTGAAAGAAGGTATTTACTTGCAGACACTGTGTAAACTCCTTTTTATTTTAAGGTTCCTCATATTTCTTCAAAATGGAAGCATGCCGACTGTAGAGAGGCGGACAGCGGCGAGTCGCTGGCTTCAGAAGGGTAGGCGTGGCGTGAGCGAGAGTTGTTACTATAGCAACTCTTGTTCACACTTCGTCACCCCTTCTGAAGTTGCTGACTCGCTTCGCTGTCTGCTCTCTATAGTTGGTGGCTTCCTTCTGCAGAAATGTAAGGAACCTTAAAATAAAAATGAGTTTATACAGTGTCTGCAAGTAAAATACCTTCTTTTCAAGCTCTGCCAGCATGTCCTGAACTGCCAATAAAACCACACGTCACGCTTACAATACAGAGACTGAATGACTCACTCGCTCCAGCCCCATTACAGTCAGAGGCTTGTTTCAAAAAATAAAAATGAATAACTAACATAAAAATGGAGATTGCATAGTTTTGGACATAAAATTCTTTGTTTTTGAACCTCTGCCACCAGGTCTTTAACTACAGTTTACACTGCTTGATCACGCTACAGTACAGAAAAAATTGAAAGGGATTGAGTGTAACACACTCTGACAATAGCAGGATCAACTAGATACATATTTTTATCACTTTTTTAACCAATGCATAATCAACCAGATAATTACCACCTTAACTTCAAACCCATCACAATATGGCAGGATCAGCCAGATAACCTACTGTAAATTAAACATTTATCTCTGCCAGACAGGGACTACTTTGTACCTCCTCCCCTGCCGAAATATTTTTGGCCATTTTATAACATAGATAACCCACTCTAAGGTGTGTGGTCATGCTCTGATATCATACATCTTGGGTGGTTGACTACACGCCAAGGCATGTATATTCCCCCGGTCCTCCCACTTCCAGCTCTATGGACACTGAACCTGTGCTCTCTCACCCACCATTCCGGTTCGGACCATCACCAGAACAGAAGTTCTAAAGCTGTTACTCCATCTCTGATAGCACCAGTTCTGGTACCGATGGATTGGAACCCAGGCTACTGAAAATCGCAGCCCCTCTTATTGTCTTCCTATAATGAAAATCTTTAACCTATCGTTATGTCATGGCATTCCCAACATCTAGAAGATCACTAGAATCACCCCCATCCTTAAGAAAGGTGATCCCAAAGACATGTCCAACTATCGACCTATTGTCATTCTCTCCGTGCTCAGTAAAATCCTGGAAAAATTAGTGGTGACCCAAACCACTGCATACCTACGGAGCATAACCTCCTAGCAGACTCCCAGCATGGCTTCCACAAAGGCCACAGTACTACCACTGCCACTCCTAAAACTTACAAAGCGACATCTATGGTGCAATGCAATCTGGCTTTTTGACAGCTGCTATCTTCATTGACTTAACTAAAAGCGTTTGAACTGGTTAACCATACCCTTATCCTTACTAAACTCCACTCATTCGGTTTCTCCACGAATCAGTTGCCTAGTTCAACAGTTGCCTATCCAAATGGATGCAGGCTGTAGCTTTTAACTTCGGCTATGTCCAATCCGCTCCCATACTTTAGGAGTTCCCAAACTCCATACTTGAACCGCTACTTTTCTCTATTTTTTAAATCACCTCCCATCGTCTGCACCAGACTGCTCTTCCTTGCTGTATGCAGATGATCTTGTCATTTACCATAGTGGAAGTAATATCGTGGATATCAACCACTCCCTAACTGGTGCCTTTCTTAAGTCTTCAGTCCTGCCTAATAGATAACAACCTTGTTCTTAATGCAAGCAAAACACACTCCATGCTTTTTGGCTCCCAGCTAGACTCAAATCAAATCGTAACTCCTTTCAAATTTTGTTTGCTGATGGTACCCGTAGTTAGCGCTAGCTCCCTCAAAACCAGGGTTATCCTCCTAGATGAATCTCTGGATTTTGACCTCCATATCACTGCCACCTGCAAATCGGTCAAGCGCAAAATTGGAGGTGCCTACCATTTTAGCTATGCCCTCATGCCATCTGCCAGGCTTGCTGTGGCTCAAGGCCTACTACTCCGGCCCTGGCTATGGCTCTGATCACTTACCTAGGGCATCAAAGACCTCCTCCATAAATCAGACACACCACCTATAATAACATCTGGATCACCACATTTCAAACATCATTGTCTGCTTTATGCTGACCTAAAGTGGCCCAGCCCTTCTGCTTACTGGCAACTGGCCTTTGGCTCCCTACTTGATAGTACAACTAGATCAGGGTCTCCCCAAGTCCCTCTCCTCCTTGCTATACTCCGAACCCCTTCCTATAGTCTCCGATCAAATGACTATGCCCCTCTCTTCATCCCGCTGACGAAAACCACTATTGGTGCACATGCTCTTACTCAGACCCTAAGTACTGGAATTCTATCCTCAAACTATTCGCTTAGCTCCTACCCATGTTGGTTTCAAGAAACTCCACCGTGAACATCTACTGGCTTCAAATCCTTGCACATGCTTCCATCCACCTTAGCCTATTCATTCCTTCCACTCAATCCTTGTTCTTTCCTGCACTCTCCTTCTTCCCCTCTCACCTCTTTTCACCTGTTTTAACACCCCCACATTGAGCCTTGCGATGGCACTTACTGTCTTTCTGCACTTTTCTGCCAGACTTGTTGGCACTTGTTTTTTATATATTTACCTTTTCCTAAGTGTACTGTTTATATGGTCTGACATTATCTAACTCTGTATATCATCCAGTTGCCAATTTTGTTTGCATCGAACAATCCCATTGTCTACCTCTTCCTTGTGCTGCGTCACATTGTACTGCTCATGTACTGTTTCTCACTTGTATGCTCCCGGGTCATGCCTGAAAATAGGCATCTCCGTCTAGTGCACCACCCAGTTACCAAAAGCAAATAAATAAATAAATAAATATCAGAGCATGACTGCACACCTAAGAGTGGGTTATCTATTATATATATATGGAAATGGCCTAAATGTCACACTACTGATATTTTATTAGAAACATAGAAGTTGATGGCAGATAAGGACCATAAGGCCATCCAGTCTGCCCATTTCTTTTCTACCTTATAAATGTGCCATGGCCTTTGCTCTATCAGTGACCTATCTATTCATAGTCATTTGTATTGCTCCCTTATGCCTATCCCATGCCTGTTTGAAGCCCTGCACTGTATTCATAGCCACCACTTCTTGTGGTAAGCTATTCCATGCATCTACCACCCTTTCTGTGAAAAGAATTTATTCACATTCCCTTAATCGGCCTCCCTCTAATCTCATGCTGTGTCCTCTTGTCCTGCTATTTTTCTTATATTTAAACATGTTAGACTCTTTCACCTTGTTTATGCCCTTAAGGTGTTTAAATGTCTCGATCATATCACCTCTCTCCTCCTTTGCTCAAGGGTATACATATTGAGCTCCGTTAATCTGTCCTCATATGTCTTCTGATGCAGTCCCTGCACCATTTTGTTGCCCTTCTCTGGACTGCCTCAATTTGGTTAATGTCCTTGTGAAGGTGTGGCCTCCAATACTGCACGCAGTACTCCAGATGGGGCCTAACAATGTCTTGTACAGAGGATTATTACCTTCCTTATGACTTGTGATACCCCCTACTAATACACCTAACACCCCTAGCCTTACCTACTGCTTTAGGGTCTGCTTGGATGATTTTAGGTCATCAGTGATGATGATGCCCAAGTCTCTTTCTTCCTTTGTGACTGCTAGCAACTCCCTCCCAGCCTATAGTGGCTTCAGGGTTTCTCTTCCCTATGTGCATGATTTTGCACTTCTTTGATTAAATCCCAGTTGCCACTCTTCTGGCCTTTTGCTAGTTTATCCAGATCTCTTCTCATTCTGCCCACCCCATCTGGATCATCTACTCTGTTGCAGATCTTGGTGTCATCTGCAAACAGACAAGCCTTACCCTCTAGTCCATCTGCGAGGTCACTAATGAAGATGTTGAATAGGACTGGCCCCAGGACTGATCCCTGAGGTACCCACTTGTGACTTGCATCTCTTCTGACTGTATACCATTTACCACCACTCTCTGTTTTCTGCCAGTCAACCTGTTTGCCACCCAGTTGACCAACTTGACACACCCGAGCCTACCTAGCTTATTTATCAATCTTCTATGTGGAACAGTGTCAAAGCTTTGCTGAAGTCAAGGTAGGCGACATCAACTGCTCCCCTTGGTCCACCACTCTGGTTACCCAGTCAAAGAAATCTATGAGATTAGTTTGACAGGACCTTCCTTTGTAAACCCATGCTGTCTTGGATCCTGTGCCCTATGGATTCCAGGTGTTGCACTATCCTTTCCTTAAGGAGTGCCTCCATAATCTTGCCCACTACTGAGGTAAGACTGACTGGTCTGTAGTTCCCGCCTCCTCCTGCTACCACTCTTGTGGGCGGGATCACATGAACCCTTCTCCAGTCTTCTGGGACCTCTCCTGTGCTCAGAGACTCACTAAACAATTCTGCTAATGGCTCTGCTAGTTCCTCCTTTAGCTCCTTAAGTACCCTGGGATGTATGCCATCAGGTCCCATTGCCTTATCCACCCTGGGCTTAGCAAGCTCTTGTGGACCCTTTCTTTTGTGAGAGGGGTGGTGCTCACCTCCCTCCCCCTGTGTCCATGATGCTGAGCTGTGGGCCCTGCCCTACCTTCTCTTCAGTAAATACTGAGCAAAGTATCTATTTAGGATAGATGCCTTTACAGGGTCCTCCTCCTCACATGCTCCCTTTTCTCCATTAAACAGCAATACCCCTCTGGACTTTCTCCTTTCACTAATGTATCTATAAAGTCTTGTCACCTTCTTTTACTGTTAGTGCTAGTGTTTCCTCAGTTTGGGACTTTGCCTGCCTTACTGCCTTACCTGCTTCCCTTAGGGCAGTTTGGTATACCTCCCTATCTTCATCCCGCTGTGTTCCTTATATTTCCTGAAGGCCAGCCTTTTGGCTCTGACCTTTCTGCTACTGTATTTGAGAACCAAAGTGGTTTCCTTCTTCTTTTGCACTTCCTTTTCTGTCTAACACAATGGGATGTTGCTTCAAGTATTGTATCCTTAATGCCCACTTTGCCTGTACCTCCTCACCTGTGTTTCTTTTGCCAGGGCTAGCTTAACTCTGTTGGCCATCTTATCAAAGTCAGCTCCTCTGAAGTCCCATATTTTTGCCTTGGAATGGGATGATCTAGATGTAGTAGCCAATTGAACCATACCATGTGATGGTCACTGGCCCCCAGGTGACCTTCTACCTGGAGATCTGTGATCCCTTCTTTGTTAGTCAGTACTAGATCTAGGATAGCCCTGTCTCTTGTGGGTTGCTGTACCAGTTGTTTGAGGCCTCCCCTGCAGGAATCCACTATGAGTCTAGTTCTGGCAGATGTTCCTGCTGGTATTGACCAATCTGTATCTGGCATGTTGAAGTCTCCCATTATCAGAACCTCCCTTTAGCTGTCATGTTTTGTATATCTTCTAACAGTAATGTGTCTATGTCCTCCCTCTGGTCTGGGGGCCTGTAGACAACCCCAGTTCTTATGGCTGTCCCATTTCCTGTTTCCAGGGTGACCCACAGTTCTTCTGGCTCCTTATGTGTATTCTATTTATTCATTTATTTAGTTTGTATTGACCAGGAAAGGAGGACTGGGCAATTCTGTCTATTTTCAGCCTCATCAGGGAGGGAATGGAACTCAACTGTCACTAAACCAGATTCTGCTGCTGGTGCTATTTTCAGTGAATGGGTAACATTTGGCCAGGATACTGGGAAGTTCTCATACTTTACAGCTGCTGTTACATTCCCTGCTCCAGGCTCTTTACTCTGCTGAACTTACCTCAGCCTACACAGCAGGAACTGGTGGCATTAACTAGTATGATTACTGAAGATGAGGTTGGGGCAGTGGTTAAGAAATGCAAATGGAACAGCCCCAGGAACAGATGGTTTGGGAACATCATTTTACTAAATTTTCAGTAATGAGTTAATACCAGCTAAAACTACTTTGATTAATTTTATTTTGGAAACTAACTCCCCACCAGATTCCATGAAAAAAGCAATATTAGTTACGATTTACAAAAAGGCGAGAAGCAGAATTGGGTAATTGCAGACCTTTAAGCCTGCTGAACACTGATTTCAAGATTTTAAGTAAAATGTTGGCTAATAGATTATCTAGGCTCACAGTAAAATTGATAAGTCCTTACCAATGCTGTTCTGTGCCTAACAGAAAGATTCAAGATAATTTGATACTTCTGATGGAGGTGTTTACAAAAGGAGACATGAGCATTTTAAATGGGTACGTACTTAGTTTAGATCAGGAGAAGGCATTCAATAGCCTCTCACATGACTATTTGTTTTCCTCTTTGAGGACTTTTGGATTCAGAGAATTTTATTACATGGATACAGACTTCTTACGCTGAAGCTAAAGTGATACCAAATGTTAATGGGTGGTTGGGTAATGCTGCAACAGTAAATAGAGGAGTTCAGCAAGGATGCCCTCTAAGTCCTTTACTTTATGTTTTAATATTGATCCCTCCTGAGATATCTACCAGAGAATGGAAGGATAGAGGGATTGGCGCCTAACTTCTGGATTACAGCCTCTGACAGTATTAGCCTATGCAGATGAAATTGTCCTGACAGTAGCCATAGGGAGATCAACAAGAGCGGTTATGGAGCAACTCAGTATGCTTGCTAATATATCAGGTTCTCAGATTCATTATAGTTAAAGCAAAGGCACTACAGTAGGTTCAACACCCATAACCTCAGGAAACTGGCTCATACACATTTTAGTCAGTTATCTCAAAATTTTAGGAATTACTTTTGGAAAAGGCGATATGGCAACTCAGAATTGGGAGGCTCATTTGAAATCTGTAGAATTAATCACAGCTAAATGGAAAGGTAAACTCTGTTCCAAGAAAAAAAGGGTGTTTGATAACAACTTTAGTGATTCCAGTCTGCTTGCGTCTTAGTTACATTTTCCTTCTCTGGTGGTGCAAGTTGTTAAATTATATAGCCTATTCTTCCAGGCCTTATGGGGTAATAGGTTAAATCCAATTAAAAGGAAATAACTTGTAGAGTTATAAAAGGAGGAGGACTGAATATGATAAATCCTTTATTTTCTATTATAGTATTTTCATATATCAGAATTTTGCATGGCTTTGAAGCTGGGAAACAAGTATGGAAGTCAGCCTTAATGGAGTGGATGATACTGGGACTAGGGACATGGGTCTTAGCTAAATCCAGAGACCTAGCTAAGATACAAAATATGCGAGCTATGCCAGGATAACCATACACAAAGTTATCAAGTGAGGAATCAAATATGAACAGGCACCAATAATATAAGAAGGAGTCTCTATAAATTGATAACGGATAATATATATACAGAGAAATTAGCTTTCCCCAATGCCTGGCGGCATTTTGGAAACAACTTTGACTGAGCTTACTGAAAATATGGTACCAGTTTTGCATGGGATATTTTATGGTTAAGCTGTCACAGGGACTGGGTGTTAAAAGTAATAAAAAGCACAGACAGATGGAAGACAGGGTATGTTTTATGAACAACTGCAAAGTTATATTAGAAACCCAGGAACATTTATTCTTTGAATGTGTATGCATTATAGATTTTTGAACACAAGTGGCCACTGGGAAACCTCTATATGTAACATTAACATAAAGAAAATTGGTTTGTGGCCTTTTACTACACCTTTGGATAAATATAACCCAGACACTTTTCAGGTTATTTTTCAATAATAAAATAGTATATATGGCAAGCAAGATGTGCATGGGTATCACAACAAAATATAGTAACACATCAGGAGTTAAAAAGGAATATAGTTATCTCCATTCAACAGGCTAGGGAACATGATGAATTAGTTTTTTCCAAACATCAAGTTAAAGCTCTATGAAAGAATTGCTCTTTTCTGTATGAGTAAGGAAAATATCAGTAATTAGAAATGAATCACATGAATGTTGATAAAGAAAAAATCTTGATTTAGTTTCACATACAGGTATAGGAAATTGTGTTATTCAAGATAAGGAATTGTTTGATATAGTCTCTGAAATGTTTTGAATATGAATGTGATATTCTTTGTTTGAATTATTTTGTATTTTCCAGTTATTGGAAGTATATTTTTATCTTATTAAAATGCCCTACTCTTTAAAAAAAAAATGCCATGGGATCTTTAACGTCCACGTGAACAACCAACAGAACAAGTAGACAGGACCTCAGTTTAAAGTCTCATCAGAAGATGGCACCCCAGAGTGCAGCACCCCTCATGCTGCACTGCAGTGTCAGTACTGAGATTTAACCTAAGTTCCTGCTGTGGGGATGGAACCCACAGCCTTCTAATCTTCTGGCCTCAGAGGTGAGCATGCAACCTGTTGAGCAACTGACACTGCCAGTGATATGAAAGTACATGGATCAATAATACCTTTGAAAATAAAAACATTTGTATAGATATACATGTTTACCAGCAACATATTATATTAATACATAAAAACTGTGGGCCTGATTCCAGAAGGGGCTATACTGGCGTGGTGAGATAAAGCCAAACCCCATGGTGTATCTAGCTACTTACACCAGATGATACACCAGCCCTATTACAAGAGATGAGATGCACCATGGCATATGCGGGCTGTGACAATGTAGGATATATAACACTTATGCCACAGCCATAGCGCCAGGTGCAACTGTGAGTTATGACAACAACATAGCCCAATTCAGTAGGGGGCTGTCATAACCCACAGTTGCAATTACAAGAGACGGTAGCGCACTTAAGGTACGATAGCTCGGACCTGTCTTAAGTGGCATCTGACAACTGGCACCATCGGATGCCACCATGCAGTACCCTCCGGCAATGGTGCCAGGTTAACCCCATGCTCCTAATAACACACTCCTGCCCCCAACCCCCCGATCTGCCTGGACCCCGAGGGTCCATTTCTGAATGTGCCCCTGACACCAGTGCCATGCATCCTGCCCCTCCCATGCCCCTGGTGTCTGCCTAGGTGGTCCAGGGCTGGGGGTCTTCAGTGGGCCACCTGTCATTTGCTGTGAGTTGGGCATGCAGCTGCGTCGCGCCATGCATGGGCTACCACCACACATATGGTGTATCTAGCATGTCTGAAAGTGCCAGGACCCTGCCGCTTCTGGAATGCGCATAGGGTCCCTTCAGTGACGACTGGCGATCATGAATTTCGCACCGCGCGTGTTACGCCAGTCATCTTGAATCGGCCCAGTATTGACAACTGCATCAATGTTGATTTAGTCATACTGCACAGACTTAAATCTTTCATTTAAAACAATTATATTTGTAGTACTAATGGTACTAATTTGTTAATGAAAACATGAAGTTAGCTACAAAGTTGCTATATCAGTATATCATGTTACTACAATGTTAATATATCGATATACAGTAGACAGTATATGAACACAAGATGCTTTTAAATTAAAATATTGTTGCTAATCATCTGAAGAATCTAATGTTTGTTTTGCAAAAGAATAAATTTACATTATTCTGGATTTTTCCTGCTTGGAAACTTGCAAGTGCTGGAATGTAGGATAATTCCCCTACAGTGTCCTGAGCTGCAAACCTTGATATGCTGTGGGTTATTTGTATTATGTGACCAAGTGATTAACAGTTCTGAACTGAGTACCCAGCTCTCAAACTAGCTGGCCATTGCAGGTTGGCCTTAACCATTCTGGACCTCTGTGCAGCCCTCTTCCGGGCCCCACCACTCCATTCCCTGTGCCGCTCTCCCCACATCCAACATTTACACCTAACTAACCCTCCTGTCCTGTATTAATAAAGCAGTACTAGATCTACTAGTTTAACCAGCATCTTTAATTAGTGCCATTGACTGCATTGAATTATTTGACTTCACCACTGGAAATTAATCTGACTGAGCCTGGAGCAAGAACTTCCAGTAGGTTGATTACTACTACTGTATTAATTTCTGTGGACAGGGATTAATAAGCTGGGTAGACTCAGGGTGGGTCAGAAGTTGGTCAAATGGGTGGCAAACTGGTTGGCGGGCAGAAAACAGAGAGTGGTGGTAAGCGGTATACAGTTAGAAGAGATGCAAGTGCAAGTGGGTACCTCATGGATCAGTCCTGTGGCCAGTCCTCTTCAATATCTTCATCAGTGACATTGCAGATGGACTGGAGGGTAAGGTTTGTCTGTTTGCAGATGACATGAAGATCTGCAACAGAGTAGATGATCCAGATGGGGTGGGCAGAATGAGAAGAGATCTGGATAAACTGGCAAAATGGTCAGAAGAGTGGCAACTGGGGTTTAATGCAAAGAAGTGCAGGATCATGGACATAGGAAGAGAAACCTGAAGCCACCTATAGGCTGGGAGGAGTTGCTGGCAATCACAAGGGAAGAAAGAAACTAGGGCATCATCATTACTGATGACCTGAAATTATCCAAGCACACCACTAAAGCAGTAGGTAAGGCTAGGGGAATGTTAGGGGTGTATTGGTAGAGGTATCATGCAAGTCGGAAGAGGGAGTTAATAACCTCTTTACAAGACACTGGTTAGACCCCATCTGAAGTACTGCATGCAGTACTGGAGGCCACACCTTCACAAGGACATTAACAAAATGGAGGCAGTCCAGAGAAGGGCAACCAAAATGGTTCAGGCACTGCATCAGAAATCATACAAGGACAGATTAACGGAGCTCAATATGTATACCCTAGAGCAAAGGAGGAGAGAGGTGATATGATTGAAACATTCAAACACCTTAAGGGCATTAACAAGGTGAAAGAATCTAACATGTTTCAATATAAGAAAAATAGCAGGACAAGAGGACACAGCATGAGATTAGAGGGAGACCGATTAAGGGTAATGAGAAGTTCTTTTTCACAGAAAGGGTGGTGGATGCATGGAATGGCCTACCTCAGGAAGTGGTGGATATGAATACAGTGCAGGGCTTCAAACAAGCATGGATAGGCATAAGGGAGCAATACTGATGAGTATGCATAGATAGGCCATTGACAGAGCAAAGGCCAATGGCACATTCATAAGGTAGAAAAGAAATGGGCAGACTGGATGGGCCTTGTGATCCTTATCTGCCATCAACTTCTATGTTTCTTTGACATCATCACTGACGGCCCACACCTCCGGTACTCTGATTTGCAAACAAGTTAAACAACTTAACTTTTCGGAAGTGTGAGTGAGGGAGAATAGAGAGGATTATCATGGGACACCAGTAAGGTTGTCACCTGTCAGTTTTACCTGGTGATCAGGTTTTCAGGCACCCTATTAGGAAATATGGTTTTGATCTGTGCTGGTTGGTTTTTGAGCCATTTTGAGTGCTCATATACTTTGAAAACAGATGTTGTCATATCATTCATTGTTTCAGCTACATGTCCAGGTTACAAACAAGTTATCTTGTCAATATAGTCTTTTGTTTATGAAAGTAGTCAGCCTGGGAGGTATAAAGTATGGCCATTAACACCATTAGCACTTACTTAACCTAATCTTTTCCACTGCAGCAAAGCTGCTCCACCTTTTGTAACAGTAACAGAGCCAGTTGTCTTCCACTTTCGCTTGCTGGTAAACACTTTCATCTCTAACAAAATTTAGGCATTTTAAATATTTTAAATTATGTTTTTTCTCAAGAAAAAGTATGGGCCCCAAGGTGCATGAGCACAGTTTACACCTCGCTAAGGCTGGCCCTGGGCCATTGATACACAAAGAGACCCTCCTTTGCCAAAAGAATCCTCAGCAAAGGAAGCCTGTCAAAATAGATTCAGTCCTAATGAAGACAAATGCCTTAAAGTTTATAGTAAGCTATTCTGTTATCATCAGGACATGAGTCCCAAATTCTGGTTGGCTTTAAGTTAAAGCTTCCACTCTGGTTTTCTTAGAAAAGTTGGGAAGTGTAACATGAGAACACATCAATGAAGGTAGTTACTAAAGAAATACAGTAGCTAGCAATGATATTTTTAGGGAAAGAGCACTTACCATACCCTATGACCCCAATTACACAAAAGATGACTATCCAGAAGAGAACCCCAGCAGTGAACCTCAGCAGGAGAAGGAAAAGCAGGCTTACAACCATTGCAATAGACAGACCTCTGAAACAATACAAAATATAGACACACTCAGCAAGGTAAAAATGCCAGCTATTTTAACAGGGCCTCCAGTTTTACTCATTTTCTGCACAATCTGTATTTTATGTGGATTGACTCATAGTTTGACTGCATTAAGTATGCATCCACGCCCAACTTAATTGAACCTAAAACAAATAAATGTAATGTTTGCTAAGCTAGATATTGATCTATTATATTAGGCTGATGTTGTAGAAGAAATGTAATAATTGATTACAGTACATAAAATTAATAAGCATAACAAATATGATATCCTTAGAAATGTTGCAATAATTTTTATTCAGAAACCAACTATAGAATGATTAGAGATTCAAAGATCAGGTACATACTCAATCACAGTATTGTTTTAATTTACTCTAAAGAGCAGTTAATATTTTTACATATCACTTACATTAAAATCCAAAACCAGGAGTTGGCATAATCTTCAAATATCTTCATTCCTAATTGTCTTGCTCCAATGACATTATTTATACCACTGTAAGAAAAAATAAAGCCAGCAGTCCTCAATCAAATCCTAACTACACGAGTAACAAGAACAGTAACAAAGGAACAATACACCAAGGTTATATTTATTTATTTTTCATTTTAGTAACTGGTAAGCCCACTGAGACCAGAGGTCCCTTTTTCAGGGGCAACCCAGAATTAGTTACAGGGAGAGACAATACAAATGCATTCTTTACAGAGGAGGACTCATACTAGCATTCCATACAGTAGTTACAATAATTAACACCAATATTAGCAAGGACTACCCAGCTATGTTATACAGAGTAAGACACATAATAGCATTCATTACAGAGCAAAGACACATAAAAGCAATCTTAACTGTAGTTACAAAATTACTCAGTAAAACATAATATTTTACATATAGAGGTATATTTTAAATTGTTATATATTTATAAATGTATAGGTTTATGGCTTTGTACATATATAACAGCGTATATATGTACCTCTACACAAAAAGCGTGCATGCTATATTTGATGGATTATAAGACCCACCCATATCAACAGATTGTTTACTCTAAATATCTAGAAAACACAGTTAAATGCAAAATACAGTTAACAACTCATTCCCTCCAATAGCTCCATATGAAGTCCAAACTATCCATTGTTTACCTGACACAAAATGGCACCAGGAGGTAATGAGTTAAACACCCTCCTATAACCTGTTTTACTCTTGCTGTCCTATACTAGAATCTGAAAATCATTATTTTTTGTTGAATAAATACATTATTATTTATTGATAGCTATTGCTCGGGTAGCTAATTAAGTCTGAGGGCTGATCTAATACAGGGCTCTGCTCAAGAAAGCATTACTGTACATATACAGTATAGTCATGCAGTGTGGCACACAATGTACTTGGTTTACATGGTTATAGGGAACGTGGCAAACTTTTTGCAATCTGTTGCTGTTTCAGTCCTTTGTGACATACAATAGATAGATGAGTTGCAGACATAACTGGTGAATGAACTGTGCGTAACAGAGACAGCATGCATAAAGGAACATTTTGCATCAAAGAATGCGACTTAATGGTGCCGATGGTAGCATTTTCTGCAGAATAAGTGAAAGGACAGAGCCACACACACACAAGATGTGACATGAATAAGCCATGTCTTCATTGTCCAGAGCTGCGGGACATATACAATGATGTGTGTAAGTGGAAATTCTTGAGAGAAGGATTCCCATCTAAAGGGACATTGTCAATCCCCTTAGACCTCAAAGTTTCTCTAGTTTAAAACACATTTTGTGATAGGTCACATTCTGCAGAGATTGCTGATGTAGCTGGTAGTTTTTGCTGATTTTTTTTTATTTTAAAAGTGAAAAAGAGACTGCCCACCATATTGGTGTCACCACACAAAAACATGTTTGTTTACATTCCTTGATCAACTCCCACTGCATCTTTCCTGGACTTGGGAACACCCCAGCACAGTCTGGTTACTCGTGATGCAGTAGGGGTAGAGGAAACTATCACATCATGAGTGTACTATTTGCAGGTGTTCTTAATGTTCAGGAAGTATGCAGTGAGATGAGACCAAGGATTTGAAGCAAAGTAATGTTGAGTATAACTATTTGCATGCATTTCAGTTCTACTAAGAAAGGAAGCTGATAAAACAGTTGACAACATCAAGACTTTTAGAGAAGGTAAGCAATCATAAAATGTTGGTTTTCAAACAGAAATGGTATGATGCAAAATGAGGTGAACAGCGTCTATTTAAATCAGCAGTGTAGCATGAAGTCAAGTGCCATGATTAACTACTAAAGAATAAGAGGGGTTTCACAAGGGGCATATACAGACACAGATGCATCTTTTGCATGTGTCTGCCTAATTGGGCCAAAACTGGAGAGTCCTATTTTCAAAGGCTCCTCAGTTTTCATGGCAGTTTCCATGATTTGCTGAAGCTTGTGTGAAAAAATAAATTGTGTACGCATCACTGTTTTGGTGCAAACTCTGTGTTGTGCGTGTCCAAACTGTTGCGCCTAATATAGTAGTTGATCTAATAATATGTAGATGGAAGCCAGCTTTGAAAATAAGGGCAGATCTTGTTTAAAACCTTACCGGAGAAGAAGAAGAAGATGTAAATGCATAAGAGAACAGTTTTTAGCTACCTCCCAAGCATGGGAAAAACAAAAATGAATTTTCTGATATGTGGCATTAAGTAACATTTTATTTTATGGAAGTCCATAGTTTATCTAATTTACCTTTTGAGGTTGATAACTGAGAGAGTGGAAGCAGATAGACACTTGGTCCTCAGCAAAACCCCCTTCAGAATATACCTGTAGGACACACTAAATTTTATGACTGGTAACAAAATAATAAGAAGCATCTTATATCCCTTCAAATATGATACATATGCCATTTTAGAAGCATGGCATTTGACTAAAACTACAAGTTTGATTAAAAAACAGTTACATGCCAAAAGTCTAGTAATTAATTATTTAGGCATATCACTGAGCTGTGATGCAAACATTATTCACATTTGCAACTCAGTAATGGGGTTTTAGCAAGGGTAATTTGTGCACGCTCAGATGCATGCAGAAGTACTCAGTCTTAATGCATTTAAAACTTATTCATTTAACAGGATTATTTAATTCTTGAACAAGATTTTACTTATGCATCTTCAAAGCAAAGCTGTTATGTAGGAAATTAATCAGTGGTATTTAGCAGGTAAAACAAGATAAGAAAATCAAACCATTCCTCAGATATCCCAAGCAGGTTATTGGTACTATAGGCATGAACACAGTCCACAGTATCCCTTCACTCTGCACTCAGTGAAGGCAGCCTCATTATTTGAATGCGTGTTTGTGCATGGGGTCCAGGTGCAGGTTTCAAGATTCTGCTTGTGCACTGGTCTCTGGGAAATGAGGGGAGTTCCTGTAGGAAATTGCAGACTTCATCACCAACAGGGAAATGGAATCATCTGGATGGATAATTCCGGGTGATTTTAATGTCTGAGTCAATGACAAATGCTCAAACTTTTGACAGGATTTCCTCCGTTGATGGATTTGCTGGGCCTTGCACAAGTAGTTACTGCTGCCACTCACCATAATAGATATTCCTTGGACTTGGTTTTCTCCCTGGGACTTGAGATTGATAACCTCAAGACTGATCTGGTCAGTTGGTTTGATCACTGCACAGTGAAGTTCTCCTTCAGGGACCACCCCCGCCTGTGTAGTCCACCCCTGTGGAGATGATTCATCATCACCGCTTAAAGGGGCTAAGGCTAGACAGACTACTGGTGGTAATGAATATCTATGAGATATTAGCTGCTTGTGAGATGGATTTGGAGAACGTTGCAGAGGGCTTATAACAGGGTCATCATAGGGGCCTTTGAATCCATAGTACCGTCCATGTATGACCCTGCATCTCATGCATAAAATCCCCATGCTGTGATGGGGAGCTCAGGGAGATAAAGAATACTGATTGGAGGTTAGAGCAATGTTAGAGGAGATCTTGGGCCTACAAGGACAAACTGGTTTAGAAGATCGCCTTGATGAATATCAAAGGGCTATCTCATATAAGAAGGCACCATTTCTGTCTAGGGGATTGTGGCTGGGAAGAATCAACTGGCTCACCTTTTCTGTACTGTAGACAGATTATTAAATCCAACCTGTCTGCAGCCAGTAAGAATGGGTTCAGTATCCAAGTGAGAAAAGTTCATTTAATTCTGTTCAGGCTAAGTGACCTCTATTTGGATCAGGATCATGCCATGGGCTGGTACAACTCAGCAGGGTTGAGCCAGCACCATTCAGATAAGCTGAGTTGTTCTGGGTGAGTTTTAGCTGATTATGGTGGAATAGGTCATCTCAAGGTTATCTCAGAGTTGTGGCCCACTTTTGTAAACTAGACCCAGGTCCCACATGATTATTACTGAGTTATGCATGGTCACTGGGTCTGGTGCTCACTGGAATTGTTTGGTGCTCTTTATCTGAAGGGATCTTTCTGGTCACTTTGAAATAGGCATTGGTTTGGCTCCTACTGAAGAAACCATCTTTTGACCCAGACAGTCTAGTGAATTACTGCCCTGGCAAGGTTATTGAAAAGGTTTTGGTGCTGCAGCTTATGGCACACCTTGCAGCTCATAACATGCATGAGCCCCTCCAATCTGGTTTCAGATCCAGGCATAACACACTGAAATGGCACTGGTCAGAGTACTTAATGATCTCCTCAGGGTGAGGAATAGGGTGAACAGTCACTTCTCATCCTCCTCAATCTCCCCTCAGCATTTGAAACTGTGGACCATGGGTTATTGTTGGATTGTCTGAGGGAGTAAGGTGGTCTCCTTGGCAACGTCATTTGTTGGTTCAAGTCCTGCCCCAAAGATAGGATGCAGAGGGTGGCAAGGGCACTCTGTCATCTTGGCCAATGACCTTACTCTGTGATGTGCTCCAAGGATTGGTTCCCTCACCCATGCTGTTCAGTAGTGTGCATGCTACCCCTAGGAGAAATCATTCAACAATACAATATGGGTTTCACTGCTATGTGAATAACACCCAGTTGTAATTTTTCATTTGCACCCAGGACACCTGGCACTGTCAAGGTGCGAAATTTATGCCTGGCTGGAGATTCAAAGTTGGATGGCTTTGAGTTGGTTGAGACTTAAGGAGCCACTGATGTGAAAAGTGCTACATTGCAGAATTAGAATAAGCATATCCCAGTAAATCTCATATCCGAAAACTAGGCTTCTACATTACTTCATTTTAAAATTATGACCTATTTTGTAACCCTGATTCCCCTAGCTGTTCAAAAAGCCTGTTTCAGTGAAGAGCTGCTAATGATGTCATCTCAGGACCTCCAGTCTAGTATTCCCCATCAGCAAGCGTATAGGACCTGTTTCTCCAAAGTTATAAAGATCATGTGCAATATCTGTCTAAAGTAAAACAGGCAGTACCATTCAAAAACATTGCTATAAAACTACATATGTTTCAGGTTTTAACAATAAAAAGTATACTGAAGTCCACCCCACTCACCTTAAAATCAATCAACAGACTATGCAGTCTTAAATATTTCAGTTAATGGTTTAATAGTAAATATTACACAAAGATTGTATCTTCCATAAGATTTTACCAAGTCCAATTATTATGGCACACACAGGTAATAATAAAGCCCATATATCTTTCCCTCAGTGGTGCTCCCTTCTCCAGGCCATGGATTCTTCTTCTAATGTCACAACACATATTCCTTGTCTTTTCTACAGTCCATAAACAAAAGTTCATACATAAAGTCCTTGTTTGGCTTGTTTGTTACATAAGAAATAAAGACCTGACCTAACCAATAGCTAGACATTTTATTGAAAGGAGGCACCAGATACAAACATTACGGTACTTCGGTATTGAAAAGGTTAAAAAACAAAAGAGGAGGTAATTATAATAAGAAACTATTGTTGAGAGAAGCTATATATATATATATATATTATTTTCAAACCAATAATCCCAAATTTGTACTAAATGAGGTAACAGAGTGGCAACCAATTCTTTGAAAATTTTAATGAATCATGAAAAGGCATAACCAGCTTTAAGAGTGTCTTTTATCTAATGTGGACCAGTCCTCAGTGATGCTCTTCTTTACAGTAAAGAGGGAAGAGAGGATGTTGCATATATAATTTAAATTTGTGTAAATAAAAACCTCGGAAAGGTGTATGTATCCTTTAGAAAAAGAATAAATCAGTAGCCCCCGACACCTAGTACTGTGGTAATTAGGTGTCATGAAGAGGTGGGTCTGGCACACAGAGCAGGCTGATCCAGCCTGTTATTTGACGTTATTCGTCATTGCCAGATTCAGGGAGGAGCTTACAGTATAAAACTAGTTCTGAAAGCCCCCACGCACTCACTCCCACTTAGAAGTTACAAGACGCGACTACATGTAAGTAATGAACAGTGGTATAATAGCAAGATTAAGGCTGTGGAATAGAGAAATGAGTAAAAACCTTTAAGTGCTTTTTCCTTTGTCTGGCATAGATATAGAGAAAAAGATACAATCACTGCACTGATAAACACTGTCCCTTCAGAGAAAAAAGAAAACGAGTCTTACAGGTTATATTTTGCTTGAATAAAAGAGTATAGTAGAAGCAGGTGTTGGCAACATCTTAACTCATTCAAATGAAGTGAAAGTGAACATTTAGAGAGAGTGGATTATGCGAGTAAAATTGTAGCGTAATGAGTAAGGTCAGAATGTAATTTAATAGAAGCGCTAACAAAGATGATAAAGAAAATTAAGTTAGAATGCTGATGATAAATTTAGAGAAAAGCACAATAAATATACCAAGGAAAATAGAGCACTAAGTTGTGTGTCTGAATTGCTAGGTAATGAATGTGGAACACAGTGTCAATACGGTGCACTAAAAGCAAAGAAAATATTAAAGAAATAGTTTGATAAGGTTCATAATCATTACTTTAAGTGAAATTGGTATTTGGTATACACTAGAGAGGAAGTCAAATTAACATTATATTTTTTGATTAATTTTTAGTTAGTAGTGGGGAATCAAACCTGACAACTTAGTTAAAATCACAGGAGTAACCCTTAAAATAAGGTGATGATATATTTTACATTGGGAGCTTGAATAAGACATTCCTTCTGTAGTACATATGTATTTATGAAACATTTATTGTTATTTAATAATGGTGAAATAAAATTTTGAAATACATGTCTTTATATGTTTTTACTTAAGAAACTAGTTCCTGATGAAGGGTACTTTGCCCAAAACATAGAAAGTTATTCTGGATGTAATATATTAAACCATTAACTGAAATATTTAAGACTGCATAGTCTGTTGATTGATTTTAGGGTGAGCAGGTGGACTTCCAGTATACTTTTTGTTATTTATGCATACGCCTACACTGGTTATCATCCTCTCCCCATTACAGCTACTGATACATATTTGTTTCTAAATCTTTTTGAGGTGTTGGCTGTAATGGAAATTTTTTTTTTCGAATGTTTCAGGTTTTGACAAAATTGTATTTTATAATACCTTTGTGATCCATTTCTCAAGGGTTGCTGGGTGCTGAGTCTGATGGTAAATAGCACTGTACTACATTAAGATGTTTATTTGCTTTATGGTGGCCACTGCAAAGAAAACAAGCTTTAAAAACTTTGAATCCTGTATCTCAATTCAGGAATGAAAGAAAAAAACTGGTACATTGATGTTTTGCTAGAAATACATTGTTACTTACAGAACATGATGACCAATAAATACTGCTTCTTTTCCAAGTCTTAATGTCTCAGTTATGTACAATGTTATATGTACAATCTGGATTATGTACAATGTTATCTGTAAATAGGGATTGATGATTATGTTACTGTCTGCCATAGTATACTGTAGTATTTGTGTTTTCTGTACATTTTTTATGCTAGTTGTGAATGTTTGTATGGCGTAATTGTGTTGTATTACGACATGTTCCTGTAACTATTTTAGTTGGTCTTGTTATTGCAATTTTCATACCTGTATGGTTGCCTGTGTCAACTATTGCACTATCAATGTACTGCACTTACTGGGTCACTACTGAAAAAGGAACTGTCTTGTCTCAGTGGGCCTACCAGTTACCAAAATTCAATAAATAAATAAATAAATAAATAATGCAAGTAGAAACTGCTGGGCTTTTAAAAGTGCCATGGGAATACACCTAATATTTTACATTGACTTTTATACATAAGAACACATTAAGTTAACATACTTATGCAGGTAAAACTGTATCATCCTGTCAAGGTAGGGAGTATAAATTTAATTACTGGGTCTACATGAAGTTTATATAAGCTTGGCATAGACACCATAAAAGAAAGTATAAGCCTGAGTATATTGCATACTACAGGATGGACAACCAGGCTTATTTAAATCACCAGAAAACACTGCAAATATCATTAAGAAAGCACACATTCAAAAATGAAAACAAGCTTTTACATACAGTTGGTTACTGTTTGACAATCATATGCGATAACTGATGCAAACCCATAATCCGTTCCTCACCTGAAGTGAAAAAGGGTATGGAGGCCATAACTGACTCCTTTGTTTTGTGTTAAAGGGGTTTGGGGTTTTACAGCAAAAACAAGGAAAGGGGTAATTTCTAACATGGGCAGATGAGCAAGGGTACCATTTTTTCAAGGAGTGCCACCACTGTGTAATATGGTAATGTTGGTAACTTCACTGCTATTTTTTAGTGTCTGCTTTACAATATGTTTTAATAGGGGCCTTATATGTGTTAATTCCTACTGGGGTGAAAGTATTGGCTCTGGTAAAATGATCATATTCATTTATAGTAGAACGTAGATCAGCCTGAATGTAGGTCAAACCAGCTTGACAGAGAGAATACATTGTGCTGGCTAAATTCAAAACTCCTAGTAAGTTTTCAAAACAGCATTACCTCTCTCACCCCCATTGACAAGGAGATGGAATAATTGTTTCAAAATGCCATTCCTAGAAATCACCTCAATTGAATGTTGGTGTGAATGATCTCAGCCTTTCACCACATCAGAAACTTATTCAGTGTGCAAACCTCACAACACCGTGCTATGACCTAGCATTCAGCAACCCTGGAAAAAGGACCACAACCAAAGACACCCAAACAATATACTGACAGCTTTGTTACAAAACCAGAAACACGCATATTTTTAAAGCAATGTTTACTGACTGGTACTACCTGTTTAACTTGTGAAAACCATTGCACATGATCTTTACAACTTTGGAGAAACAGGTCCTATAATCTTGCTGATGGAATACTAGACTGTGAGGTCCTGAGATGACATTAGCAGCAGCTCTTCACTGAAACAGGCTTTTTGAACAGTTAGCGAAATAGGGTTACAAAATAGCTCATAACTTTACAATGAAGTAATGCAGAAATCTAGTTTTGGTATGAGATTTACTGGGGTATGCTTATTCTAATTCTGTAATGTAGCACTTTTGGCCAGATGGTGTCAGTGGCTCTTTAATCAAGACAAGACTGAGGTACTTGGGGGCGAGGTAGCCATGGGAGAAACTGGGCTTTGGTTCAGTTCTTCTGGGCTTTGGTTGGCCTTCGCTAAGGTGAAAAATCTGAAAGTAATTCTGGATGAGCGTCTGACATTCAAGCTCAGGTATCAGCTGTAGCCGGAGTGGCTTTTATCATCTCAGGAACATCAGCCAGATTAAGTCCCTTGTCCCCTGTAAAGACTTGCCAGCCCTTGAACATGCATTTGTAACGCTCAGGCTGGATTAGTGTAACAGGCACCCTGACAGAAGTCCCTTGACCGAAGCACTGGGGAGTAGTCAGGGTGTGTTTCATATGAGACCCAGCAATAAAATGTGATTAAATTGAACTTTCAAGCTGACTCAAGTCTGCTCTGTTCTCATGAGTGCGCTGTTTTTGTTGTTTTCTGGTTTATTGTAACACACTCTACTTTGGAATCAATGGAGGAACCGTGCAATGCTTGCAGCTGGTGCAGAATGCAGCAGCCCAGTTACTGACTGGCCTTTCAATGTTTAATCATGTGATCCCAGTCTTGCTTGACCTGTACTGGCTGTCTTTGAAGTGGCTTGTTACCTTCAAGTTTGGTTTACTATCCTACAGGGCCCAACATGGGTTGGGCCCGGGCTACCTGCTGGAACATCTGAATCCTCTCTAGTCCTCTTGCTCCCTTCTCTCCTCTGAAGTGGGTCTCCCTCAGCCCCCAGGACATGGCTTAATTAGGCTTCAGAAGAAGGACTGGTTGGTCCAAAAGCTAGAGCACTTGGTTCTGGTTGCTACATCTATGTTGGTCCATTAAAAGGTATCAAATGATTTGCTTCTGGATCAGAATAAATTAAAAACCTTTAAGGAGCACCAGTAACAGAAGGCATGTGATGAAGCTGGGGGGGGTTAAGAGGTATGAGAGGAAGTACTACTTCACTGAAAGAGTTCTAGAAGCTTGTAACAGACTACCAGCAGAAGTGGTGAAAATGAAAACAGTAGCGGCTTCAAGCATGTGTGGATAGACATAGGGAATATTAGTAAATAAGCATGGAGAATAGAGGGCCACAGAGAGCAGTTAGGGTCTGCAATGACAATCTAGGCAAGAACCATCTGGGCAGACTGAGTGACCAAGTGACCCTTTTTGCTGACAAATTCTATATTTTGGGTGTCTAGGAAACATATCAAGGAATATTACATATCTATACATATATATATATCTCATAGTGGCGCGACAGACATTGGTGATGTGTTTGAATGTTGGCCCTAACGCTTCACTCCATTCTCCTTTGCTGTACCTATCTCAGCTTATTTACTTATGGAATGGGGGTGAGCATTAGGCCGATAACCCAAGGCACATCCCCGATGCCTGCTGGTGTGTGCAGGGTGGGTGGGTTGTTAGCTTGAAAATCCTAATGCTACATTTCTCTACGCTTGTAACTTTATCCCTAACTAGAGCATTAATGCAGTTTTGAGACAGTGGGCCAGATTTTCAAAGCCTCAGGTATGATGCAAAGGACATGCGCCTAAACAATAGTGGCACAAGGAGTTTAGCCAAACATTGTGCCAGACCCAATTTTCAAAGGAGCACTGCATCAAAGGCAGTCTGCCCTGCATTAAAGGTGGCTCTGTCAGCCTTGTGCCATGCAAATGGCAGCACCATTACGTAAGCTTATCTTGCGCCACAGAAATGGTGCAAGACCACACCTGTGGGAATTTCAAAGCTGCACCACTGACACCAAACATGTCAAACTATCCATCAGCTGCTAGACCAGCCAGAGCTGGTCTAAGAGACACTAGAGCATATAAAGAGACCCAAAGCAGATGGTCAGGACCTAACTACACTAACATTAAGGGCCAGTATTCTCCTGCAGGACTAGTTTAGAACATTTTGGGGCTTAGTTTTGGCCATTTCATCTGCTGCTTTGTTTACTTAGCTTGCACCATTCTCATCCTTTATGTCATTTGTTGTACTGGCTTGCATCATTTTGCTACTCAGCTGCACCAGTTTTACTCAGTTTGCACCATTTTTCATCAGTTTGCACAATTTCTACTCTGTTTGTACCATTTTTCATCAGTTTGCACCATTTCTACTCAGTTTGCACTATTTTTACTCAGTTTGCACCAGTTTTGTACTCAGTTTGCGCCATTTTCATTCCTTGTGCCATTTTTCTGACTTAACGCTTTTTGACTCATCTTGCACCATTTATTTTGGTGCAGCTTGCATCATTCCCATCTCTTACACCCTTGTGTTGATGCAGCGTACTCTCTTGCATCAGTCTGGAGGACTTTGTCACACAGACCACTTTTCTTGTAAAATATGGTGCACAGTATTCGGGCAGCAAGATGTGATTCAAGCTGGTTGTTTGATACAGCTTGCGTGGATCTAAGGGCCCTTTGAACATCTGGCCCAGTACATCTAGTTTACAATATGACCTTGTATCTACTCCATTTTACAACTGAGAGAACTAAAGCAGACATGTTGGACAACTTGCTCAGGGTCCTACAGTAAGCCAGAAGCCATGACTGTATTTTTGCAGAAAGACCCTATCCAAGCCTGAGCTGGGGAGGGTCCAGTGACTTCAGAAACAGTGCAAATTGCTGCTAAATGATCCACTGGTCCCACTAATTTAGCAAACATCCTCCCCCAGGTCATTTCTTTGGTTGATGATTAGACCTCTAATAATGTGGGCAGATTCAAAAATATTGGGTACCCATGTTTTGATAACTGGCATTTAGGCAACTTGCACCCCACCAGTATAATATCATGCCTGCTCGCTATGGAGCAAGCAGTCACATACTGTAAACTGCTCGTCCCATAAATAAGTATATGCAAAGAAGCTACAACAGCAGCCCTCATATGCTCATTGTACCAGCCTAGAGTGCATATACTTTTTATGGGAGAAATGTGTTGTACCATTTCTATACGGGCAGTACTTGCAGGACAACTGTACAAAACATGGAAACATATGTTTTTCAATAGCTGCATTCTAAGTAATGGCATGTTTTAGTATTTATTTGTGACTTCACTACTTTTGCATACCATTCTGAAAGGTAGAGGGCAGATTCCATCTACAGTAATGATCATGAAACAGGGTCCATATACTAAAAAGGAAAACAGAAAGTTCCTGGCCTACATGACAGTGAGCCTCATATTCCCCTCACGTAGCCTTATCTGTGGCTGACCCCTAATCTCTAATGCACTTGCAGTTAACTTGCACTTCTGTTATAATAATAATAATAGTAATAATATTTATTTGATTAGCCTTTCGACTTTCAAAGTGCTGTATAATATATATAGAAACAAAACACATGTGCAAATACATGCAATATAAAATCAGGATAATACTGAGAATGCTTCCCTATAAAAAATATATACCTAGCCAACCTGTTCTGCTTGTGTTTACTCCTCACTAACTTCCCTAGATCAAACTATAACAATTCTGTTCAGCCATTTTCTAGCTACACAGTTATGTGTTATTTAGTGTATGCCTAAATGTTATTTTGTGTTGTTGTATCTATCAAGTCCAAAAGTGTTGGCTGTAGTATCTATCTAGTTCAAAACTGTTGGCATCCCACTAGTTCATTACTCCTGTACAGTCTGCTCAAATTATTTGAATGTAATCTACTGTACATTTATATTGTATACCAAATCTCTGTAAACTATTCTCATGTTCCTTACCCTCAGGTCGCACTGGAGATGAGCAATTTGTTGCTCAGTGTGCCTTCCTGATGAAACCTTTCAATAAATAAAATATTCAAAAGTCAGGGACAGGACTGCACAAAAGTACCTTCCACTAGCACTATTGTCTGTGATGTACAAAAGGTGCTATACTTGTACAAGAGCATTTTGGTCTCCTTAACAGGACTTAACTCCTTGGATTGTGGGGAGATAGACCAAAGCCCAGTATTGACAGATGGCTATTGCAGCAGCACAGTACTATGTAGCACTGTACTACTGGTACTATTGTGTTGTGGTCAGTGTACTACTGGTACTATTGTGTTGTGGTCAGTGTGCAGTTCATGCCTTGGAATCATTTATGTGTGTCAGTACATGTAGATCGGGATATTGGAATGGGATCTGAGACCACAAATCGGGTTAGCGACACGGTAAAACCACTTTGCAGGCCCAAAGCAGGAAGGACTACAAAATGTCATACTGATGCCACAGTTTGTGAGCCACTAATCCATTTGTGTTCATGCTCTAAAGTATGTGTCAGTGTGCCTATGCAAAAGCAGCTAATAGGGCCTTGCATGTAGGCACACAGGCATATTGGTAGGTTTGGAAAGGCATAAGGGTGTGCTAACTATTGCCTGTACAAACCAGGTCTTACATACTGTGACCCTTAACCGCTGCTGGCCACAACCACCTACCCATTAATAATCATAGATTCCTGGTGTCTACTGGTCCCCACTTCCTGAACATCTGTCCTTTGATAATCATACATTCCCTGGTGTCTAATGGACCCTGCCTACTGCCCGAACCCCTGCCTGTTAATAACCATAAATTTCCTGGTGTCCAGTGGTCCTACATGACACCCAAACACCTGCCTGTTAATGGTCATAGATTCCCTGGTGTCTAGTGGTCGCCCTGCCACCTGAACATTCACCCATTAATAGTAATACTTCCTGCTATCTAGTGCTGCCTCAACTGCCCAGACACCACTTCATATATATATATATATATATATATATATATATATATATATATATATATATATATATATATATATATATATATATATAAATATATATATATATAGATATTATGGTAGCACGGTAGTGCTACCATAGTTAGGTTGAGGAGCCATTTCTATGTTAAAACCAAAACTTTGCACCTAATAACTTTGCAACCGTTTGACGGATTTGGCTGAAATTTGGAAAACACGATCAAGAACCATAGGCCTTGGCATCTGCCATGTTTTGTACCAGTCGGATACGACCTGCGGAGTTATTAAGCATGATTTGCACACGCTACGCTTTTTCTGAATTCTATGGTCGCGTTTACAGGTCGCACGTGTTTGCGCGACCAGCCTGAAATCTTCAGGGAATATGCGGCCAGGGTCCCCATGTGTATTTTGAAGATTTGGTGAAAAATATTAAACGGTTCAAAAGTTATTCAAAAACAATTTCCCATTATAAGTCAATGGGAAAAGTTAACAAAAAGTTCAACACTTTCGCAAATGCATTTTACTTTCTCAAATGGGCCTGTAACTTCGAATCGGCCATTTTGTTTTCAGTTGGTGATTAGAAAAATGCTTGGTATTTAAATTTGGGACCCTCTAGCAATCTAATTTTTTTGTATTCACTTAGTCAGACCCTGAGGATGCTAGCCATGTCTTTATTTTTGGGGTAAAACACCCCAGAAATATGTTTTCAGATTTCTGGAAAAGTACTTTCACAAAGTACTTTTCGTGCTCCACCAATGTCATAAATGTTGTGAAAGCTTTATAAGTGCGACAGTAATTTTCTAGTCTGTGGGAAAATGACAGCAATTCTTTGGCACTGCACTGCAAAAGAGCGGATGGGAGTTTTGGGCTGAAATTTGGAGGAGCGCGGCCGACATAGCAGATGTGCCTTTCAGTGTTGTATTGAAAAAATATTACATGGCAGCAAAGTTATGGCACTCCAAATTTGACTGTTTTCCATAGGATAACATTATGGCACCGACGATTACAGGAATCCTTTGGCACCCTGCTGCAAAATAACGGTTTGGTCTTTTTCCTGAAATTTGGAGGAAGACATCCAACAGCCCACAGATGTGCCTTTCAGTAGCTTGGTGAAAAAATACCACAGGGAGGCAAGTTGTAGCACTCCAAACTTCTCTTTTTCCCTTAGGATAACATTACGAGTTCGCCGCACCTTTCAGGGCCCGTTATCGGAAGCGGTGCAAGATGTGGACTTTTCATCAGAAAACTTTTAGCCCCCTAATGGGGCTAATCTACAAAACTAGCTAGGACAGTCATAAATCATATGACTTTTAAATTTTTTTCACGTCGCACGGTTCCTGAGATATAACCTCATTTAGTATTCCAAGTCCTCATTTTCTGTCTGATACCCATTATTATGCATACATTCTTTGTACTCACTGTCTTTCTCTATTCAGCTTTTAGGAAAAACCAGCCTGTGCGCTTACATTACTGTTACCATTGCCATTTCCGCTTGCGGTTCTGGCACGCGTTCACTTACCGTTAGCGTCCCTAAGCCACCATGTCGTTATCCTTTGCGTTTTCATTTGTGCTTGCGTTTCTGTTATTTTTTACCATTTATGTCTACCGTACTGTTTCTCTTTCTGTTTCACTTTGCGTCATCATGCCTATTGACATTTCCGTTTGCAAGCACCATGTTACTATGTGACAAGACATCCACGTGGCACACCCGTTTCCATCACATACCGTCTACACCACCATGATAAGTTACCTTCTGTTCTCATTCGACCATTACCTTATGCGCCACTGTTAGCACTTCTGTTTGCATTGCTGTTCCTGTTACTATGCCACAAGACATTATGTGGTGGGAGTGCGGGCCCTTTGGGCCCTGCGCTCCTACTGCCGTTTACGTGCGGGAGGCGCGGGGCCCTATGTGCTTATTCTTGGCGTTTCATTTGAGCTATGCTTTCTGTTATTTTTGCCATTTCTGTCTACAGTACTGTTTCTCTTCTGTTTCACATTGCGTCACCATGCCCATTGACATTTCCGTTTGCAGGCAACATGTTACTATGTGACAACACATCACGTGGCAGACCGTTCCTGTCTATGCCACCGTGATGCGTTCCCTTTCTGTTCTCAATCGCACTTGCGTTACCATTGCGCCACTGTTAGCACTTCTGTTTGCATTGCTCTTCCTGTTACTATGCCACAAGACATCATGTGGCAGGAGCCGCCGCTGCTACATTCACTATTTCTCATTATCATTCTCAAAAAGAAGGGAAATTAGAGGCAAAAAATCCATTTAATGCATTAGATAGGGTTGTTCCATGAGCGACAAAAGTGAAGAATTCGCTGTTAGGGTTGAAAACCCTAACTCCGATCACCCCCAGCACCACACACAGAGACACACACACATATGCAAGTATGGGGAGGACCAAGTCAACACAACCAATGACAGACATCCAGCAGCAGGTGACAGAAATAACAAACAATTGTCTAAATGTACTACGAGACATCCCCACCACCTGACCAGGTACTGCATGCTCAGTGGAGATCAACAGCAAAACTGAGGCCATGTACACCAAACGTACACATCCCTGATTGCAGCTGCACACAACGTATCACACTTAGTAGTTGCATGGCCTTACCTACCGATGCCCCACACCACACCACAACTGGTACTGTGCCGTTAGTCAATATAAATGCTGAAGGTGCATGATGACAGTTGTAGAAAGGTTTTAACACTAGTGAGTATACATTAATTAAGAGAAGTACATAAATTAACTACAAGACACTAGCATGCTCAAGATAAAAGTAGTGTTACATTTAGTATGTGATTTACATAGCAGTACATTTACTGCAACGGTTTACTCAAGATAGAGAGGTGATGTAAGCGTATGGAAAAGCATTGCCTGTTCAACGCTGTGAAATTCGTACTGCCAGTATCAGATGCATTCTTACCGATGAAGGTGTACTGCTGATGTACATACATAGACCTTCAGTGTGTTTCAATACTAAAGATGCAGTAAGTATTCTTTGTAAGAAACAGTGTAATTGCATGGATCAGGCCAAGCAACTTCTAAATATCATAGCACTACTGAGCCAACAATGACGCACTCTGTATTGAGATGTATATAGGATAGATTTTCCTGTAGGCACTTACTGAGTATGTTGTACCTGATAAAGACAATCTCATTGCATCTGTGATGACTAACTTATTCAAATAGTAATACATTTACTATTGTTGCAATGAGTGATCTATGCCACTTATGGACACAGTGTAATTTTTTTAACAGTTGTTTCCATACTCAGGCTGTATGCCTAGTGTTTGGGTTTGCCACACTTCTGTCACTGATGCTATCAAAGTGATAACTATGTTAATTGTGGTACAACAGGAATCAAGTAGGTATGGGGTAGATATAAACAGAATGTCTTTTAGTATTGATTTAACTCACAATGGGGTAAGTGTACTAGGACAGCAGGGGTTATTTAAGCAATAAGCCATGAGGGGGTGGGTTGTCGGGGATTTACCACGGTTGGCGTGGTTTGCCCACAAGGCGAGCCGAGTGGGTAAATCCTCGACAACCGTGGTAAATCCCACTTATAACCCACACCCCAAGTGGCTTATTGCGATTATACCATGGTATATTTTTTTGAGATACAAAATAATAAAATAAAATATGTTTTTTTTTTTTATTTTATGTTATTTTTATTGTATTTGTTAGTCCGCTACAAAAAATAGTCCTTGGTTCTTTGAGTTGTGCTTGGTTGCTAGGGTGTTGTTATGGCTGCTGAGCTGGAGATCGTTCATCGCTGCAGTGTAGCGAGAGAGAGAGAGCTCTGTATACTGCAAAGAGCTTGTTTTCATGCAATATCTTTGACATTAAAGAATGGAAAGTCAAGAAATTCAGTGGGGGTGATATTATGAGATCAGAGTTCTGCTAATGCCAACTGTCACAGTTTTGAAAAAACTGGAAAACCACTGACAAGCCTGTTGCATGGGTTAAACTAGGCAGGAGCCCAACGGAACTTCGGTTCCACCACCTCTTAAAAATGGCCTCTCTAGTATGGCAGGCGTCAAACTGCTATGTCACCAACCATCACCACGTTCACATGCAGTTTAGGTTACCTGGACATTTTTTCTCCCGGTATCCCGTTAACGCTGCGTTTACGGTTAACTGTGTGCACGTCAAGCACTGCAGGACAGTGTGTTACTATTCTTTCGGGCAAGAGAGATGCTAGGATCGGACTGGACATTTAAAAACATTACCACAAGGCGTTCGAGTGACACTGGTCAGAGGCACTCCGTGTCTACAGTATGTCCATGCGGGCGCTAACAGTAAGTGGAGTGTCTGTGGTTCTGGATGGTCTCTGCCGGTGGGGAGGCTCACTGAGAAAGTCCGGGATGAAGAGTAAACTAGTACCCCCTCTCAGGGTGTGGTACTGCGAGAGAGGTGGAACTCGCGTAGATAGTTGGTGCTTTAACTGTATCCCCTCGAAGGTAGTGGTGCGTTTAGCAAGGAAATGAAGATGGCGGCTCGAATGATTTAAAAAAAACATTTTGTAGTTGTTATTGAGATGCGGCTGGCTGGCACCTTTTGCGGTGATTATCAGAGGATTTACAACGGAGGTAAGGTGCCAGCCTGCCGCTTTCATTGGTCGGTGTCCGAGGTCCATGGTATAATCTCTATTATACAATGGCAAGAAAGAATCCTGGCTTCTGATTGGTCAGTTGGCTGTCACAGCAGGGATGTTATCCTGGCACAACATCCCTGCTGATTGTTTGTAGGATATGGAGCATGCTGATGCTGACCTTTTTTTTCTCTTGAGAAACAAAATATTTTTACACACTGACAAAAACATTCTTTAAAATTATTTGTTTAACTATAAAACAATAAGCCATTGTATAATAGGAATAATGCCCTCCAGGGTGGGTGTTATGCTGGGATAACATCCGCCTATCCGGTGTTGGGCGCCCTAGGCAGGTGGCCTGGTTGCTTCTCGGTGGGATGTTATCCCAGCATACCCACCTGTCAGGCATTATTCCTTTATCACTGACTCTGTCAGTTATAATCACATTAAGGTTTTGATGACTGTAATGATCAAGTTACAAGGTTCATCTTCATGAGTTCATATTCACAGCCATTCTCCAGTAACTAGACAGTGTATGGTTTAACTGGGTGGGACACTGTGTTGCAAAGCTGCTGCAGTGCCTAGCAGAGGGAGAGTATCTACTCATAAAGACAATTAAACAATAAGGCATGACCAACAGTTATGTTAAATGGTCTGTTAATCACCCTGTAGGGGTTTAATGTTGAATGAGGCATAGCGAGTGCCACATGTCGCTAGACAGTGATAAACTGACCATTAACATAATACCTGGGAGTGGCTTACTGCTATCATAATAAAACTGTTTTTAAACAACATTAAACCATGTTCATCATATGGTTAGGCTCTACATGTACAGTATGTTAATAAAATTAAACATAAGGCTGTTACAATGTTTACAGTCAATTAAAGCTGCATTTCTCAAACCCTTGTTATAATCAGAGATATTATACCTGTACAACTCCTTGGTTTTGCTGAACTCTATTGCTCAGGTGGCCCACCACATGTGGTGTGGTCTGGTGTGGGCATCGGTAGGTAAGGCCATGCAACTACTAAGTGTGGTACGCTGTGTGCAGCTGCAATCAAGGATCTGTATGTTTGGTGTACATGGCCTCAGTTTTGCTGTTGATCTCCACTGAGCATGCAGTACCTGGTCAGGTGGGTGGGGATGTCTCGTAGTACATTTAGACAATTGTTTGTTATTTCTGTCACCTGCTGCTGGATGTCTTTCATTGGTTGTGTTGACTTGGTCCTCCCCATACTTGCATGTGTGTGTGTGTGTGTGTGTGTGTGTGTGGTGCTGGGGGTGAGTCGGAGTTAGGGTTCAACCCTAACAGCGAATTTCTCACTTTGTCACTGTGGAACAACCCTAACTAATGCATTAAATGGAGTTTTTGCCTCTAATATATATATACATATATATAGGATCGCATTGGGATCGTCCAACTCTCACCCCATGACATGTGTAAAGCAGCAGAAGTATAGGAGAATGGGGTGAGAGTTAGGACCCACGATCCCAATGCACACCCAATGCCGGTTGGGGGTGGGCAGGGGGGTCCAAGGGGGTTTCAACCCAACAGCGAATTTCCTCACTTTTGTCGCTGGGAACAACCCTAACTAATGCATTAAACGGAGTTTTTGCCTCTAATTTCCTTCTTTTTGAGAATGATAACGAGAAATAGTGAATGTAATGTAGCTGCATAATGTGTTGGCGGGACTGGGGCCCATCCACATGATGTGTTGTGGCATACTAACAGGGACAGCAACGCAAACAGAAATGCTAACAGTGGCGCACATGGTAACACAAGCACCGAATGAGAACAGAAAGGGTAACGCACATGGTGGTGTAGACGGAATGGTCTGGCACGTGATGTGTTGTCACATAGTAACATGGTGCCTGCAAACAGAAATGTCAATGGGCAGGGTGATGTAAAGTGAAACAGTAAGATAAACAGTACTGTAGACAGAAATGGCAAAAAATAACAGAAACGCAAGCGCAAATGAAAGCATAAAGGATACGCATATGGTGGCACAGACGTCAATGGTAAGTGAACGGGTACGGATTCGCAAGTGAAAGGGCAACAGTAACAGTAATGTAAGCACACAGGCTGGTTTTCCCAAAATCTGCATTGAGAAAGACAGTGAGTACAAATAATGTATGCAAAATAATGAGTATCAAGCGAAAATGAGATCTTGGAATACTAAATACATTATATCTCAGGAACCGTATGACATAGAAAAAAATGTAAAAGTCATATTATTTACAACTGTCGGCTAATTTGAATCTTAGCCCCATCATGGGGCTAAGAAGTTTCAACAAAGTCCATATCTCACTCGTTTCGAGATACGGGCCCTGAAAGCGCTGACGCCGTAATGTTATCCTATGGGAAAAAAGAAAGTTCAGAGCACCATAACTTTGCCTCCCTGTAATGTTTTTCACCAAACTACTGAAAGGCACATCTGTGGGCTATTGGCTGTCTTCCTCCAAATTTCAGGAAAAAGACCAAACCGTTATTTTGCAGCAGGGCTCCAAATGATTTTGTTAAGTGTCGGGCCGTAATGTTATCCTATGGAAAACTGTCAATTTTGGAGTGCCGTAACTTTGCCGCCATGTGATATTTTTCACCAAACCACTGAAAGGCACATCTGTGTACTGTTGGCTGTCTTCCTCCAAATTTCAGGAAAAAATACCAAATCGTTATTTTGCAGCAGGGTGCCAAAGGATTCCTGTAATGCTTTGGGCGCCGTAATGTTATCCTATGGGAAAACTGTCAACTTTGAGTGCCATAACTTTGCCGCCATGTAATATTTTTCAATACAACACTGAAAGGCACATCTGTGAGATGTGCATGCTCCCTCAAATTTCAGCCCAAAACTCCCAACAGTTATTTTGCAGTGCAGTGCCAAAGAATTGCTGTCATTTTCCCACAGACTAGAAAATACTTGTCGCAATTTTGAAAGCTTTCGAAAAATTTGCGACACTTGCTGAGCACGCAATTTGTGAAGTACTTTTCCAGAAATTTGAAAACATATTTCTGGGGTGTTTTACCACAAAATAAAGACATGGCAAGCATCCTCAGGGCACACTAGGTGAATACAAAAAAATTAGGTTGCTAGAGGGTCCCAAATTTAAATGCCAACCATTTTTCTGATCACCAACTGAAAACAAAATGGCTGATTTGCAAAGTAACAGGCCCATTTGAGAAAGTAAAATGCATTTAGAAAGTGTTGAACTTTTAACTTTTCCCATTGACTTATAATGGAAACTGTTTTGAATAACTTTTGAACCGTTTAATATTTTTCACGAAATCTTCAAAAGGCACATCGAGGACCCTGGCCGCCGCGTTCCCTGAAGATTCGGGCGGTCACGCAAACCCGTCACGACCTGTAAGGCGACCGTGAATTGAGAAAAGCGTGTAGATCGGCGCTTAATAACTCCGCAACCGTATATCCGATCAGTACAAAACTTGGCAGATCCCAAGGCCTATGGGTCTTGATCACACAATCAAAATTTCAGGCAAATCCATCAAACAGTTGCAAAGTTATTAAGGTGCAAAATTTGGGGTTTAACATGGAAATGGCTCTGAACCTAACTAGGTAGTACTACCGTGCTACTATAATATATATAGATAGATAGATAGATAGATAGATAGATAGATAGATAGATAGATAGATAGATAGCTGCCCTGGTGACTAGTGGTCCCCACTCCCTGTGTTTCAATCCCTCACCCAGCCAATTCGAGCACCCCCAGATCTGACACCCAGTGACTCTCCCGTACCCTGCCCTAACAACCGGCACAGACCCTCCACTCATCTTCATGGCTGGCCACCAACTGACAGGTCCATGATTATGCTACTGTAATCACAGCTAATCACAGTAGTGTGATCATGAACTGTCAGTCGTGGCTGGGCCATGGAGGTGAAACAAAGGGTCTGTGCTGGTCATGAGAAGGCCAAAGGTACTGGTAGTTCGGAGATGTCAGACCCGAGAGGGGTGCACCAGGACTGGGCAAGTTAGAGGATCTGAACCTGGGGAGTGGGGAAGACCATCAGAGCAGTTATATCTATAACTATATCTATATGTATCTATAGCTATATGAAAGGGGTGTTTGGGTGGTGGTGTGGGACAATGGGAAACTGGAGAATTTATGATACAGAAGGGGATTCATGCAGCCGAGGACCACTGGACACCAGATTTCTTTATGAATATTAAAGGCAGGTATTCAGGCACTGGGAGGTACCACTGGACACCAGGGAAAGAGGGTTTGGGGCATACAGGCAGCCCTGACAGATGATGTGAGGTGGAATCCCAAACTCTATTTGCTTCTGGCCTGTACTGAGGCCAAAATGAGATGGAAATGACCCACAGTTCTTTACTTGTGCTATGGGATCAATTGTATTTTATGCTACCAATATGGCAGCTTTCTCCTGAGGAGCAATTGCCATTAGTAGATCCTAACAGCCTGTTTATGATTACAATCTCCATAGCATTCTATTTGCCACATACCCGCTGTGGCCAGTAGAGGGTCTGGGGTTTGCAATTACAATCTGGTTGGTGCCTGGCTGGTATTCTGGAACATGCCTTTAGCATCTGCAGAGTGCCATAGCAAGTTCCAGTATACCACTAGTTTGCTCAAGGCACAAATTAGCTCCTGGAGCAAGTACTTAGTGGGCCCTAATCTGGACCTATAAATATCCTGGCTGTAATGGGACTGGGGTTGTGTCACAGTACCATTTCCTCATAATGTGCAAATTAGAGCATGCAGAATAATTTGCCTGACCCTGGTCGCACAAATGCCCTGAGTTTCAGTAAGATCTATGACATACCAACCTACATCTGTGCTTTCTGCATGCATCGCAAACCTCAGAATTCATGTATTGACTGTTTGAAAGTGTCATCCATACTGTGCGCTAACATACAACGTGCCTTTCAAATGTTCTAATTTAGGCAGTGTAAAGTTACCCTTGGCACCGCAACAATACTTTAAATACAGCTTAGCACACTGTATGCAAACCCTCCACTTATTTGCATGTGTGTAAGTTCTAACTGTGTTCCACAGCAAAACTGAATTAGTGGTATGCAAACTAATGCTTTAAATGTAGAAAACCCTGCACTAAATCTAGACTCAAGGTTCAAACCTTCAGTTTGTGCGATGCTGACGTTTTGAATACCTTGCCCAGTGTGTCCTTTACTTGTTCCCTTTGCATCATTATTTTCAATCATATGCAGCTGAGACTTGGCGCTTATATTTAGTACTTTTATACAAGGGAACTACTCCGGGAACTGTTTAGCACGTGCATAGTCAAGAACCCAAGGTCACAAGTGGAAACTGGTGGTAGGAAGGTTTAAGAGGATGTGAGGAAGTTCTTTTTTATGGAAAGGGTGGTGGAGCCACAGAACAGCCTGCCAACGGCATTGGTGGGCACCAAGACTGTAAATGGTTTCAAGCACGGCTAGGACAGAGTGAAAGGTTCGGTGATTGCTCAGGTCAGTAGCAGTAGGGAGGAGAGGGAGAGGAGGGAGTGGAGTAGGAGGATTAAACCCTGAGTAGACAATACTGTAGGTCCCAGGGCAGATAGGGAACTCTGGGTAGACTAGATGGATCATTAGTCTTTTGCTGTTGTTGTCTATGTTTCTATGTTCATCCCTAAAATGCAAATTTTCTCCAGGTTTCACATTATTACCATCTGAGGCTTTTATTTAAAGTGGAGCAGTCACCACCTAGGCTCCCACACTCAAGTGTTGGGATGGTCCCAATGCTCACTTTGTGTGCAAAATCATTTTGGTTTACTTACTGTTTACTGTAGTACAGTACAGTAGACTGTATCAGACTAATTTTGCTTAGTTCTGGGCTGACAGCTTCTGTTTCTTCAAATTCCCAAATCACCTGCAACTAGCATCAGGCAATAGGCAGCAGTGAGAGTATAATAGTTTGCAATACATGTTAGAGTTTATATAAGCTCTGATCATTTGTTTGCTTGTTCTGCTGTCCTCCCTGGGCTATGAACAGTCACAGAGGACTGTACTTTACCCTTGGAGAAAAGCAGACCTGGAAAACATCTCATCGGAGATTATAAATGCTCTAACATGCACTGCAGGCTGTTGAATCTCCACTGCTGCCTGCTGCCATGATGTCAGCTCCAGGGATTCTAGGATTTGCAGTAAGCAGAAGATGTCAGCCCAGAACTAAACAAAATTAGTTTATACAGTCTACTATACTGCAGTAAACGCAACTAAACTAAAATGTTTTTGCACATACAGAGTATTAGACCAGCCCCACACTTGAGTGTGGGGGCCCTTGTGCTGACTGTTCCCTTTAAGGATCAGGACATTACTTTAAGCTACACTTTTGTGGTTTCTTTTCTGATTTGTAGCACGCTTCACAATCCAGACTGACACTCAAGTAAATTTTAGCACTTTGCTATTTTTGTTGGCCAACAGACTTTTCACTATAGCTTTAAGGCAGTAGGTTTGTGAATCAGATAAAATTACTATTAAAATATTCAGATCATGGAGTCATTTCTTTGTCTGGCCTTAATAACAATGAACATACATTATTGAAAATGTTGTCTCAGGTGGACAGGGACTTATTGTTATTTACTGAAGCAATTCTGTTTCTAATGTGAGGATTAATCTTAAGCATTTATTTTATGTGTTGCTGACTATGATCAAATGTGATTATCCATATGTGTACTTAAGGAGCCAACTCTTTACTTGTATGCTATATGTAACGAGGTGGTGCTATCCCAAGGGCTACCACCCCTGCCTGCTTGGCTAATGGTTAAGGGCCAGAGTACTGAAACGGGTGCTTCCACCTGGAAGTCAGGGTTGTAGTGGTCAAGCTAACCTGGGCACAGCCCTCCAGGACACTGTACCCCCTTCATTACTAGTGGCCAGAACAATACTCAATAATTACTTTCACAATACCCCTGATATACCACACAAGTACCTACACTGTTTGCACTTACCACCAGAGCTTTCCTCTGGCCCGACCCTGGGGACCCCTGTAAAACAAGGTTATACACAGCAAATAACAGCAGTACAGTACTCTTACACAAACTAGAACCACAGTCAGGGTAAATGCAAAAAAGAGTTAGATCTGATTTATTTAAGGGGCTTGAACAAGGGAGGCATAATCAGGTTAATTTGCTTAAAGGCTCTATCAGTCAAACCGTTATGCATGCACTTCAGGGTCCATAAACAGTCACACACTCTGGGTACCCAGACTGAGAATGGTGGGCTAGCCAGGAACATTGCAGCTGGTTGGGGCCCTGTGATGGAAGAAAACAACATGCACAACACACACTATTTGTAATCCGGAGCTGGAGGGCTCAGTTTGTGAAAAAAACAAGATAATCAGATGACACACTTTCAGATTAGGCTGTTGTTGCAGGGAGCTACCTGATGATTACTCATAATACCCAAGACTGGACACAGGCTGGACGAAATCGAGACAGCAGGTGGTTAAGCTGAAGTGCCAGGAGAAGCAGGGCCCACACGATTGGCCGAGGCATCATTCCTGTTCAAGCGTGGAGCAGGGGCTGATCCCAGGCAGGTCTCTGGCCAGTGGCCTTCTCTGTGCAGTGGGTAGTCTGGCAGGGCCAGCATGGCCCAGGTCGAATGGAGATGAACACAGATTCAGTCCAATTAGGCTGGATAAAGCTTCCAGTAAGCAGAACACTGTTCACACAGTGGGGAACCAAATCACAACCCACTTTCAATACACAGCACATTTACATGTAAAGGATTCTACGGTACCAGCAAGCAGAACACAGTTCACACAGTGGGAACAAAATCATGACCCACTTTCAATACACAGCACATATACATGTAAGAAAATTCCACTGTACCAGGCAAACTGCTTTCCGGTCACGATGCAAGTCTCTGCACAAACCAGGATTCAAAAGCAGCTGGAAATCCTAACAGACGATCGATTCAACAAACCTTCGGTCTTCTTCAGGTTAAAGCCTGGTCACAGTCCAGTGGCTTAAATAGTCCTCACAACTCGGATGCAGTCTGAATAAACTCTATTTTCCTCTCAGAGACAGCAGGCAGATAGGCAGGCAAAACTCAGTCTTTCACAGTTCTCCCATGCAAAACTACACAGAACTGCTGCTCAAATCACTTGAGCTGTTACTTCTTCACTTCTCAGCTCAAAACTGAAACTAGCTGCAGCAACCTGGGAAATTCCCCAAGATCCAAAACGTTCAGTTTGCTGATCCTCCTCTCAGTCACAACAAAGGCTCCCTCCAGGTGCAAAAGGCGCAAAAAGCCCAAAACTACAGTTCCTACAGATTTTGACTCCAGACGGTTCCTGTAGTCCGGCTCCATTTTAGGTCCTTCCAGTACTGATTGGTCCAATTTGCAGTCCAAGACCAAGATAGTGGAGATAAACAAAACAGTACTTGATGCAAAGAAGGCAGGTTAGACAAACTACAGTATCATTATCACTCTAATGATTTTCAGCAAATAGTTACATCTTTCAACAGAGCTCCCTCTCAGATTACTTATGACTGCAACCCAGGCAGCTCTTAAAGAGACAGTACACAGAGGCTATACAGGCACTCTCTGGCAATCACATTTAAACTGCTAAACACGAGGACACCAGCCTGGCAGTGAGCACTTAGGCAAGCTAGAGGAAGACTTTTCAGGAACCCCCATTTGTGGGGTTACACCCTTCCTGCCTGGAGAAAACTTAGCCTGCATCAAGTCTGTACCATCATGCATCAGTTAACATAAACTTATTACTTTACTATACATATTCACTACACTTCATGATACTATATCAATTCTGAGAACATATGCATATTTCACACAGGTAAAGTGAACATTACTATATTGAATCAGGTAATAATTTCTTGTACCTTAAACAATGCAAGAGGGGCCTTCCCTATCAGCTAACTTGGGGCTAGAGGGGCAGGGCACCATGGTGAGAGGGAAAGACAAGCAACCTGGAACTGGCTGCCAAGTTCAGTTTGGGCAGTGAGCTTGGTGAGACATAAACACCTTTGTGTACCACATTAAGAGGCAAATCCACTGGCCTCTCAGGAGAATCATAACTGAGGCATACTACTGGCTTGACAGCTTGGCCAGTCTTTCTGAGGGGACAACTACAGTCTCTGTACTCTCAGCACTGGTCTGGGGACTCTCGTCACTTGTGAGGGGTGCCTCTGCCTGGGTGAGAATGTCCAAAGTTGGGGCACTGTCTGCTCCTTGCTCTGCAGGCTCTGTTTCTGCAACACTTGACTCATTTTTGTGAAGACTCAGGCACAATCAAGCTTTGAGGCACTGAAGGGGGTGGTCAGCACTCTGATAGTGTTCTTCAAGTTCTGGTATGTCACCAGAAAGATTCAAACCCTCAGCCCCTTCTTCAAGCAAATCATACAGTTCCATAATACATAGAGACTCAACATCTTCAGATGTGATACTTTGCACTTCACTTTCTGGGAGTACTGGCTCCAAGGACGAGTTGGGGGCAAGGCAGTCCAGAAGGCCAAGCTTCATCCCCACAATTTATCAGGGGTTACTTTGAAACAGCTGACTCAGTTCATAAGAGGGGTAATAGGCATGGTCGTATTCACTTTCGTCAGAAGTGGACTGACAGTCACTATCATTCTGGGCCTGCTGCGGAGGAAACCTTAAATCTGTGACCACTGGGTAGGTTCACTCTATCTCTTTCTTGCAGCAACATGAGTCAGTGGCCCAGGGGCTCAATTTCTCGGGTTCAGCCTCAATCATGATTTGGCGATGGGTAGCAAGTGGTTACAGTGCATGGTCTTGACAGATTTGGAGTTGTTCTCTAGGCGCTCCTTGTATACAGGTAAATCATCCAACTTTTCAGCTACTACATGGGAAAGATGGTGCCACCGATCAGCAATTTTGTGTTTACCATGCAGTCCCAAATTGCGTAACAACACACAATCTCCAGGTTGAAGCTCTTGAGCCTTTACTTTTTATCATGCCTCTCTTTGTTGGCTAGATTTCTCTTGTGCCATTGTCTGGGCCAGTTTATAGGCATGGTTCAATTGAGCTTTCAGTTTTTGTACATATTGCAAGTAGTTTTTGGCTTGGACCCCATCTAGAGAATCCCAAAACAGACATCAACTGGCACCTGGGCCTCTCTCCCAAACTTGAGGCAGTCGGGGAGAAGCCAGTAGCATAATTTTTCATGCAATTGTATGGGTGTACCAAGGTGCTAATCTGCTGGCTCCATTTATGTGTGTCTTTTGGGTGGAGGTGCCCAGCATGTCTAGAAGGGTGTGGTTAAAACATTCTGGTTGAGGGTCTCCCTCAGGGTGATAGGGGTGGTTCTTGACTTTCGCACCCCGATAGAGAGAGCATTTCTTTGATTAGCCGACTCTCAAAGTCTCTGCCTTGATCAGAATGAATCCGTTGGGGGCACCATTGTGGACTAAGAAATTTTCCACTAGCTTCTTGGCCATGATAGATGCCTTTTGATCTTTGGTGGGAAAAGCTTGTGCATACTGTGTGAAATGATCCGTAACTACTAACACATTGCCAATGTTCCACTGATCATGTTCTAAATACAAGAAGTCTATGCAGACTAGTTCCATGGGGCGCTGGGAGTAATATTAACAAGGGGGCATCCCTCCAAAGGAGGGTTTCTTTGCAGGCAGCGACTGCAAGTCTTTACATGGTGCTCAACATCGGCCCCCATTTTGGGCCAGTAGAAGCGAGATCATACCATGTCAAGCTGCTCTGTCAATACCGAGGTGCCCATCGTGATTGTGGAAGGACTTCAGTACCAAATCTTTAAAGGCCGTGGCAGGGCCAATTGTTGCTTGTCTACTTTGCCACTATGATCTACTGTCTCTCTATACAACAACTGACTGAGCAACTTCAATCTTGGGCCTTCTTTAAACAATAAAGCAGTTCGCAAGTCAGTGGAACGTAACTTAGACACATCTTTCCCTGCATGCAGGGCATCAAGTGCTGGCTGAATCATAGGATCTTGGGATTGAACCCACTGAATGCTGTCATTGTCAAATTGAGGTAGTACATTAATATCTAGAGCAGAGAAGTGGCAATAAGCAGCTGGTATGCAGGTGTCAGAAGTGCCCAAGCAATCTACTAAACAGTCCACTGTGTCCGCAGACATCTGGTCATCTCTATTAAACTTTTGGCACAATGCTCGAATATCAGGTTCAGACAGCCTGACCCAATCACTCTTGAAGTGGGCCTTCGTGATAGGGCATCAGCATCAATATGGTTCAGGCCCGGTCTGTATTCAACAGCATAATCATAGGTTGATAATACAGAAAGCCACCGTGCCCAGTGGCGCTTAACTTAGCTGAAGTCTGTACATAGGTCAATGGGTTATTATCAGTCTTCACCAATATCTTTGCCCCATAGAGGTATTCATGAAACTGGTCAACGATGGCCCATTTTAGCACAAGGAATTCCAACTTATGCACAGAGTAGTTTCGCTCAGATGGGTCAAGCTCCTACTGGCAAAGCCACTGGTCTCAGGTCATCCTCATGGTCTTGATACAGCACCACTCCTAGACCCTGCAGACTAGCATCTGTATGCAGCACATAGGGTTTGGTGAGGTCAGCATAGGCGAGGATGGGGTGTGGGTAAGCTGGTATATGATCTCATGGAAGGCTGCTTCACAGTCAGGTGTCCAGCAGGGCCTGAAGAGTTCACCTGGGCAGAAGTATACTTTTCTGGTTCTTTAACAGCCTCTTTTGTATTTACGATTGGAAGGAGGGTAACCTTGGGTAAGGTTCAAGAGTGGGCGAATCACCTTGGAAGAGTCTTTTATGAACCTGCGGTAGTAGCCACAGAACCCCAGGAAACATTGTAGTTCTTTTAGATTATGGGGCTGGGGCCAAGTAGTCAGTGCTTCAACCTTACTGGAATCAGTCTCTGTCCCTTTTGTAGTTACTACGTGCCCCACATACTTCATGGAGGTTTGGAAAAACTGGCACTTGTTAATGGACAGCTTGAGGCTGAAGTCTTCCAGTTGGTCTAGGACTTTAAACAGTTGGTCTCATGCTCCTTTAAAGTGTTCCCAAACACAATGACATCGCCCAAGTACACCAGGCATTCCAGCAAATTCATATCTCCCACCGCACTTTCCATCAGTCGCTGAAAGGTGGCAGGGCGCCTGATATCCCTGTGGCATCCTCAGAAACTCGTCGAACCCCAATGGACAGATGAAGGCTGTTTTCTCACGGCCTTCCAGGGCCATTGGGATCTGTAGTATCCCCTGTGAAGATCCAACACCGAAAACCATTTGCTCCCATTCAAGCAGTCCAGGGCATCTTGTATATGAGGCATCGTGTATTGGTCTGGGATGGTCCGCCGTTCAGGGTTCGATAATCAACACACATCCTCACAGACCCATTCTTCTATGCACAACCACAATGGGAGAGGTGTATGGGCTCCTGGATTCTTGTATCATGTCAGCAGCAAGCATTTCCAGCAGGTGTCTTCTCACATCATCTATGTCTGCTAGGGCTAGGTGTCGGGACCCTCTCGAAATGGCCATTCATCGACAGGCATATGTGATGCTCTGTAACGGGACACATCCCACATCCCATTGCTTCAATGAAAACACTTGGTCTCTCTGGGCAAGTCTCTTGCTAATTTTAGCCTTCCATTCAGCTGGCAATGGGGAGTCACCAAAGTCAAACAAGTCTGGGGTCACTCGGCCCTTCTCACCAGGATGCTTGTTGCTGGGCAATACTGCAGTGTCTGAGCAGTGTCCTGTAGCTAGGGTGCACCTCTGTTCACCTGGATCTCCCGATCTGACACGTTGTGAATCTGGACCATCAATCGTCATGCAGGCATGGGCATGAGCAGGCAAGATGCTGGGCTTCACCAATAATCCTTCTGGCAATTTTCCATTGCCTCGTGATCCAACATCAGTATTTTGTTATTGACATCTTTCCGAGGCAGACCTCCCTTGAATGGTATGCTTGGCATTAGGGGCCAGTATCATTGAATCGGGATCCTTCTTTCACACGATCCCCACCGGTTCATTCTGGTCTACTTCTTGGGTTTCTGTTGCAAATCATAGGCCTCTTGATCAGAGCCAGAATTCTCTGGGCCCTCCCAGTCCGTCGCCCTTGTTTCTCATGACAGAGTTGCGCCAGTCTCCCACACATATGGGCATTTGTCCCAGTTGACAGGGGGACTCCATCATACAGTCCAGTGGGGACACACTAGGGCCAATGTCTCTACTCACTCCTCTACACCCATTACAGTTGCAGGAAAAGACAACCAGAGGCGGACATACCCTAGGTAGGGATAAGACTTGTCGCTCAGGCCTCACACATTTAGGCCTTCCAGGGTTGCAAAGGCACATCAGATAAGTGTTTGTCATACCAGTCCTGGAATACAATAGTCACTTGTGACCACTGTCAAGCACAGCCTGAGTATGAATACCATTCACAGTCACCGTAGTTCTCCATTGAAGGGCCCACTATTTTGGACCAGTCTGGAAAGGCAGTAGCACAGGCCTGAACAGACAATTTAGCCACAAAGAAATTTGAGTTAGGGTTTCTGAACCCTCACAGTGGTCACTTTGGGCATTCCTTGGTCATTGATTTGCTTTTCGGAGCTCCCTTGGAGTCTGTTTACTATTCTTTCTAAGTCCGTCTGAGACCGGCATTCTCTTTTCATATGGCCATCCTTTCCACAGTTGTGACAAATGATAGACTCCTGGGTCATCCTGGGAGAGAACATCATATGAGAACTGAAGCAGTAGTAAGAGATTGGGGTCTAGTATCTGCTTTCAGCAGTGAGAGTGGTGCAATGTGTCTTAACAGTTCCTTTAGAGTGACAGTCAATCCGTGATCTCAGCCTTGGAGCTACCCTTGGTAGCAGATGCCTGATGGTGCACTCCACCCCCATGGCAGTCACATTCTGAAAGGGACCAGAATCTTGTTCCATGGGAAACCCTTGCAGAGGCACCCATATTAAACTCTCGGACTTCCTTTAGTAGCTCATCTTTCCAATGCTGGGCCCAGGGCAGGAAGTCCTTTGCATTCCCAGAGTGCTCTAAGTACCAACTTTTGCCCTGAGCCTCACTTGGCAGATCACTCGGTCACTTGGCAGCAGCAGCAGATATGGGTGCAATTCCCATGGGGTCTCCTTTGCTCAACCTCCCCCAAATTTCTTTCATTAGCTTGTCAAAGGAGGGGAGATTCCAGTCGGGTGGCAAGGCACAACTGAAGCAGTAACAATTCTGAAAACAGAAGCAGACTTAAGGAACTGGTCCAGCCTAGTTCGATCTAATTCATTTGACGGCAAACTACCCTTTCAGAGGCACTCTTGTAGCAGCTTTTCAAGCTGAGGTACATACACAGACAATGGCTCCCTGGGTACTGCTGAGCGTTCTTACTCTCCACCACAGATCCTCATTTGGATCCGAGCTCCCAAACACATTTTCCAATGCATCAAGATAGTCCTGTGCAGTTGCTTCAGGGTTATTGGCCTGCTTGACATGGATGGTAGCCAGGGCAGGACCTCAGAGGCTCTCACTCAACCTCTTTTGTTCTCTCTGCTCTGAGCATTGCCATTCAAGTACTAGAGGGGCAACATAGTTCATCCAGGTCTCCCAGTCATCCTCCCTCTGGGGTGGGAGGTGCCAGAAGATTCTCAGCCTTAGGTAGGAGTCATGACTAATGGCAGGTACAGATACAGGGGCAGCATTGGCATGGGCACAGAAGGTGGGGCAGTAACAGGTGCTGGAGTGGGAGGGGTGTTGGGAAGGAACAACCCCAGGTGGCAGGAATAGTTTCTTAAAGTCTTCTATGGTTTTCCTTCCTCCAGCAACAACTTAGCAAATTTCTCCTCAAAAGTCTGAGATAATGGTGGGAGCTCATCCTCCTGGGGACTTTACTGTCTTTTGTTAGCACTCTCCAGGCAGCTTTAAACCCTTCTGGGGCAACAGTCTGTGGCACTTTAGAGCTGTCCACGAGGTCACTACACTCTACCAAGGCTATGAAAGTTTGAGCGATCAAATCAGCCTGTTGACCCACCACCACAGGGTTTTTAAATATTCAACTTTGGAGAGTGCTCCTCTACAGTGTCTTTACTGGTACCCAGGGTGCTATCCAGTATAAGTAGAGCATTTTGGGGGTCGATCTCCTGCCCAGTACACCACCCCACCAACTGGTGTACAGCCATTTCTACTGGGGTAGCCATTAATCTTTAACAATAATTCATAATTTTGGCCACTAGAAGGCAGAAAATCCCAGTGGTGAGCCTCCAAATGTAACCCCAAGGTGGCGCTTATCCCCAGGGTTACCACCCCTGCCTGCTTGGCTAGTAGCAGGTTAAGGGCCAGAGTTCTGAAATGGGTGCTTCCACCCGGAGGTCAGAGCTGGTAGTGGTCAAGCTAATCTGGGCACAGCCTCCAGGACACTGTAACCTCCCTCTTTCCTTACTGGTGGCCAGAACAATACTCAATAATCACTTCACAATACCCGTGATACACTACACAAGTACCCACACTGTTTGCACTTACCACCAAGGCTTTCCTCTGGCCCAGCCCTGGGGACCCCCTGTAAAACAAGGTAATACACAGCAAATAACAGCAGCACAGTACTTTGCACAAACTGGAACCACAGTCAGGGTAAATGCAAAAAGAGTTAGATCTGATTTATTTAAGGGGCTTGAACAAGGAGGGGCGAATCAGGTTAATTTGCTTAAAGGCTCTATCAATCAAACAGTTATGCATGCACTTCAGGGTCCATAAACAGTCACACACTCTGGGTACCCAGATGGAGAATGGTGGGCTAGCCAGGAACGTTGCAGCTGGTTGGGGCCCTGTGATGGAAGAAAACAACATGCACAACACACACTATTTGTAATCCGGAGCCGGAGGGCTCAGTTCATGAAAAAAACAACAAAACAATCAGATGACACATTTTAGATTAGCCTGTTGTTGCAGGAAGCTACCTAATGATTACTCATGATACCCAAGACTGGACACAGGCTGGACAAAAATCGAGACAGTAGGTGGTTAATCTGGAGTGGCAGGAGAAGCAGGGCCCACCACGATTCGCGAGGCATCGTTCCTGTTCAAGCATGGAGCAGAGGGCTGATCCCCAGGCAGGTCTCGTCAGTGGCCTTCTCTGTGCAGTGGGTAGTCTGGCAGGACCAGCGTGGCATGGCCCAGGCAGAATGGAGATGAACACAGATTCAATCCGATTAGGCTGGATAAAGCTTCCAGCAAGCAGAACACAGTTCACACAGTGGGGAACCGAATCACAATCCACTTTCAATTCATAGCACATTTACATGTAAAGGATTCTATGGTACTAGCAAGCAGAACACAGTTCACACAGTGCGGAACCAAATCACGACCCACTTTCAATACACAGCACATTTACATGTAAGGAAATTCTACTGTACCAGGCAAACCACTCTCCGGTCACGATCGCAAAGTCTCTGCACAAACCAAGGATTCAAAAGCAGCTGGAAATCCTGACAGGCCAATCGCATTCAGCAAATCTTCAGTCTTCTTCAGGTTAAAGCCTGGTCACAGTCCAGTGGCTTAAATAGTCCTCACAACTCGGATTCAGTCTGAATAAACTCTATTTTCCTCTCTCAGGACAGCAGGCAGACAGGCAGGCCAAAACTCAGCCTTTTCACAGCTCTCCCATGCAAAACTACACAGAACTGCTGCTCAAAATCAATTGAGCTGTTATGTCTTCACTTCTCAGCTCAAAACTGAAACTAGCTGCAGCAACCTGGGAAATTCCCACAATCCAAAAGGTTGGTTGGCTGATCCTCCTGTCAGTCACAACAAGGGTGCAAAACAGCACAAAAAGCTCAAAACTACAATTCCTACAGATTTTGACTCCAGACAGCTCCTGTAGTCCGGCTCCATTTTAGGTCCCACCAGTACTGATTGGTTCAATTCGCAGTCCATGACCAAGATAGTGGAGATAAACAAAACAGTACTTGATGCAAAGAAGGCAGGTTAGACAAACTACAGTATCATTATCACTCTAATGATTTTCAGCAAATAATTACATCTTTCAATAGAGCTTCCTCTCAGATTACTTATGACTGCAATCCAGGCAGCTCTTAAAGAGACAGTACACAGAGGCTATACAGGCACTCTCTGGCAATCACATTTAAACTGCTAAAATGCAGGACACCAGCCTGGCAGTGAGCATTTAGGCAAGCTCGAGGAAGACTTTTCGGGAACCCCCATTTGTGGGGGGTTACATATATTTTGTTATAATAAATAGATTTTTTCTCTATTACAATTTGGTATACCACCAAGCTGAAGTTAACTCATTACTCCAATAGTTCCATATGAAGTCCAAACTATCCATTGTTTACCTGACACAAAATGGCTGCCCAGGAGATAATGAGTTAATATAACGTTAAATAAATATTTTTTGCAAAAATGTAATAATGCATTAGTTAGGGTTAGGTACAGTGACAAAAGTAGGAAATGTATTTGTTAAGGTTTCCAACTCTAACACCCCACCCCACCCTGCAGGCAGCAACAGGTGGGGTGTTCTTAAAGTTCTCAACCCTAATGCTCACCCCATTCCATAAGTAAATAAGCTGACATGGGTACAGGATATGAGAATGGGGTGAGCATAAGGGTTGAACCCCAGGCACAACCCACCCCTGTTGCTGACTGCAGGGTGGGGTGGCGTTAGGCTGGAAACCCTGACACCATGTTTCCCTACTTTTGTCACTGTAAAGTTCAACTTATAACTAATGCAATACTGAAGCTTTTGCAAAGAATTTCTTACTTTTTGAGACAGTACAATTGTATCCTCATTTGTCTGTGGGAGCATTTCAGCTAAATAGCAACCAAATTGTCAGCATAGCCTTGTTATTACCCCACCTCATTAACACTCGGCCAAGAGTTTTCAAATCTCCACTGAAACCTCATTCTGTGCCACCACAACGTCACTCCATGCCACAGGTGAGAAAACACATTTGGCCAGGACTTAAAAAGTGACAGCCGCCATGTTCATGAGGTGATGTAAAAAATGGCAAAGTAGAAAATCTGAGTGAAAATATTTGAAATTACCGAAGTTACAAATGAGCGTAGTTAAATAGAAATGCATGTGCATAACTTCACAATTTTACGTATTCTGACCCTTCTTATGATCCCACCTCATGAACAAAGTCAGGTGAAACTTTTCAAATCACACACCAAAGGTGATTTTGCCAACTGACCGTGAGATTGCCTTTTAGGACAGATTTGTGAATTTCCAGTGACACTGTCCATGAGGTGGGTCCCCAAAATGCAGTGTTGAAAATTTGTGGTCAAAATATGCAGAAATGGTGAAGTTATGCATCAGTGTTGAAAACCCCATTGAAATACATTGAACTGCACTTACCTTAGTTTCTCCTATTGTAGTCGGCGGTTCCAGCTGCAAACATGTCTTCCATAGGAGACTGGATCTTTACCTTGGTACCTGCTCAGGTGAGTGAGGGAGTCTGAGGGTAGTGGGGGTATGGAGTGGTGGGTACTGGTGGGAGGTGGGGTGGGGGTGTCAGATCGGCAGAGATCTTTTTTCCAGAGGAAAAAAAAGACACCTCATTTCAGCCAAATGAAGATCAATAGAGATGGCAATTGGAGGTTGAGGGTGCCACTAGACACCAGGGAAACAAAGGGCCAGCAATCAGAGGGTGGGGGTGTACTAGACACCAGAGAAATAACAGGGACAGGGATTGGAGGGTGGGGAGGTGCCACTAGACACCAGGAAACCACAGGGATGGGGATTGGAGGGTGGGGGGTGCCCTAGTCAGAGGAAACAGGCAAAGGGAAATTATTTAACCTGGAAAAGCACATAAGCCAAGGCCTGTTTCTAGGTCCGCATCTGGAAATGAGTAACTTGTGAAGGAATATCTTCCTAGTGAAGCGTTTAAATAAATAAAATAAATTAAAAATTCCGACTTGACAACACAAGGAAGTTAAGTGAGTTGCTAAGGATCACACAGTATGCAACTCAGGTTGTGTGATTCAAAGCCACATGGGGCCAGTGTTCGGATGGTGGGGTGCCACAGTGATCAGAGGGTGGGGGTGCCACTAGACATCAGCAAAGCAACAGGGATGGCAATCAGAGAGTGGGGGTGCCACTACACACCAACAAAAGGATTTGCCAACATGAAAAATTAGCCTTTTTGTGACTTGTGATATGAAAAAATCCTTCTTCATATCACGAGTCACAAAAAAAGATTCATAATGCTAAAAAAAAAAAGAAACTCAAGGGCATGTCTTCAACACACAAGTGTAGAATCCAGCTGAGGGGTCCCAATTACCAGAACATGTGTTGGTTTTACTGAGCACATTAGTTTTTTAATTATTTACTTTTGTTTACCTGGCTAACTGAAAAACAAATGGTGGCAGCATGAAAAAGATTCCCATTTGTGATGCAGAATTACCCATCTGTGACACAGGACTGCCCATTTGTGACACAGAATCCTGTTTCAAAGCTCACATCTAACTTTTCTCATTGAAAATAATGGGACATTTTAAATTTAATAACATTTGAACAGAATAATATTTTTTCATCAAATCTCAAAAGGCACATCTATGTCCCAAGACTGTTCTACCCTGAAAATTTCAGACCAAAATCCCAAGCCAGTTTTGTGCAACAGCGTGACAAAATTTTACAAAAATGGTAATTTTCACATTTTGACACTCCATATCTCCGTAACCAGACCACAACAAAAGTGGCACACCAAGATATCTTTGGCCCTGATGGTGTATGCAAAATTTCATGTACATCGGTTGAATAGGTGCAAAGTTATTAAAGTGCAACATTTTGAGTTTAACAGAAGTGAAGTTTTAATATAAAGATTTAACATTTTAAATACTATATATTCTTACCCACATACATAAGAATGACCATACAATATTTGTGCTTTTGTTTATCAACCACACTGTCATTTATCACAGCAAGGTTCTGATAAGAACCTCATCATTTCTTTGTTCATAAATGATCTCCTCGACATTCTAAATGTGTAGCAAAGATGGGGAAGCATGCTTTCTCTGCATTTGCCTCAAGCTGTGGACCGCCCTTCCTTTGACCTTAAGGCAAGCAAAGTCCTAGCAGGTTTTAAGTGTGACCTTAATTTCCTCATGAACTTGGATAAATGCTCATGTATCTGACCTGTTTACTCCTAATTAACTGGTATCATCTTTTTTCCACAGGGCTCCTAGCACTTAATATGATTTGTCTCCGATCTACTCTTATGGTACAATTTTTGGTTACCTCCATACTTATCTAACTTCATGGTGCGGTATTCACCCGTTTACTACTGCCCATGCTGTCCGTATGGCTAGAAGTTAGGCTATGCTCATCCAGTACAATGTCCTCGAATTCTCTGTATTTTGGTAGAAACAATGTTGATGTTTTGTATTGTTTGTATTAATTACCCTGTTACTGCTGCTGAAGTTATCTGTAAGTCTCCCAAGTTATGCCTGAAAATAGGCAATTTCTCTTGTCTAGTGTACCTACCTGGATAAACAAAAACAAATTAATAAATAAATACATAAATATTGACCAGATTTTGAAACTTGTCTGGCCTGACCTCCAGAAGTGCTTCATGATCTCCCATTGATGTGGATGCCAGCTTCTCATCTGAGTCACTTCTGACCTTCTTTGAACCCATGTCCTTGCAGTCCCCATCCACTACATTCTTGGGCAGAGGGGTTTTCATGTTTTCTCTCTCCTTTTGGTCCCCAGGACTTCTTGAGGTTCCTTTCTGGGCCAAATAGTTTATCATCAGTGAAGGGAAATATTTGTCTAATCCTTCCAGGTTTTCTTCCTCCCACTGAAAGCACATAATGGCACTGTCAGGTCATTAACTCCACACCCCACACCCCAGTGACTGAGCACTGGGGTCTTAGGACTTAAAATTACACTAGATCCCAGGATTGTATTGGGGGTAATCACTATTCCCCATTTGACAAGATACTCATACCTGTATGCTTATTCCCATCCCTTACTGTCCTTTCTTCCCTTCTGTAGGGGATCTTCCCCTTGGGTCACCACCAAGATTCTTCATGGTTTCACTCTTCTTAATGGTCTCTGGTCTCTCTATTTCTAAATAATTCTCTGTGATCTTGACATCAGTGGCCAGGATGGTTTGCTCATGTGACTCACCAAGTCATGTGCTTAATTTGGCAAAATGTTTTTTACTTCTCCAACACTCACATTAAATCCAAAATGTCCTCTTTAGAGTTTACCTCTGGATTTAACCCCTAGGTAGCCAAGTCTTTCAATTTTGGCCTGCCACTCTGGTTGGGTTCCAGCTTTAAAACAAAATGTGCAAAGTTCCATCAATATCTTTCTCTTCAGTTATTCCAATCTGATCAAGGATAGCCAACTTTACCCGGTTATAGCCTCTGGCAGCGGCATCGTCTAGGTTCCAATAAGCAGCTTCTGCTCCTCAGTCAGATACGGTGCAATAAGTGGGGCCCCAGCTTTCTTGTGGCCAGGCAGTGGTACTGGCAACTCTCTCAAAAGTCATAAGATAGACTTTGGGTTCATCCTCAAGACCAATTTTGTTAGCATGGGGTGAGGAACTACAGCGACTGGACTCCCTGTGACCTGGATCTGAGACACAGTTTCTTTCTGTGATTGCAGCACCTGCTTCATAAACTCCTGCTGTTGCTGGTCTCTCTTTGCCTGCTGTTACACCTGCTGCTGATCTCTCTTCACCTGCAATAGTGCTTGATAGGCCATTCAGTCCCTATGCATCTGGACATGTTATGGCAGTTGTTGGTCTCTCTCTGAGCCTGCTGTTGTGCCAGCTGTTGGTCTCACTGAACCATCTGTTGGATCTTTCTGAGCCTACAGTTATGCTTGCTGAGCCATACATTCCCTTTGCATCTGGTCCTTTTGTACTTGCTTTTATGCCAGCCATTTCATGTCCAAGTCCATCAGGACCACAGCTAGGTAACAGACATGAAGGGAGGAGAGGATAACACAAGTCCCTTCACAGTGGAGAGAGTACTGGAGGAGCTCACAAAACTGAAGGTGGACAAAGCAATGAGACCAGATGGTATACACCACAGGATATTAAGGGAGTTGGCAGCACCTCTGGCAGCCATGTTCACCAAGTCACTGAGCACAGGAGTGATTCCAGAGGACTGGAAGAGGGCACATGTACTCCTCTACATAAAAGTGGTAGTAGAGAAGAGGCAGGAACTATGGGCCAATCAGCCTCACCTCAGTGGTGGGGAAGATCATGGAGGCACTGCTTAAAGAAAGAATAGTGGCACACTAAGAAGCCAGTGGTGCCCAGGATCCAAGACAACACGGATTCACAACAGGAAGGTTGTGTCAGACAAACCTGATAGATATTTTTGACTGGGTGATGAAGGAAGTAAATGGGGGCAGTAGACATCACTTAACTCGATTTCAGCAAGGCCTTTGACACTGTCAGACATAAAGGCTGGTTAACAAGATGGGTAGTCTGGGTATGGGGAAGAAGGTGGTAAACTAGGTTAGGAACTGGCTAACGGACAGGAGGCAGAGGGTGGTGGTAAATGGGATCTGATCCAGGGAGAGGGGTGACCAACGGGGAATCTCAGGGTTCAGTCCTTGGGCCAGTCTTATTTAATGTCTTCACTAGTGACATTGCGGAAGAGCTGGAAGGAAAGGTCTGCCTGTTTGCAGATGACACCAAAGTCTGCAACAGGGTGGATACTCGGAAGGGTGGAGAGAATGAGGAGGGACCTGGGAAAGCTTAAAAAATGGTCAGAGGTGTGGCAACTGTGGTTCAATTCTAAGAAGTGCAAAATAATGCACATGGGATGAGGGAACCCTGGGGAGAGCTAAAGGATGGGGAGCAGTTGCTGACATTCACCAAGGAAGAAAGGAACCTGGTGGTTATTATTTCTGACAACCTAAAGGTATCTAAGCAGAGTACTAAGACTGCAAGGAGGGCCAGTGGCATGTTGGAGTGCATAGACAGGGGTATCACTAGCAAAGGTGGGAGGTGATGATGCCATTGTATAAAATACTAGCGAGGCCTCACTTAGAGTTCTGTGTGCAATTCTGGAGACTGTACCTTCATAAATACATTGACAGAGTGGAGGTGGTCCAGAGAAGGGTGACAAAGACAGTACAGGACTTGCACCAGAAAACATATGAGGAGATATTAAAGGACCTTAATATGTACTCACTGGAGGAAAGGAGGGAGCGGGAGACATGATAGAAACATTTAGGTACCTTAAGGGCAAAACAAAGTGCCAATGGCTGACATCTTCCAATATAGGAGGAGTACTAGAACGAGGGGCATGATAAGAAATTGGAAGGTGGCAGGTTGAGGGAAATGTGAGGAAGTTTTCATTCATGAGAGGGTGGTGGACACGTGGAATAGTCTGCCATAGAAGGTGGTGAGTGTGAGCACAGTGGAGGGATTTAAACATCGTGGGACAGGCATAAGGGAACCTTAGTGGTGGGGAAGAAGGAGTGAAAAGCTATTGACCAGGTAGGGTCAGAGGTTGCTAACAAGTGTAGGGCTTATGGACAGACTGGATGGGCCTAGTGCTCCTTATCTGCTGACAATTTCTATGTTTCTTTAGACAAGGAGAAGTTTGATCCCACGCTAAAGCCAACCATATGTAACAGTATTGTAGCAAGCCAAGACTTTTGGGTGAACTCTCAGAAAACAAATCCATGCAACAAAGTTTAATGAAACAAAAGTTGCTTTACTTCAGTATCAGTCAAGGCTTTAAAGCAGCTTACTTTGGCAGAGAAAATACAAAACAAAATACTTTCCAGTTTATAGCAGTCTCTCTCTGTCCTTGGTGTACTGTGAAAGGGATGCTGAGAGAATACATTACCTTGTGGCTTGCTGTGAAAACAGAAGCGTAGAGAGAATACCACTCAGGCTCCATCTCTCCTCCTCTCTCTCTCTCTCTCTTTCTTCTCCTCCTTCCCCAAATCCTTCCTCTTGCTCTGTCTGGTTTCATTTTATGCATCATGGGGAAGCTCATTTGTGCCTTTCCTGCAAGAAATTCCAGCCCTGCATACACTCAATGCAGATGGCCTTTAAAGGGCCAGAAACCAGCAGGGCTGGGTTCAATTCACCCTGTTTTCCTGCTAGTATCTTAGTGGAGGGGGTTCCAGGTGAAAGTTGTGTAGACCCCTTCCCAGCCATCCACATAAATAGCTTGATCAAACTGAGCTCACATTTTATTAATTAAATCCTGGAATATTAGAGGTCCTAATTTAGTACCTTGCAGAACTTCCTGTGACATTTTAGTGCTCTTGACCTTAGATCATCCAACGTAACCTTTTATTGTCTGTTATTTAAATAGATGCAATCCCACCTAACTACAGTAGGATGTATCTCAAGGGTCAGCATTTTCTTCACTAGAACATTATGATTTATTAAATCAAATGCCTTTGAGAAATCAACTACTGTAAGGCCATGTTAGTGTCAAGCTGTTCTCAGTAATGTCATGCAAGTTGTCCATTAGTTTTATTAAAGTATCTATAGCAGAGTTTTCCTTAAGATTAGTGTAGTGATAGTTAACTCCTTCGGTCCCATAGCCACCATATGGCATTGAACCATCCATTGCTGAATCCGACAAAAATGACCACTGGGAGAGAATGAGTTAAGAATGTTTTAGCTTGTCATAAATCCATTAATACTATACAGAATTTGTTCACTGACTTTACCGATAAGTGTGCTCAGACATTTTGTTGCAAATCTTTGCTAGGAGTAAGCAACTGGTTACTGTTAAGGATGCTGACCCCATGCACTAACTACCATGCCTATGTTACCTGCTTATCAAAATTCTTCTCTTGTTAACAATAGAACATATTGAGGAGTTAGAAATTCTACACAATATTTGACCAGCCATACAGGAATTTGATCTGGACCTAAAGTCTTGATTATATTTATATGTCTCAATTCTTCATGCACTTGGTCTACTGTAACTTTGTACTGTGTGCAAATGGGAGATCTACCTCTCCCAAATTTGGCATATTTAAGTAGTAAGTCATGTTAAGGTTATTGCAAAGGCATGAATGATCTCATCACTTACTGTACAGTAACTGAACAGAGCAATCTCCATCGTGCCCAAAAGAAAATTTCCAATTTATTTGAGTAGCTAAGGCCCAGGAATCCCTTTATCACTCCTCAACAATTACCTGAGTCTGTAGACAATGTTTCAACTTTTCTTCTTGTAAAATTCCTTACTTAGTTGCTTCCTTATGTTATTAACTGTATTACAGAATGTGTACATGGTATTGAATTCCCATTCCAGGAGGCTTTTACCCTTTTGTTATCAAAGAGTTATTCCATGGTGATTCAGGGCTTATCAGTGCAGGCTCTAGTCAGTATTTCTTTGGCAGAGATAATAGATCTATTATTATTATAATATGGATGGCTATACAACAATATTAATGCACAAAGGAACCAGCAAAATAATGCTTAACAAATGATTTGGAAATGTTTGAAGATGGGGATATTATTGCTGATTTGCTGGTGACTCCGAGACCCTGAATGAGAGCATAATAAACAACATGCTCCTGTCTTTCTGACAATGGGTAACCGGAGACCTTTTATTAAGTTTGGAATTTTTGTTCTATTTGCTTATCTGTTTTACATGCTTTTTATGAAATCTTTTATGCCTAAGGACTGAGTTTAAATTGGAATTGTTCTTTATGCTCCTGTGCACAAAATAGTAATCCGTGACTGTTTTAGACTGCATATCTCCTTATAAACATGTATAATAATATTATACGTCATTGTTTGTCATGCTTTGGGATAATAAGATATTATGGTAACAATGCTGAAGTTTTTGGGATAATTGATTAATTATGTTGCAATATATGTATTACAGTGGCAGTTCATGATACGAAAATTGAAATAGCCTACTCAGAAGCTAGAACAAACAACTTAACAATACCAATGTATCCAATTCTTTTATTTCATGCCAAAGACAAGATTAGTCATTCTGATATTTTTTAAATTGCCTGTTTCCCTCCTAGGTCTACCTTGAGAAAGGCAAATGATTTGGGCAACATTGTGCCACCAATCACCATAAACATGTGCTTGCTGTAATGAATACAGCTGAACACAGACCTCAGGGAAAAATATTTTTAAAATACTGCTTGAAGCTGCTATCTTTATTGCAGATCAACATCAACTGTAAAACTAACAATAAAAAGTGTTAAAATGGTTGAATGTACAAAACATATTACAGTAGAAAACCTGATGTCAGGAATGCATAGCGGCTAAAAGGGCATAGTTAAAATATTCCCATCTAACAGGAACTGCTGCTTTAATGACTTTTAGTTGAACACTATTATTCCTAAAATGCCTATGTGTGCCTAATTTATGTTTTTATTTTGCCCAAGTAAATCATAGAATCACAGAATTATAGAAATCTGGTGGCAGAAAAGGACCCTCTGGCCAATCAAGTCTGCCCCTCCTCCCTTATTCATTACCTATGTCAGTGGTTCTCAAATGGTGAGGCCAGCCTCCCTGGGAGGCCCCAACCTGTTCCAGGGAGGCTCAAGCAAGTCTGAAAAGTACTGTATTTAAATTTTGAGTTTCATATATTTTGTGTGAAGAGATGAAGCAAATTGAAAGAGGACAATAGTAGGTGAATTTTATGTATTTATTACTAATAGGTGGCAAGGGAAGGTGAATGGCGAAGGCTCATTTCAGAGTGTACCCAGAGGAGGGTAGGAGTGAATACATTTTAAAGGTAACTGCAAAACAATCAAGAAATACACAATGAACAATAGTGCAAACAAATATGAACAATAAACTAATAATGAGTGGTGGTAATTGATCAATTTGTAGACTGATGGCAGAACAGCCCAAATACAAGGGCTGAGCATAGAATCCTAAAAGCAATAGTAGGAAGGAGACAAAGTAATCCCAGAGAAATTGTTTAGGAGCAGGGAAGGACGGGAGAGGTAAAGTATGTAGGAAGGTTATTTCGTATAGAAAGGAAACAAAGAAAGTAGTCTGATCCATGAAGGTACTGCAACAAGGGTAACAATGGTTCAAGAATGAAAATAGTGGAGTAAGTAGGCTGGCCTGTGTGTGTGTGTGTGTGGGGGTTTACAATAAGCTGAATAATAATATTTGTTTATTTTTCAAAGGTTCCACATTAGTATAAGACAAAGAGCTGAATGTGAGCCAAGTACTTAAAGGGGTTTCAGTTTATTCAGGGTGTACTCCATAAGTACAGTATGTCATTTTTCTTTGGGGAGGCCCAAGATTATTTCAGTTTTTGAGGAGGCTCAAAATCTTTTCCACGGATTTGGGGAGGCTCACTGTGACAAAGTCTAAGAACTGCTGACCTATGTCATGGGACTCCCTCCCCACTTGCAAACTCCTTATGTCTGTCCCATGCCCTTTTAGATCCTCCAACATTTCTGCCCCCACCACTTCCTCCCAGTAGTTTATTCACAGGCCTCCGCCACCCTCTCCATTAAAGTATGCCCCTCACATTGCCTAAATCTTCCTCCTCCAATCTTAGACTTTACCCTCTAATTTAAGCCTCACCTTCCTCTTAAATAAGCTCCCTCCCTTACCTTACTGATCCCTTTCACGTACTTCAATGTCTCTATCATATCCCCCTCTCCCTTCTAATCTCCAATGGGTACAGATCCAATTCCCTCCACCTCTCCTCCATATGACTTCTCCTGTATCCCATGCACCATTTTGATTGCCCCTCTCTGTACCTTTTCTATCCCATCTATGTCCTTGCGTAGGTGTGGTATCCAGAACTGGACCCGTACTCCAGGTGCAGCCTCACCATGGCTTTATAAAGAGGCATCAGTACCACTTCTGATTGTCATGCCTCCCGGTGCATACCAATATTCCATTTGCTTTTCCCACAGCTTTGCTGCATTGATGACCTTCCTTAAGGTTGCTTGATACTAAGATCCCCAGATCCCTCTCCTGTTCAGTTGGCTTAATTATCTCCCCCCACCCCCAGAGTGTAAGCTGCTTGTGGGTTTTACATCCCAAGTGCATCACTGCACACTTTGGCATTGAATTCCAGCTGCCAAATTTCCTACCACCCTTCCAGTATCTTAAGGTCCTTCCTCACGGCCTCCACCCCTAGGGTGTCCACCTATGCAGATCTTCGTATCTTCTGCATATAAGCACACCTTACCATCTAGCCTGTCCACTATATCACTGATAGAGATATTAAGAAGCAGGGTGCCAGTACTGACCCCTGGGGCACCCCAATCATCACCCCCATCTCCCTGAATAAGATCCATGACTGGTCATCAACAAATTTTTGTCAAATGACCAGACAGCAGAAAACTCCAGCAGGTTGACCACATTTTGCAGTTGGCTGCAAATTTCATAGGAAAATGAGTGTGTTTTCTCTGGTGGCGAGCCCCAGAACCCCGCACCCTCCCACTTAGTTCTCAACTCCAAGTCCGGGGCTGAGAAGGGTGCAGGACCCGACAGATAGTGCCGGGTTCCAGCGGGTTCCCTACAGTGATGTGGCACTGTTGTCACAGTAGGGGACCGCTGTCGGAAATGTCACTGATAGTGCGGCATACCCTTGAATGTACCCCATTAACCACCACCCTCTGACATCTGTCCTTCAACCAGTTTTTCACCCACCTAGTTATTTTATGTCCCATTCCTACACTTTCCAGCTTATTTACCAGTCTTCTGTGAGGGACAGAGTCGAAGGCCTTCCTGAAGTCCAGATAGGCCACATCCACCGCCCTTCCTGATCAACCACCTTTGTCATCCAATCAAAGAGCTTTATTAGGTTCATCTGACATGACCTCCCAGTTGTGAAGCCATGCTGCCTATTGTCCAGTAGTCCATTGTCTGTCAGGTAGTTCACCACTCTTTCATTTAATAGCACCTCCATTACCTTCTCCATCACTGAGGTGAGGCTGACCAGGTGATTGTTTCTTGTCTCCTCCCTGCTGCCCCTCTTATGCAGTGGCACCACATCTGCCTTCTTCCAGTTGCTTGGCACCCATCCTGTATCTAGGGATAAGTTAAACAGTCTCACCACAGGTGCCGCCAGCTCCTCCCTCAGTTCCTGGAGTACCCTAGGATGCAAGCTGTCTTATTAATATATATAGATTTTTATTATGCTAACGGTAGTGCTACCATAGTTAGGTTGAGGCCATTTCTATGTTAAACCCCAAAACTTTGCACCATAATAACTTTGCAACCGTTTCACAGGATTTGGCTGAAATTTGGAATACACGATCAAGAACCATAGGCCTTGGGATCTGCCAAGCTTTGTACTGGTCAGATATACAGCTGTGGAGTTAGTAAGCGTGATCTGTCTTGACGCATTCACGCTTTTTTCTGGAATTCTACAGTCATACAGGTCGTATGGTTTCTTGTGACAGGCCCAAAATCTTCAGAGAATGTCTTGCCAAGGTCCTCAATGTGCCTTTTGAAGATTTCGTGAAAAATATTAAACGGTTCAAAAGTTATTCAAAACAGTTTCCCATTATAAGTCAATGGGAAAAGTTAACAAAAAGTTTGACAGTGTCATAAAATGCATTTTACTTTCTAAATGGGCCTGTTACTTTCTAAATCGGCCATTTTGTTTTCAGTTGGTGATCAGAAAAATGGTTGGCATTTAAATTTGGGACCCTCTAGCAACCTAATTATTTTTGTATTCACCTAGTCGGACCCTGAGGGATGCTTGCCATGTCTTTATTTTGTGGTAAAACTTACCCAGAAATATGTTTTCAAATTTCTGGAAAATACTACATAAGATTACTTCGTGCTCACGAAGTGTCAGTTTTGTAAAGCTTTTAGTAAATGCGACAGTAGTTTTCCATCTGTGGGAAAGTGACAGCGATTCTTTGGCACTGCGTTGCAAAAGAACCGTTGGGAGTTTTGGGCTGAAATTTGGAGGGACGGAGCTGACATCTCACAGATGTGCATTGCAGTGTTGTATTGAAAAATATTACACAGCGACAAAGTTATGGCACTCTAAAGTTGACAGTTTTTCCCATAGGATAACATTAAGCGCGATCATTACAGAAATCCTTTGGATCCCTGCTGCAAAATAACGATTTGGTCTTTTTCCTGAAATTTGGAGGAAGACAGCCAACAGCCAACAGATGTGCTGTTCAGTGGTTTGGTGAAGAAATATTACAGGGAGGCAAAGTTATGGTGCTCCGAACTTCTCTTTTCCCATAGGATAACATTACGATGTTTGCCTCGCCTTTCAGGGCCGTATCCGGGAAAGCGGTGTGAGATATAGACTTTCGTTGGAAAACTCTTAGCCCCTACTGAGGGCTAAGTACAAAACTAGCCAGGACAGTCATAAATCATACGACTTTAAAAAAATTTCTCACATTAAATACGGTTCGTGAGATATAACTTATTTAGTATTCCAAGTCCTCATTTTCTGCTCTGATACCCATTATTATGCATACATTCTTTGTACTCACTGTCTTTCTCTATTTAGCCTTTGGGAAAACCAGCCTGTGCGCTTACATTACTGTTACCATTGCCCTTTCGCTTGCGGTTCCAGACCGTTCACTTACCGTTGGCGTCCGCCACCACGTCGTCATCCTTTGCGTTTTCATTTGTGCTTGCGTTTCTGTTACTTTTTCCATTTGTGTGTACCGTACTGTTTCTCTTTCTGTTTCACTTTGCGTCACCATGCCATTGACATTTCCATTTACAGGCACCATGTTACTATGTGACAAGACATCACGTATGTACACGTTCCTGTCTCGCCACCACGTTCGTTACCCTTTCTGTTCTTATTAGCGCTTGCGTTACTTTGTGTGCCACTGTTAGCGCTTCTGTTTGCGTTGCTGTTCCTGTTACTATGCCACAAGACATCATGTGGTGGGAATGGGCCCTTTGGGCCCCGCGCTCCCACTGCTGCATTACGTGTCGGAACCGCAGGGCCCTATGTGCGTTATCCTTTGAGTTTTCATTTGTGCTTGCGTTTCTGTTATTTTTGCCATTTGTGTCTACAGTACTGTTTCTCTTTCTGTTTCACTTGCGTCACCATGCCCATTGACATTTCCATTTGCAGGCACCATGTTACTATGTGACAACACATCATGTGGCAGACTGTTCCGTCTATGCCACCGTGTGCATTGCCCTTTCTGTTGTCATTTGCGCTTGCGTTAACATGTGCGCCACTGTTAGTGCTTCTGTTTGCGTTGCTCTTCCTGTTACTATGCCATAAGACATCATGTGGTGGGAGTGCAGGGCCCTTTGGGCCAGTGCTCCCGCTGCTACGATACGATGCTGGGACTGCGGAGCCCTATGTGCGTTATCCTATGCGTTTTCATTGCGCTATGCTTTCTGTTATTTTTTTGCCATTTGTGTCTACAGTACTGTTTCTCTTCTGTTTCACTTTGGCCACCATGCCCATTGACATTTCCCTTTGCAGGCACCGTATTACTATGTGACAACACATCACGTGGCAGACTGTTCCCGTCTATGCCACCATGTGCGTTACCCTTTCTGTTCTCATTCGAGCTTGTGTTACCATGTGTGTCACTGTTAGCATTTCTGTTTTGCGTTGCTGCTCCTGTTACTATGCCACAAGACATCTCATGTGGCGGAGGGCTACGCTCCCGATGCGCGTTACATTCACTATTTCTCGTTATCATTCTCAAAAGAAGGAAATTAGGCGTAAAAATTCCGTTTAATGCATTAGATAGGGTTGTTCCACAGCGACAAAAGTGAGAGTCGCTGTTAGGGTTGAAACCCTAACTCAATCACCCCAGCATCACACACACACACACACACACACACACACACACACACACACACACATTCAAGTATGGGGAGGACCAAGTCAACACAACCAATGACAGACATCCAGCAGCAGGTGGCGAAATAACAAACAATTGTCTAAATGTACTCACGAGACATCCCCACCCACCTGACCAGGTACTGCATGCTCAGTGGAGATCAACAGCAAAACTGAGGCCATGTACGCAAACGTACACATCCCTGATTGCAGCTGCACAGCGTACCACATGAGTAGGTGCATGGCCTTACCTACCGTTAACCCCACCACACAACTGGTACTGTGCGTAGTCTAATATAAATGCTGAAGGTGCATGATGACAGTTGTAGAAAGGTTTTAACACTAGTGAGTATACATTAATTAAGAGAAGTACATAAATTAACTACAAGACACTAGCATGCTCAAGATAAAAGTAGTGTTATATTTAGTAAGTGATTTACATAGTAGTACATTTACTGCAATGGTTTACTCAAGATAGAGAGGCTGATGTAAGCTATGGAAAAGCATTGCCTGTTCAGCGCTGTGAAATGTACTGCCAGTATCAGATGCATTCTTACTGATGAAGGTGTACTGCTGATGTACATACATAGACCTTCAGTGTGTTTCAATACTAAAGATGCAGTAAGTATTCTTTGTAAGAAACAGTGTAATTGCATGGATCAGGCCAAGCAACTTCTAAATATCATAGCACTACTGAGCCAACAATGACGTACCTGTATCGAATGTATATAGGATAGATTTTCCTGTAGGCACTTACTGAGTATGTTGTACCTGATAAAGACAATCTCATTGCATCTGTGATGACTAACTTATTCAAATAGTAATACATTTACTATTGTTGCAATGAGTGATCTATGCCACTTATGGACACAGTGTAATTTTTTAACAGTTGTTTCATACTCAGGCTGTATGCCTAGTGTTTGGGTTTGCCACACTTCTGTCACTGATGCTATCAAAGTGATAACTATGTTAATTGTGGTACAACAGGAATCAAGTAGGTATGGTGTAGATTTAAACAGAATGTCTTTTAGTATTGATTTAACTCACAATGGGGTAAGTGTACTAGGACAGCAGGAGTTATTCTCTATCACTGACTCTGTCAGTTATAATCACATTAAGGTTTGGATGACTGTAATGATCAAGTTGCACTGTTCATCTTCATGAGTTCATATTCACAGCCATTCTCCAGTAACTAAACAGTGTATGGTGTAACTGGGTGGGACACTGTGTTACAAAGCTGCTGCAGTGCCTAGCAGAGGAGAGTATCTACTCATAAAGACAATTAAGCAATAAGGCATGACCAACAGTTATGTTAAATGGTCTGTTAATCACCCTGTAGGGGTTTAATGTTGAATGAGGCATAGCAGTGCCACATGTCGCTAGACAGTGATAAACTGACCATTAGCATAATACCTGGGAGTGGCTTATTGCTATCATAATAAAACTGTTTTTAAACAACATTAAACCATGTTCATCATATGGTTAGGCTCTACATGTACAGTATGTTAATAAAAACTAAACATAAGGCTGTTACAATGTGTACAGTCAATTAGAACGCTGCATTTCTCAAACCCTTGTTATAATCAGAGATATTATACCTGTACAACTCATTGGTTTTGCTGAACTCTATTGTTAGGTGGCCCCCACATGTGGTGTGGTCTGGTGTGGGCATCGGTAGGTAGAGCCATGCAACTACTAAGTGTGTTACGTTGTGTGGAGCTGCAATCAGGGATGTACGTTTGGTGTACATGGCCTCAGTTTTGCTGTTGATCTCCACTGAGCATGCAGTACCTGGTCAGGTGGGTGGGGATGTCTCGTAGTACATTTAGACAATTGTTTGTTATTTCTGTCACCTGCTGCTGGATGTCTGTCATTGGTTGTGTTGACTTGGTCCTCCCCATACTTGAATATGTGTATGTGTGTGTCTGTGTGTGGTGCTGGGGGGGTGAATTTGGAGTTAGGGTTTTCAACCCTAACAGCAAATTTCCTCACTTTTGTCGCTGTGGAACAACCCTAACTAATGCATTCAACTGAGTTTTTGCCTCTCAAATATATATATATATATACACACACATATACTGTATATATATATATATATATATATATATATATATATATATATATATATGAAGGATTAACCCATGACAGGGTATGGGTTTACTGAGCATTCATCTATGCCTGGGGGGCTGGAGTCACGAAGTAAAGCTGGTGACTTAACCAACCGGTGTGGTCAATGTCAGTAAACCCATACCTGGAGTGGATTAATCCTCTTTATAACATGGGTAATGTTATGTTAGAATTTTACCTAAAGAAATAGTAAAATAAAGCCCTGTAAAGCATACAATATCAGGGATTAATCAATGGTCAGGTGACCTGTTCAGACGAATCAGAAGACAGTATTTTCAGAACCCATGTTATAAATATATAAATATATATATATATATATATATATACACATTTATCTTATATAACTATATTGGGCCTGATTCTCAAAGCCCTTAGACTGATGCAAGATGCATTTTTCAAACTTTTCTGCCACAATTGGCACCTTGAGTCAAAAGATGCGGCATGCCTGATTCTGAAATGCAGTCTGCATCAGAATGGAGAAGCTGCTATAACAAAGTGGGTCAGTGCCACACTTGCAACCTACACTGGGGTATGCCAGGTCACAAGGAGGCTTGCACCATGGCGGGGCTGCAATATCCCCTTTTGAGGATTCTAAAAGCCCCACTGTGGACACAGAAAGGGCACCACTTAGACCAGCCAGGAGGTTGTCTAAGTGGCTTGTGCCACTGGCGTAGGGTGGACATCAGGCTGCCTGGGGCATATGGGATGGGGGTGGCAGAGGATGAGTCAGGGGAGAGCTGTGACTGCCTATTACTGAAGCAGAAACTGGTGGAGTGCATGGGATAGACATAAGGAGCCCTGACTACAAGGGCAACTAGAGTGTCAAAATAGGTCTAAAACAAATGGGCAGACTCGATGGCAGTCCAACGTCTATGTTTCTACATACAGCGTTGTATATCTCATAAATACCAGCATATCCACACTGTACTACCATGTACAGTGCATACTGTACTACCATATACAGTGCCTAGTACCAATACAGTAAGTACATTTCCAGCCCTAAAGAAACACAATACAGGAGAGATCAGTGATAAATCCGCAGAATGTAGCAACATATTGCACCAGAACACAGCAGATCGCTACGACTGTACAGTAATAAGACTAGCTTTCCTAGCTGCTATACTCCCTGTGTTACCTGTATCATTTTAACAGCTGGATTAAAATTCCCTGATGAATTTATTGTCAGGCTAAAGTAATTATTTCTCTGTCTGCCTGTCTGTCTCCCTCCCTGTCTTTCTCCTTTTTCAGACCTCTTCCATTATCCAGGCTCTTCCTCTCCTCTTCACCATAGTGTCTTTTCCAGGCAGCATTTTATTTTACTCTTTAACACAAGCAAACTGAGATGGAACCTTTAATTTTCATTGGGGTCCGGTTCAGCATGGTTGACTGAAGCACAGAAGCCTGGTGACTTGTCCTTGATGAACAGCAAGTCAGTGACTGGCAGGATTCAAATCTGTGATTTTCAGTTTCACAGTTTACAATTAGACTGCACGTTTAGTTTTCTTTCAGTAAGGCCTCATCCACTACCCCCTCCCATGAACACCTTTGCTACCATGTTCCACTAGGTACCTTCTGATGCCCTTTTAGCCAGGTGCTTTCTCCTGCCTCTTTCACCCAGAAATCTTCTCTGTCCCTTTCTTCCTTTGCCCTTGTGACAGGATGACTCCTGTCAAGGATGAGTCTTAGGGTGAAAAGATGAGGGTTCTTAAATCCCAAAATGAAACACCAGGTATGTAGGTCCAGTATGCCAGCTGGCTGGGGTAATTAAGGTGCTGGTTGCTTAACTAGAGTATATAAAATGCATATGAGAGCCTATAAGAAAAACTAAGGTGCTTATGGTTTAAAGTACTTTGAAAGTTTAAATACAGTGCATGAGAGACATTTACAAATGTTCACTGGATTTAAACTGAAGTACATTAGTGCCTTTAAATAATACAGTGTTTTCAGTCTTGAAAGAAAGTAAAAGGCAGAAGTACTTGCCATGTAACATTTTGTACTGGATGTTAGTTATAAAATAAACAAAGAATTAACACAAGTTAATTGCTTATGCTACATATATACAAGGATTCCATAGGAAAGGAGGGATTGATATTCAACTCCAGGTCTTTTCTGAAATGCATAAATATAAAGGGCTTGCCTGTTTGCAGTTCTCCACAGCAGAGCAGCAAGTTAAATTTATTTTTAGAGAGACTGCTGCTTTGCTGCAAACCTGGAGGAGCTAAGGATTTGAAGGACAGGAATATCCCTGTGAAACCACAAAGTGTAAAATGGTGGCAGCCTTCAGTATGAGAGTGAGTTGCAAGTCTTAAGAATGAAAATGCACAAATGAAGTAAATAAAATAAAGCTAACATGTATAAAAAGACACCTAAAGTCTCTGTAAAATCCTGCACACAGTTTGTCTAAGCACTGCCCTGCTGCATGTGTATACACAAGTAAAGGGGTTGAAAAAATCTGTCTGGAGGAAAACTAGGTGACTGCCTATGGTTTCTTTTAAAACAGATAAAACAGACAGTCCTCATGTCTTCCAGGCAAGGCTGGGGAGGTTTAGGAGCAATATGGTATGAATAATCATTGAAATAAAAGAAAAAATAAACTTGCTATATATTGTATTGTTAAATATCAGGCCTTTAGGCCTGACCGCCCAAGAATGGTATGCCAAATGAGGTGCACTATAGAGTGACAGCGGTCCCTAGTGTCCTCTTTTTATACTAATGATGCTGTGAATCACAGCTCAGTGGAAAGTGTTCACTTCCTCTTACTTTTATATTCTCTTCTTGCAGACCTTTTTGTTATCCGAAGGTTTCTTAGTTAATCATTATGTTTAGAAGGCCCTCTGGCATTGTATCATTTAAAATGGGGCCTAAACAAAAAGTTTTCTAAGTTGATGATGCTGTGGTCACATGACTTTGGTAGGCAGGTAAAAAGCCTACCTTACCAAGCTGTAGAGAGATAGGAAGTCAGTTGGAGCTGACTGCCAAAGGTGGTGGACCTCTAAGTGCACCCGTTTGTGTGAAATATGTAAGGAGTTAGCCTAGTGGCACTGCTGGGCAGAGCAGTGGCCCTTCCTGAGCATATTGCATCTGCTTATTTTTGTTTGTTTTGATTTTGATATCTTGAAAGAGAATTAACTAACCTTATTTCCTGATTTCTGTGAAACCTGATTTCAACTTTTTCTGAGAAAATAAAATGAGAAGTACCTTGCCAGCACTTTTTTATGCACTGAATTTATTGGTCTGCTTGGTTTGTTATTCTGTCTAGAGTTCCTTTCTCTGCTCACCATTGCTCTACTGAGCCTTTATTCAGTGCCCCTTTCCAAACTAGAGTACTGAGGAAATACTGTGAAGTACTGATTCTTAATATTTCTCTCACAATGTGGAGGAATAGCTGAAGTACTGAGAAGCATTCCTCTCACATTATCCTGCACCACAGATTGGATGCAAAAGGCTAAAACTCTGATGATAAAATGTTTGATAAAAGGCAACCAATCTGATGCAAAAGCTGCGTAAGCCAAGCTGTTTTGGCAAGGCTTGGCCCATAATTGATATATCCATACACTCCCCTCCCCAGAGTTCAGAGTTTGAGGAAGTGCTGGGGGTCAGAATAAGAACAAAGCAAAATACTCATCTATGACAAAACAATGCTAACAAATATGCCCTGTTAGTAACAACAAATAAGTGATATTTGCACTTAATTAAAGGAGAATGTCTTTGATGAAACATCCCACACCTAAGCGTGGGGCTGCTCTTCAGTTGCACCTTGTGTACAAAACAAATATTATTTTGAGTTATCTGGCTGATCCTGTCAATTCCTTCCCCCCACCACAACCAGCATGTTTGATGCCGCTCCAGCAGCTCAATGGTGTCACAGAATCCCTGATTGCTGATGTCAGCAATGAAGATCAGACACAGGAGATTTAAATCTCCAGAATGTATACTGGAGCTTTTAAAGCTCCAGTATGATGGTCACCAGTCTGGTTGTCCTGCTGAGGCTCGCTACAGGTTGCAGAGGGAGAGAATGACAGAATCAACTAAGCAAATCAAAAGCACTACAGGATGACTGCACATAAAAAGTTTACTTTTAGCACAAAGCACAATTCACAGGCAGCACCTCATTTGGGTGTGGGTCTTTAACATTTAGGACATTCTCTTTTAATTGACATGTTACAAAGCTATGTAACAGAATAGCAATAAAGAAAGAAAAAGAATTGCTTAAAGGTTTGAGTTCTTGCTGTATTGTAGCATTGCAATACTGCAAGAATAGTTTCCATAAGAAGTAGCAAAATTGAAAATGATTCAGAAACCTGCCAGTTCCACGTTGAATTGAAGTGACATGGCTGCAAAACAAAATACACTGCTTGTTACAGTAATTCAAAATATCCACGACAATGCATGAGCTTATTCCCCTGTTTATTTGACAGTCAAACTGAAAATGTATATGTGTGTGTGTGTGTGTGTGTGTGTGTCTATATATATATATATATATACACACACATATAATAGATATTTCAAAAAACTTCATTAATGCATCAGTTAGGGTTAAAGCGATAAAAGTAGGAAATGTGGTGTTAGGGTTTCTAACCCTAACACTTCCCAGACACACATCACAGATGAAGAGGCATCAGGGGTAGCACTGGGGTCGCAACCCTAACACTCACCCAATTCCATCAGAAAATAGGTTGGGTGGGTGCAGCATAGCAGAATGGGTGAGCTTTAGGGCTGACAACCCCAATGATGCCCCCCAATGCCTCTTCATCAGTGAAGGGTGAGGGGTGGTGTTAGGGTTGGAAACCCTAATGCCACATTTCTACTTTGTCACTTTAACCCTAACTGATGCATTAACAAAGTTTTTGCAATTTATTTCCTTACTTTTGAGATAGTGTAATTATATCCTAATGTGGTTACTGAGGCAGTGGCCCCCTATTCCTCCATAGAAGCATATATGTACGTAGCTATGGGGCCCTGCACTTCCATTTATAGGCCAAGAGTGATACAACTGTCATCATAGCCATGTTATTATGCCACCTGATGTACTCAGTGGTGAAAAATTCAAATCCCACTGAAACATAATTCTGCTAACTGCGTCCCATTTCTGCACCACAGGTGTGAAAACTAATTTCAGCCAGGATTTGAAAAATGACAGTTGTGGCATACATTTGATGGGGTAATAAGAATTTTATGTTCCAAATTTGGGGTCAAAATATTTTAAATTGACAAAGTTGCAGTGTGTTGCACAATTGGACCATCATAACTCCACCATTTTGACATTTTGATCCCAAATTGTTAACATGGCCTTTTGGGACCCCACCTCATGAACAATATGACTGTCATTATGCAAATCCTGCCCAAAGAGTGAATTCACCAACCTACCATGAAATCACCTTTTGGGCACGAGTTGTGTAATGGCAGCTGTTTCATTATAAGGTGGGGTCCTCAAAGGCTATGTTGAGAATTTGAGGTCAAAATCTCAAGAGATGGCAAAGTTATGGACCAAAGCTATCCTTTTCTGTCAGATGTTGTCATCCTCTTTAGTGATGCAAAAAGGTTTTTGACATCTCATGAAAAGGAATTAGCCTGATGAAAATGATAAGGGACTTCACTGACCAGATGGCCCTGCCAGTACTCCTTTTCACTAGACAAATTCCTTTTTCATGAGGTGTCAAAATCCTTTCCGCATCACAAGAAAGGATTATGACATCTCACTAAAAGGATAATTGAAGGGCCATCTGGTCAGAGAAGTCCTAATCCTTTCTCACATCATGAAAAGGATTGTGTCATTTCATGAAAAGGAATCTGCTGGCAAAAAGGATTTGGTCATTTCACAAAAGGGATTTAAGAAAGTCATCTTCTTTTGTGAGATGTTCTCATTCTTTTCATCAGCAAATTTGTTTTTCGTGAGATGTCTCTTCCTTTTCATGATGCTAAAAGGATTAGGACTTCTCTGACCAGATGGCCCTGCTGTTATTCCTTTTTGCCAGACACATTCCTTTTCGAGATGTAACAAATCCTTTTTGTATCACAAAAAGGATTATAACATCTTACAAAAAGGATTACTGTCAGGGCTATCTGGTCAGAGAAGTCCTAATCCTTTTTGCATCACTAAAAGGATTAAGTCATCTCACAAAAATGAATTTGCTGGCAAAAAGTATTTGGTCATCTCATGAAAAAGGATTTAAGAAAGTCATCCTTTTTGTGAGAGGTCCTAATCTTTTTGTGATGTGAAAAGGATTTTGATACTTAACAAAAAGGAACAGAAGCGAGTCACATAAAAGGATATTAAAACGTAAAATAAGCATTCATAGGCCACATAAAATTAAAGTAAAGGAACACAAAAATAAAGGATATCCTGATGAACAAGACACATACTTGGATGCCTACAGAAGACATCCCTGGGCAGAGTTATGACAGTTTGTTTGGCGAAAAAAAGAGACAAGATGGCAGCTGATGAAAAAGGAACTTTTTCTCATGAAAAAGGATCCTAAGGATCCTTTTCATGAACTGTCAAAATCCTTTTTGTCAGACCAAAACCTTTTTCTTTCATGCAGCTATCCAAAAGACTGAACTGACCATGCTCAGAACCCAAACTTTCAAAATGTAATAACTTTAGAACTGATTAATATTTTTCATCAGATCAATGCTGGTTCTTTGAAGCAAGCTCTTTCTACCCTGAAAATTTCAGACCAACATTCCAAATGGTTTAGCCTCAGCACAATGAGCAAAAACAGCACATTTTATGTTTTTTCATAATCGCTGCCTGCAATCCGCCATCAAACCAACACGAAACTTGGTACATCAAGAGATCTACTCCTCAGGACAATGCATGCCATTTGTGCAAATCCATTGAGCAGTTTGCAAAGTTATTTAGGCATAATATTTCACATTTAATATTAGTGTTTACTCACCCTAACTATAGGGTGCAACTGCACCAATATATATATATATTAGATTGGCACGGTCACGCCACTATAGTTAGGGTTGAGTGGTCAGTTACATACTAAAGTCAAAGGTTTGGGTGTTAATAACTTTGGACCCGTTGAATGGATTTGCCTGAAATTTGGTACACGCATTGGGGCATGGTAGATCTCTTGATTGCCACATTGCGTTTTCAGTGGAGTGCTGGTCTTTGTGGCGAAAGCACTGAAAAAATGCAAAATTATCCATTTTTGGAGGCACCTTTGGCATTCTGAATGTGGTTCTGCAAGGCCATCGTGGTGGTGTGCCAGTTCAGTAGATGGCTCATTTAAAGAGGTTTGTTGGCCAAATATGCCGCTTTTTGTTTGGTGAAAACATATTAAGGCATTCAAAAGTTATGGCATTTTACATTTCCATTATAAGTCAATGAGAAAATTTCTATGTATATCTTGTGATCAAAGAATGGGGTTCTGGCCATCTCGTCCCATCTGGCGGTCAAAGAATTTGCAGCCTCATGGTTCAAGAATCTTTGTCCCCAAGGATTTTTCAAATTCTTTGATCGCGAGGTCCGCCATCTTGTTTTCAGTTTTCTGATTGCACAAACACAAATATCTCTGCTCAGGGGTCACTTCTAGTAAAACTTCAATTGGTTTTACTCAGGGGACCCCAATCTATCGAAACGTGACTTTGGTTCCATCCAAATCAGTTCAAAAATAGAGTTATTAGTTTTAAATTCATCATTCATGGCTCGCTAACGATCTTTGATTGCGAGCCTGCAAATTCTTTGTCCAGCGAGAATCTTTGATAGCGATGGTATATAACAGTGAGGATGAGATGGCCAGATTTAAATTGACTTTCTGTAGCCAGTGGTGCCCTATTAAGTAATATAAGGGTGGGTTTTGCTCAGGGGCTTCTCTCTTCCACATGTCAATAAAAATACTGTAGTTTTATTATCCCTGGTAGTCTAGCAGTCCCCTCCCCATCATGGCAATGTACACTAATATTTCTCCTATCCCTGTAGTCTAGTGCCCCCAATGAGTATCAGATAAATATATTTATTTATCAACTGTGGTAGTCTGGTGGCTCCTTCATGTGTCTTTATGTATATTTTAATTATATCCCTGGTAGTCTAGTTCCCCCCACCCTTGATCTTACGCTTTATAATTAATATTGCTAACCCTGGTAGTCTAGCAATTCCCCATCATAATAAAATAAATTTCAATTTAGCAATACTAGTAGTCTAGAGTTGCCCACACACCAGCCCACCAGCCCACCCAGCACCCCCCACTCTTCCCAAGCTGGTGAGTGGCACAGTCCACCTCTCACCTCCACGGCCAGTTGCTTCACTGTGTATATATCAGCAGCAATTGAGCCAGGCACTAGGAAATTATTTCTGAGCACCTGTTTCAATTGCCGCTGGTAATACACACAGTTGGTGGCTGGGCCATGGAGGTGAAAGGTGGGCTGTGCCAGCTGCCGGGCTGGGGAAGGGTGGGGGGGTTGTATGGGCTGGCAGAGCTGAGTGGGGGTGAGGCCACTAGACTGCCAGGTATTGCTAAATTCAAATTTATTTTATTATGATGGAGGGGACTGCTAGACTATGAGGGATAGCAATATTAATTATAAAGAAGTACAGATCGGGGTGGGGGACACTAGACTACCAGGGATATAATTAAAAATATACATAAAGACACATGGGAGGGCCACTAGACTACCAATGGATAATACATAAATATATTTATCTGATACTCATTGGGGAGGCCACTAGACTACCAGGGATAAGACAAGTTATTATGTACATTGCCATGATGGGGAGGGGCCACTAGGTACTAGGATAATAAAACTAAAGTTTTTCATCCAGATGGGAGAGCGAAGCCCTGAGCAAAACCTACACTTATTTAACTTAATAGGGCACCTCTGGCTACAATATACTATTTTTAATCTGGCCATCTCGCCCCTCACTCTTTGTTCATGACTGAGCAATTTCTTTGACTGCCAGCATGCAAATTCTTTGATCGTGAGATTCTTTGATCGCGATCGCATCACGAGCGAGGGACGAGATGACCAGATTAAAAAAAAATTTCAGCTCAGGGTGTCCGAAGACAAGTAAGGGTGGTGTTACTCAGGGGGCTGGTTCTGATGAACCATGGTGGTGAATTACCGTAATTATGTACATAGTTTGTTAATTACACTAGTTTTTATTCTTTGATCATGACCATGCAAATTCTTTGATTGCGAGCCTACAAATTCTTTGATCGTGAGATTCTTTGATCACGATTGTGCATCATGAGGGTAGGATAAGATGGCCAGATTAAAAATCAATTTTCTCAGCCCAGGGTGTGCTAGAAAGTCAAATGAGGGTGGGTTTTGCTTAGGGGCTTCGTTCTGTCGTACCATGACAGTGGTTTACTGCAGTTCTTTCAATTTTGTTAATTATAAACATTTTTATTCTTTGTTCATGAGCCTGCAAATCCTTTGATCATGATCCTGCAAATTCTTTGATCATGAGATACTTTGATCGCCATCTTTGATCGTGAGGGCAGGACAAGATGGCCAGATCTTTTATAATGGAATAGATAGGGAAATTTTACCAAACTTTAACATTTAATATCTGGAAACAATTTGCTCTTTTGCTTGAAATTCAGAGGGTGTTTATGGCATGTCCTGTAGATGTGAATTATGGTGTTTATGTGTTGGACAAAATTTATTTTGCAGAGATATTACGTGATACGCTTTACGTGTTGCGGACAGCGTTTGCTTGTGATGGTGGCTTGAAATTGATAGGATACCTAGCCTTAGTGTCATGGATATAGTTTTCAGTCATTGTGTGTGTTAAACATCAACAGGTGCAAAACTATGCCAGTCTGACAAATTAAAATTTCAAACTTTGATATTACATATTTTGGACATGGTTTGGTCTTTTACTTGAAATTTGGAGGGTGTTGATGACATGTCCTGTAGATGTTAATAGATGTGCTTATGTGTTGGACAATATATTTTTGTGGACATATTGTGTGGCATGTTTATGTTTTGTGGACAGTGTTTTCTATTGTCCTACTATATTAGCATTTGTTTGGTGGCTGGCCTTGCTGTTGTAAATGTACTTTTGGTCATTGGGTGTGTAATGTGGCCTGACACTTACAAGTTCAGTGGGCCCCACTCCCACATGAACTGGCATAACCTTCTACCTTTCTATTCTTTCTTAAAAAGTAGGAAATTCTATGCAAAAACTTTGTTGATGCATCAGTTTGGGTTCTTCTACAGCAAACAAGGGAGAAATTCAATTTTAGGGTTCCCACCCTTGCACCCCACCCCAGCCCGCCCCCACCAACAGGCATTGGGGTCTGCGTTGAGGTCCTTGGCCCTAACTCTCACCCCATCCCATGTGCAAACAAGCTGAGGTGGTGCAGTGTAGGAGAATGGGGTGAGAGTTAGGGCCAAGGACCCAATGCATACCCCAATGCCCGTTGGTGAGGTGGGCTGGGGTGGGGTACAAGGGTGGGAACCCTAAAATCAAATTTCCTTGCTTTTTGCTGTAGAAGAACCCTAACTGATGCATTAATGGAGTGTTTTGCATAGAATATATATATATATGTGCAGTGTGTATATACATTTATTTATACATATTTATAGATGTAGGCTCCTGACAACCACTTGGCAGAAGCCAGATCACTAGTGTGTTTGATGATGCCCACATGTAATATTGCATACTTTGCACTTTTTGCATGTTTACATTTTTTGTATTTGGCAATACCAGAAGCCTTCTATTATAAACAGATGGATTTAGCCATCCTATCGACAGAACAGTAAAGCTACTGCTCATGATGCCAATGTCGGGTTTCAGTGAGCTTAAGACATCAGGGGCTGGCCAAGGATGAAGGATGAGGACTGAGCATCCCAGAAGATGCTTTCCCTTCTCTGGAGAAGGAGGGCAGCAAGCTCTGCCACAGTACTGCCACCTAGATGACCATGATTGATGGTGAGGGTGGAAGCAGCTATGGGGAGGGTTGCTCCACGATGAAAATGTCTGCACACTCTGCATGTCAGTATCAGACCATCTTCTGCATGGAGAATTTTGGAGACCAGGGTTGAAAACCACAGGAAAGAAACCACCAGCTCTAACAGGATGATATGGACAGTTCCCTACATATCCCATATTGCCTATGTGGAACAGTGCCTGCCTGACCAAGTCAGGCATCCAGAGGACTTTGGTACTCTGATGGTCCTGCCATGGGGACAAGCTGTGGTGGAAGAGGTTGATCTATAGATAAGTCCCAGAGATTGTGGTTGATGAGGTTCGGAATGCCATCAGCAGAAGTGGGCCAACCTGGCATGGAATAGGGCATAAAGAATGTAAAGTTTAAAAACATAAATCAATTAATTTGCAATTTTATACTGGGCTTTGTCTTTTACAGTTGTTCAGTTATGTGCAGGTTCTGTTTGCTTTACACTGGTAAATGATGTACCAGTGCTATACCAACTCCTAATGCTGTTTCAGGTTTATAATGGCAGACAAATTCAGAATAGATGCTCAGCTCAATGCATTATGTGCCATTCTTGTTACCTATTAAATACTATGCCAATATCCAAATTAAGATCAGCTGTAACTTAAAAATTCTAGGCTGTATATGTACTATCCAGGACAGATTATTACTTTTTAATTAGCTTAATTCATAAAGATTCATTAAACTATCATCATGAGGTATACTGTAAAAATACAAATCTACAAATACAGTAGCTACGATGGTTCATAAAAGTATCATCATGCAGTATACTGCAAAATACAAATCTGTAATACAAATCAAAACAATACAAGATAGTAAAGCCAATACATATTAGCAACAATTAAACAAATATGTTTTAAGAGCATTGTTAAAGATCAAAACACTAATTCCACCTGAATGTGTGGAACAATCCCAATATTGGATAGAACTTTCTCCAATAATCATTTTGATTGGGAATACTTATGGCGGGAATCTACACCTATAGTGCTAATGATAAGCTTTGTTTAACTCAGTATTACATACTACATGCCATGCACTTAACTCCTGCAAAGCTACATGGCATGGGGAAGCTCCCAGAAGATACATGTTTCAGGTGTGGTCAGATGCAAGGATCCTTGCTACATATCTTCTGGGACTGTCCTTTGGTTGCTCTCCTATGGTCTTTAATTAAATCTAAGGTGGATCCCATATTAGGGTTACAAAGATTATTTACCCGCAAATATGTTTACTTGGAGACTACTCAATGGTGGATGTGAAAGAAAGGAGGTACTATATTAACTTAATATCACTTACGGTGAAATGCCTAGTATTAAGGCACTGGAAAGACCAACAGGTTCTTACCTACCAAGAATGGATCAATGACCTGTGATACAACTTAGGATTGAAAAAACTATTGCCAGTCTTAGGAATGGTATTTCCCGATACAATACAAAGTGGGAGAAATTCCATACTTTATGGTTAATTGCTCCGCACATTAAACTAAGTGGCGCGGTCCCATACCTTATTTAAGGTTACTGCACGGCCCCTGACTTTAGTGTTATCAACCAAACAACGCTTCCTTCCTTATTGTAATTTTCCTAGCTAATGGCTAGTACAAAACTATGAAACTGTCTCTAGATGAGGTGGGTTTTGAGGGTGGGGTTATGGAGGGACTAGTTTGGAGAGAGGGAAGGGATGGGGAGGATTTAGTTAATAGTATTCTTGATTTGTACATGCATATTATACAATTAAGCAATAAGCCACGAGTGTGTGGGTTATCAGGGGTTACCACGACTGGAGTGGTTTGCCCATGAGCGCAGCAAGTGGGTAAATCTCGCCAGCTGTGGTAAATCCCAAAACCCACATCCTCAGAGTGGCTTATTGTGATTATACAAAGTTAATTTTTACCATAATAAAATACAAATATTAAAAGGTTGCTGTGTTTGTTTATTTTATTGTATTTATTCCTGGGCTGCAGAGGATTAGGATGTACATGACATTTTTACCACCATTACCACTACTATTTGCTCATCAGCCAGTGGTTATCAGAGGATTTACACGGTGGTAAACTGCCAGTCTGACCATTTCATTGGCTGTTCACTTATGTCCATGGTATAATGTTTAATCTTCTGTAAAGTGTAATGTACTGGGTGAATATGTGAAAATTGAATGAAGTATATTTAATTAAAAAAGATCAAAACACTTAGGTGACTTGTAAACATAGGTAGGAAATTCCAATGAGCTGGTCCAACAAAACAAAAACAAGCTGCTAAAGCCAACATGGATTTGAATTTGGGACAAATAAAAGATCTGCATCAGTGTAGATCAACTATCTGGTCCAGCTATCCACCTCATACTTTTTCTTTTTATTCTGACAGCATATTCAGTATTCTGGTAAAGAGGGACTGTGCATGCAATATTTTGTGCAATTCCATTGAATGGGGCTGAAGCTATTAATATATTTATTGTACAACAAATGCGGGGAGGAATTACAGTTTACTATGTAGAGAAATACTCTCCCACTGCATGGATTGTAAATTGGACTCATCAAGCTATGAATATTTGGCTCTGGAATTCAAACTTGTGATGGGTAAACCTCTATTACTATTTGGGTATCGACCACCTAATAAATCTATACAGATCTTTAACACCATCCATAATGCATTAATTCCATTCACTTTTCTCACGAGCTATTAATTCTTGGAGATTTCTATGCAGATTGGCTGCATCAGTCAAATTCAGAAAATCAAAAAATGGCCTTGGGCCTTGGACTATCACAATTGATAACAGAACATACTCATACTGATGTTAAAAGGCGAATGTTTCATCTTTGATAGATGTAATTCTGACAAATTGCCCACATAATTATATCCATTCTGGTGTAGATGCTGATATATTCAAGTGATCAGTAACATAATTTTCTGTGTTAAAGGGCAAGTAAAGGTTATGGGCCCATCGAGAATATTGAGGTTTAGATCCTTCAAAAATTTTGACTATTTTGCTTTCCTGAAAGCCCTTGATGGTATTCATTGGGATCGTTTCAGAACTTATTCCCAACCTAGATTTGGCATGGGAATACTTTGTGTCTGAGTTTCTTCAGGTGTGTAATAAACATATGCCTGTAACAAACAGGAAAATAAAATTCAATTGACTTTATGGTATACATCTAAATTGACAAAAATGAAACATGATAAAAATAAAGCATGGGAAAAACGCAGTTGTCCGGGACTGCGAATAACTGGCAGCACTACAGGAAATTAAGAAATCTGTATGTGTTTAATGTAAGGGTTGCAAAAAATAACTACTTTAAAGCTAAGACCCTTGAATCTGCTAGGAATCCCAGAAAATTCTGGGGCTTAGTAAATGATTTAGAAGGACAATCTAAACAAAAATCTCATATACACTTATCGAGGAAGAAACCTTTGAAAATAAGTTAGCACTTGCAAGTAGATTTAATCAGTATTGTATAGACTCTGGAAATTTCTTCAGTAGTTTGCCTAAACCTCTAGAAAAAACCTAGATTCCTGCCCCACTGGGGTGTCTCATTTTGCATTTGAAGCTGTCTCCAGAAATGAGGTACAGGATGTACTTTTACTCTTGAATGCAAATGGCAGTTCTGGCCCTGATGGCCAGTCACCAAAAATGTTAAAATATGCAGCAACTCACATAACTGGACCTCTGGCTTATTTGTTTAACAGGTCCATAGAGATGGGCTACTTGCCAGATAGTTAGAAGTTGACCAGAGTCATTGCCATTTTAAGGGGTGACCTGGCCATTTATCCATCTATAGGCCTATTTCCTTGTTGCCATTGGTCAGCAAGGTATTAGAGAAGTTGCTGGTAAAACAACTAATGGAGTATTTGGGAGGGGACAGGCTGATGGACGGTACCAATCCAGCTTTCAAAAGCTTCATGGAACAATTATGTCCATGTCAGAGGTCTTGGATGAGATCGGCACAACAACAGAAGCCTTGTGTTTTACAGGGCTGTTCTGGTCGATCTCTCCAAGGCCTTCACACGGTAGATCATCAAATATTAGTGCAGAGATGGTGGGAGGTTGGGATGAACTGACAGACTCTGGATTGGTATATGTCATATCTGACCAATAGGCATCAGGTAACCATAGTGAACAGTATCAAATCGAGAACATAACTGGTCTCAAGAGGTGTACCCGGCTCAGTCCTGGGTCCCCTCTTGTTTCTTGTTTATTTAAAAGACCTTAGTAGTCATGCCGGGTTTCCCGTTATCATTTGGATGCTGACAATACCATCCTGTATAGATCTGGCCCCACGGTTTCTGGAATTCAAAAACACTACAGAAAAGTTCTGACCTCCTGGAGTCTATTTTGTGGAGTCTAAGTTAAAGCTAAACACTTCAAAAACAAAGTGTATACTGTTTGGGCCTCCTTTTAAACTGAAAGGGAATCTGATCTCAATATTTTGACAGTAAGGATAACATTTTGGAAATAGTTGAGAACTATAAATATTTAGGGTTCTGACTGGACAAATCCGGATCAGGTAATATGCATGTAGACAATTTAATTTCCCAGGTCAATGAGCGGGTGGGCTTTCTATATAAAAATAAGAATTGCTTCAGGCCATAAACTTTGAACTCTATTATCAAGGTACAGATTCTGCCACTAACAGATTATGGAGATATTCTATAAGATGGTGCAACCAGTGACCATTTATCTAGGTTGGATGTTCTTTTGAATAGGTTGGCAAGATTGGTACTTAAATGTCCCAAACTTCTGCATCATTGTGAAATGTACAAAGACTGGGGTGGGTATCCCTAATCAGTAGAAGGAAAATACATAAGCAGTTATTTGCCTAAAAGTGTGGCCTGGACCTTGTCCCAACATTCCTAGGGGCCAAAATAAGTTTTAGAAAAGTTTAAGCTTTTCTGAGAAAATCAGGAACAAAAGAAATGGTTGTCCTCTTAGCAAAAACTAGGCATTCCCAATTCCTCTTTAGCTTCTATGTTCCAATATGTTGGAATAATCTACCAGAATTTAGACAACAGAATAGTAGGCCTCCTTCCATCTCATGACTGAGAAAGTGTTTGTACTCTACACAGAACATTTGTAATTGTTTTCATTAATGGGCCCAGATATTCAAAACAGTTGTGCATGGCGCAACAGTGTTACCATCCGAAACCCACTGATGTGCCCTGTCACTGATATTCAAATGGGACTTGTGCCTGGCACAAATCCCGATGCACTGGAGCACATCAGTAATGTATCGGCGCAAGGTAGGGGAGCGTGCTCATGCATACTCTGCACATCCCGATATTCAGCCCGAATGTGCTAAGTCCATGCATGCACAACCCTACTTGCACCGCACAAAGCTGATAAAAAAAAAATAGAACAACGGTTGGCCACCAACAGGTGAGCTGCCATATTGCAGGCACAACACAGCAGCTGCCACCTGTGGGTGGCCACCCGAGCTCCGGCTGCACTTCCATGGTGGCGTCCCCATGCCCGATTGCGGGCATCTGTTCAAAAATCACGTCCAATATCCCTGCTGGTCCAGTGGACTGCTGTCGCCCAATCGCGGGCTTAAGTATCAATAAAATGAATTTCTATATCCCTGGTGGTCCAGTGGACTGCTGTCAACCGAACACGGGCTTCAGTATAAATAAAATGAATTTCTACATCCTTGGTGGTCCAGTGGACGCTGTCAGCCCGATCGCGGGCTTCAGTATAAATAAAATGAATTTCTATATTCCTGGTGGTCCAGTGGACCACTGTTAGCCGATCACGGGCATTTGTAATAAAGAAAGAATTATGTCCAATATCTCTGGTGGTCTAGTGTACCCCCCTCCCACCGCCCACTGAGCCCCACCTCCCGCTCCCCCAGTCAGCGGTGGGTAGCAGCACCCGCCGCCACCCCCACCGCCCACCAACTGACACGTAGGTAGGGGCTGTATGCCCATTAGTCCACAGCACGAGCCAACGGGCATGCAGCCTGTACCGTACTACACATTCCAGATATGTGAATGGATCACCTGTGGACCAATGGGCATACAGCCCTACCAATGGTGTCAGTCGATGAGCGGCAGCGTGGCAGGTGGGTGGGTGCTGCCGCCTGCCGCTGACCGGGGGCGGGCAGTGGGGCTCAGTGGGTGGGTGGGGAGGGGGTACCGCTAGACCACCAGGGATATTGGACGTAATTTTTCTTTATTACAAATGCCCGCAATCAGGCTAACAGTGGTCCACTGGACCACCAGGGATATAGAAATTGATTTTATTGATACTTAAACCCGCGATCGGGCTGACAGCGGTCCACTGGACCACCGAGGATATAGAAATTCATTTTATTTATGCTGAAACCTGCGATAGGGCTGACAGCAGTCCACTGAACACCAGGGATATAGGATTCATTTTATTTATACAGAAGCCCACGATTCGGGCTGTGAGCACACTGCCGTGCTGTGCGAGGGGCGCCAGCCCGACGGCTGCTGCCTGGCAAGACGCCAGGCGCAGAAGTCGCTGGGGATCGACAGCACCTGCATGCAAATGAGGCCATAATGACATGCAAATGGCCCCATTTGCACCTTGCATACATTATGGCCTCATTTGCATGTGCACTTGTGAATATCGTGGTTGCTATGCATAGCAGCAATGGAACTTGCGCCAGCGTATCCCCCTGCTCCACTCTGGCCACTTGCACTGGCTCAGTGCCACTGTGCCATGCACACTGTGGATGGCCAGGGTGCAATATTCAATGATGCTGTGCCATGGCACAGCTCCGTTCAATATTGTCCAGTCAACGGCCCATTGCGGCAAGTTGCGCTGTGCCCAGGCTTGTGCCACAGCCTGGCACAGGTTTGAATATCTGGGCCATTGTGTTTGCTGTGTCATTCTATTTTGTATTTATTTTATGTAAGTTGTATTTTGTAAGCTTACCATTGTGACTGAGTTTTATACTCAATGGTTTTACCTTGAACAAACAAACAACAACATATCTACGTACAGCATTATAGTGGCACAGTAGCACCACTATAGTTAGGGCTGAGTAGGCTGCTTAATGTTAAACTCCTAAATTTGTACCTTAATAACTTTGGCTCCGTTCAACAGAATTGCACAAAATATGCATGCGCAGTCAATGGTGGGGGTTGAGGGCATGGTCTCTTGATTTGCCAAGTTTCATTCAAGTTGATTGCGTAGATTCCAAGATCGAGATAATGCATTTTGGGAAAAATCGAGTGTTTGCTCTTTGTTTTTTGTCATTGACTACAGCCCAGACAGTTTGAATTTTGGTCAACTGTGTGCACAGTCCTAAACTCAAAAAAGGGGCATGGTTAAACATTGTGGTACTGTTAGTAATAGCCACAGATACTACTCTTCTTAGCTGTAGGTAGATAGGTCCCCTGAAATCAAAGCAGTACTCCTCTAAGTGGACTGGGGTGCCCACCCCAGTACCAATTCTTTCTCCCTCTAACTCCAGGTCACCTGCCCAGTGATTTCAGCCAATATACTACAAATGCTACATGTCATATTTATAAGGGTAGTCATGATGATCTTGAAAATTTGGGGTCAGAGTGAATGTGTGAATTGTGGAAATGTGGGAAGGATTGTGGAATAAAGAAGAAATAAAAAGAATTCATTGGGATATGCAAAAAATAAAAGAGGTTAGAGGGAAGTTACCGTAATCTAGATATGGTTACACCACAAATACAAAATCAAACAGGTAAATTAATGGTTACATAAATGGACACTAATGAGATCACATGATGCAGATAACCTAGTGAAAGCTCCTACTTCTAGCTCCAGCCACCTGATCATTTTTAGGTTAATTCCTGGACTTTATAACTGAATTAACACTCTACAACTGGCTAAAGAGACTTCTGAACTCCTGCACTACAATCGACTCACGAAATTTTACTTTATGGAGGTCGACATAGGAGAGCTCTACCTAAACAAACTCTGCCTGTGATACCAGAGAAAGGCCCAAAGAAACCCAGGGCTTTCATACTGCTGACTCTTCGATATTAGTAGCCATTCCTCGAATTTAGAGCCACTTACCCTAGCAGGCTTCCTGGCAGAATTCAGACCATTTCAGGATGAGCTTTGTTCGATCACTGGAGATTAAAACTATCACAAATGCTTTAGAAGATATCTCCAGATGCACTGCAGACTCGGAGTTCGGATCTGTTCGCTAGAAAAATGTTGCGACAAATTCGATCCAGAATTAGTAGCTGCAAGGCAAAGGATTGCTAAATGGAGCTAAAGATAGAGGATTTGGAGGGCCGCAGTCGCAGGAATAACGCAGTCCTCATTGGATTGCCGGAGGCTGAAGAAGGCAAGATCCTGCATTGTTTGTGCAAAGGTTTATAGAAAACAAATCACTGGGCCCTTCCATGTGGCTCCAAATATGTGATTGAGCATGTCCATAGAGCACTCAGAGCAACCCCACTGGCTGGATCCCCCCAGACCACTCATCTTTAAATTCTTGAATTTTTGGAGTGTCAGCATTTTCTGGCAAAGGTAAGGGAAAAACAGGAGGTCTGCTGAGATGGTACTAAGATTCGAGTGGCGCAAGGTCACCGCCACTATCCTCAATGGAGGATGGCTTTCCACCCCTGGTGTCCAAGCTTATCGCCACTGGGGTCCATTTTCAGATGTCCTGCCCTGCAAGGCTCCAGGTATTGATTAAAGCCACCTGGCATAGTTATGAGGATCCGAAGTGGCATGTAAAGATCTCAAGGAAGCTTTGCCGTAACTCTTAGTGACACTTGACTTTATTTTGGGTTAATACCCTAGGCCACAAATCATCAGTCCAAGGTAATGTGGTAATTGCTTTATCAGGTGGGGAAAGGAAGAATACAGATGGAGACAACGGCTTGCAGTGGTGGAATTTTGACTTGTCATAGCGGAGTTCTCTGATTTACACTCCTGCCACAGATCTAACTTTCCCTGATCAGTAACATCGCTCGAGCCTCGATCTACTACTGGACTAATTTGGACTCTGTAACCTTGTTCTTTCTCAGCTTTAGTACCTTCCTGGTACATTTATCTTTCACTAAGGTAGAACTTATTACTTTAGACACCACTAGAGGCGCTTCGAACCTTTCTTTTCTGTGAGTTGAGGGGCCTCGCTACTCTGGTAGAGTTAAGGTTATATTTTTAGCTGTATTTTAGAGTTTTTGAAGTACTGATTAAGTTCTGAGAAGAAAGAGTTTCAGAGTTAAAATTTAGTGCTCCAAGTTTCTTGTCTGTGTTCTCGCTCTGTTATGTTTAAACTGTAATTTGCTCAACAGTGAATTTAACAGCTGACTTAAGTTCTTTAAAATAGGGAAAGGAATGCTGCTCCTGACAAATGTTATTCAGCCGAGCAGAACTACGATAATTATCAGTGTGTTGGATCTGAATAATTTGTTAAAGTAGAAGCCCGGGAGGAGGGGATTTCTAAACAAAGTTAAGATCAAGGTTTGCATGCTATCTTCTGGGGCTTTCTGGACTTTATTTTACACTTGGCCCCCCATTTGATGCTGGATGTTTGTTCTTTTTGGGCTACTTTGTCCCTTGTCCTCGATCCCCTTTATAGGAAATAGGATCTGGCTGCATCCAAAGGTGGCTGGAGAGAGTGAGCAGTAGAAAAGGAGATCTGCAGACTGCAGTCCGTAATAATTAAGGGATTGGGGGTTGGTTGTTTGCTTGATCCCACTTCGTTACTTGTTCCTTTTGTGGGTGTGGGAGATAGGGGGCAAATTTTGGGATTGGGGAGGTGGGTGGGGAGATGCAACATGGGTCCTTGAAGATTGTTATGCTGGCAACACCAATATCACCTCTGTACTACTTGGCTAATTTTATATGGCATAAAGTATGATGAATAATATTAAATTTACTACCTGAATGTTAAGGGTGTTAGGCAGAAATTGAAGCAATATAAAGTACTGAAGATTTATCTAGCATCAGCAGAAGTTATATTTATTCAGGAATCTCAATGATTGGATTCAGAAGCCACTGGATGAGGAAGTTGCAGGTGGGACAAGTGTTTTCCGCTGAGGGCTCCTCCCAAAGTTGCAGGGTTATGGTTCTAATATTCAGAAAGATCCCATTCTCACTCATCCAAATAGTTAGGGATCCACTGGTTAGATTCGGTCTAATACATGGCACCTTATATACCACAGAGATTCTATTGGGCAGTGTTTATGGACCAAATTTGGATTCACTAGGGTTTTTTGTGCAGCTGGTTGTTGCTCTTACACCTTTTCTTTCTTTACCAATAATACTAGGCTAGGATATGAACCTCGTATTTGACTCCTCATTGGACCATTCTGGCTGCTCCATAAAGGGCTCTTACTGGCACAATGGGCCTCCGGGAGCTCATTGATCAAACTGGCCTATGTGATGTATGGCATGTACTTAACCCCATGAAAAGGGTTATACTTTTAGGTCGCCAGTTCCCAACTCTGCCTCCCGATCGATTATGTTCTGCTTTCCCATACCTTAATGCCTGGTGTTACTCCTTTTTCATTGAACCAGGTCCCCCTCTGACTGCTCCTCGTAACTTGCCACACTTTTTCTTTCACCCCTCTTATGAGAACAACACATTGAGGATCAACTACCAGGTGCTGAAGAATCCTGAGCTGGTGACAACTATCTCAAACACATGGAATAGTTTATGAAGTTAACCTTCAATCCACTTCTAGACCAGACCTGGAATAGTGTGCCTTAAAGCATATATTAGAGGGATACTTATCAGTTTCTGTGCTCAAGAGAAAAAGAAGAAGGAACAAAGACTATCCAGCCTTCTTTCTCAAATTCAACAGTTGAAGTGACCTTAACCCTAATTCCCTGATACTGTCAGACAGGAGCTAGTCAAATTAAGAGATGCCTACTTAGAAATGTTAAGAGAAAAGGCAGAGTTTGTATTTTACAGACGAAGGCATCATATTCAGATCAGGATGAGAAGGATGGGCACCTTTTAGCATTCGGATTAAACAGCTGGAATCATCTAGATACATCACCTCTATTTGTTCCCAAACCGTGGATCCTTAAAACATCCTCGTCGGATATAGTAGCAGAGTTTGCATTTATTATAACAACTTAAACTGCCCCATGATTGACCCTCCCCAATCAACTCCTCAATGAATACCTGCCACAGCTAACCTTCCTCTGTCAGTAGATCAGCACCATGTCCTTACAAACCATATTTCCTCTGTTGAACTGATCAGAGTTATCCAATGTCTTCCTTCAGATAAATCCTGGTCTGGATGGAATTTCTGACAACTTTTATAAAAAATTTCACAAGCAACTTGTTCCTTACTATTGCCCTAATTCCAATACATTTTGTCAGGAGCATCTGTGGATTCTTCCTTATTTGAAGCTTTGATTGTTCTACTGCCCAAACTAGCTATGAATCCAGAGTTAGTTTCCAGTTATAGTCCCATCTCCCTATTGAATCAGGATATTAAAATTTTAACTAAATTGATTGCTGATCGTATTAGCATTGTATTGTCTGAGCTTATTGGCCTAGAACAGGTAGGTTTCATGAAGGGCGTTACTCGGTTGATCACCTCCGAACTTTGTCACATGTCCTCTTGGTGACTAGAGATACTCCTTTCCTGCAGTTTTGATCTCTGGATGCTGAGAAGGCCTTTGACAGAGTGGACTGGAACTTTTGTTTCATACTTTCACACTTTTAAGTTTCTTTGCAATTCCAGTGTTGGGTACAAGCATTATACCATTCCCTACGCTCGGTCATTGCTAATGGGGTGGTATCGAGTTTCCTTCCCTTTATCGTCTGGTACAGACAGGGTTGCCCCTCATCCCCACTGCTATTTAATCTATACTTAGAGCCTCTTATTTGGTTACTGACATTGTGTGACAGGATTCATGAATGCCCATTCTAGGTCATGAAATTATGGTCTCCGCTTATGCAGATGACCTTCTTCTACAAATATCACACCCAACTACTTCATCCCCCATGTTATCCCTCATTGAAAAATACAGTTAAATGCCCAACTATAAATTAAATTTGGATAAAACTGTAGTATTCCTCTCAATCATAAGGTGCTTAGAAGTTCTACCACCGCTCTGGGCCTTTTCTGGAAACAGGACTCATTCCGTATCTGGGTATAGAAATATCAAGGAACCCAATACTTACCCAAAACTGAACTTGGATTTCTTAGTCAAAATTATCACTGGAGATTTTGAGAGATGGTCTAAACTTCTGATTTCTCTCTGGGTTAGGATTAATTTAGTCAAGATGAATGTTTTCCTCGGCTTTTCTATCCTCTCCACCTGCTTAATATCTGGCTCCCTTTAACTTGGTTTCAGAATATTCACGGTATCATTACCAAATATATTTGGTCTCACAAACAACCCAGGTTAGTATATTACAAACTTGCTGCCCCCAAGGTCAAGGTGGTGTTACTTCTACTCACTTAACCTTCTACTACTGGCCAGTCAAGCCACCAAATATCTTCAATGGCTATCTCCTGAGGAGATATCTTCCCTCTTCTACTACCCCACTGGTTTAGAATTGAGTTGGCTCATATCTTGGCTTGTGGTATATCCCCAGTTAATCTCTTACATATTAAAGCTACTGCTATTCCTTCCAGTTTAAAATCTATTCCTATTGCAATTGTAGTCAGGATTCACCCACAGTTGTGTTCTTTCCTTAAATATATGCACACTCAAAACTTAGCACTATCTATATGGGGCAATCCTAAACTCAGGATAGATAACAAAATGCTTAAAGCTCATTGGCTGCCACACTTAGGGAGGGTAACCTCTTCTTTTGTGACTGACGAGGATTCTTGGCTCTCCACCACTGAGATTATAAATAAATTTAATGTTCCCATCTTCAACGTCTTCAAAATTTTTCAATTAAGGCATCTAATTTTGAAGGTGTTTGGTTTAACCCTCCCAGCCAGCTAATATTTCTTTCTCTCAGGATCTGAAATCTTTGGTAGGTGCTGCTCATAGTTGTGTCCAAGACTTATAAGACCTTATACAATTGGGGCTACATGGAGGGTTTTGCTCCCTTAACATATTGGTCCATAGCACTTCCCACTGAGATTTAGATTGGACTGCTCTATGGCTCAGTTGCCACAAATACATTACCCAAGATAGACTGCATATTACTCAGTTTCATATATTACATAATTTATATTACTCCCCACAAAAGTTATTAAATTTAGCCTTCTTTCATCTTCCACCTGTGCTCGATGTCATAAAGAAGAAGGTTCCTGTTCCACATTTTTGGACTTGTCCCAAAGTCTCTGTACTCTGGCCTACCATTCAACAAAGAAGGGACCCTTGTTGGGCCTGCACACCCTATTTACCCCAGAGTTTTGTGCACTTGGTGAATTCTCTGAGGTCTTGATACTTAATCACAGATATCACATGGCCCTCATCTCCATGACTGTCAAAAGTGATACTGCACCACTGGAAGGATAATCTGGATATATCTTATTCCAAATGGCTTCAGGAACTTCTTGCAAATCTAAGAACAGAGAAGGCTATAGCTAGTCTCAATAATAGGCTGAAGAAGTATAGGAACACCTGGGACTCCCTGCATACTATTTATTCTATTTAATCTCCATATGCCAGCATAATCCTAATCATTTGCCTTATCTGGTTTTGAAATGTGTTGAGTAGGGTGGTGAGTGGGTAGGATGTGGATTGGGATAAGGTTGGGAGGAACAGTCCTGATGCATTATCTTGTACTAAATGACTATATTTTCCATTTGTTGGTTCTGTTCTCTGTATTGTTAAAACTTAATAAACTTTTAATTAAAAAATAAGTGGACACTAATGAATGGTATTGAATGTCTTAGGCATCGGGAGATCTTTGCAAATGGCCACATCTATTACAGCTGGGATGGTTTACACTTAACGAGAAGGGAAACCAAATCTTGGTAAAACAATAAAATTTTCATAACAAGCATTTAAAGTAATGGATCCTGAGGATATCATTCTTACCGAAAAATAAGGATAATAACAACAACAGTGGTGAAAACCACTGCAGGGTGATGTTTTCAATGTAAGAAACCTTAATATGGTCAAACTATCGGAACTTGAAATGTTAATTCACAAGTACAATCTTGACATTACAGCAATATCCGAAACTTGGTGGATAGCAACAGCGATTGGTTTAAAGAGACTGCAGGTTATAATCTCTTCCATAACAACAGGAGGGAGAAAGAGGCAGTGTTTGTATATACACTAAAAGAACAATGTATGCCAGCAGCTCAAGGTAGATACAATAATACCCAGACAGAGACAGTATGGATCCATCTATAAATAAATAACAATTGTAAAATAACCATTGGTAACTGCACAGACCGCCTAGTTCAACCAAAGAGCATATTGCAAATATGATAAAAGAAATAACAGCTGCATCTGATATGGGAGACTGGATCATATTAGGCAACTTTAATTTTCCAGGAATTTCTGGGAAACATTGAATGGAAACCTCACACCTGAAAACATCTTTTAAATAACATGATATCATTAGGCCTTAAACAACTGGTAGCATCCCCAACTAGAGGTAACAATATCCTAGACTTATTGCTAATCGACAAGAAATCACAAATAACAGAACCTGTAATTATATGTGCCATCTGTAGTAGCGATCACAATGCTGTGTTATTTGACATAAAAACTAATATAACCAAAAAATATCATAAACAGTATTTGTACAATTATAATACGGCAGATTTTAATAAAATCTGTGAACTTATTAAGATCAGGACCTGGAACGAGGAAATGACAGGTTACCCACAGAAACCTGTTGGTCCGCTATAAAGGCTACAATTGAGGAATGAGTACAGAACTATGACCAACCAAAGTGGTTAAAAACAACAAAGGCAAAATACCTCCCTGGTTGACAAAAACAGTTAAAAACAAATGATAAGAAAAAAGGCATACTCAAACTTAAATAAGTGCAATACACTTGGCATATAATAAATATAAAGAGAATGTATCAAACATTAAGAAATTAAGGGGAATGCAAGACTGAAATGAGAATTGCACATACTAAAGACAACTTGAAATCATTTTGCTCTTATATTAACACTCATAAAATGCTTCAAAAGAACTGGATTTGATTACTCACAATACCAAACTAATATCTAATGACAGTGAGCTATCTGAAGCTTTTAAGAAATATTTTTGCTCTGTCTTTAACAAAAATCTAATGTACAAGTATAAAGTTTAAGTAATGAAACTGAACAAAGTACATTTACCATAGAGGAAGTTAAAAGTTCTATTAGATTATTAAAAGCAAACTCATCTGCAGGACCTGACAACATTAGCCCTATTGGCAGTTATTGATGCTATTTCCTCCCTTGACTATTTGTTCAACAAATTCATGGAAACTGGAGTTATACCCAAGGAACAGAAAACATCTATTGCTATTCTTATTCATAAAAGGTCTGAAAAGCAAGTTACCAACTATAGACAGATTAGTCTCACTTGGCTGTGGCAAAAGTATTAGAAAGATTAATTAAAGGAAAATAGAAAAGATATTTCAAACCAAGGAAGAGATGATAATCTACAACATGGATTTACCACAAACCACTCCTGCACAATTAACTTAATCTCATTTTACAACTCTATTAGTTCCAGCCTGGACTAAAACATACCTGTGGATGTTATACTGCTTGACTTTGCCAAGGCATTTAACAAAGTACCACATAAAGAACTAATCAAGAAACTGGCATAATTAGAAATAAGTCCCTTGATTGTAAACTGGGTCAAGAACTGGTCAGAGTCTAGAAACATAGAGGGTAAGGATTGGGGAAAGCCAAGGCCAAGGGAGGTGATGAGTGGAGTGTCCCAAGGTACTGTCCCAGGACTTACTTTGTTCAATGTGTTTATATGTGATATCAGCATTAGCATTACAAATACCACCACAAAATTTGCTGACAACACTAAACTAGGGGAGAGGTCAACATTATACACAAATACCATACAATCCACAGTGGTCTTCAAAACACTGAGCACTGGTGCACAGAAAATAAAATGTTGCTCAACCAAGATAAATGTATCATGTTACACTGCAATAACCCCAATTACATACTACCTAAACAATAAATGCTGAAAGTCTCAGCCAAAGAGTGTGACCTGGGGATCATAGTTAATAATAGTCTCACATCCAAGGATCATTGCAAACACATAGCACAGACAGCTAACACAATATTAAACATAATTAAATGCACTTTCATAAACAGAAATGAATACTTTACAATCCCATTTAATAGAACTTACATTAGGCTTTATTTGGATTTTGGTACAATGTTCTGGAGCCCCATTACAAAAAGACAAAAATTACTAGAATTGGTTCAGAGGAGAACAAGAAAATTAACCGCCAACCTGAGGCATCTATCCTATGACTGTCAACTACAAAAGACAGGCTTAGTCACACTGGAGGACAGAGAAGAAGGAATGACACTGTGCAGCCTCTACAAATTACTAAATGATAGAGAACTAACTGACCAATGTGGATTCAAGTACATAAACAGACATGCAAACCTCAGAAGCCACAACAAGCAGATATTCATACCAAGGACTAATACATGTAAAGAATGAACTTTTTCACAATCAGGGCAGCGAAAATGTGGCACTTGCTTCCACAAGAGGTGGTAAACTCAAAATATTTCACAGAATTCAGAAACTTAGACATACACCCCAACTGGAATATGACTAAACCTAACCAAGATACCCACTAGGAGGGAGATGCACAAATGGGCTAATAGCTTTCTAGTTTTTAACTAACCGAGTAAACCGAGTAATCTTGAATCCAGTGAGTTACAAGACCAGACAGAGCATGGTTTCACAGGGAGGTCATGCTAAATGAAGTTGATAAATTTCTTTGACTAGGTGACAAAGGAGTTAGATAAGGGTGGAGTGGTGAACATGGCCTACTTAGATTTTAGTAAGGCTTTAAATACCGTTCCCATAGGGAGACTAGTAAACCAGCTGGGTAGCTTGGGAGTGGGTCCAAGGTGGTAAACTGAGTAAGAAACTGGATAAGAGATAGGTGACAGAGGGTGGTGGTAAATGGAGTCAACTCCCAAGGAAGGGAGAGTGACCAGCGGGTGCCTCAAGGATTAGTGGTGGGACCGGTACTCTTTAATGTCTTTATAAGTGACACTGCAGAGGAGCTGGAAGGAAGGTCTGCTTCTTTGCAAATGACTTTAAAATCTGAAGTAGGTTGACACTCCAAGGGAGTGGAAAGGATGAGCACAGACCTGAAAAAACTAGAGGAGTGGTCAATGGTATGGCAGCTGGGTTTCAATGTGAAAAGTGTAAACTGATGCACTTGGGGCACAGAAACCCAGGGGCAGAGTACAAATGGGTGGAGTGGTACTGACAACCAACAAGTAGGAATAAGACCTGAGGTAATCATATCAGATTACCTATAGGTGGCCAGGCAGTGCGACAAGGCAGTTGAGAGAGCTAGTGGGATGCTGGGGTACATAAGGAGGGGCATCACCAGCAGAAACCAGGAAGTGGTGTTACCTCTGTTTAGATCTCTGGCAAGATGCCACATAGAGTACTGTGTGCAGTTTATTCAGTTTACTCAGTTTGGTGTAGACATAAGCAGGCAATTGCCCATCTTGAATGTCTCCCACACAGTGTGGGTACATTATCCCATATTTGAGGTCCAGTTGAGATATTTATCCAATTTCAATTGAAGCTAACAAAGTTGTTAGAATCTACAACATGTTGGGGAGTTTGTGCCATGCTTTGGTGACTCAAACTGTAAAACAGCCATCTCTCCTACTGGCGATTGCCTTTGGTACAATTAACTGCTTATTCATACTAAGGTTCATACTTAAGGTAGATTAGAGAGCAAGAAGGCTTAAGCCCATGATACTCCCATACTAAACCAGAGAATAATAGATCAGTTTATAACCTGCATTGATTAATGTATCCAGTCAATACTTAAATATACTTTTGGTCTCACTAATGACCACATGAAGTGGCAGATTGTTCCAAGGAACAATTACTCTAATGGTATAAAAATATTTCCTATGAGTATGAATAATTGGTTTCTAATCAATTGCAGGGTGACCCTAATTTCATGTGAATAGTTTTAAATTCCAAACCCATTTCACACATCAAATATGGATCTTGAATAATATCATATAAAAGCATGAGATCACCTCTAAGGCATCGGGGTGGAAATGAGTTTAAGGTGGTCAAGCCACTCACAATATGTCGCTTTTCAAACTCTGAGATTTTCTTTGTGAATTTCCTTTGAACACCCTCCAACAAATAATATTCTGATTTCTTATAAGGGTTCCAAAGCTGGGAGGCATATTCTAAATGAGGCCTGACATATGATCTAAGCAAAGGCAAAAGCACAACTTGATTTCTAGATCTGATATTCCGAAGAATAGTCCAGATCACCTTACTTGATGGGCTTATAATATCATGTATATGTCTATTATGTGATAAGTCATCAGAAATTGTAATTCCCAGATCCTTTTCATCTGTTGTTTGAACTAACACTACACCAGCCAATAAATATTGGTGGTGTATGTTAGTAGGACCCAGGCATAAATTTACACTTTGAAATGTTCAATCTCATACCCCATCTATTCACCCAATCAGTAATATTGTCTAAATCTTTCTGTATGACTAATGCGTCAGAAACTGATGCACAAGATCCCCTATTTTAATGTCATCTGCATACTTAGTAGTAATGGATAGACATTCATTTGTCAAATCAGCAATAAATAATTGAAAAGACAGGGCCCCAAAACAGATCCTTGTGGTACACCACTTGACACCGAACAATTGTCGATTTGTAACCATTAATCATAACTTGCTGAGTCCTATTACATAACCAATTGGATGTCCAGTTGGCAAGAAAGTGATTAATGCTTAGTTTACAAGTTTTTGGATTAAAATCAATGTGGCATAACATCGAAGGCTTTGGTAAATTCTAAGAAAATTATGTCACAAGGATTCTCTTATCTAAAAGGAACTAATATTTTCATAGAAGCACATCATGTTAGTAATGTGACTTGACCACCTCTAAAACCGTGTTGTTCAAAATCACATGTGTTAAGAATTGATGTAATCATATCTGTAATAAGACTCTCAATGATCTTGCAAACTAAGGATGTCAAGCTTATGGGCGATAATTTTCCCACATGTTCTTGGACCCTTTTCTGTAAATGGGAATGACATTGGTTTCTTTCAGTCCTGTGGAACAAAACTTTTGGCAATAAAGTATTCAAACATTATCTTCATTGGTTCTACAAAATTTCAGCCAATAAAAATAATAAATGGTCTGGAGTATTATCAGGACCTGGGCTATATTTACCCTTTTGAGCCAAAAGTTTATTATAAATTACATCCTTAGATAAAGTAATGTCAGCATCACTACTAGTAATGAGGGGTTAGGAGTAAGGTTATCATCAGATTTATTAATGAAAATTTTACTAAATTTAATATTAAGCAAATCAGCCACAGCTTTACAATCATAAGTAAGAGTGTTATTGTGTAATAGAGGCCCTACTTGACATTTTGGTTTCTTTAAAGAATTTATATATGAGTAAAATTCTTTACTATTAGTTTTTTTTTTTTTTGCATTTCTTGCAAGATTATTTTCCACCTAGATTTAACTTTTCTAATCTTATTTTTGAATTTTTATAATAGATTTATAGGATTCTCAAAGCAATGGGGACTTATTTTTGAAAGGCATTATATTTTGTTTCTTTTTTATTAATCTTTTATAGTTTGATTCATCCATTTTGGTGTCTTTTTATGATTAGGGATTTTTGTTTGGATGGAATATACAATCTTATAAATGATAAATAATGTTCTTAAATGTCTCCCAACAGTATTGGGGAGAGGAATGTAATAACACTGACTCCCAATTTAAGTCTTTAACAGCTTGCCTATATTACTTAAGTTGGCTTTATTATATAAGTAAATGATTGCTGTATTGGGGCTATAAACATATTTTTTAATACTAAATGTAATGGTATTATAATCAGTGTTACCTATGGGGTCACCTATGTTGAGGTTATCAATTGTTAAATCATCATCTGATAATATAAGATCCAATACATTGTCACCTCTTGTTGAGTCAGAACACCCTGTTTTAGTTCCAATTGGGAACATGAGTTTAATAATGTTTTCCCTGTTGCTATTCGCTGTACAATGAGACCAATCAATGTCACCGAATTTAAATCCCCAGTAATAAAAGTATTTCCCAAAGCTTTTGCCATTTAAATTTCATACAAAATAGCTTCTAAAATATCCACCGTTGAATTAGGTGGGTGATAACAAGAACCAATAATTAGAAAATCAGATGCTGAGAGAATCACCTTTACCCAGATGGTTTCAGTCTGAGTGTTATGACTTTTAATAGTATTAGAGATGTCAATTGAATTGAAACTACTATTTATATACAGGGCAACACCATCGCCTCTCCTATTCTGTCTATTAAGTTTGTGTAAAGTGAAACCAGGTATATTAGGATCCCAAGAAGATTTTTATCTCCCAGTTTTCACATATTGAAATAACAGTTTTGTTGTTGAATTCTGCACTTTAATTATCTAATTTGTAATTCAAACATCTGGCATTAAAACATAAACAGTGTAATGATGTGTAACACTACCTTTAGAAGTTGGTATATGTGATGAGGCACTTTAGGACCCCTTACTAATTAGTTTAAACGTTTGTTAATAACAGATAAAAACTGTTTCCCAAAATAGCATTACCCCACTTGCTCAGGTGCAAACCATCAGCACAATATAACTCATCATGATAGCCAAATTCTTCCCAGTGTGTGATACAAGTTAGATCTTGGTGTAAACACCATTTTTGAAGCCATTCATTTATGACTTTCATTTTTTGTTAAGAGATGGTGAAAATGAGGGTTAGGTAAAATTTCAGATAGACACATGTACAACCAAGATCAATCAGTTTATTACTTAAAGCAATTAAGTCCCTTTTAATTACTTGGATTGGATCATGAAGAATGTTATTTGTTCCAACATGCATCACAACAATGGGATTAGTACCAGAATCTTTCAATACATTGTTCACCATACTAGTAAGATCTGATATTTATGTTCCCCTAAAGCTTGAGCAAGTCCTGTTAACCTTGTCATTACATATTGCCTGATGCAAATGTTTAGTAAGGGAGTCACCCAATACATACATTTGTCATATGCCTGAATGCACTGGTATGGGACTACTGAAAGTAGCTTGTTCTGACTCATCTGGCTGGAGGTCAATTATTGTGGGATCTTAGGGGGTGTGTTGTTTGTATCTAAAAGAACATTGGGCACTAAGCTCTAGATTTTGCAAGATTTTATAGAGAAGCAAAGGTTGTCACCTGGTTCTCCTTTCCTCTAAGCTAACCAGCCCTGTGACAGATAGTCTTTCCTTGTAGCTAAGGTTTTAAATTTGGTATCATTTTAGTAGCTCTATACTGGACCCTTTCCACCAAATCAATGTCTTGTCTCAAATACGGCTCCAAAAGGGGCAGCCCATATCCAGGTGGGGTCTAATGCAGACCTGAACAGGAGCAGAATGCATGACTTGTTTCTGTTCACAAACGCACGCTTGACACAGGTCAGGATCTGTTAGCAGTAAGTGTGATTTTACTGCAATGATCAGCAGATGACAATTTATTATCTACCATGATGTCCACTCTCCAGAAGGACATAGACAGAGTGGAGGCTGTCCAGAGGAGGGCAACTAAAATGGTGCAGGATCTGCATCAAAAGTCATACGAAAAGACTAAAGGACCTCAATATGTACACCCTGGAAGAGAGAAGGAGAGTGAGATTTAATAGAGATCTTTAAATACTTCACAGAGGTAATCACGTACAGGAGGGAAGTATCTTTCAGAAGAAAAGCTGCTCAAGAACAAGGGGACATGCTATGAAGCTAGAGGATGTAGATTCAGGAGATATGTTAGAAATTCTTCTTCACCAAAGAGTGGTGGATTCCTAGAATAATCTTTCAGCAGAGGTGGTGGAGATGAAGACAGTGGTGGGGTTCAAGAATGCATGATACAGGCACAAGGGAATCACAGTTAAAAGTATGGTAGGAGGGAGAAAGAGCAGTATATCAAGTATGGTCTGCAGTAACAATGTAGGTAGGGAAAAAGGGCAGACTGGGTGGGCCAATTGGTCCTTATCTGCCTTCAAATTCTATGTTTCTATGAGTGAATGTGTGAAGAGTGAATGTATAAAGAATGAATGCGTGAAGATTGGATGTGTAGAGGATGTAAAGAATGAATGTGTAAAGAGTAATATGCCAGGCCCTGCACTTCTGTTGGTGGATGGAGTCTTCCCATGGCACAGGGCCCAAAGGCCTCTGAGCATCTGCACCTGTTCATGCAGGACTCACAGGGACCCGTGTAAATGAGGATATGATTCCACTATCTCAAAAGAAAGGAAATTTTTGCAAAACTTTGTTAATGCACTAGTTAGGTAACTTAATGCCACAATAGTAAGGAAAAGTGTTGTTGGGGTTTCCAACACTAACTACCCGCCCACACCCCCAAGCAGCAAAAGGAAAAACATTAGGGTTTGGGGTCTTTAGAGTCTTGGCGAATCAGTGGTGGGTCTTCCTGGAGTTGTCAGCCTTAATGCTCACCCCATTCCCTGAGCAAAAAGTCCCACATTATCTTCTTTCTTGGGGCCCTGCATGAAGAAAGTTACAATTTATGTTGGCAACATATGGCAAGACATACTTCTCTACCTTTGAAGAGTGTGATCACTATGAAGCACTGGCTTGGAGCTGTACCTTGTGCTTCAAACTTGAGGCTACTGGCTGGAGGGTAAGCGTTAGAGTTGACAACCCCAAGTAAGACCCCACCACTGATTTAACAAGACTCCAGATACCCAAAACCCTAATGTTTTTACCTTTGGCTGTTTGGGGTGTGGGTGGGGAGTCAGAGTTGAAACCCTAATTCCACATTTGGCTTACTTTTGTAGCATTAAGTTACCCCGACTTGTGTATTAACGAAGATTTTGCTATCTGTATATATCTTAAATCCTAGGTTGTTTCTCTCCAACTACACCCCTCAGCAGGCTGTAGGATACAACATTATACAGAAGTAGCTACCAGGACCTATACTATATCCTTATATACTTGTAATATTTTGCTGATGGCCCATCTCAGCTTCATCACCCAGAAGGCCTTAAAATCTCTCACTAGATGGAACTCACCACACTTGGACCCATGACGCAGTACTTTCTGGACATGCTTCAGTGAAGATACCCTGGACACACTCCCAATACACTCATAGCATGGGTCAGAAAAGGCAGTCATGTATCCAGCATCCAGCCATATCAAAAACCTAGGTATGACTTCAGACATCAGCCTGTAGTATCCTCATCCCAACTCCAGGTGACGGGGATAGGCTGTGCATCAAGCCATCTGTATCACCATTTGATGTCAACATTTACCTCTTTCTATCTGCAGTACTGCCCTTCTCCTCAGTGGAGTGGGTGAGTATTCAGATAAAGCCATTGACCATTAGGTGCTCAATGCATGAGCGGCATGCATTCAGACTTCACAGCAATCAAGGCTATCACCTTTCTACCCTATCTCACAAGTGGCTTGGTCCCCTGTGACCAACAAGGTTTTCTACTGTCACAAAGTACCGAACCCATGCTAATAGGGCTGGAGGGCTCAAGCACTACATGGTCCATAAACCACTCGTATTCAACAAACAGATCCCTGCTCACTGGGACTAGAGAGGGCAGTCCCTTGATCATGCTCTAGCAGCAGGTAGTACCCCAAACATCACTAGAGTGAAGCTGCTGCATCCAAGAAATAATACACATCCTTTAGGTGATCAGGGCACATGGCAGATGCCATGCTTAACTGAGTAGTAACCACCCAGATCAGTCACAAGGGCAGAGCCCATCAATTACAGACAGAATTAACCAAGTTCAAGATGGCAGTTTTCCATAGTGCTACTACATTCATCTCTGGACTAAGCAGCAGGCAATACTGGGGCACAATCTCAACATCATCTAAATGCCACTATCCCCAGAACAGGGTATTTCTCACACACATTTCCACAGTGAGACAAACTCATGAGGCAATAGGAGGAACCAGGTGTATCTAGCAAGTCACAGCAGGCCTGGCCTTTATCCATCACTCACTAGTAATGAATTAGGAATACCACCACAATGGCATCCCCAGAGGCAGGCACCAATGGCATAGATCACCTCTCCAAATAGGAAATTAAATGAACAGACAGTTCCCTATGAGGTAACACCCCTATCCCTTTCTGTTGGTAATAAAACGACAGTGGACCTATTAAAATGGATACACTGATGGGGCCATAAGTTGGCTAGCACATACCCTGAATCACTTTTCCTGTTTATACAAATGGGAATGTACTGATGGATCTAACCATCATACAACCAGGGACAACTGATAACATAGTCTAGCAGATCTCAACTGGAAACACCAAGCTCCACACCAATCACGAATATGTTCAACGTGCCCCCATGCTTACAACTGCAGCTTAATTTTGTATTCTTGGTCTATATCTACAATTCCCATGGGCCTTCCACTTGCACAGCAGCTCCAGTCCCCAACGCCCACTTGGAAGCACTAACCATTGTTCCAGATCTATGAGTACAGAACATGATGCCACTTCTAATGCAAATGATCTTTTGAAAGATAACAGCATGCAGAACTATCATGAGTGCTTCATGACAGCCAGCTAATATGAACACTGTCTCTATAGCACGTAACTGCATAAACTAACTAGGCCAGTTTAGATCATACCACACAAGGTCAAGTGCTAGCCCCCAGCATGAGGAACATCTAAGCCATGTCCTATCCCAGAGAGGAAAGAATTCAAGGGCATAACCACTGTCATACATGAGTGGGGTCCTGTTGTGCTCTGACAGGTTTCTATTTTATGATAGCGAGAGCATCACTGCAGAGCAGTACAGCAGACACCAGATGTACTGGGTTTGAAACCCAGACCACAGTTAAAGAAGTTTTAATAAGCGTTGACAAGTGATGGAATGAGTGGTTTATGACACACGTAATCATATGTCACTGCAGAGGTGGCGAAGGGTTATAGTTCACCGAATCTGAGCAAATAGACTAATGGAGCAGTGGCAGTCCAGGTAATAGGCTAACTCTGATAATGCCTATAATATCCCACTGCAGGAAATGGATTCAGCAAGAGATGGGCCGCTATGTGCAGGGCAAAACGCATGTTCTGCATGGTGATTATTATCATAATAGTGAACATAGGTAGGACTAGCCACCATGTCTTCTGAAGCCACTAACCATCAAATAGAGACTGAAAGCCAGGCATATGACTCCCTCTGAGTAACTCATTCCTGCAATAAATGTCAAATGGGGTCCTACTGACATCAGTGGCACACAGGAGTAGAAGACCACTCTATAAATCTAACTTGATCCACAGTATATTGCCGTTAAACCAACCTCCCAAGTGAAGGGAATGGAAAGAGACCACCAGGCACTGAACCTTGCTCTAAATGAGCTGAAACTAACCTATTCTGAAACATTATTGACCAGACACTTTCTCAACACCTACTTAGGCCAATTGGTACTTATTGCGCACACAATACCAACCCTCTCCTGACCAGTCTCCCCATCCTGCTTCTGGTTTTGCACTTTTTAGTATCTAATCTGTAAGGAGTTGTAGTGCCGCAGAGATTATGACCCACAATTGTTGTTTACTCTCCTGGTAAAGGTGAGGATCGCAGTATATCTCTGAGACATTCAAGGGCCCACCCAGACAAGGAGACAGGTTATGACTGGGGCAGAATGATCTAGACTCACATAAGAGGAGATATACGAGTGCAAGTATGCCGTCATGCTTAGTATTAGTCTGTAGAATTTTAAGGAGTAAAGAGGATTGAATTGTAACTCTTCCACTCCGAAAGTATTCTGTGTCACAAAGTCATATACAGTATATACTAACAGATTGCTCTTCAGGTTAAGCATGGTTACATAAGCTTTGGAAGAAGTCTGAGCATTCTGGGACGAGGCAGAGGCAAGGTGGTCAGGTTTCACCTTTAAAGTCACATGTGCAGCACAGTCTGTAAGGAGTTAGAGTGGCTCAGAGATATACTCCCACTCTGTGCCTACACCTCACTAATGCATGACGACAGGCAAATACATGTTTGTTTGCTGCATGCAGGGGCTGGGGTGAGCTGTGGATCTCCTTCCAGTCTGCTCTGGTGGTACTGTATGGGAAAACCTTGTATTTTACCTTTCTAATTGCAAGTGACTGCTTGGTTTGCTAGCCACAGGTCTTTTCAGCCACTGTTTGGTTGGTACTTAAAACATTTTTTACACTTTGCAGTATATCTGCTTCTCTTATTGTTTATTTGAACCAGTACTTACACAGTTTGTTGGTGCTGGGAGACCCCATGATATTCACTAACTCCAGCACCACCAGACCTTCATCCCCACCAAAGATCCAGTCATTAGAGCCAGAGGGCAACATAAGCAGTTAGGATGTGGGACATGTCAAGGGCACAACCTTTACCTGCTGGATTTATGATTATTTATTCATGACACAGGATGACGATGGGGTACTTATCTTACATCGTGGAGACTGTGTTGTAAATGCCTGTGCACCCTCTGCCTTCTTTCTGATCCCAGGGCCTGCACACACCCCAGAAAAATGCAGGCCCATGCTTAGCCCTCCCTTTGCCACAGTGGCATGGGGGCACATGCCGCACATAAAGTATGCTTTTTTTGTTACAATTTTTCTTTTTCTACAGGGAATAAACCAGTCTTCTCCATATCCTAGGATATTCTGCAGAAGGAGCAGGTGATTCACTAGGTGACTGGATCAAGCTTCCAATTAGAAGTCCTTTGTCTGGCTTCTCCTCCTGGCCAAATCCACTCCTGCACAGAGTTCCACTCAAAAGTACATGGGTCTCTCGGTCAGTGAATGCTGCCAGAATGCTAGCCAATCTGTTGCATACATCATGAAATTCCATGAGCCATCAACTGGTGAATCACATATGTGATGATTACTGACCCCTTTGTAAATAGAGTCCTAAACTGCTTCATCTCCAAAATGCCTAATTCTGACCACTGTGGTTCTTTTATTTAGTTATTTATTTTTTGGGTGAGAACAACATGTTCATATGAATTTTTCTATGGAAATATCTTCTGCTGATTTCTGGCATTATTTCTGACCTTGTCCCCTCAGTGTAAATCTGCCATGGAAACACAGTTATCCCAATGAACATAAAATGATTACAGTAGTAAAATGCTTGACATTCTAATGTTTAGGATGGGCCATTTTACAAACTGCTAAGTCCTTTTCACTATTTGTAAAGATCTCTGCCACCCACAACCACCTGAAAATACCAGCAGCTGCTTACAAAACTTGAGACATGCATGCACTTCATGCACTTACACTGTACTGTAAGCAATGGAGCAATATCAAAACCAATGGCTTTTGTAACTATTAATCCCACTGTCAGAGAAGACTATATTCCTCTTTTATGGACACAATCTGCATTCCAGTGATGTGCTGGAGGTGACTCTTATAGACTCTATGGAGATGAATGTTGATTTTCTCCTTAAAATGAATGGGATAGGAAAGGCAGAGAGGAAATTATTAAATCCTCAGAGCCTGCTATTATAAATCCAGGCAGCAGTACATCACTGCTACATTTCTGTACCCTTGGTGAGGAATAAAATTTAATATAACCTTACGTACTTGGCAGCATCCCTGAGATCAGTCACATTTCTTTTTTCCCAGCTCCATCTTTAAATGTTGTCTCATTGGCTACAGTCAATGTTCCATTTTTGTAGTGAAGTCAGGAAGCACCTCTGAAGAACTGCAAATATAAAATAAAAAATAAAAGTATGACAAAGCTGTATATTACTGTATCATAACCTATATAGATGTTCAGTATGGTTAAATGGCAGAAGATACATTTTGTGCAGTCACTGGCTTGCTTTATGAACACAACAAAAGAAAATGAATTGCTATTATTGGTCCAATTTAATTTTGACATGTTATATTTTGGGTTAACCCATGGGAGGAGCAGCATGAGACTGAAGTGCAGCTGAAGGTCTTATGCCTCTAGTGTTAAACTGAAAAAGGTAACCCCAGCCTAGGCATGACTTAATGGAATTAATAAACACAAATGATGGGGCTACCAATGGCCCAACAAAAGCACATCATCCTTCCATGCCAGTGACCCAAGTTAGGGACCAAACCCTGAATCCAGCAGTTGGGCAGCCAGGCTCGGAGGTAGCACTGCATAAGGCAGCATGTTCAGGCTGGGGGCAGCATGCTCTGAGTGGCAGAAGCACCTGCTGGTAGGCCAGGGAGCTTGCTCTTCCAGCAGAAGCATGCTGAATATAGCCAAAGCATGATACCCCACAAGTGCTATTTTGCTACCTGAGGTTATGAGAAAAAGAGGTGGAAAATAAAGTTGTCTGAGGCAAGGTAATGGCAACCTTTCACAAGCCCCACACCATTGACTAGGCACCCTCCTCTACCTGATCTGGACATCCAGAGGGTGCACCCCTGAAGGCCCCATCATGGGAGGCAGGCCATGAGGGATGGAGATTAGGGTAAATACCTTACAAAAGTGGGAGACAGGGCTGGGGAAGCTGACTGGATAGGGTCAGGTCAACAAGGTGATATAACACAATAATAATGAAAAGAACAAAAATACATTCATTGAAATATAATATTTTACATGAATGTATTGCTAGTTACATTTTGAATTGCTCTATTATACATGAGTGTTTTCCTAACCCTTTTAGAATGTTGTCAGACAGTAAGAATGCTCTATTTCCAGCAGTTTTATCATGTAATTTTGCTCTTGTTTGTAAGATGCCGTAAGAACAAACACTGGCTTACTTAAGAGTTCTAATATACAGCAGCTGAGTGCCAGTCCAATAAAGGTGAGTTAGCGAGTACATTTCATTGCCCTTATTTCTTAGCTAACAAGCTGCTTTATGGGCCAGTTCTGAAAAAAAAAGGTAATTCGACAGAAGTTGGGGCATGGATATTGTACATTTTTGCCTCCTCCTCCCAACATCTGCTCTACAACAATGTTTCAAATACTGTGTTACCCCAGTGGCACAGAAGGTGCTAAGAGCAGGGGAAAGATGAAGGAGCAAACCATATCTCAGTGAAAGGGAATCCCACAATGTGAGGAACGGGCACACTCTTTGCATGTCAATGGACTGTATTTGTAGGGATGAGGGTGCACTCAGCTGCCTTTTCTCCTTAGCAAACAGGAACTGACAAAACATGAAAATGAACAAATATTAAAACCTTTTATTTCTGCAACATAGGAAGAGCTTGTGTTTATCTTTTTTATGTTTAAGTAAAGAATTTAAATTTAGCATTGTATGTTTGTGAACAGCACTAACAGGTATACAGTATACAAGAGTTATTCCTGCCTTCTATAGTCTATAACATCTTCGCCCCCATCTTTTGAAAAATTATCATACCATAAATTTATTCTTGTCACACACTGTCATCTGATCCCTTTATCTAGTGCAAAGGCAGAGGACTTCAACACTGCATACTCAAGTCAAGGGTTGCAGCTTGCCAGCACATTAGTACACGGCTGGTGAAAGCAACTAATGCATGAGAGGTCTTATGTAGGGCATACTGTGACATGCAGGGTTTGAAAATCACTCTCTCAACAGTGACTTCAGTGGCCTTTTATATGCACAGTAGTTCACTCAGCCTCTCTCTAGTCTTCTACTTAAATTCTCCTATGTTTTCTATATTATTGTCTTGGATCTGTTAGATTTATTTAATTTAAAAGTACCTACTGTACAGATAAAATTGTGTAGAAGGAAATGGAAGCATGTTCTACTTTTATTCAGTAATTTTTCACATTCCTCTGTGGCACACCCATATTCCTTACCAACTGGTTTATGTTCACCTGATAGCTAATTATGCACATGTGACTTCTAAGCAAGCAATAATATCTGATAGGTGGGTGGTATTGGGCAATACTGGACCGCCTAAGGGTGAAATGAGGCCTGATGCTGCAGGCAGAGGGCCTATAGCACCTGGAAAGTCGGTATTGCTCATACTGCCCACCCTGAAGGTGTATTAGTGTGCTTAGAAAATGGGCATCTATGTAAATTTGAATTGGATTATAGAATGAAAGGGAAATTATTTTAAATTGAATACAAACACTAGAAAAACTTTTCTGGTGATGTAGTCTCTCCGTTTTGTGCTGTTCCATCTGCTGTTATCACCCTCTCCCTCCCACAGAGTCATTTTGTTCTAATTATCAACCCCACCCACACCACTACCTCCAGAAGAATAGATGGGAGAAAATTGTAAAGTCCCCTCCCCCAGCTGTCAGTTTACATCCTTTGGGGTTTTCAAAATGATTTCTGCAATGTATTTTTTATTTGCCTCCAGTACAAAGATACAGCTTTTACAATGGAGATGCGCTGGCAGTGACGTGTCCACAGTACTCAGCTCTCAGAGTGTTGTTTCTTATCTAGGCAGGAATACTGAGTCAGTTGAATGAAGGTAACTGCTTTTATTGGTTTAAAAAATGGTTTCTGCAATAAATTTGCCTCCAATACAAAGATGCAGCTTTACCCGTGCGACCCTGGTACCTCAAACCAGAATGTGGAGCGCCACTCGCAGTATCATGTCCATGGTACTCAACTCCTGGAGTGTTGTTTCTTATATAGGCAGGAAATGGAATACTGAGGCAACTGAATGAAGGTAACTGTTTTTTAGTTGTATGATAAAGGAAATAAGTCTGTTGCAGTGATTTATGGCTTGCCGACACAACAGTTTCACTGAAGCCAAGTGTACAGAATTGAGTGGGTGCCGTACCATCACAAAAACGATTTATAAAACAAATAATGGGGGGATGGGAGAAGAGGTACTGTTAATAAGCAACAAAGAAAAAATTGTAGCAAATGAGCCCAGCGGTTCGTCAGGCAGCTGCCAGTGAAGTAGAGAGACTTGGGGCTCAGTATTCTCTCTAAGTGAGAGAAAAAAATGGCAGCAATTTGATATTCTAATTAGGTGGTTTGGGAAAATTAGAAAACAGGATGGGCACTAGGATACTTCAGTGAGTGAAGGGGCACTGCAGGGTGGTACTTGTTTTCAGAGGGCTTTATCTGTAAGTTAAGGTACCCCCTGTGGCTCTCAGCCAATGAGAGAGCTCCAAGAATCTTGCCCATTTTCTGAGGTCATATTCCACTATAGCTCCCTCGCGTCCCAATAAAACTAAGTTTTAACATGTGCATTGAGAGCTACAGCTCTACCTCTTGGGTCCTGCTAATCATTTGTTTCCTGAAGGTGAGGAGCATTCCCAGGATTTATTGAATGTTTTATTATTTCTTGTCTGGAACAATATTTTATTCAAGTTAATTTTACTGTTGTGCTTAGTTGGTTACTGTGCCTAATTAATTTATTTGTGGCAAGTTAATAATTAACAATTTAAATCCTTCTCTTTGTGTTCTTTCACTTCCTCTAATAAACCCCTCGAACCTGGCAGTGACCAGCACTATACCCTGCTTTGTCTCTTCATTGCTCTTCTTTGCAAATTCTCTGAAATTAATAATTTACCTTTTAATTTAGCTTTCCTGCCTCTGTTCATAGCTTTTTTCCCCATTAGCAAGTTATACTGTACTGCCACTAGAGGACACAAACTTTATCTAAAGCGATCTCTGCCTGTTCATGTAGATACCTCCCAAACTACAGCTACCCGCTCCATCTGACCAGCCCCGCTCCGTGCTCCCTGCTTACAAATTCTTCATGTTCATAAATCAATTGTTCACTAGTTTCTCTGCTTTTATGAACAATGCATCTCTCTCTTCTCTCCCTTGTTCTGCTCATATCCTCTCTTTACCACTTCCACTTGCTCACTACTCATCTATTCCTAATAACTCTCCCAACCCCATCAGTTACTATCTCCAATCCCTACCCACATCCATGCTGTCACTCCATCCCCTTTTGAAATATGGTCTCATTCTATCACTATTCCTCATGCTGCTTTGATAACGTGTGTCCACTTTCACTGCAGTTCTCCACCTTCTTCTTCCTCACTCATCCACTCCCTTCTCCTCAAATCTCCCAACCTCCTCACCAGCCCCTTCAAACTCCCTAAGCTCCACTTTCTCATACTCGCTCTCTTCTTGCTCTCTGCGGGATATCCACTCCAACCCAGGCCCTATTGCCCGTAGCTCCTCTGGTGCTTCCTCCTCTACTACCTCCCCGCCTCTTCTCTCAGCCCTCCCAAAGGGTTTAAAGATCCTACATCTAAACACCCGGCTTGTTGCAAAAAATAGACCAGATTCAGACCATGGTGTGCACTCTAAAACCAGACATTCTAATCATCTAGAAACTTGGCTAAAGAGCACTATCCTGACCACTCAGTTTCCATTCCTGGCTACTCACTGCTAAGGCAAGACTATGCTGGCAGGGGTGGTGGTGGTGGTGTAGCCATTTATGTCCTAGCCTCCATCCAATATTCCATCATCTACTCATCCTTCTATCCTGAGACCCATGATGGCCTAGCTATCCATGTCCCTCCCCTTCACTCTCTCAATCTTCGTAGCTGGCTACTGCCACCCAAATGTCCATCCTTTGGTCGCTAGACCTCCTAACCTCCATCACTTCCCTTGCATGCTCTGGAGAATTATTCATCCTAGGTGACTTTAATATAAATTAGTTGTCACCTAAAACTACAAAACTAAAAACGAAATTGGAGCCCTAAACTTCTCCCAACTGATCCCTGAACCCACCTGCCCAAACCACAAGACACAACAACACTCCCCACTCAACAAGGCCCTTACCTCCTACCCCACCGTGTCTGTCATCACTTCTGGCATCCTCCCTGATGCTCTCAGTGACCATAACCTAATATTCATAGTTAGGAAAGTCCACAGAACTAAATCACCACACAAAAGCATACAACTACATCTTTCAAGTCTCTTGACCTTGAACCTCTCCTGACTAAGCTTGCCACTTCTGACTGGTCCCCCAACCTTCTTTCCTCGGTTGATAAGGCCCTTGCCTACTTCAAAGAACTCTTTCTTGTAAACTGGAACACCTTTGCCCCACTCAAACAAACCAGAGTCAGAGGTAACTGCTTACTTTGGATAACCCCTGAACTTCTGGCCTGTCTCAGGGCTGAGATCGAGCCTGGAAGCATCATAAGCTACCCAGCATCCTAGTGATCTCATGAACTACAGCATGCTTCAAAATGCTTACACCAGGCTACAAGGTTAGCCAAGTCTGAATACTTCAAATCTGCCTTCATCACCAACATAAATTCCCTTCAGAGTTCTGGAAGGTGGTCCATGCCCTACTACCCCCTCATCTGGCCCCCAAGTACTTAAAGTAAATAGTTCACTAGTGTCTGACCCACCAGCCATAGCTGTGGAATTTAACTCCTACTATACCTTCTGCACCACTGAGCTACTGAAATCCTCCCCTCCTACCCATTATCCTCCCCACCTTCTACTGGTGTGCCCTCCACCATTCTTCCACCTCCCTTCTCTTTCACTCTGTAACCCCAAATGATGCTCTAAGTATCCTCCTCACCCTCAGCCCCTTCAAGGTGCCTCCCTGATGGCCTCAACCCTAAATTCTCTCCTCTCCGCTCAGCCATTGCCTACCCCTCTCATTAATCCTAAATTCTCATTCTCTACTGCCTCAGTCCCCTCTTCATGGAAACATGCAGTGGTCCTCCCTCTACCCAAAGGGGTGACCCCTCATCCTGGCAACTATTGCCCTATTTCTCTCCTCCCTACCCTTGCCAAGCTTCAAGAACACATGGTCCCTCCAACTCACCTCTTTCTATCTGACACCTCCTTTTCACCCTTTCCAGCTGGTTTCAGGAGAAAACACTCAACCACCTCCTCTCCCTATGGCTCACAGACTCCATCCCTAACCGGGATGGACAATGGCAAATTACCTCTGCCATTTCTGTCGACCTGGCCAAGGCCTTGACACCATCTCTCACTCCCTTCTCCTCAACTCACTCCCAGCAGCTGGCCTATCTCCCTCCACCACAAACTGGTTCAAGGCCTCACCTTATTGGCAGAACCCAATCAGTTATGATCTTGGATGCCACTTCACTGCCCTCCTGATTAGCACTGACATCCCCAGGGCTCTGTATTAGGCCTCCTATTCTCCATCTTCTTAAATGACCTTCTCTGTTTGCTCCTCCTTCTATACATATGCATGCCAATGATACAGTCCTGTATGCATCTGGCTCCTGTCCTGCTGAGGTTACAACCAGCTTACAGCAAGACTTCAACAAGGTTCAACTAGTTTGCTAACGCCAACTTTTCCTCAGTGCCAAGAAGACTGTCTCCATGACCTTTGGCACAAGGTAGAGACTCTCTAGGCTTCCTTCCTACCCACTTTCCACACCCTTGATGGGACTTTTCTTGAGGACACATCCTCTGTCAGGTACTTAGTTGTTTGGCTGGACCAACACCTAAACTTCTCTGGACATATTGACGCTAATCCAGAAAAAACTGCACCTCAAGCTGGCCCTGTTCAGAAACCATAGTTGCATCCCTCCTACAGCTAGGCGTGAAGTTGTTCAGAAGATGATACTGCCCATTTTGACTACTGTGACATAGTCTATGGTGCTGCCCCTAAGTCCACCCTGGCCAGACGGGACACCCTCTTCAATTCCTTCTGCCGCTTTGCCCTGGATGCCCCTCTCACACCCACCACTGTGATCTTTATCGTGCCTGTCCTTCCCTCTCTCTTACAAATAGAGACGACTCTCCCATTGTGCTAAATTCACCTCCAAGCACTGGTTGAGTGAGCTCCTCCTACCTCACCTCCTCCTTTATGACAACTCCCCATCCTCCCATTCCCTTAGATCAACCAACTCCCGCACCTCATGGTCCCTGCAGATCCACCTAATCGCGCAATCTGCTTACTCTCACTGTCTCCCAAAAATTTGGAATTCACTCCTCCCTCAAATTTGGCACTCATCATTTGCCTTCTTCATCAGCACTGACCTCAATAATTATCTTGCTCCTAGCTGCTCCTGCCATGGAGCAACTAGTCTTCATTTACCTGTACCCCAAATTTCTAGCTCTCTCCCTTCCCCAAATTGCTCCTCCTTACTGGCCTCCCTTGCTCTCTCACAGAATGTAAGGGACCCCAAATGCTCTCCATGGGTCCCTCTCCTACCCCACCAGTGGGTTGCATCCCTCATCTACTCCTTTCCCCACCATCCCTCCACCTCACCCCTCCCTCTCTTTCCCCTTTTCTTTCACATAAGCACTTGTTTACTTATTAACCTGGCACTTATTATTGTCCACTCTTTCTACATATTATCCAACACTGTTTTAACACTGCTTATAACACCTGCCTTACAACTGTATGTTAATGTTGATCTTGTAACTTGGATGTTTAATGTTTCACTCCTATTGTATCCCTTCCCCAGGTCACACTGGGAGATGAGCAACTTGTGCGCTCAATGTGCCTTCCTGGCGAAACATTTCAATAAATAAATAAAAAGTCACGATAGCTGCTGTAGTTGAAGGTTATACCCTGCTATATTTTTCTAAAATTATATCTTATATCTAACATACTATCTCTTCACACTTTTCAGCATCATGGAAATAATAATTATTTCATCATACAGACTTGTTTAACACTGCACAAGCTGCATGCTTAGGTGTAAAGAATGTTGCCAGTGAGGGCAAATACTGAAAACTAGCAAAAGAACCAGTTCACTGAAGCCAAAATAAATGTTGAAATTACATTTATTAAATACACAGTAGAATCACAAACTGTGTTAACAGCCTAGTCCATGGTGCTTTGAGGTGCTCTGCCCTTCATCAGGGGTTTGCTGGCGCAAGGGTGGAGTGCCTCTCGAAAGTGTCAGGGAGCAGACTGGTTACACAATTTGGGGTTCTACTGCGAGTTAATAAAGGCAATTTCAACATTCATTTCTGCTTCAGTGTGCTGGTTCTTTACAAGTTTTCCTTGTTTAAGCTAGCTAGCTGATGATTTCAAAACCTCATTACGCTGGTTTGAAAATAGCGTGGTTTGCCAGAGTCTGAATATAGCACATGCTGATCACCTGACTGTGTGCTTGGTAACTCATTGCTGCCCTGTAGCCTGCTTGCGAACTACTCCAGTGTGAGGGCTGTGAAATTGGCTACTGTAGCTATTCCATTCAGGAGACAGGTTAGCTAACACACACAGTACCCTCTGCTCAGCCCCTTCCAAGCGGCTCATAGCTAATGTGGGACATTTGATCAACCTGTTCCCCTCCGAGCAGTTCAGCCACAGCTGCATCAATATGCTCAACTGCAACCCCTCCCAAGTGGTTTCACTGTGAGCATGGTCATAGAGGTATAAGTGTGCTCATTCCCTAACCACAACTGCACCTACCCCTGAGCAGTATATTAATTTCAGGCTCTTATTTCCTCTGTCCTGATTAAAATAAGAACCACTTACCAAGATGAAATCTAGCCTGCCCACTGCAATTCTGTTAGGAGCAGCCACCGTCTGGAAGTCTCCTTGTGGTTTTAATATATACATGGACATTGATGGCAAAAATGGCTGTTGGCCCATCCAGTCTGCCCACCTTACCTATCTGTCCCTCCTCTTTTTTAACTAAAGCCACCTGCCTGTCCCATCCTTGCTTGAAGCTGCTGATGGACTTGGCCTGTACCACTTCTTCTGCTAGTACATTCCACTTATCCACAATCTTTTCCATGAGGAAGTGCTTCCAGCTGCCCTTTCTGACTCTGCCCCCCACTAGCTTTAGTAAATTCCCTTTTGACCCTGTGTTTCAGTTCAAGGAGAATATTTCCTTGAAGTCTACCTCATGCAGGTACTTGTATGTCTCAGTCATGTCACCTGTTTCCCTTCTTTTCAATGGGGTGTACATGTTTGAGTCCTGCTGCCTCTCTTTGCATTTCAAATCCCCAAGGCCATGCACTATTCTTGATTGACTTGTTGTGTTGCATGCCTCGACCATGGTGCAGTTTTTCCTCAAGTGTGAGCTCCAGTACCTTGCGCAGTATTCCAGGCATGGCTGCACCAGTGACTTGTAAAGAGGAGGATCACTTCCTGCATCCTACTGCTTATCCTTCTCCTATGTATCCCAACATTCTGCTTGCTTTGCCTACTACCCTGTTGCAGAGTGCAGATCTTTTAGGGTCTCTGAAATCATCACCCTGAATCCTTTTCTTCCAGAGTGCTATACAGCATCACCTCTTCCATTTCATATTGCACCCTTGGGTTCATTTTCCTAGTGTGTAGTAAGTGTTAAAGTTCAGCTACCAAATCTTGTACCTGCTTGCCAGCCTGCCCGGATCCTCCATTAATTCCTTTCTCCCTTCCTTCCATGTCTGCTCTTGCACAGATCTTTTGTCATCTGCAAAGAAGCAGATCTTTCCATGATACCTTCACCTATGTCACAGATGAAAATATTGAAGAGGAAAAGTCCCTTCACCGACCCCTGAGGTTGCCTGCTGGTCACTTCCTCACCTCTGAAAACCCACCATTGACTACCACCACTGTTCTACTTCCAGCCAGCTCTCTACCCAATTTGGCATCTTTTCCTCCACCCCAAGATCCCTCCTGAGTGGAAATGAGTGAAGTCACGTAAACTATATAAATTGCCTGCCCTTCTCTACTGCTGTTGTAACCTAGTTGAAAACAACCAGATTCATCTGGCAAAACCTTCCCTCAAGAACCTGTGCTATATGATGTCCTGCAGCCCATTCCCTCTAGGAAGTTCACCAGGTCCTCCTCAGTAGATTCTCCATGCTCTTTCCACTATATACATCAAGTTAACTCACCATAGTTCACTGGCTCTTCCTCTTCCTACACTTGTGTAACACAATCACATCTGCTGTCCTCCAGTCCCTAGGAACCACCCCTGTGGTTTGCAAGCTACTGAAAATATCTACCAGTGGCCTTGATATAACCCCTGCTACCTCAGGTACTGTAGATGTACTGTAGCATTCTCGGCTGCAAGCTGTCAGGTCCCACAGAATTATCTTGCAACTCTGCTAACTTCCCAACACCCTTTTCTCCATTATCTGAATCTTTGCTGTAGCACCATTGCCCTCCCTTCTTAACTTCAAAATCTGCCAGTGGCCCATCCTTCCCCTTACTAAATACCACACAAAATAGTAGTTCAGTATCTCTGCCTTCCCTTTGTCCCTTCCTCCCACCCCTCATTGTTCTTAGTCTCACTATACACACTTTGACCAGCAGATTTCTCTGGATGTACTGGAAGAATGCCTTATCCCTTTTCACCTCCACTGCCAACTAGAGCTCTGTCTGTGATTTGGCCTCCCTCACCTTCCTGGTGGTTTCTCATATTGCTTCTAGATCGTCACTCTGTCTCTTCCCTCTGACAGTCGCTGCGCGGAAAATAGTCTCCTTTTGTTTTTTACTGCCACCTTTACATTGGCTATGAACCACGTTGGCCCTTTAACCTTTTATCTTGGATACCTTTGGAATGCAGATACTACTGCTTCTATTATTGCCTTTTACATGCAGTCCACTTTTCTTCTGCACCTCTTACTTTCACTATGTTCATTCATGCTGTTCTATGCTAGGCAGGCAGTATAGCATAGAGGTTAGAGTAATGATCTGTGAATGAGCTTGGAACATCCAACAGAGCTGGGTTTGATTCCTCCAACCTCCACTTGCATACTGTGTGGCTCTGAGCAAGTCATAACCACCCCACTGCTCCCAGGTCACCCCTGAAAACAGGCACTTGTGCCTAGTGGGCCTACCTGGTTATCAAAGAATAAAAATTTAATTCTCCAGTTTTTCCCACCTTTGCTTAAGTCAACTTTTTGAAAGTCCTATATTCTTATTCCTTTGTCCCTTTGCCTGTCCCCACCTGGACCTCAGATTCTACTGTCCTGTGGTCACTGGGAACAACTGGTTTTAGGACTGCTACATTCCAAATCCTCTCACTGTTGATATACACCAGATCAAGAAGGGCCTTCTCTCTTGGACCCTCAACTAACTGCTCTAGAAATGTCTCCTGACAGGCATCCACCAGAATCTGAATCCTAATACAGTTTGCCTTTGAGCTTTTCTGTCACGGCCAGCATGATGAAATCCTAACTACCACCATTTCTGCTAGACTTGTTGCTCACTAAGTGTCTCTCCCAGTGCCTCGTATTTGCTGTAGGGTATAGTAGGGGAATTCTCCTGGAGTCCGCCAATTTCCTCATTCACTAAAAATACCACCAACAGCTTAATCTGGTTCAAAGTCAGTTGGCATTCATCTGTTTCCTCCCGGTCGTGCCTGAAAATAGGCAGGATTTGTCTAGTGCACTTACCCAGTCAAAAACTAAATAAATAAATAAATAAAATAAATAAATAAAATATCTCTACATTCTGGCTCAGTGGCCTGTAGACCATCATGATCTGGATTAGGTTTCCTCTTCATGTTCCTGCTAGTACTCACAGGGTTTCCAATTCCTCTGACCCCACAGACTACCTATTTCTATTGCTTCATGCTACCCTTCCTCTCCTGCCCTTTGCTCTGTTCCTTCCGAACAGGATGTAACCTGTATAGTCATGTCCCAGTCATGTTTTGAGATTGCCCATGTCTCTGTTATCACCAACAGGTCATGTTCCCATTCTGTGACCAATGACTGAAGTTTTGGAATTTTATTGTCCTGATTTCTAGCATTGGCACATACCATTTTCCAACATTTTCCCTAATCCTCCCTTTTCCATGAGTTTACTTGATCCTGCTGAGTTCACTAGGAGAAGGTAAAAAACAATCTTTTTCGGTATTCTGTGTGTGCCTCACTCTGACTCCCCCATACTAGTTTAAACTAGCTATGTGATGTTCAGCGCCATCTTGGAGGGTGATGCTATCCACATATTTAATAGGATGGAGGCACCTTGCTCATCTCCTCATCCCCACACACTGGCTCTCACTAGCTCAGCTGTAGCCATTTGTGTCAGCATCATGTTAGGTCTCCATTCAGCTTGCATGGCATCTGTTTGCTCAACCACCCTTTCTAGCCAGCTTAATTCTTGCAGGTCAGCTTTGGCACTCCAGCTGCTCCCTGGGTGTCTGGGCCACTAGCACAGTGCCGTGCCATCTTGCTACACTAGATGCTCTCTGCAGATGCAAGTTGGCACTATCTTGCTTGAATATGGCAGTGCTCTATGCACATGTGTGCCACCGCAATCTTTGTGTTAAGCTAATAATAGTTCGAAGGATATACCGACCGCCCAGGGGCGAATGAGGCCTGACGCTGGCAGGCGGAGGGTCTTATAGCCCTGAAGGTCCAGTATAGCATAATACCGCCCACCCTGGAGGGTATTATTGTGCTTAGAAAATGGGGAAATGTGGCATTTTTTAACCATTTAAAAAATAAATAAATAAACAAATGACTACAAATCTTTTCAAACGGTTTTAATGGTAAAGTAGTACCTCTATTGGTATAATTGCTAGGGTACTGTAGTGTTTAATATCCTTATGTGTCAGCTCCCCCTACACATGTTGCTTTGCATTTATTTATTTTATTAAACTGCCAGAAACAGTGGGTGGTGTTGTAACTAAAGGCTGAAGGAGGAGTTGCAGCGCTTGTAGCACTGGCCCCACTGCTGAGTGATGAGACCAGCAGTATTCTCTTGGTTTTTAGCCGCAGATCGAGGTGTGCTGCTATTTGTGGCACAGCGGAGAGTGGTCAAGCGTGCAGTTCCAGAAGAAAAGAAGTGTGGGGAGCCACGAAGACCAATAAATCAAATCCAGCAACAACAAAACAACCCATAAATACACGCACATTTCTGTGACTCCCCTGGTTTTGCTGTTACAGTGTCAGCTCACAAGCTGACCAGTGTACAGTTTAAAAAATATGGAGTAGCGGGTGAGGAGTGAAGGAGGCAGGTGGGCAGCTAGAGCATACAGTTCCCCGAGGTGGTATGGGAGGTCCAGTAGTGATGCATGTTGACGAACAAGAAGACTAATGCTGGAAAAAAGGTAAATTTCTATAGTATTCTGTGGATTAACAGTTCTGTTTTAGCTGGGCACTGTGCAGGGCTTATTACAAAACTGTATGGATGGGGCTGAGGAGTGGTCACGGTGGACTTTCTCAAGTTCCACTCCCCATTGATGTAGACCACGCTGTTGGGCTAAGGTGCACAAAGACCAGCTTTTGGGGCTTGGGAAGTGAAAAGCAGCTGTGGCGCGCTCGTCATTTGCTCAGTCTGCTGTGTTTTTGGTGTGTTCTGTGTAGATACCATTGCTCCACACACAGGGGTTGGCTTGCTCCGTTGTCCCTTAGTGAGTAATTAAAATGGCGGCTATTTTAAATTCAAACATTCTGCCAGCTCTTGAATTAGAAAGTAATTCGGTCGGTTGAGGCTGGCACTTTCACGCTCGGGCTCTGTTGTCTGATAGACGCCCACCTTGCCAGGTCTATCAGCCAATCAGAGCCTGGGATTTTCTTAGCCCATTTTCTAATATATGATAAGATGGCTGGATGCATGCCATCCTGGTCAAGACAGCTGGCACATTCAACACTGCAGAAGTCTAAGAATGGTTCTACAAACGGTATGCTTGCCCATACTATCAGCATGCTCCAGAGAAATTGCACCTTATAAAGAACATATTCATCAAGGATGCAATTGTATAATCTTAACAGTCACCACAGTATCTAGATTCTCCCCATAAGAAGCCCTAATGAAGCACACAGCCAGGCATTCCTCACACAGCAGAGGCCTGGGCATAATAATTCACCTGCTGGCCCTTTCCTCTTTGGATCGCCCTCCAAATTCTGGACCTCACAATTCCCCAGCTGGACACAGACTGGGAAAGGATCTGGAAGGATACTTACACTTATGTCACCAAGACAGACCAAGGCTAATGCAATTTCAGTTTCTCAATAATATGTATCTCACACCAGCCAAACTTCACAAAATTGGGAGCAACCAATCCCCACAATGTATAAGATGCCAACAAACAGCTGGTAATCTCTTTTATATCTTTTGGGATTGCCCCAATCCAGACACTATGGGCTAATATTAGGCAAAGGGCTGACTCGCTTCTAGGTATTGAAGACCTTTTCACACCAGAAATATGTTTGTTAGATGACTTTTCTAGAGTGGGGTTCAGCAAAGGAGATACTACATGGCCATCATTGCCCTATCAATGAAAAAGGTAGTGCTGCATCATTTTTTTAGACTTTCTTTATATCCAATCCTGGAGCACTCCTTCCAGTGACCTCGGGCTCCCAGCCTCTACCTCCCACCGTGACATCTCTCTCCCCTCATGCCGCCAAGCACCACCTCTAGGTCTGAACCCTCCGGAGGTAGGGGTGCCCTATCCACCCAGGGCACTCTATCTTATAGGCAAAGTGCCCAGAACACATGAGCCTGGCAGGAGAGAGAGGAGATGGCCCTGAGTTGGGAGTATGGGCTGTGAAGGTCGGTGCCTTCATCTATCCCCAGGGATTGGGGTATTTCTCTTTTTCCCATCCCCGGGCATGGCCAGCGAGGCAATGTAGTGCCATAGCTCCGCCCACCCTGGCATATGCCAGCTGCTCAGTCGGTGAACCTCCAGTCGCTGCCAGAGGTCGTTCCATGAGCGAGCATCTCTCACACCTCCCCGGGAAGAGACAGCAGTCCTCCGGACACTAACTTTCCCCTCACTGACTCCTGGCGACTCCGGCTGATTCCCGAACCCGGTTGCCAGCATGGTATGAGGTGTGGCGTCCAGCGCCTCAACCTCAGCGCCACTGGGCCGGCAGTGCTGTGTCACTGGTTGGATGCAGATAGTATCTCACATACAGAATGGCTACAAGAACTGCTCTCTAATTTGCACATGGAACACATGATTGCCAGTTTATGGGGTCACCTGTCCAGTTACAAGAGGAAATGGGAGGTAATACACACCCTATATTTATTGTAATCTCATGCTAAGCCATGGGTTGACTACTCTGTATTTTCTGTTGAATTCTTCCTGATGCCATGGAAGGGAGGGTGAGGGGTGGGTGGGTTTGTTTGTTTGTCCTGTTTGTATGACTCCTGTACAGATACTGTGAATCTGGTGTTTGTAACTCAAAACCTAATAAAGCTGATTAAAAAAGAATTCACCTGCTGGCAACTACAGGATGAGATATTGTGCATAGGCTGCCCTCACACTGCACTGCCTGGTGATTTCAATTGATATGTTATATTCTTTGTTAGAGGAGGAAAGGCAGCATTCTAACCACTTCTCTATATGTGTTCTCTCTATTTTCTCACCCCCAGATCCAATATGGTAAAGGTGAAGGTGAAGAAATGCAGGTTCTGTGGCCTTCCCCTACTACCTAATCAGCTTGGATCAGACTACCCAGTGTGCTCCATTGATAAGTCACCAGTCCTGCTGGTCCAGGTGGTTGCCATTGAAGGTGAAACTGAATCTTCAGCCTCTCTGCATCCTCCAAGACAGCATGTGGTCCATGGATCTCCAGCAAACAGCTGACTTCATGCAAAGCCAACAAAACTTCATGCAGAACCAGCAGACCTAATGCTGAAAATGCTGACGTGAATTGAGGCACTGTTCAACCATACAGTACCTCAGAAGGAACCAGCTAAGCCCGACCAGTGGAACATACCAACTACTCCCCGTCAACCAGTCAATCCAACTCCTGACAAAGAGGAACCTAAGGAAAAGGAAGAAGATATGGAACCAGAAGGGGGGCAAACATTCTGAAAAAGGAAGAAGAAGAGTTGGAGGAATCTCAAGAATAGCAGTCTCTCACTTCCAAACTCTGCTCCCCAGAATCCTTCCCAGAACTACTCTGCTCTATAAAGATCTCTTTTGGCATTGATGCTCTGGTACCACCTCAGGAACCTAAGCCTGTCTAATTGCTGAGGCAGAAAGCAAAACAGCAATAATCTTTTCCTATATTCCCAGCAATAGAGGATTTGATTGCTATGGAATGGGAGGCCTCTGACCTATTAGGGATATTAGAACAGAAAAGAATGATAGGGCATACCCTATCCCAGAGGACAAAGAGAGGTTATGGTTTCATGCCCCACCAGTGGACCCACAGATAGTGGTCTTCAGCCAAAAGACACTCCTCCCAGCTGAAGGACCCAGTCACTAAAAAGGTGGAGGAAATGCTCAAGAAGTCATACAAACTAGCAGGACTCACTCCAAGGGCAGCCACTGTGGCAGTGTATGCATCTGGGTTGGATGACCTGGCTGGAACAACTGGCCAAATCACTCCCACCCAAGTCACCAGTTGGAGCTTCTGGACTATGTCCTACAAACATCTAAATATCTGGCAGAAATAGTGGTCAGTATTCTCAGAAAGAATGCCAGATCCACAGCGATCTCTAACAGAGCTAGAAGAGCGCCTTGGTTCAAATTATGGTAGGTGGACAGAATCTCCTACAGGCCCTCTATAAAGACATCAAACAATTTGGAAAGGGCTTGAGCAATTCATAAAACTAAAAGAAGAGGGAAGGAACCTGGTCAAAGAAAATAACCCACTATCCCAACTCCCTTCCTTTCAAAGCAAGTTTTGTAATTTCAATAGAAACAATTGTGATAGGAGGCCTCAGAATAACCAATACAAGGGCTCACATTTTAAACACTCATATAACTACCCAAATAATAAGTTCAGCAACAAAAATTAATTTAGAGGAAGAAACTTTAAGCCTGAGAAATTCAAACCAAAACATAATCGCAATGACTATCCGATGCTTCAACATCATTTCCAGGCAGATCACTTAAATGTTGAGGAACCCCTACTGGGGTAGACTATGAACTTTTCAAAATGTGGCTAAGGTCAACCTCAGACAGATAAGTACGCAAAGTCACATCACAAGCCTATTCAATAGAATTTGAAAGCAAACCTTCCAGATACTATCCCATTGTCTTGGCAGTGTAAAAAGAAATGTTCAAATTCAGGGCATCACGAGAACTCTGGAAGGCCTGGTGGTGAATCAAGCAAAAGCTCCAGTTCCTCCAGAGAAATCATGGCATGTACTTAATATTCTTCCTGGCTCCAAAGAAAATAGGTGATCTCAGAACAGTTTTACACTTGAAGTTTATAAACCAACATGCGAAGGTCAAGAAATTCAAAATGGAATCAATCCGCTTCACTCTACAGGCCATCAAGATAGAAGAAATCCTCATGTCCCTCTATATGAAGGACTCATACATGCACATTCATATCAGACTGGCACATTACCAATATTTACACTTTCAAATTCTGGGCCACCACTTCCAATATCAGGCATCCCATTTGGCCTGGTGTCCATCCCAAGAGTGTTTGCCAAAGTATCAGTAGTACAGGCGGAGGAATTAAGGAAGCAGGGATACACGTGATCCCATACTTGAATGACTGGCTCATACAGGCAAGGTCCAAAACAGCAGAAAAGATATAGCCCAAGTGGTGAGAACACTGTCAGACCACAGATGGATGATAAACTACAAGAAGAGCAGCCTGTCACTGAATCAGTCCACAGAATACTTAGGGCTCAGACAGAGACTCTTGTGGGCATGGTCAGACCATTATGTGGTCACCATCTTGTGGACATGGTCAGACCATGGTTAAACATTGTGTGTGTCAGCTTTTAACTTTAAATTAGTCTTTATTTCACTGTATGTTTTGAACCTTATTGTAACTGAGACTTGTGTTATAATATTTTTTTTATCTATGTTTGTAAATGTTGATATTTATGTATGTGTTAACGGTACCCACTGAAAATGAGCTGGGGTTGACCATGTTCATGATATTTTGTAAATCAAGAATAACATTTTACTGCTACTTATACTACTACTACTACTACTACATCAGAACACAGAGTAACCAGTGTGATAACAGAAGCCTGCAACCTCTTGAAGAACAATTAACCAACCTAAGGGAGGTTCTACATGTTCTGAGGTGAATAGGGTGACACATACTCCCTCTGAACAACAGCAATACAATACAATGAAGCCCTGGAACTGGATCTATCAAAACACATCTCGCTCGCCAGGGCTGTCAGAACACAGTAATATGGTGGATGAATCACCACAATCTGATGAAGGCTGTTACTATAGATATTATGATCAGCATTAGACTTCTATATTCCCATCAATGCCCTGGAAATGAGGGCTGTGTGTCTGGCACTAATCCACTTCACAAAGCTAATTCAGGGCAGGTCGGTGATTATATGGTCAGACAACAGGGCCATAGAGGCCTACATCACCAAACAGGCTGTCACAAAAAACAGGAAAGATAGACAGACAGACAGACAGGCAGACAGACTGACACTTTATTTGTATAGCGTCCTTTCCAGAGACTCAAAGTGTTTCACAATCAATATAATACCACAATATTAAAAATATATAAACATACAATTAAAATCTACACCATTATCCAGTTACACATAATAAATAAAATGATCAATTCCAGTAAGCCCAATTATCTAAAAATTTAATTAAAAGCCTGGTTAAATAAATATGTTTTTAAACCTTTTTGAAGATATCCACCGAGGGTGCCTCCCATAGCTGTTTACGTAACTGATTCCATAGGGTGGGTGCAGCCACCGAGAATGCTTGATCGCCAGAGTGGCACAACCTCACCCTAGAAATATCCAGGAGACAACCTCAGTGGAACGGAGAGCCCGGATGGACATTAAGGCACAAGGAGATCTTGCAGGTAGACTGGTCCCCTTCATGTAGGGCTTTATAGGTCAAGCCTGACGAAAGCAATCCTCCACCTAACCGCAGCCAGTGCAGCTTCACGGAGAATGGGTGTGATATGATTGTACTACGCACACCCGCTAGTAGTCTTGATGCGGCATTCTGCACCAGCTGCAGTCGGCGGAGGTTACTCTCCAGATAGCCCTAGGTACAGGGCATTGCAGTAATCCAGTCTGGATGTTACAAAAGCATGTACCTAGTGAGGCTAGGTTCTCAGGGGGTAACAGGTTCAGACTCCAGGCAAAGTTCTTCAGATGATAAAATCCACTCTTAGCAACGACTGACACCTGAACATCAAGTGTCAGCCACCGTCAAGGATCACACCCAGATTATTCACTGCTCAGATGGGGTCAGTGGCACCCCCAGTACAAGACTAGGTGGCCTCCACAAACCCCTATCCCCACCACGATGACTCGGATCCACCACCAGCACCTCTGTCTTGCCTGGGTTGAGTCTCAGCCAATTATGGACATCCAAGTCCAGATCTCGGACAGGCAGTTGTTAAATACAGAGTCTACTATCTGGTTACTCGGTGCACAGGACAGGTACAGCTTGGTATCATCTGCATAGTAGTGAAAACCCAGCCCATAGCTCCTGATAATGTCTCCCAATGGCAGCATATACACTGGAACAATAAGGGTGACAAGACCCACCTTGTGGAACACCACAGGTAAGAGGTTTCAGGTTAGATGAGGCCAACCCCATCACTACCCTCTGCACTCTACCTTGCAGGTATGAACCGAACCATTTGATGACCTTACCGGACAGGCCACACCAGAACCACAGTTGGTCAAGTAGCACCTCATGGTCCACAGTGTCAAATGCTGCTGAGATCCAGGAGGACCAAGATGGAATGATCTCTCCTGCTCTCGCCATCAGGAGATCATTAAGCACTTCATCAGGGCGGTCTCCATATTACACCCAGCCCTAAACCCGGACAGAAAAATCTCATAGGTGGAAGAGGAAGTGAGACGCCTCAAGCTTACTTGCCACCACTTTTCTATAACCTTTCCTAAAATGGAGGTTAGAGACCGGCCTGTAGTTGGCGAGACAGTCTGGGTCCAATGAGGTTTTCTTTAATAGGGTCTAACCAAGGCCTCTTTCAGGGCCAAGGGAAGACCCCATTCCTCAAGGAACTCTGTACAATCTGACAACCACAGGTGCAATCCGTTCATACATTCAACCAAAAGTCAAACCAGGGCGGTCTCTCATGAGTAGATAATGGTCAGACATGAATGGGTGCAATTGAATCAAAAGAAGCGACGCTGATGGCACCATTAAATACCACCACGCCTCCTCCATTCCAATCGCACAAGCAGTCCCCACACTCGATAGGGTCCAGCACCGCTAATAACCCGGATGGGGACAAACCCCACAAATGGTGGTACCGGACCATTTCCACAGAGGCACGGGCTTCAGGGGGCCCCAAACCTGAACCTCACAGTGCTGTGATCGAACCAAACTACCGGATCAACTCCTAAGGTCAGTGGTCTCAAGACCCAATGAAAACACCAAATCCAATGTGTGGCGTGGTGAGTCGTGAGGTTACATTTACATCAGGCCCAGCCCCCTCCATACTCCTTAGGAGATTATTCAAATGTGGAGTGCCGTCATCTACCAGGCATTGAAGTCCCTGAGAACTAACCATCTCAAGGACTCAATGCCAGACCAGCGACAAGCTCCCATCTCCTCATAAATTCACCCTCCCTACCTGAGGGCAATAGAGAAGGAGGATCCTGTAACCCATGCCAGGACCCCCACACAGCAACACATTCAAAGGACTTGGTAGGGCCCATTGGCGGCACCGTGAGACCCAGGTCTGATTTATAACAAATGACCCCCCGTGATCCTTCCTCGGGCTGTGTATCATGGAGTAACCAGCTGGCACCACCGCCTCCAAAATGGAAGCATCAAAGGTTCTAAGCTGGGCACAGAAAACCTGACCGCCATATCCGCAATCCATCTCATGGAAAATTAAACATTATGGCCCACTGGCTCAACAGGAAGAACATCAATCTAGGTGAGTGACACCATCATCATCAGACATTCCAGGTAGTACATCACAGGTGGAGCCCACTGCAAGTTGACTTGATGGTGACAAAAGACAATCCCAACTACAACTATTCGGTACCTGGTTAGATTAGTGCTACAGGAACAGCCCCAGTCAAGAGAGTGCTAGTCCCTGTAGCGCTAACATGGACAGCAGGAGGAGATTTACAGCACTTTCAGTAAGCGCTTCCCTGTCACTATCCATGGTGCTGATGGCATACAAGCACCAGGATCCAGGAGGCTGGCCGAGCTGCTCCCATGGTGTGGAGGGCTGGGGCATTGAGCAGCTCAGCCAGCGGCATTGGACACCAGGGTTCTAATCTGGTCTCCAACTTTTGTGCACTTGGGACTTAGAATTTTTACGTGGGGCTGTGGAAACAGTATTCCATGGCACAACAAATTTTAACTTTCCCATGATCCGCTCCTCCCTGGAGTGAGAATCCTTCAGTTCAGAGTGCAGGGGGAGCCCTGAAAAACAAAACTGACTACATTTTTCCTCAGCATGATGTCGATGGCATTCTTGTCAGCACTATTCTGATCCAGTGCCCCTCTATTCTACTCCAGATTCAGTTAACAGAAAGCAGGCAGGATAGATGTGCTGACACTACTCGGTATACAAAAGGGCCTTTGTCTTTCCCTCATTTTTCCTAATACCTCAGGTCTTCAGAAAATTAAAAAGCAATGTCCACAGTGTTAATTATCCTTCTTTACTGTCCAGGACAGCTTGGTTTGTGTCAGTGGTGGTAATGACAATAAACCAACCTTGTTATCTACCAGTCAGACTGGACTTATTGACACAGGGTCCAGTGAGACATCCAAGCCCGCACAATCTTCTTCTCATGGCCTGGTTTCCAAAAGGGACAGACTGCTTAGGCAGGATACCATACTTCAGTAGCGGATCAATATTCTACAATCCAGAAGGAAATCCACCACAAATACTTACTTAAGGCCATGCAGAATATCTGTTAGATGGTGTAACATTCAGTTCAGAAGGCCCAACAAACAGAGGCAGATATCCCAATATTCTATTTTCCTTCAGCAGAGACTCAACAAAGGTCTGTTCACAGCATCCCTTGAGTCTAGATGACGCTATCGGGCAGCCAGAAGCCAAATAGGCACATCAACTCCAGTGGCATATCCTGTCATCATAAGGTTCCTTAAGGCATCAACCAACATCATTCCAAGGGTCAAGCAAGTCACTGCCCCATGGGACCTGGAACCTTATGCTGGATGCAGTGATCAACATGTCCTTCCTGCCACTGCTCAGTATAATCCTGTTCTGGCTCACACTATAGACAGTGTTTCTGGTAGCAATCTGTTCTGCAAGGTGCATCAAAGAAATGAGCACACTGTCATGCAGGGAGCCATTCATGATGGTCCATCACAACAGAATTACAGTAAGAACTGTTCTGGCATTCACCCCAAGGTCTCTACTCCATTTCACAAGGCCCAATCAATTGAGCTGCCAAATTTCTTGTCAAACCCATACAATGAGAAAGAATGGAAACGACATGCCTTAGGTTTTAAAAAGCAGTGTCCTCTTATGTGGGCAAGATGGCCAAGTAAGGAAGACAGAAAGGTAGTGATACATGATACCTACAAGTCTAAGCAAATAACATCACCGGAAGGATCAAACCAGAAGAGCAGCAGCCACCTCCAGGACAGAGCATAACAATCTTTTCAGTGAGAGAAAGCTGCAAAGTGGCCACTTGGTCATCAATCCACATATTTGTGAAGCATTATAGGCTGTACATTCTGGACTCTCAGAAGGCTAATTTTGACTTGAAAATGCTACAGTAGTAACTTTCCTTTTGGGTTAGATGCTATCTCATGCTCCGCTCTTCCCATAATGGTCTGATTTACTGTTTCAATATTGCCAGTCGGTAAGGAATCTGTGAGTGCCATAGAGGAATATGATCTACAATGTAAGTTTACTCACCTGCTAAAGGTAATTGTAGGAACATCCCTCTACAGCACTCCCAGACCCTCCCAGAATGCAAGACGGAAGCAGTGACACAACTCTATCCAATTTCCTGCTAGCAGGCCATACAGGCTGGAACTATGATTGTATATAGCAAACAATAAAGTCAAACATTCTCATATAGGTCTATAACGGAATTTGTTACTGTGTCCAGTTTATGTTTGTCAGGGTACCTTACCATTGTTCCACATAGTCTTGGTATTAAAGCATGGGAAGATTAGAACTGAGCTCCTCTGGAACTGCAGGGTGCTACAGGGGTCAGATTTCTGATCTCAGAAATTACATGTGCATCATTAACCTATCGGTTGAGCATAATCCAGTCTATAAGAAATACAGGAGTGCCATAGATGAATGTTCCTAAAATCATCTTAACCTGGTAAGTAAACTTACATTACAAGCCAGCACTTTAGCAGAAGCGGCATAAGTGTTGTATATGAAATAAGTCTCTAATGTCATACTTTACTGTAAAGAAGAAGCTGCAGTGAAGATCAGCCAAAATCACATCCCATTTCCATCCTTAGCATCTAAAAATATAACCCTCAGGACACACACTCACCAAAACACAAGATTAAAACATGTTCTGTATAGGTGGGCTATTCAATGCAGATGATAAAATCATATACTACATAATTATATTCCATGGTCATTTTCATGACTCCTAAGGCACTTTTTAACTCAGTTATTCTTTCTTAAGTTATCTGTTTTCACTCCTGCAATCTTTCTGTTGAGTAAGGGGCTTGGTTCAGTGTGTGTCCACATTCATATTCCATAAGCCAACTATAAAGTGAAGGCTGTCACATACAGGGTCTGCTAGGAACTATCATGGAAGGACAGTCTTCATCACGAGAACTTCTGTGACTGACTGAAAAATGGAAAACAAAATTAGTACCAGGGCAAATAGAAGGTGAAGTGCATCCTTTACAACTCCAATATTAAAGAAGTAAAACTAAACGTAACCATGCTGGCTACTCTAGAACCCTACCTGTACTACTGCCATTTCTAATGGTCAAGACAGATCAAGCAATATTGCTAAACTAGATAATAGCAATAGGTTGCCATAAAAGAACACTTTTTGGAATAAGTTATGTGTCACAGAGCTTTGGATGGCATGCCACTTTGTTAATGGGGATCTTCATCTCCATCTGCAAGTGGGGACTCAGAAGTGGCTATCTGTCCCAGAGTGCAAAGAAGAACTGCTGTCTTTATTGAATGTGTAGCGATTGCCCTGCTCTGGTTAATATGTAATGGTCTGACAGAACAATGTATCCTTGTACTTGACTTATGGTCTAATTTTCAACAGAATTTCTTCCATTCTGTGTCTATGGCAAATGTCTGATAAGAACAAGGCAGATTAGACCCTTGTTGCAAGGAACTCTGTGTTTCGCTACAAAAACAGTTAGCTGGCAGATTTTATGTACAATGCTCTATAACGTTATTATATTCTGCTATGTCAAACCAGCATTGGGACCTTTGTCTGTACTGTACTAGTCAAATGGTGGACAGTTATATATCAATGTACAGCTGATTCTGAAAATATTTAGAAAAGGCATCTCATTACAGAAAACAGTTTCCATTGAATTTTGTAATTTCTGTTATTCTGAAATCTACTTAATCTAAGTGAGCAACCATCACAAAGTACTTTCCTTTGTCATTCTCCTTAAAACACATTGATTTGTACAATACTTAGAATACAGGCTAAGATTATTACTAATTCCTTGACTTAAAATATATATTTTTTACTGAGTTCAGTCAAGACAGATTAAAGAAGTAATAAATAGTAGCAGTGACATTTAATATCAGTAGCAAAAATATGTTATAGTCCTGGAGTAAATAATATAAAATTGAATGTGAACCTAGTCAAATTTACAAATGCAAAATTTAATACAGCTGGGTCCATAGGGGTGCATTATGGTGTGCTAACAGTCCTTCTCAGTTGGTGGAAGCACTCAGCTTTGTCTCTTGCTTCAACCCACCTGAGATGGGCCGTTATCCCACTAAAACACTAAAACACAGCCCCTGTCATGCCTTTTATGCTTGGTTTATGACCCTAGAAACTAAAATCTTCTGTCTATCTGGTGATCTGCTGTAATGCACATAATGAAGACACAGTGCAAACACACCTTACCTAATTAGTAACCTGGAGGACCACCTACCTACAATACAAGGGTACTTAAGAAGACACTATGATCTTTCAATCAGCCCACTTATAAGAAAAGATGCTAATCAATATAAGGCTCCGTCATTAACCAAGTCGTTCAAGAGTTATTTTTAAGACAGTTAACTGTCTTGTATAGCGAATCCCCAAAGTCACTTACCCTCAAATGTCTCGTGATTTCTGTTGTGCATATGTGAAAGTTGTAGGATATTTCTAGCTATATGCATATAAGTACAATATGTATGTATGTATGTATGTAAGTACAGTAGAGGCCAGCTACGGTGCAGTGGAGTAACTTGCAGAGACATGACACAAAATATTGCATAACAAAGGGGCTCAATTGCCATTTAAATGCACTGTTCCTGCAGTATACTGAATTTTTGTGATATCCTGCAGCATTCATGTGTTGCATCCCAGCTGATGCTGCTATATGTATGTATGTATTTACTCATCACAACGTTTAGTCTCTGGAATGTACTCCATCGACATGAGTACACAGCAGCAGTATTTGTGCTTGCAACAATCATAGTTTCACTAATCTGTTTTATTTACATGTACTGTACTTGGAGCCTTTGCTACCTTATCACATTCACAGTCTTCTGCCACAACGCAGAATCATAGAATCATAGAAATCTAGTGGCAGAAAAGGACCACTCTGGCCCATCTAGTCTGCCCTTACTCCCTCTACTTGTCATGTCATGATCTCACATAAATGCACTGCAAAATCCCATTGATCTACACTATAGAATATGAAAAAAACAGTAAACAAAAACATGTGTTGAATCTTGCTTAAGCATATGTGTGTGTGTGTGTGTGTGTGTGTGTGTGTGTGTGTGTGTGTGTGTGTGTGTGCAGGGGCCATCATGCCCTTAGAGTCTGGTTGGCATGTGCCCCTACATTCCCATCCACATATTACTTTTTGAATGAAGGAAGTGCTGTAAAGTATTAATTAATGCCAGTACTTACTTAAGAGCAACTGTCACAATCAGGGCGGGCAACCCATATTGTGAAGTTGCCTGCCCAGGGGTTATTTCATTCATATTTCACCTTTTGTTTTCATTTTTAATAAAGTTATAGCCTCCATAAACTCTGGCTAGTAATGCTGAGCCGACTGGGAAGTGCTGCAGCCCCACCCTAAAAGTGCAGTTTGATGATACAATGTCGGAAACAGGGCTGCAGGCACTCCATAGATACAATAATAGGATCAGGGAAGGAGCCACCTAAAAATATACTTACATTATCTTTACCAGCAGCTATACATGATGGGAGCTACTACATAGCATAAATTACAGCCCCATATATGTATGCCCGCTTAGTAAAGATAATGTAAGTATATTTTAGGTTGTTCCCTCCCTAATCCTACTACTGTATCTATGGAGCGCCTGCTGCCCTGTTCCCAACATAGTGTCATCAAACTGCACTTTTAGGGGCAGGGCTGTAGTGCTCCTGGCTAGCTTGGCATTACTAGACAGAGTTTACGGAGGCTATAACCTTATTAAAATGAAAACAAAAGGTGAAATATGAACAAAAATCTCCTGGGACAGGTAACTTCACAATATGGGTTGCTTGCCTCCCACCTCATACCATGACAGTTGCTCTTTAATTTTGAATTGTGGGCCCTCAGAAATTCTCTTAATTCTCTTGGGATGACAATAGGTCCCAGGGTTTGCTAGTGAACTATGAACAGACTAGATGGACCATTGTTTTTTTCTGCTGTTATTGTCTTATGTTTCTATGACATCCATGTATGTATGTATGTGTGTTTTTGTAGGGTATTTTGATGTGGACTCCTGTCCACTAGGTACTAAGTTGAGACCATCTGACCAACAAGTTGGATGATCAAACTCCTCTCCACTGTGGTATGAGCTGAGATTCAAATGAGGTCTGAAGCAGGCCACTGTCTTGCTATCAGTTAAGCCACACAGACCCAGTAAATATTAGGTGTTACACGTAAGACAATATACAGTAAACAATGTAAGAAACATTGAAATACGGAATCAAAGAATTTCTTGGCAGAAAAGGACCTCTTGGCCCACCCAGTCTACCCAGATCATCCCTGCCTAGTCTGCCCTGCAGACCCTTACTGGTCTCTGGTGACACCCTGCCTATTGACTAATATTGTCATATGTCTTTCCATGCATTCTTGAAACCCCTTACTGTTTTTGCGTCCACCACTGTCACAGGCGTCTACCATTCTTTCAGTAAAGTAGTACCTACTGCATCTCTCTTAAACTTTCCCTTCCAGATTCATCACACGCCCTCTGGTTCTGATGCTCTTCATTTGAAAGAAACCTCTCCTGTACCTTGTCCACTCCCATGAAGTACCTGTAGGTCTCTATCATGTCCTCTCTCACACTTCTCTCTTCTAGAGTGTGCATGTTGAGATCCTCAGTCTCTCCTCATAGGAATTTGATGCAACCCTTGCATCATTTTAGTTGACTTCCTCCACCCTGTCTATGTCCTTTCTGAGGTGAGGCTCCAGAACTGGACACAATACTCCAGGCGGGATCTCACCAGTAAGTGATACAGTGATAACACCACCTCCCTCCTCTTGGTGGGATACTACTCCCTATGCATCCCAGCATCCCACTAGCCCTACCCACTGCTTTGTCTCACTGCCCTACCACTGTGATGTCATCATGTAACCCCTGCAAATGGGGTTCCCAAAAGATTCAGGAGCTTGCTTGAATGCTCCAAGCCTGAATGGTGTTTGGCGTTTAAGCCACTTATCAGTGAGTGTTTTAGAGCCTCTGGTACTGTCTCTTTAAGAGCTGTCTGCTTGCAGACATAATTAGTTTGTATGGGGACTGTGTGTTTCTTTGATTGAGTACCACTCAAGCTGCTGCCAATTCACTCCATTTTGCAGTCACTAGGAGTGCAAAGGGAACCTATCTGAAAGATGTAACTGTTTGCCAGAAACCATTTAGAGTGATAATGAAATTACAGTTTGTCTAACCTGCTTTCTTTTGCAGTCAGAACAGTGTCTGCCTAGTTCCCCATTCTGGTTTTGAACTGCTGAACTGGACCAATCAGTGTGGGGTAAGCTAGCTCTAAAATGGTGCCTTGACGAATCAGAACTTGGACTCATAATCTGAGCCAGCCACAGAGGATTGTATGGGCAGTGACTCTGGGAGATGTAGTTTAGACTTCAGTGCCTTTTTGGACCAACAGCAGCAGTCTATTGTGAGTGACAGCCAATCCAGTCAAGAACTGGGAGGAACTCAAAGGAAGTGCCCGGTTTTGATGGTTGGAGTTTCAGTTGAGCTTTGGCAGTGAAGAAGGAAGGAGCTCTGTGCTTTTTCAGTGTGCAGTTTAGTCAAAAACGTGTGTAAGGCCCAGAGTTCGGTCTGCAGCTTGTGTAACTGCTTGTTAGGACTGAATCTGTCCTGTGAAAAGAATCAAAGGATCTCTGAAGAGTAGAAACCAGGCTCACCCTGTAGAAGACTGGAAAAATTGTTGAATTGCACTCGGTCTGTCAGGAACTGAATCTGCTGTGTGTTCTCCGGGTATTGTGCAGTAATGGGCCGGGATAGAGAAGCAGCCTACCTGGTATAGTACTTTCTTTTACCATATAAATGTGTGAAGAGTTTCGTGGAGCTCAAGAGTAGCCCTGCTGACGTTGAAGGACCCTATCTTGTTTGGAGGTCGTGAGTACTAATTCAGGGTCGCCTCCTGTTGAATTGCCACATTAAATCCAAAATGGAATTACTGTACTGCTGACTGTTTAATTTTCCTTTCTCTGTGTGAAAGGGCCCTACCAGCTGCCACGGTTTGGACTAGCCACTAGGGCTTGGGTACCCAGGGACAGTAACTGATAGGGATAGGCCTGTCACAGAGCCATAGGTAGATTATTAGAGTGATAAGCTAATTAACCTGATTTCCCTGTCCTTGTTATATCCCCTAAATAAATCAGAGCTGCTTGTTTCAGCAAAGTTATACTGCCTGAGGTATTTGTCTATGTTAAAGTACTGTACTGTGATTGTTGCACTGTATCTCATTTCACAGGAGGTCCCAGTGCGGAACCAGTCCTGGGGTAAGTGTATACTGTGAAGGTACTTCTGATATATTGTGTGGGCCACTAGTGGGAAGAAAGGGGTTGCAGTGTCCCAGAGGGCTGTGACCAAGTTAGTTTAACTATTGCAAACCCTGACCTCTGGGTGGAGGCACCGCCATTGGATCCAGGCCCCTCAACCTGTTAGTGGCAAATCAGGCAGGGTAGTAGCCCCTGGATAAGCGCCATCTAGGGGTTACAATCAGATACAGTATGATAACCTAAAGGTCTCTTTCTGCATAGTGACTGTACCTCTCCCCAACACACATCCTATACTCGGTACCTGGGTTTCTCTGCCTAGGTTCAAGATTTTGCACTTTTAGCATCAAACCCAAGCTGCCATGTCCTTGAACACTCCTCAAGTGTCCCAGGGTCCTTATGCATTTTCTCCACCCTCTCCTCAGTATCCACCCTGTTACAAATTATGGTGTCATCTTCAGAAAGGCATACCTTTCCTTTCAGTTCTACTGCAATGTCACTTATGAAGACATTGAAGTGGACCGGTCCTAGTACTGAGCCCTGCAGCACACCATTGGTCACTTCCTCATTAGAGTAAGTACCATTAACCACCACACTCTGTCGCCATCCATTAACCAGTTTCTTCCCAGATTTACCACTTTGGATCCCACCCATAGGCTGCACAAATTATTTATCAGTCTTCTGTGTGACACAGTGTTGAAGGCCTTGTTAATCCCCAAATAGACTACGCCTACTGTCCTCCACTGATCTTTTTCCCTGGTTGCCCAGTTGAAGAAATCACTCAGATTCATCTGGAATGATCTCCCACCACCACCACCACCCCACATCCATGACGCCTCTGGTCTTGAAGCCCATTAAATTCAAGATACTGTACTCTACTAATATTTCCTTTAACAGGGTCTCTATTAATTTCCCCACCACTGATGTGATATTTACCAGTCTACAGTTACTATCCGCATCTCTGCTGCCATTCTTATTAAGCAGGACCACATCTCCTCTCCTCCAGTCCTCAGGAACCATGCATGTGCCCAGTAAAGCTGTTGAATAAGGCCATCAGTGGTGCAGTAAGCACCTCACCGAATTCCTTTAGTACCTTTGGGTGTCTCCCATCTGGTTCCATGGCCCCAAGTCCCTTCAAGACTCTTTCCTCTAAAATGGACTTGTGTCCACACCCTCCAACACTTTTCCTGCTGCTCCCTGGTGGTCAGTACCCCCAGTGAAGACTAAGAAGAGGTATCATTTCAGGATGTCTGCTTTTCTTTGTTCTCTTCTGAGCAGTGTCCCTTTTATCATCCTCCTTATCCACATTATCCCTCCCTTGATTTCTCTTCTCGCTACGCATTTAAAGAAAGTCTTGCCCCTTTAGCTACTTCTTTGGCTATCCTTTCCTCTGTCTCTGTCTTTGCTCCCCTAACTGCCTTACCTAAGCCCTCTGTTTTACTTGTTACACCTCCCTGTCTTCCATCCTTTGCATTTCTTTCTAACTCCTGAATGCCACCCTTTTTCCTTCACCACTATGGCCACTTCCTAGAGTACCACAATAGTCTTTTTCCTTTGTTTTTCTCACTTCCATCACACCCTCCCTGGCAATCTCCTCTACTAGGCAGCTTCTGAGGCAGTCTCCCATTCCTGTAAAAACACCTTCCTAAAGTCCAGGACCCTTGTCTTCATGTGGTTTGCCTCTGCAGCTGTGTTAATGTTGATCCACATTGTATGGCAATCATTGGTCCCCACGGAACTGTCTACTGTGATGTCTGCAATGCTGTCTCTGTTAGTAAGCACCAGGTCCAGAACTACCGTGTCCTAATGGGTTCACTGACTAACTGCCTGAGAAATGCCCCAGTAAGGAGTCAAGAATGGCCCTGCTCCTTGAAAAAGCTGCTGCAGGAAGGCTTCAATCCACATCTGCAGACTGACATCCCCAACTAGCAGCACCTCCCCTTATTCGCCATCCTGATGATGGCATCCCCTAGTGCCTTACCCAACTCCTTTGCCTGTGTTGGGTGTCTTTATACAACCCTGTATAGACAGTGGCCCCAGCTCCTGTCTCCAGGGTCACCACAGCACCTCCAGCCATTCCTTTCTACCAGGTTCCCTGTTTAGTTTAGTTTAGTTTATTGTTCTAGGAATTACTACCTTTAAGCCAAAGGCTCTTTACAAAGGTTTCACGTCAATTAGGTACAGTACAAAAGGTTACATAGATAACACAACAATTTGTGTTGTGTCAAGAGCAAGAAAACATATACAAATACATATCAAATCACTTGTGCAAAGGACATGAGATATAAATAATCACATTATTATTACAAGAAAGAGGTCATGCCAGATTAGGAGAACAAATAGGGAAAAGTCCAGAACAGAGAGGTTAAGTGAAAGGTGTGGGAGCAGACAATAGCAGGAGAAAAGGTTTCCCAACATGTCTTTGTCAAATAACAGAACAGGGTGGGTAGTGAGAAAATAGGAGGTTTAATCAGGGCAGTCACAGGAGCTGGAGGTGGCAAGGTGAGAGAAAAGCCTTGATTTGAAAATACCTAGAGGTGGAGGCAGTAACATGAGTGCTGAGGGCATTTAGCCAGCTGGGGCACGATAGGCAAATTATCTTTGTCCTGGAAGTCCAGCATCGGGGACTTGGAGAGGCTGGTGTTCTGATCTTCTGGTAAAATGGGTGCTAGCTTGGGCATAACAGGTCTTGGATACAGGGTGGAGTGAGGCCCAGATTGGATTTTTCGCCATCAGGCAGGTAGGTACTTTATCCGGTTTGAGAGTTGCAACCAACCTGAGTCAGCATAGAGTTCACATGTGTGGGTACGCGATGTGTGCACCAGTGAGTAGCCGACAGGCCTTATTTAGGGATGTTGTAATGCGACTAAGTACTGTAGTAGTGGTAGATCCATATATAACTAAGCCATAGTCAACGACTGAGATGATAGAAGATTGGATGGCAATCCTCAGTGCAGAATGGGTAAGAGGCTGTCGGTTCCGATACAGAATCCCAATTCGCTGATTAATAGTTTTGCTGTACTATCAATGTGAGTTGCAAGGTTAGGCCTTGATCAAAGTTGATTCCAAGATATTTGAAAATTGGCACTTGTTCAAGGGTATTTCCAGGTATGTATTAATGGTGAGTGGGACTTGCGCTTTCTTGTTTTGTGGGTTAGAGAAGAGCATGGATTCAGTTTTTGTGGTTTAGAACCAGCTTATGTTCAAGGAACCACATCTCAACTTTGGAAAAAGCATGCTGAAGGTTGAGGCGTAAGAGGTTCAGATCTTTATGAGTGGCAAGAATCACGGCATCATCGGCATAGAGGATTAATTGTTCAGGGCAGGATTTGGGGAGGAGTTTAGGAAAAGGCTGAAAAGGAGGGGGCCCAGGATGGATCCCTGGGGAACTCCTGAGCGAACCGGTTTTGAGTCTGACAGAACTCCAGCTACTTTTACAGATTGAGAGCGCTGAGCAAGGTAATTTTTACCCAGTCACCAGGACCCTGCAGAGCCCTAGGGATAGAAGTTGTTTGATAAGTAGGCCATGGTGAACTGTATCAGATGCCTTGGTTAAGTCAATGTAGACTGCTCCAGTTAGGTTTCCTTTGTCCATGGCATTGTGGATTGCTCCTAAGAATTCAAGAAGGGCAGTCGATGTGCTGTGCCCTTTCCTAAATCCATGCTGCTGAGTGCATAGGATGTTGTGCTTTTCAGGTAGTCTGAAAGTTGGTCCGCCACCAAGCGTTCAAGGGCCTTAGAGAGAGGTGATAGTATTGATATCAGGCGATAGTTACCAGGCAGTGACTTATCACCACTTTTGTGCACTGGAGTGACAACTGCAGCCTTCCATTTCCTAGGGAATTGGCTGTAGCAGAGGGAGAGATTGAAAATTTTGTGAGGGGAGCAGTACTTCCTCCAGAGTGAGGAACAGAAGTTTAAGGTCAATAGTGTCGCTGCTTGCTCGGGACTTAGAAATGGCCTTCTTTACATATTTACAGACTTCATGTGCCTTTACTAGTTTGAAATGGAAGGGTGGTTTGGTTGGAGAGGTAGTAGAAGTAGAAATTGGAGGGTCAGCATCAGTAAAGAAATCAGATGAGAGGACACCACTAAGGTCCGTGAAGGTATCATTTAGGTGTTTGCAATGATCTCTGGGTCTAATGTAGTGGTTCCATCCATTCATTATTGAAGGAGAGGATTTGGACTGCTGACCCATGATATTCTTTATGTTGTCCCAGAAGGATTTCCCTTCGCCCCAGGAGTTGGAGAGGGCATTCTTGAAGTAGGAGCTCTTCATCAAGTGGATCTGTTTAGTACAGTGGTTGTGAGCCTGTTTATACTTTTGAATGTCCAACAGTGTGCCAGTAGCTCTTGCAGTGGCCCAGAGGTGATCCCTACTTTTGAGTTGTGCCAATAGCTTTGCTGTGAGTTAGGGATTTGTGAGTGCTTTGATTTTGGCTTTTTACTGGTGCATAGGTGTCACAGGCAGTGTTGAAAGTAGTAATAAAGTAATCAAGGGCTAGGTCAACATCTTGAGTTTTGTAAATCAAGGACCAGTCTATCTGCCTAAGGCAGGTCTTGAGATGAGTAAGGTTGCCATAAGGTAGGACTCGGCTATAGATGGTTTTGGAGGCGGCTTCTAAACTTATTTGTCCAGGTACATATTATTAGAGAGTGATCACTGAGCTAGTCAGGAGAACACTTACATTAGTTATACGGGTAGGGTGGCTGGTAAGGATCCAGTCAATGAGGGTGCTGGTCCCTGATTTGTAGTTTTTCCTGGTAGGGAGTTTACCACTTGTGTTAAATTTGCTGCTAGGGTGGCATCTTTGTTTGACCCTGCATCAGAAGCAAGCCAATTTACATTAAAGTCCCCAAGGAGAAGGAGTTCGATGTCAGAAGGTTGTGTACTCACGAACTCGGGGACAGCTGTAGGCCCTGTATTTCCATAGTCTTGATTCCTCCCTCCCTCACATTTAGAACAGCCTCTCCTCTCTCTCTGTCACTCCTGAACAGAAAGTAACCTGGTATGGCAAGATAATCTTGAAAGACCACCAAACTATTTTATGTAGAACTGGAATGCTCATGTGACACCAACACTGTAAGTGTTTAGTATGCATGAATCTTTCTATGTAATAGCACAGATAGAATAACTTATGTTTCATGTACACCAGTATTTAGAATCAATTCAATTATACTCAGTCTACTTCAGCATTTTGTTATCAAATTAATCATTTTCATGCTGTCATATAAGCTGTGAAGGAAATTTCATAAAATAGGCAAATTAAACAGTGCTGGTGCTGATGGCATAGAACCAAGGACATTACAAATGGCAGCAAAACAACTTGAATCACCAGTCAAAACATTATCAAATACTTTGTTATGCACTGACCAGATTCCCAAACTAAGGAGAAAAAAAAAAATGCAGACACCCCAGTATAAGGCATTCCCCACTGCTGACCTTAACAATTACCACTCAATCTCAGTGTTGAGGATGCTCAATAAAATCCTTAAATTAGTACACAATCGACTCATCACCTACATGTTCAACAACCTCATCGCTGAAATGCAACCTGGCTTTAGAGTTAATCACTCAACATGCAGTGCCCTACTAAAATGTCCTAATGATTACTATTAGACAAAGGATATCTTGTTGGTACACGTTTTATTAATTTCTCAACAGTCTTTGACACTCTGAACCACAATTTCCAAAGCAATCTGTTATACTACCAGGGTTTCTCAAATAACTCCATATCATGGTTCAGTAGTCACAGTAGTGACTGTAGTCACAGTGTCAGTGGCTCAGCAGGTAGCACACTTGCCTCTGAGGCTGGGAGATCAGTAGGCTGTGGGTTCTATCCCACACCAGGCACTTGGGTTAATATCCCAATACTGACACTGTAGTGCAGTATGAGGGGTGTTGCACTCCTGAGGTGCCGCTTTCAGATGAGACGTTAAACCGAGGTCCCATCTGCCTGTTCTGGTGGTAGTTCAGGTGGATGTTAAAGATCCCATGGCACTTCTTGAAAGGAGCAGGGAAATTTCCAGTGCAATGGCCAAATTTCCTCCATTCACACCAATACCACCAACAGCTTAATCTATTTCAAGGTCAGTTGGCATTCATCTGTATCCCCCTACCCCAGGTCGTGCCTGAAAATAGGCAGGATTTGTCTAGTGCACTTATCCGGTCAATAAAAACTAAAATAAAAAAAAAATAAAAAGGTTCAAGTAGCTACTCACAGGCAGAACATATATCGTTAAGGCCAATGGCAATATGTCTGTATGTATACCTCTCAACCTTGGTGTACTGCAAGGTTCTGTTCTGGGTCATCTATTGTTTAGTCCTTTGATAATGACCTCCACACCATCTGTAACAATTCTAACACACAAGTTATACATCTATGCAGATGATACAGTTATATACACAACCACCAAGTCAAAAGTTGGATGTTCCAACTGGCTAGATTTTAAACTAGTCAAGCAGGAGGGCAGTGTAGCAGGGTGCTGGAACACACACATACACAAAGAGGGAACAATATTGACTCTGCTCATCACAAACAAGCAACAGGAACATAATGAAAGCAGTTAACTGTCACTGTAGCACTAACAGAATGCAGGTATGCAATAAAGTAAACAGGAGGAGACCGCATAGGTGGGAGTAAGGGTAAATGGAAGATCATATACACAAACAAAGACACTTGAGCAATGGAATTGATACATTGCAACTGGTAACAGCTATAGAAGATTTGAATGTTGTAACAATAACAAAACATATGATACTGGCTTTACTCTATTTAGCAGAGACACAATGTGTGCAAGGAGTGGCAGTACATGTAAAAGAAGGCAGAAGGGTCACAGAGGACAAATCAGTCTCAGTAGGGGAATACTGAGTCACTGGCTCTAGTTAACAGATAATGGGGACTATAGGGATAATCTACTGTGTAAGACATTAAATCAGAGGGCAGACTGGGAGGAGGAAATGGAAAGGCAAATTAACGTAGTAGCTAGCCAGGTAAGAACTGTTATCATGAGGGATTTCATCCTCCAGGACATAGAAACATAGAAACACAGAAACATAGAATTTGATGGCAGATAAGGACCGCTTGTCCCACCTAGTCTGCCCATTTTCCTACCTAACAGATAAGCTGCAGATCCTAGTTAACCAACAGCTTACTTCCTCCTACCCCCCACTAGGACTGCCTTATGTCTGTCCCATGCATTCTTGAATGCCCCATGGTTCTTGACTCCACGGCCTCCTCAGGGAGGCTGTTCCATCATCCACAACCCTCTCTGTGAAAAAATACTTCCTCACATTACTTCTGAGCCGTCCCCTCCACTCTTCAAATTGTGCCCTTGTTCTTTGCACATCTCTTTTCTGAAAGATGCTACCCTCTTGGACTTTGTTGATTCCCTTGAGGTACTTGAAAGTTTCTATCATGTCCCTCTCTCCTTCTTTCCTCAAGGGTATACATATTAAGCTCCTTTAGTCTTTCTTTGTATGTCTTCTGGTGCAGACCCTGCGCCATTTGGCTGCTGTCCTCTGGACAGCCTCCACTCGATCTACTGTATGTCTTTGCAGAGATGGGGTCTCCAGAACTGCACACAGTGCTCCAGATGGGGTCTCACCTACTGTCTGTACAGAGGGATAACAACTTCCTGTTTTCTACTATTGATGCCTCTCCCTATGCATCCAGTATCCCCCAGCCTTCCTTACTGCCTTCTCACATTGCTTGCCCACCTTTAGGTCATCTGATATAATTACCCCAGAGTCCTTTCCATTTTTACTGTTGTCAAGTATCTCACCCCCATTGTGTACTCTTCCCTGGGTTTTGTTTCCCAGGTGCATTACCTTGCACTTCTTTGCACTGAATCTGAGCTGCCATACATTTGACCATTCCTCCAACCTTTCAAGTCCCTTCTCATCCTTTCCACTCCATCTTGTGTATCAACCCTGTTGCAGATCTTTGTGTTGTCTGCAAGAGACATACTTTTCCTTCCAGTTCCTCTGCAATGTCACTCATAAAGACATTAAAAGGACCAGTCCAGTACTGAACCCTGTGGTACCCGCTAGTAACCCTCCTTTCTTCACTGTGGACTCTATTTACTACTACCCTTTGCATCCTGTTGTCTAGCCAATTTTTATCCAGGCTACCACCTTGGGACCCACTCCAAGGCTGGCTAACTTGTGTATTAATCTTTTGTGTGGGACTGTATCAGATGCCTTGCTAAAATCTAGGTAGGCCATGCCCATAGACATAGACTGGGACACTCTAAAGGCAACAAGACAAAAAAATAAAATATTCCTAGAAATAATTGAGGATGACCTCCACACATAGTGGGTGCAAGAATCAACCACATGGGATGCAGTTGTAGACCTGGTAATGTCCAACCAGGGCATTATCTGAAATATCATGACAGACTGACCCAATTGGAGAGAGTGACCACACCACAATTAAGTTTGACATTGTGTTAGGATCTGAGCAAACGAAAACTAGCAGCACTGTGGTCCTTGCCTTTAGGAAGTTGACTATGTCAAAACAGTCAATAATAGAAGAACAACAGAAGGGCTTTCACAGAGTAGAGAGGGTGGAAAAAATGGTCAACAATTAAAGGAGTCAAAATAAGGACACCCTAAACTTGCATACAATTTGTTAGCAAGGCAAAGAAACAAAGGAAGCCATTTTGGCTAAGCAAGCAAGTGGCAGAGGCAATAGGTTTCAAAAGAAAGCTTTTAAAGGCTATACTGTATAAGGGGGGCCAGAATTAGATCAGCAGTGGTGTATATATAGATAAGTTCAATTAACCATTGGACTCCTTATGTTGGGATGCTTAGGCAACATAGGGACTGAGAGGTAGGACATAATGCCATCTAAACATGTTACTCCTGCACCTATCTTAACTCTTCTAGGGGACTCCTAGAAGCCATTGATAAATTTAGATATCTAGGTATTTGGCTAGATAGCAGACTATCATTCACAGTACACACTGAAACCCTTATAAATAAACTAAAAGCAAGACAAACAAGTTACTCACCTGTAACAGTAGTTCTAGGAGTGATATATGTTATTCATCCACACTTATTGCATGTCCCCTTCCACTTTAAATCTTGCCAGAAGTCTTAAAGCTGGCTCCTCCCTACCACCGGGTGGTATAACCAGCAGCTCCGCCCATGACACCAGATCTTAGCCGCTGAAGACAGGTGCTGTGTGTCCACAGCCGGGAGGTCAGTAGTTCTATGTGATGAACAACATATACCACTTCTAGAACTACTGTTACAGGTGAGTAACCTGTTTTCTAGGATCGCGGATATGTTGTTCATCCACACTTATTAGCGGACTCCTAGCAGTTCTCTGGGAGGAGGAGGCAAGACACAAACCCCCTACTTGGGAAACAGAGATTGGAGAACTGAGGCCCCAAAACCAGCATCCCAGCGTGACTCAAGGTCGATGTGATAAAGGGTAATGAAAGTGTTTGCTGACTTCCAGGTAGCAGCCAACAGATTTCCTGGATAGGGATGTCCCTGGAAGCAGCCACTGATGCAGTGGTATGGCGGGTAGAATGAGCTCTTATCCCTCTGGGAGGCTCCATGCCTGCCAACTCATAGCACAGACCTATGCAAGATGTAATCCACCTTGCAATAGTCCATTTTGTTGCAGGTCTACCAGAGGCAACTTCAAGCATGAGTGACAAACACCTGGTGAACCTCTCCTCAAATTTCTGCGTCTTCTCCTTATAATAGGAGAAGACGCATCTCAGGTCAAAGTATGGAGCCTGTACTCGGCCTCTGAGGTGTAATTAGGGTAAGTACACCAGCAGAGTTAACACCTGGTTAAGATGAAACTCTGACACCACCCTCGGAAGGAATTTGGGTGGGGAATAGGATGACCTTGTCACTGTGGAAGACCAGATAAGGGAGTCCACGAAAGCACCTGAGCTCCCCTGTCCGTCTGGCAGACGTGGTAGCCATGAGGAAGGCCGTCTTCCACAACAAGTGTGACAAGGCACACTTGTATTGGGTTCAAATGGCTTGCCCATGAGCTTTGCCAGTACCAGCAGTAGATCCCATGGAGGAGGAGGTTCACGCACTGGAGGGACATGTGATCCAGGCCTTTGAAAAAGCACCGACCACTGTCTCCTTCACCAATGACCGCTGACGGCCCGTGCCTGTAAGCAGAGATGGCTGCCAGGTGCACCCTAAGGGTTGATGACTGCAGACCCCTTTGGAGAGACCAAAGATAGTCGAGAATGTTAGCCACTGGGCAGGACAGAGGGTCCAGGCCCTTGCCCTGACACCGAATGTAAAACCTTTTCCAATTGAAGGCGTAACATTTCCTGGTCGATTCTTTCTGGATGCCTCCACCATGGTGAGGACATCCTTGAAAAGACCAAAGCCTGGAACTCTAGCCACTCAGGTACCAGGCTGTGAGGTGCAGGGATTGAAAGTCCAGATGGTATACCTTCCCTGATTGAGAGAGATATCAGGTCCAGGCATGCTGGAAGCTGCTCTGGAGGCCTGCAGCTTAGGCTGAGGAGATCTGGATATCAGAACTGGCGTGGCCAGTCTGGGGCTACCAGGATCACCTTCGCCTTGTCCCTCCTTGCCTTGAGAAGCACTTTGTGGATCATGGGAAATGGAGGGAAGGGCACACAGAGGCCTAGGGTCCATGGCCTTGAGAAGGTATCACCCTGCAATGAGCCCTGCTGAGGGGGCAGGTATGAAACAGCCTCAGCTTGGTGTTTTCCTGGAGATGAACAGGTCCACCATCGGTTTGCCCCAGTGGGAAAACAGGCTGTAAGCTACCTCTGGATGGAGAGACCACTCGTGGGATGTCTTGCCTAAGTGGCTGAGAGCATCCGCCAGATGGTTTGAGGCTCCTGCTACATGGATGGCTGGAGAGCTGCCTCTAAACAGCTGATGAGGGTCCAGATGTGGGCGCCTCTCAGCAAAGCAGATGGGAGTGCATGCCGCTCTGTTTGTTGAGGTAGTACATGGTCGTGGTATTGTCCATCTGGACTTGAACCACTTGACCCCAAAGCTGAGGGCAAGCTGACAAGTGCCAGTCTGACTGCTCTGAGCTCCAACAGGTTGATGTGGTATCGGGACTCCTCAGGGTCCAGAACTCATGGGCCTTTTTGTCCCCGTGTGGCTCCCCAGCCCATGACAGAGGCATCAGTCATGAGGACAACCATCGGCTCGGGGCAGACAAACAAGATCCCTTCCTGCAACTGGTCTGGGCAGTCCACCATTGGAGAGCATACCACATCTTCTGGGTTACAGTGATCAGCTGGTTGAAATGACCATGGCACTAAGTTCACTGGGCGGCCAGCTCCCATTGGAGGGCACATGTGCACAGGCCCAGCGGACCACTGAGGTGCATGCTGCCATGTAACCCAGAAGGCACAGAAAGTCCTGGGCAGGGCTCAATTGCCCAACCAGAAATGACTGAGCAAAGGAGGAGAGAACCTCCGCCTTGTCCACCAGGAGCTGAGGTCTGGCTTGATGAGAGTCAAGCTCTGCCCGATGAAGCACATCACCTGGGAAGGCAAGAGTTATGACTTGGCCTAGTTGACCCAGGAGGCCGAGTTGGGAGAAGGTCTGGAGGGCCAGGTCCCTGGACGTCTCCACCTCCTGTTGGGTGGTACCTGCTATGAGCCAATTGTCGAGGTAGGGATAAATCCTGACCCCCGATGCCTGAGATGGGCTGCCACCACTGCACACATTTGGTGAAACCCATGGGGCCAATGACAGGCCAAATGGTATGGCTCAGTACTCATACAGGGTCCCTTCGACTCTGAAGTGGAGGAACCACCAATGAGATGGACGATTGGGATGTGAAAGAATGCATCCTGCAGATCCAGTGAACAGAACCACATGTTTTGCTCCAAGGATGGTATGATCTGGGACAGAGTGACCATCAAAGGTCACGAGACCTGAGATACTGATTCAGGTCATGCAGATTTAGAATGGGGTGCCAGCCCCTGTCCACTTGGGCACCAGGAAGTACCTGGAGACAAAGCCTAGGTCTGCTGGAGGATCTGCCACTGGAGCTACTGCCTCCTTGAGGAGAAGCTGAGCAATGTTATCTCGGAGAGCTGACTGAGTCTGGGCAGATACTCTTCCTCCCGAGGGCAGGGGTCAGCTGGAGGGTACTGCTCGAATTCCAGAGGCAGTCCATGACCGACCACTTTGATAACCCACCTGTCTGAAGTGGCAGCGGACTAGACAGAAAGGATGTGGTAGGCCGGCCCCACGGAGGACCCAGAGCTGGCATGATGGGAGAGGGAGGCAGCCCCCACCCCGTCACTGAGCAGGCTTGGAGGAGGAGGATCCAGGATCAGAACCTCAACCTTCTTTATGGGCCTGGGAGAGCCCAGGCATGGGCCAGGGGCACCAAGCTTGAGCCTGCTGCTGCTGTTGCTGTCCTCCTTGAAAGGAGGGCTGCTGTGCCGCAGGGGAAGGGTGCCGAAGGCTTCTTCTTCTTCTGCTGGTTCTAGCTCAAAGAACCCTTGACAGATCTAGTGTCCAAGGTGGCATTGGACTGCTTAATACATTGGAGATGACCAGACACCCCCGGCCAAAAGATCGGTGCCCAGGAAAAGCACATTAGTCAGTTTGTGCTGAGTATCCACTGGGAAGGAGGAGAGTCTCAACCAAGCCCTATGACGAGAGGCAATTGTGGCTGCCATCGAGCAGGCACAAGAATCCCCAATGTCCAGGGCTGTCTGAAGCTGCTGTCTGGCAACAGCTCAGCCCTGATCCCAGACCTGCTTGACTGTGGTCTGCATGTCCATGGGGAGGTGTGGGAGGACTTCATCCAAAGACCCCAAGAGGGCATGGGAGAAGTGTGCCATGGACGGCGAACTTGCCTGACGAAGGATCAAGGGACAAGCCACATAGACCTTCCTGGCAATTGTCCAAGAGTTTGACTCTTTCTTGGGAGGTTGGTCAGTGCCGCAGAACTGCCAGTGCGCCTGAACACAGAGGTGGTCACCAGGCTCTCGGCCAAAGGGTGCTCTGTGAACCCCACAAGGGACCCCTATGGGCACTGCACACTTGTGGGACACACGAGGAGATGGTGCTGGACAAGCAGGTAGCTGCCAGAGTTCTAAGGCCAAGCCAACAATGGCCTCGCCACAGGAAAAGCCTCCATCGGGGTATCCCTCTCTTGAGGATGTCAGTGTGGGGAACTCCACCTTTTCTGGATTGGCTCCAGGGGCATCCCTGTGGACTCAGAGATGAGGTGAAGAATGATTGATTGATTGATTGATTAAAAGTTTATTTTTTACAGGAAATTCATTTGTTAGGACAAAGTCCGTTTACAACAAAGTCCTGCATGTAAATTCTAATACAATTACCAATTAACAATTGACATTTAACATAAGTAATACAAACACAACTAATACAAACAAATGTAATTGCACTCTACATACATACATTATTTAAAACAGACACATAAAAATACAAACTATTAAACAATTCATTTTAAATTTAAAAAAATCTAAATTTGTTTTCTGTGATTCAGTCAAACCATTCCAACTTAATGCTACTCTATTCTGGAGCATACTGTCCCCTAGTCTATTAAAGCTTCTATACATTGGGATATTGCTTAATGGATTCCTAGTCTTTATATATGATTCGTTATTTATCTTTCTTTTTAATTGCTTATACAAAGGATGGTTATACTTTTTGTGAATTATCTTATGGCATGTAGTAAGCCAGAGATAGTTTCTTTTTGCTTCAGGTTGAAGCCAATTTAACTTATTATAAATTATACAATGATGCTCATTTTAATAGTTCCGAAGCAAATTTACCTACCCTATAATATATTTGATTAACCAAATTTAAAGCAGTTTCAGTCAATTCATGTAAATTATAGAACCATACTCAATATGGGTAACAGCATCTGTTTTGCCAGTCGCCCTTTGCCACCAAAGGTAAAGCTCCCAACTCTTCTAAGGGCCCCTAATTTTTATTCACTTTCTTTACCTGAACTGATATGTGATTTACATATGTCATTCTAGCATCTACTTGAAACCCTAAGTATCTGTATGTTAATACATTTTCAATCTTTGTACCATCTTGTAAATGTAATTGTGGTTTGGGCTTTTCCTCTATATGAACCAATCGAAAACAACATAGTTTGTGTTTTTAGCATTCAAAAAGACCAGATTTACTGAACCATTTTTGCATTTGTAACAAATCACTTTAGGCGAATCCATCATACCTGTGAGACTGTCAGCAGACACCACTAAAACATTATCGTCTCATGCAGTCTCACCTCACTATATTTAATTTCATGAACCAAATTATTAACATAAATATTAAATAATAATGGGCCCAAAATAGAGCCCGGGGTACACCTCTCTAGTTTCCAGGGCCGACATCATTGTACCACATTGAACACATTGATATCTATTTGTCAAATATGACTCAAGCCATTTTAATATTTGGCCCTTAATCCCTATGGCCTCTAACCTAGTCAAAAGCAAATCATATTGAACTAAATCAAAACCTTACTGAATGCCCTGAAAGGATGAAGGACTTCCTCTGTCTCTAACCCACTGGCTGATTTGTCATCCCCAGGATGAGAATGTAGGCTGGTCACATCCGAATCTGAGAATCCAGGTACAGTCGATGCAGCAATTCACCTCGACATGCCGAGGCGATCCAGGGTGACAGTGACCGAAGTTACTGTGGGATTCCCAGTGTCTGGCCTATCTTCTTTAGAAGGAGCCCTCACAGGCTGCTTGGCGGTGGTTCCACCACTATCGGTGGAGAGACTGGTTTGGCCAAAAGGAGGTTTCACCAGCTCTACAGGCAGGGTAACTGGCTTGATTGGCTCTGAAGGAGTCAGCTTCAGCCTAGGAGGTGAAAGCCAAGTAATGGCAGGGGGTAGAAGCCGGGGTCAGCTTGTGCCGGTCAAAATCAGCTGTTGCCACATGAGGTCCTCATAGCATCGCCTCTTTTAGGCGCTTGTGGCTCTTCCTTGGCCTTTCGGTTGGGGGTCCTGGACCTCGATCGAGACTGGACAGGCCCGATTCCGATCGTTCAGGAGACACTGGCAGGACCGGTGATTTCCTGGGGTCAGGGACCACTTCCTCGACGGATTCCCAGCAGGCTGGTTCTCCCCATCAGGGAAAGAAGAACAGGAGTTCGATCGAGAGAATAATCGACCAGAGCCTGTGACAATGGGTTGATTGGGTCGATAGCGATTTCAACATCGTTGATTGACACTTTGGTCAATTGGCCAAATGGCAAAGCCGAGAAGCCAGTGGCTGAAGAGGCAGTTTCAACGAAGCTGAAAGTGCTGGTTCCTGGGACCGAGATCTCTCCGATCCCAAGAGCATCTCCGCAGGACGAAGATGATCCTGGGTCCTTTCCCACTAACAGGACAGAGAAAGTGCATGCCCACAGGACCCTCTCCCTTAGTCAGGAGAGACTGGCACAACTCTCGGACAGAACCCGAGAAGGTGGAGTCCAGGTTGAGCTGAACAAAGAAGTTCCAGTAGTTTCTGTAGCCGAGCCGCTTCCTCCTCAAATGCTTGCATGTGTTCCAATTGCTCAGCGGATCCCTCAGCCATCGAAATCACCCATCGAGCTCCTTAGATTTCACGGGGGTTCCATTTCTCCAGCCTCCTCAACTTCAGGCATGCAAGGCGGTCGTCGAGGGCGTCAGGATGGCGATACAAGATCGCGCCCGGTGTCATAGTCGACACGAGACAGTAGATACACACAGTGAGGGATCAGTCAGTGACATCTTCTGGCCGCAGGGACACCGGCGAACTGTGGAAGACTTGTCTTCCATAATCAGCTGTAAGTAGTTGCGATCGCTAATGTAAACTAGACGGATTTTCGGAATAACCAAAGGTTTTGAAGCCAAGGCCTACAAATGCATGAGCAACCTGAATCTTCCAGCGGAAAAGAAGATCTGACATCATGGGGCGGAGCGAGGGTTATACCACCGGGTGGGTGGAGGAACCAACTTGAAGACTTCCGGCAAGATTTAAAGTGGAAGGACATGCCAATAAGTGTGGATGAACAACATATCCACGAACCTAGAATTAGCTTTTTCTTCAGGAATAAATCCTTATTCCCCACTGACATTAGGAAAAGGCAAGTTCAAGCTACCTTCCTCCTCCTTCTCGATTATGTAGCAGACATCATATCCACAGTAGTGCAACCTGTAATCTGCATGACTTGAGACATCCTCTATCATCATGCTATTTGCTTCATAACTAAGGGCCCTTACAGAACCCACCACTGTGCCCTCTATTTTGCAGCGACCTGGATGTCCCTTGCTACTAGTAGAATGTTCCATAGTTGCACATGGGCCTACAAAACATTGTTGAACAATCTCCCTCCTAGATTATGTCCCTATATCATCACTTGGATAGTTGTTATTCCCTCAGAAAATAATGCCTACATCTTGCTAGATGTGCCTAATTCCACACCTGCTATGGTAGAGCAGCAATTAGTTACCCGTTCGACACCTGGAACAAGCTACAATACCACCCTTAAGATCATAGAACTAGTCACCATCAACATTTTCAAATCCCTAACTAACAAGGCCCTTAAGCAAACATGTCAATGTCACATTGGCTAGCATATTTCTAGCTACGGTGTCTACCCCCAACTTGCACTTATGCTCCCTCATCTACTTATCTTGTTGTTATATGTCTCATCATTAAAACTGCTGTGTATATATCACGGTCTTACCCTTGTAACCAGTTGTAACTAATTGTAACCTCTTTATTATGTTCATAATTTGTTTGAATTTTGTGTTGATTGGCATCATTGAATTGTACCTGTTGTTTCATACCATCCTTGACAGGACACTCCTTGTAAATGAACGTGCTCAGTGGAGATATCCTGTGAATAAAATTGAACTTGAACATAAAGTAATTGAAAGATAAGATGAAACAGAGCTTATAAGCCCATCCAGTTTATCTTCCTACTCAGTAGTCATAATATTTCTGTATTCTAAATAAATCCATGTACTCATCTAATCTTTTTAAAGGCATTTTGCAGTGCTGCCTGTACTATATATACTGGTAGTTAATTCCACCTATCCACCACCCTCTGTGTAAAAAAGCTCTTTCTTTGTTCAGTTGGAATGTTTCCTTTGTAACTAATTATTATGACCCTTTAGTAGTTTTATAAGATTATCTTTCTAAGTGTAATGTTACTATCATTTCATTTTATTGCTTTGCATATTTTTATCATATTTTGCCTATGACATCTCCTCCAATGTAAACATGTTTAAAGAATGTAGTCCTTCCCTGTATTAAGTTATTGATTTCTTTTGAATTTTTCCAGTCTCTTGATTTCAATGTTATTGTTCAATGCCCAGAACAGTACTTAGTACAGTATTTTAAGAGTGGTCTGATTAATGATTTGTAAACAGGTAAAATAACCTTGCTAGATCTACTCTTACATTCTTTCTAATGCAAGATAATGGGACACCTGTTCAAGTGCAAATAAACAGCAGCAGTACAGTGTACATAATAACTGTACTGAAACAGGAAAGAGACCTGTGAGACAAGTGTATGTGTAGCCCTGTGGAGGAGGGAAGTGCAGAGGTGGACTAGAAATGAGACCAGTCAGCAGATAGTGGCAACCCAGCCAGATGCCCTACCAAAGACAACTGAGGCTCAGGATGGGGAGGTATCAGGAGGAAGGGTAACAGAAGTGGGTGGGGTGGGAATTGAGGATCAACTGGTGCCTGAGGGAGCTGGAGGAGGAGGAGAGAAGGAGGGAGGACAGGAGTGAGGTTCAAAGTGAGGAAAGTCGATAGGAGAAGGCAGACTGCCCAGCTAAGGAGTGGGGGAGTGGTGAAAGTGTGATGGCCCTTGGAACAGAGGGAACAGGAGGCAGGGGATTTGGGAGAGAAGAGGTAGGAGGGAAGGGAACCAAACCAGCATTTTGATATAAAGAAGGTATAGTAAGCCTCACGATGTGACCGCTGACGGAGGATGGCTAGGAGAATAGTGGAGCATTGGTGCATATGAAGGGGAGTTTGTAGCAAAGTGGTAAAAGGCATTACAGAGGTTGGCAAGGAAAGTGGAGGGGCAGTAACATAGACAACATCTGCATAGTCAAAGACAGAGCGCCATTTTGATAACAAGCTTCTTGTGGAGAGATTGGTGCTTTGATTAGGCAGCTTCCTATCCAACAGCATAGGTGTCTAGGTAGTTCTGTTCTTTTAATTTATCTACTAGAATTTCATGAGAGATGGTATCAAATGCCTTGCTCAGATCCAAGCGCAAAACATCTATCAGTTTATTTTGTCCAATGCCTTGCTTATGGACTCAAAGAACTGGACCAGATTTGTTTGCTGTGACTTGCCCCTGTAAAGCCACATTGTGTTCTAGCCATGATTTTATTCTGTTGCATATAATTTAATATTTGATCTTTTATTTTTCTAGAATTTTACACATAACTGGGGTGAGGATCACATCCTATAATTTCCTGGAAATGGTTTCCCCATTCTTAAAAATAGAGACCACCGATACCCTCCTCCACTCTTGCGGGACCATACCAGATGACAGGGAGTTGTCAAAAATGTTAGTACATAGTACAAATATTCAACCAACTCCTTCAGTGATCTCAGATGAATATTATCCTTCCTTGGGACTTATTTACATTCACCTCTAGTAGATATCATTTTCTTCATTTCCATCTACCTCCTTGGAAGCAGTCTCAGCTCCCAATTGCTCTTGACTTATTTTTGCTCATCTGCCATGGAAAGTCTGCTCCAGCAAGACTCCCACAATGTTCTATGATGGTTCTAATCAAGCGGTCAAAAAACTGTGCCCATGACCTTTGGCTCCTGCCCAAAATTGGCCAGACTCTCATCTGTGCCCACCTTCACCACATTGGATGGCTCTCCATTAGAAGTAGTTAGTTCATTCAAGTACCTCGGTATGGCTTGACAGCAAACTTTACTTCACTACCACATCAATGTCATCCATGCCAAACTCTGACCTAAATTTGGTGACTTGTACCATAATAAAGATTGTCTGTCACTGCAGGTTCACCAAGAGCTTGTCACCAAAATGGTGCTCGTGGTATTTGACTATGCAGATGTGGTCTATGGCTCTGCCTCCTCCACCTCCCTGGCCAGGCTGGATACCCTCTGTAATTCCTTAGGCACTTTGAACCAACTCCCCTCAAACTCATCTTTGCTTACTTTACTTATCATTATCCATTCTCCCTCTACCTTCATGATGCCAGATGCACTGTGCCTCCTTTATATCTAAATACTGCTTTGGATCCCTCCTATTTCTAGCATTTCTATCCCTGTTCCCTCTGTCTCCTGCTTCCTCCCTCCAAGGACCCTCGCACCTTTGATATTCCACATCATTGTACCTCTGCTGGCAATCAGCCTTCAATATCATCTTCCTCTCTTTGGAACCAGTTCCCTCTTTCATCTGCTTCATTGCCTCTCCTAGCTTCCTCAGATATCAGCTGAGACTCCTTTTCCCTCCTCTTAACAGTCAGCCTATACATTTGCCTGAAATGTTCAATTTGTTGCTTTTGCCTTGTTTGATAATTGTGCACTTTCTCCAGTCATCCTGTTCTCTGAGTTATCCTGTTCTCTGAGTTACATGTTATTAAACTGTGAATTGTGTCAGTACTCATTATTTTTATCCTCTGCTTCCTTCCACCCAGGTTGCAGCTGGAAACAAGCCTTGGCTCAGTGTACCTTTCCATGTCACCAATTTTCAACTAAATAAAAAAATAAACAACAAAAATAGATGCAATGTCTTTATTTAATCCATTCATCTTTTCATTCTCAGTTTGCAGTTTACACCCTTAGATTTTATGGATACTATTTTTGGTTCTATTTACCTATGTTCCAAACATATGCATAGAATCATTTGTAAATGTTTTATAATTACTGGTGATCCTCTTTATCACATGGTTACAAGCCTGTGTCAAACACTGTTGTAACCAAAAACAGTTATTACAGCATTTGCCCAAACTGTCTTTCAGCAGCAGTGTTGTGCACCACCTCATTGGTTCTTACTCTGTGTGGCGGCTCCATGTTTCCATTACCGATTAACTGCTTTGATCCTTTTCCTTCGCTCTCATCACAAGTAGATTTTAAATGTTTTACAATATTTACGTGGTTGATCCTGTCTATACAACTTTCAAAATCTATCTGATTGATCCTGCCGTTCCTACCCTTTGAGCACGGCCGGGTGACAGCGGCTCATTGGGAACAGAACACGGCTGACTTCCTTACTGTGACTGAAAGTGTAATTAAAAAACTAAAGCAAAAAGAAAACAATGCATGTGCTGTATGTGAGTGTGTGTGTGCGTGTGTGTGTCTGTCTGACAGAATTGCCAAAACTGCTCCAGTATCTTTGCCATTCACTCCCTTGCACCAGTAATTATAAAAAATACAATGCCTGTACAGGTGTGTGTAGTTAGGAGGATTTTTCACACATTTCAGTGTGTGATATCTTCACAAACCCTCAAGCCTTGCTCTCAGGGTTTGTGGATTATCACACGTCTCAGGTGTGTGAAAATCCTCATACACACACCTGCACAAACAGTATTCTCTGTTTGTTTTTCGCCTCTGTTTTCTTCCATTATCCTTCTTTTCCACTTTTATGATTTCTTTTACATTCCTTTTGTGTCCTTATGTAAGTATCATAGTCCTCTCCCAATCGTGTACTTTGTACTTCTGGTAAGATTCAGTAAGATTTGAATGATGATGGAAGCAGATGGTTGGCATGGGAAAGTAGGTACCAATGTAGTCTGTAAAGCAATTAGTTTGTAGAATGCTTGTGCATCATGGATAGTAACTTTGGCATACACTCTCTCTCTGTCCCTGTTACAGGTATTACCACTTTTTGGAGTGCCATGACGATACAGGAACCCTCCTTTGTCCCCTTAGACTAAAGGTACTGTAGTTCAAAGAGATTTTCTGATTTTAAGCAAATAATTTGCAGTTAGCATCAATAGAACTCTGTTACCCAATATCCTCCACTAAATTTGAATTTCTGAACCTTTTTCCTTTTATATTACTGGATGCATTTTGCATGGAAACAAGCTTTTAGTCCTTTAGGCTGTTATTTGTTGCTGCTGCCTTTCCTGCCAAGATCACAATCCACTGTTTATGACATCATTATCATTTCTATGGTAACAGTTTGTGACATTACATCAGAGGATTATGACATCAAGCCAGGAAAACCAGCAAGAACAGATGAAGCATAAAGGGCAAGAGTTGATTTCCTGCAAATAGCTTTAGTAATAAAGACTAGAATGTCCTGAATTGCAAGTTGTTTTTTTTTAATGAGTCCTGCTGATGTGAACTGTTAGTGTGTTGCAGAAAATGGGAAAATCACTTTAAGGAAGAGGCCAATCCTAAAGAAGATAGGTGCCACCAGAGTAGGCTGGGTGGATGGTGGGAGAAAAGAAAGAACGTCCAAAGTATGCTTGGGCATGTGTAATTTAAGTATTTCTCGTGGGGTAGCATGTGTCTTCTCCTGCCCCAGTTAACCATGGGCAAATGCCTTTTAATTCTATTGACCATCAGGCTTCTCATGTTGGAATGATTTGACAACACAGAAAATGACTGGTAAGGTTTAGAAGGATTGGAATTATAAGAAAAGAAGATGGTTTGTTACGGAAGGTAGATACTGAAGTAGTCTGGATGGTTAGTACAGCATGTGAAATGCTTATGCAACATAGACAATAACTGGTGTATGGGCCTCTGCCTCTGATACAGTGAATATCACCCTTCTGGGATATCATGAACACAGGAACCCTCTTGAAGAGGGTCTTACCCCTAGAAATGCCACAAGGATAAGTTCCCATAGACCAAAGGTACCTTAGGGAAGAAAGTTTAAAAGCACAAATAAATGAAACACATAATTACTTCCCATAAGGAAAGAAGAAATATAGCCGTGGAAGAGATGCCATTAGAAACACAGAAACATAGACTTTGTCAGCAGAAAAGGACTGCATTGCTCACACAGTCTGCTCAGATATTCCTGCCTAATCTGTGCTGAACACTAACTGTTCTCCAGTGACCCTCCCTGCCGCCTGCCTATTTTCTAATATATTCTTATGATTATCCCACACGTGCTTGAAGCCCCCACTATTTTCACCTCCACTACTTCCACTGACAGTCTGTCCTGGACATTTACTATCCTTCAGTATAGCAGTATTTCCTCATATCTCCTAAATATCCCCCCAACTTCATCACGTGCCCTGGTCAATGCATTATGCAAATGTACTGTAGGACCACCCATCAGCTCGCACTCTCAACAAAATGAATAGTTATCAATACTACTTGAAATCTGTCCTTTGGCATGTAGCAGAAAAAAAAACTCTGGAGGAAACCTCTGGGAAGCAAGGCCTGGGCTACCTACACTCCAAGGCTAACAATTATGATGATAGCTCAGACTGCTGCTGTTGGAATCAATTATATGAAACTAATTTGGATTGGGAAAGTGTCCCTCTTGCTGTCACTCTTATATGACAAGACCATGAGGTGCTGCTGAGTCAATTTACTTTGTTAAGGGAACCCACTAAAGCGAGGTTCTTTGTTGAGAGTAAAAAGTACTTGCTAAACAATTAATTGCCTAGTCTTAGGTCTGCAAGGAGGCTTAAACCTATACATTTTTTGTAAATATATTTTATTGAAGACATAACAGAAAAGTTACATGCATATAAACTGAAAATTAATACAGGCACTAATCACTCAGTACAAAATAAATGACAGAAGTAAATCCAGCTAAATAAGTGCACATTAGGGTCATAAAATGTATCAATAGTATGCCAGAGCAGGAGCATCTCAGACATTTAAGAATAAACCGCCAACTAACTAGGGAGTGCAACCCACACACTTGGGCAGAATGCATACTCATTTCAGTTCAGGCAAATGGGCAAGGTGCACTAAAGCCCACATTACAATTAGCCACTGCTGCACCAGGTCATGCTGGCAAGTCCCTTCTCTCCACAGCCTGGAGAAGTGGGCTCCATATGCTAACATGTTTCTCCCTCTACATTAGTAGGTGTAACAAGAATTGTATAGTATATGGTTAGGGCTTATTGTCGATGGAAATCAGTGGCTTTCAAAATCTTGTTGTAGGATAGTTCAAAGGTCAAAAAGCATAGGCGGAGTTTGACTTTGACATTTGGGGGCAGGGGTAGGCTTTTGTGTAATTAATTTAAAATTACTGAAAAAAGTGTCAGTCAGTCAAGACAAATTTGGGGGCAACACTCCCCACCCCCAAACTACGCCTATGCAAAAAGTTTTCTGCTATCATTCTGACGTCATATCAATAGTACAACAAGTTTTCAGCCTTATCCTGCCTCCTGATTGGCTCACTTGACTGGCTGTAAGGAAAAAAAAAATCATGTGCGGCGTGATTAAGTGGCGCTGAGCATGGATCCTCCCACTTTTGACATGAAGAGTCTCACACAAGCTTTGTGTCATGAAAGTTAATTATTTTTTAGTCATTAAAAAAACACTGCAGCTAACAGAGAGTGAGGGGAGCAGGGAGAAGCCAGAACCAGTGGAAGAGGAGTGAGTCAATTTGAGTGAGTCAAATATAGCGCATGGTCTGTGAGCAAGGACAGTTTTATAGCGATTGTCTTTTAGCGAGAGTGAGTGATGTAGCTCACTATGTTTTTCTACATGTAGGCAGTGATTTGTGAGTGGGGTTTGTGCTGACAGCATAGCTTAGAGTTACAGTCACCACCTGTGTTCTCGCTACTACGACCAGCAGACCTTAGTTCAAGAATTGTGGCTGTGGAGGTTTTGTGTGTGGGGTTGTTGAATTTTGCAGCTGGTTTTGTTCTTCTGACATTTTCCACATCCCAAGTTGTCCCCCTGGAGGAGGAATATTTTATTTGCTACCCTCGACTTTCTCCCTGTACCTGAGTTGTCCCCGAGCAGGAATATGTTATTTGCTCCTCCCAACTTTCTCCATGTCCCCCAGTGATGTTTATAAAATTTAAGGGTGCAGGGAAAGATCCCCATTGAGAAGTCACTGCAGTTGCTGGTTTGGCTTCTTAGTCCAGCGTTGTAATGCTGGTGTCGGTTTTCACTGTCGCTGTTTTCCTTGCTATTTTGAGTCGCACCATTTTGATGGCACTGTTTTGGCATAGAACCATAAATTGTTAGAACACTGGGTAAAGGGTGCAAAAGCTTGCTCTGCAGAGGAAATAAAGATTTATTTATTTTGGAACAGTTCTTAAAAACTGTATCAAGGAACTGACAATGTGGTTGTTGGATAGAACTCCAAGCTCTGTGAGGAGGCAGCGAGGGTGATCAGTTCATATCCAGCCAACCATCCTCTCATCATAAAGGTAATGGGGAGGGACATCAGGTGGTTTAAGGGACCCATGGGTGGGGACCTAATGGAAGCCAGCCTATACCTGACCCAAAAGGAAGTCAAGTAGTGTCATAAGTAAAGAGTCATGGGAACACAGGTGTTACATCTGTCAGAAACTGGGGCATTTGTCATATGATTGTCCAAAAATGCAACAAAGAGGCTAATGCAGTGAGAGGGGTAGCTGGGGAGCTCCCAGCAGATAGTGGCCTATACACAGAGTGCAGTGCCATGCCCTCTAACTCCACTATGCACCAGTAGCGGGTGAATGGATTGGTAACCCAGGAAAGTGAGAGACACTGGGGCTTCCATTTTTATGGTGAAGTAGGATTTGATTCATGAGAAACAGATCCTGCCTGGTCAATTTTCTCAGACTTGAGGGGTGATGGGTCTGCGGTCTCAGTTCCAATGGCCTGGATCTTCCTAAGCTGGGAAGGTGGTCAGGGCATACAGGGGTGGGTGCTGTACCATATCTTTCCATGGATATGATTATGGGAATGACTTCAATAGCAGAGCCAATATTGTGTAGCATGACCTGTAGCAAGCAGGGGAACAGGTTCCGAGGACACAGCAGGGAGCAGTGCAGAGGAAGCCAACACCACCTCAGTAGCCAGTGAGCTTCTCACTGAAGGAAGTGCTGGGAGCAGCAGTTCAGAGACACAGCTACAGACAAAGGAGAGTCCAGCCATGGGCGCCTCTTCCACAGGAGAGCGTGTTTTGGGGAAGATCAGGTGTGCAGAACTGAGGAGAGCTCAGCAATCTGATCCATTTCTTCAGAGATTAAGGAGTTAGCCACCAGTGTGGAAGGTGACTTTCTGAGTTCTGGGACAAGGGAGGTGTACGTGGAGAATGGGCTCCTGTACCATGAGTGGATTCTAAGGGAGGACCAGAGGAAGGGGTATTCCTTTAGATAGTCATTCTTAGGATGTATAGGAAGTAGCTTGCCTTAACCACAACATACCCTTTCTGGACATAAGAGTCTCCCTACAAAGAGCGGCTGATTAACAATTTTTCTGGCCACTATTTTAAAGATGTGACAAACTACTGCTGGACTTGTTTACAGTGCGGAGGGTGGGAAAGGCATTGGACATGGTGAAGCAGCTTTGATTAGCCTGCCCATATTGAAGAGTCATTCAGACAAATTGCTGTGGACACTGTGGGGCCACTTAGCACCTAAGTTGCAATGGCATGTGGTACATCATGGTGGTTGTAGATTGCACCACAAAGTACCCAGAGGCAGTGGCCTTCACCTCCATTGATGCTGAGAAAATGCTTGATGATCTGCTGGGGATATTTAGCCAAGTGTGTTTTCCCAAGCATCCAAAATGGCTTGGAACCATGATTCCAGAGGTGCGGGCTGGTGCCAGTGAAGTGGGAATGCTGAACCCACATATAGCAGACAAACAAGACCAAGGATTCACCTGCACTCACAAAATCCCAAAAGTCTGCTTACACCACAGATTGTAGTACATGCTTGAAAATGTTGTTTATTTAGTGCACACAAAAAGAATCAACAAGGCACAATGGGCTACTGGCCACTTGCCCAGGCACTTTGACTCACAAAAAGTCTTCATCAGGGGCCATGGCTAGGAGAAGCATATCATTGTTTAAATATTGCAAACATCATGAATAAACATATATGCAAATGTGGTGTAATTAAATGCAGAAAAATACAGTTGCAGTTAATACAAATTACACAACAACCAGGACTGTGTATATGTGCAAAACCTTAAAATGTCATACAATCAAAAGCACAGCATGAGACTATCTCCTGCCCCTTTCCCACTGTGCCTCATTTATATTCAAATTCTGGTTTGGTTCCCCTGATTCCTACCACACCTGCCTTCTATCCTCTCCCCACCTATCTCCTACCTTCTCTTAGCAATATTTCTCACTCCTTTTATATTCCTTACAGGAAGTCTACTGCTGCTCAAGCTGCTTTCTCATTTCATTTCCCTAAACTCTGGTCCTCTATTCCCCTGTCTATCTGCTCTGCCACTCCTCCCTTCTCTCTTAAGTCTCTTCTTCATGATTTTTCTACTTCCACCTGCAACTGTCCTTGACCCTTACCTTAACTGATGCCCTTCTCCCTACACATATTTCCCTTGCCACATTTGCCCCCCCCCATCATGCCTGGTTGGGGTAATTCTCCTTACCTACCCAAGCTCAATTTTATCTACTACATTCACCTTGCTGTACTGTTTAGTCTTGCACTGTTTAAGATTATGCTCCTATTGATGCATTTTAATGCTTTATAGACTATTATTTTGTAAACCTGTTAATTACTATTTATTCTTTTCTCCTTTTCATATCCCTCCTCCCCAGGATGCATCTAGAAATTAACTGTTATCGGCTCAGATTGTCTTTCCGGTAAAACTTTTGAAATAAATAAATAAATCGAGACAACTGCTTGAGTTTCACTGCAGTCAACTGAACTTGAATCTGCTGAACTTCCATTATCATCAGTGACTTTTTGTGACTTTTCCAAGTAAAGAGGTCTGAACCAGATGGCAGTATCCCTAAATTTAGAATTGAAGCTGGATGTCACCCAATCTCCAGTTCAACTGTTTATGAGGCGGATTGCCTCTGTGACAGAGTGTATGTCCATCACGCCCCTTTTACCCATGAACCACTTCACAAAACTGCAACAAAAAGGTAACGCAGGTTTTGTCTGAAGCTATGGTAGAATTTGTACCAAACCCTACTGCATTCAAGTAGGCTCTTTAAAACCTCACCACACTGTTTGTTCTGGGTGTTGGATGTACCTCAGGGAGAGGGTGTTAGCAAGCAATACCTGGGCACAATAAGGGAGAGAGGCAGAGGTTTCTGTTTCAGTGAGATGCAAGTGGAGACAGAAAGACACAAACTGAATTGTTTGTTAAACTGAATACAAACAGTTTGTTTATTGTTTTATGCTGTTACTGAAAGGAAAGCATATTTAATAGTGTGATGAACGTTGTTCTCTCGAAATCCAGCCTTACTGAAATGCTGTCCATCCACACACACGTAAATGAATGGAATGCTGTGCTGTACTGACTGTGTAGTGCAGAACAGCGTTCCATTCATTTAGAGTTAACTCTACCGGCATCAACAGAAAACCGCTGCGTGGCAATGTTATTTCAAACAGCACTGAAAATGGCAGGCGGTTTTCTGTGTATGAATCAGATAAATAACTGTAAGGAAAATGCAGGATCAACCAGATATCCCGTGTATAAATCTATTTACTCACAACTTTCTCCCTCAGTCCGCTCCTCTGCTCACTAAGCAAGTCCTCCGCCGCCACGTTTTTGTAAGTCTCTCCCTTAGCAAACTGGCACCCAATGAGAGTGTGTGTTGAAAATGTAGGGATGCCCAGTCCTAGTAACCACCATAACAACAAGCCATAGCTCTGGGAGACATGCTCTGGGAAAAATGGATTTACAAACAGAAAATCCCTCCTAAAATACTTTAAAAATAAATCGAGGACACCATACACTATAAAACTACTGGATAGGTAACCAAATGCAGAACCATGTGTTCTGCCACATTGAGTCTGATTCCCAAGGACCTCTGCACTTCACTCTTGAGGTCACAGGGAATCAGACCCCTAGGGTATAGAATACACTTGTTCTGCGGGAGTTTCAAGCCAGTATTCTCTATATGTAGTTTAAATTGGCGACGGAGTGTTCTCTTTTGAGAGTGTTCCCCAGAAGCCACCCAGTTCGCTACCCTGTCACACATATTTGATTTTAGTAGTGGGATCAAACTTCCCTTGTTGAAAAAGGGTAACATGGACACAGACAATGTAGTGAAATGGTGGGCAGAACAGCAAGCACAACTGGCCCAGATACAAAGGGACTGGATGGCTCAGCAAGTTCAACAACAGGCTCAGAGAGACCAGCAGTAGGTGCAACAGCAGACTTAGAGAGACCAGCAGCAGGTGCAACAGCAGGTTCAGAGAGATCAGCAGTAGGTGCAACAGCAGACTCAGAGAGACCAGCAGTAGGTGCAACAGCAGACTCAGAGAGACCAGCAGGAGGTGCAACAGCAGACTCAGAGACCAGCAGCAGGTGCAACAGCAGACTCAGAGAGACCAGCAGGAGGTGCAACAGCAGACCCAGAGAGACCAGCAGTAGGGTGCAACAGCAGACCCAGAGAGATCAGCAGTAGGTGCAACAGCAGACTCAGAGAGACCAACAGTAGGTGCAACAGCAGACTCAGAGAGACCAGCAGGAGGTGCAACAGCAGACTCAAGAGACCAGCAGGAGGTGCAACAGCAGACTCAGAGAGACCAGCAGTAGGTGCAACAGCAGACTCAGAGACCAGCAGTAGGTGCAACAGCAGACTCAGAGAGACCAGCAGGAGGTGCAACAGCAGACTCAGAGAGACCACCAGCAGGTGCAACAGCAGACTCAGAGAGACCAGCAGGAGGTGCAACAGCAGACTCAGAGAGACCAGCAGCAGGTGCAACAGCAGGCTCAGACAGACCAGCAGTAGGTGCAACAGCAGGTTCAACTGACATAGCAGCAGACTCAGAGAGAACAACCAGCACAACAGGTTCAGATGCAAAGAGACTGGATGGCCCAGCAAGCACAACTATAGGTGCAGAGAGATTAGAGCAGCAGGAGTTGATGAAGCAGGTTCTGTAAACTTAGAAAGAAGCAGTGCCCCAGCTCCAAATGAATCCAGTTGCTGTAGGACCCTACCCCAAGCTACTAAAATGGATCCTGAGGACAGCCCCAAGGCCTACCTTTGATTTTGAGAGAGTCGCCAGTACCACTGCCCAGCCATGAGAAAGTTGGGCTTTCACATTGCACCATACCTGAGTGGAGATGCCCAAGCTGCATACAGTGCAGAAGCCTAACTGACACCGCACCAGAGATTATGATCAGGTAAAGATTGCTATCTTAGTCTGAATCAGAATAACTGAAGAGAGTTACCAACAGAACTTTCACACTTTGGTTTTAAGGACATGACCTAGAGTGCTGGCACAAAAATTACAAGACTTGACTAGTCAGTGGTTAAAAGCAGAGGTGCACACTAAAGAGGAGATTATAGATTTGAAATTTACTGGGGCAGTACCAGAACATTTTATCAGATTCGTCAGTGATTGGGTAAGCCGACATGAACAGACCACTGGCTGCAGCAGTGACAATCATGGAAAATTACCTGAACCTGAAAGACCAGAGGTCACAAAGAAGAGAAAACCCATGATGAACCTTGGGTAGTGACCGAGGAGAAGAAGAAACAATGGACTTTGATGGGATGGGAACAAATGTGCTGGTATGGGTAGGTGGTGAAGTGGGAAAATTGCTCACCCTCAAAAATTACAAGATTTGACTAGTCGGTAGTTAAAACCAGAGGTGTGCACTGAAGAGATTATAGATTTGATAGTACTGAAACAGTACCAGAACATTTTACCAGATCAAGTCTGTGATTGGGTAAGCAACATGAACAGACCACTCTGGCTGCAACAGTGAAAATCACATAACATTATCTGGAAGCCAAAAATCAAAGGTTGCAAAGAAGAAGAACCAATGATGAACCTCAGGTGGTGACCTGAGGAGAAGATCCCATAGAAGAGAGGACAAAGGACTTTGGAGGATGGGAACAAATGTGCTGGTTTTGATAGGTGGTGAAGTGGGGAAAATTTGCTCACCCCTCCGCTTCAAAAGATATAACCCCAGGGCCAGGTGTAATTCCCTATCCCAAGACCCTGCTCTCCGGGTGACTAAAATTGCAGGGAGGGCATAGGGTCATAGACCTGAGAGTAACACTGCATGTTTTACTGAGGTAAAGAGGGTCATATAGTCAGTTTTGTGACTGCATGGACTGTGATTTTGTGGAATGCATAGCTACCACCCCACAACAGTCCCAGGACAAAATCCTTATACAATACCAGTGCAAGTTGGGAACCAAACAGTTACAGCTCTTTTGGATTTGGATATAGGTTAAAGAATCTGTGATAGGACCCAATCTGGGACAGTGGGGAGATCCCATTAATATTACCTAGGTGCATGGGGATATCCATAAATACCCTACAGCCCCACTATGGTTAAAAAGTAGATAGCTGGTCAGGAATAATAAAGGTGAGCATTTCCAAAACCTTAACTTGCTCAGTAGTCTTGGGCCAAGACTAGGAAGGGTTTCATACATTCATGAGTAATCAATTCTGACAACCTAAAGGTGGGCAAGCAGTGTGACAAGGCAGTGGGAGAGCTAGTGGGAAGTTAGGATGCATAAGGAGGGTATCACCAGCAGAAAGAAGGAGCTAGTTATACTGCTGTATAAAGCAATAGTGAGACCTCACCTGGAATACTGTGACCAGTTCTGGAGACCATATCTTGAGCGGAAATAGACAGAACAGAGGTGGTCAGAGGACAGCAACTAACATGATGGGCCTGCATCGTAATTTATTTATTTATGTATTTAGTTTTGTTGACTGGTAAGTGCACTAGACAAATCCTGCCTATTTTCAGGCATGACTCGGGAGGGGATACACATGAATGCCAACTGACCTTGAACCAGATTAAGCTGTTGGTGGTATTTTTAGTGAATGAGGAAATTTGGCCAGGACACCAGGAAAATCCCTATGAGGAGAGGCTAAGAGACCTCAGTATGTATATCTTAGAGAAAAGAAAGAGACAGGATATGACAGAGACTTTCAACACGCATTTAGTATAATTATAGTACAAAAGGAAGCATTTAAAAAAAAAAAAAGATGCTCAGGAACAAGAGGTCTTGCTATGAAGCTAGAGGGAGTTGATTCAGGAAAACATTAGAAAGTACTTCTTCACTGAAAGAGTGGTAGATGCCTTGAACAGCCTCCCAGCGGAGGTGGTCAAAGCAAAAACTGCAATTGGTTTCAAAAAGCATGGGATGGGCATAAGGAATTTTAATAGTTGGGAGGGGGCTGGAGATCAAGTAGGGTCTTACAGTAGGTACGGAAATGGGTAGACTGGATGGCCAAGTGGTCCTTATCTGCTATCAATTTCTATGCAATCTATACTCTCCTGCAGAGCAGTACTTAAAGTTCATGCCCACAGGAGGCCACACAGAGGGACTAGAACATTTATTTCCATCTAATGATTCTGAACTATCTGGCCCAGAAGGAAGCCTAAGAGTTCTGGGCTCAGAAATAGAGGAGAAAAAGAAGGGTCCCTCTATCTGAGGTTGTAGTGGTTGGGGAACACAAGGACCTAGGTTCCAGGAAGGTCTGAGGTGACTCAGATGAGGACATGGCATACACATCTACAGGAGGTCATGAGATCCTTCGGAGGTCAGACCAGACATTTTTCAAAATCTGGTGTACATTATTTCTGAACTAAGGGCTGATGAGGTTCTCAGGAATGCCTGTCCAAATTTAGCTGTGGTAAATGGTAAAGTGGTAGATGAACAAAAAAGAAAAGTGTGTTCCAAGGTTTGAGCGGAAAGATTATATTTTATACTGGAGAACCTGAAGAAACAAATTGGGAATTTACGTTACCAGTTAGTAGTTCCCAGGTCTGCAAGAAAGGAGGTACTGAGACTGGTCCATATTATACCTGCTGCGGGTTATTTGGGCAGGGCCAAATTGAGGCATGCATACTTGCTCAGTTCTTCTGGCCAGGTATATGGAAGAAAGTAACAGGTTTTGTCTTCCAGCCTTGAGTGTCAGTTGGTGGCCCCAGAAGTATAAAAGGGCCCCAGTCCCTATGCCCATAACAGACACCCGTTTGAAACAATTGCGGTTAATATGATGGGGCTCTTGATAAAAAGCACATCGGGATATCAGTATATATAGGTTATATTGGATTACCCCACCCGTTACCCTGAGGCTATACACCTACATTCCACTACACCCTGTCAGTGGCAACAGCATGGTTAAAAGTATTTTCTTGAGTTGGGATGCTGAGGGAAATCCTAACAGATCAAGGCACCAGCTTGTTAAAACTTATGAGGGAAGTGTGTACTTTACTGATGGTTAAGTCAATCCAGACATCAGTGTATCACCCACAGACCAACGGCTTAGTGGTATGCCTTAATAAATCGTTTAAAAGGTATGCTGTCTAAATTCATGTAAGTTGAGGTAAAAGTTGAGATGAATTGTTACCATATTTAATGTTTGCCATTTGGGAGGCGACAGAGTTATCCACTGGGTTCTCATCCTTTGAACTGTTATACGGGCAACAACCTTTAAGGATGTTGGATATTGTAAAATAAATGTGGAAAGTACTGGCACATAGCCCACTAATGTGCTCAATATGTATTACAAATGAGAAAGACCAGATACAGTTGTCAGATTTGCCAAAGAAAATAAAAGTACAGCAAACCCAGGCAGGGCACTCTGACCAAAGGGCCGAGGCTACAAGAGTTTAAGTTTGGCAATAGAATACTCTTCCTTTGCCTAGCTCTGTGACTAAATTCCTAGCTAAATGGCATGGACTATATGAGATCCTCAGAAAGGTGAGGCCAATTAATTCTGAAGTCTCACGACAGGAGAGAAAAAGGAAAAACAAATTTACCATATTAATTTGGTGAAACCTTGGAAACACAGGGAGGTATTGCTCATTGACCCAAAACATCCTAAACAGGCCCAAGTCTGCTGACAGATGAGGACATTGGTGATGGAACCCTGGACTTGGGACCTAAAACTGTAAAGGAACCAAGCACCATCTCGATGGATGGCTGGCTGTCAGACCAAAGCAAGAAGCCCAAAGGTTGGTAGAGAATTTTGAGGATTTATTCTCTCCAAAGCCAGAATGAACCCATGTGATTCAGTATGACATAGACACAGGCTCAGTTGTCCAGATCCATTAACAACTGTAAAGACTACTGAAAAGAATCCAAGAGACAGTGCAGGAGGAGTTCTATGTACATATGCCAAGGGTAGATGAACTTTCAGACTGACTGGGAAAGCTCATTAAATTAGTACCCGAACATGACCAATGGGTATGGCAAATCCGCTAACTCCTGAGTCCAGTGAGAAATGGCCTTTATCATTGTGTATGGCCTATATCAATTTACCATGCTTCCTTTCAAATTGCAAGAGCCCTGGCTACATTTCAGAGAATGATGGTCCACATCCACCGCCCCACGGGCTGTATGGAGCAGTGTACCAAGATGATGATGTCATATTTAGCCCTGATTGGGACAGTCACCTGCAGGATATGGCCACAGTACTTCAGTTGCTAAGGGAGGCAGGCCTGAAGGCCAATGCTGCGACATGCACCCTAGGGTGGCAGGAGATGAAATACTTAGGGTATATGGTTTGGAACAGCCACTAACATCTGGTTATCGACAAAGTGAAGACACTAGTTGACTGCCCCATCCCAACTACTAAAAGCAGGTTAGATCCTTTCTTAGACTTACAGAGGTATTACCAATGGTTCATCCTGGAATTTTCAACCCTTGCTACTCCACTGAATGACCCAAGAAAACCACCCTGAGTAAAGTCCGCTGGTCACCTGAGTGTCAGATGGCATTTTGGGCTATCAAAATGTACTATGTGAGGAGCCAGTCACAGGAAGTCCCGATTTCAGCCAGTCCTTCATTTTGTACACAGATGCCTCTGAGGTGGGGCTAAAGCAATGTTATCACAAGACTCTGTGGATGGCATTCACCCCATCCAATAGCTATCTTGCAAACTTTTTCCTCGGGAGCAGCACTATGCCACACTGGAAAAAGAGTGTCTGGCACTAAGCTGGTGGTGGTCACCCTCTTCTACTACCTGTTGGGATGGAAGTTCACCCTTGAAACTAACCATGCCCGTCAATTGGTTACATGCTATGTGCGGAGCCAATGCTCATGTCACCAGACAGTATTTTAGCGTTGCCACCTTTTTCATTTCATGTGCATCACAGGGAGGTATCCAGCATGGTAATGTAGATTTTCTTCTCATGAGAGTGGGTCCCTGCCCTTACCGAGCATGCCATGGGCATGACTCTGAGTGGGAGGTATGTGATAAAGTGTATGTGGCTCCTTTTACCCGTAAACTGCTTCACAGCCCTGCAACAGAGGCAGTACACATTTTGACTGGGGCTGTGGTGGATTCGTGCCAAATCCCTACTGCTTTCAAGTCAGCCCCTTAAAATCTCACAACAGTGCCTGTTCTGGGTGTTGGACGCACCTCAGGGGGAGGAGTGTTAACAAGCAACACCTGGGGAAAATAAAGGGAGAGAGGCAGAGGTTTCTTTCAGTTAGACGTAACTGGAGACAGAAAGAGACTGAAATTAATTGTTAAGTGGAATACAAGCTGTTTGGGTTTCTTTTGTTTCATTCTGTTACTAAAAAGTAAAGCAGGAGCTGGCCGGTGGCGCTGAGGGTTGGGCGCTGGGCGCCACACCTGCTCCACGCCCGGCGACTCGGGTTCGAGGAGTGGACTGGGTCACTGGTGGGTCAGCAGGGGAGTGAGGCTAGGCGTCCCACGACAGCTCGCCTACTCTGGGAGGGTTAAGGCATCGGTCCGAACACTTACCTGACTCCGAGCGGAGGCTCGGATGCACAACCTAATGTTAGGGGATGGGCTGCCTAGATACAGCGTGACGTTGGCGCCTTGCTCCTTGATGTCAGGGTCCCTCGCTGTGGGGTGGGAGAGAAAAGTGGAAAAATGCCTGCCGTCGCCGGGGAAGACAGAGCCTCGGAGAGCGTGCCCTCGATCTGCCATCACCGCCCGATGGCCCCTGGACCGATGCAAGTTGAATTGATGGGGTAAGGGGCTCTGCCCCATCCCACTGGGGGCAAACTGTAGCTACATGGGGTTCCAGAGGGTCATACGGGCAGGGTGAAAGGTAGAGGATGTCTGCCTTGAGGCTCCTGAAGGGTCGGGACGGCAGGCAGGGAGGTGGATAAACAGAATAAAAAAAAAAAAGTAAAGCAGGTCTCATTTAATTTAAACTGGTATCCAGAGTGTTCTCTTTGAGAGTGTTCCTCTGAAGCCACCGGTTTGCTACCCTGTCACACTCCCTTTCAGACATTTGGGTCTCCTGAAGTAGGACACTATCCATCATGATTTTTGTGCCCAAGTCAAGGCCTCTTACATTGCACTACAGTTTTAAGGCCGTTGATATTCCATGACATCACTTACAAACAATTAACCATTTTCAGAACAGAGTGTAGCATACATAAATACCAAGACTGAACAAAACCAAAGTTTGAAAAGATTGTTAGCAGCACACTCAATAGTACAGACATGCATCATGCATATAATAATCAACCGTATATAAACGTGTTATATTTTCCCCAATTTAACCAAGTATTTTCCCTCCCTGTCCCCCTCATCCAATGCCCTGCCCCTACCCTGTCCCGCATAAGAGCCTAGCCACCTCCTATACTCCTTCAGACATCCCTACTCCCTCACCCCCATCACCCCTTCTGAGCATAATGCAACAGTCTCACAAGACCCTCCCACTCCCCACAAAGTAACCATCCCCTATGTCCTATCTAAGTCAAACATGGTGCTGGAGTCCCTTGTAAACCCATGGTGGATTTCACCATAGATACACCATTTTGGGGGCAGAATAGCCTAGAAGTTAAAGTAACAAGCTGTAGATAAGAGCTTGTTACATTCAGCAGCCCTCGGTTTGATTCCCCACAACCTCCACTTGCATACTGTGCGGCTCTGAGCAAGGCGGCTTTACCTCCCAGTGCTCTCCTGTTGCCCCTGAATACAGGCACTTGTGCTTAGTGGGCCTTACCCAGTTACCAAAAATAACAATAAATAAATAAAATGAAATAAAATATTTAAAATGATTAAGTGTCAAAGTTTAAAGGAGAAATCTCTTCCAGCATTTATTCTACTGGTACCAATTAAGGGAGATCAGTGCAACTGATACTGTAGAATAAATGCAAAAAGTGCTGATCTACATTGTAAGACTTTGAACAGACATTCCGCACATAGATATCCCTGCAGCTTAGCCCATCATCTGCACCATCAGAGGGCTGGCTGCATGGAGACACTGTGGATAGCATGGTGGCAGGGGTGATGCAGGATCAACCAGTTAGAAACTAAAGCTACAAAACAGTAAGTATCTTAAAAAATGTAATGTTAATCTGTTTTGCTAAATTTATTTATTTATTTATTAGATCATCGGTTTATAGACCTTTGAGTAAAAGACTCATTCACAAGGTACCTCGTCAAGATAGCAATACATCACAGCAAACAAAACAGTACAGTACAGTACAGAATGCTTAGATTAAAAAAGCAACCAGTGTTACAGGCATTCACTGGTGGTACAAGCTTGGTAACAGGTAGATCACAGTAGTCATAATATAGGTGCTCAGTACCACGTCAGGTAGCAACCAGAGATATTTTATTACATTAGTTAACAGATGCTGTCTGAGACCCTAGGCATATACAGCAAAAGTAGACAAGGCAGACCCAGCCTAGTGGTGAGGGTAAGGGGCAGGTGAGGGATTATGTACAGTTGCAGTAGCAGTAGTGCTTGTCAGATGGCTTCTGAGGGAGACCTTGAAAGGACCAAGCTTAGTGGAATCAGCTATGTTGGCTGGGAGAATTGAACCAGGAGGGAGCCAGATAGCAAAAAGGACCTCTGGGCCATAGGGTCCTTACCCTTGGGACAATAAGGAGGTTTGACAGTGCTGCGGGTGGAGAGGCTGAGGGTGGCACGCTGCAGGGAGGTGGGCGCCCTGGGGAGCCCTAGCAGGGTTTTTACAAGAAGGCAGGTTTGAAGTAAAGTCTTTCTTCAAGGTTGAGCAAGTTGGTGGTGGAGTACAGCAGGCATGTATGGGTGTGCCTAGGGGCTCCCAGCATTGATCTGCAGGCCTTGTTTATAGAGGCTGGATTCTTGTAAGTGCAGTGTTGTCCACTGCAGCATAGATGGGCTGTCCATAGTCGACTAGCGACAGGACAGAGGAGGTGATTGCCAATCTAAGGGCCTCTTGTGGTAGGCAGTCCCTATAGTGGTATTACTGTCTAATCCTGACATTGGTGGCAGCAGAAAGGGCATTGGTATGGGAATGGAAGGAGAGTGCCGAATCAAAGGTAATGCCCAGATACTTGTAGGAGGAAACCTGCTCAATGGGGTTTAGTGTGCTGGGCAGTATCCACGAGAGAGGCAACACTGGCTTCTTTGTGGCAATGAGAAGAGCATAGCTTTGGTCTTTTAGGTTCAGGACTAGCCTTTGTGATGTGAACCAATGCTCAGCTCTATCAAAAGCTTGCTGGAGGTGGCCTGGAGTGTGTTGCGGTTAGGATCAGAGGAAGAGCACAAGCGTCATCCGTGTAGAGGAGGATCTTACTTGGGCAGGCCAAGGAGGGAGTTGAGGTAGATACTGGAGAGGAGAGGGCCTAAAATGGAGCACTGGGGAAACCCAGAGTGGACAGGTCATGTGTGTCAGATAGGGTGCTATTGATTTTTACACACTGAGTTCTGGCAGAGAGGTAGCTGGTGAACCATGCAGGGCAGGGCAGAAACCAAGGCATCTGAGGGAGTCAGGCAGGAAGGGATGGCAAACCATGTCAAAGGCCTTGGAGGTCAATGAATACGACACCGGCAGGACTTCCGGCATCAAGAGCAGAGTGCAGGAAGTTGGAGAATTCAAGTAAGCGCAGTTGTGGTGCTGTGACCTGCATGAAAGCCATGCTGTTTAGGGCACAGGATATTGTGCATGGCCAGGTATTCAGCAAGCTGGTTGGCAACTACTTTTCAAGGGCCTTAGAGAGTGGGGGAGGATGGAGACAGGTTGATAGTTACCGGGGTCGCTCGATCACTGCTCTTTAGGATGGGAGTGATGATGGCGGTTTTCCATGTGCTGGGAGCTGCTCCAGGCACAGAGAGCAGTTGAGCAGCTCGGTAAGTGGTACCAGGATAGCATCCAACATCAGATGAAGTAGCCTAATGTCAAGTAAGTAAGTGGCCGGGTTGTTACTACTAGTGGCTTTTTGCAGAAGAGGTCTAGCCTCCAACAGGAGATGGTACATAGGTAGAAAGGAGGTCTCTGGAGAGTGGGTAGGGTGCTACTGGGATGAAATCAAAGAAGTTAATGGGCAGGACTGAACTCAGGTCTGAGAAAGTGTGTTTAGGCAGTCTGCAATGCCAAGGGGTCAGAGCAGACAGTTCCATTAAAGGAGAGTGGAAGGACAGTGGGAGTGGGATTTCCCATTCAGATCCTTTATATTATCACAAAAGTTTCTAGCCAACCCCAGGAGAGGCGAGAGTGGATTGGTAGTACTGGAGCCTTAGCCTGTCAGATAGCCCAAGTACACTTGTTAAGCTCAGCGTTGTATGCTTGCCTATCAGCTGGCTTGCCAGATTCCACGGCAATGTGCCATAGGTTGTCCCTCATTTTAAGTTTGTGAAGGAGGGAGGGGTAACCCAGGATGTGCTTTGCTTTTGGTGTGATTTCTAGCGAAGGGGCATAGGGTCACAGGCAGTGTTAAAAGTGCAAGTGAAAAATCCAATGCCTTGTCTATGGACAGTGCAAGCCTGATTGAGGACCAATCCAGTTGTGAGAGTACAGTTTAAGGCGGCAGAGCTGCCTGGGGTGAAGCGATATTGCTGGGTGGTTTGTGGTGCAGGTTTGCTGTTGGCAGCAGACCAAGAGAATACGACCGGGAAGTGGTCACTAAGTGAGTTGGGAAGTACACTGATAATGAGCACCTTCTGGGGGCAGTTGGTAATGGTGATATCCAAGAGGGTGCTGGAGACAGTGGATGGGTTGAATCCAGTTGGGGTGGTAACAAGCTGAGACATGTCAAGGGTGGCAAAGATATCTCTGGTTTGAGAGCCAGTTGATATTTAGGTCACCAATAATTATCTAGGCCATTTTGGGTGGTAGGCCAGAGAGGTAGTCAGCAAGCACTTGAATGGCAAGGTCTTGCTTTCTGCAGGGAATATAGGCAATGGTGAGAAAGAATGGGCCCTTACCAGGGTTGGGGGAGATTTTAGCATGAGAGCATCAGGACCTCTACATCCCACAGCATTACTGTGGGCTAGATGAAAGTTCCCCTTTAACAGTTAACAGCTCAAAACAGTAATTAAAAAGACATACTGTATACATTGCTGTTTGTCCCCACCAGCCCAAACGCATTCCAATGCCACTCTCAAACAAGTGGTAATAGAAATGGCTGCAAGGCCCCAGTGAAAGATCAGTAATCTTAGTATCCTGCACCCCCATATAATTAGAGGATGCGATCCAGATTAGATTGTAACACCTCTATATCTAAGCAACTATTACTTGGTATTACTTGGTGTTGAAAGGTGGAAAAAGGCAAAGCCCATCACAACCATCTTCCTGTACTAGTAGGAGTTTACAACCTGGTGTTATTTAACAAGAATATGTCAATAGACTTCTTGAAATTACTTTTGAATTTATGTTAAGGTAATGGATTCCAGAGTTTACTTACTCTAATTGTGAAATTTTTTTCCTTTTGTTTATGTTAGCCTTTGGAATTAGAAGTTGCCTATTATGACATCTCAGTGCTTCAGGTTTAGTTGCCCATATGAGTTAAGGTCAAGCATTTGGTTTGGGTCATTTAAGATGTTAAATAACATAAGTAAATTCCTCTAGTTCTTCAAAGTTTTAGATCATATAGATTAAGAATGTTTAGCCTTTCCTGGTATTCAAAACTATGCATGAGTGTGATTAATTTGGTTGCCCTCTTTTGATTGACTCAATCAGCCTTGAATCATTCTGCAGATATGGTGCCCAGAAGGATGCAGCAAAATCAACAATAGGTCTTACATAAGTTGTATATGTTGGTTATAAACAGGCCTTATTTCTATTAATGAGCTTTTTAATTGATGCTAGAATTCTATTTGCTTTTATTGCCAGTTGTCTACATTGGCCTGATGATGCTAAAGATGTATTGATGATTACCCCTAGATATCTATCTGATTCTACACACTTAATGGGGACCCGTTCAAATAGTAGATATTGTTTGTTTTTTTTCTCCCAAAATGAATAACAGAGCACTTTTCGATCCTGAATTCCATGTTGTTAGTTATTGCCCAATCTTCCAATTTGTGCAAATCAGGTTGGATTAAATCAATTTTGTTATATGTGTCAACTTCATAGCTTAGTTTTGTGTCATCTGCGAATTTGGAAAGACGACACTGAATGCCAGTGTTTATGTCGCTTATAAAGATCCCAAATAATATTGAGCCCAATACTGAGCCTTGAGGAACACCAGTTGTCACATGGATTTCATTTGAAAACTGATTAGAGACTCACACTTTCTGTGTCCTATTTTTAACCATTCTGAATTCCATTTTGTTAAATAAGTATTGAACCTAGACACTAACAATTTTGCTATTAGTTGTGTATGTGGAACCTTATCGATACTTTTTTTTAAATCAAACAACAGAACATCGACTGGTATACTCCATCAAATTACTAGTAACGACTTTCCCTTATAAAAACATGTTGTTTTGGGTCTCTCAATTTTTAAATTTCAATCTCTATTCTGCTCTTTAATATTTTCTCCATGCACTTGCATATTATTAAGGTGAGACTAATTGATCTGTAGTTGTTTGTCAGACCTATATTGCCTTTTTGTAAATTGGCACCACAATCGCATTTTTCCATTCAGATGGAATTTTGCCAGTTAACAATGATTTGTTAAACAAGATGGTGAGTGGAATGGTTAATTAATTTGCAGTCTCCCTCACAAATTCTGCATTTATGCAGTCAAATCCTAGAGGTGATTTTTCAATTACCTCTTTTAGAACTTCAAGCACTTTCATTTATAGAAGTAATAAGCCAAAAAGGTGTTTAATGAATTTGCTGTATCAGTGGGCTTATTTATTTCTTGATTATTTTCATAAATAGATCTGACTTTGATTTTTGACTTTGTATTCTTATTGGTATAAGCATAAAGGGCTTTTGGATCCTTCCTTACAGATAATTTAAATTCTAGCTTACTTTTTCTTTTCTGATTTTATTTTTGTTAATTTTGATAAACTTTTAAACTTGATTTTATTATTCTCATTAGGGTTTCTTTTATATTTAGCATATGCCTTTCCTTTTCTTTTGATACACCACGAACCTTATTTGTTAACTACGGTGGTATTATGCTCCTAGAGTTAGTGTACAGTTTACTTGGAATTAATTTTTCCTCTAGATTCTGGATGACTGTTTTTATTTTTATCCAACATTCCTCAGCAGAGCAGGTATCTAACACATCATTCCAATCAATATATTTTAATACACTGCAGATGTTTTTATAGTTCCCTTTGGAATAACTATAATAGACCATGGTGGAAAATTTGGCTGTATATTGTTTACTGACAGTAAATAGTATACTGTTATAGTCACTGCTGCCTAACGGTGGCAGTAATGAAATATTAGAAATCTTAGGTGGGATGCTTGTTAAAATAAGATCCAGTATGTCATGTCCCTAGTTGGTTCCATTATCAGCTACTCCATACCACACTTTAGTATTGTTTCTAGAACAGAAGATTCTTGACTACTGAAGCCTTTCAGGATACCCAGTCAATTCCTGGGAGATTTAGGTCTCCTATTATAATCAGGTTTTATGTTCTGACAAAGCAGTAATAATAGCTTTTAGCTCTTGATCATAGTCAGTGTTAGCTGATGGAAGCCTATAAAAGTTACCTAGTATTAAATTACTTCCATTGGGACTCTTTATTAAGACACATACACATTCAACAATATCAGAATCTACTGATAGTTCAACAGATTCTAATCGATTTCTGACATATATACATACTCCTCCTCCTCCTCTTCTACCTCTTCTACTCCTGTTATATAATGCGAACATATGAACATATGGAATTTGCCAGCAGATAAAGGCCTAGAGGTCTATCAAGTCTGCTCGAAATGTGCATCTGCATGAGAATCCAGGGACAATATTTGATCAGTCACTAGTTTTATCCCACCATGTATCGGTCACAGCTGCAATATCTACATCATGCATTTGAATAATCGTCTGAAGTTTGGTTTTTATTAAATTTAAGCTTCTGGAATTAGTGAAGAGACTCTTTACTGCTTTGCTTTGATTTATGCTACATGTCTACCATAGGTGTGCCACTTTCCCCCAGTTTTAGTTTAAACAGTTGTCAATGTATACATGTATAGATTTTCCAAAAGAGAATTCTCTTTTACTTACATGTAACCCAGCCCAGCAATAAAGGCTATGATTGTCCAGAAACTCTTCCCAGTGTGTAATGCATGCAATTGACTCCTTTAGCGTCCATTTTCTCAACCACTCATTGAATGATTTGATTTTTGAGGTTCTTACTATGTTGGCTCTTGGGACGGAAAATCTCAGATATGCCTATTTGACTACCATACTGCTTTATTGTACTAACTAGTGAAAGGAAGTCAACTTTCATTTCCTCAGTGTAGTTTTCCTATATTATTTGTCCCACATGTATACTACCAGTGAGTTAGGGCCTGAATAAGGTAAAGATTTCTAGCCATTAATTCAATATCTTTGATTTTCGCTCCCTAAAGCTGGAGCAGGTTCAATTAGCCTTATCTCCATTACCGATGATCCAATCAATGTATTTTACAATTGAGTCTCAAGGACTACTACTTGTCTTGCATGGCCAGGTGGACTTAATTCTACAGGTGGATCTATTACCATGATTACTACTGTGCTGTAATTACTAGTTGATGGTCTTTCATCAGTAATTTACTCACTGGGTTGGGGTGTAGTTAGGTTGGGGCATGTTGTACTACTAATCTCAGTGCCTAATGGTACTGATCTTGTATTTTGGGGGTATACCCTGATTATTTAGTTCACTATGTTCCTTAGGTGTTTGCAAGTTTGTGTAATTAAGGGTTGTTGTTCCTGAGTGGTTCTCCCAGAGGTTCTTGGTCTGAAACTTGTAAGGATAAATTATTATCAGGATCTATATTACTTAGGGTTCATACATATTGTGCTGTGAAATAGAAGTTCATTGCCCTATGCCCCTTTTGAGAGAGCATTTCCTTATGACCGGTGACCAATCAGAATCCTCATCACTTTCCACTTCCCTACTACATTTTAATGTGGTATCCTTGGGCTTATTGGTAGTGTTAGTTGAGTTTGGTCTACAGTTTATGTTGAAGTAGATCTTGTTTGCTTACTATTAGTTGTGTCCTTATTCTCAAGTTTACGTTCCATAGCCATGATTTTCACTTCCAGTTTTCCTATTTCCTAACATTGTTTGCATTTAATTCCATCTGATTCATTATTGTCAGTAATTGAAAAGTTGTTACAACTTATACATGACGTTGCAATCTCTCCAGTGGTAAATGTAACTAATCCTTCATTAATATTCATGTTTAAAATGCTTATATGAGTTAAGTGTAGAAGAAATTCAAGGCCTTACTTTTACAGTACCCTTCTCAGTATCTGGATGTTAATTTAAGGCCACACTATCCATGCTATCCTTGCTAGGCAGCTCGCCCGTTAGCTCGAGGCAAACAGTTTACAGCAGAGGATCTAGAAGTGTCTCAGAGTCATGTGACCTCCTGCCCGCCCTGCACAGTCCCAGAACAAAAAATAAAAGCTACCTAAATGAGCTAATTTATGACAACTAAAGTCCCTCACAGCCCCTTCAGTTGTACACAAGTTAAAATATCACCCTTTCAGATATTTCTTGTGCGAAGCGGAAGGCTGTAGTTCATTTCAAGAACTAGTGAATTACAGCCCGAGATTGCTTTCTGTAGCAATCTCTGTGCTAGAACCCCTGCAGCCCATGACCTGATGAAAAATTATCAGGCCCAGTTCAGCAGTTAAACAAAATATTTAAATAAAATACAGCATATTACATACAGCTGCAGGCAAGAGTCACAAGCTTCTTTGTATTGCATCTGCAGGAACTCACACACCAATGACAGGATGATCCAGTACAGTTGGAGGCAACAAGTATAATTCCCAGAAAAGGAAAAAAGTCACTTGTAGATTTTTGGTCCAAATACCCTGGGACGCCATTACTAAAGAGAATGGAACAGTCTTATTAAAACCTTAAAAGAATCTATTGGCCAATGGATAAAACAGGCCAGGCTTAAGATGGAGCTGATCAGATTGCACTGGGACCATGTCCCCACCCCAGCATACCACCCAGTGTGGAAACCTATGGTTCTTACACAATATCATTCCCTCCTGGGCAGAGGCCGTGTCATGGGTAGACGGCATGACTGTTTGTTATTACATACTGTATGTTTATCTCTTATATCAATTGCATGCATGGAGCCTATTGGCCTATTGTCTAACCTCTGTACATACTCAAACATTTATTCACTGCAAATCTCATTTATTGTACCCCTTGTTTGTATATATGTATACGATGTGGTGCCTTTGGAAATGAGTCTCTGACTCAAAGGTTGTAAACCGAAATCTAAATAAATAAAAAATAAAATAAATAAATGTGGCCTTCCACATGGCCCCGGGCTGTGTTGGGGTAATGAAGATTAGCCAGTCTTCTTAATTGCAAGCCAGTCTCGAAACTTCACATCCTCCCTTTTGGAATCTGAGATCACTATGCATACCAGTAAGTGTCCCCAAGCAGATGTTTGACCACATTTAATAAGCTTAGAACTGAATTATCTGCCAGAAGGGAACTGAGGGAGCATTGTGAGGTGCCTCTTTAGCAGAGTGCAACAGAGTCCAGAGATAGGGCCAAGCAGGGACAGCTTAGAACTGGCATCCTGGGGAATTACAGGGTTGGGGTAGAAAGAAACCATGAAGGTATCTACAATGCCCCATTGTGCTGGGGCAGTGATGTGAACTTTGCTTTCCTTCCAGTGTGGTTTCCTGGTATTGACAAAATCTTCTGCAGCTTCGGATCAATAAAGCAGCATGGCAGTCATCCAGAGTGAGCAATTCATAGTTGTAACTGGTACAGATGGGCAAACTCATCTGCTAGTAGGGCTTCACCATCGTGTCCGAGAAGTGCTGTTGCCTTTGCTGGAGCTGACGGATCAACTCTTGAAAGATGAATACCTTGCCAGAGTTTAATTGTATGGGGCCAAGTGTTTTAGCGGCCCACAAGACTTTTCATTCTCTGGGTACCTTAGATATTTGAAAAGTAAATGCCATGGGTTCTCCTGGTTTCAGTTTGAGCACATCCTATATGCATGCTTAATTTTGTATGATTCCACCTCTAGGTACAGGTTGTGCTTCTCTGTGAGCCACTGCTGTACTACTCACTCTGGATTCTTACCCTCCAAACCTTTGGAAAGGTTTACCAGCCAGAGGTTAGACCACTGACCCACTTCTCCTGGTCATTAGCCCTTTCTTTTAGTTCCACAACAGCCTCCCTGAGACTACTGCACTCCCAGACCACATCTATGAGAGTGTTCTCCAACTCGCTAAATTGTCTTTTAGCCTCATCATCCTGGAAGGCATGTGACACAGTAGTTTCTGACATGCCAAACAGGATATTTTGAAAATGAGCAATTTGTGCCATTATGTTCTCAAACTGACCTTCATCTCCCACTATAGGTTCATCAGCAGGGTAGAGAGCATAGCCACAGCTCTTTTATTTTCTTCTGTATCTGTCTCGGTGCCTGTCACCATAATTTGGGAGGGTGCAGTTTTATCAGCTAACATGGGAGATCAGGAGGATGACAATGCAGGCTGAAAGGTAAGCTTAGTTTGCTTTTTCATTTACCTTTGTGACACCATCAGGTTTAACAGTGTCCAAGAGGAAAAAGGAGGCATAGAGTTGCAGAGTAGTGCAGGATTAGAACTGTTTATAGATGCCACATGAGGAGAGCCAAGCCACTATGTGTCTACTATATTGCTAGCCAGGCCACACCACTAAATCTCCGTTGTTGATGAACAACGCCTAAAGAAAATGAGATATGGATTGAGTCCAGGCAGGCCATAGACAGACACAGGGAAGAATGTAGCAGAGATGTGCTGCTTAGCCAATATGTATACCTAAAGGTCTCCATGTAAGATGGTCCCTTGATACTAATGAACTACTGAGTCCCTGAGCGGTGATTATCCTTTGATGCTGATGGAGGTTGGTGCCACAGATGTTGATGGGTACTAATGCCCTAAGAAGGAAGGTAAGGTTGTAGAGGATGGAGCCCTGAATGACCATATGTCAGTATGCAAGTGCAGAGCCCAAAAAGAGAAAACTAGACAACTGTCAGAGCAGGCTTGTGGGGCATGACTGAGTAGAACAAAAGCAGTGAATCAGAGAGGAGGACCAAAACATGACATAGTAGACCACAAACAGGCATACAGCAGCAAGCACAGTCAAACGAGATGCCAAGGATAGCATTCCTTTGAGTAATAGCCAGCTGGCATAGCAGCACCAGCAGGGCGAGCTGGCAGAGGACAGCAAGTAGCAGAACAGAAGGCCACAGAACAACACAATGAAGGACACAATGTGGTAGAAGAAGCACAGCTCAAAAAAGCCTACTACAGGCCTACAGAAAACCTGGAAGTGTAGGAAGAAGACAGCAGCTGAAACTGGGAGCACCAGAAGCCAAGCAGCAAGGTCAAAACCAAACAGGGGAGGGTGAGCAACCCCTGGAGTGAGCAAGAACAGACCAGGTCAAGCACCAAAACCACAGTCTGCACTGAAACCTAATCTGCACTGAAACAAAATCCCTGCCCAGGAGTGGGAGCACTGGAACAGGCAGTAAGAGCAGCTGCCAAACAGCAGGATAGACAGGAGGCAACAGGTAAAACGCAGAAGAAGGCAACTAAAGGGACAGCAAGGGGTGAATGGCAGAGAGCAGAGTGTAGCAAAATGGGCTATAGAAAGGCTTTAAATAATATTAAGTGTGGGGCATGGCAGGTCACACGCTACCCATCAAACCATGGGCATAGTTCTATTAATTGGGACAGAAAATTAATATGCGCTGTCCAGTCAGAATAGAGATGGATGATCTATCAGGGTGAATAAAGTAGCCAATGAGTAAGGGGTGGCAGCTGGTAGTGATATGAGGCACAGTAGCATTCCTTTCTAGTACTATGTAGCATGACGATAGTGCTTCACATTTTACGCCTTAATTTACTCTTGGTCCACAAAGATATACAGATGTTCCATATAATACTGAAGCAATTTATAGACACACAAACTATTTATAAATTAAATAACTTTACAGAAAAATTGCTATAATTCCTTTTAATCTTATTCTTTACATCAAGATATATGCCACATTCTGACCATTTGCATTGTAAAGGCCAGTGCTACAGTACATATTTTAATGCCAGCAGGTTGAGGATATGTTTTATAGTAAGGTTTATAGATAGCACAGTGTGTGTGTGTGGGGTGGGGGCAGGGCACTGAATGGTAACCTATATGCTTGTGCAGCGGTGGAGAACGTGAAGGACATAATTAAAGGATATTGAGGTGGGCAGGAGTTAAACGGCACTAGTGATTCACATGGGAACATATTATAAAAGCAGGAGGTAGTGCTGTATGGAATGTGGAATTCAGCTGGCATAATTAGTACTAATGACCATTTCACTGGTGGAATTTCTGCTGGAACTTCACTGGTTCTTCTACAGAATTCTACCTACTGTGATCCACGGAATAATATTCTGTGGAACAGCATTTTCCATGGAAAATTATTTTGCAACAATTTCCACAGAAAATATTGAGATCCACAGGATAATATTCTGTGAAACAGCATTTTTTCTGTGGAAAATCATTCATAACTATTTTCTGGCACATAATTCTACCATTACATTTCTGGCAAATTTGACAGAATTTTGAAAATTCCATGGACTTTCATTCCACGAATTTGACAATTCCACACAGCACTAGCAGGAGAATTTCTGAACATATTAACCAGTATTTTGTGGACTCAGGAAAGAAGTTTAAGGACAGTGGCTATTGGTTAGTAATGTCAGTAATACTCTCAGTGCCAAGAGGGGCAAAATTAGAGATCACAATCACACTGATCAATGTTTGACTTTAAAATTGGGCAAACAGAGAAGGGTATTATGTTTTTGGAATCTATAGCTTTTCTGGGGTAGAAAGCTGAAGCATGGTGACCCTGCTGCCCCTGGAGACTGGTAGTGGTGCCTCTGCAGCAGCCCTTCACTTCTCTGACTTAGCAGGGGAGTCAGGTTTGCATAGCAAACTGGAGTCTCCCATAAGGTGGTGCAATATTCTGTTTCTGGTACCACTGAGCCAGGTGAGGAATTATTTCTTAATGAAATGCGAAGATTAGTTTTGCAAAGCAAGAAAGGAGGATGGGAACTGGAATAAAAGTAAAAATCAGAACACTGATTAGCTTTATACAATAACTACTTAATTGATAGTGCCACTTTTCTGCTACTGTCAGAACTTCAGAAAGTGATATGTATTTAAAATGGAGTAATTCTTCAATTTTGAATTTGGGTATTTTAAATAAGTAGGGTCCTTATTAAATATCAGGTTCTTGTGCATATACACGATCGGTGCAAAAATAGTGATTTTGGTTGCCAATCATTTACGGTATGTGCTTTAGTGGATGTTCATGCATGATGATCACCGCAACAGTTCTGTACTGCAAGGCCAAATTTCAGGTTCAGACTCTGACAGGTCACCATGGTGTACAGTAATCAGAACAAAAGGTGTTTCACCTCATGGAGACTGAGATTATCTGTAGGGATAATAGAGACCAGGGGAGGAAGGTGCTAACATTCTGTGCAGGGATGTGCATACTAGTAAATAAAGGAACAGATAGAAACATAGAAACATAGAATTTGATGGCAGATAAGGACTGCTTGGTCCACCTAGTCTGCCCATTTCCCTACGTAACGGATAAGCTGCAGATCCTAGTTAACCAACAGCCTACTTCCTCCTACCGCCATTAGAATTGCCTTATGTCTGTCCCATGCATTCTTGAATCCCCCACTGTTTTTTACTCTACAACCTCCTCAGGAAGGCTGTTCCATGCATCTACAACCCTCTCTATGAAGAAATACTTCTCACATTACCTCTGAGCTGTCCCTCTATCTTCAAATTGTGCTCCTTGTTCTTGCACATCACTTTTCTGAAAGATGCTACCCTCTTGGACTTTGTTGATTCCTTGAGGTATTTGAAAGTTTCTATCATGTCCCCTCTCCCTCCTTTCTTTGAGGCTGCACATCTTAAGCTCTTTGGTTTTTCTTCATATGTCTTCTGGTGCAGACCCTGCACCATTTGGTTGCCCTCCTCTGGACAACCTCCACCCTGTCAATGTCTTTGCGAAGATGGGGTCTCCAGAACTGTACACAATACTCCAGAGTGGTCTTACCAACTGTCTGTACAGAGGGCCAACAACTTCCTGTTTTCTACTGGTAATGCCTCTCCTATGCATCCCAGTATCCTCCCAGCCCTCCTTACTGCCTTGTCACATTGCTGCCCCACCTTTAGGTCATCTGATATGACTACTCCCAGGTCCTGCTCCATTTTTGTTGTTGTCAATATCTCACCCCCATTGTGTACTCTTCCCTGGGTTTTGTTTCCCAGGTGCATTACTTTGCACTTCTTTGTGTTGAATCTAAGCTGCCATACAGTTGACCATTCCTCCAACCTTGCAAAGTCCCTTTTCATCCTTTCCACCCCACCTTGCATATCAACCCTGTTGCAGATCTTTGTGTCATCTGCAAAGAAACATACTTTCCTTCCAGTCCCTCTGCAATGTCACTTATAAAGACACTAAAAGGACTGGCCTCAGTACTGAACCCTGCTGTACCCCACTAGTAACCCTCCTTTCTTCACTGTGGACTCCATTTACTACTACCCGCTGTGTCCTGTTGTTCCCAGTGTTTTACCAAGGCTACCACCCTGGGACCTACTCCCACGCTGGCTAATTTGTTTATTAATCTTTGTGCAGGACTCAGATCAGCATACTCGCCACTTAAGAAGAAAGATTCCTTATTATTTATCATTTCCCAGCCACTATTAGACAACACCAACATTTTGTCGAAGCAGAGTGAATAGGACAGGCTGGGACCTGCTGTGAAATTAGTGAAGACAAATTACAAGCAGACACCATGTAAAACAACAAAGATTTCTGTTACCCTACTCCCCCATATGACATTACAGAATTAGCTGTGTTAACAGTTTTCCGTCATAGGAGACAGGATATAATAAATATGTTATCCAATGTGGTAAACAAATAATACTAGATTAAAAGAAGTAAAAGGATAAACTTTAAAAATAACCAGTGGACCAAACAGTAATCACATTTCTGAAATGTTACATAACATAACATAACTAGCCACTGAATATGTAACTAATTGTTTTCATTGTAGAATATTTATTTGAACTGGAGATATTAATAGCAATATTTATTTATTTATTAGATCATTGGTTTACAGACCTTTGAGTCAAAGACTCATTTACAAAGGCACCTCGTCAAGAGAGCAATACATCACAGCAAACAAAACAGTGCAGTACATAACGCTTAGATTAAAAAGCAACCAGTGTTACAGGCATTCACTGGTGGTACAAGCTGTAATAGGTAGATCACAGTAGTCATAATATAGGTACACGAGTACCACGTCAGGTAGCAACCAGAGATATTTTATTACATTAGTCAGCATATGTTGTCTGAAACCATAGGCATATACAGGAAAAGTAGACAGGGCAAACCCAGTCTAGGGGTGAGGGTAAGGGCAGGTGGAGGATTATGTGCAGTTGCAGCAGCGAGTGCTTGTCAGATGGCTTCTGGGGAGACCTTGAAAGGACCAAGCTTAGTGGAGTCAGCTATGTTGGCTGGGAGGGAATTGAACCAGGAGGGGCCCAATAGCAAAAGGATCTCTGGGTCATAGGGGTCCTTACCCTGGGGACAATAAGGAAGGTTTTGACAGTGCTGCGGTGGAGGTTGAGGGAAGGCACTCTGCAGGAGGTGGCAACCCGGAGGGACAGCATTAGCAGGGTCTTTTTACAAGAAGGCAGGTTTGGAAGTAGTCTTTCTTCAAGGTTGAGCAAGTTGGCTGTGGAGTACAGCAGGCACGATGGTGCGCCTAGGGCTCCCAACATTAGCCTGCAGGCCTTGTTTATAGAGAGCTGGATTCTTGCAAGTGCAGTGTTGTCAGCTGCAGCATAGATGGGCAGCCCATAGTCGATTACTGACAGGACAGAGGAGGTGATTACCAATCTAAGAGCCTCGTGTGGTAGGCAGTCCCTATGCAGTATAACAGTCCAATCCTGACATTGGTGGCAGCAGAAGGGCATTGATATGGGAATGGAAGGAGAGTGCTGAATCAAAGGTAATGTCCAGATATTTTAGGAGGAACCCTGCTCAATGGGGTTTAGTGTGCTAGGCAGTATCACGAGAGAGGCACCACTGACTTTGTTTTGGCAATGCGAGAAGAGCATAGCTTTGGTCTTTTTAGGTTCAGGACTAGCCTTTGTGATGTGAACCAATGCTCAGCTCTATCAAAAGCTTGTTGGAGGTGGCCTGGAGTGTGTTGGGGTTGGGTCAGAGGTGAAGAGTACAGCGCCATCCGCGAGATGAGGATCTTACTTGGGCAGGCCAAGGGAGGGAGTCGAGGTATAAACTGAAGAGGAGAGGGTCTAAAATGGAGCCCTGGGGAAACCCCAGAGCAGCAGGTCATGTGTCAGATAGGGTGCTATTGATTTTTACACACTGAGTTCTGGCAGAGAGGTAGCTGGTGAACCATGCAAGAGAGCTGCAGGAGAAACCAAGGCATCTGAGGGAGTCAAGCAGGAGGAGTGGCAAACCACATCAAAGGCCTTGGAGAGGTCAATGAACACGGCACTGGCAGGACCTCCGGCATCAAGAGCAGAGTGTAGGAAATTGGAGGATTCAAGTAGCGCAGTTGTGGTGCTGTGACCTGCATGAAAGCCATGCTGTTCAGGGCACAGGATATTGTGCATGGCCAGGTATTCGTCAAGCTGGTTGGCAACTACTTTTTCAAGGGCCTTAGAGAGTGGAGGGAGGATGGAGATAGGGACGATAGTTACCTGGGGTCGCCGATCAACGCTCTTAGGATAAGAGATGATGGTGGTTTTCTATGTGCTGGGAACTGCCCAGGCACAGAGAGCCATTGAGCAGCTGGTAAGTGGGACCAGGATAGCATCCAATGTCAGACGAAGTAGCCTAGTGTCCAGTAGGCGGTGCCAGGGTTGTTACTACTAACGGCTTTTGCAGAAGAGGTCTAGCCTCCAACGGGAGATGGTACATAGGTAGAAAGGAGGTCTCTGGAGAGTAGGCAGGGTACTACTGGGATGGAATCAAAGAAGTTAATGGGCAGGACTGAACTCAGGTCTGAGAAAGTGTGGTTTAGGAAGGCTGCAATGCCAAGGAGTCGGAGCAGACAGTTCCATTAAAGGAGAATTGAGAGGGAGTGGGGAGCAGGATTTCCCATTCAGCTCCTTTACATTATCCCAAAAGTTTCTAGTTGACCCCAGGAGGAGGCAAGAGTGGATTGGTAGTATTGGGCTTTGGCCTGGTGAATGTCCTAAGTACACTTATTGAGCTTGGTTTTGTATGCTTGCCTATCAGCTGGCTTGCCAGACTCCACGGCAATGTGCCATAAGTTGTCTCTCATTTTAAGTTTGTGAAGGAAGGAGGGGTAACCAGGGCGTGCTGTGTTTTTGGCATGATTTCTAGCAAAGGGGTATAGAGTCACAGGCAGTGTTAAAAGTGTGAGTGAAAAATCCAATGCCCTCGCCTATGGACGGTGCAAGCCTGCTTTGGGACCAATCCAGTTGTAGGAAGCTACAAGTTTACAGACATAGGCCGCCAGGGAGTAGGCAATGTCACTGGCTGGTTTGTGGTGCAGATTTGCTGTTGGCAGCAGACCAAGAGAATACGACCGTGGAGTGGTCACTAAGTGAGTTGGGAAGTACACTGATATCGAGCACCTTCTGGGGGCGGTTGGTAATGGTGATATCCCAGAGGGTGCTGGAGCCAGTCGAGGGGTTGAACCTAGTTGGGGTGGTGACAAGCTGAGAAATGTCAAGGGTGGCAAAGATATCTCTGGTTTTGTATCACCTCTTGTTCTCGACATTCTGAAGGCGAACACGGAAAAAGACCATGACGGCGACATTCACGGTAATGGTCCTTTTCTGTGTTTCCCCGCTTCCCAGTGTTCTGCCCCTCCCAGACCAACTCCGACCTGGATTTGGAATCCTAGAGTCCGGGGCTGGAGGGCAGAGCCCCTGTATGGGGATGGGGGCACTGCCCCCAGAAAACACCCATTGAAGAGGCGGCACAATACCTGCGCCGGTAGTGTGCCATCACTGTGGGGGAGGTCGGCATTCTCACCCGACGAGATAACTTGGTGCTTCCGCCTGGTTTGGGAGCTGTGGCAGAGAGTCAGTTGATATTCAGGTCACCAACAATTATCTGGGCCATTTTGGGCGGTAGGCCAGACAGGTAGTCAGCAAGCGCCTGAATGGTGAGGTCTTGCTTTCTGGGGAATATAGGCATAGAATGGGCCCTTACCAGGGTTGGGCGATTGTTAGTGTGGGGGCTTGCACCCGTTATCAACTTGGGTGATGGAAGGCATGTCCAAGGAGGGAGTCACGCATGTAGACAGCACAACCACCTCCACGCTACCCACCCGATCTTGACTGAAAAGGGTATAACCAGGGAGGGAGATGAAGGAGTCGGGGTGAATTTGGATAACCAGGTTTCAATGAGTGCGACAATGTCCACTTGGTGCTGAGTAACCCAGCATTGGAATGCAGCAGCCTTCTTATGGAGGCTGCAAATATTCATAAAGCTATGCAGAGTCCGTGAGCCTGGGCAGGCTTGTTCATAAGGCTGGGCACGGGCCAGGGTTTGGATGAATGTTACCTGATAGAAGCAACAGGAGGATGATTAGGTGCACCAAAGTGTGGTAGTGATTGTGGCATCTTCCCTTGCAACTGGACATGGGGCTGTGTGCTGGGGTGCAAGGGGTGGGTAGAGTATGAAGGGTGGGAAAGGCGTTGAGGAGAAAAGACCAAGGTATGAGTGGGAAGTAAGAGGTAGCAGGGGTGGAAGTGTGGGGGGTACCGAGAGGGAGGTGGTCGGGCATCGGGAGTCTGGTAGAGGTATTGTAGATAAGAGGGGTACTATGGTAGAGGGTGATGGTCCTAAGTGAGGTGAGGCTGGTGGTGGAAGTAAAGGAGGACCATAGTCAGTGTCAATGCACTTGATCCTGGATGCATTGAGGTCAATAAGTTATTTGAGCACAAGAAAGGATCACCTCTTTAAGAAGTTACAGAAAGGAGAGCCCTTTAAGGAGTTGCTGTAATTGATTATTGTGAGGCCTCAGGGGTAGGGATTACTGGGAAAGTGTACTTAATAAAGGAGGGAGGAGGGGTGGTGAAAAAACTGTCCAGAGAGCAGTACAGCAAGGCAATGGGGATCTGCAGCATCCAATCGGGAAGCAGCCACAGTCCCCAGGAGCCAGTCCAATTATGGGGATTGAAGCCTGACAGCTCCAAGCTAGAAGCTGACCAACGTAACTGCTTTCCTTGGTCAGAGGGTGGCAGACTGGATGCAGAGGTCCGGTCCGCCAGCAGGTAGCAGCTAGGCCACTCAACTGAAGTGGAGAGCCTGGTTTGGGCTTGTGGCTGCTTTCCTTGGTCAGGGGTGGGGGCTGGATGCAGAGGTCCGCCGCCAGCAGGTTGCAGCACCAGGGCCACTCCAATAGCCTATGGCATTTAGAAACTTATAGAATATTGATCCAGGAGCACATACTTCTTTGCATTTATGTAAATAACTGTGTGTAAAGAGTAATAAAAGTGTTCAGTGCTGAGTACTGTTTTGAATGTATAGAACCATTATACCCTAAGTAAGTAATCAAAATGAGCCACAAAATGTTGGGATTGTCTAATAGTGGCTGAAAAACTGATACAAAATAAAGAATTGTTCTTTGTAAGTAAAATGATGAGTGTGCAGTTCAATTTCTTTTTCATTGGTGCAGTAACAAATTATGCCATGGCAGTTAAAGCATCCCTACCAGACTCTGTGAAACATGTACAAGTGAAAATATTAACATTTCTCTCATGAGGTGGTACGTGTCCATACTAAAGTTCATACTAACATTTTTCGGGCAGATAAAGGCAAAATGCTGATATGAACTGCCCCTTCCTCCACTATTTCAGTGGTAATATTTCATGTTAGGCACTGTTGACATATGGACATCCAATCTTTCCTAATGTCTCTTTAGTTTTTGTTTTTAATGGGATGCCATGCCACAACCCAGCCATCCTTTGGGTGAAAAAAAACGTTCTCTTTTCACTCCTGATCTTATTCCTTGTAACTGCTGTGGATGTCCCCATGTTGTTTTACAGTCCGTCTGTAGTTCATGTCTAATGTAACCATCAGCTCAAGTTCATTTATTACATTATAAACAAACGTAGGTCCCTCTTATTCATCTAGATTTGGTGTCATTAATTTTCTGTTTTCTAAGCGTGCCTTATAATCAATTTCTCTCATCCCTAATTGACTTAGTCACCTCCTCGGTACCATTTCAATATTATTTATATATATATATATGTTTTGGGTTGTTCGATGCTCACAGTTGCAGTCCATAATCGAGGTGAGGATGTATATAAGCTCTATATAGTTACGTTTTTATCTCTTTGTCCCTTCATGTTTTACTTGTTGGTCCACCAAATGTGATTTGGTTTTGTTATCATGTTCTTACAGTGGTTATTCAGACTGAACTTTTATCAATAAGTATCCCTAGGTCTTTCTTGGAATCAACTGCCTGAAGTGCTGTCCTAAAGAATTCATAATGGTATTCTGGATTATGTGCACGCACCTTCCATGGGTTACTGAAATTAGGCCTGCAAAACTGCTTGTAATACTCCCATGGGTTTCTGCTCCATCTGTAGGCCCGCTGCATGTCTATGTAGGTTGAAAACTTATCTGGGCACTTGGAGACACAAAGCTATTGAAAAAACATAACAAAATAATCAATAAATCAAACCATTTTTAAAAGAAATCATTAGTTGAATCCACACTGCTGCAGATTATGCTATTTCCAAATGTTCTGTCTCTGTAGAGAGGGACCCTTTCCTATTTACAGGATAGGACAAGCTATGATCATTTTATTTATATGGCCCTTCTTATTAACATTCCATGCAGAGTGAATACCAAACGACAGGCATCACATTAGACAAATAAATGAAAAGAGAATACAAAACCAATAACTAGCTAAATAAATAAGCACCTTATGAAACATCCTAACAACGGAAAGAAGAAATGAATGCTGAAGACCAAAGGGCTCATAAAATAGGGCTAGGTAAGCTAAACTAAGCAGATATAACTTTTAATATGAATTAATGTATTTACCTTTCAAAAGGAAACATTGTTATACTGAATAGTTTGATCTCTTTAGGTTTCCTATAACAGCATTTTGGTGCAATACCCCATTTTCAAGAGGTTAATAGGAGAATGCAAAGCAACAGTTATACCACACAAATCTTGAAGATAGTAGGCATGTTGCAATAGATATTAAAGCATGGAAAGCGTAAATATCAACAATAAACAGATCTAGCGTCTCTGAAATACAGTAACACAACGTGCACATTCCCTGAAATTCTCCGGTTCTGCCTCAGTGATTTTCATAAAAGCAGAAGTAAGCTTCTGGAGTGACATTGTAATTCCACCTGCAGTACTTTAAAGTTCAGCTAACAGAATTCACATGCTGCCTGTGGAGTTAGGTGATATCAGAATTGTACTGGCAGAGTTCAGTGAATTTCTTGCAGAACTACATGTAAATGTTTGATTCTATGGAAGAAATTCCACAGTACAGAATGTTTTAATCCTGTCCAGTTCCAATCCATATTTTGACAAAAATATTCAAATCTGGACTAATAATAATAAGTGGTGTCAGGTACATAGTTTGAACATTAGAGACTAGGGGAACTGCAGATCACAGTAGGTATGGTTCAGAATGGTGTCTGCAGGCTACTCCTTGCTAATATGAAATGTACCTTTCATAACAATGTGAGGAATTTATAAGATGGAAAACTTTAGACTTTTGCTAAAATGCACCCCTTTTTCTAAACGATGATTCATTGCCCAAACATTTTAATACTGATGCTGATTTACTTCATAGAACCATGTTTCTATCTAATAAACACATTACTTCATAGCCAAAGTTTATTGGAATCAGAAGACAGAGCAAATAGGCCATTTAGAGGTCCAAGCCCGTGTGTAATGTTCTCAATAAACACAATGAATGTGTTTGTTCATATACTACTGAAACAAGTGGTTTTCTTCATACCTGTGTCGTTGGGCACTGTAAGTTGATGAGCACCACAGGACTAGCGCACTTCAGAATGTTAAAGTAGAACAAAATGCTCTTGTTCCTAAAACATAAGAGAAAGGATATTAAGTTGCATTTCTCTGGTTTTACAATGTGCACTGCATCTAATAGCCTGTGCACTGCATAACAGAACATGAATCCTACTTGTTAAACTGCAACATGTACAACACTGCAACTTCATACTGAAATAATAGATAACAGACTTCACATTTAGTTTTGCAGTGTAGTGTTTTCTCCCAGTTATTCACATGTCCCTGTCTCTGTCTTGCAGAATGATCTCCATCCCTGAGATAAGGTTACTGCAGCACTGAGTTCTCCTACAAAAGGAATGCATCCCTTGTAGAATGCACGCCTGTTCATGTCAGTGAAGTGAGTTTTAAACAGTTTTGGAAATTATGGATACTTGAAGAACTCATATTCTGTATGTTTTATATTCATTGCAAAAGTTACATTAATGTACAAGATAGGGTTTATTATTAAAGCCACAAAAGTAAGGAAATGTGGCTTTGGATTTTTTTAACCCTAGTTCTGCCCACCCTCATCCACCACTCTGGTGAACCCCACTGCACTGAATGCTAAAGCACAACCCAGGTTTCAAACACATGTTTTAACATTATAAATAAATAACATTGTATGAGTGATGCAGTTACACCTAGGGTTGGGCAAAATGTATCTTCTGCCAAACAAAATTCTGGCAAATTCTGGATTTTGCTTCCGCAAGAATTTGTGACATTTCTGTAGAAATTTCATGACAATTTGCCAAAATTAGGATTTCAGTTATTTCTATCTAATATAAAAAGTATTTGTGTTCCACTTGCATCATATTTAGTATGATGACTTTGTCAAGGTCCGTACAGAAATGTATCAAGTTTCAGATCCCGTCTTTGGGTGACTGAGTTATAAGCCTCACAATGTTCAGAAATTTTAAAATTACATTTCACAATTATGTAGGTAACTCTGACCCCTGACCTGTTACTCAGACAAGGTAACAAACCACAAGTTGGCAGAAAAATAGGTATTACCCTGGCATTAGGATAAATACCTGACTCGGGTATCTCAGAGGTCAGGGGTAGTGCAAAACTAACATTTCTATTTTACCCAAGTCTGGGAGAGGGTGCCACGGTTATGCTGTGTTTCCCATCTGAGAGCCCCAAAACATCTCACAAGTCACTAAAAGAAGGATTGTCTGCAACCATAAACTTTGGGATTGTATTGTATGGCTTTATTTCTAACAAGATGGACAAAAGACGGGTGGTTCCCAAGGCTTTATTGTTCTGGACAGATGACAACAACTTTTGCAGGCAAAAACACTTTACACTCTTGCAGTACTGTAACTCCAGCATGAACACTTTCCCAAATGATTTATCCATCCCTGTGCTGAGGGATCTCAGGATGTGTAACAAGTGCATACATTGTGGGGTTGCCACACTTAAACTTGAATACACCTGATGAGATGACATGTGTTATCACCTGCAGAAAAACTGTTCCTATCTTGTAACCAGTTAGATCCACTTTGCAACCATGAATGAGGAGCTGCTCACTCTGGCCAAAGTCAGACTCTCTGCCATTACCTCAGGAAACAACTGGCTTTCCAACACCACTGGGCTGTTAGAGACATCCTTACATTCAGCACATTATCAGCACAGTTTTGTGGAGAAAGGAGGTTCTGAGTGCCTGTAATCTAGCCAGCAGAGGGCACATGCAAAGGTACCAGACAACAGACAGTCTATCTTCAAATGAACCTTGTACTCACAGTTTGGTATTCCTTTTAAGGCATTTGAAAGAACACTTCTGTCCTCAATTCTCTCACAAATCCATAGCTTTTAAAGTAAAGAACACAGACACACACACATACACACACACACACACACACGGTCTCTTCTCTCTGGGCAGCTCTGACAGTCTTTCAGTCTTCCAGGGGATTGCCCCAATGAATCACTGACCTCTCAGTCCCATTCCACTTTCTGTGTGGAAATCTCACCCCTTGGGGCTTCACAGGATCTGGTAGCCACCACTTCCCGGGAAACCAGCCTTTGGATCACAATACTATGGCAGAAACACAAACAGAGGGTCTTTCCTCTCGAACAAAGTGCAGCAGCAAGTGTTAGCCAAATGTGGCTTATGCTGATGCTGCAACAGTTCTGAACAGCATTACCTCATCCTCTACTCAGTAGAGCTAGGCAAGCGATGATGTAATGTTTTACAGAGAGCATTTAATCCTCTGAACACTGTCCAGACTATCTGCCTGCTCTAAAACTAATGGGATTCTAGTAACCCCAAGGACTGGCTGGTTACGTGTAAACTGCAGAATTTTAAGCCCCTATCATTTTAAAACTACAAAACACAATATCACCAGTTTTATTAGGGTTCTTAACCCAAATAGTGGGTTTTGAGGCAACCCCATGGCCCAGCAGCAAAGCATTGCACTGCTATGCTGATGACCCGACCAAGACGCGGGAGCCCGAAAAGTAATGTCAGCAGGCAGGCCATGGCGGGAGACAGCTGCCACTCAACAGTGTATCTCAGCTGGAAGGGCTACCAGTGGGTTCTACCAACACAGTGACCCCTGTGGCTGGACAAGGCAGCTTGAATTTGCTGCAGGGAGTTGTGGCTGTGCAAGGCTGACAGAGGCACTGCCCCACATGGGGCAATGGGAGGGAAAAATGTTGGAGAAAACCCAGTTGCCAACTAAATGAGGGCTGGTTTCAGCCTGCTGAGGGTATATCTCTGTTAACATAGTATATTCCTGAGAGACGAGTTGCCAGCCAGGAGAAAAAAAACAATATGGAAAAGAGAGTCAGTAATCTCTTGCTCAAAGGCTGGCCAAGTTATATGCAGCTACAGATGCCAAAATAACATCAGTATCTAAAGCTGAACTTCATGAGCTTTTCTAAAATTGTGGAATGTTGTGATACTTTTGTGGAAGCCAACGTCCATACATGTTGCCCAGTCATACATTTGAGCAGCTATTGAAGAGGAAGGTAAATGCTGGGCAATGTGGCATTAGAAAATGGACTACGAAATCTCTGGGCTCTGACTGGCTGTTAGCTCTGCCAAGGTGGGCGTCTATCAGACAACAGAGCCCGGTATTAAAAGTGTCAGTATCCACCAACCTGATGACCATTATCAGTGTGCCCATGGGATTTTCAGTTTTAAATTGCGCCATTTTTTCTCTCTCGCTTAGCGAGAGGGATGTCCTCCATACTGTCACAACCTGTGCCACATTCCCATTTTTCCAATTCTTTAACCGTGTCAGAGGAAAACAGTTTTTTTTTTAAATATCATTATGCTAAATAGGTAACCTGGTGAAAAAATGGAGGGGTGTACAAGACAAGCACTGCGGCAACTGTTAAAAAATATTGTCCCGAACAGTGCTTCACAGAAACATTGCCCTCCCCATGCACATAAACCCTGCCCACAACCCCACAACAATTCCTTAGTTTTAAAACATAATTCCATCCCCAAAATCCAGCCTGGCTTGTGGAAACAAATTCAGTCATTAGAAAAGAAATGGCAAGACAAAAGCGGCAGTTTCTCTAACGGTGCAGTAGTGAGACTCTGACTATTTCCTTGTTCATCAGCACTGCACAGAAATAAACCCAAAAGAAAACTGCAGAAACAACAGATATTTTATTTTCAAACAATTTCCTGAGCATCAGAATACTGCACTCCATCTGAAGAGACACCACGTTTTGAAACAAGCGCAAGAGACTCACGCCACAATTGAAAACCAATCAGGAAAAGAATTACCTGTCTTGAAATCAATGAAGCTCAGCGTGTGATTTCTGCTGCTCAAACTGCCACTCATAAACTCAAATATATATAAATAGGTATATATCTATATATATCTATATATATCTATATATATATATATATTTTATGGCAAAAAATCTGTTTAATGCATCAATTAGGGTTGTTCCACAGTGATAAAAGCAAGGAAATTCGTGTTAGGGTTGAAAACCCTAACTGCATATTCCCCTCAGACCCACCACCACCCACTACACACATACATATGGGAAGGACCAAGGCAACACAACCAATCACACACAACCAGCAGGAGGTGTATATATGTGTTACCATAGCAAGTAGGTAAGAAATCTAACTTCAGCTGGCAGTAGCGAAAACAGTGTACCTCACTTCATTTTCGACATATGAATGGCAAAAATGCATCATGGGCATCACAATGTTAGTCTATGGCAAATTGCTCAATTTTGGAACAGTATAACTTTGTCATGCTTAAGTATTTTAGCACCAAAGCAGGAAAAAGGCAAAACTGTGGGACCAGGGCTTGTCACCCTACAAATTCCAGCCCAAAGGACCCAACCGCTTGCTTGCAGGATGATGGCAAAGATGTGCAGTCATCAGAGCATACTGCAACATGAAAGTGTAGCAAACAGAAGAGATGAAAGTGTCACATTTGCACAAGCATATAAAATAGTCTCGCAAAATACTGTCACAAACAGAAGACACAACAGTGTTGCATTTGCAAAAGCATGCAAAATTGTGTCACAAAATACTGTCGCCGAACACGAAAGTGTCGCAAATGCATATCACAGCACTGTAACATTTGTGAAAGTGATTTTCAAAAGCATTTTAGGGAATGTGTAAAATCCTGTTTTGGATCTTGTGAACCCCAAAATACCATATGTGTAGTCTGTGTTATGTGTTGGTTGGCAGCGCAGGGCCCAAGATGCCCAGTTGTGCGTAGTGATAATGTGTTTTGCAGTGCGTGGAATGTCTGGGATCAGACTTAGCAGTGACAACCCCATGTCACAGCCGGCGGGAGCGTGGGTGTGGTTTCGTGGTTTAGATAGTTGTCTGTTAGTTCTGTCACCTGCTGCTGGTTGTGTGTGATTGATTGTGTTGCCTGGTCCTTCCCTACTTATATGTGTGTGTGTGTGGTGGTGGTTGGGGTGACGGGAATGCACAGTTAGGGTTTTCAACCCCAACATCAAATTTCCTCGCTTTGTTGCTGTGGAACGACCTAACTGATGCATTAAACAGAGTTTTTGCCATGAATTTCCTTCTTTGAGAATGTGCACTATAAATAGTGAATGGAATGTGGTGGTGGAAGGCCCGGCGCTCCATCATGTGATTTTTGTCACATGGTAACGGTAAAGCAAATGCAAGCACAAACGGTAACACAAATGGTGACGCAAACGAAATGATAATGCAAACAGTAAGAGAAACGCAAATGTTAATGAAAACTGAAATCAGAACGCAAACAGTAACACAAACGCTAACGGTAACAGAAATGCAAACGCTAATGAAAACAATAACACAAACGCTAACGCCAACGGAAATGCAAACGGTAATGAAAATGCAAGTGGTAAGAGAAACGCAAACAGAAAAGCAAATGGTAAAGGCAACGGCGACACAGAAGGAAACAGTAACACAATCGACAATGGAAAAGCTACCAAAATGCAAATGCTAAGGCCAACAGAAATGAAAATGGTAATAAACACGCAAACAGTAACGGTAATGCAATTGGAAATGCAAATGGTTATGGTAACACCAACGATGATGCCAAAGGGAACAGTAACACAAACAGAAACGCAAACAGAAGCATGTATGCAAATGCAAATGGTAACACGTATAGGCATGGTAACGCAATTGGAAACGCAAACACTTACAGTAACACCAACGATGATGCCAAAGGAAACAGAAATGGATACAGAAACGGAAGGGCATACGCAAACGCAAATGGTAATGCACATGGTGACGCAAAAGGAAATGCAAACAAAAACAGTAATGGAAACACAGATGGTAACAGTAACGCAACGCAAGTGCAAACGCAGCGGGTAACGCCACGGTGACGTAAACAGAAACGCTTAACGCAAACGTAACGGAAATGCAAACAGAAACGCTGACTGTAATAGTAATGCAAAAGCACACACTTTTTTTCCCAAAAGGTGCATTCAGAAGCACAGTGAATACAAAGAATGTATGTATAATAATGGCCTCGAGCAGAAAAATGAACACTTGGAATACTAAATTGTTTATATCTCAGGAACCGTACGATGTAGAAAAAGTTAAAATCTCATATTTACAACTTTCCTGGCTAGTTTTGTGCTTATCTCTGGTGGGGGTTAAGCATTTTGCAGATTTAAAAGTCCGTATCTCTCGCTTTTCAAGATATCGGCCCCGAAGGCGCGGGCGGACGCCGTAATGTTAGCCTATGGAAAAAATTGTCAACTTTGAGTACCATAACTTTGCAGCTCTCTAATATTTTGTCACCAAACCACCAAAAGGCACATCTCTGGGATCTTGACTTTCTTCCTCCAAATTTCAGCCCAAAAGACAAAACAGTTCTTTTGCAGTAGGGTGGCAAATATATCCTGTTGTTTTGGCATAATGTTGAAAGTAGTGTCGATTTGCGACACTTTCCCCAAAAAATCACGAAAAGTGTCGAATGTACGACACTAATGTTTACAAAAAATTTAAAACATACTTGGGGTGTTAAACTCCCAAAAAGACATGGATAGCATCCTCAGGACTGACTGGGTGAACACAGCAAAATTGTATCCCTAGAGGGTCCCAAATTTATATGCAAGCATTTCTGTGACCACCAACTGAAAACAAGATGGCGGATTTGCAACACTACAGGGTCATTTGCAACACTAAAACTGTATTTGCAACACTTTCGAACTTTTGTTAACGTTTCCCATTGACTACAATGGAAACATTTTTTAATAACTTTGAACCATTTAATATTTTTTCATGAAATCTTCGAAAGGCATATTGGGGATCCTGGCTGCATGTTTCCTGAAGGTTTTAGACCAATCGCACAGACCATGTGACCTGTAGGCACGAGCAAAGAATGCAGAAAAATGTGTAATTTTTGCGGTTTTCGCACTCTATTGCTCCACAACCAGACATCTGATAATTACGTAAACTTGGCAGATCCAAAGATCTATGGTACCACACCACATGTTAAATTTCAGGCAAATCCATCATATGGTGGCAAAGTTATTAAGTTGTCAAATTTCAGATTTAACCTTAAATGGGGTACTCAACCCTAACTATAGTGGCATTACCATGCCACTATTTTATATATACACTATATCTATCTATATATATATATATATATATATATATATATATATATATATATATATATATATGAAAAACCAGTACTCCACTGTAATGTGTGTGTGTGTGTTTGGGAGAGGTAGACAAGACAGCAAGCAAACATAAGGTACAGGACATGCTAATACAAAACAAACTTTAAAAACTCAGCAGCACCTCCAGTAATGACTGTACTAATACAGGGACTACTTTACCAGAAAAATGTAAGTGTTTATTATTTATGTTTTACATATACATTTTATTTTTATACATTTTGTTCAAAAATTTAACCTATAGCCCATTTCTAGTATATATACCTCCAGGGTGGGCGGTATGGGCAATTCTGGACCTTCAGGGGCTACAGGCCCTCTACCTGTGGCGTTGGGCCTCATTATGCCCCCGGTGGTCCAGTATTGCTCAATACCACCAACCTTGGTCGGGTATTATTGCTTGCATAAGGTAGCATTTATAGGAGGTTCCATAGTAAAAGTGTAGTGGTGCCAAGTGTCAGGTCACGGTCTTGAGTGACAAGTGAAGAGTAGTCATGGGCATCACTGTGCAATAGCCTGAATTCTTGCAATATGCCAGATAACCACTAGAATGCAATGGCTTAAGGATTTGTGGAACCACATGAACATGCTGCATTGTTTTTGTACACAACTGTATTGTATTTTACAGAAAACATTCGTATGACTATTGGAAGGGGCTCTGGGTATTTGTATACTGTTTGTGCATTATTGATGTTTTCTGATGTGTATTGTATCTGATTAAAATTTCAGTAAAGCATATTTATTCCAAAACAGCAATGTTTCTGTACAGTGCCACCTGCTAGCTGTTTAACAACCTTGTAGATAACAATGTATACTATTACTATTTAAAATTAGTGGCACCAAGTGATGCCTAGCTTTCAACTAGCTGTGACTTAGGACATTGTGAAAGAAGTATCTAGATATCTTTGGTTATGACGAGCATGATGCTGGCGGGCCACAATGCTAGTGCAGGTAAGGCGATTCAGTGGCGATAAGTACTTTTAGAAAGTTAAATTCCACAAGTGGAATTCTAGTGGCATTACATATTAGGTGTTCATTAATTTTGAGCACGTTTTGCCAATTAGTAATTTCTAAAGCATCCACAATAAATGTAACATACTAAACTACATTTATCCAGTTTAATAAGATTCCAGTCATATTTACTTTGGTATGCATGTCAAATCTTGTGTGTATGCCTGCAACAGCAGTACAGCAATACACATCCAAATATTTTGAACATTTTCACACAGTTTAACAAATAATTAAATTGTGAAATTTTGAACCCTGTAACTGAAAATTTGCACAACCAGTTAGCAGTTTCTATGACTTTTCAAGAAAGTATGCATATATATTTTAGATGATTTAGCTCCAAATTTGGCTAAGTTATAAGCATAGAAATATTTTGAGAAATTTTCACAAGAATAATAAATTGCTAGACTTTGAGCCCCTATAACTGCCCCACCCTTATTCAAATGTCATGATGTCATGAAACTTAGCATCCATTTAGGGCTTCTTGCAAACATTATGCATGCTACATTTCAGATCTCTAGCTATACTTGCAAACGTTAAGCATGCCACATTTCAGATCTCTAGCTAACTTGCAAACATTATGCATGCCACATTTCAGATCTCTAGCTATTATACTGATTAATTGAGACCAATTAAAGATCACCTTTCTTGGTGTATTACAACACAAATAAGTCTCCCTCACCTGAATGGGAGTTCCTCCATACAAGTTTTAAATTGATATGATCTGCCCTCTTAGGAAGGGAAGGATCATATTTTGCCCTAAGGAGACTTACTGCTTGACCCTTGCACTTCTGACTTGCCCTCCATCCCATACTTCCTTGTTTTGTGATGTCACTATATGACCAGCGTGAGGGGCGTGTTCCATGCAAGTCTATGAGCGTCATTTAAAAGCTATTTTTACTCTTTTAATCAGACTTTTGGTACAAACTGAAGCCAGTATTCAAGTAACAAGAGCCCTGTTACTTGAATACTGGCTTGTTATCCAAGTCCGATTAAAATAATAAAATAGCTTTAATATTCCTTCATAAGACTTTGCATGGGCATACCCCCTCTGCTGGTCATAGTCACATCAAAACAAATGAGGGTGATGGAGCGACAAATCAGGAAGTGGAAGGGATCGAAAGCAACTAGCTATATGGGGGCAAAAATATGATCCTTCCTAAGGGAGCAGATCCTATAATTTTAAAACTTGTATGGGAGGAACTCCCATTCAGGTAAGGGAGCCTCCTATTTGTTAGAAGTTAACAGTTAGAATTGCGAGGAAAGGTGCTCTTTAAAGAATTTTGAAAATTCCACAACATTTTACGAAATTTCACAACATTTATATAAATTTCATGGAAATTCCACAAAATCAGAATTTATTAATTTTGCCTATCCCTAAGTACATCCATGTTGAACACTGAACTCATACACTGTGAGACCTGGGGCAGTGTGTGTGTGTGTGTGTGTGTGTGTGTGTGTGTGTGTGTGTGTGTGTGCACTCACAAAGCTGTTAAATCTTTTATTTTGTGTGCTTGCTATTCTGACCAAAAATGGAGTCAGAGGTGTGTGTGTTGGGGGTGGTGGCTGGTTTGGTGTCAAAACAGGCTTGCAGGCATGATCACACCTCGTGTCAGACTCATGACCCATCCCCACCCCAGATCTGTGACTGCAGAGTTGCATGTGTGCATGCAAGGCAGAGTAGCAGCTCGACAGCAAAAGCTACATTTCTTCAGTAACAGCTAGCAGCATGATCATGTGATGGGGTAGTGACATTGTTCATTTTTTCAGTCAGTGGAGCCAATGATTGAAGTCCTTTTCTCAACTCATCCTCCATACACTATCTGTAGTCAACCCTCTTGCTCACTCCTGCTGGCCTGAGTTCTCCTTGCTTGGTCAGTCAGTCTTGGCACCATCTTGGTCACCACTTCAGTCATACTCATAACCCCTCCACTCAACCTGGTCCTTGGCTTTGCTCCACAATCCTCGCCTGCAGCCCTCTTCCAGCATAGCCTAGGCAGGCCACTTGAGCTGCATGAAATGAAGAAGAAGAAGGCCTGCACTTAGTGCAGCAAAAAAAAAAGATGGCAGGTAACAAGCTGACCAGAAGAGTGATTCCAGCAAACAACAGTACATGTGGTCATGTGTTGTGCAATGGACCAAATGAAGAGGCTGCCACGCAGGTCTTGTAAGCACTGGCTATGTTGGGAGAGTGAGGTTGTCGGGCTGTGAGGAGCCATGCAGCACCAGGCATGCCAGGCCTAAATTATTCACAGGACGTGTCTTCAGTGAAGTAAGTCATATTACCCTAAACTTAAAGAGGAAAATAAAAGAAAAGCCAGGACTGTGACAGCAAGAAGCAGAGGTGGGTGCCATAAAAAATAATGTTGAAAGTTAGAACTCTTGAAATGTTGTGGTTACTGTTGTTGTTGCAATTGCCTTTGCCTGGGTTGTGGTCCTGTGGCTGACCGAGCTGGGTGTATGGACTGGAGAGTGGGGATGGACTGCTAAGTTGGGGACTACTGTGGATGTGCCTTGTGTGTGCCAGCCAGCTGCTGTGCATGCTGTGCCCAGGGGTTGTGGTTGTGCCACTTCCACGCAGATTTGAGGGGGTTAGTAGCTGCTACTGGCTGCAGCATTTGTCCATCAGGCAGCACATCTCAGCAGAGCTGCAGTCAACCAGTTGCTGCTTCTGCAGTGGGTCTGTACCTGCCTCTCTGTCTTGAACTTAAAAAAACATCTGCCTCGGGTAGTATGGTTGGCCAGAGACTCACGGAGGGCATGCAGACCAGAAGGGGATGGGGTGGGCAGCTGCCTGCATTTGATTATTTTAATAAACAGTCAGGCCTTTGGAGGAGGTAGCACAATTATAGCAGTGTAGCGTGTTAGTTGGTGTCTGTCAGTCAACTGGTGTGGGACAGGCACTAGGCAGGCCAGATATGGAGTGGACAGCTGTCTGCATTTGATCTTGAAGCAGGCGATTGGGGGGGCTGCCTCATGTCAACATAAGTTGCAATTCTTACAAGAAAGAAAGACATGCAGTGTTACTTGAGGGCTGGGCCTTGGCCAGCGTAGAAACAGGTCACACATACTCAGAAGATGTGACAGTGGTCGGGATGCCACAGCCTAGTATGCTGTATTTGAAATTTGGAGACAGGGACTGCATTGCACACTGTCAAAAGAAAAAGGGTAGTGCTTGTGTCAGTGTTGCAGTACATAAGAGGAGAGATTAGGAAATGAAGAATGTATCTTCAGGGAGAGGATATATTTAGGAGTTTGTGTATTGTCTAAAACTAAATTTCATAAATGGAATTTGTTCAATCCCTCACCGGGTAACCCACTGAGCTCTGTATCCTCATCCTAAAATCTCTAATGTCATGTCTTGTCGCATCTATATCCCCTCTGATAATGCCCTGTTGTCCAATATCACCCCTCCTCCCCATTTTAATTCTCCCTGGTGGTTTCCAGTGGAAACGTCTTCATTTTCTCCTTTACCTGTCCTTTTCCAAGTATGCACACTGGTGGCAGGCATGTGTAGTGTAATGCTCCTTCCTGTTGTCATTTCCTGGGTTCTTTGGTTCATTCATACCCTTATCTCCCTCTCCTGCCACTGTCCAAGTACTCCTTGGTGTCTACATTCTCATGCAGTGCATGGAAGGGACAAGAGAGGAGGTAATATGGACAACACCAAGAGAAAACTCAGAAAAGGGCAGGAGGGGTGCACCATGCATTTCACTGACCTGCCATTTCTTTCCATGTAGTCACTTCAGGATAAAGGCATCAGAGGGAGTACTTGGAAGGAGACAGGGAGAGGGAGGCCAGAGGTGGTACAGTCACCAAGGAGAACTCAGAAAAAGACAAAGATGGGTGTCATTACAGTGTGTGCCCACTGGTGAGAGTACTTGGAAAGGGACAGGCAAAGGAAAAGGTGTTTACACAGGACACCACAAGGGAGACACTGGAGAAGAGAAAGAGGATTGACGTGTGATTCCTGGACATGAATGAGAGTGATGACATAAGGTGTTACTACAGTAAACAAGCCTTCTTCAGAAGAAAAGGGAACTGTAGGGGTGATGAATTTTACTAGCCTTTATCAGGTTTAAACCTCCCCAAAGAAGATATAATTTATTTTTCTGTTGTAGTTGAACTGGTTGAATTGTACAATAATAGCTAATGAGTATCTTGCCTTTCTTTTGCAGATTAATGTTTTATGCAATATTGTATTCAGTGATATAGGAATATACAGTACTAGTATAGCTCAAGTGCAAACTTTAGGTAGGTAGCATTGTACTAGCATGCTGGTTAAACTGCAGGAAACTTATTCTGATCTGAACCATTGCTTATATCAACTAGTAACATACCACTGAATCATTGTGTGTGTGTGTGTGTGTAATGTAGCATTCAGCAAGTCAGATAAGAACATAAAACGTGTTGGCAGAAGGGACAATATGATCCATCTAGTCTGCCCAGATCGCCTACCCCCCATTCTGTTCTTCATCCAAGATTACCATAGTACTTGTCCCACACTAGCTTAAAAGCAACAGATAAACCTTATAACCATTGTAGAAATCATTGCAGTACTGCAAGAACCACAGTGGTAGTGGCACAGTAGGAAGGAGAAGGCAATGTGCAGAAATGATCGGAGGAGCGGAGCACATTGAAGGGGTGGAGCTGGGAGGGTCAGGGGTGGAGCTGGGGAAGGGGTGGAGCCACAGGACAAGGCCTGGGGAGTAGGATGGTAGTTAGATATCTGGCAGCACGCCACTGCTGTTGATCAGAAGGTCTGAGACTTAATTTCCAACAGATTTTCTTGTTTTGATAATCAATGGGTTTTTTCTGTTATACCAACTTTAGTGACCACCAGGTCTCACAAAATCATAAATCATATCTCACAAAAGTGGATGCTAACTCTTGAAAGTGAATATACACCACATTTGTGAAAACCACTAATGAAAATTTTGTGGAAAAAATGAACTGTGCATCAGCAAAAATTAAAATTTAGTTCATCAATAATTCTAATTCTACATTTTCAAATAAAACCAGAAAGTAAAACTACTGTCTTGACCATAAATTTAACAAACCTGAAAGTTTCAGGTTTCAACCAGTCATTTTAGTGCTATCAAGTTAGCAAAGACAGGTCTAAAAAACATTTTACATTTTCAACCTCCTGGAACATTCAAACTACCCAACCGACCATTGCCAAATTTACAGGCTCCAAAGGTCCTGGAGCAAACTATGCACATGCCAAAATGTCAGGATTTTTTTTGTTCAGGGATGACCGCAAATATCACGGTGTAGAAAACAGGTTTTAACATGGAACAGCAATTGTAACTCCCAATGGAAAGTGGGTGTCATCACGCCTATCCTCAAAGGAGGAAACTGCACCTCCAACTAACTACCACCCCATCTCTAATCCCCCAAGGCCCTGGAGAAAATTGTCTCAGACCAGCTCACTAACTACCTGACTAAATATAACCTCCTTTGAAAAGAACAGCATGGATTCAGGAAGGGGCCCAGCACCTCAGCTGCACTGCTGGAATACAACAACTTCCTACACAAATCCCTAGACCATGGACACCTAGTCGGGTCTGTGTACATAGATCTTGACTAAGGCATCTGACACGTCAATCACCTTCTTTTACTAGAGTCTCTCTTCACTCTAAGCCTTGCTTCCAACCCATCTCCTGGTTCGAGAGCTACCTAAGTGGTAGATCACAGTGTGTCAAAATAAATTCCACTCTATCTGATAGTCTGCCAGTTTGCTGTGGTGGCCCCAGGGATCCATACTAGGCCACTTCTTTGGCCTCTTTTAATTCTCTCCCAGAAGCATATTCTGGCCAAATGCTTCTATACACTGACGATGCAGTTATCTTCTGTAGTCGTGACCCCCGACCTTCAGCTTGTCCCTCCAGAGTCTTTCTCTGAAACTGAAACATGTCTCTGCCAATAAACTGGTGTTAAATTACAAAAAAATTAAGTTGATGGTCTTCACTCATTGTTAAACAAATACAGGGCACCTCACTGTGCATACTTAACTGTCAAAACTCATAGCTAGAAGTAGTGATTTCCTTTAAATATCTGGATGTTACCCATGACTCCTCACTAAACTATCATGAACTTATCCATCGTCTTAGCTCTGCCACAAATGCCAGCATTGGTCTCCTTTACAGGAACAAACAGTGTATGCCTCCTGCAGCCCTCCGCCTAGAGGTTACCTTTCTGTCCTTTCCCTATTGGATTACGGGATCATCTTCTATGGCAACTCACTGACAATACTGCACTTGGCAGAATTAAGGTCACCCTGAATAGGGCTCTGTCATCTTATCACAGGGTGTGATAGGATGACTCACACCTGTAACCTTTATCTGCTGTCCAACTGGCTCAACTTTGAGGGCTGACTGAAATACCACACCTGCCTCCTTACCAGGAAGATTGTCAACAGTCAATCCCCCACTGGGCTCCTTAACCTCTTTCAACATGCACCATCCACAGAATACTAGAGGCTCAGCTAAAGCCACATTTCTTGTGCCATTCTGCAGAATGTCCTTGGGAGCAACGTGCCCTCCGCTACAGGGCTCCACTCTGGCTAAATAATCTGCCCCTGATTCCTCATCTGTTCAGAACCTTGGTCATTTCAAACTCAACCTAAGAGAGCATCTACTCACCGCCAGTACCTGTGACTGCCCCTGAGCTGTCCACTCCCATAGTCACCCTCTTTTACTGGTGTGCCAAGTCAAACCTCTGTACCCTCCGCCCCTCTTCTCACTCTACTCTGATTGATTCTGCTGATGTATTGTGCCTGTATCTCAACTATCTGTTTTATTGGCTTAGGAAACCTTGTATCATCCTTGAAATTTGAATGTAAGCAATAGCTTAATTTGCTTGAAACCTTTGTAGCATGATTGACTCTGTGTTGTTTTACCCTCCACATTCAGATGAAATACCTTTCAGTGTATTGCTCGTTACCTTTGTACCCATACATGACTTTGTGTTGTTTTACCCTCCACATTCAGATGAAATACCTTTCAGTGTATTGCTCGTTACCTTTGTACCATACATGGCTCTGGTTGTTTTACCTCCACATTCAGATGAAATACCTTTCAGTGTATTGCTCTTGTTACCTTTGTACCATACATGACTTTATGTTGTTTTACCCTCCACATTCAGATGAAATACCTTTCAGTGTATTGCTCATTACCTTTATACCATACATGGCTCTGGGTTGTTTTACCCTCCACATTTACTTGTAATGCCTTCACTGTATTGTCCATTTCTCTTGTTTTATACTTCCATGATGTGGAGCCTTTGCAAAGGAGTCTCTGATTCAAAAGGTTTATAATTCCAATCTCTCAATAAATAAATAACCATGGTGCTACTGTGGCCTATAATTCAGGAAGTCTGTGTTAGTGTTTTGTGTTAAGAAGAGAAAGTACTCTGATGCATTTATTAGGTAGTTAGGAACAAGACATTACTCTTTCCACATTAGGAGCAATTACAGTAGGCTAGGCAACAGTATCACTAAAAGAAAGATTTGAAAATGACTAGGGTACATAGTATAACTAAGTGATATTCAGTTAGCCAGAGTATATAACGGAATAACTAACTGATGTGGGTCATTAAATGCCCAAGACCAAAGGCTGAAGCATTTAATCAACCGTAGAAGTTGGTTGTCTGAATATACTCTGACTAATGGAATAGAAACATAAAACATGGAATTTGTTGGCAGAAAAGACAGCTAGGCCCACCAAGTCTGCCCAGATGGGACCTGCCTAGTATCTCTCTGCAGATTCTAACTAGTCTCCAGCGACCCTACCTCCTCCCTGTCTATTTACTAATGTTCCCCAATGTCTATCCCATGCATGTTTGAAGCCCCTTACTGTTTTTGCCTCCACCACTTCTACTGGCAGTCTGTTCCAGGCATCCACCATGCATCTTTCTTTGTAAAGGAGTCTTTGACTCAAAGGTATGTTATCTGATATCTTCAATAAATAAATAAAATAAGTAAATAAATAAATCCTCACTTGCACCAGATCTATAGCCAAACATTAACAAGTGTAATTAATTAATTTAAAATTTGGTGTACTAAGATGGGCACACTAGAACCAGAGATCATTTCCAGGTGTAACCTAGGGAAGGGAAACAGCAAGAAGTGTAATAGTTGTAAAAATGGCATGACGACAATGGGTGCATGTATCGCAAACAATAAAAGCAAGTACAAGTAATGAATTATAGAATGAAAAAAAGGCAGAAAGTAAGAAAAGTACATTGGTTGTGAATTGCTTGAGATAAGACCTAGGAAGTGTGCAGCCAACGATGACAAGATATTTGTAACAGAATTATGCCGGTATAAAATTCAAATTACAGAGTACTTAGAGCTTCAAGGTATAGAACATGGTAAGAGGCAAAATGGGTAAGTAGTGGAGGGTCTATAGAGCATGACTTGTTGTAATGCAGAAAGAGGAAAATGGCTAGCAGCAGGGAGTAAACTTTTGAGCACTGTCAAGTAAAGGTAGTTTGAGAGATTGCAGAGAGAATGACAGAAGAACAGGAGAGTGAGGTTGTTCCAGTATTGGAAGGCAGATAAAGAAAGAAGACTGGCCTGCTACAGATTTACAGTGAGGGATATGAAAGGAATGAACACTGGATAATTGGAGGATGTAGGAGGATGGGATGACAGGTTAAGGACAGAGGAATGTAAGTGGAACAGTGGCAAACAGTATTTGGTCAGGATGGAGAAACAGTGTGAAAGACGCTGGGCTTCTAGGGAGTGGAAGCGAAACTGGCATATAGAGAGTGGATATACTATGGTATCCCTAAACTCAGTATGCTGAGTCTTGGGATGCCCGACCCCACTGGCCCAATCCATGCTCGAATCAATCAGATGCCAAATATGATTTCAGGCATCTGATTGAAAACAGAATATGCAATTTGGGGGCTTTGCCCCTGAACCCCACATGTGGAGGGGCTCTGCCCCCATAACTAAAAATAACTAACCCAAGAGGCAGCACCTCGAGCACAAAAAATTTGGTTATGGGTGTTTAACTTTTAAAATGCTGGAGGATGCAGCGCAGGGACATAATCTGTGCCTCCCAGAACATGCTGGCCGAGCTGCCAGTGGTTTAGTCCTCAACACCACTGGGGCAGCTCAGCCAGCCTCCCGATTCCTCCAGTATTTGGATCAATCAACAGGGGAAGGTAGCAAGCTGTTGCATCCACTACCTTACCCCTGTAAACATCTGTCAGATTTTCTACTGAGAATACTCACTATCCGGAAACTGAACCTGTCAAGCAATACAGCCTGGGCAGGTCAGTGTCATGATAGTGAGTTTTGGCAAACCATAAGGGTACCTAGAGGGTAATGATGGGTGAGAGATGGAGTACTAAGGGTAAAGTGGCTGGAGGAATGAAAATAGGGTCTAGCCTGGCAAGCATAAACTTTGGGTCATTGCTACAAATGACATCTGCATAAAGGATGATCTCTCAGCAGACCAGAGGGGAAAGCAGGATTTGTTGCAGTACAGCACACTAAGCTTAGGGTGAATGTCAGAGAAAAGATGAGGTTCTTGTCAGGCCAGATCCCTAAGTACCTGAAGTGGGGTACCTCTTTAAACAGATTTTCATTCAGAGCTTTGAGGGCAAGGATATTTTGAGTCTTGCTAGTTTCTGTCTAGTGCCAAATGTGAGGGAGACAGTTTTGGCATTTAGTGGAGAGCTGGTTTGGGCAGAATCAGTGAAACTTTGTCAAAGTAATATGAATATGCAAAGAAGCCAGCAGAAGAAGGCCATTTGGTCTATCTAGTCTGCTTGTATTGCAGGGTCCACAGCTTGAGCTAATGTCCCTGCCACCATCCCCTCCTCCCATCCTCCCTATCCATGATCCTTACCTTCCCCGTATGCCTATCCCAACCTCTCTTGAAGCTGCCCACTGTCTTCAATGAGACTACCTTTTTGGAAGTGCATTCTAAGTGCCCACCACCCTCTCTGTGAAGAAGTGCTTCCTGACCTCCTCCTAAACCTCCCTCCTCCAGCTTAAGACTGTGCCCTCATGTTATGGTTGCCACTCAGCTTAAAGAGACCCTCCTTATCCACCTTATATATCCCTTTCAAGTACTTGAAGGTCCCAGTCATGTCCTCTCTTTCTCCTTTCCTCCAGGAGTACATGTTCAGTGCCTCAACCTCTGCCCGTAAGCCTTATGCTGCTGACCCACTATAATCTTTGTAGCCATCCTCTGGACCTTCTCCAGCAGGTTAATATTATTTCTGAGGTGTAGGCAATCAGTACTGAACTCCATACTCTAGATGTGGCCTCATCAGTTACCTGTACAAGGGTAATATAATCTCTTCCTCTCCTACTACTGATCCCCTAGCTATGCATCTTGTTTTCCCTTGCTGCTGCTTCTTGCACTGCATGGAATGCTTCAGGTCACTAAAGATCATGTGTCATGCTGGAGTGACAAGTACAGATCAGGACCAAAGCACCAGAAGTAACCAGAACTGTGTCATCTGCATACATGTGATGTGTAAGAAGACACAGGTGGAGGAGGTCATTTAAGAAGATGACAAAAATGACTGGGCAAAGAATGGAGCCCTGGGGAATACCAGAATTGAATGCAGAAGGCGAATAGAACATCACCAACCTGGACTGACTGGAGCTGCCCCCTAGAAGTAGGAGGAAACTACCTAACTGGTTACATTGGATAGGCCAGCAACACCTAGCCTATCCAACAGAAGTGTGTCTGCCACAGTACCAAAGGCTTTGCTAGGTCTATGAAAATGGCTATGATGGACTTTGCCATGGGCCATGCCTTTAGCACAGAGTCAGTGGTCATGAGGAGGGAGAAATGTCACAGGGTTGAATAAGACCCTGTCTCATTTGTTACGAAACGTTAAATGCAAGGATCAGTCCTATTCTCTCCTTTTCTGTCTCTTGTCTGTCTGATTGGCCAACCAAATGTTTTCGTGAGACCTAGGAACTGATCACTCCAACAGTCTCGATTCTCCTCCTTCAGCTATCTCTCTGTCTTCACTTACTGTTTCTGTCTTTTCTTCCCTTGTGTATTTGCTTATAAAAAATGTTGATTTTCACAAGGAACTGTAACCGATACTGGGATCCCTTAGTTTGAAACTGCATATAGTTATACTGTTGAAAAGATTGCAAAAAGCTGTTTGGAATTTAGGGGTTAGCCGTGACATGCAGCACAAACTCTTTTGCAGAGTTGTCAACAAGAGGCCACCTCTGGTTCATCATGTTCTATTTTGTTGCACCTACAAGGAAAGAAACTTAAAAGTTCTGGTCTCTTAACGAGCTCAGGAGGCAGAAATAAGAACAGCAATGCTTTTGCTAGAGTGAGAGACAGAGACTAAGAAACTGACATTTAAAATTAGAGATTCCTCAGAATAAGGACTTTATTTTCTCTGTTTGTACTGCCTTTATAAAAAGCTATATTGAATAATTTTATTTTTTATTTTACTGTTGGAAAAAATAAAGCTCTACTTGAGAATTTCCCAACTGCTCCTAGTCTTCCTTTGCTTCCTGACCTATGCCTCGACAACAGAAGAGATGTTAAATGGAGTTTATGGAAGTCAGACCAGAAAGAGCAAGGAAGAGAAGATGAATCAGGGTAGTTGAATAGCTGGGAGAGAACAAGGCTTTCCAGTATCATAGCCAAGACTAATTACATGGGGAGGAAGAGTAAGGGACAGGATTTTTAGCCTGTTTCCAGCACTGGGGATGGACTCAAGCTGAAATTAACATTGAACAGGAAGCAAGAGGAACAGTGATGGCTAGCACAGAGATGATGGTGATAAGTATCCTGCAACTCTGAGCTGTGTCCCACTGAGGAATAAGGAGAAAGTAAATACGGCAGTGAGGAAAAGGAAAGAGGTGTGGTAGAAGGTGAGGGACGGGGCATTTGGTGGGAGACAGGGTAGGCAGAAGGGAAGGAGGTGAGAGGAAGAAGAGTGAGGACACAGGATATGACAACATTGTTAAAGGTGTTAGTAACCTCAGTTTGGTCAGAGATATGTAATTTCCTAGTTTGAAAATGGGAAAGAAGACTATGTAGGGGGTTCAAGAAGGAAATAACCTTCCAGAACCTATCAGGAGATTAAAGGTTATTTTAAAGGTTTTAAATAAAGTGAATTGATTTGGCCTCATTGGTGGCTTTAATGGTGGTGTTACATAATTGTATGAATCTCAGTAAGTCCTCAGTTTTGTTCAGATACCGGCAGAATTGTGAGTTTTGAGCAATTCAGTGAACTCTGCAAAGATGTATGGATGGTGGGACCCATGGACATGAATCCTCATGAGAGGGGCATGTTTATCTCATGTTGCAATGAGTTTAGTAATAAAAGTGGCTAGATCAGCATCTATATCAGTGGATAACATAAGGGCTGACCAGTCAGGGGCCTGAAGATCATCTAACAGGGAAGAGGGTCAAGACACTTGATAGATCTATACTCACGAATATTGGTGGGATTTTAGTGCAGTGGATCTTATGGATACTGTAGGATTCATAGGAATTTACAAGTCTTGAGGCAATTTGTCCATTACTGGCTCACCATTTTCAATGGTTGTATCCCAATTTTTGTTCTTAATGCAAAGCTATCCAAAACCTTCTTGAAGTTTTCTAAGCTTGTACTTTCAATGATAGCTCTAGGGAGATCATTCCATATGGACACAACTCTTTGATTTACCCATGTTCCTCTCCATTTTGTTTTCTGTAGACCATGTAATGGCCACTGAAAGCATCCAGTAGAGTGTGAGCAGAAATGTGGTGGATATGTGAGGACAGGATTCAGTAAACAAGGGTGTGATTTGTGGAGATGGGGTTGAGACAGGTTGGCTCAGTAATGATGTGCTTGAGGACTCAGATCCTAACTAGCCCCCAGGAGTTCCAATATGGTTGAGATGGCAGAAAGTTCCACAGATATAGAGTAGCCACGAAAGGTCCTATCCCCCTGTAATAATAATTTTGTACTTCTTAAAATTAATTCTATCTGCACTTACTGTATAACCCTTAATTCCCGGTAAATACATTTCTGCTTTATCTGAGGGATACCTATGCCTTGAAATAAAGTGTATGCGTATATTATTATAACGTGTTTGTTATTTTCTGGCTGCAGTACAATCTCTGAATTTATCGATGGTGAAATAAATGGAAAGCACTCACCGGATTGCAGGCTCTCTGTGTGCTCTGTGCTGGTCAGTAAGGTGTGTGCAGTCCGAGGCAGATCCAGTAGTCGACCACCTAGAGTGAATCATGTGATACATGATTCAACTGAGATCCACTCTGCTCCATGCCACAAATACAATCGTAAATGCAATCGCAAGTGACAGGAGGAATATAGTACTATAAAATGTGAGTGCCTTATGAAATGTTTGGGCAGTGTGCAGACCAGTGGACCACAAAGTTGGTATTACCTGCTAGGGGTGGGGCAAGTGTCCATGCTCATACCTGGCCTGGGGACCATAAAGTCAGTATTACCTGCTGGGGTGGGGTGGCAAAGTGTCAACATTCATGCCAGGCCAGGGGATCATGAAGTCGATATTACCTGCTGAAGTACTTCTTGCTGTAATAATGAACAGCGCATTAACGCCATTCTCCACTGCATACTTGCCGACTTTGAATCGGACCCCTACAGTGTACTTGTATATTCAGTCCTGTACTTCTTTGCCACAGGACCAAATGTTTCACGTGAAGGTTTGGCAACCACTGCCTTGGCAACCTGGAGTGACTGCAGTGGTCTGGCTCAGACCTTCAGCGCTCAGGAGCTCACTAGATAAGTCCCACTTGACAGTGGGCTTCTTGTTCGCCAAGAAAGGAGAGATATCTTCTGTTATGTTCTGCTGTCAGTAGTCTGCAAAATGCTGGAATACAGTCGACAGTATTCTCAACATTTTGCAGACAGCTGACAGCTGACTCCAGGAGCACAGTTACTGTATTACCACTAATATAAGTTAATGTGGAGAAGTCACATTAAGCGCCACCATGGGGAAATTTGTTTGTGCTGTAATAATGAGTTATACAGTATATTAATGACGAGGTACCTTTGTAAATGAGCCTCTGGCTCAAGGTTGTTAAACTGATGTTAAAATAAACTAAACTAAACTAGAATCTAATCAACTGAGGGACAAAATGAGCTGCCTGAAAATAAAAGGAATATTTTAATCAGAAGACAGATCAGCTGTCTCAGAGGGTAATTTCAGTTTCTTTGTCCTGTAAATGACAGGACCCCTGCTTAGTTAAAGGGAGACCTCAAAGTACAGTAGTCCCTTTCATGTCAGGAAACTGCCTTGGCTCTTAGATGGTTCCCTGTAGGGCAGACAGCAAGAAAAAATCAGGTGTCCTAGAGGACACAAAATCAATAGGCCCGAGTCTCAAAAATCAGCACAAGCCCGCCAAAGGTGGCTTGCACTGATGGGCAGTGTGCCAGGAACCCAGTGCCTGATTCTCTCATCAGGTAGAGTCCTGGCAGCAAAGTCCTGTGGCTTGTGGCAAACCTGGCCCTGTGCCATACAGACAGCACATCAGGAAGGCTAGCTCATAGCCTTGGATCGTGCAGCAATAGTACTATGGACAGGTGCCTGGTGGCCAGTGCCCCACAACCAGTCCCAATCCCTGATCATAAAAAGCAGTATTCTAGTGCCCCCAAGCCCCAATTGTCCGTCATTATGTGTACAAATGCCCGGTATCCCTGGTAATCTAGTGCCCCCAAGCACCAATCACCTATTATTATGTGTACAAACTCCTGGTATTCCTGGTAGTCTACTGCCCCAAGCCCCTGATTACCACACGTTTACAAACCCCTGGTAGTCTAGTGGCACCCTATGCCCCAATCTCCCATTATAAAAATTAAAATATACCTGGTGGTCTAGTGCCCCCAAGCACCAATCACCTGTCATGTTTACAAACTCCCTGGTAGTCTAGTGGCACCCCCAAGCCCCGATGTCCCATTATAAAATGAAGATATTACTGGTGGTGTAGTGGACCACTTCGACCCTGATCCCCCATTAAGTGACAGTCCCCAATTCCTGGTGATCTAATAGAACCCCACCCTGCAGTGCCCACCACACTGCTCCCCTATCCCCTAACTGGAGCCAGCGAATGGCACAGCCCACCGCTCAACACCATGGCCAGCCACCCACTGAGCTATGAATCAGCATGTCCTGTATATAGTACATGCTCGTGACTGAAACAGTTCAGGGCACAATTTTCAAATCAAGGTGCCATTGCATCATTTATGTTTGATGCAGGCACCTTGTGGCCACTCTAAGGGCTTTGAGAGTCAGGCTCCATGAGTCCAGTTCTAACGGTTCCTTTAGAGGGTTGTCCCAAAGAACAAAAGCACTGGTCCTGGAAATGATGTCACCGAGCAGGGGTAACAGTTGGGTGGAGTCAGGCTTGCAAGCAGGTTTAAGCCTGCACGTGAAGTTTAACACAGTCTGTGCTGGAACTCTAGACTTACAACATCTAAAAGCTAGAGTCTGCCATGGCTCACTAAGGTATCCGTGTGATAAGAATATTTCTACTTTACTATTCTGTTGTTGGTATTAACAAATCTACTATCTGTCTCCAAAGAGAGAAGGCTATGGTTACCATATTCTAAGAAGTAAAGTGTTTTCTCAAGAGTGAGTGACAGGAGAAGGCCATTTGCCCTTAGCCAAAGAAGCACTGTGCTGTGTGGGCAGTGGCTCTGGAAGGATTCAGACCAAGAACGTCCCTAGTAAGAGAATCACTTCTGAGTGGTGGCATCTACCAAAGTATCCTTACAGGTGTTGAGGGTTGAGAAACTTGACAACCTAATCTGAAAGATACCTCCCAAAAACCAGGAGGAGAGGGGCTCAACTCTCAAATCATGCACTGTTCCTCAAAGCATTCATAATTACTGTGGCAAATATGTATTCAGTGGGAGAGTCCACAAAATTGAGGAAGCACCACTCTAAAGTTAACAAGTCAGTAAGACAGAAGCCAAAATACTGAATTGCAGCTATATACTTTAATGATGTGTAGATAGCAGCACAAAGTTAAAAAAAACCCTCTCAATCCCTCTACACAAGGCATAAACTCACAAACAGTTGGCTGCAGGAACTCAAAATAAAGTGCTTTACTTGCCATAATAGTGGGAAATACTGCTGACTGTTGTAAGGGAGACCGATAATCCAAACTACTATGGCTGTCTCCTGAAGAATAATAAAATAAACTGGATTTACTCCGTGTGGCTACGGAGAGACACCGCAAACTGCCAACGACTGTTTAGATGTTGCGTGTTTACATATCAACCCTCCTCGGACCATCATCAGAGCCTGCAGCAAGAGATAATATCAGTACTTAAAGGTGAACCACTTGAAGGGATACACCCACTAATGTGTGAAACATGCAAAGTGTAAAAATACATACAAAAGTGCTAATAATAAAATAAAATTATAAATAAATACATTAAATAAATAGATATATAACCAAAGCTCTGATAAAGCTACCTGAATGGGGGCAGAGCCTCAAAGTCATACCCACCGAGAAAAACTACTGAAGTAGAGCCTGCAAGTCATGCCTCAGATAACAGCTGTCCAAGAAAATATGAGAATAAACATCAGTCCAAAAGAAGTATTGAACTTCAAGGGATGGACTTAAAATTCTTCAGGCACAGAAGCGAGTATGAAGATGAGCCAAATAAGACTAGATGATTTTTAGATCAGAGTATGGACAGGTCTGAGTAGATCCTTCAGGGCGAATGAGTGGAGAAGAATGAAAAGAGGGTGGGTAAGAGGAAGAGGGAGAAACATGAAAGGCAAGAGAGGAAGGCAGAGCTCCAGAGGGCAACAGAGTCGGGGACAGGTGTGGAGGTCCCCATGCATAAGGAACCTGAATTGGAGGTCCAAACCTGTCTACAGTCACCCTCACAGATAATCAATTGTCAGTCTTATGAAAGGGACTAAGTTTTGTTTCAACAAATAAGTTAAACTCTTTCAACATTGAAGTTGATCTTTTAAGTTCTTTCGTAAGCTCCAATTAAAAGATTTTTTCATCAGTCCCCTCAAAACAACCACACGTGATTTGGTATGTAACAGAGACAGTATAGGCTTTCAGGAAATATTTTATCCCACACAAGTTAGTGCAACTGTTTCCACGCATCTATAACTTGGTATCGCAAGAAGTTAAGAAGGTTATAAAAAAGAAAAGTACCAATACAGTAATCAGAATATAATTTCCAAAGAGAGACCAGCCATCAAAGAACTAAATGACAATCCGGATATTCTAATTAAACCGGCTGATAAAGGTGGCACAGTGGTAGTATGGGGATGTAAGGACTATGTGTGAGGCAAGAAGACAGTTGACAGATAATACTTATTACCAAAAGTTATGCAATGATCCTACTGAGGAAATAATGCTTAAAGCTAATCAGCTTATAGAACAAGGACTAGCTAACTTTTGATAACAACTCACGAGACAGAATTTTTAAGGTGAAAGGACCACACAACTCTGTTCTCTACTTATCACCAAAAGTCCACAAAATGTAACCCATACCTGAAAAGCCTATCATATGTCAACAACTGGCTCAGTTACAGAAAATATATTGAAATTTGTGGATTTTTTCTAAAAAACTGTACCTTCTTTACCATCGTATATAAAAGACACAAATGCAGTTTTACAGTGTTTGAATTACTTAGAAATGCATGATGATGACTGGTTAGTGACAACTGATGTGGAAAGTTTATATTCGATTACACAATAGGGTATAGAAAATTCTGTAACCTCACTGGTCAAAACACATCACATAACTGGTATATCTTGCAATAACCCACAGCTGAGAAATGGCATTCATAAAAACATAAACACATTTTAAATTTATTTTACACATGGGTCCATTGAGAATAATTAATAAAGATTCCAGGTGTGGAGTTATTAGGATTTACCCACTTCTTGTGTGGTTAAGCCACCAGCTGCTCAACACATCACATAAAGTATGGTAAATCCCAATAACCCACACCCTGTTGTGCCTTATTGCTTAAATATTCCAAATGAAGGTGGTTTGAGCTCTTTGAGGGATGCACTTAGGGACAGACAGGTCACCCTTCCACTTACTGAATAGGTTATAGAACTGGCAAGGTTTGTCCTTGAAGCCAATTATTTTCTTTTTGATGGTGAGTTCTTTATTCAAATGAGGGACAGCCATGGCACTTCCATTTGTCCCCAATTTGGTCAATATTTATGTTGGCCAATGGAGGACCATTTGTATATGACTGTGCCCATAACAGTTTCTTAAACTACATCAAGGTGCGGAAGCGATATATAGACAATTGTTTACCATTTGGTCTGGTGATAGAAAACACTGAATAATTTTATCAATTATATCAATTCCACCTATACCAATCTCTGTTTTACATTTTAGCAGACTTGAATGAAATTCTTTTTAATTTATTTTATTTATTGAATTGAAAATTTCAGAGGTGACCGGGAAGTGCAGTACATTGATAGTACATTCATTGATACAAGAAATTAGACAAGGAGTAGTCATACAGTCAGAGAGTACATCAATTACATTCAGTTATGCAAAATAAGCAATTTAAAGCACAGTCAACAAAACCTTATGTACAGACATCATTTACAGTATTTTTTTGTCTTGAAAGCAAGAGATGGAGTGGAAAGTTTTGCTAGGAGAATCATACAAGGGGTGAACAGGGGTTAGGAGTCAGCAGAAGCAGGAGCAAGGTGGAGCGGTTAGGTGAGATAACAGCGAACTTTGAAATTGACAGAGGAGGTGCAGGCCAATATAGAAGGAGGTAGAGAGCTCCAGTAGGACACAGAAGAATATGCAAATGATCTCTGGGCCAGGGAGAGTCATAAGTTTGGCACTGAGAGAAGAGGCAGGGAGGTAGATCTGAGGTACATCAAAGAGGCAGCGTTGAACAATATCAACAAGGCAAAGAGTGAAGTGATGTACAATGCTTATGTATAAAGCTTAGTGTGGCATAGCATAATTTTAATTCATAGGGTAGCCATCCCAGGAGAGACAGAACATTGTAGTGATGGTGCCAAGCATTGACCCGAGTAAATCTGCCAACTCTATGGTAGGCCTGCGATGGGTGTGATAGTATGGATGTGGTAGCAGAGAATAGTAATGGAGCACCATACATAAGGAGGGCAGGAGTGGCATCCTCAATCGTGTGACAGGAGGTCAATGTAAGGAGTGGATGGATGCAGTAGAGACACTGATTTTCTAGTTTATAGTTTGGTGATGGCTGCAACAAGTGCATCCAGGGTAAGTGAGGGATCTAAGGTGACTTCCCAAGTATGTGAAGGACCTGACTGATTTGAGTGCATCCCAAGTACGTGAGAGTGCAGTCAGAGGGGAGGGCTGGTGCGGATGAGTTGGAGAATAACATGCTCTTTGTTTTTTAGTAATAAGGATATGCTGCTTCTGAAGGAACCAGTCCTTAGGGATGTGGAAATCGGAGGCTAGCATTGAACAAGCCACCTGATATCAGGAGAAGAATGGCAGATGATAGCATCAGCTGCATATAGGTGAACAAAGGCCCACCACAGTTATTAGGAGGTCATTAAAATACAGAGAAAAAGTAATGGGCCCAGTATGGAGCACTGGGGACACCTTGAGTAATGGGTCTCAGGTCAGATAGGAGCCTGCCCATTTTACTTTTGGGTAGGCCATAAAGGTAACTTTGGGTTCAGGTCAGGGCAGTGACATCAAGGCCAGGAACATGCAGTTGTTGTAATAGAACACCATGGTTGATCAAGTCAAAAGCCTTGGTCAAGTCCACGAAAATTGCTCCAGTGGCTTGGCCATGGTCCATCTCATGGAATATGTCAGAGACCACTTTAATTATAACTGTGAGTGTACAGTGTTTTTCCTAAACCCATGCTGAGAGGTTGAGAGCAGATGGTGGAGGTCAAGGTAATCCTGAAGGTGATCATAGATTATCCACTCTTGTATTTCTGCTAGAGGGCAGAGTATTGAAATAGGCGGAGATTTTCCACTGTCGAGTTGGGACCTCCTTGTGGATGGGAACAACTACGCTACTCCATTTTCATGGATGGTGCAAGTAAGGAAAATTAATTAAATAAATCTCGAACAGGTCGGACTAGGGCATCAGCTCCCAATTTAAGAATTTAGGATCTAGAGTGTCATGGCCAGGTGAGCTGTCAGTCTTTAGGTTCATGAGGAGATGGCGAACCTCCACAAGGGTTGCAAGCTTTAGATGAAAGGCAGGGCAGCCCATCCTATAGAGTCAACTAATGGCAGGGGTCAGGTTGGGGGGTGAATAAAATAGAAAATAGTGATGTGTACCTTTCCAGACTGGTAAAGAACTCATTGAAGCCAGAGGCGATGGAGGAGAGGTCAGTGGAAGAGACATCATGCTCACTACACAAAAGAATGGTAAACTGCATTCTAAGTTATATAGGAAACCTCTAGCGAGGAATACTTTGCTAAGAAATTACAGCTGTCATCCTGAAAGCATTGTGAAAACATCCCAAAAGTCAGTTTATAAGGGCAAAAGAATTTGTTCAGAACATGACAATTTTTTAAAATCAACAAACTGTAACCTCAGTACTCATTTTATGAACAGAGGATATGATCCAGGGTGGCTTTGAATTATTTTATGATGCAGAGCAAAGTAGCTGTGAATCACTTCTTGAGACAAGGACCCTATTGCAAATGAGATGCATATGAACTTTGTCACTCAATACAGTTCTCAAGCACTTAAAATAGGGAAGATCATTCACAAACACTGGGAGATTTTAAAATCTGATGATAGACTGGGCTCTACAATGCCAGTTTGACAACTGTTTTGTCAACCAACATTACAGTGATGGATTTATGTCGACCGCAGCATAAATCCAAATGGAGAACTCGCTTTTTTCATCAGGGACTTGACCCTGAACCCCACCATGTGGAGGCTCTGCCCTGCACCCCCAAACTTATAGATTATCAACTCTGAGTCAGAATTGATTTGGGAAGGGGTACAGGACCGGGGACAGAGTGCCAGGGTCTCGGGTGGACTATTACAGCAAACTGTTGATGTTGTCTGCATCGATGTGTTCTCTGTATTAGTGTCACTATATGGGGGCATACCGATAGACTGAAGGAATTATCAGAAATCCCCGTATCACCTATAGATGTGGCACTAATCTTTAGGGATATGTTAGTGCACTCTGTGTTGTCTGTAGAATAATCTAATAAGATCTGGCTACCTAAACCTCAATGGGAAATTTTAGATGTGGCCACTGCACTCATTGCAATAACATGTACAATACAAATACTTTTGCTCATCCAAGGACTAGTAAAAAATTACAAATCAAGTATTTTATTAATTGCAGCACCACATGTGTTATCTACTTGCTTACGTATCCTTGTGGGATGTCTTATGTTGGGCATACAAAGAGCCTTGAAATCATGTGTGGGTGAGTACAAAGGAGCAATTAGAAATACAAATTGTGGTTATGTGATAGCTTGACATTATGAAGCAGCAGGCCACAGATCACCAGCCTCTTTAAGATTTGTAGGTTTGGAAAGATTGGAGCTAGATTCCAGAGGAGGCGACTTGGGCAACAGTTCCAACCAGTTCCTTTACTGGGGCTGTATCAAGAGAACAAAATACTGGTCCTAAAATGATGTTACCGAGCAGGGGTGCGACGGTGGGTGGAGCCAGGCTTGCAAGCAGCTTTAGCCTGCATGTTAGAAGTTTAAGTCAGTCCATGCTGTGACTCTAGACTTACACCAGCAAAGAGCTGGAGTCTGCCACAGCTCACTAAGGAATCCTGTGTGGTTTAAATCTTTCTACTTTGCTAGATTTAAGAAGTTATAGGGAGGTTTTCTATTTAAATACCATCAAGCAAATCTTGAAGGAAGTACACCATCTGGTAGCCAGCACAGCTCATGCAGCACCATTGTGATATGATAAAAATTCTTTATGCCATAAATAAGATTTTCCACAGCATTCTGCACCAATTGGAGATGATGTACCAAACCTCCCAAAGACCTGAGATCCAAAGCTTTACAGTACTCAAGACGGAATATCTAAAGGGCAGACAACAGTTATCACATTATTATATGGAAGAAAGGGTTTTAGCCAGCTGACAGTTTTCAGATGGCAAAAGACACAGTGGACAACAACTGCTACATGATGTTTCAATGTCAGCTTGTCATTCATTATTTCCCCAGATTTTTAGCCCTATACATGGCTTGGAGGGTAGTACCACTCAAAGATGGAATGGTGATGCCAGCCCTCTTTGTTACTGACTTCTGAAGATCTTGTGCAACTAGCAACTGCTTTGTTTTCCTGCATTAAGGCTCAGCCAGCTAACATCCATAAATTCACTTAAATCAGATAAACATTGATTGAGCACAACTACAGAGTTCCCGCAATGTGGTATGAATGATAGGTATAACTGTGTATCATCTGCATAGCATTGAAAAACCTGATTATACCATCTCACAATACTCAAGAAGTGCAGCAAGTACACCCTGAACAACAACGGAACAAATCTGAACCTTGAGGAACACTGTGGAAAAACACAGACACTCTTGAGAAAGATTTCCCACAAGGAAACATTTGAATCTACTCAACACCATGCCTCCATAGCTCCTGAGGTGATCAGTCAACACCTCATGGTCCACAGTATCAAACTCTGATGAAAGAGCGTGGAGGATCACACAAGAGTATTCCTGTGATTCCTCATTGGCAAGACATTGTTTAACAGTTTCACCAAGGCAATTTCTGTGCTGGGTTGAGATCTGAAATCTAGTTGAAGTAGCTCAAAGATATCATTTTGCAGCAGTGCACCTCAACAGTAACATGGCCATCTTCTTAGTCACCATACCTAAAAATGGAGCGTTTGAGACAGGTGTGTAATTAGTCAGGATCTCCAGGTCCAACAATAGTTCCTTAATGAGAAGGGCCACTGCTAATTCTTCAATGTGAAGGAAAAAACTCTCCTCCAAGGAACATGATATAATCTTAGCTACAGGAGAAAATCCAGTACAGTCAACCTCAGTACAAAAAAGAAAGGTAAAGGAGGTGCAACTACCAATCATGGCTAAATAATCAGTACATACAGACTGGTAAAGAACTGCCACTCACCAAATATTAGTATAATATAAAATGTATTTTACTCAATGGTGTAGTAAATCTGTACATGAGTGATACAGTCAAAGTTTGCAGACATTTTGGATCAGCCTTCTTCAGTGCTATGTCGGTACCACAACCATATCACAAAGAAAGCAGGTGGTCACACATCATGCTCACAGCACCAAATACTCTAATATTTTGAAGAAAAGAAATCTTCAGATAAGAAATTGGGACACGTTGCTTTAGAAAGAAAAGAATTATACATTTCAGAAGAGATACTGCATACAAAAGGTGGTGAAAGCATTTTTGATATGGTTATGATACAGACATATCACTGATAAAGGTTGATCTGAAATGCCTGCAAACCTTGACTGTATCACTCATGTACAGATTTACTATACCACTGAGTAAAATACATTTTATATCATACTAATATTTGGTGAGTGAGCTGTTCTTTATCAATCTGTATATACTAATAATCTTGGCTACCACAAGAGCAAGGCCTTCTGGCTGCCCACCAACAATCAGGTAGGACCTGGACCCAAAGAACAGTAGGCAGGTCACAATGAAGATATTAGCTCTGATACATCTTGTACTAGAACTGGCTGAAATCGAGTCCAGAGAATGCAAACTCCAACCAAGTAATACTGTGCCACAGGTAATGCACTGATGGTGTTAGGCACATGCAACCCATGCATTTGCATACGGCGCCAAGGCAGCAGGGAACCCCTGCCAAGCTGTCATGAAAGTGATTTGAATTAGGCTGGCAAGACAAAGTAATCAGCAAGCATTTTTTCAGAATTCAGACGGGAGGTTACGCGGGGTGGGGGTCACCCGATTGATTAAAATGGAGCCTCACCGCTTCTGCAAGCAGAGTCATGCTGGTGACTTATGACTTTAACTCATGGGAGGGGCAACACACCCAAACCCAACCAGGCGATCGTGGTCTCTGTCTTAGTTTGCAAGGCAACCAAAGCTTAATCCTGGCTTCAAGAATCTTGACCACTGGGGAGGATATCTGCATTGACAGCCTGGATCTCAGTCTCCAGTTGGCTCAGGCTGCTGCCACCTGTACATGACAGCTGGCCTTGAGGTTGAGCCCAGCATTCACTATTGGTCAGTTTAAGAAAGATCGGTCATGCCTGTGCTGATTGGCTGCTTTGTGTGTAAAGTCAGTCAGCAGGACATTTAAATGGCTACTCCTTTCCATATAGAACACCCCATACAGCACCCTTCAGTTCAGTTTTGACTGTTGTGTCATGTGCAGAAAGAAGGACTGTAACTGTCTGTAGACTGGCTCATACCCACTATCAAGTCGAACAGCGTGTAACCACTGACCAGGGAGAAGGAGCTTTGGCTGCCCAGGAGTCAGCTGATGGAGCGGAGTCACTGACACCTGCACAGCCCCAGGCAAGCCAGAGGAGCATGCCATGAGCAGCAGATAGCTACTAGGTACAGCGCAGCAGTGGAACTTATGGAGGAGAGAGTCAGTGTCCTTTTGCAAACCCAGTTACTGGGAAACTAGCAGATCATACAGCTGCGCGAGCTGCAAGTGAAGTGCTGCCTAAGCCCTGCTGACTATGCTCCCTAGTCTAAGACCGAAGACGAGTGGGGACAGGGTGAAGAACCATGCCAGAGGCAGTAAGACTTTCATGGATCATGGCATGCTGACAGAGGATGCAAGCTGTTGAGACATTTTGCACCAGAGGTGCATCACAGAATAGTGTGTATAGGCAGGTGCAATGCTAACATGCATCCGGGCATGACAGGTGCATGTCCAGGGTGCATGTTAGCACCATGCCTGCCTGTACATACTAAGTTTCAGTCCTTAAAATATTTGTATCTGTTGCTTACTTTATTGTAAACTGCATTGGTATTATCCAGACCTGGAGAGCATTTTCTCGAGATTATTAAGTGGAACCAAATGTTCTGGGCAAAAAAACAACATTGAGATACTTCCTATTACTTTAGTGTGACTAAAGCATAGAGAATTTGTTCTAATTTGTTTGCCAGTATATTCCTTACATGCAACATCTAAGTATCTTGAAACTTGTTAAAATCCTGTTGTCTTACCCTTACCTAAATGGGTTGATATGCAAAGGGCTGAAGCAACACCAACTTTCATATTATTTACTGCCTGACCCACAAGCTGAAATAGCAAGAACCAATTTATGCTGCTCCTTGCCCTCCATCCATCTGGAAACCAGCAGTTCTCAGCATGCTGTGCTTTTCCTAATAAATATGAAACCATTAATTAGACAAATAAGGCTCCCAAGAATCCAAAAGTGCTGAACACTAGTGAGAAACAATCCTGTCTACTGAGACAGCAGCAGGGTAGGACAACACTGAATTCATACATTCCATTGTCAAAACCAGTCCACTAACCTTTCCAACTACCTTTGTGTTATACTGGTGCTTATACTGGTTATAGAACAGAAGAAGGCGATAATATGCCCATTACCACCGTTCCCACATCAGCGGGTCCATGTCAATGCCTTGTTCAAAATAAGGTTATTGATCTCCTTTTGAAGATATTCAGTGAAACACTTGATACCACTGATCTGGCAACCTATTTCATAACCTTCCTGAACCTATTGAGATAAAAATTATACCTGTTGTTTTTATTTATTTTGTCAATTCTAATCTGACATTTATATCCCTTAATCCTTTGGGTTTATCCATAACCATGATGTTCAATTCCTCCTTCAGTTCTACATCTCTCATTATTTTGTACAATAACAGCAGATCTCCTCTCATTCTTCTCTGTTCCAGTGAAAGAGGCCAAACCTTTTAGTCTATCAGTACAACTATATCCTTTTATTGCAGTAATCATTTAGTGTGCCTCCTCTGGACTCTCTCCAATCTATTAATTTCTCCCTAGCATACGGATTCCATAATGAAGATCCATAGTCTGTATGTGGTCTAACATATGTCTTGTATAATGATAGCAAACATTCACAACTTTTATTCACAAAATTCCTTTTATATTTTGATTGTCAAGTTGGCCTTTTGTATCACCTCAATCACGCTACGGTTTAAAGTTAAATCACTATCAATTTTGATTCCACAATCTCTCTCTCTCCATTTGAACTGATAAAGATTTCCCGTTAAGTTTATACTCAGCATTAGTATTATTTTTCCCCATGTACATCACTGAACATTTATCTACACTGAATGGCATTTGACTTATTATAGACCAGTATTCAATTTTCTTAAATTTGCTTTTAGTGCTTCAATTTCATCTGTATTACTTACACTGCCCCTGGCTTTATGTCGTCAGCAAATCTGACTACCTAATTATTTATATAATTCTGGAGATCACTAACTTATAGGAAATTAGTACTGGCCCCAGGACAGAGCCTATGGCATTCCACTTGTAACATTACCCAATTCTGAATAAGATCCTAAAACTCTAAGCATTTGTTTTCTATTTCCTAACCAATTATTGATCCATTTGAGTAGCCTGTTATCTATTCTATATTGCTCATTTTGTTTAGTAAATTTTGGTGTGGTACCTTGTCAAGGCTTTCTGAAAGTCTAGAAAGAATATGTCTACAGGGATGTTGTTATTTATGTCTTTATTAACAAGCTCATAAAAGGACAGCTAATTTGTAATGCGCGCTCTATTTTTCCTAAAGCTATGCTGCTTTGTATCTCTAATATTTATTAAAATTAAGTTCTCCTCTATCTTTTGTTTCAGAAAACCTTCTGCTACTTTACATACCACAGTCGCTAAACTCACTGGTCTGTAATTAGATTTATTGTGCTTATCTCCTTTTTATATAGGTGGAATCACAGTGACCACTCTCTAATCCCTTGGTACTTCCCTGACACAAAAGATGCATTATATATACACACCAATGGCTTGGATACATGTTCTTTTAATTCCTTCAAAAATCTAGGATGCATTAAATCTGGTCCTGCAGATTTATCGGCCATAGTTTATTCAGTAATTCCTCCACTTGACATTGCTAATTACTAGGCTAAGCTCCACTTGCTTTCTATGATTGTAATGTATATTATCATTATCTTTTTCCTCATAAACAGAGCAAAAATATTAATTAAAACCTCTGCCATATCCTTGGGTGCTGTATGTTCCAATCCAATCTTCCATTATCGGACCAGTCTGGTTATTTGTCTTTTTTGTCCATTTACATACCCATAAAAGCATTTTCTATCTCTAGTGTGAGCCATCTTAAATTCTAGTTTATACCTCTCCTGCTTTATTGTTTTCTTAAGCTTTTTACTTTATGCTTATAGGCCTGTATATTTTCTTGGGAACCATTATGTTTCGTTTTGCCATATGCTTTTCTTTTCTTCAGATAGCTTTATAATTTCTCTTGTACACCAGAGGGTCTTTTACCTTTTATTAGGGGCATATTTATTTTCCAGATCTCTCAATTTATTTTAAATTCACTCCACATGTCTTCCACATCTCTATTTTAAAACTTTTCTGCCAGTCCCAATCTCTAAGCTCTTTTTAGTTCCTTAAAATGTGCTTTGTTGTAATTTTTGAACACAGTACTTCCCTCATGCATTGTGTCTGCTGTTTTTAACTATAAATGTAATAATGTTGTGGCTGTTATTATGTAAATGTTCCCTAATGTTGATTTTCATTATGAGCTCCTTTCTATTTGTAATTAACAGGTCCAGCACATTTTTGCCCCTCGTTGGTGTGTATTAACTGGTGTAATCCTGCCATCTCTAGGGATTCCACAAACCTATGTGCTGCAGCTGTTCTTATTTGGGAAGAGACCCAGTCTCTATCTGGATAATTAAAATCCCCTACTATGATGACATCCCTTCTATGGCCATATTTTCAATTTCCTGTTCTATATTAGAGTTGATCTCATTGTTGGTATTTGGTGGTCTATAAAACACCCCTAAGAATATTTTTCTATGCCCTTATTTGTATGGTCACCCAAAGTGATTCCACTTCTGATTTTTAAATTTTCAGATTGTATGCCATACTATGTATATTACTGCTTATATACAGCTACACTGCTTCCCTTTCTATCTGTCTTTCTCCCTGAGTATAAAGTGCAGCCATCTATATTACGGTTCCACAATACTCCTGTCTTCCACCAAGTTTCTATAATTAGGCAAATGTCCACCTCTTCTGCTAATAACTTAGCTTCTAATTCTGCTTTTTACTTGTGTTCAAACTCTAGCATTTAATGAACACATCTTCAGTCCATTAATCTTCTTACTAGTTTTGTTAACTGCTGCGTCTTGAGCTCCAATATTATTTTCATAGCATATTTCCCGCTCCCATTTTATTCAGTTCAGCCACTTTCTTAAGTTTGAACCCCAGCTTTCTGCTACCCTTTTCCTTAAGTGCAATCCATCTTGGCAAAAGTAATCAGGTTCATTCATAAAGTCTTCCCAATGTGACAGCCAATTATTTAACCCTTGCTGTGCCACGGACTGATATATCCATCCAGAGTCCCTATACGCTCTAATTCTGTCAGCAGCCTAAGGGTTACATTTTTATCTTGTTAATATTGTACATATTTTCCTAGGGACTAGCAAAATTTCAGAGAAATATACTTTGAATTTGAGACTTTCTGCCTCAGCCCAGGTTTTTTATATTCCTCTTTTATTTCTTCTGGTAGTTGTGCCTTTATATTGTTCACCCCTAGATGCAGTATCAATGTTGCAGTATCAGTTTTTCTTTCACTATATCTTGTAACATCCTATGCATATCTCTCATCTTTTGCCCCTGAAAAGTAACTCGTTGTTACTTTCTTTACAAATTCTAGAAGTGTATCGATCAGTATACTTCAAAATGGAGTCCCTTAGCACATACACCTGTTTTATATCTTTGTTTCTTCTCTATTCATCTCAATGTCCATATCATCATTTAGGCAGGTGCAGTTTTCCATACCATGTTGATTATTTGTTTCCTTAGTATTACTGGCACTAATTTGGTTGCGGTGTAATACTGGGTCACATCTGCTGGTCCTGCACTATTCTGCACCTCTTCAATATGCTAATTTCTAAACTGTTTACTACAACATTTCAGGTCCTAGGGTTTAGCAATATTAGATTTTCCAAGCTTGCTGATATGTGAGTGCTATCCCCTGTATCATTCTGTTCTACACCCATTGCTGAGCAATGTTTTTTCTACTTTTAGCTTCTACTTCCCTTATATCAGTTGACATTCCATTTTCCAGTTCTATTGCTCTCCTCCTTGTCTCCCTTGGCTTTCTGTATAATTCATTACTGTCTTTAATTGTTCCTTCAATTATAACCTTATTATTTTTTCTTCTTTAAGCAATATCAATGGCTCAGATCTATTATGTAACTCTAGATTTAGGCCCATTGCTATCCTGCCCTTTTGTAATTTATTTTCTCAATTTCCCATTCTCCTTCCGACTCTCTCTCTCTCTATTCCTCTTCTATTGTCTTGTTCTAAATCCATATTTTGCCCACATCAGTCTGTAATGAGTCTCCCATATCATGTAGGATTTCAGTTGTTGCATGGAAACAAGTTTCATTTCTAAATGTAATGCTTTATTCCTTAACTCTTTAATCAATAGAATTCTTTACAGGTAAGGTTAGGATATCATTTGTGACTTCTGTGCTTATTTTGCTACACAATATGCATCTAATTCCTAAAACTCCTCACTCTAACCTAAGTTATTGTCCATTTTCCTTCCCTACAATGGTATCCCCCTAATTTATTACAACAGTAACTTAGTTACCTTTTTAGTGTGTATATTCCTTGCCCTCTTCCACCACTTCCACTACTGACACTACAGACATGCAGACATTGTGTGTGTGTCTGAGCTTGTGTCTCTGCACGTGACAACCTTGCACACGCCTCACTCATGCTCGCCCTATTCGTAAAGGGCTCCCAATCTTTCTGTGTAGAACCCGAAGAACAGTTCCAGGTCACGTGACCCATTCTCACTCGCTCTTACTGAGCATATTTTAAAACAAATTACAAGCTTTTGTGAGGGATATAGCCCCACAGTTTCTGTTCCCCAGTTCTCAGTTTAATCACCTCACCTGGTGTTTTTCCACAGCTAGCTAACCCCATCCTATTGTAGTCTCATGTCTTGCAATAGAGACTATTAGTACTTGAGCTTCTCAGGGTCACTAGCAGGTGTTGCTAGGTAACCCAACCCTAGCAGATAGCATAAATAATTTAGTTATGCACCACACATTACATAAACTTGAGCAGCATACAGACAGCCCTTCCGCTAAGTCTGTCACACCACCTAAGACAGTTACACAGTGGGTGGATGATAGTTTTCAGGCCCGTCAAGACGGGCTCCCAATTTATCCATGCAGAACCCGGAAGAACAGTTCCAGGTCACGTGACCCCTTCTTACTCACTCTTACTGAGCATATTTTAAAACAAATTAAAAGCTTTGAGAGGGATATAGCCCCACAGTTTCTGTTCCCCACTTCTCAGTACAATCACCTGCCTAGTGATTTCCACAGCTAGCTAACCCCATCCTATTGTAGTCTCACTTCTGCAATACAGTCTACTGTGCCCAGACTCCTTAGGGTCGCTAGCAGGCATTGCTAGGTAACCTGACTCCAGCAGATAGCAAAAATAATTCAGTTATGCACCACACTCATACAAAACTCAGAGCAGTGTACAGACAGCCCTCTCGCCAAGTCTGTCACACCACCCAAGCAGTCACACAGCGGGTGGATGAGAGTTTCAAGCTCACTCACACGGAGCTCCCAATTTATCTGTGCAGAACCCAGAAGAATAGTTCCAGGTCACATGAACCCTTCTCACTTGCTCTTACTGAGCATACATTAAAACAAATTAAAAGATTTGTGTGAGGATATAACTTGGCACAGTTTCTGTTCCCCAGTTCTAAGCTCAGTCACCTGCCTAGTGTTTTCCATAGCTAGCTAACCCCATCCTATCATAGTCTTGCTTCTTGCAATAGAGACTACTGAGCCCAGACTCCTCAGGGTCACTAGACGAGTTGCTAGGTAACCCAACTCCAGCAGATAGCAGAAATAATTTGGTTATGCACCACACGTTACACAAACTTGGAGCAGCATTCAGGCAGCCCTCAGCCAAGTCTGTCACACCACCTAAGCAGTCAAACAGTGGATGGATGAGAGTTTCAGGCTCGCTTGCACGGGCTCCCAATTTAGCCATGCAAAACCTGGAAGAACAGTTCCAGGTCATGTGACCTTCTTACTCGCTCTTACTGAACATATTTTAAAGCAAATTAAAAGATTTGTGTGAGGGATACATCCCCACAGTTTCTGTTCCTCCAGTTCTCAGTTCAATCATCTATGGTTTCCACAGCTAGCTAACCTTGTTTTATCCTAGTCTTGCTTCTTGCAATAGAGACTACTGTGCCCAGACTGCTCAGGGTCACTAGCAGGTGTCATTAGGTAACCCGACTCCAGCAGATAGCAGAAGTAATTTGGTTATGCACCACACCTTACAAAACTCAGAGCAGTGTACAGACAGCCCTTCGCTAAGTCTGTCACACCACCTAAGCAGTCACACAGCAGGTGGACAAGAGTTTCAGGCTCACTTGCACGGGCTCCCAATTAATCCGTACAGAACCCAGAAGAACAGTTCCAGGTCACGTGACTTCTTCTCACTCACTCTTTACTGAGCATATTTTAAAACTAATTAAAAGTTTGTGTGAGGGATATAGCCCGCACAGTTTCTGTTCCCAGTTCTTAGTTCAGTCACCTGCCTGATGTTTTCCACAGCTAGCTAACCCCGTCCTATGGTAATCTCACTTCTTGCAATACAGACTACTGTGCCCAGACTCCTCAGGGTCGCTAGCAGGTGTTGCTAGGTAACCTGACTCCAGCAGATAGCAGAAATAAGTCAGTTATGCACCACACATTACACAAACTCAGAGCAGTGTATAGGCAGCCCTCCTGCGAAGTCTGTCACACCACCTAAGCAGTCACACAACAGGTGGACAAGAGTGTTATTGCATGACTACTACTATTTGGTTAAAAGAAACAAGAAAAGTTTTGTGGTTCATTTATAGAAAGTCAGTGGTGGAGCTGATTGATACAAATTCAGTGTAGTGGTGGGTTGTGTGAAAGGGTCTGTGGACTTTGGAGACCTTCCTTTGAAACAAGTCTGTTACAACAGCACTCAAAACTATTTCTTTCTAGTGTAGCACTATCTGTATTTTCTCATTGTTTTCCCCATCTTTAGGCAGGCCACCTAGTAGATGTTCTTTCTATCCCATCCCTGTATTAGCACTACCTTCAGGTCTCCTAAAGTTTCCAGTCCTGACACTCTTCTCCCAGAATGCCCAATGTGTCTTCATGAATGTGCTCACACACACCTGCACGACAGTGCAACAGTGCACTAGCAGGTATCGTGAATAAGAAAGATATCCCTAATTGAGCAAATCATACTGTTGAAAGCGGTATGATAAGGCAAGAATATTGCTACTGGATTCCAGACCACTGTTTGGGATAGGAACATTCTGCTGAATTGACAAGGTAAACAAAGTAAATCTTAGCTGAATTCATTTAGGCAGTCCTTTCCTGGGGTTTACCATCTGCAGACACCTTCACTTAGTTCCCAGTCTTGTGACTATGGGAGAAAATGTGTGAGTTAGTAAGGCCAATAGAAGGGACTCAGGACAGAGCCAGAGCAGCAGCTAATGTGTACTGATCTGCTGCTGGAAACTGCCCCCCTTGCAGTGCCATTTCTAATACATACTAATTAGGATAAAGACCACTTTGAAACAGTGTCGGCTGTTTGCTGTAAAGGTACCATAATGTTTATTTATTTACTGGAAAACCTCTAGTGAAATATGAGGTTTGTCATTCGGTACTAGTGGAAGCTGTACTGGAGCAGTGTGCAGTATTTTCAACAGAGTTGTTCAGTGCTGCAACCTGTACCGCTCCCTGCTCCAGACATTGCATTTTGTGCACAATGCAATGCTATAAAAAATAAAAAGGTTATAGAAATGTTGTGTTTCTTTAGAAGCATTTATTGCAATAAGAGCAATTTCTTGTATGCTTACCAAGGTCTGGTGTTTGTTTCCTCCCTTGGTCCTCTTCAGGTCTCTACACCATTCTCTATATTGTTGGCGGCCCCTTTATTGCTTAGGTTATAGTGTAGCAGACTGGTAGGAGGGCCTGGGTGACAAGAAACGCCCATTTGAATTTTTATTTTCTTATTCCTTGCCTATTTTGCCTTTTCTTGTATATTATGGTACTTTACCTGAAGAAATAACTTGAGAACATGGGTTTAGGTACAATAAATATTAGTTATCTCAGCATTCTGTACCAAAAGAAGAAAAGGAGTGGAGCTTAGCTCTACCACCTGATGTATCTCACTATAAAAGAAGTGGCAGTCACTATGCTAGTCAGTCTGCTTTCGGCTCAGCAAGGAGCTGACCCACTTGGAACTCTAGCCACTTCTAGAGGCTGATGTCTTGATTTAATTTTGTGTTGGAATATTTATCTGCCATACCCTCTTTATTTATTTTTGTTGTACCCAGTTTGTTATAGTACTTTTATTTTGATGAAAAAGCTGATTTATTTTGGACTTCTTGGTGTCTTCATCTTACAGTCCACACTTCCTTCCACACTGGTTGCAGAAGTGGGATTCATTGAGACACTTGCACTGTTAGTGTTGCATCATAGGGTACCGAGCCAGGTATCCAAATGGAAGCCAAGAAGGAGCTGCCAGTGACCAGCCAACCAGGCTACAGTGGGGTTCAGACTCGGCAGAGGGTGGAAATTACACAAGAACCCCTTTGAATGGACTTCCTGATGTGTGTAGAGAGAGAGAGAGAGGTAAAGAGACTGCAGAGGTGCCACTGCTGCAGAAGAAAAGATCCCTGAAGAATGACCACTTGAAGACATACATGACCTGTTAAGATGTTTGTGTGTACATCGGATGGACTTGGAAAGACAGAAAGAGGTGGACTGAATACAGAGTGAGGCCCACTGGAACAACACCATCCAGGCCATACAAGCCATGGGCACTACTGGTTCATCCCTTGCCAGAGATACTGAGGGCCAATGGACATAAAACTGTCAAAACTCAATGACTCAGATGAAATAGAGGCATATATTACCACCTTTGAAACAGTGGCGAAGCTTGTCAATGGCCAAAAGACCAGTGGGTGGTACGCCTGGCTCCCCTACCTCATCCAGAAAGGCACAATTGAAGAAGAAGAATCAGCATTTATATAGTGCTTTTCATACACAGTATCCCAAAGTGCTTTACAAGCAATGCTAGACTGGCAGTGAAGTGACTGAATGTGTGGTGGTGGCCATATCAAGCACATCATCACCCACACAACCGGATAATTGCATGAACGGTTTATGGAAGGAATGCTGGCCAGGACACCGGAATGTTCCCTGCTCTTTGCGAAGAGTGCCCTGGGTTCTTTTATTCCTGGACACCCACCAGGACAACACCAGGATGGGCAGAAGGGACCTTGGTTTAACGTATCATCCAAAGGACGGCACACCCCAGCAGTACAGCACCCCCAATACTGCACTCGGATGCCAGTGATTTTTAGGTACAAGTCCAACTGTGTGGGACGAGAACCCATGACCTTCTGGTCCAGAGGCGGATGTGCTACCAACTGAGCCATCACCGACGCCTACAGCCATGTCGAAGTAGGCATGCTAATAACTATGACCTTGTTTGTCAGGGCCATTAAAAGATAATGATATCACGAGGAAATGTATCATCAGCTTTTGGACATTACGCTTCCACACTGTTGATACCCCCAAGAGGCTACACCCAGCTACAAGACTTATGTTATAAATGGTTATAGCCCACCACCAGAACTACTGACCAGATGATGGAATCTGTCATCATTGAGCGATTCGTTAAGATTCTTCCCAGGATGTACAGATGTGGGTGAGGGTTCACCACCCTAAGACAGCCCAGAAGGCTATTTAACTAGCAGAGGACTTCCTTACTGCCAGACTGTCATGGACAAAGGGACACTCTGGGGCTCATGGACTCTCACCCATGGTAAGACCTCACATATCTTCTAATACTAGGGGTTCTACTAGTACTGGTACTGGGGCCTTACTTCTGCAGGCGTGTTAAAACAGGGAGGACATTTAATCCAGACATCGTGTGTCACGAAGTGCAAGAAAAGGGCACGTAGCCAGATACTGCCCAACATGAAAAAAGAACCAACTCAGTTAGCCCTAGCCAATGGGGGCAGTACTTGACCATGGTACAGCTGGGAGGAAAGGAGGTCCCTGTTCTTCTGGATTCAGAAAGCAGACAGACTCTGGTTCAATCAGCATTACTCCCCATAAAGACAGTCATGGTGGAACTGGGGTAACTTACATTCATGGGGATGCACTATCATCCCATAACAGAGACCACCTTATGTGTCCAAGGGCAACTCAAGACATCAAAGTGGGACTGGTACCAAATCTGCCAGTACCTGTAGTAACTGGGCATGATTACCCAAACTTCGAGATAAGCTAACAAGAGGCCACTTTTGCCCCAGGTGTACCCCTTCAAGATGAGCTATATGGAATACTGGGAAAGATCGAAAATCTAAATTAAAGTGGAGGAAAGAGAAGAAACAGTGGACTGAAAACAGATGGCTTTAATTAATGTTTTACAAGACAATGTGGACTTTGGTATTGAACAGGCAACTGATTTAACCTCAACCCCTTTCTTTTCACAGGTGGTGGCAGCAGATACTGAGACTAACTACCCTAGATTTGTTTTGAATAACAAATTATTGTATAGGAGTGTAGAGATCCTGCAACAGAGGCTATAGAGGAACAGTTGTTAGTACCAACCCAATACCGACAGCAGTTAATTACATTGGCCCATGATGTCTTTATGGTAGGTCATCTAGGGAGGATAAAACCTTGCGTCACCTAATGTATATGTACTATTGGCCAAGCATCCATGATGAGGTAGCCAGCTATTGTAGAAGCTGTCATGAGTGCCAGAAAGTAGTTGTCACGAAAAGAGAAAGTACCTCTAAATCCTCTTTCTCCAGGTAACCACCCCTTTCAAATGGGTTGCTATGGATATTGTGGGGTCCCTACCTAAGAGCAGTAAGAGGAACTGATTCATCCTAGTGTTGTGCGATACGTAACTAATATCCAGAGGCAATCCCGCTTATGAATGATCACTGCTCCCAAGATTGCAGAGGAATTGCAAAATATTTAGTAGAGTAGGTGTTTGCCGAGAAATACTTACTGACAGGGGTAGCAATTTTAGATCTGCCTTGTTGACTTGGCTATACCAATCACTGGGGATTGGGGCACTGTACACTCGCCCTACCATCCCCAAACTGATGGGTTGGTAGAGTGATTCAACAAAACATTAAAACGGATGTTACAGAAATATGTGCAGGAGGAGAGAAGACTTGGGATGTGTACCTACCCTGTTGATGTTTGGCGATAGGGAAGCACCGCAAGCATCAACAGGGTTCTCCCCATCATACCTAAGGTGACAGAAAACTTTAAACATCCGTGCAGTTGGGCAATTTCATGGTTATACATCTGGCACATTACTTAATTTCAACTTCTTCCTGAAACTGAACTTTTGATCAAATGTCACTCACCTTTACTTTTCATTACTCTAGCAGGATTTTTTTGTTTTGGTTACTGTTTTAGAAGTATAATTCCAAGTGAAGAGGAAAATGGCGGAATCTTGTAAATTCCTTTAACCAAAGTCAACATGCCACTATATACAAGATTCAGTAATTTAAGTAGATATGGACCCAATTTGGTCAGCTGAGTCCATGGACACACCAGTTCTCTGGGACAGGAGCATTGCTAGCAAGGAGATGTTGAATTTCATTAACTGCAATGATCTTTGAGTTAATAGTGGAATGAATATTTACAGAGTTACTACTCCTGGCTTTGTTCTTCTTTGCAGGGTGAAGATTTAAAGTCTTTTCAGAGCATGTTGTCATTCTAAGTAAAATATCTGCATTTACAAGATATGTTTACCTTTGCAAGGATTTTCTCCTTCCCATTCTCCTTGTTTCCTTTCACTAGCAGAAAAGGCAATTAATGAAACAAAATGGATTATGAGATTAGCAGCAGGATTTTGTTCATATTAATGCTAGGAAGACTAGTGCACCTAATGGGTTTGCAATCGCAGAGCTTGTGCTCAGGATTCTGACAGATTACAAATAATGGCACTATGTATGAATGCAGCACACTGCATGTATGCCCACGCAGCACAGGATATGACAACCAGCCATGCACGCAAACGCAGTGCAGTATGCACAATGTGCATGCAGTGGACATGCACAGCCAAGAACAGGGTACACGACGGAATCCACGGTGGTGTGGCCGGTGGAAGCATGTAGTAAATGGACCTGCACGCATGCATGAACTCAAGAACGACACACATGCATGCAGGTCCATGGGCACAGACCTATGCCAGGGTAGGGCTGCTGTAAAGATATGCATCCAGGTGGGCACAGGCCAGTGTGGAGCCACAAGAACTTGGGAATAATTCCCACCGCATCAAGACCACACCAAGGAATGCCAATATGAAAGGCAGACAGCACCACATAGCACAGCGGCCACCATGGCCTTGCCATTGCTGTAGGGTGCACCAGCCATTTAAGGCATTCCCATGGGCAAAGCACAGTGACCAGATGCATTGTAACGGCCAGTGCCCGAATGCAGGGCACACCATACGGCATGTCCCTGTACACAGGGCACACTGTACAGCATGTTACCATACGCAGGGCACACCATACAGCATGACTGCATACTCAGGGTACACCATACTGCATGTCCCACACAGGAGCACACCATACGGCATGTCCCCACATGCAGGGCATGCTGCATCGCATGCCACTGTACACAGGCATGCCGCATAGCATGTTCCTGTACTCAGGGCAGGCCAGAAGGCATGTCCCCCTATACAGGGCATGCTGTACAGTCATGGGATACCCACATGGGTGGCCAGTACCCACGTTCCCTATGCATGTGCTGATGTGCCGCATGTGGCCACAGGGCTCAGTACATCGTGAACGTGATGCCAGATGGGACAGGCACATGCACCATGCCCGCCATATGGCATGGCACGGTGAATGCCAAACAGCATGTCCAAGCACAGACACCATGCAGCAGTGCACTGGACATGCATGCCCCCCAGGTGCACCAGCCATTGACGGCCAATGGCTGCACCACCCTGACTGGACCCCTGCCCCATCCATGAGTCAATGAGCACACATATGGCATGGTAAAATGATTTATTACACTGCAGAAGTCAGCACAACAATGAGGGCATGTCCCTCCACCAGCAGTACAGCAGCAACAGCCACCCCTAGTCCAACAGCAGAGTCTCCACCCCTGGATCAACAGCAGATGCAGGCCACTCCCCCACCATCCTGGCAACAAACTTATGAAGCCTCCCCAGAAAGTGTCTATCCTAGCACTGAGGCACTGTACAATGTCCTGCCATGTTGGCAACATGGTCCCTCAGTCATGCTCCAGCTGGCCTCACAGCTGGCCGTCATCGCTGCTGGTGATGCTGATGTCCCCTCCAGTTCTGCTGCTGACCATCCAAGTTCCGCAGCAGGATGCACCTCACTGGACCCCTGAAACGCTAAAAGAAAAGGGCACAGGTCAATGGCGGCACAGCATCACAAGCACCCTGCCCGCAGGCATGGCATGCCAATGCCCACATCACTATGCCAGATGTACTTACCAGAGACGGACGAGACCCCCAACGCCTGTCACCTGCATCCTCATAGTACACCATGCTGCCTCCCCTGAGCATCAGGGTAGTTTGGGTACCAGAAATGGTACCTCTTACAGCCCTGACCAGGAGCCCAGACATAGCATTGACTCCGTCCAGCTGTCCCTGCAGGTGCAAGCTCCATCCACTCGCCATCCACGTGGGTCCTGCATGGGAGACAAGTGGAAAGGTGTTGAGTCACACGGCCCACACAGACATTGTCACGGGCTGCACACATGAGACATGCTGTACTCACCTGGCTGAAGCCACGGGCCTGCCACAGGTTCCCTGCACCCCAGTTGTTGGTGTAGATTTCCTCCGCAACCCTGGAATAAGTGCCAGAGGAGCACTGCCAGCTTGTCCACCATTGTGTACACCATGGCAGTTATCAGAACAGTCCCACCACAGTCATATGCTGTCCTCTGTTCTGCCAGCTGGTCCTCTACAGTTGCTGGAGCATGCAGTACTGTTCCATTTGGTAGGGGTTGTGCTGGGAAACCAGTCCATGTCAGGCTGTGCCTGTGAAAGGGCCCTCATCACCACTGTCATCATGGTCCACGGCTCTGTTCGCACCCGTGGTGGTGTGAGTTGTGAGGTAACGGAGTTGCACCAGTGCCCCTGCTCGGAGGGGGGAGGCGCTGCCCCACAGGGCTGTTGCCGACTGCTGGCACAGCATCTGTGGCCCCTTCATCCTGATAGCTGTTGCTCCTGGAGGTGGTGCCCACATCATCCATGTGGCGACGGTCAGCTCCGTGTTGCTGTCACCGTCCTGCTGGGTCTCGGTGTCCATCTCTGTCCCTATTGAGACACATAAGCCATTTGCATCAGTTCACCATTCATTCCCACATACTGGCAGCGCCGCACAAAAGATCCCACCCCATATTTACCCGATGGTGTCTCACATTGCATGGCGATGCCCATTGCTGGCTGTGGCATGGTGGCTCACATTGGCTGCATCCTGCAGGATGCTGTATTCTGAGGCACACTGGCTATGCCTGGGGAGAGGGCGACACTGTAGTGACGGCGTTATGTTAAGATGCTACCCATCCCCTGTCCCCACCACTGGGTTTGTACCTACCTGCCAGTGTGTCCACCTCGGTCCTCGCTGTGGATTGTTGCCTCTGAGGCTCTATGCCACCAGTCGCCTATGGGTGACAGTTGGGTGTCCTGGTGCCGGGACCTTCTGAACATGCCTTGCTGCCCTGCGGCGCCAACTGCCAGCTTCTTCTTGACAGCCGCACAGAGGTCACACCATTTGTGTTTAATGGCTGTCAGTCTTCTCACCGCCACACTGCGCAGTATTGACGCTGGCCTGAATGCTCAGCATTTCTGATCCTTCAGGGCTGTGGTGGTATCAGAGCTCCATACAATCTGGCTGAAGTCGCCGGATGTCCGTGACCATCACCATAACCTGCCTGCTGATGAAATTGGTGGACCATGATCTTGTGCCACCACCACTACCCCTTCTCCCTCCCTGCCTCATTACCACCTTCTCCATCCACCTCCTCGAGGTTCTTCCACATCTCACTGTTTCTTAACAGTCTCCTGCCCACTGTGCACAGCATTCAAAGCTGTGTTGCCGCATAGTGTGGCCAGTGCATTGCCTTACATGATGGGGACAAGAGGCCGCTCTGCATATCCTGGCCATGCTCACTTGCTCTCCCCACGTTGTTCCATGCAGCTGTGGCTCATGCCCTCTGTGTGTAAAAGGCGTGCATGTGGTCATGCATACTCGCGCGGTCTGCCTTGCCTCTGTGCATCGCAGGGTGCATGCAGTGTTTACTACTGCTAGGTGCATATTACAAGACCCTTCATGCATAGCGCCCGATATCAGACTTGGCTCCTTCTGGCAATTTTTCAAAACCACTGTCTTGCCTGACTAGACTTACTGCACAGACTAGCTGGAATGGCTTTTTCAAAGCAGAATGAGATGCAACATGCTGCACCTTTAACTTTACGCAATCTGATACAGCCGGCAGTTCATGAAGGTATTTTTACCTAACCTAAACTAACAGCACAAATTGAAAGGGTTGGGGAAGGAAACTAATAGGATACCTAAACAACATTTTGACAACAAACTATTCAAAATCTGACATCAAACAAGACTAAAGGAAAGGCTGATGAATTATAATGCTAAAACTATTTATATATGTTACCTAAATGTGGTTCCAAAGCATTTGAAAATGTAAAATCAACCTTCCAATTTAAAAAAACTGCCCTGCCTGCTTCTTTAAAATGGTCCAAATGTGTTAAGTAATGACATCATTGAGCTAAAGTCAGAGAGCTATATGGCTCTCTATAGCGCTAACTAGTTCTTTTTTCCTTTGTATAGAACTGTTTCACAAAATTGTCAAAACCATGTGCATTATTTAGATCAATACACAAGTTAGGCTATGGTTCTGTTCATTTTGTTTACTTTAACATACTGAAATTGTGTTTAAATCCCAACGACTTTCTCTTTGGCAAACCACAGTGCAGTACAAATCTTTGAATAACCTGGTGGTATAAAGGTTATGGGGATCCTGGATGCTACAATGGGGTAGAGGGGACAGGTGTGGGAGTGTGTGCATATTTGATATGCACTTTTAACATTTTTATGAAGCCTTTATATTTTCTGCTATTATGCTTTTCTAGTATGTTTTTGACTGAAACTACAAATGTAATCCATATTTTGAATGTAAACATTTGTACAATCAATAAATCAGACTTCTTCAACAAAGTAAAATGCAGCAGCAGCAGCAATTGAGTACTTTACAATGGGGGCGCAACCCTTCACCACCCCATAGATCCACCACTTGCTTGTAGCAAAGTTCTTCTGTAGTCCAATGCCAGAGTTCATACTTTCTTGGAAATAAAAATATGCTTGTCTTCTATTCTTTATCCATGAGAAATAATAATAATAAGAAGAATCAGTATTTATATAGTGCTTTCATGAAGTGACTGAATGTGTAGTGGCAGCCAGTTCACACATTAATACCCACACACAGCCTTGTTGGCCAGGACAATGGGGTCAGGTAGTGATCATGGTGTTGGTAGCCCCCATCTTATATCTCACAGTAATCTGCTCATATATCTTCCCTTGTCTTCCCCTTCCCTGAATAGCAGTACCTTGCAGGAGTGGTCTTATCAGCCCCCTCTAGTATTCATTCTACTACTTCTCCCACACCAAAACTGGTGAGCTCATCACCCTTGGCATCATGAATGTGAGTAGTACAGTCCCCAGGTTTTTGACATGTCAAAATAAACAAATATTTCAGTAAGTCAGGCTGATAACAGCAGGGAACAAGGGGAATCATAGGCTTTCCTATCCTTAAAAGATCTAGGCTACCTTTGATTAGGCATTATGTATTTATGTATTTATTTATTTGTCTATTATCTATTTATTGTTTTGTAACCGGTAAGTGCACTAGGCATAGCAATGCCATTTTCAGGCACAACCGGGAAGACACAGGGTTACAGAGATAACAACAAGTGGTGGAAAAACAGTGGATACAGGTTGGTACAGTATCAAACAAGTTTGCAGTACATATGAGTCAACAATAGATAACAATAAGTAAACATAGCAGTAAAACAGTATAACAAGTGCAGGTTTGATGGGTGTGCACATCATTATGCATGTCATTTAATAGTGCCTAATCATAGGTGGATTAGATCTTATATGGTAAGAATGCCTTGAGTTACCCCTTTTGCACCCCTCGCTGTTATCAGCCTGAAGCTATCAGATCATATTTGTTATTAATATATAAAAATTACACGGGTGACTGTACTAATCACATTCATGATGCAGAAGGGTAGTGAGCTCACCAGTTTTTGGTGGGGAGCAGAAGAGAAGAATGAATGCCAGAGAGGGACTGATAAGGACATTCCAGCAGGGTACAGCTATATTCAGATTAAGGAAGACAGGAAAGGGATGTTTAGCAGATCATTGAGAGATCTGAAATGCAGGGCTGCCAGCACCATGATCACTACCTGACTGTGAATGAGAGCAGCCAGCGATAACAAATACTCAATGGTAGGGCTGCACTTAAAGTGCTACTTGAATGCAGTGTAGGAGATTACCCTCAGGTGGGGGGTTGATGTTTGTTAGGACAGTATCGAGGGAGCTGTGTATAGATCATTCAGGATTTAGAAGGGTGGTAGCCAACCAGCTCGCATTGTGGTCGGGCACTAAAAAGTACTGGAAGATTTGCTGGGAACTGTCCTGTGGGGTTCTGCAGATCACAGGTAAAAGTAGACTGACACTAGAAGTCTGGTGAATTCACTCAAGGCATTAGTATGCCTCTCCTGCTAATATTTGTTATCCATAGTAGTACAGCTCTTATGAGGGCATGAACAGCAGTTTTCTGGTGAGTCCTGAGGCTTATTGCTTGGCCTCCATGAAGACCCAATTGCTGGTTAATGAGGCGGGACAAAACACAACAGGGGAACTGTACATACTGCTTTCACTGTGCAGAAGGGTAGTGATCCACTCAATGTTTACTGTGGAAGCAGAAGTCAAACATTGAAGAAGTGGACTTAAGTGTGATTTGGGGAGATTGTTTTAACAGTGCCAGCTGATGATCCGTATCAGTGTAGGTATGCACAACTCTCTGAGTATCACGATTACAGTCTGAGGTGTGATAATTCTCTTCATGAGACTCTAAGTTGATATAGCAGCCCCAGGCAGTACTAAGGACACAGTATGGATGGTGGGGTGTTCAACAGAAGCCAGACTATGTGCAGGGGTTCACTTGGAAAACAAGAGAAGCTTTTTGTGGATTAACAAGAATGCATGTGCTTTGGAATTGGACCCGACCAGTACTTTGCTGTGTGACCCTGAGCAAGCTATTTAACTTCCTTGTGCTGCAGGCCACATCTGTAAACAAGGTTTCAGCATAGTGTGTCTCTCCTGGTTAACAAAAAAAATTCAGGGCATCACATAACCACTAGATCATCAGGTATTTGAAGTGTTGTACTGTTCTGCAGTTTGCCAAAGAGAAAGTCAGCTAGATTGCAAAACATTTTCAACAAGTTAAAGTAAATAAAATGAACAAAATCATAGCCTAACATGTGTACTGAGCACATGTTAACACATGGTGTTGATCAATCTGGTAAAACAATTCAAAACAAAGAGGGAAAGAAGAACTAGTTAGCCTATAGGAATCTATATTGGTCTCTGGCTCTGGCTCCAATGATGTCATCATGACTCATCACTTAACACAGTTGGCAGACATCTCTAGGGAGAAGGCAAGGCTGTTTTCTGTAAGTGAAAGGCTGATGTTTACATTTTTCAAAAGCTATGAAACTGCATTTATGTATTTACATGAATGCAGTTTTAGTATAAAATTAAACAGTAGCCTTTACTTTACCTCACAATGAAGCCAGATTTGGAGTTTGCAGTTTTACAAAGCTGCTTGTTTAGGTATCCTTTAAGAGTTTTGAGTTCTTTGTGCTGGTGTTTCTGCTCATAACAGATGTTCCAGCTAACAACATTATCTTAGTATGTGTCTTGTCATCTTGCTGTCTTTGATACGAGAGAAGGAGAAGGAAGGAATGAATATGAAGATGAGAAAGAGAGAAGAAATGAAGAGTAGTGATTAGAACTTTTATGGCTGGGCTGGGACAGAAGGCCCCGCTGCCCACCCCTGACAACACTGCCTGTGGGGCCCTGGCATCGAGCTTTGCATGGGATCCCCATGGGGCAAATGCCACCATTGAGGTAAAGAGGTGGTACAGGTTGTGGGCTTAGCTACCCAAATAATCAGAATGACCAAACAGCCCACCACACTCAGGAGCTGTGTGAAGGAAGGCCCTCAGGGAAGCTCCAGTGAGCGAAGTGCTGGGGTATCTGAGTTGTTAGTTTTGGCTCCTGTTTCATTACTTTGATGTGAAGGATTTAACAATGTTTGGAAGATGATTTCACTAATAAATTGTTGGATTATCTTTGAAATGACAGTTTGTTCTGCTGTGCTTTTTAAACAACACCTTTCTTCACACAGCTCCTGAGTGCGGTTTGCTGTTCAGTCATTCAGAGAATGCAAACTCCCTGCTCCACTGCTGAAGGCCAACCCCCACCCCACCCCTCAAGCTCAACATTCTAATAGAGGAAGAAAGTCCCAAACTAATTCCATCTATCTGCAGAAACTGCTCCCTAGAATGAAGACAGGCCAGATGTAAAAGTCTGTCTATAGTCCATAAGAGCTGAGCTGGTCTATTCCTTCCCACAGCAATCAGGCTTGACAGAAACGCTGTCTTTTCTGGGTGTTTGCTCTCTGATGTGCCCTATAATGGGTCCTCAGAGATAGCCTGTCCTTCACAGAATGCATCTTCAATCAGGAGTCTTTCTCAGTCTCCACCCAGCTGTTTTCTGTGACACTGCATTGTATCATGGTGGGAACCACTACTCTATTTCAATCTTCAGCAGGAAACCAATACCGTGACACAGAGTGGTGTGAGGGTGATGATTGCTGTCAAATGTGCTGTGTTATTACCCTCCATGGCAGCATAATTACCCTGGAACATGTGGCCAACATGCTGAAATGTCCAGTACTTCCAGGACCCTATTAGGGACCAGATTCCATACTGGGTGGCACTGAATCATTTCAGTAGTGGAGGAGACACCCAGGGTCCCCAAACTAGAATTTAATCATAAAGTGATCCAACCAAGCTATTGGATCAATTGCAACTTTCATAATGTTGAGTCCTTAGGTGAACACCAGATCCACAATATGACCTTGTTCATGAGTGGAAGAGGAAGCAACCTGCTAGAGGTCCAGAGCAGTCACTGTCTGGAAAATATGGTAGCAAACTGCAAGCTCCATCGCTAACACAGCAACTAAAGTCCCCAAACATTAATCATCTGTGTGACTGCAAGGCCAGACTGACTATGAAGTCTACAAATTCCCACAGAAACTCATCCTTGCCCCTCAAGGGCAACAGACAAGGAGATTCCTGCACCCCACGGCTGCTTTTACCCCAGACTGCCACACTCTCAAATGATATCTGCCACTGTAATTTTGGTGATCTCCAGCTCAGATCTAAAACAAATAGCCACCCCACCTCCCTATACTCCTGTCACAGGAGGTGCACCATAGAATACCCATCCAGGATAGCCTCCAGCACAGGTCCAGAGTTATTGCTGAGGCAGGCTTCTGTAATGCACAGCAGATCAGCTGAGAAATCAGTGATGCAGTCACTCAGCACTACAGTGTTGTGATTATAAAATGAATCAAAAAGCTAAATGTGTTTTTCATTGAGTAAAATCAATATTTTACTGATTTAAAAATACTGTATACGGTTTTGTTCTTCCATCTATGATAAAAATAGTCACATCAATATGTCACACTAAATATGCAAAAGTCTGTCCGGCCTGGTGGCACTGAGGGTTGAGGCGATGGATACCACATCTCGTGTCACGCCAGCGACCCTGGGTTTGGGAGCAAGCCCGGCACTGGGGGTCAACAGGGAGGGAGATGGATTGAGCATCCCAAGACAGCTCTTCTGTCCCTGGGAAGGGATCCAGGGTATTCCCGCACAGTGAAGAGCCTGACCGGAGGTACTACTGGCATGGGAACAGAATCGGGATGGCGCGGTGGGCATCTATGGGGCAGCCACATGCTGATGCCATTGCATGACTGTGCTCAGGGGGCAAGCTCAAGAAAATCCTCTAGACCACCGGGTGAGATGAGGGTAGCCCAGTGGAGCACCCACATCCCAATGCAAGGCCAAGCACGCCCAGGTCTCTCCCTGGGCAAACCCGACAACAGAAGGTAGGCACCTCACACTTAGGAGTTGACCACCATGGGAGGGTGGACCCAGCCCGGAGATGATCTGGGGTCAGGCCTGCCTAGGTCGCTCAGGGAGAGAGCCTGGGAGAAGTGTGGGGAGGTTCAGGACAGGAGTTAGGTACCATCCATGTGGGCACTCCTGAAGGATGCCCGGGATCTGGATGCATAAATTTAAAACAACAACAAAAAGACATGCAAAAGTCCGTAGCCTGTCATTTAAGTTATTGTGATTCAAAGTGGGAGACATGGAAACTTTCTGAGGAGGTGTAATCATTACAGGAAGTGTCTGCATATTTATTTCAACACACTTCCATTCATAATATGCTACATTGACAGTGCAACTGAAGGTGGAATCGGCATTACCTGAGGAGGGCCTGCATGTAAACTGAAGCACCATCCTATCATCAGCACATCCTACTTAGGCAGTATTCAAGGAGGAGTTGGTCACGCGTCATCACCAGCATGGCCACTGACCTTGACTGACAGACTGCTCTGAGGAAGAGCGATTTCACTAACCACTGGGCTGTTCACGTTTGAACTACATTCTGGTGGCATTTCTTGATTTTCAATATGCGGGTGCTGTGCTATGCCAACAGTGTGAATCCCAGACGGTCATTTCCCTGATAGGTCAGTGCCCTGGGGTGAATATGCGATCAGTTGAATATGCGATCTGTTGCACTGTCAGTAAATTTGTTCAAGAACACCTCCACTGAACCACACCGCAGAGGTAGAAAACAGTAATTTCCATTTAAAAATGCTTTTCTGGGTCATGGTTTAAGCATATACCTGAACAGATCTGTTAGATGTTGTTGAAACTGCTTTTGTGAATGGTACCGAGTAACATAAAGAGATGGCAATTTTAAGTTTGTCAAAGTTCAGTCGGTTGATCTACATGTTTGCAGATGTGATCAGGTCAGCCGTGGTCAGCTGGTGCTTCAGCCGTGTGTTTGTTGTGAGATTTACACATAGCTGAAGCCCCTGCTCAACCAATCAGCTTACAGCATTTTTCATGTCCATTTTATAATTTACTTTATACCATGGAGCATTGGGGATATATGAACACAATGAAAGCAAAACATCAGAATATAGGAAATGCTAGACAAAAATAAGACCAAGGATCCATAATGTTTGCCTCCTGCCATCCAGTCAGCTACAGCCATTAATATTATGAAAAATAGCTGCATATAGTTATTGTGGAAGTGGTTCCAATTAATGTTATGGACTTTGGCACTGTGGAGAGGAAAGCCTGTGGTAGAAACCACCAGGGATCCAAGGCCATCTGATTTGCCTTTTCCAACAATTGAACTCTTTATTGTCAGAATGAGTGTAAAGAGGTGAAGTAATTTAAATGCTGATAAGAAAAAGATGAAGAACAATATGCAGGATGCATAAATGATACAAGAAAGCAGATACCTTCAATTTGTGTGGTTTCTGTAAACACATACTGTACAATCAACCACAGATATGCAAATATGCATACGAGTGTTGGAGAAGTAAGGTCACTAGGAAACGTTTCAATTGGTACTATATTCTGACTGACAAAAATCACCACTCAGACCTCGCTACAGTCAACTCACACATTAAACACAATCATAAAATTACTTTCAATAAATAATCAAGTGAATTATTAGTTACGTCTAGTTTTGCGACCATATGCATTTTTAATATTTTATTTTTTATACTGTATTTTTTGTATATTTTTGCATAAGGTTTCATATATGTTTAAAGTTTGATATGTATCTATATACTATTTAATTGCACTTGGGTGATAAAACAGTGATGCTGCCTCCAGTTTCATTATGCTCACCTTGACAAAGCACCGGGAGTTGTGGGAGTGAAATATTGCGTCTCCAGTGGTAGCACTTTAGTTTTTTAGTTTTTGTTGACGGGTAAGTGCACTAGACAAATCCTGCCTATTTTCAGGCACAACCGAGATTGGGGGGATACATATGAATGCCAACTGACCTTGAACCAGATTAAGCTGTTGGTGGCATTTTGAGTGAATGAGGGAACTTTGGCCAGGACACGGAAATTCCCTACTGCATTGCATTGCATTGCACGAAAAATGGATTCAGATTGCTCTTGACCCTGTTGATGATCCATTCATGTTGGGATAGTACCTGCTGTCTCCTTTGTGGCCTTTGCTGCTTCCTGGACCTTGCTTTTATCAACCAATCATCTGGGTATGGGATGGTGTGGATTCCTTCCTTCCTCAGGTTTGCTGCAAGGGCTGACATGACTTTTGTAAAGGCATGAGAAGCAGAAGTGAGGCCAAGGGTAGGCCTTGTATTGGAAATGCAGATTCAAATGCAGCATCTCAGAAACCTATGATGAGCTGGGTGTACTGGAATGTGGAGGCAGGTGTCCTTCAGGTCTATTGACATTAACAGATTGCCCCGTCCGACAGCCACTATAGTGATGCACAGTGTTTCCATTTTGAATCTTCTGTATCAAATTGATTTATGAACTTTAAATCCAGAATGTGACACAGGTCCCCTGTCTTCTTTGGAAGTAAAAGAATGTTGAATACACTACTGATCCTCGCTTGAAAGATGGAACTGGTACTATGGTGCAGTTTGTTAGCAGTTGGCTCAGCAGAGCCTGCACCTGTGGGAGTGTAGACCTGCTCAGAGAGATGCAGGATTGAATAAAACTGTTGTTCCTTGAATTTGATTGAATTCAATGGAGCAACCTTGGAGACTACTTCCAGCATCCTTCTGTTCTTGATCGTTCTGGCCCAGGTGCTGGCATATTGTAGCAATCGACCTCCCACTACGTGATCAGAGACCTGGGCCATGTCCTCTTATGCCTGGAATGATCTGTTGAGAGTGTTGTTTCTGGAACTGGCCCTATTTCTGGCCCTGCCACTGCCTCTTCCATTACTTATCTGGCCTCCTTTGCAGCTAAAGAAATTGGTTTGAATCCAAACTATGGGTTTTTCCCCATGAAGTAATGCTTCTCCAGACCCGCTGAGAATGGTTCTGAAACCTATTGCTGCAAAAGGAAGGCAGGGAGCCCCTACCCAGGTCCTTGCCATCACCCTTCTGTTTGATAAATTTTTCCAGTTCTGCTCCAAACAACATCTACTCATTGAACTGTAGCTTAATTAACATATTCTTAGACCTCTTGCTCCGCTTTGCCATAGTTTCAACCACAGATGATGCCCCATTCTGTTGTTGGTGACTGTGACCCGAACTTCATCTTAAAACTGTCAATAGAGGTATTTGCCAAATATTTGATTACTTGAAGTGCAAAGCCCATGGTTGCCCTATGCTTTCTGCTCTTGGGCATATCTTCCTAAATAGCCTCACGTCACCTGAGAATAGCTAATGTGGTGTAAATAGATAAAGTGGATGCTTTCATGGCCATGACTAACATCTTGTGTGCCATCTTCCTAGCACCCTCAGCCTTCTTGTCTGTTTTCTCCTTTAATGTGGTGGACCTTCCAATGGCAGAACTATCTGGTAACTTAATGATGCTATTATGATGTTATCTGTGGATCCATCTTTGGCAGCAAGGGCCATTCCTCTTGTTTATCCTCAGGGAGAAGGTATCTTCTGTCAAATGAGGCCTTCTCCTCGCTCTCACGGGATCTGGTGTGTCCCATTCCTTAGACAACAATCTGTCTAGAGCTTTGCATAATGGGAAGAACTAGTGGGACTTCTTTCTCTCCCAGACAAGGGAGTTCAGTTTCTGCTCCTCAGCAGGTTCTGGTTCTTCAAATTTAAGTGTCTACTTAAAGCACTCTATTTCTGTGGTGGCATCAAAGCGGCACAATTTGGCAGCCAAGTCTTCCCTTTGCTTCTCTTCCTCCTCCTCCTCCTTATCCAAGTATTCTCCCTCAGACAAAGACTCACCACTGGGATCATCATGCTGGCTGTCGCCAGCCATTCTAGATTTCTTGGGCCTTGATGTCTTGCCATTGAGTCTTTCTGTTGCTTCAGTTTCTCTAAGGCCTCTGTTCATTGCAGCAATTTGTGAAACATCTTTATCATCATGCCATTTTAAATGGTTGACATGCTGTCCTCTGCATTGGTCTCTGCTGAGGTACCCAAGGGCATGTCGTCTTCTTGTGAACTGGCATCCACCCAACAAACTAGACCACCAGGGATAGCTATGGGACTAGGGGATTTGGGATGGGGAGGGTCAGGACACAAAGGGTGATTTTACTTGTTGTCAATTACCACTAGACCACCAGGGATCAGAAAGAATACAATAAGGAGACAAAGGGGTTACTGTACAATTTCAGCAGCGGCTGGTGGGTGGAGGAGGGACCACTAGCCACCAGGGATATTTTATTTACATGTGGGGTGGGTGGGAGGAGAGTACTAGCCACCAGGGGCTTGAGGATGACTGCGCCCGTGGGTGAAATTTCTCTGGAATTAGAAAGAATACAATATGGAGCGAGGGGAGTTACTGCACAATTTAGGCAGTGGCTGGTGAGTGGAGGAGGGACCAGCTATATGTACTCGTGGAGTGGGTATGGGGAGGGGCCACTAGCCACCAGGGCTAGGGATGGGTGGTGGAAATGTGGAGAATTTTACCCATAACTTTCACTGAAGTTTTCCACTCCACCACAAGTGGAAGTTCTGAAAACCTCTGCGGAAGTTCATTGATTTTCCGGAAGTTCCACGGGGTGAAAACCACACTTTCACCCACCCGTACCCATGGCTACTGACCTGCCCATCCTCTGGGCATACTAAAAGGAGACTGATCCTAAAAGTGGGCTTGAGTTTTCATTATGGTATATCCAGGCCTTAAGTCTGAATTGCTGGTCAAACAGTCCAGTTTCCATGATTGACGATGAGCAGGGAAATGCTGAAGATCAACGCTCCGGATAATGAAAGAGTTCATATTAGGCGATGTCTGAATGAGACAAAGGTAAATTAGTGTCCTAAGCAGGTATAAGTGAGGCATATATAGAGTATGTATACAGTCGGCATGGCTGGGAGCGGGTGCTAAATTGCAATTTGAAGGGCGTAGCTCACAGCTGAAGAAATGGTCCCAAGCAATGCATAACTGGGAGCGGAGATAAGGTAGGAGTGTATCCCAGCTGCATGTGATGATGAAGCATGAGTCTATGCAGATCTGGGAGATTTGCATGGCTGTAGAACGTGTATTATAACATTAGGGTATGATCGAAACTCGTAGAAAAGAGAATTGTCCTAGGACGTCCAGGAATAGAAGTGTGCTTGTCGGAGATCTCTGGCATAGAATTAGGCTGGAGCTGGAACAAACAGAAGATGGCAGTCGCATAAGTGAATTACTTCATAGAGTAAGGTAGACCCAGATGCAGGCTAAGCTGGAGCATGGACTCTCATGTAGGTCCATGAATACAATATTCGATGCTAGGTGAATGCAAAGTTTGATGCTAAGTCAATAGCGTAGCTCTCAGGTAGGAGACTAAGGAGGGCGACCTCCATGAGAGGCCACCTGAGTAAAGATGAATATGCATTGAGTACTGAGAAATGCCCTTCATGGAGTGTGATAGCTTCGGGATGGCGAGACCCCCATATTGGTTCGCCAACACCAGTATAGTATGATCCGAGGTAAGGCAAAACTCCTGCCTGAGATTGCCTGTTGATGATAGAGAAATATGTTGAGCATAAAGTTATGCCAGAGTGGGCAAGTCTATATAGCAGGGTGGGCAAATTGTTGATTCTAGTCAGATAACAGATCTGGATATTATCTGGTCAGTATCTGATGGAATGACATTTTATCGGGTTGAATATTTTGGCTCCCAATACCCATTGCACCCTTCCCACATACATCACATCATCACACAGTGAATGCGGTAAAAAGTTTAATTTTTATTTATTTATTTATTGAATTAATCAGATTTACAACCTTTGAGTCAGCGACTGCTTACAAAGGTACCTCGTCATGGGGAGACAACAATAAGTGAGGTTTTAGGACAGGGATTACATACAGGTGAGATACGTCACACGCAGTAGTTACAGGCAGCAATTGTACAGGTACATGCATATGTTGGGATACACGCATCAGTTAAATAGCATATATACATCAATATATAACATCATTGTTACAGTCAGTATCCAGTCATCTAAGGGATCCAAAGGGCACAGGGCTATATGGGCAGGGTTTTGGTCAACTATCGACATTTACAACATCGACTGTCAATAATATGTTGACAGAGGGCGGTTTTGAACCGACCAATCCAAGGATCTTAGTGATAGCCTCGGGAAGGAGTTAAACCAAGAGGGGCTTTATGATGAAAGGATCTTTGGCAGCGAGAGGTCCTAGCCCTGGGAACTATGAAGGTGGCTGCGATGGAGTTACGGGTTGGCAGGGGCCGGACCGCCAGCTGCAGAGGTGCAGAGACCTAGTGGGCAAAGCCCTGACATGGATTTTGGCCAGCAGGCAGGTATGATATTTCAGTCTTTCCTCAAGAGTGAGTATGTTGGTGGTAGAGTATAGCAGACAGGTGTGAGTTCTGCTGTTAGCACTGTAAGAGCCTACAGGCTTTGTTAATAGAGGTCTGGACCTTAGATGAAGGTGGGATCAGCCGCTGCATAAATGGGAAGTCCGTAATTGACCCAGTGACACACCGATGAGGTAATGGCTAGTTTTAATGCAGATTCGGGAGGCAATCTTTGTGGCGGTAGAGGCCCGATCCTGGAGTTCATGGCCGATGACAGGGCTTTTAGGTGGGCGTGGAATGTAAGGCCTGGGTCAAAGGTGATGCCCAGGTACTTATAGGATATTACCTGTTCTAGTGGGAGGAGCATGCTGGTGGTGATGTGAAGGGAGTGTCCTTGGCGCTGTTTTGCTGATGTGAGAACAGCATGGACTTTGTTTTCTTCAGGTTCAGGACTAGTCGATGATTATTGAACCATTTTAGGCTTGGTGGAAGGCTTTGCAGTGTGCCTTGGGTAGGAGCGGGTCAGGGTGTGATGCTAGGATTACTGCATCATCAGTGTAGAGCAGTATTTTGCTGGAACAGGAGTTTGGGAGGGTGTTTAGGAATAGACTGAAAAGGGTGGGTCCAAGGATGGAGCCTTGCGGGACCCCTGAGAGTACCGGTAGGTTGGAGGAGAGGGTCCCATTAGTTTAACTCTTTGAGACCTGTTATGCAGGTAGCTAGAGAACAATTCAATGGGCCAGAAGAGAGTCCCAGTTGGGATAGAGAGTTTAACAGCAAGGGTGGCACACCGTGTCGAATGCCTTAGATAGGTCTATGAATACTGCCCCAGCAAGTAGACCCTTGTCAGCTGGAGTGTATGTGGTGGAGAATTCCAGAAGGGCAGTGGTCGTGTTGTGGCCAGGATGAAACCCATGTTGCTCAGGACATAAAAAGGTTGTGCTTAGATAGGTATTCTGTGAGCTGTGTGGATACTATTTTCTAAAGCTTTGGATGGGGAGGATGGAGATGGGCCTATAGTTATTTGGTAGCATACGGTCCCCAGACTTATGGATGGGGATTACTCAGCGTGCTTCCAAGCATCCAGGAATTGACCTAAGCATAAGGATTTGTTTATGATAAGCGTGAGGGGGATTAGCATGACATCCAGTGTAAGGCGGAGCATCTTGGAGTCAAGAGGGTCATCACTTGGGTTATGGAGGCGGTGACTGTATAAAAAGAGTTTGGCATCGCAGGTGGAGATCGCCTGGAAGCGGAATAGTGGCCTTGAGATGTGAGTGTGGGTGGACATGGTAACTGGGTCAAGTGTGGCAGGAGAACTGCACTTAGGTCCATGAAGTTTTATTAAGGCAGTCAACCCAATACATGTAGGTCTTGGGACAGCCACGTCTTATGTCAATCTGAGACGGAGGAGGGAGCGGGTTTTACCATTCAGTTCTTTAATGTTGTCCCAGAAGGCTCTGGATGAGCCCCAGGTGGATGTCAACGCCGCCTGATAGTGTTTAGCTTTTGCCTGCTTGATGGCCCAGGTGCATTGGTTACGGGCTGCCCTATGAGCTTGTCTGTCAGCCACTCTACCAGAGTCATTTGCTATGTGCCAGAGATTATCCCCTTTTTAGTTGCTGGATCAGTGCAGGGATATCCATGCAGCTGACCATTTTTTTCCTAGATGTGATGATGGGGCAAACTGATCACAGGTGTGGATGAAGGCTGTGGTGAGGTAGGTTAGTGCAGAGTTTACGTCTGGAGCACAGGCCACTGGGGTCCAGTTGACTAGTGCAAGGTGGTGTTTGAGGTTGTCAAGACCCCTGGGGAGAAACCTGCGTTGTGGGGGAGCTGCTGTACACAGGGCTGAGAGTGGGGGAGTACAAAAGCAGATGGCGGGGAGTGGTCGCTAAGTGAGTCCGCAAGGACAAGTAATGGATGCCACTTTATGTGGCCGGTTAGAGAGGATTACGCCCAAGAGGGAGCTGGTTCCTGCTGCTTTGTTAAGACGAGTGGGCCGGGTGACCAATTGAGACAGGTCAAGGGCTGCAAGCTCATCCTTTATAGTATCAGACGAGGAACTGAGCCAGTTGGTGCTAAGTCACCCAATATTAGTTGTTCAGCCTTCTGGGGTAAGGAGGACAGATAGTCAAGGAGGAGGTGACGCTGAATTTTTGTGCTACGGGGGTATATAGCCGTGGTTAGAGTAAAGGGGGCCACGACTAGGGTGAGGAGTGATCTTAAGAGTAATGGCTTGCGCCTGCTTGTTGGAGCTCAGGGGTAGGGAGGGCATGGCCCAGGACCGAGTCACAGAGGTAGATAGCACACCCCTCCCGCCTGCCCAACCTATCAGCCCTGAACAGGAAAAGCCTGGTAGAGAGACAGCTGAGTCAGGCATGAGCGGGAGAGCCAGGTCTCTGCAAGCATGAGGATGTCAGGGAGTGTTCGTAACCCAGCATTGGAGGGCTGCAGTTTTTGGGGAGACTGATATGTTCATGAAAGCAATTTGGAGGCCACTACCACGGTGGGCTTAGGCATGGCAGAGTTGGCAGGCCCAGGGTTAAGTGCACATTGCGGAGAGCAGGAGCAGCAGAGCGATTAGGCACCTCACAGGGGTAGTGGTTGGTGAGGGTGAGGTGCATATGCAGCTGCGAGACCTCACAGGATGTGCATGGGATGGGAAGAGAAAAGAGGCAGGACAGCTGGCGGAGATTGACCACATGTGATAGGGTACGATGCTGGGGGGTGGCGCTTAGGGGTGGGTGGGTGGGGGTAGAGTGGTAGTCCAGAGTTCGGGATGGATTTGGAGGATGGTGCGGTGGTCCAGGGTACAGGATGGAATTGGGGGATGGACAGAGGGTAGATGTGCAACAAGCTGAGGGAAAAACAGGGAATTGAGAGTGGGGGATTGTGGTTTGGAGGGGCAGATCAGTGGGAGATAAAAAGGGTGAGCGTGAGCAGTGAGGCCGTGGTAGGAGGAGTACCAGTATAGCAAGGATCATGCTTGTGAGTGATATATCATTAGAGAGATAGTAGAAACTGAGTGCAGGCTCCTCTAGTGCTGGAAGGTATAACCAGCAAATGGGAAAGTTGACTGATTGGTTCTGGCTCCCCATGTGAGTAACTCTACAAAAGGATATCATTTTAGTCTTAAAGTGCGGCCATCAGGCATCATCGGATAACCTATCACTTAAAGTTATTTAAGTTGTGCTTAACAAACAAAAGCATGTTGGCAATGTCTGGTGATAAGCGTGATCTTTGGTGGCTAATAATGTCACCTGCCACGCTAAAGACCTGTTCGCTGGGGACACTTGTGGCGTGATTAAATAACCTTTTGCTATCTTTGCTAGAGTCAGGTAAAGCACAGCATGCGATTTCCAAAAAGCAGTGAGTCTGGGGTTGACTTCTATGCACAATGCTCTCTGATAAGTATGAGTCCAGTTCTGTATTTCAGAGGTGTACCATCAATGGCTGAAGCTGTAAATGGAAAGGGTACAGGCTATTAGTTAAGAAAGTTGTGTGACAGAGAGAAAATTAATAAAAATAGAAAATGTACAATCTTCTGGCAGATCATTTGATTGTGAGAACACATCCCAGGGTTCATCGTTCCCCTTTTCTTTTGCAACTCAGAGTATTCTGTTCTGTCCTTGTTTCTAAGGTGACTGAGCAAGCCTGATGTGCCAAAACTTTTAGAAGAAGAACCACGACTGATATATGTAGGAGTCAGACAAAGACAGCACTTAACTTTGGATTCATTGTCTTTGTCCACAATAAAATGAGTCCATACCAGACTTTTACTTGACGCTCAGTCTTACTGGGTCACAGCAGCATACACCGATCTCGTCTAGTTTGCTCGATCTCGCCGCTCTCGCTCTCTCTACAGGTTTCACCACTCCTACCACTACAGCAGAACTTACCAACCATTTAACAGGTGCTCAATTAAGTAATTAACATACTCCGCCATCTTAAAGGCAAAATATCTGAAAGGAAAAGTTCAACTTACAAATGTTAATATCCAATCAGATTTTTTATCGGTCAGATATCCACCATCCCTACTATATAGGACTGACAGAACCTTCTCACAAGCCTGCCATTGCTGTGACTATGAATGAATCCAAGAAAAGACTAGTGAGACCATGGTTGGGATGGCAGGACCCCAAGTGGTCTGCCATTGTCGTAGTCTTGAGTAGTCCAAGAGAAGGAGGAGAGGAATGAATGAGATCCCTAGTGGATATGTCTGTTTCTCAGGTACAGTACAGCTATCAGGATGGGGGAACCCTACGTGGTCCGCCATTGCAGTTCATTGGAGTAGTTCAAGGTAAGGAGGCAAGATCCCCATTGTATGCTTCCCAGGGCTGCCATAGGATGGTGGGACTCATGTGGTCTGCCATCACCATGCTATGGAGTATAGTATGTTTGGGATAGCGGGACCCATATGGTCCGCCACCACAATAGAGTATGTTGGGATGGCAGGACCCAATGTGGTCCTTCATTGCCATGGTATGGAGTAGTGAGTATTTGGGATGGTGGGACCCCACGTGATCCGCCATCTCCATAGAGTATGTTGAGATGGTGGGACCCCATGTGGTCTGCTATCGCCATGATATAACACTGTATGAATTATGGATGGCTGTATCCCCTGTGGTCTGCCACTGCAGCATTGGCTCACAGATGGGCATGTCATCTCTGAATAAAATGGATAGGGGTATATTATAGCTAGAAAATGAAATAGGACATGATGACAGGGGTTGTTCCTAATATGACACCTTAACTACCATATATAAAGGCCATGGCACTGTTCATTATCCGCTCATATGCTCTGGAGAAGTAAATGAAGATGCAAACCCTTGCTTCATCAGTCACTAGCCTAATACAGATGTAAAATATGGCCCTATAGACGCAAAGACGATCAAGTAGGTAAGGCTCTTGGGTATGACACTTAAGAATAAATACGGGATTCCTTGGCTGTTGCTATGCTAGTTTTGATGGATTAATGGCAGAATGCAGAGCTGTGTCCCTGCCCTTTAAATAATATTGTAGGCTTTGCAACTAATACTGCTATTTTAAATTGGAATTGAATTGAAAGTGATGCTGCCTCCAATCCGCCACTTCAGCACAGCACTTATGGAACAGCTAATACGTCCCAGCGATTTCCATTCTGTGCACCAGTTACTTTACTTTCTACTTTCTTCTTTGTTACTTGTCATTACCTTATCTTATCAGTTATTTGTCTGCAAAGCAGACATTAAGGAAAATCACTAGTAGCGATACTGCCTTTACCTCACCTATCCCAGAAACTAGGGACAGCAGCTTGTAGAGCCGCCTCAATCCTAAAAGTACATTATTGGTGGAATTACCTGGCCAGAATAGCCATGTCCAATCAAGTGAGGTAAAGTAGAAGGTTGTTATTTAAACTACCTGGTAACACAGAGTTCATAGGCACCGTGAATCAGGCACACTGTGGCTGAGTTAAAAAAAAGTAGGGTATATGCTGTTCACGTTGATGTTCACTCCTGAAAATTAGTGCAGCTGAAAGTGGTGGAGGTAGCAGAGTTATTCAGGGCGATGGGAGGTAGAGCCCCAAAAAGAAGCGGAAAGACAAATGGGACCCCAATGACCACAGGACATCAAGCAGCAGCCAAAGCAGAAGGGGCCTGGAGCAGGGACCCCAGCCGAGCAGCAACCAAGGATCCAAGGCAGAAGAGGAAAAGGCAAGGGCCCTGAGGAGCAGGGCAAGGCAAGCCAACCAGAAGCAGAAGACAGAGAGCATCCAGGAGAGGCAGCGGAGAGAAGGCGTGGTGGTGAAACTAGAAAGCGGAGCACCGCAGGAGTGGCCAGGAGGAGCGGAAAGGAGAGGTAGGAAGAGCAATGAGGAGAAACGCCCATCGCTCAAGAGGAGCGCACGAAGAGGAGGTAAGGAGGAAGACAAAGGAGCAAGAAGAGACAGGACTCCAAAACAAAAACACAAGAGAGAGGACGGGGAGAAACAACTGAAAGGCGTGGATGCTGGAAGCAGTGGCTGACACAGCAGAGGGAAAGAAAATGAGAATGGAGGCTGAGCAAAGAAATGGGAAAGGGGGCGAGAACAAGAACAACGGGAAAGCAGAAACAGAACCGAATCCTGCAGTGCCCAGGTGGGTTCAAACACTTGAAGCAGAGCAAGGGAAGCCTAATGTTTAAATAGGGATGCAGTAGGAGCTATCCCCCACTAACTGAACTTCAGGCTAAAAGCCTTACATGTATAAAATATTGGCACAAATTTGTGGTACATAAATTTAAAGTTCCTATTCTTGTTACCGCTGAAAATTCATGTAAATATATTCAGAAAAGTGCACCATTTATTTTCAGTGGGGTCCTGTAGTATATGGTAACTTACCCTAGTAACAGTGTAGAATGATTTAGTCCACATCCCCTGCAGTTTTGGGCTAATGGTATGTCTTGGTGGAAACTGGGTTTTAGAAAGTGCACAGCAGATTGTAGTAGTGGTTCTGCTTAGGCCTGCTGATCTATCTAATGTATGTTTGTTGAATAAACCTCAGAGCTGTTAGAAGTTACTATGGTGTCCAGTCATTCCTAAAACCAGCAATCCAGTAAGAAGCAACTAAAGTGAAATATTATATGGTGTCAGAAGTGAACTTGCAATGCTGCAGTTGCAAGAAAGAAGAAAAGTTTGGGCTGCCAAGAAAAGAAACAAAAGTGAGTACATAAAGCTACTAAAGACTGTATAACAAAGTATTTTTGGCAGTATGGAGCAATTTAAGCTACCTCCACCACTACTGTTGACCAGAAATCTTGCAGAAAACTGGAGATGTTGGGCACAGAGATTAAGTCTGTACTCACAGCCATGGGATTAGATGATAAGTCAGAGAAATGAAAATTGCTGTCCTGCTATACACGATCGGATGAGGCCCTTGAGGTGTACAATACCCCTCAATATAACGTGTGCTGACCCACAAGCTAAAAAGCAGCAGAGGTTATGGAAGCATTTAAGAATTATTGTTCAAGGCAGAATGGTAATACAGGCCAAAAACAGACCACCAGCTACCAACACGTGCACCAAAATCAAACACATGTGGGAGGTGTGGCAAGGACATGCGCCAAAGGCTTGCAGCGTATGGACAAGAATGTCATAAATGTGGTGGCCTTAACCATTATGCAAAATGTGCAGTCCAAAAGTCCAACAAACCTCATGAGAAAATGACCAAAGGGATAGAAGCACTATTTGTGGGTGCTGTAAAAGAAAACAAGAAATGGTGCGGACTCAAGTACCAGATGAAGGGTGGTACACTACCTTGAAGATAATGGGACAGCCAGTTACAGTAAGTTCAAGTTGGACACTAGGGCTGAAGTCAATATACTGACTAAAGAAGTGATTGCGAGTTTCCATGCAAGGTACAAATCAAGTCGACCACTACTATCCTAATGGCATATGGAGGAGCACAAATTAATTCTGAAGGAGAAGTGATGCTAAAGTGTAAGACATAAGACAGAGGAGCCAATCTGTAGTTTTATGTCACTAATACATCGGAGCTTCTCTACTAGGTCAACAGGCATGTGTCATCCTGAATCTGATTTGCAAAATAAAGGTACTTAAAACCAAGCCACCAAGCACAAAAGAGGAACTTCTTGCAATATAAAACAGTGTTTGAAGGCCTAGGAGAATTCCCAGGAGTTTACCACATGCATACTGACCCAAATGTTACTCCTGTAATACATGGGTGCAGGAAAGTCCCATATGCAATCACGGACAGACTAAAACAGACACTGGAACAACTGGAGCAAATTGGGGTGATTAGCAAGGTAAGAAACCTACAACATGGGTAAATAGCCTTGTAATTACCGAAAAGAAAATGGTGAGCTCAGGGTGTGTTTGGACCCTAGAGACTTAAATAAAGCTATCAGAAGACATCACTTCTCCATCCCCACATTGGAGGATATTCAGAGTAAGCTTGCAGGTAAAACGTTTTTTACAATTCTAGATGAAAAGATGGGTACTGGCAGATCAAATTAGATGACGAATCTGCAGACCTGTAGCATTCAACAGTCCATGGGGAAGGTACAAATTTCACAGACTTCATTTGGTATACGGTTCATGTGAGTGAAGTATTCCAGCAGAGAAATGCTGAACACTTGGGACATACCAGGTGTTTTTGTCATAGCTGATGACATGCTTATAGCTGCAGCTATCAAGGAAGAACATGACAATATTTTGAGAAAAGTAATGGACAGAGCAGTGAAACTCAATGTAAAGTTCAATAGTAACAAAATATAGTATTTGGTGAGTGAGGTTGAAATACATGGGGCACATTATAACTGAAAATGGGCTACAGCCTGATGAAACCAAAGTAGAAGCAATAGCCGAGATGCCCTCCAGAAGATAAAAAGCACTATAGAGACGGTTAGGAATGACTCGATACTTGGTGCAGTACATTCCAAATGAAGCAAACCTCACTGCACCACTAAGGCAGCTACTCAAAAGATGTCATGTGGCAGTGGCAGCCAGCACAGGAAGAAGCCTTAAAAAGCTGAAAGAGACTATTTCTTCTGCACCAGCATTAAAATTCTTTGATCCAAAAGAGGACATTGAAATCCAAGCAGATGCATCTAAGGACTGGACTAGATGCTTGTCTACTACAAAGAAACAGACCAATAGCTTATGCATCTAGGTCATTGTCCAGTGCTGAAAGAAACTATGCACAGACAGAAAAAGAGTTGCTAGCGATTGTGTTCTCTCTACAGAAATTTCATCAGTATGTTTATGGAAGGTCAGCGAAAATACAGTCAGATCACAAGCCATCACAGTCCATACTGAACAAACCAATTGGAAAGGCCCCACAAGATTGCAGCGGATGCTGTTACAGATACAGAAAAATGACATACAGGTAATATATACTCAGGAAAGATATTCTGATTATAGACACTCTGTCTAGGGCAGTACCAAGAAAACCAACAGAGGGAGACATTGATCTAAGTAGTGAAAGGTCATATACTCAGTCCAAGCAACAGAGACACTGCCTGACAGCATGTTAGAGGGGCTAAAACAGGCCACACAAAGGGACAGTGATTTACAGTTGCTTAAAGAAATGCACCTCAAAGGATGGCCTAACAGGAAAAACAAGTTAGCATCAAACTTCAGCACTATTGGCCCATGAGACACAATATATACATAGAAAATGAACTCATAATGGTGGGTAAAAGAATCACCATACCCAAGAGCTGAGAACAGATATGCTACAAAGACTTCACACAGCACATCAAGAATACAAAGGTCAAAGGCACAAGCCAGAGCTGTGATGTATTGGCAGGCATGAATTGAGAAGTAGAAATGATGGCTGAAGCATGTGGACCTTGTCAGGAACTCTTGCCCAGAAACCATAAAGAGCCAATGTGTCCACATGAGATACCTGACATGCCATGGTTAAAGCTTGGTGCAGACATTTCTGACTTTAGAGGATACTCCTACTTAATAGTAGTGGTCTATTTTTCAAAATACCCTGAGGTTCTGAGAATGCCTGACAAGACGGCAGCTGCAGTTATTGCAAAACTGAAAGCTGTATTTGCAAGACATGGAATTCCAAAACAACTGGTAGCAGATCATGTACCATTTGCAAGTCATGAAATGAAGCAATTTGCAAAGTTGTGGGAATTCAGAATGACCACATTCCAGCCCAGGAATACCCACAATCTAATAGCTTAGCTGAAAGAATAGTCAGCAACAGTAAAATAATCTTTCTGAAATCCATGCAAGGTCAGACCGATCCACATCTCGCATTGCTCAGTCTTAGAAATACACCAGTCACAGGACTGAACTGTACACCTTCTCAGTTGTTAATGGGCAGAATGTTGAGGACAACATTACCTGCAAGTGCAAGGGCACTGCGACCTGAAATACCAAAGGTTGCACATAAATGTCCGAAAAGACTACAGAAAAGACAGAAACAGTATTACGACAGGAATGCAGTTCCACTTACTCCATTCAGAGAAGGGAAAGGGTATGCATAGAGACTTTTAGTGGTGGCAACCTGCTACAGTGGAAAGAATCCACGATGAGCCAAGATCCTATAGTGTGATTACACCTGCAGGATAGCGATACTGCAGGAACAGGAGACACCTGAGGAGAGACCGAACAGTTACTTTGAGGCTGAAGAGCAACAGGCAGATGAGTCAACTGAATCCATATTGTCACAAACAGTGGAATCCAGGGACAACAGCCAGGAACAGGACACTTGTCAAGAGTATGAGCAACCTGAGATGGAACCTGTTGTATTAAATGACACTTTTCCAGAAAGTCCTGAGCCTGTACCCAGTGTGCAATCTACTCGAATGACCAGAAGAGGGCGTCTGCTTAAAGTTCCTGAGAGGTTCAGTGATTTTGTTATGACTTAAGTCAGTGGTAAAGACTTATTTCAACAGAGCTCAGTACCAGTGACTTTAGACCCTAACTCATCTCAAAGTAAGACTCAACCATTATGTTAATAGTGCTTGGTAATTATTTGTCATTGATATGCAAACCGAAATCAAGGTAATTGATTTCTTTTACTAGAAGGGAGATGTAGTATATGGTAACTTACCACGTAACAGTGTAGAATGGTTTAGTCCACATCCCTCTGCAGTTTTGGGCTAATGGTATGTCTTGGGTGGAAACTGGTTTTAGAAAGTGCACGAGCAGATTGTAGTGGTGGTTCTGCTGAGGCCTGCTGATCTATCTAATGTATGTTTGTTGAATAAACCTCAGAGCTGTTAGAAGTTACTTATGGTGTCCAGTCATTCCTAAAACCAGCAATCCAGTAAGAAGCAACTAAAGTGAAATATTACAGGTCCTACTCCTATCCAGTTTTACAACTGTTGGAAGGATTGAATCACAGGAGGTCAAAAGGATATGCAAAAGGTCACACAGCAAGTCAGTGGCTGTTTTGAGAAGCATTGAAAGGGTAAGTGACTTTCTTTAAATCACAAAGGGAGCAAAAGATAAATTCTCCATCTATTCAGGGTCCATAACAGAGGATTTAATTGATTTCTCCCCAAAATCTGACTTTTCCCTCCATTTAAAAATTAAAACTTAGTAACTTGGCACGGGTCATAATGTTGCAGATGAAACCGCACAAGGAAACAGACAACAGCTGCAGACAACACAGCAGTGGTACATAATGCCGACTGCACCAAAGTACCGTGACACCCAATGAATTTTTAGTTTTTGTGGGGGTTCCACCACCACACCCCGACATAGGAGGCTTTGCCCCCATACCCCCAGAATAACTGTAATCAACTCAGACAGGGTGTGGACAGAGGGGCAGGTTAAAATCCACATTATGGCACTTACTCATGGCGCAAGATGGGAGTAAAATAAAATTTCCTCAAGCAGGGTTTCAAACTCTTGTCTCCCCTTGCCTACTGCTGGGTCACGTGCCTTGGCCACTCCACCATAGGAGCAGCTCGACCAAGCACTCAACCAAGTGCTCAAAACCCTTTTCCCCACTTACATCTTCCATTCCACAGCGACAGAGGTAGTGATATTTTCATATAGCTCTAATACCTGCTGCTGTACTTCCATATGCGCTTAAGACAGTGCGTGTTCTTCATGTTTGTCCATATGATAGTGCAAATGCATATGTTTCTCCAGATTTGTATTCCTGCTCCTCTTGTCACTTCCAGAGTCCAGGGCTCTGCTGAGGATGTGCTAATATACAAACAGCTCTGAAAGGCCAACACTGATGCCACCAGGGAGCCCAAATCTAACTACTCCACCAACCTCCAGAACAACCTTGAACTCCTCTGATAAGTTCTGGAAGGCAATCCATTCCTTGTTTGTCCATCCAACCCCAATCAGCCACCCCCATGTTTATGTGGGAAGCCCTCCTGCCTCTGAACCCTCAGAGACTGCCGATGCTTTTAATCACTTTTTCACCTCCTGGGCTCTCGCCTCCTCTCACTTCCTTGCCTCTCCTCCAACCAATCCCTTCTCAAAACCTCCCTCCTTTCCACTCTACCATATTCTCTTCCTGTGTCTCTGTTTTACCCCAGTCTTTGCTGTGGCTAGCCTTTCTGATCTACACTCTCTCAAGCTCTCCAAAGAGAACAGCCCTAATGGTTAGGATACAAAACTATTACACCTGTCTGCTCCTGCTGTCACTGCTCCTATTGCCTCCATCCTCAACCTCTCCTTTCAATTCAGAACTGCCACTTTGATTTGGATGCATGCTAAAGTCCTCCGCCTCCACAACAGGGGGGATACTCATCCCTGGGATTATTATTCCATATCCCTCCTCCCTGCCATGGTTAAGGTGCAGGAAAGTCTCTTCTCCCAACTCATCTCCTTCCCTGACTCTTTCTCCTTTTTCTCACCTTTCCAGTGTGGTTTCTGTAAGCATCACTCAATGTTTCCACCCTCATCTGGGTCACTGACTGCATTCTGAAAGGTATGAACCAGGGCAAATTACAGCAGCCATTTATATTGATTTGGCTAAGGTCTTCAACACAGTGGTCCATCCCTCCTACTGTATAATCTAAGAGGAAGGGACTGTCTGACCTGATCAAGTGATTCCACTACTACTCTTTTGACCAGTGCCACTCAGTCCAGATCAGAGACACCTTATCCCCCCTGACTATCAGATCTGTTGTCCCCAAGGCTCCATTCTTGGCCCCATCTTTTTTCTACTTTTGAAATGGCCTCCTCAATCTGTCTCCTTACACAAACACATGTATGCAGATGACACAGTACTCTTTGCATCCCAGTCCATCAGTTGGAATTCTCATTTCGCTAGACTTTGACAATGCCCAGTGCTGGTACCATTTAAAGGAACTTACATTTTCCAATATTTAAACAACATTAAAGTTCTCCTCCTAACAGCTCTGCTGCTGTGGAGACTTTGCTCCCTATTTTCAAAACAGTCCCAGATACTCTCAAATTAGCCACAAGGAACTACTCCACCATTCCATTTCTGTAGGCGGTGGGGATTCCTGCTCTCTTTACACCTCCATTCCTTTCTTCTTTCTCTCTTTCAAAGCAAATAACATGATACTCCTGGATGGAGAAATGTAACCCTAACGATGCACGGTATCCAGTGAACAAAGCGACCAAAACTGGGTGCCTACAAAAGCAGTGACTCAATTATGGCGCTTGTGTTCACGGCTACCTAGCTGGGGGCAACTGGATACTGGGGTGGGCAAAATACTACAATGGGAAGTACAACGTATATGTGTGGGGGGCAAAGGAGGGATGGTATGTGGTAGTGGGTGTGCAGGCAGCTGCCGAGCTGGTCTGCTAGTGTGGTGGGAGGGTGGTTGGCTAAGAGATGCAGGGTGCACGGTTTGGGTCGGCACAGTGCAGCGGCGCATTTTTTTGTGCTGGCAGGCAGTTTTCAGTTTTTAAATTTTTCACACACCCCTGACATGCACCTCCTGGAGTTGAGAATCCATAAGTGGGAGGGTGTGGGGCATAGCTCTACATTAAAATAAAACCTATAGGTCTCGGCACCATTTTTTCTTCGCTAGTGTCGTGCATCGCGAAATTAATTTTCGGCGATGGCTAACAAATTATAATAGCGATCGCTATTCCGCAATCACCGCGAGGACATGGAATCAACCAGTACAGGGAACTCGTGTCCTTTTCCCTTGTATCTGCTGCTGGGCAGACTCTACCCTTAGTCCTTAAACCAAGTGCCCACTCCACATTTCTTAACTTGGTAGCACTACCTCCAACCCACCAATGGGGAACTCAGTTCTATTTGCTCACTTGCCACTAAGGAGTCTCCACTCCCAAGCCCAAAAAACCAGCAGAACTGCATTCAGATTGGGAACTCTATCCCTTTATCTCATATGCTGCGGTGGGGAGTTCTCCACTTACATTGCTGGAGACTGTCTAGTAAAACTATCACATGGATTGCCACTGGGGAGCCCTGCCCTTTCTCTTTGTTGGCCACTGGGAAGTCTCTGCTCTTGTTTTGGGGTATTATAAGACAGAACTTCCACATTCTTTTTAGACATATGATACAGATGAATTATTTATTTTGCCCAAATTTCTTGGTGACACTTGTCTACATGTTCCTTTTCATATATGTGGGAAAACACCTCAGTGGAAATTAGGACTGTGTGAGTATTAAATATTAGTTCCCGTGGTATCACATATAATGGACTATATGATACTCGGCACTGGATAAAGACTATCAAGCCCTTGTCAGGCTATGCATACTCCACAAAATAGAAATAGCTCTTTAGCCTTTCCAGGAGCCAGGGATAGGCTAACCCCCAGTAAGCTCCTGACCACCACACTATTACTGGCCCTCCTGTGGCAAAACATTCTTATCTGGCATCCATCAAGAATAATATCCTCTTTGAAACACACCTCATTCTGAAACCTGCTCCCCACAGCCCTCTGCAGGCAAGGAAAGGATTTCAGTCTGCTCCTAACTAGCTCATTTTGGGGACCAATACAGGTAACTCTTGGCAGTTCAGTTGGGCCCCCCATAAACATCATCATTACCTCCCTAAAACACCTGCAGCCCTTTATGAACAACAACAAAAAATATGAGTAAAGGTACCTCAATCTGTGTTGAGGGCAATAGGTAAAACCTGACTGCTCAGATGAGTTACCCCTCCCTGCAGTGCCATCTGTCAAAGGCTGCCAACTTTAAGATTTTAGGCATTACTTACAGTTACAGTTATATCGTAAAACATTTTGCTTGTATTAAGAATATAAACAGACTCAGATTTTTCAAATGTTGCACTCCAAGATGTCCCTAAATGGCTGCTTATTAATCAGACAAATATATCAACAGAGTGAGTGCATGCCAGCTATTTAACTGTACCTTTATGATATAGTGTAGTACAGTATTTATGGCCCATCGCCTCATTTTGTTTAACTAGGCACAAACAAACTATAAATAACTTGTCTATAAGACAGTACCCTGCATGACCCTGTGTCTTTGCACCTCCTACCTGTTTGGCTTGCTCAAGCCCCATACTTCCTTGTGCCTCTTCTCTCTGCCTCCAGTGCTTTGTAGTCCATCCTCCACACCTGTCCAAGTCTGTTGGTGAGAGGTTTTTGTTCCTTTGAACTCATGCCGTGGATCTGCCTTTCCAGAGTTCTGAAAGAAACTGACTCGAACACTATGTTCATGTCTTTAAAACCTACCTCTGTTGGCCTTTGACCATTAGTCTCCTGAAATACAATAATAATCAAAGCAGCAATGGTACTGAGTGGCACCAAAGTATGGATGTTCCATGTTCTGAAACCCTATGTCAAGCCCTGCTGAAACCCTATCACTACCATTAGCAATGACATCTAACAACTTTTCCCACAACATAAACTGTACTGAGAAAGAAAAATATGCCCCACTGGGAACTGGTTCTATGTGATAATGGCAATTGCAGAATGGCGATTGCCGTTAGAGAGAATGTACATCGGTGAAAATCAATTTTGGAAAGTACACTTCATGGCTGAAGTGAAGGACATTTGCAAACATAGCTTTTTTGTTTATGCGGGACTGTGCCCCCAGCACCCCTCTACTAAAAGAGTCTCAACTCTGGGGTATGTCAGGGGATGAAAACAAAAAAAAGGAAATCCTGGACGCAAAAATACCAATGCACCGAATCGAACCAGCACCCTCCCAACCCTAGCCTGTCAAGAACCCACCATGACACATGGCCATCTCGGCAGTCCACCATCACGCCACACTGCACAAACCCTCCCTCCTTCCACCCATCACACAGCATGTTCGCTCCCCGGGCATGTACATATAGCAACAGGATGTTGCTATATTCATACATTATTCGCCTTCCTGTCCAGTAGCCCTGTGAACAGGTGCTGTTATTGAGTCACCCTTTGAAAGTGCTCAATAGCGGATGCCCTTGTCACAGGATACCCTGGGAATTGAACCGATGTCCCCAAAATACTGTTCTGGTGGTCTGCCAGTGTGCTATCACTCCACATGGTGAGACATAAGGTTTCTACACAGAGATGCATGCAATTGGAATTCACAGCCTGCAATGAATGCAAAATAGATCCCCATACACAGTTGCAGTGGAGTTTAGTAATGAACTCTCTACCAGCTGGAAGGAATGCTTCCCACAAAGTTGCATTCATACCTACACAAGCCTCAAAGCTTCAGCCTGGACTAACTACGTTAACTGCAAAATAGAACTTAACAGTTCCATATTCTGAACTCTTATTTCAAGCCCTGCTGAAACAATCTCACTGACACCAGCAGCGACATCTAAAATTTCTCTCATACAACATAAACTGTAATGAGGAAGAAAAAATGTGCCTCACTGGGAATCAAACCAATGCTTGTATACATCTGAAACCCTACGCCAAGCCCTAAAGCCTTATCACTGACATCATCAGTGACATTATGCAGTTGAATCACTCAGAGTGAATGTAACTTTAAACTTTATCAAATGCAGAAAGAACATGCGTGACCACAAGAAGTGCTCACAAGCTAAAGCTTGTTGGTGTCTAAAATGGTACAGAGAAACCAAACTGAATTCTCATACAACAAAACCAATTATGATAGGTAATTCACCATACTCCCTTGTGTAACAAGAACCCCTCCTTCCCCTCACCTATGTAACCCTTGGAGTGGGACAGACATAGCTCAGAGGTCTCACATGCCTAAGAGCATGTCTGCTTCACTGAATGTTCCTATATATTCCATCAAGATGCTGCTAGTTTGCTCCACCCTGGCTACGGTATGGTGTGGCACCCAGGATCTGCTGTGAGCAAAGAACCACAAATGGCAAAAGTCTTGAGCACACCAACCTTTACTGAATAACCAACTCTACAAGTTCATATGTAAATCCAAAGATCATAATTTATTCAGCCACATTTTACAAGTAATCCTTCTCTATCAGAGTCTTTCAGAACTACAGTATACATTCTGCCCTATTTCAGAGCAATGATGAGGTTCCAGCCCCTCATTCAGAGCCAAAGTGGATTCAGACACTCTTTTAGAGCTAAGTAAAGTTCCACTTTCAGCGTCTCTGGCCAACTCCTGACAAAATAGCAGGCAGTATAGCACTGTGGGTTAAGGCTCTGAGCTGCAGATCTGAAGACCTGGGTTTCAATCCCACAGCCGCCTAGGTGCATACTGTTTGATCTTGAACAAGTCCTTAACTTCCTTGTGCTCCCAGGTCGCATCTGGAAACAAGCTTTGGCTTAGTGTGCTACTCCTGGTTAAACAATGTTCCCTTTCCTTCCCTTCCCAGTCTCGCCACGCTGATCTTAAAACATAGCCTCTTGCTGAGACATATGGCCCCTGCTTCATCCCTGCACTTCCCACTTTTCACATGGTTCACTTGGCTATACCTTGTACTGTGGCTTCTTGACTCTCCCTGCACTTTCCTAAGTTACTGAGGCAATTATCGTAATGGCCCTCTCTTTCTAATTCTTCCTTCCTCAGCAGTACCTTAGCTTGGCTCCCCTCCCACTATCCAATAGAGGTCCTACACTTTATTAGTTTCTTGTTCAATGCATTAATCTTTTCCCATGTACCATCTGTCAGCAATACTCTCAAGGTGTGAGCCATGATTCCCATATTTTCACTTTGCTGCTGTTATACTTTTAGGATTTAGGGTAAATAATTGGGGTCCTGTGGCTTCTCCTGGCCTAGCACTAGCAGGGTGCTGCTCAGCTAGCAGCCACACCCAACCATGTGTGAACACAGGCCTACCCAGCTATCATGCTCTTGCAGGCCATAATTCCTGTGTAGCTGGACTGCTGCAGCTATGCCAAGGTGCCCACTGCTTGGGTCACCTCATCCATGCAGAAGATGGAAACCCTAACTTGTCTAGTAGCATTCTTTCCAGCCAGAGCCTCACCTGCCCCTTCAGGTGTTGGGTTATCTACACAGGTGCTTAGCCTTATTCAACCCCCACCACCACCAGAGTCTTCCTTAATATCTTTGGAGGAACCCATCATAGGCCTAAAGGTCATTGGGTGGACTCCTTGAAGGAACCCTCTCCTGAGGTTTCAACAGCTCACGGTGGTTCCACCACATACTTCCCCACTACTAATGAGCCACCGGAATTGTTTCTGATCTCCTTTCCCGGGCTTTGTCCCAGGCTTCTGGTACTACATTTCCCATCTGTGCCTCAACTCTGAAGCTCTCCTTGGTTGGCTGGCATACTAGCCCCTTGAGACACACTACTATTGCTTGCTGCCATCTCCCTCGGTGCCAGCTAACTGCACATGGTGCCGTCACGGTCACCCTCCTTTGAACTCCTAAGCTCTTCCACCAAACTATCACTTCAGGTTGATCACAGACAGTCAGACCAGTGTCTGGGCACCCATAGTAAAACAAGCATTATTGTCGCATGCATCTTGGGGAAAACTGGCAAAGAAAGCACCATATGCTGTATATAATAGTCCTGAAACACTGCAGCGAATCAAACTGAAACTATAAATAAATAAATAAAATGCAAAGAAATTTGGCATAGCCAAACAGATCAGCAATGAAATAAGTACCTATGTTTGCCACAGCAGTATGTGCATGCTAGGAGCTGAAAATTTAAAGCAGAATAGCAAACAGAATACATTTTAAATGAATAGTAATTACTGCTGAATATAAATTTGCACAATAGCACAAAAGACCATTGACTGCTCATTAAAGCGTCTAGAACCCAAAGAACAACGTAATTGTTTATATACAGACATTAAAAAGCAAATAATCCATCTCAGGCAGAGAAAATAGCCATTATTCATGGACATAACATATTTAAGGCCCTTGTTCAAACAAAATGTCTTTAAGTCTCCAAGATGTCCTGATACACATGTCCTGTGCAATACATTCCAGAAGACAGCCTGAAAAGAAAAGATATACACTAAAGAAGTTCTAAGTCTTCTAAATTCTGAAAATATGTACAGTAAATGTGCTTATATTGCATTATTTTAGTTCTAGTCACTTGTATTTTTACAACCTGCATATGTCTGCCATGTGTTTTATTGTAACCTGCATAAACTTGCCTGTTATATAATTTGCTTATCACCCTTCTGCTGTCTCTGTCCTCCAGTATCCTCTTGAGACTAGGCATACAGCCTAAATGTGGCTGTCCCAGTGTGAAGAAATTTAAATAATTAAATAACTAACTAAATAAATAAATAATAAGAAGAAGGCTAAACCTGACTCAGTTGTAAAGTGGTAGTGCTGCCACTTGCTGCAATGATGCCCAGGTTTGGGAACAACCTTGGGCAGCTCTAGGGCTGACCAGGGAGGGAGGATTGAGCATGGCAGAGACATATTTCCTCCAGCAGTATGGGAGAATGCTGTGTCTCACTGATTGACTGCCACATGGCTTAAGTTAGGCGGCAGTGCAGTGAGCACATGCTGCAGAAGGAAGGGGGCTGCTGCCACCATGCACATGTGTACATTTCAATGCATGCTGGCACCCTTGAGAAAAACTGAGAAAAGCCCCAGTCCTTCCTGTGGTCATTGCTGCCGCCTGGGCAGGACTAGTGATAACAGTATGGTAGACCATTCACCACCTTCGTGGTCTTGAGTAAGTGGTGGAGAATCTTCCACCTCGGTTGGTGCTGACCTTCGCACTGCTTGCATAACAATATCATGGAGCCTAGTGCCAGACAAAGCACAGAGTAAAGTGCAAGGCCAGGATCGGCAGCATGGTACAAACTCACTCTAACCATCCGGCTCACTATAGGGGAGAGGTTGTACACAAACTGAGAGAAAGAACTGTCGGAAAACATGTCTCTCGAAGGTAACAGGTCCTTGCCCTCCATGCCTTCTGGAAGACCAGTAACTCTCTAGCTGGCAACCATTATCTGGGTCTCAAGGTATTCAAACCAACATCTCAAGTATTTTCTTTGAGAGCTGACTAGTTGTTGTCAAAGCCTTCTCAGCATGAGACACTGACTAAACCACTACTGTCTGTACAGCCTCTGTCTGTTGCTCACAGCTAGTCACTGTGTATGAGTCCTACTGTTCATTCATTTGGTGCAAGTTACCAACTTTAGAATTACAGTTTGTAAAGAAAAATCTGTTCAGCAGCAGGAGCTCTACTGAAATGCATAAACTCACAAGGACTGTTAGCTTCAACCCCCCACTACCACCACCATATTATAACATTTTGTCTGTTATCCTGAATGAACAGGACCAGTTCTCCACTCTAACCCCAGTTTAAATGCAAAAAAGACATTATTAATTTTACTTTGTTTTGGAAGACAGATGCAATTTAATTGCAATACCATAAAATACTACACTTTGGGACCTATTTACGTAGGAAGCCCATTTCTACAGATATAAGTCATAATCATGAGATGGAGCTGTGCGCCTGTTCTAGACATCTGTGTCAGCAGCATGTATGACCAAGGGTGACCCAATCTAACCACCGAACAGTATGAGGAGCTATGTTACCAAATGAGCAGAGGTGATCATTGCCACCCTCGCCCCTAGTCATGCCACTTGACCCTGTCATATAAGAATATACAGAACTGGCAGTGGGCCTTGCACACTAGTGGTATGTGAAAAATACCATGTCCAAGACAAAATAGGGACAGGAATGTATGAACATACAAAATTGCCAGTAAAACAGGCCTTATGGTCTACTCGAGTCTGCTCGAGTGTGCAGCTAGTCCCTCTTCACGCAGCTTCCCTCCGCCCCTTCCCAGTATCCCTTACCCTTACCCTGTCCCAACCCTTCTTGAAACTGCCCACCGTGGATGGATAGAGCAATTAAGTTTATCTGGTTGAACAGCACTCTACTCGTCCAGTCCATAAATGATGTGGAGGTCAGATGAGTGATGGTCCCACATGAACATATACACTCAGTCTCTGCTCTGAGCAGCGGTCCATAGCGGTGACTGAGGTGTAATGCCATTACCTAACTCTTTTCAGGGCAGTGCCTGTGGGGACCCCAAGAAGTAAGGTCTTCATCTGGCTGGAAATATGGAGTACAGCAAATACAAGATTGAGTACCCTCAAGTCCATCACTGCCAAGTGGCAGGACCTGAGGGTAGAGGTGAGGTGAAACTTGCCAGATCTGTCAATCCCAGTGTGCTACAGGGTGTGTGTCCACAGAGGTCCCTATGTTTACCTCTATGGAGGATGTAATTGCAAATACCATCACTAATCTGAGCCTGAACAGTGAGGAGGATAGGCCAGTCTGCAAAGTAAGTATAGATCACATTACTACCAGTTCTAATGCAGAACATACCTGCACAAACATGACATGCTGAACTGCCACTATATTTTTGTTGCTACTGACCCCATCCAAGGTTCTCTGTTGAGGCGAGTGAGGAGTCAGCATTGACATCATGCTGGATCCAGGATGTACAGTCAACACAAGTAGGGACACGTAAGCCCTCACCCCTCCTAGACAAGGTAGGTACAGCAGCACAGATGTCAATGATGGCATAGTGTACCCCATGATTATCCTAACAACACGTTTAATGTTACAGAACCATCCAGAACACAGGACACCACCACAGGCAGCCAGTGCCGGAAGCATCCAGGAGTAGCCTGACCAGGCCCAGCGGTATCACCACCATAGTGGCCAACACACAGTGACACAGATACACTGGGGATACAAAGCAGCAGCTGGCTCCACCACCCCACCTGCACCACTGTCACAAACCACAGCCTTGTACGCACCACTAACATTCCCAGCACAGCATGTAACAAACAGCTAAAAACACTGGTGACCCCAACCATGTCCACAGCCCAGCACACCAGCCTGGATGCACAAATTGGCTCAGGGTGGAAACTGTGTCAGTGGCCAGTAACAACCATGGGACCAAACCACTAAATTGGGAGAAAGGAGGGCAGGAACATATGTGCTGAGCCAGGATGCAGTAAGCTTGGGCCATCATGGGGCTGGAGTTGCTGCCTCCTTCATCAGCAGTCTGGATCATGTAATGACACATTTCCTGTCACCTGGGAGACTTGAGTTCATGTGTGATCCCCAAAATCTCACACTGAGATCAGCTAGGAGGCAAGGCAGTCATGGTTGTGAAGTTCTCAGCTCCTGGGGAGGGGAGGGAGGAGTAGACCACCCAACATTTGTGCCCCCTAGCCAATCACAAAGCAGCACTGGCATCGACTGTGAGAAAACTGCTCACTTTCCCTCCTGGCCAGAGGCAACCCTGAACATTGAGGTGGGGGGTACTTAGAAAAATAGGAAGAAAAAAATAGCAAAAAATAAAATTAGTAATAAAATTGCTTGCACTGCTCTTTTGTATTTGTTTATTATTAATAGCTGTAATGATTAAGTATCATTAGCTCCCAAAGAACAAGCAGAGGCAAACACAAGCTTCGCATCATCATCAGCTTGCATTTCTTAGAAAGTTCATCTGCCAGTTCTCTGCCCACTCCCCAAGCCTGCCCATAACCTTTACACGTTATTTATCTCTTTGCGATGTAGTCAGTGTTCTGTGATGGACATCAGCAAACATGGTGTTCCAGATGCCAGTGCCCACTCCCAGGTAGGTTGTAAATTAACTGAACAAAATCAGTCTCAGAGTGGACCTCTGTGTGAACTTCTGGTCACTTGCATCTGTGTGACAGATTAGCATTTATTATGACCCTTTGTTTCCTATCAGTGGTTCTCTAATGTTTGCAGCAGCCCCTTGAAGTATAGTATCAAACACTCTACTTACATTCAGATACACAACATCCACAGGCTTTCTCATTTCAAGTTCCTTGGTGATGTTTTCAGAAAATTAAATAAGAATTTTTGGCATACTTTCCCCTCCTAGAATGTAAGCAGGGACACTGAATCCAAGTTGTTTTACTTATATAAATGTTCAACAATTCTGCTTCTAGTGCACATCTCAAGCAGCTTCACTGATATCAACATCAAGCTGATGGGCCTATAGTTGCCTAGTTCCATCCTGGAACTTTTCTTGAATATTGAATATTGACATCATGTAGGCCATTCCTAGTCATCAGACATACATTATGTGGTATCCGTATGCAGTTTGATTGAGGCATTGAACAACTGCTAATGGTGGTTAGACATTCTCTTAGCCAGTTCCTTCAGGAGTTGTGGGTGCATTCAATCATACTCCATTCTTTGTTTACATTTACCATCTATAGCTTTTCTCAGCTTCTTGAGTGTTATATCGTCTGCGATTAATCGGCCTCCTTGAGGATGTCTGTTATGTTATAAGAGCCTCCAAACATGAGGGTTCGGCAAGAAGACTGCAAAGTGAAGCTGAGTAGTCTGGGCTGCCCAAACCTCTAGAAAGGAGTCTCTTGTACCACAAAAGACACTCACAGAGGCCATAATAAGTAATTGTGAATCAAGTTACCTAGAGTGATTTATAATATGTTTTAAGAATTTTATTTATTTAAAGGTTAAATGAAGCACCCTTCACCCAGGATGAAGTGGAATGCATCACTCCTAAAGTTTCTGCACAAGAGACCACTGTTCCCAGAATAAGAGGTATAGTGGCTCTGTGCACTGATTGAAATCACATAAGTGATTTATAGCACCTCTTCAGGTGTATCCTTCTGTTTCTTTGAATAGCACTTCAGTCTCTAATACCACTCCATCAATTTCCTATCAAAGGTTTTAAAACAATCCAAGTAAATTATTTCACACTTATGTTGAAATGTGGTGAAAGTGCTAAATATTCATTGATGAAAAGCTTTACGCATGAAAAGGGAATGTTGGTATCTTCACTCTGACTGTACACATACAGTACATTTGTTCACAGTCTAGTCAAGAACAGATTTGTCCATACAAAAAAAAGCAAAAGAACTTCTATGCAGTGGTAATGCTTTCAAAAGAAACACTGATACCACGTTTCATTAAAAAAATTTATCTGAGGATCAGTGGCAGGATTTTTAGGACAGTAAATTAATAAAAGGGAACTAGGAGAGCTTCAGTAGCAGACAAGTAGTGGAATTGCAGTATAATGTGGGGAATGATGCAATGCAGTGGCTGTGGGGCAGCCATATTCAGGCAGACCTTCTGGACACTGAGGTGCTGCCCTATCTGCATGCACTTCTCTGACTGCGGGAGGAGGTAGTCAGACTCAGAGCGGAAGTAAACTGGTCAGGAGTACCATCACCCCTATCCAGGGACCACCCAGTCCAATGCAACTGCCCTCAAAGGATGCTGAGAACGAGGAGCACTTGGATGACAGGGGCTCAGGGAGGGTTAGAGCAGTCAGGCAGAGGCACATCCCAGATCCTATTCCACTCAAGAACTCACATGCCACACTGGCAAATGAGGACAACCAAATAGAGGTACCCAGAGAAGTGGAAGGAAAGGATGTGGAGGTTAGCCAAGGAGGTGACCTCAGCGGGAAAGCAGTGGACCCCAGAGGAGGAGGAAGTGAATCCTGGTGGGGGACTCCATCATAAGAGGGATCCAGTTAGGAACACAGGAGGGGAGGACAGGGAGGTGAGGTGCTACCAGGTGCCACGGCATGGAGGGATGGAAGGAAGATCCTGGGATCACTGGGAAGGCAAGACGGAGGGTGAGCTGGATGTCATTATCCACCCAGGTACTAATGACCTGGTAAATGGGGAGCCAAACGAAGTTCAGGAAGAGTTTAGGAAACTGGGGAGGGTCTCAAGCAAGTAGCTACTCTGTCACTTTCAGAAGTACTCACCTAGAGGCAAGGGACAGCATAGGAGTGCATGCACCAGGAACTTTAACTCATGGTTGAAGAACTGGTACTGTGAGGAAGGGTTTGGATTCATTGGTGACTGGGGACCCACCTGGAGGGATGGAGGTTTGTTCAAGCCTGACGGCCTGCATCCATCATGGAGGGAATCCAAGCACTCAATGATAAGTTTAAATGCTACATTGACAAGCATTTAAACTAGCAAAGAGGTGGCAGGCCAGCAAGGAGGGTACCTACTTGCTCACCCCCCACAGCTAGCAGTGGAACCAGTGAACCAGAGGAGTGGCTATCTCTGCAAAGCAGTGTGCAAAAGATGGAGATTAGTGCCCAAGAGGTGGATAAGCAGAAAGGGCAAAATTCAGCAGAAGGACAGACAGCAAGGAGAACCAGGGATAAATGACAACCAAGGAAGGGCCGGAGCAGAACAGTGAAACAGTCTAGGGAGGTCAAATCATGGAAAGCCATGTGTGCAAATGCCAGGAGCCTTAGCAACAAGATGGAAGATCTGGAGGCTGTCATGGAGAAGTCAGACCTGGACATTGTGGCCATCACTGAAACCTGTGTAATGATAACCACAACTGGGAGATGGCCATACCTGGCTACAACATATTCAGAAGAGACAGAGCAGGCAGGAAGGAGGAGGAGTGGCACTGTATGTGAAAAATGACATAAGGGCCACAGAGATCCAGGAGGAACAAAATGGGGAGAGATACTGTGGGTTAAGCTGGAAAGGAAAATGGGGACAGCCATCCACACAGATGTGTCTACAGACCACCAGCCCAGGAGGAAGAAACAGGAGTTGATGCTAGCCATCCAAAGAATGGCAGACAAGGGTGAGGTAGTACTGGTTGGAGACTTCCAATATTCAGACGTGGACTGGAGCATCCCAGCAGCAGCATCAACTAGGAGCAGATTTATCCTAGACTCCTTCAGGGTGCCTTCCTCAACAATTGGTCATGGAACCAACTCGGCAGAAGGCAATACTGAACCTTGTGCTCACAAACAGGGCCAGTGTGATGGGGGTAACAGTGGGGAGCACTTGGGAAACAGTGACCACCAGTCATTGTGGTTTGAAATCACAGAAAGAGCAGAACCAAACCACACAAAAACACGATCCTGGATTTTAGGGGCAGACTTTGGGAAAATGGGAGATACTTGAAAGAGGCATTAAGGAGAATGGGACAGGAATCAGGGGTTGAGGAACAGTGGGCAGTATTTAAAATGGGATTACAAGAACAACAGAATTATGCATTAAGCAGGTTAGCAAGAGGAAAAGGAAGAGGAGACCATTATGGTTTTCCAAAGAGGTAGCAAAGAAAGTGAAAGCCAAAAAGATTGCATTCAGGCAATACAAAAGACACAGGCAGAAGGGATAGGGAGAAGTACCAGGAGAAGCAAAGGCAGGGAGGTCAGTAAGGAAGCCAAAGCTCAGACAGAAGGCACATTGCAAAATCAGTGGGTAGAGGGACAAAACCTTTACAGGTACATAAGTGAAAAAGAAAGACAAAGGGAGGGATAGTGAGACTGAAGGGGAGGATGGGGCCGTGGAGGATGACAACAGTAAAAGCTGACATATGAACAGGTATTTCTGCTCAGTCTTTACTGAGGAAGAGGAGGGTAATGGGTCTGAAGGAGTACAAGGGGTGAGAATGGTGCAGAAATGGACACAAGTTCCTTTACAGAGAAAGGGTCCTGAAGGAACTGGAAGTAATAAGAGTTGATAAAGCAATGGGACCAGATGGGGTGCACCCAGGGTCCAAAAGAACTAGAGAGGTGGTGGCTGAACCTCTGGCTATCCTGTTTAGCCGATCACTGGAAACAGGGAAGGTACCCAAAGACTGGAGGACAGCAGATGTAGTCCCTTATACAAAGTGGGAACAAAGAGGAAGCAGGGAACTACAGACCAGTCAGCCTCACCTCGGTAGTGGGAAGATCATGGAAGCACTACTGAAGGAGAGATTGGTGGAACATCTGGTTGTCAATGGACCACAGGACCCAAGGCAGCATGGTTTCACCAGGGAGGTCATGTCAGACCAACCTTGTTGAATTTTTGATTGGGTGACTAGGGAGGTGGATCAGGGAGGGCAGTGGACATGGCCTATCTGGACTTCAGCAAGGCTTTTGACACTGTGCCACATAGAAGATTATTACACAAACTGGGGAATATGGGTGTGGGCAGGACAGTAGTGTGGTGGGTAGGTAACTGGCTGGGTGGCAGGACACAGAGGGTGGTGGTAAATGGCTGTCACTCCACAGAGGGAAGAGTGACCAGTGGGGTACCACAGGGACAGTGCTGGGACCGTCCTCTTCAACATCTTCATCAGTGACACTGAGCAGGACCTAGAAGGCAGAATTTCACTGTTCGCTGATGACACAAAGCTCTGTAACAGAGTAGACACACCAGAGGGTGTAGACAGAATGAGAAGCGACCTGCAGAAACTTGAAGAATGGTCAGGGGTTTGGCAGTTGAAATTCAATGCAAAGAAGTGCAAGATAATGCATATGGGGCACAAAACCCTGGCACAATATATCAGTTGGGGGTGAGGATATAGCATGCACTAAGCAGGAAAGGGATCTTGGGAGTTATCATCTCTGATGACCCCAAGGTAGGGAAACAGTGTGACAAGGCAGCAGGTAAAGCAAATAGGATGCTGGGATGTATAGGCAGGGCATCACCAGGAGGAAAAGGGAGGTCATAATCCGCCATACAAGACACTAGTGAGGCCCCACCTGATACAGTGTACAGTTCTGGAGACCATACCCACGTAGGACATAGAGACACGTAGAGAAGGTTCAGAGGAGGGCAACAAAGATGGTGCATGGATTGCATCACAAGTCCTATGAAGACAGGTTGAAGGAACTGAACATGTACTCCTGGAGGAGAGGAGGAGAGGGGATATCAGAGACATACAAGTATCTTACAGGGAGGAACAGGGTGCAGGAAAACACTATTTTAAGCGAAAAGATGTTCCAGAACTAGAGGGCATGGGATGAAGTTGGAGGAGGATGATTCAATTTTCTCAGAATGGGTGGTGGACAAGTGGAACACCCTGCTAGAGGAAGTGGTGGTGAAACAATCACGGATTTAAGAACGCATGGATAGACATAAAGGAATTCTGGAGGTCAGGGTAAGGGCAACAGACTTTAGGAAAACAAACTGAACTTACAAGCTCAAATGGTAGACTGGTGGGCCATAGGCCTTATCTGCCGACACTGTCTATGTATCTATGTATCTACGTTATGTACAAGGGAAGAGTTTATGTGGTATTTTTATTGCAGTAACTGTTTAACAGAGTAAATATTGGTATCACCATGTAACATGCATGTAATAATTTATTTATTTATTTGAATTTTGGTAAGCCCACTGAGACCATGCAGTCCCTTTTCAGGGGCGAACTCGGGAGGTACAGAGGTGAGGAATACAGAAATATAAATACAGCCATGAATATACAATACATAAGCACTGATATAAAGGAATACAGCTTAAAGAGGCATACATCAATATAAATAAAGCCCTGTACATACAATAACAGCACTGATGTCAATAAAGATACAAAGATAAGATCACAGAGCTCAATACAATGTGTAACAATGCTATACATTATACACAAAAAAACATAGATTTCTGGATTAGAGGGAGTGGATGGTGGAGAACAAGACAGATTCAGGCAAAATTAGATCACATTATATACAGCAGTTATGCCCAATAGTGTAGAACATATGCACACCAGATTAGACAATCTGCTGCAATGCAAAAGTGTAACTCAAAACTAAGAGACAGGTAGCACCATGAGTTGCAGTGGCAGGCTCACCAGGATGGACGGACATAAGTATGGAAAAGAACAGGGTGAACTAGGTAAAGCAGGAGCAAATTGCTAGGCTATAGAGGTGGTTGTTCAGGGTACTTTAGAAACTGGGAGGGCAGTGCAAGAGAGGATAGATGGAGGGAGGGAGTTCCAGGCCCAGGATACAGCACAGGCAAAAGATCTCCTGCTTGCAGTTAGGCATGTCAGCGCACAGTTAATAGAGGAGGGAGGAGGGAGAGGAGAGGGTCCAGCAGGCTGATTTTCACCACAATATTAGATAGACTCAGAGGAGTGTACAGGTGAGTGAGCTTATAGGTAAGGCAGAGGGAGATATACTGAATTTATGTTCTAGTTGTAGCCAACCCAGAGATGCTAGTACAGTGCAATGATGTTGCCAAGAGGCAGCACCTGAGACAAAGTGTCTTATCCTATGATATAATTGCTTTAGTTGATTCATAAGGGAGGACTTAAGTGATAGGAGTAGAGGAGCCATAAAAAGAAGGGGTAAGAGGGAGGCTGTAGCATTTTTAGGCAAGATGCTCCTGACTGAACGGGCAGAGCTGGTAGAGCAGGCCCAGCTCTGGTGGAGAGTTGAGATGGTTTTGTCTCACATGTGCCTTGAAGGAGAGCCCAAGGACAAGCAGCATGCCAAGATATTCAAAACAGTGTACCAGTTCAAGGGGTTCTCCTGCATGAATGAAGATGGTGAGTTGGGGTGAGCCATCAGTTTTGTGGGTATGTGGGAGGAAGAGCATAGATTTATTTTTGGTATTCAAGAGAAGTTTATTTGCCAGGAACCATGCCTCCAGTTTATGGAAGTTAGAGTTCAAGTGTTGATTAAGCCATGAGGACGTCAGCAGAGGACCTGTAAATGATGGCATCATCTGCGTAAAGCTGAACCAATGCTCCATCACAGGCATTCAGCAACTCATTGATGAATAGTGAGAATGCAGTGGTCCCAGGATAGAACCCTGGGGAACACCAAGGAGATGGGTCTGAAGGACAGTGGCAATTGGACCACCTAACACTTTGGGAGCGGCTGTGAGATAGTCTTGAATCCAGGTTGTGGAATGGATATTCAGCCCCAGAGAAATTAGTTTCTGTATAAGCAGTTTGTGGTTCACTAAATGGAAGGCTTTAGCGAGGTCCACAAAGATGGTCCCAGTTACTTGGCCCCAGTTGAAGCATGATTGAATGTCTGCGATGACCATGATGTGGGCAGAGAGTGCTGAGATTTTTGTGGAATCCATGTTGGCAAGAGGACAGAAGTTGGTATTGTTCAAGGTAATCCTGTAACTGGTTATAAAGAATTTGTTCTTGTACTTTAGCTAAGTGACAAAGTATAGAGATGGGTCTGTAATTTTCAACTGGTGAGGTTGATCCCCTTGTGAACTGGGATGACTAAGGCCGATTTCACTTGGTAGGAACTTTTCCTCAAGGAAGGATCTGTTGATTAGATCCCTGACCAGGAAGGCTAGTGCAGGGCTCCCCATTTCAAAAAATTGGGGCTCTAGGGAGTCATGGCCAGATGAACCATATTCCTTGAGGTTACACATTAATTTGAGAACATCTTTATGAAGTTAATCTTATATGGAAATTCTAGAAGGGGCTTTTAGAGGGGTTGGCGGCAGGTGATGGGTGGCAATGTTGCACTGTGGTAAATTGAGAAGTGTAGCTGCTGAGGTTGGTAAAAGTTGTTAAGACCTCTATAGAGGAAAGACAGAAGAATGTTTTATCCTTGGCATAAAGTGAGTCAGGAATGGAGGAGGTTTTTCCTTTGGAAGGAATTTATCTCAGACCAAAATTCTTTCGGATTACTGAGCTTATCAGTTTGTAAGTGTGATGATACCTCTTCTTAGCATTAGTTATCGTGACTTGCAGGTGTTTCAAGGTGCCTGTAAGAGTGCCAGTTGGAGGGGAGGCCAGTTTTCTTGAATGTTTTCCAAGCCACGTCACATTCCTCCATGAGTTTCCGATTTGTTTCGGTCAACCAGGGACTAGTTTGTCTTTAGACTTATGCCTGGTGAGAGGGGCATAATGATTTACAATTGTGGTGACAAGTCTATCACGTAGTCCAAGGCCTGATCAGTGGTAGGCAGGGTGCGAATTGGGCTCCAGTTGACATTAAATAGAGAACTGAGAAAGGAGGTGCAATCAAAGGTAGTTAGGTTATGGGATTCAACAATTTTAGGAGGATGGTTGAGGGTTTTATTTCTCCAGACACAGTAAACGGGTGAGTGGTCACTTATGCTATCTGGCAGGGCTCCTGCATCCACTATTCTGTGTGAGCAGTTGGATATACCCAATCTATGATGGAGCAGTTGCCTGTTCTAGGGTGCCTCTGGGTGGGTTAAGCAATGTGCTGAGTTAGGTTGGCATCAGCCAAGGAAGAGCAGGCATAGCTTAAATTGTGGGACTCCAGTCTATATTGAAGTCACCACACAGGATCAACTCATGATGGGGAGTCTGACATACAGGACATGAGTTCAGGTAGGGCAGCTGAAGTGGTTTTGGGTGGTAGATAGATGTAGCTGACTATTAATTTTTGCTAGTGCCAATGGTTAGGGAGACAAAGATTGATTCCATGATGAGGAAAGGGTCTTTGCGGTGATGTTAGAGGCTACAAGGTCAGACTTGACATACAAGAGTACGCTCCACCTCTCTTACCAACCTTGTCCCGCCCAAATGTGGTGTGTACCCTGTAAGGCAACTTCATGAGGTAGAACACAGGGTTTAAGCCAAGATTCTGTGATCACAAGTACCATCAGTTTTAGGGCACAGACCCATGCCTCAAGTTCAGCCATTTTTGGTTGCAGGCTTTTGCAGTTTAGGTGAACTATCTTGAATCCCTTAGAGTTGCAGCAATAAGTAGTCTGGAGGGTTAGAGAGGGATTGATGTGAGCTGAGGGTCTCTGATTGGGTTCCACGTCACCAGCTTGTAGGAGGAGAGAGACTAGGTGAAGCAGTATATAGCCTGGCAGTGCAAGTTTGTAGTGAAACCATTTTCTAACTCTGGAGGTAGGTACAGATAGATTGTCATGTAACCAGCACCCTAGTCTGACAATATGCTGTTTAGGTAGGTATGGGAGGGTAAAGAGGTGTGAGGAAATTTGGATCAGAACCTGGGGTGGGCTCGTGAGGTGAGAGTCTTGGTCTCCAGGGTGTTGCTCCCAGTTACAGGAGGAGATGAGGTGATCACAGGTTATGCAGAGGTGTGTGTGTATATATATATATATATATATATATATATATATATATGAGCAAGGCAGCATCCCATTAGCCTCATCTTTATGGTGGAATTAAGAGTTGATGGGGCCATGGGAAACTCAGCAGTGCAGTGTAGGGATAGAACAGGTATAGAATCAGGGTGGCGGGCACGTTGTACTTTAAAGTTAAAAATTAAGACAGAGCAGCAATGGGAAGGTATTGAAACAATGGAAATTTAGCCATCTAGTGGCTAGAAGTTATAATCTGCTATTGGGGGGACATTTATAGAGTAAGGGTGAGAAGAAAGAACAGGCATCAGAGCAATTCAAATTCAAACCCAGAAAAAGTGTCCAAAAGGCATGAAGCAACAGTCCAGAGTGGGCTAAGGAGCATGCTAATGAGCGCAAGCCATCCAGTTGGTGGCTGCAGCAGGCCTGGAGGAGGAGGAGCAGAGCCTGAACAGCCTGAGGAGCCGTACCTGATGGATTCTGCACCGGCCAGGAGTAGAGGAGGCAGTGGCTGATGTTATGTCGTGTCCTGGACCAGAGATCAGCTTCAGTGCTCCCGCCTGATCAGGGGCATGCCACGGGAAAGAGAGACAGGAAAGGCAAGAAGGGTTAGAATAAAGGCCAAATTGGAGGAGGAGAAACAGTCAGAGAGGAGGAGGAGGAGACAGGGAAGCAGCATGGGAGTTTGGGCAGGAGAACTGAGTACTAAAGATGGGAAGGCCCCAGGAAGCAGGCCGGGGTGGAGGGAAGGCGAGATGGAAAAAGCAGGAGAGAAGCCGAAATGAAAATGTAACTGAAAAGAAAACAGTTCCAGAGAAGCTGTAATCACTAAGTCACAACAGGGTATTACAAGTTATTTAAGCACTTTTGTAAGTACAATTGTTTAGGCACACTTAAAAACAGTTTCAAATTCCAATACAAGAGCAGTTAAATGTTATAGAGTAAAGGATGAGAAGAAAGAACAAGTAGCAGAGCAATTCAAATTCGAGCCCAGAAAGTGTCCAAGAGGCAGAGGAGCAATAGTCCAGAGTGGGCTAAGGAGCCAGCCAATGAGAGGCAGCTAAAATGGGAAGCCATTCAGTCAGTGGCTGCAGCAGGTCTGGAGGAGCGAGCTGAAACAGCTGGGAAGCCATACCTGATGGATTCTGGGCGGTCAGGGTAGAGGGGACAGCGGCTGATGCTATGCCATGCCATGTCGGTTCAGAGATCAACCGCACTCCTGCCTGGTCAGGGGCATGCCACCTGATGGATTCTGCGCTGGCCAGAGTAGAGGGGACAGTGGCTGATGCTATGCCATGTCCCAGACTGGAGATCAGCCTCAAGGCCCCGACCTAGTCAGAGACACACCACCTGATGGATTCTGTGCCAGCCAGGAGTAGAGGGGACTCAAGTGTTGATGCTATGCTGTGTCCCAGACTGGAGATCAAGCTCGTGCTCCTGCCTGGTCAATATGATGGATTCTGCACGTGCCAGGAGTAGAGGGGACAGCAGCTGATGCTATGCCGTGTCCCGGACTGGAGATCAGCTTTGGCGCCCCTGCCTGGTCAGGGGCACGCCACCTAGGAAAGAGCAATAAGGAGGAAGTATCACTATAACTGTTATTACTATGTAGCTACATAATAACTACTCTTATAGTTACATGGTAATACCACCAAGTTAGAATGTTTGGGTATCACATTAAGGCACAGATTACATGGTATAGTTATCCAGTAGTTATTGTACAATAAGAGGATAACTATTGATATTACCATGTAACTAGTTATTCTGTTTTATAGTTACTGCTGTATAATTACTATATAACCTTTGCTCTGAAACACAAAGTGATACTATCTATACCATCTATGCCCATCACAGCCTTGCTTGCACCGTAGCAATTCCATCACAGCCTGTCTTGCACCATAACTTTCAGTGAGGTTGCATCTTCCTCCCGTGAATTCCTCGTGGTCAGGCTGTCATTCCCTCCTTTGTGCCTATCTTCATTGGGGTTTTCTATGCCTCACCTAAAATATCCTCATCCTCACTGGTTGATTCCCTTTCTTTTTTTTCAAATTAAAGTTTAAGTTTTGACAATAATGAGAACAGGTCCATAAAAGCAATATACATTTGTCATAAGTATGCAATACAATGGATCCACTCTCAGCCCCCCTCCCCCACTCCCCTTCCCCATAACAACCTTTATAATCCCTCCCACCATATATAATACAGTTACTAATACAAAACCAAGTGGGTCTAGAAACATGGTATATACTGGAGTGATTATATTAGAGAGTACAGTGTATGTAAGGGGTCCCATAGTTTCACATACCTCTCAGGTCTACTGTTGAGGCTCGCTATCACTTTCTCTGTCCTGAGATTTGCAAAGAGCTCATTGAGCCATTCAGAATAAGAAATGTCATCACAGTCCTCCAGTGACACAGAGCTACTTTTTAACAGACATGGAGATAAGGGCCATGTGATATCTTCTGATAGGTACAGAAATCTCCGTATATTCACCAATAAACAAATTTCTGGGGTAAATAAGTCATTCAGGCCCAATAAAGGGTCTACAATTTGCTGAATATTAGCCCAGAGTGGAGTGACTTTGGAACAGGTCCAAAAGATGTGGTACAGAGAACCCTCTTCTTTCTGACACGGGTATAAGTGGGTGATGGAGGAAGACCAAATTTGAATAGCTTTTGTGAGGAATAATATAAATTATGCAATATATGGAATTGGGTAAGGTGTGTCCTATCTTAGGTAATATATTTGTGGCAATTGTGCCATAGGGTAGTCCAGTCTGGACTAGAGAGGAAAAGATGTCCAGTAGGTCGAAGAAGCAAAGCACATGGGATAGGCCCAATTGTACAACATTTTGTAACATTTGGACACAGATTGTTGGAAGCCAGCTAAGCAGCCTAGTTCACTCTGAAAGGATAATACACCCTGTTGAGGAGGGGTTAATCCAAAGAGTTTCAAAATTAAATGTTGTAATTGAAAGATTTTGAAGATATATTTTGTGGGTATATTGAAGTACTTAAAATCTCAGCAGAGGAGGCCAGGAGTGCTCTTTGAGACAAACGAAGAAGGACGTGGTTCATCCATAAGAAGTAACCAACTAGCAGTGAGTATTTTGTTGTATATCTTTAAATTGGGGTTACCCCACATGGGCTGTGTTAAGTCCTGAATATGACTGCATTTAAGGAGATTACATAGCTGTGCGTGAATTTTGATAGAAATTGCAATTGGGGCTGATTTTAACCTTACTGGGAGGTGCACTGGCTTTAATATGGAAGAGTGCAGCTGGGGTTAAACCATTGGCTAGGATGAGAGATAGTTCAATTTTGAGCCACTGGGGAGAGAAAGGAGAGTATGAATACTTCCTCCTTGGGGCAACCATCGAAGATTTGACAGTGTGACTAGCCCAGTGATAAAAGTTAGGTGAGGAGGCATAGGCCCCTTTATCTTTGGGCTGGCTAGCTTAAAATAAGCCAGTCTAGGTTGTTTATTGGCCCAAATAAATTTGGTGATAAGCCCATGAACTTTGCTAAACCATGAAAGGGTAACCAGATATTAAGTAAATGAAGGGGTAGAAAAGTCTAGGAGGACATTCATCTTAATTAAATTAACTCTACCCACAGGGACATAGGAAGTTTGGACCATCTATCCAAATCCATGCCAATGATTTTCACCAGAGTCCAAGTTTAATTTCTGAAGAAGGGCCAGATTCCTGGAAATTCCAATTCCCAAATATTTTAAGGAATCTTGTTTCCATGACAGGCCCAAATGTAATGGATCTTTTAGTTACCTTATGATTGAGGGAATACAACAGTCTTATCTATATTTAATTTGTAGTTGGATAGTTGACTATATTTTTTCAATGAGTGATAGCATGGGAGGGATTGTGGTTGATTCTCTTTCTACTATCTCTTCTCAGTCCTCCACTGGTGAACTCATCTTGCTGGGGACTTCAATGTTAAATGGCTCTCCCCGCTCCAGGCTGACTATTCACAAGATTGAGTCCCTAAATCACAGGCAGATTATCATGAACCCACCCAGCTCAGCTCCCACTCTAATAACAACACTCCTCCTGGACTGGGTTCTTTCATCCTACCCCCATCATACTGTAGCAGCAGGAATTCTGCCGGATGCTTTCATCAACCACTGCATGATGTTCTGTGTCACAAAGATCTAGTGTCCACCATCCTTCCCTACTGGAGACTGGAGAAGGGCTCATGTGATCCCGCTCCACAAGGCGGTAGCAGGCAGGAGGCAGGGAACTATAGACCAGTCAGTCTTACCTCAGTAGTGGGCAAGATTATGGAAGCACTCCTTAAGGAAAGGATAGTGCAACACCTGGAATCCACTAGGTGCACAGGATCCAAGACAGCATGGGTTTACAACAGGAAGGTCCTGTCAAACTAATCTCATAGATTTCTTTGACTGGGTAACCAGAGTGGTTGGACCAGGGGAGCAGTTGATGTTTCCTACCTTGACTTCAGCAAAGCTTTCCATACTGTTCCACATAGAAGATTGATTAATAAGCTGGGTAGGCTCGGGGTGGGTCAGAAGTTGGTCAACTGGGTGGCAAACTGGTTGATGGGCAGAAAACAGAGAGTGGTGGTAAATGGTATACAGTCAGAAGAAATGCAAGTCTCAAGTGGGTACCTCAGGATCAGTCCTGGGGCCAGTCCTCTTCAATATCTTCATCAGTGACATTGCAGATGGACTGGAGGTAAGGTTTGTCTGTTTACAGATGACACCAAGATCTGCAACAGAGTAGATTATCTAGCTGGGGTGGGCAGAATGAGAAGAGATCTGGATAAACTGGCACAATAGTCAGAAGAGTGGCAACTGGGTTTAATGCAAAGAGTGCAAGATCAAGCAGATAGGGAAAAGAAACCTGTAGCTGCCTATAGGTTGGGAGGGAGTTGCTGGCAATCACAAGGGAAGAAAGAGACTTGGGCATCATCATCATCACCGATGACCTGAAATCATCCAAGCAGACCACTAAAGCAGTAGGTAAGCCTGGGGGATGTTGGGGTGTATTAGTGGGGTATCACAAGTCAGAAGAGGAGGTAATAATCCTCTTTACAAGACACTAGTTGAGGCCCCATCTGGGTATGCGTGCAGTATTGAAGGCCGCACCTTCACAAGGACATTAAAAATGGAGGCAGTCCAGTAAAGGGTAACAAAATGGTACAGGGACTGCATCTGTGAAACATATGGGGACAGATTAACTGGAGCTCAATATGTATACCCTAGAGCAAAGGAGGGAGAGAGGTGATATGATCAAACATTCAAACGCCTTAAGGGCATTAACAAGGTGAAAGAGTCTAACATGTTTCAATATAAGAAAAATAGCAGACAAAGAGGACACTGCATGAGATTAGAGGGAGGCCGATTAAGGGATAATATGAGGAAGTTCTTTTTCACAGAAAGGGTGGTGGATGCATGGAATGGCCTACCTCAGGAAGTGGTGGATATGAATACAGTGCAGGGCTTCAAACATGCATGGAATAGGCATAAAGGAGCAATACAGATGAGTATGAATAGATAGGCCATTGACAGAGTAAAGGCCTATGGCACATTCATAAGGTAAAAAAGAAATGGGCAGACTGGATGGGCCTTGCGGTCCTTATCTGCCATCAACTTCTCTGTTTCTAATTCTATGTAAATACATCTGGACCAGGTCCTCCACTAATTTAATGCCTCTACTCTCATGAGTGACCTTGCTACTGCAGATTGGACACCCATACCCTCTGCCCTCGATATCGACATAGATACATAGAAGGTGATGGCAGATAAGGACCGTGTGGCCCACCTAGTCTGCCCTTTTCCTGTTTCATTCCAGATTCTCCTCTGTATGGAACAGGCATATCCTGCTCAGAAAATCCAGGGTGAAAATCACCATCACCCTGGATTACCCCTGAAATCATTGATCCGTGCAAGTCTCATGACCTCATACTAGGCGCATTTCAATCTATCTCACTCCTTTCCTGACCTCCTCTTATACAGGACTATCAGGAACTCCTGTACTTAGACTGTCCAGGCTGTGAATTGCAATATTCAAGGCCAACCCTCAGAACAATCATAACACCGCTCAAAGCTCTGGAAAGTAATTCCTCCCTGTTTGACCCTCCCACACAGTCCACTACTCCGGTCCTTCTTGTAAATGTTTCACCAGTGTCAGACCCCTCCTCTGTGGCTGCTCATTTCAATGTATTCTTTACCATGGCTTTCTCTTTTCAACTCACCCTCCAGCCTCCTGTGTTCCTCCTCATATTCCTCTCATCTCTCTTCCACGCTGGATTTCCTCTTTCCTCCTGTTACTACCCAGGAAACTCTTACTGCCCTTACTCCCTCTACCTGTGCTAATCCTGTCTGATGGACTGAATCCTAAACTTCTCAAAATCTCTGCACCTGCTATAGCACATCCACTGACTCACCTACTCAAAGTCTCCTCCTTCAGTGTTGGCCCTCAGTCCTGGGATTGGCCAAAGTTTTTCCACTCCGCAATGGGGAGGACCTTCCTCCCAGGTAACTTCTAGCCAATCTCCTCATCCCTTCCTTGCTAAACTACAAGTGAAGCTTGTCCACACTAGACTCTCCAATGTTCTATCCTCCACCAATTTCCTCTCCCCATTCCAGTCTGGCTTTCAAACATCACTCCACTGTCTCCTCCCTTCTGCATGTAACTGATTCTATAATCTCAGAGATGGATCAGGGCACATCACAACTGCCATTTTCATCAATCTGGCCAAGGCCATTGACTCAGTGCCTCACCTTTCCTTTTAGATAAGTTGAATTCTGCTGGCCTCTCAGCTCCTGCTGTAGACTGGTTCTGTTCTTACCTCACTGACTGCATGCAGTCCATACAGGTTGATAGTGCCCTGTCAACTCCACTTTCCATCTACGCTAAGGTCCCACAGGGTATTCCATCCTAGGGCCCATCCTGTTCTCCAGTTTCCTTAGTGACCTCTCCATAGCTTGTGCCAACTCACATATCCACATGTATGCAGATGACAAAGTCATTTATACCTCCAGTCCCTCCACTACAGCTGTGGAAGGTCTGCTCTAGCAATACTTCCACAATGTCTTCAGTTGGTCTCAATCTAGCCAACTCTGAGTCAACAAAAAAAACTGTCATGACCTTTGGCACTAGTCAAAATATTGACCAAACTCCCAACTCTGCCTATCTTCTCCACCTTGGATGGCACCTCTCTTGAAGTGGTTCATTCATTCAAATACCTTGGTGTGTGGTTAGACAGCAGCCTTGACTTCTGTGCACACAGATCGCCATGCACAACAACCCACCCCAAGCTTGATGCCTTGTACCACAACAAAGACTGGTATGCCATGAGCTTGTCATTAAAATGGTGTTACTGGTGTCTAACTATGTGGACATGGTCACGGTACCACTTTCCACTTCTCTGGCCAGACTGGACACCCTCTGCAATGCCTTTTGTGGTTTTGTTACCAACTCCTCCTCTCATATCAACTATTGCTCACTCTGCTCCTCCTTATCCATTCTTCCTCTGCCTTCATGTCACCTGAACCACTGTGCCCCATTCATATCAAATACTGGTTTGGGTCCCTTCCCTTCTACCTCTCCTCACTCCTCTCCTCCATTCCTCTGCCTCCTGCTCCCTCCACTTCAAGGATCCTCAAACTTTGTCATTCCTCATCCCGGCTCCTGTGTTGGGCAATCAGCCTTTCGTATCATCTCCCCTCACTCTGGAACCTACTCCCATCCACCCTCCATTTCACCATCCCTGCTTCCCTCACGTACTGGCTGAAACTCCTACTCCCCTGCCCCCAGTTCTTGGTTCCCCACCTGACTGCCTATTTACATTTGTATCTTACTGTGTGTAGGTGTGGCTGAATTGTGTGATTTTGCTGCTTGTTCTTACTGTACTTACTCCTGTTGTATCATGCATCTGTTCCACTTTACTACAACTGAGAACTGTGTCAGTGCTATGTAATTGCATTTAAGTGTACTGTGCTATGTATTTGCCTCCGCTGTTCCTTCCTACCAGGTCACAACTGGAAATGAGCCTTGGCTCAGTGTGCCTTTCCTGGTCACCAATTTTCAAAAAAAAAATTAAACCCTAAATATAAAAATGCAGTAATCTGCAGTTTACTAAAGAATGAAACTCCTTTGAAATGCCATATAGCTCTCTCTAGGTGGAATTTCTGCTCAAAAATGATTGCCATAAAAGAAAATTATTGTTTTTAACTACTGAATGAAGGTTATGAAAACTGTGTGTGTGACTTCCAAAAAACCTTAGACAGCTTGTCTGATGACAAATGCCTTGGTCTTCAGTACTTCATTATAGACTGTGCAATAGATGTTAGAAATTCAATCAGTTTTGGGTGATTGGTTGGCTCATTAGAATGATATTATTACATCTCTTGCTCTATTCAAAAGGCATATGGTATACCGCATTACATGTGATGCATCTTACTGATGAAGCTAAAAGCTTTTGAACCATGGTATGGAATACATAAAGCTTTTGGACAAGTTCCTAAAAAATTATGCAGTGGATCACTATTCCTGAATGTTGTCACTTTGATATGAACTTGATGAATTGCTATTCAGCATTATGTTAAATCAGTGTCAAACACATAATGGCATGAGTTTTCGACTGTATGCTTAGGATCAAACCCACAGTAAGAAACCATCTGAATGCTCAGGTCCATAGAGTAGTATGCAGCAGTGTTCTATCAATCATCCACTAACTCGCGGTTCTTGCCTCGGTGTTACCACATTTAAGCTTCAGCATTTCACCTATGTCCATAAAATATTATTACATCTGCCAATGGACTTTCAAGTAGAGTTACTATAACATCCGTAAAAGATTCTATATACATGGTTCTAGTATTTATTTATTGGCAATGTTTAATCCTGCTATGCATAAATACAGAATATAACCTTATTAGCAGTAGTGACCTGTGGTGGAGAAGAAGTGGTGAAAGTACAAGGAATAAAAGTAGTTATAAAATGGGTCCTGGAATGTGCAGTGATTTCAGTGATGTGAATTTCTAATGAGTCTAGATGACATATTATAATCCATTAAGACCACGCACCCTGATCATTTGCATATCTGTGTAGTGACTAACCAATGGCAAGGCAGCTTTAACAATGCTCGATGGCATTACAGTCAAGCTCAGCTGCACTCAAAATGAAACAAACTCAAGCAGCTGAACAAACAATACAGACTACTGCATGTTCCAGTTATCAATATGCTTTTCCTTTATTTGATTACCTAAAGGGCAATGTCAATTCCATTAGGCCTCAAAGTGTCTGTAGTTTAAAAATACATTTTATGATTAGTCACATTCTGTAGAGACTGCTGATGTATCTGGTAGTTTGATTCCGAGTCCATTTTTCTTTTGGAAAGTTAAAAACAGAATGCTGACCATACTATTTTACCACACTAAAATGTGTTTGTCTACAGTCCTTGATCAATAGCCACTGCATTTGTCCTGGACTTAGGAACTTCTCCAACACAGTCTATCCACTCGTGATACAGTGGGAAGAGAGGAGAGGCCAAAAGTGCTACACTGCAGAATTAGAATAAGCATACCCCAATAAATCTCATACCAAAAATTAGGCTGCTACTTTACTTCATTTTAAAGTTATGGCTATTTTGTAACCTGATTTCACTACCTGTTCAAAAAACCAGTTTCAGTAAAGAGCTGCTGGCGATGTCATCTCCTGAACTCACAGTCAGGTCCTCCCTGTCAGCAAGCATATAGGACCTGTTTCTCCAAAGTTTAAAGATCATGTGCAATGGTTTTCACAAGTAAAACAGGCAGCACCATTCAACAAACATTGCTATAAAAATTATATGTGTTTCAGGTTTTGTAACAAAGTTGACAGATTCAGATTTTTAATGTCTTTTTGGCGTGGTCCATTTCTCCAAGGTTGCTGGATGCTGAGTCAGCATGCCTCCAGGCTGCTGATTCCATTTGAGGTGCTACTCTACTGTGCCTGTTAGAAGTTGTATTGCTACTAATATTGTAATGTCAGTAACTTCATTGCTGTTTGTCAGTGTCTGCTTTACAATAAGTTTTAATAGGGCCTGATATGTGTTAATTCATACTAGGGATTGAAGTATTAGCCCTGGTAAAATTATCATTTAATAAAGGAATAATGGACAGACAGGGTGTGTCATGCTGGGATAAGGCTGAGTGTGTCTGACACCCGAGAAGCGACATTATCCCAGCATGACACACACACCCTGGAGTGCATTATAAAAATACATTTTAATATTAGAACAGTGGTTAGAGCAGTATGACAGCTAATGTGCTGATTTACATACAGCAACAAGGAATTCTGGGTAGATTATCAAGTTACTTAAAGTTTCCTTACCCAGCAGTGCAGTCTCTTATTTTGAGTTGGTGAATGCAGTATAGCACCTAATATGTAGATGCATACAGCAAGGCATTGTGGGTACAATATGACACTGTCCTCCATGCAGTCTCCTATTTTATGTAGTGGTTACAACAACATACAATCGCAGATGTTTATTTTCAAATGAAGCATTGTGCATACACTATATAGCTGACAAAGATTTCTTTACTGAGAGATGTAGTCTCTTATTTCTATAGTGAATATAGAAATATAGTAGCCTGTATACTAATTTACATAGTGAGGAATTGTGGGTACAGAAAATAGCTATTTTTTCTATCTCCCTATTGATGACATTCAGTCATGTGTGTGCTGGGACTAGATCCTTAATGTTATGCTGAGATAACATCACAGGTCCAGTTCAGATTGACCAAAGCCAGCATTCTTTCTTGCCACTGTATAATTGTTTTAAGTGCTGTCCTGAGAAATCATGTCAAATAAATCACAGGTGTGAATTATCACAGCCTTTCACAACAACAGAGTTATCCAGTCAGCAAAATTCACAGCAAAGTGCTATGAGTCAGCATCCAGCAATCCTGGAGAAATGGACCACAATAAACAGGCACCGAAAAAAATGAATTTGTCAACTTTGTTATAAAACTCAAATACACACAGTTATTAAAACAGCGTTTACTGAATGGTGCTGCCTGTTTTACTTGTGAAAACCACTGCACATGATCTTTAAACTTTGAAGACAAAGATCCTATCAGCTTGCTGACAGGAGGACTAGACTGTGAGTTCAGGAGATGACAGCATCAGCAGCTCTTCACTGAAACTGGCTTTTGAACAGGCACTGAATTTAGGGTTGTAAAATGACTTGTAACTTCTCATTTGTGGCATCCGGCTGATTGTGGCTATACTGATCCAAATTCTGAATTTATTGATGCCGAGACATTTTGACTGGAGTCCCTCTTTAATTTTATTTGTTTATTTTTTGATCCTGCTGTCCCAGCCACCAGCATTTTCTAACAAGTGCCACTCAAGAAACATCCCAGAACCTCCAACAGCTGGTGTTGGAGCTGGGGATCAACTAAGGAAAAGTGTAGTTAAGCAATATACCACAAGAGGGTGTGGTTGATGGCAGGATTACCCATGCCTAGTGTGGTGGTTTGCTCACGAGGCACGGTCAAGTGAGGAAACCACACCAGGCATGGGTAATCCTGCCATCGTCCACACCCTCAAGTGGTATATTGCATTATACAAAAATTACAAAAATGATTTTTCCCGCATGTTATGTTATTTTTATTGAGTTTATTGGTGCTTCGAGAACAAACAGTCCTCAGTTGCTATGTTTCCGTACAGAGCATTGGCTCACTATGGCAGATAGTGCACATGCATGGTAGCTTTGATTGCTGCCGCTGCTAAACACTTGCTCCCCATCCTGTCCCACTTCTCAGCCGGGAGACAAAGTACAGTTTTTGTCTGTGGTCTGCTTTAGTTCAAGGAGGGCCCAAGATAAGTTCTAAAAACACTGTTCTGCATGCTGTGTGGGTATTGCAGAGTGTTTGTACAGTCAGTGCTTTTTATTTATGTCAAAGGAGCAGTTCATTTTTTGTTTGAAATTGTCGGGTCTGAAGTTAGTAAGAGATCAGAATGGTGGCTTGCTTTGATGTTTTCTGCGTCAGAGTGATCTGTGAAGCTGGTGGGGAGAGATTGGGTAGCTGGCACTTTTTCCTGTTGGGTGATGGCATGATTAACATTGTAAATCATGCCAGTCCTAATCAGGATGCAATATTTTAGCCCACTGTATTATAAAAGTTTATCAATAGACCAAGCTATTAATAACGCCTGTTTGTTCTTCAACAGTTCCAGTGTCACAATGAGACCAAGAATAGACTGTGAACTTGCTGGACACTCCATACTTGGTCTCAGTGTGACACCAGGACCACTAAAGAATAAATCAGAACTATTAATAACTCCATCTATTGATAAATTCTACACACTCTTCTGTGGCTGATCCTGGCTCTGATGTCAGCAATAGCATGTTCTGGGATGCACCCAAGTAGAGTTTGTTAGAAATGTCGGGAGGGGGGACAACATGATCAACCAGGTCAAATTAAATTATTCCACAAAGCCAAATGGTAGAAAATTTCATTTTTAGGCAACAAGCCTAATTGGGGCTGCTCCACTTATGGCGTGGAACATTTTAACATGGATGTTTACCTTTAAAACATAGGATAATGCTACATAAGGCATATAGCATGTACTAGCATGGCTACAAGGACACACATAAGCCACTACAAGCACTTCATGAGGCCAAGTGTAAAGGTGCAGACCCCATTTAATATGCAGTAGAAAAGCTTACTCTTAACAAGGACCAAAGTGCATATGATTGTTAACAGTTACACCATGATTTATTGAAGCAATGTAAGCTGGCACTCTCCAAGGTATTATAATACTGTAATGTTAAGTGTTTTAGACTGTGATGATACTGTGCAATTAATTAAAAATCCTGTATATCAGATTAATGTTTCTTGCAGTACTCCTCATTGGCAGTGCCTTCAGCACGCAAGAACTCCCCATAGCTGTCAGTTGGATAGACTACTTTCCTTGGGTCTCCATGCACCACTTATAACAGAAAAACATTTTTTTTATTCTTTGGACATGTATTGATTGCCTGCTTCTAAAATCCAATAGATACTGAGCCTTCTTATAAGAGGAACATACTTTTAAAGATGTTCCATCTAAAACTTTCCCACAAGGAAAAGCAAATATTGATTTTTCTTAAACAGTTCATTACTTAATGGAAAAAAAAAACAGAAAAAAATAATGGATGAGTCAGGCACAAACTAACATGTTATACTTCGTTCCTCAGGGCATGGCTGGCTAAATGTCAAGGTATGATGTAATGTACTTAAGAGCGTGAGCATAAATGTGAAGGTCACTAATACAACCAATATAAAGAATCCCAAAGAGATATGGTAAGTGGCAGCTAGAATGACATCACCACCAGCCATCATAGGTGGTTTATTGCAGAGCACCACCAGTCAAATGCCAGTTTCCTTTGGGAGTGATGCTGACACTAATATGACACATGACGACAAAGAAAAGCCATTATAAAATTGCTTAGGAAAACAGAAGGTAATTGGTCAATGATCTCCAGGGAGTGTGTGTAACCAACAGAATGCATGGATCTAAACAGTCCAGTGCAGCTTGTTAGGTACATTAACAGTGGCAGCAGCTACTGCATTTACACATTTCTACAAAGAAACAACATTTCAATAATAAATAAAACTGCCTTTTAAATGAAAATGTGTGTCTCTGGAGATAATCTGGTACCAGGTCAATATGTCATGGACAAAACAGCACAAGGAGAACCCGGCGGTCCTAAAGCGCTGTAATGAAACATGGTGATAGGGGTATACAAGTAGCACTGCCACTACCCCCGTCGCATACATTTTGAAGTGGACAGACTGAAGACACCACAGGTGCTGTGCTTATTGAGCCGCCCTGTGGAATGGCTAAGACATGCACCTGGCACCGTGGAGGCCCCTGGGATAGGGAGTTTGAATCTTCGCTCCAAACGCGTGGTTTTTAACCCAAAAAAACAAAGTCCCTGCTCGGAGTTTCTCCTTTCCCTCAGTCCACACCCTTCTCAGAGCGCATATTTAAGTTTGGGGGTTTCATGGTACCATCGTGGTGTACCTTTGTTTTGTGGTCACGCTTGCTGATCTGATTTTGCTGCACGCCGTAATGCCTGCAGCTCTTTTGTTTTGTGTGGTTTCATCCTCGACATGATGACCCTGTGCCAGTTAATCTGTAACCATTTTATAAGCATGATAATACTACTTATGTTTTTTGTGCTGCTTGTTTAAAACACAATATTGGTGTTAAAGACATAAAACAAACTTTTATTGCTACACAACCTACCAGAGTCATGCCTTGTTATGTGTAGCTGTTTACTTCAAACACATCCTATTTTTGTGAAGTTATCCCAAGAATTTGACACAGTTTTCTTAATCGTTAAGAATATTAAGTTTATTTATTTTTATTTATGTATTTATTTAATAGAGATTTTCACCAGGATGACATTCTGAGCTGCAAGTAGCTCATTTCCAGATGTGTTCTGGGGACAGGGATTGGGAAAAAGAATGTAATACAGGTAAACAAGTTGCAAAATGTAAAGAAGTGCAGTTGAAAACAGAATCTATGCTCAAGGTGCAGGTGTATAAACAGGTAATGTAGGAGGCTGTGCTGATAGGCATTCAGTGAACGTGGTACAAATAAAATGCATGCAAAGAGGGCTGTGTGAGAAAAGCATGTGGGCTAAAAACAGAACCATGTGTGCAGAAATATAAATTAAATACAAAAAGATGGTGCATATAAAGTAAGCAAAAATTAATCAGTAAACAGGATAAAATGTACAATGGGGGGCTGAGCAGAGCAAGAATTTTACATTTAAAAATTGGTAGGGATAGCAAAATAAAATGTAATCCGGGAGCAAACGCAAGCATGAGAAAAGAGAGCAAAGGGAGAGAGGGGAGGGGTACATAGAGGAGGCTATAATAAGGTCACTGTAGATTTTAGACACCAGAATTACTGGTCTTCAGCTTAAACACAAAAAATGCCACTTTTTTCACTCAAAGCAATTCAGTCAGTCCATACTGTAATGCAAGGTTCATCAAGTAAAATATCACAATCACAGTTTAACAGCAATATGCAAGAATACAACTACTCACACACCAAGTCGATGGTAAGGATTTTATTAAAGGAATATTTTACATTTAACTTCATGTATGAAAACTGCACCTCAAATCATTTTTTCTGAGTTTATTTTTAAATACAGGGTACATCGTTCAGACTTATATCTTTTTTCCAGTGTGACTCTGTTAAGCCAGTAAACTATATCATGGCCTTTACTGGATAACCTAATTAGCTAATGTAACATCAGGACAGTATACTCACAGTTTGTGCAGCACAAATTGCATTTGTGCCATGCAGACTAGGATGTAGTGCTCAGAGATTAGTATGACAGCCAGTCCCTTTGTTGGAAAATGAAGTTTATGTGGCACACAGCAGTTTGTACAGCAGCGCAAGGACTGGGCTGGACAGTATGCCTATGGAAAGGCTTGCATATATGGCTGAATTGCATGTTGGAAGCCAGGTGACTTCATTAATTGGCCTTCTGCATAGTGCTAGTTAACTCTTAGGACAACTATACTTTAACAGTATGCAAATAGCACAGGCCATATTAAAAACAACTTACTAGTTCCCTCTGATAGCCAGGACTAATGCTGTGAATAACCGAGGTACTGCCAAACACTGGTAATAGAGCTCTCTGCAGTATTGTTGATGGAAGGTTGAGTACTTTGTTTGGAAACCCATGTGTCTGGTTAGTAGACCTCAATATGATGCATATTGCTATAGTGGACATTGAGCTAGCACATTATAATGGTCATGCTGGCTTCCCTAAATACAGTAAAACATATTTCACTGTGACCAAAGGTGCACTCTGTCCTTATTTCTCACCCTTCTCACTTGTGGATCAGGACTGGTGTGTGTGCTGTGCAGTCCACAGTTCCATCCACTGTAAAGAGCAGTGTGCCTTAAAATGCCAGGTAATGATATGGTAACGAGGGTATCCCATGATTTGGGAAAGGAAAACAGTGATGAAATGAGCGACACCAGAAGAGTGCGGTCAGAAGAGAGGGTATAAGTCAGCGATCGCGAAACAGTGACCCACGCTTTCCCCCTTCCAGCTGCTTCCCTTTGAGTTAGTTATTTTAGTAGTAGGTGGGGCAAAGCCCCACAGAAAAGCCTCTTTAGATTTTTGTCTCTGTTTCAGCGATCGCTGACTTCTACCCTCACCCTTTCTGGCCACGCTCTTGTCTCGCTCATTTTGGGCTCACTGTTTTGCTTCACCCAAATCATACAGAACCATAAGGAGTTGCTAGTGACTTCTATGATCAGTAGGGTCATTTGCATTTCTTGTACCAGTACTGCAGTACTACTCTACAGCTCTACAAGGTCTGTATCTCTCAAACTGCCCAGCTTGTTCACAGTGCAGGTCCTTTTAGCTAGTTTATGCAAGTGGTCACAACTGTGATTTGTGCTGCAAGATGGGTTTGTGTTTTTTAAGCTGCTCACACATGGGTCACGGTATATTGGACACCTGTTAGCACTTGTAATTCCGATAGTGTGCCTTATCTAATAGACCTCTATTGATCTTTCTGTGCATGTTTGTGCTTGCAAACTGCTCTTTGTGCCTCGGTTTGCCCAACATATAATATGGGGTCCTGAGAGCTTTAAAATATGTAGTTAAACTCTTCTCCCAGGTAAACATGAAAGACATTCCTCATGGCATTTGCATATCTGTTCATAAATAATTAATCCATACAGTGCATACCAGAGTTGTCAGCAAATCTGCAAATAGTATGTTACCGGTTCTAAACGATGATTAGAGATTCTTTTTCCTTTGCTTCCTTATGAAATAAAGGTGTTCAAAGCAATTAAGTTTAACCAGATCTTTGGCAATAATTTTAAATGTTAATTTTATGCTTAAATTAAACTAAATAAAAGCCCATCTCAAAAGTCTTTAGTGGTATCAGGCAATCCATTTAGAAAATGCTAAGTCAGTGATGGTTTGCTATATGCTTAAACCTTGACCTTTGGAAAAGTAGCAATGCAAAAAGGAAAAGAATTTGATTTTATATACTGTAGTAACTTTCATGCACACTATATCCCAAACACTGCTGTTTCCTAAGGTATAAGAGCAAGGGGTATAATCCCAAACAATGATACAAAACAATAACAAAACACTTGAAATCTAAACGTGGTGAATTCGCCAGCACTGGACCTTAACAGTTAAATGCAACTACAGTACATTCTAGTTCATAACTGAGCTCAAATGATTTGTGTTTTCCTCTTGCATCCAGACCTTTCCAATGGCCAGAACGGACTTCATTTGTACAGCAGTGGCAGGAGCTTTGCCACAGTAACAGCAGGCCTGACTTGCAGCTGTAGACACCTATCTACTCTACACAGCCCTGGAGGCAGAAGGAGCCACTGTCAGCCAGTTCCTAGAGGAACAAGTAACAGAAGATATTGACGCAAACCTGTTTAAAGGCCCTGCATTGCGTCCCTTTGTCCCTCTTGCATCTGTACCTGTCTATCAGCTGCAGCCAGTCTCATGTGCAACCACAGTGACAGGAGACAATATCAATAACTACAAGTATCCTAGCTGCAGCCACAGCCATCCATCTACTGCTCAGAGGCAGCAGCTGCTGCGAGAAAAGCTCCTGGCATATAATGAACAACATTGATAGGATCATATGGTACTGGGTGAATATAGTGCCACAAGAACAACCGTGCTGTGTAAAGTGCGAATCCTTTCAGAGCGATAGGGGTATAAAGTGGTAGGAAATAACTTTACCCCTGTCGCTATATGGAGGAATGGGGAAGGGATGAAGAGGCTGCAGGTCTGGGGCCTGGTTGAACTGCTCCCATGGAAGAGTGGCTGAGGCACTAGACCATGCAGTAGGGATGACTAGGAGATCTGGGTTTGATTCCTGTCTCCCAACATTTTATTTTTCTCTTTCACTGAGAAACAAAGATTCCCCCACCTGAGTTGCAACATACCCCCAAGGTAAACAGTCCCTTGTAGTTGATTATAATCATTCTGGGAGGTGCAGCCCCATGAAACAAGAGAGCTATTCCATCACCCCTATTGTTTGAATGGGCGGACGGCATTTTTGTGATAGTCAGTGTTTTGACCAACGCTTTTGTGCAGGTGGCGCTTTGCCTGCGAGCTTATGTGTTGGGCGTTGTTATTGTGTGCGACATCATGACCCATGCGGATCATACCTATGTGAAGACCTCACGCTGTACTTCTTTTGTACCATTTGAATCTAGACCTCTCTACTGGGTGTAGCTAACCTGGTTTACACCTGTGATGGTAAGAACCAAACTGAAAGACACCCAGACCCTGTCTACATCAGTATCACCCATCTTCCCAGCCCCAAAAGCAGCAAGAACTGCTACAATTCAGCTCCTGACTGGCCAATCAACAGTGTCAGTGTGCAGCAAGAGGCAGAAGCACATCACTTATAAAGACACACTTCCAAGCATCCACCACATGATCATCCCAAGTGTGAGTGGTCCAGCATAAGGGAAGTCCGCGAGAGACAGCAACAGGAAAGGAGGACATACTGCACAACATTGCACAAGCAGCTTTGTTCTGTAAGTAGCACCCGTCGCTTTGTGCTGCATGCTAAATGGTTCTCCCTACAGTCCATAACTACTGAACTGCATACACTATTTGTGATACCTGAACAGGCTGTGTAACTGCAGACCCGCTTATACATACAGAACCTTGACTTCATCTGCCTCAACTGACAATGCACAGTTAGACTGCTTTTCTAGTATAATTGCACAGTTTTTGACATGTGAGCATGTATGGTTGTTCCAAGTCACTTAATGAAATGTGTTTTGTTTGAATGTCTGCCTCCAACAGTCTGAGTTCCTCCTACAGTCTTCCTGTCTGCTCCCATTCCACCCTCCGCACCTCCCACCTAACTCATCCTCTCCCCTTCCATGCTCTAATCATGGGTAGCCTTGGCCTTTTCCTATTTCTGGTGTTTGAGCTAAGGTTACCCTCCCATTGGATCTATCTGTGCTCCTCCAGTCTAACCCCAAGTCTAACACTATGTATTAAACCCTGGTGTTAAATTCTGGGCCATCTGCAGCAGTTTACGATCTGATTTCTTGTCCTACTGTAAAATACTTTGGAGAATCCTTTATCACACTAAGAACATACTTTTCCTATGCCTCCACCCATTGCAAAACAACAAATAAATCCTAAAAGCTCAAATTTACCTCTTGCTTATTCCTGTTCACAGTTCTCACACCCATGTGAGTAAACAAGTCATAGTTCCTACTCAGCTGCTCCTCCTTCTCTCTTCCTAGGTTTTTGAGCATCCAGAAACATGCCAGTTCATCACATTCACCACCACAAAAGTTACTGCTACCCACATAAAGCAGCAAATGCTTACGCAACCAAACATTAAAGAGGCACTAAGCAAGTTTACAGAATAACACTGGAACCACTCAGTGACCAAAGAGTTGAATATTGCTCTTGTACAGATGCCAGACATAGATCTGTTGCCCATTCATTTGTGTAAAATCTGTATTTTAAAGTTGAACCTAACTATAAAGTCCTTAATTGGACTTATTTTTCCATGAAAGGAATGCCTGAGCTGTACCATGGTATCTGCTGTAGCAGAGTCTCCTTCCAGTTATGGCAGAGTCTCCTGTAAGTTAAGTACTGTCTCTTACCTCTATCCCAGTTATAGTTGTGTCTTGTCCCAGATAATGTATGATGGCAAGGGTCATTACCGTGCATGACAGAACAGTGTGCTAAAATGCCGCAGCGAAACAGCACTGGACAAAAAGAGTTGGGCAAAATGCCAACCTGTTGGTGCACTGTGCCCATTGATCACGATAGGTCTTCATGCCTCCTGCAACCCCTCCCCAGAACATAAATAATTAACTCTGGGGGAACCTTGGGGATGGAGAGAAACTCCGGGGGTAGTTTTTTAACATGGCAAAAGATGTAGCAGGGGAGACCTGGGGTGAACCAAAACCACGGTCCCAGGTCTCTTGTTGTGTCAGTGCTGGTGTTTCTAGTCACTCCGCCACTGGAGTGGCTCGGCCACACAGCACACAGCAACTTGTCCATCCTCCTGATCTGATGCAGCAACAGGGGTTCTACCCCTGTTACTGTAATCCCAGGCACTCACTAAACAGCGTTAATACTGCACTGTCATACATGCAGTATTGACCGGGACTGTGTATGATAGTGTATACTGACAGTAATACCAGTGCCTACTCCCCACTTAAGCCAGTGTGTCCTCCCAGTAACAACGGTGTCTCCCCAGTTATGGCAGTGTCTCCTATGTGTTATGTCAGTATCTCCCAGTTACACCAATGTCTTCTCCTAGTAATACCAGTGCATTTCCAGCTATACCAGTGCCTCAGTTACAGCAGTGTTTCTTTCCTAGTTATTCCAGTGTCTCCCTAGTTATGGCAGAGTCTTGTCTCTCCCCAGTTATGGCAGTACCGCCAGTTATGCCACTGTCTCCTACCAGTGTATCATTCCAGGTGACAGGTATAATTTTTAAATCCCATCCAAAAGGTGATTTTGTGGACTGACAGTGAAAATATGTTTCAGAGGGATTTGAAAAATTGCATCTGTATTGTTCATGAAGTTGGGTAAAAAGGCTATGTTGAACATTCAGGGCCAAAATTTTGAAACAATGAGTTATGAGAAAAAATAAAAATGCATTAAAATGTAATTAACCAGACTTAGCTTGGTTTCAGTCCATTTGTGGTTTGGCATGGTAGCAAAAGCATCTTTGATGTTACTGAGAGAATTATTTTGTGGACCCTAGTGAGGTAAGTGAGGGATTGAGGAGTGTAGGGTTGTGGGTGCTGAGAGGTGGGTCAGGGTGGGGGGATGGGGATTGAAGACATCTATAGGTGTTTCTTCTTTTTCAGGTTACCAAAAACAAAAGGGAAATGATGATGAATGTTTTCATTTTCTTCGATACCCAACACTGGGTACTGGGCACCCCAGTGTTGTTGTGTTGTTTGGTGGCACTGGGGCTCAGCACACCAATGTCACAGACTATGGGAGTGAGAGTGTGTGTGTTTGCTGGCACTGGTGGTTGGGCAGGCCAGTGTTGGAATGTAGTGGGGGTTGAAAGCACCAGGAGTGATTACCAGTCTTTGAGTATCACAGATGATGTTGTTTGGTGACACCAGGGGTTGGGCACCCTGCTATAGTGGACTGTGGCAGGGTGTGCTTTTCTCCAGCACCAGTGGTTGGGTACCCCACCGTCAGAGTGTGGGGGTATTTTCTGGCTAAGCACTTAGTTACCCTTTCCACCAATGCTGCCATTATTTGTTTCTGGTGTTGTGTGGCAGCTAGGAAGGGACTTTGAATTACCATCCTCGCCTCCTCAGAGCATGGCAAATAAACAAAGTGTTTTCTCCCCTGCTTTGCCAAGAGCAGCAGTTGACAGAGCAAAACACAGTTCATTGAGTGACAGTATTACAACTGGCACAGTGGGAAACAGAACAAATGCTGCCAAGCAGTATACCTGACATGGTGGACACAGTCAGTAGCAAGCTTGTGCAACATCTCTACCATTCCCATGACGCAGAGAAACACAGCACTGTACAGTATCAGAAAAGTAGACAAATAGCACAGGAAGCATTGCTAGTAGGAACTACAAGCTGTACAAAAAAAAATTACCAGTTTGCACTTTCTAGCCTTCTAATTGGCCACGATCTTCCAAAGCAAAAGCAGCAGAAAGGCAGAGAGTGGGTGAACTGGGGTGGAGATTGGGGATTCTCAAGCTGTGATAAATGTAGGATGGCCAACCTCCAAAAGCCCTCTCAGAGCTCAGACTAATCATAATAAAGAATGTTTGCAATCCTTTGACAAGCAGACATGGAAATAAATATTGAGAAGCATGCACATGGATATGAATGGTAAAGGTACAAACTGGTACTGGGTCTTTTTTAGGAGGGTGGTACTGGAAGATAAACTTATGGCATTAGAATGTGACAGCCAATTAAGAACAAATACTACTCCAATCCGTTTTCTAGAAATTGAATATGACTCGACTCAACATACAGTTTTTCTTCACTTGAGAGAGGACATGATTTTCATAACCAACTCTAGGCATTGCCATATTATGGTCTTGGTTTGGGATGTGGATTTGTGCTTAAACAGTGGAGCTTGATAAAATATGGAGTGTTGTGGAAAACTGCTTTGGATTACAACTTGACCATCATTTTAGTCAACTCTGACCTGCCCTAACATGACGACGGGTCAGAGGGTGACTGAACAAACAATTGGGTGAAGTTGCCTTAGGAGATAGTAACAAAAGCACCCAGACTTATCATGGACCTAATTAATTCAGGCACCTATGAGCCACCAATCATCATGGCAAACCTATAGGACTGCTCTTGTTGATAGCTCAGCTGAACAATCTGAGCTGCTGATTTCCCCAGTGAACAGCAGTGGCTGAGCTGGATCCCAGTTTGGTCTGCATGAGATCACAGGACAAAGTCTGTTAAAACAAACTGTGAGGGGAATGTTGCTGACAGCTTGTGCTGCAAAGGCAAACTGTGGAAGTGTGGTGTTGATGAAGGATGCAGCAGGCAAGAATTCAGGTAAAAGTCCCTCAGGATAGCACAATTTATTTGCTTTTGGTGTGTTTAAACACTTTAACAGATACACAATGATAAAACAGTTATTTCAGGTTTGGCTACTTTGGAAACTGACTTTTTGTCTTTACCAATGAAGCAAGCTATTGGGTGTCAGCTCTTGATTATCAAGGTTACACCAAGGAGGACTTTTGCTAAGGAGGTCTCACAAGTCTTGCACTGTCCCATAAATCCAATCTAGCCAGAAGCAAATAACTCCAGTCCGTGGAGAGTCTGCTCGGCTCCCTCATGGCTAGCAGGCACTCCTTAGTGCTCTTTGACAGGCTTAACAAAACCCCTCATTTATATCCCTCTGTTCCAGTGGTCTGTACCCCTATACCACAGCAACACCACAGCTAAACAACTCAAACTGCTCTTCAGCTCCAAAGACTCACATGTTTAGCTTTGCATAGTCTTTCTCTTTCTTCTTTCTGGTGTCTTGGGCAGTGTGTCTTACAGTTTTGTGGCCAGCTGAAAAAAACTGCTGGGAAGCCTTTCTATAGGTCAGAGAACCACATGATTTGTCAGTCAAATTCAAATTTTATATAATTAACATTCATTGTACCCAAATCACAAAAAAACAGATTATCACTCATTACAACAGAAAATAGCTATACGTATTCACTAAACACTTGATTCATCTTCAGTTTACAAAAGTTTTAGCATATTTCCTTAATTACTAGGAACCTCTCTTAATTGCCACAACTTTCTGATACTAGGTTCTAGAAAGCCAAAATTATCCCTGCAACCTTTTTAGTGTTCAGACATTTCCTCACCAATGGGTTATACTCCATCCATCCTATTGGCTGATTGGCGATCATAAATTTTGGACTGCCAGAAATCAACCCTCAGAATACGATTAAGAGTTTCCAGTTTACTTTGTTCGTCTCTAAAGGATGGTTACAATCCCTGATTGTTCCCAAACCTTCAGGAATTTATGCCAATTAATTTTACTTTACACTTCCTTTCTGACTTGTATAATGTCATGTTGACATTTTAGTGCAAGACTAACCTAAGGGTTTCATAGGTTCATAGGTGCTTACGAGTTTGAGGGCAAGCCCAACAAGAAACTCACCGCCATTATGTTACTAGCAGAAATGACATTTTTATCTTCCATGTACTTTATCAAGTCTGTACTAAATTGTTCCATAGTCTTACTAGCTATAACTTTTGGTGGAGCGAGTTCCAGATGGGAGGTATTCTCTGAGTAAAGAAGTTGTTACGCTTAGTGGTTTTATTGGTCACTGAGTAAAGTTTAGAAAATGTGACCTTGTGTTAACAACTGATACCTGATTTATGAAACATTTTCCTTTAACAATTTTCTATATGCTTGTGACTATTCACCACATGACAAAATCCTTGCCATGAGTAGCATTCTTCTCAGGGCTTTAAATAGTTACACTATATTGCCACAATATAAAACTCCACAGGTATAAGACAAGCTGGACCCTTCAGCAGTGTCCAGGCTTGCATCTCCCTGTCCTGGTCGGGACCCTGCTGCAGTGTCTCCACCTAACAACTACCTGAGGAACTGGACCCTCCACAGCATCCACTTCCCATTGTTTCTTGTGGATTTTACTTGGTAGAAGGTTATTTATTTTCTTCCTTACTACTTCTAAGGGGCTAGCAAGGTATTGTTTTGGGGCTGTTGGAATTCTGAAACCTATTTTGGTGGCTGTAAGTGGGCTCATTTTTTTTGATGTTTCACTGCAGCAGGCTGCATTTGTGAAGGCCTATTTCTTCTGATTTAAAACCTATTGGTGTGATTTTATTGGGGCTGTTTCTTTGAATTGGAGACATATATCTTCTAATTTCAAGCCTATTTTGATGTGTTGTTGGCAGGCTGTTTGAACTGGAGACCTGTTTCTTTTGTAGCAACCCTATTTTTGTGTTTTGAGTGGAATTGTGATTGCTTTTGCTGGTTCACTAGCTGCAAAGTTTAGTGCATAGTGGAGGAAGGTGCTAATGGTCTGACCAGGACTCAGCTGCCTGATTGTTTCTGGAAGGCACGGGCTGGTCCCACACTGGTCCCACCCTCCTCCCTGCCCCTCATCCCACCCACCCCATGTCTGTGATTTCCTTTATACCAGGGGTTCTGACATCACTTTCCCAAATGGGCAAAGGACATGCACCTGTCATAGCAGAAGCAGACATCCAGGAAAGGAACAGCAGCAAGTGAAGATGTGACTGCTATCTCAGTGGAAGGAAGTAACTGCAAAACAAAGAGCTTTCATTGCTACTTCTTTGCATTGCTACTTGCATTGTGGAAAGGAGCAGTAGGAGTTTGAAGAAGTGTGTCAATATTTACTTAACATCTCTTTTGGGTGTCAACAGGAAGAATAGGAATGTAAAAGCAGTTGCTCAATCCATCTAGACGTGTACAACAAAGGGGATAAGGGACATTAAGAAAAGGAGAAGAATGTTTTGCACTGAAGGGGAGAGGGAGACTTGGGGAGTGTTTGGTATCCTTCATCTGGAAGGGTGGGGGCCACTGGTGGGCAACAAGAGCAATGGGTAGGATGGTAGGCTGCAACAACTGTGGTGCACCAATCTTCTAAAATTGCCTGGAGGGTGAGGAGATGTTTAGTGTGCAACCACATAGAGAAACTTAGAAAGGAGATCAAGAGTCTTCAGGAGGAACTAAGGCAGGCAAGGCAGACTGGAGGCGGGTTAGCCCAATACTGGTGAGAGGGAGGAGGGAGATGAGGGAGGGCAATTTGAGCCAACAGTGGTGAGGAGAGGGTCAGAAGAAGGAAGCGGAGACAAAGGGCCCAAGCCAGGAAGAACAATTGCCGGGAAACCAAGTCAGGAGACAAAGACAAATGGAAGGAGGAGACAGGGACTTGTGGGGGAGGAGAAGAAGTGGCAACAGTCATGGAGTGGAAAAGGAGAACAGGTTACTATGGAGAAGGAACAGGTATTTGTGAAGGTGTCTTCAGAAAATAGTTTTACACTGCTAGAAGGGAAGAAGAAGGAGGAGGGAGGTGATGCAATTGGAGGAGAAATTTATAAATGCCTGGACCAAACTGGAGTGGGGAAGTTCTCTGGGAGAATTGCAACAGGGTCAAAAGGGGAAAATAATGTGCAGGAGGAAAGAGGAGCCAGGAATGAGAGATGGAGATGAATGGAAGCAAGCAGGAGTAAGAGGGATGGAATCTTAGTGCTGGGGACTCAATACTAAGAGGAGTAAGGTGGGGTAGCAAGGGGAGCATAGTCACATTTATGTGGAGGCCATGCCAGAAATGACAACGGAAAGGGTGGGACAATCTGTTCTGAAATATGCTAGAAGAGGTAGCGACAAGTCTCATTTAATTATACATCTTGGGATGAACGACCTGGCTGACAAGATAATAGATATAGTCCAGAGGAGGTTTGAGGAACTAGGACAGTTATGTATGGGGGCAGGAAGATCAGTAACTTTTTCAGAGATACTTCCAGTGCCCAAGGCAAGCACAACAAGAAAGCTGAGAATAGAGGAATTTAATGGATGGCTAAGAACCAGGTGTCATGCTAAAGGGTATGGGCTATTGGGGAGGTGGGAGGGACCTGGGAGGACAGTAGTCTCTATGCCAAGGACAGACTACACTTGAGTGAGGAGGAAGAAAGTGTTGAAACAGAGGATGGAGAAGTACATAGAGGAAGTTGGGAATTTAAACTAGGAGCGGGGTGGCAAGTGGGCAAGAGACATGCAGAGACCACAGGTTGGGGAACCATATGAGCTTACCCCATAACAGTGACAAAGGACAAATGGCAAGTACTATCGGTGATTCTAGTAAAGGAGGGCAGGATAGGAGGGGAAAAGGGTGGAAAGTGGTTACCCTTAATGTTAGAAGCCTTGGGAGGAAAACTGCAGAGTTACAGGTGCTCATGGCAGAGAGAGGTAGACATTACAGCCATCACAGAAACACAGGCCACCCAATACAATGACTGGGACCTGTCTGTACCAGGGTACAGGTTATTTCACAGGGACAGGGTGATTGGGAAAGGAAGGGGTGGCACTATATGTGAAGGAAGGACTGAAGTGTGTAAGGGATGAAGAGGAGGAGGGTAGTACAGAGCCACTTTGGATGCAAATCCAGGATTCCAAGAACAGGATTCTCAGAACAGGAGTGGTGTACAGGCCGCCCTCTCAGATGGAGGAGTTAGACAGAAAACAGATCAGGAGGACCTCTGAGAAGGGTAGTGTGGTGATTGTGGGGACTTCAACATGCCAGGAGTGGACTGGAGTACCCCAACATCCAGGAATAGAAGGGAGTAGGTACTGCTGGATGCTTTCCAGGACAGCTTCCTGCTGCAAATGGTCAGTGAACCAACCAGGTTAGGGAATACCTTTGACCTTGTGCAGGCAAATGGGGACTTTGTGAGAGAACTTACGGTGGAAGAACCGCTTGTCAGGGAGTGACCACCACCCAGTATGGCTCACATTGGATATGGGCAAGGAAGGATGGAATCTGGCACAAGAGTGCTGGACTTCAGGAGGGCCAACTTTGGGAGGATGGGGAAGTGGTAAAGGGTACCTAGCCAGAACTCAATCTAGTGGACATTAACCAGAGGTGGGAGCTCATAAAGCTGGGGATAGTGGAGGCAACCAAAACCTGTTGCAAGGCCCAGAGCAATAAGGCTAGGGCTAGGAAACTGAGCTGTTAAGCAAGGAGGTCATGGAAAAGGTAAGGAGGAAAACAGCTGCCTTTAGGGGTACAAGAAAACAGGAGGGGAGGACAGGGAGGAGTATCTGACGGAATCGGAGTAGGTTACACAGGCAGTAAGGAGACCAAGGCATCTATGGAGCTCAGGCTGGCATAAGGCATTAAGAAGGGGAGAAGGACTTCTTTAGGTACATCAGGGAGAAAAGGAGCTGTAAGGACCACATGGTAAGGATTAGGAAGGAGGAGGTTGGGTTTAAGCAGGATGCGATAAGGCAGAGGCCCTAAATGATTACTTCTGCTTGGTATTTACCAAGGAGAAGAGGGGTGATATCCAAGGGAGAAGGAATGGCAGAAATGGAGGAGAGGGAGGACAGATGGGGAAATCATGGAGGGAAGATTTTGGGAGGTTTGAAGGCACTGAGGGTGGACAAGGCACCAGGTCCAGATGGCATCCACCCCAGGATACTGAAGGAGCTGGTAGAGGTCCTTGTGGGACCTTTGACAGACCTATTTAATGCCTCACTATACTCAGAGTGTACCTCAGGACTGGAGGATGGCTCATGTGGTGCTCCTCCACAACAGTGCCCCAAGGATGAACAGGGAACTACAGACCGGTGAGCCTCACATCCATCATGGGTAAGCTGATGGAGACTATCCTGAAGGAGAGGCTGATGGCCCTCCTAGAGGCCAAAGGACTACAGGACAGCGGACAGCATGGCTTCATATGTGGCAGATAGTGCCAAACCAACCTGGTGGAGTTCTATGACTGGATAACTAGGCAACTGGACAGGGGCCATGCAGTGGATGTCCTGTATCTGGACTTCAGTAAGGCATTCGACTCTGTGTCACATGGGAGGCTGGGAAGTAAGTTAGAAGGCACAGAGGTGGGTACAAAGCTGGTGAGATGGGTAGGGAACTGGCTTCAGGAAAGGCAACAGAGGGTAGTGGTGGGGGGGAACTCTCACACCAAGGGTAGTGACGAGCGGTGTTCCACAGGGCTTGGTGCTGGGACCGTGTTGTTTAGGATATTCATTGCAGACATATCATTGGACATCAAGAGCAAGATCAGTCTGTTTGCTGATGATACCAAGATGGGAGTAGTGGTGGATGACCTAGGGATGGCAGGGGTTGCAGGATGATCTGGCAAAGCTTGAAACCTGGTTAGACACCTGGCAACTGGGGTTTAATGCCAAAAAGTGCAAGGTGCTGCATTTTAGCATGAAGAACCCAAGGAGGAGTTACCAGCTTGGGGAGTGTAGCTAGCCCAGACAGAGGAGGAGAAGGATCTGGGGTGCTCATTAAAGGGCCAATGAACAACTCAGCATAATGTAGGAAGGCAGCTGCAAGGCAAACAAAATGTTGGATTGCATTGCAAGGGTATATCCTCGAGGAGGGAGGAGGTGATTCTGCCACTGTATAGGTCATTACTTAGACCGCACCTGGAGTACTGTGCAGTACTGGTGTCCGTATCTGAAGAGGACATTAAGTTACTGGAGGGTGCAGCGCATGGCGACAAAGATGATCAAGGGGCTGGGGACTTATCATATGAGAGAGGCTGGGGGAGATGAACATGTACTCGCTGGAAGAGAGGAGGGACGGCGGGACATGATTGAAACCTTTAAGTACATGAAAGGAATAAACAAGACAGTACAGAGGGCCTCTTCAAAGTAAGAAAGGAGAGAGACACCAGGGCCATGATATGAGACTGGAGGGAGGAAGGTTCAAGAGGAGATGAGGAGACATTTTTTAAAGAGAGTGGTAGCTGGGTGGAATCGTTACCTTTACAAGTGGTATCCAGTAGAACTGTGGACTGCTTCAAAAGGGGATGGGACAGGACAAGGGGAGGTCAATGGACGGGAAGGGTGGAAGGAGGGGCAGCTGCAGAGATAAGGGGGAGCTAGCTGCACATTAGGAGCAGACTTGATGGACCCCCTAGGCCTTTATCTGCTGGCAAATTTCATATGTTCATATGTCAGAGGGTAGTGGCTACAACTCTCGCCACAAGATTACTGTGTCCCACAGCAACAGAAGGAAAATTTCAGCAGTGTCCAGTCACTGTATGGGCAAAGGATAAAATAATCTGTCTCATCGACTCTGCATAGCATTTCCCACGGTGGTACATGTCTTCATGGCTCCAGCAGGAATCCTGTTGTGCATTTTGGAAAAGGCACCCATGCATAAATAAGAATCCCTGTTTCCCATGGGAGTTTAGGGTGCCCTGGTGCATATAAATCTTCAGTTCCGTATGCCCATTGTGAAATTCTGTTAGGTGCCTGTTACCATGTTGGGGACATCCTCCCCTAGTTCAGGCAGCCTCCCCAACAGCACTAGAATGGAAAGACTCTCACTCCCCATCGCAAATGCCCATGAATTCCCAGCTGCCATATTGAGGCGTAATCTCACGGAAGAGTGCCCATTCCTTTCCCTTAACCAAACAGCACTGTGCAGAGATCCTGAAATGTGTTTACACACTAGACAAGGGCAGTGCACCTCACTGGTTCCAAAAGTGCCACTGTTTTCTGCCCTACAATTGAGGGCAGCTAATGCTGGAAGGGCATCGTGATTCTCGTTAGACACCAGGTTGCATGAGAACAGCAGCCATTTTCTGGTGTTCCCACTGCAGGCAGTCTCATGGGAATGGCAGTTATATTGGTACAGTGCCTTGGGCATGTGGAACTCTCACAATGCACCAGCTAGTCTCACAAGAATGGCGACCATCTTGTGTGTGTAATCCTGCCATAGTTAGTCTCACAGGAACAGTGACCATAGGGTTATAATACTTATATGGAGGAAAAGAACAGCCATCTTGAGAAGGTCTTACTGGCTTTAATCAAAATGTCCACTCAGCAATCATGTTAACTGTCCCTCTTTTCACTCTGCAGTCTCACTTATCTGTTGCTGTCACACACTCAGCATTTACTTTACTGTTCATTCACTGAGGGACATATTTCAGACCCAGTTTTTGTCTGTCCCCTATAGATTGTTGAGTGACAACTGACTGTCTGCCATGCCTGCCTGCCTGGAATGTGGTACCAAGCTGTTGAAGACCCATGTAGAGCCGGCAATGTGCATGGTCTGCACAGTCTGTGAGAATGGGGCATTACAAGCCACCAGCATTGACATAGTCACTGCCGAGGAGGATCCACTGCCCCTACAGCACCAATTATGCTAAACACCCACACAGGTTGGACTGCTGTTCCAACTGCTGGTAAAACTTCACAAAGCTCCCGGCCTGGTGGTGCTGAGGGTTGAGGTGCTGGGCGACACCTCATGCCATGCCAGCGACCCAGGTTCGGACGAGCCCGGGTCACCAGGGGTCGGCAGGGAAGAGAAGGGATTGAGCATCTGGAGGACTGCTCTCCTCTCTCAGGGATTCAGGCTTCTGACCGGCACTGCAGCGGCCCCAGGTGGTGACCGGAGGCACTGCAATGCCGAGGGCTTAGCTAGAGGGACATGGAGCTGCGGCGGCGTGCCTGGTGCCACTGCATGACCGAGCTCCGCCAGAGGAGGATGGGAGGAGGAAGCAATGCAGTCAAGGAAAAAAATAAGTAAATCCCGCTCCCAGAGACAGGCAATGGCACTGCACCTCAACCACACTCCACCAGCTGGACCCATCCAGCTCTTGGACTGAGCCCAGCCCAGCCTGAATTCCAAGGTAGAGTGCCCTGGGTGGATAGGGGCCCCACCTCGGGAGGGCTCAGAGCCGAGGATAGCCAGGCTGGTGCCAGGAAGACTGGAGGGTTTCAGGCTTGGAGGTAGAGCCAAGAACAGTGCAGATGTCTGAGAGTGTTCTCGGGCCAAGCAGAGCCAGAAAAAGAGTTGTAAAAAAAAAGCTACAAACCTAGCACCTGAAAGCTCCTGCCAGCTTCCCCAAGCATCGATTGAGGAAACCCAGCTCACACCCAATGAAGAGACAACAGAGGCAGGCAGAAAGATAACTGAATCTCTCAAGATGATGGGTCGGACCAGGAACTCAAACTCCTCTGGAAGGTTGTGCCCAGGAAGATGTGGACAAATTGGTACTGATGATATGAGGGGTACTCAAGATTGCAGATGAGCTGGAGAAGCCCCATACCTCAATGGATCCTCTCCTTACAATGCACCAGAGCTCCATGAGACCTAACTTCTCCACCTGCCAAGCCCTCGAGACCATTCTAAACAAAGAACATGAGGCAGTAGAGCTGACCAGGATCTCAGAGAGAGGGCCATTGAAAAAACTATCACTCTCAGAATCTCATAAGATAGCCAGCCCCGCCAGCGCTGGGGCAAGAGCACCAACTGCTGACGCCAATGGCCCAGGTTTGGGGATGTACCTGGGACATCAGAGGGCCAGTTGGGGGAGAAGACTGAGCATCCTAGGGACTGCTCTCCTTCTCCAGGGAGTGTAGGAAGTAGTGTGTCGGTACAACATGGACCCCTGGTGGAGGCTGTGGGTACCACTCGTGTCGGCGCTGTTACTGTGGGGGTGAGGCAGATTGCATGTTCCTGCCAGGAAAAAACTGGAAAACAATTGTGGCTGCCACCTATGAGTGCCCACTTACCTTGGCCCCACTTATGTGCTCTGGGACCTCTGGGGATCCCAACCATCCTGTTGCCCGTTATGGCAGTGGATTCTGCACCCGCCTTGAGGAGCAAGCCAAGGAGGCAATGCTGGTGGGCTCCCTGCCAGCACCCTTGTCCCATCAACACTGGGATCCAACTGGTGTGGTGGCCCCACCCTGGGGGAGTAATCCAGGGGTATCAGGGTACCAGAAGGCAAGTCCTGGAATGCAAGGAGGGGGCCAAGGGCTGGTGGGGGCTGAGCCACAACTGGCTTGCACCCCCAAAAAGAATCTCATAAGATGGTCTGGTCTGCATTCCTAAGGTGGACCTCCCATCTCAGCCTTTTCTTAGAGGACCATCATCCCAACTGAGAACACAGCAGCCCTCAAATACCCTATGGACAAAAGGTAGAGAGCACCCAAAAAGATACATGAGGTTACTGAGATGGTGCCAAATAGACTGTGGAAAATACAGACCTTTACCTCCTGTCACAGCAGCCATTTTGTCCCAGATTCAAGAGCTCCCATGATCAGATAAAGTCGCACAACAGCCAAACACCATTCTGTTGGGTCTCAAATCCCTGATTCCAGTCTTGACCATTACAATTTGGAAACAGAGGTGGCTCCTGCAAAAAAATGTCTCAAACATCAACAAATCAAGAGGGGCTCCACCAGCAAGAGCTAATGAGATGAGATGGGCTTGGCGGCCAACCCTCTGATGAAGGGTGGCTCAACTGTTCTCCAAGCAATGGGCTCAGACCACAACACACAGGTGGGTCCTGGAACTCATAACTCAAGGATATACCATAGAATTCACACAAGAGACAAGTCCACATAGACTGCTAGTGCCTGATGCCTCTTTGCCATGACAAAGCCAGAGGAGGTCCAGCAAGTTTTGATCAACCTTTCCAACAACAGAGCCATTGTACTAATACCACAACATGAGCAGGACACAGGAGTGTACTCTATGTTCTTTATAGTCCCCAAAAGACTGGCAGAATGTGCCTGGTGCTGGACCTCAAGTTCTTCAACAAGTATGTTACCTACAAGAAATTCAAGATAGAGACACTCAGGTCCACATTGATGGCCATTCAACCAGGTAATTTCCATAGCTCAAGCGAGCTAAAGAATGCTGACCTCCACATTCTGATTTATCCCAGTCATCAAAGGTTTCTCAGGTTTCATGTCAACAGGCAACATTTTCAATACACATGTCTCCTGTTCAGTCTGGCTGCGGCCCCAAGGATATTCACAAAGCCTCTGGTAATGCTTGCTGTGACCTTCCACAAGAAATGAGTGTACATCGTTCCCTACCTGGACGATTGACTCATACAGGTAAGGTCCCCAAATTAGGCATGAAGGGACACAGAGTTGATAATCCATTGTCTAAAATGGCACAGTTGGGTCATAAACTAGGACAAAACCCAATTAGTCCTCACCCAGGACATCACAAATCTAGGCGCAAAGATCAACACATGCCTAAGCCTTGTAACTCCAATGGAGGAAACAATCCATAATATGTCCCGGATCATTATATCTATATGAGCACAACCCAAAAGACAAGTATGTGCCTAACTGCAGATGCTGGGGCTTGTGGCATCAGTGATAGCAATGGTGCCATGGGCATGGCTCCACATGCTCCACTCCAAAGACACATGCTAGATGCATGGGACCAGTCAACCCAGAACTTTGTACATAGAATCAGTTCTGGCTCTAATATTCTGAAGCATCTAATGTGGTGGACAGACACAATCTTGCCCGAGGCATGCCACTGTCAATAACACCAGCAGCAACGATTATTACAGATGCAAGTCTCCAAGGCTGCAGAGCCATGCTGGGTCACCACGTCACTCAAGGCAAGTGGTCCACACTAGAAGCTCACCTACCCATAAACATGCTGGAGATTTGAGCAGTGTACCGTGCCCTGTTATTCTTTGTCCCTCGCATCGCAGGTCAGGCAGTCCTTATAAGGATGGACAACCAAGTTACCATGGCATACATAACCAAACAAGGGGAACCCAGCAGGGCAATGATCAGGAGCTTCAAAAACACTAAGATGGGCAGAATAAAACTTGCTGCCATTCTCAGTCACTTACCTGGCAGGAAAGATAAACACTCATGTGGACTGGCTCAGCCGAGAGACACCTGACCAGGCGGAGAGGCATTTGCATCCACAGGTGTTTCAGTCTCTCAATGAAAGATGGCATCTTGTCACAATGCTCAACTACCTTGATTCCACTCATGCTTCCATGACCATCAGGTGGAAGAAGGTGACACATATTGGTACCATGGAACTCGACAGAGCCTACATATTTCCACCCACCCCATGTTTCTGAAAGTGCCTCTCAAGATCAGATTCGCAAAAGTCACAGTGGTGATGATAGCCCTGGCTGGCCATGGAGATCATGGTATTCCTACTCAGAGCAATGTTAATCAACACTCCTTGGCATCTCCCTCACCACCTGGATCTCATCAGCCAAGGACCAATCCTTCACCACAACCCCAAAATCCTCCACTTGATGGCATGGATTCTGAAAGGCAAGGACTGTTGAACAAGGGTATCTTCCCAGAGTAGTCAACTGACTTTTGCAATCCAGGAAACAATCAACAAACAAGACTTATTATAGACATTGGCAGATATTCTGCAAGTGGTGTAAAGCAAGGGCATGTCCCTTCAGTGGTGAGCCTTTCACAAATTCTAGATTTTCTCTAAGATGGGGAAAACAAGGGTCACTTACTGCTCTCTGAGGGCACAGACTTTAGCTATCTCTTCAATGCGAGGCTCCTTCCAGGGTGGGGCAGATAGGTTTGCACCCAGATATAGTCCAGCTGCTGCAGGTGAGACAGATTACAGCTCCCCATACTAGACCCACCTGCCCTCCATGGCAACTAAATTTGGTTTTGGACAGACTTCACAAGCCTCCCTTCCTTCCCGATTCCCCATACTGGATGACCCTCAGAACAGTTTTTCTGACAGCTATGTGCTCAGCCAGAAGAGTGTGCGAGTTACAGGTGCTGCCATATGGGAACCATTCCTCACTTTCCATAATGAGAGAGTATCCCTCAGGATGGTCCCATCCTTAACTCCAAAGGTGATATCACCATTCCACATGGAACAGGAAATTCACCTACTCATGGAACGAGGAGGCTCCAATGCAGCTCCTCATCCTCTTGACATGGTCTCTCAGATGAAGGAATTTCTACTCATGTCCAAATGTTTCCATAAGTCGGATAGGCTCTTCATTCTCTTTTCAGGAAAAAAGCAGGTCAGGCTGCATCTACAGGAACAACAGCTAGGTGTGTATGGGCAGCTATCATAGCAGCCTACCAAGGAGGGTCCTGGATCCCCTCGGGTATTAAGATACATTCCACAAGGGCAATGTCAGCTTCTTGGGCAGACAGAAGGAAGCCTTAGTTCAGGACATCTGCACAGCTGCTAGCTGGTCCTCTGTCCATACTTTTGTCCCACATTACAGATTGGAAGTAGCATCAGCAGACAGATCTATATTCAGTAGGGCAGTGCTTCAGGCAGCTTTGGGTTCCACATAACACAAGCTTTCATCTTGCCACCCTGGTTATCCTGGTACTGCTACAAAGTCCCATTGGTGATGAAATGCCTGAGTGCTAGAAAAGTTGTAGGGATAACGGTATTTCTTCACCTGGTAAAGGTGATTATACCTGCAACCTTCATAGTGCTCAGGGTCCCTTTTGATTACAGAGACCAAGGAATCTATGCAGCCAGAACCATTTGGAGATTCTCTCTGGTTTTCTTATGGAGGGTTAATTAGCTGTACATTCCCTGAATTGGGTTATGTTTTTCATTATGTATTATTGAAGATTTTCATATAACCAGTTACTGCTGTGAGAAATATTCCTGCCCTCCTGCAGTAAATGACCTTTGCAATGAAGTAACTGTTTACTGATCATTCTTGTCTTCCTGCTTGTTTTTCTTTCTCTATTTTCTGCTAGGAAGTACCTTACTGGACACTGTAATCGTGGCTGGAGGCTTGGCCTCTGGCAGTACAAAATTTATGATCGTGCATCAGCCAATAGGATGAATGGAAGATAACCCATTGGTGAGGAATGTCTCAGCACTATAAAGGTTGCAGGTATAATCACTTTTTCCAGGTGAGTAAATACCAATTCAAAGGTGGTGCCAGGCCTAGAGGAAACAGCAGTTAGCTGGCTGCAGATATTGTCCAGCCCAAACCACTCACAGCCTCCCACAGTTAATGGAAACTCTTGATGCTTTGTGCAACTGCCTATTCTTTTAACAGTTAAAGGGTAACAGATGCAAACAGGAAGAAAACTGCATTTGTTCTAACTTCAAATGTTGCTTTTAAATGGTTACACAAACTTCATAACTGTTCCTAGACTGATTACCTCTCCATTTTAAAACGGAAACCAGCCCTGCATGAAATATAGACACAAGCAGGACAGAAGCTGTGCAACTGACAGATAAGGAAAAGGTGTGTTTGAGTTTTTTGTGAGAAAGTGGTCTCTAATTTGAAATACGCTTCCTATACAGACTATGCTGATCAACCATCACCTTGGGGAAGACCTTATCATGGCAGTACAATTTACAGTTTATTACTCTAAGCCCTTATTAATAAGCCACAATACAATAGCAGGGACCACTCTGCCAAATACCCTCCCACTTAAGAGAACCAACTCTGGCACAGCAGCTGGTTTCTGATATTGTTATCCATCAGTATCCACAAGACCATGGGGAAGAGTGAAGAGCTTCCACTCTCAGGAACACCTAGAAATGAAGGACGGCATCACCATCACTAGGATGACCCTGGATGGCTTCCACCTCAAAATTTACTCTTACATGACCCATCACAGGGACACTGGTTCACGTGATTGATAAAGGGCAAATTCTATATTGCAGATGTGAAAAACTGGTATTGTCACCAGTGTTTGCAATGACAAAATAATTTTTACCAATATTCTATCCTTGTACCCTTTTAGTATGTGTATAAATATTCAGAATAAAAGAAAGCTAGGTGTACATCAAATTAAATAAAGCAAAATAAAAATAGTACAGGAAAGAAGTCATAGAAAATACAGTTTCTGAAGATTCACTTATCTGGTAAAAATGGCAAATTCTGTGAAATGTTTTTACAGGTCTATAGAAAGGCCAAATTCTGAAATTTTATGGGATTTTCTGGTAAAGAACAAAAATTTAGTGTCCTTGCAATGACCCCAGTCCATCTGTCATTTATCCACATCTTCCTGTGTAGTAACTAGGGCAGTTTCACAGTGAACCTGGGAAAGTATGAACCATTATACTGCAGTCTATATCCAAGTCCGCAGCACCAGAGCAAGGAAATCCATCCCTACCCTCATATTTTCTAATCCTAAATACCTAACTATATCCCCAGCCTTTACCCACCAGATTATGCTATCTGAAACATGAACTAAAGCCCTTACAGTCTATGGGTACACTCACAGATAGAAACCCCAATCCTTTGATTCTAGCATTGTCGGTGTCTTTCAAACCAAATAGCAAAGGCAGCTGCAAAACACAAGACAGGAGCCAGAAATTAGAGGGTACTCACATAAGACAGGCAAGTCTGGCTTCTCACAAATACCAAAGCTTCATAGCTTCTGGATAAAAATCCTTTATAGTTGAAAGGTAACATTGAAGATACAAGATGCCCCTCCCATAAACAGCCAAACATTTTCACATGTGACTTCGCTTTCTCAAGGCTGATGGGTAGTGATAGTGAATACTTATGAGGCACATAAAGTGACAGTGCATCAAGTCATAAAATAAGTGAAAATATATCACACCCACATAAAAAGACCCAGGCTAAATATATAAATACAATGATGCAAAATATTATAAAGCTCCAAACAAGTAAGAGGACATTCCCCAAACCAGGTATTTTTGTAGCCCAACAGATTCATCATGGAACTCGTGCCCCACAATATCCCTCTTGTACTTCTATGATAGTAGACACAACTTTACAATATCCAATGGTGCTGTTGCCAGAAGCGATCATTGAGAATGACAAGGAATGCCTGATTCAGGGCAAATATACCAAAAGAGGTATGAGGGGATGTGGTGGAAGGGGTAACAGAAAAGGAAGTAACTTCACACAGATGCCACAGAAGGAACAATTTCAAAGGCAGGGGATACAGCTACTAGAGGAAGAAAACAACATTGTTGTCAGTATCTCTGATTACCAGCTTACCGATGTGGAACAGAGAGTGTTACAAAAAGGTCTCTATTTTATCCCCACAGGATCTAAATATTTTGACACTGTGGTGGATTTTTACAAATTTACTAGAAAGCTTCATGTCAAAGCATTCTTCTTTAAGGATGATCATGAACATAAGCAGTCTCTTAGCAGCGCTACTGATAATCAGAATACATCATCCAATATTAATTATGAAAATATGTCTGGTTTTAAACCTAAATCTACTGTCATTCCTCCATCAAATATGACTTTGTCTGCTTTTGAAAAAGCCTGCCTTCAGGAACTAGAAAATCTAAATATACCTACAGCACATTTTACAATTGCTTTGCGAAGAAAGACAGGCTGCTGAAAATTTGCAGAAAAACCCTAGCATTATTTTGAAGCCTGCGTACAAAGGTGGATCGATTGTTATATTGAATGCAGTAGATTATGAAAAACAAAATGTTGAAGCAACTGTCAGATCAAGATTGTTATACTCCTCTAAATGGTGATTTAGCTGACAAACATAAAACTGAAACTGACATTTTGTTACACAAAGCACTGTATGATGGCATTATAAATCAGGATACTTTGAAATTCCTTGAAGTGAAATATCTGGTCTGGGCTGTGTTATATGGACTTCCAAAAATTAATAAAATCTCTCAACAATCCTCTAGCAACACCAGTTGTGGCAAGCATTGTTTGATCACTGATTTCTTACCACGTGTTATTGATCATCATATTAAATCATTGGCACAATGCACTTGTTCATTTCTAAGGGATACTATTCATTTGCTACTATTCATCCTAAGAGATGTAGAGATCCAACTAGATTGGTATTTGGTTAGCACGGATGTCAGGGCACTCTATACTAATATTCCTCACTTGGATGGGTTTGAAGGATGAGACAAACTTTATTGGAAAACAGATTATACATAATCTATTATCAATTCCTATTGTCCCTTACTGAGAAGGTATTGACTTGCAACACATTTTATTTAAAAATCGCATGTACTTGCAAAGGGAGGGACAGCTATGAGAGCAGTGATGGCCCCAATTGTGCCATCATTTATATGGCAAAATGGGAAGAAGAACACAGATACAGTAGTAGTAATAATCTGTTTTTGGACAAAATTGATCTTTACAAATGCTACACTGATGATTTATTTTTATATGGAAAGGTTCTATTTCAGTTTTTAAAAAATCATAATTTATTTGGAATCTACCAATAACAATCTGAAGTTTTAAGTTAATTTTGATTTACAGCATCAACGTTTTGGGTCATACTATTTCAAGCGGAACTCAGAATGACATCATAACACAACTTTACAGAAAGAGCACGGATAGAAATTCTTTATTACTTTATCAGAGTTGCCATCTAGCACGTTACCACCAGTATTCCGATTGGACAGTTCATGAGGACAAAGCGCAATTGTTCTAATGAAATTAACTATCAATTCCATGCCACCCATCTTACCAACAGATTTTTGGAGAGGGATACAAAGTGCTATTGAGAAATCTAAGAAAAGAGTTGATTCCATTGACAGAGATAATCTCCTGGTGTGCAGCACCAGAAACTACACTTGAATTTTAACAGGAAACATGCACGGATTTTATCATCACTTTCTTTCCCCAGTCTCACCTTGTTAAGGACATTATATTACTAATTGACATAAGTTCTGCATGTTGTGACTAACCCCATATTATATACAATAGGGACACCAATTTGAGGGACATTTTAGTACATAGTACATACTGGGATACCCTGTAACAAAACATCCCAGTGCTAATCTCCTATGGAACTTTTAAATACGGAAATTGCACATTTTGTACATTTATTTTGGTGGGTAAACATTTTAAGGATCAGACACTGACATTGAGTATGAAATTAGAGATTTTCAGCCTTATAATACCAACAATATTATGTAGCTTGCCACCTGTAATAAATGTCCATCTTTTACATTGGCAAGACTACACAAAATTGAAAGAACAAATCAGCAAACATAATCAATCAATAAATCAACTTTAATTTGTAAAAAGCGCTATTCACAAAAGATCAGAGCACTTGCACAATAGCCATAAAATCACATTAAAATATCAAAATTATTAAAATACATATCAGCTACATCTAAATGGTTAGTCAGTACTCAGTAAAGGCAAGATTAAACAGGTGCATCTTTAATGCAGATTTCAAACTCTCCACAGTCAGGCACTCTCATATCCCACAAGGTAAAGAGTTCCACAGGGTCAGGGCTGCAAATGCAAAGTCCAGGCCCCAAGGTCTTTAAATGGACCCTGGGAACCTCTAGCAATCCCTCACCAATGGGGCAGAGTCAGCAGAAGGGGCAGTAGGGTGAAGAAGATCTTGCAGATAGCACAGTCCCAGTCCATGTAGGGCCTTATAAGTCAGAAAACCGACCTGGAGGTGATCTGCCACTGAGTCAGCAGCCAGTGCAGGCCACTTAGCACAGGCATGACATGGCTAGATTAAGGTAAGTCACTGAATGACCTGGTCGCCACATTCTGCACCAGCTGCAAGTGGCAGATATCCACCCCGGTAGCCCTAGGTACAGGGAGTTGCAGTAATCTAGGCAGGAGGTCACAAGGCGTGGACCAAAATTGGAAGATTGTCAGGCAGAACAAGTTGCTTAATCTGGGCAACATTCCTCAGATGGTAAATGATGACTTGATGATGGATGACACCTGAAACCTCAGCATCAACTCCTCATCAAAGATAACACACAGATTTCCGCACCTGCTCAGAGGTCACCAGCTGGCTGACACTGAACCAAAGCCCAGATGGCTGCCGGACAATGACCCTCTACTCAACAATCTGGGGCCACAATCAACACCTCGGTCTTATCAGGTTCAACCTCAACCAGTTGGCACTCATCCAGTCCTGGATCTTGGCGAGACAGTTGTTAAAAGTTAGGACAGCTCCTTCCTGATCAGACACAAAAGACATGTATAGCTGAGTATCATCTGCATAGCAGTGAAAACTCAACCCATACTGTCTTACAATGTCTCCCAATGACAGCATGTACACCATGAACAACATGGGTGATAGAATGAGGTCCTGCAGCATCGCACAAGCCAGGGAAACAGGGTCCAAGGAATAAATTCCTGATACCACTCTCTGCGACCTGCCAGTGAGGAAAGAGTGGAACCATCTGAGGACAGTACCAGACAATCCACAGATCAGCCACAGGTACTCCAATAACACACCATGGTCCACGGTGACAAATGCTGCAGAGAGAGATCAAGGAGAACCAGGATGGAACGACTCTTCCGATCAGCTCGCTATTGGAGATCATTGAGCACCTGAACAAGGGCCATCTCAGTACTATGCCTCTTCCAAAACCTGACTGGAGAGGATCGTAGACATCATGGGTGGAGAGATGATCATCCAGTTGCAGAGCAACCCCTTCTCAATAACCTTACCCACAACAGGCAGGTTAGATATGGGTATGTAGTTCGCGAGATAGTCCAGGTCAAGAGAAGATTTCTTGAGGAGGAGTGTCACCACCGCCCCCTTCAGGGTGTCTGGGAACACACCTGCTCTAGTGAACACCAGACAATCTCTGCTAGGACCAGGTCAATAACATCAACACATCCCACAAGGAGGCAGGTTGGGCCAGGGTCCAGACTATAGCAGGTCAGCCACATACTCTGGACAATTCTCATGATATCCACGACTGCCAAATGGTTGAAGTCAGACCAGACAAACCGAGGTCAGCAACATCTCCCCGACTGCTGCCACACCCATTGGAGCGAGCTGCACAGATCTCAGACCTGATGTCGGCAACCTTATCTGCAAAGAATCGGGCAAACTCGTCACACTTATCTTGTGACAATGTTCTCTGAGACTGCAGACAGGCTAGACTGCACAGTCTGTCAACAGTTTGGAAGAGTTGAGCTGGTCGATTCTGTGCAGCAGTGATCTCTTGGGACAGGAACACTGCCTTCTTATGAGAAATGGCCAATTGATAGTCTGTATAATGGGCCATCACTCTAAGTCTGTTAGCATCAAGGCCCAATTTCTGCAACACCGCTCCATCCTTTGCCCCACTTGCCTCAGCTCCTCAAGGTCCCATCAAACCAAGGGGACCAAGGGTGAAGAGTGAAGAGCGAATGCTGACAGGAGCTATGGAATCCAAAACCACGGTCACAGCCTTGTTATAGGCCAGTAACAGATTGTCTGGATCCTTGCTTGCAAGTGGAAAACCTGATAGGTCCAGCACTGCCACCAGGCCATCTGGTGTCAAACCCCTTAAAGGGTGGTACCGGACTATTCCATAGGGCAGGCCTATAGGAGGGAGCCTGGAACTTGAACCTTATAGTGTGATGGTTAAACCAACTGACTGGCTCCACCACCAAATCGGAGGTCCCTATACCCAATAGGAAAACCAAGACCGAGTGACCATGATTGTGGGTCGCAGAGGCAATAACCTGTGTGAAGTCCAACAGCTTCATAAGTTGGAGGAAGTCCTGACCAAATTGTAAGAGTTCGACGTTGACTCAGGCATTGAAATCCCCAGAACCACCCATCTGGGAGACTCCAGCACCATATCGACGCATTTAAGTCCATGACTTCCTGCAGGAATTGCTTCTTGCCCCCAGGTGGATGGTTGACGAGGAGAATCCTGCATACCCACACCTGCACACATGATACATTCAAGGACTTGGTCTCCCCAACTGGCACATCTATAAGGCCCAATTCCATTTTAAAACAAATGGCTACAACCCTGCCCCTACAACCATCCTTGGTGATGTATCACGAGAACCCGGACAAAACTGCTGATTCAAAAGGGCCAGCATTGCATCCAGTCAGGTCTCATTGATGCAAGCCAGGTCAGATGAACCAACAAGATCAGCAATTAATGCTGTCTTGCTTTTAATTGACCAGGCACTGCATAACACCGCCTGAGTAGGATGGGACACTGAGATCAGCCGCATTCTCTGCCCATTCAGTGTGGAACCCTTGGGTATGGAGACCAGGCAGGAGGACCCCTCTCTGGAACCCATTTCGCCCCAGGGTGTCTCCTAGCCCCCAAGACCCCGATCTGCCCACCCCTCCATTCTCCCTCCATGTCCAGGACCCCACCCCTCCTCCCCACAATCCCAAAGCACGACATTGCTCACTATACCTCTGCGGACAGTGGGGGCAGTTAAAGGAACAGAGGCCCTAGAGCTCAGAGGAGAGTAGCGCCTGACTGGGAGATCTCTGCCAACACATAGCTGCAAAAGTTCAAAGCAACAGTCGTACAACAAACTCTCCTAAATAAATACACAACAAAATAGAAACAGCCAAACATAAAAATACCCCAACCCACCCAAAACCAAACCAATCCTTAAATAATACTAAGTCCACTTTCACTAAAATCAGCAGTCTGTAAACAGAAGAAGAGATGAAGCATGTCAAAACTTCAAATGTTGGAGTATGACAAGGATGGGGCTGTCACCCCCACTACCATTCAATGAAATATGTCCAAGAACTGCTATGCTCCCACTACAGCAGCAAACTATAGCTTATCCAGGCAAATGAGGGAATTTCAGAGGCTCTCTCACAGCCTCACCAATTCAACTGTTTTAAGGAATTCCCATTTACATAGAACCATTGCGCCTCCGAGAATGTCCACAATGTCCTTGAATCATAAAGAGAACCAGATGATAACAGTTTGCTTCATCAAGCTATAAATAGATGTCCCCCAGAGTTCAGCAGCCTGAGTCAGAACAACTCCATGGAATTAAGGGCCCAGAAGTGAGGCCCACTAACCCATACCGTTGAGACACTCTAGGCAGTCGAGGTCCCACTGCCCACTGGGGCTCCCCAGTCCCGTCCACAAGTCTTTCAGACCTGAAATTGCCACCCCCGGTTGGCAACCACAGCCCAAGTCCAGAAAGCAGGTTTTCCCAAGAATACTTGCAATATTTACGCATGCATGCACCCTGTGATCTCTGTACCATGGCTGACTGGCTACAGCACAATGGAAGAATCAGATATAAAACCTGCTTCCTTGCCAAAAAGCCTCCTTAAACCTACCACCAGGAGCACAGAACCTACTGACCTCTTTCCAGAGCACAAAGCAAACCAGAAGCACCACCTCTCAGGTATTCCATGTGCCAAGGTGCCACACTACCTTGGCTCAGTGGGGTTTCTCATGCCAGGTTCCCCTTCCAGACCAATGTGCTACCTCAGGACATCTGTGATGCAACAACGATTGGCTGTTTTAAACACAAACTGTGCTAACACCTTCTCACTGTGGGTACTTGTGCCTGCCCCCACTAAATCCTGCCTCAAGTCAGTAATCCCATTGCCGTAGTCTGTACTTACCAACTAGCACTTCTTAACCCTGTCACTGTTACTCTGGATAGTCCCGACTTTGCACTTTTGACCCCCATCCTCTCCCATGGCACTGCCATGTCCCCTCACCTCTCTTCCCTACCTCCACCTCCTACCCCCACCCAACCCTTCCTCTTACCATTACCTCTCCATCTTCTCCCCTCTTCTTCTCCCTCTGTCTACTCTACTGATTTTGTCTCTCCTTGACATGGGTACATTGTACAATGCCTCAGTATAGTGTAACCATGAACTTTATCTGTGTTGTTGTACCGTAACATGTATTTGTATATTTGCCACGCACCACTCTGTAGCTGAATGTTTATGTATCACTCTGTACTTGTTAACTGACATGGAGCCAATTAATGAGCATCCGCTCACTATTTATTAATAAGATTTCAATAAATAAATAAAATATTCTCAACTGACTTCCATTTTAAAGCCAGAGCCCCAAGCAACAGCCAAGAGAGGAAGACCCGCCCCGATGCCCGAGGACCAGGACCCCAGGAAGCAGATGTCCCTGACGTGTGCACCCTGAAAGGTCCCCAGGACAACCAGGAGCTCAACCCTCTGGGCAAGCTTCCTGCACCTCCACTCAAACAACTTGGGCCAGAGTACCACACCCCCCAAATGCAACACAGGGTTCCGAAAAGTCACTAGATAATTCCAAGCACCAGCCGCCCAAATGGCTTTAGGGTTCAGGATCACCACCAAGCGGTGAGCTTACCACCTCCTCATAGTACACCAGGAATAATAGGATTCCTCCAATCTTCAACTCTCTGTCGCGTCCACAGTTCAAATGAGCTACCGAACTTCCAGGATTAGGCGGTCACAGGTTCCATGCAAGAGGCAGTCCAATAAGCAAAATGCAGTATAACCACAAATTTGATAAAGATATGCTACATTAAGCAGACAAGTAGTAAAAGAAATGCTAGCAGTGTTAAAAGGCTAGCGATGTGGCGTCCAGTGATTAGTCAGTATTACACCAACAAAGCGGGAATAACTAAGCATGCATTCTGACTAACGCAGTTCAAACTTTTACTGTCCCAAAACACAAAACCGTCCGAAAATGCTAGAACTTGCTGCTCTATCTCTATTCAAAGAGCCCTTACTAAAATAGTTACAACAATTATTAAATTAACAAGAAAATAAAATCTTCTACAAACACTGCTGCTTATACAGCATGGCGAACCACACGGTAGCCATCTTACTAACCCCGATGTTAATAGAGCGTACCTTGAAGATGGATGTCATAAATGCCTTAAACAACATGTAAAACAAAAGGCAATGATCATGGCTTCTGTTTTCAAATGGTGGAAAAATTATATGACTCTGAGTGGTAGGAATTTGGATAACAGATTGTTACAGAGAGAGTTTTCGGCAATATAGGTTGAAATCCTATATCCCCAAGGACTGAATACATTTTTAAACTCTCTCCTTATTTACATAAGTAACTGAGCTTTAATATACATACTCACATTTTGGTATTAGTATTATGTATTTATTAATTTTTATCTCTTATTAATATTTAGGAATCCTAACAATAAGTATCCAGAGGTAACTTACCTGGTTTTCATCTGTTTTTTTAATTTTACTTGTGTATTCTTTTCCCCCCCACCTCCCATTATTCTTACCCTACCCTCCTCTCCCTTTTTGTTTATATTTTGGAGCTTTATAATATTTCTCATCATTGTTTGTATTAATATTTTAGCCTGGGTCTTTTTATGGGGTGTGATGTATTTTCACTACTTTTATGGTTTGACGACTGTCACTTAAATTGTGTGCCTTATAAGGCATTCACTATCACTACCCCAACAGCCTTGAGCACAAGTCATGCACAAAAACATTTGGCTGTTTTGCGGGAGGGTGTCATGCATCTTCACTGCTAGCTTTCAACAATAAAGGATTTTTTATCCAGAAGCTATGAAGCTTTGGAATTTGTACACAAGTTGTGACTGAGAAGCCAGACTTGCCTGTCTATTGTGGGTGTCTTGTCCTTCCTATGAGACCCTTAACCAAAAGGGTTACCTTTGAAATAAGAACAAAGACCATCCACCTTGAAACAGAACACATGTTCAGGTTCCCTTTTCATCCCCAATGTAATTTCTCATACCATAACAGGTAACCAGATTTGTGTACCATGTTGGACAACCTTGTATTCCCCACCACCTTAGGAACTGCCCCAAAGATCAGCTCACCTTCTCTGGTAGGACCCTTCCCTTTCATGGGAGTCCCAGCAGAGCAACATATGATACTAACCCTTTCTTCTAGGACCTTCCTGCCCAAGAGTGGCCACTACCTTTAGGGACTGTTTTCTGCTCTGGCAACATGCTGAGCTCCCAAGTACCCAACTTTTCTGTAGAATGTGCACATTTGTGGACCCCGTAAGCAAAGAATGGCTCCTCCAGTTCTTCTCCTCATCCAGTACCTTCCCCACTAAAAATGATTTTATGTGTGCACAGGTCTTTCCTACTCACCAGCTTATCCCAGCCACCTTGAACCACCAGCAGACCATACAGGAGTCACCATTCCAAATACCCTGGCCACTAGAACAGCAGGTTAAAATAAACTTGGCTTCCATTCCATAACAAGATGTGATCCACTGTCTACTATCCCAATAAGGGTGTCATGTAGCCTGTATCCAACTGGCTCACCTGATTTATTACCCATCCAGTCTTTCTGCCATGGACACTTCACTATATTTACATAGGCAACCCAGGAACCACACATGCTCAACTCCACCTAATGTAGAACATTAGTAAGTTCCTAATCCGTTTAACTTTTAGTATGTACTCTCTACTTAAGCCTTCTACATCCTTTTATTAACTTTTGCTCACAGAGCAATCTTGCTATCAGAGCAAGGAGGCAGCTGACTGAGGCAACTAGAACATTTCTGCTAGAATATTTCTAACTAGGAGGTAAGCAGACAGATACTTTATTAGAAGTGTAGGGTCTTACGGGTAAATTGGGTAAAACCAAAACACAGTAGTTAATGTGCTACTCTGAGTTGGGGAAGGGAGCTACTAATCATCCTTGCAGTTAGCTGGCTCAGGAGGATAGCTGTGACCTGGGATGTGTGACTCAGGCAGAAGTGAAGCAGTTGTCTGCATTTAGACTCCCTCTAGATAGAAACACAGAAACATATAATTTGATAGTAGATAAGGACCGCTTGGCCCATTCAATCTGCCCATTTCTCCCTACCTGCACCATTACCCCAGATGGTGTACCGACCCACGTGAAACCTGAACAGTGAAGACCATCACAGCGACAAGATTCGAGCAAATACCTCAGGTTGCTGTGAAGGTCTCTGCTGGCACCGGGACTGCATTGCCTGGTGTTCGCCCTCCCCAAGACAACTCTGACTCAGAGTTGTATCCCTAGAGACTGGGGTGTGGAGGCTCAGGACGTGCAGCCCCTGATAGAAACACTACAGCATCCAAGATGGTGCAGTGCCAACACTCTGCATTGTGGCTGTCACTGTTGGGGATGTCGGTGAGGCGGATATCACTCGCCATAGTAAAACCACCACATACCGTGCCCTATCTACTGCTTTTCTCCCCTCCCTCCCCACGATGATTTCCTTGTGGTTATCCCATGCATTCTTGAACCCCACCACTGTTTTCACTCCCACTACCTCTGCTGGAAAGCTGTTTCAGGAATCCATCACTCTTTCTGTGAAGAAATACTTCCTCACATCTCTCCTGACTCTACCCCTCCAGCTTCATAGTATGCCCCTTGTTCTTGAGCACCATTTCTTCTGAAAATACTTCCCTCTTGTACCTTATTTTCCTATGAGGTATTTAAAGGTCTCTATCATATCCATCCTCTTCCTCCTCTATTCCAGAGTGTACATATTGAGGTCCTTTAATCTCTCCTTGTAGGTTTTTGATGCAGACCCTGCAGCATTTCAGCTGCTCTCCTCTGGACCACCTCCACTCTGTCTATGTCCTTGCAGACATATGGTCTCAGAACTGGACACAGTAATCTAGGTGGGGCCTTAGCAGTGATCTATACAGAGGCAATATCACTTCCTTATTTCTGCTGGTCATACCCTTCCTGTACACCCCAGCATCCCACTACCTGTTCTGACTGTCTTGTCAGACAACCTAGCCACTTTTAGGTCCACCAATATGATTACCCCAGGTCTCTTTCCAGCTTGGTGGGCATCAATACCACTTCACTCATTTTGTATCCACCCCATGGTTTCTGTGCCCCTACGTGCATTATTTTGCACTTTTCACATTGAAACCCAGCTGCCATACCTTGACCACTCCTCTAGTTTTCTCAAGTCTTTGTTAGTCCACCCTATTGCAGATTTTGGTATCATCCATAAAGAGGCAGACCTTCCCTTCCCTTCCCTCCCTTCCAGCTCCTCTGCAATGCCACTTATAAAGACATTAAAGAGGACTGGTCCTAACACTGATCCCTGAGGCACTCCATTGGATACCCTCCTTCCTCGGAGTGAACTCCATTTACCACCACCCTTTGTCGCCTATCCCTAACCAATTTCCTATCAGTTTACCATCTTTGAACCCACTCCTAAACTACCAGCTGAAATGTAGGTAGGTGACATCCACTGCTTCACCCTGGTCCAGTCTCTTGGTCATCCAGTCAAAGTTGACTTTTGCTCACAGACCAATCTTGCTATCACAGCAAGGAGGCAGCTGACTGAGGCAGCTAGAACACTTCTGCTAGAACATTTCTAACTAGGGAATAAGCAGCCAGATACTTTATTAGAAGTGTAGGGTCTTCAGGGTAAATTGGTACTTTATTAGGCGTGTAGGGTCTTCAGGGTAAATTGGGACCTTCAGTCAGGGTAAAACCAAAAACTTAGTAGTTAATGTGCTACTCTGAGTTGGGGGAAGGTAGCTGCTAATCATCTTTGCAGTTAGCTGGCTCAGAAGGATAGCTGTGAACTGGGCTGTGTGACTTAGGCAGAAGTGAAGCAGTTGTTTGCATTTAGACTTCCCTAGCCTTCTTAAAAGCACTATAAAAGGATTCCCTCCTGACATGTCCCACATGTTCTTATCCAGTGAGAGGAACAGCGAGGAGTGGAACAGGTATAAGATTTGCATTTCAGGCATTGGCAAGCATCTGCAGAAGAAAGCAGAGAGTGAGGGACTCTGCCAGTCAACTAAGGCACCTGTTCACTGCTGCTGTTATATTCACTGCAGGGAAGAGCGGAAGGTAAAGGGCAGGCCTAAACTGGGAATAGGGCAACAGCCTATAATGGGGAACAATATAAGGGAAGTATATCAGATATAGGGAACACAAGTAACACAACACAAAAGGGAAGCTAGAAACACTGTATCAGAAGTAAGGGTGGATAAGTATTTCCAGGTAACACAGGGTATATAGAAGCTGGGAATCCTAGGAGTGGTGCAGTGCAGTTGCTGTGGGGTGGCAGTTTTCAGAGAGGCCTTCTGAAGACTGCACTTCTGCTATCTTCGTGCACCCCTCTGGGTTGAGGGAGGAGGTCACTAGACTCAAGGCCAAACTGGCTAGGATTCAGGGAACTCTTCCCTAACCTGAGGGCCACCAAGTATGACACTGTTACCAGAGGATGCCAGGAAGGAGGAGGAATGGCTGGACTATTGAGGGCTCTAGAAGGAGGGAGTGGTGGGTAAGAGGCACTTTGCTCTACCAGTACCATTACAAATTTCCTACACTGCTTTGGTGAGGTGGGACTACCAGGAGGAGGCACTCATGGTAATGGTAGGGGAGGATGTTGGAGTTCTCTGGAGTGGAGACACCAAGGAGGAGGAAGAGAACACAAGAGGAAGAGGAAGCAACTTCTGGTGGGGACTTAATTGTGAGGGGATAGATTTGAGAATAGGAAAGGGGAGAGGAGATTAGGTGCCTACGTGGGCCATGGCCCAGAGGGATGGGAAGCAGAGCCAGAGGATTGCTAGACCAGCAGGATGGGAGGCAGACCTCCATATCATTGTCCACCTGAAGACTAATGACCTGGCTAAGGATGGGTCTGGATTAGTGCAGGAGGAGTTTAAGAAGCTAGGGAGGGTCTTACACAGGTAGCGCACTCTGTGGCTTTCGCTGAGGTGCTTCCTGTCTATGACATGGGGTAGGGAGCAGGCTCTCCACACCAAGTCTTTCATTTCAAGGTTGAAGGAAAGATGCAGAGAGGAGAGAATGAGAAGGGACCTGCAGAAGCTTGAAGAATGGTCAAGGGTTTGGTATTTGAAATTCAATGCAAAGAAGTGCAAGATAATGCATATGGGCACAAAAACCCTGGCACAATATATCAGTTGGGGGTGAGGATATAGCATGCACCAAGCAGGAAAGGGATCTTGGGTTGTCATCTCTGATGACCTCAAGTAGGGAAACAGTGTGACAAGGCATCAGGTGAAGCAAATAGGATGCTGGGATGTATAGGCAGGGCATCACCAGCAGGAAAAGGAGGTCATAATTCCACTATACAAGACACTAGTGAGGCCTCACCTGGAGTACAGTGTACAGTTCTGGAGACCATACCTATGTAAGGACATAGACAGGGTAGAGAAAGGTTCAGAGGAGGGCAACAAAGATGGTGCATGGATTGCATCACAAGTCCTATGAAGACAGGTTGAAGGAACTGAACATGTACTCCCTGGAGGAGAGGAGGGAGAGAGGGATATGATAGAGACATACAAGTATCTTACAGGGAGAAACAGAGTGCAGAAAAACACTATTTTAAAGCAAAAGATGTTCCAGGACTAGAGGGCATGGGATGAAGTTGGGAGGATGATTCAGAGGAAACATGAGAAAGAATTTCTTCACAGAACATGTGGTGAACAAGTGGAACACCCTGCCAGAGGAAGTGGTGGGGCTGAAACAATCACAGGATTTAAGAATGCATGGATAGACATAAAGGAATTCTAGAGGTCAGGGGTAAGGGAAACAGACTTCTAGGAAAACAAACTGAACTTACAAGCTCAAATGGGCAGACTGGGTGGGCCATAGGCCCTTATCTGCCGACACTGTCTATGTATCTATGTATCTATGAGAGGAGAGGTTCAGCTGTACTAGGGACCAGGGATACACCTGGAAAAATAAGGGTCTTTACAGGGGTGATGGCCTGCATTCATCTGGGAGGAACCACAATCCTCAGTGGATGGTTTAGATGTTACTTTGATGAACATTTAAAGTAGCTGAGGAGGTGGCAGAAGAAATCAGGGAGGTAATAACTACTCCCACCCATAGGTTGAAGTAGAAAGAAGTTCAAGGGGAGTGGAACCTCCTCAGGTGGAAATTAATAATGGAAGCTGGCTAGAAATGAAGGGGATGGGAATGGAAGCATTAAGAAGAGAGGGAGGGCAGAGAGGGTGAAAAGGATAGAAAGGGTGTAAGAAGCACAGTGGTAACAGCTTCAAGAAAAGTCAAAGCACTCCCAACCTTCCTAAGTGGACCTATTAAATTTGTTTCCCCTTTGTTGTGCCCATCAGGAGCAAACTCCTTTAGATTCAGTAGTTATAAATAAGAAAGCTTTGTGATCATTACTCAGTACCCATACTCTGGTCCTTTGCTAAGTGTTCTCCTTCCAGGTCATGTTCAAAAGAGCTTTTTCTATTATTTTCATCAATACTCTTATTAACCTTGGAACCAGCAAGATGGCTAACCTGTCCTTGCCAAACAGTTATTCTTTTAATTTACACACATTACTCAAGTTTACCTCCATACATCTGCTTATGATTTTACATAAATTCCCACTGGAATAGATTCCTATTAAGGAGGCTAGCCAACCTACAAACCCATCCAGCCAAATTGTTTAGCCAGAGCCCACAAGTTGGGGCCCTCCTCCTGTTGGGCAGGTAAGTCATGTACATGTTTAAACTGTCGCCTTCCTTCACTAGGGATAGCATTTTCCTTGCTCAGGGTAACAACCCTGCACATATTCACCTCTTGATGGCAAGCCTCACATGATTTACAGTACTTTGCCACCTACTTGTAAATATCTGGCCAATACCACTTTAAAACTATGCAAACTATCTTTCTCTTCTTTAAGTGTTCCTTTGGGAGTCTACATGTGCTGCCTCTTGCAAATGTGGATGCAGTGCCTTGAGTACTCAAATTGCTCCACCATCTGGTGCATATTAGGGTTTTGGCGCCTCTACCATAGCTCATCACCCTTGCAGATGTAATATGGTCTGGTGAAACCCAAATCCCCAGCACTAGGAACAGTAACCTTTTCAGTCCCTGCAGGAGAAACAATTTGGTTAACACACTGAATATTACAGTCTTATTCAAACAAGAACCCAATATCTTCACAGTGCCTTTTGTCCCTTCAGCCAGTTTCTGGGCCTATTTGTAACCACATCCATTTAGTCTCTTAGGAGTACCTGCTCCAGTAGTTCTTTTCTTCAGGATCTCAGGCAAGTGTGTCTCCTCCTTCTGTTCAGGCTTCTCCTCTCCAGCTTCTGTGGTGCTTTCTCGATCAGTACCCTTTTGGCCACATCAACCTCCTGGTCACTTCTACAGATTGTGATAATAGTCTGGTCTATGACTTTCGACTGCTCTGTAAATGTGACCTTTAGTTCATGTGCCTGAGTCACCTCTGACACCCTTTAGACTGTTTGCACTAGTTGAAATTCTGCTCCTCTGCTACCAACCACCGATCATGCATCTCATCTTGGCTCTCAGATACCTGATGAACCACCACCATCAAGGCCATTAGGATCTGTTTATTGATCATTGTCTCTCCTGATTCAACTTGCAGCACCACAGTGGATCCTGCAGATTACATCTTGCAGTTAGTCATCCTCCAGCAGTTACACTCTTCCACAAGACCTTTGTGCCCAGTCCGGCACAAGTGAGGACCACACTTCTGAAACCATATGTGGATGTGTGGGTGTTGATGGGCAGCAGGCAAGAATTTAGATAAAAGTCCCACAGGGTGGCACATTTTATTTGCTTTTGGCAGTCTTTAGACACTTAAACAGATGAAAATAATAAAACAGTTATTTCATGTCTGACAACTTCAGAAATAGGCTTTTGAGCCAGCCTGCCAGCACAGTGGTAGCACTACTGCTCACAACACCAATTACTCAGTTTCAGAAGTGAGTCCGAGGTGTCGGAGGTCCTGCCAGGGTGAGGAGGAATGAGCATCCGCAGGACTGCTCTCCTACCTAGGTGGGAGGGTGGAGAAAAGCTTGGTGTTGACTGGCCCCAGAAGCCAGGAAAAGGCAGCCTGAGCCAAAAGAGGCACGGGAGATGTGGCAGATGTGGCATGTGCACCTGGATGTTAGTGCATGCCATGTCCCTCATGGGAGAAAACCTGAAAACTCCTGGTTGAGCAGGATGACCACTGGCCTCTGCAGGCTCTGCACCAGTGACTTGGCACCTCCCAGAAATCTAGATCCTGTCCTGGCAGGTCGATGGACTCCTGCCACCCTTCCATGGAGGCAAGTTATGGGTGACTACTGGAGCAGGAAAGCCTTGGGAGAAGCCAGGGTGATGAGGCTGGGATGTCCAGTGAGGAAGGAGGCAGGGTGGGAGGGAGATAAAAATAAAAAAGGAAATAAATGGTCTTTTTTGTCTTCATCAGTGTGGCCTACCTACTGGGTGTTGGCTCTCAGTTACCAAGGTTACACTAGGGAGGACCTTTGCTAAGAAGGGTCTCACTAGTCTTTCCCTAAATCCAATCTAGCCTGAAGTAAACAGCTCCAGCACAATGGAGTCTGCCCTCAACTCCTCACGTCCAGTTGGCACTCCCCTTAGTACTCTTTGACAGGCTTAACCATAACCCCACACCTCTAAGTCCATTTGTGTCAGTGGTCCATGCTCCATAATAAGGCTCCAATACCAAGGCAACTGAATAGCTCAACCTGCTGTTCAGCTCCAACCACTCTAACTTAAAGGGTTTTAGTCTTTTCTCTCACTCTCTGGTGTCTCAGGCAGTCTCTGTCTTGCATTCTGTAGCTGACTCACTAAAACTGCTAAAGGGCCTTTTTATGGCTCAGAGAATCATATGATATGACAGTGAAATTCAAATTTACATCATTAACATTCAGTAGCCAACATCAGAAAGGAAACAGAGATAATTAAACACTCATTGCAATAGAAAACAGCAATACTATACATATTCACTAAACACGATTCATCCTCACTTCTCAATAGAGTTTTTAGCATATTTGCCTTCATTACTAGAACCCCTTAACTGCCAGAACTCTCTGATTCTAGGTTCTATAAAGCAATTAATTCTAGGTGTGGCCAGGCCTATGGGAAACAGCAGTTAGCTGGTTGCTGAGAATCTCCAACCCAAACCACTCACAGCCTCCCAGGGTAAGTTAATGGAAACTCTTACTGCACTGAGAAACTACCTTTAGATGAACTGTTCTTTTAACAGAACTCTCTTTGCACCACTGAGGTTCCTTTGCCATCCCTGAATATCACAGATTGTGAAAGTGTTCTCATCAAATTCCTCCTTGGCAACACTAAACCTTTGTATATTGCCTGTAACTACAGTCCACCTACTGTGGCTAGGCCACTATGCAGCAGCTTCTGGGATGTCTGGGTGAACTATCCCTCAGTGAGTTCACACTTTTAGGGACCTTAACCTAAATTGGTTGGACAAAGGCCCATGTACATTTAAAAGCAAACTCTGTGATGCCACCTCAACTAAATTATCGCAGAACCCACAAGGTTAAACACCAATTTGGTAATCACTCTTTAATTAACTGGATATTAGTAAGCAGATCTCAAAGAATCCATGCAGCTGGAATTTTCTCTGACTCAATGAGTGGCCACTCCCTGGTCTTCTGCACCTGGAGTATATATTCCCCAAAGCCTCCCCGTATCACTACATCAAGAATTTATTCAAGGGTAAAATAGCAACGCCTTTCTGGACAACCTCTTCAATGTAAATTGGGAGGACATAGACTCAAGCAGGATGTCAACCTCACTTTTAATCAACAATTTCATAGCCATAGTAAATAAGCATGACCCACTTGTTTAAAGCAAGTACAAAGGCCCCTGTTTCAAGTGACTTACCCCTCCCACCATAACCCAATAAAGCAGTGGGATAGGGCTTTTAAAACCTCAGGCCTGCAGCAATACTGGCTGGCATATAGGCAGCTATGAAACTCACGTAAGGCCATACTAAAAAGATAAAGGCTAGTTACATGAAAGACCTGCAGACTAACAACTTGCAAAACCCCAAAATGATTTTGAGCCTAAGTTAACTGTCTCCTGAAAGCATGAAAGCTGCCTAACCAGGAGATACAATCCAACAATGAATCTATAAGTGATCCCCAACTTATAGCTGAAACATTTACAGATTGTTCACAGATTTAGATGCCTTCAAAGATTCCTCTGCCTGCCTACTCCATTTCCCTCCTTCTGATCGACCACATAAACTTCAATTTTAGGCTGGTCACCAGAAAGTAAGTCTTGGAGCAACTGCTAAAAATCAAGCCTGACAAATCTGCTGGTCGTGATGGACTAAAAGCCAGACTCCTAAAATTTGCTGTTCTGGTGCTTGATACTCCACTAACCAAGCTGTACAACATGTCTGTGCTTCATGGGGTGGTTCCTCAAAAATGGAAAGTAGCACAGCATCCATGTCCACGAAGGAGGAATTAGGAGGTGATTGTAAACTACTGCTTAATCCTCAGTTCCCTGGCTAAAGTCCATGAGAGACTAACATATAATCAGATGGCAGCCTACATTGAGTTAAATAACCTGCTCACTGATGTCCAGCACAGATTCCAAAAACATCATGGCTTGCATGTCTCACCACAGATATCTTCAGAGCCACTGATGATGGTAAAGCAACATGAGCCATATTCATCAATTTAACCAAGGCCTTGACTGTGGAAGCATGAACTCCTGTTATCTAAACTAGTGAGCCTAGGCTTAGATCACCTATCCTCCTCCTGGTTAAGCAGTTATAATATAGGTTGTAACCAATCTGTTAAATGGGATCCCGCTTTTCCTCATGGTGTGAAATCACTGAAGGAGTCCCACAGAGATCTATTTTAGGGCCCCTACTCTTTTCCTTTTTATTAATGAAGTGCCCCAACTGTGGTAAAGTCATAGCAATACTGTATGCAGACAATGCTGTACTGCACAAAACAGACTCTGACACAAAGAGCAAAATAATCCAGACTAATTGAAGACTTTACACTGCTGGAAAATGGTTCATAACTAATCAACTTGTATTAAAAGTTAAGAAAACTAAATCTATGCTCTTGGGTCCAGAAAGTTCAGCATGGACAGAACAGAGCTCCTAAAGATTACTACCACCAGGTGGACTAGACAGGAAGTAGCTGACAGCATAAAATACCTAGGTATTACATTGGACCAATAACACATATTCAGATCCCATGTGGACTGCACCACCTTGTTACTCGCTCAAAAATCATACCGACTAAGAACTTAACTCATGAGCGAAACCTGCTTTCTCTAGCCAACTGTATACTGCTCCTGGCACTCCTTTTTGGAGTTCCTATACTCTCCTCATTAAGGAAAACTGAGCTCAAAGCTCAAACTACTGTACCACAGGACAGCCAGGTCTGTCACATGTACAGGGAAAAGACAGCACCACTGTGCTGTCCTTGCTTCCTAAAATTTCCTCTCCCTAGAGGAGAGACTCAGTCATCCCTTACTCAGCCTCCCTTACAAAATCCTATGCAACTACTTCCCTAACCTGTGGGACATAATGGTACTGAGACCCCATAAAGACTTCTTCATTCCTCTACCCAATCCCTCTTGGACATTCCTAGAGCCCTGAGAGTGGATGGTCAGCATTCCTTTTGTACAAAGCTTCTCAACTCTGGAATGAATTCCCCTTACTTTCTAGGACACCCCTCGCTACTGTCTTTCAAATGTTTACCTTCTCTCCCTAAGAATGTGCGCACCTGTACCCAATGATTGCTACTCAGCCACTGCTAACCCCCCTTTTAACCCTCTTCTAGAATTAATCAATGTCTTACTCAAGCAGTGAACCATAATACTGCCTCCATAGGGTTCCAAAGAAGCCCTTGTCTGGCATAAAGTGTTTCATATGCAACACCTGTTGCAATTATATTAGTGTTTATAGAATCATAGAATCATAGAAATCTTGCAGCAGAAAAGGACCCTCTGGACCATCAGTCTGCCTGTCCCCCCTTACTCATTACCTATGTCATGGGACCTCCCCTTCCCCCACTTGCTAACCTCTTATGTCTGTCCCATGCCTTCTTGAATCCTTCCCCGTTTCTGCCCCACCACTTCCTCTGGTAGTTTATTCCAGGCTCCACCACACTCTCCATGAAGTAACACCCCCACGTTGCCCCTAAATCTTCCTCCCTCCAATCATAGACTATGCCTCTAGTTTTAATCCCCACCTTCCTCTTAAATAAGCTCCCTCCCTTATTGATCCCTTCATGTACTTAAATGTCTGTCATGTCCCCTCTCCTTCTAGTCTCCAGTGGGTACAGATCCAGTTCCCTCCACCTCTCCTCATATGATTTCCCTGCATACCATGCACCATCCTGGTTGCCCTTCTGCACCCTCTCAATCCCATCTATGTCCGTGCATAGGTGTGGTCTCCAGAACTGGACCCCGTACTCCAGGTGTTGTTCTGTTTGTTACTACTGTTGTACTGAATTTTTGTTCAGATTGAATGTAACCAATTTTGGTTGCATTTTCTGTTACTACTATTGTATGGTATATACTTGTAAACATTGTTTTTTACTTTCTTTCTCCTATTGAATGTAATCAATGCCAGGTCATTCCTGAAATAGGGATGATAGTCTCAGTGATTCAACCTGGTTAACAATATTAAATAAAATAAATAAGTTAAAGGTAACAGTTTGCGAGAACATGAAGAAACTGCATTTGTTCTAACGTTAAATACTGTCTTTTAATGGTTACACAAACTTCATAACTGTTACTAGATTGATTATTTCTCCATCTTAAAACAGGGCACCAGTCCCCATGTTTTTGATTTAATATTTATACATAAGTCTTCTCAGGGATATTGTAAAATCACTTGCTTTTAGTATTTGAAGTGCCGTTCACTTTCATCGGAAGCAAATCCTGAGTCCTGGGCTCCCTCTCTTTTCTGGGGCCACTGCTAAACCACTAGAGCCATAGTAATTAAATATACTGTACATACGTGAGTTCCTACAGGTGTTTCTGCTACTATCAGCATGGAGGTGAAAAGATGCCTAAATAACAACAAAATAGGAACCTTTACAAGGAATTAACCTGCCTTAACTTCTATAACTTCGGGGGCAGTGAAATATAGAAACACAGAAAAGACAAGTGAGTCTTCCTGGGTGATCAGTCCAGGAGAGGCAGTAAGAAATATAGACACAGATAGGGCATAATTTGCACAGCTAATGGATAAAGAAAAGGTGTGCTTGAGTTTTGCTTATTTTTCTTCAGAAAGCAGTCTCTAAACTGAAGCAATGCTTCCTATACTGATTAACCATCATCTTGGGAAAGGCTTTGTCATGGCAGTGCCATTTCTCATTTATAACTCTGGGTTCTTAGTTATAAGCCACAGAACAATGGCAGGGCCACCTTGTCACACATACTTCATGTCTGACTGCCTGAGATGCTAGAGAAATGAAAGAGTCACTGCTTGAAAAGAGAGGTATTCATATGCTGAGGATTGCACAAAGCTGAAGGCACAGCTTAACTCATTACCACCTGGGGTGCTTTTTGAAGTCTGAGTTTTCCATTGCTTAACCTTGATATAAAAATGGCCACCAAGGTATAAGTGAGTTATTAATAAAGACATTTGCTGATCTGTGATTTGAAACTGCAACTGAATCCACTTGATCAGCATTCCTGCCATGTGCTGTGTACCACCCCTGTGAGGCTGGATGCCAGGACATGTAGGGCTAGGTAGATTCATAGTAACTGATAGAGGGTTGCTCTCAGAACCACCAACTGCTAGCTGAACTAGCTAGTTGAGCTTGAGAACATCTAAACGTATCCCTATGAGGAAAAATAAATGCTCTAAAAATGATCTGTACTCCCAGGATCTTCTGTCTCTTGAATTCTCTCTCTCAAAACTGATAAAAGTTGGTTTGTAAAGATACATAGACTCATTCAGACACTTATCTGGAATAAAAGTATGAAATAAGTATGAACTTAGAAACACTTAGCCAAAAATAAAAAGAGAGAATGGAGGTCTGGCCTACTGAATTTTCAATTATATCATCTAGCCTTTATTATTAAACAAGCAAGTTGTTAACAAACCATAGTCAGGGATCAGGCCCCACTGTAGTTACTTTATGAAAAGGCTCTGGCTTTTCCCAACCAAATTTTGGACTTCATTTCCTTCCTATCCCAAAAACTATCTTCACATCCCCACTACACAGCAAGTCTTCTCTCATATAAATAGGTTAAACAAACAAATGGAAATGCTTCCCTATGAAAAAGTCCCACTTTGGGAGAATCCAGTATTAACCTTTGAGGGAAGGCCTTGAATGAGAAAAGCTGGAAAACTAAAGGAATAAAAAGTATGAAAGACTTAATTCCCTCTACAGGTGTCCTGAAATCATTTGATCAATTAACTAAAGAATTGTATTTACATTGAATAGATTTCTGCCGTTATTTGCAAGCTCATCGTGTCCTTGATCCCGATATCTTATGATATTTTAAATTAATCCCCAGACAGGGAATGGTCAGAGATACAAAACATTGCTTCAAGAAAAAGAAGGGGAGGTAGACTGCACAAACTATTTATTGTTCAGTCTTTGGTAAATAGAGTAGTGCTTGTGTAAACTTATAAGGTTTTGAACTTTGGCCTTTCTCTATTCCCACCCTTGGTAGTTAAGCCAGGTAGTGAGTAGGGAATAGAAGGCCCTGCACCAAGGGTGAGCAGAGTGCTGGAGGAGGAGGCAGGGAGAATGGTGGGTGTTTAAATGCGCTAAGCGGGAACTGTCATGGGAGACTGGCCTTTATTTGGGATGTGGGAGGAGCTATTCCCCACAGTGAACCTCAGGCTTTAGCCTCCCATTCAATGTTTTGGTGAATAGAGTAGAGCTTGTATATACTTATAAGGTTTTGAACTTTGACCTTTCTCTATTCCCACCCTTGGAGGTAAGCTGGGTAGCAAGTAGGAAGAAAGCCCAAAACAATTACCTCCTCCAACTCATGGAGAGTATGACCAGTAGCACACAGGAGAGGAAAAACCCTAGGTGGAGAAACCTCTGAGGACCCATGGCTACTGACCGCCTCTCCTCAGAGCAAACTAAGAGGAGATGATGCTAGATTCTTAGACCCATATTCTAATTTTTGAGTAAGGTGTAATGTTTGTAGTGATGAAGTTCCATCTTCGAGTCTGTTGAATGATGCATTCAGGAAGGTCAGTTCTTGAGGTTGAAGAGTCAGGTCCAGTCTGAAGAAATTTTCAGATCCGAATATGGATTAAGTCCAGCTGGAAAAGGGTTGAGCGTAGTCCAGGATTCGTATGTGATATTGGTTGATATTCGATGGGGGTACAGAATCAATGTGAGCATGAGGAGCGTGAGTTGATTAAATGAGCTGCCAGTCTCCGAACTGTGGGAAGTATGATGGGATATGAAATCCTTAAAGTAATCTGTGAGACTTTTAGAAGGTAAGGGTGAGATATAGTGCTTAGTTTCTTTGTAGAGTGGCAAGTGGTTCAGATATTTGCAAGGCTCTCAGAAGAACTTGATCTCAGTACTGAGTAAGAAAAACTGCAGGAATTGAAAAGGCTAGACACGGCAGTAGAGGCTTTGACATCTGAATTAGAGTCTCATGGCTTAGAGTTCAGCAATTCACAATGTTTTGCTATGTAGGCATCTATGGAGATGATCAAAGATTCGAGAAGCTTTAGATACCTGGTAGGAAGGGGTAATTGAAAGATTTCAGACTAATGAAGGAAGGGTGACACATGCTATAAAGATGGTAATTGGATACTGATAGGAATAATTGGAAAGTTCAGTACAATAAGTTTGAGGTATGAAGCAAGTTATTGTTGCTATAATGAGGTTGCATGGGTTCATATTCAGGAAGGACTGCTAGTGTGAGATGATGGATATGGGTATTGCTGTAGCTTAATAGCCCGTGGCAGGAGCTAAGTGGCCATGGCAGCTTTGCCTTGCTGGTGGATCCAATGTCTGTATGCTGTGGGAGCCTGAAAATGGGTCTTCAAATGAGTCTACTGACTGATATGGCAAGGGAAGCACAGAATGCAATGGGTGCATTGCATATAGTCAGATGTAGAACTGTTGTGGAGCATAACTGTAATAGGGAGACAACCAGGTCTGTTGCGGATGTGCAGAATGATGAATCAATTGAAGGCCTGCTCTTGGTGATGGTATTCACTGGAGGGTGTGGGAGATAAATCCTGACTGATGAGTTAGAAGGACTACTGAATAGGTAGCTGGCATGATTAGAGTAGCGTGATGAAGAGATGTAGATAACTTCATGAAGTATGGTGATGTCTATGGGCTAGGAACAGTGGCTTAGATAGTGTAAATATAAGCCAGAAAACATGGTTGAACTGAGTCAGCTTTGGGGAGAAGACTATGGGGAGAAGGTATAATGAACAATGCCAGTACTGCTATGTGGTGTCATGTGGTTCCCATTATCCTTGAGGGTTATGGTTATGATGGAGTTGGTACATCCCAGGAGGAATTAAATTCACATTTACAGGTTCTTGGATCCTTTGAAGATTTCAGGAGGTAGTGACATCCATGCTGTTTGAATTAAATAGAATATGTAAGGAAAGAGCTTGCAGAGTTGGTTGAGAGATAAGATCTTCTACAGTCCAGTCAAATGGGATTCCAGAAATGGATCCTGGGAAGATTATTGGGAATTACTGATATTTTGTATACTGACTTAGAGTCTATATGACTTGCTGTTAGAGGATGTCCCTGGAAGAGGGTTTCTTTAGGTGAGAAGAACAGGTACTCCTTAGAACATTGGCTGTGAACTGTAATGTCAGCTGATGGAGGAGTATGAGGCAGATGAACAGGCAGGAGTAACTGAATTGGTTGGGATTCTGGATGTTGATAGTTGTAAGGATGCCCAAAGGAGACACAGCAAATGTGCAGGAGCCCCAAGCCGCCTGGGTGGCAAGAAGAAACTAACAGTCCAAGGACTGAGGGAAAGGCTCAAGTGGAAGTCTGCAACTTGATTGTGGCTTATTTCTCAAGCTCCTTCTGTTTTACATTGGGTTGAGTTAGTGGATTCTAGTTATAGTTATGAGAGATGCTCTTTTAATTATTTGAATTGTCAGGCAGTGTTTCAATTGATTTGGCAGAAATGGGTCTTATTCGATTGGAATCTGACCCAACATTTATACCATAACTAAAAACTCCTGCCTTTGGTTTCTGGACTTTCCATCCTGGACCCCCTCTTACTAGTATGAAAAATGTATTGTGCATGTATTATAGTACATGCTGTCGTAATCTATGCCAATGCCAGTCAGATGTACAGATATACGGTGTTATATTCTGTTATATTTTGTTATGTTTAAACTGCCACAAGGAAAATGGATGACAGGGTCACATAGAGCAAGACAGGATTTTAAAACGCTTGACCTTCCTCTGACCTGAGGGGAAGTTTGCTGGGCAGGAAGCCAGCTTACTTCAAGGACTGCTCAACAAGGATGTGCCAGAAAACCATCACCTGTCATAAACCTTTACATCTGAAAGGCAGGATGCTTGGGAAACAGGTTTGGGAAACAGATCTTCTTGACAAACTGGTGTAAATGATCTTACCAGTAAGACAGTAAGACATCAAAGGCACACATTCTAAAAATGTTATTAATGTGCTAAAGGTGGTAATCATAACTCCCTAAACTTTTGGAAAGTGTAAGAGCGACATCTACTGGCCCAAATAGACAAGGCCACCAGCTGACCAAGGGCAATGTCACAGACTGGAGGGGCCATTCTATAAATAGGGCCTCCAAACAGAAGCTCAGTGCATTTTGGCTCACTTTGCTTTTGGACACTCTCCTGACAAGACAAGACCAACTGCCAGCAGACACTGAAGGCCAGTGGCTGCAAGAGAAGAAAAGGATGCTTCAGACTTTATTTATTCTTCTGAACTTTCGATTCACTATGAACATTAAAGTAGAACTTTAGATAACAGTTATAGTGTGTTTTTCATGTATATTTTCCACTTTTGTTTGTGTTGTTCTGTGACCAAACTGATAAAACCTTTCGGTTGTAAATGTATGATAATTAATTATTTAGTAAAACATTTGTTTTAAGAAAACCTGCCTGAGGGAGATTGTTATATTGTGTATGCGATTGTGGGAGGTTCAGTAATTATCTGTAACTAAACTGTTATTGCTAAGGGGTGCCATTATAAGCTACCAAATCGAACAAGGGTCTGAAAAGGGAAAGTCTGGGTAAAGGTAAAGATAGGGGAATACCAAAGTCTCAAGGAAGGATCTGTTGGAATTTGAACCAAGTTATTGAACACCATGTGGGAGAAGGCAGAATCAGGCTTACAATGCTACCCTGAAGAGGTTGTAACGCTGGATATTCCCCTTTGTGTAACAACCAAGAAGGGTTCATATTTGGCTACAAGACTCGAGACTAGTATTTGTACCCTATTCCAGAGTAAAGAGGGGACCCTGGGACTTCATGGCAAGTGTTCAGTTGTGAACTTAGTGAACATTATAGAAGGACATGAAGAGGTATCCCTGTTTCCCTCCTGTCATGGACTGCACTTAGGGGTGGGCACTGTGAACTCAGTGGACCTGACCCTCAGGAGTGGGTTTGTGACATGTTCTAGCTAGATATGTGTTTCACCCCTTATCCGGCTAAATAATTTAATTTTTGCATTTTGTGAATTTATAAGTCTGAAACATACAGTACGCTTTGTATAAGTAGTCAGTGCTATATTTATGTATTCATTAGCATTATTTCTTGTAACTTTTACTGAAGTATTTTTAAGTGATGAAGTTCATCTATTACGTCTGATCTTCCTTTGAATATATTTAATAAACATGTTATTATAAAAATGAAGTGGAAGTCCACTGAATGGAGGAAGGAGCTTGATAGGAAGTCAGGAGAGGCAGAGCAGTACTGACATCGGCAGGTACAGGTAAGGTACAGGACTGGGGGCAGGTGCCACAGCATAACAGAATAGAATGCAGGAAATCTGAAACAGGCCTCGGTGGTAAATCCATGTAAAACTGAAAAGGAATCCAGGTACAAGATGCTGCAAAGTTGAGGTGCGAGGTTCCCATCTCTGAAGGAGATGATTAATGTAAACTGCTGATGCAAAAGCCACTGCAGTGATGGGGTATGAGGGTTCCCGTCTGAAGGAAATGGCAAACATAAATTGTGGATAGCAAAAGGTGCAGCAGTGATGGGAAATGGGTTCCCACCTCTGAAGGAGATGGCAAACTTGAATTACTGCCAGTAAATGGTGCAGTGGTGTTGGGTATGAGGTTCCACCTCTGAAGGAGATGGCAAACTGGAATTGCTAATAGCAAAGGTGCTGTGGTGATGGGGAATAGGTTCCCACCTCTGAAGGAGATGGCAAACTGGAAAGACTGATGGCAAAAAGTGGTGTGGTGATGGGGTAAGAGTTTCCCACCCGAAGGAGGTGGTGAACTGGAATTGCTGAGAGAAAAAGTTCACTTGAAATGCTGATGGTAGACATCTGGAAGGAGACAAGGGCAGCATGAGGGAAAACTGTAGAAGGCCACAGGCACCCATCCTCAAAAATGAGCAATTGTCACATATCCAGTAGAAAGCAAGGGAATATGAGCAAACATGACCGAGAGGAAGGCAACAGGAAACTGAATCATCAGAGTAGCAATGTGGGAGGAGATAGCAGCATGGAGCTGAAGGTCAGGAGATTGGAGGAGGTTGAGCCGGAAGGCAAGCCACAATAACAATGCACAGAAGCACAGGAGGAAGTGGAAGACAAGAGCAGCAAGAGTCCAGAAATCCGATGGACCAGGTGGAGTTGGAGACTGAACAAGCTGGCTGGGTCCAAATCCAGAACGTGGGGAGGCCAATGGCGGGACAAGCACATCAATTCCATGGAGTTAAATTATGAAGTTGGTTGAGTTAGGAGATGGGAGGCAAAAAGTGTTACAGTGGTCCCGTTCGAAGAAACAGCAACTGGATATCAGGTATAGAATGCATTCGGTTGAAACATTAGATTGAAGACACAGGCTCCCATTCTTGGTACTTGGGGCGAGCTAACCTTCACTCAATGCCACACCAGGCAGAGTTAGGGACAGAGACTGTCAAGTTAGCTGGGTATAAAACTGGTTGAGACTGGAGGTAGAGGAAACAGGACCCTATCCCGGTAGACAGGGTTAGGGAAGAGGCTGTTGGACTGCTGGTATGGGCTAAGTAAGGAAAGAGCAGTTGACAGCTGCATAGTAAAAGGTAGGAAACAAAAGAAACAGGGCTAAGGGGATGGTAGTAAGTTAGAAGTTAGAGGACAGGAGGAGGACAATTACCTTAAATGCCATTAAGGAAGAAAGGTCAATCCAGTGAGCAGCATGCAGTGCAGTAATGGAATGCAATGAACATCTGAAGGCCATGTAGGCTGTGAGGGTAATGATTTATGCATGAATGACTGAAAGCCATATAGGAAGAAAGCAGATCAAAATCATATAGCTTACATAAAGCATGCTCCTGCTAACTGGAGCCACAATGCTCCACCGTGACACCACAGTCCGCTGCCTTAGGAATAATAGGGAAGCCACTAGTTGAGCATCATGGGACCAAACAGCAACTGTATGGGTGGAAGGGTAGGAACCCCAAAAAGGCTCCTTTACTGGCAAGGTCCTATTAAAGGACAGCCATACTGTAAGTATATTGGGGAGCATGAGCAGACAAAACACATAGTGACATGTAATGGATAATGCCAAAGAAATGAAAATATAGAGAGGGGCACCAAAGTGAAGCAGGACTGAGTGAACCATTACAAGGGACCTGGAAACGGGGGTGTACAGAAGCATTGTGGGTGATGGGGCATGCTGAAGGGTTCAAAGGACTAGGGGTATAACAAGGTAACATAGAGTGACAGGCAGGGTGGGTAAATGAATGCCAGGACTAATAAATGGTAAGTACGAGTGGCATTTGTGATGGACTTAAACTGTTAGGGAAGGTTGATGCAATAGGTGGCAGACTGGGGTAAATACTGAGGAATGGCAGGCTCCAGAATAGGGTCAGAAGTGGAGCAGGACTGATACAGTAGAAGGGTGTGGAGATGGAGACAAGTGCCGCGCGAGGAGCAAGAAGCCCAAAATAAAACATGGGGAGCAAGGGACAAGGGCAAGAATGAGGGATAGAGGCAGGAAAACAATACATCAGGAATGGGGAGCAGCTCCTGGAAGGAGAGAGAAGGGGAGACGAGCACAGCCAGGGACAAAGGCTGGTTTTTTTTCCTCCATATTGCTCAAACATGGCACTCGGCAAAACACTGGCAAGATACCATGGCAAATGGGATATGAGAGGGAATTCCCAAAAAAGGGTGGCGTAGAAGAGGGCAGTCAGGCCGCAGGAATGGGTAGAGGTGAAGTAGTGCTGTCATCAAGCACAATCCTGGGGGCAGGGACAAGGCAGAGCAGAAAAAGCAGATCTATACAGCATGAGCTTCGCTGCAGCCCAACAGGTCTCCTCTAATGCCATTACACTCATATGGTCTGGACCAGAACAGACAAGGCAGAGGCCAGCCACAGCACAGCCCCATCTCACAAGCACAGGTAGAAAAAAAAAGAAACAAAAACACAGAACCAACCGAATGGCTCATCCAATGAAGCAGGCAGGGACAAAATAAAGGAGGACTTACTGTATCCACAGAGAAAATTAAGGAAGGACTCCCAAGACCAGGGATTAAACAATGCGAACAACACTAGGAAGGCTCTCAGCAGAAACCCAAGTCAGAGAAAGGACTGGCAGAGCATGGGGCAAATGGAAACAGACAGAGTCAAGGCATAGGGTACAAAAGGAACTAGGGTCATGGGAAAACCCTGCCAGCAGGAACAGGGAGCCAGGGCACAGCATGCAGTGAAGGGGCCAGGAAGCTTCAGCAGTAGCGATAGGAACAGGACAGCGGACAAGGCCAGACCAGAGAGGGCGGAGGGATGAACCCGCTCAACCCGGAAGTGGGGAGGAAAAAGGGAGTGAGTTGGGAGCTCAAGAGTAGCAAACAAAGAGATGGAGAATTTCAAAGCGGAGGATGAGGTAGGGAGGAAAGCCATGAAGACAAGGAGGAAGGGGATGGGAAAGAAAGAGATGATGGGAGTGGGAAAGGCAGCTGGGGGATAGAAATGAGCAGGAGGGGACAGGCATGGAACCAGAAAACAAGCAAAGGAATGAACAAGAAAGGGAGGAACAGCAGAAACCCAAGGAGGCACAGCCACACAAGCCACACAGGAGCCAGGCACTTGTGGAAGGGGCATGTTTCACAATGTGCTAAGTGAGAAACTGCCGTGGGAGGCTGGCCTTTATTTGGGAATGGAGGAGCTATTCCTCACATTGAATCTTGGGCTTTAAAGGCCCTCTCAATCCTGAATCTGACCCAACCCTGGGTTACAAAGAAAATGGGAAAGGAAATTTACCTCAACATTTCACAAGATACCTGGACAAATCTTTGATCAAATACCTGCTCTTCTTCCAAAGAAATTCAAGGAAGGGCCATACAGTATAAACTCCTCCGCTGTATCTATTACATACCTGTATTCCTCAAAAGCTAGACCATAATAACGATAATAAATGTTGGAGATGTAAGAACCACCAGACCTCTCACACATACCCTGGTATTTTTTTTAAACACAATCTATTTGGTCTGAATTACAAAGCCTGTGTTAAAAATTATTTAAAATGGACATCCAGTTTACTCCCTCTATATGTATTGTGGGAGATTGTTCCACCTTATTTAGACTTACAAAACATTTTCAAGTTAGGATTCTAACGGCTTGCCTGAGTCTCAAAAGGATAATATTATCACACTGAAAACACCTTACACTGCAGTGTTACAACAGTGGGTCTTTTATATGAGCAAACTGGCCCTCAATGAAAGAATAAGCCTGTGCAGGCAAACTGAATTATTCAAGAAAACATGTAACCCTTTTTGAAATATCATGATAACCAATAATATGCAAATAGTGTAACTTGTTTCTATTTCCAAATATTTTGTGTTTTAAATATTCAAATTTGTAGTACTGTTAATGTATACAATGGGAAACTAAGTGTTGTTCTGTATCTGTTTTAAAAAAAACAATAAATATAATTAACTAAAAATAACATGGATTTACTTTGTTTTCCAGTTAGTTCATGGTCTGGTGCGGCAGCAGAAGGATCATTGGTGTTGCTGAGAGGATTAGGTTATGGGACTCTAGTGAGATACGTAAAAGATTGGGGGTGAGCTGTAGGTGCTGAGTGGGGTTTGGGTGGTGGGATGGAGGTTGGGGGAACCCAGAAGACATTGTTGGATGGTTTCTATTTTGAGGTTACCAAACAAAGGGAAACAATGATGGGTGATTTTCTTTCAGTTAGCTTACACTGGGCATTGGGTACACCAGTGCCGCGTGTGAGTTTACTGGCACTGGGACTTGGACAAGCTGGTGACAGAGTATTGTGGGGTGTTTTTCTGCAGCATTAGGGCTTGGAACCCAGTGTCATGGACTGTGGTGTGGGTGTTGTTTGGCAGCACTGGATGTTGGGTACACCAAGGTCAGAGTGTGGCAATGGGTGTTGTTTGGTGGAACTGCAGTGTGGGCACCTTGTGTCATAGACTCGAGTAGAAGGGTGTTTTCCAGCACGGGGGTTGAGCACCCTAGGGTTGGAGTCTGGTGGGGGCGTTTGCCAGCTGAGCAGTTAGTTTCCTTTCCCTATGCTACCACCATTTGCTTCTGGTGTCAGATGGTGGATCAGGAAAAGGATTTGAACTTCTGTGCTCTGAAGAGTGGGCGTGGCAAATAAATGTGTTCTTGCCCATTTGCTGAGGGTGACAGATAGCGAGCAGAACAAGTGCCACTGGTAGCAAATGAGATTCAGCACTGCTGGTATGGTGGGGGGCAGAACAAGTGCCACCAAGTAGGATACCCAACACTGCAGTTAAAGACAGGAACAAGCTGTAGCTGGTATGCAACATTTCTGCCATTCCCATGAGCCAGAGAAACAAAGTACAGTATCAAATAAGAGAACAATCAGCACAGGAGCTGCAGGTAGGAAATACAAGCTGCACAAGAAAACCCACTGCAAGCTTGCATTTTCCAGCCTTGTGATTGACCAAGTACTTCAACCCAAAAGCAGAAAGAAGGCAGTATAGTGCAGTGATTTAAAGCTCTGAGCTGCAAACCTGGAGACCTGGGTTTGAATCCCACAGCCCCCACTTGCATACTGTGTGACCCTGAGCAAGTCACTTAGCTTCCTTTGCTCCCAGGTCACACCTATAAACAAGCTTTCAGCTTAGTGTGTCTCCTGGTAAAAAAAAAACAGAAAAAGGTGGACAGTGGACAAACTGGGGATTCAGAAGCTGTGATAGGAAGAGGATGGCCAAGCCTCCAAAACTCTCTCAGAATTCAGACTGAACACAATGTTTGCTAGCCTTCAGCAAACAAACATAAAATGAATACTGAAAACCTGTAAAGTGATAAGAATCATAAGGTCCAAACTAGCACAGGGTCTTTTTGAGGAAAATAAACTTCTGGCATTAGAATGTCAACAGCCAATCATGGTTAATTATTTTCCAACCCATTTTGAGAAATTGAATGTACAATTACTTGACTCAAAACACAATTTATGTCTACTTGTAACAAGGCAGGACTTCTATAACTAACTCTTGGCATTACAGTTTATGAGTTATGTGTCTGAGTTAGTCGATTTGTGTTTAAACATCAGAGTTTGTGAAAATAAGGACTTTTGTGGAAAACTGCTTTAGCTACAACTTGGAAGCAATTTTAGTCAACTCTGCTTAATGCTTAATGCTTAGACTTATGTAAATTCTAACTGTACCTCTTATACAATTTATGCAACAATGCCACCATAACAGGACAACTTTATAAACAGGGCTTCTAGCCTAACAGTTATATAATGTATTATGGCTAAAGAGGAGGCAGCAGAGGGTTGTGGTCAATGGCATCAAATCAGAAGAGAGGAGGTCACAAGCAGGGTGCCACAGGGATCGGTCCTGGGCCCTGTCCTTTTCAATATGTTCATCAGCGACATGGGAGAAGGTATCCGGGGCAGGTTGTATCTCTTTACAGATGGCACAAAGTTCTGCGGGAGGGTGAATGCGAAGAGAGAATCAGAGAAATGCAGAACAGGTTACAAAAGCTAGAGGGTGGTCTAAGGCAGTTAAAATTCAATACCAAAAAGTATAAGGTAATGCACCTAGGGAATAAGAACCTCAGGGCAGAGTACTGGATGGGTGGGTGAGACTCAGCACTACAGCTGAGAAACATGATCTGGGAGTTATCATCAGTGACACCCTCAAGCAATCAAGCCAGTGCAGCAAAGCCTATGGTAAGGCAAGCAGAATGCTGGGGTGCATAGGGAGGAGTATTGATAGCAGGAGGAAGGAGGTAATACTATCCCTTTATAGATCTTTAGTAAGGCCACACCTGGAGTACTGTGCCCAGTTCTGGAGCCCTCACCTCAGGAGAAATAGGAACAGGCTGGAGACAGTGTTGTGCAGGGTAACAAAGATGATTCCGCTCCAACAGGGCAGGTCCTACGAGGGCGCTTCAAGGCACTGAACATGTAGTCACTGGGGACCAGAAGGAGAGAGGTAATATGACAGAAACCTTCAAGTTCCTAAAAGGAATAACAGAGTGAACAGCAAGGAACTATTTACCTTGAATGCTAGTTTGAGCTCACAAGAGCATGACTAAAAACTGACAGGAGAGGGTCAGGAGGACATAAGAAAGCATTATTTCGCAGAAAGGGTGGTGGAGATATGGCATGGTCTACCAGTCAAAGTGGTGGGTGCTAAAACAGTTGATATTTTCAAGCATGATCTAAGGGGTAGAAGGGGAGGCTAGAACCCTGGGTGGACAGTAGGTCATGGGGTTGAATAGGAACTCAGGCAGTCTGAATGAACCATTTTCAACTGTCATCATCTATTTTCTATGTTTCTATAAAAATAAAGGTATTTACTACTACTAATAATTAATCTGACTTGCACTACCATGACAGTGGGATCAGAGGGTGACTGGACAATCAAGTGGGTGAAGCTGCCTAAAAGGCAGTAACAGAGGCTCATGGACTTGTGATGGAACTTATTAATTCAGGCACCTTGCAGCCACCAATCACATACCTTTTGAGTGGCAGACATCCAGGACTGCCTTGCTTGATAGCTCAGCTGACCAAGTGGAGCTGCTGATTTCAAGTGAACAGCAGTGGCTGAACTGGACCTTAGTCTGGTATGCACCACGTGATCCCAAAGAGAAAGTCTCTGTGTGTCTGTTGAACAGAATGTGAATGGAGTTGCTGACAGCTTAGCTGCAGAGGCAGACTACACAACTGTCTGCCTGAGATGGGAAAGAGGAGAAAAGTCCTGCTTGAAAAAAGAGGTATTTATTTGCTGAACATTACACAATATCAAAGCTAAAGCTACAGCTTAATAGAGACTTTGCTCACCTACAGTCAGAGACTGTGACTGAATCCACCTGATCAGCACTCAAGACAGGTGCTAGCTTATTGCCACCTCTGTGGGACTGGATGCCAGGACATGTAGGGTGGGAGGAATTTATAGGACAGACACACAGTAACTACCCTGTCAACTGCCGATTCCTGGAGCCAGGAGAGGCCTCACCCTGTAATGGAGGGACAAGTGAAGCTCTGTGACACCAATGCCATTCCAGACAGAAGCAAGAGTAATAGAGGAGGGACAGAGAGAAATCAGACACTAACCAGAGAGGAATTGCTGAAACTGCATCATCAAACCTTCTGCTCAGTGAGGAGATCCAGGTTCAAAACCATGAGTAAACCCAGGGATTCCACTGCACCTTGTAATTTGTAACATAGTTGAGACCACAATTACTAGATTGGGTCATCCGAACAGGCGTTACAAATACCTCAGCTGGAAGGACAGCCACTCGCTCCTTGCTAGTGTTCCAAGCAACTTATATCAATGCATTGGTAAGGGTGACTCTCTCAAACCCACTTTTTCTAGCAATAATAAGTAAGAAAGAGTGAGGATAAAATCCTAATGTAACTATATTATTTGATCTTGTTTTACAATTAAGAAAGATCCCATAAGGAATCAAAAACATGAAAGGATGGACTGAAGCTGTGTTTACACGGCACTGGCAACTTCCTATTTTCTGCCGCTCTCCTTTCATGTACAGGCGCTCCCGGAACAGGGATGGGGTTTACACTGCTGGGTTCTTGCTGTGCTGCTGATCATGCCATGGAGGAGGCAGGACATTCCTGAAGCCAGAATTGCGTCATCAGGAGATGGGCTTCAAAGCAGATTGAGTGCATTAGAGGTTTACAAAGCAACCTCATGCGTTCGATCCGACTGAGGTACCCACTCATCGTCGGATCAAAAAATGGATCAGAGTGCTCTTAACATGCTCAGTAACTGTTTACACTGCAATCTTTGCAGTGCATCAACCAATTGGCATGGGTTGATGCACTGCAAGGACAGCAGTGTAAACAGGGCTTGAAACTCATGGAGAATAGATACACGGAAGTGGCAGGTAGTATCTGTGGCTGTGTGATTGTCATGCGGATAAGAAGGCTTAACATTTATAGCCAAGTCACATCACCACAGGGTGTTGGTGGAGGCACAATATGTAAACACATGGTGAAGTGAGATTATTTACACTAATGAGTGTATGTTACTAATGCTTAATTTATATTTACAGGCAACAGAATAAAAATAAAGAGGAAACTAACAAGGTTAACAAGGAACTGTGGAGATAAAATATATCCGGCCACAGTAGAGCTATTTCCTACATTTAAACAGCAGAATGTTTTGTAAATACAAATATTAATCATATTTACTTTTAATTTTGAAGGTGATGATTTAAAATGCTGTCCCTGAATAAGCCACATTATCATGATGAAACGTTGGGGAAGAAGCTAAATAAATGAACCAGAAAAGAGCAACAATTTGGTGTTGGAAGTTTATTTTCAGAAAGCACCCCGCCCATTTTGTGTTTGCAAGAGTTACAAATACCTCAGTTGGAGGTTTCTTTAAGAAAGCATTTGGGTTTGCTGTTTAATTTCACAAAGCATTGACAACTTTTTCAAGTGCATCACCATCAGCCACCCACATGCAGCATCACTGAACCTACATGGTTTCCCAGCTGGAAATTCAGTGATACACTGGAAGCTCCCTAAGCTTGACCTAAGGGTTGTAGCACTGGTACCAATGGAGAGATGGTAGTACTCCCAGTGCAGGTGAGCTTAAGTGGCGGCTGTATTTCACACCGTGGCAAGGGGCAGGCATGGTTTGAGGGCTGCACCTGGAAGGAAACATAATCACAGCCCAGGGTACCATTATTTTTCGACCTTGGAGTGCACTGAAGAGCAGTTGAGTGTTACAGTGGACTGGGTCTAGAAGGCATTAAAGACCAGTAACAGGATACTATACTGCACTATATCATTGCTGCTAACTATCTTTCTCCCATTTAGGGGCTTGAATCTTGACCCTAAAACTTTTTTACTATTATTTGAAATCCTTTATCTGAGCATCGTTACTTTAAAATATGACTGTGGACTGTCACTGTGGTGTGTTGGGTTACAGCTGGGGTGAACTAGTGGGGAGGTGGGGAAGTATTGCATCCCAAGGGGCTTAGCATGCTTACACCAGGCCCACGTTAACTTTTCTCTGGGTGGAGGTACTATGCTATTTTCTCACTTAATCGTGGATATGAACCACCCAAAAAGGGAGATAAAAGGACCTTGGCCCCTGAACTTTGCAGAACCTAAAAGTAAGGAGTAGTCACTCAAATATCTATGATGACCTGGTGGCATTTTAAGGCTGGAGTGCCCTCAGACCCAAAAGGCACACTAAGCCGTGCCTTTATAAGTTGGCTGCTCCACCCATTACATGACCATTTGCAGATTTCTGATTCAGGCCAAGCAAAATAAATTAATTAATTTTAACTCTACATATTAGTTGTGACATGTTGTTAATTGAATAACGTATCTCCTGTTGTTTTACCAGTGTTAGCACCTTACGAGTTTGCTCCAGTACAGCTTCGCTGTCTGCACTCTCTAAATGTATATTTTATGTATCTAACCTGTCTGTCATCCCTGTCCTAACACCACTCTATTGTTCTCCCCACCTTTCTTGAGGTACCTTTGTAAATGAGTCTTTGACTCAAAGGTTGTAAAACTGATCTTACAATAAAATAGAAAAAAAAAATAAAAATAATGTTTTTCCACTATATTAGTTTTCATTTTCCCTGGAGAAATCACAAATCTTCCACTGCTTTCCCAGGCATAGTCAGTGAAAGAGTCAGAAGATAATAACGAAATAATAAGGCTCTTTAAGTATTGTCAGTTGTTGTCCTAACTCTGCTGCAGAATGCTATGATCTCTGAGCACAGTGTAAGTGCTGACACACAGCATGAGAAATGGCTCACATCAGTGACCTGAATGATTTGTAAATATATCATAGAAACAAAGGAACACAGAGAATGATGACCAAAAAGACCAGTGTTCAATTCAGTCTGCCCAGTCCACACAGAGTTCCCTATCTAAATTGTCCATCCAGGGTCCTAGCCCTCACCATCTACCCCTATTTCCCACTAAGTTTCTGTCACCCTAAGTAACCAGTTTAGACTTCATTCTATCCCAACCGTGCTTGAAACCGTTAATGGTTTTAGCCCACCATATCAGCTGGTAGACTGTTGTACAGTTCCACCACCCTTTCTGTAAAATAATACTTGCTCAGGCCCCTCCTGAATCTCCCTCCTGACAGTTTCCACTCATGCCATAATGACCTTGAACTGTTACTCATGCTGAATAATTACCCACTGTTCACCTTGTTTATTCCGTTCAGGAACTTGAAGGACTTTATCATATTCCCTCTCCATTCTGGTCTCTAGTCACTACATGTTCAGTGCCTTGAAGCGCTCCTTGTAAGACCTGCCCTGTTGGCACTGAATTATCTTTGTCACCTTTTGTAGCACTGTCTCCAGCCTGACCTTATCTTTCCTGAGGTGAGGACTTCAGAACTGGGCACAGTGCTCCAGGTGTGCCTCACTAAAGATCTAGAACAAGGTAGTATCAGCTCTTTCCTTCCACTGTCAGTATCCCTCCTGATACACCCAGCATCCTATTTGCCTCACTATAGTCCTTGTCGCACTGGCTTGATTATCTGAGGGTGTCCTGATGATAACTCCTAGTTCCCTTCCTCAGCAGTACTGCTAAGTCTTACCCCACCCATCCAGTACTCTTTCCTGGGGTTCTTGTTTCCAAGGTACATGACCTTGCACTTTGTGGCACTGAATTTCAACTGCCAAACCTAGACCACCTCTCTAGCCTTTGCAGGTCACTCTGCATTTCCTTGATTCCCTTGTTGCTATCCACTTTCCCACAGAGCACAGTGTCATCTGCAAGAGAGACAACCTGCCCGGTTTCTTCCCCAATGTTGTTGATGAACATATAGAAGAGGATTGGCCCAGAACAGGTCCCTGTGGTACCCTGCTTATGACTTCCCTCTCTTCTGACTGCCTCCCTTTTCACCAGTTACTCACCATGTTACTATGTCCCAGCCAATTCCAAATCCTTCATCGCCTTCGCAAGATCTGTGAAACATTGAGTTGAAAGCCTCACTGAAGTCTAAGTAAGTAAATCCACAGAGTGGCTCTATCCAGTGCCCTCATCGTCCAGTAAAGAAAACCATCAGGTTAGTCTGACAATACCTCCCTGGCATGAGCCCATGCTGTTTTCTAGCCTAGAGACCACTGTTCTCCAGGATGTCCATGAGATTCTCTTTGACTAGTGACTCCACCAGCTTCCCTACAACAGAGGTAAGACTGACAAGTTTGTAGTTTCCTGCTTGTCCCACTACCTTATGGAGCCAAACTATATCTGCCACTCTCCAGTCCTTCAGAACTACTTCCATCTATAATGAGCTATTAAATAGCTCTTCTAGAGAGTTCAGCCATTTCTGCTGCCAGTTCCTCAGCACCCTTGGATGCATCCCATCCAGTCAAGGGGCCTTCTCTATCTTTAGGGATGCTAGCCCTTTCAGATCCCTTCACTTGTAAATACTGGCTGCCTCATTTCTAGGACCCCATTTGTGGTCACTTTGTTTGCTGCTCTCTCTGGCAGGGCCTGCTGTCCTCCTAGTGAAGACAGAGCAAAGTAATCATTAAGGACGGTAGTCTTTGCATGTCCTCCTCTATCACCCTACCTACTTACCAAGTTAGCCCCATGATTCCCCTCCTTTCTTCTTTTTCCCTAATATACCAGAAGAAATGTTTTCTCTGCCTTTGACCACCTCTGCAATATGCAGCTCTTTGTCTTGTCTGCTTTAGCCTCCTTAACCACCTTCTTAGCCCCTTTTTTTCCTCAGTAAGTATTTTCCCGTTCTCCTCCTCTGCTTTCCTTATGCGTGGAAGGCCTTTTCTTAGCCCCACTGCTTTCCTGACACTTACTGAGAACCATAGTGGTCTACTAAATTTGTTCCTTTTGTTACCATTCTAATGCATAACTTAAGAGTTTAGTTGTTTATTTATTTGTTTGTTTGCTTGTTTACGGGTAAGAGCGCTGTTCCCAGGGACCGTTTTCAGACAAGACCTGGGCCATAAAGATGGCACAGTAAGAGATACATACAGTTCAAATACATGGAATACGTTGAGTAAGGATGACATTGGCAAGTTTAAGAAATACAGTAGGGCACAATCAGGATCACAAATAGGTACAAATAGGTATAGGAATACTTAAAATGGGTACAATCAATGCAGTCATACAATCAGACATCACAGTGTAAGTGCACTAGATAGAGGTACAAGCAGGCCTTATTAAATGCCGAGGATAAGGTGAGGGGTAGCAAAGGCATTCAGTGTAGGGGAGAGGATAACCCATGGGTCACCCATAGCACAGTTGCATTTAGTCTCTTCCAGTAACCATGATTTAAACTTAGTCTTAAAGGAGGGTGAGTGTCAAGGGAGCAGAGGAAGTTGGGAGTGTGTTCCACAGCTTGGCGCAGTAATGGACAGGGCACTGCTGCCCAGGCAGGTGGAGGCCTGAGGGACTTTGAACTGCGGTACAGTGGACTGCTGGAGGCAGCATGTGAGTCTTAAGTTGGATCAGGGAGGGTAGATGGATCAGATACTGCTTCTAAGAGTATTGTTAGTGATGTACCCTAGTCGTAGTTATACCTGGCCTGTGAGAAGCCAACCAAGGGATTGGTATAGGGTCCAGTGGTGTGTGGAGGAGGTGCCAATAGCACAAACCTACATATACTGTTATAAGTAGTGTTGAGCCTTGTGAGCAGGGGTGAGGAGGTATGGGAGTAAATTGGGACACAGTAATCCAGCAGAGGAGCAAGGTCCCTGTGCAATGGCAAGGTTGTACCTCAGGGGTCAGACAGTGCTTAAGATGGAAGCCAGCCCCAGCTTCTGGTTAATGTGATGAATAGTGACATTAATGTGCTTGAAGGTAAGGAGGGGTCCAGGTGACTGACACCCAGGTACTTGAAACATGGTATGTCTTGCAGAGGGAAGATGTCTGGTGAGAGGACAGTTAGGGTGGAGCTGGCTCTGGATAGTTTTAGCAGATTGAGTTTGGATCCCAGGAGCATGAATTGGTTTTGCTGGCATTTACTAGGAGTCGGTTTGCAGGAAAACAATTGTGTGCAACCACCTAGTTCTGGGTGAGGATGGAGAAAGTCAGTCACAGTTTTCTCACTATGATATAGAACTAAATCATCAGTGTAAAGTAAGGCCTCACGGCGAGTTATCCTTAGGAGGAGTTGATGAAGGCGGAGAATAACCAGGGACCTAAAATGGAGCCCTGGGGAACTCCTGTGGATACAGTCATGGCTGCAGAGGTGGCCGATCCAGTACTGATGGTTTGGGATTGTCCTGAGAGGTAGTTTAGGAACCAGGATGATGTATATACTGAGGGTACTGGGTCACTATAGCACGGACAAAACCGTGTATGAAGAACGTGCTGTCTTAAGTGCATATGGAAGTACAGCGACAGGGTATTAGAGTGATATGAAAATATTGCTACCCCTGTCACTGTGGAATGGAAGACAGAAGTGGGAAAAGGGTTTGAGCACGGCTGGTTGAGTGCTCAGTTGAGCGCTCCCATGGTGGAGTAGCCAAGGCACTCGACCCAGCAGTAGATGAGGGTGGAGACCAGGGTTAGAAACCCTGCTTGAGAAATTTTATTTTACTCCCATCTGTGCAGCCATGAGTAAGTGCCACAATGTGAGTGTTAACATTCTGGGGGTGTGGGGGCACAGGCCCCCAAAAACTAAATAATTCATCAGGCGTGTGGCGATTTTGTGCAGATCGGCATTATGTACCACCACTGTGTTGGCAGCTGTTGTCTGTGTCTGGAGTTTCCTGCATGGTTTCATCCATGACATTATGACCCCATGCCCCTACTGAACAGCTGAGGTCCATTAGTTTGGAGTGGAGTAATCTATGATCATCCAGATCGTAGGCCTTTGTGAGGTCTACAAATATGGCACGGTAGCATTCCCCATGTCCATGTTTCTATAGACATGATTGGCAAAGATGGCTAGGGTGGAAACTGTGCTATGGGGCTTTCTGAACCAATGTTGCTGTGGGCAGAGCAGGCTGTATTTGCTTACATGGTCAATAAGTTGGTGGTGGACTACTTTCTCTAACAGTTTGCTTAAGTGAAGGAGTAAAAATGGGTCTGTAGTTGTCGGGAGGACAGAGGGTCGCCTGACTTAAAAATAGGGATGACTCTGGCAATTTTCCAAATGCAGGTATGGTGGATGAGGATAGTGTGTGCCTCAAGAATGCCCCCTTTATTGCCATCCATCTCTCTCCACACCTCCTATGCTGTCTACCATGACTAAACTGTCCCAGGCCAATTCCATCAACCTGTTAAAGTCTGCCCTTCTGAAATCAAGGACCTCAGCTCTCATTTGGGGTTTTCCAGTCCCAAGGGCCAGTTCAAACCAAGTGGAGTTTTGGTCACTGTCCCCAAGTGGTTCCCCTAGTCTCACAACTTCTTCCGCCTCCTAATTGATGAGCACCACACTGAGAATGGCCTCCTGCATGGTGGGTTTCTTAACTAGCTGTACCAGTAGACAATCCTGGAATGTATCCAGCAAGGCTTGACTCCTGGTGCCCGGCTCCTGGAACATTCCAATCAATGTCCAGCAGGTTCAGATCCTCACTACCATTACCTTCCTTTGACACTCCCTACTAGTTCTTCCATGGCGCTATGTCCCTCTCTTCCCCTTGACCTGGTGGTCTATATATCACCGCCAAGTGTAGTTTCTTGCCTGAGGATGTCGTGAATTGCATCCACAGCATCTCTGTCTCCCCATGACTACTCCCTAATGCACCCATCTTCCACAACCTCAATGCCATCCTTGATATAAAGGGCTACGCCCTTATACCTCTTCCTCTATCCTCCTGAACAATGAGTACCTTGGGACTGTCAGGTCACAGTCGTTATTTTCTGAGGCTCATGTTTCTGTGATGCCACAAGGTCCATGTCAGTGCCTACCATCACTGCCTGGAGCTCGCTGATTTTATTACCCAGGCTTCTGGTGTTAAGGCAGACCCCTTCAATCTGACTCCTGAACCTTTTTGTTATTTCCTGTCTCTTCATTTTCTTCTCTGGTCCTCGAAGCTTCTTGTTTTTGTGGTGCTTGCACACTTTCTATTCCCTCTCTAGTGTCTGTTGGCTTGCCCAGTTTTGACCACAACTCTGTTTTACCACTGTGCTACTACAAGTCCCGATATGGGAGGTACTAGCTAGGCTCCCTTCCTCTCAGCTGTCACCATAGTTCCCTTGTCCTAGTCTCCCCTGCAGTCAGTTTAACTGTATGATATATATGTCAGACTTCTGCCTCCTTCTCTTGTCAGGTAGAGTCTGTTGCCCTTGAAGAGCCTCCTGTTCCAGAAGTCCCTCTGTCTTACATAAACTGGTACTCCTTCTCCTGACACCATCCATAAGCCACCCATTAAACTCCTCCTTATTCTATTCTTCTTCCTCTCCCTAACTCCCACAGGAAGACCTCGTAAAAGGCCAGGAGGCTAAATGTGCTGCCAATCTTTTCTCCAGTCTACAAAGCCTCCACTTCACCATCTCTACTGACTGATTTACCAGATCACTGGTACCCAGGTGTACCAGTACCCCCAGTTCCCCAGCTCCCTCCACCATCCTCCTTATCCTGTCTAAATCATGATGCACCAGAAAGGCAACTGATCATTCCTGTCCCATCCAACCCCTCCCACCACCCTCTCAATACCCTAATCATTAAGTCCCCAACCCCCTAAGACTCTGGCAGACTTTCTCCTGTTTGTCCCCTTAGGTGCCATCCACCATCCTGTGCTTTTCCTCTGACTGACTCAAGTCTCCACCCCACCCAGGAGTGAGGTACCTGAGCCTCCTCTAGTGGTGCAAAGTGGTTCGCCATCTAGATTGTGTTAGGCTGGACAACCTCCCTGAGGTAACCCTGCCTCCACTTCCCTCCCACCTCTCTACTCCTCTGCATCAGTGAGCTTCTGGGGAGTGAGGTGTGGAGGTGAGCTCTGGCTAAGGTGACAATGTAGCTGAGATATTTCTTCCCTTGCTGCCACCAGCTGAGCATGGAGCTCTGTCAAGGACCCTAGCAGATGGGGCAGTGCCCCTCTTCTGAACAGATCCCTACAAAATCCTGACACCCAAAATCCTGACTTACAAAATCCTGACAGTATAACGGACCTCCTGACAGCCACGGTCTCGTGGTATGGTGACCCAAGGTATGTTATATACATATATTTAATAGAGTGTGGGGTGGAGCCCCCATGGAACAGTGTCGGAAATGTACTATCCAGCATTTTTGCATCATTGGGATTTTGTAAATCGGATTTTGCAGTCAGGATTTTGTAAGTCGGGATTTTGTGAGTCATGATTTTGTAGTAGACCCCTCCAGAGCATATCCCTAGAGAAGAGCACCCCACAGTTGCCACAACTGACTGTCTTCCTCTAAGCCCCATTCCTATACTGACCTATGAATGAGGCTATACCTAGCTGATTAGGATAAGTAACTATCAGGTTCACATCTACAACACAAGAGAGTCAACCTGGCCTATAATATTAAACAAAAAGCAACAACTTCAGCACAAAACAGATGACTTTAAGAGCTACTGACATGCTCCAGGTGTTCCAGGCAGGCAACGCACACAATGGAGTTGCCTGCCCTAGAACTATTTGAACCATATTTCAAATGTTTTGGAGGGAATTCGAGAATGCATGGGACAGACATAAGGCAATTCTGGTGGGGGTAGGAAAAAGTAGGCTGTTGGTTAACTAGGATCTGCAGCTTATCCAATAGGTAGGGAAATGGGCAGACTGGGTGGGCCAAGTGGTCATATCTGCCATCAAAGTCTATGTTTCTATGTTTTACTTACAAAAGAGTTATTTCCTCCATAAAGCCCAGCTCGCAACTTCCTTGTCAAGCTGAGCGGACCAAGCCTACAACCCGCCCTAAAAACAGCATAATTATGATGCTAGGTGGGAACTGGGCTGCAGGCACTCTACAGAGATTGTAATAGGATTGGGAGGGCCACCTAAATGACCTTGGATTATCTTTGCTGGCAGGTATATGTCTATGGGGCTATATATAGGATATATTATATAGCCCCATACATATGCCTGCCAGCAAGATAATCTAATCATTAAGTAGCCCCTCCCCAATCCTACTACAATCTCCACTGTGTGCCCAAAGCCCTGTTCCCTACCTAGTCATACTCTGCTGTTTCTAGGGTTAGGCTACAGCGCTGGCATTTGCTCAGCTTATAGAAGAAAGTTAGGCAAAGCTTTACAGAGAAATAATTAATTTTCTAAGTAACCAAAAAATTTGATGTATTGTTCAAATGGCTCCTAGGGCAGGCAACTCCATTGCCTGGGTTGCCTACCTGGACCCAACAATGGTGTCTTTTGCTCTTTAATTAAACTAGTAGTGCTCACCAAGATAGGGTGCAGCAGAAAATATCAACTACAGCCCAAAACAGACTACTAAATTAAACTAGTAGTGCTCACTCTGATAGGGTATAGCACTAAGCATCAACTTTAGCCAAAAGACACTACTAAATTAAACTAGTAGTGCTCACCCAGATAGTGTAGCAGTAAGCATCAACTTTAGCATAAAACAGGCAACTAATTAACTAGCAGTGGTCACCCAGATAGGGTGTTGCTGAGACCTAGCATAAAAGGATAAAACAGGTAAGGCAGTGTTCTTTATATTTACAGTTTTACCAGTGGTGTTGAAACGGGCAGAGTTCCTGGCTGCCAGCTGCATCTCCTGGCTGGCTCTCCTGGCAGACTTCTTTCTGTCCCTCCCTCCCTCTCTCTTTCACATTCTCCTTCCTCTCACTCTCTCTATCTCTTCTCCCTCCCCCCTCTGTATTTCCTTTTCTCGCTCTGTCTCACACAAACATATCACTTTTTATGGCCCTCCCCAAAACACTTTGTAAGTGCATAGGGCTGCGCCCACAGAACCCCTTCTGCCTGTGGTGTCCTCTTTGGAATCTTGAGCGGTGACCCCATCCCTCAACCCAATCCTAGCACAGGCGCATAGCTGAATATTGGATTGGGTGTGACTGAAAGGGCAGCACCTGCAAAGTGTAAGCTGTATGTTAGGATTTTAACTGTATTTCAGTTCTGCTGGGGTGACTAGCCTCTGTACCACAGAGATGTTGTAATTTAAACTTTGCAAGCGAGCAGCACAGAGGACTGCCACAGTGGCTATGCAGCCCAGTGATTTTATATCTAATGGCTAGCTTGGACAGCAATCCCTACCCCACCCCAGCCACAACTTCAAACCGAGGTCCAGGAGGCAATCAGGTAATTTGGGAAGATGCTCACACTAAATTGCCCATTTGTGTTATTACTGAGTGGGAATGGGAATCTACTAGGGCAAAGATGCAGGCATCCACGGTGTGATTCCAGTCTCCACCTGTCCTTCCTCAGAGCTCCACACCCAGGAAAGGAGGAGAGGTGCATCCAGTGGCTTCGAGGTGGAGCCCTATGTCCCACTTATGCCACTGGTGGACAAAACCAGGACTTTTTTTGTAGAAACATAGAAACATACACAAACAGAATCTGACAGCAGATAAGGATCACTTGGCCTACCTAGTCTGCCCATTTTCCTGCCTGTTTCATATACCTCAGATCTAAATGATCTGCAGCTTACTCATCTTTCCTATCACTAGAGTTTCTTTATGTCTATCCCATGCATTTTGAATTCTCCTACCATTTTGTTCCAACAACTTCTGCGGGAGGCTGTCCCATGGATCCACCACCCTTTCCGTGAAAAATATTTTCTCACGTTACCCTAAGTCTATCCCCTCTATTTTCATATCATGGCCACTTGTTCTTGAACATCTTTTTTTTTTAAAAGATGCTACCCTCTGTACCTTATTTATACCCTTGAAGTATTTGAAAGTCTCTATAATATCCCCTCTCTCTCCTCCAGTCTCCCTCATAAGACTTTTGGTACAGCCCCGCACCATTTTGTTGCCCTTCTCTGAACTGCTTTGCTTTGCCTATGTCCTTCAGAGATGCCGCCTCCTGAACTGGACAAAGTACTCTAGATCGGTCTCTCCAATGTGTTATACAGTGGCATCACCACTTCCTTCCTTCTGCTGGAGATACCACTCCTATGCACCCCAGCATTCCACTGGCTCTCCTTACAGCCTTATCACATTGTTTGGTAACCTTTAGATCATCAGATATGATTACTCCCAGGTCCCTTTCCTGTTTGGTGGCCATCAGTACTCCCCACCCACTTGTAGTCTTCTCCTGCATTTCTGTGCCCCAAGTGCATGATCTTGGACTTCTTTGCACTGAATCTTAGCTGCCACACCCTTGACCACTCCTCAAGCTTGCTTAGGTCCCTTCTCATTTTTCAACCCTCCTGAAGTGTCAACCTTGTTGCAGATCTTCATGTGATCTGCAAAGAGACATACCTTCCTTCTAGCCCTCTGCAATGTCACTTATGAAGATATTAAGGAGGACTGGTCCAAGCACTGATCCTTGAGGAACCCACTGGTCACCCCTCTCTTCAGATTCAACTCCGTTCACCACCACCCTCTGTGTCCTAATGCTCAGCCGATTTCTGACCAGTTTACCACCCTGGGACCACTCCCAGGCTGCCCAGCTTGTTTAGTAGCCTCCTGTGTGGGACGGTGTCAAAGACCTTGCTGAAATCCAGGTATGCAACATCTACCGCCCCTCCCTGATCCACCTCCTAGTCACCCAGTCAAAGAACTATCAGATTTGTTTGACAAGATCTTCCCACTGTGAATCCATGCTGCCTCGGATCCTGTGCTCTGCTGGACTCAAGATATATCACAAACTTTTCTTTTAGTAGTGATTCCATTAGTTTCACCACTGCCGAGGTCAGGTTGACCCTGTCCTTATATAATAACTTGAAAAGATGAGTTGCATATTCTTCAAAACCAGTACAGTGGAACCTGCTTATAATGGACACACTAGTGTGACCATTTTTGTCCATTATAAGGGTGCTGTCACATCCTTTACATCATTTTCCATCATTGTATGGTCACTGTACACATTTCATCAAGCCATAATGCTATACAGGCAATCAGAACAAGCCTCCAATTTAGAATTAGCCATATACAGAAAGCAACTGTTTGCAGTAGCAGGTTGAGTGTTAAAATAAAAGAAACTGCTTGTTTGTGGCAGCTGTAGTGTACGTGCTGATCAGATGACTGGGTAACTGAGAAATAGAGAATCCACGGTTCTGTAGTAAGGCAGGTAAAGTGTACCTTCAGTTCTTTATGACTCCCATTCTCCTTGGTACTGTGTAGACTTAACCTTTATAAATAAACCCCTTTGGATGTAACATGACCTCAGTATAGCCTTTTACTTTCAGTTTCTGGTTTTATGCAACACCCTTCTTCATCCTCAGAATGGTAGCCTCGGTATCCTCTTCTTCCTTCCTCCCCCAGTTCACAGCTATTCACTGACAATTAACTATTGATATGCCCAGTGCTGCTGCAAACAAAGGGGCTACTATCAATGCAATTAACACCTTAAGTCCTGTCACTCAGGGACAAAAGGCTGTTCATGGATAAAAATGTCATTGATAAATGTCCGATATAGACAGCCTTTAGTTACATTGTCAGACATTTATATACAAAGAGCTCTATGGAGAGCGGCTTTTGGTTTTGCTGTCTTGTCCAGACTAACCAGCTGTCCTGTATAAGGGTGTCTGGCATAAATAAATATATTTAGACAAGATCTATTACGTATTGAGGCTTGGGCACTAACAAAATTATGTTTAATATAAACAAATGCACAGTGATTCATATGGGAATAAGAAATCCAGCTACAAATTACATACTGTATGGAAATGCTATTAAATCAACTACATCTGAAAAGGACTTAGGAATTTTAGTTACCCACCTGCTAACTCAGGATGAACATTGTAGAAAGGCTGCCCAAATGGGAAATTATTTAATAACATCAATCAAACGAGCCTTTATATCTAGGAATGAGAACTGCATTATCCCTTTTACACCCGTACACTGATTACACCACTTTCTTTTGGGCCCCTTAGCTGTACAAGCATAAGAAAATAATTGAAAGTATAAGAGAACAACTAAATTAATGCCACAGTCAAAAATCCCCATATAATGAGAGGTTAAAAAATGGACCTCTATGATCTACAATTAAGGAGGGACAGAGGTGGCCTGCTGTTGCTTTACAATATATTAAGGGACCCTGTTCTTATGAGCGAATGTAATACAGTCATGACTAACAGACCCATAAACTTGAGATGTCATAACAAACAAATACGTATACCTAGGGCAATACTAATAAACACAAATATTGCTTTATAGTAAGGGCTTCAACACTCTGGAATAATCTACCCAACATATGGTAGATTTAGGTAATCGCATTACTTTAAAATCAGTCTGGACAAGCTATTTCTAGGGTAAATTAACATTTCCCCACTAGTGTGGGAAGGTGGTCTCGATGGGCTACTGGCCTACTTCCACCGTAAAAGACCGAGTCATACTGAGTAAGTGGGTTGCACTGTATTTCTGTACCATCTGGACACAAAAAACATTGTAGGTGCCGTATTGGTCCTTTTAAGAACAGATCCAGAAACACATGATTGATACCTTTTATTGGACCAACATGGATGTTACAGAAAAGAACAAAGTGCTCTAGCTTGAACCTACCGGTCCTTCTTCAGAAGCTTTATGGCAGTTATTTTGAAAATCCCATACTATTAACACCATATTACGTTGAAAAAACAGAAATAATTCTCATTGGTTTAACATATACATTTAAAACATAACAGAAGATTATGTCAGAGAAGCTAATTAACACCAGTCTGCTTTTAACTGAGGAGCCTCAGAAGGGCAAAGGTTATCAAGAATTCTCAACAAGAGAGTTCTCACATAAATTTTAACATTAAATGAGATATGCATCTTAATATGAGCAGATTTAAAAATGTGGTGAGGTGTGTGTGTGTGTATTGATGTGTTGTATGTGTGTGTTTGTGTGTTTTGCATGTGTTGTGTTTTGTGTGTTGTGGGTATGGTGAGTGTGTGTGTGTGTTTGTTTGTGTGTGCGTGGTGTGGGTTGTGTTTGTTATATTTGTTGTGTGTTGTGGTTGTGTGGGTGTGCAGGTGTGTGTGTGTGTGTGTGTGGTGTGCTGTGGTGTATGTACACATGTCTGTGTGGGGAGCATGGCATGGGACAATTGTTATGTGGCTAGGACACTGAGTTTTCACATACAGTGTACATTTACTTCCTTCTACTAGTTGTCAGTGGTTGGATTACACACTGTCACATTTTTAAATCTGCTCATATTAAGATGCATATCTCATTTACTTGGGGGTTCATAAAAGGTACATAGATACATAGACAGTGTCGGCAGATGAGGCCTATGGCCCACCTAGTCTACCCATTTGAGCTTATAAGTTCAGTTTGTTTTCCTAGAAGTCTATTTCCCCTTACCCTGACCTCTAGAATTCCTTTATGTCTATCCCATGCATTCTTAAATCCGTGATTGTTTCAGCTCCCACCACTTCCTCTGGCAGGGTGTTCCACTTGTCCACCACCCGTTCTGTGAAGAAATTCTTTCTCATGTTTCCTCTGAATCGTCCTCCCTCCAACTTCATCCCATGCCCTCTAGTCCTGAAACATCTTTTTTCGCTAAAATAGTGTTTTCCTGCACCCTGTTCCTCCTGTAAGATACTTGTATGTCTCTATCATATCCCTCTCTCCTCCTCTCCTCCAGGGAGTACATGTTCAGTTCCTAACCTATCTTCATAGGACTTGTGATGCAACCCATGCACAATCTTTGTTGCCCTCCTCTGAACCTTCTCTACCCTGTCTATGTCCTTACGTGGGTATGGTCTCCAGAACTGTACACTGTACTCAGGTGGGGCCTCACTAGTGTCTTGTATAGCGGAATTATGACCTCCCTTTTCCTGCTGGTGATGCCCTGCCTATACATCCCAGCATTCTATTTGCTTTACCTGATGCCTTGTCACACTGTTTCCCTACCTTGAGGTCATCAGAGATGACAACCCCAAGATCCCTTTCCTGCTTGGTGCATGCTATCCTCACCCCCAACTGATATATTGTGCCAGGTTTTTGTGCCCCATATGCATTATCTTGCACTCTTTGCATTGAATTTCAACTGCCAAACCCTTGACCATTCTTCAAGTTTCTGCAGGTCCCTTCTCATTCTGTCTACACCCTCTGGTGTGTCTACTCTGTTACAGAGCTTTGTGTCATCAGCGAACAGTGAAATTCTGCCTTCTAGATCCTGTGCAATGTCACTGATGAAGATGTTGAATAGGACCGGTCCCAGCACTGATCCCTGTGGTACCCACTGGTCACTCTTCCTCTGTGAGTGACAGCCATTTACCACCACCTCTGTGTCCTGCCACCCAGCCAGTTACCTACCCACCACACTACTGTCCTGCCCACACCATATTCCCCAGTTTGTGTAATAGTCTTCTATGTGGCACAGTGTCAAAGGCCTTGCTGAAGTCCAGATAGGCCATGTCCACTGCCCTCCTGATCCACCTCCTAGTCACCCAGTCAAAAATTCAATGAGGTTGGTCCGACATGACCTCCCCTGGTGAAACCATGCTGCCTTGGGTCCTGTAGTCCATTGACAACCAGGTGTTCCACCAATCTCTCCTTCAGTAGTGCTTCCATGATCTTTCCCACTACCGAGGTGAGGCTGACTGGTCTGTGTTCCCCTTCCTCTTTGTTCCACTTTTGTATAAGGGACTACATCTGCTGTCCTCCAGTCTTTGGGTACCTCCCTGTTTCCAGTGATTGGCTGAACAGGATAGCCAGAGGTTCAGCCACCACCTCTCTTAGTTCTTTAAGGACCTGGGTGCACCCCATCTGGCCCCATTGCTTTATCAGCTCTTATTACTTCCAGTTCCTTCAGGACCCATTCTCGTGTAAAGGGACTTGTGTCCATTTCTGCACCATTCTCACCCTTGTACTCCCTTCAGACCCATTACCCCCTCTTCCTTAGTAAAGACTGAGGCAGAAATACCTGTTCAATATGTCAGCTTTACTGTTGTCATCCTCCACTGGCTCCCATCCTCCCGCTTCAGTCTCACTATCCTCCCTTTGTCCTTCTTTTTCACTTATGTACCTGTAAAGGTTTTGTCCCTTTAACCACTGATTTTGCAATGTGTCTTCTGTCTGAGCTTTGGCTTCCTTACTGACTTCCCTGCCTCCTTTGTTTCTCCTGGTACTTCTCCCTATCCCCTTCTGCCTGTGTCTTTTTGTATTGCCTGAATGCAATCTTTTTGGCTTTCACTTTCTTTGCTACCTCTTTGGAAAACCATAATGGTCTCCTCTTTCTTTCCTCTTGCTAACCTGCTTAATGCATAATTCTGTTGTTCTTATAATCCCATTTTAAATACTGCCCACTGTTCCTCAATCCCTGATTCCTGTCCCATTCCCTTAATGCCTCTTTCAAGCATCTCCCCATTTTCCCAAAGTCTGCCCCTAAAATCCAGGATACGTGTTTTTGTGTGGTTTGGTTCTGCTCTTTCTGTGATTTCAAACCACAATGACTGGTGGTCACTGTTACCCAGGTGCTCCCTCACTGTTACCCCCATCACACTGTCCCTGTTTGTGAGCACAAGGTCCAGTATTGCCTTCTGCCGAGTTGGTTCCATGACCAGTTGCTTGAGGAAGGCACCTGAACGGAGTCCAGGATAAATCTGCTCCTAGTTGATGCTGCTGCTGGGATGCTCCAGTCCACGTCTGGTATATTGAAGTCTCCAACCAGTACTACCTCACCCTTGTCTGCCATCCTTTGGATGGCTAGCATCAACTCCCTATCTGTTTCTTCCTCCTGGGCTGGTGGTCTATAGACCACACCTGTGCAGATGGCTGGCCCCATTTTCCTTTCCAGCTTAACCCACAGTATCTCTCCCCATTTTGTTCCTCCTGGATCTGTGTGGGCCTTATGTCATTTTTCACATACAGTGCCACTCCTCCTCCCTTCCTGCCTGCTCTGTCTCTTCTGAATATGTTGTAGCCAGGTATGGCCATCTCCCAGTCATGGTTATCATTACACCAGGTTTCAGTGATGGCCACAATGTCCAGGTCTGACTGTACCATGACAGCCTCCAGATCTTCCATCTTGTTGCTAAGGCTCCTGGCATTTGCACACATGGCTTTCCATGATTTGACCTCCCTAGACTGCTTCACTGTTCTACTCCAGCCCCTTCCTTGGTTGTCATTTATCCCTGGTTCTCCTTGCTGTCTGCCTTCTGCTGAATTTTGCCCTTTTCTGCTTATCCACCTTTTGGACACTAATCTCCATCTTTTGCACACTGCTTTGCAGAGATAGCCACTCCTCTGGTTCACTGGTTCCATTGCTAGCTGTGGGGGTGAGCAAGTAGGTACCGTCCTTGCTGGCCTGCCAGCCCCTCTAGTTTAATGCTTGTCAATGTAGCATTTAAACTTATCATTGAGTCTGGATTCCCCTCCAGGATGGATGCAGGCCGTCAGGCTTGAATAAACCTCCATCCCTCAGATGGGTCCCCAGTCACCAATGAATCCAAACCCTTCCTCACAGCACCAATTCTTCAACCATGAGTTAAAGTTCCTGGTGCATGCACTCCTATACTCCTTGCCTCTCACAGGTAGTACTTCTGAGAAAGTGACGAAGTAGCTACTTGCTTGAGACCCTCCCCAGTTTCCTAAACTCTTCCTGAACTTCCTTTGGCTCCCCATTTGCCAAGTCATTAGTACCTAGGTGGATAATGACATCCAGCTCACCCTCCTGTCTTGCCTTCCCAGTGATCCCAGTATCTTCCTTCCATCCCTCCATGCCGTGGCACCTGGTAGGCACCTCACCTCCCTGTCCTCCCCTCCTGTGTTCCTAGCTGGATCCCTCTTATGATGGAGTCCCCCACCAGGATTCGCTTCCTCCTCCTCTGGGGTCCACTGCTTTCCCCACTGAGGTCACCTCCTTGCCTAACCTCCACATCCTTTCCTTCCACTTCCCTGGGTACCTCTATTTGGTTGTCCTCATTTGCCAGTGTGGCATGAGTTCTTGAGAGGAATAGGATCTGGGATGTGCCTCTGCCTGACTGCTCTAACCCTCCCTGAGCCCACTGTCATCCAAGTGCTCCTCGTTCTCGGCATCCTTTGAGGCAGCTGCATTGGACTGGGTGGTTCCTGGACAGGGGTGATGGTACTCCTGACCCAGTTTACTTCCGCTCTGGGTCTGGCTACCTCATCCCGCGGTCCAGAGAGATGCATGCAGATAGGGCAGCACCTCAGTGTCCAGAAGGTCTGCCTGAATATGGCTGCCCACAGGCACTGCATTGCACCACTCCCACATTATACTGCAATTCCACTACTTATCTGCTACTGAAGCTCTCTTAGTTCTCTTTTTATTTATTTACAGTACTAAAAATCCTGTAACTGATCCTCAGATATATATTTTTTAAGGAAAAGAAACCAATAAATAAATAAATGAGTCAAAACACTTGTTGTGCTGAGGGTGGTCTTCTTCCCTTATGCCCTCTCTACTTCACACCTCTTACTATACCTGTGTTTAGCTCCTGTCAATCAGATTTATCAGGGCATATAATTAAGAGTTGGGGAAGGGGTGGGAGGATGCAACAATTAAAGACAGCACAGAATTACACCACCATTTTTAAATTTTCAACAGCCCAAAAACAATTATAAGTAAAGACAACACAGAAAGAAAGTATAGTGTCACTACAAGCCTACAATCTAAGTTTAAAAGAAAATACCAGTTACCAGTTACTCTAAGCACTGAATTGAATATGTTTCCTTCCTTCACCTTCTGGCTTCTTCTGAGAAGATGAACTTCTGTTTGCTGCTTTAACTGGACTAAGCCCCACCTCCAGTTATCACGTAGCTGAGGTCAGAGGCCAGACAATTAACACCCTTCACCCAGCTACAGGACAGTCAGACAAGCCAAGATAAAATTTGCAGCAATTAAAGACAGCACAGAATTACACCACCACTATTTTTAAATTTTCAACAGCCCAAAACAATTATAAGTAAAGACAACACAGAAAGAAAGTATAGTGTCACTACAAGCCTACAATCTAAGTTTAAAAGAAAAATACCAGTTACCAGTTACTCTGAAGCACTGAATTGAATATGTTTCCTTCCTTCACCTTCTGGCTTCTTCTGAGAAGATGAACTTCTGTTTGCTGCTTTAACTGTGACTAAGCCCCACCTCCAGTTATCACGTAGCTGAGGTCAGAGGCCAGACAATTAAGGTGTAATTCCTTTGGGTAACGATTAATATTGGTGTGAATGATGCTGTATTATGACTTTTACATACAGTATATCTCATTCCTACTAGTTACAGTGTCTTTCCCAAGGAGGCGAGAGAGAGAGAGAGAGAGGGAGAAAGGGAAAAAGGAGGGCCTGGAGGATTTCATCCTTGGAAGTTTTCATTTAGGTTCCTTAGACTGATTCTGTGCATTTTGTTATACACTGACTCTGTGTTGAAATCTGCACTTATCAGGCTCATGGTCTCATTTTCTTGGGGGTCCTTGACAAGTATTTTTAATTGCCACTTACGCTTACAAGTGATACTATCATGCATCATGTATATATATATATATATATATATGCATATTTATTTCAGGGCTCTTTTCAACTTGCAGTTATACCTAATTTGGATTTTGTCTCTCATTATCTGTTCTTTAATACACCAGGACACTTGGAATGAAAGTTGTAACCTCATCTTACATGTATTAGAGAATGCTAGCCCAATGTTTTTAATCACTAGAATGCTTTCTAAAGCATACTGAGACATTTAAAATTGATGTAGAAAGAACTCTCTGGTTTTGAGAATTCTTGATAACCTTTGCCCTTCAGAGGCTCCTCAGTTAAAAGCAGACTGGTGTTAATTAGCTTCTCTGACGTAATCTTCTGTTATGTTTTAAATGTATATGTTAAACCAATGAGAATTATTTCTGTTTTTCTACATAATCTGATGTTAATAGTATGGGATTTTAAAAATAACTGCCATAAAGCTTCTAGGTTAAAGCTAGAGCACTTTGTTCTTTTCTGTAACATACATATTGGTCCAATAAAAGGTATCAAATCATTTGTTTCTGGATCTGTACCATCTGGATAAATTTAAAATGCCAAGCATCACGTTTGTTTATTGCTACATGTTAACTTAAAATAAGTTGTACCTTATCTAGTAAAACCATTGTTATGTATTATCACTTAACGTCACTGTTGCTTTAATATGTAAAACAGGAACTTAATAAACGACAAATTAGCGTATTTTAGTAACTTAGGACATATTTAAACTAAGTGAGGCCATTTTGTACATTTTCTAATGGGCAGTGGAAAATTCTTTTAAATTGGTACATGCAGAGCAAAAAAAGTTTGAAACTCAGAAATGTGTTTTCTAAATCTCTTTAACCTGGCACTATAATAGGTGTTCTGTAGAATGTATGGGCTCATCCTCTGAGAACAGTCAAGGGCCTAGCTGCTTTCCTATCCAGATTCAAAATGGAATTTGAATCTGACATTCTAACATTGTTAGAGAATGAGAAACCCATTTAACTGTGCACAGGGATTCTTCAGCATCACTGCAATCCTGCTGTGATTGCCTGCTGCAGGTGTTCATTATAGTCACTGATGTATCATGGTAATACTTACTGAGGATATACAGCCTTGTAGCTCAGTGGTACTCTTTAAGTTCTCATAAAAATGCAAAGAGCAGAGCTGCTGACTCAACTTCGTATTGCTGTTTTATACAAGCAATTTACAAATGCAATGAAGCAAATAATAGAAAATGTAATATTAAATCTGTACATCTGTCTCTCTGACAGAGCAGCTACACGGACAGTTCTTGAGTTCCAATTTTCTACTAGTTGGTCTTGATGGTGGGCTCTCAGTTATGTACCACTGGGAGTTGTGGAATGCACAGGAGGAAGTGGAAATGTCCACTCCTAGCAATTATTCATGCTCCAAAGCATTTCGGCATCCAGTTCTCAGGAGCAGCAAAGTCGACAGCGAATCGTGCTTAGATAGATAAAACAGCAGTTTATATTTAACGATCCACATTAATTACAGTAAATGAATAATTCCAATTTCTAACATATTTAGTAAGTGAGAGGTAATACCTGTTAGGAACACAAATCATGTCCTTGCCTGCTAATGAAATGTAGTGTACTAAATCTCTAAGAATTGGCTAACAGTGTGTATAGAAATCTCAGGTCAGGGAGGTGTCTGGAGACAAATGGGGTAGACTAGATGGGCGGTGTGGTCCTTTTCTGCCGTCAAGCTTCTATGATTCTATGATTCTATGGACTGGCAGTCACAACTAGTGGTGGGCCAAAATCAGACACTAACCTGATCCCAATTTCGTGGCCATCAATTTCACTATGTACAAAGATTGACTTAGTTGCTGGGAAGGGTCCCACTGTAACAAAGCTGCTATGCAAACACATCCTTTGTGCAAACATGGTTTTGGCCCACTAACACACTGGATTGTAACCCCACAGACAGCTGTGCATGGCATAGCCACTCACATAGAAACATAGAAGTTGACGAATAAGGACCACAAGGCCCATCCAATCTGCCCATTTCTTTTCTACCTTATAAATGTGCCATCGGCCTTTGCTCTGTCAGTGGCCTATCTATTCATAGTCATTTGTATTGCTCCCTTATGCCTATCCCATGCCTGTTTGAAGCCCTGCACTGTATTCATAGCCACCACTTCCTGTGGTAAGCCATTCCATGCATCCACCCTTTCTGTGAAAAAGAATTTCTCCATTCCCCTTAATCGCCCCTCTAATCTCATGCTGTGTCCTCTTGTCCTGCTATTTTTCTTATATTTAAACATGTTAGACTCTTTCACCTTGTTAATGCCCTTAAGGTGTTTGAATGCCTCGATCATATCACCTCTCTCCCTCCTTTGCTCTAAGGTATACATATTGAGCTATGTTAATCTGTCCTCATATCTCTTCTGATGCAGTCCCTGCACCACATTTGGTTGCCCTTCTCTGGACTGCCTCAATTTGGTTAATGTCCTTGTGAAGGTGTGGCCTCCAATACTGCCAGTACTCAGATGGGGCCTGACAGTGTCTTGTAAAGAGATTATTACCTCCCTCTTACGACTTGTGATACCCCTACTAATACACCCTAACACCCCCTAGCCTTACTTACTGCTTTAGAGGTCTGCTTGGATGATTTCAGGTCATCAGTGATGATGATGCCCAAGTCTCTTTCTTCCTTTGTGACTGCTAGCAACTCCCTCCCAGCCTATAGGTGGCTTCAGGGTTTCTCTTCCCTATGTGCATGATTTGCACTTCTTTGCATTAAATCCTAGTTGCCACTCTTCTGACCATTTTGCTAGTTTATCCAGATCTCTTCTCATTCTGCCCACTCCACCCCATCTGGATCATCTACTCTGTTGCAGATCTTGGTGTCATCTGCAAACAGACAATCCTTACCCTCTAGTCCATCTGCAAGGTCACTAATGAAGATATTGAAGAGGACTGGCCCCATGACTGATCCCTGAGGTACCCCACTTGTGACTTGCATCTCTTCTGACTGTATACCATTTTGCCACTCTCTGTTTTCTGCCCGTCCGCAGTTTGCCACCCACTTGACCAACTTCTGACCCACCCCCTAGCCTACCCAGCTTATTTATCAATCTTCAATGTGGAACAGTGTCAAAGCTTTGCTGAAGTCAAGGTAGGTGACATCAACTGCTCCCCTTGGTCCACCACTCTGGTTGCAGTCAAAGAAATCTATGAGATTAGTTGACAGGACCTTCCTTTGTAAAGCCATGCTGTCTTGGATCCTGTGCCCCTATGGATTCCAGGTGTTGCACTATCCTTTCCTTAAGGGTTCCTCCATAATCTTGCCCACTACTGAGGTAAGACTGACTGGTCTGTAGTTCCTGCCTCCTCCTGCTACCACTCTTGTGGGCGGGATCACATGAGCCCTTCTCCAGTCTTCTGGGACCTCTCCTGTGCTCAGAGACTCACTAAACAGTTCTGCTAATGGCTCTGCTAGTTCCACCTTTAGCTCCTTAAGTACCCTAGGATGTATGCCATCAGGTCGCATTGCCTTATCCACCCTGAGCTTAGCAAGCTCTTAGGACCCTTTCTTTTGTGAAGGAGTAGTGCTCACCTCCTCCCCTGTGTCCATGATGCTAAGCTGTGGGCCCTGCCCTACCTTCTCTTCAGTAAATACTGAGCAAAAGTATCTATGAGGATAGATGCCTTTACAGGGTCCTCCTCCTCACATGCTCCCTTTTCTCCATTAAGCAGCAATACCCCTCTGGACTTTCTCCTTTCACTAATGTATCTATAGAAAGTCTTGTCACCTTCTTTTACTGTTACGTGCTAGTGTTTCCTCAGTTTGGGACTTTGCCTGCCTTACTGCCTTCCCTGCTTCCCTTAAGACAGTTTGGTATGCCTCCCTATCTTCATCCGCTGTGTTCCTTGTATTTCCTGAAGGCCAGCCTTTTGGCTCTGACCTTTTCTGCTACTGTATTTGAGAACCAAGTGGTTTCCTTCTTCTTTTGCACTTTCTTTTCTAACACAATGGGATGTTGCTTCAAGTATTGCATCCTTAATGCTTGCCCATTTGCACTGTGCCAGTGGAGACTGGCCTACCACTACTGCACGCTCTCCCATCACACCTGACCTGCATCTTTAGATCTGATTCTGGGCTAGCACATCCTTGATTTTTTCTTTTTAGTCCTTGGTCCTGTTCTGGTGGTTCAGCAGCCCCCAAACTGCTACCAATTAGAAAAAAAAACTCCCTGAATTTCAACAAGTCCCCAACACTTGTTTTGACATAATTTATCTGTCACAGTGGTCCCATGATGTTCATCATCCCCCACTGACTAAAATGTAGCTACATCCCACCACATTCCTATAACAGTTCTATAGGCAAGGGTATTGTTTATGTTGCAACAGCAATTACAAGGAGTATCATGTTTAAGAATGCTTTGAAAATTCCCTGTGGGCAGTTTGCATTACAACCCCATCCCTTCCATTGTGGTTACAATGGACCCCAAATTAAAACAGTTAGCATGGCACTAACCATGTTAGCACTGCAGGAACCATGAATAGCACCACGTTAACTGTCACTAGTAACCTCCGTCCTTCCATGATAGTTCTTGTTCCTGGTAGTCTAGTACCCCCACCCTGGAAGGGCATCTGACCCTCCTTCTGACCTGTCCATTCAAGATCCTCCACCCTGCCCCTTGGTCCCCGATGCCATACTATGGCATTCAAGATGGTGACAGCACAACCCTCCACTCACCAGGTCAGCCAGCAACATTCTGACTGTCATTACAAGATTGTGAATACTGTAAAACAGCTGTTTCTACAGTTCTTATGCTCACATAATGACAGTCAGACAGCAGCTGATCAAGGTGGAAGAAACAGCTGTTTCTACAGTACTTGTGGTGTATATGACAGTCAAGCGATGGCCAGCTGAGGTGGTGAGCAATGAGTTGTGCCAGTCAGTCTCAGATCCCACAGTACAGCATCAGCGATGGGGAGAGGGTTGGGGTTGGAGTGGAGGTCTTGAGTGGGAAGGTCTGGAGGGTCTGATGCCTATTTTCTTGATGAGGGCCACTAGAACTGCCAGGAATAGGAAGAAACTGTAATGGAAGAATTGAGTGATCAGTGGGCTGGGGATCACTAGACCACCAGGGATAGGAACTAACATGAAAGTACAGGTGATGAAGGGCCACTAGACCACCAGGGAATGTGTGCCACAAATATGGTCAGGCACTCAGGGGACCGTGCACATGCTAATGAACCTATAGTGGGCATGCAACTGGCCTCTTAATGCCTTGCATGCCCAATGGGCTCATTAGCATGACAGGAAACTGAATATGGTCCACAGGAGCTCTGGCACTACACCATTTGGGATCGCTATCTCCAATGGATTCCTGTGGGCTGTCTTCAATCTGGGGCTGTGTCAGCACAGTGTACAGTCACTAGGCATGACATGACAGTTGGGTTTCAATGCCAAAAGTGAAAATCATGCACATAAGGCACAGGAACCCCAGTGTTGAGTATAGGGAGAGAACATCTTGGCAGTCACTAGGCAGGAGATGATACTTGGGCTCATATCTCAGATGACCTCAAGGTAGCAACACAGTGTGGCAAGGCTGTGGGCATGGCTAGTGGCATATTGGGATGCCAGGGGCATCACCAGTAGAATGAGGAAGGTGGTACTGCCACTGTACCATCCTCTGGTATGTCCCCACCTGGAGTCCTGCATCCAGTTTTGGACATCGTTCTTCAGCAAGATACATAGATACATAGATACATAGACAGTGTCGGCAGATAGGGCCTATGGCCCACACAGTCTGCCCATTTGAGCTTGTAAGTTCAGTTTGTTTTCCTAGAAGTCCGTTTCCCTTACCTGACCTCTAGAATTCCTTTATGTCTATCCCATGCATTCTTAAATCCGTGATTGTTTCCCCACCACTTCCTCTGGCAGGCTGTTCCACTTGTCCACCACCCATTCTGTGAAGAAATTCTTTCTCATGTTTCCTCTGAATCATCCTCCCTCCGACTTCATCCCATGCCCTCTAGTCCTGGAACATCTTTTCGCTTAAAAATAGTGTTTCCTGCACCCTGTTTCTCCCTGTAAGATACTTGTATGTCTCTATCATATCCCTCTCTCCTCCTCTCCTCCAGGAAGTACATGTTCAGTTCCTTCAACCTGTCTTCATAGGACTTGTGATGCAATCCATGCACCATCTTTGTTGCCCTTCTCTGAACCTTCTCTACCGTGTCTATGTCCTACGTAGGTATGGTCTCCAGAACTGTACACTGTACTCCAGGTGGGGCCTCACTAGTGTCTTGTATAGCGAATTATGACCTCCTTTCCTGCTGGTGATGCCCCTGCCTATACATCCCAGCATCCTATTTGCTTTACCTGATGCCTTGTCACACTGTTTCCCTACCTTGAGGTCATCAGAGATGATAACCCCAAGATCCCTTTCCTGCTTGGTGCATGCTATATCCTCACCCCCCAACTGATATATTGTGCCAGGGTTTTGTGCCCCATATGCATTATCTTGCACTTCTTTGCATTAATTTCAACTGCCAAACCCTTGACCATTCTTCAAGTTTCTGCAGGTCCCTTCTCATTCTGTCTACACCCTCTGGTGTGTCTACTCTGTTACAGAGCTTTGTGTCATCAGCGAACAGTGAAATTCTGCCTTCTAGATCCTGTGCAATGTCACTGATGAAGATGTTGAATAGGACCGGTCCAGCACTGATCCCTGTGGTACCCCACTGGTCACTCTTCCCTCTGTGGAGTGACAGCCATTTACCACCACCCTCTGGGTCCTGCCACCCAGCCAGTTACCTACCCACCACACTACTGTCCTGCCCACACCCATATTCCCCAGTTTGTGTAATAGTCTTCTATGTGGCACAGTGTCAAGGCCTTGCTGAAGTCCAGATAGGCCATGTCCCTGCCCTCCTGATCCACCTCCCTAGTCACCCAGTCAAAAAATTCAATGAAGTTGGTCTGACATGACCTTCCCGTGGTGAAACCATGCTGCCTTGGGTCCTGTGGTCCATTGACAACCAGATGTTCCACCAATCTCTCCTTCAGTAGTGCTTCCATGATCTTTCCCACTACCAAGGTGAGGCTGACTGGTCTGTGAGTCCCTGCTTCCTCTTTGTTCCCACTTTTGTATAAGGGGACTACATCTGCTGTCCTCCAGTCTTTGGGTACCTCCCTGTTTCCAGTGATTGGCTAAACAGGATAGCCAGAGGTTCAGCCACCACCTCTCTTAGTTCTTTAAGGACCTGGGGTGCACCCCATCTGGCCCCATTGCTTTGTCAACTCTTAGTACTTCCAGTTCCTTCAGGACCCTTTCTCGTGTAAAAGGGACTTGTGTCCATTTCTGCACCATTCTCACCTCCTTGTACTCCCTTCAGACCCATTATCCCCCTCTTCCTCAGTAAAGACTGAGCAGAAATACCTGTTCAATATGTCAGCTTTACTGCTGTCATCTTCCATCGACTCCATCCTCCCCTTCAGTCTCACTATCCCTCCTTTGTCTTTCTTTTTACTTATGTACCTGTAAAGGTTTGTCCCTTAACCACTGATTTTGCAATGTGTTCTTCTGTCTGAGCTTTGGCTTCCCTTACTGACTTCCTGCCTCCTTTGTTTCTCCTGGTACTTCTCCTATCCCCTTCTGCCTGTGTCTTTTGTATTGCCTGAATGCAATCTTTTGGCTTTCACTTTCTTTGCTACCTCTTTGGAAAACCATAATGGTCTCCTCTTCCTTTTCCTCTTGCTAACCTGCTTAATGCATAATTCTGTTGTTCTTATAATCCCCATTTTAAATACTGCCCACTCAACCCCTGATTCCTGTCCCATTTCCTTAATGCCTCTTTTAAGTATCTCCCATTTTCCCAAAGTCTGCCCCCTAAAATCCAGGATCGTGTTTTTGTGTGGTTTGGTTCTGCTCTTTCTGTGATTTCAAACCACAATGACTGGTGGTCACTGTTACCCAGGTGCTCCCCACTGTTACCCCATCACACTGTCCCTGTTTGTGAGCAGAAGGTCCAGTATTGCCTTCTGCCGAGTTGGTTCCATGACCAGTTGTTGAGGAAGGCACCCTGAGCGGTCCAGGATAAATCTGCTCCTAGTTGATGCTGCTGCTGGGATGCTCCAGTCCACATCTGGAATATTGAAGTCTCCAACCAGTACTACCTCACCCTTGTCTGCCATCCTTTGGATGGCTAGCATCAACTCCTATCTGTTTCTTCCTCCTGGGCTGGTGGTCTATAGACCACACCTGTCTGATGGATGGCCCCATTTTCCTTTCCAGCTTACCCACAGTATCTCTCCCCATTTTGTTCATCCTGGATCTCTGTGGCCCTTATGTCATTTTCACATAGAGTGCCACTCCTCCTCCCTTCCTGCCTGCTCTGTCTCTTCTGAATATGTTGTAGCCAGGTATGGCCATCTCCCAGTCATGGTTATCATTACACCAGGTTTCAGTGATGGCTACAATGTCCAGGTCTGACTGTACCATGACAGCCTCCAGATCTTCCATCTTGTTGCTAAGGCTCCTGGCATTTGCACACATGGCTTTCCATGATTTGACCTCCTAGACTGCTTCATTGTTCTACCCAGCCCCTTCCTTGGTTGTCATTTATCCCTAGTTCTCCTTGCTGTCTGCCCTTCTGCTGAATTTTGCCCTTTTCTGCTTATCCACCTTTTGGACACTAATCTTCATCTTTTGCACACTGCTTTGCAGAGATAGCCCTCCTCTGGTTCACTGGTTCCACTGCTAGCTGTGGGGGTGAGCAATGGTACCCTCCTTGCTGGCCTGCCACCCCTTTGCTAGTTTAAATGCTTGTCAATGTAGCATTTAAACTTATCATTGAGTGCTTGAATTCCCCTCCAGGATGGATGCAGACCGTCAGGCTTGAACAAACCTCCATCCTCCAGGTGGGTCCCCAGTCACCAATGAATCCAAACCCTTCCTCACAGCACCAGTTCTTCAACCATGAGTTAAAGTTCCTAATGCATGCACTCCTATGCTCCCTTGCCTCTCACAGGTAGTACTTCTGAGAAAGTGACAGAAGTAGCTACTTGCTTGAGACCCTCCCAGTTTTCTAAACTCTTCCTGAACTTCCTTTGGCTCTCCATTTTCCAAGTCATTAGTACCTAGGTGGATAATGACATCCAGCTCACCCTCTCGTCTTGCCTTCCCCAGTGATCCCCAGTATCTTCCTTCCATCCCTCCATGCCGTGGCACCTGGTAGGCACCTCACCTCCTGTCCTCCCCTCCTGTGTTCCTAGCTGGATCCTCTTATGATGGAGTCCCCACCAGGATTCGCTTCCTCCTCCTCTGGGGTCCACTGCTTTCCCCACTGAGGTCACCTCCTTGGCTAACCTCCACATCCTTTCTTTCCACTTCTCTGGGTACCTCTATTTGGTTGTCCTCATTTGCCAGTGTGGCATATGAGTTCTTGAGAGGAATAGGATCTGGGATGTGCCTCTGCCTGACTGCTCTAACCCTCCCTGGCCCACTGTCATCCAAGTGCTCCTCGCTCTAGGCATCCTTTGAGGCAGCTGCATTGGACTGGGTGGTCCCTGGATAGGGGTGATGGTACTCCTGACCCAGTTTACTTCCGTTCTGAGTCTGGCTACCTCATCCCGTAGTCAGAGAGATGCATGCAGATAGGCAGCACCTCAGTGTCCAGAAGGTCTGCCTGAATATGGCTGCCCACAGCCACTGCATTGCACCACTCCCCACATTATACTGCAATTCCACTACTTGTCTGCTACTGAAACTCTCTTAGTTCTCTTTTATTAATTTACAGTACTAAAAATCCTGACTGATCCTCAGATTTTTTTTAAGGAAAAAGCAACCAATAAATAAAGAAATGAGTCAAAACACTTGTCGTGCTGATGGTGGGCTTCTTCCCCCTTATGCCCCTCCTACTTCACACCTCTTACTATACCCTGTGTTTAGTTCCTGTCAATCAGATTTATCAGGGCATATAATTAAGAGTTGGGGAAGGGGGGCAAAATTTGCAGCAATTAAAGACAGCACAGAATTACACCACCACTATGTTTTAAATTTTCAACAGCCCAAAAACAATTATAACAAAGAAAGTATAGTGTCACTACAAGCCCACAATCTAAGTTTAAAGAAAATACCAATTACCAGTTACTCTAAAGCACTGAATTGAATATGTTTCCTTCCTTCTCCTTCTGGCTTCTTCTGAGAAAATCAACCTCTGCTTGCTACTTTATCTCTGACTAAGCCCCACCTCCAGTTATCACGTAGCTGAGGTCAGAGGCCAGACAATTAACACCCTTCACCCAGCTACAGGACAGTCAGACAAGCCAAGATAAAATTTGCAGCAATTAAAGGCAGCACAGAATTACACCACCACTATGTTTTAAATTTTCAACAGCCTAAAACAATTATAAGTAAAGACAACAAAGAAAGTATAGTGTCACTACAAGCCCACAATCTAAGTTTAAAATAAAATACCAATTACCAGTTACTCTAAAGCACTGAATTGAATATGTTTCCTCTCCTCCTTCTGGCTCTTCACAGACACAGAACGCAGGGACAGGGCAGAAGTGAGCCAAAGACAACAACCAAGATGGTTCAGGGGTTGCTGGGGAAGCTCTATGAAAAGAGACTGATGGAACTCCATATGTACACTCTGGAGGACAGGAGAGCAAGAGTGACATGTTCGAGACCTTCAGTACCTCACAGGTATGAACAGGGTGAAGGAGGAGCCTCTTCCAAATGAGAATGAGCTCCAGAACAAGGGGACATGAAATTAAATTGGAGGGAGAATTTCAGGAAGGACGTGAGGAAATACTTCTTCACAGGAAGGGGATAGAAACATAGAACCATCTGCCAGTCAAAGTTATGGAAGTCAAAACAGTGGAAAGCTTCAACCATGCTTGATATAGAAACAGGGCATATAAGTACAGAAACAGGGAAGGGAAGAAACCCCAGAGGCCAGTTAGGGTTTGCTGCAGTACAATAGGCAGGAATCCTTGGGCTGACTGGGTGGCGTAGCAGTCCTTTTTCAGACAAATTATATGTTTCTGTGCTCTGCACTGGCACAGCCCATTTTGAGGCACTGAGCACTCTCCAGTTAGACCATGCAAACTGTAAGAATGTTGCCCCTGAACCAGCCATGTGTTACTTACAGTGCAGTGCTCCTTTAGCGCAGCACACATGGTGGGCCCTAAATTGGGACCAATGTATTTACCAACATCTCAGAGAAAGCTTACAATCCCACACAGTAGGGCATAATATAACAGATTGTTGCTAACTGGCCATAGTGACTGTATGGGCCTCCGTTTTTACCAACATTCTAAGGCACAATTCTGAAGCTGTTAGTTGCATGTGGCAAATGTAAGGCTAGTGAATAGCTACATGTCTGGCATTCTATTGTGCTCAGGTGTTATGTAGGAATGAGGGTGTTCCCAAATGTGTAAAAAAGGAGGTGAGAGCAATGCCTATAGGTGTGCGTGAGGTTAAATATCTGGCCCCTGCAACAAAGAAATGCTTATAACACCACCATATAAGGCCTCCAGTTATTATTTGTTTGTTTGTGTATTTATTTATATATGTGTTTTGCTTTATCAGATAAATGTACAATGAATAAAGGAAAATCTCATTTACAGATGTAACGGGGGAGGCAAGGTACAACAGGAAATAGTTGTAACAGATTTACAGGAGCAACATATATGCAACACAATACACAGAATAATACAATGACAGATCACCCAGTTGATGTGCTAGGGGATATCTGGTTTAAGCATGATTCAAAACAAGGTCAGGTATAGATAAGGTACACTCGCAATGGGATGTAATAATAATCTTGAGTATCCACTTGGCGCAGGAGACACTGGCTGGCGAAATAGTACCCAGGAGCAAGCTATAGTACTTATTAAATGGGTCAGCCTGTACCAGAAGGCAAGCATTCCAGGATTTTGTTGGGGCCTGGGAATGAGGAATCCATTACCAAAATGGGAACAAAGGTTGTGGCTGGAGTCGGTAATAAGGATGAGCAGCTGAGTTAGGAAAGAGGGACGTTTAATGGACCAGTGTTTAAACCCATATACCTAAATGCTGAGAATGCCTGAAAGTTAGTGAGAATCAATGCAGCTGACTGTACAAGGTACAGTGGTGTGCATGAAAATGGCAGTGGAGAACAGTATGGCAAAGTGAGTTGAAGAAAGTATCTCACCTTGAAGAGTGATGCTTGAGGGTAGTGGCTTAGATAATATCCCTGTAATCATTTAGAAGTAGGATCACTCACTCCACTAGGCATTTCCTCATCCCTGAGTGATGTAATCAATTACCCTATAGAGGACTCCAAGTTTCTTTAAAGATTTGGAGACAAAAAGCTCTATCTGAAAGAAGAAATCCAGGGACTGGTCAAGAATGAAACACAGATGTTTTATTGTGATACAATATTGAGGTTGTTCCTACTCACTGTAGTAATACACAGATTTGGGGCAGTTATAGGCATAGGCCAGGTGCCAAAAGCACTGTAACAATTTGGATACATTCAGTGCTAAACAATTTTATAGAAAACCACTTATGAGATTGTTATAATCAAGATAAATAGAGATTGAGATGGTGGCGTCGCGGGGCCAGTGGGAAAAGAATAGTATTTTCACACGCATACTGTACATACAGTAGATTACAGTACTTGATAGCAAGGGAGGTTATTTATGATGATGCTGAAAAGGAGTGAGCTCAATACAGGACCCTAAGAGTTCCCAAGTCCACTGGCAGCAGAGAGTCCAAGAGGGCAGACCTCATTGTGATTTACTGAGAGTGCTTAGTAAGACAATAGATAAACCAATGTAAAGGGAGAGTGGTTATACCAGAGGTAAAGAGTTTGATGGAAGAGATGCAGTGGGAAGGGTTTCATAATTATTTACTGGTGGCCTGTGGAAGGAGTGGGGGTAGGACACCATGGGATGGAAGGAAGGGTTTCAGTTCGCTCTTCTTTAAAGGAATTATCAGGTCAGGTTTATATGTTCCAAAAGCACATGAACTACGATTGTGGGTCTTTCATATTATTAAGGGACACAGGCTGTAATCTCATGCCTTATACCTCAAGGGAGGGTGGAGTGGGTAGTGGCGGGGTGACTGATGTAGGGATTACAGAGGACAGGGTTCTGGAAGGGTTAAGGGCACTGAGGGTGGACAAGGCACTGGGACCAGATGGCATTCACCCTGGGGTACTCAGGAGCTAGCGGAGATCCTGGCAGGACCACTGGCTGACTTGTTCAATACGCCCCTGGACACAGGATGCATACCACAAGACTGGAGGATGGCCCATGTGGTGCCTATTCAAAACAGTGGCCTAGGGATGAACCAGGCAACTACAGACCAGTAAGCCTAACATCAATTGTGGGGAAGATCATGGAGACAATCCTAAAGGAGAAGTTAGTGACCTTTTGGAGGACAGTGGTCTCCAAGATGGCCAACAACACTGGTTTGTCTCGGGCAGATCCTGCCAGACAAATCTAACTGAGTATCATGACTGGGTGACAGGGGAGCTGGACAGGGGCCATGTGGTGGATGTCCTGTATTTGGACTCAGCAAGGCCTTTGATTATGTGCTGCCGGAGGCTGGGAGGAAGCTGGAATACATAGGGTGGGAATGAAGAAGACCAGATGGATCATCAACTGGCTGAGTGGAAGGCAGCAGAGGGTGGTAGTGGGAGGAGGAATCCTTATCACCAAGTTAAGTGACATGTGTGGTGCCATAGGGATCGGTACTAGGACTAGTGCTGTTTGGAATATACAGTACATAGTTGACATCTCGCACAGGATCCAGAGTAGGATCAGTCTGTTCACTGATGATTCGAAGATGGGAGCTGAGGCAGATGACATCAAAGGGAGGAAGGGGCTGCAGGAGGATCTGACCAAACTACAGGAGTAGTCGGAAACATGGCAGCTGGGGTTAAATGCCAAGAAGTGCAAGGTTCTGCATTTTGGAGCTAGGAACTACGGCAGGAGCTATCAGTTGGGAGGGGCAGCTGGAAAGCACCAAGGAGGAAAAGGATCTGGGGGTGCTTATAATGGGCAGCATGAACAACTCAGCTCAGTGCAGGAAGACGGCAGCAAAAGCCAACAGGATGCTGGGGTGTATAGCGAGAGAATCTCCTCCAGAAACAGGAGGTGATCCTTTCCTTGTACAGATCTTTAGTCAGGCTGCATCTGGAGTACTATGTGCAGTACCAGTGCCCATTCTGAAAAGGACATCAAATTGTTGGAAGAGGTGCAACATAGGATGACCAAGATGATCCAGGGATTGGAGGGAAAGTCCTACAGGGATAGATTGGGCGAGCTGAACGTGCACTCCTGGGAGGAGTGGAGAGATGGGGATATGATTAAAACCTTTAAATACCTTAAAGGATACCTAAACAACATTTTGACAACAAACTGTTCAAAAATCTGACTTTATAGGGGACTAAAGGAAAGGCTGTTGTGTACATTAATGCTAAAACTACATTTATATAATTTACCTAAATGCGCTCCAAAGCATTTGAAAAGTGTAAACTCAGCCTTCCAGTTTCAAAAACTGCCTTATATGGCTGCCAAATATGTTAAGTAGATGACATCATTGAGCCAGAGTCAGAGAGCTACATGGCTCTCATAGTGCTAGCTAGTTCTTTTTCCCTTTGTTTAGAATTGTTTCACTAAAATGGTCAAAACCACATGCATCATTTTGATCAATACACATGTTAGGCTATAGTTCTGTTCATTTTGTTTACTTTAACTTGCTGAAATTGTGTTTAATCCAACCGATGTTCTCTTTGGCAAACCGCAGTGCAGTACAAATCAAATAACCTGGTGGTCTAGTGGTTATGACGGATCCAGGATGTTACACTGGGGGTGCTGGGGTGGTGTACATACTTGATATGCACTTTTAACATTTGTATTAAACCTTTATATTGTCTGCTATTATTCTTTTTAGCACGTTTTGACAGAACCTACAAATGTAATCCATAGTTTTGAATGTAAACATTTGTACAATCAATAAATCAGACTTCTTCAATAAAGTGAAATGCAACCAGGCGACAGCAAGCAAATGCAGTTACTATGTGTGGGGGTGAAGCCGCACCCTTCACAACCCAGATCCACCACTTGTTTTGTAGCAAAGTTCTTGTGTGTAGTCCAATGCCAGAGTTCATACCTTCGGAAATCAAAGATACGCTTATCTTGTCTTCTTTTCCATGGGAAATAATAATAAGAAGAATCAGCATTTATATAGTGCTTTTCCTACACATTGTATCCCAAAGTGCTTTGCAAGCAATGCTAGACTGGTAGTGAAGTGACTGAACATGTAGTGGCAGCCATTTCACACATTAATACCCACACACCTTAGACAATTGCATGAACTGGTTTTTAAGGAAGGGAATGTTGGCCAGAACAATAGGGTCAGGTAGTGATCATGGTGCTGACAGCCCCATCTTATATCTCACAAGTGATCTGCTCATATGTCTCCCTTTCTGTCTTCCCCTTCCCTGAATATAGCAGTACCTTGCAGGAGTGGCCTTCTCAGTCCCCCTCTGGTATTATTCTTCCTCCTACTCCCCACCAAAAACTGGTGAGCTCATCACCCTTCGCATCATGAATGCAGGTAGTACAGTCCCGGGTTTTGACATATCAGAAATAAACAAATCTCTCCACTAAGTCAGGCTGATAGCAGCAGGAACAAGGGAATGATGGGCTTTCCTATTCTTACAAGATCTAGGCTACCTTTGATTAAGCACTATTAAATGGCGGGTGTGTGTGCATCATTATGCACGCCATTTAATAGTACCTAATCATAGATGGCTTAGATCTTATATGGGTAGGAAAGCCTATTTCCACCCCTTGTGCCCTGCTGCTGTCATCCTGGCTTACCAGAAGATCTATGTTTATTATTAATATGTAAAATAACATGGGAGACTAGCGCTAACTGCATTCATGATGCAGAAGGTAGTGAGCTCATCAGTTTTTGGTGGGAGCAGGTGAGAAGAATGAATGTCAGAGAGGGACTGAAGTGGCCATTCCAGCAGAGTACAGCTATATTCAGGTTAGGGGACGACAGGAAGGGGAAACTGAGAAGATCACTGTGAGATCTGAGATGTGGGTCTGCCAGACCGTGATCACTACTTGACTGTGGACGAGAGCAGCCAGCAATGACAAATACTCAGAGTGGGGCTGCACCTAAACTGTTACTTGAATTCAGTGTTGGGAGAGTACCCTTGGGGATGTTGACATTTGTTAGGACAGTATTGAGGGGCTGTGTATAGCTCATTCAAGAATTAGAAGGGTGGTAGCCAGCTAACTCACATTGTGGAGTAGGGCACAGAAAAGTACTGGAGAAGAATTGCCAGGAACTGTCCTGCAGGGTTCTGCAGATCACAGGTAAAGGAGTAGACCGACACTGGAAGTTAGGTGGATTCGCTCAAGGCATTAGTATGCCTCTCCAGCTAATAATATTGCTATCCATAGTAAGTGCACCTTATAGAGGTTATGAACAGCAGTTTTCTGTTGTGTCCTGATGCTTATTGCTTGGCCTTCCAGGAAGACCTAGTTGTTGGTTAAAGAGGGGGAAAAACACAAAAGGGGACTGCATACTGCCTTGCTGTGCAGAAGGGTGGTGATCCACTCAATGTTTACTGTGGGAGTAGAAGTCAAACATTGAGAAAGTGGACTGGAGAGTGAATTGGGAGGCATTTTAAGCGGTGCCAGCTGATGAAGTGTATCGGTATAGGTGTGCACAGCTCTCTGAGGTACAAGATTACATTCTGAGGTGTGATAATTCCCTTCATGAGACTGCAAGCTCATATGCAGTCCCAGGCAGTACTAAAGACAGAGTATGGATGGTGGGTGTTCAACAGAAGGCAGGCAAGATGCAGGGGTTCATATGGAAAAGACTACAAGAGAAGCTTATTTGTGGCTTACTAAGAAAGCATGAGCTTTGAATTGGACCAGACCAGTACTTCACTACAAATAATCACTAGATCATCAGATATTTCAAGTGTTGTACTGCACTGTGGTTTGCCAAAGAGAAAGTCAGCTAGATTACAAAACATTTTCAGCAAGTTAAACAAAATGAACAAAACCATAGCCTTACATGTACTGATCAAAATAATCCACGTGTTAACACATGGTGTTGATCATTCTGGTGAAACAATTTAAAACAAAGGGGAAAGAAGAACTAGTTAGCACTATAGGAAGCCATGTGGGTCTCTGCCTCTGGCTCCAATTATGTCATCATGACTCATCACTTAACACACTTGGCAGACATTTAGGGATGAAGCAATGCTGTTTTTAAAAGTGAAATGCTGATGTTTACATTTTCATAAGCTATGAAATTGCATTTATGTTATTTACATAAATGCAGTTTTAGCATAAACGTAAATGACAGCCTTTACTTTACCTTGCAATGAAGCCAGATTTTGGAGTTTGCAGTTTTAAAACACTACTTGTTTAGGTAGCCTTTAAGGGGTAAATAAGGCTAATACAGAAGGGATTTTCCAGCTTAGAAGAGGAGGGATATAAGAGGGCATCAGCTGAGATTGGAGGGAAGATTCAAAATGGAAATCAGAAGACATTTTTCACTGAGCGGGTGGTGGATAGGTGGAATGCCCTGCCCAAGGAGTGGTATCCTGTAGAATGGTGGGCGGCTTTAAGAGGGTTGGGACAGGATGAGGAGGGGTTGTGATGAAGAGGGGTGGGGACAGTGGGGCAACTGCAGGTTGAGGGGCTAGCTGCACAATCAAGCAGACTCGATAGACCGTAAGGCCTATTTCTGCTGGCATTTTCAGATGTTAGCATCGTAATGGTCTCACGCCATGAATTATGATCTCATGAAAACCATTTATGAAAAGTCAAGAACGCATGCCATGAATAAAAGTTTAACACTTTTATCTTAACTTATTTATGTTATAAAAATATAAAAGCATCACATTTAAATAAATAGCTGATGAATACAAAGTTTCAAGTTTTAAATTATTACTGTTTTAAAATAATACATTAAAAAGCATCTTCAAATGGCTAATTTTACTGTTCTGACCACCCAGCTTTGACACTTATTACTAAGCTTTATCACAGTTGCCAATTTTCAAGCTACTAATCCATAGTACTTACATGCCAACGTGTAGGGCCTTACTGCTACAGCTGCCCAAGATATAAGTGGGCCAAAACCTCAGTTTAACATAGAAGCACCAATGCTACTCTGTTGATAGTAGTGCTGTATTAGCACTATAATTAGTTTCAGCTCAACTGAAGTAGAGAGAGAGAGTAGATACAGTATACAGTATAGAGAAGCACAAATACACATTATTCTTGCTGGATCATGAAAATTCTCTTTCCTGCTGTTCAGCAGCATCAATGTGTGCACAGTTTCACTTCTGGTTTCAGTTATTACCTTTCACATGTGGATATTATTCATCTAATTAACTCTTGTTGTTTGGGGGTAAAAATAGCATTGTTTCATGAGCTGTTTGTAAATACTGTATGTCACCTAGAACTGAAGTGGGTAAAGACTGCAGAGCTGAAATTTCCAGATTTTAACCAGCATAATAAGTGTATTTCTAGCATGCATGAATTGCCAGCAGTAAGTTAACTGATCATGGTCTGGTTCATTTAACTACTATACAGTTTTTGCAGTGTGAGTATGTCTGTTTTTGTCTAAGAGTTAGTTGCCAAGTGATGTATAGAATAATCTCTTTTGGTATTTGTGTTTTTTAATTGGTATGTAACTTTGTATTTGTACTTCATAGAGGTCAAATGTTATGCTATATTTCATTGCTAACCACTGTGTATTGGACAGTTTCTGCTGTTCGTTCTTTGTAATGGTGCGTGGGCCTCCCAGGAAAGGGTGCCATATAATGGATAATGTAGTGGTCCACTATCCACAAAACCAAGTGTAACCATCAAGAGGTTGCCATGGCAACTGTTTAAACTTCAGAGCTGAAGCTCAAGAGGTTTTGGTCACCAAGGCAACCTCAGGATGGCTATCACGCTTGTTGTGGATAGTGGACCATATTGGCTTTACAGTGTATAGTCCACATCCACAAGAAAACTAGATTTCTTTAACTGTAAATTCACTGCTGAGTCCTTTTCAGTGCAGCTGTCTTCCAGGTCCAGCTCACGTTGCCACAGCCCCTTCATGAAAGGTGGAGGTTTCGATGCGCATATGCACAAAGGCGTTCCAAGTTGTTGTGCTGCAGTAGCTACATATCTAGTGCAGCACAACAAAAATGACATTAACTACTGCAGCACAAAAACATTGCTCTAGGCAGTGACTTCTACCTAGAACAATGTTCTACCAAACACTTATAAATAAATAAAACTACTACTACTACTTGATCCTAGCGTGAAGAGTCCTCTTTGTTTGATTACCTTTTTTTTTGAGGGCCTGCCACTGGATCTCTTTGTTTGCCTGAAGGATTTCTGCATATTCCTCTTGAAATATTTGCAACCTTCGCCCCTTTATGAATTCACGCCTCATCCCTCCAAAATGTACCCTGCACCCATCCCACAATTTATGTCTCACTGAATACGAGACCATGGCACTGCACTACAGGATAAATTGCAAGGGTGGAAAGGATTCTAGAAGGGCAGTGAGGCTAGTGAGAGGCATGGCAGGTAGGAGCTATAGGAGAGGCTGGCCACTCTAGATTTGTTTACATTGGAGGAGAAGAATGAGGGGTGAAATGATACTTGGATGTAATGCTACAGTGTATTAAGGACCTGGATCATTTGGATTTTCTAAATGAAAACATAAAGACAACCACTGAAAGAACAAGGAGGCACTGGACACAACTGATAGGCAAGCAATTAAGAAGTAAAGAAAGGAGAAATTTCTTTACCCAGAGAGTGGTGGATGTCTGGAACAACCTGTGGTCAATAACTCAACAGTAGAGATGCAGCAAAATAAAATTTCACTGCTGAAATTGTGGCAAATCAAGCAATTTAGCCATGCAAAATGTTTCACAACACTGCAGCAAAATTTCACCTGCTGGCCACCCAAAATGCTGGTGTCTATTGGAGCCCCCTGGCTGATCACTGGCTTTAATTGAATTAGGCCCCAGTTACTCTGGCCCCTCATTTCCTTCTATTTAAAAAAAATGTCAACCCCACTCCCTGGTGTGGTGGACCCCCCACCTGACATCATGAGCTAGTAGCACCCACCGCTCCCCTCAGTACCCCAGTTGGGCCACGTCACAGTCCTCCACTCACCTCCATGGCTGGCAGCCCTACTGAGCATGACTGGGCACTTGAATGAATGAGCGTGGCTGCACAGAAGCAGCTCATTCATCAAGTGCTCAGTTGTGCTCAGTGGGCTGCTGGCCATGGAGGTGACTAAAGGGTTGTGCGGGCCCAGTCAGGGTACTGGGAGGAGCGGTGGTGCTGCTAGCTCATGATGAGGGTGGGGGCCCTAGACACCAGGAGTGGGGTTGAATTTTAAATAAAGAAATGAGGGAGCCAAGGTAACTGGGGGTGCTTAATCAATTATCACCAGTGACTGGCTGCAGGGGTGACCACTAGACACCAGGGAGAAATATTTGGGCCAGTGATTGGCCGAGGGGTGGGGGGACCACTAGATGCCAGGAGAACTTTGGCCAGTGGCCACTTTAAATTTCACAGTGGGAGGCAAAATTACCCATGCAGGTGGCAAACATTCACTGCAGGAGGCAAAATTATGCCCACAGGTGGAGAAATTTGCAGTGGATGGTGAAATTTCACCCACAAGGGCATATGTCACCCATTTGCAGGCAAAATCTCACTTGCTCCAGGGGTGAAATATCGCATTCACCTCACAAATATTTCAAGAAACAGCGAATTACACAAAATATTTTGCAGAGTGAAATTTTCCAATTTTGCACAACACTACTCAACAATGAAGTCATTTAAATTTAATTTGGATAGACATATGCAAGAGGATAACAGTCAGGGTTAGAACCGCTGACTATGGATGGTTGTAGAATTTGCATATGGTGAACAAGCCAAAATTCAACAGTTTGGACACTGGTAAAAGCAGTCTGAAGGAATTTGGTTTCCCTTCAGTACTCTGATCAGTACTTTGATTGGAGACCAAGTAAGAACCTATGAGTTGGCCAAAAGCTGAGGAACAGGATGACTGGGTCTCCTTGTGCACCAGCGACTTGCATTTTCCTGTGTATCTCTGTCTCAAGGTAAATTGTCTGGGTAGTAGAGACAAAGACTGAGCTAACTTGAAGTAGTCTGGGTAGTGTAGTTCTCCAGAGACAGAAAGGGAACTATACAGTCGAGGGATGCCTGATTTATATTTTGGTTGGCATTGTGGACTGCATTAGGGGAAGAAAAGCCTTTTGAGGGCTGCAACTGAGTTTTTAAAGCAGATTAAGGTTATTTGGAGGCAATTGCCCTCACTGTTTGCACTGCGACCTGACAGTACTTCTGGGTCATGGTAGACATAAGGAGGCACAGGAGTGAGCGCCGGTGTAGACTGGAGACCAAATCAGAACCTGTGATTCGGCCAAAGCTGAGGGACAGGAGGACTGGGTCTCTCTGTGCACTAGCAACTTGCATTTTCCTGTGTATCTCTGTCTCGAGGTAAATTGTCTGGGTAATAGAAACAGAGACTGAGCTAACAGGAAGTAGCCTGGGTAATGTAGTTCCCCAGAGACAAGGGAACTACACAGTCGAGGAGACACCTGATTTTATATTTTGGTTGGCATTCGGACGCATTAGGTGAAAAAAAGCTCTTTGAGGGCCACAACTGAGTTTTTAAATCAGATTAAGGTTATTTGGAGGCAACTGTCCCTGACTGTTTGCATGCGGCCCCAATAGTACTCCGGATCACAGAAACACATAAGGAGGCACAGGAGTGAGTGCTACAAGCTTGAGCACATGGTGCCCCACAATGTAAGACATGCTAAGAAGCATCTCTGCACGTGTTTAGTGGGGAGCGGGCGCGGGGTAGCCAGACAGTCCGCGGCTGTAAATTGTAAGTGCCAAGATTACATTGTATATATGAGGTGGAGTAGGCTCAGAACCTTATTGAACCACAAATAAAGATGGACGGATAGATAGTTACCCTGAAAACAGTGGAGCTAGGAATTAAATGCAAGGATTGTCTGAAGTTTAGTGTCAATGAAAACTCGGATTACTTGAATGTGTGTGTAAGCAGTGCATAGAAATTAAAGATTTAAAAGTAAAGATTGTTGGTTTACAATTAGAGTTGAAGTGTTACAAGCAGGTAACCCCTGAGGGTGAAAATCAGAAAACTAGTGATAATGGCAAAGATAAGACTCAAAGAGAGATAAGGCAAGTGCAGAAGCAGGAAGTGAATGGAAGCAAGCACTAACAAATCCAAGAGGATCATGATTTTGAAATCCCTGCCACAAATCCCTTTGTACCCTTAGTAAATTTCCAGGAAGCTGATGAAAATGATATAGAAAATCCAATTATACTGACTGAAAATGATGGGAAGAGTAGAAATATAACAAAGAGGCATAGAACCATGACACTGAGTAGTGAACAGACACAGGAGAAAATAGTCGAGGAACAAGTTATAGGTAATACTGAGGCAAATACTGAACTAGAAGTTGATAATCAAAAATGCAGAAGCTATGTTATTGGGGACTCAATTAACAAATACACAGATGCATTTACAACAAAAGATCTGAAGGACACAGTGATAAGCTCATTTCCACGGGAGCTAAATTAAATGACATATTGGAACTCTTACCAAAAATAGTGAAAAAAGGAGACAAACCAATTGGTATCATACATGCAGGAACGAATGACATAAAATATACCGGGAGGACCAAATGTATTTAGAATATATGTATATAGAAAGGTTGATAAAAATGTAGAGGGCAAGAGATATTCTTCAAAATTTTGCGGTACCTCAAGCTGATGACAAGTTAAATGGGAAGATACGTAAAGAGAATTACTGGTTAAAGAGATGGTGTTTCATGAATGGATTCATTGTATTAGAACTTGGGAAATCTTTGAAAACAAGAATATCCTAAATAGTAAGATGGATTGCACTAGCAAAAAGGCATTAATGTGCTGGTGCAGGTGTTTAGGGCATGTTTAGATGAACATTTAAACTAAGTTCAGGGGGAGACACCAAGTGGACAGGGAGGTACCTGAGAAGATTGTACAGAAGGTACCAGGGAGGAAGGAGTATCAAAAATAAAAAGAATATTAATAAAACCCTACTGGTAAATGCAAGAAGTATAGCATAAGATAGATGAATTGAAGTACATAATACAGAAGTAGAATATAGATATTTACAGTCTGATAGAGACCTGGTTAAAGAAAGATGATTGGGTGGATAAAATAGAAGGGTTTGACTTCTTCCATAAACCAAGACGAATAAAATGGAGGGGAGTTGGGATATATGTTAACATAATTAAAAGCATAAGTCCTGGACCAAAAAATTCAAGAGACTAGGCATTGGAGCAACTATGGTTAAAGATAAAACACAGAAGAAAATATTAACCTGGAAGTGTGCTACAGATCCCCAAACTTAAATGAAATAGATAACTTGGAATCCTTAGAGGAGACTGACAGTGGTCTGATTACAGAACACTATTTTGATGGGTGACTTTAATTTTCCAAATATTTGCTGGGAATCATATCAAGGTAAAACATCTACAGAAAGTAGATTCCCAGATATATGTATGAATAATGGTTTAACACAGATAGCAAAAGAAAATACAAGGGATAACCACTTGTAGGACTTAATTTTATGTAACATGGAGAAAGCAGTGGTCAGGGCTGAGGTCAAGCATCTGCTTGGAAGCAATGACCAAACATGGTCATGTGCACATTATCTGAAGATGCACATAGGGTATTTTGGAAAAACAGAAATAAGAAATTACAATAAAGCTGACTATATTTCAATCAGACATTTACTGTCAACATACGAATGGAGGAAATTGAAAACCTGACATTAGTGGAAGCATTGGAGAAAATAAATAACATACTTCAGATGTGTATAGTAAAATATGTTCCACAGTCAGTGAAATACAACAAAAGGAAGAGTTCCAAAATGGCTTTCCAATAAATTTCATAGGCTTATAAATAAAAGAAAAGGCTTACAAGAAATTTAAGAATAATCCATCACCCCACAGGAAGAAGACATATAAAAGACAAGTAAGGAGCTGTAAAAAGCAATAAGACAGTCAGAGCCAAGGCCAAATTGGACTTATGCACAGTAACCAAAGATGATGCAAAACCTTTATAATTATGTTGGGAGCTTAAGACACAGGAAAAAACAAATAAATGTGTTGAAGGCTGCAGATGTAGAAATAAAGGAGAGGAAGCCATGGCTAATGCATTCAACAACTATTTTCTGAGTGTGTATAAGAATGATGGTGATAATTACAAAAGGAAGAGAATGGAAAGGGGCTGGTAGAACTGCCAGAAATAACTGCTAGTCAAGTTAAGGAGAAGTTATATAAATTAACAAAGTTTAAATCAGCAGGTCTGGATGGATACCATCCAAGATTTCTGATAAATTGGCAGAAGAATTATTTATTTACTATTTATTTATTTGCTTTTGATAACCGGTAAGTGCACTAAACAAATTGCCCATTTTCAGGCATGACCGGGAGAGTACAAATCAAGGAACAGGTAAAACAAATACATATACAGAGTTGTACAATAGGAGATTCCAAACAGCTATACAGAGGTGCAAATTACATAGTACATAGAGGAGTACATATCACACAGTATAATAGGAACAAAACAGATAAAAAGGCACAATTTATGGTTAATAATATACAAAACATGACAGTGTTGTTGGTAAGTCAGCAAGGAGACAATTCCCAGGCAGAGACAGGGAACAAAGTGCATAGCTGCAGCTAAGGAAGAGTGGGGATGGGAGGAATCAAGAGGCCACAGGGAAATTTAAGTGCAAGATAATAGTAGATTTACATGACTTGTGAAGCTAGGGACATTTGCAAATGTCAAGGAGGTGAGGTAATTGGAAGCCTTTCTTGAAAGTGGGGTGGGATTTGGAGTGCCTAAGATCAAGTGGGAGAGAGAGTTCCAAAATTTGGGGGCATAGAAGGAGAAGGCAAGTTCACTCATCCTGGTAGAGCATTTTGGGACAGATAGCAGAGCTAAAGAAATGGAATGGAGGAATGAGGAAGTTTATGGGGTGAGCATAGCAGTGAGTGTGGAGGGATAGAAGAGCGAATAAGCGTTGTCAGTCAGACAACCTAATGAATAAGCCTGATGGGGAAAGAGACAACCAGTGCAGGTCAGAGTAGAGAGTACAGTGGTGCTTAAGACAAGGAGCAAGTAGCGCAAATCTACAGATATTGTTGTAGGCAATGTCCCACATTTGCAAGATGCTTGCCTGTGCCATAGCAAAGACAGGCAGAGCGTAGCAGAGTACAGGGAGGAGAAAGCCTTGGGTGACAGAGATCCTGGCGCAGGGGTCAGAAACTGATGGACTCAGTAAGCCAGTCCAGTTTTAGCACTAACTGATTTGCAGACAGCTTTGACATGCAGAGAAAGTTAAGAGATTGATCCAGCATGACCCCAAGGTATTTGAAGGACTGAGTTACTTCCACAAGGGAGCCATCAAGACAAGAAACCTGGAAAGATGGAGTTGAAGTGACATATTTCCTTTGTGACCAAAACAGCATAGCCTGGGTCTTGGCAGCATTTAGCACTAAGCGGTGGGGCGTGGGCCAGGTTTGGATACAATGAAGATCAGAGGAGAGGTGGTAGTTAATTTCATGAATAGAGCTGGGGAGACACAGAGAACCAAGTCATCAGCATAGAGTAAGGACAGACTGTGGGAGGGTACAGAAGGTAGGTTATTGACGAACAAGAAAGAGCAGGGACAAGTATGGAACCTTGTGGGGCACCTGAACAAAGCAGGGCAGGGGCAGAGAAAACTTTATGTCAGGAGACAGACTGGGAGCGGCTCCACAGATAGCTGGCAAACCAGGCAAGTGTGGATTGGGAGGTGGCAATACAGCCTAGTTGATGCAGGAGCAGGTTGTGGATAATCGAGTCAAACACCTTTGACATGTCAATAAAACCGCCCAGTAAGCTGGCCTAGGTCCACAGCAGATTTGATGTCACTGGTGAATTAAGGGGCTGTTGTGGTGCTGTGGTTTGGCCTAAGCCATGCTGAGCAGGAGATTGCAGGTTAAAGTTGGCAATGAAGTTAGACACCTGGCAATGGATAAGCTTCTCCAGGAGTTTACTGAGGGTTGGCAGGAGTGCAGTAGGACCGTAGTTTGTTAGGTTTTTGGATCACTCTTTTTGAAGACTGGGATAACCCTGGCATTTTTCAGGAGAGGGCACAGTACCCGAGCTAATGGAGAGGTTGAACAATTGCATGATGGGGGTGGCAAGAAAAGACATGCCTAATTTGAGAATTCTTGGTTCCAGTCCATCAGGGCCTGCGCTACTGTGGGGAGACATCATGTTAAGAGCTCATAGGACACCCAGCCTGGAGACCAGGTGGAGAATCAGGGAAGGATGGGATGGGGAGGTCGGGGAATGTGAGTTGGGGGACTGTCAGCATCAAAACTAGGGAGGACGGTAAAGAGTGAACTGAAAGCATTAGCTATGGTATTAGGATTGTTACAGGAGATGTTATTTATTAGAAAGTCATGGGGGTTTTGGGACATGGGCGTCCCATTATGTGGTTGTTGTGCCCAGTACCTTTTGGGTTATTAATGGTGGCGTGAAGATGGCCTCTATAGTAATTGCTTTTGGCAGTCCGTAGCACTTTCTTACAAGAGTTATGAAGGGAGCGATATGCAATGAAGTCAGAGAGCAGAAGGAGGTTTTCCATCTGGTCCAGAGTTTATCCATGCTTTAAGTATACGTGAAGAGTGCGAGTTAACCATTTGGTAGGCCAGCCCGTACCCTGTGCCTGATGGAAGGAATATGCTTGGACTGCAAGGAGCGAGACAGTTGGTAAAGTATTCCACAGCCAAGTCAATGTTGTCATGTATATGGGGGACCAGTCGACATGCTGAAGATCCTTTAGAAAAGCTGAGGTGTCAAGGGCAGAGAAGTCAGACATGGAGATGATTTTGGGTGGGTGGAAGGGGGCTGGCATCCCAGACACAGGTGACAGGTGAATGGTCGCTAATGGAGTCGGTAGCACAGTCATGGAAGAGATTCTGTCCAGCCTGTTAATAGTACCCAGTCAAGGGAGAGTGTGACTATTACCATTGCTGGAATGTCGTAGGCACCGAGACAAGCTGGGTTAAGTTGGCCTTATATATAGAATCAAGGACAGGAGGTTTGGGCTGAACCAATTCTGATTGAAGTCACCTAGACAAATCACTTCATTGTTTTTGGTGGCCCGGGGAGAAAGGCCAGGAACTCCTCCAGCCCATGTTTGCAGGAAACTGGAGGCATGTGGGTGCAAACAATGTGCAGTTTTTTTGAGTAACCAGCAGAAGCAGTGCATGAAGTACCTCACAGGACACAAATGAGGGCGTGGTAATAAGGTTAGGTTTAGATGAGACTTGTAAAATAGTGCCAGACTGCCACCTTTTTTGATGTGGGCCGATCAACCCGGAACAAGTTGTATCCGGGGAGGGAACACAGAGAGCCAGGAGAGAAAGGCTTAAGCCAGGATTCAGAAATTGCAAGAAGATCAGGCCTTTGAGTGGTGGTCCAAGCTACAAGTTCTGCATGATTAGCCACCAAGCTTCTTATATTCAGGTGGGCAATCTTTAGTCCTCTGGAATGAGGCCCAGGAGAAGAACCGACCGAACAGTGAGGGCCCTGGGCCATGGGGCCAGGGTTGGTTTCACATAACCTGTCAAAGATAAGGAGAGGACAATAATCCAGGTAGCAGCAATCAAAAGCGAGATGGTCCTAGCTTTGGAGATCGTTTGGTTGTGCTGTAAGACCTAGTCAGGCGGAGAATCAGTTTTGGGCAGGAGTGTTTGATATGGGTATTGAGCTGCTTGGGTAGAGATAGCAGACTGGAGAAGGTAAAGTCCTTCATGTCTGCAGAAAAGCCTTTGTCAATGTTATCCAATAAATCATTACATGAGGGCAAAGTTTTGGAAGATTGGAGGATCGCCCATATAACCCCATTGCACAAATCAGGAGATATTACAGATATAAGGAATTTTCACCCAATTAATTGGAAAATTATGGAAAGTTTGTAAATTAATATTTGGAAATAAATTTATGACAACTAAATCACATAGATGTCTCACAACATGGTTTTAAATCCAGTAGGTCTTGTGAACTGTATGTAACTTGATGAGTTTTTGAGCCTTTGAGTGAAGCCCTGGATGTGGGCCTGCGGTGGATGTGGTGTATTTGGATTTTAAAAAGCTTTTGACTCTGTCCCATGATATATTACTAAAACACTACAGGAACTGGGGGTTGAATCATATTTAATAAGATGGATCTCAGAGTGCACTATTTAAACAGGTTTTCAAAATGAAATAGATTTAAGTCGCTGCCATTAACTAACCACGCCTAAATGTTCTTCCTTGCACCAAACTACCTGAACAGGTGCTCAGTAAAGAAGAAAAGCCAGACCTAGCAGGTATATATGCAAGTGTGTAAGCGTCACAGAGTGATGAAACCCTGGGTGGTCGGTCATATGAATAAAGCTCCATCTGTTTAGTGGAGCTCCTCTCTTTCCACGTACTTAACTTAGTACAAACATTACATTGGAAAGTTGGAAAAATCAAACACAGTCTATAGAAATACATTTTAAAAGAACAAGATACTATAAACAGAATACAGGAATTTGGAGAAGTTTTATAATAAACTTAGATTAAAAGTTTTTGGATCACAACCTCCTCTCAACTGAATACAAATGAAACAACACAAGATGATAAATGTTTACTTAAACAAGCATTAGGTGTTAAATCGAAGTTTGATCCTATCAATTTGGTACCTCCAAATATCACTAGTTATATCAATAAGGTTAACTTAGATATTGATAAGATGCTAATGGGCCATAAAACTAAAAAATTAAATTTAATTTAACTAGAGATGAATATGATGCTTTAAACAATCTAGGTAAGGATGAAACAGTAACAATTAAGCCAGCAGATAAAGGTGGAGGATAGTTATTATGAATATTGAAGGCTATAGAAATGAATGTTTATGACAACTAACTGATGAAAATACATATGAAAAGATTAATTCTATTCCATTTGCAGTTTTGAAAACAAATATTAGAGAAATACTAACTGAAGCAAATGATAGAGGAATAATTGAACAGTGGATTATGGAAGAACTAATAAACACCACACAGAGTTCCCTTGTTTTATTGCTTACCTAAGATACATAAGATATAGAACATCCTCCTGGATGACCCATTATATCAGGAATAGGTTTTATAACTGAACTGTTATCAATTTTTGTAGACCACTATTATAATTATCTAGTACTGAATACATGGTCTCATTTAAAGACACTAAACATTGTATTCAAATTCTTGAGGATTTAAATAGAGCAGATATTATTTTTTAACATTGTCTTCTGGTTACCTTGGATGTTAAAAATCTTTATACTAGTATCCCTCAGTCTGAAGGTTTACAAGCATTACACTATTTTTGTCCATTAGAGATGAAAATAAAACAGAAAAAGAATTTTTATTACAATTAACCAAACTGATATTAGAAAACAACTATTTCCAATTCAAGGACCAAAAATTTCTTCAATAGATAGGAACAGCAATGGGTGCAACTCTAGCTCCTACACATGCTGATCTGTATATGGCATATTTTGAAAAACAATACATTGAATCAGATGTAAATCTTTATACACCTAAAATTATTCTTTATAAACATTTTATTGATGACATATTAATAATTTGGGATGGAACAGTAGAAGAAATCTACCAATTTAAAACTACTTGGAACAATGCAATAAAATTTGAAATTCACAATAACTCATGATTTTGATGAAATAAGCGTATTTAGACCTAAAAATTATGAAAAGAAATGGTACATTTCAGACAGATTTATATAGAAAGGAGAGTACTAAAATACTATATTACATTCTAAAAGTTTTCATCTCAAAAATTTGAAACAAAACATTCCTTACAGTCAAATGCTTAGAGTTAAGCATAATACAAGTATTTCTGAAAATTATAAAAAAAATATTAATAATCTTACTGAAAGATTTATGAATTGAGTTACTCAAAGAAACTCTAGATAAAGCTAAAGTAAGGTTAATTCTAAAATATGTGAAAACTTATTATTAGAGAGGTAACAAATTCGAGTCCCACCACTGAAAGAATCACTATGTCAACAAAGTTCTCTGAGAATTTTGGTAGAATAAAACATATTATTCTATCAAATTGGAATATTTTTCCAAAGTACTAAAACTGGACAAAAGATCTTTGAACATAAACCTTGACCTGAGGAGGCTGTGGGGTCTAAAACTGTGGGAGAATTCAAGAATGCATGGGGCAGACATAAGGCAATTTTGTGGGGGGTAGGAAGAAATAGGCTGTTGGTTAAATAGGATCTGCAGCTTATCTTCTAGGTAGGGAAATGGGCAGACTAGGTGGGCCAAGCAGTCCTTATCTGCCGTCAATGTCTATGTTTCTATGTTACAGCATGGAGAACAACAACCATACATAATAAGATCATAAAACACAACATTGGAGACAGGAAAAAGGAAGGAATGAGCTGGTTAAAAGTGATATAAAGGTTTCTTTCCTTGTGGAAACTGTGTCCACTGTAACAATGGTACAAAAACTAAAAGCATTAAAAGTACCTGGGATGACCATACATATTATATTAAGGACTTTATAACCTGTAATACAGATTATGCTATTTATTGTATAGTTTGTCCATGTTCTCTGTACTACATTGGTGAAACCACTAGACCTTTAAAAATTCCAATTACAGAGCATAAAAGTACTATCGTAGACAAGATTTGCGATCTCCACTAGCAAGGCATTATGTTGAAAGACATCACCAAGTTTCAAGTTTAAATTCTTTGGAACTGAGAGAATACCAGACTTATCAAGAGGTGGTGACAGAGAAAGAATTTTACTTAAGCGGGAAGTGTGGTGGATATTCACCTTGAAAACTCATCTGCCAAGATATGGACTAAATGAAATACTTAACTGGACTGTTTATGATTCACAATTTATTTCCTATGTTATCCCTGCATTTAATGATTTCCATATATTCTGTTTATATTATCAAGTTCTTTTAAAATGTATTTTCTATAGACTGTGTTTGATTTTTCCAACTTGCCAATGTAATGTTTGTACTAAGTTAAGTGCGTGGAAAGGAGGGGAGCTCCACTAAACAGATGGAGCTTTCATTCATATGACGGACCACCCAGGGTTTCGTCACTCTGTGATGTTTACACGCTTGCATGTATACCTGCTAGGTCCGGCCCCTTTCTTGTTTACTGAGCACCTGTTCAGGTAATTTGGTGCAAGGAAGAACATTTGGCGTGGTTAGTTAATGGCGTGACTTAAATCTATTTCATTTTGAAAACCTGTTTAAATAGTGCACTCTGGCTGTTGAAACTAAAATACCAAATGGTAAGGTTTCCTGTGTCTTCAAATATATAAGATGAATTGATTTATTAGTAAGACATTGTGATTTAAAAGTGTTTATTGTTTTAGTGACTGCAGGTCACAGTAGAGAGATTATCTGAGTCGGTTTTCATCAAGTATGTCTTTATCTTGTTTTAATAGCACTCCATTTAACTTAAAGAATATGAATATTTTTGAATTTCTATGAAATTAGTAGTTGTTTAAGTCTCCTTACAATGGTACTTTGTTTCTCTCATTCAGAGAGATAGTCAAGTATTTCACACAGTGAACACAGAAAGTACATTAGCGATACCATCTATTTAGTAAGGACCGTTTTATATACATATACTGGTGAATTTATTGAGAAAAGTTTTGAGATTCACTAAGATTTATGTTTTGTTTATTTTGTTATAGAAAAGAATATTTGGGGTCATTTGAAATCTTAAGGAAATTGAGGTGAGCATTCCGCTCCCCAATTTAAAGCAGAAGCCGCACATTAACGTAATCACTTTTAAGTTCATTGATAACTAGCAGGTTAGTTCCACCTATTATGAATGTATAATAATCATTATTGATATATATATAACATTGTTAAATTTATCAGCTCTTCTTCTTTTCTTTGATTTTTTACAGAATTAAAAAGCTTAGCTGTCTGATGAAGGAACTTAGGTTCTGAAAGCGTCACAAAAAGTTTTTATGGAGTGATTTAAAGTATTGCTATATATTAAGCATATTGTATATTATTTTCACTGATTAATAAAAATATTCACTGTTTGTTAAAGAGCTATACAAATTGTACTTTATCTATTACGGGTTGAGATAGATATTCTGTTTATACATTTATTCTCCTTTTTCTATCTCACCCTCTCATTAATTTTGAAAAGGAACTTTGGGACACTCATTTGTTTATTGATCATGTCTGTATTGTACCACCATCTTGGTTCTGGACTAGAAGTTTGGACCAATCAGTACCTCTGGGGACCCTAAAATGGTGTCTATCCCAGGGTCTTGTGGGATGAATTTCTATAGGAATTGTAGTTTTACACTTTGGCTTCAAATGGACCTTGAGGGAGCTCTGCTGTCACAAACAGATGGATCAGCCAACCAAACCTTTTGGATTTCTAAGGAAGTCCTGGTGCTGCCTGTAGCAGAAGTCAGTCTGGAGGTAGAGTTTGGAGAGTGAACAGCTCAAGTGATTTGAGCAGCTGCTCCTGCATAGCTGGCATGGGAGATTGGTGGAAAGGCTGAGTTTGGCCTGTCTGCCTGCTGTACCTCGAGAGGAGACTTTGAAGAACCCAGATTATATCAAAATTGAGTGTGACAAGGCCACTGAATTGTGACCAGACTTGAACCTGAAGAAGACCAAAGATTTGCTGTATCGATGGGCCTGTCAGGACATTCATTCACCACAGAACTCCCAGTTTTGCTCAGAGACACTAATATAGCTGCCAGACTGCTATCCGCTTTGTGGTATGGTGATTGCTTTACTATAAATATGCTGTATGCTGTTAGATGGTCGCGATTTGGTTCCCCACTATTTAATTGTGCCACACTTGCTGGAAGCTGCATCCAGCCTTTCAGACTGATATCCGAACTGTTCCACCCTGCCTGGGCCTTGCCACACTGGCCCAGCCAGCTACTTCAGGCGAGAATTACCACTGACGGAAAGACTCGCCTGGCCAGCCCCTGCTCAATATCTCAAACAGGAATGACACCTCGGTGATTCATGTGGCCCTGCTTCTCCTGGCATACCAGTTGTCAATCTGCAGTCTCCATTTTGTCCCTACTGTATCTCATATTGGGTAGTGTGAGTAATAATCAGGTAGCTCCTGCAACATCAGCTAAATCACAAGTGTTGTCATCTGATTGCATTGTTGTTTTCCTTTTTCTGAACCGAGCCTCCTGGCTCTGGATTACAAATTGTGTGTGGTTGTGCATGCCTTTTCTTTTCATCACAGAGCTCACTAGCTGCAATGCCGGCCTACCCCAGGCAATGTTCCAGGCTAGCCCACCTTACTTCCAACTGGGTACCCAGAGCATGTGACTGTGCAGGGACTAACTTTGTTTAATTCCTGACTAAATCAGATCTAACTCTTTTTGCATTTATCCGACTGTGGTTCCAGTTTGTACCAAAAGCACTGTACTGTTGTCATTTTCTGTGCCTAACCTTGTTTTACAGGGGTCTCAGGGTAGAACTGGTGGAACCAGCCCTGGTGGTAAGTGCAAACAATGTGGGGATTTGTATGCTGAATAGGGGCTACTGTGAAAGTGCTTGTTGCATATTCTCTAGGCCACTAGAGGGGAAAGAGGGGGTTACAGTGTCCCAGAGGGCTACCCAGGTTAGCCTTGCTACTAACCCGGTCCTCCGGGTGGAGGTACCATTTCAGTACCAGGCCCCTTAACCTGCAACTAGCCAAGCAGGCAGGGGTAGTAGTCCTTGGGATAGCGCCACCTAGGGGTTACAGACAAATGTAAGGTGATGTATTTTGGCCCAAACAAGAAACATGCACAATACATATTGAATAACAAACCAATAGCACACACACAAGAAAAGGACTTGAGAGTGTTTATATCTAGTGACCTCAGTTTTGATAAACATAATTTTGAAGTACTTAAAAGGGCCAATGGAATCACATGGAGTATACTGAGAAACATTAAAAGTAGAAGGAAGGAAGTGCTTGTACTTTTGTATAGGCCCCTAGTAAAACCTGTGTTAGAAACATAGAAACATAGACTTTTGACAGATAAGGACCACTTGGCCCACCTAGTCTGCCTATTTCCTACCTACTGGATAAGCTGCAGATTCTAGTTAACCAACAGCCTACTTCCTGCCACCCCCACTACAATTGCCTTGTGTCTGTCCCATGCATGTTTGAATTCCCCCACTGTTTTAGCCCCAACAACCTCCCCAGGAAGGCAGTTCCATGCATCCACCACTCTTTCCATGAAAAAGATTTCTCACATTACCCTGGAGCGTCCCCCTCTATCTTTAAATTTTGTCCCCTTGTTCTTACACATCTCTTTTCTGAAAGATGCTACCCTCCTGGACTTTGTTGATTCCCTTGAGGTACTTGAACATTTCTATCATGTCCCCCAACCCTCCTTTCATCAAGGGTATACATATTAAGCTCTCTCAGTCTCTCTTCATATGATTTCTGATGTTAGAATCGTGTTCTGGTGTTAGAATATGGAGTCCCCTTTAGTGCACCCAGAGAATAGGTATCAGTAGAAAGGTGGAGCAATTACAGTGTAGGTACACAAGAAGGATACATTCTGTAAAGGACATGGAGTATAAAGACAGATTACAGTCTCTGGGGCTTTTTCAATGGCATATAGAAGAATGAGAGGGACCTCTGCTGCGTATAAAGCAATGACAAGTGGAGTGTTATGTGAATCAGCAGGTTTATGTTAGCAAACAAAATCTGGTATACAAACAAGGGGCATCAGTGGCAACTAAAAGGGAAAGGTTTAATACTACAAAAGGAAGGTGGTATAACCAATGAGTGGTGAACACCTGGAATGCATTCCCCACTGAAGTAGTGTGTGTAGTTTAGCAGCTTTTAAACCTGCATTGGATAAATACATGGGTGAAAAGAAATGAGAATATGACCACTGAAAAGTGGAGGGCCTATATGTGGCTTTTGTGGCTACCAGGCCTGAAACATTGCCTATGTGCCTATACCCAAAGGCTCCACAGTTAGTGGGCAGGTGACAGAACCAGCCTCATTGACCTATCCTTCTCAGGCAGCATTGTGCAATACCAGATCGATAAAAACAAGACAGTAATTATGTATTGTCAATCTTGTTGCAACATCAGATCTGGCTTGCATCACCAAGACCTGGCTGGATGAAAATGCCTGCCCAGTTTTGGAAGCAGCTGTTCTGACTGGATATTCGATGATACACTGCCCGAGAAAGGATCGTTGGGGTGGTGGTGTAGCCATTTTCTTTAAGATGGGCATGGGCCTTGCAGCCTTCCCAGTGGGAGAGATGGAATCTTTTGAATGTGTCAGGTGTGCAGGTGTAGGATGTAGGATCCTTATTTACTGACCTCCAGGGGTTAGGAAGGAATTCCTACAGGAAGTCATGGACTTCATCACTTATATGGTGCTGGAGTTGCCCAGATGGATTATTCTGGGCGACTTCAATACCTGGGTCAATGATGAACTCTTGCAATTTGGTCAAGACTTCCTCTTACTTATGTGTTCACTGGGCCTGACACAGGTGGTTACCTCTACCACCCATGAATTTGGCGTTCATTGGACCACAACTTCCTACTGGAATGGAGGTCTTTGCAATCATAGTGGAACCAGCTGTATGGTTGAACAACCATACTGTGAGGTTCTGGTTCAAGGACCCCCATGGAGGTGGTCCAGTACTTTAAGGAGTTTGACCCCTCAGGGTCTGATGACAGTGCTGGACCTATCAGGTCTAACAGAGGCTTACGAGCAGCTGGAGTAACTAGTGTTGGCCTAAAATAGGGTCATCACTGGGATCCTCGACTCTGTAGCACCTGTCCATGTTCGACCCCTCACCTCACACCATGAGTCCGCTGGTATGACAGGACTCTTAGGGAGATGAGGAGGAGGGGTTGAAGGTTGGAAAGACACTGGAGGAGGTCCAGTCTGGTGAAGGACAAGCTTCAATTGATGGCCCATTATAGGGACTATCAGTCTGCAATCTCCTGTAAGAAGGCAGAGTTCCTGTCTAAGGAGATTGCAGCAGCAAAAACAGACCAGCTCAGCTCTTCCGCACTGTTGACAGGCTGTGTAATCTAGCCTGCCCTGCAGTCCGGGGAGCCTTATCAAATCAAGATGTAAAAGTTCACTCTGTTTTTGCTGAGAAGATTGCCTCTATCAGATCAGAGATCTGGTCAGTGTCCTCTAGTGAGCATTGCAGTGACGATCGTTGGGTCCAGGCACTCAGTCTGTCTGGTCTGACTTTGACCAAATAGCAGTAGTAGATGTTGTGAGGGTCATCCAGGAGATGCAGCCTACTTGCTGTAGTTTGGACCAGGGACCAATGCACCTCCTTATGAGGTGCGTTGAGGTCATTGCCCAGTTCTAGCCAAGATAGTCCAATGTTCTTTGATGTTAGAGGTTCTTCCTGAGCCTCTGAAGGAGGCAGTCGTTAGGCCCCTCCCAAAGACACCATAACTGGATGGACTGTCTGGCAAACCACAGGCCAGTCACTTTCCTTTTGGGAAGGTTATTGAGAAGGTGGTGGCCAGTCGACTGGAGACCCATTTAACAGCTCATGACATCTTTGACCCTCTCAGTCCAGTTTCAGGAAAAGGCATAGCACTGAGACCACCCTGGTTCAGGTGCTAATGATTTCCTGGTGGCGAGAGAGACATTCCATCCTTGTTCTCGTCGATCTCTCAGTGGCATTTAACACTGTGGACCATGGGCTGCTGCTATAGCATCTGCGGGTATGCTGTGGGCTAGTGGGAACAATCCATGGCTGATTTAAATCTTACCTCATAGGTAGATTGTACTGTGCAGTGTCTGGGGTATATTCCTCAGCCCCGTGCCTCTGCCTTGTAGGGTCTCACTGGGCTCCATGTTGTTCGTGGTGTATATGCTGCCACTAGGGAACATTATCAGCTGGTATGGGCTGAGTTTTCACTGCTATGCAGATGGTACTCAGCTCTACATGTCCTTGTACCCAGCAAGAGTCGGTTTGGTGATTAAACAACTGCCTGCATGAAATTCAGGACTGGAAGGGGTGAACTGGTTGAAGATGAATTCAGAGAAGACAGAGATTCTACTGCTGGAACCTGGTTGCCGGGGATGGGAGAGCAATCTGATAGAGTCTCAGGGCTAAGGCTTGGGGACCCCTAGTTGCATACCTCTGATTGAGTGAGGAACCTTGGTGTGGTTCTTGACTGCGGGCTGGCGCTGAAATCTCAGGTGTCGGCCGTGGTCAAGACTTCTTTCTATCATCATAGAAACATTGCCAGGGTGAAACACCTGATTCCCCCTGGCAGGTCTGCCAACATTGGTTCATGCCTTTGTGACCTCATGTTTGGACTACTGTAATGCCCGACACCTGGAGCAGGCAGGGTGGATCTGCAGATGCTTGCAGCTAGTGCAGAATGCGGCCAGGCTGCTGACCTGTCTCCAAGATCATGTCATATTATGCCTGTGCTGCACTCTATGCACTAACTGCCAGTTAGGTGGTGGATCGCCTTTAAGGTCAGTTTGCTGACCTACAAATTCCCTACATTGCCAGGGGCCCAGTTAGCTGCAAGACCTCCTGATTCCTTACCACCCCATTCACCCCATATGCTTCAGTGATGAGGATTTATTGAGGTTCCCAAGATTCATCTAAAATCTTCAGGGGCACGTGCCTTTTCCTTTGCAGCCCCAGTTTTCTGGAACTCCCTCCCTCATTTACTGCGATAGTGTATCTATTGAAATCTTTAAAGGGCTGAAATCTTTTTATTTGACCAAGCTTTTATAGACTCTTAATTGAATTTGTTCTATGAGATTGCTTGTTTTTACTGAAATTGAAATGCTGTTTACTGTAAAGTGCACTGAATCAAAATAAGAAGTGCACTATAATGATAAAAATAAATAAATACATTTGACTTCATGATGCCACACTTTGTACAGGCACACACACTAAGCATGTCCAAGTTGTTGGCAAGCCACATGACCTGTAGCAGCCAATCAGTGAAGACCAACGACTCCTCCTGCTGTGCACATCTCACTGCCATTTCTCTCTCTCTCTCTCTCTCTCTCTCTCTCTCCCTGTCTCTTTCTCTCTTTCTCTCATGGGAAGAACCTTGCTACTGAAATGAACTCCTTTTATGTCAAAAAAAGGGACTTTTAATCACAAAACCTTACAAATCATCAGAGAATTATGCATTATTATTCTACTTAGCTATCTCACTACATCCATCTTTCAGATGAGGACGTTAAACCGAGGTCCCATCTGCCTGGATTGGTGGTAGTTCAGGTGGATGTTAAAAATCCCATGGCACTTATCGAAAAGAGTAGGAATTTCCCGTGTCCTAGCCAAATTTTCCTCATTCACTAATAATACCACCAACAGCTTAATCTGGTTCAAAGGTCAGTTAGCATCCATCTGTATCCCCTCCCCGGTCGTGCCTGAAAATAGGCAGGATTTGTCTAGTGCACTTACCCAGTCAACAAAACTAAATAAATAAATACAATTTAAGTCTAGTTTCAGGCAGACAGAGTACATATCTATGCTGCAGAGGAGGAGACAGTGTGCAGTGTGAGCCTCCACTGGCAGCTGCAGGATCTGCAGCAGAAACAGGGTCAAATGCATATAGCAGATTGGGAAACTGGAAACTGAAGGGAGTGTTGAAGGACTTATCTGACAAATATTTTTTACTGAGTGCTGGTGGTGTAAAGGGCACAAAACACCCTATTTTATTTTATTTTCCTTCCACTGTGGTTGCAGCAGGTCAGAGTGAGTTTGCAGACTAAGAAAGGTGCAAGGGAATTTAAAAGGATTTATTTGACAAAATATTTTTAATAACTACTGGTGGTGCATCAAGGCACAGAAATTCATCTTTATTGCCTGGGTGTGAGGCTGCACTCCAGTCAGTGAATAAAAGTAAAGTAAGCTGGCATGTGAGGCACAAGGTCTCTCAGTGTGGGGAGGGCCTGGTGATACTACTGTTTCCCATCAACTCACGTGTCATATGGCACTGAGGCATGTATATGCAGCAATTCGACAGAGAAGGAGGCAGCTACATGAAACACTACTGGTGTATCCATGAAAACTACGACTAGAAATTCAGTAGAGGAGCAACACAGTAAACCAACAAGAGACCTCTTGAGTTAGGTCAAGTTCAAATTTATTATTAAAAGGACAAACAGACAGCACCATCCCTACCAATGTGTCATATATGCCTTACACTTTATCAAGGTGCCTTGGTAATGTATATGCAGCACCAGGCTTGTGTGTCATGTGGGCATGTAAGAATCATCAACTATTGTGAGTCATCATTGTTAGCAATTGGCAGGATCTGCATCACGTCATCATCTATTGTACATATGTTGTCAATGTGATGAGAAGACCAGGATGAGAAAGGGATGCAAAGAGTAGATAAATGTTCCACAGTGCCAGTTCCACAAAGTACAAGTTCTACAGGAAGTGGTGATGGAGAAAGAGCTGATCACAGTGGAACAGAAACTGGGTATCGTGGTCATGGGACTGTGAGGCAAGGACTGGGTGCATGATAGTACAGCCAAAGAAATCATACTTCATTTGTCCCAAATACACTGGTTCCCTCCCTGCAGTACAAGCATCCTTCCCTGCTGGCCATCCACTGACTCTGGTGATAAAACCATTCTAAACAATCTAGAAGCTTGCCAGTTTCCCCTATTACTCTTACAAGTGCTTCCTGTTCCCTACTCAGTATAGAGCGTAATCCATCCAGAAAAGTAAAGATTCGTTCCTGATGAGGTTCCCCTCCCCAAAAAATCATCTTGCATTCACTGCTCAATTTCTATCCTCCCAACCATCACTAGTGGCTTCTAAAAACAACATGAGGCAAGGGGGTCCAGTAGAATACCGAAATCATGACTTCAGTTTCATTATTCTTGTTTACTTGACACACAAAAATAAAAATGATTAATAAATAAAAACCATAAATTATTGTACATTACATGTAATACCAGATTATATTATCTTCTTATAAATTATCTCTGCTGCCCTGCCCAATGCAATCCCCATATGTTCTGGTATACAGTTTAAATGTACTTTGACTATACTTTACAACTGATTGTGCTTGTTCTTTCCTCTCCCTTGCCCGAGTTGCACGAGAAACAAGCCTTAGCTCAAGCGTACCTTTCCTGGCTAACAAGTTTCAATAAATAAATAACTCTCTATCCATGTCATTTAACATTGGCTGAAAAAAATTAAATCATCGCGCAATTACTACCTAATCCCTCTGGAAGTACTTCCTGCCCCCACCCACACCACCACCACCACCACAAAGTCCACTGTGGCTAAAAAAAAGCAAAGAGATGCTCTGCAGCATGGGAGTATTTTATAGGTGATACTGTGAATCCACTGAAAGCATGTTGCACTACTCCCAGTTGCTCAAGCTATATTTTGGGCTCCACTTTAACCAATGTCTGTTACATCTTAAGCAGTACAACACTGCAGTCAAGTGCAGAACTGCCCTGTGATTTGTACATTCACATCTTTAACTGATTAAATATGATTTCATTGTATTTTTCTCCTGCTGTAACCTGATGCTTTGACTCTGACTGCTCACATATTTTTTCTGTTTTGTCTCTTTTGCCACACATACATATGTTCAAGTAAATATTTATGGGTTACTCACGTAAAATCAAGATTGTATGTAACATGATAAGACCACTTTGGAGGTACTTTATCATAACCAAATGTATGTCATCAATATTTATTTTTCACCAAAAATCAGAAAATGTTTAAAAGAATATGTTTAAATTATTTGTAAATAACTTCTGTCAGATGTTTACATCAATGAATTGAATAGGTGCATTAATGTAACATATACATCAGTGTATTATTATTATTCCATTGAGCTCCTAGCCAATAGTGTATAGAATAAGGTTCTAGAAAGTATATAAGATTCATAAGATATTTCCTTCTAAAGTTGCATTGTCATTGTCAACATAAAGGAAATACAGTGACGTACATATTAGTGTATGGATACATTAATGCTGCATTGACATGCTACAGCCATGTTGACCTCAAACCAAGCTTTCATTAAAAAATAAGCTCCTAGCCTAACATTTCTATAGTTAGCCACTTCTACTGATAATTTCTTAAAAAATGGGTATCTTTGGAAATGTTTGTGCATTCTAATTAACTGTTTTTAATTAAATTTTAGTGAAGTTGGCATCTCTGTATCAAACTGCTACACTTTACATGCAGTGGTGCATATCAAATCAAGTGTCAAACTGTTTAAGGGAGATGGAAAATGTTTGCTACCATATTATATAATGAACATAAAAATTCCTGTAACCTGATTTGTTATCTAAGGTTTTACCCATGGGTAAATCCTGCACCAACCCATAGCTAAAGATAAGCATTTATAAAATGCAAAACAAAATATAATTAAACACATTTTTAAATTATTTTACACATGGGTCCATTGTATAATCACAATAAGGTACTTCAGGACATGAGTAATCAGGGAATACTCACTTCTTATGTGGGTAAGTTACTCAACTGTGCTTCATGAAAGACCACTCAAGGCTTGGGAAAATCTCCAATAACCCACATCATGTCATGCCTTACTGCTTACCTGCCTACTGCATCAGAAGATACTGGTGGTATTCCATCATGGAGAAACCACAAACTTTTTTAATTTTTTCTAGTAATGGCTGATCTGCACATAACAGATCAGCTTCAATGTGATTAAAATGAAAAGTGCTGCTTAGCTGGGCAATAAAAACCTACTGAGGTATGGGAATTATGAGGGGAAACAATTGAGTGAAGTGACTTTCTGTTGGTTGTTACTGCTATCTTTACAAAATATATGGATACTATTGGTTATGAAGCAGAAGGTGCATTAGGGTATCCTGAGCAAGTGGTAAACTTCTCATGAATGCGCGGCAAAAGCCTCCAGAATGCACCGCTTATGCACACTTGGTTTCAAAGTCTTGACCAATAGTGTATTTGCTGTCACATCCCAAGCCCAGATCCATGAAAAAGTATCCCAGGCCTGGTGGTGCTAAGGGTTGAGGTGCTGGACACCACACCTCGCACCATACCGGGCGACCCATGTTTGAGGAGCGACACGGGTCATCCAGGGGTCGGCAGGGAGGAAAGGATTGAGCATCAGGAGGACTGCTCTCCTTCTCTGGGGTGGGAGGGGTCCAGAGTGTTGGCATTGATTGCCCTCTAGAGGAGGCTGGGGACAAGCATGCCGCACCAAGACATGGGGTGGAGCTAGGACAGATGCGTACCCTTGTCATTGCGTCCCTAGCTCAAAGTGAACTCTAGCCAAGAAAACTCGCTGCCCCACATATGAACCAGGCACGGTGCCCGACCCTTCAGCCCGACAGTTCCGCTTCAGTGGCCCCATGCGGGGAGGCTTCGGCGAATGGGGTCAGGTGCCGTGCTTGGGTGAACCTGTTTGTGGGGTTAGGGGGCAGCAGCTATGAAAAGAGAACATAATCGCAAAAAAAAAAGTATCCCACCCATTGCTACAAATCCTGCCCATCTCCAACAGATGAAGCTGTAAAACTCTGAGATAGGGACAACTTTCCACTAAATATCAAAAGAATCTCCTATGTGACGTACCGATAATAAAATGTACAGATGGAGTATTTTAATGTAAGTGAACATATTGTTATTTCAAATAAAACCATATTAAGTGGAACTCTACATGGCAGAAGCCACAAATACTGTACTGAACAGTGACAACATGCTGCTGTTAAAAGCTACTTTTGTAAAGTAATGGTTGATGAAGAACTGCAAAATTCTGATGGTTTCAGACTGGATGGTAGCACAAAAGAAGCATTATGGCCCAACCCTTGGTTTGATAATAAACATTGTGATATATGAAAACAAGGGCCAGGATATTCAAAGGAGGTGTGCCCTGTGCATCTCCAAAATGTGCCCTGGGCCATATTCAAAGGGTTGATGCACCGTGCAAATCTGGATGCACTGCAGTGCAAAGATAAGGTATCACGGTGCATCTGGAGGTGTTCCTGCATATGCAGCACATCTCCATATTCAGCTGAGATGTGGGCGCAGCCACCACACATCTCGGAGATGTATCGCATAAAAGATAGGCATGGGAAAACAATGTCAAGTGGTGGCTACCCACAGGTGGGCTGCTGTATTGCACAGCACAACACATCAGCCCAGCCTCTGGGTGGATACTCCCCCAGCCCCAATCGTGAGGAGATTGTTAAACCCTCATATCCCTTGTAGTCTAGTGGCTCCCCTTCCAGAACCCTGTCCGTAAAATAAGATAACCTCAAAACCCCTGGTGATCTAGTAGCCCCACTCCCTTACTGAACCCGTCCATAGTATAATTATCTATCAAAACTACATGATGGTCTAGCAGTCACTCCTTGCCAAACACTGCCCATAGTATAATTATCTATCGAAACTCCCTGGCAGTCTAGTGGTACCCCCACCCTCAATTGCAGAATGACACAAAGTTGTGAATGAATGCTTACAGTACTCACTACAAGCCCACTGGTCAACGATGTCAACCAATGGTATTGTAGAGCTTACTATAGCTGTCATTCAGTGACAGTGCAGTCGGCGGGCCGCTGTGGAGGTGTGCGGGTGGGTTTTGCTACACACCGGCTGTCATGCCTATGCTGGGATGGTGAGAGCGGGTGGGGTTTGTTGCCTCAGTGGGTGGGGGGTCCACTGGATTACCAGGGTGATCTTGGGTGTGGGTTTTGCTGTGATTAGAGATGGGAGGGGTACCACTAGACTGCCAGGGAGTTTTGATAGATAATAATACTATGGACGGGGTTTGACAAGGGAGGGGCCACTAGACTAACAGGGAGTTTCAATGGCTATTAATACTATGGATGGGGTTCGGGATGGGAGGGGGCCACTAGACTACCAGGGGTTGTGGTGTGCTTTGGGACACAAGGTCGTAGGGCACCAGGTGCATCCTGCCAGGTGCAGCCTACCCAACAGCCAAATGGGGTCATAATGACATACAAATGGCCCCATTTGTGCCTTCACATAATAATGGCCCCATTGCATGTCACGGTCTGAATATCTGGAATTTGTGCTGGCGCATCCTGAGGATGCACTGCATCCCCATTATAGGCATTCAGACCCATAGGGGAACGTGCTGGTGCATCTTCGTGGCTCTCCTTGCGCAGCCCGCATCTTTTGATATGTTCAGATGGGATGCGTGATCGTGCATCTTGTTTGAATATAGCTGATGTGCTCTGGCGCCAACTCAGTTGCCAGGCGCGAGCATTTGCACCCATTCTGGGCACAGTTTGAAAATCCTGGCCATAATATGCAAAGTTGGATGCATGTCTAGCAAAAATCTAACAGTGATTAAAAGGAAAGCATTAAGTCTATTGAGCATTGAATAAAACACCATGTTGAAAAAAGAACACTATAAGAACTTGTAATGCAAAATTTACAGTTATTTATAATACAGAAGGATTATAAATTATTTCATGAGTTAGTAGCCTATGGCACAGAAAAATGACAAAGCTAGTAAAGAATATTTTATCCTAGACAGAACAACCACTAGTATCTTCCAACCATTTAAAAGATAACATGTTATTGTATTTAATAATGCTTGAAATGATATTTTGAAAGCTGTAGCATTTCAACTGTTAATCATAGGGGATCATGTGATGCTTTCTCCTAAGCGGTCGCATTGCTCTCAATCCGCTTCAACGACTTAATTTACTTGTAAATCTCGGTAAATCAACTGAACGACACTCTAATTTGTATCCGGATAGCATTTCTCTATGTCAGGACAACATCTGACACCGAATTCTGTACTTTCAAAAGAGATAATTAGGAGAAATGAGGCCGAAATGAAAATAGCCCTCCGACTAAACGCCCGGATAAACAGGCCAAAAAGCCAGAATGCACACCTCTAGCATGGTAAGGGCTCTCAACCTCCGCAGCTGTAGCCCTTTCTCGGAGGAAAGATTTTTAATAGAAATGGCATCACTCAACATGGCTTTGCGGTTTGCCAGATTTAAAGAGATGCAAGCTGAACACAAAAGAAACCAACAAGGCTCTTTCTGATGTCTCTGCCTATACGGCCTCACTTGAATCATGGCAAGCTCGAATGGAGCCTGATATGACTATTCGGCACAAAATACACAGGCTGGAGTTAAAACTTGAAGATCTGGAAGGCGAAACAGGTGTAACAACCTGGTGATTTTCGATCTTCAGAAGAAGCTGAGGGCATTCACCTCTTACAGTCATACAAAGCTGCTTATTAAAATAGCTAGCCCTCCTCCACACTCCACAGTTTATGCAGTCAAAAGAGCCCACAGATCTTGGCGAGACCCTACTGGGGCTAAACCTAGACCGCTCATTCTGAAATTGCTGAGTTTTGTTGATCGTCAACATATTTTGTCTGCAGTCAAAGATCTTAAAGAAGTCAAATGGGAAGACAACCCGATTTGGTTCTCTCAAGACCTACCAGTTGCAACTCGTCAAAAAGGGCTGAATATCACCCTCTGTCACTAAGTTAATTGCTGCAGGAATAAAATTTCGGATGCTTTACCCACTAGGTTATCTGTTCTTCATAGTGGCAACTGGAAACCTTTGAGAACTCAGAGCAAGCAGCTAAAGAGCTTGCAGCCCTCTTTCAGATCTTTTACCTCACGTTGCAGCTGCATCCTTAACCCCTTTATAAAGGATCCTGCATTATCAGGATAGCATTTGGGCTGTAATGTTAAATTGGATTTGCGGGTTGAGCGCCTGCCTCCAAGAAATGTTTAAGTTCACGATGTCAGAGCTGGGATTGCGGGCTTGGACTTAATGGCTACAGGGTCCTGCCCTTTTTCCTTAAGTAAGTCATTTTTTCTTTTTTGTTTTCCCGTGTGGATGTGCTCCGTTAGAGAGTCCTGGATCTAGGTCCCTGCCACGCTGTTGATATCGTCGACCAGCCAGGCTAAAGAAGAGCTTGTGAATATTTTCTCCGTTTTTTTTATTTAGCTCCATTGAGTAGTTTGCCTTATTGTGCAGATATTGCGAGCAGACTAGACATCACAGTTGTGCGCAGGATTGCTCAGAGGTGGCCAGTTGGATGAACCTCTTCAGTCTGTGACTGGCGTCACGTCTAAGGAGCTCTCTCAGACTTCAATGTTACAACAAACTGAACTTCACCTGTTGGTTCCTTTTATTTTGTGATTGCATGCTGTTTCTGCACTATTTATGTTAGTTTTATAAATCGGGTGCTATGCCCGGACACAAGTCAAGGTGTAATTTGATTTCAAAACTGAATATTTAGGTTCAAATACATGTTTATGTTCCTCAAGATGTTCATCGGGTAAAGACTGTTTGCTCTTTTATATTTTTACGCTGAAGGCAACTTGATGTTTAATTCCAGAGTTTTGTAGAGGAAGGAGAAAAAAGGGATAAGTGAAGGATAGGAAGGAAAAAGGATCAAGATTTTTTTTCCTTCCTTTATTCATTGTTTTTCTTTGGTACTTTTCTGGAACATAAGGTACAGTGTATGGGTTTTGACAGCCTTCAGAGTATTAAGGGATTAGTAAAGAAAAACATGTAAATATAGTCTTGACAAAATACAGTATATTTTTAACTCTTTTTCAGATTTACCGAGGATAGGTATGCATAAAATAAAGTTTTGGTACCTGTGTTTTATAAATCTAGTAAATTGTTTCTGATAACATTTGTTTTAATCGACTGTTGGGTGGGATGGGGTATGCATGATTGCTCAGCTACAGGAGAAGCAGTCATGAATCAAACCTTGGGATTGGGACCTCCTAAATCTTTATCCCTGTTAGGGTTTGTTTGTGGCTTAGTTTCTTACTATAAAGAGTGGGGTTCAGAGCTGGGTCCTTTAGGTCCTAGCTTTGAGAGTGTGAATAAGTTGGAATGGGGGAGGGAGATAAAATAATATGTAAGGGATTGTCTGCCACTGTAAGAGGGTTAAATATTTTTGGTTAAATACTCAGGATTGGTTATATTCTTTTATTTTTGCTACATTCCACAATATTATATAATTCCATATGGCTAGTCTCAAATATTGCTCCTGGAACATAAAGGGGCTCAGACTCCTGCCAAGAGATCAAGGTTTTACTCACTAAAAAGTCTGCAAATTGATGTGGCTTTCTTGCAAGAAGCACCTCAGGGTTAGTCAAATTCATTACCGTAGAAATTGGGTAGGTCAAGTATTTGGTTCCGTACTGACTCCGTAGAAGAGGGATTGCCATCATGATAGCCTGTAAAATTCCATTTCGCCTTATACAACAAATTTCTGACCCTGAGGGAAGATTTGTTCTTCTGAGGGCCCTTTGGGCCACTCTGAATTGGTACTAGGTTCCATTTATGGTCCTAACTGTGACAATCCTGAATTTTTCACTAATCTTAGAAACATAGACTTTGACGGCAGATAGGACCACTTGGCCCACCCAGTCTGCCCATTTCCCTACCTATTGGATAAGCTGCAGATTCTAGTTAACCAACAGCCTACTTCCTGCAACCCCCACTATAATTGCCTTATGTCTGTCCCATGCATGTTTGAATTCCACACTGTTTTAGACCCCACAACCTCTCCAGGAAGGCGGTTCCATCGTCCATCACTCTCTCTGTGAAAAGAATTTCCTCCACATTACCCTGAGCCATCCCCCTTTGACTTTAAATTGTGCCCCTTGTTCTTACACATCTCTTTTTCTGAAAGATGCTACCTTCCTGGACTTTACTGATTCCTTGAGGTACTTAAAAGTTTCTATCATGTCCCCCTGTCCCTTCTTTCATCAAGGGTATACATATTAAGCTCTCTCAAGTCTCTCTTCATATGGTTTCTGATGTAGACCCTGCACCATTTTAGTTGCCCTCCTCTGGACTGCTTCCATCCTGTCTATGTCCTTGCGTAGATGAGGTCTCCAAAACTGCATGAAGTACTCCAGATGGGGTCTCACCAACTGTCTGTATAGAGGGATAACCACTTCCTTTTCTACTTGTGATGCCTCCCTATGCATCCCAGTATCCCCTGGCTCTACTTACTGACTTCTCACATTGCTTACCCACCTTTAGGTCATCTGATATACTACACCCAGATCCTTTCCATTATTGTTGTCGTTAGTACCTCCCCTGCTTTTGTGTACTCTTCCCTGGATTTTTATTTCCCAGGTGCATTACTTTGCCTTCTTGCATTGAATCTAAGTTGCCATATGTCTGACCATTCCTCCAACCTTGCCAAGTCCCTTCTCATCCTCTCTACCCCCTTTGTATCAACTCTGTTACAGATCTTTGTGTCATCTGCAAAGAGGCATACCTTTCCTTCCAGACCCTCTGCAATGTCATCTATAAAGGCGTTAAAGAGGACTGGACCAATACTGAGCCCTGGGTACTCCACTGGCAAACCCCTTTCTTCAGAATGTGTTTCATTCACTATTACCTTCTGTGTCCTGTTGTGCAGCCAGTTTTCACCCAGGCTACCACCATGGGACCCACTCCCAGGCTGGCTAACTTGATTATTAATCTTTTGTGCGGACTGTGTCAAATGCCTTGCTAAAGTCTAGGTAGGCCATATCCACAGCCCCACCCTGGTCTATTACTTTGGTCACCCAGTCAAAGAAATTGATTAGATTCATCTGACATGACCTTCCTGCTGTGAATCCATGCTGCTTTGGGTCCTGTGCCTGCTGGCCTCTAGGTACTGAACAGTTCTTTCTTTCAGAAGTGATTCCATCATTTTCCCCACCACTGAGGTCAAACTAACAGGTCTGTAGTTTCCTGCTTCTGCCTTGCTCCCACTTTTGTGAAGGGGAATCACATCTGCCCTCCTCCAGTCCTCAGGTACCACCCCATCTTCCCATGATTTGTTAAAAGTGTGGTTAGTGGCCCCATTGCTTTGTCCACCTTGAGTTTTAGGAGTTCTTTCAGGACTCTTTCTTCTGTAAATGGACTGGCGTCAACCCCTACCCAGAGTGCTTCTACTGTTTGGTTTAGGTAATCCTCCTCTTCTTCTTTTGTGAATACTGAGCAAAGTATTCATTTAGTATCTCTGCCTTTTCACTGTCTCCTCTGCCCACCTCCCTCTCCATTATTAATCTTCACTATCCCTCCCTTAACCTTTCTATGCTCCCTAATGTACCTATAAAGGTTTTTCCCCTTCTTAACTGAGTTGGCTATCTTTTCCTCGGTTTGGGTCTTTGCTTTCTGACTGCCTTCCCACTTCTTTCTGCTTTAATTAATACAGTTCCTGTTGTGCTCCGTCTGTGATTCCTTATACTTTTGAATGCAGCCTTTTTCTCCTTAACCTTCCCTGACACCTCTTTGAGAACCATAGTGGGTTTTTCTGCTTTGTTTTCTTTATTTGTTTCACACAAAGGCTTGTTGCCTCCATGATGGCAGTTTTGATTTTCTCCATTGTTCTTCACCCCTCCTTTCTGGCCATTTGCTAATGCATTCCTCAGGTATTCACCCATTATGCCAAAGTCAGCCCTTCTAAGTCCAGTATCCTTGTCTTTGTAGGCTTGTTTCCATGGTTGTGTTTGTTAGGCACACTGTGCAGAGGTCGATTGTTCCCAGATGTCTACTGACTTCTAAATCTGTGATCCTCTCTCCATTTAAGAGTACCAGGTCTAATATTGCTACCTCCAGAGTGGGTTCCACCACTAGCTGTCTAAGGCATGCCCCTGTAGGGCATCGAGAATAACCCTGCTCTTGGATGTGGCTGCAGTCCATGTTGCCCAGTTAACATCTGGCATATTCAAGTCCCCACCAACAGTATCTCCCTTTTTCAGCCATTTTGAGAATGCCCTCTATCATTTTCTTGTCCATTTCCTCCCTTGAGAAGGGGGTCTGTATACAATCTTATGAATCTTTTTGCCTTGGACTATGTTTTCCATAGTACTAGGTGGAGATTGAACCAGGTACTATCTAATTCCTTAGATAGATCTGGTCGACCTGGCAAAGATTATCACCGGACAAAAGGCATTACAAGAGTTTTATGAACTCTGTTGGACTGATAGATCCCTGGAGGATAATGTTTCCAGAAAAAAGGAATTTTCATTTCATTCTCTTTCCCATCATTTGTTTTCCTGGATAGATTATTTTCTCATAACAGTGGACCACCTCTGGGGATCTCTCAAGCCTATCACTCATCAAAGGTCATTTCTGATCACTGTATCATCCATCTTCACCTAGACCTGTCTCCCAATATACATAGAGATAGAATTTGGAGGTTGAACAATCAATTTCTAAAATCCAAAGACCAAATACAGATCCTTCAAACTTTCATTTCTAATTTTATGGACATTAATGCCCTGTCACAGCCCAAAAGATTTTGTGTGGGATCTCTGAAATGTGCACTGGGGGTAATTAATTTGGTTAGCGACTAAGCATAAACAAAAGAGCCACGGCTCTCTCTTCTGTTTTTAGCAGATAGAAAATCAGGAGAGGCTTCTCCTCCCTCGCCCCTATAGAGGGGGGAGAAGGTTGAATCTCTACATTCCCAATATAATCATTTATTAGCAGCAAAGGCTGAATTTCTAATGCTTCGTTCTAAAGTATCTTACTTGATCATGGTGAAAGAGGGGGAAGCTAATGGCTCTTCATCTTGCATCAAATAACCGACAAGATAATCACCTCTATTTATTCGATGACAGGTGACCTCTTAACTCCCCGGATATTGCCAACGCATTCCAAAAATATTACCGACAATTATACTCAGCACCTGTACTCCCCTCTCTGTCTCAACAATTCGACAATTTTTCCAAGATATCAATCTCCTATATTAGCGGTTAATCAGGTTAATATTCTGAAAGCTCCAATTACATTAACAGAAATTTATGAAGCCATAGATTCTCTTGCCCCGGATAAAGCCCCGCCTGGATGGCTTTACTACTAACTTCTACAAAAAATTCAAAGAGATAATTGCCCCTATCCTCTTAAATATTTTTCACTATATCTTTAAGCAGGAATATCTGATACCTCTTTGACTCAAGTTATCATAATTGTTATCCCCAAACCTGGCAAATACCCTCTTTACATTCCAAATTACACCAATCTCTTTAATTAATGTAGATCTTAAAATTCCTGAAAATCCTTGCTTCCAGATTAGGCCAGGTCTGGGACTCCCTGATAAGCACAGAACAGGTAGGGTTCATAAAGGGAAGGCTTTCATCTGATCATCTTAGAAAATAGCTTGTCTTTCCTCTGTGTCCAGGGATTCATTAGCACTTGTCTCCTGGATGCAGAAAAAGCTTTTGACAGGGTTTCTTGGGAATATCTTTTATGTGATTACCTAAATACCATTTTCAAGGAATTTATACAATGGGTCAAAATTCTGTATACTTCCCCATCACTCAAATCCATTTTAACGGTGCCTTCTCCTCATCCTTCATGTTATTTCAGGGTACCCATCAGGGTTGTCCCTTTCCTGTTCCTTTTAACCTATACCTAGAACCCTTATTAGGAAAATTTAAAATTCAAACTTGTACCTGGCATATTAATAAGTGAAATGGAATACAGAATTTCCGTGTATGCTGATGACATACTTCTTCATATTTCTAACCCTGCTCAATCTATACCTGCTGTCTTCCACATTATCTCCCAATTCAAGCAATCATGAATTATAAGTTAAATATTGGAAAAACTGAAGTTTTCCTCTCAATAACACACAATGAAAACTGATATAGTACACTTGGGATTACAATGGAACTCTGAAAAATTTAAATACTTAGGTTTTACCTGCACTCTTCCCCATATTATGAAAAAATTAATTTAGATGTTCCAATTAAAACATTAACAGAAGACCTTGGACGTTGGTCAAAATTACCTCTTTCTATATGGGGTCGTATTAGTATAATAAAAATGAATGTTTTACTCTGTGTATTATACCCCTACAAATGTTTAATGGGGCTCTTCCATTATCACGGTTTTCCCAGTTACAGAGAATCCTTAATAGTTTTATATAGCAGGGAAAAAGTCAGAAGAAGTTATTGTAAACTTACGTCTAGAAACTGACAGATCTTCAAGCTCCCAATTTTACATATATTATTTAGCTATACACCTGGCCAGGATTAGATATTGGATGCAACCTCCTGTGAACAGTACAGTCTATATATTGTCCTTCCTGGGTTAGAATTGAACAAGCACTCTGTTTTGAAAATGATATAGACCACAAGACCCTTCCTTATATTATTAGGAGAAGAACCTTCCTATATCCTAAAAGAAACACCATTAAGTTCTTCACTTCAAACACAGCATCAATTAACTAATTTCCTCAAGGTGGATGCATATAAGGATACTGTCCAGCCCTTGTTCTCCAACTCTAATCTTCTAATTTCAGGTAAAAGTTATTAAATCTCACCTTTTTGGCCTGACATTGGTGTTGTTAGAGTGAACCAGTTGGTTCATGACAAAAACTCCTCTCTTACAGCGCTGCTAGTCACCTTTTAGTTGGCCTACTAGATATGTTGTTAAATATTTTCAGATATCTCACATGCTGACACATCATTTTGGACCGGTGAGTGGAACAGCCCTTTACTTCTGCTTTACTTCCTTTATTAGCTCTATCCCCTTCTCATAACATATCCTAGTCATATAAATTTCTTTAATAAAAGTTGCCACTTTGGAAGGTAAAAGGATCTATTGGTGGGACAATACCTAACCCGATTTCTCCTCTCAGGAAATGGTCCAACATTTGGAAGCACTTATACAAATATATTAAGTGGATAGATGTAGATTGATGCAATTTTATATTAACCATAATTTATTTTATACCCGTCTTAAACTTAATCAAATGGGCAGGGTATCATCGATCTGTGTCCCAGGTGTCATCAGGTTTTGGCTGACCTGCTTCATATGCTTTGGTCATGTGACAAAATCACTTCCTTTGCATAGTATTCAAATACGCCTTGATCCGCTTTTTGCACTATCAGACTATTTCAACTTAGAAATTTGCATCTTGGTGACTACGCAGGTTTACAAGGAGTCAACAGAGAGCGATATGGCTCTAATATCAAGCTGTGCTAAGAAAGTCATTTTGAGACATTGTCAGGAACCAAGCACTCCCGCCTATATGGAATGGTATAAAGAGATTATGTTTGCCTTGCAAGCAGAGTTCATCATTGCTGGGGTTAATAATAGGATGGAAAACTATAAACTAAGAAGGAATAATTGTATATCCTTTTAGTGATTCAGTAGTTTCTAGTTATTTTCAGTTTCTCTCTTAAGGAGATATATATACATAACATGGTATTCTAATCGCTTTATAACCATCCTTGGGTGTTAATAATGTGGCAGACTGGGGGATGAGTGGGGGGTGGGTGGAAACAGACAACAATATTATGTTTCAGGATTTATTATAATGTAATCCTTACTTATGTACTACATATGATACAGATGTATCTGTACTTTTCAAGGACTGCTTTTTGTCTAATGTATTTACTCGTTGTCTGTTTTGATGGTCGTTGTTGTTGTAAAACTTTAAACCAATAAAGTTTACTAAATAAAAACTGTTAATCATAGAAACTTAAGGTTTTCTTAAAGAAATGCTTGTGGTATGAGCAATCTGTATAGATGCTAATGATACAGTTCTCCTGTGCTGTTACATGTCTATACATGTTGATATGATATGTTGTTAAAAATGGCAGGACTTTAAAAGTTTATTGAACTATTTTATGTTTTTTATATCAATATGAAACATTTGCATGTTTGTAACCACTTTGTCAGCCATTTGGTCTAATGGTTCTACACAGGTAATAATCTGAAATCTCCTAATAAAAGATTAACTGCAAAAAATATGAAACATATTATGTTTTTTATATTGATATATGGTTGCTGTAGTAATATCTTATCTATGTCTACTCAGCTGACTCTGAGCCTTCTTTTAAAATTAGGTTTCTAGCCTTAATGGTTCCAAAATGTTCACATTTTAAATAAATTATCTTTTGAAAGGTCTAATTTTGGACCCTTTGGGCTAGAAACTTTTTTTGTTTTTGTTTTTAATTAAAGCATAGAGTCTAGCCACTAAAAATTAGCTGCATGATACTGTTTTTATGTGCTGATACTATTTTATACAGTATGTATCATTACTACCTGAACCTGCATTTTTAGTATATTATTGATACATGTTTTTTAGTTGTAGCACAGCTAAAACCAGCAAAAATATAGTGTTGATACAGTACTATTTTTGTTAACTATAGACTGTATTAATACTATTTTTGTATCAATACATAAAACTATATGATGATTTTAAAAAGTGTTAATAAAATATATTTTCAACTTTCTTCTGAATTTTGGTATTACTACACATTATCTAATTAGAAACTGTGTATTCAGCTTAATGTAAGTTTCATTTATCTTGTGATCTTAATTGCATTTGAATATTTCAGTCCCCTCCCCAGCAGTACCAAATCTTCCTCACTTTCACAGGCTTGTGGATGCCAGGGAATATGCAGCACTTGCATGGGTTATACAGCAACTTGTGGTGGAAGTGAGTGGAGAGTAAGTGCCAGCTGCCATCTTGGATCTAGGGCTGAGCAATGGGGTCCACCAAACACCAGCAATACTGGGACCAGGTGGAGGACCATTAGACTACCAGGGTGAGGATTTAGTATCTTACAGGGTCAAGTAAAGGAGAAAGGACCACTAGACTACCAGGGAATTGTTTTCGCATTACTGCGATCTGTTGTTGGAGGAAGAATCACTGGATAGTTCAATCTTTACTATGAACAGAGAAATCTGCCTTTTGGTTTCAAATGGAAACTGAAAATTAAGTCCAAAAGGTAAGTAGTTTTCAAACTCTGCTACTAAATTGGAAAATACTCTCACTTTTATTTAGTCAATGAAAGATGTATCTAATGATTGCCCACAATGAGTTCCTACTGTAAGTTTTAGGGCAAAGACTGTTTAATTTTACATTTTTAATCTTATACTGCTATCATCTTTCTTAGTGCTGCAATAACATTAAAAAAAATTCAACACAATTAACAATACTATGTACATACACAGTAAGTCTCATTTTGCTTAGTGATATTTTTTATTTAATAATTTATATTATAATTTATATTATTTATATATATTATATTATAATATATAATTTTCTTTTATTTGGCTGATTCAGGAATTATGGCAGAATAATTACTTATGAACACTGAAGCTTTACAGCAACATATGATATGACCATGATGGAAAACAGACATTCTCTGAAGCTGTGGAATGTTTAGGCTGGGAAGAGTATCCTGAAAGACCCACCATTGTATTTAACCCATCCAATGTATTGGATAGCTTGCACATACAGGCTTAGTGTATTACCATGATCAGGTAGGGATGACAATCTGGCATTTTTTTTTAAACTGCACTATCTCTAAAAATATTCTCTCAAGTTCTTATAACCAAAGATCCAGCAGAACGTTTTAAGAAATGCTTACACTTGAGACTTAATGGAAGATATGGCATGAGTCTATGTTGAGTTGTTATGCTTTGAACAATGCTGCATTAAATCTGTAAACCCCATCCCAACTGCCCCTGCAACTCAATGGATTGGACTGGATCAGGGCCACACTAAGCATCTGGTACACTGACATCAGTGGATTTGTACAGGCCTCTACAATTGATATTAAAAGGTGCAGGTTGGCTTTGGCAACTTGGAACGATAGACAGATTTTCATTTAAATCTACCATTCTCTGAAACCAAGGTGCAGAACTTCTACTCAAACCTTCTGGCTTGTCTACTAAACTGTTTAACTTCCATTCAGTATTCAGTGATTAAACTTAGTATGTGAGTGTCTGTCTGGGAAGGGACACTGTAGCACAGCATGCTTTGCAATCCAGAAGACAAAGGGGAAGAGAATACTGTGGCTAGAACATTAGGCGGGGGCAGGAAGAGGCCAATACTGTGTGCTGTACAGAATTGCCATATCAAATCCTTGCCACATATAATAATAACATATATAGTTCAGTATGCTTTTTCCTGGTAAAACTTTTAAAATAAAAATGTGAAATGTAACATCATTAACATTGCAAGGCTAGCCTTGTTGGTAGAAGTCAAATCTTTTATTCTTTTCATCCTTCAAAAATACAACTGCCACGTTGCAGTCAGAAGTGACAAATAAATCTCTTACATAATGTTCAGAAGTCTGAATGGATGGGCAGGCAAATACAGTTCCTAAAAACAGGAAAACTATACAAAGTGCATAACAACCGCATCAGCCTCTGATAAGTTGCCAGTTACAAGCTTCACATAGTCTTTTGTGGTTGGTGGGCAATCAAATTCTTGTTCATTAAAAAAACTGTTCTTCTAAGCAAAGAAACTGAATGAAAACATTTTAAAATTCTAAATAGTGAATCAGACATTTAACTGTGACAGACAGCAAACAAGAGGAGTTAGCAAAAAGATTGGCTAATGTAGAATCTATAAACTGGGCACTCTATAAACTGGGCACAGGTGGAGAACAGGGTGAGAACAAATGCCAAAAGTGTTTGATTTACGTTTTCTTTCCATATCAATTAAGAACATTTGTGATACAAAAATAAGTATCTTATAGCCTTAGGGTCTCTGTTTACTCCAAGTTCTGACACAAAGCACAGACTATCCAGGCATCATACAGTTCCTCACATCACCACCCTTGATTGGTCACCAGCTGAACTGATCAGTTCTTTAAAATATCTGAAAATCTAGATGGATCAGTACACTGACTTTACCCATCACGTTGACGCAATCTCCTTTAAAATTCTTCCCAGACTTTGTGCCTTGTTTGACAACAAATTCTTCTCCTTCTAGCTGATAGATATGTGGCAAGATGATGTCATCACAAGATAATATCCATAACTTGGTCCTTTCCACCTAGATATTGTTTGACTGTATAAAGATAAACATTTACCTACTACTTGAGATCTTCTCTTAACCTTGTCTGTGGGGATGTAGTATTTGGTACAGCTTCACAATCCTCCCTTTCCAGGTGTGTGTGTGTGTGTGTGTGTGTGTGTGTGTGTGTCTCTCTCTCTCTGCCTCTCTCTCTCTCTCCTACTCCCTACCTCCCTCTCCTCCTCTCTCTCTCTCCCTCTCTCCCTCCTCTCTCTCTCTCTCTCTCACTCTCCCTCTCTCCCTCTCTCTCCTCTCTCTCTCTCTCACTTTACCATGTCTGTCCTTGACTGCTCATCCCATATCCACAGCTCCAGATGTTACAACAACCTAGGTTGGAACATTATTGGAGGCACTGGCACAAGCATGAGGCAACTCTTCTGTTCAGTCTCTGGTATGGGAATTTCCCTCACTACTTCCTCCTCTCCCTCTTATCTTCTGCAACCTCAACCACCAGTACAAAGCCACCACCTTTGCTCTTTTGCTACTCCTTAATGAACAAAGGTTAGTGGGCAAGACTGAGCCTATTATACAGGCTCCACAGTATGAATCCCTTCCTGTGTTCTGTGCCAAATGCTATTTCTTGCATTGCCTTGCAAACTAACATGAAAAACAACAGACCGTAATACTGCTGCAGTTATTTATTTATTTATTTCAAATTCAGATCAATACCAGTACAGTCGGGGCTCATTTACAATGGCTCCAAGTCAACAAGGAATACAAGGCATTTACAGGTAATGAAACATTGCAGAACAGAAAGACATCAACTAACAAGTGGTATTATGTGCAGTTACAACATTAAGCAGGGTACAACAAGTGAGGAGAAACAGGACTACTCTCGCAGAGAAACATATTAATGCAGCACTAATTAAGTGCAGTACAGTGTTTAACAATCACGTTACAGCTCAGACGAGGTGCTCCCAGTCTGCAGAAATGCAGTTTTAGCAGCCAAGGAGAGCTTTGTCAAGGGAGGTAGTAGATGGTGGGAGGTGGGGTGGGCAGTTGTGGGAACCAGAGGGTCAAGTGAGAGAAGGTAGTGTTTGACGAGCGAACGGCTGCCGAGGTCGCGGGTTAACAGAAACCCTGGCAGCCAGATTTTCTGGCAAGAAGAGATCAAGCCCATTTTAAAGTGGCCAAGTCTGGGAGTCGGTAAGGTCTGCAGGCAGATCACTAAACCATTTAGGCCCACAGTAGGAGAGGGATCTGTGGCCAAGGGTGGTTCGTTTGAAGGGAACAATTAGAACAGCCCTGGAGGCACTCCTTGTGCATTTAGATGGTTGTGCAGGCTCAAAGGGGCTGAAGTAGCACTAGGCATGGGCCCCATCAGGGACTTTTGCAAGGAGATAAGCCTGGTATTGGAGTCTGTGGTGGAGTGGCAGGACCAACTTACTCTTTGCTTTCTACATAATTCTTGATGGTATTTTTCATGCTTCATTACATTCTGAAAGTGTCTTTTGCATTATTTAGTTTCTCAAACAGGTTTTAGTTCCTTTAAATGTAAGATTTAGCAAATTTGAGTGTTGGTTTTGATTTATTATATTACATTTTGAAAATATACACTGTTTTGTCTGTCAGACAGTTTGTAAGTATTGTACTTTGAATGCAAGGTTTTGCTCATTTAATTATTAGTACTAATTGTTCTGTTCTGTTCTCCTCCTGTACAGTTACCCAGAGCACAACTGGATACAAGGCATGTCACAGCTCAGTATTCATTTTCTGGACACACATTTTAAATTGTTTTTCCAGTATCCAGGACTTTTTTAAATAGAATAATAAGGCACACTTACATGTATAAGTCAATTATTTCCATATGCAGTGATCCTTTTCTTATTCTTTATTACTGAGTGCATTTACAGGACCTTTGTCCCAGACTTCATCTCATCCATCCACTGTTCTCTCTGCTGAAGTCATAATGCTCTATTTGTGAGTTTAGAGAATTGTTTCCAAATTATTTCCATGGCAATAGGCTGTGATACCACAAAGAATTATAACTCAAGAGTGTGTGTGTGCGGGGGTCAAGCGGGATCATGAGACAAAGTTTGGGGACAAAGATAATGCAAATATCCTCTCTAATAAAGAATGAAGAAATAAATAAAATGAATTAAATATATGTTGAATCATGTCTGAATATTATCTTTTAAAATGTTTCTATGGATACTGGAAACTGCTTTAAATAAATAAAAATGGCTAAGATTATATATATATAGTATGTTTATTATAAATTAAAAACTAGGGATGCACAGATACCACTTTTATCCCGGATTATGGGTCCGGATATTTTTTGATTTTGAACCAACCGTTTCAGTTCAACATCGGTTCAGATACCAATAAATACAATGAATTCATTGCACATATATGCAATATATGTTATATTTATTTAAAAACTTGCATTTGCACATTTTCTATTTGATATTGCACATCGTTGCACCATTGCACTTTATTATTACAAGCTTTAAAATGCAAACATGGACTTAGATAATGGGGGTTCAAATACCAAATTCCAAATGGCAACAGTATGTGTTACTAAATTTCCCAATTTCAATACTGACAGCAGTTTAGAAGTTTTGTAACAGATTTGGTTTCAAGAAAAGCAACATGTTTGCATTCTCTGTCGATAAGAGAGCAGCATTCTGTAATAATGTCCCCATAACACTAAAAGTTTGTTCACTGGGAGCTACTAGGTGGAGCTGACAGGTAGCGTTTTGCAAGTCTGGAAAGCATCGGGAAGCGGAGATGGTGAATTTCCAGTAATGTATGTCATCAGATGTTGTTTTCTTTGGGAGCAAATGTTCAGAAAAGCATATTTCAATCTCAGTATTTCTTGAAGCGACCTCTGCATTTTCAACAGCTGTGAGGGAGAAGGTATGTCTCAGTAAAATATTAAGATTTGGGTATTACAAAAATTAGACAAAGCTTACAACAGCAAAAGAGCTAACTAAAGCACTTACTTTCCTGTGGCATAGCATTACATTGTGTAAAGGTGTCCCATGGGTCCTCAGCCTCACACTCAGGCTCCAGTGTGGTTTCTGGCAGTACATCCTTCGTTATTCTGGGCTTGAAATTATCAAGTTCATCAACTAGTTCTTTGACAACAACATGGGCAAATGATTTGCCTCTGTCAGTTCTAAAAAATGCAATTTGTAATGGGGGTCAAGAAATGAAGCAGCTACCAATTCCGTCGATGCTTCATAATGCTTCAATCGAGTCCAATAGAGCTTACATAGATAGTAAGCCAGGTATCTTAATGTTCTCAAATGCATGATAAAGAACAGTGGACATGGGGATTATGTCTGACACGCAAGCTGACTGCAGGGATAACCTTCTAGTCTCATGCTCGAAGGGCTTTAATATGCAGCATATATTTTCAGCTTCGCCCATTGTGTAGAGCTCAGGGTTCAGTTCTCAGTTTCAGAGGCGTGTACGGTGAGGACTCGCCTCTGCTCTAGCAGTCTTTCTAACATGTAAGTAACTGCTATTCCACCTGGTTGGAACATCTTGAATTAGTCTGTGTACAGGCACGTAAAGGCTTTTCTGTAAAGCTGTTAGCTTTTCTGTTGCACTACTGGAGTGCTTAAAATGCCCCACTATCACTCTCCCAAAAGACAGCAAGTCTTCACAGGACTTTGTTCTGATAATGGCATCATGGACGATGAGCTGCAGGGTATGTGCTAAGCACCCCTCGCTTGGAACACCACTTAACTTCATTGCCTTTGTTATGTTAGGCCGTTATCCCTAATGACTAAGTGTTTTTGGCTGGCTTGCAGACCCCAATTATCAAGAACTTGCTCAAACTCTCTGCATAAATTTTCACAGGTGCCTTTCTGTTAAATGCTTACGCACCAACATAGCACCTCTGCACTTATAATTTGCATCTATCCAATGCAGAGTGATTAAGAGGTACGATTCAATGGAATGCTCTGCAGTCCACGTATCAGTGGTGAAACTAATTGCTTAAACAGATTGTAGTTCACTGATTAGCTTCAGCTGAAGCTTTTCATACATAGCAGGGATAACATTATCTGAGAAATTCCTCTCGAAGGTGTCACATACCTTGGCTCTAACACTGAAAGTAGCCTTTAAACCCCACGTTATTGGCTCTAACACTGAGAGTAGCCTTTAAACCCCACGTTATTGGCTCTAACACTGAAGTAGCCTTTTAAACCCAGCGTTATTGGCTCTAACACTGAAAGTAGCCTTTTAAACCCTACATTATTGGCTCTAACACTGAAAGTAGCCTTTTAAACCCCAAGTTATCAACAATGGCATGGGGCTGTTCATCCAAAGCCATCACCTCTGCTATGCTTTCTGTGATATTTTAGGCCTTGCATGCTCAGTGGCAAAAGGAAAGGCTCGGGCTAAACAAGATTCAAGTGTGGGCTGCTCTTTCTTAGTTCATTTTGCTGGTGGCTCATAGAACTCATCTTTTGAAAGCTGTGCACGTTGCTTTCTCCGCTATTGGCTCTGCATGTACTGCTTTATGCTTATTTTTCAAATGTTTTAAAAGACTTGATGTCCCGTAACTTTTAACAGATGAACCCTGCCTTATTAAAGTAGGTGCAGTACACAGAATACATTTAGCTTTAGAATCCGTGTAGCAGCAAGATAGAAATACTGCCAGACTAGGCTTTTTGAGTCATTTTAAAGCGGAAGACAATACAGAGCAGCTGCTCCACCTCGCCCCTTCAGATCACTTACCCAAATTGGCTCCTTAAATAGGCAGTACCCGATCAGGAGGATACCATGAAAAAGCAGAAAATCCAATTGGATCACCAGATCGGATATCTGTACATCACTATTAAACGAATAAGATGATATATACTGTGCAGCATGCTATAAATAAATAAAACAAAGAATAATATTATTTATTCTGCATAGCATGCTGTAAAAATGAATAAAGTGATTTATACAATGCCTGTGGGTATACATAATGGCAAATGAATGCATTTATTTTCATGGGCAGGGGAGCTGGAGTGAAAATAAATCACTTATTTCCTCTCTAGCTCATAGAACAATGGATATTTATACTCCTGCTATTTAATGTTCTCAGCAGAATTATCGAATGTACCTAACACTTTGTCCAGTCCTGAATTAGAACCCCGCACCTGTCAATCTACCTGGCATTGTATAAGCGGTACATGGCATGGGCTGCTGAAAATAGATTATTTATTTTGAATGGCTGGATATGACCTCAATAGAATCTCCTGTGCACTGCCAACATGAAATCTATAGAGGTCATAACTAGCTGTTCACAATAAATCATTTATTATCATGTAGCCCATGGCGTGTATATATATATATATATATATATATATATATATATATATATATAGACAGATATATATTCATTGCAAAACTTAATTAATACATCAGTTAGGGTTGATAGCATAGTGACAAAATATGGAAATGTGATTCTGAGTTTACCCCCACTATCCCACCTCACCCCCACCACCCTCACACACAACAGGCGTTGGGGTGTGCAAAAGTCGTCAGGCTCTACCTCACCCCATTCCATGTGTAAACAAGCTGACATGCTATAGTATAGAGAATGGGGTGAGAGTTAGCCTGATGACTCCCATGGCACACCCTTTACATCTGTTGGTATGTGGAATGGTGGAGTGGGGGGTAACCAACATCACATTTCCATAATTTTATAACTATCTTCCAGTCTAACTGATGCGTGTCAGAAGTTTTTGCAATGAATTTCCTCTTTGAGAAAGTGTAATGTAACTGGTAGCTGGTAAGTGGTTGTGGGGTGCAGGCCCTCCAGGCCCTGTGCTCCCTTCACAATGCCAGTGTATGCCTAATTGTATATGTATGACGGAATGCAGGCCCTCTGGGCCCTGCACTCCCACTACACATAAGAATGGAGGTATACAGCAGCCCTATAGTACTGAAAAAGAACCTTGTAACACTAATTTGGCAATATCTCAGTAACCATAGTAACTATGAAAAAATTCCACTGTAGTTGTAATCATAACTGAAACCTCCACGCAAGCTTAGTCCACCTTTACCCTAACACGAATTTCCAAACTTTTGTCAGTGTACTACCAACCTAACTGATGCATTAATGAAGTTTTTGCAATGAATTTCCTTCTTTTGGGAAAGTGTAATGTAACTGGTATGCAGTTGTGGGAAGCGTACCCTCTGGGCCCTGTGTTCCCTCACACTGCCCATTTTTGCATAATGGTATGTGTATGTTGGCGTGCAGGCCCTTTGGGTCCGCTCCCACTTACACATAAATCACGAGCCATACAGCAGCCCTATAGTACTGAAAAAGAACCCTTGTAACACTGATTTGGCAATATCTCAGTAACAGTAGCAACTATGAAAATATTCCACTGCAGTGGTATTCATGACTTTGAAACTTCCATGCATGCTCAGTCTACCTAAAGGTGGGTTAAGCTGCAAAGAATAAAAATCTGTATCTCGCACCGTTTCGAGATCGTGCATCATATATCGATGTGGGCACCGCAATGTTAGCCTAAGGAAATTTCTCAGCTTCAGAGTACTGTAACTATGGGCCCATTGAATGCTTTTGGACCAAACCACCAAAGGCACATATGTGGGACCAGGGCTTGCCACCCTGAAAATTTCAGCCCAAAAGCCCTAACGGTTTTGAAGATGTGGAGTGGAAAAGAATTGCTGTTTTGGGGTGATGTTCTATCGCATAATTGCGACAGTTTCTCAAAATTTTGCGACAGAATGGGCACGACACTTTCATGACTGGTGAAAGTGTTGCATCCATTCTGTCACAATTTGCAACACTACAGGGGTTCTGATTGCCAAACGGCATTTCTGTGGGGGTTCCCCAAAAAAGATAGTGCTATGATCCTCAGGGCTAACACAACTGTCAGTGTTTACCTAGGGGTCCCAAATTTAAACACCAGGCATTTTTTCTCTCACTAACTGAAAACAAGATGCACACTTTGAACAGTTAAAAGGGCCATTTGTGACAGTAAAATGAAGTGGCGACAGCCGAGAGACACATATCTTTTTCCCATTAACTATAATGGGAAACTTGTTTTTGAATAACTTTTGAACGGTTTAATATTTTTCACCAAATCTTTGAAAGGCACCTCAGTGATCCAAACTTCATCTTCCCTGAAGATTTCTGCCAAATGGACAAATTGTGTGGGCTGTAGCCATGAGCAAGAAACACAAAAAAAAAATTTTATGCGTTTTTGGCTCTCTCTCTCTCTCTCTCCGTGTGTATATATCTATATATATGATATATATATATATATCTATATATAGATATATATATCTATATATATATATATATATATATAGATATATATATTCATTGCAGAAAACTTACGTTAATGCATTAGTCAGGGTTGTTAGTAAAGTGACAAAAGTAGGGAAATGTGGCGTTAGGGTTTCCTGCACCTGCAGACACCGACAGGCATCAGAGGAGGGTGCCTTGGCGTTGTGGCAGCCCTAATGCTTACCCATTCCAAATGTAAATAAGCTGAGATGGGCACAGTATGGAAAATTCGGTGAGTGTTAGGTCTGATGACCCCAAGGCACCCCTGATTAAACATTCTCCTATGCTGTACCATGTCAGCCTGTTTACACATGGGATAGGGTGAAAGTTATGCCTAGCAACCCCATAGCACACCATGATGCTTGTTGGTGTGTGGAGGATGGGGGGTGGGGTGGTAGGGTGGGGGGTTAGGGCTCAACCCTAACATCTCATTTCCTTATTTTTGTTGCTTCAGTCCCAACTGATGCATTAGCAAAGTTTTTAGCAATGAATATATATATATATATATATATATATACACATACATACATACATAGAGAGAGAGAGAGAGAGAGAGAGCATGCATTTAATACATTAAAAATAAGTTGATATATACAGCATGTTTAAAATAAAGTAAACATGAATACAATGATATAGATGACAGACAGCATGCTTAGAATAAATTAAAAAATTAATTATATTTATATATACAGCAGAATGCAACTGAGAAATCAATTTTTGATATAACTTTATCCCCAGTGCAGGATATAGTACTGGTTCTGATTTAAATTCAGGTTTCCCTTGGCATCACATGATTTAAAAGTAGTCAAAATTCATATTCAGTTTTGGTCTTGTATGTAACACACTGCAGTATCAAATCACTCTTGGGTTTGTTCTATAATGTTTCTTTTGACAGTCTGTAGCCCTTTCTATTATGTAAGTCAAACCATATGTTTGGAAATGTCTTTCCAGATGCTAACAAATACAGGTAACCTACTGTATGCCAATTCCATATCACCTCCAGCAGATACATTGGATTGTCCTTGTTCTTTGGAAAAAATAGTTGTATTTACAATTTTGAACATCACAGGTACTGGCATAATTTCTAAACTTACTGTCACTCTGAAGGGAGCTATTTACTGAAATGATTTCCCTTACACAAAGGCAGGTGAAAGAAGTCAGAGTTGACTGAACAGTTTTCAATCAATGAAGAAAGAAACATTTGTACTTACCCACAATCCCTAGAGCAATATAGCCAAGTATGACCACAATGAAAATGATGCAGCACAGAACATCTGTACAGTTCCTGAAAATAAAAGAAAGTTAAAACTTTAAACTACAATATGTCAAGTATACTAAGCTATTAGTGTGTTACCAAAACGTAACAATTATACTGAGCTTAGTCCTGATCCTAGGATAGCATATTGCTTTTCTTCAAACTGTATTTATTCTCTGTAGCTTGTTAAAGTACAGTAGGTATTAGGAATTGCACAATTTAAACTGATTTGACTGTAATAATTAGGACATCTACTACTGTTCCAGAAATAAAGACTCCACTGATGGTGGTACAAGCTTAACATTCACATTTTCATCTATTTCTTAACTGATTAGTTTTGATGAATACTTTGCTTTACATATAATTCATTAAGCCAAACAGTAACGGAAAAGCCTGTAATATTAACAACAAGGGAGAGTTGTTTTAAAAGCAGCAGTACTAGTGTTCATCACCTACCCAATTTTCCATGGCCTGATACACTAGGTATTTGTTAACATTCTCTGATCATTGTTTTCATTGATCATGCAATAAACCAACAATGTTGTTTGGCACCACCTTGAATATGGTAGCACCCGTACATACTATTCTCCATTTCCTCACCCTTTACTTCATTTATATTGATCGTCCCTCTGAATCCAACATGGGGTGGTACATGCCAGTAACATCAAACGAAAATGGTAAATAGAAGGACAAAACTGTCCCTTTTCCTTTAAATCTAGCATGGTATGTCTGGCAATGCTCTCTACAAAACTTTCAGAAAACTATAGGCTACAAAGAAACAGAGCTGCACAGAAAGAATTGCCCAATTACAGTTGTAAGAATTTTCTGACATGCTGCTTGATGACAAGACATGACAGGAAGATAGGGAGATGACTGAGGAGGAAGGAAGTATTTGGTCTTATGATGCCTTTTATACAAAGTGTATCTAAAAGCACTTTACAATGAAGAAGATGGAGAGATAAGGGATTGTTGCTGCCATTTAAAACAAACAGGGGGATTCAAATAGTACATAGATGAGAGAAATGATTATAAAGAGATTGAACACTGAGATTTAAATCTGATCCACTAGGCCCACATTCTGTGACCTAACCACTAGGACAAACTGCCTCCCCACAGAATCTACTAAATAACTAGTACTGCTGCTTTAATACAATCTATGAAATAAATGATGCACATATGGCTGCTGTTTATACTGCACAACACATTTACTGTTAAACTACCTTGTGTCCTTTGGACTTCAATTTTAGTGATATTCTTTCTTGGAAAGATGAATGAGCCAGAACAGTGGAGGCATACATCTTCAACCATTAAACCATTCTTTTGTCTTACTAGCCATCTATAGTCCTGCATCTTTCTCGTTAGCATCTGTTGTGTTCCCCCTAAAGGTGGACAAGTCACCAGGCAAGATGGTATGCACCCTAGGGTGCTAGGTGAGTTGCCTGGTTCCTAGTTGAATCACCTACTGACATCTTTAGCTGCTTCATAGAAACAGGGGTGGTTCTGGTGGATTAGAGGGCCAATGTGGTCTCACACCCCAAAACTGGGAGTAAAAGGACCCTGGGAACAAAAGACCTGTCATCCTGACCTCAGTTCCTAGAGGACCTGCTAGAAAACACTACATAAAAGCATATACTACAGTAGAACAACTGGAGGCTAATGGGGTCAGGGAAACAGGTAGAATGCGTTTTGTCAGGCAGGTGATGCCAGACTTGATAGATGTCTTCTGCTAGGTCATGAAGACAGTCAATAAGGGCCAAGCATAAACATACAATATCTGGCCTTTAGAAAGGCCTTCAACTATGTGCCTCTGAATAAGCTGAGAGATCTGGAGATGGGAGACAAATTAACTAGGTGGATTAATAACTGGCTGGGAGAAGAACTCAGAAGGTAGTTATCAATGTGGAATGCTCAGAAGTTAGAGAGGTCACTAATGGGGTACCACAGGAGTTGGTCCTGGGGTTGGTCCATTTCAATATATTCATCTGTGATCTAGAGAGGAAATTTAGGCATGGCAAGGGCAAGGCAATTTATTTATACAGCCCAATCCCGGGCTCTGGGTGCCTTACATTAAAACAGGTAATGTCAATACAACAACACACTATAAAACATGCAAAACAGCAAGAATATAAACAATAAAGAATTCTCAGCATAATTAAAATAGACTTGTGTAATTAGTGCAGGTCAGCAGCCTTCAGAGGGTATTTAGGATACAATTGATCCCTTTGAAACTGATACTAAAACAGGAGGCAGGGCAGTGATGAAAGTGAACAGGAACGCACAGGAACTCAGTTTCTGTACCTTCTTGCAGCAGGAACTCTACTTCTTTCCTCTGACACTGGAACTGAAATTCTTAAACCAGCAACATAATGACATTTTCTTTGCCTGTGACCTGAAATCAGGGTTTGCATAACAACATTTGACTCAGTACAACAATGCTATTTTCCTAGAAATACTTCAATATCTCTAACTGAATCTACCAGTGTCTAAACACATAGACATGTCTTCACACAGCTATCCTTTAGATTGAAGATCTTCATTCTGCATTTCATATTTGTCAGTGCCTGAGTTCCTGTGCTTCTTGTCTACCACTTGGACCACTGAGGCAGGGTGGATATGGCAGAGGAAGTATGGGGAATGAAAGGGACCTGGACAGACTGGAAAAGTGGCCCAAGATATGGCAACTCAAATGTAATGCCAAAAGTGTAAGGTCATGCATATTGGCAAAAAGCCAAAACAGGGGTTGGAAGGAGTGAGGTAGAGCTGACATTGGAGGAAAGGGATCTACGGATTATTATTAGAGTCCCATGCCCAATGCCAGAAACCTGCAGGAAAGCATATAGGCTGTTGGGGTACACAGGAGGGGCTTAGCAGAAGAAAGGGGCTGATTTTACCCCTACAGAGTTCCTGAGAACTCACCTGGAGTGCTATATACAGTTCTAAATCCCATGCCTAAAGAAGGATAGGGACCTCACAGAAGCTGTTCTGAGGAAGGCCAAGAAAATGATTCAAGAGCAGCAGGAGAAAAATGTATGCGGGATGCTGGAGAACCTCAATATGTACACAATAGAGTCCAAAAGAAAGAGGGGACATGACATAGAACTTGAAGTACCTAAGTTACCCCATTGATATCGATATTTCAGAAATCTATAGATCAGGGGAGGTTATCGAGGCATGGCGAATGGCGGAGGTGGTTCCAATCTTTAAGAAAGGCTCTAGGTAAGAGGTGAGAAATTACAGGTCAGTAAGTTTGACAGCTATACTGGGTAAAGTCCAAGAGGGTACAATCAAGGAACACATAACAGCATTTTTGCAGCAATCAGAGGCAGAGGACCCACCTCAGCATGGGTTTACCAGAGGTAGATCATGCCAAGCGAACCTGTTGGAGTTCTACAGCAGGGTCAGTAAGGCATTGGATAATGGAAATTCAGTGGACATTATCTTTTAGATTCATAAAGGCGTTCAACAAAGGACCCTCACAGGGAATTGGTAGAGCCTTGATTGACCATGGATCCAGGGTAAGTTGTCCTGTTGGATTGAATCACGGCTCTCTAAAGGATGCAGAAGTGGGTATCAAATGGGCATTTTCAGAATGGGCAGAGGTGACCAGTGGGTACCCAGGGCTCTGTTCTGGGCCCATGTTTATTTAACATCTACATATCATCAATGAGAACCAGAACAGAAGTATGGCATTCTAAATTTGCAGATGACACCAAATTAGGTTAGAGGTCAACAAAAGGAGGAAGCATGCATTCTACAAATTGCACTATGTGAACTGGAGGATTGGGTGAAGTTAAACAGACTAAGTTTAAACACAGATAAATGCACAGTTATGCACATGGGCAAGCATAATCGACATTTTAAGTACAAGCCAGGCGGCAATTGCTGAAGACTGTATCTGATGAAGAGACCTGGGTATTAGAGTCAATAATGACCTTAGTTTCAAACACACTGTAACCAGGTAATGAAGAAGGCTAGTGGTATCTTGCATTGTATAAATAGGCACATTAAAAGCAAGGCTAAGGAAGTGCAACTACCATTGTATAGATCACTGGTGCTGCCACATGTGGAATACTGCACAGCTGTGGGCACCAAGCAGAAAAGGGAGCTAAAAGCTCTTGAGAAATTCAAGAAAGGTTACAAAGTATATTAAGGAAGTAGTGGTAAACCATATGAGGAGAGACTGGAGGTACTAAAACTTTATTCACTGAATTTCTGAAGGTTGAGAGGGACACGTGCCTTGTTTTCAGGCACTGTCAGACATTACTCTGTGGGACCAACTGGGGCTGCAACTAAAAACTCAGGTATACAATACAAGAGCTCACCCCTTACAAATAGGTGGCAAGAAGTTCGACACAAACAGGAGGAAGAACTGGTTTAATATAAGGGTAGAAAAAGTTTGGAATGGATTACCACTGATGTGGTTAAGTCACAATATGACTCAATTTAAATCAAGATTGGACAAGCATTTACTTAGTAATAACATCTCAGGGTATAACTAATAAAGAGCAGGCTTTAATAGACCAATGGTCTTATTAGCCCTGTACAAATCTATGTAATCTATGTAAGTGGTATTGATAAAGAGAATCCCAAGTGGAAAATAAATATATTCTAGATATGTTTATTAGTGTACATTTCAAATATATTTGTAATTAAATTGTAAACTATATTTTCCATCATGTATCTGAAGTATATGCAAAATATATTAAATTAACTGACTTGAAATATCTGATTTAAGTGCAAAATATATGTGCTGAATATATTTAAAAGGGAATAGTCAGCACTAAGAGTCCCACACCCACATGTGGGGCTGATCCCTATTGCATTTTTGTGCAAAAACATTTTTTTTACTTACTGCTTACTACAATATAGTAGATTGTATCAGACTGTTTTGATTGACTTGCAAGCTGGCATTTTTCTATAACTACAAATCCCAGAACCCCTGAAGCTGACACTATAGAAGGGCTGCAGCGATAAGAGATTTAGACACTGCCCCCCCACACACACACACACACACACTCTCTAAGGTCTGGGGTCCAACTCAAGCCGTCTTTAGCTGGTTGTTCTCAGCCATGCTTTAGTTGCTGACAGGAATATAGTTGTCTGAGCAGGTGCAAGTTTGGGGTTGACTCTGAAAGGCCAGGAAATTGCCATTCTAAACAAATAATTAAAAATCGGGCCAGAGTTGGAAGCAGGAGAGTTGGTTCACTCTTACGAGGCTAGTATCTGGTCTTAAGAGAACAGTGGTCCACATGGTCCCCACCCCCAGTCATGATGTCCTGGGTGGATTATCTGCAGGCAGAATGAGCCTGCCTACTCCCTATACTCTTCTGCTACAACCTGGTAGATTAGCTTTGTAGAGCACCAGAGCAGTAATGCAAGGGACTGTTCACTTCCCATCAGGCCATACTATTGTCACATCATTTCCAAGCTGTTCAACTACTTTGCCTAAGGTCTAAGCCCTACTCAGAAACACACATAGAAATCACAGATAGTAGGTAATGATTAAACTGAAGTATACCTAAAGGCATCATTCATTGTCAGCTAACAATGCCAGGTTTCATAAGGCAATGCATGTTGATAGACTTGCCATGCTTCAGGGATGCTAAATGAATTAGAAGCAACTTGAGGACTGATTGAATGATTTTAAGGTACCAGGAAAAAAATATTTGAAGCAGAGTAGCTCATATATATTAAAAAGGAATTGCCCAGACAGTGTGTCTTTCAGTTTACCCTACGGGAACCACATCTGGCACAGTAGTTATTAAGCAGGCTGTTGAGTAGGGTCGCACCATTTAGATTTGCCAGGAAAAGACATGTCATCCCTTCAGAAGCTTTATTATTTAAATAGATTCACAGGATGCCATTTGGTAGCAGGCAGGTTGCAGACACTGACCACCCATGTGGCCTAGGGGTAAGACCTCTGTGTGTGGCAGTCTGCTGCTTCCAGTCAAAATGCTACAAGGTACAGTGAATGGAAGTCTCAGTTGGACCTAAATTCATCTGTGCAAATGTGACCCAAATTCATCTGTGCATATTTTACGCATCTGGAATGACATCCTTCCCCCAGCCAGTGGTGCGTGGCATGCAGCAGTGCACAGGGCAGTCACTTGGTCACTGGAGGTTTCTTTACTGAAGGTTTCTTGAAGTAATTAAGGATTAATTAGTGTAAAGCAAACTTAGAAGGTACAAAAAAAATTAATTAAATAAATAACATATAAAATAAACATGACATAACGAGCAAATAAGAAAGCTATAGATACAGGGTATGGGGAGTGTTAGTGAGAAGCTGGACTGTCTTGACAAGACCCACCCCTTTGGACCCTGATTAGACCCTCCCCCATGGGTCCAGAAGCGGCCCTGAGTGGCCCATCCAGACTGGCCGTGGGGAGCCAGCTACCAGCATGCCTAGTAATGGCACCAGGGCACGAGGCCTATGCTTGACTCTGCACACTGCCTGGAGGGCGGCTGGCTTCAAGGAGACAGCCTCACGGTGGGGCACCTTTGATACTTGAAGGGATCCCTCTCCTGGGAGCAAGGGTTTCAGGTCCTCCCAGTGGAGCACAAAGCAGAGAGTCAGCAAGATTGACAGGATCCTTCCCTAAGTTAACCTATGTTATGAGCTACTGGTCAGGTTTTCACATTGTTAATTAAGCTTTTCAGGTCCCCTCAATATAGCCAGGAGCAGAGAACTGGCAAGCACTCCATGGTCTAGGGGTATCAGACGAGTGGCAAGCAAATGACACACTAGATACAACATTCCAGAGGGCAGACTGGGTGCCATGGCATGGTGGTGTCCCAAACCCTGAAGATCACACACCCCAGTGGAATTGGGGCTCACAAAGGCAGAAGAACTGCAGGGCAGTTGGACAGGAACTCCAGACAGTGGGGGCCCAGTGGTTGCTGTATTTGAGACCATATAACTTAAACCTTGCCCTTTGGGTTTTTCCAGGTCCTCTGGATGGATATATATATATATATATATATATATACATTTTATTTAATGTAGCGACTTTCAAATATCAAGGCGCAGGACAAATGGATAAAAAATCAGCAAATACAATAAATATCAAAAATCAGTGAAATTCAGAATAGGCTTTACCTCATAAAAAGGTCTTCAATGCCTGCTTAAAACACCCCACTGTCCTGCACTCCCATAGCTGATGGGACAGAGAATTCCAGAGGTAGGGTAGCAAACCAAGGCACGAGCCCCAGATGACTTTAAGCTAACCCTTGGAATCTCCAGCAACCCCTCATCAGCCGAGCAGAGCTATCACAGTGGGGTATAGGGAACCAGGAGCTCTTGCAAGTAGTCGGGACCCTGTCCGTAGGGCTTTGATGTTAATAAACCTACCTTAAAGGTGATCCGCCACTGAATAGGCAGCCAGTGCAGATCACGCAGCACTGGGGTAATGCAAGATCTCCTAGATACCCCAGTCAACAAACATGCAGCAGCATTCTGCACTAGCTGTAGGCAGTGGATATCAACCCCAGGAAGCCCTAAGTAAAGGAGTTACAGTAGTCAAGGCACGAGGTCACAAAGGCGTGGACCAAAACAGGTAGATCACTAGACGGAACGAGATGCTTGATCCTGGCAATGTTCCTAAGATGGTAAAAGCCAGCTTGATGACTGCCGACACCTGATGATGAAGGGTCAGCCCATCATCAAGCACCACTCCCAGGTCACGCACCTGCTCAGAGGTAAGGATCTGACCCCCCAACAGGACTAAACCAGAGGGAGATCAGTCCTCAACCCCTCTGTCCTGTGACCAGGGTCCACCACCAAAATCTCAGTCATTCCTGCATTCAACTTTAAACCACTAGAACTCATCCAATCTTGGATTTCCATGAGGCAACGGTTCAATACCGAAATATCACTAACCTGGTCGGGGCAAAGACAGGTAGAGCTGGGTATCATCAGCATAGCAGTGAAACCTCAGCCCATACCATCTTACAATGTCTCCATGGGCAGCATATACACTGAAAATAACATGGAGACAGCACCAGCCCTGAGGAACCCCACAAGGCAGAGAAAGACTCAGAAGAAAATAATCCCAAGACAACTCTCTGAGTTCTACCAGCAGGAAAGATGAAAAACCATCTGAGAATCATTCTGAAATTGCTGAGTTTTGTTGATCGTCAACATATTTTGTCTGCAGTCAAAGATCTTAAAGAAGTCAAATGGGAAGACAACCCGATTTGGTTCTCTCAAGACCTACCAGTTGCAACTCGTCAAAAAAGGGCTGAATATCACCCCTCTGTCACTAAGTTAATTGCTGCAGGAATAAAATTTCGGATGCTTTACCCCACTAGGTTATCTGTTCTTCATAGTGGCAACTGGAAAACCTTTGAGAACTCAGAGCAAGCAGCTAAAGAGCTTGCAGCCCTCTTTCCAGATCTTTTTACCTCACGTTGCAGCTGCATCACTTAACCCCTTTATAAAGGATCCTGCATTATCAGGATAGCATTTGGGCTGTAATGTTAAATTGGATTTGCGGGTTCGGGCGCCTGCCTCCAAGAAATGTTTAAGTTCCACGATGTCAGAGCTGGGATTGCGGGCTTGGACTTAATGGCTACAGGGTCCTGCCCTTTTTTTCCTTAAGTAAGTCATTTTTTTCTTTTTTGTTTTCCCCGTGTGGATGTGCTCCGTTAGAGAGAGTCCTGGATCTAGGTCCCTGCTCGCTGTTGATATACGTCGACCAGCCAGGCTAAAGAAGAGCTTGTGAATATTTTCTCCCGTTTGTTTTTTTTATTTAGCTCCATTGAGTAGTTTGCCTTATTGTGCAGATATTGCGAGCAGACTAGACATCACAGTTGTGCGCAGGATTGCTCAGAGGTGGCCAGTTGGATGAACCTCTTCAGTCTGTGACTGGCGTCACGTCTAAGGAGCTCTCTCAGACTTCAATGTTACAACAAACTGAACTTCACCTGTTGGTTCCTTTTATTTTTGTGATTGCATGCTGTTTCTGCACTATTTATGTTAGTTTTATAAATCGGGCGTGCTATGCCCGGACACAAGTCCAAGGTGTAATTTGATTTCAAAACTGAATATTTAGGTTCAAATACATGTTTATGTTCCTCAAGATGTTCATCGGGGTAAAGACTGTTTGCTCTTTTATATTTTTTCGCTGAAGGCAACTTGATGTTTAATTCCAGAGTTTTGTAGAGGAAGGAGAGAAAAAAGGGATAAGTGAAGGATAGGAAGGGAAAAAGGATCAAGATTTTTTTTTCCCTTCCCTTTTATTCATTGTTTTTCTTTGGTACTTTTCTGGAACATAAGGTACAGTGTATGGGTTTTGACAGCCTTCAGAGTATTAAGGGATTAGTAAAGAAAAACATGTAAATATAGTCTTGACAAAATACAGTATATTTTTTTAACTCTTTTTTCAGATTTACCGAGGATAGGTATGCATAAAATAAAGTTTTGGTACCTGTGTTTTATAAATCTAGTAAATTGTTTCTGTTAACATTTGTTTTAATCGACTCGTTGGGGTGGGATGGGGTATGCATGATTGCTCAGCTACAGGAGAAGCAGTCATGAATCAAACCTTGGGATTGGGACCTCCTAAATCTTTATCCCTGTTAGGGTTTGTTTGTGGCTTAGTTTCTTACTATAAAGAGTGGGGTTCAGAGCTGGGTCCTTTAGGTCCTAGCTTTGAGATGTGAATAAGTTGGAATGGGGAGGGAGATAAAATAATATGTAAGGGATTGTCTGCCACTGTAAGAGGGTTAAATATTTTTTGGTTAAATACTCAGGATTGGTTATATTCTTTTATTTTTTGCTACATTCCACAATATTATATAATTCCATATGGCTAGTCTCAAATATTGCTCCTGGAACATAAAGGGGGCTCAGACTCCTGCCAAGAGATCCAAGGTTTTACTCCACTTAAAAAGTCTGCAAATTGATGTGGCTTTCTTGCAAGAAACGCACCTCAGGGTTAGTCAAATTCATTACTTCCGTAGAAATTGGGTAGGTCAAGTATTTGGTTCCGGTACTGACTCCCGTAGAAGAGGGATTGCCATCATGATAGCCTGTAAAATTCCATTTGCCTTATACAACAAATTTCTGACCCTGAGGGAAGATTTGTTCTTCTGAGGGCCCTTGGGCCACTCTGAATGGTACTAGGTTCCATTTATGGTCCTAACTGTGACAATCCTGAATTTTTCACTAATCTTAGAAACATAGACTTTGACGGCAGATAAGACCACTTGGCCCACCCAGTCTGCCCATTTCCTACCTATTGGATAAGCTGCAGATTCTAGTTAACCAACAGCCTACTTCCTGCAACCCCACTATAATTGCCTTATGTCTGTCCCATGCATGTTTGAATTCCACACTGTTTTAGACCCCACAACCTCTCCAGGAAGCGGTTCCATCGTCCATCACTCTCTCTGTGAAAAAGAATTTCCTCACATTACCCCTGAGCCATCCCCCCTTTGACTTTAAATTGTGCCCCCTTGTTCTTACACATCTCTTTTTCTGAAAGATGCTACCTTCCTGGACTTTACTGATTCCCTTGAGGTACTTAAAAGTTTCTATCATGTCCCCCCTGTCCCTTCTTTCATCAAGGGTATACATATTAAGCTCTCTCAAGTCTCTCTTCATATGGTTTCTGATGTAGACCCTGCACCATTTTAGTTGCCCTCCTCTGGACTGCTTCCATCCTGTCTATGTCCTTGCGTAGATGAGGTCTCCAAAACTGCATGAAGTACTCCAGATGGGGTCTCACCAACTGTCTGTATAGAGGGATAACCACTTCCCTTTTTCTACTTGTGATGCCCCTTCCTATGCATCCCAGTATCCCCCTGGCTCTACTTACTGACTTCTCACATTGCTTACCCACCTTTAGGTCATCTGATATGACTACACCCAGATCCCTTTCCATTATTGTTGTCGTTAGTACCTCCCCTGCTGTTGTGTACTCTTCCCCTGGATTTTTATTTCCCAGGTGCATTACTTTGCACTTCTTTGCATTGAATCTAAGTTGCCATATGTCTGACCATTCCTCCAACCTTGCCAAGTCCCTTCTCATCCTCTCTACCCCCCCTTGTGTATCAACTCTGTTACAGATCTTTGTGTCATCTGCAAAGGCATACCTTTCCTTCAGACCCTCTGCAATGTCATCTATAAAGGCGTTAAAGAGGACTGGACCCAGATACTGAGCCCTGGGTACTCCACTGGCAACCCCTTTCTTCAGAATGTGTTTCATTCACTATTACCTTCTGTGTCCTGTTGTGCAGCCAGTTTTCACCCAGGCTACCACCATGGGACCCACTCCCAGGCTGGCTAACTTGATTATTAATCTTTTGTGCGGGACTGTGTCAAATGCCTTGCTAAAGTCTAGTAGGCCATATCCACAGCCCCACCCCTGGTCTATTACTTTGGTCACCCAGTCAAAGAAATTGATTAGATTCATCTGACATGACCTTCCTGCTGTGAATCCATGCTGCTTTGGGTCCTGTGCCTGCTGGCCTCTAGGTACTGAACAGTTCTTTCTTTCAGAAGTGATTCCATCATTTTCCCACCACTGAGGTCAAACTAACAGGTCTGTAGTTTCCTGCTTCTGCCTGCTCCCACTTTTGTGAAGGGGAATCACATCTGCCCTCCTCCAGTCCTCAGGTACCACCCCATCTTCCCATGATTTGTTAAAAGTGTGGTTAGTGGCCCCATTGCTTTGTCCACCTTGAGTTTTAGGAGTTCTTTCAGGACTCTTTCTTCTGTAAATGGACTGACGTCAACCCCTACCCAGAGTGCTTCTACTGTTTGGTTTAGGTAACTCCTCCTCTTCTTCTTTTGTGAATACTGAGCAAAGTATTCATTTAGTATCTCTGCCTTTTCACTGTCTCCCTCTGCCCACCTCCCCTCTCCATTATTAATCTTCACTATCCCTCCCTTAACCTTTCTATGCTCCCTAATGTACCTATAAAAGGTTTTATCCCCCTTCTTAACTGAGTTGGCTATCTTTTCCTCGGTTTGGGTCTTTGCTTTTCTGACTGCCTTCCCCACTTCTTTCTGCTTTAATTAATACAGTTCCCTGTTGTGCTCCGTCTGTGATTCCTTATACTTTTTGAATGCAGCCTTTTTCTCCTTAACCTTCCCTGACACCTCTTTTGAGAACCATAGTGGGTTTTTCTGCTTTGTTTTCTTTATTTGTTTCACACAAAGGCTTGTTGCCTCCATGATGGCAGTTTTGATTTTTCTCCATTGTTCTTCCACCCCTCCTTTCTGGCCATTTGCTAATGCATTCCTCAGGTATTCACCCATTATGCCAAAGTCAGCCCTTCTAAAGTCCAGTATCCTTGTCTTTGTATGGCTTGTTTCCATGGTTGTGTTTATTGTGAAGCACACTGTGCAGAGGTCGATTGTTCCCAGATGTCTACTGACTTCTAAATCTGTGATCCTCTCTCCATTTAAGAGTACCAGGTCTAATATTGCTACCTCCAGAGTGGGTTCCACCACTAGCTGTCTAAGGCATGCCCCCTGTAGGGCATCGAGAATAACCCTGCTCTTGGATGTGGCTGCAGTCCATGTTGCCCAGTTAACATCTGGCATATTCAAGTCCCCCACCAACAGTATCTCCCCTTTTTCAGCCATTTTGAGAATGCCCTCTATCATTTTCTTGTCCATTTCCTCCCCTTGAGAAGGGGGTCTGTATACAATCTTATGAATCTTTTTGCCCCTTGGACTATGTTTTCCATAGTACTAGGTGGAGATTGGAACCAGGTACTATCTAATTCCTTAGATAGATCTGGTCAGACCTGGCAAAGATTATCACCGGGACAAAAGGCATTACAAGAGTTTATGAACTCTGTTGGACTGATAGATCCCTGGAGGATAATGTTTCCAGAAAAAAAGGAATTTTCATTTCATTCTCTTTCCCATCATTTGTTTTCCTGGATAGATTATTTTCTCATAACAGTGGACCACCTCTCAGGGATCTCTCAAGCCTATCACTCATCAAAGGTCATTTCTGATCACTGTATCATCCATCTTCACCTAGACCTGTCTCCCAATATACATAGAGATAGAATTTGGAGGTTGAACAATCAATTTCTAAAATCCAAAGACCAAATACAGATCCTTCAAACTTTCATTTCTAATTTTATGGACATTAATGCCCTGTCACAGCCCAAAAAAGATTTTGTGTGGGGATCTCTGAAATGTGCACTGAGGGGGTAATTAATTTGGTTAGCGACTAAGCATAAGAAGCAAAGAGCCACGGCTCTCTCTTCGGTTTTAGCCCAGATAGAAAATCAGGAGAGGCTTCTCCTCCCCTCGGCCCCTATAGAGGAGTGGGAGAAGGTTGAATCTCTACATTCCCAATATAATCATTTATTAGCAGCAAAGGCTGAATTTCTAATGCTTCGTTCTAAAGTATCTTACTTTGATCATGGTGAAAGAGGGGGGAAGCTAATGGCTCTTCATCTTCGTACCCAAATAACCGACAAGATAATCACCTCTATTTATTCGATGACAGGTGACCTCTTAACTCCCCCCCCCCGGATATTGCCAACGCATTCCAAAAATATTACCGACAATTATACTCAGCACCTGTACTCCCCTCTCTGTCTCAACAATTCGACAATTTTTTCCAAGATATCAATCTCCCTATATTAGCGGTTAATCAGGTTAATATTCTGAAAGCTCCAATTACATTAACAGAAATTTATGAAGCCATAGATTCTCTTGCCCGGATAAAGCCCCGGCCTGATGGTTTTACTACTAACTTCTACAAAAAATTCAAGAGATAATTGCCCCTATCCTCTAAATATTTTTCACTATATTTTTAAGCAGGAATATCTGATACCCTCTTTGACTCAAGTTATCATAATTGTTATCCCCAAACCTGGCAAATACCCTCTTTACATTCCAAATTACACACCAATCTCTTTAATTAATGTAGATCTTAAAATTCTCGCGAAAATCCTTGCTTCCAGATTAGGCCAGGTCTGGGACTCCTGATAAGCACAGAACAGGTAGGGTTCATAAAGGGAAGGCTTTCATCTGATCATCTTAGAAAAATAGCTTGTCTTTCCTCTGTGTCCAGGGATTCATTAGCACTTGTCTCCCTGGATGCAGAAAAAGCTTTTGACAGGGTTTCTTGGGAATATCTTTTTATGTGATTACCTAAATACCATTTTCCGAAGGAATTTATACAATGGGTCAAAATTCTGTATACTTCCCCATCAGCTCAAATCCATTTTAACGGTGCCTTCTCCTCATCCTTCATGTTATTTCAGGGTACCCATCAGGGTTGTCCCCTTTCCCTGTTCCTTTTTAACCTATACCTAGAACCCCTTATTAGGAAAATTTAAAATTCGAAACTTGTACCTGGCATATTAATAAGTGAAATGGAATACAGAATTTCCGTGTATGCTGATGACATACTTCTTCATATTTCTAACCCTGCTCAATCTATACCTGCTGTCTTCCACATTATCTCCCAATTCGAAGCAATCATGAATTATAAGTTAAATATTGGAAAAACTGAAGTTTTTCCTCTCAATAAGCACACAATGAAAACTGATATAGTACACTTGGGATTACAATGGAACTCTGAAAAATTTAAATACTTAGGGTTTACTGCACTCTTCCCCATATTATGAAAAAATTAATTTAGATGTTCCAATTAAAACATTAACAGAAGACCTTGGACGTTGGTCAAAATTACCTCTTTCTATATAAGGTCGTATTAGTATAATAAAAATGAATGTTTTACCTCGTGTATTATACCCCTACAAATGTTTAATGGGGCTCTTCCATTATCACGGTTTTCCCAGTTACAGAGAATCCTTAATAGTTTTATATAGCAGGGAAAAAGTCAGAAGAAGTTATTGTAAACTTACGTCCTAGAAACTGACAGATCTTCAAGCTCCAATTTTACATATATTATTTAGCTATACACCTGGCAGGATTAGATATTGGATGCAACCTCCTGTGAACAGTACAGTCTATATATGTCCTTCCTGGGTTAGAATTGAACAAGCACTCTGTTTGAAAATGATATAGACCACAAGACCCTTCCTTATATTATTAGGAGAAGAACCTTCCTATATCCTAAAAGAAACACCATTAAGTTCTTCACTTCAAACACAGCATCAATTAACTAATTTCCTCAAGGTGGATGCATATAAGGATACTGTCCAGCCCTTGTTCTCCAACTCTAATCTTCTAATTTCAGGTAAAGTTATTAAATCTCACCTTTTTTGGCCTGACATTGGTGTTGTTAGAGTGAACCAGTTGGTTCATGACAAAAAACTCCTCTCTTACAGCGCTGCTAGTCACCTTTTTAGTTGGCCTACTAGATACGTTGTTAAATATTTTCAGATATCTCACATGCTGACACATCATTTTGGACCGGGCGAGTGGAACAGCCCCTTTACTTCTGCTTTACTTCCCTTTATTAGCTCTATCCCCCCTTCTCATAACATATCCTAGTCATATAAATTTCTTTTAACAAAAGTTGCCACTTTGGAAGGTAAAAGGATCTATTGGTGGGACAATACCCTAACCCCGATTTCTCCTCTCAGGAAATGGTCCAACATTTGGAAGCACTTATACAAATATATTAAGTGGGATAGATGTAGATTGATGCAATTTTATATTAACCATAATTTATTTTATACCCCGTTTAAACTTAATCAAATGGGCAGGGTATCATCCGATCTGTGTCCCAGGTGTCATCAGGTTTTGGCTGACCTGCTTCATATGCTTTGGTCATGTGACAAAATCACTTCCTTTTGGCATAGTATTCAAATACGCCTTGATCCGCTTTTGGCACTATCAGACTATTTCAACTTAGAAATTTGCATCTTGGGTGACTACGCAGGTTTACAAGGGAGTCAACAGAGAGCGCATATGGCTCTAATATCAAGCTGTGCTAAGAAAGTCATTTTGAGACATTGTCAGGAACCAAGCACTCCCGCCTATATGGAATGGTATAAAGAGATTATGTTTGCCTTGCAAGCAGAGTTCATCATTGCTGGGGTTAATAATAGGATGGAAAACTATAAACTAAGAAGGGAATAATTGTATATCCTTTTAGTGATTCAGTAGTTTCTAGTTATTTTCAGTTTCTCTCTTAAGGAGATATATATACATAACATGGTATTCTAATCGCTTTATAACCATCCTTGGGTGTTAATAATGTGGCAGACTGGGGGATGAGTGGGGAGAGGGTGGAAACAGACAACAATATTATGTTTCAGGATTTATTATAATGTAATCCTTACTTATGTACTACATATGATACAGATGTATCTGTACTTTCAAGGACTGCTTTTTGTCTAATGTATTTACTCGCTATTCTGTTTTGATGGTCGTTGTTGTTGTAAAACTTTAAACCAATAAAGTTTACTAAATAAAAACTGTTAATCATAGAAACTTAAGGTTTTCTTAAAGAAATGCTTGTGGTATGAGCAATCTGTATAGATGCTAATGATACAGTTCTCCTGTGCTGTTACATGTCTATACATGTTGATATGATATGTTGTTAAAATGGCAGGACTTTAAAAGTTTATTGAACTATTTTATGTTTTTATATCAATATGAAACATTTGCATGTTTGTAACCACTTTGTCAGCCATTTGGTCTAATGGTTCTACACAGGTAATAATCTGAAATCTCCTAATAAAAAGATTAACTGCAAAAAAATATGAAACATATTATGTTTTTTATATTGATATATGGTTGCTGTAGTAATATCTTATCTATGTGTCTACTCAGCTGACTCTGAGCCTTCTTTTTAAAAATTAGGTTTCTAGCCTTAATGGTTCCAAAATGTTCACATTTTAAATAAATTATCTTTTTGAAAGGTCTAATTTTGGACCCTTTGGGGCTAGAAACTTTTTTTTTTGGTTTTTGTTTTTTTAATTAAAGCATAGAGTCTAGCCACTAAAAATTAGCTGCATGATACTGTTTTTATGTGCTGATACTATTTTATACAGTATGTATCATTACTACCTGAACCTGCATTTTTAGTATATTATTGATACATGTTTTTTTAGTTGTAGCACAGCTAAAAACCAGCAAAAATATAGTGTTGATACAGTACTATTTTTTGTTAACTATAGACTGTATTAATACTATTTTTTGTATCAATACATAAAACTATATGATGATTTTAAAAAGTGTTAATAAAATATATTTTTCAACTTTCTTCTGAATTTTGGTATTACTACACATTATCTAATTAGAAACTGTGTATTCAGCTTAATGTAAGTTTCATTTATCTTGTGATCTTAATTGCATTGTGAATATTTCAGTCCCCCTTCCCCAGCAGTACCAAATCTTCCTCACTTTCACAGGCTTGTGGATGCCAGGGAATATGCAGCACTTGCATGGGTTATACAGCAACTTGTGGTGGAAGTGAGTGGAGTAAGTGCCAGCTGCCATCTTGGATCTAGGGCTGAGCAATGGGGTCCACCAAACACCAGCAATACTGGGACCAGGTGGAGGACCATTAGACTACCAGGGTGAGGATTTAGTATCTTACAGGGTCAAGTAAAGGAGAAAAGGACCACTAGACTACCAGGGAATGTTTTTCGCATTACTGCGATCTGTTGTTGGAGGAAGAATCACTGGATAGTTCAATCTTTACTATGAACAGAGAAATCTGCCTTTGGTTTCAAATGGAAACTGAAAATTAAGTCCAAAAGGTAAGTAGTTTTTCAAACTCTGCTACTAAATTGGAAAATACTCTCACTTTTTATTTAGTCAATGAAAGATGTATCTAATGATTGCCCACAATGAGTTCCTACTGTAAGTTTTAGGGCAAAGACTGTTTAATTTTACATTTTTAATCTTATACTGCTATCATCTTTCTTAGTGCTGCAATAACATTAAAAAAAATTCAACACAATTAACAATACTATGTACATACACAGTAAGTCTCATTTTGCTTAGTGACGTATTTTTTTATTTAATAATTTATATTATAATTTATATTATTTATATATATTATATTATAATATATAATTTTCTTTTTATTTGGCTGATTCAGGAATTATGGCAGAATAATTACTTATGAACACTGAAGCTTTACAGCAACATATGATATGACCATGATGGAAAACAGACATTCTCTGAAGCTGTGGAATGTTTAGGCTGGGAAGAGTATCCTGAAAGACCCACCATTGTATTTAACCCATCCAATGTATTGGATAGCTTGCACATACAGGCTTAGTGTATTACCATGATCAGGTAGGGATGACAATCTGGCATTTTTTTAAACTGCACTATCTCTAAAAATATTCTCTCAAGTTCTTATAACCAAAGATCCAGCAGAACGTTTTAAGAAATGCTTACACTTGAGACTTAATGGAAGATATGGCATGAGTCTATGTTGAGTTGTTATGCTTTGAACAATGCTGCATTAAATCCTTGTAAACCCCATCCCAACTGCCCCTGCAACTCAATGGATTGGACTGGATCAGGGCCACACTAAGCATCTGGTACACTGACATCAGTGGATTTGTACAGGCCTCTACAATTGATATTAAAAGGTGCAGGTTGGCTTTGCAACTTGGAACGATAGACAGATTTTCATTTAAATCTACCATTCTCTGAAACCAAGGTGCAGAACTTCTACTCAAACCTTCTGGCTTGTCTACTAAACTGTTTAACTTCCATTCAGTATTCAGTGATTAAACTTAGTATGTGAGTGTCTGTCTGGGGAAGGGACACTGTAGCACAGCATGCTTTGCAATCCAGAAGACAAAGGGGGAAGAGAATACTGTGGCTAGAACATTAGACGGGGGGCAAGGAAGGGCCAATACTGTGTGCTGTACAGAATTGCCATATCAAATCCTTGCCACATAATAATAACATATATAGTTCAGTATGCTTTTTCCTGGTAAAACTTTAAAATAAAAATGTGAAATGTAACATCATTAACATTGCAAGGCTAGCCTTGTTGGTAGAAGTCAAATCTTTTTATTCTTTTCATCCTTCAAAAATACAACTGCCACGTTGCAGTCAGAAGTGACAAATAAATCTCTTACATAATGTTCAGAAGTCTGAATGGATGGGCAGGCAAATACAGTTCCTAAAAACAGGAAAACTATACAAAGTGCATAACAACCGCATCAGCCTCTGATAAGTTGCCAGTTACAAGCTTCACATAGTCTTTTGTGGTTGGTGGGCAATCAAATTCTTGTTCATTAAAAAAAAAACTGTTCTTCTAAGCAAAGGAAACTGAATGAAAAACATTTTAAAATTCTAAATAGTGAATCAGACATTTAACTGTGACAGACAGCAAACAAGAGGGAGTTAGCAAAAAGATTGGCTAATGTAGAATCTATAAACTGGGCACTCTATAAACTGGGCACAGGTGGAGAACAGGGTGAGAACAAATGCCAAAAAGTGTTTGATTTACGTTTTTCTTTCCATATCAATTAAGAACATTTGTGATACAAAAATAAGTATCTTATAGCCTTAGGGTCTCTGTTTACTCCAAGTTCTGACACAAGCACAGACTATCCAGGCATCATACAGTTCCTCACATCACCACCCTTGATTGGTCACCAGCTGAACTGATCAGTTCTTTAAAATATCTGAAAATCTAGATGGATCAGTACACTGACTTTACCCATCACGTTGACGCAATCTCCTTTAAAATTCTTCCCAGACTTTGTGCCTTGTTTGACAACAAATTCTTCTCCTTCTAGCTGATAGATATGTGGCAAGATGATGTCATCACAAGATAATATCCATAACTTGGTCCTTTCCACCTAGATATTGTTTGACTGTATAAAGATAAACATTTACCTACTACCTTGAGATCTTCTCTTAACCTTGTCTGTGGGGATGTAGTATTTGGTACAGCTTCACAACCTCCCTTTCCAGGTGTGTGTGTGTGTGTGTGTGTGTGTGTGTGTGTGTCTCTCTCTCTCTGCCTCTCTCTCTCTCCTACTCCCTACCTCCCTCTCCCTCCTCTCTCTCTCCTCTCTCCCTCACTCTCTCTCTCTCTCTCTCTCTCCTCTCCCTCTCCCTCTCCTCTCTCTCTCTCACTTTACCATGTCTGTCCTTGACTGCTCATCCCATATCCACAGCTCCAGATGTTACAACAACCTAGGTTGGAACATTATTGGAGGGGCACTGGCACAAGCATGAGGCAACTCTTCTGTTCAGTCTCTGGTATGGGAATTTCCCTCACTACTTCCTCCTCTCCCTCTTATCTTCTGCAACCTCAACCACCAGTACAAAGCCACCACCTTTGCTCTTTTGCTACTCCTTAATGAACAAAGGTTAGTGGGCAAGACGGCCTATTATACAGGCTCCACAGTATGAATCCCCTTCCTGTGTTCTGTGCCAAATGCTATTTCTTGCATTGCCTTGCAAACTTAACTTGTGAAAAACAACAGACCGTAATACTGCTGCAGTTATTTATTTATTTATTTCAAATTCAGATCAATACCGTACAGTCGGGGGCTCATTTACAATGGCTCCAAGTCAACAAGGAATACAAGGCATTTACAGGTAATGAAACATTGCAGAACAGAAAGACATCAACTAACAAGTGGTATTAGTGTGCAGTTACAACATTAAGCAGGGTACAACAAGTGAGGAGAAACAGGACTACTCTCGCAGAGAAACATATTAATGCAGCACTAATTAAGTGCAGTACAGTGTTTAACAATCACGTTACAGCTCAACGCGGTGCTCCCAGTCTGCAGAAATGCAGTTTTAGCAGCCAAGGAGAGGCTTTGTCAAGGGAGGTAGTAGATGGTGGGAGGTGGGGGTGGGCAGTTGTGGAACCAGAGGGTCGAAGTGAGAGAAGGTAGTGTTTGACGAGTGCGAGAACGGCTGTCAGAGGCCGTGGGTTAACAGAAACCCTGGCAGCCAGATTTTCTGGCAAGAAGAGATCGAAGCCCATTTTTAAAGTGGCCAAGTCTGGGGGAGTCGGTAAGGTCTGCAGGCAGATCACTAAACCATTTAGGCCCACAGTAGGAGAGGGATCTGTGGCCAAGGGTGGTTCGTTTGAAGGGAACAATTAGAACAGCCCTGGAGGCACTCCTTGTGCATTTAGATGGTTGTGCAGGCTCAAAGAGGGCTGAAGTAGCACTAGGCATGGGCCCCATCAGGGACTTTTTTGCAAGGAGATAAGCCTGGTATTGGAGTCTGTGGTGGAGTGCGAGAGGACCAACTTACTCTTTTGCTTTCTACATAATTCTTGATGGTATTTTTCATGCTTCATTACATTCTGAAAGTGTCTTTTGCATTATTTAGTTTCTCAAACAGGTTTTAGTTCCTTTAAATGTAGATTTAGCAAATTTGAGTGTTGGTTTTGATTTATTATATTACATTTTGAAAATATACACTGTTTTGTCTGTCAGACAGTTTGTAAGTATTGTACTTTGAATGCAAGGTTTTGCTCATTTAATTATTGTGTACTAATTGTTCTGTTCTGTTCTCCTCCTGTACAGTTACCCAGAGCACAACTGGATACAAGGCATGTCACAGCTCAGTATTCATTTTCTGGACACACATTTTAAATTGTTTTTCCAGTATCCAGGACTTTTTTTTAAATAGAATAATAAGGCACACTTACATGTATAAGTCAATTATTTCCCATATGCAGTGATCCTTTTCTTATTCTTTATTACTGAGTGCATTTACAGGACCTTTGTCCCAGACTTCATCTCATCCATCCACTGTTCTCTCTGCTGAAGTCATAATGCTCTATTTGTGAGTTTAGAGAATTGTTTCCAAATTATTTCCATGGCAATAGGCTGTGATACCACAAAGAGAATTATAACTCAAGAGTGTGTGTTGGGGGGGGGTCAGCGGGATCATGAGACAAAGTTTGGGGGACAAAGATAATGCAAATATCCTCTCTAATAAAGAATGAAAGGAAATAAATAAAAATGAATTAAATATATGTTGAATCATGTCTGAATATTATCTTTTAAAATGTTTCTATGGATACTGGAAACTGCTTTAAATAAATAAAAATGGCTAAGATTATATATATATAGTATGTTTATTATAAATTAAAAACTAGGATGCACAGATACCACTTTTATCCCGGATTATGGGTCCGGATATTTTTGATTTTGAACCAACCGTTTCAGTTCAACATCGGTTCAGATACCAATAAATACAATGAATTCATTGCACATATATGCAATATATGTTATATTTATTTAAAAACTTGCATTTAGCACATTTTCTATTTGATATTGCACATCGTTGCACCATTGCACTTTATTATTACAAGCTTTAAAATGCAAACATGGACTTAGATAATGGGGGGGGGGGGGTTCAAATACCAAATTCCAAATGGCAACAGTATGTGTTACTAAATTTCCCAATTTCAATACTGACAGCAGTTTAGAAGTTTTGTAACAGATTTGGTTTCAAGAAAAGCAACATGTTTGCATTCTCTGTCGATAAACGAGAGCAGCATTCTGTAATAATGTCCCCCGCAACACTAAAAGTTTGTTCACTGGGAACGCTACTAGGTGGAGCTGACAGGTAGCGTTTTGCAAGTCTGGAAAGCATCGGGAAGCGGAGATGGTGAATTTCCCAGTAATGTATGTCATCAGATGTTGTTTTCTTTGGGAGCAAATGTTCAGAAAAGCATATTTCAATCTCAGTATTTCTTGAAGCGACCTCTGCATTTTCAACAGCTGTGAGGGAGAAGGTATGTCTCAGTAAAATATTAAGATTTGGGTATTACAAAAATTAGACAAAGCTTACAACAGCAAAAGAGCTAACTAAAGCACTTACTTTCCTGTGGCATAGCATTACATTGTGTAAAGGTGTCCCATGGGTCCTCAGCCTCACACTCAGGCTCCAGTGTGGTTTCTGGCAGTACATCCTTCGTTATTCTGGGCTTGAAATTATCAAGTTCATCAACTAGTTCTTTGACAACAACATGGGCAAATGATTTGCCTCTGTCAGTTCTAAAAAAATGCAATTTGTAATGGGGGTCAAGAAATGAAGCAGCTACCAATTCCGTCGATGCTTCATAATGCTTACATCGAGTCCAATAGAGCTTTGCGCATAGATAGTAAGCCAGGTATCTTAATGTTCTCAAATGCATGATAAAGAACAGTGGACATGGGGATTATGTCTGACACGCAAGCTGACTGCAGGGATAACCTTCTAGTCTCATGCTCGAAGGGCTTTAATATGCAGCATATATTTTCAGCTAGCGCCCATTGTGTAGAGCTCAGGGTTCAGTTCTCAGTTTCAGAGGCGTATACGGTGAGGACTCGCCTCTGCTCTAGCAGTCTTTCTAACATGTAGTAACTGCTATTCCACCTGGTTGGAACATCTTGAATTAGTCTGTGTACAGGCACGTAAAGGCTTTTCTGTAAAGCTGTTAGCTTTTCTGTTGCACTACTGGAGTGCTTAAAATGCCCCACTATCACTCTCCCAAAAGACAGCAAGTCTTCACAGGACTTTGTTCTGATAATGGCATCATGGACGATGAGCTGCAGGTATATGCTAAGCACCCTCGCTTGGAACACCACTTAACTTCATTGCCTTTGTTATGTTAGGGCCGTTATCCCTAATGACTAAGTGTTTTGGCTGGCTTGCAGACCCCAATTATCAAGAACTTGCTCAAACTCTCTGCATAAATTTTCACAGGTGCCTTTCTGTTAAATGCTTACGCACCAACATAGCACCTCTGCACTTATAATTTGCATCTATCCAATGCAGAGTGATTAAGAGTGCACGATTCAATGGAATGCTCTGCAGTCCACGTATCAGTGGTGAAACTAATTGCTTAAACAGATTGTAGTTCACTGATTAGCTTCAGCTGAAGCTTTTCATACATGGCAGGATAACATTATCTGAGAATTCCTCCTCGAAGGTGTCATATCCTTGGCTCTAACACTGAAAGTAGCCTTTTAAACCCCGTTATTGGCTCTAACACTGAGAGTAGCCTTTAAACCCCACGTTATTGGCTCTAACACTGAAAGTAGCCTTTAAACCCAGCGTTATTGGCTCTAACACTGAAAGTAGCCTTTTAAACCCTACATTATTGGCTCTAACACTGAAAGTAGCCTTTTAAACCCCAAGTTATCAACAATGGCATGGGGCTGTTCATCCAAAGCCATCACCTCTGCTATGCTTTCTGTGATATTTTAGGCCTTGCATGCTCAGTGGCAAAAGGAAAGGCTCGGGCTAAACAAGATTCAAGTGTGGGCTGCTCTTTCTTAGTTCATTTTGCTGGTGGCTCTAGAACTCATCTTTTGAAAGCTGTGCACGTTGCTTTCTCCGCTATTGGCTCTGCATGTACTGCTTTATGCTTATTTTTCAAATGTTTTAAAAGACTTGATGTCCCGTAACTTTTAACAGATGAACCCTGCCTTATTAAAGTAGGTGCAGTACACAGAATACATTTAGCTTTAGAATCCGTGTAGCAGCAAGATAGAAATACTGCCAGACTAGGCTTTTTTGAGTCATTTTAAAAGCGGAAGACAATACAGAGCAGCGTACTCCACCTCGCCCCTTCAGATCACTTACCCAAATTGGCTCCTTAAATAGGCAGTACCCGATCAGGGAGGATACCATGAAAAAGCAGAAAATCCAATTGGATCACCAGATCGGATATCTGTACATCACTATTAAAAACGAATAAGATGATATATACTGTGCAGCATGCTATAAATAAATAAAACAAAGAATAATATTATTTATTCTGCATAGCATGCTGTAAAAAATGAATAAAGTGATTTATACAATGCCTGTGGGTATACATAATGGCAAATGAATGCATTTATTTTCATGGGCAGGGGAGCTGGAGTGAAAATAAATCACTTATTCCTCTCTAGCTCATAGAACAATGGATATTTATACTCCTGCTATTTAATGTTCTCAGCAGAATTATCGAATGTACCTAACACTTTGTCCAGTCCTGAATTAGAACCCCGCACCTGTCAATCTACCTGGCATTGTATAAGCGGTACATGGCATGGGCTGCTGAAAATAGATTATTTATTTTGAATGGCTGGATATGACCTCAATGGAATCTCCTGGCACTGCCATATGAAATCTATAGAGGTCATAACTAGCTGTTCACAATAAATCATTTATTATCATGTAGCCCATGGCGTGTATATATATATATATATATATATATATATATATATATATATATAGACAGATATATATTCATTGCAAAACTTAATTAATACATCAGTTAGGGTTGATAGCATAGTGACAAAATATGGAAATGTGATTCTGAGGTTACCCCCACTATCACCCTCACCCCCACCACCCTCACACCAACAGGCGTTGGGGTGTGCATAAGAATCGTCAGGCTCTACCTCACCCCATTCCATGTGTAAACAAGCTGACATGCTATAGTATAGAGAATGGGGTGAGAGTTAGGCCTGATGATTCTATGGCACACCCCGACATCTGTTGGTATGTGGAGTGTGGTGGGGGGGTGGTAGGGGGGTAACCCTAACATCACATTTCCATAATTTTGTCGCTATGCTGTCAATTCTAACTGATGCATTAATGAAGTTTTTTGCAATGAATTTCCCTTCTTTTTGAGAAAGTGTAATGTAACTGGTAGCTGGTAAGTGGTTGTGGGAGTGCAGGCCCTCCAGGCCCTGTGCTCCCTTCACAATGCCAGTGTATGCCTAATTGTATATGTATGACGGAATGCAGGCCCTCTGGGCCCTGCACTCCACCCACACATAAGAATGGAGGTATACAGCAGCCCTATAGTACTGAAAAGAACCTTGTAACACTAATTTGGCAATATCTCAGTAACCATAGTAACTATGAAAAAATTCCACTGTAGTTGTAATCATAACTTGAAACCTCCACGCAAGCTTAGTCCACCTTTACCCTAACACCGAATTTCCAAACTTTTGTCAGTGTACTACCAACCCTAACTGATGCATTAATGAAGTTTTTTGCAATGAATTTCCCTTCTTTTTGGGAAAGTGTAATGTAACTGGTATGCAGTTGTGGAAGCGCGTACCCTCTGGGCCCTGTGTTCCCCTCACACTGCCCATTTTTGCATAATGGTATGTGTATGTTGGCGTGCAGGCCCTTTGGGCCCTTCGCTCCCACTTACACATAAGTACGGAGCCATACAGCAGCCCTATAGTACTGAAAAAGAACCCTTGTAACACTGATTTGGCAATATCTCAGTAACAGTAGCAACTATGAAAAATATTCCACTGCAGTGGTATTCATGACTTTGAAACTTCCATGCATGCTCAGTCTACCTAAAGGTGGGTTAAGCTGCAAAGAATAAAAAATCTGTATCTCGCACCGTTTCCGAGATACGTGCATCATATATCGATGTGGGCACCGCAATGTTAGCCTAAGGGAAATTTCTCAGCTTCAGAGTACTGTAACTATGGGCCCATTGAATGCTTTTGGACCAAACCACCAAAGGCACATATGTGGGACCAGGGCTTGCCACCCTGAAAATTTCAGCCCAAAAGCCCTAACGGTTTTGAAGATGTGGAGTGGAAAAGAATTGCTGTTTTGGGGTGATGTTCTATGCATAAGTGCGACAGTTTCTCAAAGTTTCTGACAGAATGGGCACACACTTTCATGACTGGTGAAAGTGTTGCATCCCATTCTGTCACAATTTGCAACACTACAGGGGTTCTGATTGCCGAAACGGCATTTCTGTGGGGGGTTCCCCCCAAAAAAAGATAGTGCTATGATCCTCAGGGCCAACACAACTGTCAGTGTTTACCTAGGGGGTCCCAAATTTAAACACCAGGCATTTTTCTCTCTCACTAACTGAAAACAAGATGGCCACCGCACAACAGTTAAAAGGGCCATTTGTGACAGTAAAATGAAGTGGCGACAGCTTTCGAGAGACACATATATCTTTTTTCCCATTAACTATAATGGGAAACTTGTTTTTTGAATAACTTTTGAACGGTTTAATATTTTTTCACCAAATCTTTGAAAGGCACCTCAGTGATCCAAACTTCATCTTCCCTGAAGATTTCTGACCAAATGGACAAATTGTGTGGGCTGTAGCCATGAGCAAAGAAACACGAAAAAAAAAAATTTTGTACGTTTTTGGCTCTCTCTCTCTCTCTCTCCGTGTGTATATATATCTATATATATAGATATATATATATATATATATATATATATATATATATATATATATATATATATATATAGATATATATATTCATTGCAGAAAACTTCGTTAATGCATTAGTCAGGGTTGTTAGTAAAGTGACAAAAGTAGGGAAATGTGGCGTTAGGGTTTCCTGCACCCTGCAGACACCGACAGGCATCAGAGGGAGGGTGCCTTGGCGTTGTCAGCCCTAATGCTTACCCCATTCCAAATGTAAATAAGCTGAGATGGGCACAGTATAGAAGAATTCGGTGAGTGTTAGGTCTGATGACCCCAAGGCACCCCCTGATTAAACATTCTCCTATGCTGTACCATGTCAGCCTGTTTACACATGGGATAGGGTGAAAGTTATGCCTAGCAACCCCATAGCACACCATGATGCTTGTTGGTGTGTGGAGGATGGGGGGGTGGGGTGGTAGGGTGGGGGTTAGGGGCTCAACCTAACATCTCATTCCTTATTTTTGTTGCTTCAGTCCTAACTGATGCATTAGCAAAGTTTTAGCAATGAATATATATATATATATACATACATACATACAGAGAGAGAGAGAGAGAGAGAGCATGCATTTAATACATTAAAAATAAGTTGATATATACAGCATGTTTAAAATAAAGTAAACATGAATACAATGATATAGATGACAGACAGCATGCTTAGAATAAATTAAAAATTAATTATATTTATATATACAGCAGAATGCAACTGAGAAATCAATTTTGATATAACTTTCCCAGTGCAGGATATAGTACTGGTTCTGATTTAAATTCAGGTTTCCTTGGCATCACATGATTTAAAAGTAGTCAAAATTCATATTCAGTTTTGGTCTTGTATGTAACACACTGCAGTATCAAATCACTCTTGGGTTTGTTCTATAATGTTTCTTTTGACAGTCTGTAGCCCTTTCTATTATGTAAGTCAAACCATATGTTTGGAAATGTCTTTCCAGATGCTAACAAATACAGGTAACCTACTGTATGCCAATTCCATATCACCTCCAGCAGATACATTGGATTGTCCTTGTTCTTTGGAAAAAAATAGTTGTATTTACAATTTTGAACATCACAGGTACTGGCATAATTTCTAAACTTACTGTCACTCTGAAGGGAGCTATTTACTGAAATGATTTCCCCTTACACAAAGGCAGGTGAAAGAAGTCAGAGTTGACTGAACAGTTTTCAATCAATGAAGAAAGAAACATTTGTACTTACCCACAATCCCTAGAGCAATATAGCCAAGTATGACCACAATGAAAATGATGCAGCACAGAACATCTGTACAGTTCCTGAAAATAAAAGAAAGTTAAAACTTTAAACTACAATATGTCAAGTATACTAAGCTATTAGTGTGTTACCAAAAACGTAACAATTATACTGAGCTTAGTCCTGATCCTAGGATAGCATATTGCTTTTCTTCAAACTGTATTTATTCTCTGTAGCTTGTTAAAGTACAGTAGGTATTAGGGAATTGCACAATTTAAACTGATTTGACTGTAATAATTAGGACATCTACTACTGTTCCAGAAATAAAGACTCCACTGATGGTGGTACAGCTTAACATTCACATTTTCATCTATTTCTTAACTGATTAGTTTTGATGAATACTTTGCTTTACATATAATTCATTAAGCCAAACAGTAACGGAAAAGCCTGTAATATTAACAACAAAGGAGAGTTGTTTTAAAGCAGCAGTACTAGTGTTCATCACCTACCCAATTTTCCATGGCCTGATACACTAGGTATTTGTTAACATTCTCTGATCATTGTTTTCATTGATCATGCAATAAACCAACAATGTTGTTTGGCACCACCTTGAATATGGTAGCACCCGTACATACTATTCTCCATTTCCTCACCCTTTACTTCATTTATATTGATCGTCCCTCTGAATCCAACATGGGGGTGGTACATGCCAGTAACATCAAACGAAAATGGTAAATAGAAGGACAAAACTGTCCCTTTTTCCTTTAAATCTAGCATGGTATGTCTGGCAATGCTCTCTACAAAACTTTCAGAAAAACTATAGGCTACAAAGAAAACAGAGCTGCACAGAAAGAATTGCCCAATTACAGTTGTAAGAATTTTCTGACATGCTGCTTGATGACAAGACATGACAGGAAGATAGGGGAGATGACTGAGGAGGGAAGGGAAGTATTTGGTCTTATGATGCCTTTTATACAAAGTGTATCTAAAAGCACTTTACAATGAAGAAGATGGAGAGATAAGGGATTGTTGCTGCCATTTAAAACAAACAGGGGGATTCAAATAGTACATAGATGAGAGAAAATGATTATAAAGAGATTGAACACTGAGATTTAAATCTGATCCACTAGGCCCACAGTTCTGTGACCTAACCACTAGGACAAACTGCCTCCCCACAGAATCTACTAAATAACTAGTACTGCTGCTTTAATACAATCTATGGAAATAAATGATGCACATATGGCTGCTGTTTATACTGCACAACACATTTACTGTTAAACTACCTTGTGTCCTTTGGACTTCAATTTTAGTGATATTCTTTCTTCGGAAAGATGAATGAGCCAGAACAGTGGAGGCATACATCTTCAACCATTAAACCATTCTTTTGTCTTACTAGCCATCTATAGTCCTGCATCTTTCTCGTTAGCATCTGTTGTGTTCCCCCTAAAGGTGGACAAGTCACCAGGCAAAGATGGTATGCACCCTAGGGTGCTAGGTGAGGTTGCCTGGTTCCTAGTTGAATCACCTACTGACATCTTTAGCTGCTTCATAGAAACAGGGGTGGTTCTGGTGGATTAGAGGAGGCCAATGTGGTCTCACACCCCAAAACTGGGAGTAAAAAGGACCCTGGGAACAAAAGACCTGTCATCCTGACCTCAGTTCCTAGAGGACCTGCTAGAAAACACTACATAAAAGCATATACTACAGTAGAACAACTGGAGGCTAATGGGGTCAGGGAAACAGGTAGAATGCGTTTTTGTCAGGCAGGTGATGCCAGACTTGATAGATGTCTTCTGCTAGGTCATGAAGACAGTCAATAAGGGCCAAGCATAAACATACAATATCTGGCCTTTAGAAAGGCCTTCAACTATGTGCCTCTGAATAAGCTGAGAGATCTGGAGATGGAGACAAATTAACTAGGTGGATTAATAACTGGCTGGGGAGAAGAACTCAGAAGGTAGTTATCAATGTGGAATGCTCAGAAGTTAGAGAGGTCACTAATGGGGTACCACAGGAGTTGGTCCTGGGGTTGGTCCATTTCAATATATTCATCTGTGATCTAGGAGAGGAAATTTAGGCATGGCAAGGGCAAGGCAATTTTATTTATACAGCGCCCAATCCCCGGGGCTCTGGGTGCCTTACATTAAAAACAGGTAATGTCAATACAACAACACACTCTATAAAAACATGCAAAACAGCAAGAATATAAACAATAAAGAATTCTCAGCATAATTAAAATAGACTTGTGTAATTAGTGCAGGTCAGCAGCCTTCGTAGGGTATTTAGGATACAATTGATCCCTTTGAAACTGATACTAAAACAGGAGGCAGGGCAGTGATGAAAGTGAACAGGAACGCACAGGAACTCAGTTTCTGTACCTTCTTTGCAGCAGGAACTCTACTTCTTTCCTCTGACACTGGAACTGAAATTCTTAAACCAGCAACATAATGACATTTTCTTTGCCTGTGACCTGAAATCAGGGTTTGCATAACAACATTTGACTCATTACAACAATGCTATTTTCCTAGAAATACTTCAATATCTCTAACTGAATCTACCAGTGTCTAAACACATAGACATGTCTTCACACAGCTATCCTTTAGATTGAAGATCTTCATTCTGCATTTCATATTTGTCAGTGCCTGAGTTCCTGTGCTTCTTGTCTACCACTTGGACCACTGAGGCAGGGTGGATATGGCAGAGGAAGTATGGGGAATGAAAGGGACCTGGACAGACTGGAAAAGTGGCCCAAGATATGGCAACTCAAATGTAATGCCAAAAAGTGTAAGGTCATGCATATTGGCAAAAGAAAGCCCAAAACAGGGGTTGGAAGGAGTGAGGGTAGAGCTGACATTGGAGGAAAGGGATCTGCGGATTATTATTAGAGTCCCATGCCCAATGCCAGAAACCTGCAGTGAAAGCATATAGGCTGTTGGGGTACACAGGAGGGGGCCTTCTAGCAGAAGAAAGGGGCTGATTACCCTCACAGAGTTCCTGAGAACTCACCTGGAGTGCTATATACAGTTCTAAATCCCATGCCTAAAGAAGGATAGGGACCTCACAGAAGCTGTTCTGAGGAAGGCCAAGAAATGATTCAAGAGCAGCAGGAGAAAAATGTATGCGGGGATGCTGGAGAACCTCAATATGTACACAATAGAGTCCAAAAGAAAGAGGGGGGACATGACATAGAACTTGAAGTACCTAAGTTACCCCATTGATATCGATATTTCAGAAATCTATAGATCAGGGGGAGGTTATCGAGGCATGGCGAATGGCGGAGGTGGTTCCAATCTTTAAGAAAGGCTCTAGGTAAGAGGTGAGAAATTACAGGTCAGTAAGTTTGACAGCTATACTGGGTAAAGTCCAAGAGGGTACAATCAAGGAACACATAACAGCATTTTTGCAGCAATCAGAGGCAGAGGACCCACCTCAGCATGGGTTTACCAGAGGTAGATCATGCCAAACGAACCTGTTGGAGTTCTACAGCAGGGTCAGTAAGGCATTGGATAATGGAAATTCAGTGGACATTATCTTTTTAGATTTCGCAAAGGCGTTCAACAAAGGACCCTCACAGGGAATTGGTAGACGCCTTGATTGACCATGGGATCCAGGGTAAGTTGTCCTGTTGGATTGAATCACGGCTCTCTAAAAGGATGCAGAGAGTGGGTATCAAATGGGCATTTTCAGAATGGGCAGAGGTGACCAGTGGGGTACCCCAGGGCTCTGTTCTGGGCCCATGTTTATTTAACATCTACATATCATCAATGAGAACCAGAACAGAAGTATGGCATTCTAAATTTGCAGATGACACCAAATTAGGGTTAGAGGTCAACAAAAAGGAGGAAGCATGCATTCTACAAATTGCACTATGTGAACTGGAGGATTGGGCGAAGTTAAACAGACTAAGTTTAAACACAGATAAATGCACAGTTATGCACATGGGCAAGCATAATCGACATTTTAAGTACAAGCCAGGCGGCAATTGTGAAGACTGTATCTGATGAAGAGACCTGGGTATTAGAGTCAATAATGACCTTAGTTTCAAAACACACTGTAACCAGGTAATGAAGAAGGCTAGTGGTATCTTGCATTGTATAAATAGGCACATTAAAAGCAAAGGCTAAGGAAGTGCAACTACCATTGTATAGATCACTGGTGCTGCCACATGTGGAATATCATGCACAGCTGTGGGCACCAAGCAGAAAAGGGAGCCAAAAGCTCTTGAGAAAATTCAAGAAAGGTTACAAAGTATATTAAGGAAGTAGTGGTAAACCATATGAGGAGAGACTGGAGGTACTAAAACTTTATTCACTGAATTTCTGAAGGTTGAGAGGGACACGTGCCTTGTTTTCAGGCACTGTCAGACATTACTCTGTGGGACCAACTGGGGCTGCAACTAAAAACTCAGGTATACAATACAAGAGCTCACCCTTACAAATAGGTGGCAAAGTTAACACAAACAGGAGGAAGAACTGGTTTAATATAAGGGTAGAAAAAGTTTGGAATGGATTACCACTGGATGTGGTTACAAGTCACAATATGACTCAATTTAAATCAAGATTGGACAAGCATTTACTTAGTAATAACATCTCAGGGTATAACTAATAAAGAGCAGGCTTTAATAGACCAATGGTCTTATTAGCCCTGTACAAATCTATGTAATCTATGTAAGTGGTATTGATAAAGAGAATCCCAAGTGGAAAATAAATATATTCTAGATATGTTTATTAGTGTACATTTCAAATATATTTGTAATTAAATTGTAAACTATATTTTCCATCATGTATCTGAAGTATATGCAAAATATATTAAATTAACTGACTTGAAATATCTGATTTAAGTGCAAAATATATTGCTGAATATATTTAAAAGGGAATAGTCAGCACTAAGAGTCCCACACCCACATGTGGGGCTGATCCCTATTTGCATTTTTGTGCAAAACATTTTTTCTTACTGCTTACTACAATATAGTAGATTGTATCAGACTGTTTTGATTGACTTGCAAGCTGGCATTTTCTATAACTACAAATCCCAGAACCCCCTGAAGCTGACACCATAGAAGGGCTGCAGCGATAAGAGATTTAGACACTGCCCCCCCCCCACACACACACACACACACACACACTCTCTAAGGTCTGGGGTCCAACTCAGAGCCTTCTTTAGCTGGTTGTTCTCGCCATGCTTTAGTTGCTGACAGGAATATAGTTGTCTGAGCAGGTGCAAGTTTGGGGGTTGACTCTGAAAGGCCAGGAAATTGCCATTCTAAACAAATAATTAAAAATCGGGGCCAGAGTTGGAAGCAGGAGAGTTGGTTCACTCTTACGAGGCTAGTATCTGGTCTTAAGAGAACAGTGGTCCACATGGCCCCCCAACCCCCAGTCATGATGTCCTGGGTGGATTATCTGCAGGCAGAATGAGCCTGCCTACTCCCTATACTCTTCTGCTACAACCTGGGTAGATTAGCTTTGTAGAGCACCAGAGCAGTAATGCAAGGGGACTGGGTTCACTTCCCATCAGGCCATACTATTGTCACATCATTTCCAAGCTGTTCAACTACTTTGCCTAAGGTCTAAGCCCTCGCACCAGAAACACACATAGAAATCACAGATAGTAGGTAATGATTAAACTGAAGTATACCTAAAGGCATCATTCATTGTCAGCTAACAATGCCAGGTTTCATAAGGCAATGCATGTTGATAGACTTGCCATGCTTCAGGGATGCTAAATGAATTAGAAGCAACTTGAGGACTGATTGAATGATTTTAAGGTACCAGGAAATAAAATATTTGAAGCAGAGTAGCTCATATATATTAAAAAAAGGAATTGCCCAGACAGTGTGTCTTTCAGTTTACCCTACGGGAACCACATCTGGCACAGTAGTTATTAAGCAGGCTGTTGAGTAGGGTCGTGCACCATTTAGATTTGCCAGGAAAAAGACATGTCATCCCTTCAGAAGCTTTATTATTTAAATAGATTCACAGGATGCCATTTGGTAGCAGGCAGGTTGCAGACACTGACCACCCATGTGGCCTAGGGTAAGACCTCTGTGTGTGGCAGTCTGCTGCTTCCAGTCAAAATGCTACAAGGGTACAGTGAATGGAAGTCTCAGTTGGACCTAAATTCATCTGTGCAAATGTGACCCAAATTCATCTGTGCATATTTTACCGCATCTGGAAATGACATCCCTTCCCCCCAGCCAGTGGTGCGTGGCATGCAGCAGTGCACAGGGCAGTCACTTGGTCACTGGAGGTTTCTTTACTGAAGGTTTCTTGAAGTAATTAAGGATTAATTAGTGTAAAGCAAACTTAGAAGGTACAAAAAAAATTAATTAAATAACATATAAAATAAACATGACATAACGAGCAAATAAGAAAGCTATAGATACAGGGTATGGGGAGTGTTAGTGAGAAGCTGGACTGTCTTGACAAGACCCACCCCTTGGACCCTGATTAGACCCTCCCCATGGGTCCAGAAGCGGCCCTGAGTGGCCCATCCAGACTGGCCGTGGGGCCAGCTACCAGCATGCCTAGTAATGGCACCAGGGCACGAGCCTATGCTTGACTCTGCACACTGCCTGGAGGGCGGCTGGCTTCAAGGAGACAGCCTCACGGTGGGGCACCTTTGATACTTGAAGGGATCCCTCTCCTGGGAGCAAGGGTTTCAGGTCCTCCCAGTGGAGCACAAAGCAGAGAGTCAGCAAGATTGACAGGATCCTTCCCTAAGTTAACCTATGTTATGAGCTACTGGTCAGGTTTTCACATTGTTAATTAAGCTTTTCAGGTCCCTCAATATAGCCAGGAGCAGAGAACTGGCAAGCACTCCATGGTCTAGGGGTATCAGACGAGTGGCAAGCAAATGACACACTAGATACAACATTCCAGAGGGCAGACTGGGTGCCATGGCATGGTGGTGTCCCCAAACCCTGAAGATCACACACCCCAGTGGAATTGGGGCTCACAAAGGGCAGAAGAACTGCAGGGCAGTTGGACAGAACTCCAGACAGTGGGGGCCCAGTGGTTGCTGTATTTGAGACCATATAACTTAAACCTTGCCCTTTGGGTTTCCAGGTCCTCTGATGGATATATATATATATATATATATATATACATTTTATTTAATGTAGCGACTTTCAAATATCAAGGCGCAGGACAAATGGATAAAAAAATCAGCAAATACAATAAATATCAAAAAAATCAGTGAAATTCAGAATAGGCTTTACCTCATAAAAAGGTCTTCAATGCCTGCTTAAAACACCCCACTGTCCTGCACTCCCATAGCTGATGGGACAGAGAATTCCAGAGGGTAGGGGTAGCAAACCCGAAGGCACGAGCCCCAGATGACTTTAAGCTAACCCTTGGAATCTCCAGCAACCCCTCATCAGCCGAGCAGAGCTATCACAGTGGGGTATAGGGAACCAGGAGCTCTTGCAAGTAGTCGGGACCCTGTCCGTGTAGGGCTTTGTAAGTTAATAAACCTACCTTAAAGGTGATCCGCCACTGAATAGGCAGCCAGTGCAGATCACGCAGCACTGGGGTAATGCAAGATCTCCTAGATACCCCAGTCAACAAACATGCAGCAGCATTCTGCACTAGCTGTAGGCAGTGGATATCAACCCCAGGAAGCCCTAAGTAAAGGAGTTACAGTAGTCAAGGCACGAGGTCACAAAGGCGTGGACCAAAACAGGTAGATCACTAGACGGAACGAGATGCTTGATCCTGGCAATGTTCCTAAGATGGTAAAAAGCCAGCTTGATGACTGCCGACACCTGATGATGAAGGGTCAGCCCATCATCAAGCACCACTCCAGGTCACGCACCTGCTCAGAGGTAAGGATCTGAGCCCCCCAACAGGACTAAACCAGAGGGAGATCAGTCCTCAACCCTCTGTCCTGTGACCAGGGTCCACCACCAAAATCTCAGTCATTCCTGCATTCAACTTTAAACCACTAGAACTCATCCAATCTTGGATTTCCATGAGGCAACGGTTCAATACCGAAATATCACTAACCTGGTCGGGGGCCAAAGACAGGTAGAGCTGGGTATCATCAGCATAGCAGTGAAACCTCAGCCCATACCATCTTACAATGTCTCCATGGGGCAGCATATACACTGAAAATAACATGGGAGACAGCACCGAGCCCTGAGGAACCCCACAAGGCAGAGAGAAAGACTCAGAAGAAAATAATCCCAAGACAACTCTCTGAGTTCTACCAGCGAGGAAAGATGAAAACCATCTGAGAACTGTCCCCGACAGCCCACAGATGAGCCTCAGGCACTCGAGCAGAACCTCATGATCCAGTGTCAAAGGCTGATGACAAATCAAGGAGTACCAAGATGGAGCAGTTTCTCTGATGTCTTGCCATCAGGAGATCACTGAGAACCTGAACCAGAGCAGTCTTGGTACTATGCCTCTTACGAAAACCCGATTGGAGAGGTTCGTATAAATTATGGATGGTTAAATGGTTCTCCAGTTGAGCTGCCACAACTTTCTCAATCACCTTTCCCACAAAAGGAATGTTAGAGATGGGTCTGTAGTTTGCTAGATTCTCTGGGTCCAAAGAAGCTTTCTTCAGGAGGGGTGTCACCACCGCCTCCTTCAGGGAGCTAGGAAACTCACCCGATTCCAAAGAGCACTGGACAATCTGAGCTAAGACCAGGCTGATAATATCACTACAACCCAAAATCAGGGAAGTAGGGCCCGGGTCTAATCTACAGCAAGTAGGATGCATCCCCTGGACAATCCTCATCATATCAACGAACTCCAGCAGATCAAAGGAACTCCAGGAAATTCTGGGCTCTGTGACTTAAGCACCAACCAACAGTATCCCCCATAGAGCGAGTCTGACGGAACTTTTGCCTGATGTCGGCCACCTTAACACAAAGAAACGAGCGATCTCATCACACTCTATTTGTGAAAAAACTCGACGGAGCTGCAGACAGGCTGGGTTGCACAGCCTGTCCACAGTTCTGAAGAGTTGAGCCAGTCGGTTCTGTGCAACAGTGATTTCTCTGGACAGGAATTCTACCTTCTTATGAGAAATCTCTGCTTGATAGAGTTTATAATGCTCTAACAAAATAAGATGGTCAGCATCCAAGGCAGACCTCTGCCAACAATGCTCTAACCTACGCCCCAACCTCCGCAGTTCCCTCAGGGACCCATCAAACCATGGGGCCCCGGGGCGAAGCGGAAGGGGGCGAACATGGACAGGAGCAATCAGATCGAGAGCTGAAGAAATGGCGTATTATGTGACTAACAGCTCGGGATCTGAACTGGTCTCACCAAACACCAAGAAGTCAATCACTGCAACCAGGTCTTCAGGGACAACATCCCGCAAAAAGCGATAACTGACCATCTCCACAGGGGCCGACCTACCCATGGGGCAGAAAAATTTAACCTAACAGTGTAGTGATTGGACCAACTGACCAAGTCGGAGGCCTTGATCCCCAGGAGGAAGACCAAGCCAAGAGAGTGATCACCATTGTGAGTAACTGAGGAAACAACCTGTGTGAAGCCCAGTGATGTCATCACCTGGAGGAAGTGTTGTCCAAAAAGCGAGGATTCGTCATCGACCCAGGCATTTAAGTCACCCAGAACCATCAGTCTGGGCGACTCCAATGCCATGTCGGCAGCGAAGTCTGCTACTTCCTGCAGGAACAGCTTCTCATCACCAGGTGGATGGTAAGTGAGACAATCCTGCACCCCACACCAGTTACCATGGTACACTCAAATGACATGGCCTCCTCAACTGGAACCCAAGTTAGACCCAATTTGGTCTTGAAACAGACCGCAACCCCCCCCCCAGGATCCAATCTCGGATGATGTATAACCGAGTACCCGGAGGGAATAACTGCCTCTAAAATTGGGGCAGCATTCCCATCTAACCAGGTCTCAGTAATGGAAGCCAGATCCACTGTTTCAATAAAATCCACAATAAGAGCAGTTTTGTTCCTGATGGATCTGGCGTTGCATAACAGCGCCCGAGTTGGACGATGTTGGCAAGCCATCCCAGCTACTTGCCCTCCAAAAAAGGAGGTGCCCTTGGGTATGGGGACCAGACAAGGATCATCACGTTCCAGGCACCATTTCGCCCCAGGGCGTCTTCTGATCCTAACCACTCAGATGGGAGAGCGCCACTCATTCAGACTCCGTTGTCCACACACACCCCCATCCCCATCCCCCCCATGAGCAATCCCCAGCACCCAGGATCCAGTGGATAGTGTTCAGACACCCCTTTAAGCACTGAGTGATGGGGAATGGGGCAATGGTCTGAGGGTGAAACCTGGCGATCTTGCAAGCACAAGCATTATGGTTGGGTCCCAAAGTGTGTGCTGGTGTGGGACTTCACCCCATACAAGGGACTAAGTCCTGCTAAGGAAGCTCCACAGGAGCCACCATGGGGTCATCCATGTGGAACAATCAGGGACTTGGACATTTTGTGACCCACTGCTTTGGGGTGAAGGACAGCCATGATTTATCTGTTGGCTGTGGCACAAGGTTGCCTTGGAGGGCACAGTTTAGTGCACACTTGGGGTCCATAATGTAACACAGCATCATTAGCACAGTATGTCCAGTGTGGGACTCAAGGGCTGTACAATAGTTCAATTGATGGACAATGATTGGGACTTATCCTGGACTCAATATGCAATGTCTTGGAGTCAATAGGCTTGGTCTTGGAGGTATCTAGAGTGAGCTACTTGGGGGATTGGACTGCATTGTGAGTTGCTCAGGAAAATGGTATAAGGGGAATAGGGAGGGAGCCGATTTTCTCTGAAGGACTTCCCTCACTGGCTGGCATGAGACATGGGGCCGCAGGACCTGGTTCCCAGTTTGGGGCTGGTGGCCAGCCTCATTGGGCCTGCTTGCAGGTGCAGTGCCTCCTGACAGGTGTAGGCCACTTTCCACCTGGCCACTTGACCCCCCCCAAATCTCTGAGGTTTAGGTACCAATGAGGGAGGTAAATTATTCCCTCAGTCCATACAAGGGTATGACCCGTCATGGGAATGGATGCAAAGCTTCCAAGATTGACTTGGTGAGACTCCTAGCTGTGCATATCACTCAGATATGGATCATTTAATAATTTAATAAACAAATGGCTGCAGCCATTTTCCCCAAGACCGGTGACAGTATGTGGTTTTTGTAGGGTACAGGATGTAAAAGCCTATGAAGACAATAAACAGTCTGCACAAGCACTGTAGCAGGTGTAGCATTGTCTTTAGTCCCTAACCCCAACACCAGACCTCCAGGTAGGCAGGTAGGGATCCACCCATGGGGATGGAAGGTGCCCCTGCACCACCCCTAGGGGAGGAACCACTTGGGTTCCCACAGGGTGGGGGCATCTGTATGGAGGAGGAGAGCTAGGTGTTAAAAAGAGCTGCAACTAAGGGTTCCTCCTCACTCTCCCCCTCCACCCAAAGATTTCCCACCTGCCTGCCTGCCTACATAAAAGCAAGGTCCTGGGATGACTAGGCTAGTATAGGGAAACCTTTGCATCTGTATGTGGGAGTGCACTATGGGTCAAGGTGGAATTTTCATGGTTTTTCCATCAGAGGGTGTTCTCCTAGTTTTTTACCTCCTCTAAAGAGCTGGCTGAGGGTAAGGTAGTTTCATTTGTTGCAGTCATTAGTAAGTGGGTGTGGCTTAGGAGTCTCTTTTAGGATGATGGCGCAAAGGGAAAAGGGAGGGAGGTAGTCAGTTTCCTCTAAATGACTTCTCTTCCCAGTCGGCATAATGTGGGAAGCTGCAGGACCTGGTTCCAGGTTTGGGAGGTCACAGCCCACCTCATTGGGCTTACTTGTGGGTTCAGCAGCACCAGATAGAGGTAGGCCACTTGCCTCCTGGTCACTTGAACCCCCTACTCTCTGAGGCTTGGGTTCCAACTCAGGGAGGTACATCGTTCCCTTGGTCTGCACGAGCATATGGCCCTTCGCAGGAGGGATGCAGAGCTTCTGAGGCTGACCAGGCGAGACTCATAGCTGTGCACGTCACTCAGATATGGATCATGTTGATAATTTAGCAAACACATGGTTGCTGCCATTTCCTCCAAGACTCGTGCAGTGTTTGTCCAGGGTAGGGGATGTAAGGGCCTAGCAAGACAACACAGTCTTCTTGCTTATGGTTGCCCATACATTATTTTGTATAGTATAAGGTTGTGTTAATTTACCTGCTCTCTAACTGTCTTAAACTGTGGTCAAATAAACAGAAAACACAGCAAACAACAGAATATGATTAAAAACATGTAATGTGATTTAAGTAATAGCTACATGAGCTGACAAAATTTATAGTAGTGCATCTTCAAACAAACAATTTACTTGGGGTGTTTTCAGTCTTGCCAATATCTTTGTTATCAGGAATCTACAGTGTAGGTAAACATGAAAAATCTTTATAGACACGAGAGTCTATGCTGTTGTACCACAGTAGTGACGTCTCTACTGTAGTACAACAGCCTCAAGAAGTATATGTATTTTCATGCACAACAACACTGAATCAAAAAAACATACCATGATGTTTGGGGAATTATGCACAACAATGCTGTGTTTCCATTAAGGGGCTCTGAAGCCACTATAGACCATTAGAGTGAAGCTCAAGAGGTTGCGGGTGTCCTTGGTGCACCAAGATGAAAACACATGGTTTTCTATATATCATATGGTTCTAGGACTTCAAGAAACATACAGGCACCAAGTAACTTTTGGATAGACTTTTACTTACACAAAAACACAATTTTACATTCACAACTGTCTTAGAGAAAGCTGGAATGATTAAAATACATAGTTTTCTGTACATAGTTTTGTTGACATGTACTGCAAAATGTTTTTGACCTTTGAACTACAACTTTTTGACCTTTGAACTGTACTGCAACAACTTTTCAACGGTAGTACAAGAAAACTAAGCCAATCAATTTCTACGTATAGTAAGATCTAACCATATATTATATATTACTAATATTTTTCCTCTTTCTCCCCATTTGTCCCGGCCCCACCTGACAATCAGAGCGGCCATCGTTCCATCATTAATTTATTAATTGTTTAATCCTATACTTCAATAATGCAGCTGATAAGATATATTATATGTATTCTTGTTTTCTGTGTATTTGAAACTTTTGTACAACAGTGTAACTTTTGAAATACGGCCTATTGGTCCGAATAGTTCTAACCTTTTTAAAAATAAAGGTTTTTACTAGTTCATATACTACATTAAAACTATACACTATTCTAACATGACAGTAACACCTGCAGAGTTGGGGAGTCACCTTCTATATGTAAGTTCTAGACTTAAGACACCATTCGCAAAGACTCCCATCCTTCCTAATCATATATTATACCACTCCCAAAACACCATATACATATGGTAAATAATACTGGGCTCTGTAAGTGGCCTAAGATACTTATCCCCTCATAGCACTTTATCCATGACAACCTACAACATCTTACTGCAGCAAGATATACCATTTTGCTGGGTGATATTACTACATATAGAGGTATCAGCCTTCCTGCCCAGGCTAAATAATGGGTTGGAAATTATGAGCTCTATTTTAAAAGGGCAAACTCTGGCACAAGGTGAATGTGCCAAATGGGTTTGACGCAAGTGACACCTTATGTCAAAGTTTGTGGCAATCCTGATTTTTGAATGCAGGCTGCATCAAAACCAGGATGCCTTGCACCCAAGCCACCCTGCACCACCCCATATTTTGGAATTTTGTGAGCCCCACCATGGACGTAACAGGGGGCTCTGCTTAGACCAGCCAGAAGGTGGTCTAAGGACCTGCGCCACAGCGGGACAATGTGGTGATTGGGTGAGCGGATCTGCCAGGAGGGGTCTGGGGCAGAAGGAACACAGGGGTGACCTAGGGGGCATCAGGAAAATGGCTGACTAGCAGGGTGGTGATGTGGCACCTGACAGAGGTGCCTTTTGCAGTGTCTGGCAGCCAATCAGCTTATACTGCTTTGTGAAGGGTTGGCAGGGAGGGAAAGTGACCTGGCCCTAGAGTGATTCAACTTGCCCTATAACTTCACTCATCTGATCAACATTTTGACAACATATATGACAAAAACTACTGTAAAGAAAGAGCTCACCTGAGCCAGACCCTTACATAGCATACAGACAGAATTATCAAAGCTGGTGAATACTCAGATTCATAAAGTGACCTCAATGTGGCTTATTGCATCTGGAGTGCACACCCTTCAAACTCCCACCATGTATTGTAAATATAAAATTCCTATAGCAAGGTGAACACTAAGAAGTTTGCATATGACATAAACAAATTTAAGAGGGACAGTTTTTTTCTCAGTTGTAATTGTGTCTTAATGTATGTGTAATCACTGTATTGTAAACAGATGCAAAATCAATACTTCTATGAACTCTAAAAGAGATTAGAGATGAAACAGGAAAATGTGCTTTCTACATTTACACTTGAGGCCATTTAGCCTGGTGGTTGTACTTGGTGGGTAATCCTTGCCTCCCTGTTCCCATTCCCCGTGATGTACCCAGAAACAAGCTGTTTGTAACTTAATGTGTTTTTCAAGCTCAAACATTATAATAATAACATATAATACATAAACACATGCTGTAAGATCACTGCTGCCCTTCTCCCCATTTCCCCCTACCCACACCTGACAATCGGCATTGCCATCACTGTAGCCTTACTCCACACAACAGGGCCAATGAGTGACTGCCTTAACTGCTACTTCTACGTTGTCAAGCAGGGGGTGCATACATCACCCTTCTTCCCTTAGAGCTGAGCACCTTATGTGCACTAATCCCCCAAAATGCTCAAGTGCTGTAATTTGGGTCTCGCACGCAAACCTTGATCTCCCAAGCGACAGTAAGACATGCTGCCACCACCCCACTGAGCTAGTCTGTAGTCACACATTAAACACTCCAACACCTTTGTAGCAAAAGCAATTAACAGCCCTTTAGACGAGTGTAATTTCTTATGTACAGTTGTCAGAAGGTTTAACAGTGTGGACATACATCTGCTTCGAAAATAAGGGTGGACAGAACAGAAACTGAACTGCTTTAAAAATGCTGCCTTAATAAATTATAATTGTGATCTGTTTCAAAAAACTAATCAAAAGGTACCTAAATTAAACCAAACCCTAACAGACTGCCAAAATGCAGTTCCTTGTTTTTAAAGGGAACATCATATTGATTACATTAATTAATATAATTATAAACGTGGGCATGTGAGAAGACTGTCTCATCATGCCAATGTATAATGTTGTGTTTTTCTTTTTAAATAGTCATGATTTATCCTTATTTAGGGCCTCATATTAATGCAGGCTTTTTCCCACCCAATATTCACATGTGACATCAGCTGAGCTGAAGACTACCATGAAGTGGAACAAAGTGACATCGGCAGAACTTATTTATTTTTTCAGTTAGTATGCTGTATGCCTACTTCTTAGAGCCAGCATCTGGATCTACCATGCCTCTGAACCTACTAGTTCAAACTCAGTCCTGATCCTGGTGCTCTGTGGCTTACCCCCACCATGGCAGGACTCCCTACCTTGCTTCCTGAGAGGTAGGTGAAGCAATGTGAAATTCCTTCTGGTTGAGACATGGATTAGAAGTGGCATTGCAGCTAGGTGCTGACAGCCCAGGAGCCGTTTTCCATATTCTGGCCTCACCCTTTGCCTCCTGTGACACTGGCTTGCATACGTGTCTGGTCACAAATGCTTAGGTGCCAGTGTGTCTCCTCTTTAGCCCTGTTCTGACAGGCTATATGTTCCTGGTGTCTCTGTGGCTAGAGCATTGACACATAATGTGTCAATTGCTCTTGTCCAAATCATAGCAGTCTTTGAAGGAGTGAACCAATGTATCGCCTATCCCCAGGGAGGGAAGGCACTGCCATGGGAAGCACCTCCCTTCCAAATACCTTATTGTAGTGAACTGCGCTCAAAGCATAAACTTGGGTAACCCACATAGCAGCATGTTGTGCTACCTTTGCATCATTTGGCAGCCCTTCTTTGGCAGCTTTTAATAACTGGAGTGTGTTATATTTCAGCTCCATAGTTTCCTCCCCTTCCCAATGTCGTAGACCCACCTCCACACTTAGACACTTTGTGTTATCTTTCTTTGGACAGTGCTGCAGTGCTCTCAATAGAAGTAAACTGGGGCATCTTTTTACATAGATTTTTATAAATATTTTAGATGACTATTATTTAGAATCAAATACAACACTCAACTAAAAAGACAGGATATGGTCAGTACAAGATAAAAGTAAAAACCCCTGCATCAAACCAATACACCACACAGTCAATATCTGTTGTTGCATTAGTTTTTTCTGTTACTTCATTTTTGCTTTAACAAAATCAGATATTAAATCTTACAGAATCAAAAATGTTTATTTTACAGATGACTCCTAACATTCATGAACTTTCAGGTAAAACATATAATTTCTGGGATTTTGCACAACTGTACAGCAGACTGCAACTGGTAACTCAAGTTAGGGGTCAATTTGTGAAACAACAGATTAACACAGAGTAGTAACACACTAAAGTTAAGATGGACAGAAGGCTAATTAACCCTTTGAGTGCATAACCCTCTACATCCCACTCTGTCTCAAATCTGTCAAGTCCATTTTTAAAAAGGTCAGGTGAGCTGGAGTACTGAGTTAAATTTGGACATTTAAAGGGGAACAATCAGGGCCAAGGGGACACACTTAAGTGTGGTACTTGTCCCAATGTGCACTTTGTGCACAGAACATTTTGGTTTACTTACTGTTTACTGTAGTATAGTAGATTGTATCAGATTAATTTTGCTTACTTATAGGCTGACATCTTCTGTTACTGCAAATCCCAGAATCCCCTGCAGCTGACATCAGAGCAGTAGGTAGCAGTGGGAGAGTCAATAGCCTGCAGTGTATGGTCCCACTGTCCTTTCTGGGCTAACTACAGTCATCGATGACTGTACTTAGTCCCTGGAGAAAAGCAAACCCAGAAAACATCTGATTGGAGATTATAAAAGCTCTAACGTGCACTGCAGGCTATTGAATCTCACACTGCTGCCAACTACTCTGTGTATGAGTCTGGGACTACGCTTCCTTCAAAAATTACTTCAGACAATGTTACCATTAATGATAGAATGGAAATTCTTCAAGCTTTCAACAGCCACTTTGCCACTGCAGGCCTAGCATTCGATACCTCGCCTGCATGTATGCTACGTACCCAGATTGATGCTCAGCCTCCGGAACCCAGCACCAACAACGTAGTCTTTTAGTTCGTGCCTACCTCACTGAAAGAGGTTGAAAAGCTTCTTCTTCAGATGGACACTAGGAAAAGTGCTGACACTGATTCCCTCGACCCCTACTTCCTTAAGATTGCACACCATGTCCTAGCAGTACTGATCACCCACCAATTTAACCTGTCCCTATCGCAGGGGGCTCTCCCGCAGCTGTGGAAAACTGCCCACGTCATCCCTCTGTTTAAATCAGGGGATACCTGTGATCTAAATAATTACAGGCCTATATCTCTCCTCCCCATACTCTCAAAAATCCTGAAAAAAATTGTGAACACTCAGTTGAGAACCTTTTTAGACAATACAAACCTGCTAAACCCAATGCAGTCTGGGTTCAGAGCTAAGCATAGTACTATCATGGCTCTGGCTAAAGTAACTAATGACTGGCAACGTGATCTGGAGAATAGAAATTTTGTCTGTGCTGTGTTCCTGGACCTTTGCAAGGCCTTTGACACCATCAATCACTGCCTGCTCCTCGCTATGCTAAAAACGATATGCATGGACGCATCTTCCCTGTGCTGGTTTAACGACTATCTCACAGATAGGCATCAGCAGGTCAAGGCTGTAGGGGAGCTCTCCTCACTCAAACCACTAAAAAGAGGTGTACCACAGGGATCCATCCTGGGCCCCTTCTGTTTGCTATCTACATAAACAATTTAGACATCGGTATCAAGGAGGCCAATATCCACCTGTTTGCAGATGACACGGTGCTATACCTAAGCTGTCCATCACCTGAAGCTGCCTGTAGAGATCTGCAAACTAAGTTCAATCGGCTGCAGTATCAGCTCCTAAACAAAAAGCTGTTACTCAATGCCAAGAAAACAAAAGCAATATTGTTTTCACCTGCTAAACACACGGCATACCCCTCTATGGTCAGGTCGGTACCCCCCATCACCACTTTACTAGGAGAAAAACTGAAATTCGTAGCAAAATTCAAGTACCTGGGGGTCTGGCTGGACCACAAACTCTCCTTTGTGGATTACATCGAGGAACTACTGAAAAAATTGAGACAGAGGCTTGGTCTATTCTTTAGGATAAATCGCCTCCTGACCAAAGAAGCTAAGACACAGCTAGTCCAATCCACGTTCCTCTCCCTAATCGACTATGCTGACATCATCTATAGCCAGTGTGCTGCTGCCTATCTTGGTAAATTGGACACATTGTGTCACAGAGTGCTAAGATTCATAACTGGCCTTCCCTTCTCCACTCTCCACTGCTCCCTTTATGCAGCCATGGGAAGGTCTTTCATCAAGTACAGAAGGAATAGACACGTGGTTCTTTGGACTTTCAGAGCTATCACCAATCACTCCCCCAATATATTGCAGACTGTCTGCCTGTAAGTTTGATAGGCAACTATGCACTGAGGAGTTCCTCTCTTATTTCACTGAAAGTGCCTAGGGTCAACACACGGTTCGGAAGAGTGACCATAAGCTTTGCGCTGCCTTCTCTCTGGAATAATATGAAGAAATCAGTGAAACTGAGCACCCTGTTAGTCTCGCAGCTTTTAAAACCTTGTTTGCAAAAACTGTTAAGGAGTTATGCAACTGCTTTCCTTGTGCCTAAACTGCTCTTTTGCCTACTCCTTCCCCTACCCTATGCTATACCACATTTCCCTGACCTCCTCTACCTTCCTATACCACTTTTCCCTGACCTCCTTGTCCATAAAAGTAATGTTAATACAACTGGCCTACTTCTGTTGCTTCCACTACTTGCTTCCCTTCCCCTCACCTTTTCTATTTTTCTTACAGCCAAGATATCCCCTGATCATATTTACCCTAGCACTGTATGTATTTTCCCACTCAGTGTTATGTATGATAATGCCTATTTATTGCATGTACATAATTGTATTGTATTGTTCCTTGACCTTGTGTGATGCAGGTCCACCTTGTAAATGAGCTTGCTCAATGGTGTTTGCCTGGATAGATAAAGACTTGATTGATTAATTGATTGATACTCTGTTGTCAGCTAAAGGGGATTCTGGGATTTGTGGTAATGAAAGATGTCAACCCAGAACTAAGAAAAAACAGTCTGATACAATTTGCTGTACTACAGTAAACAGTAGATAAACCAAAATGTTTTTGCACATAATATGCACAGTGGGACCAGCTCCACACTTGAGGGTGGGGCTCTTTGTGCTGATTGTTCCTCTTTAAGGAACACCTGTGTGTGCAAGTTACCATAAGTACTGTAATAAGACAGAGCAGATAAGTAGCTCAAGATACACCATATATAGAGCTTCCACTAATCTCATAGAAAAGGTTCCTAGATCCCTGGTTGTTTAGAAGGCAAATGGGAGGGGCATGAAGCATTACTGTATTTCCATCAACTCAATTTTGATTTCATTTTCTGTGAATGATTTCATATTAATACTTTTTCTCAACTCAAATCCCTGGACACTTTCATCGGATTCTTAACATATGCAAGGATGTAGTCCTCGGTTCAAAGGTTCGTAAAGCAATTGTTTAAAAAAATGCTCTGATTTGAGCCATTAAATGTCACAGGTGGGGTCCCACAAATGTCAGTATTAGAGCTTCTTCTCTTTAAAAAGAGAACCAGGTTGGTACAAACAACAGTCTTGCCCCTCATCAACTATGCAGACCTTCTATACAGGCACTGCTCTAGTGTGGCCCTTGCCAAACTAGACACGCTGTACCACCGGGTGCTCAGGTTCAATACTGGTGCCCCTACTCTACACACCACTGTACCCTCTACAACATTGTAGGTGGGGGGTTCACTTAATCTCAGATGACAAAAGAACACCATACTCTGGATCTATAGGGCCATCTCTAACAAGTTGCCTCAATATATTAAGGATTGCCTACCTTCTTGCATTCCTGGCAGCTATCTGCTGAGAAGTCAGACTCATATCGCCTGTTACATACCCAGAGTTAGGACATGCTTTGGTCAGGGGGCAATTGGTCATGCCTTACCAGTCCTCTGGAATACTGCTCAAAATTTACTACAGCTCATTTCACCTATACCATTAGCTGCCTTCAAAAGTCTTATCCAACAATCATCTATGGAGTCCTGCAACTGCTTCCAGCACTGAATCTCTGACTCTCCCTCCTACCTATCTGTCACCTCCCCCTACTAATGGCACCTTATCACCCCCATACCCTCCCCCTTTCCCCTACCGTGCCGACTAATGCAGCTATGTCAATCTAGAAGGTATTACAATTACCCCCTCCCACCCCTCCTAACCTCTCCTCCCTCCACTATCCTTTGCGCATCCTGTGCCCTCAGTGCCCTTGCTTTATAGTCTTCTCCTAGGCCATGTAATGCTTTGCTGGTCTAGACCTCATCCAACATAATATTGTACTCTACTGTCTATCAGAGACCTGCCTTATATAGAACTCGCATATAGCGGTATGCTGATTGCCTTTGGTATCATGTCTGTAAATTATGCTGCCTTATTCTGTTCTCAGTGTCAAGCCTTATGCTGCTGTTTGTAAATTATTGTACACCAACATGCCAAGCCACGCCTTTCTCATTTGTAATGACTGTACATAGGCTGCTAATGTTGCTACGCCTACTCCAAATTGTTGTACTGTGACTTGTTGTTGTTGTTTAAACTACCAGGTCCATCTTGCAAATGAGCCCTGCTCAATGGTATTCTGCCTGGCTAAATAAAGATACTGATTGATTGATTTATTAATATTTTTAAAGATAGCATGGAGGACTGGATATTACATGTGGTTACCACATTTTCAGATGATACTATATGTATGGGCACTGAGTCCAAACAGTGCCAACAAGAATAACGTTGGCTACCAGTGCACGTAAAAATAGCACCTTTTTTTCTGGGAGGGCTCTGCCCCACCCCCAGTGGGGGCTCTCCTAACACCCTCCATTATTAGGATTCTTACTCCAAGGTGGAGCAGATCTTGTTGGAAAGTTAAAATTTGTGGGGCCATTATAGCCCCATGTAAAAAAAATTAAAATACTATGTCCTGAGGCAGCTAAAAGGTTGGAAACCAGGATTAGAACCCTGGTCTCCACTGCTGCTGGCCAAGCTGCTCAATGCCCCAGCCCTCCACACCACAGTAGCAGCTCAGCCACCCTCCTGTTCACTGCAGCTCTTGTCCTGATTACAGGACCACAGACAGTGACCAGAGGAGCACTTACAGCAAGTGCTGTAAATCCCTTCTCACTGTCTGTGTGAGTGCTTACCAGACTAGTGCCGTATAGTGCACCACTATTCTGGCAGTGATCAATTGATGGGGTACCATATGTATGAGGGTGGTCAGCTGTCAATGAAGGGGGTAACCATAACAGATATCTAAATATCTTGGTTGGGTTTGCATTGAGGTGAGGGAAAGCATACTAGTATGGTTGCTTCAGTACAGGAAGGATACTGCAACAAATGGTTGGGGGCGACAGAGAATGACCCAAACTGATAAAGGCCACAGCTATGAGGGCAAACTAGGTAAGTCTGGTAGTTTCCTTTCCTTAGTGCCAAGGTCCACAGAATAAGGAAAATACAACCACTTAAGCGAATTTTAAACTGTTTTTATTTTCAGAAAAGGTATGACAAAACAACTGCAATCAGTCAAGGTACACTAGATGGCCTACTTGGTCTTTCTTCATCCGGCATTTCCTACAGTATGCATTTATCATAAAATGAAAGGTTGCAAATATTACCACTTTACAGAAATACAAAAATAAAAAAATTCAGTTAATTCAAACCTTTGTTCAGTCAGGTAAAAATAATTTTGAATAGTGTCTCATTTATCACAAAGACCTTCAGCAGCAAAGACTGTCCTTTACAGAGATTATTTGCTTCTGTATGTAAGAAGATGAGCTCAGCTGTCAAAGCTCATGATAATGCCATGCAGAGAACTATAGAAAATCCTTCTTTTATACAGCTGTCCGTCTATTCCAAAATTTAATTGATGATACAGCTATCAAAGTTAGTATTTGGAAGAAAATATCAAGTGTGAGTTACAATGGTAGGCCCAATCATTATAAAGCAAACTGTTTCTATGACAACCTCACAGTTTAAGAACGCCATATCAAACACAATGTATATCTGTTGTGATATATTTAAACCAGTGTCAGTAACCCTTTGCAGAAAATGGTAGTTTGCATTTAGCAAGGTAGAATATGGTGCAGAAGATAGGAAAAACATTTATAAGGTGAGACATCAACTAGTATACATCACAGTTTTACAAGGAAGAATTCTTCACAATGACATCTATATAAGCATCATGGCATTTCAGATATTCTATTACTTAATTTTTATGCTGCTTATAAACATGTTCTGACAGAAAAATCCATTCTTATTGTTCAACAAAATGCAGCAGGGTACATTTTATTTCAAATATAAACAGTCTGTTCATTTAACAGACATAAGTGGTATAAAGATGTAAAGAATTAACTAAAAGTAAAAAGGAAAATGGCATAGACCTACACTCAACCACTAGGCTACCCTGGATTCAGTTCAACTAAAAAGACTGTTCAGGTCTATCTTCATAACACATTTTGTAATTTTTAATGACTTGATTGCTCAGTCACCCTTCTTTACAGGGAGAGCACTCCATGTGCCCTAAGCTCTCTTCTTAAGTAACATTCTCTAACCCCCAATCACATTTGCAGCTCCGTGCTGTACTGTACAGTGTACCGTTATCATCTCTTTTATGTCCATTCTGTTGTGCTATGTGATACCCACAACTGCACGCAATACTGCAGGTAAGGTCTTGCCAGTGCCTTGTACAATGGCATTAGCCTCTCCTTTTTTACTATTTATCCTCTTTTTAATGCCTCTGAGGATTGTTTTGGCCCTATTGACCACCATCAAGCACTGCTCAGACAGCTTCATGATGAACCCTACGATAGTCCCCAAGTGCGGTTCCTGCCTTTTTGCTTATAATAGCTTACCATTTAGTATGTACACCTAATTTTTGTCCCAGGCCTCTAGGTGCATTACCATGCACTTACCCACCTTGAACAACAATACATCTGCCATCAGTCTGACCACTATCTAGTGTGTTCAAGTTATGTTGCAATCTTTTGCTGTCTTTTCTTAGTTGACTACCATGCTAACTTTGTATCATCCACAAACTGTAGCAATTTCGTGCTACTCCCGTCCTCTCTCACTGAGTCAAGTGTAACAGTGAGCAAACGTGAAAACTGGCAACTTCTGTTCATCTTTCATTCTGACCCCTATCTTTTGGTTCTGCTTTGACACTACAGCCAAAGAAATTTGGGGGCCTTCATGTGGTGGTCTAGCAGGTTAAAATGGGGGTATGAAAAACTCATGGCCCACCCCTTGTCCACTTCAGTCAATCCCAACCTCTTCCACACTCACCTGTTCCACCAATCTGTTTTGTTTTTTAAAAGTCAGCACTTGGCACAGTTTCAGGAGCCACATTTAAAAAAAAAAGATTTGGTGGGGAGGATGGAAAGCAACTGGAACGGGGAAAGGGGTAGCCATGAAACCAGCCCAGGTCACCTGGGTATGGCTACAGTATTACTCTTTCAATGATTTGACCACAGGTTGAAGTAATCCAAAGTGGCCTATACGTGTAATAGTGCCAAACTAAAGGTAAAAGTGTTGAACTGTGGCACTTTCACCAAATATGATTTAAGCATCAGCTCATCCATAGCCAAAGTGTCTGCCTTCAGTTCAGTAACTGACAGAAGCCCAAACACAGTTACATGAAAACAAGAATTGTAGCTTTTCATTTATCAAAGAACAGCACCTTAGGCAATCCTGGCAGTTACAAATGGTATAGACCAAGGGCTGGATTCACAAAGCTTTCAGAAGGTGCAAAACCTTCCCCAAGTCCCCAAAACTGCCGTAGCTACAGAAAAAAAGGGGAGAGTGCTCTAAGTGTTATTCACAAAAACCTCTGCAACTGCAGAAAAAAAACACTACGGACTGTGGAAAAAAAGTGCAGCTGCAGAAGTTCCTGAGGAAAAAAAGGTGTGAGACAAGTAAGGCACAGCTCCTGAAGGGCTATTCTTGGCCAGGTTTTTAACACAGTTGCGGAAAAATTGCTACACACAGTGGAATGAGGTGTAACTCTTCCTCAGCAAGCACAGTAGTGCCCCAACAATTGGAATCAATTAAGGTGGAGGTGATCCACAGGTAATGGCATTTCAGATAGTGTAGCAGTGGCTGATGTTACAGCAACAAAAGCACACATTGCCATGATATGGCACAGGCAACAACCACCAGACCCAGTGCAGCCCATGACAGAGCCCCGCAGGCAGTAGAGCCTGACCTGCCTGCAGCAAGTGCTACCCCTGCAGGCAACAGGAACGCCTCAGGGAGGGACGACCAGCAGTGACAGTCAGCCACTGTGGTGCCATGGTATTGCTGGTACCCATGGCACTGCAGTGGTCCCAGTTCAGGGACCACTTGCTGGTATCTTTGTGGGTGCTGTCAGCCTCATACTATGGCAGTAATGTTAATGTCTGCTGCTTCAGCTACTTGTTGTACAATAGCTGTGCCTCTGCAGCTGTGGATTCACAGCACTTACGGAATTCCTGCAGCTGCTGGAATTCCACAGCTGTGGAACTTTTTGCGGAATTCCCTCAGCTGTGGAATTTTCTTTAAGAATAACATGCAACTGCATTTCTGCAGTGCTGCAAGCCTTTTTCCCATAGCTGCAGGATTTTTACTGTTCTTTGAGAATCCTGCCCCAGGCACAGTGAGAACAGACAGCCACAAATGAGTTCAAGTCATCTGCTCATGCATAAATAAAAACACAAACAATAAACACAACTTGTGAGTCACTACATCTGTACAGCGCCCAAAGCTCAACATGCAGGCATGATTCTGATTTCCAAATGGCAGTTTTGATTAAACCAAAAGTTAAAGTCCAGTCCAGTGAATGAAGGCATTTCAAAAGTTAAAGTCAAACCCAGAAAGCACATACAGTACAGCAGTCTTGATACTGTATCTTTGACTTCAACCCTGGAATCAAGGTCATAGATTCAACATCCTCTATGCTCATTGGCTAGGCATAGCTGCAGGGTTCACCAGGTGACTGCCTGATAAAAACTGGATCATGACTTGGCCAAGGACTGATGTGAAAAGGAAGGAGACAGTCTCAGAACCCTGGCTAACCCTCCAAGAGACTCCATACCTACCCCAAGTGATGGGAGTCATCCCTGGCAGTAAGTGTCTGTCTGACAATACTGTCATGCTGCAACTTGGTTATAGTACAACCCAGCCTGTTTGTGGGTTGATCTTGCCCCTGTATGAGTCCCTGGTGATGCCATACCTCAAGTACTGTGCCCAGTTCTGGAATCTGCACCTTCTGAAGAAAAAGACAGGCAGAAGGTGGTGTGAATAAGGACCATCAGGAAGATCCAGGGATAGCAGGAACGGGCACATAAGGAATGTCTTTGGACCTCAATATGTCCTTATTGGAGGCCAGGAGGAAGAGAGGGGTATGATATTAGGTATTAATAAGGTGGATTGTAGACATTTGTTCACCAGGAATGAAAGCATGATAAAGAGAGGGCATGCCTGGAAACTGGTGGGATGGGAAGTTTAGGAGGAATGTCAGGAAGTTCTTCTTTACTGAGAGGGTGGTGAAGCAGTGGAGCAAGCTGCCCAAGAGAGTGGTGGAGGCAGGGACAGTCAACGGAATCAGGTGATGTGGGACAGATTAAGGAGATTGGTATGGATGTAGAAGGTAGCGATGGGGAGGAGAGGTAGTCCTGTAAGCCTATTGTCACTTCTATGTATCTATCAAACTGAAAGTTTCAGGTTTCAACTCCCATACATTTTTGTGCAATCAGTAAAAAAAACAAATGTCTTAAACTATGTTAATACATATGTTACAGGTTAGGGTTGCAAAACTACAAGGGAGGGAAATGTGGTGTTAAGGTTTTTCAGCCCCAATGTCCTCCTTTCCCTACCTTTATAACACAAGGCCAAGATACAGGTATGAGACCATGCCCCACATGTCTGTTGCTTCAAGCTCCAGGTCTGGGGTCATGCTCCACAGGAACCCCATAGGCGTCTTCTTGATGTAGGGTCACATGCAATAAAGGAAACTAATTAGAAATGGCCCCATACCTGTAGTTTGCTTTGCAGGGTCATAAGAGCAGATTCATAATACAAACATACTAACATACTAAAATGCCAGCAGAATAGGCCTAACGGTCTTTCATGTCTGCTCGTTTGGTCAGCCCCCAACCTGGGTGCTGACCTTGCTGTCCCCCTCGCCTTCTCTGGCTTCTCCCTTCCCAGTTCTGGATATTCTTGCTGCATTGGATTTTGCTTCCAGAACCCTTCCCCTGTACCTGTCCCACCCCCTCTTGAACCCCTCCACTGTCACTGTCTCTGCCTCCACCAGCCCCCTAGGCAGTGCATTCCATGGCTTCACCACCCTCTCAGTGAAGTAGCACCTCCTCCTTTCTCCCCTGAATCTTCCCCCCCTTCCAGCTTCCACCCATGCCCTCTAGTGGCCCCTTCTTCCTTCCTTCAAAGCGCCCTGACTGTTCCTCCCCTATTTACACTCTTCATGTACCTAAAGACCTCTATCATGTCCCCCCGGTCCCTTCTCTCTTCCAATGTGTACATATTTAGCTCTTCGAGCCTCTCCTCTAGGTCCTGCCCCCAAGCCCCAAATCATTTTGTTGCCTCCTCTGGACCCTCTCCAGGAGGTTAATGTCCGCTATGTGGCTCCAAAACTGCACGCAGTACTCAAGGTGCGGCCTCACCAAGCAGTTATACAGAGGGAGTATCACTTCCCTCCTTCTGGAGGTGATCCCCCTAGCGATGCATCCCAGCATCCTGTTGGCCTTGGCTGCTGCCCTCCTACAAGTCTCAGAATTGTTCATCTTGACATCCACCACCACCCCCAGGTCCCTCTCAGCCATCGAGACTTGTAGCATTCCCCAGGGTGTACACTTGGCCTGGGTTTCTGGCCCCCAGGTGGAGTACCTTGCATTTCTCTGCATTGAACCTCAGCTTCCACTTTCTAGACCATCTTTCCAGAGCCTCCAGGTCTCCTGTAGGCCACCCTCCCTCCTCCCCATCCACCACCACCCCCAGTTTGAGTCATCTGCAAAGAGACTCATCTCACTCCTGATTCCTGTCCTTATGTCAGATCGTGAGCGTTGAACAGAAGGGGCCCAAGGACTGATCCTGTGGGACCCACTAATGACCCTCCTTGGGGATGAGACTATCCACCAACTCGACCCTCTGGGTCTGGTCCTGGAGCCAATTGCCTATCCATCTGATCATCTGGTTCCCCACCCCCATTTCTCCCAGCTTATCCAACAGGCCCACGTGAGGAACAGAGTCAAATGCCTTGCTGAAGTCTAGAAGAGGACATCCACTGGTCTACCCAGGTCCAAGGCACTTGTCACCCAGTCATAGAACTCCACCAGGTTTGTCTGACACGATTTCCTGGGATGAATCCATGCTGTCTATCGTCCAGGCACCCTGACTTATCCAGGTCCCCCCTAGCCTCTCCTTGACAATGCCCTCCATCACCTTGCCCACCACCGATGTCAGGCTGACAGGCCTGTAGTTCCCTGCCACCTCCCTTGATCCTCCCTTGTGGATAGGCACTATATGCACCACCTTCCAGTCTTGGGGCACCCACCCTGTCCTCAGAGAGATGGTGAAAAGCTCTGCCAGGGGTTTTGCCAGGACATCTGCAAGTTCCTTCAGCACTCTGGGATGTAATTTATCCGGCCCGGTGCTTTCTCCATCTTTAGGGAGCTCAGGTCTTCCCTCCCTCTCTCTGCTGTGATTTCCACTCGGTACCCTTCTCCCTGCTTAGCCCTCCCCACCTGCCAGTGATCCCCCTCTCCCCAGACCTGCCGATCGGTAAGGGTCCCCCCTCCTCAGTATCTCTGTCTCCTCCCATGTATGACGCAGCACCCCCATTTTCCTGTGAAAACTGAGGTGAAGTACTCATTTAGTACCTCAGCCTGCTCCCCTGGGTCTTGTGCCCATCTCTCCCCTGATTTAATCCTGCTAATCTGCCCCTTCACCCTTCGTTTTTCCCCAATGTATCTAAAGAACCCCTTGTTCCCTCTCCTAATTTCCCTGGCCAGGTTCTGCTCCTTCCTTGCCTTAGCCGCTCCACCACTCTGTGGCCCTTCTAGCCATCAGCTCATACTCCCCTCAATCCCTTTCACTCCTTGAGCACTTGAACTTATAGGCTGCTTTCCTTCACTAACCTCCCTGGACCTCCTGGTCCACCAACAGGTTTTGGGCCCCACCGCATTTTCGCCTTTACTCTTGCACAGGTGCTGGTAGCATCCTGCACCCCTCTCCTGATGATTTCCCACCTACTATCAGCGTCCATGTTTGACCCAATCCCATCCAAATGTTCCTTAAGGATCCTTCCCATTTCCTTAAAATCCGCCTCGAAGTCGGTTACTTCCGCCTTTGTGCAGCCTTCTACCCTCCTAGATCCAGGCAGAACCAGACCGTGGCATGGTCACTCTCGCCAATGGGTCCTTACCTCCAGGCCCCCCAATCTGGTCGCTGTCTGCCAGGACCACATCCAGTACCCATGCCTCCCTGGTCGGTTCCCTCACCTGCTGAGTTAGGAACACGTCTTGAAAGACATCCAACAACCTCTGTTCCCTGGTCACAGAGGATGTCATAGTCTCCCAGTCTGTTCCTGGCATGTTTAAGTCCCCAACACCACCACGCTCCTCTGCCCAGTCTGCAGTGTCTCCTAACATCTGCCACCAGACTGTCCTCCAGCTCCTCCGCCAGGGCAGGGGTCTATACACCCTCCTATTTTACTCTCTTGCCCCCTTGTTATCAAGGACCCAAATCGCCTCCACGGTTCCCTCCGCCTCCTACTCTCCCTATGCCAATGCAGTTTTTGACTATCATTGCTACCCTCCTCCACTTCCCTCCCCTGTCCTTCCTGAACATAGTGTATCCTCCAGGTTCAGGTCCCAGTCATGTCTTGCAGTGGCCCAAGTCTCAGTGACCGCTGCCACATCCACTGCTCCCTCAGTTAGCATCGCCTGGAGCTCAGGCATTTTATTGCCCAAGCTCCTGGCATTTAGCAGGACTACCTTCCACTCTTTCCCTATAGTTCCATTTTCCTTGCTCGTGTTCCCATGGGGATTCTGTTTTCCCTGGTCTGCACCCTGCCAGTTGGCCTTTCCTGCAATCCTCCTGGTCCCCAGGGGGGTGGAGACAGAGTCCCTCCTTTATCGGCACCCCCTTGACAGCCTTTTCTCCCATCCCACCCCCCTTCACAAGTTTAAACCCCACTTTTCACCAATGAACCCCTCTATTTTCAACTTAAGGATTCCCCTCCCCTCCCAATTGAGATGTAGTCTATCTCTAGCATACATAATGCATGACCCCAAAGCTGAAGACCAAAAGCAAAGCAGCAGATCAGTAGGGCACTGATTTGCACAGTTATCTGCAGGACCTACATGAAGCATTTGACTGGCATAGCCTTGAATGTGTAGCAGGGTATAGCCCTAAATGTGCAGGACCCTGCAAGCCTTGTAAAAAGCAGCAGACCTGTGCATCACAGCCCTGGCCCTGCATCTTGGAGTGTACAGGGTCCTGTGGGCCCTATAAGCAGCATTACTTATGGGGCATGACCCTGGATCTGTATCTTAAAGCAGGAAACCTATGGGGCATAACCCCAGATCTGCAGCCTACACCCATGGTGTACAGCTCCACACATGTGAGGTATAGCCCCAAACCTGTAGCTTAGCCTTGGGTCACAAGGATAGGGAATCTGGGAGTGGTAAGGTGTTAGGTTTGAAAAACCCTAATACCACAGTTCCCTCAATTTGTGTGTTTGTAAACTTAAGATACACATTAATGTAGTTTCTTGGAATGAGTTTCCTTGCTGTTTAAGAAAGTATGGTGTCAGATGTATGTAGAAATTGACAGGAGATAAGTCATCATTTTCTTTGTGCAGGGACTGAAAAGTAGCAGATTAGTCATAACTTGCTTTGCACAGGGCCCTACAGGTCCTCCAAGAAGTAGTACATGAGTCATAACTTGGTTCATACAGGATCCTACTGGCCCTGCATGGAGCAGAAGATGACTCATACCTTTCTTAATAGTAGATTAGTCATAAAATAATTTGCTTCATGCAGGGCCCATAGGGATCTACACGAGGCAGTATATGTGTCAAAACTTGCTTTGTGCAGGGCTGGACGTGAGTGAAAACTTGCTTCGTGCAAAGCCCATAAGTACTGTAGTAGTTGAGTCATAATTTGCTGTGAAGCAAAACATGAGTGATAGAGGAGTTCCAACTATGTTAATTGTTTTAGGACTTTATTTTGTTCATGTATAATTTTAGTTGTAGTACAAAATTTGTGCATTTTTTTCAGTTACATTTGACTGTTTTTTTTTGTGTGTTTAGGGGCTTTAAACATTTTGTTTGAGTAAGATGAAGTACATTTTTCGTGGCGGTTTTTAAAGCTTGGCAAGTAACTCATGAACCAAAAACAACTATGTATTTTCTATTTTTCATTTGGGTTCTCCAATGTTTTTTCCTTGACTTTTTTTGTTGTTGCTTGAATGTTACCAGGCACAAGCACTATTTGTTATGTATAAGTTTTGTTCACTGAAGTCTGGCACAATGTCAATATCATCTTAAAACTGTTTGTGGTAGGGCATTTGCTGTTAGGGCCCCTCTGTTATGGCTAACTATCTGACCTTGGGTTGCTTTCAGTGCAGAAAAAAAATTCAGAGGAGATGTGATAACAGTCGTTGTATTAGTAAAAGGCATTATTCCATCTCATCATATAAAATTCCTAAATACTATATGGCCAAACATAAGAGAACTAGAGGATTTAAGTGGGTAATTATGGGAGAAACATTTAAAAGCAGTTTTCCGATATACAAATGCCATTTCAGATAAGCAGCGGGGACTTGAACAGGAGAGTCCAGACTTACTGAGGAGTGTCAGGAGCTAAAGGCAAAAATGCCCATGGGGCTACAATCCAGATAACTCTTATTGCCCTAAACTTGTTTATCCAATAGCCATGTATCAAATGTATGCTTAAAAGAGATTTTACTCCTGCAAACTACAGTATTATATCCGCAAGGAGTGAGTTCCAGGCCTTGATCATTCTGAAGCTAAACCATGATCACCATTTAACAGTATTATATCTTCCATAATGTAGTTGTAAAGGGTGGCCATGGGTATCAATATTATCCTGTTTGTATTTAAAGTACAGTTCTGTGAACAAGTACGGGTCACTTATAATATCCCACAGGTACAGCAAATCACCCCTCATTCTCCTAGTTTCTAGGGACATGAGATTTAGTCTTTCTACTCTGCTACTGTAATCAAGATCTTCCAAGCCATGGATATGCTTTGTGACTCTCTTTTGTATTTTCTCAATTTGACAGATATCACCTTTTTTATATGGAGACCAAAACTGTGTGCTATAGTCTACATGAGGCCTAACATATGACTTATAAAGAGGTAACAGTACATCCTGATGTTTCGATTTTATATTATTTTTTATTGCCCAAATTATCCTGTTAGATCTATTAATTATTTCATTGATTTGCTTGGAAAAACTGAAATAATTTGTGATGTATATCCCTAAATCTTTTTCGGATACTGTTTCTGTCAGCTGTTCAACACATAAATAATAATCATATTTTACATTAATGTGGTCTTAGTGCATTACTTTGCACTTATTTAAACTAAACCTCATTCCACAGTTTTTTATCCAATCTATGATAATGCCAAGGTCTCTGTGAAGTCTAAGACAATCAGAGATAGTAGCGCAGACCCCACCAAGCTTGATGTCATCTGTGTACTTTGTAGACCAGCAACTAGTATTGTCTGTGAGATCAGCTATCAAAACATACAAAAATGAAGGGGCCCAAAACCGAGCCCTGTGGGACCCCGCTCATCACAGCTCCCTCACCGGATGGATATCCATTTATAGCCAGCTTGCTATCCATTTTATCCACAGTTGTTTGACTCCTCTGAGCAAAAGCTTTGTTATAATAGTGTAATGTGGGACCAGAACGAAGGCCTTACTAAAATCGACAAAGAAAACATCACAAGGCTTTTTGTTGTCAAAGTTTTTGCTAATATTTTTATAAAAACACTGAAGTCAGACTGATAGGCCTATAATTCTCAATATGTTGTTTGTTTCCTTTTTTAAATAATGGAGTGACACTGACCACCCTTCCAATCATTTGGTACATCACCTGTTTTTGGAATTCTCTCAAAAAGGAGTTTTAAAGGGTATATCAAATGTTTTTTTCATTAGTACTATCATGGCACCACTAATGTAATCAGTCCCAAGTAAACAATCTGGTCTTTTTCTATCCAGTCCTTTTATTATTTCATCTTGTGTTATGCCTATGTGATCAGTACTGCCTATCTCAAATGGGTTGTTATCAGAATGTTTTTTCACTGTATATACTACAGAAAAAATTGTTGAAGATATCAGCCATTTCATGTGCGTCATTAATTGTTTCCTCCTCCCATAAGATAGGTCCTACTTTCCACCATGGCCTCTTTAAAGAATTTATATAACTGAAAAAGGCCTTTCTGTTGTTTTTCTTAGCATCTATTGCTAACTTTAATTCAGTATTCTTCTAATTTCTAATTGTAGTCTTGCAATTTTTAAGTAACCATTTGTATTTCTCCCAATAGGAATGAGTATTAAATTTATTGAACATGTGGAAAGCTTTTTGTTGAGTAATTTGATTATTTTTTTATCCAGCCATGTAGGTTTTCTATTCTGGTTGCATGTTTTTTTTTTTAATTTAGGAATACATTTGTTGCATAAACTATGAATTACTGTTTTTATTTGCAACCATGGGTTTTCTGTGTCACAATCTTTCAACAGTATATCCCAGTTAATTTTGGCCAATAGATTGTTTATTTTAATTACATTTGCATTTTTATAATCATAAAAATAGGAGTGATTACTATATGCAGTGAACATTAAATCAGTATGAAAACCCAAGTAGAAATGGTCACTGTTGCAAGGGGGGGGCAATATTACAGTTTGATACATTCAAGTTTGAAGTACCCAGAACAATATCCAATATATTGTTATCTCTTGTAGATTCTGCTACGTATTGATTTAATGATAATTGTTCCCACGCAGATAGAAACTACCTGCTGGAGGCAAAGGCTGTTGTACATTTTTCCCAGTTAATATCCCCCATAATAAGAACATTTTGCCTTCACATGCTGTTTCTAATTCTGCGATGATGTGTTCAGTACCTTCATATGACATATCTGGAGGGCGATGACATAGTCCTAAAATAAAGTTGTTTGAGGGGTTGAGAGATATTCTAATCAAGATTGTTTTGGTATCAAAGTATTTGTTAATCTTGTTGTGGGAGATGTCTGTAAATTTAAAGGCCTCATTAATAAATAGAACAATTCCCCCACCACATCTACTACTCCTGTTTAAGGAGTATCGAACGTAGCCACAAATATTCCTTTCCCAAGCATTATTGTCAGGCCACCAGGTTTCCATAATCCAGATAATGCCAGCCTTGTCCCTTAAGGCTAAAGATACTAATTGGTCAACTTTGTTGTTTAAGCTTCTAGCATTAAACAGAAGATGCTTGATCTTGCTAATAACAGTTTTCTTAGCCTTTACGTTGTTTTGGACTGTTAAAGATGGTTTTAAATGTTATTCTGACTAGGTTTTCCCCCTCTTGAGTCAGTTTAAACTTGGTTGAGTTAGTGCTTGTTTTAAAGTGTTCCCAGGTGGAGTCACGTGATGCGGGACGAGGAGTAGCTGGTCTTCCGAGGAGCTCCGTCTCGTGCCCGAATTATTGTTTAATCTCTCCGTTCTTACCACTCATATCTGAAATCTACCGACAGACTATTAGAGAGGAAGCAGTGTTCTGGCTACTTATGGAGGCTGAGATGAGGAAGCCGCCTCCGGAGCATACCCCTCCCGCGACCCCCTAAAAGACTGCCAAAAATCAAGGCCTCAAGCGTCGGCGCTGGTACAAGGGGCAAGCGAGAGCTGTACTCCGGAAGAGCCCTTAACTTTAACGCACTTCCTAGAAGAGATCGGACCCCTTAAGACTACAATGGTCGATATGGCAGGGGAGCTTAAAAATATTAAAACTACGATTGAGGAGTTCTCTCGCAGGGCCTCAGACAATGAAGCTCGAGTCAAATCACTGGAGGGAAGCAAGGAGAGAACGGATGCGTCGGTCGTTAAACTTTCACAGAAAATCCAGAAGTTGGAACTAAAGGTGGAAGACTTGGAAGGCCGGAGTCGGCGCAATAATGTTGTCCTTATCGGGTTGCCTGAAAAGGCTGAAGCTCAGGATCCGATCCTATTTGCCCAGAAAATAATGGAAAAAATTGCTGGGCCCTCGCCTGTTGGGCCTAAGTATATTGTGGAAAGGGCTCATCGTGCGCTACGTCCGCTACCATCACCCGATCACCATCCTAGGCCCTTCATCATAAAATTTTTGAATTACCAGGAAAGGCAGTTATTAGTTGGAAAAGCCAGAGAGGATAAAGAAACATTTTGGGAGGGGTCGCGAGTCAGAGTGGTGCAAGACCTCCCGTTGTCTGTGAGGCAGAAACGAGCTGCCTTTCATCCACTTGTTAAAAGGTTGATCGCTGCTGGAATAAAATTTAGAATGGGATATCCCGCTAGATTCCAAGTGCTTATGGGCAACGACTGGAAATATTTTGATTCCTCGGACTCGGCTTCCCTGGCCCTGCATGGGGCTTACCCAGAGCTGTTTAAGGAGGCTGGAGGAAGATGAGGAATGATGTCGCTCAGTCGGGAGGCATTATCATGCCATATAAATGAGTGGCCTTATGTTGTGTATGCATAACTGGATGGACTGAATCATTTATTTTCTGGAGCTCTGTTACAGGGTGTAGATCTGGGTATATTTAAGTTCATTTTCCGAGCATTCAGACTGTTCGGGTTGCTTCTTCCAGGTCTGGGGATTCTGCTACACTGAAGGATCTAGTCAGTCCATGTCTGGGAAATACGGACTCACTCGACTTATTTTGGACCTGGACATTATTTTTACTTCAATATGCCCGATAGAAAGACTTTCTATGTGACTGAAACTTATTTTTGGAAGGCTCAAGTTTGTTCAATGTATTAATGTGGGGGTGTATGCTTACTTTACTTTACCCTGTTCGGGGCCAGTTTATTTCGGTTCCTCTTATTTTCTATTGTTGGTACTTTATTAGGATTTACCAGATTGGGTCGTAAATGAGTGGGGTTTACCTCATGATATTCTGCACCTAAATGGTTTAGTTCGATGTGAACATGTTTTTAGTTCAAGATTTAGATAGATACCTGGAGGGACATGGTTCTTTCTTGACTTTGAGAGGGTGCGAAAGAGGGAGTGGGGAAGGGAGAGTTAGGCATCCTGGTGTCATGGGCCATAGAGTGATGTGGATGTGTTTGGTGGGCAGGGGGGGGTTCTTTGGGCTAGATAAGGTAAAGAGGGTCTTATTCTGTGTTTTTGGGGATATGGGTTATAAGGGGAGCACTGGATCTGTGGTGAATGGGGGGTGTGGAGTTTTCGGGAGGGGAGGGGCGCAAGGTCGCTGGTGCTACAGGGTGCGAAAAAACAGGGGAGTGCCTATAAGGCATGTCAGGCTGTATTTTGAACATGGGGACTGATACTTTAATCAAATTTTGCACATGGAATGTCAAAGGGGCTAGACATAAGGTAAAGCAATACAGAATACTGAAATATTTGGAGGCTGCGAAGGTCAAAATTGCCTTTTTGCAAGAGACCCACTTGCTTCAGGAGGAAGTTAGGTGTTTGAGAAGAATGCAATTTGGGGAAGTATTCTCATCTCAGGGGAGTTCAAAGAGTAGAGGAGTGCTGATCCTATTGCACAGATCTGTTCCTTTCTGCCCTATAAAAATTATTCCAGATAAAGAGGGGAGATTTCTTTTAGTGAAGGGGAAACTATATAATATGGAAATTTTACTTGGGGTTGTTTATGGGCCTAATTCTGACAGCCAAGATTTCCTGATTAGTTTAATGAGGGTGTTGCTACCATTTAGCCAGCTTCCTATGATTATTGGGGGGGACTTCAATCTGGCTGTAGACCACCAGATGGATAGGTCCTCGAGATCACAGGCGTATTCTACGCCAGCTACCCTGGCTTTTAATGATCTAATGGTCCGCCTGGGCCTAGCAGACGTTTGGAGGGTGCTCCATCCGCAAACAAGAGATTACACCTTTTATTCACCGGTGCATAAATCAGGCTCGAGGATTGACTATATACTCCTCTCCCGTTCTTTCCTGAAAGGTTTTGTTGGGGCTGAGATAGTGGCTGCCCCTCTGTCTGATCACTCCGCAGTGGAAGCTATGATCTCTTTCCCTTCCGTTATTGGCAAAGGAAATAGATAGAAAGTTAATAATCAGCTTCTGAGGGTTCCCAAGATAGTCAATAACCTGACGTCCCAAATTGAGGAATTTATTCTGTTCAATGACAAGGAAGGTACACGCCCAGACATTTTATGGTCTGCACTTAAGGCGTATTTGAGGGGTCTATTGATAAGTCAGGCTACTAGGAACAAGAAGGAGAGAAATGCCACTATGTTAGATTTGTTAAACCAAGTCAAGGGTCTGCAAATAGCTCTGGTTTCTAACCCGCAGGAGGAGACCGAGTTTAAACTAATTAAAGCTAGAGATGCATATCTTAAAATGCTGGGTGATCAGGCAGAATTGGCCATTATTAAAGCCAAGGCCAAGTATGCTGACCAGGGGGAGAAACCTGGAAGGCTTTTGGCTCGGCGTATTGCGCAGCTAGAAGCATCCCGACTAATAGAAGGGATTTGGTCAGAACAAGATAGGTGGATTAAGACAACTCCGGAAGGAATAGCCCTTGTTTTTCGGAACTACTATGAAACTCTATATGGAGAAATGCAGTCTCCACCTACCCAATCTGAGATTCAGTCTTATTTGGATCGGTTGCCATTGCCTAAGCTAGAGAAGGTCGATTATAGGCTTCTTACTGCTGATATCACCTACAGCGAAATAGAATCGGCTATTAAAAGCTTGCCCATTGATAAGACTCCCGGTCCCGATGGGTTCTCACCAAATTTCTATAAAATTTTTTCTTCCCAGCTGACTCCCTTATTATCCAGGCTATACCAGCACATTCTCTCGGGAACGGACACGGATAAATGCTTGTTTGAGGCACTTATAGTACTTATACCTAAGCCAAATAAACCCCTTGAGAATCCAGGTTGTTACCGGCCCATCTCCTTGTTAAATTACGATGTAAAGATTTTATCTAAAATTTTGGCGGAGAGAATTAGCAAGTCGTTGCCTACTTTAATAGGCCCGGAACAGGCAGGTTTTATGAAGGGCAGATCCTCAGCAGATCATTTTAGAACATTGTCTCATGTCTTCTCAGCGTCTGAAGAGGCTGGCCTCCCGTTGGCGTTGGTCTCTTTGGACGCCGAGAAGGCATTCGATAGGGTCCATTGGACTTTTTTGTTTCGGGTTATGGAGAAGGTGGGGTTTCCAGACAAGTTTGTCAGATGGGTTAGGGCCTTATACTCAAATCCTACGGCAAGAGTTGCATGTAATGGTGTGATATCGTCACCGTTCAGTTTACATGTAGGGACGAGACAAGGGTGTCCTTTATCTCCCCTATTGTTCAACCTGTATTTGGAACCCTTGATTAGGCAGATAGTATTATCTAACAGGATTAAGGGGATAAAAATCAGAGATCAGGTTGTAAAGGTTACAGCATTTGCGGATGACTTATTAATTTATGTGGCCAATCCTGCTTCCTCGGTCCCAGCCTTACTTGATGTGTTACATGAGTTTAGTGCCTTATCCAATTACAAACTAAACCAGGAGAAGACAGTGGTATATCCCCTAAATAGCAGAGTTCTCAAAAATGATATCACAAGGTTGGGATTGGGATGGAGTCCCAAATCTCTTAAATACTTAGGCCTTAATTTGGCGAACAGCCCAGAGCGTCTGCGCCACCTAAACTTAGATGCCCTAGTGCATAGCTTAGAGTTGGACATGAGAAGGTGGGCGCAGCTCCCTCTGTCACTTTGGGGCAGAATAAGCATTGTTAAAATGAATATTTTCCCCAGGCTTTTCTACCCTCTGTCCATGTTTAATATCTGGATTCCTCTGGCACGGTTTAACAGAATACATAAGTTAATTGCTGATTTCATCTGGAATTTCAAGAAGGCAAGAATGTCTTATGCTAAACTTGTGGCACCCAAGGGGCAAGGGGGGCTGAAACTACCCCATTTTGCTCTCTATTATTGGGCGGCGCATATAAACAAATATGGTAGGTGGATCCTCTCGCACATTTCTTCCCACACTAAGGACTATGTTCCACTCTGGGTTAACTTAGAAGTTAGTTTAATCAAGAGCTTGGGTATTAACCCAGAAGCTTTGTATTACAGTACCTCTAGTGTGCTTCTTTCCTTAAGAGACTCGCCCATTGCAGTCTCTTTAAGGATACATATTCAACTCTGTAACTTCTTAAAATACGAACATGTTAAAGATAGTTCTCAACCAATCGTGGGTAATCCCCACTTGTTGATTGGACACCAAACTATTAGGCAGAGTTGGTTACCTAAATTAGAGGACTGTATGATGCGGGATTTCCTGGATGTGGTAGAAAACTAATCTCAACACCTCAAATACTAAATAAGCTTAATCTACCTGCAAAAGACTGTTTTAGGATTTATCAATTGCGTCATCTGCTTATTCAGAGAATAGGGTCAAATGAGGTTACCCCACCCGTATGCCATTTTGGGATACTGTACGACCCTTGATAGGAACTTCCCACGCTGTCTCGAAAATATACCAGGTGCTGCTACAGTGGGCGCTCACTGAAAGATTGGCTTCGCCATCGTACTGGGCCAGGGTTTTTCCTGATGCTAATTTGGATTGGTCGTAGATTTGGATTAACTGCCACAGGTTTCTTAAGCAAGACTGTCTCAAGTTGACTCAGTTTAAAATCTTGCACAATATTTACTACTCCCCTCAAAAATTAGCAGATTTAAGGGTCTTGCCAGATTCTAGGTGTTCTAGATGTGGTTCAGGGGTGGGCAATCTGCTCCACATTTTTTGGGATTGCTCAAGAATTGCACCGTTGTGGATGGAGATTAGAGATAAGGCTAGCCCATTGTTGGGTTTAGATGAAATGTTCACCCCAGAGGTCTGTTTACTTGGAGTTATGTCGGATTTCCCGGTTAAACTGAGGAAATATCATATGTCCCTGATCTCAATTATAGTGAAAAGATTAGTTCTTAAACATTGGAAGGATTCCATAATTATTCCTTATTCGGAATGGTTGTCTGAGTTGCTAGCGAGTCTTAGGGTTGAAAGAATGATAGCTATTCTTCGCAATCAATTGCCTCTTTTTGAGAAAATTTGGTCCCCGTTAATAGTTTCTTATTCATAATTAAGTATGATGTTACCTCCCATGCCAGATGGAGTATAGCACAGCGCCATGCGGGGGGTTTAGGGAGGGGTGGGGTATGGAGGAGGGGGGCTACAGAGACTTATGTTCACGGTGGTGATTTTCTTGGGTTTGTTGTACTGTAATTATTTGTACACCAGGTATTGTACTTTCTTTTTTACTGTCTCTGTATTAATTTGTAAAAGTTAATAAAGAGTGAATGGCAAAAAAAAATAAATAAATAAAGTGTTCCCTAGAACTCTTGCCCCATTTATATTCAGATGTAAGCCATACATTGCATACACTGATTTATTTGCATTGAACAGATCACAATAATCAATAAATAAAATATTATCTTTCTTACACCAATTGAACAATCTGGAGTTAATACGCATGATAGTGCTTTTTTTCCAATATGTGCTTGAGGTACTGGCAGAATTCCAGATATTGCCACATTACAGCCTTTCTGTTTTGTTTGTCTTGCTAATGATAACAAATTGTGACAGATATCTGTTTCATGATGCCTGGCAACATGATTGGTGCCATCACGTAGAATTACAGATGAGCCAGTTTCTTTTATTTATTTATTAAGGAATCAGAATTACAAACCTTTGAGTCATAGACTCCTTTGTAAAGGCTCCACGTCAGTTAAACAGACAAATAATACAGACAAGTAATACAGAGTGCAACATATGCAAAGCTACCAAAATAGTGTCAGAGGTACATGGTCAACAATCTGTGGGTGAACACAACCCAGAGTCATGAACATTCAGGAAGATTCAGTAACAAAGTCATAATTCACAATTCATCCGTAAGTAGTAAGTACAAGTGTAACATAGCTGAAAATGACCAATAATAATCAGAATGGGACAAATGGGCAGGAAAAGGGGGAGGAAGGAGGATGTCAGGTGCAGACAGGGGGAGACTAGGTGCAGTCACAGGAGGAACTCACAAGGAGGAATTCCCTGAGACTGGATTTGAAAAGGCCTAACTTAGGCTCAGTTGAGATGGTGATAGGGAGGCCATTAAACCATTGAGGGGCTCTGTGATAGAAGATTCTTTGACCCAGGGCAGTCCTGTAGTGGGGGCCAAGAGAGGAGACTTGGTAATGCTCCTGGAGACTCTTTGCTGGGGGGAGTGACTGGATAAGGCAGTGTAGACTTACACTAGTTTGTGAAGTCTTTGTTTTACGTCATCAGTTCTTGCCCCTGTGGGACAACACACTGATATGTTTTAGTTATCATCTTTACAAATATGTGAATCTGCATAACGAATTATGGAGTTTCCTATGACCACCTTCTGTTGAGAAATTACATTAATGTCAGGGGTATTACACTCCACGGCTTCTTGTCCTTTATTCTCATTTATTGTGTTACTCTCCTGTGCTAAGGTAGTCTGGGATTGCACATTCTCTAAACATGAGAATCTATTTGTTAGTGTGAGGTCAGTGTTACCCATTGCCTTCCTTCATTTTTTTGTGTTTTTGCCTATTTACATCTGAAGGCTCAGTTGTGTCACAGCCCTTCCCTCTTTTAGGAGACTGCCCCAGATCATCAGATACATAGGATTCACCACTATTTATACAATCCTTCTTATTATTGTTTGCTCTCAGAATGTTAAAGGAGAAGACTCCTGTATATGTATAATTTGGATATATCTGATGTATTTATTATACATTACATCAAGTACTGTACATATGTCAATAAGAGATCAGCCATTTCTTCTGTTGCAACACATATCTAGAGTTTGAGGCTCTGACACAAGGTAGTAAAATGTCAAGCAAGCCTCCATTTACATGCAAATGAGTCACTTGTAATACAGCCCCTCCCTTTCCTTGATGTCACTGCAGCAACAGTGCAGAACAAAACATAAGGGTATCAATGCTGTCTAGCTTGATTTTAGTTTAAGTTTGCAATGGCTTAAGGCAGTTCTGTCATGCAACTCACACAAGGAGTAGTACTTTCAGCCTTAATACTGTATGTGCAGAGCAAATAATACATCCAATAGTATTTCATTCACAGGAAACAAAAGCTGTTTCTCTGTACTGCTCATTTCTCTCTGTGAGACAGTTCTAACATGTTGTGGAAAGCAGTATACTGAATCAGTCAATCAATCAATCAATCAATCAAGCAGTCAGTCAGTCACTCTGTATTGAACCAGGTGAGCACCCTTAAGAAGATTTGTTACAAGATGCGCCTGGGCAGTTTACTAAAGGATCACACAAGACTGACCTATACACATCCCCTTTCAGCAACCTGAAAGTGGAGAGCTAGATCATTTACTTTATAAAGTGTATTGTTTTACATTTCAAATGCTCCTTAAATCTGAGTTTCTGACTGGAAATACCAAGACACAGAATGCATATGACATGGGAGGAGTGAGCTAAGCAAATACAGAGCACTACAAACAGATACTGATTAGTCTTTACCTACAACAGCTGAAGTGTAGCATCTGGTTTGTGAGGGACATCCTACTTCCAATGCTGGCATTACAAAGCGGGGGGCTGCCACAGCTTATCCTTAGTACCTTGAAAGTGAAGTGCTGTAGCTCTCACATCACTGCTAATGATTTATAATGGGAATTGGGGCACTTTTAAAGTCATGGACCTGTGGGGCCATCACAGTTTCTAAGGAGGTTAGGGGAACTTCTTAAGGGTTAGAGAGTAAGGGACTCTAGTAGGATTTGAACCAGAGTCCCCCAGTGCTTGTGCCTGTGCTTTCCTGGTAACCTATTCCTTGTCATAGCTGAATTCTTTATTGTCTTACAGCAGCCATCCAATCACTGGCTGCCTAGTTACAAAGGGAAAAGGGCCTATTTGCAAGATTGTTTCTCACTGCTGGTGTCAATCAAAACAAAGAATGTTAATACACACATACACCATAATACAACAGCTGCATAATACCACTTAAAACTCTTGTTGTACCCAGAGTCATTTATTGGGTAAACTGTTTTTGCTAACAGAAACAGTAACACAACACTTACAGGCAATTCCTTATATGAATACTATATATATACCTCAAATCAGTGCTGCATCACACTCACATGGTCCTAGTCCCTATTAGACCTGCACTTCAGGATGTGCACAACACTTAAAGGGTTCCTTCATTACTCAAGTGGGGAACCAAACATTGTGGGTTTGGTCTACTGGTGAAACTGCATTTAGTGCAGCACCATTATCTGTTGCTCTGATGACATCATCCTCCAGCAACATTGATGGTAAAATGGAGGACAAACACATTGATAACTTTTGGGGGCTATATATTTTTATTTATAATCTAGATCTGGACAGCAATAGGACTGCTGGCAACTGGAGGAGGCACACAACAGTTACACATAAGGAGTTGGGAAAATATTGGTGTGGAACTATGGGAGACTTCCCCTTTAACTGTATTATTAATGTAGTGTTTTAATTGCTCCATAGTTGATTCCAGCTCTTTTGATAGTGTTTGTACATCTCAGACTTGTATCTACAGTATTACTTCCTGAAACAATGCATGTCTTTAAATAAGGCTAGCTAAACCTAAAGAGAAAAGAAATGAATAGTTATACTCTGTAAGTTAGTGAGGGACACAACTACAGTGCCACCCACCAGGATCAACCACTCGGAATGAGATATCACAGTTTACTCTGTGACAAATTGGAGTAATTGCTATTGGATTGCACTGAGTTTCTGCAACATCCTGCAAGATATCACAGCAGAAACAAGTGATAAGAATGCTTGATCTTAGGTGTGTGTCACTATACATTGATCACAGGATTTCTTTCGTACTTAGTAAATTTTTGCATGCAAGTCCTCACTTTCCTCTACTGGTGAGAGGCCGAAAAAGATGGAATGCAAATAGTAGGACATTACTGAACAATTCACTATTCTAGCCCTCATCTTTTGGACTCAAGGTCCCAGATTCATAATCCAAGAACAGATCTTTATGTTCTGAAATACAGTTTGTGCGTAATTTATTGAAGAGTCTTCCAAAAAAGCTAGGCATGAGATAATAGCAGACATACAATGAATGTCAAATCTCTATGAATAATAAAATCCGGTCATTCCTTTGGTTCTTTGCAGTCAAATACAAAACTGTAACTGTACATTTTTATGAACAGTGAAGAATGCACCATATATACTTGCAAGTAAGCCGACCTCACGCATACATCAACTCCCATTTTACCTGGTTAATTTTAGGAAAATAAGAGTCAGAATTTGGTGGCCCAACTGAATCCCATTATTCTGAATTCTGCTAGATGCACCAATCATTGCCAGTTGCATTTTGAACTGGAGTGGCCCCTTTTTGATTTATGCAAACTTTGCACTGAGAAAATTATGCTTGAGGATGCACCGTTTATATCGTATGCAAAATTATGTTTCGATTCACTAACAGTGCTTAACAATTAAATACAAGCCAAACAAGTAATGTCATCCTTCCATGTAAAATAAACTGAGATTGGACGGAGATCCTTCTCCTAGTCTACTAACAAGAACTGGAATATGCTAATTCATGGCTTGCAATTTTGTATTTACTTATTTAACTTTGATGACTATGAGAGTACACTGGCAGGAAAGCCTTTTTCAGGAACGACCGGAGTGCCCCTGCACATGTAAAGTATACAGTCACAGTGATACGAGAACAGCAAACGGTCACAATAAATACAGGATGAGTGGGTCATTTTACAACATTATTGAAATGTAGTTGATTAAAGATGTCTAATTATACTGTATAATCCAATTAGTTTACTGTATATGGATTGTATGATCTCGGTCTTCAATTCTGGTTCCCACATGAAAAAGGATACCAAAGCCTGTTATTGGGCCTAACATGAATTGTTTTTTACCAATGCTAATCATACAGGATGTATTTTTGGCCAACGTGGAGCACACATTCTGTTTTTGTTGCCAACAGTGGGCCTCAAATCTATTTTATGGCCAGAACTGTACATAGAATCATGTTTTACAGCCACAAAAGTGACTATTCCTTGTAGACCCAACAGACTGGTTGCTTTTGACTGCAAGTCAAGTTCTCTCCTTTCTAGGGTGTTTATTGCTGGCACCAAAACCAAGACTTATATTCAGGTATATACAGTAACATAGGGTAAACTTTCGGGTCCATTATGGCTCCCTACTCACAGCAACAGGATTAAAGTTAAACAGTTGTGGTAATTATACTGGCCCATAGCCAGTCTCCATATAGGATTCAAGGGTTCATGTGTGAAGCACTATCTCCCAAGTGGCAAAGCAAGTCCCTGCTTCTGCACTACTGGGTCAGCATGATTCTTGGCACTGGATGTTCATACGTTCAAATCCTGGCTGTGATAATGGGTTATTATAACCATAGTTCATACAACAGGTAGTGAGTTCCTAACTGCAATTAAGTAATTGTTTTACCTCCCACCTGAAAATTATGAATACAGAATTATTTTATTATGTCAAATCATTGCCTTTAGAATATTAGCAGCTAACGCACCATGATCATATCAATTATGAATAAAACATTAATCTTACTTCATTTTCATATTATTAACAATTTTTGGATTCTTAGAAGCAACAAAGAACACTTTGCCCTTGAACACTGGTGACTTCCTTTATATTCAGAAGCTGAAATGCTGGATTAATTAAACATACAGTCAGGGGGATTGAGACAATGCATCTCTGAACTGTTGTAACAGTGAAAAGTCTTAAGGTCACCATGAAACAAAAATCCACACTGATGTTAAGGTTTTGCAGTACTGTACATGTCAACTGCCAGTCAGTATCTAGACCCCAGTGCTTTCAAAACATAGGACACAAATCCTGACTTGGGGCAACAATACCAGTTAAAACTGTTGACCTTCTATAGTTTTACTGTCCATGCTTCATTTGGCTTTTCACTTATTGCTTTTCCTCATACCAATGCAGCATTTCTATATCTCCCTCACTAGTGACTTACTGTAGCTGCATATGACACTACAAAGACTACATATTATTGTCCTGTATTCTCAAATATTTAGTCTTCAGAAGCTCAAAACCTGCAAACACTCAGAAAAATCTAAGTTTCTGAAAAAACACCCAAAGCTGTTAATACTTCAATTAATTTAAGTGGCATAATAACTGGCTTTTGTTTATTCCCATAGGGAAACTGGGTTGTAATTTTATCATTATAACCAGCTAATTATAATGACAAACACAGGCCCAGTTTCCCTAGCTCGGAGCATGCTCTAGCTGCGATCTTCCTCTGCTCTGCTTGTCTCTTTCTGTCCCACTCCTCAATGCTCTGCAGTTCACAGACAGTAGGAATCAGTGGTAAGTTCTTCTTTTTTTAAACACAGATATAGCTAGGCACAGAAATTGTTTTTTTTTTCCCCAATCAGAAATAATAAAAAAAAGGCAAACAATCTTTTATGTCAGGAGCCGAGCCACTATGGATCACGTTGAAACCCCAGCAGTCTGCAGCTCGGCTCCACAGAGACATTCATATATTTTGTATTTTTGCTGTGGCAAAAAAATTATTCCTAGCAATTATACAAAATAAAGGATGGGTAGGTGTGTAAAACTCGGGGGGGTTGTGGCATCCCATCCCTTGGAGGGGTGTAAAATCCTCATTATAACCACCTACCCATCCATTATTCTCTATTTCCTTTCTATGCAAATATCACTTCTACAGTTCTACAAATGTGGAAACAATTATTGGAATATATACACAGACTATAAGAAAATAACATAAATTATAAAAAAAACACATACATTATTCCAGTTGAATACTTGCTTTGCAGCTAGATATATATAAATACTACACTTTCCATGTGTTTGTCCTCTGTGAGCTTGGGGGGGTAGAAGGCCAAGATGGCCCCTTGTGGTATGGTAGATGGACAGTCACATAAATCCTCTAGTGTCACCCTCTTTATGTTCAATTCCTCTCCTAGCTCCCAATCCCTTCTGAGGACTGTGGTGTGCCCAACAGCAACCCAACATCACCTTGTCATCCCTGCATGACTCAAAGTATCGGCTCTTGATGATGTGCTCTCTGGGTCACTAAGAGGAGAATGAAGAATAGAGCAAGGGCACTTCCAAACCCAGAAATAGAGAGTATGTCCAAGGATGCACAATCCAACCCCACCAGCCAATACCAAGGATCCATTCTTGTGACATGAACCTAAGTTGCTTGCATAGTAAGAGCCTCTCAGTGTTTGCTTTCAGACAGGCAAACTTTATATATTTAGAATGTTTTGACTGGGAATGCAGTAGCAACATTTCACCAGAATCAGACAGGCTGCAAAAGCTCCTCGATCTACCACACTTTATATAAATAAATGCTGTGGAAGACATGTTTTTTTTCTAGAGTTCCAAGGGTCATCATAGAGATTGTGAAGAAATCATAGCAGTCTCAGACACAACCCCTGGCTACCTCTAAATGATGCCCATGCAGGAAAGGCAAACTGGCACAAGATGTGTTTCCAGATTCAAGCTTAGGGAGGAGAATTACAAGAAAGGGAAGGTAATAAATGTAAAAATAGCCAGTACATACAACAAGTCAAGAGGCACAATACAGTCAATGTAGTGCAGAGTGTAGAAGAGTTGAGATAAAATTTACAAGAAAATACAACTGAAAGCTCCAGGTTAATACATAAGGATGATGCAGGAAGACCCAAAGAATCAAATGTGCCTTTCTTATATTTTTATATTTTTTTCTTGGCTCTCTGTTCTGGGCTCTTCTCTAGAGTCAGGTTTTCAAAGACCACTGATAGTCCTGCAACCTTTAATTACTTAGGCACCAGCTGAAGAACACTGAAAGCCCTATGGCAGGATTTTCAAAGGGGGTAGATGCAGGCACTGGTTTTCCCACTTCTGCATCCACTCGTTTGTGCTGTAGCTCAGCATCCTTATTTGCCTGAGTTTTTGTGGCAATGTTCACAATATGCAGCAGCTTGCATCAAAAAATGACTTACACATAGATACATAGATACATAGACAGTGTCGGCAGATAAGGGCCTATGGCCCACCCAGTTTGCCCATTTAAGTTTGTAAGTTAAGTTTATGTTTTCCAGGAAGTCTGTTGCCCCTTACCCCTGACCTCCAGAATTCCTTTATGTCTATCCCACGCATTCTTAAATCCCATGATTGTTTCAGCCCCCACCACTTCCTCTGGCAGGTGTTCCACTTGTCCAACACCTGCTCTGTGAAGAAATACTTCCTCACGCTTCCTCTGAATCGTCCTCCCTCCAACTTCATCCCATGCCCTCTAGTCCTGGAACATCTTTTCGCTTAAAATAGTGCATTCCTGCACCCTGTTCCTCCCTGTAAGATACTTGTATGTCTCTATCATATCCCCTCTCTCCTCCTCTCCTCCAGGGAGTACATGTTCAGTGCCTTCAACCTGTCCTCATAGGACTTGTGATGCAATCCATGCACCATCTTTGTTGCCCTCCTCTGAACCTTCTCTACCCTGTCTATGTCCTTATGTAGGTAAGGTCTCCAGAACTGCACAGTGTACTCCAGGTGCGCCTCACCAGTGTCTTGTATAGTGGAATTATGACCTCCTTTTCCTGCTGGTGACGCCTGTTTATGCATCCCAGCATCCTATTTGCTTTACCTGCTGCCTTGTCACACTGTTTCTGCCTTGAGGTCATCAGAGATGATAACTCCAAGATCCCTTTCCTGCTTGGTGCATGCTATATCCTCACCCCCAACTGATATATGTGCCAGGGTTTTGTGCCCTATATGCATTATCTTGCACTTCCTTGCATTGCATTTCAACTGCCAAACCCTGACCATTCTTCAAGTTTCTGCAGGTCCCTTCTCATTCTGTCTACACCCTCTGGTGTGTCTACTCTGTTACAGAGCTTTGTGTCATCAGCAAACAGTGAAATTCTGCCTCTAGGTCCTGGGCGAATGTCACTGATGAAGATATTGAATAGTACCGTCCCAGCACTGATCCCTGTGGTACCCCACTGGTCACTCTTCCTCTGTGGAGTGACAGCCATTTACCACCACCCTCTGTGTCCTGCTGCTCAGCCAGTTACTTACCCACCGCACTACTGTCCTGCCCACACCCATATTCCCCAGTTTGTGCAATAGTCTTCTATGTGGCACAGTGTCAAAGGCCTTGCTGAGTCCAGATAGGGCCATGTCCACTGCCTCCCTGATCCACCTCCCTAGTCACCCAGTCAAAAATTCAATGAGGTTGGTCTGACATGACCTTCCCCTGGTGAAACCATGCTGCCTTGGGTCCTGTAGTCCATTGACAACCAGATGTTCCACCAATCTCTCCTTCAGTAGTGCTTCCATGATCTTCCCCACTACCGAGGTGAGGCTGACTGGTCTGTAGTTCCCCACTTCCTCTTTGTTCCCACTTTTGTATAAGGGGACATCATCACATCATTTCCTTCATACAAGCTCCACTTTCTCAGCACAACTGTGTCCATAATTCTGGCTCTACAGTACTGACAGTACTACCTGGGTCCAAGCTTCAGGCATAAGTGCACTAAATATGGGATACTTGCTGCTGAACATTCTGCCTTTAGTGTAGCTATCTATTGTTTTAAACTTGTTTTTATGTCATATTCAAATGTAAAGACATTGCATTCATCATTACAGATAACAGGATTTCATCTGTGACTTGACATTCCTTCCTATTTTGATCACTCAAGCCCAAGCAGTGGTAGTAAATGTCTTCCTTCCCAGATCTCAATTTTACACACTGGGTGGGATATTCAGAACTGCGCCAGGCAGGGGTGCAAGCCAGGCGCAGTGTAACTAGATGTGCCAGGGCATGGACTCGGGTGATATTCAATGGAGCTGTACCATGGCTCTGCACCATTGAATATGGCAATCGCGGGTTACCTTGTCATGTGCATGGCGCAAATGGCACTGCACCAGTGCAAGTGGCCATAGAGGAGCAGGGATGGTTAGTAAGTGCCATTGCGCTAGGTGCAGCAACTGTGATATTCAGCGGTGGACATACAAATGGGGCCATAATCTATGCAATGTGCAAATGGGTCCATTTGCATGTCATTATGGCCCCATTTGCATGCAGATGCACCGATCCCCTGTAATTTGCGCCTGGTGCCCTACCAGGCTGCAGCCATCGGGGACCAACACCCCCTGCACCTCACCAGCAATGCACCCCCATTGCCCGATCATGGGCTGTAACATTAATTTAACTCCCTGGTGGTCCAGTGGCCCTAACGCCTTGCCCGACCATGGGCTGTAACATTAATAAAACTCCCTGGTGGTCCAGTGGACCTAACGCCTTGCCCAATAATGGGCTGTAATATTTTTGAAACTCCCTGGTGGTCCAGTGGTACCCGTACCCCCCTCCCAGCGGCGGGTGGCAGCACCACCTGCAAGCTGCCTGCCACCCACCGACTGACAGTGTACAGTATGAGCTGTACGCCTATTGGTCCACTAGCGTGGGCCAATGGGTGCAGATTGCATTGTGTTGTTATTAGTCCCAATATGTGAATGGATCCATTCAATACTAGGACTGTGTAGTACAGTATGGTCTGCATGCCCATTGGCCTCATGCTGTGACCAATGGGCACAGCCGCATGTACACTGTCAGTCGGGCGGGCAGCTGGGCGGCTTATGTGGGTGTGCTGTCACCACGCTGACTGGGGGGGCGGGTGGCGGAATGAGTGGGTGGGTTGGAGGGGGATACAGTTACCACTGGACCACCAGGAAGTTACAGAACTATTACAGCCCACGATCGGGCAAGGCATTAGATCCACTGGACCACCAGGGAGTTATATTAATGTTACAGCCCACGTTCAGGCAAGGAGTTAGGTCCACTGGACCACCAGGGCATTAAAAGTATATTACAGCCCGCGTTTGGACATTGGGGGAGGCGCTACACCAGCGGATGGTGCCACCAGGGCTCGGGTGGCCACCCACAGCTGGCAGCTGCTGTGTTGCGCCCAGCAATACAGCAGCCGGCCTGTGGGTGGCCAGTCCTTGCTCCTGTTTTTGTCGGGAACATCTTTGCTCCCCCCTGTGTGGCGCAAGGTGGGTGTGTGCCTGCATATCGGGATGTGCTGAATATGCATGGGCATGCCCCCTGCACTTGTGCCGCAAACATTACTGGTGTGCCCCAGCGCATTGGGATTTGCACTGAGCAGATTTCCCTTTTGAATATCATGCCGGGGCTCATCAGTGGGTTGCACATGGCACATCACTGTTGCGCCATGGGCAACCCCTTTGAATATCCCACCCACTGGCTCAGAAGTTTGGTTTCATCCTCTAATGTTGTTTTTTTTTTTTGTGTGTTGCAGCATATGAATGATTTTCACATAACTGCTGAAAATGTGACAGTTCTGGTAACATTTTGGACAGTCATATCCAATATTTTCCCCCAGTTAGCTGAATGTATTTAATTATTTAGAATATTTAAGTGTTTTCACCAGGAAGACATATTGAGGTGAGAACATGAGGAAAGCTCAGATCCAAATGTACCCAGGGGACAGGGGCAGGATTCAGAGAAAAATGCAACATCATGATGTATAAAAAAGTAATGTGTAATAATGTAATGCGTAATAAAGAGTACAAAACTAATTAGTGAGGAGAGTAAGAGGGCGGAGTACAGACAAAAGTGCTGAGAGAGAGGAGTGAGAGGGAGGAGTATAGGAAACAGTGCTGGGAGAGGTAGTGAGAGGGAGGAGTACAGGAAACGCTGCTGAGTCAGTGGAGTGAGAGGAAGGAATACAGGAAACAGTGCTGAGAGAGAGGGGCGAGAGGGAGTAGTACAGGAAACAGTGCAGAGAGAGGGGAGTGAGAGGGAGTAATACAGGAAACAGTGCTGAGAGAGGGGGTGGGAGACGTACAGGAAACAGTGCTGAGTGAGGGGAGTGAGAGGGAGGAGTACAGGGAGCAATACTGAGGGAGGGAAGTGAGAGGGGAGTACATGTAAGAGAGCTGAGAGAAGGGAGTGAGAGGGAGGAGTGCAGGGAACACTGCTGAGAGAGAGGAGTGAGAGGGAGGAGTACAGAAAACAGTGCTGAGAGAGGGGAGTAAGAGGGAGGAGCACATGAACAGTCCAAAGTGAACAGAGTGAGGAATTCCATGCTGAGAGAGGGAAGTGTAAGGGAAGTACAGGGAACAGTGCTGAGTTAGGGGAGTGAGAAAAGAGTACAAGGAACTGTACTGAGAGGGTGTTAAGAGGGAGAAATAGAGGGAGCAGTGCTGAGAGAGGTGTGTGAGAGAGAGGAGTACAGGAAACAGTGCCAAGAGAGGGAGTGAGATGTACAGGAAACAGTTCTGAGTGAGGGAAGTAAGAGGGAGGAGTACAGGGAACAGTTCAGAGAGAGGGGAGTGAGAAGGTGGGTACAGGAACAGTGCAGAATGAAATGGTGGCATACAGGAAACAGTGCTGAGAGAGGGAGTGAGAGGGATACAAGAAACAGTTCTGAGAGAGGGGGAGTGAAAGGGAGGAGTACAGGGCACAGTTCTGAGAGATGGAGTCAGAGGGAGGAGTACAGGGAACAGTTCTAAGAGGAGGGAGTGAGAAGGTGGGTACAAGAACAGTGCAGAGTGAGGGAAATGAGAGGGAGGAGTACAGGAAACAGTACTGAGAGAGAGGAAGGAGATGGAGGAGTACAGGGAACAATGCAGAGTGAGCAAAGTGAAAAGTATGGTGCTGAGAGAGAGAAGTGACGGGGAGTACAGGTAATAGAACTGAGAGGAGAATGAGAGGGAGGAGTGAAGGAAACAGTGCTGAGAGAGGGTTGTGAGAGGGAGGAGTACAGGAAACAGTGCTAGGAGAGGAATGTGAGAGGCTGGAGTACAGGAATCAGTGCTAGGAGAGAGTTGTGAGAGGGAGGAGTACAGGAAACAGTGCTGAGAGATGGGAGGGGGAGGAGGAGGAGTACAGGGAATAATGCAGCATGAGCAGAGTGAGAAGGAGTATGGTGCTCAGAGAGGGAAGTGAGAGGGGAGTACAGGTAATAGAGCTGAGAGGAGAGTGAGAAGGAGGACTGAAGGAAACAGTGCTGGGAAAGGATTGTGAGAGGGAGGAGTAGAGGAAACAGTGCTAGGAGAGGGTTGTGAGAGGGAGAAGTATGGGAATCAGTGCTGAGAGAGGGGAGGGAGGTGAAGGAGTACAGGGAATAATGCAGAGTGAGCAGAGTGAGAATGAGTATGGTGCTGAGAGAGGGAAGTGAGAGGAGAGTAGAGGTAATAGAGCTGAGAGGAGAGTGAGAGGGAGGAGTGAAGGAAACAGTGATGGGCGAGCACTGTGAGAGGGAGGAGTACAAGAAACAGTGCTGGGAGAGGGCTGTGAGAGGAAGGAGTACAGGAAACAGTGCTGAGAGAGGACTGTGAGATGGAGGAGTACAAGAAACAGTGCTGGGAGAGGGTTGTGAGAAGGAGGAGTACAGGAAACAGTGCTGAGAGAGGGTTGTGAGAGGGAGGAGTACAAGAAACAGTGCTGGGAGAGGGTTGTGAGAGGGAGGAGTACAGGAAACAATGCTGAGAAAGGGTTGTGAAAGGGAGGAGTACACGAAACAGTGCTGGGAGAGGGTTGTGAGAGGGAGGAGTACAGGAAACAGTGCTGAGAGAGGGCTGTGAGAGGGAGGAGTACAAGAAACAGTGCTGGGAGAGGGTTGTGAGAAGGAGGAATACAGGAAACAGTGCTGAGAGAGGGTTGTGAGAGGGAGGAGTACAAGAAACAGTGCTGAGAGAGGGTTGTGAGAGGGAGGAGTACAGGAAACAGTGCTGAGAAAGGGTTGTGAGAGGGAAGAGTACAAGAAACAGTGCTGGGAGAGGGTTGTGAGAGGGAGGAGTACAGGAAACAGTGCAGAGAGAGAGTTGTGAGAGGGAGGAGTACAAGAAACAGTGCTGAGAGAGGGTTGTGAGAGGGAGGAATACAAGAAATAGTGCTAGGAGAGGGTTGTGAGAGGGACTAGTACAGGAAACAGTGTTAGGAAAGAGTTGTGAGAGGGAGAAATACAAGAAACAGTGCTGGGAGAGGGTTGTGAGAAGGATAAGTACAGGAAACAGTGCTGAGAGAGGGGAGGGAGGTGGAGGAGTACAGGGAATAATGCAGAGTGAGCAGAGTGAGAAGGAGTATGGTGCTGCGAGAGGGAAGTGAGAGGGTAGTACAGGTAATAGAGCTCAGAGGAGAGTGAGAGGGAGGAGTGAAGGAAACAGTGCTGGGAGAGCACTGTGAGAGGGAGGAGTATAAGAAACAGTGGTGAGAGAGGGGAGGGAGGTGGAGGAGTATAGGGAACCATGCAGAGTGAGAAGGATCAGAATACCACTGCACTTCCTGAGACTGAGCCACTTACCATCTGGAAGGTTTTTCTAGGATACGAGAGGTTAGCTTTGAAAGCCTGAAGATTGTTTTGGCAACTAAAAACAATGCAGGCATATTTAGATGTGCAAAAAGTCCCACATGGACTCAGAAGTTGGAAAAGCCCAGCATTTGGCCAAGATTGAAAATTTTTTATGGAGGAGTGGAAGGAGGAACTCCATAAGGGCTCTTTGGGACTGATCAGTTGCATAATTCAAGATAATAAATGCCTGCAAGAGGAATTAACTGCTCAGCTCAAATCAAAAGAAAAGGTAATGTCAAAATTCTCTACCTCTCCAGATTAGGAACATCACAGAAAATGCCTTACTGATGCTATTGAAAAGTGTGACTACATTACTAAGGCTAAAAAGTTAAAAAGATTAATCAGGGATAAACAAGACTATGCTAATAACAGAGTTTTTGACTGGGCGCAACAACCGAAAGGTATTCTGAGAAACCGGGAGCAGCATGAAAATTTAAGTGAATGAAGTTCAATTGATGCTGATTCCAGTTTTTTCGAACAGGATATGATACCGGAGAGATAGACTATACCTCAACTGCCCCCCCCAAGATTCCAGCAACCCCCCCCCCATGCCGCAGAAGCCCATGCAACCTAGGGTCCACAATAGGAGAAACAAGATGAGGAGGGGGAAAAGGGGCATGGGGAAGAAGAGGGAGAGGATTTTATAGGGGTTAAAAATGTGTACATTTTCAGGACTATTATTAAATAATGTGGGTCTTGAAGAAAGTACTGAAGAAATGGACAATATAATGCCTGACTTGAACTTGATGTTTGATAACGAAATGTGTTGCCCTGAAATTAATCACACCTGTGTTATCATGAATGAAACTAATGGTGCATCAGCCCCCTTGAGTGTGAAGGAACGTGAAAACAATGTGATAAACCTTTCTAATTATGTTTTAAATGAATCTGAAATAAAGATGCTAAATAAAGGATTACGTTTTGTGCCCACTAATAAGGTCAATAAATCTGAAAAGTTTTTAGATTTAAATAAGTTTGTCAGGATATTAAACTTGAAATATTTTTTTCAACCAGATAACATATCTAGAGACACTAGTTTGTTACCAAATGCCACACCTGGGGGCATAGTGTTAAATCAGTCAGAGGTGGAAATTGATTCTAGTTCTGAAAGGAATACAGATGTTAGCACTTTAAGGAAACAATGTACTTTCATTCCCGCTATGAACACTACAGTGAATGTATTTTTTAGAGCATGCATGTATGACCTAGAAACTTATTATAAAAACAGTGAGCGGAGAAGTGATGTTTTTTTGGAACTTCTCAGGAAAAGAAAGCAGGGCTTTAGAAGAACTAGCAAAGAATACAAGCGTAACAATAAAGCTGACAGATAAAAGGGGGAGGGGGTTATCTTAATGAATACCTCCAATTATGAAAGGGAGGTGAAAGACACCTGCAGGGCTGAGATACATATCTTCCACTTGTTAGCGATCCCACTATGGCATATAAATGTAAAATAGATTATTTTTTTGGAGGAAGCATACATCATGGGTGAAATAACAGTACAGGACATGGAATTTTTGAAAGTAAAGTGCCCTATACATCCAGTATTCTATCTGCTTCCAAAGATTTACAAAACATTATGTCATCCACTGTGTGACCTATAATTTCAGGACAGGGCTCTTTAACTGAAACCTTGTCACAATATATAGATTTTCATATTAAACCTTTGGAGAGTAATTTACATTTTTTTTAAAAGATACGGATGACATCATACATTTAACATCAGAAATGACAGTGGGTGGAGGAAGACTTCTGGTTACATTTGATGTTACTAGCTTATATACTAGTATACCACACAGCTATGGACTTAATTATTTATTTAGCTTTTACTGACCAGGTAGGTACACTAGACAAGTTATATGCCTATTTTCAGGTACGACCCAGGAGACTACAATGAAAATACAGGTTCAAACAGGGTACATAACAACAAGAGGGGCAATGTACAGAGTCACAAAAGAGCCAGGTGAACACAGATAGTCTACAGTAAGTAGTAATAGGTATATATATATATATATATATATATATATATATATACATACAGAATAAATAGGCTAAGTCATTCATTGGCAATAGTAGTAATTACAATGTATGAGTCACCCTTTTACCAGAGCCACAGAAACAGATAATTCCCGAGCAGATTAACAAGCAAATTGCATGCTTCCCAGAGTTAAAGGACAGTAGGCAGTGTCATTAGAGCCTGCAAGAGGGATCCCAGGGTTGGGTGAATCCAATTTAGAGACCTGGTTAAGGTGGCTTGGGACACCCACATGCAGAGGCCAGTTTCAAGTGCTCCCACAGGAAATTCCGGAGGCTCAAGTGGGAGGGGGAGGAACAATCGTGGTCAGGAAGGGAGTTCCATAGCCTCACAGCATACGTAGCAAAGCCCTTAAATATTTTTTAGATAAGAGGGAGGTTTTGAGGCCATCAACATAATTGTTACTGGACATGACTAAAACATTTTTGGAACATAATACATTTAACTTTAAGGGAAACTACTTCCTGCAGCATAGTGGCACAGCTATGGGGGCAACATTTGCCCCCGACTATGTCAATTTGACTATGGGTTACTGGGAAGATCTAGTAATCTATATTGAGGAAAATCCATTTAGGGAGAAAACTGAATTTTGGAAGAGATCCATCGATGATTGTGTAATGGTGTGGAAAGGTAACACAGATAAGTTTTTTTGGTTTTTAAATATTTGGAAAATAGCCTTCCACACTTTAAATTTGAGATTTCACAAAGTATGGAGAGTATACACTTTCTTGATGTATGCATTATTAGAACTGAGGATGGTGACTTTCTGATCTCCCTCTACAGGAAACAAACTGATAAAAAAACACATTACTACAAGCTGGCAGTAGTCATCCATGGCACACTGTGGTTAATATCTCCAAAGGACAATTTATGAAATTAAAATGGACTTGTACCCTAGAGAAGGATCATGCCACTTGTGCAGATGATCTAGCTTGCTGGAAAGGAGCTATAGCGGTAGCTTAATTTGTAATGCTAGAAGGGAGGTGGAACATTTGACTAGAGAATCTCTATTGGAAATAAAACCTAAAGAGATGGGAGAGAAGCATAAGTTGAACTTTGTGACTACTTTTCATGTGATTCTAAAGTGATTAGCAATACTGTTCAGAAAAATTGGGATATTGTGAGAGCTGAGCCATGTCTAAAAGATGTACGTGCAAATCCACCAAGAATAACATGTAGGAGAGCTTGTAATGTTAGAAATAGGCTAGTGCATAGTGTTCAGCCTTTTGAGAAAAAAAGAATCTTTCTTTTCCCCATCTAACCTCGGATGCACTAGATGCGGGCAATGTAAATACTGTCATGTATTAGAAGAAGCACAGTCTTTTCAGGGACCAAATAATGGTAAAAGTTATAAAATACTCAGCCTTATAACGTGTGACACACGCAATGTATTTATCTAGCAGTATGTAGTTGTGGCATTCTCTATGTGGGCAGGACGAAATGTAAATTAAAGGAAAGAATAGGAGAACATATGCTTGCCATCTTAGTAAAAATGAGAGATATGCACTGGCAGTGCACATAAATAATGGAAGAGATGGCATATCTCATAACCCCAAATTTATTGGAATTGAGAAAGTCACTATGGGAGTAAGGGGAGGAGACATAGAAGTTAAATTGGCTAACAGAGAGGCCTTTTGGATATACACACTAGGGGGCTTAGAGTGGCCTGGCATCAATGATCAGATTGAGCAGGTAAAACTCTTATATTAAATTACACTGAGAGTAGAAAAACTTATTGGTACCGTATACAGTAACGTGAATAAGAGATCCACCTATGGTACCATAAGAAAATGATACCTTGTATATAGTGGCTATCTTAAATGTTTTCATAAGTACATTTTTTTTAACCTCTCCCAACCCCGAGGACATGAGAAGAAAAGCATTGCACAACATAGTAATGTGAATAGGGATAAAAATGCAGCATCTTTAAGAATGTGTTGCAACAATGATATTCTACATATAGTGGATGCTTAAAATGCCCCCTGAGAGGATGCCACACTACACTGTGTTTGTATTGGGTGATATATACATATATACCCCTGCCAAAAAGATTTCTTACAATGTATTAATAACAGGTGTGTTGCTGTGTTTGTGAGAATCATACATGTCTCTGACATAATAGAGGTTGTTTGGAGATAAACAATGTTTTTAAGTGGAACTAATTAAATATAAATTTGATGCAGTAATTTAAAAGATGTAGCAGCTTAGGCTGGTTGATTTTGTAGGTATCGCTCATGTTGTGTGTAATTAAATAATAAAGTATATAGTACAAAAGTACACACTAGGGGTGCACTACACCTTGATAAAGCACTCGATAAGAGTGTGAAATGTTGGTGTTTGTAGCGATCTCATAGGGCTACACCAGCCCTACTGTCTATTGCTTGCCTTTTCTATAAATAAAGAAAGTTGGTGAAAAAGACTGAGTCTGGTAGATACCATGGTGTCTGAGTGCAGAGTCATTTCTGTTTTTCAATATCCATTTGTGACTTTTCAGCACCTGTCCTGCAGAAGCCACCCTTTCTATGCTTGTAGAGTGAGAAGGAGTATAGTGCTGAGTGAGGGAAGTGAGAGGGGAGTACAGGTAATAGAGCTGAGAGGAGAGTGAGAGGGAGGAGTGAAGGAAACAGTGCTGGGAGAGGGATGTAAGAGGGAGGAGTACAGGGAATAGTGCTAGGAGAGGGTTGTGAGAGGGAGGAGTACAGGAAACAGTGCTAGGAGAGGGTTGTGAGAAGGAGGAATACAAGAAACAGTGCTGAGAGAGGGGAGTGAGAGGGAGGAGTACAGGAAACAGTGCTGTGTGAAAGGAGCCAGAGAGTAGTAAATGAAACAGTGCTTTGTGAAGGAAGTGAGACGGAGAAATACAGGGAACAGTGCTGAAAAGGGGAAGGGCAGTTAAGGGCAAAGTGAGAAAAGTAGTGAATAGGAGGGCAGTATAGCATGGATGGATTTGGGTGCAGCATTATATGCCATATCCCCTATAGTCTGTAGAGTGGGTCCCCCACTGTGCTCCACTGATATGAATATGTTTTCTATTCCTAGGTCCTACCTGAAGCAGTCCGGAGACAGCTTTTTGCATCACAACCTCATCTATTTAGAATGTTTTACTTTCTAACTTGCAGTGCTCTCCCTTGGCGAAGGAATTTACGTAAGTGCTTAAGTTCCATCTTTTTGAACAAGAGCTGCTGGAACACCCAGGAGTCAAGCTTGCATTGTATTTATTTACATAAAATAGAATATTACTATCTGTGTATCTTACTACTGTTTTGCTTTATGTAATGCTTATCTATATATGTTTGACTATTTTTTTGTTTAATTACACTTACTGTATCATACAGCCCCCAGAGATTTATGGATTGGGTGTTATATAAATAAACCTTACCTTGCCTAGTCAAAATCTGGAATAATTATTTTCATAATGATACCCTGATGGGCAGGGAAGGGGATAGTGGCTTTTATTCCTCTAGAGTGCATACTGGCTTCATTCCTTTAGAGTGCATTGAGTTTTGGGAGAAGTTTCTTGAGGATAGCATCAGCATGGAATGAGAAATCAAGAACACTGTTCAAACAGATACTTAGCTACTTAAAAGATTAAACTAATTCAAGCTGTAAGCCATTCCTCCCCTCCCCCCAAGAAGCCAAATGGCAACATGTTGGGGGGAGTGCTGTTAGCTATGTCTTGGTGGAAGATTGCTGTTTGCACCAACATTATGCACCTATAAAAAAATAATTTGCACAGTTACTTGTTGTGTGCACCACTTTTTTCTTCTCTTTTAGTGTCTTCCCGGTCTGTGCTTGATCGTTGTGTGGCTGCACCTCCATGTGTCTGATTGCATGTTTTCTTTGTTTGAACTTATTATTGCTGTAAACCATTCAAATGGTAAAAGTTACCCACCTAAAATGTTTATGATTTCTCTTTCATATTAGTAGGTTTTCTGTTTTTTCATTCTGCCTGTATTAGCATAGAACAACAATGGTGTACTTTAAATCCAGGGGCAGGTAGTAAACAGATTTTGTAACAATTAAAACATATTTTATCTTATTATTCATTTGTTTATTTATTTATTGAAATTGTTTTGCCAGGTAAGCATACAGAGATATACAACACTCTGTTTGACACATGTGACCTGGGGAAGGGGAACAAGGGGACAAATCAGTTTTACAGGCAGACAACAGCAAACTATTTATTTAGTTTTTGTTGACCAGGTAGGCATGCTAGACAACAGAATGCCATTTTCAGGCATGACCTGGGAGATTACAAGGCAAACAACGTAAAATAGAAAAACCAAAAAGTTACAACAAGTTCAAAGAAATTATAAAAACAATTAGGACATTAGGTTATATCAGGCAGGAATCAGCAATACTTAAACATCAAGACAATATAACAATTGTACATAAATTGTGGTATAGCAAAATACAGTGGCAACAAAGGTTCAAAATCTAAGAGCAATAATCAAGTTGACATCTTTAGTGCAGAACAGTAACCACTAGAAGCGTCAGGTACAAAAGCATTTGTCAGTGGATCTCAAATAGCTGAGAAGTTCTCATTTGAAGGGGTGGTGGGACTGACTAACACATAAGTGAGATGGTAGGGAGTTCATACCTTGGTCAGAAATTGGAGAATGAAAGCTCACCCATTTTGGAGGAGCACTTGAGTAAGGCCAGGAAGGCCTGATCTCTGGAGCAGAGGGAGTGGGCTTGGTCTGCAGGCATTAGCATAGAAGCCAGGGAGGCTGGTGCAGATGACACCAAGGTGGGGGGGGAGCCATCCCACATTAGAATATAGCATGCAATGGTGGGTCAGTCCAGGGGCCGATACTGTGAACCTACATACATTATTGTAGGAGACATTCTACTTGGAGAGGTTGCCCATACTAGCCTGGTAGAATGAGGTAAGCCCATAGGAGTGGCTGGGAAGCAAGACTACCTGGGTGATAACAACCCTAGCTGTTGGGGTCAGGGCATATTTGACTCAGTAGGCAAGCCCCAGGTTGACATTAATGGACTTGAAGATGCTTGTGATATATTTCGGAAAGTCCAAGACAAGATCAAGGGTCACACCTAGATATTTGAAGTGGTCAGTCATGGTGACAGGGGAGCCATCAAGGCAATGGACATCTAGGCCAGTAGCGCAAGCCCAAACCTTTTGAGAGGACACAAAAGGCATTGCCTGAGTCTTGCTAGCATTCAGGACAAGGCATTTTTGCACCAACCAGTTCTGAACTTTGTGGAAATCAGTGTCGAGCCTAGAATTGCTATCACTCAGACAGCCTGAGCTGGCGTAAAACATCATGCCATCAGCATAAAGGAGAGTGTTGCAGTGAGAGAGGGTACTTGGGATGTCATTGATAAAAGTGGAAAACAGTAGTGGGACCACTTTTTTGTTTCTTTTACTGTCTTCCCAGTCAGTGCTTGATTACAGCCCATTTTTTTGTTTTCTTTTAGTGTCTTCCTGGGCAGTGCTAAGTCACTTACTGGTTGCACCTTCATGTGTCTGAGTGCATGTTTTCTTCACTTGAACTTATTACAGTAAACTGTTGCTATGGTAAAAGTTACCCACAAAAATGTTTATATGATATTTCAGGATTAGTGACACAGGAAAATTCTATGTGGTGCTCACAATAAAGATTGTTTGCAAGTAAGTATTCAAACAAAATATAATAAAATAACATTATAATTCAGAGACTTACGTACATTAAAGTGGCACCTTTAATTTAACCAGTACAGAATCAGGCGTAGTCACAGTTCGATGTATGCAATAGTTTGAGGAAATGGCTGACAGAATACTAGTGCACAGTCTGGATCATGAGAGAGAGTTATTCCATAAGTGCTGGAGACTATATAAAAAGGGAAATTGTCTAGCCTTCTTGTATCTTGGGATGAGTAAATAGGGTCCAGATTGGGTAAGCAATTTGTAACTGGAGTCAGCAGCAGTGGTAAGTAGATCAGTTAGGTAAGTACAGAGTTTGAGTAGCCATTATTTAACTCCAAACAAGTTGAGATGCCTCAAGCACCTGCAGTTCAGTGACAGCCAGTACAGTCAGTCCCACAGAGTATAGTGGTGAATCTGGAGAGGCCACAGAGTACAAAACAGCAGAGGCAGTTGAGGAGGGTGTCCATCTTAGATACATACTGACTGTAAGCAGTAGCATAGATGATGTTACCATAATTAATGGTGGGTATAATCATTTGTTCAGCTAGGTATTTTCTCATGCCCTGTGAGAAGCAACTGATCAATCGTCCTGTAGAGGGCTTCAAGTTTTTTGGAGGATTTGGTGATCAGTGACTGAAAATGTGAGGAAAACTCTAAGGACTGATCAAAGGTAAACAAAAGACATTTGTATTGGGATACATTGTTTAGTTTATCCCCGTCTAATGATATGATACTTAGGTTGGGGAACTTGACAAATATTTCTTGGTACAGAAGAACATTGAAGCAGTTTTAATTCAGCTAAATAACCAATTAGCAGCAAACCATTTTGAGAGATTGTCATAATCAAATGATAAAGAGGTTGTTAGGGTACATGAGGCTAGACAAGCAGTAAAGAGAAGGGTATCATCAGCATACACATAAAGATTGCAGGACTGCATTACAAGGGAGAAGTCATCTACAAAGATGCTGAAAAAAAGTTGTCCCAGTACAGATCTTTGAAGAATGTCTGTGTTTACCGTCACTGAATTGAAAAAAGTGGCCCCACAGTGAACAACTGATAAACTCAAGTAAGGTAAGATATAAATCAGTATAGGGGAAGCTAAAGATAACAAAAGCAGCAAGTCTGACAGATACAAAGAGTCAAATGCCTTCGCTAGATCAAAGATGAGGTCAGTGAGTAAATCTTCACTATGCTGTAGAGAATAAAATCAGTTATACATAGAAGACAAGTGGTAGTGGAAGAAGCAGGACACAAGCAAGTTTGTAAGTTGGTAAAAAAGCTAATTCTGGCATGAAAGTGAGACAGTTATTTGGTAACAAGCCTATCAAAGACTTTGGAGAGTACAGAGAGGAGAGTGATGGATCTATAGTTGCTAGAGGGTAGGAAGATCTCTGATGTGTAGGACCAGGAAGATCTCTGATGTAGGGGAGCAACTGAAAACATGAGCAAGAGAAGCAAAAACGGGAAGGGCACACACTTTTAGTTTAGGCAGTATGTTATCTTGCCCTGAACATTAGCTGGGATTTACATGGAACAGCTCACATAGAACCTTGGAAGAACTAACGTGGAGACCAAGAAGTTATTAGGATTTTATGTATGGTTCAGGTGCTCATGTAGAGAGTTGAGGCTAAAAGGGAATGGAAGAATAAGAGACTTAGAACCCGCAATAAAGTGGGTGTGTAGTGCATTAGCAACACCAGTGGAATCAGTGCAGATGATAAAATCAACCAACACTTATGATCACTAGGAAAAAGGATAATAGGATGCTGTAAGTTATTTACCATACTCCAGAATTTAAAAATGAGTCATTTAGAAATTTGGAATGGACATACTTTGCTTTAGACTTCCTGGTGGTGCTAGTAAATAGATTGGAAAGCCTGTTATAGGTGATCCTTCCAAGGAACAACCAGATGCCTTATGCATAGCCTAGGTTTCATCCCTGAAGCTGACTAATTCTATAAGCTCAGAAGAGACCCATGGAAGGTGAGCACCTCTTACTCTGGCTCTTTTTATGAGAGCATGGATATCACAGGACGGTAGAATGAAAAATGCAACAAAGCCTTTACTAGAGCTAGAAGTGATACATCAAGCTTAAGTTAGCATAAGGCAAGCAGAGAGGAAGTCAGATAGATTGAAATTTTGGAAAGAATTAGCATGAAAATGCTTGAGCATTAAATTTTTTAATTTTTTTATTTCCAAGCCGTATGTACAGTATTCTGTGAAAATGTGGTGTTCTGTTTCCAGTCTGTATTACCTGTGTGCCATCTTCATGGCCTGGGTTGTGCCTGAAAACAGTCCCTGGGATCAGTGCACTCACCCAGTAATCAAATATATAAATAAATAAAATGAATTAATATAGGGACCTAATTTTTCTTTTCAATCAGTAGTTCTTCTCCCCTCCAGTCTGCCCGATGATGCCCCCAACCCTGGCTGTCACTGACCTTCTCACAGACTTACCAGTTATCCACCACTTGCTCAGAACCATGATAGATTGCTGGCCTGTCATGTCACTCATCCAAGAGCCTGCAAGGGGTGCTGGCCATGATCAAACCAGCATCTTTTCTCCTTCTGAGCTGTACCATCAGATGTGTGCACCAAGCATGTCACACTGCAGCCCTGTGCCTCGTGCACTCCCACTGTGCTGCTGCCTGATCTCCACCAGGTGACAGCCTCTGCAGCAGGACCTGGTGTCCCCTTCCTCAGAGAAGGAAAGCTGTCATGGAGTGTTCAATCCTCCATCACCCAGCCAATCCACCAACAAGTGACCCTGGTCCATTCCGAACCCAGGTCACCAGCATAAGTGCAATTGCTCCTGCACTCGGCTGCCCTGGGACCTCATTTTTTAACAAAATAAGTTACACACTATTCATTGACAAGATCAGGTAGGGTGTCAGCAGTAACAATTCAATGTGGATGAAACAATAAAACCCAGTCAATGAGGCAGTGATCTGAGAACTGGTTGTTATGCTTGTCAGGATTTAATATCATTTGATGCTTGTAAAAGGCATTTTAGCTTGGAAGGAAGAGATGAGGCTTTAAGGCATAACCAATTGAAATTGAAATTACCTGCAGGATAAGGATGTGATCATATGTTAACATGTTCAGCCTAGAGAGAGCTTGCCAATGATAAGATTTGCTCTTGCTCCCCCTGCCCCCTCGGACTCTACTGATATGCAGGTAAAATCAAGCCTGTTGAAGATGCCTTCATCTAGCTTTGTGGAAAAGAATGCACAGATTGGTATATGAGGAGCTACTATTCCCAGGAAAAGGACAAAACCCAAACAAATCACTTACAACACAACAATCTAAATGTATCAACTACTGTATGTAAATAATACTTTTAAATTAAAAAACAGCCCCAATCAAACCGGACCAGTACATTTTGTAATCAGGGAATTGGTTACACACTAAAGAGGGGCCTAAATGAAACATAATGTGTTGCACCCTAGAGCTAGTGGGCAGCTTAGCAACAGGATTAGAAGTACAGTAAAGAATCAAGAGTGATCATCACCAGATAATTTCTTGACATTATTGGGACCTCTCTTGGACACAAATACATTTTCCAGTATCCAGAGAAACATTTAAAAATATAATAGTGACACAAAATTCCACTTATACGGTATTTTAGTTTCTGTATTAATCTCCCCTCATTCTTCATTACTGAGGACACTGGCAAGAAAACAGGATCTTTGTGTTTCAGATTTTATCTTATATTCCTGCTTTTCTCACTTCTGAAGTTACACTGCTCAGTATGCGAGATCATGTCATTAGTCATTTTCACAGCAACAGATGTTTAAAGTCACAGAATAATAACCTGAACAGTGGGAAAAGTAGGAGGATGAGACAAAGTCAAAACAGTAAGATTCTGCAAATGCCCTCAGTAATAAAACAATGAAAGGAAATAAATACCGAAAATTAATTGAATATATATTTCATTGGATGCCCAATGGCCCAGCAGAAGTGCACTGCAGTGACCCATGTCTGAAAGCTGACTTTGGGAGCTGCACTCAGTGCTGCCTGGGTTGGAGAGTAGGGAATGCCTGGGAGTGCAGCACCAGCCAGCATGCGGGAGGGTGATGTTGCACTCCACCAATGCAGTGACCTCTCAAGGTTGGCCATGAAGCCTGCTCCCTCACAAGGATGCATCATGTAATATTACGTTGTAAAGTGTTCCTCTGAGTCAAGGATGGGAACAAGACCTTTGTTTGGTACATTCAATTAAAAAAGGATGATGAAGGAAGGCACTGTCAGTTGAGACAAGGGGCAGAGAGCGTGGAAGTCAGCAGAGGAGAAACAGAAGTACTGGATGAATACTTCTGCTCATTATTCACAAAAGCAAAGGCTGGACCAAAACCACAGGGTAAGATATGTAAAGAGAGGGAGTAGGGGTGCAGATGCATGAGGAATGGATCACGGCTAACAGGGTTCTTAGGGGATGAATTGCCCTTAAGGTAGATAAATCGACTGGGGCAGTTGGTATGCACCCATGGGTGCTGAGGAAGTAGGCAGAAGTTCTGGCAGCCCCACTGGCTGACCTGTTCAGTAGCTGTCTAGACACAGGTACGGTGCCTTGAGAGTAGAGAACCATGAATTAAGTGCACTTGCAAAACAGTAGGGAGAGGGATGAGCCAGGAAACTACAGGCCAGTCAGCTTGACACTGATCACCGGCAAGCTGATGTAAACCATCCTTAAGAAAAGGTTAGTCGAGTTTCTTGAGGTAAATGGGCTCCAAGATGACAGACAGCACAGGTCTGTGGTAGAGAAGTCATGCCAAAGGAATTTATTTTTTTTGACTGGGTCAAAAAGGTGGTGGATAAAAGCAGGCAATAAATATACTGTACCTGGATTTCAGAAAGGCCTTTGACTTGGTTCACCATAAAAAGACTGCTCAAGAAGCTGGAAGACATGGAGGAGGGAGACAAAATGTTTAGGAAGGTGACAAACTGGTTAGGGGAAGCACCAAGAGAGTAGTGGTTTGGGGAAATACCTAAAGATCAATAATATTACCAGTGGGGTATCACAGGGGTCAGTGCTGTTCAACTTGTTTATAAATGACATTGCAGATGGCACTAAGGGCACAATCTGCCTTTTTGCAGATGACACCAAGCTCTTTGGGAATGTGGACATAGAGAAGGGGGTCAGGGACATGAGAGGAGACCTAGAAAGGCTGGAGAGATGGCCCAGTATCCGGCAACTGGGGTTAAATGCAAAGAAGTCAAATTAATGTACATGGGAAGGAACAAACGAGGGGAGGAGTGTAAACTGGGAGGGGTAACCATTACTGTGTCTGAACAGGAGAATGACATGGGAACTGCAATTACCAGCACCATGACGGCCTCTATGCAATGCATTAAAGCAGCAAAGAGGCCTAACAGTATGGCCAGTTACATATGTACAGGGTTCACTAGCAGAAGAAAAGAGGTCATACTACATCTGTGCAGATCCATGGTGTGACTGCACCTGGAGAACTGCATACAGTTCTGGAACCCTTATCACAAAAAGGACATAAAACAGCTGGTGGTGGTACAGAGAAGGGCCCAGAAAATGACTGAAGGATAGCAGGGGCTCCAGTACCAGCAGAAGCTACAGAACCTGAACATGTACTCACTGGGGGACAGAAGGGCATGAGGGGACATGATAAAGACTTTCAGGTACCTCAAAGACATAAGCAAGGTAGATACCAGTAACATTTTCAGGACCAGTGAAAACAAACACACGAGGGGAGGCATTTACAAATTGGCTAGGGGCAGGTTTAGGAATGAGGCCAGGAGGCACTTCTTCAGAGAAAGAGAGTTGTGGAGGAGTGGAATGGGCTACCAGGAAAGGTGGTAAGCAAGAAAACTGTGGATGGCCTCAAGAGGAGTTGGGATAAATTGAAGGGGATGGTAACAATGTCCTGGAAGGAGGAGCAGACCAGCATGTAACACAGGATGCATGGACTCTGAAGGGGGCAGACTTCATAGACTGTAAAGTCTTCTGCCTGCATAGTTCAGCATCTTTCTGAGCAAACTCCCTGCCTCCTGTCATGAACATATCCTCCTGTACGCAGATGATGCGGTAATTTTCTCATAGAACTCCGATCCCTTTGTCTTGGAGGGCCACCTTCAGGAAAGTTTCATGGATGTAAAGACATGGTTTGTCATGCAGAAACTAGTGTTCAGTCACAAGAAAACGAAGATTATGCTTTTCCATACTACACATAATAAACACAAAAGTATACAGCCAACAGTCAGAAAAAGCACCGGTATCACCTTAGACCAGACACATTCTTTCAAGTACTTTGGAGTGACCCGAACAGTACTCTGTCTTTCTCTAGTCATACTGATATGGTCGCCAATGTGTGAGTATCCACATCAGCCTTCTGTACAGAAATAAGCCCTGCCTGACTCCCGAAGCACTTAAGCTTGCAATACAAAGTGTGATTGTATCAGTTATTGACTACAGGCTTGTGATCTCTGAAGTTGCCTCTGTGTCTGCCTTACGGTGTGCGCTATTACCTGAACAAGTCCTGTACCTTACTGACTAGTGCTGCCCCCGCACACACACACCCTAGAAGCAGGCTAACTGGCTTCAACTTCTGGGAAGAATAACTACCAAACCTGCCTGGTAGTAAAAAAGGCATCCCTCGGTCTTATGCCCCCTTGGGTACAGAATCTCCTTAGACCAACTAACAGCACTAGCCACACCAGAAGCTCTGATAACTCCACTCTACTTGTCCCTCGCTGTCACACCTCTCAGAGCCAGCAGTTGTTTGCAGGCAGAGCCCCTAAGTTATTCAACTCACCGGGCAGCGAAGTCACCAATTCAGCCACTCTAGGCCTTTTCAAACATAATCTTCATCATACCCTTGTGACTCGGGCCTCATGTGACTGCTTCACTTAATTACCCCAGGCTGACACCCCTGTCTCCCTTCATCTCCATTTTCTCTGTTTCTATGTCTCTATCCACCTCCCATAATCCCCCTACACCTTTTTTCTCTCTCTTTTTTTCACCTCCCCCTTTCCCCTCAATTGTTCTATTCCTCCACTAGTTCTCCAACTGTTCTGCCCCCCCTCCTACTCCCCTGTCCACAAGCCCAGGTCCTGAATATCTTCTGACCTCCCATTCCCCTCCTACACCCAAAACTACCTCCCTACACTAGCACACCCCCTCTCTCGCATGCCTATATCAGTTTGGGTATGGGGTCATAATGTGGCAAGACAATACCACATGGCAAAATCGCACTGCCAATATAGTGCGATTTGTGCCATGAGGCATAAGTCTTTTTTCTGTGGGGGGCTCTATCCCCCCCACACACACCTCCATTATGGGGGGCTGTGCCCCTGAACCCACCCCCACTAAAGATTCTCAACTCCGGGGGGGTTGTTCAACTCGGGGAGTGCACAAGTCAAACAAAAAAAAAGTTTCTGGGACCGGGAATCAAACCTGGTCCCAGACACAGTGCCTGGGTTCCTGCTGCTGCGGCTCAGTCCTGTAAGCCATGCCAGCCACTCAACAGAACCCACTCCCAGCAGAGGTCTTATCCTCTGCCTGTGAAACCGATAATGGTGCAATACCGCGTACAGCAGTATACACAGTATTGCACCATTAGTGCTTACATACTACGCTGCACCGGTTTAGCCATAATGTCGTACACTATTAAGCGTGCGATATTATGACCTGGTAGGATCAGTTTGTATCTTCAATCCCTGCTACTTTTGAAACTCTTCTACTCTGATGACAAGGCTTAATTTTGCTGCATTATGATTCTCTGTATAATTGTGTTCGTGTACGCCACCATTTGTAAAGATATTCCCCGTTTTTTCATTGCATCTAATCTAGCTACTAAGTCTAGCCATACCGTTTCTTGTGTTAAGTAACCCTGTACCATGTAAACCAATTCCAATGTTTTTTTATTGTCTTTTTTATGAACTTTCGACGTAGAACCTTTGTAAAAGAGCCTATGGCCCAAAGGTGTTAATTCTGAATTCCCAATAAATAAAAATAATAATAATTATTATGTTCCTATGTTCTAGGACACCAGTGCACTTGCCTGCCATCTGGCAGGTGGAAAGAGACAAAAACAGGGAGAATAACATTATCTTCTATCTGTATGACAGTCACCAGCACAATTGGATCAATGCCATGAGTCTGCCACCCACCTTCTGGACACCAAATCCTATAGCTAGCCCTGAGAGGAAGACCCTTCCCTGCATGCCATCATGACATGGGGCAAAGCCATGAGGGAGCAATGGTAGCTGAAGTAGCAAGTTAGTGGTCAATAGGGGTGGGAGGCTATCAGACTTGAGTAGGGAGACGTGAAGCTGGCTGAGATATAAAACACATTTATATATAAAAATATATACACAGGTAATTGTATCTGTATATCATTTTTAAATGAATTTGTTATATATTCCACAATCACTTTAAACAAAACTACTGGCACCAAAGTTAACAATTATTTATTTTGACATAACTCAGTGCATATATCATATATTTTCTGTATTTATTTCCTCTTAATTTCTTATTACTAGTAACATTTTCCTGAAACTATACAGTAATGATTGCCTTTTCAAAGGCAGACCCTCGATCACCCTAGAGACCTCTGCTAAGACACTCCCACCTGGGACCATTGTTTATAAGCATCTCTGTGTTGCACTATTCCCAATCTCTGAGAAAGAGACTTTCATCTCAACACACTGGGTTTTGTAGCTGCTGTTGCCCCAAACTGCAGTGTGTGTTGTTTCTGTCATTTAATAAATATTGCAGAGCTGTTTTGAATTGTCGACTACATTGCATTATTGCCTGCAGCTAATGGTACTGCTATTTCTGAAACAGTACTTAAACAAGTTTGCCTGTAATTGTTTCACATAAGTTGTATATGTATATTGTTTTGTCTGTGTATTGTAATTATGTATAGTCGCCTATGAAAATGGGCCATTTTGTTCATAGGCCTTGATTTTAAATGAATGAATGAATGAATTTCTCTGCTCGTTGTCTTGCTATTTAATACTTTCATTTTCATTCTGAAACAAAAACAAAATCAATATTAATACACCAGGGAAAACTTTCTAAAACGACAAATGATCATATTAAGCATGTAGACAAAAAGTACATTGTTTTCTATTTTAGAGGAGTTAAAAAGAAGGGAAAAAAGAATACATTACTATAGAGCTATTCAAGAAACATAGGTATAGCTTATATTATCTGTTTTACTCTCCAAGCTTATATCACCCATTATAGATTCTAATGCAGTTCATCATTACAGCACCAATATGTGCACTACTTCACAACTGATGCAGTTTAAACTAACATCTATGAACAAAGAAAGATAACTTTTATAAATTCTGATTGAAGAAAGATGCTATATCTGCATCTTATCTGTCTAATGATAGCCCAAAAGGCATGATCAGGGATCTAGTTACTTGCAAGATCTCCTTCACCCTTGCTGTCCCCTCTGCCCTCTCCATTCCACTGACAAGGGATTGCTAGAGATTCCCAGGGTCCGTTTAAAGACATTTGGGGCCTGGTCTTTTGGTTTTGCGGCCCTGACCCTGTGGAATTCTCTACTTCGTCGGTTGCAAGATTGCCTGACTGTCCAGAGTTTTAAAACTGCACTTAAAGCTTATTTATTTAGCTTGGCATACCCAGATTTTTCGGCTGCCATTGTAATATTTATAGAGTTTTAAATTGCTGGATTTTATTAATTTAATTGATTTGTTATGATTATTTATTATGTTTATTTATATATAGAAACATAGACTTTGACGGCAGATAAGGACCGCTAGGCCCATCTAGTCTGCCCATTTCCCTACCTACAGGATAGGCCACAGATCCTAGTTAACCAACAGCCTATATCTTTCTGCCCCCCACAAGAATTGCCTTATGTCTGTCCCATGCATTCTTGAATTCTCCCACAGTTTTAGACCCCACAACTTCCTCAGGAGGCTGTTCCATGCATCCACTACCTCTCTGTGAAATAATACTTCCTCACATTGCCCCCTGAACCGCCCTCCTTCTATCTTTAAATTGTGTCCCTTGTTCTTGCAAGTCTCTTTTTCTGAAAGATGCTACCCTCTTTGGACTTTGTTGATTCCTTGAGGTACTTGAAAGTTTCTATCATGTCCCCCTCCCTTCTTTCCTCAAGGGTATACATATTAAGCTCCTTTAGTCTCTCCTCATACGGCTTCTCTGCAGACCCTGCACCATTTTAGTTGCCCTCCTCTGGACTGCCTCTATCCTGTCTATGTCCTTCGGAGATGGGGTCTCCAGAACTGGACACAGTATTCCAGATGGGGTCTCACCAACTGTCTGTACAGAGGATAACAACTTCCTGTTTTCTGCTGCTGATGCCTCTCCTATACATCCCAGTATACCCCGCCCTCCTACTGCCTTCTCACATTGCTTGCTAACCTTAAGGTCATCTGATATGATTACCCCCAGGTCCCTTTCCTGTTTTGTTGTTGTTACTACCTCCCACCCATTGTGTATTCTTCCCTGGTTCTTGTTTCCAGGTGCATTATTTTGCACTTTTTTGCATTGAATCCTAGCTGCCAATCGCCTCTGACCATTCCTCCAACCTTGCCAAGTCCCTTTTCATCCTTTCCACGCCTCCTTGAGTATCAACCCTGTTGCAGATCTTTGTGTCATCTGCAAAAGGCATATTTTTCCTTCCAGTCCCTCTGCAATGTCACTGATGAAGACATTAAAAGGACTGGACCAATATGAACCCTGCGGTACCCCACTGGTAACCGCCTCTTTCTTCAGAGTGGACTCCATTTACAATTACCTTCTGTGTCCTGTTGTCCAGCCAATGTTTTACCTAGGCTACCACCCTGGGACCTACTCCCAGGCTGGTTAATTTGACTAATAATCTTTTGTGGGACTGTGTCAAATGCCTTGCTAAAGTCTAGGTAGGCCATGTCCACAGCCCCTCCCTGGTCTACTACTTTGGTCACCCAGTCAAAGAAATCTATTAGATTCGTCTGACATGACCTTCCCGCTGTGAACCCATGCTGCCTTGGATCCTGTGCTCCACTGACCTCTAGGTACTCAATTATTCTTTCCTTCAGAAGTGACTCCATCACTTTCCCTACCACAGAGGTCAGACTGACAGGTCTGTAGTTTCCTGCCTCTGTCTTGGTCCCACTTTTGTGAAGGGAATCACATCCGCCTTCCTCCAGTCCTCGGTACCACACCATCCTCCCATGATTTATTAAAAGAGTAGCCAGTGGTTTCACTAGTTCCTTCCTTAATTCTTTTAGAATTCTGGGGTGAATTCCATCAGGACCCATTGCTTTGTCCACCTTCAGTTTTAGGAGTTCTTGCAGAACCCTTTCTTCTGTGAAAGGACTGGGATCGACCCCTATCAAGAGTGCTTCTGTTAATTGGATTAGGCACTTCCCCTCCTCTTTTGTGAATACTGAGCAGAAATATTCGTTCAGTATTCCTGCTTTTCACTGTCCCCTCTGCCCACCCACCGCTCATTCTATTCAGCCTCACTATCCCTCCCTTTGTCTTTTCTACGCCTCTGATGTACCTATAAAGGTTTTATCCCCTTCTTAACTGGAGTTGGCTATCTTTTCCTCAGTTTGGGCCTTGCTATTCTGACTTCCCTCCTGCTTCTTTCTGCCTTAACTGGTACAGCTCTCGTCCTGCTCCTTCTGTGTTTCCTTATACTTCCGGAATGCTATCTTTTTCTTCCTGACTTTCACAGCCACCTCTCTTGAGAACCATAGTGGCTTTTTCTTTCATTTTGATTTGTTTATTTGCTTCACACAAAGGCTTGTTGCCTCTGTGATGGCAGTTTTGATAATTCCCCATTGTTGCTCCACACCTCCTTCTAGCCTGTTTGCTAGTGCTTTTCTGAGGCACTCTCCCATCTTGCCAAAGTCAGCCCTCCTAAACTCCAGTACCCTCACTTTTGTATGGCTTGACTCTGTAGCTGAGTTTAACGTGAACCACACTGTTTGATGGTCACTTGTCCCCAGATGGCAACCCACTTCTAGATCTGAGATCCTCTCACTGCCCCGTTTGAGAGTACGAGGTCTAAGATTGCTCCCCCACGAGTGGGTTCCAAACTAGCTGTCTAATGCCTGCCACCTGTAGGGCGCCAAGAATGGCCCTGCTCTTAGATGTGGCTGCAGCAAAGGTGCTCCAGTTAACATCTGGCATATTCAGGTCTCCCATCAGCAGTATCTCCCCTTTCTCTGCCATTCTAAGAATGCCTTCCATCATATCCTTGTCCATTTCTTCCTCCTGACATGGGGGTCTGTACACAACCCCTGTGCGGATTGTGGTGCCTTTTCCAGCCTCCAAGGTGACCCACAGTGCCTCCTCTCCTCCCTGTTTACTCTTTTGTTCAGTTGCTTTTATCCCTTCCTTTACATAGAGAGCTACTCCTCCCCCTCTTCTCCCCTGCCTGTCTCTCCTGTAAGTTATGTACCCTGGTATGTTAACATCCCAGTCATGGTTCTCTGTGTACCATGTTTCTGTGACTCCTACAATATCCAGGCATCCTCTTCCATTAAGGCCACCAGCTCAGGGAGCTTGTTGCCCAGACTATGGGCATTGGTACTCATTACCTCCATTTCCTGATGGCCTTACCCCTTTTGCCCCATCCCTGTCCTTCTTGCCTTTGTCACTTTCTCCATTTACCCCTGCCCTTCTCCCTATCGACACCTCCATGTTGGTGTTTGCCACACTTACTACCGTGATTGTTTGGGGGGCTAGGATTTTCCTGCTCCTTTCCAGTGCCTCTCCCTTGGCTAGTTTAAAAGCTACAATGAAGCATTTAAACCTATCACCTAGGATCCTGGTTCCTCCCCGACAGATGCAGCCCATCATGCCAGTATAGGCTTGCATCACTCCAGTGGACCCCAGTCCCAATGAAGCCAACCCTGAGCTCCACACCAGTTTTCAACCACTGATTGAATCCCATGGTATGGAACACCCTAGCCTCCTTATGCCATAGATGGGTAGCACCTCCAAAAGGTTACCGTGCGTGCTACTTGACTAAGGCCCCTCCCCAATTCCACAAACTCTTCCTGCACTTCTCTAATCCCTTTCTTAGCCAGGTCATTTGTCCCTAGGTGGACAATGACATCCAGCTCCCTCCCCTGTGCAGCTGCTCCGGCAACCTGAGGATTCGCTCCCTGTCCCTCCAAGCCATGGCACCAGGCAGGCACCTTACCTCCCTCTCCCCTTCCTTGCCCAGTTCTACCTTCCTGACAATGGAGTCCCCCACCAGGAGTTGTTTCCTTCCCCTGCAGGGTCCCCTGCCACCCTCCTGTGGGTCTCCTTTGTGGAGGTTCCCAGCATCCTCCTTGGTCTCCACTGTAGGTGCCTCCATAGAGGAACCACACTTTGCCAGAATGGCATAGGAATTGTGGAGAGGTACAACTGGAGGGATGTGCCTCTGTTCCACCACTCTCACCCTCCCTGAGCCCACTGTGGTCCAACCGCCCTCTTCTTGGCAACCTCTGAGGCAACGGCAGTGGCACTGGTGGTCCCTGGATGGAAGAGGAGGTCCCACAAATCCTGGCCAACTCAGCCTGGAGATGAGCAACCTCCTCCCTCAGCCCAGAGAGGTGCCTGCAGATGGGACAACACTGCATCCTCCAGACATCTCCCGGAAGACTGCTGCTCCACAGCCACTGCACTGCACCACTCCAATCATGTCTTATTTCTGGCCCCTTAACTGTTAGCAATCCTTACTCTTTCCTCTGTTTTTTTTTTCTCTCTCTCCTTACTTTCTGCCTGTGTGCCCTTTAAGCTCCTGATTGTCCTGTTCTGAGACAAGACTATCCTATATTTCTCAGTAGACCACTTACTTGTTCAGAGGCAGACCTCCAGCAGCTAGAGGGGGCCGAGAGCTACTCTGCCCTTCTAGGATGGTGGGTCCTTGGTGGTTCTGTGCTCACTCACTTCCTGCCCCTAAACAGGAAGTTCCTGTTGTCAGTCAAACCTGTGCCTATAAAAATAGAACTAGCTTTGGGTGGGAGGGAAGGAGGGCAATATAGTCCCAGTAGAGAAGTTCAGTCACACAGCAGTCCTTTCTCCTGTTGTCTTCTGCCAAGCTATTAGCAGAATCTTTTCAAGGCAGTCTTTAAATGTAGCTTCCTTCAGCTAAGCCACCCCTACTTACCAGATCTTTCTACAAGTAATTTAAACCTCACAGCAGTTAAGTCCTTTCAGTCACCTGAGATTTACACCTAGATGACTTTTCAGTTACCCATTCAGTTCAGTTAACCCAAACACACACTTTTTTTTTTGGTTTTGTATGTTAGTTTTTTTACCCTAAATTAAAGGTCCAAATACAAAAGTTCTTCTACTTTAGTCCCAGCAGAGAAGTTCAGTCACACAGCAGTCCTTTCTCCTGTTGTCTTCTGCCAAGCTATGTACAAGTGCCTTGGTTTTGAGAAAGGCGCTTTTTACAATGAAAGATTGATTGACTTGATTTAAGTTGTCACGGGTAGATATTGTGTGTCCTCTGCTTTATCTTCCTCATTTTGGAATCAGTATCAGCTAAAAGGGTTACATTTGTTTCATAAAATGCACGAGCAGCATCTACATCTACAAAATAGCGATCTTTGTTTTGAAATGTCACTGTAAGTTTAATAAGTGCTTATAAGACTACAGGGATGCCAGATTGAACAAATTCTGAATGAACAGGCAGAAAGCATTTTCTCCTAGGCTGAGTAGTTAAACAAAGGTCAAGGTAATGATGAAGTCTAATACTGTACCTTCATAAGCAAAGTTTTTCTTTTGCCTTGCCACTTTCAGAATTATTTTTCTCGGTGTTCGAAGTAATATGGATGGCTAAGAACCTGGTGTTGTGCTAAAGTGTATGGGCTGTTCGGGGGGTGGGGAAGGACCTGGGAGAACAGTAGTCTCTATGCCAAGGACAGACTACACTTGAGTGAGGAGGGAAAGAAAGTGTTGAAACAGAGGATGGAGGAGTACATAGAGGAAGTTGGGAATTTAAACTAGGAGCGGGGGGTGGCAATTGGCAAGAGACATGCAGAGACCACAGGTTGGAAAACCATATGAGCTTACCCCCATAACAGTGACAAGGGACAAATGGCAAGTACTATTGGTGATGCTAGTAAAGGAGGGCAGGATGGGAGGGGGGGAGAAAAGGGTAGAAGGTGGTTACCCTTAATGCTAGGAGCCTTGAGAGGAAAACTACGGAGTTACAGGTGCACATAGCAGAGGGAGAGGTGGACATTGCAGCCATCACAGAAACATGGGCCACCCAATACAATGACTGGGATCTGTCTGTGCCAGGGTACAGGTTATTTTGTAGGGACATGGTGATTGGGAAAGGAGGGGGTGTGACACTACTGTATATGTGAAGGAAGGACTGAATTGTGTAAGGGAGGATGGGGAGGAGGGTAGTATGGAGTCACTTTGGATGCAAATCCTGGATTCCAAGAGTAGGATTCTTAGAATGGGAGTGGTGTACAGGCCGCCATCTCAGACGGAGGAGTTAGACAGGGAACTAACAGGACAGATCAGGAGAACCTGTGAGAAGGGTAGTGTGGTGATTGTGGTGGACTTCAGCATGCCAGGAGTGGACTGGAGTACCCAAACAACCAGGAACAGAAGGGACCAGGTACTGCTGGATGCCTTCCAGGACAGCTTCCTGCTGCAAATAGTCAGTGAACCATACAGGTTAGGGAATACCCTTGACCTTGTGCTGGCAAATGGAGACTTTGTGAGAGAACTTACAGTGGAGGAACTGCTGTTAGGGAGTGACCACCACTCAGTATGGCTCACACTGGATATGGGCAAGGAAGAGTGAAATCTGGCACAAGAGTGCTGGACTTCCGGAGGGCCGACTTTGGGAAGATGGGGGAAGTGGTAAAAGGGTACCTGGCCAGAATTCAATCTAGTATGGACACTAACCAGTGGTGGGAGCTCATAAAGCTGGGGATAGTGGAGGCAACCAAAACCTGTGGCATGGCCCAGAGCAAGAAGGCTAGGGCTAAGAAACCGAGCTGGTTGAGCAAGGAGGTCATGGAAAAGGTAAGGAGGAAGAGAGCTGCCTTCCGAAGTTCAAGAAAACAGGAGTGGGGAGGACAGGAGGAGTACTTGACAGAATCAAGGAGGTGACAAGGCAGTAAGGGACAAAGGCATCTATAGAACTCAGGCTGGCACAAGGCATTGGGAAGTGAGAAGGACTCTTTAGGTACATCAGGGAAAAAAAGAAGCTGTAAGGACCGTATAGTAAGGATTAGGAAGGAGGAGGGTTGGGTGAAGAGGGTGGATAAGGCAGAAGCACTAAATGAGTACTTCTGCTCAGTATTTACTAAAGAGAAGAGGGGGTGACACCCGGGGGGGGGATGGCAGAAACAGGGGGGGGAAGGGGTGGCAGATGGGGAAATCATGGAGGGCAGAGTTCAGAAGGGTTTGAAGGCACTGAGAAACATAGAAACATAGAATTTGATGGCAGATAAGATACCGCTTGGCCCACCCAGTCTGCCCATTTCCCTACCTAATGGATAAACTGCAGATCCTAGTTAACCAGCAACCTACGTCTTTCTACCCCCAACCCCTAGAATTGCCTTATGACTGTCCCATGCATGCTTGAATTCAACCACTGTTTTTGACTCCACAACCTCCTCTGGAGGGTCGTTCCATGCATCCACAACCCTCTCTGTGAAAAAATACTTCCTTACATTACCTCTGAGCCGCCTCCCCATCTTCAAATTGTGCCCTTGTTCTTGCACCTCTTTTTGAAAGATGCTACCCTCTTGGACTTTGTTGATTCCTTGAAGTACTTGAAAGTTTCTATCATGTCCCCCCTCTCCCTCCTTTCCTCGAGGCTATACATATTAAGCTCCTTTAGTCTCTCTTCATATGTCTTCTGGTGCAGACCCTGCACCATTTTAGTTGCCCTCCTCTGGACAGCTTTGATCTTGTCTATGTCCTTGTGGAGATCGGGTCTCCAGAACTGCACACAGTACTCCAGAAGGGGTCTCACCAGCTGTCTGTACAGTGGGATAACAACTTCCTGTTTTCTACTGGTGATGCCTCTCCCTATGCATCCCAGTATCCCCCCAGCCCTCCTTACTGCTCTCTTACATTGCTTGCCCACCTTTAGGTCATCTGATATGACTACCCCCAGGTCCCTTTCCATTTTTGTTGTTGTTAGTATCTCACCCCCCATTGTGTACTCTTCCCCTGGGTTTTTGTTTCCCATGTGCATTACCTTGCACTTCTTAGCATTAAATCTAAGCTGCCATACATTTTACCATTCCTCTAACCTTGCCAAGTCCCTTCTCATCTTTTCCACCCCACCTTGTGCATCAACTCATTGCAGATCTTTGTGTCATCTGCAAAGAGACATACTTTTCCTTCCAGTCCCTCTGCAATGTCGCTTATAAAGACATTGAAGAGGACCGATCCTAATACTGAACCCTGCGGCACCCCACTAGTAACCCCTCTTTCTTCAGAGTGGACTGCATTTACTATTACCCTCTGTGTCCTATTCTCCAGCCAATTCTTTACCCAGACTATCATCTTGGGACCCACTCCCAGGCTGGCTAACTTGTATATTAATCTTTTGTATGGGACTGAGTCAAATGCCTTGCTAAAGTCTAGGTAGGCCATGTCCACAGCCACTCCCTGATCTACTACTTTGGTCACCCAGTCAAAGAAATCTGTTAGATTCGTCTGGCATGACCTTCCTGCTGTGAACACATGCTGCCTTGGGTCCTGTGCCCCTCTGGCCTCTAGGTACTCGACAATTCTTTCCTTCAGAAGTGATTCCATCATTTTCCCTATCACTGAGGTTAAACTAACAGGTCTGTAGTTTCCTGCTTCTGCCCTGCTCCCACTTTTGTGAAGGGGGATCACATCTGCCCTCCTCCAGTCCTCAGGTACCACCCCATCCTCCCATGATTTGTTAAAGAGGGTAGTCAGTGGTGTCACTAGTTCTACTCTTAGTTCTTTTAGAATTCTGGGATGAATCCCATCAGGCCCCATTGCTTTGTCCACCTTCAGTTGTAAGAGTTCTTTCAGAACCCCTTCTTCTGTAAATGGGCTGGCATCAACTTCTGTATCCAGAGTGTTTCCATTGTTTGTTTTAGGTACCTCCCCCTCTTCATTTGTAAATACTGAGCAAAAATATTTGTTTAGTATCTCTGCCTTTTCACAGTCACCCTCTGCCCACCCCTCCCTTTATTAAGCCTCACTATCCCTCTCTTAGTCTTCCTTCGCTCCCTGATGTACCTAAAAAAGGTTTTATCCCCTTTCTTAACTGAGTTGGCTATCTTTTCCTCAGTTCGGGCCTTTGCTGTTCTGACTGCCTTCCCAGCTTCCTTTTGCTTTAACTGATACAATTCTCTGTCCTGCTCCTTCTGTGATTCCTTGTACTTTCTGAATGCTTTCTTTTTCTCTTGAACCTTCATTGCCTCCTCTTTTGAGAACCATAGTGGTTTCTTACATCATTTTGTTTTGTTTGCTTCACACAAAGGCTTGTTACCTCTGTGGTGGCAGTTTTTATTATTCCCCATTGTTCTTCCACCCCTCCTTCCTGCCCATGTGCTAGTGCATTCCTTAGGCATTCACCCATTTTGGCAAAGTCAGCCCTCCTGAAGTCCAGTACCTTTGCCTTTGTATGGCTTGACTCTATTGCTGTGTTTGTGAACCATACTGTTCGATGGTCGCTAGTTCCCAGATGGCTACCCACTTCTACATCTGTGATCCTCTCTCCATCTCCATTTGAGAGGACCAGATCTAAGATTGCTCCCTCTCGAGTGGTGGACAAGGCGCCAGACCCAGATGGCATCCACCCCAGGGTACTGAAGGAGCTGGCAGAGGTCCTTGCAGGACCTTTGGCAGAACTATTTAATGCCTCACTACATTCAGGGTGTGTACCTCAGGACAGGAGGATGGCTCATGTGGTGTCCCTCCACAAGAGTGGCCCCAAGGATGAACCGGGAAACTACAGACCAGTGAGCTTCACATCCATCGTGGGTAAGCTAATGGAGACTATTCTAAAGGAAAGGCTGGTGGCCCTCCTACAGGCCAAAGGACTAGAGGACAGCAGACAGCATGGCTTCATATGGGGCAGATCCTGCCAAACCAACCTGGTGGAGTTCTATGACTGGATAACTAGGAGACTGGACAGGGGCCATGCAGTGGATGTCTTGTATCTGGACTTCAGTAAGGCATTCGACTCGGTGCCGCATGGAAGGCTGGGAAGTAAGTTAGTAGGCACAGGGCGGTGCAAAGCTGGTGAGATAGGTAGGAAACTGGCTTCAGGAAGGCAACAGAGGGTGGTGGTGGGTGGGGAGTCTCACCAACGGTAGTGATGGCGGTGTTCCACAGGGCTGGTGTTGGGACCAGTGTTGTTTGGGATATTCATTGCAGATATATCACTGGACATCAAGAGCAAGATCAGTCTGTTTGCTAATGATACCAAGGTAGGAGCAGTGGTGGATGACCTAGGGGGATGGCAGGGGTTGCAGGATGATCTGCCAAAGCTTGAAACCTGGTTAGACACCTGGCAACTGGGGTTTAATGCCAAAAAGTGCAAGGTGCTGCATTTTGGGATGAAGAACCCAAGGAGGAGTTACCAGCTGGGGGGAGTGCAGCTAGCCCAGACAGAGGAGGAGGAGGAGAAGGATCTGGGTGTGCTCATTACAGGGTCAATGAACAACTCGGCACAATGTAGGAAGGCAGCTGCAAAGGCCAACAAAATGCTGGGTTGTATTGCAAGGGGTATATCCTCGAGGAGGGAGGAGATGATTCTGCCACTGTATAGGTCATTAGTTAGACCGCACCTGGAGGGACATTAAGTTACTGGAGGGGGTGCAGCACAGGGCGACAAAGATGGTCAAGGGGCTGGGGGACCTATCATATGAGAGGAGGCTGAGGGAGTTGAACAAGTACTCACTGGAGGAGAGGAGGGACAGGGGGGGACATGATTGAAACCTTTAAGTACATGAAAGGAATTAACAAGACAGGTACAGAGGGGCTGTTCAAAGTAAGGGAGGGGAGGGACATCAGGGGCCATGATATGAGACTGGAGGGAGGAAGGTTCAGGAGGGAGATAAGGAGACACTTTTTTACAGAAAGGGTGGTGGCTGGGTGGAATGCGTTACCTGCAGAAGTGGTATCCAGTAGAACAGTGGACCGCTTCCAAAGGGTATGGGACAGGACAAGAGGGAGGGTTAATGAAGGGGAAGGGTGGAAGGGAAGGACATCTGCAGAATAAGGGGTGCTAGCTGCACATTCGAGCAGAACTGATAGACCTCTAGGCCATTATCTGCTGGCAAATTTCGTATGTTCGAAAAAGTGCAGATCACATACCTAACAGCCTGTATCTCTAGTCAATAGCTTGCAGATTAGCAGTTTTAGCTGGCAGCCTAAAAAACATTTCAATGAGAGTGTGTGTGTGTGTGGGGGGGGCAAAGAAAACAACAGTGAGAGAATATTGTCTATTTCTGACTTTAATCCTGCCATAGGTATGGTGGGCAGCAGTCAGATCAAAGAGTTTTAAAACGGAGTGTATTCTCAATTTGTTTTTATTTTGTAATGCAGTTTAATTGTTTGTGCAGAGAGGCATTAACTGCTCTTTCTTCCAAAGAACTCTATTAGACAATGTAGCCATTTCTTTTTTCAGCAGATTTTACATGTTCCACTGGCATTGGTACCTTTATATCTGTCTGAGCATGGAGAGTAAATATTTTAGCTAAAGTATTCTGGACTTTGTCCAAACATGCACGGACTTCACCCTGAAAGTCCTCAGAATTTATTGTATAGAAACAAGCATCAGCTTTTGGCGTCCTTTAGCCTTGGTGCCCACTTCAAGGTCTAGGACTGTGAAAGAAGCCATAGCTCCAGCTGTACTTGAGAAAACGAATGGTCCCCATGAAGATGCTGCTCTCCTTTGAGCTTTGGGGGAAAAAAATCACTCAACAGAGCCAGTTTTGCCCCCAAATACTTACTTCAGCTTGTAATGAGTCTGCTGTGTCATAAGACACAATATATCCATGGAAATTAACCAAAGACAAGAGCATGATAGCAGAGCACCAAAACACATGTGTAGCTATCTTGCTCAATCGAGCGCTTTTTTTTTTACTAGCACCCATACCTCTGTGACTGTGCGCACTGTCTCTCTGTGTCCTAATTGTCCCATGCACCTTATCTGTTGCTACAGTTGCAAGTCTCTATATGAAATAATAATCCTCTGCTAGTGACATCATAATGATTTTCACAGAAACAGATTGTGATGTCATGCAGTATGAAGAAAATTAGCATTGCAGTCATTTGTAAGTAGCATCTGATGAAGGCCATGGAACAAATGTATGTTTTGGGGAAGATGTCCACAGTAAAGTACAGTTACGTAAGAACTTACCATAACAGTAGATCTTCCAGAGGATCTCTTGCAGCAGGCCACACCTCTAGAACTACAGCCACCAGGCATCAGGACCACATAGAAACATTTCTAGCTAGCAGTCTTCCAGGGGTCCGCCCACTCTGACATCACTTTATGACGTCGCCCTAACCTATGAGAGTGGGCGGTCCCTGCACCCTCCTTAGTTCTCCTGCTGGAGACCAAAAGCAACTTGTTTCCAGCTCAGAAACTGAGGAAGAGCCGAAGGCTCCCACCAATAAACAAACAGCAGAAGGCTATCTGCTAAGGAGTAAGAGAGACAGCAACAGGAAGGCCCATAGGGCTAGGGGTGTGGAGGGTGGGACAGCATGGCCTGCTGCAAGAGATCCTCTTGAAGATCTACTGTTACAGCAAGTTTTTACGTAACTGTACTATCTTCATCAAGGGTACCTCTTGCAGCAGACCACACCTATGGAACAAGTCCCAAGCAGTTCTGATATCAGGAAATGCGGTCTGGGTGATTGGAAACCAAAAGCCTAAGAAAGTAGGCCCTGAAGAATAGCTAGGCCAAAATCGTTCCTACGCCTAGAAGCAATGTCCACACTGCAGTGCCTGTGAAAGCTGTAGGCTATACTCCAGGTAGTAATAGCACAAATCTCTGCAGTTGATACATTCCTGAAACACGAAATGGAAGTGTCCATGCTGTTGGTGGAATGGCCCTGAACAACCTCAGGAAGTTCCTTACAGTACTTCCTATAACAAAAAGTAATACAGTTGGCCAACCATTTGGATAAGCACTGTTTGGAAATAGGAATGCCCTCTTTCCCAGGGGCAAAAGAAACAAACAACTGGGAGGACTTTCTACAGTCCTTTGTACAATGGATATAGTAACTCAGAATTCTATGCACATCTAAAGTGTGGAGCAATGCTTCCAGGAAATAAACAAGCAGGTGTATGGATTGATTTAAATTCAGACGCCACCTTAGGAAGAAACTTAAGGTTACTGCACAGAGACATTCTATCTTTGTGGAAAACAAAATAAGGTTGCTCACACATGAGAGCCTGTCACTCTAAAATCCTTTGAGCAGAAGTTATAGCAACTAAAAAGATCACTTTCCACAACAAAAAGCATAGCTCACATGCTGCAGCTGGCTCAAAAGAAGCCAAAGTAAGACTCTTGAGTACAAAGTTCAAGTCCCAAGGTGGGAATGAATTGCAGATAGGATGATTTAGGTGGTGAATGCCTCCCAGAAATGTATGTGACACCTCCAGTTGTGTCACTGTATGACCCTCAACAGGCACATGGATGGCAGAAATGGCAGACGTATGCTCTTTAAGAGAGGGGTACTTCTGACCCGAGTCTGAAAGGGACAGCAAGTACTCCAGAATCTGATTCACTGGAGAGGAGAAGGGGTCCAGATGATGAGAAGCAGCCCACAGAGCAAAGCATTTCCACTTCATGGAATAAGTGGCTCTTGTGGAAGGCTTTCTAGCAACCACCAGGATATCAGCCACCTTGGGGGGACACCCCAGATCTAGCCATGGCTATGTCCTCAAGAGTCAGGCATGAAGATACAGGGATTTTAGATCTGGATGGATCAGGGTGTCCCAGTCCTGAGAGAGCAAACCGGTGCACAGGGATGGGGCACTGGAGGTTGCACTGTCAACTGCTGCAGTAAGGGGAACAAAATCTGATGAGGCCAGAAGGAGGCGATGAGGATCATGGTGGTCCCTTCCATCTGTAGTTTGATCAGAAGCCTCTGCAATAGGGGAAGGGGGGGGGAAGGTATAAAGAAGCCTCCCTTCCCAAGAAAGGAACAACACGTCTCGCCAGAAAACTACAGGCCCTGGAACAAGTGAGCAAAAAAAGTGGCAGTTTTGCATTGCGTGGGAATGCAAAAATGTCCAACTCTGGGATGACCCCACCTGTCAAACAGGCCTTCTGAAATGGAGGTCAGCAGTTCCCACTCATGCATTTTTGGACTGTGATCGGCTTAGCCTGTCCACCAGGTCATTCTGGATGTCTGGAACCTGGATGGCCAAAAGCTCTAGACTGAGTTCTAGAGTCTAGTACCAGACTCTGATCACTTCCCAGCACAGAGGGTATGAGTGCGTGTCCCTCTGTTTGTCGATGTAGTGGACTACACTGACATTGTCCATCTGCACTAGCAGAAGGACCCAGCATAGCTGTGTCTGGGAAGCCTGTTGGGCACAAAGGACTGCAAACATCTCCCAGACATTGATGTAGAGAGAAGACTCCATTCTGGACCACATCCCTTGTGTTTTGTGGGGCCCCAAATGAGCCCCCTACCCCAACCTTGAAACATCAGTGGCGAGAATTTGCTAAGGGGAGGGAATGAGGAAGGAAACCCCTCTGAGCAGATGGCTAGGTTTCATTCACCAAAGCATAACCTTTTTGACTGGAAAGGAGACTACGACCTGCTGTTCCAGGTCATCAGTTCGTTGATCCCACTGGACCCTCAGTTCCACTGGGGTACCCTCATGCAGTCTGGCTAGAAGCACTGTGACTATAGCTGCAACCATCAGGCCCAAGAGTCAGAGGAAGGTCCTGGCTGAGACATATCTGCTGTTATATAGCTGGCAGCCTTGAGCCATTAAGCAGTCTGCTGTGTCCTGGGGCAGGAAGGCCATACCTTGAGACATATCCAAGATTGCCCTTATGTACTGGAGGTGCTGACTAGGAGCTGAAACTGACTTGGGTTGATTAATTGTGATGCCCAGCTCCAGTAACAGGAGGGTGGTATGCTCTAGAGTCTGCAACAGGTCTTTACTGGACTGCGCTTTGAAGAGCCAGTTATCCAGGAAGGGAAAGACATACAGCTCCTCCCTCCTGACGGCTGCTGCCACTACTGCCAAGCATTTGGTAAACTCCTGAGGGGCCAAGGACAAGCCAAAAGGTAAGGCCCTAAATTGGAAGTGCACTCCCTGAAAATGGAACTTGAAGTACTGATGGTGGGAGGCACATACCTTGATATGTAGTTATGCATCTTTCATATCAAGGGAGCAGATCCCATCTCCCTAATGCAGGAGAGGCAGCAGTCCTTGAAGGGTGACCATCCGAAATTTCTTGTACTGAATGAAGAAGTTTAGTTCTTAGAGGTGTCTAAGATGAGCCTGAGATCTCCTGTGCATTTGGGGACCAGGAAAAGGGAGAGTAGAACCTACTGCCCTGCTGCATTTCTGGGACACGTTCCATGGCCCATTTGTGCAGCAAGGTGTGAATCTCCTCCTAGAGCACTGAAATGTGGTCTGGAGGGTAAAAGGACTAAATTGGATGGTTTCCTGGAGGCCACTCCAGAAGCTCCAGAGTACGGCCATTTTCTATGAGCTGCAAGACCCAGTTATCTCTGGTGATCTTCCATCACCTGTCCAAGTGCAAGGAGAAGTGACCCCCAACTACCACCTCCTGCCCAGTTGTGGGAAGGGCCAGGTAAGGAGTCAGGCTGAAGTTGTACCTGCGGCTGGGCCACACCACCTCCTCTGGGAGATTTCCAGGTGGTAGAAGTGAGAGTAGGCAGGGCTGTGGCTGCTCTGCATTTGCCATGGGGTTTAGCACTCAGTTTAGGCCGATGGGCAGTGTGTCAAAAGGACACATGCTTACCACTTCTAGGCTGGTTAGTGTGGTACATGGAATGGACTGACCACAAGGTGTGAACAGAGGCATTCAGGTTTGATAATATGAATTTAGGATAGACTGTTGGACATCCTGGGCAATGCCTGACATCCTTAGCCAAGACCAGCGCTATAGGCAAATGTCCACCATGGCCACCCAGGCCGAGGCATCCACAGCACCACAGGCAGAGTAAAGAAGATATCTGCCAATGTCAGCCCCTACCTGAATGTTCTAGAGAAACTGCTGCTTCAGGGGATCCTCCGGGAGGGCTTTTGCTGCCTCCTTGGCCTGGGCCCAAAGCTGGTTCTGAAATTGGACCATATGGGTGACACAGTTCAAGACCCTTCTTGTCAAAGTGGCAGAGGCAAAGGTGCACTTGCCAATGAGATTTAACCTCTGGGACTCCTTGTTCGGTGGGAGGGAGCTGAGGTGTTTGGACCTCTTGGTACGGTCATGGGCAGCATTAATTACCACAGAGTCTGCTTGAGGCTGCTCAGCGAAGAAATGCTTCTCCACTGCAGCCTGGTACAGCTTGTCTTCCTTTCGAGACATGGCAGGGACTAAGCTAGGCTAATGCCAAGCAGCCATAGTGGCACCCTCAAAGGGTTCTACCTGTGAGTGAATGACCAGAGAAGGAGCATCCATTATGCCAAGATAATTGGACAAATGATGCCTGATATGGTCCTGCTCCTTGGTGTCGAACCCCATGGCAACCTGTAGCTGTCACAGAACAGAGACAAAAAAAGGGTAATCTGGGGGGGGGACTGTGGTATATACCTGGGGGTCTCTTCCCCATCAGATAACACTATAAGAGGTAGACTGGAAGGGGGTAACTCCTCCTTCATTTCCAGCATTTCCCTCATCGTCCTCATCAGGGAGAAGTAGGTCTAGGTGCTACTCATCCTCATCTCCCAGGGCTTGGGGGGGGTGAGAGGGCACCAGATCCCACGGTGCGTGCTGCAGGCCCGTGGGTGGAGGGCGCAGGAGCAGGTACTGTAGGCCCTTGTGGGGGAGGCAAGCTGGGCTTGCACAAAATCCCACAGAGAGGAAAACATGGCTTGGAAATCCATGACTGGTGTCTCATCACCTGGCGGTGCTGGATGAGAAGGCACTGGGGCTAGTGCCAGAGCTGGGGCTGGGGAGGGTGGCCTTGCAGACAAAGGCCAGTGGGGCATCTCCTCCACCTGGGCCATCACTGGAGAGGGCGAAGATGAACTAGAAACTGCCCCGTGTAATGCCGGGGACAGCCAGGACCCAGAGGCCAAGGGCTTGGTTGAGGTCATTAGTGAGGGAGCGGGGAGAGACCCTAGAAGTGCTGAGGCAGCACCAGATGATGTGGAACCAGCACAGCCACCTGACTGATGACCCACAGAAAACAAGAGCTGAAACAGCAGGGGCTGAGATGTTGGTGGGGCACTTGTGCCTGAGAAACTGATGCCTGCCAAAGTGAGATTGGCGGAAGGAGCTGCCAGTGGTATACCTGTAGGGGACAGGGCATGCAAAGAAGAGGGGGCTACTCCCAAAGTGGAGCACAGCCCTGCTGTGGCTGACACGTGAAGTGGCGATCACGAACAGGATGAGGACTGGGTCTTAGCGCAGTCCTTGTCCCGATGTTTATGCTTCCCGCTGGGTTTGTCCTAGGTCTTGGAGGAAGTAGAACCCAAGGATGGACAGGGGTTGCCGAAGAACTCCTGGCTTGACACTCCTTCTCCATGTGGACAACCTATAGCTTGAGTAGGAAGGCTTCCAGGGTCTTCTGGCAGTGCTGCTTGACAGCCTGGTTGAAGCCAGGGCAGATCTCGCAGGCTTGGGTGTCATGGTCTGGGCCTAGTAGCAGTGGACACAGGAAGCGTGATCATCCTTTTCTGGAATAGTCTCACCGCAGGCACACATCCTAAGGACTGTATCAGAGATGGAGCTCAGCATAAACAAAGAAAAAGAATCACTTTAAAGTAAACTGATGCTAAACTAAGGAGAGAAAATCTAAAGAAATTCAAAGAAATAGTGATCGACTGAAACCAATTGGATTCTGACATGCAATAGTCAACAGTGGGAAAAGAACTAAGGAGGGCATGGGGGCTGCCCATTCTTATAGGTTAGGGCAACTTTACCATGTGACATCAGAGTGGGTGGCCCCCTGGAAGACTGCTGGCTAAAAACGTTTCTGTGTGGCCCTGACGCCTGGCAGCTATAGTTCCATAGGTGTGGCCTGCTGTGAGAGATTCCCTCAATGAAGATCCTTGGGAAATGGATAGACTCAATGAACCAATGGCATTTTTCTGCTTGTAAAACTCTGTTCCTATGTAACAAAGAAAAGAAACTCCAGAAAATATATGCAGTGTAAGCAGAGCTGCATCTGCATATTATAATTTTGTACATTTCCCCAGAGGCATTAGTAGCTCTACGTGCAGAACGAAAAGCTGCAATTAAAAACACAATTATTTCCGAAAGCATGTTTTGTATTTTCAGCTCTACTGTTACGGAACAGCTGCTGAATAAAATATTGGGCTTGAGCCCCTTTATAAAAAAGATGTTCTTCCCAGTCAGTTCAGTAGGCTGTAAGTATCAACAAAAGGATACAGTATTCATCCTGGCTTTTAAACATCAAATTAAAGGATACTTAAACGACATTTTGACAACAAACTATTCAAACATCTGACTCCGTAGGTGGCTAAAGGAAAGGCTGCTGTATAAATTAATGCTAAAACTACATTTACATAATTTACCTAAACATGGTTCCAGAGCATTGAAAAACTGTAAAATCAGCCTTCCAATTAAAAAAAACTGTCTCACCTGCTCCCTAAAATGACCGCCAATGTGTTATGTGATGACATCATTGGAGCCAAAGTCAGAGAGACACATGGCTCTCTATAGTGCTAACTAGTTCTTTTTTCCCTTTGTATAGAATTGTTTCACCCAAATGGTCAAAACCATGTGCATTATTTTGTATAATGCACGTTAGGCTATGGTTCTGTTCATCTTGTTTACTTTAACATGCTGAAAATGTGTTTTAATCTAACTGACTTTCTCTGTGGCAAACCACAGTGCAGTCCAAATCTTGAATAACCTAGTGGTCTAGTAGTTATGGTGGATCCAGGATGTTACAATGGGGGTGGGTGGTGTGCATGCTTAATATGCACTTTTTAAATTTTTTATTAAACTTTTATATTTTCTCCTATTATTCTTTTCTAGTACTTTTTTGACAGAACCTACAAATGTAATCCATAGTTTGAATGTAAACATTTGTACAATCAATAAATCAGACTTCTTCAACAAAGTGAAATGCAGCAGCAGCAGCAAGCAAGTACGTTACTATGTGTGTGTGGGGGTGGTTGAAGCCACACCCTTCACCACCGCCTACAGCCACCACTTTTTTGTAGCAAAGTTCTTGTGCAGTAAAATGTTAAAGTTCATACTTTCTCAAAACTCAAATATATGCTTGTCTTGTTTTCTTTTTCCATGGGAAATAACAATAAGAAGAACCAGCATTTATATAGTGGTTTTCATACACATTGTATCCCAAAGTGCTTTAAAGGCAATACTAGACTGGTAGTGAAGTGACTGAATGTGTAGTGGAAGCCATTTCATACATTAATATCCACACACATCCTTGGACAATTGCATGAACTGGTTTTATGGGAAGGGGAATGTTGGCCTGGACAATGGGGTAAGGTAGTGATCAAGGTGCTGGCAGCCCCACATCTTATTTCTCACAGTAACCTACTCATATTTCTCTCCTTCTGTCTTCCCCCATTCCCTGAATATAGCAGTATCTTGCAAGAGTGGCCTTCTCAGTCCCCCTCTGTATTCATTCTTCACTACTCCTCCTCACACCGAAAATTGGTGAGCTCATCACCCTTCTGCATCATGAATGCAAGTAGTACAGTCCCTGTTTTATTCTGACATATCAAATATAAACATATCTTTCCAGTAAGTTAGGCTAATAGCATCGGGGAACAAGGGGAATGATGGGTTTTCCTATCCTTAAAAAATCTAGGCTACTTTTGATTAGACACTATTAAATTATGGGTGTGCACATCATGATGCATGCCATTTAATATTGCCTAATCATAGGTGGCTTAGATCTTATATGGGTAAGAAAACCTATTTTTCCACTTGTGCCATGCTGCTATCAGCCTGGCTACCAGAAGATCATGTTTATTATTAACATATAAATATAGAACGGGAGACTGTACTAACCACATTCATGATGCGGAAGGGTAGTGAACTCACCAGTTTTTGGTGTGGGGAGCAGGTGAAAAGAATGAATGCCAGAAAGGGACTGAAGAGGCAATTCCAGCAGGGTACAGCTATATTCAGGTTAGTTGAAGACATGATGGAGGATGCTGAGCAGATCACTGTGAGATCTGAAATGCGGGGTTGCCAGCATCATGATCACTGCCTGACTGTGGATGACAGTAGCCAACAAAGACAAATACTCAGAGTGGCAGGGCTGCACCTAAACTGTTACTTGAATTCAGTGTAGGGAGATTACCTCGGGTGGGGTGGGGGGATGTTGACATTTGCTAGGACAGTATTGAGGGAGATGTATAGCTCATTCAAGATTTGGAAGGGTGGTAGCCAGTCAACTCGCATTGTGGAGTACAGCACAGAAAAGTACTGGAGAAGAATTGCTGGGAACTGTCCTGCGGGGTTTTGCAGATCACAGGTAAAGGAGTTGACTGGCACTTTAAGTCAGGTGGATTCGCTCAAGGTATTAGTATGCCTCTCCTGCTAATAATATTGTTATTCATTGTAAGTGCAGTCTATATGAGGGTGTGAACAGCAGTTTTTCTGGTGGGTCATGATGCTTATTGCTCGGTCTTCCAGGAAGACCTAGTTGTTGGTTAATGAGGTGGGAAAAAAACACAACAGGGAACTGTACATACTACCATCACGGTGCAGAAGGGTGGTGATCCACTCAATGTTTACTGTGGGAGCAGAAGTCAAACTTTGAGAATGTGGACTGGAGAGTGATTTGGGAGGCATTTTTTAACAGTGCCAGCTGATGATGTGTATCAGTAGAGGTGTGCACAACTCTCTGAGGTACAAGATCACAATCTGAGGTGTGATAATTCTCTTCATGAGATCACAAGCTCATATACAGCCCTGGCAGTACTAAGGACAGGGTATGGATGGTGGGGTGTTCAACAGAAGGCAGGCTAGGTGCAGGGGGTTCACATGGAAAAAGAACGCCTTATTTGTGGATTAACAAGAGAGCAAGAGTAGGGATGTAAGTTTGTCATGGATGAGGTTTTAATGACTCATTGTTCATGAAATCATTAGTAAACAGTAGTAAATGTTGTGGCACTGTCATCATTGCTACACTCTGATGACACTAGTGAAAGTCATGGAAGTCCTGAATAAAGATCAAATGTCATGGAATCAATGACGTGTATGACTGCCATGACAAAGTTACATCCCTAAGCATAAGCTTTGGAACAGAACAAGACTGGTACTTTGCTATGTGACCCTGAGCTAGTCATTAAACTTCCTTGTGCTCCCAGGCCACACCTGTAAACAAGCTTTCAGCTTAGTGTGTCTCTCCTGGTTAACAAAAAACAAAACTCAGTGCATCATATAACCACTAGATCATCAGATATTTGAAGTGGTGTACTGTAATACAATTTGCCAAAGAAAAAGGCAGCTGGATTGCAAAACATTTTCTGCAAGTTAAAGTAAACAAAATAAACAAAATCATAGCCTAACATGTGTACTGATCAAAATAATCCATGAGGTAATACATGGTGTTGCTCATTCTGGTACAACAATTCAAAATACAGATGGAAAGAACTAGTTAGCACTATAGAAATATATGTGGATCTCTGGCTCTGGCTCCGATGATGTCATCATGACTCATCACTTAACACACTGGGCAGACATGTTAGGGAGAAACCAAAGCTGTTTTTTGAAAGGGAAAGGCTGATGTTTACATTTTTCAAAGCTATTAAACTGCATTTATGTTATTTACATAAATGCAGTTTTAGCATAAATGTAAACAGCAGCCTTTAGTTTACCTCACTATGAAGCCAGATTTTGGAGTTTGCAGTTTTAAAAAACTGCTTGTTTAGGTACCCTTTAACTTGTCCATGGTCATTTTTAGATGGCAAGGGATAGTCTGCAGTGCCTTTTGCAGTCATGCATACTCTTTTGTGCAACCTTTAAAGGTTATGTTTAGTGTGTGTGAGGTGGCTATGGTGAGGTCTGAGTAGTATGGCAAGCAGAATGTAGTACCGGCTAAGACATTTCCTGGACTGGCTAAAAATATCACATCTATTTTTATCTGCAGGTTTTGACCTCTACAGACCTCACTTGTGGCTTTGCCACTCATGTAGTCATAAAGGTCAAAACCTGCAGGTAAAAATAAATGTGATCAATTTAGTCAGCTCATGGCATATCCCAAACATATGCTACACATTGTTCTCCTTCCTTCTAATCAACATTTAAATTACTTCACCTCTTTCCACTTACTATGACAATAACAAGAGATCAAATGTGTCTGTTTCTATGGTCCCAGTGAGTTGAGGCAACAGTAGTTGCCCTTACGAGAATCGAATCATGTTAAGCTGGACAAGGGGGCACCTGTGAGGAGGCTGAGATATCACGATCTGCGATGCCAGACTTCCGAGATGTTCGGGTGAAGGGTCACGGAAGCAGTGGCGGGAGATTTGAAACTCCAAGAACAACAGTGCTGCAAGTGAAAATCCCAGGTTTATGTTCAGGTGTCTTTTTCGTTTATCGAAAAGATTGTTTCAGTGTACATGAATTAGTACCTGTTTTATAACTATTGAGAGAATGGAAATGCTGAGAAATGGTAATGTGGTAAGGAGGAATCAAAGAAGTGAAATGGATATTTAAGCAAGAAGCTAACAGTTTTTGTCTTCTATTTTTGGTTCACTTTTCCCTCGTTCTTTTTTCTCTCCTTTGTGCTCTTCCCTTTTGAAGTTTGTAGGTATTAAATACCTTCCAGGACTGGCATTGGCCTTCACTAGCTGAAGCTCTACACTCAGAAGGGAAGTAAATGGTTGAGCGTATACCCTCCTAGTAAGTAACTTTCTTTTTTATTCTTGCAGTTACAAGAGCATGCCAAAAAATGCCCACCAGACAAAGAAATTGGCTAATCAAGCCCAACCAGCAAGAAAAAAACCCCGCGTTACCAAAGGATTGCAATCTCTGGATATCACTGATTATTCAAAATCACCACACTTACTTCTCCCACCATTGGCAAGCCCCTTGGTAAGCCCAGAAATACAAAAACATCACAAAAGCAATATGTTTTCTATTTTTGTAAAAAGCTTGGCTCAAAAACCAATGCAAGAAACCGAGGGAGATTTGGAAGTGAATTCAGGTGAGGGGAATGGCTGAAAACCAAGTGCAGAAAAACCCTGAAATAACTGGACTTGAGGTTGGTAACATCGGGGCAGCACAGATGGAAAGCGGAGCAGGGAATGAAAAGAAACTACATTCTACATGCTTGTTAAGCGGGTGGGAGGGGGCTCAGCTGCTAATGTGAAAGAAGTGAGGTACTGACGCCTACACTGAGGGAATTGGAAAATGAAATGTTTATGGATCAGAATGAGGGAATGCAAAATAATTAAAATGAAAAACGAACACAGGAGGAAAATTCATCATGCCAAACTAGGACTGGGATTTATGAAGAAGCATTATCTTTCAGGAAAGATGTTCTGGAAGTGGTAGGTACTCTAAGAATGGGTATGCTGACTTCTTTGGGAGAAATTAAAGGCTCTGTCAGAACAAAGGCTTATAATATCACTTTTTATAAGATTGCACTTGGATTCACCTCGGGTCTTACAGAAAAATTATTTAATAAATTACCCAAAATAATAAATATTCACATGTGATATTATCCTATGCTCTCCAGATTCAAAAATGACGGTGAAAAACACTGTTGCCACACTTTGGATTATATAAGAGATAAATATATTTTATTCACATATGTACAAGTCCTTAATATTAATAATTAGCATAAATATCAAGCATAATAAAAGTACTGTAAACAAACTGTAATGTAAACAAAACAGATTTTAGAAAATCAAGTAAATCATATAAAACAAATAAAACACATATCAGCAATAAGCAATGTAAATGAGTAAGCACTATTCAGCATAATAAATGACAGTTTATACTATTTCTGTAGCATACTTATAAATAGCATGACCTTTTCTTTTTTCTATGAGAACTTGCAACTCATTACACTAGTGTTTCAGATTATCATGGTATGATACTTGTTTAAACTTTATAGTATGTAAAAGGTATTTTCTTTAGATTTAAATTCAAGCTTAACCATAAACCCTAGGTTTGGAGCTAAAATGTACCAAATTAGCACCCCAGATAGCCAAATAAGTACCAACAGTGAGATAAAGGAATACTTATGTTTTAGTTATCTGTAGATGTGGTCTTCTACTTTTTAGCTTTCAAAGTCTTGGTGAGAATTTTTGGTTTTGGATAACAAATGTCCTTGGTGGTGAGTTTGGCTTTAGTCTGCAGTCTTTTTCCCTTAAACCTGGAACTGTAGAGTCTTTTTGACATCAATACAGCAATGCAGGCTAAATCCTTCTTGCTTGATGTCACACATTATCAAAAGTCACTTCACAATTTAGTGGGAGAAATTAGACAACAGGATTTCAGCAGTTTAGCACAGTCTGTAGAAAGATCTCTCCCTGTGGACAGCAATGTTGTTTTGGGTAACTGGACTCTGTGACTCTTTTCTGTTTCAGTTAATTTCTGCTTTTAAACCTGCAACTCTGGACTCACTGCTAGTCAACAGCACTGCAGACTTGCTGGCTGGTAAAATTCAAAGTCAGTCTCTTGTTCAGGCTTTTAACAGAAATTCCAAAACATTACTTTTAGTTCAAATTCTCGGTATGCAAAACGTAGGCCTTGCTTAATCCAATACAAGAAGGAAGTCCTTTCTGTAACAGTCCATTTCAGCAGCTGGACCTGTGGCAGAGTTATGCAGGCTTTCAGGCTGGTTTAGTACTCCTTGTGGTTGCAATGTTAAAGCCCAAGTAATGTTCCCAGTAGGTGTGGCTTCAGACTTTTAGTCTAGAATAAGTCCAAGCTCATCCAAAATTGTCATGACGTTGAACACAGGTCTTTACATACCAAAGAATTAAGCAGTTCTAGGCCAGCTTTGCCAGCATCCCATTTATGTCCCCCTCACTGGGCGACATCACCATCAAGTTATGATTGGTCTGAGCACTCTTTGAGGGTGTTACTGTTAGCCCCTCCTAAGCCATTTTTTCTCAATATGACCTCATCCTGAAAAAATATTTTTGATATGAAACAATTTTTCTTTCTTGCATCTACATGCACCTTTGTACATATATGACTCACATTTTTAAATGCTACTAAAGAAGAGGATTCATTTGAGACCAAACATAATGGTGTCAATTCTAATATAAAATCTATAATTTATAAATGTATTATAAATGTTTTTCCTTTCTAAATATCTAAAAAGTATTTACAGATTTCAGAAGTACATTTTTTCCTGTTTAAAATTATGTTACTTTGGCATACCTGCTATCATTAAAACTGTGTAAATTTAATAAAACTTCTTTAAGACAGGGATCTCCTTTGTTCAAAATAAATGAACCATAACCTCATGTAGCTATCCAGAGGCTTATAATCCACCCAACTAGTTGTTTCTACTAAATAAACACTTTACCCTCATTCCACTAAAAAGGTGACGAGGTCAGCTTACTACAGACACCAAATTTGTCAATATATTTTAAACAGTTTTGAGGCTACAGATTTTTGTAAATAGCTCATAATACACTTTGTTGATGGGTTTAAAACTTACTCACTGGGCAGGTACATGCATTTTCAATAACCTGTATAATTTTAAAATGTATCAGAGTTTTGGTATATTTTCTATAAATAAAAGTCTTAATTTCTTAAAGCCAGTCTAAATCTATGTTAACCTCTGAGATGTGCTCTGGCTGGTACTAAAAAGCAAGGTTGTAAATTATGTAAAGTTTCAAGTCCTTCTGCTACTAATTGAAAGAGGCCATTCAATTTAAACAGACTATCCTAGAAACACTTTGTTTTCTGAAGTTGACCATATATGCTGTATTCCCTTTCCATGGCATCATTATTGTATTTTAGTATTCAAGCCTTAAACAGCATTGCCCTTGTTTTAAAGATTCATTTAGACATTACTTTGATCAGAAACATTTATAGGACTTAATAATTAAGTCAGTATAAGGCTATAGAATAACAATTAAGAATATAATAATATTATAATAAAATATGTAACTCAAATTAGTTCTGTTCCTACAGCTCTATAAGTGCAGTTTTGAATACCCTATCAGATGTTTCAATGAAATTACAATCATTAGCCTCTAGAACTGAAGAATTAGAAGCACAAGCTTCTCATCTTGAAGATAACACAAATAAACTACCTGAGAGTGTAGTTCAGTTGGAGAAGCAGCTTCAAGCACTTCAACTTAAAATCTCACAACAAGAAGATAGAGCAAGGAGAGTGAATATTAGACTGTGAAAAATACCAGAGGGACTGGAAGGGCCTGGCAATGCGGTCTCGTATTTTGGAAAGCTCCTTACCTTGGCACTGGAAAGAAAATATCCAGAGGACAAGGTTGTCCTTGATAGAGCCCATGGAGCAGGCTTTAAAAACCTAAATTCTAATTTACCTTGAGCAATATTTGTGAAACCCCTCAAACACCAGGATAGGGTAGCAATTCTACAAAAGGCCCGTGTATCTAAAGGGCTTAAGGTGGACAATCTCGACTTTAATGCATATCCTGATTTATCTAACTATACTAAAGAACAGAGGAAGTTGTTCAGTCCACTCAAACAGAAGTTATATGCAAAAGGAATTTGTTTCTCAATGCTTTATCTGGCGAAAATACGATTTGTCATGAATGGACGTTTGCAAATGTATGGCTGCCCTGAAGATGCAACAGCAGCCTATATAAGAACTTATGAGACAACATAATCTATATATCCTCAGGCCCAGATTTAGTTCCCCACCCCTTTTTTTTAGAAACTGGAAGGGGAAGGGGAGAGGAAAGGGTGAGGGGAAATGAAAGGGAAAAGAAATGAGACAGAAAAGAATAGAAAGGGAAGAAAAAAAGGAGGCAGGATAAAGAAAAGAAAAAAAGAAAAAATACAAAATGGGGAAAATTTGGAGAAAATGGGAAACCATTTGGAAGACAGTATATAAATGGAAGGGGAAACATTAAAAAAGTCACACGGGATTCTTCTCATAGCATGCTGCTTGCCAGTGTATGGAGATGAACAGGGATTCATCTTGTCTACGGGTGGATGTCTTTTTTTATTTTTCTTGGGGGATTAGAGTTAGTCGATGTTATATAGGAAATGGGGAAGGGTTTTATACAACTTGGTAATTTAAATCAGTTGTATGAAGAGATTTGCATAACTACATATGAATATTTAAAAAAAAGAAAAAGGAAAGAATTGGACGGGGGCAGGTTATTCTTTTTTCTATCTTAAGATGGTAGATCACTTGAGGATGAAAGGACTGCAAGATATATCAAAATTAATAAAAATTCTGACATATTTGGAAAAGAAGAATGTTAATGTTATATTATTACAAGAAACACGTTTATTACAAAAAGATATTAAATGGCTCGAAGGAAGATGGGGGAAGGTGTTCTTTTCAGAATATTCAACCAAATCCAGAGGGGTATTAATTGCATTCCATAGAAAGAGGACGATGCCTGCCATAGAAAAAAATTTTGTAGATCCACAGGGTAGATTTGTGTTGGTACAGATGAGATTATATGAGTTAAAATGTACATTAGTGGCTGTATGTGCACCAAATGAGAATAATCCTAGATTTTGTTTTGGATTTTTTTAGAACTTTCTAACTATGAAGCTCCATATATCATAGGTGGACATTTTAATTTGGCTCTTGGTCAGATAGGTAAATCCTCCACATTGGATAGATCACATAGAACTGCAAGGATTACAGTGTTAAGATTTATGGCAGATTTAGGCCTAATAGATCCTTGGAAAGAAAGAAATAAAGACAAAAAAGCCTATTAATTTTTCTCCTCAGTATACCAAGTATATTCTCGAATAGACTATTTTTTGGTGTCAAAATCATTAATTCATTTAATTCAAGATGTTCAATACCCAGGGATTTTTATATCTGACCATTCATCTTGTATTTTGGATATAGGGATAAAATATATTAAAAGTCAAAGGATGGAAGTCTCGCTTTTGTCTAACGGATATTACAAAGAAAAATTTTAAAAAGTATGTGAGGAATATGTTTTATTTAATAATGTAGGGGATCAAAATACAGCAACAGTCTGGGAGGCATTTAAGATCACTATAAGAGGGACTATTATAAATTTAATGGCTATAAATAAAAAATAGCAAGATTAATTATACAGACGGAGTGGGACATCCAGGGTCTGAGATACATAGTTTGACATTTGATTCAGAAATGTATATGAGATGACTACAGAAAAAATATTTTTATAATCACTTAATAACTGAAAAAGCATAAAAACAAATAATGACTACAAAAGCCAAATATTTCTTTACTACGGACAAACCATTAAAATTATTATCTTGGCAGACAAAAAAAGTCAGCATGAGAATTTACTTATTCATCTGAAAGATGATAAGGGATCACTTCTCAACAAACCCAAAGGTATTTTGGAACAGTTTACTTCCTATTATAAAAATTTGTACACCTCTCAGTATAAACATAGAAACATAGAAACACAGAAGTTGACGGCAGATAAGGACCGCAAGGCCCATCCAGTCTGCCCATTTCTTTTTCTACCTTACAAATGTGCCATCGGCCTTTGCTCTGTCAGTGGCCTATCTATTCATAGTCATTTGTATTGCTCCCTTATGCCTATCCCATGCCTGTTTGAAGCCCTGCACTGTATTCATAGCCACCACTTCTTGTGGTAAGCCATTCCATGCATCCACCACCCTTTCTGTGAAAAAGAATTTCCTCACATTCTTAATCAGCCCCCTCTAATCTCATGCTGTGTCCTCTAGTCCTGCTATTTTTCTTATATTTAAACATGTTATACTCTTTTCACCTTGTTAATGCCCTTAAGGTGTTTGAATGCCTCGATCATATCACCTCTCTCTCCTCCTTTGCTCAAGGGTATACATATTGAGCTCTGTTAATCTGTCCTCATATGTCTTTTGATGCAGTCCCTGCACCATTTTGGTGGCCCTTCTCTGGACTGCCTCAATTTGGTTAATGTCCTTGTGAAGGTGTGGCCTTCAATACTGCACGCAGTACTCCAGATGGGGCCTAACCAGTGTCTTGTAAAGAGGGATTATTACCTCCCTCTTATGACTTGTGATACCCCTACTAATGCACCCTAACAGCCCCTTAGCCTTACCTACTGCTTTAGAGGTCTGCTTGGATGATTTCAGGTCATCAGTGATGATGATGCCCAAGTCTCTTTCTTCCTTTGTGACTGCTAGCAACTCCCCTCCCAGCCTATAGGTGGCTTCAGGGTTTCTCTTCCCTATGTGCATGATTTTGCACTTCTTTGCATTAAATCCCAGTTGCCACTCTTCTGACCATTTTGCTAGTTTATCCAGATCTCTTCTCACTCTGCCCACCCCATCTGGATCATCTACTCTGTTGCAGATCTTGGTGTCATCTGCAAACAGACAAGCCTTACCTCTAGTCCATCTGCAAGGTCACTAATGAAGATGTTGAAGAGGACTGGCCCCAGGACTGATCCCCAGGTACCCCACTTGTGACTTGCATCTCTTCTGACTGTATACCATTTACCACCACTCTCTGTTTTCTGCCTGTCAACCAGTTTGCCACCCAGTTGACCAACTTTGACCCATCCTGAGCCTACCCAGCTTATTTATCAATCTTCTATGTGGAACAGTGTCAAAAGCTTGCTGAAGTCAAGGTAGGCAACATCAACTGCTCCCCTTGGTCCACCACTCTGGTCACCCAGTCAAAGAAATCTATGAGATTAGTTTGACAGGACCTTCCTTTGTAAACCCATGCTGTCTTGGATCCTGTGCCCTATGGATTCCAGGTATTGCACTATCCTTTCCTTAAGGAGTGCTCCATAATCTTGCCCACTACTGAGGTAAGACTGACTGGTCTGTAGTTCCCCGCTTCCTCTCTGCTACCACTCTTGTGGAGCAGGATCACATGAGCCCTTCTCCAGTCTTCTGGGACCTCTCCTATGCTCAGAGACTCACTAAACAGTTCTGCTAATGGCTCTGCTAGTTCCACCTTTAGCTCCTTAAGTACCCTGGGATGTATGTCATCAGGTCCCATTGTCTTATCCACCCTGAGCTTAGCAAGCTCTTGTAGGACCCTTTCTTTTGTGAAGGGAGTAGTGCTCACCTCCCTCCCCCTGTGTCCATGATGCTGAGCTGTGGGCCCTGCCCTACCTTCTCTTCAGTAAATACTGAGCAAAAGTATCTATTTAGGATAGATGCCTTTACAGGTCCTCCTCCTCACATGCTCCCTTTTCTCCATTAAGCTTAGCAAACCCTCTGGACTTTCTCCTTTCACTAATGTATCTACAGAAAGTCTTGTCACTTTCTTTACTGTTCGTAGTTAGTGTTTCCTCAGTTTGGGACTTTGCCTGCCTTACTGCCTTCCTCTGCTTCCCTTAGGGCAGTTTGGTATGCCTCCTATCTTCATCCTGCTGTGTTCCCTTATATTTCCTGAAGGACAGCCTTTTGGCTCTGACCTTTTCTGCTACTGTATTTGAGAACCAAAGTGGTTTCCTTCTTCTTTTGCACTTCCTTTTCTGTCTAACACAATGGGGTGTTGCTTCAAGTACTGCATCCTTAATGCTTGCCCACTTTGCCTGTACCCCCTCACCTGTGTTTCTTTTTGCCAGGGCTAGCTTAACTCTGTTGACCATCTTATCAAAGTCAGCTCCTCTGAAGTCCCATATTTTGCCTTGGAATGGGATGATTTAGATGTAGTAGCCAAATTGAGCCATACCATGTGATGGTCACTGGCCCCAGGTGACCTTCTACCTGGAGATCTGTGATCCCTTCCTTGTTAGTCAGTACTAGATCTAGGATAGCCCTGTCTCTTGTGGGTTGCTGTACCAGTTGTTTGAGGCCCTCCCTGCAGGGAATCCACTATGTGTCTAGTTCTGGCAGATGTTTCTGCTGGTATTGACCAATCTGTATCCGCATGTTGAAGTCTCCCATTATCAGAACCTCCCTTTAGCTGTCATGTTTTGTATATCTTCTAACAGTAATGTGTCTATGTCCTCCCCTGGTCTGGGGCCTGTAGACAACCCCAGTTCTTATGGCTGTCCCATTTCCTGTTTCCGGGTGACCCACAGTTCTTCTGGCTCCTTATGTGTATTCTGAATTTCTGTAGCTTTGATATTTTCATTGACATACAGGGCCACCTCCCCCTTTTGCACCTCAGTCTCTTTGAACAATACATAGCCAGGTACTGAAGTCTCCCAAGTGTGGTTACTGGTAAACCACGTCTCACTAATTGCTACTATGTCCAGTTTAGCCTCTGACATTATTGCCTGCAGGCCTGGGATCTTATTTCCCAGGCTGTAAGCATTTATGTACATGATTTTCCATTGGCCAGATTTTGGTGAGTTAGTTGTTGGGTGAGGTTTGGCATTACTCCTGTGCATCATATGGGGAGACAAACCTTTTTTCTTACCTGGTGATGCAAATGAATTGCAAACATGCTGAATCCCTGTTTGACCACTAGCTGAGGGGGGGAAGGGTGTTCTTCCCATTTGACCATAAAGAAAATATGGAGGAGATGACTACTTTTCTGGATTCTATACAAATACCAGAAATAACTCCTCAGCCTCGAGAAATACTTGAGGAACCATTCACAGAGGAGGAAATTGACTATGCTATACAAAATCTCTTATAGTGATCTTTGATGGATGGATTGGGAAATGAGTTTTACAGAAAGTTTAAAGATATTCTACTACCAGTCTTGGCTCAATTATATAACTTATTCTCCAAAATTTAAAGCTTACCAAAATTTTTTTCACAAGCCAGTATATAGGTTTTTTAAAAAAGGGGAAAGATCTACTGAGCTGTGCATCCTATCACCCTATTTCTCTTTTAAATACTGACTGTAAGATCTTTACAAAAATTATAGCAAGCAGGTTAGAAAATATGCTACTGGAAATTATGTATCAAGGTCAAAATGGATTCATTAAAAATAGGTCAATGATGGAGAACATTAGACATACATTAGACATTATGGAGTTAAATCGAGATCAAGAAGCAGCCTTACTGGCAGCTGATGAGGAAAAGGCCTTTAATAGGCTTGGGTGACCTTATATTTTTGAGATTTTGAGGAGAATGGGTGTGGGTGCACAGCTCAGTGGATGGGTAAAAGGTATATATGACTCCCCATCTGCGATTATTAGATTAAATGGGTTGATATCTGAACAGTTTGTATTAGCTAGAGTAACAATACAGGGCAGTCCCCTCTATCCATTTATATTTTCCCTGGCTTTAAAGCCATTAGCTATTGCCATCAAAAAATATCCAGGTATCATGGGAATCACAACAGGGCAAATGTAGGAAAAAATTAGCGTATTTGAGGATGATATATTACTATATATTACAAATATAACCTTATCAATTAAAAACATAATTCAGATCACTAATCTCTTTCGCTATTTTTCAGGTTATAGGATCAACTGGTCAAAAACAGAGCTATTGAGACTTAACCCAGCTATAAACTCAGGAGCTTTATCTATATTGAATCATAATATCCAGGTAGCTAAAGAAAGTATAAAATATTTAGGGATATACATTACACCTAAAATATAAGATATTTATCAGGCTAATTTTGAAGTGCTGTTGTCAGACATTGAGAAGGTTCTGAACAGATGGAATTTGTTGTATTTAACCTTAATTGGGAGGGTTAATTTAATAAAAATGCTCATTTTGCCTAAAATGTTATTTCTTTTTCAAGCTCTGGCAAGTCAGATCCCACCAGGTTTCTTTAGAAAGTTAGATACTTTGGTAAATACATTTCTATGGAAACATAATAAGGTGAGAATTGCAAGGAGGACTTTAGAACTACCTAGGGAAAGTGGGGATTGTCATTGCCGGATTTTAAATTATATTATTTAGTGGCTCAAGTCCTTCATATTTGAGATTCATTTGAGACTGGCAAGGATAAAAAGACCTCCAATAGGATAGAGATAGAATCCCAATCTTATCCATCATTGCTGAATTTTCTTCATTCAGCAATTCTTATTAAAACATTAGAGGGCTCAATACCTATAACAGTTAGAACTTTATACAGTAGCTGGGTAGAACAACAAAAGAAACTAGGAGATAATGAATATATTACAGAATTTACGCCTTTATATAAAAATGACAAGTTTGCGCCATCTGTTATAAATAAAATATTTTTAAATTGGAAAAACAAGGGGATGGTTCAAATGGGGGATTTCTATAGTGAGGGAAAATTAAAAACATTTCCTCAACTGAAAAATGAATATAACATTTCAAATACTCAGGAATTTCATTATTTATAGGTGACATATTTTTTGAATGAAAATAGAAACAAAATCTGAATGACAGAATATGCAATTCTGTTGAAGACTCTACAGAAAAATAAAGAAGGGAAAATAATAATTTTGGGGGTATATAGTCTATTGGGTGAGAGTTCCGACTGTAGGCTGGACAAACTTAGACAAAAGTGGCAAAGAGATTTGGAATAAATCTGACATATGAATTATGGCAGAAGATTATAGAGGCAAATATGCATAATATACACTCCATTAGAATGCAGCAGATTCAATTTAATACAATGCATAGGATATATTATACGCCGCATTGACTACATTTGTTTAATGCTAACATCACAGATGAATGCCCTAGATGTGTAACACCATCAGGCACTCTGATTCACATGATCCATTCTTGTCCACAATTGTCTAATTTCTGGTTAAAGAAGAGCTGATTTACATCTTTAGTTTGTGGCAGAGCACTCGTCCTCAGTTCATTAACAATGATGATAGGTGTATACCCATTTGACAAATCACTCAGAAAAAGCAATTTTCCCTTAGGTAATAGTAGCAAAAAAATCTATATTGCAAAAAATGGAAGGACCCAAACCCCCCTTCCTTTAAGAACTGGTTGAATTTGATGATAGATATCACTAAATTGGAATACATTTGGTATTGCAAATTGGATTTGAAAGAACATTACAAGAAAATGTGGCAGTCATTCCAGCTGGCATTAACTCAGATGGATATTTAAAAACTAGCTATTAGTTAATAAGACTTGGTAAATAGGTCAGGATTAGGGATACCCATGGCTCCCCACCCCCTATATATATAATGATGAACCTCAGTATAAACATGCCTGAATAACATTATAACGATGTTGATGGGCTACTGAGTAGACTCTGGAATAGGAGACAAAAAAAGGACAGGAAACAAAAACACTAGTTGCCCTTTCTGTATGGGATTTGGCTTGTGGTAAACAGGAGTTATCAGCAGTTTGGAAGTAGTACACCCTCCAACTGTACCGATTTGGCCAGTACAATACCGGCAGTCTTACAGTGGTACCAGATCCTGAGAAGAGAGGCCGTTGTTCCAAATTTTCAATTTAACATCCGCCAAACCAGATTTTAGTGTTACCAGATGTCCGGTTTTACTTTTACCTGGACATGTCTTCATTTATCTTTTAACAGTATGTAAACTTTTTTTTTGTTGGGGCAAATATTTATTTATGTGTCTTTTGTCCAGGTTTTTGCATTTAAGCACTCCACTAGTGGTCTGTTGCCAAGCAACGCTGCATGGTCCTATGCCGCGTGACCATGGGGGTAAAAAAACAACAACTGAATGCTCATTAAGTCATGTGCAGTCCAGCCTTGCTATCTGCACATGACAGAGAGTGGATCAGTTTTTACCCATGTGCGGATGTTGTGCAGAGCAGAAGAGCAGAACTGAGTTGTTGCCAATCCAGCAGCAGTCAGCTTCTGTATGAGGCACTGGGGTCTTGTATACCATGTCCCCAACTCACCAGCCGAGAGGTTAGTGAGTACTCCAGAGTGTAAACAATTCAAGTGAAATAAAGGCGGGGGGTGAGCATAGACACCTGTATTGAGTGACACACTGCTGGGCTATCCTGCATGGGCTCCAAACACCCAGGGGCTAAATCCTGCAGAGGGAAGGGGTGTAAACTTGAGGGTTAAATCCTACAAGAGAGATTTGAACACAACAGAGAAAAATCTTGTAGGAGTGGAAGCTGTAAACACTATGGGCTAAATCCTGCACACTGATGTAAATAACAAGGGGCTAAATAAATACTGCAAGGTGTGTAAACAATGTGGCCCTAAGTTCTGCAAGGGGTCTGTATGTGGCAACTTAATCCCATAATGGGCGCATTCTGGCTAGATTATGCAAGGAGATGGTAGTAAACACTAGCGCTGAATCCTGCAAGGTGATGTAAATATAGGGATAAAATCCTTCAAGGGTGTGTAAACTTTGTGGCATGAAATTCTACATGCTGCAAGGGGTGGAAAACCCCTTAAAGGGGGGAATACACACTGGGAAAGGTGCGTAAACACTGGAGGTGGGGGCTAAATTCTGGGAAGTGTGTAAACACTGAGCGGCTGAAATATTTAAGAGTGTAAATGCTGCATAGCTTCATCATGGAGGGGGTGTAAACACTGGGGCTAATTCCTGCAAAGTGATGTAAATGCTGCAGGCAACTTGTTTAGGAACTTTTAAACTTAAAAAGTGTGTGCTAGAAACCTAAACATAATCTATAAACCTTATTTCACAAAGGCTTTGTATAATAAGGTTTGTAGATTATGTTTAGGTTTCTAGCATGCACTTTTTAGTGTTAGTGTTACCTTTATCCTCCTTGGCCACCTCTCTGCCTCCTGTTGTAGTCCTCGCATCCTGCTGGGGATCCGGCCACTGTCCATCTCAACCGGGACCGCAGGTACCCTGAAACACATGTGGCTTACCCCCCCCCCCGCAGTGGATTGGCAGGGAGCCTCCAAATTCCCCAACCTCATGGATCCAGGTTGGGTGCCTGCACCCCGGTGAACATTCATGGATCGCCATCAAGCTACGCTAGAGGAGCCACTTTTTCCCACTGTTTGCTTCCCCCCCCCGTTGGAGTCTTGGGCATGCAATGATGCCAGTGGGAGCAGAGGCTCATGCATCTACATGCTCCTCCCCAGGCCTCTGCCCAGACTCTATCCAGAGCTGTCATCCCACGCCCTGAACCCCAGCCTTTGCCAGGGGGCAATCGGGCATCGGAAAGTGAGACCCCCCTCCCCAGAGAAGGAGAGCAGTCCACTGGATGCTCGATCCTTCTCCTTCCTGCCAATCCCCGGTGACCCATACTCATTCCTGAACATGGGTCTCTGGCACAGCGTGAGGTAAGGCGTCCAGCACCTCAGCCCTCAGCACCACTGGGCCAGCTTGGCATGCACTTTTTAAGTTTGAAAGTTTAAAGGAGGGTACACTGTGACCCTGGTGTCACATCCCCCCCAGCATTTCGCAGCTGCAAGTCTGAATTACCGCTCACTTATAGCAACACACGTGGTGTACTTATTTTCATCTCTCAAATGTTGGAGGGTCTGAAGTAGTTCTTCATTGAAGTCTGATCCTGGAACTCTAGGAGTTGGCTGTTGTTAGATGCTGCTTTAACATAGCCCGATTTCATCCATTTCTTGAAGATGAAGATGTGAAAACAATGGCGAAGCCTTACTGTATGTTGCCTCAAGTAGTGTAGTACACTTGGCCAGATCAGACATGTGCAGCAAGTGTGGAATGCTGAAGTTTGTTGCCTTACTCCAGCACTTTGCACCTTGTTCTTGTGAATTTTAGTAGGAGAAAAGACTGTGCATGTTAGGAAGATTACTGTTATCTTCCAGTGTGCATGGTCTGGCTATGGTGTGGCCTGAATAGTGACATAGTCAGCAGAATGTAGTAACAGTTAAAGGGGGACAGGAAATAATGTCTAGCCAGCAGCTGTTTATAAAGTTCTTATTCTCAGAAATGACATGCAGTCCCCTAAATTATCCATATTCAACTGTACCTGAATAAAGTTGATAAATTTTGCATTGTTTGTTTTTTATGGACAGTATTCTATTGCAGTTCTCTTCATGGAACCAGTAATTTGGAGTTTTAGCTATGTCATGGTTTGTGCACAGAACTCTAAGCATAGTTCTGATAGGCAAACATCTCATAATTGGCATTTTGTGCACAAACCATAACATAGTAAAAACTCCAAATTACTGGTTCCATGAAGAGAACTGTAACAGAATGCTGCCCATAAAAACAAAACAATGTAAAGTAGTTTTTTTTGTATCACTTTTTATACACATACAACTAAATGTGAATAATTTAGGAGACTGCACATCATGTCTGAGAATAAAAACTTTATAAACAGCTGCCAGTTAGAAATGATTCCCTGCCCCCTTAAGACATTTTCTATTCAGCTTACCCCATAGATGTGCATACCCATGATGCTTTGTGTCATGTTTGAGATTTTAGATTGCATGTTTTTACAAAAACTGCACCCATTGGAAACTATCTGCCTTCTTGTACTACTTATGCATCCTACATATTCTTCTTACTTCTTATTTTAATTAGTTTACCAATTACTGATCACTGCAAGCATAATAAGTGTTTTGAGTCCGGTTATATGCCCTCAGTGAGCAAACGCAATAAAAGCTAACTATTTGGTATAGGGCATTGTATTTTTTGATAGAAGGCCAGCCATTAAATCTCAGGAACTGACTCTAGTTAGGGGCTGATATTTACAATAATCAAGTTGTACCTCATTCTCAAATATAGCACTAGTGCAGGCTTTTGTTTTTTAGTGCCCATGGCACTGTAGTGAGCTCTACGAGGGCCTGCCTTGGGGCTAAATCTGACCATTGTGGATCTAGTGCAAAATGTAGCAGCTTGTCTCCTGACTGCCTTGTGAAGTTCAAAGCACACCACATCTTATGTCTGTGCCTTAGTAGGAGAAAAAAAGAACCATTTTGGACAAAGATTAGACAGGTACCCAGGAAAAATAATTGTCTCACAATTATAAACAACAGATTGGCTCCAAGGACGAACGCATACCACTCAATTATTAACAACAGATAGCACCACTGAACAATAAGTTTTGTGGGATATAGCCAACTCTTGTTTTACATGGACAGTAGTTAATTTCTAGCCATTTGAGCTGTGGCACATCTCAGTGCCACTGGTACTTTGATTAACTACTGGTAGTATCCGGACTCAAGGACAGTACCACATTTGCATTTATGTATAATTTTCATGCAATGCTCCTCAGAGTGTTTTACAAGCAATTTTACACAGGATTGCCTAGATGAGATGCCACATCTAATTTCCAGTGGGGTTCTCTTTCTGCTTGGGGCAGCCTGATGTCTCGCAGTACCATTGGCACTTTAATTAATCTTTGTAAAAGGAATTCTGAATCACAGCTTTACATTTAGAGCAACAGTATGTTTCACATTTTGACCTATGTAGGGCTGCATTCAGCTGAAAACAACACTCCCCCAAATTAATTTTAAGACAAATGGGATAAGAGAACGCATTCCCTCCTTGCTGCTTTGTACTTGTTTTAAACATAATCTTTAAAATCCTTTTTAGAAATGCAAAAACATTATTTAAAATATGTAAATGATGCATAATGGATTTAAGCACAAAACTGTCTAGAGAATAACCTTCAAAAGTCACTCAAACGTTCCACCATCATCTAATGAGTTTGTGTCATTCTCTCACTTGCAGGATATTTTCTAAACCTCCTACAAACCCATTATGTGTTCTCTTATTCTCTATGGAAGGGGGAGAGAAAGAGTGTGTGTGTGTGGGTGTCTGTGTCTGTGTGTGTGTTTTCTATAAAACAATTACATAAAAGTAACATTAGGGTTCATGGACAAACGTAAAAATGAAAGGACTTTCCCAGTTAGGATTTAAAGCCTTCTGATCAATATGCACCTCATTACTTACACCCCTAAAAGAACTCCATGCAGTACATTATTCCTAAATAATTGTTTTATGAGAATATTATAGTGTATGTAAGGATATGATGCAGTTTATTTATGTGTGGAGTTAGGCTTATAAACAATGTTGTGAACACAGATCACAAGAATTTAAATCCTAACTTTGAATTCCTTTGGTTTTTCAAATGTTATTCTTGAACCCTAATATTACTTTAACATATTTTTTCCATAGATTTTCTTTTTTTGGTAGTCAAATTGTATCATTTATTCAACTTTAAAATTATTTTAAATTGCATGCATTGTTTTATTTATGGCAAGTGTCAACATCTTCAACTACCATTCTCTTGTTAAGCACTCCCCAGTGCTCAGTGGCACCCTTCTCTCACCTTCCATCCAACACCAAGACTTCCAAGTTGCATTTCCCTTCTTTACACCAGCATCACCAAACGCACCTTTTCATGCAGTTATCTGCATTTCCACATTTTTCACAACTGAGCTTGGGCCACTTGTAAATACTAATTACACAAATTTGAATATTTATTTGAAAATTACTTAAAATGTACCTAAGTTACCCCAGTCCCTAATGAACTGCCAAATATCAGACGGTAATGCCTTGTAGTTCTTGAGTAAACCTTAGTTTATTTAGTCATTGTGCAAAAGCATGAAAAACTCTGCTCAATGCAGGAAAGCTGCAGCTAAGGCTAATAGGATGCTGGGGTGTACTGCAAGGGGATTCTCATCCAGGCATGGGGAAGTGATCCTGCCCCTCTTCAGGTCCTTAGTCAGGCCGCACTTGGAGTACTGCGAGCAGTACTGGCATCCGTATCTGAAGAATGATACTAGACTGCTAGAGGGGGTGCAGTGAAGGGCAACAAAAATGATACAGGGGATGGAAGGCAAAACCTACAAGGACAGGCTGAGGGATCTGAGTTTGTACACCCTAAAGGAGAGGAGAGATGGGGGATGTGATTGAAACGTTTAAGTACTTGAAGAGGATCAACAAATCTGCGCTGTTGGGTTATTTAAGCTGAGGAAGAGCAGGGATATGAGTGGGCATGGGCTAAGATTGGAGGGGGGCAGATTTAGGAGAGACAGATAGATGAGGAGACAATATTTCACGGAGAGGGTGGTGTCAAAATGGAATGCCCTACCAGAGGGGGTGAGTTCATGTAAGATGGTGGTTTGTTTTAAAGGGGAATGGAAAAGGGCATGGGGGAGAGTCTGGGTAAGTAGTGCTCAGAACTTCCTGGAGGTGGGGTGGGGCAGCTGCAATCTAGGGGTGCTAGCTGAGCACTTGAGCAGACTTGATAGACCATCAGGCCTGTTTCTGCTGGCAGATTCGTATGTTTGTATGTTCGTATAAAAGCTGATTTTGTACCATTTTTAGGTCCTTTTAAAACTGAACATCACTCAACCGACTGTTTTATTCTATGTTCTCCCCATTGCTAGTCATTGTCCTACACCAGCCCCACTGGTTAAGCTCAGGCCTTGCACAGAGTACCAGACAAATATCATCCCAAAGGGAATGCCACCCCCCATGGAAGGCCCTGGAGGTTGGGCGGTGAACCCAAGGCTTCACAAAAGTTCATTTACTGGTCCTGAAGGGATGGGACTCATGCCTGGGGTTAGTAGCTTGGGTTACATACAATTGCATGGTCTGTGGGCTTGGCAGCATTTTCCCTTCCCCTTTTAAGTCCCACCCACCTCCAATGCTCACTTTCATGCTCACAGTGCAGCATCTTGGCACATGTCTGGCTAGAAGCATGGAGGCAGGATGCCACGTTGTCAGTCATGATGTCCGGTGCTTCCCTCAATCCCCCACCAGAGTTTCTAGAAGAGCAGAGCACTGAAATCCTCCCCAGGTTAGAGGAACACTACCTCTGCTGCATGCACAGGGTCCACTAGCCCAGAGTGAATTGCTGGAATCGTAATGTGAACCTAGGTCCCCCCACTTGGGAGCAAGATGCACTTCACCAGCTCTAATAAAGCAGGCCACTTGACTGATTTGGTTTTATTCAGCTTTTTACCCCCACCCCGAAAACTGGCACTCAACTTGGCACAGATTCAGGTCAGGCTCTACCTCCCCCCCCCCGGGTTGCCTCCTAGCCCATTACTGAACTTGCTGTTCAAGGACACCATATTGCTGTTCAGGATCCCACAGTACCAGAGGGACTATCATTATTGCAAGTTCTGAGGGTGTTTTCCCCCAGATTTTTCTCCTCATGACCTCCCGCCATACCTTAATACTAAGCACACCAGTTCAGTCATGCCCAGTCCAATGTCCTCTGTGGTCACATGAGAACCCTACATGGCCTTTTCACAAGGGGGTCACTAATGCAACAGGAGCATCACCAACCAACCCTGGTAAGTGTAACACTGCTCCCAGCAGTATGTCTTAACCTAGACACTCCATCCTGGGCTTACTCCCAATGTGGTCACCTGACCAGTTTTTATTAAATTGTTCCTGAAAAGCTAAATAATGGTTTTGACCGAACCCAGAAAATTTCTAGTCCCTGCCCCTAAGGATCACAAAGTTTAAGCATCATGCAAACAGGGTTTAAACAGAACTGACCCATCAAACATAATCTCATTTTGGTTAGAATGATATATTTAAAATAGGTAAAAATGTTTCTGCTCTAAAACAAAATGTTACATTTCATAAGGCTACCCATGTGATCAAAATGTATTAGAAAATGTAGATAGACAGACAGACAAGGAGACAGACAGACAAAGACAAAAAGGTGAATTCAGCTCCTGAATATCAATAAATGCAAAGTGAAAATGACTGTAGCAATAGAGAAGGATCCAAGCTTTCATTTAAAAAAATTAAGTTTCTAGTCCTAAAGGTTCAAAAGTTAGCTCTTTCTAAATATAGTGGTCAGCATAATGAAATATTTAGCACAGTGAGAAGTGTGTTTGCACAGTACAAACACCCCTGTGACCAGCTTTGTGCTCACGGGGCCATACTGGAAGGCATGTAACTGCCCAGAGCAAACCATTTTCACTCTTGTGCAAATGCACATACAAAGAAAGGGCAGAGACATGCATTTCATGTGCAAACCTTAAATGGAAACAGGTATGGACATGCAAAATGCCTGTTTGCACCAGCAATATAGGATACAGGAAATAGGATACAATATAGGATACAGAAATCGCTGAGACTTAGCTCCTCTGTTAGTCTTGCTACGTTCAAGACCCTGTATGCCAAAACATTTGTGGAGCTCTGTAACTGTTTCCACCATTCCTAGTTGTCCAGCTGACGTTTCCGCTCAATCTAAGTCCTTCCCATTCAAACTAAGTGTTCCCTTACCAAGATTACTCCCCCCTCCCCTCAGTCCATTCTAGTTCCACCGGTACTACTTGGTTCACCTCAGTCCATTCCAGTCCCACTGGTACTACGTACTCACTGCAACACCCCCCCCCATTGCCAACTCTTATGCCCTAATACCACCTGCTTAGTATCCCAGAATCTTTTTGCCAGTGTCCCTGCCTCCTACACATGCACTTTTCCATATCCCAGGGACTCCTTTACAGGCTATGAACATGTTATTGATGGACAGGATTATAAAGGCATCTCTGTATATATTATTTACCTTTGTTTCTACACTGTATATATTTTGTTGTATACGTCTCGCTACTGTTGTTTTATGTATATTTGACTTGTACTCTATTCTGTACCCTTGTCCTTGCAAACTGCAGGTTCACCTTGTAAATGAGCTTGCTCAATGGTGATCGCCTGGGTAAATAAATATTTTGATTGATTGAATATCAGGAGTGCAAAAAGTTCTTTTAACAGCGTACAAGTGCAGAGCAGAAGCAGGAAGTGACACAGACAAGCCCAAACAACTGGTAATGGCCTTCTATCTAGCACTACTGTGATGGCATATATGACTATCATCCTCCCTACACTCATTAACCCCAACATAACCCTGCTGAAGCACAGGTTTAGGCAGGGACTGGGTATGGATTTGAACCAAACCTCACTTGCTTTTTGAGCTGGCTTCATTAACATTTCAGTGTTGTACCTACTCTAAATTCTTGCTGTCCCTCAGGGGAAGGGGGAGTGTTGGAAGGTGAGTGTTAACAAGTCTGAGCCCAGTAAAGGGGTGGGTGAATAAAGGGAAATCAAAGAGGTTTATTTTTGACTTTGAAAAAGCCAGAGACTGAACTGCCACGATCATTTTGCACAGCTGAATGCAAGCTCTTTGATGTTTTTTTCTTTATTTTTTTTTTTTTGCTGATAGTAAGGCAGTTTCCATTTAATTTAATTTAATTTGATTTCCAGAGTGTTGCCTCGGTAACGATTTCCTTAAAAGCTGTCTGGTTTCCAGCCCTCTCACACATAAGTTGTGCACATTTCAACTTTGCTTTGGCATAGTGACATTTAATTTAAGTTCTACTACACATGTCTGCATTGACAGTACCCACTCTGTGTGGGCAGCACCTTTCCCATGTGGGGCAGATGTGGGATGAAGCATTTTATGAGAGACAATGAGAGATATCCCTCATGATAAGGGAATGCTGAGAGGTATGGTGCTGTGTCCTGTGTCCATTGTTGGACCAGTACCACTGTCGACCACATTCTGCAGTGTAGAGTTTGTTTGTTTGTTTGTTTTATTTATTTATACTGATAGGACTACGGGCCAAAAAATGACCCGTTTTTATGGGCAATCAGTGTACAAATAACAGTTACATACAATATAAAATACATACAACTTAAAAAGAAAAGAAAACAAATAAAAAAGAAATATAAACAGACAAATACGTATAAATATGTCTCAACATTATCATTCAATAACATTTACATTTACACTCTGTAAAAAGATACTCTTTCAACCTATGCCTAAAAGAGCAAATGGAAGATTTCATACAGTCAAAAACAGACTGTACTGTATTAAGAAAAGTAGGTAACATGTAAGATAATGCCTCTTGTCCGAGGGAAGTACGCATTCTTGGAATGCAAAGAGAAAAATTATCTGTTGCCCGTGTATTTACCCTAAAGTTCTATTTTTTAAAGATTAAAGAGAAAAAATCAGGGACTCTGTTAAGTATCACCTTTTTTGCCAGAATACCCAATTGAAGTGTATATCTTCCGACCAAAAGAAGCCAGCCCACTTGCTCTAGAAGATTACAATGATGGACCCTTTGTGAGGATTTCACTACAAATCTAGCAACTGAATTAAGTAACACTTTTACCTTACTTAACAGTCCCTCCCTTGCAGAATAATAAAACAAAACCCCAAAATCAATTAACGGCAGTAAAAAATGTTTAGCCAACAAAAGTCATGTAGTGTCAGTGAGTAAAGGAGATAACCTATATAAGGCCCCTAGTCGCTGGTGAGTCACCTTCACCATATGAAGAATATGAGGTTCAAAAGAAAGATTCTCATCCATCAATAGATCCAGGTACTTAAATTGTTTAACTTGTTTAATCGAAGTACCAGACACAGTATACAATGACAACATAGGATCCAATTTCAATCTTTTTTGGTATTTATAAAAAACACAGATTTAGTTTTTTCTCATTTAAAACCAATCCATGAACTCTGAACCAGTTCTGTACCTCCAAAAAATCATCAGCTAAATCTTTCTGAACATTTTCAAAAAGGAGGCCACATGTCAGGACCACTGCATCATCAGCATATAAAAAAAATTGAGATCTAGTACAGACAGAAGGTAAAGTATTAAGAAGAAGACTAAACAAAAGGGGACCCAAAATAGAACCTTGGAGAACACCCAGCGAAACCTTAGCAGGAAAAGAAAGTTGACCACTAACCCTTGTGACCTGTGTACAATCAGCCAGGTAATTACCTAGCCAATCCCCAACATCCTTAGAGATTCCCAAATTAACTAAAGAAGACAACAGAAGGGGATGATCGACCAGATCAAATGCCTTGGTGAGGTCCACGAACTCGGCCCCAGTAAAGTGGCCCTTATCAAGGGCCTCGTGCACTGTGCTTGTGAATCCACCAAGGCAGGCATAGTACTATGTCCTGGCCAAAAGCCATGCTGTGCAGATGTTAAAACATTATACTTATACAAGTACTCCATAATCTGGTCAAAAATAACCCTCCCCAAAACTTTTGAGAGAGAAGCCAATAAATAAATAGGATGATAGTTAGATTTATCAGAAACATCACCTGCTTTGAAAATAGGAACAACAGTAGAATCTTTACAAACCTTGAGAGTACTAGAGTACTTGGCCAGCACCAGTTTGGAGGAGCAAATGTTTTGGAGTAAATGTTTGCTCCTCATTATAACAAGGTTATAATGACATGCAGGTCTTCTCTTTGCCCCATCCATGGGGAAAGTGGTCAATTGCATATTATGATGCCATTATGGGGCTGTGTGTCTGAGAGGAGACAGCTTTGCATTGTGCAAACACTTGTTTACTCCAGTGACTATGAGGCATATCTATGCCTTTTGAGCAGTTGTCCCTCCATACTAGGTCAGCAGGGGGCTTTGGATGCACATTGCTCCTTCATTGCTCTATGTTCTCATGGTGATATAATGGAACAGACTTGCACGTGCAAACGTGGCTCTGCACCTGTGCCATTATACCATTTTGCATAAGTCAGGCAACTTTGTTCCTGGTAGGGGACTTTACCCTGTGCTTTGTTCCACCTTTGAAAATGCTACCCAATATCATTAAAAGGGTTCCATGTAATTTTGGCAAATGCTAAAAGGCAAAAGTAAAAACAACGGCAGCGGTACAGCAACCGGAAAGACAGCGACTTTTGTATTTGTCACCCCTGCACCCCACTGAGGGGGGGGCTTCCCCCCTTTCTAGAGATACCAACTCCAAGGTCATAGCACCTCAGAGAGGAGGGAATGCGAAAGTCACTATCTTTCTGGTCGCTGTAAAGCCGGCACCGTTTTTACTTTTTGTCTTTTAGCATTCGCCGGAATGACATGCTACCTTTTAAAAGGAATAACTTTTAAGCAATTAGGGCCAGAAATGCATTTTTTAATTAAAGCTTGCAGACCATGTCAACACACTTTCAATGCAGCAATACTTAGAAATGCAAATCAATACTGTAAAATAAATTTTTATACATCGATATATTGTATATAATAAAAGTGTATTTTCAGTGTATCAAAACATTGAATATTTGTCAACATAGTGTAACTATGTCACTCTAACTGCAAGTTTTCATTTAAAAAAGCTTAGTTTCTAGTACTACAAGTTCAAAAGTTACCCCTTTATAGAGATACAATAATTACTTTAAAAAGGGCTAGCATTTGAACTTTAACACACTAGAAACTTGGGTTGACATAGTTACACTATGTCAACATACTTTTAACGTATGGTTATAGTGTCAATGTGATTTTATAATGTCAGTATATTAAAAATGAAATGTACTATATTAATTTATATTTCTGTATACCCATACACTGAAAGTGTATTGACATTGTGTAAATAAAATGACTGGACATCAAGCTTTTGTTAAAAAAATAACACATTTCTAGCCCTGGTAGTTCAAAACGTACTGTAGCTGTTTTTAAGGTAACTTTTTGAAAGGGGCTAACAACATTTGTACTGTAAAGACCGGAATGTGAGCCTGCTGCCACAGAGGTTGGATTTCCATCTGCGATGTCGGCGACCCAGGTTCGAGACCAGACTTGGGGCATCGGAGGGCTGACTGGGGGGAGGAGGACTGTGTGTCTTTGGGACTGCTCTTCTTCTCTGGGGGGAGCGAATGGTACATAATTGACCCCTGGCAGTGGCCAGGGGGAAAACAGCTGCCAAAGCTGAGCTGTCATGGAGGTGTGCCAGACATTCATGCATTGAGCACTATGTCATTGCATGCCATGCCTCCTGGGGAGCCCATTATCAGGAAGAATCTGGTGCCAGCTCCATTCATGATGCTGCACCTCTCCGACCACCATGCCACCCCTCTGTGAGGCTTGGCCAGCGACTGAGTGAGAGGCTCCATTGGTGCAGCCCAGCCCTTCGGCCCTGCCTTGGGGGTTAGCCAGGGTGGTTTCCAGTGGTTCTTCCACTGAGAACTTTGTACAGTCTTCCATGGGGATCATGCCTGCTAGAAAGCCCCACCAGAGGGGGCAAGCCTGAGTGGATCACTGGTCCAAGTATGTCCAGGGGTGGGTGGGGGTCAGAGGAGTCAGGGGCTGAGCTTTTGGAAGACTGGCACCCAAAAAGCATACTAAATAAAAAATAAAAAAAAGACTAGAAACTAATTTTTTTCTAAGTTTGAAGTCAAGATGATATAGTTACACTATGCTGACAAACTATCACAGTTGGTCACTGCCACCACTAGCAACCACATTCTCAATAACGGGGTTGGGCAAAATTAGTTAATACAGAACTTTTGAAAAATTCCATGAATTTCATGAAATTTAGTGGCATGTTGCATTATTTTCCAAACGTCTTTAATTGCTCATAACGCAGTCTGTGATAAAGCTAGGGATCTACGATACTGCTTGGACGAGTTCATAGCACCTCAGAGAGGAGTTACTTGACATTTAGATGAGGAGTGAGAAAGTTACAGAGGCTCAAAATCTGGCAATTTATTATTCATATGAAAATTTCTGAAAATATTTCTATGCTTATAACTTTGTCACCTTTGGAGCTAGGTAATAGAAAATATATATGAATACTTTCTTGAAAGAGTCTTAGAAACTGTTCAATAGTGAGGAAGCTGGTTATGTAAATTGTAAGTTACAGGAGTTCAAAATTTCACAATTTAAGTATTTGTTAAATAATGAAAACATTTTCAAAATAACTGGATGTTCATAGTTCCACTGCTACTGCAGCAATACACTCAAAATTTGGCATGCATATCAAAGTAAATATGTCCTAGAATTTAATTAAGCTGGATAAATGTGGTTTAGTAGGTTAAAATTTATTGTAGATATTTTAGAAATTACTAACTGACAAAATTCACTCAGAAATTCATGGATGCATAATGGGTAATGCCAATAGAATTCCATTTGTGGAATTTAACTTTCACAAAGCACTGATCAGCACTGAATCACCTCACCTTCACTAGCATCATGGCCCAACAATGCCCTTCCAGCACCCCTGTGACAATAATACCTAGCATCATGCTCTGTCATGACTAAAGACATCCATTCAGTCACAGTGGCCTAAGTCACAACTAGTTATAAAGCTTGGTGCCACTATTTTCAGATGGTAAAAATATATTATCTACAGAGTTCCTAAAGAGTCAACAGGTGGCATAGTACAGAAACAATGCTGCATGAGCATTGTGCTTCCAGAAGTCATTTAGTCAGTGAGTTCTAGTGGTTAGCTGCCATATTGCAAGAAGACAGGCTAGTACACAGTGATGTCCATGACTATTCTTCATGGTTCGTCACTCCAGATAGTGACCTGACACTTGGCACCACTATACTTTTACTAAGGTGTCACCTATGAATGCTGCCTTATTGCTTCATTATCCAGCCTTAACCCTCCTGTACAATGGTAGCTCAAGTGTACAGCTGGGCAAAATGTATGAACATGGCTCTGAAAAAAGTATCACAGCATTCCACAATTTCACAATACCTCATGAAATTCAACTTTAATTACTGATGCTATTTTGGAATCTTTGGCTGCTTATGACTTGGCCAGCCTTTGAACAAGAGATTTGAGAGTTGCCACACACAGCCTCCTTTTTTCATATTAATTTTCCTCCTAGCCAGCAGCTTGCCTCTCAGGGATATACCTTCTTCACAGGGATATACTCTGATCAGGCCGAACCTGGCTATTATTCAGATGGCTACTGTTTTTTTTGCCCACATTTTTTCCCTTCCGCTTCCCCTGGTGGGGTCAGTGCCTCTGTCAGCCTTGCACCACCACAGCTTCTCCTGCAGCAGGAGCAAACTCCCTTGCCCAGCCACTGCTCAGCCACAGGACTACCTGTTGGTGGAATCTACTGCCAACCCTTCCCAACCAAGATGCACTGCAAAGTGACAGCTGTCTCAGCCATGGTTTGCCACCTGGTGTGACTTCCCAGACTCGCTTCCAAACCCGGTTCGTCAGCATAGCAGAATGATGCTATACTGCTGAGCCATGGGGTGGCCTCAAAGCCTACTATTTAGGGTCAATAAACCTAACAAAATTGGTGATATTCTATTCGCTAGTTTTAAAGTTATAAGGGCTTAAAATTCTACAGTTTACATAATTGTGAAATGTAATTTTAAAATTTCCAAATGTTTGGAGGCTTACAACTCTGCCACCTTTAAAGACAGAGATTTGTAATTTGATACACTTCTGTATTGACCTTCTTAATGTTAACATACCAAGATATGGGCAAATTGGACATATACTGTTTAAACATGACAGAAATAACTAAAATCACTATTTTGGCAAAATGACATCAAATTATTGCAGAAATGTTGTGAAATTTCATGGAAGTAAAATCAGATTGTTGCCAGTCTTTCACCAGCAGTAAATACATTTTGCCCAACCCTACTCACTAATAATCAGTTTTATAATCATAGGTCAGGAAGAAATTTCTGTATTAGATATTTTAAAACTGTGACACAAAAATGTGGTGTTATGTAATGTTGTGTAGAAATGTCAAATTCTGATCAAACAGAATTCCAAGGAATTTTGAAAAATTCCACCAAACTTCATATCATTTCTTTGGTGATGGAATTATGAAATTTCAAAACTTGAATGTATATCAATGACTGGTAATCCACACTCAGTTTACATAAACCCTGGATTCCTTTTCTACAGTCCATGGAAAATTATTCCACAGTTTACATAGGGATGCTTTTCGGAATTCTATGGAATCCAAAAAGAAATTCTGAAAAGCTGAACTGCCATGCCACACTAATTGTGCTGGTGGAATTCCACACTCTGCTTAGCTCTAGGTGTATTTAATTACATGTAAGTGTGTCTCCTTCTGTAGCAGACCCACTTAATTTCATCAAATGGAGACAGACAACATGTGATACAATATTAATTGTTGTGCATTAGAAGACACTAATGGTATTCTGTCATAAAAAATCACATTCATCTTAATAGTTTGAATTCTTTACCTAATGTTAATCAAGAGTTGATATATATATATATATATATATATATATATATATATATATGGGATACATGATGGGCATGAGTGGAATATGGAAAATATTTTCACTCCTGCAGAGTGAGCTTGGATATTTCACTCGTGCCTTCAGCACTCATGAAATATACAGTGCTCACGAGGCAGGAGTGAAAATATTTTTCATATTCCATGACGTGCACATCATGTGTCCTATTTATACAATGGGAACTCACTGTTATAAAATGTACCATTTGCGCAGCTTTGTGTGGGTTTAGCGTGGGATTCGGGGGTGTGACCAATGTCAGTTCTTACAGTTATCAAACGCCTGTGAAAATAACATGATTCATCACACTCATTTATCACTCACCCCCATTGCATATTGCATATATATATATATATATATATATTGCATATATATATATATATATATATATATATATATATATATATATACACACAATCTACAGACAGATACACAGTTTATAACATACTGTAAAAGTTCCATAAAACAAAACTGTATGACAGTTTCACACGTTCACATCAGTACAAGGTGCTACTGAATGTCTAGAGGTGCACCAGGAAGTTGGGGAAGTACTGTCCTCCGAAATAGAAAGCAGAACATGAAAAAAGGAATAGATAAGAAAATAAATCTGTAATGGGAAAAAGGAAAGAAAATAGGTACAATCCATCCCATGGTATTACGGATGGAACTGGTGCACAACATTGCCAGATCCATGGTAGCCACCTGTGGTACTCAAATGCTTTTAATGTGCCAGCAGTTTTGAAGTTGCGAGGCACATAGGCACTGATGGCTTGGAGTTAGTTTAAACATGTTCCTCTGGAGAAGGTACTTGAGGTGTTCTGGGCATCACCTCACCTCTTGTAAACCAGACCCAGTACCAATGTTGCTGTTGGTGGGCTGTCATGACTCACAAGGCTCTGGGTCCCATTTTTGTTAGTATTGTCCAGTGTTCCCTTGAGGAGGGGTGTTTGCATGCACCCCTTAAAATGGTAACAGTGAAGCCCCTACTCAATATGCCATCTTTGGATCTGGAAGTGCTGGCTAACTACAGACCTTTCTTGAATTTTTCCTGTTTGGGAAAGATTATCAAGAAGGTGGTGCTACAGCTTTAAGCTGACCTCATAAATATTAATATCTAACAGCCTGTTGAGATGGGTTTTAGGCTCTGCCACAGTACTGAGACTGCACTTATCAAGGTGTTGAATGACCTTCTCCATGTACTCAATTGTTCTTTTCCTTGATCTGTAATCAACATTTGGCGTGGTGGACCTTGGAGCTGATGGGGCACCTTGAGGAATACAGGGGACTCACCTGCGCAGCCTTGAAATGATTTAAGTTATATCTGTCAGACAATGTAGCAGGTTGTGATGGGATCTTTCTCATAATGATCTGCTGGTGTTAGCTGATGTTAGCTGCAGAGTTCCTCATGGGTCAGTTCTGTTCTCTATTCTTTTTACAATGTACGTGTTGCCTCTGGGGGAGGGTCATTCAAAGGAATGGCATGAGTGTTTACTGCTATGCAGATGATACTCAACTGTACCTGTCCTTTACCCATGATGGGCAAGGTTCAGCTTCTGTGCTGGAGCAAAATCTTAAAGAAACTCTGACTGCTTCTAGTTGGCTCAGACTCAGTCCTGCCAAAATGCAGTGGTTGCTGGTAGAACCAGATTCTCAGGGGTCAGCAGGCCAGAGCTCCCCACCAGGGTTTCCTTTCTTAAACGGCATAGTACTGTCTGCTGTTGATAGTGTAAAGATTTCTGGAATCATTGTGTATTCATGATTAACATGTGAATTTCATGCGTTGGCTGTGGTTGGTAATGGATTTTTTCATTTTCAAAATATCTCCCCGATTAAGACCTGTCTTGCACAAAAGAACCTTGCAACTTTGGTGCATTTTTTTTTTTTACATTTATACTTGACTACTGTAATGTTCTTTACCTAGGGATATCTAGAGGGTTCTTGCATCACCTAAAGCTAGTGCAAGATGCTGCAGTCAGGCTGATAACCTGCTTATCCTTTTCAAAACACATCAAGGCTGTCCACTAGCATTTGACCTGGCTTTCAATTAGGTGGTGAATGACCTTCAAGATTTCATTGCTACTATACTTAGCTTGCATGGTTTGGGTCCTAGGTATTTACAGCAGCAGTACTAGTTAGTTGGCAAAAAAATGTCATTTTACCTTTTAAGCAGATGGTTGGTGCTGGGTGACTTCAATGACTGGACTTCAGTGCCTGGATTGATGACGAACTCTCGCATTTTGATCATGACTTCCTCCAGTCGATGACTTTACTGGGCCTCACACAAGCTGTTGCTTCTGCAACCCACAGCCATGGTCACGCATTGGACCTAGTGTTCTCACTGGGGCTTGAGGTCACTGACCTCAAGATTGATCTGGTCGTGTGGTCGTATCACTGCATGGTACAGTTCTCATTCAGGGTCCCCCCTGTTAGACCTTCTCCTGCAGAGATGGTCCGCTACTATTCTTTGAAGGGGTTGTCTGCAGAGGGACTGATGGTGGTAATGGATCTATCTGGTGTGAGTGTTGCTTGTGCAACAGGTATGGGTGAGGAGGTGGCAAACTATAATAGTGCTGTCTCCAAGGCACTCAACTCTGTCACACCAGTCCATATATGATCCAGGTCTTCTCACTTGAGACCCTCGTGGTTTGATGGGGCTCTCCAGGAGATGAAGAACAGGGGCTGGAGGCTGGAGTGCTGTTGGCAAAAGTCTCAGTCCAAGGAGGAAGACAGACTGGCTTTGAGAATTCACTACAGTGAATATCAAAGGGCAGTCAACCATAAGAGGGCATTGTTCCTGACTGGAGAGATTGCTGCAGGGAGGAACAGACCAGTTCTGCTTTTTCAGGCTGTGGACAGGCTACTCCATCGTGACTGTCTACAGCCAAAAAAGAGCAGCTTCAGTTGCTCAGTGTGAGGCATTTGCTCTGCTCTTCTCTGACAGAGTTTCCCCTATTAGGGCTTGGATTTCTCCAGTGGGGCAGATGCAGCCCTGCAGTGGTGAGTCGAGCATTTCCAGAGGCACTCCTATTGTCTGGCGTGAGTTGATAGAGGTATGCAAGGTGATTTCAAAGCTGTGGCCCACATACTGTGAACTGGACCTGTGCCCGACCCATCTCTTAATGGAATGTGTTGAGTATGTTGGCCAGTGCTTGCTTACAGAGGGACTTTAAGGCCCTCCTAAAGAAACCATCTCTCGACCCTGACTTCTTGGTGAATTATAGACCAATCTCTAACCTCCCATTCTTGGGTAAGATTATCGAGAAAGTAGTGGCTCTGTAACTCGAGGCACACAAGACTGGGTTTAGGTCCAGGCATAGCACCAAAACGGCATTAGTCAGGGTACAAAATGATCTCCTCTGGGTGAGGGATAGAGGGGAATGGTCAATACTTGTTCTCCTTGATCTCTCCTCAGCATTTGGCACTGTGGATCATGTAGTGTTGTTGGATTGCCTAAGGGGTCTCTGTGGACTCATCAGTACTATCATCAACTGGTGGAGTCCTGTCTCACAAGCAGGATGCAGAAGGTAATGATGAGGAGGAATTTCTCCTCCTACCCGAAGCCCCTGCCATGTGGAGTTCCCCAGGGTTCAATCCTGTTGTCTTTGTTGTTCATAGTGTACATGCTTCCCCTAGGTGAAATCACTAGGCAGTACAGCTTGTGTTTTCACTGTTACGCAGATGACACCCAGCTGCACATGTTATTTGCACCCAGGACGAGTGATGCCACAGAGATGCTTAACAAGTATGTGACCAAGATCTAGGACTGGATGTCCTCTTGCTGGCTGAGATGAAGACCACTAGAGATCAATCATTTGAGGTGGCAGGCCCAGCCCTGTGGAACTAACTTCCAAGATTTCTGAGGGAGGCTCCATCAGTTGAGGTGTTTAAATGGGGTCTGAAGATGCACCTTTTTAGAGAGGCGTTTGCAAACTATTTATGAATCCTAGAAATAGTAGACTGCTGAATCTTTTATTCTAAATAAGGATTTTACTTATGTATCATTGTTCAGTCATTGTCATTGTTATTTGATATATGTTTTTGTATTTGATGTATTTTATTTATTTCAAACTCTTGCCTGCCTGCATAGTACCCAGAGCCTCTGCAATGGGGTGCTAGATAAATACAATTTTGCTTACTTACTTTTACTTACTCTCCCCCCAATCTAGTTTTCTTTTCTGCAATTTGCTTCTGCATTTTAATATTACAGTTGTTCCTATAGTCACTTGTGGTTGCATTAATATTGAGGAATAGTAGTACTTTACTATTAGGAGCAACTGTTTTCATTAACTTATTATGTATATGTGGCTGTATTGCCTGCTTCAACACTTGTGTACTGTACCTTTAAGTTACTGCCTTATAAAGAGAAGCTGTATATTGTAAAGCCATACCCCAGGACAAAGCACTGGGGTTTAGTGCCATGCTTTTGTATACTTGTGCAATAAACTATGTGGTTTGGCTTATATCCACAGCTTGTGAATACTTTCTTAAGTTTCCTTTTGAGTAGTATCATTGTTTTTCCTGTTTCTGCTATTGTTTTGGCTGAGCACCAGTCCCCTCCATGAGTGCATGTTTTTGCTCTCCTACTGCATAGCTAATGGGATCAGACCTTCTTCAGATACATAACTGAGAACAGAAAAGCAAGGGAAGGGATAGTAAGGATTAGGAGAACGAAAGGGGAAGACTGTGCAGAAGAAAACCAAGAAAAAGCCACCATGTTGATCAGGTACTTCTGTTCAGTCTTCACAATGGAAGGGGGGGAACCACCAGGGAGTAGCAGGAATGGATGGGTGGACAGGAGTCCATTTCAGAGGAAAGAGTCCAGAAGGGACTTGCAACTCAGAAGATAAGGAGATCTATGGGACTGGATGGAATACACCCAAGGGTACTAAAGGAACTCATGAAGGTGCTAGTTGCCCCACTGACAGCCTTATACAACAGTTCACTGGAAACAAGCACGGTTCCAGAAGACTGAAAAAGAGCTGACATGGTCCCTCTACATAACAGCGGCAGCGCGGAACAGGTTAGCAACTATAGGCTGGTCAGCCTTGCTTCAGTGTTGGGGAAATTAATGGAAACATTGGTAAAGGAAAGTATGGTAGAGTATCTTGAATCTAATGGGCTGCAAGAACACAGGCAGCATGGATTCATGGTGGACAGAGTCATGCCAGATGAATCTGATTGATTTCTTTGACTGAGTAACCAGGGAAATAGCTCAGGGGAGGGTGCTGAACATGGTCTATCTGGACTTTAACAAGGTCTTCGACACTGTGCCACATACGAGATAGATAAAGAAACTGAGCAGCCATGGCGTGGAATCTAAAGTGGTAAACTGAGTTAGAAACTGGTTAATGGATAGGCGACAGAGGGTGGTAGTTAACGGCACTCGCTCTAATGATGGCAGAGTTTCCAGTGGGGTGCCACAGAGCTCAGTAATGGGACCAGTGCTCTTCAAGGTCTTCATAAGTGACATTGCAAAAGAACTGGAAGGGAAGGTATGCCTTTTTGAAGATGATACCAAAATCTTCATTATGGTGGACATTCAGGAGGAGTTGCAGAGAAGGAGCAGAGATCTTGAGAAGTTCAAGGAGTGGTCAAGAACAATGATAGTTGTGGTTTAATGCCAAAAAAGTGAAATATCATACACCTATGGTATAGGAACAAAGGAGGTGATTGTAGGATTTGGGGAAAAGGTACTGACAGTCACTAAGCAGGAAAAGGACCTTGATGTTATAATAACTGATGACCTCAAAGTGGTTGGGCAGTGTGACAAAGCAGGAAGTAGGGCTAGTGGGATACTGGGGTGCATAGGGAGGTATATCATAAGCAGGAAGAGGGAGGTGGTGTTAGCACTGTATCACTCACTGGTGAGACCCATCTTGAGTACAGTGTCTGGTTTTGGAAGCTGCACCTCAGAGTGGACATAGACAGGGTGGAGACAGAACAGAGGAAAGAAACTAAAATGGTTTTGGGGTTGCACAAGAAGCCCTATGAGGAGAGACTTAGGGATTTCAACTTGTACACCCTGGAAGAAAGAAGAGCAAGAGGGAACATGATGAAGACTTACAAGGACCTCACATGGGTGAACAGGGTGCAGGGGAGAGTCTCTTTCTAATGGGAAAGAGCACCAGCACCAGGGGCATGCAATGAAGCTGGAGGTGGGGGGCAATTTAAGAGGGATGTGGATGTGAAGAAGTGCTACTTAAAGGGTGGTAAATGCCTGGAACAGACTGTCAGCCGAAATAACAGAGGTGAAAACAGTAGGGGTCTTCAAGCATGCATGAAATAAACATGGTAGTATATTAGTAAAAGAGCAGGGAGGAAGGAGTTTTGCTAGAGACCAGTTAGGGTCTGCTGAGACAGATTGAGCAAGAAACATCTGGGCAGACTAGGAGCTAAGCGGTCCTTTTCTGCTGATAAATTCTATGTTTCTATGAAATAACTGACAGGATACTCACTCTGAATTTGAGGTCAAACTCTCAGATCTTGCTCCCACTTAAAGTGATTTTAGTCAGACAGGTAAGGGTCCAGGTGCAATGGTGTGAAAAAGGCAGGCTCAGAGGATATTGAGGGAAATGTGCATATCAGAGAATTCATTTGAGACCTCGTCTGAAGATGGCAAAAAAAGTGAAAGTGGAGCTAGTCATATGCAGTCTGTAGTTAAGAAAAGGAGTATAGACTAACTTGAGAAAAAATGTAATGATTGATCGGAGGTCTCTATCTTACCAATTCCAAAATATCTAATCTATTGCCACTGGTCAAAAGTGTGAGAAAAAGGACAATATCTAAAAATACAGCAAGTAAGCCCACAATAATAATGGAGAAAGTATACATTGCCATGTCAAGAATGGTTTTATATCACTGCAGGAATGGATGGATAATAGAAAGAAGTTCTTGTGAACTAATGTCTCTAAAAATTGGGGGTTTTGGACTGGAGATAATATTAAAGAAACTCAGTTGCCCTCATATATACAATTCACCCAATAAATGTAGATTTTAATTCAGCAGCTTAGTAGTAGTCAAAGAGGTTGTGTCCCCAACGTTCCTATGCAACTGTACAGTATTAAATCTAAGGCATTGTCCCATACTGTTCTACTCAAATGTGGAGATAAATTGATTCAACTTACAGAAGTCCACTTAATGTAATCATAAACAGAAGCAATTAAAGCTGCACCCCTACAACAAAGTCAGCTCAGGCGGAAGTCTCAAAAGTGATGAAGCCTTTACTGGCAAAGCACTGGGGATGTTGCTTCTTATAAGGTGACTGGTTGTAAACTCTGTGGTTTAATTCACCATTTTGCCTAAAAAATGTTGTAGGTGCTGTATTGGTCCTTTTAAGAACAGATCCAGAAACAAATGATTTGATACCTTTTATTGGACCAACATGGATGTTACAGAAAAGAACAAAGTGCTCTAGTTTTCGAACCAACCAGGTCCTTCTTCAGAAGCTTTCTGGCAGTTATTTCAAATATCCCATACTATTAACACCAGATTATATTGAAAAAAACAGAAATAATTCTCATTGGTTTAACATACACATTTAAAACATAACAGAAGATTACGTTAGAGAAGCTAATTAACACCAGTATGCCTTTAACTGAGAAGCCTCAGAAGGGCAAAGGTTATCAAGAATTCTCTACAGCCAGAGAGTTCTTGTCACATAAATTTTAAAATGTCTCAGTATGCCAAGAAAGCATTCTAGTGATAAAAAAAAATAAAAACCTTGGGGTGGCATTCTCTCTAATACACGTAAGATGAGCTTACAACTTACATTCCAATTGTCCTGGTATATTAAAGAACAGATAATGAGAGACAAAATCCTGAAATTAGGTATAACTGCAAGTTGAAAACAAGCCTCAAATTAACATATACATATATACATGATGCATGATAGTATCACTTGTAAGTGTAAGTACCAAATAAAAAAATACAAAAATACTTGTCAAGGACCCCCAAGAAAATGAGACCATGAGCCTGATAAGTGCAGATTTCAACACAGAGTCAGTGTATAACAAAAATGCACAGAATCAGTCCAAGGAATCTAAATGAAAACCCAAAGGAATTACACCTTTTATTAACCCCCAAGTAAATGAGATATGCATCTTAATATGAGCAGATTTAAAAATGTGACAGTGTGTAATCCAACCACTGACAACTAGTAGAAGGAAGTAAATGTACACTACATGTGAAAACTAAGTGTCCTAGCCACATAACAATTGCCCCATGCCACGCTCCCCCCACACATATGTGTGTACATACACCACACCACCCCCACACACACACACCCCTGCACACCCCACGCAACAAATATAACAAACACAATCCACACACACACCACACCACGCACAACAAACAAAACACACACACACAATACCCACAACACACAAAAACACAACCCATACCAAACACACACAAAACACACACATACATACATACATACATACATACATCAGTATACACACACACACACACACTCAAATGCACTCACCACAGTGTTAAGGTGAGAAGTCAACATGTAGATAACCATAAACTTACAAAATCAAAGGCCCGCTGAAGAACTAAAGTATTTATGTCCATCTTTTAAAGTAAAGGACTGTGTAAGTTTAAGTGGAATAATGTGTCATATAACCAACATCAATGTTCAGTCCATCTGCCACCATATTGAGAAGTAAAATAAGTCTAATTTCAGAAGCCCGTCTCTGTTGTGTACTGTTGAAATGTCCTTTTAAGACCATCACAGACATATCTGAGATTGAGTGGTCATCCTGGGAGAAGTGCTGGGCTACTGGTTTCTCAATCTTTTTGTGATTAATAGAATGTCTCTGTGAATTCATTCTAGTGCGGAGTTGTTGACTTGTCTCCCCCACATAACCTGTGCGAGGACATTTCTTGCATTGGATAAAATAGACCACATTACCTGATGTACATGTATAATTCCCCTGTATCCTGAATAGTCTGTTTTGTGATGTAACCACACAGTCTGAAGTGGAAATGAGGTTACATGTCTTACATGTGCGTTGACGACAGGGTCGTGTAGGGTGAATTTGGAGGAGGATTTTCTAAGGCACTGTACACATAAACCACTCACTTATTTCCGTTACATTGATTATTTATTTATAGTTTGGACAGAGGGCACTGAGAAACTTAGAGATTTTCATCGGGAACTTAATAACCTCCACCCAACTATAAAGCTTTCCCTGGAATATTCTGCCACCAGTGTACATTTTCTGGATACCACTGTCACTATTAAGGATGGAACCCTACACACCTGTCTTTACAGGAAACCAACAGACAGACAGAGATACTTACACAAGAAAAGTAATCACCCGAGCCACACAAATAAATCTGTCATATATAGTCAAGCACTTTGGTATCACCGCCTCTGTTCAAATGAGGAAGACAGAGACACACATCTGGCGATGTTGAAAAACACCTTTACTGAGCAGGGACACTCGTCCAGAGAAATTGACAGAGCAGTGGAACGTGCAACACAGGTCCCAAGAGAACAGCTACTGCAATATAAGGAACGGATGACTACCAACAGAATACCCTTAGTAGTATCACATACCATCCTGACCTTGAACTCCTATAAGATTATTAAGGATCTCCATCCAATAATTAGTGAGGATGAAACCTCTAACTGTATTTTCAAGAACTACCACTACTATCTTTTAAACAACCACCTAATTTAGCCAACCTGATTATTAGGAGTCAACTTGAACCGGAACAGAATACCATGACATCATATGGTACACGACCCTGTCATCAACGCACATGTAAGATATGCAACCTCATTTCCACTTCAGACTGTGTGGTTACATCACAAAACAGACTATTCAGGATACAGGGGAATTATACATGTACATCAAGTAATGTGGTCTATTTTATCCAATGCAAGAAATGTCCTCGCACAGGTTATGTGGGGAGACAAGCCAACAACTCCAGCACTAGAATGAATTCACACAGACATTCTATTAATCACAAGAAGATTGAGAAACCAGTAGCCCAGCACTTCTCCCAGGATGACCACTCAATCTCAGATATGTCTGTGATGGTCTTAAAAGGACATTTCAACAGTACACAACAGAGACGGGCTTCTGAAATTAGACTTATTTTACTTCTCAATATGGTGGCGGATGGACTGAACATTGATGTTGGTTATATGACACATTATTCCACTTAAACTTACACAGACCTTTACTTTAAAAGATGGACATAAATACTTTAGTTCTTCAGTGGACCTTTGATTTTGTAAGTTTATGGTTATCTACATGTTGACTTCTCACCTTAACACTGTGGTGAGCACGTTTGAGTGTGTGTGTGTGTGTATACTGATGTATGTATGTATGTGTGTGTTTTGTGTGTGTTTGATATGGGTTGTGTTTTTGTGTGTTGTGGGTATTGTGTGTGTGTGTGTGTGTGTGTGTGTGTGTGTGTGTGTGTGTGTTTTGTTTGTAGTGCGCGGTGTGGTGTGGTGTGTGTGGATTGTGTTTGTTATATTTGTTGTGTGTTGTGCTTGTGTGGGGTGTGCAGGGGTGGGGATGTGTGTGTGTGGGGGTGTGGTGTGGTGTATGTGCACACATATGTGTGGGGGAGCGTGGCATGGGGCAATTGTTATGTGGCTAGGACACTTAGTTTTCACATATAGTGTACATTTACTTCCTTCTACTAGTTGTCAGTGGTTGGATTACACACTGTCACATTTTTAAATCTGCTCATATTAAGATGCATATCTCATTTACTTGGGGGTTAATAAAAGGTGTAATTCCTTTGGGTTTTCATTTAGATTCCTTGGACTGATTCTGTGCATTTTTGTTATACACTGACTCTCTGTTGAAATCTGCACTTATCAGGCTCATGGTCTCATTTTCTTGGGGATCCTTGACAAGTATTTTTGTATTTTTTTATTTGGCACTTACACTTACAAGTGATACTATCATGCATCATGTATGTATGTGTATGTTAATTTGAGGCTTGTTTTCAACTTGCAGTTATACCTAATTTCAGGATTTTGTCTCTCATTATCTGTTCTTTAATACACCAGGACAATTGGAATGTAAGTTGTAAGCTCATCTTACATGTATTAGAGAGAATGCCACCCCAAGGTTTTTAATTTTTTTTTTTTTTTTTTTGATCACTAGAATGCTTTCTTGGCATACTGAGACATTTTAAAATTTATGTGACAAGAACTCTCTGGCTGTAGAGAATTCTTGATAACCTTTGCCCTTCTGAGGCTCCTCAGTTAAAGGCATACTGGTGTTAATTAGCTTCTCTGACGTAATCTTCTGTTATGTTTCAAATGTGTATGTTAAACCAATGAGAATTATTTCTGTTTTTTCAATATAATCTGGTCTTAATAGTATGGGATATTTGAAATAACTGCCATAAAGCTTCTGAAGAAGGACCTTGTTGGTTCGAAAGCTAGAGCACTTTGTTCTTTTCTGTAACATCCATGTTGGTCCAATAAAAGGTATCAAATCATTTGTTTCTGGATCCATTTTGCCTAATAAACTTTCCATTTTTGCAACTTGATCTTACCTTGTTATAGGAGTGCAGCCTTACTTGCTTCTGTCTCTACTGTTCAGAGGCTAGCTACCCCTTAAGCTATACTCCCTAATTTCCACTAGGTTGCAGTTGTGTGGAGTGTGCACTTAATGTAATCAGCAGGGCAGGGTCTGAAAATGATAAACTGCGGGGAACACTCATACAAATGGTGTCAATGTGTGAATGAAGAGCTACTGGTAAGACACTCCAATTAGCAAGATATTTTATAAACTGAGATACCAAAAGTGGTTAATTAAGTAAGTAAAGGCAAGAGAGGTTCTCTGGAACGTGAATACCTAGATATTTCAGTGAGGATAAATCCCACCAAAACAGGTACCAAGTCTGAAGGTCTGAAAGAGGAGACCATCCTAGAAACAAAATTTCTGTTTTAGCAAAATTTTGCTTCTATGTGGTAAACCAGCCAATAGAGGTAAGAGCCGAGGACAAGAAATGTAGGGAAGTTGTAGAGTCAGCCAGCCAGATAAAGTTAAATATCATCAATATAAAGCACTGTTGTACATTGTGTCAAACCCATTGTTACCTCCCGATAGGTGAAGCAAAACACATTTGTTGAATCAAAAGCCCTATACAAAAAATAGACAATAAGGGGATAAAAAACATTCTCTTTGACGTGAACTTGAGGGGAGCTATAATGAAAAGGCAATACTGCAATCAAATGCTGGAATGGACAAACACAAATTGTATTAGGTTCTACTAGAAAATCTTCCAAGAGAACCAACCAAATGCTTTTTCAGCATCTACACTGACAATACAACCAGGTTGTGATGCACAGACAAACTATGAAGAATATGCAGTCTGTCCAATATTGCTCTGGTTCTGTCTGCAGTGACCAAAGCTGTCTGATCCAAGTAAATCAGTGGTGGAAGAGTCTAGATAATATGCTAAAATGGAAATGAAAAGCTTATAATCCAGGCTTATGACAGAAATAGGTTTGTATTGCTCACAATAATTACGCTCTTTCCCTGGTTTAGGAATAGCAGATATTGTGACATATTGCCATGAGGTGGGAATAGTAAACAAAATCTAAGCATAGGCAAAACTTGCCATTAAAGAGGGAGATAAGTTCAGAAATGTTTTAAAGAATTCAGCAGAGGAGACAGGCCAGTAGATTTATTTGACTTAAACCACTACCCTATTGAAGTGAACTTGTTATCCACAGTAGGGGATTCCAGAGACTGCTGCTATTCAGAAGACAGAGAAGGGAGACATAGAGAAGCAACAAGAACTTAAAATTAAATTAATTAAGAGTCTGGGTGTTGAGCTGGTTGAGCAAATATACTAATGTAATAATGGGGAAGAGACTACAAAACATCTATCATTTAAATTTTAAAAGCACTGATCTCTCAATCTTTAAAGTAGAAGATCATAGCTTGGGATCAAAAACCCTGTAATCTGATAACCAATAACAAATGTGCTCTCATGCCTCCTCATAGTATATCTGTTTATGATAGTATAGAACAAATTCAGTTTGGAGGGTAGTAAGCTCCTTAACTGCTCTAAATCTATTTGCAGGTTTAGCATTGAAACAGCTTGTTATGAAGTACCCAAAGGCCAGCATAGTTTAATTAAAAGTTTTTAAACTGGTGCCAATTTTCCTGCTGGCTGCTGGCAGCAAAACTATTCAGGCCCCCTCCGCAACAAGTTTTGGAATTACTAGAGCACAGTAGAAGAAGGAGACCTGGATCAGTAAAAGAATGTCCAGGATCCAGTTTCAAAGGAGAGTAAAGAATTTATGGTTTCATAAGAAAAGTCCTAAAATGCACCACAATGAGAATGAGCTTAATGCCCAACTCAACATGTACCAAAACAATAGCATGGTCAGATAAAAATATAGGACCAAGTGATCAAGAGCCAAGAAGATGCAACTCTTCCTTCTGGTTACAGAACAAGTATGAGAAGAAACATAGAACACAGAGAACCATGACTGGGATGTCAATATACCAGGGTACACAATCTACAAGAGAGACAGGGAGGGAAGAAGAGGAGGAGGAGTAGCTCTCTATGTAAGGGAAGGGATCAAAGCAACAGAACAAAAGGGTAAACAGAGAGGAGAGGAGGCACCATGGGTCACCCTGGAGACTGAAAATGGCTCCACAATCCGCACAGGGGTTGGATACAGACCCCCATCTCGGGGTTGGGGAATGGACAAGGAAATGATAGACAGCATCCTTGGGATGACAGAGAAAGAGGAGATATTGCTGATGGGGGACCTGAATATGCCAGATGTTAACTGGAGCACCTTTGCTGCAGCCACATCAAAGAGCAGGGCCATTCTCGATGCCCTACAGGGGACATGCCTCAGACAGCTAGTTTTGGAACCCACTCGGGAGGGAGCAACCTTAGACCCGGTACTCTCAAATGGGGACAGAGAGAGGATCTCTCATCTTGAAGTGGGTAGCCATCTGGGAACAAGGTACTACCAAACAGTGTGGTTCACAATAAACTTAGCTGTAGAGTCAAGCCACACAAAAGTGAAGGTACTGGACCTCAGGAGGGCTGATTTTGTCAAAATGGGAGAGTGCATCAGAAAAGCACTAGCAAACAGGCAAGAAGGTGGGGTGGAGCAACAATGGGGAAACATCAAAACTGCCATCACAGAGGCAACAAGCCTTTGTGTGAAGCAAATAAACAAATCAAAACAAAAGGAAAAAAACACTAAGGTTCTCAAAAGAAGTGGCGGAGAAGGTAAGGGAGAAAAAAATAGCATTCAATAAGTATAAGGAAACACAGAAGAAGCAGGACAGAGAACTGTACCAGTTAAAGCAGAAGGAAGTGGGGAAGGCAGTCAGAATAGCAAAAGTCCAAATCAAGAAAAAGACAGCCAACTCAGTTAAGAAGGGGGATAAAACCTTTTACAGGTACATTAGGGAGCAAAGAAAGATGAAGGCAGGGATACTGAGGCTTTATAAAGAAAAATGGCTGGGCAGAGAGCGACAGTGAAAAAGCAGGGATACTGAATGAATATTTCTGCTCAGTAGTCACAATGGAAAAGCAGGGGGAGATACCTAATCCAGTCAATAGAAGCACTCTGGATGGGGGGTTGATATTAGTCCTTTCACAGAAGAAAGGGTTCTGAAAGAACTCTTAAAACTGAAGGTAGATAAAGCAATGGAACCTGATGGAATTCACCCCAGAATTCTAAAAGAACTAAGGGAAGAACTAGTAACACCACTGACTACCCTTTTTAATAAATCATGGAAGGATGGTGTGGTACCTGAGGACTGGAGAAGGGTGGATACGATTCCCCTTCACAAAAGTGGGAGCAAGACAGAGGCAGGAAACTACAAACCTGCCAGTTTGACCTCAGTGGTAGGGGAAATTATGGAATCACTTCTGAAGGAAAGAACTATTGAGTACCTAGAGGCCAGTGGGGCACAGGACCCAAGGCAGCATGGATTCACAGCAGGAAGGTCATGTCAAACAAATCTAATTGATTTCTTTGACTGGTCGACCAAAGTAGTAGACAAGGGAGGGGCTGTGGACATGGCATACCTAGACTTTAGCAAGGCATTTGACACAGTCCCGCACAAAAGATTAATAACAAATTAGCCAGCATGGGAGTGGATCCCAGGGTGGTAGGCTGGGTAAAACACTGGCTGGACAACAGGACACAGCGGGTAGTAGTAAATGGAGTCTGCAGTGAAGAAAGGAGGGTTACTAGTGGGGTACCACAGGGTTCAGTACTGGGGCCAGTCCTTTTTAATGTCTTTATAAGTGACATTGCAGAGGGACTGGAAGGGAAAGCATGTCTCTTTGCAGATGACACAAAGATCTGCAACAAGGTTGATCGCAAGATGGGGTGGAAAAGATGAAAAGGACTTGGCAAGGTTGGAGGAATGGTCAAATGTATGGCAGCTTAGATTCAATGCAAAGAAGTGCAAGTAATGCACCTGGGAAACAAAACCCAGGGCAAGAGGATACAATTGGGGATGAGATACTGACAACAACAAAAATGGAAAGGGACCTGGGGGTAGTCATATCAGATGACCTAAAGGTGGGCCAGCAATGTGACAAGGCAGTAAGGAGGGCTGGGGTGGTACTGGGATGCATAGGGGAGAGGCATCACCAGTAGAAAACAGGAAGCTGTTGGCCTTCTGTACAGACAGCTGGTGAGACCACATCTGGAGTACTGTGTACAGTTCTGGAGACCCCATCTCTGCAAAGACGTAGACAGGGTGGAGGCTATCCAGAGGAGGGCAACCAAAATGGTGCAGGGTCTGCACCAGAAGACATATGAAGAAAGACTAAAGGAGCTTAAGATACATAGCCTCGAGGAAAGGATGGTGAGGGGGGACATGATAGAAACTTTCAAATACCTCAAGGGAATCAACAAAGTCCAAGAGGGTAGCATATTTCACAAAAAGAGATGTGCAAGAACAAGGGGCACAATTTGAAGATGGGGGGATGGCTCAGAGGTAATGTGAGGAAGTATTTCTCCACAGAGAGGGTTGTAGATGCATGGAACGGCCCTCCTGAGGAGGTCATAGAGTCAAAAACAGTGGGGGAATTCAAAAATGCATAGGACAGGCATAAGGCAATTCTCGTGGGGGGGTAGGAGGAAGTAGGCTGTTGGTTAACTAGGATCTGCAGCTTATCCATTAGGTAGGGAAATGGGCAGACTAGGTGGGCCGAGCAGTCCTTGTCTGCTGTCAAATTCTATGTTTCTGTTAGTATAAATATCACTGGAAAAAGAATAATGCGAATAATCCTACAAATGAGGACATGAGTGTCATCATCTATCAATGCAATCTATATCATTTATGAATTCATAATGATACCAATTGTGTTATTAGTTGCTGAGATGGGTCAAAATTGGCTGTATCTATAGCAGGTTCTTTAGAAAGCTGAAATCCACCTCCAATAGTTTCCATAAGACATTTCCAGGTCGGCAGGTCAGTACCAGAAGGGAAATACACACTGTCTAGAGTCACCTCCATCTCATCAATAAATCCTTGTGGAGTACATACTGTACCAATCTTTCTAAACAGACAGTTGCTACTTCGGAAAAATGCATTTATGAGAGGATTAGCACTGAAACCCATCTACATTTCCTGGGAGGGTATACAGAAGAATAAACTACTTGAAAGCCAAATTTAACCAGTTTCAAAAGTTTTAGATGCTGATAAATGTGTCTCTTGAAAAACCAAAAACATGAACTCTTGTTATAGGTATTTACCTTCAACATGAATATAGTGATACTTGCTTACCTGTTCTAGGTGGATATTTACATCACACTAGGGAAAAAATGAAATATTTCTTTGGAAGATTTTAATCTAAATTGTCTTAACCTTAATAACAAAACCTTTAAATCAGTGCTTCAAGAATTCACTCTGTCACAGATTGTCTCATCACCTACTAGACTTAGTCTGAAAACAATTATGCACACTCTGATAGACAAAATTGTAATCCCTAGGACCCCAAGGGGTTCAAATTGTAATCTCCAGGACCCCAAGAGGTTCCTAGGTAGATACCCTACACTCTTCTGAAAGGATCTATGGGACTGCCTGTTCCAGTCATGATCTGAGAGGTGGGTAATTGACAATAAGTAAGGGCTAAAAGGTGACTCATGGTTTTATGTGACAGACAGAAGAGGGAGAGTGAGCAAGGAAGAAAGGAAAGAGGGGAGAAAATCACTGAAGCTTGCCTTCTGGATGTGAGCCTAATGACACCCACTCCAGTCCAGAAGTACTTTCTGTAATTGTAGTAGAGTGCCAAACAGCCAACTGAAGTTCCAGAGACCAGCAACACATTGTTGCCCATCCGGGGGAGAAGTTAAGAGTAGAGGATGAATGATCTGGAGGTGGACTCAGGACTAACCGGAGTAAGGGATTGGCCAGGTTCAGATTATTATCTTCAGTTAAAGGATTTGCAGGTCAAGAATTCTGTATGTACAGTTTTGTTTTTCAGGAGTGGTATGGTACTGCACAACAGAACTCTCCATTTCTTCAACTCCTGATATGTAGCTGATGATGTAACTCTGTGTATAGGATCAGGTGTTGAACTGAAGTGAACTGCATTTAACTTCACACATGCCAAGCGTAGCCAAGTATGACATTGGATTCCACCTGTATCTGAACAATATGCCCAGCATGGCTGTCACATGTGATCAGTCATCTGAGGAGATCTCAAGTCTCAACCTGCTTTGAGAAAGTAGGATGGAGAAGGAGAAAATACCGGACTGCAGTGGTTGGAATGAACTGCTGGAATGTGATGAAGAATGGAATGTAACAAGTGCATACTGGAATAAATGTTGCTTGAGAACTGTTTATGTGGGTGTGGACATTGCATTTATTGACATTGTCTTATAGGATCTCCCCTTGGGATCAGCACCACCTTCCAGATACCCCTCAGAAACCATAGGCTGTGAGCCCATCTTAAAGGGTCTCCTTGGCACTGAGGAACCCAGGGCAGCCCTCTCCTCAGAGTGTGAAGGCCTATATATAACCTGACTGCTGAGAGTCAGTTTACAGAATACAGTTTAGCCACCCTGGTAACACAACTACAGTAACTGTGGAATACTTTATTTACTTAGCAATCATGCACCAGTCAGCTGTAACTGGAGAGTGAAAGCACTCAAAGTTTCTTCAAAAATTAAAACTAGATTTTGTTTTTCTAGATTTGATCTGCAAAATGTTCTTCCAAGACCTAGCATTAATAGACATTAACAGAAATCACTCCTGATGTTAACCTTGACCTTGATTATTTCTGGTTCACATTTTGGAGATATGTAAAAAACACATTCCTCTGTGTGTGTGTGTGTGTGTGTGTGTGTGTGTGTGTATATGTATGTGTGTGTGTGTCACAGCACATTAGTTGATTTATTTGGTTATATATTTTGTTTTTATTTTACAATTTATTTAGCCAAGAAAGCCAAACAGTAAAATGAAGTTCTAGAGACCAGCAACACATTGTTGCCCCTCCAGAGGAGAAGCTAAGAGTGCAGGATGAATGATCTGGAGATCAACTCGAGACTAACCAAAGTAAGAGACAGACCATGTTCAGAATATTAACTTCAGTTGAAGAATTTGCTGCTTCAGAATTCTGTATGTGCAGGTTTTTTTCAGGAGTGGTATGGTACTGCACAACAGAGCTCTCTATTTCCTCAACTTCTGATATGTAGCTGGTGATGTAACTGTGGGTATAGGATCAGGTGTTGAACTGAACTGAACTGCATTTAACTTCACAACATGCCAAGCATGAAACTGGGTTTCTCCCATGTCCGAAAAACATGCCATGCATGGCAGTCACACGAGATCAGTCACCTGCAGAGATCTCAAGTCTTGACCTGCCTTGGGGAGGTAAGATGGAGGAGGAGAAAACACCAGAAAATGGACTGCAGTGGTCGGAATGAACTACTGGAATGTGGTGAAGAATGGAATGTAACTAGTCTGTACCAGAACAAATGCCATGTTGGAGAAAGCACATTAGTTGATTAGTGATTAGAAATATACTATTTTGCAATCTATTTACCCAGGAAAGCCCAGCTGAGATGCCAGTTTTCAGTGGGATACTGCTGTTACCCAATTTTACAACTGGGTGGACTACAGCACTGGGAGGATAACTGATATTCCTAAGGTCACACAGTGAGTATTTTACTCTAGTGAGGTTGAACCTGAGATCTTGGTTCCCAAACCAGTGCCCTAACCACTAGAACACAGAGCCACCTCATTTGTTTGATTATTCTGAAGCACATTCTGCTTGGGGGCAAATACAGTACAAGTAAACTGGACTTATTTATCATTGACAGAGGTACAGAGAAAATTAAACCAACATCATGATCAACAAAAAACAATCTTACTGACCGCAAAATGTTTTGGCAATCAGTTAACAAAACAACTTATAGTAAAAACCACATACCATCTAAGTCCACAGAGCAATGGATGACAAAATACACTACAAGCGTCACCGATGGTTCTAAATCTAATCCCAGAGGAAAATGGGCACAAAAGCACTCTTCATAGTGTGGTAGTTATACTCTGTAACAGTTTAGTGTGCTACACTGTGTTGATTAGCACTGTCCTCTGACACTAAGTATCAGAATTTTAGCTTGTATTCCCGGTTTTAGGAAGCACTTTTGGGAGGTGTGTGTGTGTCCTTCTGTCCATCCTTTTTGGGTGGCCCTTGTACTTTGTATATTTTAAGGAGATGCTGATGGGGCATGCATGGTGAGCTCTGCATGTTATACTTTATTTCTGGTCAGCACATTGCAAATGTCTTATGTGCATCCTAAAGTGTATTATTGCACTTATAAAATGGACTTGGTCTTAAAAAGAGTTTCTTGGGGACATGGGAGCATGGGAGCATAGAGAGGAGATAGAAACCTGCCCATGTATCTACAGACATGTATTGTATGGTCAGAAGACCCATTTTAACAATTGAGGTTTCTAGATTTTTGTCTTGCTATTAAATTGTATTATTTATGAAGCTTTAGTTAAGTACTTCAAATGACGATATTAACACAGTTTAAAAATGTAAAGTTTGAAATATTTTTTTTTCAAATACTTAGACTGAAATGGCAAATCTAGAAACCTATGAAAACAGCAGTACACTCAAACTGTCAGGCCCCAAAAGGAAAATGTGTTGTACAGCTGTTAAAGGTTTTAGAGTTCTTAGTCTTAAAATATATGGAGTGCTGACATTTAGGAAAACCTGGAAGGCAAACATAAGATTTTAGACCAAACAATTGTAAGAATTTTGCCTAGAAACCCTTCAATATCTGTTTTATTTATTTAAGATTTATGTTTCCTCTCCCTAATACCAAAATCCATACAATTTACTGGTGTCATTTTTGATTGAACAGTGGTTATTAATATTTTTTTCACATATTTGACTTCTACAGACTCATGGCAGAATGCACACAATTAACCCTTTGTCTTGTTTTTATCTAGCATTTCAGCATTTTCTCTTTTCCTATGTAAAAGAAAATACTACTGTTTTAGCCTCATGTAAATATGTATATAAGAACTGTATCTAAAACACTTTACAGTAACTAACTTATATTTTATGAAGTTGAATTAACATGTCCTGAAAAAAATTGCCAACATCATCAATAGTATATTTACAGACCTGGACATTCATAAAAATAACATTTCTATTAGTGAATTATTAACCAACAAAACTGCATCCAACTCTTTGACCAATTTCAGCTCAGACAGTGAACTCTGTGATATTGACTGGATTACTGAGACCTTGAATTTTAAGACTTTCACAAAATGAAGTGTTCAAACATCTTTAATTACTTGATACAACAAACAATAGCTGACAGCAATGGTCTCAGCCAGAAGCTATTAAAGACTTCTTTGGAAACAATTTCTTATCCTTTGATGATCATTTACAATCAATCTCTGGAAATGGGCATGGTACCAGACAAGTGGAAGAAGGCCATTGTAACCCCAGTCTGCAAAACTGATGATTGGACATGTGTTTATAGTACTGTCATACCTCTGTACTCTCATTCCTTGCAAAAATACAAGACAGTCTTAAATCAGCTACTGTATTAGAATACTTTAATGGACATAAAACTCTTACAGAGTGTCAGTATGGATTTAGACCAGGGTGCAGTACATTCCTTGCACTTGTAGAATGTAATGACATTCTGTCTCCCACTGATAAAGTACAACTACTGAGAGCTGTGTTTGTTGATTTCACCACAGCCTTTGACCTTGTCAGTCACTCAAAAATTAATTGAGATGCTATCTGGCATGGGTCTTGGAGAAGCAATTCTGCACTGGTTTCAAAGTGATTTCTCTCTCTCTCTCTCTCTCTTACAGAACTGAGATGGTTAAATTGAGAACTGCTTGTCCAAAGGAAACTGTATCACCTTCAGAGTCCCTCAAAGTTTAATCTTGGGACCCATACTATTTTCTTATGTTATCAATAACTTACCAGTAGCTTGCCATGATGTAAAATACAAATGTGCATTGATGGTGCAGTAATGTACCATGAAGGCAAATGTATTGCTCAGATCCAGAATAAGCATCAACAGTATTTTAATGCCCTTCATGACTGAAAGGGCCAAATCACAGCCAGAATAAGTGCAGAAACACAGACTCCTGCAAAGTAACATGCGTGAACACCAGGAGCCTTGGTAACAAATGGGAGGACCTACAGGCTGAACATCTGGAGGTGTACCTGATATCATTGCCATAGCTGAAACATGGGAAACACAAAACTATGGTTGGGAACTAGTTACCCCAGTTATATCCTTTACAGAAAGGACATGTTACATGGCAGAAGGGAGGGAGTGACCTTGTATGACAGGGCCATAGGGAAGGAGAGTGAGATGAAATCAGTTTGGGTACAGCAAACAACAGTGGGGGGTGGTATCAGATAAGGTGTGGTGTATAGCCTAGAAAAGCAGGATAAGGACTGGAAGGAGGAAAGAAAATCAGGAAAGCAGATGTAAAAGGGGATGTGGTGTTAATGGGTAATGTAAACCTGCCTGATGTAGACTGGAAGTCCAGTAGCAAAAATTGCTGGGAGTCAGGCTCTGGTGGATATGATGCAGGCGTGCTTCCTAATACAGTGGGTTAAGGAACCTACCAGAAAGGGGTCAGTTCTTGATTTGGTGTTCTTAAATGGAGACATCACTGGGACTATCAGGGTGTAGGATCCCCTATGGACATACTTATTACAGCGCTAGAAACCCACCAATCCCACTCAAGGACAATGGACCTGAACTTTCAATGTGCACTGTTTGGGAATATGGGGACAATACTAGGTGAAAAACTAGCAGAGTGGATGCCAAATGGGGTGTCAGCAAGAAGAGGTTAACAGCAGTAACTAATTCTTGCATGAGGCAGGTAAAAAAAACAGAAAAGACCAATCTGATTCTCCAGGGAAGGGGGCAATAAGGACAAAAAGGGAGGTATTTAGAAAGTATAAGGGAAAAAAATTTGAGGATTGCAGGGAGGTCTACATAGGGAAATTGAAGGAGATCAATGGAGTGGTAAGGGTCGATACGCTATAGATAGAGCTACAAATAGCATAAGGGATCACAGAAGTAGACAAAGCCTTCTTTTGATACGTAAGAGAAAAGAAGCAGACAAAGGAAGAAGGACTGTACACTCACAGGGAACCAAAAGGCAGCGTGCACCATTTTGCAGAACCCTGGTCTTTTTTTAAAAATAAAAAAAGGAAGTTAAAACACCTAAAAAAAAAGTGTTTTGTTTGCGAAACCCCTAATTGAGGATAAGGCTTTCAGGGTTGAGGAACCTACCATTATGACAGTTTTTCTTGAAGAAAAGCATGCAAAGGGTGGATCACCAACAAAACAGAGCTACATGAAACGCTGGGCAAAAGATAGGCACCTTAACCTAAGTAAGTGGAGTTTGAGAAGTTAAGTTGGAATTATTAGACAACTGAGGAACAGGTTGTGCAGCAGCACAGAGAAATACCAGGGCTATGGCAAAGGAGGGTGGAAGAGACTTACATGAAATATAAAATATGCTTGTATAGTGTATGGCAGTGGCTGGCTGAGTGGGGCTAGGTAGTGGATGTGCAGGGCAGTAGGTGTGACATTATATGGAAATGGGAGTGGGAATAGGAGGAGTGGGGAGGTTGGAAGTATTTAATAATGCTAAAATTGTACCGAGGGGTTAAATCTGTTACTGGTTGAGGAGGGAAGCAGAGATGCATCTAGGAAAAAAGAGGCAAAAAGTGGCATTGAGATAGTAGCTGGGTTTAGGTGCTTTGTTTAGAGTGTACCTTGACATGCAGTTGAAACAACTAGTAGCAAATTGGGGGGGATTGTAACCGGTGTGACAGGGTTGAATAGGACCCTGACCCAGTTGCTATGGAGAGTTTGAATGCAGGGATCTGTTCTGTTCTTTCCTTTCTAGTCTCTTGTCTGTCTGGTTGAGCAACCAAATTTTCCTGCGAGACCTAGAATCTGATCACCCTGACAATCTCGCAATTCTTTGCCTCTCACTGTCTCTAAGTCTTCCCTTGCTGTTTCTGACTTTTCCTCCCTTGCATATCTGCTGGTAAAAAAATATATGCAAATCATTATGTGGAAATGTAACTGATATTGGGATCCCCCTTGTTTAGAAATTATATAGTGTTACTGTTGAAATGTATGTAATTATAGTTTAAGATGATTGCAAAAACTCAAGGGGTTAACCTGAAATGCAATTTTTAAGACTTTTGTAGAAGCTGTGGAAAAGAGGCCTCAGTTCTGCGACATTGTGATCTGGCTGCACCTGCCTGAAATTTGCAAGAATATTTTAGAAAAAAACAGGATGCGTGTTAAGAAGGGGGGTTGCAAAGACTTAGAAAAACAGAGCTGCAATTGCTTGCAAGAGAGAGACACACAGAGATTGAAGGAAAACTCAGATGATCTTCTCTGTTTATTCTGCCTTTGTAAATAGTTATTCTGAACAAGTTTTTTTTTATGTTACTACTAGTACTAATAATCACTTTTTAGAAGGAAGTAAATATTCACTATGTATGTGAACTAAGAGTCCTAACCACTATTACATCATTATGTCATGTGCCTGAATAAAAGCCTACCTCAATATCACCACAATAACCACATCCACTATACCCACAAAAACACCCCAACACCCACATAAAAATTACCCCATGCCACACCCCCCACACACACACACATATTCAGACACATACACATTCACGCAGCACTAAGGTGAGAAGCCAACATGTAGATAACCAGATAAAGGAGACTCTGTAAGTATAAAAATAAAACAAATCAAAGGCTCGCTAAAGAACTAAAGTATTTATGCCCATCCTTTGAAGTAAAGACCTGTGTAAGTTTAAGTGGAATGATGTGTCATATACCCCACATCAGTGTTTATACCATCTTCCACCATACTGAAAAGTAAAATAAGTCTGATTTCAGAAGCACGTCCCTCTTGTGTACTGTTAAAATGTCCTTTTAAGACCATCACGGACATATCTGAGATTGAGTGGCTATCATGGGAGAAGTGTTGCGCCACTGGTTTGTCAGTCATCTTCATATTAATAAACTGCTTGTGTGAATTCATTCTAGTACAGAGTTGTTGCTTTGTCTTCCCCACATATATTATGCTAATGATACCCAGCTCTACCTGTCTTTTGCACCCGACCAGGAAAGAGCTCGCTCGGTATTTAATAACTGCCTTACTGAAATCCAGGGTTGGATGAATTCGAGCTGGCTGAGGTTGAACTCAGAAAAAACTGAGGTGATAGTCGTGGAGCTGGGTCACCAGATAGAGGGGTTCAGCACTTTTCCTTGGAGGCTCCCAGCTCCTCACCACTGAATGGGTGTGAAACCTGGGGGTGATTTTTGACGATGGGCTGACACTGCATTCACAGGTGTCGGCAGTCATCAAATCCTCTTTTTACCATCTGAGGAACATCTCCAGGGTGAAGCACCTAGTTCCATCTGGTGATCTTCCTACACTGGTCTGCACTTTTGTGACCTCGCACCTTGATTATTGCAACTGCCTTTATCTAGGGCTACCTGAGGTTGATATCCGCTGCTTGCAGCTGGTGCAGAATGCTGCATCCTGATTATTGATGGGAACTCCCCGGACTTGTCACATCTCTCTGGTGCTACGTGAACTGCGCTGGCTGCCGGTGCAGTGGTGGATCACCTTTAAAATCAGACTTCTGACTTATAAAGTCCTACACGGACAGGGCCCGTACTGCCTGAAAGAGCTTCTGGTTCCTTACTGCCCCAGCGATTGCTCCGCTCAGCTGACGAGGGGTTGCTAGAGATTCTAAGGGTTTCTTTAAAATCTTCAGGGGGGGCCATGCATTTATGTATGTGGCACTAGCCCTTTGGAATTCTCTACCCCGTCAGCTGCGGAAGTGTGAGACCATGGCGGGATTTAAATAGGCCTTAAAGACCCATTTGTGGCATCTAGCCTACCGTGTTTGATTTTACTTGAAGTCTGAATTTTATGAGAGTCTGTATTTAATTGTCTTTTACTGTATTCTGTTTTATCTTATTATAATTACTGGTGACCAATTTTTTAAATGGGCTTACTGAGTTGATATTTGCCGTAATAACCGACTCGGCATTCATGCGCGCCATCTATCAAAAGGGAGCGCTCCCTCATTGGCTCCTGTTTTGTGAGTGGGCAGGCTAACAGTTCCAAAAACATGGCAGCTCCGTATCTTAGTGAGGAGCCACCACAGGTAAATTCTTACCTCCCAATTTTTTTTTAATCTATTTTAGTGACCCTACCATTTTTTTTTAATAATATCTGGTTGATCCTGTGCTTCGCTAGCTTTGGGCAACAAACAACAGCGGCAGCAATGAGTCTGTGTCTGCCTGACACAGGTAAGCGTGATCCTAATCGCGATCATGATTTTAGTTTTAAATTATAAAAAAAATAATTAAACTTGGAGCAGAGTGAGCAGGAGGGTGCTGTGAGGCAAGAGGCAGAGGGACTCCAGAGTGTAGCACAGCTCAGCTGGGGAATTTGAGAGGGGAGCTGCTACTGGTTGCCCCAGAGAACTTGAGTAAAGGTGCCACTGAATGATACAGGAGAGAGAGAGAGAGAGAGAGAGAGAGAGAGTGTGTGTGTGAGAGAGAGTGTGTGTGTGTGTGTGTGTGTGTGTGGAGAGAGACAGAGACAGAGACTGTGTGTGGGGGGAAGGGGGATCACAGCACTGATTTGCAAAAAAATGGTCACCAGCAAATTATATAAAATAAAAGATGGGGAAGTGTGTGCATATGAAAATTTAATTCACAACCTCAGTGTGGGATGCTTTGGTAAACCCCTCAGGCTTCGCCCTTGGGGTTTATGTAGCATCCCACACCTCAGGTGTGAATTAAATTCTCATAGCACACACTTCCCCATACATTATTCTCTATGTTAAGGCACCTTGATTTTTTGAAAGGTGTGTTATAAATAAAGGTATTATTATTATTATTACATAACCTGTGCGAGGACATTTCTTGCATTGAATGAAATAAACAACATTACTTGATGCACGTGCATAATTCTCCTGTATCCTGAATTGTGTGTTTTGTGATGTAATGTAACCACAGAATCTGAAGTGGAAATGAACTTACAAGTCTTACATCTGAGTTGATAACAGGGTCGTGTACCATATGATGTCATGGTATTCTGTTCTGGATCAAGCTGACTGCTAATAATCAGGTTGGCTAAATTAGGTGGTTGTTTAAAGATAGTAATGGTAGTTCAAATTATGGGAACAGCAATGGGCACCAGGATGGCTCCACAGTATGCTAATCGTTTTATGGCAAATTTGAAGGAGGATTTTTTTCTAAGGCACTGTACACACAAACCACTCGCTTATTTCCGTTACATTGATGATTTGTTTATAATTTGGACAGAGAGTACTGACACACTTAAGGATTTTCATCAGGAACTTAATAACTTCCACCCAACCATAAAGCTTTCCCTGGAATATTCTGCCAGCAGTGTAAATTTTCTGGATACCACTGTCACTATCAAGGATGGAACCCTACATTCATGTATTTACAGGAAACCAACAGACAGACAGAGCTACTTACACAGGAAAAGTAATCACCCGAGCCACACAAAAAAATCTGTCTTGTGTAGTCAAGCACTTCGGTATCACCATCTCTGTTCAAATGAGGAAGACAGAGACACACATTTGACTATGTTAAAAAACACCTTTATTGAGCAGGGACACTCTTCCAGAGAAATTGACAGAGCAGTGGAATGTGCAACACAGGTACCAAGAGAACAGCTATTGCAATATAAAGTAAGGACCACTACCAACAGAATACCCTTAGTAGTTAGTATCATCCAGACGTGGAACTTCTACGTAAGATTATTAAGGACCTCCACCCAATAGTTAGCGAGGATGAAACCCTTGATTGTATTTTTCAAGAACTACCACAACTATCTTTTAAACAACCATCTAATTTAGCCAACCTGATTATTAGGAGTCAACTTGAACCAGAACAGAATACCATGACATCATATGGTACATGACCCTGTCATCAACTCAGATGTAAGACTTGTAAACTCATTTCCACTTCAAGATTGTGTGGTTACATCACAGAACACACAATTCAGGATACAGAAGAATTATACATGTACATCAAGTAATGTTGTTTATTTCATTCAATGCAAGAAATGTCCTCACACAGATTATGTAGGGGAGACAAAGCAACAACTCCACACTAGAATGAATTCACACAGGCATTCTATTAATATGAAGATGACTGACAAACCAGTGGCGCAACACTTCTCCCAGGATGGCCACTCAATCTCAGATATGTCTGTGATGGTCTTAAAAGGTCATTTCAACAGTACACAACAGAGACAGGCTTCTGAAATCAGACATTTTACTTCTCAATATGGTGGAAAATGGTATGAACACTGATGTGGAGTATATGACACATTATTCCACTTAAACATACACAGACCTTTACTTCAAAGCATGGACATAAATACTTTAGTTCTTTAGCGAGCCTTTGATTTTTTTAATTTTATACTTACAGAGTCCCCTTTATCTGGTTATCTACATGTTGACATCTCACCTTAGCAGTGTGAATGCGTACGTGTGTGTCTGCACGCATATATGTGTGTGTGTGTGTAAGTGGGGGGAGTGTGGCATGGGGTAATTTTTATGTGGGTGTTGGGGTATTTTTTGTGGGTATAGTGGGTGTGGTTATTATGGTGATATTGAGGTAGGCTTTCATTCAGGCACATGGCATAATGGTGTTACAGCGGCTAGGACTCTAAGTTCACATATATAGTGAATATTTACTTCCTTCTACTAGTTGTCTGTGGTTGGATTACATACTGTCACATTATTAAATTCTGTACATACTAAGATGCATATCTCATTTACTTTGGGGTTTATGAAAGGTTTAATTCCTTTGGGTAAATATTGCAATGATTGGTGTGAATGATGGTGTACATGTATCTCCTTCTAACTAGTTATCTTTCCCCAGGAAGGGAGAGGGTTGGGGGATTTAATTCCTATGAGTTTTTTTTCAGATTCCTTAGACTGTTTCTGTACATGTTTTGCTATATGCTGACACTGTATTGAAATCTATACATATCAGGCTCTTGGTCTCAATTTCTTGGTGGTCCTTGACAAGTATTTTTTTTTGTATTTGGCACTTATACTTACAATTGACATTATCATGTATAAAATCTTGTTACAACACTGAAGGCCTTAAAGTTTATGGAATATATTAACTGGCTGAAAGTATAGTTGAGAAAATGTCTCAAGCTAATTTCTACATTACATTATGTGTGAAACATTTGCTCACTTTGAGTAAACTTTAAATCCTCTGTATGCTATATATATATATATATATATATATATATATATATATATATAACATTTCTATTTATTTTATTTTTGGAGCTTGTTTTTAACTTGAAATTTTGTCTCATTTTAGCATGTATTATTATCCACAGGTTTGCCTTTCATTGGCTGTATTCTTTAACATACAAGGACACAAGCAATTAAAGTTGTAAGCTCCTCATCTTACATGTAATTAGGGAGAATAGTATCCAAAGGTTTTGTTTTCATTAGACTGTTTTCTTGAAACATACCGAAACATTTTAATATTTATGTGAAGAGAACTCTCTGCTTGCTGCTATCTTCTGATAACCTTTGACCTTCAGGGGCTTTTCAGCTAAAAGCATATTGGTGTTAATTAGCTTCTCTGACATAATCTTATGTTATGTTTCGAATGAGTATGTTAAACCAATGAGAATTATTTCTATTTTTTATGCATTACCTGGGTGTTAATAGTATGGGATTTTCTAAATAACTGTCAAAAAACTTCTAAAGAAGGACTTGGTTGGTCCAAAAGCTAGAGCACTTTGTTCTGTTGTTGTAACATCTATGTTGGTCCAATAAAAGGTATCAAACCATTTGCTTCTGGATCTGTTCTTACTAGGACCAATACAGCAACTACACTATTTGTTTAAAAATGCACTAAAAATTAAAGTCCAAAATATTGGGATATGCCACTGTGGTGTAACAATCAATGGAAGTATGCCAACACTATTGCCAGTCCTTAAAGGATGGTGCAATGGTACTGAATGCCAAGACAGCATGTTCCAATACCTGAAGTTCTTCCTCTGGGAGACGGTGGGTGCGGGGGGGAGCTGTGAGTGGTGCGCTCATGACAATGCAGGGTTCCTGGCACTCTGAACTGAGGAGGAGTCTGAAGTTCTTCCTCCAAACAACGGTGGGTGTGAGGGAGGATTATCATACCTGATGACCTCAAAGTGGAACAGCAGTGGGTAAGGCCAGTGGGATGCTGGGATACATAGGGAGCAGTATCTCCAGCAGGAGAAGGAGGAGGAAAGTGGTGTTGCCACTATACCCCTTATTGGGGAGACCCCACCTGGAATAATGTGTCCAGTTCTGGAGGACACACCTCAGAAAGGACATAGGGCAGAAGCAATTCAGAGGAGGGCAACTAAAATGGTGCAGGGGTTGTACACACAGCCCTGACTATGGAATCTCAACATGTACACCCTAAAAGAGAAGCGAGCAAGAGGGAACCTATCTCACAAGGGTAAACAGACTACAGAAGGGGAGTCTCTTTCAAATGAGAAAGACTGCCAGGACCAGACAGCATTGCAGTGAAGCTGGGGGGGGGGCTTTAAGAAAAATGTGAGAATGAGGAAGTACTACTTCACTGAAAGAACAATACATGCCTGGAACAGACTGCTAGCTGAAGTGGAGGGGGCAAAACAGCAGGTGGCTTTAAGCATGCATGGGACAGACATAGGGAAATATTAGTAAACAGGCAGCGTGGAGGGAGGGTTGCCAGAAATCAGTTAAGGTCTGCATAGACACACTAGGCAGGGACCATATGGGCAGACTGGGTTGGCAAAGCAGTCCTATTCCGCCAACAAATTCTGCATTTCTATGAGTGCAGCACCTCACTACATGAGCCATCAGGTCCATTTCTACTGTGTGTTTCCTCAGTGCATGCACCCGTAGATTGCTCACCCCAGTTAGAATGTTGAGCACTGAGACCCTCCCCCTTTTGCTGATAAGGGCTTAGTTATTCTTGTTTAAAAAACTAGTTTTCTGTATATAGCCTAGGTTGTATTTCTGGTTCACACTTAATTTATTCATGTAGCTTACAAAATTATTTATTTATGTATATTTGCTTTAATTGTATTTCTGTAATTTGCATCCCATGCTTCCATCACCCGGGTTGCACATGTAAAGGAGCTTCAGATCTATGTGGTTTTTCCTGGCCAACATTGCTAAATAAATAAATAAATTAAATAAATAAATAAAACCACAGGCATATTTATCTGTATTTTATTTGTATTGTATTTACAAATATAACTGGATTTCTGTTTTAAAAATGCTCCCAGCCTCTGAGACATTACTGGCATCATAGTAATATAGCGTCTTTAAAGAGAAGGTACGTATACCATTATAGTACATGGCAATGGCCGAAGAGCAAGTTGCAACCCTCAGCTACAAAATAAACAGTTTAAGGGATTCCTTTGACCCAGCTGGGAAAATATGTGGTACTGGTACAGTACAGTGCTGGCAGACCCAAATCTGTGACAGCTGACCCAAAGTCATGCTGCTACAAGAAAACTGTAGGAGGCAGCAGTGCAGAAAATAAATGAGTGGTAACCAGTGCTTTGAAGAGCTTCTAATGCTTCAAGGTGAGATTACCCTACAATCTCAAATCAGCATCTGTTTCTTTTGCAGTCCAGTCACAAGAATAACATGGAGAAAGGTGATGTTTTAATGTGACAACTTTTTTGTTGGCATTGTGCTGGTTACCAATGCACAACATGAGCTCTGTGCAATTTTTATGTTGCTTGCACGCATGTGCAAGAATCATAGTGCCATCATCGGAGATTTCGGAGGTGTGTCACCTCCTCCTCCAATTCAGTCAGTGAGCTGGCAGGTGTATGTGTCTATGACACACTCCAAAATGCAGTGGCATACAGTTGAAAGGGGGGCTACGCTTCAGTGAGCACCAATAAGAAGTGTAGCTCCCCCCCCACACGCAGGCATGCGTGCCCCCGCACGTACTGTTTAGCCGATGGGGTGCCCAATCCCCGCCGGCTGAGCTGCACGTCTCTCGTAGTTGGTGCCATGTTGAGCCCACCCCAGCATGGTAATTAGTCTCTGGCCGACGGGGTGCCCAATCTCATCGGCTGAATGCCCCCGGTCCTTGTCCATGCTGGGAGCCCACCCCAGTGTGGCAAACGGTCCCACGACGTCTTTTTTTTTAAACCTGTAAACAAAAGCGGTGTCCTGCGGCGCGTCTCCGACCCCCCTCCCACAACCGGCACCCACCCACTGCGCACCCAGCCTCCCCACACCCCCCCTCACCCCATACTTACCTCCGGACTCCCGCGACGATCTTCGGTGGACCGGGAACACGTCTGCACTCTTCAAAGCCGACCGCGAACTGAGGAAATGCCGGTAAGCTGTATAATGGGCTAGATGGGGGTTCAACTTTATTGCATATCTCAGGCATTTTTGGGAATTTTTGCACCAAATTTTCAACATGGGGTTTTTAGGACCCCTTCTCATGAATGATGTCACTGTCAACGTTATTCGGGCCCGAAGGGTGATTTCGTGCAGTGACTGCGCAGTGACTGTGAAATCACCCTTCAGGCCCGAATACCATCATGACAGTGACATCATGTCCCAAAAACCCCACGTTGAAAATTTGGTCCAAAAATTCCAAAAAATGACTGTTTTACGAGCATGCGTTGCGCAGTTCCTACGCAGGCTCGTAAGTTCGCGAAATTTCAATATTTTCACTCCAGATTTTCAACATTGCCATTTTACCACACCTTCTTATGAGCAGTACAGCTGTCATTTTTCACATCTCACCTAAAATGTGTTTCCCTTGTAGCGCAGAATGGCGAGTCGGTGTGCAAATCAATGTACGGGAAAATTAAGAAAATCACAGTGATACTGTTCATGAGCAGAGGTCTTAAAATGGCTATGTTGAAAATTTGGTGAAAAATTCCTAAAATGACTGTTTTCTGGCGAGCTTGCGCGTCCACGCAGGTTCGTAAGTTCACAAATTTTCAATATTTCACTCCAGATTTTCAACATTGCTATTTTACACACCTCCTCATGAGCAGTACAGCTGTCATTTTTCACATCCTGCCCAAAACATGTTTCCGCCCATGTAGCGCACAATGGCGCAGTCGGTGTGCGAACCCAGTGTATGGGACACATTAAGAAAATCACAGTGTCACTGTTCATGAGCAGAGATCTTAAAATGGCAATGTTGAAAATTTGGTGAAAGAATTCTTAAAATGACTGTTTTACGAGTGTGCGTTGTGCAGTTCCTATGCACGTCGTAGGTTTACGAATTTTCAATATTTCCACCCAGATTTTCAACATTGCCATTTAACACCTCCTTATGATCAGTACAGCTGTCATTTTTCACGTCCTGCCCAAAACGTGTTTCCGCCCATGTAGCACACAATGGCGCAGTCAGTGTGCAAACTCAATGTATGGGACACATTAACAAAATCACACTGACACTGTTCATGAGCAGAGGTCTTAAAATGGCTATGTTGAAAATTTGGTGAAAAATGTCCTAACAATGACTGTTTTACGTGCATGCGTTGCGCAGTTCCTACGCACGCTCGTATGTTCGCAAATTTTCAATATTTGCACTCCAATGACTTCCAAATACCTAAACAGCACATAGAAGCAAGCAACATTCGGCATTGACAAATGCTTGTTATTTCTGACATACTGTACTGAGGCTTAAAAATGTTTTGTTCCAGCTTTTTGAGCTGAAAACACAGAAAATGAAGAGTTTAATAAACTAACTTGAAAACAGTCACTTTGGCATGAGTAAGAAAGTATTACGTATACAGTAGATCAACCAATATTAAACACATATTGAATATCTTGACTTACAAAGGACATTGTCAACACCTTTAAAGTCTGTAGGAGCCTGTTTTGAAATAAAAAGTATTCCGTGTGTACTGTACACATGAAAGAAAGGGGCATTTTTTAGTTTCTGAGTGACTGAAATTTGTCTGCTGAAATCCCCCATCATTATTAGAGTGATTATTCCAGTTCTCTGGTAAGGAAAATGGCAGTTAGTTACCAGTTTCCCCAGCTTCTGACAATAGGCTATACTGAAGGTCTTGTTTTGCAACCAGGCTAAAGAAATGAACAAGTAAGCAATGACTCATGACAGTGTGTGTGGGTATTAGAGATTAATGAACACCCCGGGTGTGTTGTGAGGCTCGAGGCCGCAGACTGAGTGCCCTCACAGCACCCGGAGTGTTCATTAATCTCCAATACCCACACACCCTGGAGTGGGTTATTGCGCTTATATCATGGGGAATGTTTAAACAACAACAAAAATATCCAAAAAGGGGTTTTCTTCTCTCTTTAAACATCAAAAAAGGTACTGTATCCTGCCACCTTGGAAAATAGTCCCTAACAAAAAAACAACATATCCTTGTAATTATGCACACAGAAATGTGACAGATGCAGTATTGACATGATCGGTCACATTTCTGATCATAACGTCCTCTGCTACCATGCACATACTGTAATATTCTCTCCCCCCCCCACTGCCACACACATGCTTCTCCAATCCACTACACTGCAGGATAGGCGAGGAGCTAATGTGTAGTAGCAGTATCATACAATCCTGGTAGTTGCCGTGTGCATTATAACTGAAAGGTAGAGCAACTACACATGTTTAGTACTGTTAAGAATTACAGCATGGCATCTATGGCTTCTGCTGTGGTCTGGGTCTTCACTCGGTGCTCACTCTCCTCTCTCTCTCTCTCTCTCTCTCTCTCTCTCTCTCTCAGCACCCCATTACACTGCTCGCTAGCTGTCGCCACAGGTAAACGTTCCATTCACAGTACAGACAGAAATTATCCAGAGAGACAGAGAGTGAGAGAGAGAAAAGGAATAGTCTTTTGCTCCACAAAGGCAACCCTGGGAAGCTTACACAATGACAGTTACTGAGTGCTCCTTTCCACTTACTCTGATTCCAATTAGCTACTATCTGTCTTTTGGTGTGCAGAACTCACTCTTCGTCTGTGTGTGTGTGTGTCTCTCTCTCTCTCTCTCTCTCTCCTCTGGCTCTCTCTATTTCTCTATGTATTTTACTGTCTCCTTCTCGCTGCATACCTGTTCTGTTGGGGGAGAGGCAACAGGAATGCAGGATGGCAGTCCATCCTCTGCTGGGGTGGGGGCATCTCCCTCTTCCTGCAAGATCAGAGACAGGGGACACTGTTCTTTTGTATGACTGGCACTGTAGATCATTGGGCTCCCAGATGACTGTTTCAGCCACTGGTCTCCGGCATTGCTCCATATTGCTGGAGGGGAGAGAGACAATCACCAGAAAGTGAACCCTGAGACATAGTTCTGTGGCTGTCTAGCTGTCAATGTACTGTCCACAGAACAACTGCGCGGAAGGAGCACACGAAACTCTGGGCGGGTGGGCTGGTAGTCAGGGAGCAGAGTGGGGGACATGGATTGCTAACAACTACCTGCTCTCAGAATGCTGATCTCGGCAAAACTGACACTTGTATGCTATGTTTGTGGGATATCTAATTCATGTAGGGGAATGTGCTTGGGGACGGCTACCCAGTCCCTACATTCCTCTACCTGTCCCTGTGTGGGGACGACTAACGATCTATGGAGCAGGTGGGTGGATTTTACAGCTGTGCTCACTAAGAGTAAAAAAAAAAACATGGCTGATTTTACATTCACTCCGATGGAGCAAAAACTAGAACCGGCACAGATCACTGATTTTGTTTGGCACCTTCTCACATCAACTGTGAGTATATTGTGCATTAATGCACAGTCAGGTGCCAGGACTCGACCAATCAAGTATCCGCTCCATATGTCCTCATGTTATAACTCAAATTAAGTCACACACTTGTTCTCAGACAATGGGCTCTAAGCACTACTAGGCCTGGTATTCACCAGAAATGGCATGCAGTGGGCTGTGCAGCTGCACATGGCATCAGACTAACATGTGGGACTGAAATTAACTACCCTTCATTATAAAATGGGGACATATGGAGGGACAGACAGCAGCTAACTGGAATCAGAGTAAGTGGAGAGGAGCTGTCAGTAACTGTCAATGTGTAAGCTTCCCAGGGTTGCCTTTGTGGTGCAAAAGACTATTCCTTTTCTCTCTCTCTCTCTCTCTCTGTGGCTCTCTGGATAATTTCTGTCTGTACTGTGAATGGAGCATTTTTCCATGGCGACAGCTAGTGAGCACTGCAATGGGGTGGTGAGAGAGAGATAGGGAGAGGCAGCACTGAGCGAAGGCACAAACCACAGCAGAAGCCATTGTTGCCATGCTGTAATTTTTATCAGTACTAAACATGTGTAGTTGCTCGCCCTTTCAGTTATAATGCACGGCAACTACCAGGATTGTGTGATACTGCTACTACACATTAATTCCTTGTCTATCCTGCAGTGTAGTGGATTGGAGAAGCATGTGTGTGGTGGGGGGGAAAGAATATTACAGCATGTGCATGGTAGCAGAGGACGTTATGATCAGAAATGTGACAGATCATGTCAGTACTGTATGTCAGATTTCTGTGTGCATAATTACAAGGACGTCTTGTTTTTTTGTTAGGGACTATTTTCCAAGGTGGCAGGATACAGTACCTTTTTTGCTGTTTAGACAGCAAAAAAACACCTTTTGGATATTTTTTGTTGTTTAAACATACCCCATGTTATAAGCACAATAACCCACTCCAGGGTGTGCAGATATTGGAGATTAATGAACATCCTGGGAGCTGTGAGGGCACTTGGTGTGGACATCAAAAAAGACCTTGAACTCCTGTTTTTGGGTTTCCTCTGGGTAAACGAGGGTACTGACTTTAGGATACGGGAAATTTAAACTTTGAGCCAAAATTTTATAATAAGGGGGTTTGTATAGGTGGAAAGCTCCTTCCTTCGCAGTGGTGAGAGCACTGTGGGTGGGGGTAGATGGCTAAGTGTTTCTGATAAAATTAATGTGTAAGCTCTGACACATTGTTAGGAAAATGGTTTTGTTTATTTACAATTGTTGTATTTATATTTTGATATTTGAATGTACTGTTTTTAGTTTTATTTAGAATATATTGCTAGGGTATAATTTTGTTTTTTTGTTTAATTGTAGTATTTATATTTTGTTATTTGAGTGCTGTGTTTTAGAATTTTGTTATTTATATAAACCGGTGGGGTTTATTGTAATTAGTTGTGTTATTAATTATGTGTTGGAGTGAAAATAGGACAGTCGGCTATTATTCCCCCTCCAGGCTCAGGGATCTTCGTCCTTTCTCCTGTCCCCCCCCCCGTGCCAGGAGTCTATAGAAGGTGTAGGGCTCTGGGGATTGTGTGGGGGAGGAGGAGGGTTGGAGCTGGGCCGGGGGGGGATGGAAAGGAGTAGGCGGATAGGGATAGTGAGGTCAAGGAGATGCCCTGGGGTGAAATGGGCACAGGAGAGGGGTTCTCCCTTTCATGTGCCCATACCCAAGGGTTCTGGTCATCAGCAGGTAAGGCGGTCATCGTCGGAGGCTCATCCTGCTCGGGCGGTGTTGTGCAATGCTAGGTCTATTAAAACAAGACGGCCATTATAGCTAATCTTGTTGGGTCAGCTGACCTAGCATGCATCACCGAGACCTGGCTGGATGGAAATGCTGGGCTAGTTTTAGTGGCAGCGGTTCCGGCCAGGTACTCGGTGATACACTGCCCAAGGCAGGATCGTAGGGGCGGGGGCGTTGCCATTTGTTTTAAATCAGAATTGGGCCTGGTAGAGGTACCGGTTGGAGTAACCAGATCCTTTAAGTGTGTTTTAGGCGAGGGTGTGGGGTGCAGAATACTTCTCGTATACCGTCCACCAGGTGACGGGAATGTTTTCCTGCAGGAAGTCGCAGATTTCATTGTTGACCTGACATTGGGGTCCCCCAGATGGTTGGTTCTGGGGGACTTCAATGCCTGGGTCGACGATGAACTCTGACGCTTTGGTCAAGACTTCCTCCAGTTGATGTTATCACTGGGCTTCACACAGGTAGTTTCCTCCCACCCATATTGGTGGGCACTCATTGGATCTGGTGTTCCTTCTGGGGATGGGGATATCTGATTTGGTGGTGGAACCACTCGGATGGTCTGACCATCACTCCATTAGGTTCAATTTTGAGGCCGCCCCTATTAAGTCAGCCCCTTCGGAGATGGTCCGGTACCGCCCATTAAGGGGTGTGTCCCCGGATGACCTGATGGCGGTGCTGGATCTATCGGACCTTCCGACTGATTGCTTGGATCCAGGTGACCTTGTACAGGCCTATAATAGGGCAGTTATGGGGGCCCTGGATTCTATTGCACCTGTTCGTGTTCGTCCTCTCACTCTTCGCCCCAGGTCTCTATGGTTCGATGAGACCATGAGGGAGTTGAGGAGGGTTGGACGAAGGTTGGAGAGGCGTTGGAGGAAGTCTGGTCTGGATGATGACAAACTTAGTTTGATGGACCATTATATGGCCTATCAATCCGCAATCTCTCGTAAGAATGCAGAGTTCCTGTCCAGGGAGATAGCGGCTCCACAGAATAGACCAGCCCAGCTCTTTCGGACTGTGGACAGACTGTGCAATCCAGTTTGTCTTCAGCCCAGAAGCGCCTTTTCCACAGAGCGGTGTGAGGAGTTTGCTCTCTTCTTTGCAGATAAGATTGCCAAAATCAGATCAGACGTCTGTTCTTCCCTCTCCAATGGGAGCGGTGATGGTCGGCCGGAGATGTCAAACACCCAGTTTGCATGGTCTGACTTCAGCCTCCCCAAAATTGATGATATTGTGATGGTCATCCGAGCGTTGCGACCAACCAGCTGTGATTTGGACCCTGGCCCCACATGCCTTTTAGTGGATTGTGTGGATAAAACCGGCCTAGTCCTGGCCTTGATAGTCTGAAGTCTTTGAGAGGGAATCTTCCAGATCCCCTAAAGAGGCTATAGTTAAGCTTCTTTTAAAGAAGTCCTCCTTAGACTCAGATTGTCTAGCAAATTACAGACCAGTTTCTAACCTACCCTTTGTGGGTAAGGTTATTGAGAAGGTGGTCGCAGTGCAATTGGAGGATCATCTGACCGACGACAATATCTACGATTCTCTCCAATCTGGATTTAGGAAAAGGCATAGTACCGAGACAGCACTTGTTCGGGTACTAAATGACCTCCTAATAGCGAGAGATCGTAGGACCCATTCTATCTTGGTACTTCTTGATCTCTCAGCAGCATTTGACACTGTTGATCATGGTGTGCCATTACAGCATCTGCGGTCCATCTGTGGATTATCTGGTATGGTCCTCAGGTGGTTTAGATCTTACCTCGAAGGTAGGACTCAGAGGGTGGTGTCAGGAATTTTTTCCTCGGCATCAGTCTCCCTATACTGTGGGGTACCGCAGGGCTCTATTCTAGTGCCTATGTTATTCGCGGTGTATATGCTGCCGTTGGGAGCGATTATAAGATGATACAGTCTGGGTTTTCATTACTATGCCGATGATACCCAGCTGTATATGTCTTTTGTGCCTGGCCAGGATGCTGCCTTGTCGGTATTTAATAACTGCCATGCAGAAAGCCAAGATTGGATGAATGGGAGTTGGTTGAGGTTAAACCCGGAGAAAACTGAGGTGTTGGTTGTGGACAAAGGTCGCTGTGAGGCAGGTTTGCCAGCTGGATCGCACTCAGGCTTATGAGCACGCAGGCATTCGCTGACGACCTCAGATCAGGTGCGGAATCTTGGCGTAATAATTGACAACCACTTGACGCTTAAAGCTCAGGTGCCAGTGGTGGTCAAAACTTCCTTTTTCCATCTGAGGAATATCGCCAGGGTGAAGCACCTGGTTCCTCCAGAAGATCTTCCAACATTGATCCACGCTTTTGTTACCTCCCGCCTTGACTATTGCAACTCCTTGTACCTAGGGCTATCAGGGGTTGAACTTCACCATCTGCAGCTAGTGCAGAATGCGGCAGCCAGGCTTTTGACTGGTTCTTCTAGATCCAGCCATATAATGCCTGTGCTCCGCGGACTGCACTGGCTGCCAGTATTCTGGCGAATCACCTTCAAGGTCTGTTTGCTGACCTATAAAGCCCTACATGACCAGGGACCTACTTACTTGAAAGAGCTCCTTTGCCCCTACTGTCCCTCCCGCCCCCTCTGATCCACTGACGAGAGATTGTTGGAGATTTCCAGGGTCCGTTTGAAAACTTCAGGGGCTAGATCATTTAGTTTTGTGTCCCCGACCCTGTGGAATTCTCTACCTCGTCAGGTGCGAAATAGTCCGACTGTCCTGCGCTTTAAAGGAGCCTTGAAGACCCACCTTTTTAGTATAGCTTTTAATGATTTATAATAGTTTTAAATTCTGTTTATTTACTGTTTTATGAAATTGTACAGGCACTTTGGTTTTGAGAAAAGCGCCTTTTTAAAAATAAAGTTTGATTTGATTTGGTCTGCAGCCTTGTGCCTCGCAATGCACCTGGGATGTTCATTAATCTCCAGTACCTGCACACCCTGTCATGGGTTATTGCATACACCACCCTTCCCCTTAAACATGCAGGAGCATGCAAAGGAAGGAAGGAAGTGGAGGAGGATACAGCGTGAAGCAAAAATAATAAATGAGTTTTTTTGCTTGGTGTTCACAGTAGGGGACATGGGCCACACTGGAATATGGTCTCAAGGATGGGGGGGGGTCAAATTTAATATGAAGCCAACTAGGCATGGGCGGGTAGTGAAATACCTAACCCTAAATGCTACCTGCAAGTACCTCCAAACTACCCTAAATTACCCAAAAATACCCTAATGAAAACAAGTACTTGGTTAGGATAGGGTAGTTGCTACCCAGATTTTTCTGCTACACTAAACTAATACCCTACCCTGCCCATAACAAATGTAAAAGACTTTGGTTTGACTACCCAAAACAGAAAATTAAACACAGTGGGCGGTTTTATGGTAAGTAGGTTAAGGGCAGCTACTCTGAGCAGCCTGCTACTGTTTCCAAACTATACCTTTATTTATAATGACTGTATAAGGCATTCTTCTACAGGGTCATTGTGAGATGTCATGACTTTTAATTATTATTTTAACATTGCCAGCCTGAGACTCAGCAGTAGATCAAAAAACAGTGAGCCATTTACAGTTAAATAAGTCATTCATCTATAGGGACATTTTGAGACAGGCAGGTAGCACAGGTGCAGATTTGTTGTGTGAGCCTGCTGCTGTTTCCAAATGTTGCACCGACAATGGGCATTGCTGAAGACGGTAGGACAGGTGCAGTTGCTGTGAGTGAGCTTGCTGCTGTTCCAAATATTATACACATGATGGACACTGCTGAGGATGGTAGCAGAGGTACAAGCTGTTTATAGTTACCCTGATGCTGTTTACAAAAATTATACCCATGAGGGGCTTTGCTGTGGCAGGTAGGACAGTCACAGCCATTCTTTGTGAGCCTGCTGCTGTTTCTAAAAATTATAGCCTGGGTGGGACTGCTGAAGCAGGTACAAGAGGCACAACTGCTGTGAGTAAGCCTGCTACTGTTTCCAAAAACTACACTCATGGCAGGTACTGCTGAGGCAGGTAGTAGAGTTGAAGCCATTAACCATGAGGCAGGTAGTAGAGTTGAAGCCATTAACTATAACCATAAAGTAAAAAGCTATCTGTTTCACTAAGTGCTGCAGTGACCGAGTCTGGCTGGCTATGTCACATTAATAAATGTTGGGGAATCTAACAGTGGCTCTAAGGTGAATGCTATAGTTGCAGTAAATGCACACACAGGTGCAGTTAGGCTGAATGCTGTGCACAGTAAAAAGTGCCTCATGTAAAAAGTCCCCTTCATTAGGTGTCTGGGGTGATAGTTTACTTTGAATAAGTCCTGGAAAATAAAACAATTTTTCTTTTTTTTTTTAATCTAAATTTTTCCCAAACTCTTTCTTGAGAAATATTGGCTTGCTGTATCTCACACAAGCTTAGAAAAAGACTGATACAATATAGTTACAGTAAATTAAGCTTGTGGGTGGCTGCTGGCTGCTTTACTTTACTCTTCAGCGTGACCCCTTTTTGACTGCTACAGTATACTGTGGTGAATTGATCCCTTTTGTGCTAGGCAAGCCCCAGGAACAAATACAAAATGATGCCTAGCTGAGAGCTCCACAAACTAAGCCAGAGCCTGCCTGGCCACCAGAGAAAATGGGCATGATCTCACCATCCAAATTCCCATCTCTCTGTTTCTTGTCTTGTTTCATTTGAAAAATTCCACTGAAATTTCCCCCAGGGCTTGAGTCACTCCTTTACTACAATTCTTGCTTTCCCCACATGGCCCTGGTTGAGACAGTCAGCAAGTGCTAAGCTGCCTTCTCTATGATGGCAATCATTCCAGCTGTGCAGCAGCAAATTCTTGCTTTTTTTAGTTACTAGATGAATTCTTTATTTTCTCGATATTACATCTCAGCCTCACTTTCCCTTTCCACACACCAGGGTGACCTTGCCCTTGGGAAAGTCAGCAAGCACTGAACTGCAGTGTCTGTTTGATCACTGACATTGACACTATCTCTGAAAATGTGCAGCAGCCAGCTGCAGGAATTCTTTTCTTTTTTAGTAATAGATTCCCTGAGTCACTCCAAAACTGAGTTCTTAATTGTTTTGTATTTTATTTTCTCTCTTTCAGTCTTGCAGCCACTTTACCTTTCCCAATATGTCCCTCATCTGTAAGCAATCATAACATAGCTCCTGCTCTGTCTGTGATCATAGGATCATAGGATAATATGACAAATATGAGTCTAATAGCCAAAAGGCCTCTATGACTTGTCAGAAACTAATAAGAAAAGGAGGTGATTTTACTACCCACATATTTGTCTAGTGATGTTTTGAATGCATCCATAGAATTGCTTTGGACCACATCCACAGGTAGACAGTTCCAGATGTACACCACTCTTTGGTTGAACCATGTGCCTCTTTTATTTCTTCTGAAGTCACCTTTTAATTGGAAGTTGTGTAACCCGGTATCTCCTTCAGTTAACTTCCCCTCAAGCCCAAGACATTCCCAGAGGTCACTGTTATGAAAGTCTTTATAGACTAGACACATGTCACCTCATAGTCTTCTATACTCCAGAGAATATGAATTCAAGTCCAGTAATCTCTCCCTATAAGACTCATTAGATAGTGTTGTAATACTTCTTGTAGCCTTCCTCTGTACTCTCTCAAGTAGCCCAATATTATTTTTTGTATGTGGTGCCCAGATTTGAACACAATACTCCAGATGGGGCTGAACCAAGGCCCTGTACAGGGGAACCACTACCTTGCTGTCCCTGCTCCCAATGTTATGGAGAATACAGCCCAAGATCCTATGACTCCTACTTACTGCCTCTCTACACTGCTCATCAAATATTAATTTATTGGTAATAATGACTGAGATTTTTTTCTGTATATGTATCCTGAATCCTTTTACCTTCACCAGTATATGATACCATCTTATTTCTTTTGCCTAGATGCATTACCTTGCATTTCTCGAGGTTAAATGAAAGCTTGTGTTTCTTTGCCCAATTTTCTAGTCTTTGAATTTCACTTTGGAATTGCTCTATTGCTTTGGTATTGTCAACTACAGCATCTATTTTTGCATTATCGGCAAATTTGCAAATCCAAGTATTAGTTGTAATCTGCGTGGACAAAATATAAACATTAAAGAGTATAGGTCCCAAGATCAATCCCTGGGGAACCTCACTAGTGACTACTCCCCACTCTGAGAAATGACCTGTTACACTAACTCTTTGTCTCCTAATATCCAACCACTAGTCTACTCATCTAACCATATTGGTATCAAATCTTAACTCATTAAGTTTCTCAATTAAATTTAGATGAGGCACCATGTCAAAGGTCTTAAAAAAATCCAAAAACAGTATGTCAACCGGGAGTCCAACATCCAGGGATTTGCTGATCAGTTCAAAAGAGTGGAATAAGTTGGTCAAACATGACCTTTTAGATTTAAACCCGTATTGGGAAGAATCAACCAGACCCTCCATAGTCATATGATTATCAGTTTCTTCTTTTATGAACTCTTCCATAATTTTTCCTATAAAGGAAGTGAATCTTTTAGGTCAATAGTTTCTATAATCATCTCTAGGTCCCTTCTTATGGGCTGGGATAGTATTTGCCTCCTTCCATTCTGGTATTACTCTCCCATCTAAAACGGAGCTTGAAAAAATGTCAGCTAGTGGACTGGCCAGTTAATTAGCAAGTTCCTTTAGAAGCCTAGGATGAAGCCCATCTGGGCCAGGTGATTTATTTGGGTCTAATTTGGAAAGCTTATTTTTGACATTAATGGCACTAAAAGATATATTTCTGTTTCCAGGTACAAAAGTATTTTTTACAGTTAGCATCTTTTTGCTGGTAGATACTCAAGAAATGATTATTAAATATGTCAACCATGGTTGGACCTCCCTGGATTAATTAATTACCCACACTAATGGGACCAATTTTTGGTTTCCCTGCTTTTGTACTGTTAATGTAGCTATGAAACAGCTTTTTTGTTATCCTTAGTATTGATGCAAGTCTCTTCTCAAATTCCCTTGTAGATTTGTTATTTAAGATTTGCACTGTTTAACTCTGGCCTTGTATACCTGATATTTAACTGGTGACAGGGAATTATTATAATTAGCATAGGCCCTTTTTTTTTTTGTTTACATCTAATCAGTTTTTTTATAGTTCCATTAAACCACACAGGAATTCTACCTGTTCTGTTGTACTTTTCTTTCTCAGGTGCGAACTTACAGATTCAATACTGTAGTATGGAATACAGTTTGTGCCATTTATGCTCTAAAGTTTTTCCACAGAAGTCTTTCTCCCAGTCCCATTCCCTGACAATATTCACGTCATTAAAGTTGACTTTGGTGTACACCTAGTCTTGATTTTTCCCTTACATAGTTTACAACCACCTTTTATTTTAAATTGTACCATATTATGGTTGATACCTCCTAATGGTTCCCTTACCATACACTCAAATATTAAGGTTCAAGGATTACCTGTCCCACAGATCCCAGAGTGTCAATATAGGTTCAGCTACTACTACTGCCAGGGAAATTGGTTTTGGGGAGCCTCAAGGCTCCATCTTGGACCCAATCCTTTTCAGTTTATTCCCAAATAGCCTTCCTGAAGCATGTATGACCAAAATTATCCTGTACGCAGACGATACGGTTATTCTAAGTAACAATGCCCAGCATGATCAACTGCAAAAGGAGTTACAGTCTGCCTTCTTCCACCTGGAACACTGGTTTAAGTCACAGAAACTTCTTTTTAACTGCAAGAAGACTAAATCGATGCTGATTTCTAGCCTACCACATAAGAAGGTGAACTCAGTCCTGTCCATTGTCAACAATAAATCTGAACCTGTTGAGCAGGTGCATAACTTCATGTTAACCTGAGGGTTAACACTGACGACACCATGTCCTTCACACAGCATATTGATCAGGTTGTAAAAGCAGTGAATATCAAACTGGGAGTTCTTCATAGACATAAACACTATCTTACACACGCTGCCCTGTGACTTATAGTCGCTAGTTCCATCCTTTCAATCATTAATTACGGACTGGTAGTTTATGGTGCTGCATCTGACACTGTGCTTAGAAGGGTAATGACTGTACTCAATAAGGCCTGCAGATTTACACTAGGAGCTCCCAGCTAAACTCAATTCTGTAAACTCTTTGAGCAAACAAATTGGCTCAACCTAAAAAACAGGATCAAGTATCAGACGTGCATCTTGGGTAAGAAAGCACTTCTAAGCAAAGCTCCACCCTGTATCAATGATATACTCTATGCTACTCTCACGAGCTACCGGACCAGGGGAATGGCCAGGGGCTTGCTGACTGTTCCGTTTAGAAAAAGATCACTAGGACAGTGGTCCTTCTCATATAGGGTACCTTTTTGGTTGAATAATATCTCTACACATATACTCTGCAATAACAGTCTCCATACATTTAAAGTTGAAATGAATGGACCCGACGGTGATGGCTGCCTGAACTCTCTGCTCTGCCCCAGCCTAGTTTCCGATTGTAGTAAAGTTGCTCCTTGCTGGACTAAAATGCACTGAAGCAGTCAGGTTTTTCCTTCTTACCTAGTTTGCCGGTATCCTGACGATGTTTTGAGCCCCAAATGTACACCGTCGGCGCCGGTTTGTCTGGCTGATATCTTTACGGGCAAGCATGCTCTAGGCCACATAGGCCCCTTTCCCTATTGCTACAGGGTGTCACACATCACTCAGCCTACGATAGCAGAACCGGGAGAGCACGTAAGGAATATGGAGCACTGGCCTACTAAAACATTTATCGGGTGGGTACAGGGGAAGCCTGAAACAGCCCGCATTTGCTGAACCAGAGCTTGGGAATGGCAGGCCCTACTACAGCCCCTGCTTTACCTCAGGCTGAGCCGGGTCCACTCATCACTCAATTTCCCCCGGAGCAAGCCCACTTAGGGGGAGCGCTCTCCCACATCACTTAAATGCTGGAGGCATTGCTGGTCAGGGTAGACAGCATAGGTTCCTCACTGGCTGGGAATGCAGCCGATATTAGAAGGCTGGAGGACAAATAGAACGTGCTTGAGCAGCACACTGAAGATCTTGAACAGTACCACCTCATGATGCTTTGACAACTAGGGGACCAGGAAGCCAAACTCGCAAAGCTGTGGCAAAGAGCAGAAGATCAGGAGAATAGGAGCTGTAGAAACAATATCAGGATCCTGGGGGTCCCTGAGGGCATGGAGGGCCCCAATATGGAGTGTTTTATTAATGACTGGCTCCCCCAACTGCTCGGTGAGAGATGGAAGGACCCAATTGGAGTAGAGTGGGTGCACAGGGTTGGGGCTCAGAAAGAAAGCTCAAAAGTACCCAGAACCATTATAGCTTATATCTTAAGGTACTCAGTAAAGGAGAAGATACTGAGAGTGGCAAGAGAGAAAGGGGAGCTTACCTGGTGGGGCTCGAGTATTTCTATATACAGAGACTTCTCCCAAGAGGTGGTGGCAGGAGGAGGGCGTTTAGGCCCTTAAAAGTACTCCTTCAATCCAAGGTGTTCCAATATCACTTTAAGAATCTGGCAGCGCTGCAAATTTCCAAAGATGGCAAGTCATTCATTGCTGAGCATCCTAGAGAGGTGGAGATTTGGATTCATAGCCACTGGCCAGGCCTCCTCCCTAAGATTCCAACTCCCAGATGCCTTTGGGTCCCTGGGGGAAAAAAAAGGTGGATGAACTGAAAATCAGCTACCCGGACCCTCAGGGGACAATAAACAGCTTCGGACAAGTCCTGCAAAAAACTCATCCCCCAGATCTTCATCGCAGAGCAAACCACGGGAAGACCATGCAGACCCAGGTCATCGCTCTCGTGCTGTGGACTTAAACTGAGAGGCGGTGCCACCCAGCTCCCAAACGCTGACAAAACAGCCTGCCCACAGCCGGCAATGACAATGCTCGAGGAGCCCGAAAAGCCCTTACTCCAAGAAGACTGCTAACTCTCCTCCTGCCAAGCTCCCGCATGCTGAAACACCTCCTGCACTCAGTCTCCTGCAACATGATCCAGTCCCCTTGGGGTCAGAGGATTGTTTGGTTGAGATGGAATCCATAGACTAGGTCACAGTGATGTAAGAAGAGGAAGAGGGGCAGAATCTGGAGGAGGCCCCCTTAAAACCTGGGAATAAATCATAATGCGGAGGCCCTGATGACCCCTACCAGGACTGACATGACTGATCTTGAGTTTCCTGGACCAAATGGCTGAGGATCTGGATGCACCTTCGGCTGGCCAAGACCTTGCCTAATTGATAAATAATCTTTTTTTGTCTGCTTTTTCTACCGAGCATCATGTCTGACCTAGGCATGTCAGCTGTGGCCCTTGGAGGCGTGTTGACTGCAAGACAAGACACCCACTGGAGGGTGCATTAAGAGGAAGATCCATACCTTTCCCTCCTCCCCCTGTTCTTTTTTTCTTTTGTCCTTCTAATTTTTCTACCCCTATCTTCTCCTTTCCGGACTCCCTGGCCACTTTCCAACCTGGATACTTTCTTCACCCCTCACCTTAATAGGTTGGAGGGAAAAGCAGATCTCAGGAACTGCCCCCCCCCCACCAGCTGACCTGCGATCAGGTTTTTCCTTCCCCTTTTCTTTGCCATCCTGATGCTCCTATTTCCCCATTTGATTGCCCCCCCCAGCCACTTTTGGCTTCAGATTTGCTGCAGACTCTGACGGCTCTTTGGTCGGTTGGGGTCACTAGAAGTTATAGTTCCAGATATTTTATTGGATTATAACAGACATGGCTGGGGTAGACCCACACAGGCAATTTCCAATGCCCCCTTTCTTTTTGTTAGAGTCTGATTTAGTGTGGCTGCAAGGACCAGTGAGTCCCCCTCATACGATTAACTCAGTGCCATTAAATTACATGTAACGAATCGTTATTTCTATATATCTTAGTGCTAAACAAACCAAACGGAACTGAATTTTGTGTTACTGTAGAGTCTGCTGACTGTTTTACTTATGTTAGTGACGAGCTTTGCTCTAGACTAGTTTGCAAAATTTATAACAAGTGTTAAAATTGCTAGAATTGATATCAGCTAACTGTTTTGAATCTTACTTGTCCTGTCTCCCTTATTTGCAGGCGTTCCTCTACACTTTCTCACTGTAGCAACTACTATACCTTCTTCCCTATGTAACTGGTTCCACTTTGGTTAGCTATTTTAGTGTGGACTTAGAGCTGAAGACCTTCCTTTCTGGAGAACCCCTTCTAACCACCCCCTCCTCTATTAAGGTATTCTTGACCACCTCTCCTGAGTGAGTATTCCTTCTTCTGACCTTATCTCACTGGAACGTATAATGTCAAGTGATTTGTTAAAGTCCACCAGCTGGAAATGCACATCATGGAATGTAAAAGGCCTTAACCACCCTGCTAAATGCACAAAAGTGCTCCAATTCTTAAACTCCATGGGTACAGACATTGCCCTGTTACAAGAAACGCACTTAACCAACAGAAATGTGGCATGGCTCAAAAAGCTTTTGGTGGGGGATGTCGCTGCTAGTTGTGCTTCTAGCAAGTCTAGGGGGTAGCAATATTAATTCAGAAGGCCTCCCCCCTTACGATAGAGGATAAAATCTCAGACTCACAAGGTAGATGGATGGTGGTCAGGCTCGCTTATCCAGGTGGCAAAGTGCTACTGGCCAATATATATGGCCACAACCCTGATTCAGGTGCAACATACCTAGCCCTCTCTCAGGCCTTTGCTGACCTCACGTCAGATTTCTCGGATATGCCTATCCTGATGGGTGGGGATAATAATATGGTTACCGACATCTTTCTTGATAAATCGATCCCCACACCACAGTCTCATCCAAAGAATGTAGGCACCCTGAGGGAACTCATTTCAGAATGGAGTCTTTGTGATCCCTGGAGGCGCGCCTATCCAATGGGCAGAGATTACTCCTTTTATTCTGCTGCTCACCACACTTACAGCAGAATAGACTTCTGGCTAGCCAATCACCTAGCCTCTCCTGCGATCTCCGAAGCTACCATAGGAAATATTATTATTTCCGATCATGCCCCTGTATCTGTAACATTCTCCCCTCCGGGACTGGGCCCCTCATCCACTAGGTGGAGATGCTACCCCCTTTTCTTAGACGACAAAAAATTTCAAAAATACATTACAGAGGAGACACGTATGTATTTCTCTCTTAATAACACAGCTGAGGTGACCAAAGACACTCAATGGGAGGCCTTTAAAGCTGTTATAAGGGGGAGGATCACTGCATACTCAGCATCTCAGAATAAGCATCGCAAGGCACAGGTTGAGAACCTGCAGGGGGGACTGACCCTCCTAGAAAAGCAGTTCAAAATCTCTGCCTCTCAACCCCTACATTCCCCCCCTTGCTACCACAAATCATGGGACTCAAATATCAGATAAATACTATTCTAAGCAATAAGGCCCAGTGGCAGCTCCTACGTTCCAAGCACAGAACGTGGGGTGATAAAGGGGAAGCTCCTGCCTCACCTTGGAACAGCAGGCCTCCCCCAGGATCTTAGCACTCAGAAACAAGGCAGGGAAGGTTGTCACTGTACCAAAAGAAATCAACAAGACCATGAGGAAGTTCTATCAGTCCCTATATGAATCCAAATCCAAGATCCAGAGCTCAGACCTCGCTGTATGCTTTTTGAAGTTCAGCAAGGGAGCTCTACTACCCCGATTGTCCCAAGAGGATGCTGACACTCTAGACACCCCCATCACCACTGCTGAGCTTCAAGCGGCTCTCTCTCTCCCAGATGGCAAAGGGGAAATCCCCGGGCCCAGACGGGATGACTGTTGAACTCTATCAATTGCTAGGCGATCATATAATTCCCCCTCCCCCACTTAAGGTGCTGAAGGAAGCGCTTGGTGCAACATCACTCCCACCCACAATGCAGGATGCTTTGATAACCTTGATTCCCAAAAGATCCTCTGACCCACTGGACTGTGCCAACTTTAGACCCATTTTCCTTTTATCTGTCAACACGAAACTCCTCGCCAAAGTGCTAGCCACTAGGCTCACAAAAGTGCTTGCCCAACTGATTCACCCATTGCAATCCAGATTTTTAAAGGGCAAATCTGAAGCGGACAACCTGCGGCTGGTTTTAAATTTAAAATGGCTCGCTCTGCAGACTCCCACTCCCATGGCCACCTTGCAATCGATTTTTCTAAAGCATTTGACTCCCTCGAGTGGAAATATCTACAAATGGCATTATAAGCATATGGGTTTGGAAGCATTTTCCACTCATGGGTGTCCACTCTGTACCACTGCCCTACTGCCAAGGTTGTCACTAATAAGGATACGTCTTCCTCTAATTTCTTACAAAGGGCAACTTCTTTTTTTGTCTCCCAGACTCCTACCATTTAATAGAACTGCATTTAGGTCAGGATTAACCCAAACTGTCCCACCCCCTGTGGACATCAGTTTAAATTCTCCTTTGGCAGATTCTGTAAATAGCCTACCCAGGATGTTTGTACCTGCTCTGTTTAGATTACTCCAAGTCTGGGGCACTCACAACACGGCGCCTCTGATGTACTCTCTGTGGATGTGCAGTCTGTGCACATGGAGAAAGCAATACACCGTACATGCCAACACTGATCACATACAAGCTGGAAAGTGGAAATCCCAAGTCACATGATGGCAAGAACACCAATGGCACATAACTGTAAGGACCCATTACCTGTCCTGATACCCGACCTTAAGTACCTGACATGCAGTTTACATTCTTATGCTGAGTAGGGTAGTACTTTACCCAAACTACCTTATCTGGCTAAAAAAAACAGATACCAGCAGTACCCCATCTAGGTACCTATCAGGTATTCCATACCTAAAGCCAACTACTGAGGAGATAGTACTGAGGAGTCTAAGCACTCTGAAGATTGACAGATCAATGGGCCTGAATGGGTTGCACCCTAGAGTGCTAAAAGAAATGTAGTAGGAGTTGGCACCCCCACAGCAAACCTCTTCAATGTTCACTGGAAACAGGTGTGGTGACTATGAGTTGGAGGACTGCTGATGAGGTACCCCTTCAGATGAGCAAGAGCAGGAATAAAAGAGGGAACTATAGGCCAGTCAGTCTGACACTGATCGTGGCAAATTACTTGAGGCCATTATTAAGGAGAAGATGGGTGAGTTTCTGGATGCCAGTAGATTCCAGGACAAACAATATCATGGATTCATGATGGGAAGGTTGTGGCAGACAAATCAGATTGTCTTTTTCCACTGGGTCATGACGGCGGTGGACAAAGGGTAAGCAGTGGATGTACTGTATCTGGACATTAGCAGAGCCTTCGACTCAGTCCCACATAGGAGAATGGGTAAAAATTAGAGGACCTGAGGGGTATGGGACAACATCACAAGATGGGTCAGAAACTGGCCAAGTGAATGAACACAAAAATGAGTTCTTAAACTGGAATTTCTTAGAGGAAAGGGAAGCCACTAGTGCAGTTTCCCAGGTATCAGTCTTAGGCCCAGTACATGTGAACATATTTATTTTAGACATCAGGGAAGTGATCCAAGGGAAAATGTGCCTATCTAAAGATGACACAAAAATATGTGGCAGAGTGGACACTAGTAAGGGTGTCAAGACACTGAGGTAAGATTTAAAGAGACTGGAGGAATGTTAAGGGTTTGACAGCTAAAATTCTAGGTAAAAAACGTGCAAAGTTATGCACACATACATTTATTTATTTTTATTTATGCACATAGAGATCTGAATCTGAAGACAGACTACAGAATAGGAGCTGTAGTGTTGTAAAAAAATGACAGAGGAGAAGGATCTTAGGCTATTAACAGCAGACATCTTAAAGCTGTCAGAGCAGTGCAACAGAGCAGTTGGGAAGCAGGCCCCAAGGGAGACGACAGACCAACAAAGCCTCCATCTGGCAAAGAAAAAATGCCTCAGAGGGAGGCTGGGAGGAACTGCTTATATGTGGCTGATTGCTCACCCACAGAACCGTAGGTGTAGGCTTTCAATAAAAATTATGAGGAACATCAATAAATCTTCATGGAACACAGTTAAACTTGGGTGTAAAATATAGAAACCTACACACTTTGACAATAATGGCCAAAAAAAGACCATTGGTTCATCTAGTCTACCCATAAAACCCTAACAAATCCATGACCTATTGTCCATATAGGGTTCTAACCCACATTATCCACCCTCATGCTCCCCCCCCACCACTATCACCATGAGCAACCACAAAGCCCTTCACTCTTTCCCATCTATGTCTGAAATCATTGATCATTTTCTCACCCACCACATCAGCTAGCACATTGTTCCATACTCCCATCACCATTTCTGTAAAATAAAACTTTATCACTTTCCTCCTCAACCTTGCCCTATCAGTTTCCATTCATGTCCCTGTCTTCTTGATCCACTACTTACGATAAATAGTTACTCGCAGTTTACCTTGTTCATTCATTTCAGAAACTTGAAGGTTTCTATCATATCTCCCCTCTCTCATCTGGCCTCCAGTGAATACATGTTCAATGCCTTGAGCCAGTCCTCATAAGATCTGCCCTGCTGGTCCTGAATCATTTTGGTCACCCTATGTTGCACTGTGTCCAGCCTGCCCTTATATTTCCTAAGGTGAGGACTGCAGAATTGGGCACAGTACTCCAGATGGGGCTAAACCAGTGATCTATAGAGAGGTAGTAATACTTCCTTTTTCCGACTGTCAACAGCCATTCCTGTACAACCCAGCATCCTCTTTGCCTTACTGTATGCCTTGTTACACTGACTTGACTATTTTAGCGAGTCACTAATGATGTTCCCTAGATCTCTTTCCTCAGAGGTCATGCACGGCTTTACCCTCCCCCCCCCCATCCTGCAGTTCTTGCACACTATGTGCATCACCTTGCAGTTTTTGGCATTGAATTTCAACTGCCAAACCTTTGACCACCTCTCTAGCCTTTGCAAGCCTCTTTGCATCTCCCTAACCCCCTCCTTGCTGTCTACCTTACCACAGAGCTTAGTGTCATCTGTGAAGAGACACATCTTTCCCAGGATTCCTCCTACCATGTCACTGGAGAACATACTGAAAAGGACTGGACCTAAGACCAATCCTTTTGTCACCCCACTGGTGACCTCTCTCTCTCTTTTCTGATCTGACTCCGTTAACCATAATCCTCTGCTGTCTCCCCTTCCAACCAGTTTCTCACCCATCTAACTGTCCTTAGCTGCACCCAGATCCTATAACTTCTTCAGTAACCTTCTATGAGGTACTGAGTCAAAAATCTTACTGAAATCAAAATAGAGTAAATCCACAGCGTGACTCTTATCCACTGTCCTCATTACCCAGTCAAAGAATACTATCAGGTTGGTCTGACAAGACCTCCCTTCCCCAAACCCATTCTGTTTACTATCCTGGAGTCCACTGCTCTCCAGGTAATCCAAGAGGTCCTGTTTCTCTAATGCCTTCATCAGTTTACCCACAACAGAGGTAAGACTGACAGGTCTGTAGTTACCTAGTTGGTCCTTTTCCCACTCCTTATGGAGCAGGACTACATCTAATACCCTCCAGTTTTTCTGGAACTACCCCTGCCTCAAGTGAGCTACTGAACAGCCCTACCAGGGGTTTAGTTAGTTCCTTGAGCATCCTCAGATGCATCTCACCTGACTCCAGGGCCTTATCTATCATTAGGGCTTCTAGCTCTTTCTGAACCCTTTCACTGGTAAATACTTGCTTCCCCATCTCAGGGAACCCCCTTACATCTGCCTTAATGCCACACTCTGGCAGAGGCACTCTCTCTTCCCATGTGAATACAAAGCAGAAGTAGTCTTTAAGAATGGCTGCTTTGTGCCTCTCCTCCTCAGTTACCCTACCTCACTCGGTTAGCCTTGCAAATCCTCCTGCCATCTTTCTTTTTTTCCTAGTATTCAAGTTCAAGTTCAAGTTTATTGCAGGAAAACTCCGTTGAGCAAGCTCATTTACAAGGAGGTCCTAGATCATAATAATAGCCAAGTGGCTTAACATAAGAAGACAACATACTGTATACAAAGCATCTTAAAAAAACATATACACATAGGATTGCTATACATCGGTTTATAAAATTGCAGTCTGACAGATTGAGGCACACTAAGGTTCATATATTACCAGACGCTGGAATGTGACCAAACAGGTAGGGATTATTAGTGTAGGATAGTAGGGAGCTGTGCAGGTATGGAGTGTATTGTGGGAAGAGAGAGAGTGGGTGAGTAAGTGGAGGGTGTAAAGATAACAGAAGGGAGTAGTGGAATAAAAAGGAGGGTTAGAAAATATAAGTGTAACCCCTAGATGGCGCTATCCCAGGAGCTACTACCCCTGCCTGATTTGCTACTAACAGGTTGAGGGGCCTGGATCCGATGGCGGGTGCCTCCACCCAGAGGTCAGGGTTTGCAATAGTTAAACTAACTTGGTCACAGCCCTCTGGGACACTGCAACCCCCCTTTCTTCCCACTAGTGGCCCACACAATATATCAGAATTACCTTCACAGTATACACTTACCCTAGGACTGGTTCAGGCACTGGGACCCCTGTAAAATAAGATACAGTGCAACAATCACAGTACAATACTTTAACATAGACAAATACCTCAGGCAGTATAACTTTGCTGAAACAAGCAGCTCTGATTTATTTAGGAGGATACAACAAGGACAGGGGAAATCAGGTTAATTAGCTTATCACTTTACTCATCTACCATGGCTCTGTGCACAGCCTAGTCCTACCAGTTACTGTCCCTGGGTACCCAAGCCCTAGTGGCTAGTCCAAACCGTGGCAGCTGGTAGGGGCCCTTTCACACAGAGAAAATAAAAATTAGTTAAACAGTCAGCAGTACAATAATTCCATTTGGATTCAATGTGGCAATTCAACAGGGAGCGACCCTGAATTAGTACTCACGACCTCCAAACAAGATAGGGTCCTTCAGCGTCAGCAGGGCTACTCTTGAGCTCCACGAGACTCTCACACATTTATATGACAAACTGCAACAGGCAAAGTCCTTTAATGGCAGCAGGATTCACTTGAGCTACACAAGCCTCCTCACACATTTATATGGTAACAGTAACAGGCGAAAGTCCTTTAATGGCAGCAGGATTCTCTTGAGCTACACAAGCCTCCTCACACATTTATATGGTAAAAGAAAGTACTATACCAGGCAGGCTGCTTCTCTATCCCGATCGCAATTACTGCACTACCCAGGAGAACACACAGCAGATTCAGTTCCTGACAGACCGAAAGCACTTCAGCAATTTCTCCAGTATTCTACAGGGTGAGCCTGGTTTCATTCTTCAGATATCCTTTGATTCTCTTCACAGGACGGATTCAGTCCTAACAAGCAGTTACACAAGCTGCAGACCAGAACTCTGGGCTTACACATGTTTCCGACTAAACTGCACAATCAAAAGCACAGGGCTCCTTCCTCTTCACTGCCAGAGCTCAACTGAAACTCCAGCAGACAAAACCGGCACTTCCTTTGAGTTCCTCCCAGTTCTTGGCTGGATTGGCTGTCACTCACAATAGACTGCCCCTATTGGTCCAAAAAGGCGCCGAAGTCCAAACTACATCTCCCAGAGTCACTGCCTATACAATCCTCTTGTGGCTGGCTCAGATTACAAGTCCAAGTTCTGATTTGTCCAAGGCACCATTTTAGAGCTACCTTATCCCACACTGATTGGTCCAGTTCAGCAGTTCAAAACTAGAATGGGGAACTAGGCAAACACAGTTCTGACTGCAAAGAAAGCAGGTTAGACAAACTGTATTTTCATTATTACTCTAAATGATTTCTGGCAAACAGTTACATCTTTCAGATAGGTTCCCTTTGCACTCCTAGTGACTGCAAAAATGGAGTGAATTGGCAGCAGCTCGAGTGGTACTCAAGCAGAGAAGCACACAGTCCTCCCATACAAACTAATTATGTCTGCAAGCAGACAGCTCTTAAAGAGACAGTACCAGAGGCTCTAAAAACACTCACTGATAAATGGCTTAAACGCCAAACACCATTCAGGCTTGGAGCATTCAAGCAAGCTCCTGGAAGTCTTTTGGGAACCCCCATTTGCAGGGGGGTTACACCCTTCCTGGCCTGGGAAAGCTTGACGTCTGCATCAAGCAAGTACCCCCATAAGTTTCAACTGCAACCATATACATTTGCATTAGGCTCACACATGTAATCATCAGTCAATATATTATTTTACCAAGAACACATTTTTGAAACATTGCAGTACGTCACTCTTTACACAGTATTACATACACATTGTACCATAACTCAAGTTATTACCTCTTGTACTGAAACCTGAAGAGAGGGGGCCCTTCCCTATCAGTTACCTTGGGGCTGGACGGGGCAAGGGCACCATACTTAGAGGGCAACACAAGTAACTTGGAGTTAGCACTGACGCTCAGTTTGGGCAATGAGCTCGGGGACACATACACTCCTTTATGGACAACATTGAGAGGCAAGTCCACAGGCCTCCCAAGGGAATCATAACTGAGGTGCACCACAGGCTTTACAGCTCGACCAGTCTTTCTAGGGGGAACTGTTACAATCTCTGCACTCTGAGCCTCATTTTCAGCATTGTCCTCACTTGTCAGGGGAGTCTCCATAGGGGTAGAGAGGCTAGAACTTGGGGCACTTTCAGCTCCAGTAGTTACAGTTTCTGAGTCCACAACATTTGGCTCACATGGAGAGCTTTCGGACACTGGCAGTGGACTGTCAGGGCACTCAAAATACTCTTCTTGTTCTGGTATATCACCAGTCTGCCCCAATCCATCATTTTCCTCCCCTGAAAGCTCAAACAGTTCAACCATGCACAATGATTCCATTTCATCTGATCTGATGCTTTGCACTTCACTTTCTGGGAGCATTGCTCCAGGGACGAAGCTGGGGCTTAGACAGTCCAGAAGGCCCAGCTTCATCTCCAGTATTGACTAGGGATTGTCCCAAACAATTGACTCAGTTCGAAGAAGGATAGTATTCAAAGTCACTCTCACTTTCCTCTGATATGGACTGACAGTCATGCTCAACTGGGACTTGTGGAGGGGAACACTTTAACTCTGCTTCTGTAGGTGCAGACTTTCTTGATCTTTTCTTAGCAGCAGCTCTAGTCACTGGTCCAGAGGCATCTTCTGGGGCTCAGACTCAATCAAGATTTGTCCAATGGGCAGTAAATGATTTATATGCATTGTTTTTACATCTTTTGAATTATTCTCAGGCCTTACTTTGTACACTGGTAAATCATCTAGTTTGCCCACTACAATGTGAGGGAGATGGTGCCATCTGTCAGAAATCTTGTGTTTGCCATGCAGTCCCAGATTTCTTAGCAATACCCGATCTCCCTCCTGGAGTTCCTGGGCTTTCACCTTTTTATCATACCTTTCTTTGTTGGCCAGATTTCTTTTGGCAGCCATGGTTTGAGCCAGTTGGTACGCATGAGTTAGCTGGGCCTTTAACTTTTGCACATACTGTAAATAGTTGTCAGCTTGAACCTCATCAGGAGAGATCCCAAAACACACATCTACCAGTAGTCGAGCTTCTCTTCCAAACATCAAGCGGTAGGAGGAGAACCCAGTGGCATCACTTTTGGTGCAGTTATAAGCATGTACCAGGGTGCTAATTTGTTGGCTCCATCTAGGCTTGTCCTTTGGGTGCAGGGTGCCTAGCATATCTAGCAAAGTGCGGTTGAAACGTTCAGGCTGTGGGTCCCCCTGGGGGTGGTAAGGAGTGGTTCTGGACTTTTGCACTCCCCACAGAGAAAGCATCTCTTTGATCAGACAACTCTCAAAGTCTCTCCCTTGATCAGAATGGATGTGGAGCCCCATAGTGAACAAAAAAGTTTTCTACAAGTACTTTGGCCACAGTGGATGCTTTCTGGTCTTTGGTGGGGAAAGCTTGGGCATATCTCGCGAAATGGTCAGTGACCACCAGCACATTACTGATATTTCTTTGATCTGACTCCAAACTCAGAAAATCAATACAGACCAGCTCCATGGGTGCACTGGTGGTGATGTTAACAAGGTGGGCAGCCCTCTGGGGCAAAGCTTTCCTCTGTAAGCAGCGACTACAAGTTTGAATGTGTTGCTCCACATCAGCCCCCATCTTAGGCCAATAGAATCTGGATCTCACCAAGTCAAGTGTTCTGTCTATACCAAGGTGCCCCATGTGGTTGTGCAAGGACATCAGTACTGAGTCTCAAAGGCAGTGGGCAGCACTAGTTGTTGTTTGTCTACTTGTCCCCTCGGTCTACTGTTTCTCTGTATAACAGTTTATTGATCAGTTTCAACTTAGGACCTTCTCTGTATAACAGTGCAGTTCTCAAATCAGTGGAGCGTAATTTGGACACATCTTTTCCTGCATAGAGGGCTTCTAAAGCTGCTTTGATCATGAGATCGCGGGATTGAGCCCGCCGAATACTGTCATTGTCCAGCTGAGGCAGTGCACCAATGTCTATTGCAGAAAAGTGGCAATAAGCAGCAGGTATGCAATCCTCAGAGCGTCCCAAGCAATCCACCATGCAGTCCACTGCGTCCGTGGACATTTGTTCCTCCCTGTCAAACTTCCGGCAGAGTGCCCGAATGTCAGGTTCTGCCAATCTGACCCAATCATTCTGGGAAACAGGCCTCCGGGAGAGAGCATCAGCATCTACGTGGTTCAGACCTGCTCGGTATTCGAGAGCATAGTCATATGTAGATAATGCAGAAAGCCACCTATGGCCAGTGGCATCCAACTTAGCTGAGGTCTGCACATAGGTCAAAGGATTATTGTCAGTTTTTACTAGTATTTTAGCTCCATACAAGTACTCATGGAATCGGTCAACAATAGCCCACTTCAAAGCTAGGAACTCTAACTTATGTACAGGATAGTTCTTTTCGGATGGGGTCAGGCTTCTACTGGCAAAGGCCACTGGTCTCAGGCCATTCTCGTGTTTTGGTACAACATAGCCCCAACCCTTGCAAGCTAGCATCAGTGTGCAGGACATAGGTTTTCTGGATCGGCATAGGCCAGCACTGGAGCATGGGTAAGTTGATATATGATCTCATGAAAAGCAGTCTCACAATCAGGAGTCCAGCGGGCCCCAAATACTTTACTCGGACGAAATACACTCAGTCTTGAGGACACTGACTTTGGTATTTTTGTGGGTTGGGGATACCCTGAGTAAGGTTAAGTAAAGGGTGGATCACTCTTGAATAGTCCTTGATGAAACGCCGATAATAACCACAGAATCCCAGGAATCTTTGCAGTTCTTTTAGATTTTTGGGCTGTGGCCAGGTGGTCAAGGCCTCAACTTTACTTGGGTCGGTCTCTATTCCTCGTGGATACTATGTGTCCTACATACTTTACTAATGTTTGAAAGAATTGACACTTATCAATGGACAGTTTAAGCCAAAGTCCTCCAGTCAGTCCAATACCTTAAATAATCTGCTCTCATGTTCCTCCAGTGAGCTGCCAAACACAATAACATCATCTAGGTATACCAGGCACTCTAGTAAGTTCATGTCCCCCACTGCACGCTCCATCAATCGTTGAAAAGTGGCTGGGGCACCTGAAATCCCTTGATGCATCCTCATGAATTCATAGAAGCCAAGCGGACAGATAAAGGCTGTCTTCTCATGGTCCTCTGGGGCCATCGGATCTGGTAGTACCCACTGCGGAGATCCAACACAGAGAACCACTTGCTCCCGCTAGGCAGTCCAAAGCATCCTGAATGCGGGGCATTGTGTACTGATCAGGATAGTCCACCAGTTTAAGGTGCGATAATCCACGCACATCCTTACTGTCCCATTCTTTTTCCTCACTACCACAATGGGGGAAGCATAAGGGCTTCTGGATTCTTGTATTACACCAGCAGCTAACATCTCTTGCAGATGCCATCTCACATCATCTATGTCAGCAGGTGCCAGGCGTCGAGACCTCTCACGAAATGGTTTTCGCATGCAGCTGGATATTGTGCTCAGCTCCTTGCATGCATCCTACGTCCCATTCCTTTAAAGAAAACACCTGGTCTCTCTGGGCAAGCTTCTCACTGATCCTCACTTTCCATTCAGCTGGCAACGGGAGTCGCAAATCAAACAAGTCAGGCGCTACTCTGTCATTCTTCCTCGAACTCTTGCTGCTGGGTAGCACTGCAGTGTCTGCACAATGCACATTAGCCAGGATGCAACCTCTATTTATTCAATGTCTCTTCAGACACATTATGAACTTGGACCATTACCCTTCTGGCATAAGCATGGGTCTAGCGAAAATATTAGGCTTGACCAGCAGTCCCTCTGGCAATTTTCCATCGCCTGGTGCATCCAACATTAATATTTTATTCTTAACATCCTTTCTGATAATGGACCTCTCCTGTAAGGTACACTGGGCATTTGGCACCAGGATCAGAGACTCAGGATCCTTCTTCCATACAATTCGACCGGTTCCTCTGGTTCTATTTTTCAGCATCTCTGTGCCTCATAGGCCTTCTTAATTGAAGCCGGAACTCTTAAAGCTCTACTAGTCTTTGACCCCTGTTTTTCATAACACAACTGTGCCAGCCTTCCGAACATATGAGCATTTGTTCCAATCAACAAAGGGACACCATCATACAGTCCAGTGGGGGGACACACTAAGGCTAGGGTCTCTACTTGTTTGGCCACTCCAGCCACGGAGGTGGGGAAAGACAGACAAATTCGGATATACCCGGAATAGGGGTAGGCCTTCTCACTTAACCCCCATACATGCAGTCCTTCTAATGGTTGTAAGGGTACGTCTGACAAATGCTTCTGATACCAATCCTGGAACATAATTGTCACTTGGGAGCCACTGTCTAATACAGCTCTTGTAGACACTCCATTCACCTTTACAGTGGTCTCCATGGAGGGACCCACTATTCTGGACCAGTCTGGAGAGGTGGTAGCGGGGCCTGGGCAACTGAACTTGCCACAAAGGCGTGAGTTAGCATTTTGGTGCCCTCACTGGGATCATTTTGTGCACCTCTTAACCACTGATTTGTTCTCGAAGCTCTCCTTGTAGCCTATATGCAACTTTGTCAGTGTCTTTTGGGGACCGGCATTCCCTCTTCATGTGCCCATCCTTCCCACAATTATAGTAAAACATACTTTCTGGAGTTTGAGCTGGCCGAGGCGCCACACTGGGAGCCAGGGCGGAGGTACTACTAACTGGAAACCTGGGTGCCATCTCTGTCTGCGGCGTGATAAGCATTTGGAGACATCTCATCAGTTTCTCCACTTCCATGGTCAAGGAATTGAGTTTGGAGCTGTTATCAGCAGGAGATACATGGGTGGGTACCCCCACCCCCATAGCAGATGCAGTCGGATATAGGTCGGGGCCCGTACTTGCAGGCATGGCCTTCATAAAGGGACTGTTTTTGAATTCCCGGATCTCTCTCAACAGTTCGCCCCATTGTGGCATATCTTTTTCCTTGTCAGAGCACTCATTGACTGCCAACCTCTGCCCCTGAACTTCACTTGATGGGCCACCCTCAGTCACTCAGGTCGTAGCCGCAGCTATTGGTGCAGGTCCCTCCCGAGGTCGCCTTTTCTCAACTCCTCAATTTCTCTCATTAACTCATCATAGGAGGGTGGGGATTCCAGTCGATTTGCCAGGCGTAACTGAAGCAACAGCAGTTCTGAGAAGGGGCAGACTTAAGGATCCTGTCCAGCCTGGTTGGTTCAGTTCAATCGCTGGCAAACTACCCTTTCTGAGGCATTCTTGCAACAATTTTTCCAGCCGAGATACATACACAGACAACAACTCCCCTTGGTATTGTTGTGCATTTCTTACTCTCCACCATAGATCCTCATCAGAATCTGGGCTCCCATACACATTCTCCAAGGCCTCAAGATAGGCCTGTGCAGTCACTTCAGGGTTACTGGCCCGTTTAGCACGGATGGTAGCCAGGGCAGGACCTCGGAGACTCTCACTCACCCTCTTTCACTTTTCGGCTTCCGAGCACTGCCATTCTAGCACTTGGGGGGCAACATAGTCTAGCCAGGTCTCCCAGTCATCCTCCCCTTGGGGGGTGGGGAGGAAACAGAGAAGATCCTCAACCTTCGGTAAGAGTCGTGACTAATGGCAGGTGCAGAAATAGGAGTCTGCATTGGTTCAGCCACCATTACGGGTACTGGAGCGGGAGGGGGTGTTGGGGGAGGAACACCCCCAGGTGGCAAGAATAGTTTCTTCAAGTCCTCCACAGTTTTCCCTTCCCCCAGCAACCATTTAGCAAATTTCTCCTCAAAAGTTTCAGACAGTGGTGGGTGCTCATTCCCCGGGTCTTTACTGTCCTTAGTTATCACTCTCCAGGCAGTGAGGGCTCCTCTGGGGTAATGGTCTGTGGCACTTTGGAGCTATCTCATGGGATCCTTAAACTCTACTAGGGCCAGGAAAGTGTGGATGAGCAGATTAGCATGCCGACCCACCACCACAGGGTTTTGTAAACCTTCCACCTTGGAAAGTACTCCTGTACAGTGTCCGTATTGATACCCAGGGGGATGTCCAGGATAAGCATAGCATTTTGGGGGTCAATCTCCTCCCCAGTACACCACTCCACCAGCCGGTGCACAGCCACTTCTGTTGGGGTACCCATTTTTTTCTTAACAGTGGTTCGTAAATATGGCCACTAGAGGACACACAATCCCAGTGGTGAGCCTCCAAGATGTAACCCCTAGATGGCGCTATCCCAGGGGCTACTACCCCTGCCTGATTTGCCACTAACAGGTTGAGGGGCCTGGATCCGATGGCTGGTGCCTCCACCCAGAGGACAGGGTTTGCAATAGTTAAACTAACTTGGTCACAGCCCTCTGGGACACTGCAACCCCCCTTTCTTCCCACTAGTGGCCCACACAATATATCAGAATTACCTTCACATTATACACTTACCCCAGGACTGGTTCAGGCACTGGGACCCCTGTAAAATAAGATACAGTGCAACAATCACAGTACAATACTTTAACATAGACAAATACCTCAGGCAGTATAACTTTGCTGAAACAAGCAGCTCTGATTTATTTAGGGGATATAACAAGGACAGGGAAATCAGGTTAATTAGCTTATCACTTTACTCATCTATCTATGGCTCTGTGCATAGGCCTATCCTACCAGTTACTGTCCCTGGGTACCCAAGCCCTAGTGGCTAGTCCAAACCATGGCAGCTGGTAGGGGCCCTTCACACAGAGAAAATAAAATTAGTTAAACAGTCAGCAGTACAATAATTCCATTTGGATTCAATGTGGCAATTCAACAGGAGCGACCTGAATTAGTACTCACGACCTCAAACAAGATAGGGTCCTTCAGCGTCAGCAGGGCTACTCTTGAGCTCCACGACTCCTCACACATTTATATGACAAACTGCAACAGGCAAAAGTCCTTTAATGGCAGCAGGATTCACTTGAGCTACACAAGCCTCCTCACACATTTATATGGTAAACAGTAACAGGCGAAAGTCCTTTAATGGCAGCAGGATTCTCTTGAGCTACACAAGCCTCCTCACACATTTATATGGTAAAAAGGAAGTACTATACCAGGCAGACTGCTTCTCTATCCCGATCGCAATTACTGCACAATACCCAGGAGAACACACAGCAGATTCAGTTCCTGACAGACCGAGCGCAATTCAACAATTTCTCCAGTATTCTACAGGGTGAGCTTGGTTTCTACTCTTCAGATATCCTTTGATTCTCTTCACAGGACGGATTCAGTCCTAACAAGCAGTTACACAAGCTGCAGACCAGAACTCTGGGCCTTACACACGTTTCCCGACTAAAACTGCACACCGAAAAAGCACAGGGCTCCTTCCCTCTTCACTGCCAGAGCTCAACTGAAACTCCAGCAGACAAAACCGGGCACTTCCTTTGAGTTCCTCCCAGTTCTTGGCTGGATTGGCTGTCACTCACAATAGACTGGCCCTGTTGGTCCAAAAAGGCGCCGAAGTCCAAACTACATCTCCCAGAGTCACTGCCCATACAATCCTCTTGTGGCTGGCTCAGATTATGAGTCCAAGTTCTGATTTGTCCAAGGCACCATTTTAGAGCTACCTTATCCCACACTGATTGGTCCAGTTCAGCAGTTCAAAACTAGAATGGGAACTAGGCAAACACAGTTCTGACTGCAAAGAAAGCAGGTTAGACAAACTGTATTTTCATTATTATCTAAATGATTTCTGGCAAACAGTTACATCTTTCAGATAGGTTCCCTTTGCACTCCTAGTGACTGCAAAATGGAGTGAATTGACAGCAGCTCGAGTGGTACTCAAGCAGAGAAGCACACAGTCCCCCCATACAAACTAATTATGTCTGCAAGCAGACAGCTCTTAAAGAGACAGTACCAGAGGCTCTAAAAACACTCACTGATAAATGGCTTAAACGCCAAACACCATTCAGGCTTGGAGCATTCAAGCAAGCTCCTGGAAGTCTTTTGGGAACCCCCATTTGCAGGGGGGTTACATAAGATGAGTAAAGGAATAGTTTTGATTCATATGATTAAGCACCAGGTGGTGTGAAACGTGTTAGGACACTGTGTGGAGTAATGGAGGAGGTTGGCAGCCTGTAAGCCTGCAGTTTGTAAGGAGCCTGTGAAGAGTGGGAGCACTTGTACCTCATATGTTGTGTGAAAAAATAAAGAATGCTAGATTTGAAAGCGCATGTGGCATGGTGTGGATTCCCTTCGGTGCATATTTTAGCACATAATCTCACTTGGCAGTAAGCACACAACCTTACTTGGCAGGCTTGGACAAAGCACTTTGTTAGTTTTACCTGGTGCTGGCAAACTAATTTTCGTTTATTTACATCGAGGAAGATAAAGTCGGATTTCCTGAGGGAATATGCACAGTGGGAGTTACTGATGAGGGATGTGAGGTAGCTTGGTAGTTTGTTCAAGAATATCTTAAGGGTCCAGATACCAGCATGAAATAGCCGTCTAGTGGTAAGTGACGTCCAGCCGACTGCTGTGTAAAGGTCACAGTGGTGGGTTCGGTACGGTGAATTGGTGATGAACCGCAGGGCACGGTGATAGAGTACATCCAGTTTGTTTAGGTTTGAGGTTGCAGCGAAGCTGTAAATTAGGTCCCCATATTCAAGCAAGGGACGAAATGTGGCCTGTACTAGCCTGGTTCTGATCTCATTCAGAAAGAGAGACTTGTTTCTGTAAAAGAAACCCAACCTGGCTTTTAGCCTTCTAGAGAGGTCCTCAAGATGATCATTGAAAGAAAGTTTGTTATCCAGCCAAATGCCAAGATATTTGAATTTGGGGACTACTTCCAGGGGTTCGCCTAGCGAGGTAACAACAAAGTCCTTCGGTGGTACAGAGGGGGAGGAAGAAGAGTTACTATGAGTAAAAATCATAGCCTTAGTTTTCTTGGCATTAAGAAGAAGCTTGGCATTGATGAGGTTAATTTCCAGCTGAGCAAAGTCAGATTGCAGTATGTTCCTAACTTCAGACAATGTAGAGCCAGAAGTGTACAGTACTGTGTCATCAGCAAAGAAGTGAAGGTTGGAATTGACGATATGAGAGTCAAGATCATTGATATACAGGGAAAAAAGGATAGGTCCTAAGATGAAGCCTTGAGGGACTCCCCTGGCAATCGGCAACGAGTCTGAGAATATGCCATCAGTTTTCACTTTCTGGGTCCTCCCTGAAAGATAGCTGGTGAACCACTGAGCGGTGGATGGAGTGGCACCTAGCTTTATAAGGCTGTCAATCAGTAAACTGTTATCAACTGTATCAAACGCTTTGCTCAGGTCTAAGAAGATTGCACCAGTGATCTTTTTGTTGTCTATTGCAGAGATCCAGTCATTTGTAACTTTAGCCAAAGCCGTGATAGTGCTGTGTTTAGACCGGAAACCAGATTGTGCTGGGTTTAAAGGTGAGAAGGTTTCAATTTGAAGTTTTAATTGATTATAGATCAGTTTTTTGAGTACTTTAGAGATAACAGGCAAAATTGAGATAGGCCTGTAATTATTTAGATCACAAGGGTCACCTGATTTGAATAGGGGAAGGATATGGGCGGATTTCCAACAAGAAGGAACTGTGGCAGTAGAGATAGAGAGATTGAGAATGTGAAGAATAGGGGCAGTGAGATAGGCATAACCTAGTTTTAGAAAAAACTGTTCAAGTCCATCATCCACTGCACTTTTATTAGGGTCAAGATTGAGTAGTGTGTCTTCTACTTCTCTGTAATTAAGTGCACGCAGCTGGAAAGAACAAGTCGAGGTGCGGGGAGTATGGCTAGCACTAGCTTGATTAATCCCTTGACCTGCATAAGGCGAGGAGTCAAAAGCTAAGCCAGCAGTGACAAAATGGGAGTTGAGTTCTTCCAGAATCTGGGAATTACCTTCAATAGTTCTGCCGTTGGTAAGGATCTTGGCTAGAAGGGAGGGAGCACTAGGCCATCCTTCAATGGAATTAAGTGTCCTCCAGATTTTTTGAGGGTTCCCTTTGGCCTGTTCTAGGGTAGAGATGTAGTATGCTTTTGCTGCCTGAATGCTTTTTACACACGCATTTTTGGCTGTTCTAAATGCCTGCCAATCTGAGTGACTCTTAGTGCGCCTGGCCTGGGCCCAGGACTTGTCCCTATTAGTGATTGCAGCCTTAAGACTTGGAGTGAACCAGGGGTTGGAGGTGTGGTGCACCCTGACTTTAATATAGGGGGCCTGCTTATTTACCAGTGTATTAAGGTTGTTGTTGAGAACAGAGACAGCCTCATCTACGGATTTGGCAAGATAAAGATCTTGTCATCTAGCCTCCCCTAGATCGGTAAGGTAATTTCTTGCTTGGAATTCGCGAAAAGACCTTTTGGAAATGTACTTAGGCTGCTGCCGACTCTTGGCCTGTGATCTTATGCAAACGACAACCCCATGGTCACTCATATCATTGTGAAACACAGCAGAGCATAGAATTTTATGTGGGTGAGTGGTTAATATGACATCTAGAAGTGTGTTGTTGGCAAGGTTCAATGTGTTATTCCTTGTTGGTTCACTAACCAGCTGTACGAGGTCAAACTCATCACAAAGAGATTTCAGGCTGTGAGATTTCTGGGTGAGCCAGTCCATATTAAAATCCCTGAAGATTATTGTCTCAGAGTTGGAAGCCGTGATTATAGATTTAAGTTCGTTAAGAATATCAGTTCCGCCAGCTGGGGGTCTATATCCACCTATAATAGTGATAACTTCTGTGAAGGGAAGGTGAAGCTTCAAGGATACAATCTCGTATTCCTTCTGTTTAGATTTACAAGAGATATCAGAAACTGCAAATTTAGATTTAGAATAGACTACAACACCACCACCCTTAGATTCCTTATCTCCCTGTATAGTTTGTAGTTTGGTAGTGCAATTTGTTGATCGGTAGTGGCTTTTTTGAGCCAAGACTCTGTAATAATTATAAGATCTAGTTCTGTGTGAGCAGCCCATGCTTGTAGCTGGTCGAATTTTTTAGTCATGCTCAGTATATTTACTAGCATCATTTTGAGCCCTGAGGCAGCTGCACATTCCGTTGGTGAGTTACGTTGTATCGGGGGACCAGGATTTAGCTCCACATTACCCGAGCAGAGGAGAAGTAAGAGCATCAATTTTTTCACGGAGTTCAGTATAGATGCAATCTCTTTTTTCCTTTTTGATCGTCCTCTGAGTATTGCCATAGGCATAGGTTTAATGCTAGGGAAAAGGAGGCTTATTCTATAGTATAGGGATGTGACTGTGAGTGCACGAATAGTCATAGGTGAGGGGAGTAAGAAATGGGATTGGGAGGAATAGAGAGTATAGTAAAAGGGTTGGGGCCCCATCAGGAGGGAAATGCAGTAGGTAGGGGTAGCATAAGTGGAGAGGGTGAGTTCCAGGGTCAGGCTAAGGCCTTTCTCATCATTCCGTATTGTTTCGATGAATATGCTGTTTGCTAGTATTACCAGTGCGAAAATAAGGTAAGCCATGGCTCTTAGAAGGGTTTTCACAGAGGCCAGAGATGGAGGTTTAGTAGGTAGCAACTGCAGACTGCAATATAATGAGTAGATAGTGGCTGGAGGGCCCTGTTACTCTTACTTGTGATTGGAAGTGTATGAGGTAAGAGTAAGCCAATGGGGCAGCCAGGTAGCAGGGAGGGAGGAGCGAGACTTGTATTTAAAGGAGGCCTGGGGAAGGTGGGAGAAAAATGTGAGCAGCAATTACAACGGGAGAGGCGAGCAAAAATCCTGTTTAGAATTAATGTACAAAGGCGCATCAATCGCTATGTGCTAGCGTAGCAGGCAGGCCAATCAGTGTCCGCCTGCACGAGCGCTGCACCAATCAGGATTGATCAGCCGGAATGGCTCCAAAGTTGAATTCAGCGGCCGTACCTGAAGGCTAGACCCGCTTCCTGTGGTCCTAGTTTCAGCTTGGTTTCCATGGGTGGGTCAAGCAGCGGCGAACCGGGAGTCGGCTAGGATGCACCGCCCATGAACTGAAGCACCACTCAGGTGTGAGTCCCTAAGGAAGAAAGAGGAGACATAGCGTTATATGCAGTGGCAGACAAGTAATTGGAGGGTGGGCGGCTGGCGGCAGATCATCAGCGGGGGGGTGGGGTACTTGATTCAGACAAAGGAAGGCAGATTAAGTAGGCAGGGGAGGGGGTGGGTCACAGATAATCGTTGAGGGGTTAGTGGTATAGGAAAGCACAGAAGCGAGTGGAAGAGGGGGAAGGGCTTAGAATACAGAGGAGGTATAGGGAATTCTCAGGAAGATAGGTTATTGGTAAACGCAGACAGGTTTTAGGAGGCGCAATTCAGTGCAGAGCAAGGAAGCATTTAGGCACAGAATTCCAGGTAAAAGGGGGAAAAGAGAGAAGGGATACTTTCATTTCTAGTCACACCATCAAGTTACAGTTGAACATCAGTTAGTGTCAATGAGTCCTAAACCTATGTTCAAGCTAAGTTCTGAAGACTACTTCTACACTGTCGTTATATACATACATTTAATGATTTGGGTAGAGAGGGAAGAGAAAAAAAAAAAATAATAATATCCACAGGTACAGGCACAACAAAAGAAATCAAGAAAATGTGAGCAGCAATTACAAGGGGAGAGGTGAGCAAAAATCCTGTTTAGAATTAATGTCCAAAGGCGCACCAATCGCTATATGCTAGTGTAGTAGGCGGGCCAATCAGTGTCCGCCTGCACGAGCGCCGCATCAAACTGGATCGATCAGCTGGTACGGCTCCAAAGTTGAATTCAGCAGCTGTACCTGAAGGCTGGACCTGCTTCCTGTGGTCCTAGTTTCAGCTTGGGTTCCGTGGGTGGGTCGAGCAGTGGCAGCCAGTGAGTCAGCTAGGGTGCGCCGCCTGTGAAGTGAAGTGCCGCTCAGGCGCGAGTCCCTAAAGGCTGGACCCACTTCCTGTGGTCCTAGTTTTGACTTGGGTTCCGTGGGTGGGTCGAGCAGCGGCGGCCGGGGAGTCAGCTAGGGCGCACTGCCCGTGAAGTGAAGCGCCGCTCAGGCGCGAGTATATCAAAAGAACTATTTTTTCCCCTCTCTTGACCCCATGTACAACTCTGTATCTGCCTTTTGGTTCTCTGACTGCCCTTTTTGTTTACCTTGTTCTCATTTGGGACTCTCCCCATTCTTTCTTCCCTTGTATACTGTATATAGCAATATGGGAAATGCAAAGCAGTTGAAAGCTATGGTGCACATTTCCCAGTTGAATTCTGAAATAGAATGGTTGCAACGGCCAGGAGGTCAAGGGACAAACTATACTGGGCATTGGTCTGATATGCTCTTACAGATAGTGCTGTCTTATTTAGCAATACAGGAGTCCTGTCATCCCAATATTTAAATTTAAGACCCCCACATTTAAGAATATTTGGATCCAGATTTGCATATTCCTCTGTAGAACCTGTGTCTACTTGAATGTCAGCTGAATGTCAACGATATTCACGACTGAATCCATCTACCCCAATAATGTAGCCTTTGGCATTAGTATCTGTGCACATCCCTTTAGTAATCTGTGTAAGAAAGAGACACACACATCAGGGTACCCAGTAGTTCAATCAGAGATGATGGTAAATTTCAGCAACAGACCTGTCAAATGGAAAATCAAATTGATATGAGGAATCTAATGGGTCCATCTGCTTGGTCATTTATTGTGTGTGTGTGTGTGCATATGTGTGTGTGTGTGTGTGTGTGTGCATATGTTTATGTAAGGTGTTTTATGAACACACTCACTGCACTTCAATGCAGACATTAGACAGGGTCTCCCACAATCTGTAGCGGACATTGTGTCTGACCTCCACAAAGTAAGACTAGACATATTATAGCTATGTTACTGTCCCTAAGCAACCACCTTGAAAGGATTGTACTTCCATTTTCTCTCTGTCCATGTAATGCCTGTTCTCATTTATTTGATTTAATAATATGATTAGTCTGGTTTGTGCAATTATCAGAAGTGCATGTGTGCACTATATTTGATTTAATGCTGCTCTGATTCAGTATACCATACTTAAGAGCATGCACAGCACACGGAGGCGTCACTGACTGTGACAGAGTGTGCTAGTATGCTGGAACACCAATGCAACTGTGGGACTTTAATCCCAAACTAAGAGTGGGAAAAAAACAAGAGCTATCGGATGCCATAACACTTTAACTGTTTTATAAAGTTGTTAAGCCATATTGTAATACTCACAATGACTTGTGGCACATTTCTGCCAGCTTTCCCAAAACTGTACCCACAAGTTAGACAAAGCAGTACTTTTGGGAGCAGTTTCCATGATTTGTGGCAAATGTAGTGCCACTTGTGTCAAATAAAGGATAAATACAGTTTTGTTTGTCACAAGCTGCCATACGTCATGGCAACTCTTAAGAAAAATGGTGTGCTTTTAAAAGACGTAAACATTTTGGCACTAATGTGTGGATGGAGACGGCTGTGGAAACCCCAGCTGGAGCAGCATCTGACCCCTTTAATGATCTGTCCCGTCATCTCTGTAAAATAAGTAAAAAGGCAAATGCAGACTCACAAGGTTGTTAAATAGCAATTGTTAAAAATGATTTAAGGCTACAGAATTAAATTCTATACATGGAGCCTGATCCACAAAAGACCCACACCTGCAGAGGGGGTGAATACATGGACATGTGGTGCTTAGAGGTCCCACTCCATACAGACAGGGACCTCCATGCATCAACAGCCCTGGCTGCTGGACCATCCACCTGATCCTGAGCTGCATATGTAGCTATCTAAACAACTAACGTGGGGGTAAGATGGGATAAGTCAGGAGGCAGGAGAGTGCATGTGCAATATGCACAAATGGAGATACATACTGTGGAGGTCTGGTGAAGGGGGACCTGGCTATGCAACCCAGAGAGCTGCATTAGCAGCTAGACACCACCTTCTGAAAAGTTATTTTCATGGACCCAATTGGCCCCTTCTACCAGCCTCCAGCCCTTAAGGTCTCCACAGTGGGCTTGGTGCCATAGCAGCTCTGGTTAGTGCCAATATCAATTATTCACCAGATAATGTTGACCCATCAATGCAGAGTTGGCACTACCACTTGGGACTCCAGCGACCTGAGTTTGGAAATAAGCCCAGGTCACTGGGGGGCTGGGGGCAGAGAGGTATTCAGCACCCTAGATGATGCTATCTTTCTCTGGGGTGGGAGGTTCCATCCTCTACCACAGTACTGCCAATTGGGTGACCACAGAAGACAGTGTGCCTGGAGGTCTGATGGGAGAGAAAGACACTGCTGTTGTTAGGGTATCATCAGGTAATGCATGTATAAGGCCCCATGACATCCCTGTCACAACATCCTGCAAAAGGGGGACCAAAAATGGAAAATTAGCTAACAAAGGATCCTAGCACACCTGGGGCTGGACCTGCTCACCGGTTCACCTCATTGATGAAAGGAAGCAGTTTGGAGATAAATCCCCTTCACCCATCCCTGCCTGGTGTGGGGGGAGGGCCCCAACAACACAGAGGGTCAAAGTTGGATGTATTATGCCCAGTGGGAGATAGTACCCACGGAAATGGAGGCAATGTGAGTAGCAGTTCTTAAAGGACTTCCATATCTTGTTATCTCCTGCTGCATGCAAAGAAAATGATCCACTGGTGGGCCAGCATGAGCACCTAGCTGGATGCCCAGAGTCAAGCACAGCTTTGTCCCCCTTGCCGTCCCATCCCCATATGTGGCTTTGCACTGGAAGAGCAGAGTGGGCAGGTGCTTTGGATACTGACCTGTGCTGATGAGTATCAGGATAAGGGTTCTGCTGCCAGAATACACCCAAATCAAGGATATTCTGCACCTCTGTGTGACTTGAGCACTTCATTATGATTTAAAGACATTATACAATGTATATTTTCAAAGAAGAAGCATCTTTGCTAAATCTTGACTTGTGTGTGCCCTTACAATGTCTGATTTTGGTTGACCAGAAATCTAAAACCTGTACTTTGGGCAATATAAGTACTCTCATTCAATAAATATTCGCTGAGGGCAAAATGTATCCACGATATCACTGAAACATAGAACTACAGAATTTCATAGCACAAGGAGACCAACATCCCATCTAGTCTGCCCATAGTAATTACTACCTTACCCCAACCTAATGTAGTCTTGAGTTATTCACCACTGCCCCCCCTTCTGCTTCCTGCCCATCCCTGGTTCCCACAAGTGTTACCATGAGTCTTTGACCTTGTCCCATCCATGTCTGAACCAAGCTCCAGTAATGCCCCCTCATGACTGCATCTCAATTTCTTCTTTTTTTTCAGAGATTTTCTTTGCAGGCCACGTCTGTTGATCAGGAATGTACCCGGGTCCCAGGAATGTACCCTGTGTGGGCCTGTGTCTCCTGGCCTCCCTCTGCACTCTGCAGCCTACCATCTACTCCCATGGGTCTACCAACAATGGCAGGGGCTTTGGTGGGGGGGAGCATCCTTCCTCCCCAAGGCAGTCCACCATGTGGACCAGGATGCTGTACCAGTAGAAACAAAGAAACATAGAATTTGATGGCAGATAAGGACCACTTGACCCACTTAGTCTGCCCATTTCCCTACCTAACGGTTAGGCTGCAGATCCTAGTTAACCAACAGCCTACTTCCTCCTACCCCCACTAGAATTGCCTTATGTCTGTCCCATGCATTCTTGAATTCCCCACTGTTTTTGACTCCACTGCCTCCTCAGGAAGGCTGTTCCATGTATCCACAACCCTCTCCATGAAAAAATACTTCCTCACATTACCTCTGAGCCATCCCCACTCTATCTTCAAATTGTGCCCCCTTATTCTTGCACATCTCTGTTTCTGAAAGATGCTACCTGTGACGTGGATAGCCAGTTCTGAGTGATGTATCATTTTGTTTTAAATATAAAATGTATTACTGGTTGTCTCTGCTGAAAAATGTGGTGCTCTTAGAATGACCTCACTCATCCCGGGTTTCAGCTGAAAGATGAAAGCCATGAGAAAATGCTGAAAACAGCATGTGAGAACACTCACACAGTTTTACAGACAATGTGTTACATGGAAGGCCTTAATCAAGGACCTCCTGTTTTTTCTGAGTTAATTACAGCTGCAGTTGCTAAAATGGAAGATCATATCCAGTTTATGACGTTGGAGGGAAAACCCAGCTTATTACACAGGAGTGCGAAAATCATAAAGATGCTTTCATGTCCTGAAAGGGGGAAACTTATGAGATCAGAAGAACTGTCATTTGAAGGACATGAATTATACTGAAGTTGCAGAATGTAATACTTTGAAAAGACATCCTGTTTTTGTATAAGATATATATTTTTACATATATAATCTGACAGAGGAGGAGCTAGAAGACCTCACACAAAAGGGGTTGGCAAATACAGTTTACTTTAAGGAATAATTCTGTTTTACTTGGACACACTTTTACCTAGACGCCGACAAGGAAAGATCGTGAGCACTTGTAAACAAGTATTTAGAAAGAGAGTCAAATCTAAGTGCTGTTAAGTAGGAATTTGCACTGTTTAAACCTTGTTCTTTTAAAATATTTGTATGTCTTGTGATATAAGAGTTCTGTATTTTGGTGTTTTACATATTTTTATCTATTTTTATTAAAACTCCTTTTAGAACATACTTGGTCTGTCTTTGACTTCTTTTTATTTGTAAGAAAAGTATTATGGTTGAAGCAGACAACAGACATAAGCTTGAATGGTGGTACCAAACTGGTTAGGTGAGATTAATCCTAAATCTTTATTTATGTTTTTAAGGGTTCATCTCTGTATACCTGGTTAGGTGCCTGTAGGCAAAGATATCTGGCCCCCTGAAGACAGAAATATCTAAGCCTGTGCATTGGGTATGCTAGCAAGAGGTTAACAGTTTGAATCCCTTCAAGACTTGACACCAAAGGTTGATCCAAACTCACAAAACAGACAAGAGGGCTACCTTGTTCTGTTAAACTGTCTATAAGACTGCACTCAGAGGTTGGCACTTAGGGAGTAGAGGGCCTAACCCGCTGAGTGGGTTTGTGACACTACCCTCTTGGACTTTGTTGATTCCCTTGATGTACTTGAAAGTTTCTATCATGTACCCCCTCTCCCTCCTCTCCTCAAGTGTACACATATTAAGCTTCTTTAATCTCTCTCTTCGTATGTCTTCTGGTACAGACCCTGCACCATTTTAGTTGCCCTCCTCTGGACAGCCTCCATCCTGTCAATGTCCTTGTGGAGATGGGGTCTCCAGAACCGGACGCAGTACTCCAGATTGGGTCTCACCAACTGTCTGTACAGAGGGATAACAGCTTCCTGCTTTCTACTGGTGATGCCTCTCCCTGTGCATCCCAGTATCCCGCCAGTCCTCCTTACTGCCTTCTCAAATTGCTTGCCTACCTTAAGGTCATCTGATACGACTACCCCCAGGTCCCTTTCAATTTTTGTTGTTGTTATTATCTCACCCTCCATTGTGTACTCTTCACCTGGGTTTTTGTTTCCCAGGTGCCTTACTTTGCACTTCTTTTCATTGAATCTAAGCTGCCATATATTTGACCATTCCTCCAATCTTGCCAAGTCCCTTTGCATCCTTTCCACCTCACCTTCTGTATCAACCCTGTTGCAAATCTTTGTGTCGTCTGCAAAGAGACATACTTTTCCTTCCAGTCCCTCTGCAATGTCACTTACAAAGATTAAAGAGGACTAGTACATAGAAACATAGAAACGTAGAATTTGACAGCAGATAAGGACCACTTGGCCCACCCAGCCTGCCCATTTCCCTACCTAATGGATAAGCTGCAGATCCTAGCTAACCAACAGCCTGCTTCTTCCAACCTCCACCCCCTAGAATTGCCTTATGTCTGTCCCATGCATTCTTGAATTCCACCACTGTTTTTGACTCCACAACCTCCTCAGTAAGGCTGTTCCATGCATCCACAACCCTCTCCGTGAAAAAATACTTCCTCACATTACCTCTGAGCCGTCCCCCCTCCCCAGCTTCAAATTGTGCCCCCTTGTTCTTGCACTCCTCGTTTTCTGAAAGATGCTACCCTCTTGGACTTTGTTGATTCCCTTGAGGTATTTGAAAGTTTCTATCATTTCCCCACTCTCCCTCTTCTCCTCGAGGCTATACATATTAAGATCCTTAAGTCTCTCTTGATATGTCTTCTGATGCAGACCCTGCACCATTTAGTTGCCCTTCTCTGGACTGCCTCCATCCTGTCTATGTCTTTGTGGAGACTGGGTCTCCAGAACTGCACAAAATACTCCAGATGGGGTCTCACCAGCTGTCTGTATAGAGGGATAACAACTTCCTGTTTTCTACTGGTGATGCCTCTCCCTATACATCCCAGTATCTCACCAGCCCTACTTACTGTCCTCTCACATTGCTTGCTCACCTTTAGGTCATCTGATATGACTACCCCCAGGTCCCTTTCCATTTTTGTTGTTAGTATCTCACCCCCCATTATGTACTCTTCCCCTAGGTTTCTGTTTCCCAGGTGCATTACTTTGCATTTCTTAGCATTGACTCTAAGCTGCCATACATTTGACCATTCCTCCAAACTTACCAAGTCCCTTCTCATCCTTTCCACCCCACCTTGTGTATCAACTCTGTTGCAGATTTTTGTATTGTCTGCAAAGAGACATACTTTTCCTTTCAGTCCCTCTGCAATGTCGCTTATAAAGACATTCAAGAGGACCGGCCCTAGTACTGAACCCTTCGGTACCCCACTAGTAACCCCCTTTTCTTCAGAGTGGACTCCGTTTACTATTACCCTTTGTGGGCTGTTCTCCAGCCAGTTTCTTTACCCAGGCTACCATCTTGGGACCCACTCCCAGGTTGGCCAACTTGTAAATTAATCTTTTGTGTGAGACTGTGTCAAATGCCTTGCTAAAGTCTAGGTAAGCCATGTCTACAGCCCCTCCCTGATCTATTACTTTGGTCACCCAGTCAAAGAAATCTATTAGATTCACCTGACACGACCTTCTCGCTGTGAATCCATGCTGCCTTGGGTCCTGCTAGGTACTCAACAATTCTTTCCTTCAGAAGTACCCAGAGGAATCAGGAGCCCAGGCCATCATTCAAACAGCTGTGCTTTTTTCTCCCTTTTCTGGTCCCTCCCACTTCCAGGACATGAGGCCTCCTCTCAGCCTTGCATGCACACATCACATTCCCCTGCAACAGGAGCAAGCTTACTGGCTTAGCTGCAGGGGTTGCTGTTGGACCGGAGCTCACAGTCAACCCTCCCCAGCCAAAACACACTGCCACAAGGCAACTGCCTCAGCATGGCCTGCCTCCCAACATGACCACCAGTATTTGCTCCTGAACCCAGGTTGTCTAAATTGCACTGCCACTGGCCCATCACGACAGCCTTTATATCTCTATTTCTAATAAACAGGTCCTCACAATTTACCCTTTTTAAACCCCTTTGGAACTTATAAGTCTCTATCATATCCCCCATCTCTCCCATCTAGCCTTCAGCAGGTACATGTTCAGGGCTTTCAGCAGTTTCTCATAGGATCTGCCCTGCTGGCCCTGAATCATTTTTTGTGACCCTTCACTGCACTGACTCCAGCCTGTTGATGTCCTTTCTCAGCTGAGAACTCCAAAACTGAGCACAGTACTCCAGGTGGGACCTCACCAGTGATCTGCATAAGGGCAGTATCAACTACCCCTCCCGCTGTGAAAAACCCTCCCTATGTACCACATCATCTGAGATGCCGTGCTATAGGCCTTATTGTACTGGCTGGTTTGCTTGGGTGAATCACTTATAAGGACTCCCAGATGTCTCTCTTCTGCTGAAGTGGCCAGCTTAATGGCCAGCTTAACCCCTTCCATCCAATACTCTGTATGGATTCTTATTCTCTAAGTACATCACCTTGCACTTCTTGGCACTGAATCACAACTGCCAGACCTGTGACCATCTCTCAAGCCTTTTAAGGTCCTCCTGCAGTTCCCTGACCACTTCCTCACTATCCACTCTTTCTGTGGTGTGCTTTATGTCATCAGCAAAGAGACACAACTTTCCCTGGTTGCTTTCCCCAATGTCACTAATGAACACATTAAGTAGGGCAGGTTCCAAGGCTGACCTCTGTGCCACCCCACTTGTGACATCTCCTGGCCCAAGATTTGACCCTGGTTACTACCACCCTCTGGTGCCTTCCCCCTAACCAGTTTCTCACCCACATGACTAATCCCTTCTCTACTCTTAAGTCTTCAAGCCTTTTTACAGACTCCTGTGTGGTACAGAATCAAAGGCTTTGCTGAATTCAAAGTAGAGCAAATCCACTGCCTGGCCCCCATCCACCACCCTAGTAACCCAGTCAAAAAAAAGGATCAAGGTTGTCCGATACGCTCTTCCTGACACAAACGTGTGCTGCTTGCTGTCATGCAGACCTTTATTTTACAATTAGGCCACTGGACCTTTCCTCACTATGGTCTCCATCAGTTTTCCTGCAATGGAGGTAAGGCTTACCAGTCTGGAATTGTCTGGGTTCTCCTTGTCCCTTCTTCCCAAGAGTTGGTCACCTCTAGAATTGACCCTTGATCATCCCCTTTTTTTTCTCTACCCCCTTGATCTTGTCTATTCCCACTCAGCTTTTCTTGACCCTTTTTCTTATCCAGGGAAAATACACCCATTTGAGGTCCAGAACCACTGCCCTCAAAGGGGGACCAGAGTTACCCACAGCCAGTTCAAACCACTCAGAACTGTGGTCACCAGACTCCAAAGGTTCCCTGGACTGCAACCTCAAGTTGGTAAGTATAAAGTTTTGGACGGTGTTATACCATGTGGGTTTCCCGACCAGCTGCCCCAGCAGACGGTTCTGCATCATTCTCTCAGATAAATGGAAAATATCCCTCAACTCTGGTCAGTATTTGTACACTATACGATTGCCACCCAATAATTCACCTGACACACAGAAAGTAAGCTCTCGATTGGGATAAAGCCATTTTGTCTGTCTTCTCCAATTCAGATGAACAACCCAAGGAACAATCAGTGACTTTCCAGCTCATGGAAATCTTGGGTATGAAAACACACCAGGCAGGATTCTCAGGGGTAGTGATGCATGTTCAGCTCCCAGTTTTGAGCTGTGGCAGTGTCCTTCAACATACAATAGTAGTTACTCAGAAGTTCATTTGGTACCACGCCGGTATACTGCATCTGCCGTGACAAAAAAAATCTCGGTCTACTACAACTGCTGTAAAAAAATGGATAACTTTTTTTTACCACAGTTACAGTATAAAACAGTATTTTTTACTGCATTTACAGTATACCACTGTACTGAGTTAACTTCTGAGAAACTACCACCATACCACAAACCTGCTTCACCTATTTTCATAAATATTGCTGCAATTTGCATGAGCTTGCATCCCAAAAGTGATGTGTGTGTCACTGTTCTGATGCACGCAGCATCTGATGTGCTACAAACCATGGCAATTACACCCCATATTAGACCACCATTTAGCTGGTCTAATTTTTGGGCACAAATTACTGGGATGCAACAAACACATGCTACATCTTAGCAAGATAGTTAAGAAAATCCTGTCCACTGCATCACAGGCAAGCAACAGCTAATCTCCAGACCATTTGCAATCTACTTCTGATAGGTATAGGAAATACAATACATTAAAATAACAGTGGTCCATCCAATTCATCTTCTACCCTCACAGCAGCTGCATCATACATTTTATGAAAACAAAAGCAGTTTAATATTCGCATAATTAAATGGTAAGTTATTTTTCTTTTATAGTATGATGAATTCACGTAGGCCACATGTACATCTGGCGTTTATCAGTCCTCATGATACCTAAGAGTACTTCATCTGGTTATCATGAAAAGGAGGATCAGGACAGGACAGGTGGTGGGGTGGCATACATTTCTAATTGCTTCTTTTAACTATATTAACTGAAGCTTTTTTAGATGTTATTATGTTTGTCTGTTTTATAATTTGTCTTGTAATTGTTTGCTTTCTTTCAAAATTACTCATATTAGTTTTTTACACATGCTTTATTAACTAATCAAAGCAATACAAATTCCATTATGGTTAATCTGGTTCAAGGTCAGTTGGCATTCATCTGTATCCCCCCTCCCGGGGTCGTGCCTGAAAGGAGGTAGGATTTGTCTACTGCACTTACCCAGGTAACAAAAACTAAATAAATAAATAAAAATAAATAAAAAATGTGCAATCAGCATATGTCCTATAAACAGCTATACAATTCTTATTAGTTTTATGTAATATTTTGTAGGCAACAATGAATTAAAAATCAATAGCATGTAATACAGGGCAACAAACTGAACTGGTGTGGTAACACCAAAACACAGGCACCCCATTCAATTGCACTATTGTAATATAAATGTAGCTGGTGTGCTCCAGCACTATTGTGTAAAAACTATTTTTATAATGCAAGACCTTACTGGAAGGATTTAAACACAGTCTTTTGTTTAACACATTATAATTACTGGTGACACTATTTATCAACCGAATTATGAGTTGTTTCAAATGCCTTAATAACCTGAAATCGGGTTATTACGGTGTTTCTTAACACTTACTTTCACGCTTTGTGGTCATTCATTTGTAGCGCGCCACCTCACTGGCTGTCACTTTGTGTGTGGGCGGGCCAAGCACACAAAAAAAAAATGGCGGTTCCGTTTCTCCAGTTCCCAGGACCCGCAGTCATCGCCCAGACTTCCTTCTCACCCTCCTCACAGGCAAGAGACTAATTTCTTCTTTTTTTATCTTGTTCATCGTGCCTTTACAAATAAAATCTATCTGGTTGATCCTGCTGTTGTTGGGAGTCAGCTGATTATTCCAGAAAAAGACTCTCTGACAGCGAGTGGACTGCAATGACTGACTATTCTCACTGTAGTCCCAGGGCATTTCACACTTATTCACAATTTCAAACAAATAAGAAAAAAAAATTCTGAACTGGAGTAAGAGAGACACGCTCACAGACACAGCTAGCTGGTGTGCATGTGTGTGTGTGCGTATGTGTCTTTCTCTCTGACAGCACTGCTCCCAAAAACTCCTTGCACCAGTAATTATAAAAAATAAAAGATGGAAAAGTGTGTGTTTATAGATTTTTTTTTACACACCCTTGGTATGTGATGACCTCATAAACCTCTCAAGCTTCGCTCTCGAGGTTTATGGGTCATCACACACCTCAGGTGTGTAAAACAAAATCCATAACACACACTTGTCTATCCATTATTCTCTATATTAATCCCCAACTTCAGTTTAATTAATCAATCAATCAAAATCTTTATTTAGCCAGGTGAACACCACTGAGCAAGCTAATTTTTGAGATGGACCTGGGCATGATACATGGACAATACATAAAGAGGAATACCAACTTACAGAGTCATTACATAGAATAGGGATTACACACAAGAGGTTAATAACAGCACTAGAGTGCAATTATAAAATAAGACAGAAAGCTAAATACCATATCCTACAGAACCTGTGCTACAAAAGACACAGAGTAAACCTATACAACCATATATACAGAGTTTTCATGGAGCAGGCTTGGATTCAAGTATTGAGTATGTAGTGCAAGGAAGGCCACAGGTAAGGAAGGGGGAGGAACTCGGGAGTGAGAGCATAACTGCAGGGCTGCCTGAGGTGCTTTAGAGCACCAGTGGCAGGTGAAAATGGTTATAAAACTAGGTGCAATACACCAGGAACAGGGGCCGAGGGTGACATGCCGGGAAGTGTAATATTAGTAGATGCCAGGATGACTCAGACAGGGAGACTCCAACTTAGATTGGGTGGATCTATCAGGTGGGGTACAAATAGACACAGACATACTGAGTAGTGGGGCAGGAGTACCAGGAATGGACTGCCCCTGACAGGGCTAGAAACCGAATCCAGGGGGGGGGACACTGGGAGGCTGTGACATCAGGGGAAGCAGTTACAGGACTCATTGAATGAATGAGAATATAGTGCTTTGAAGGCTGACAGTTTGATTGGGAATGCCAGTCGCAAGGTCTTTTGCAGGTTGTTCCATAGTGTGGGTAGAGAATGATTAATGCCAGACCTACCAAAGTGTAACATGAACTTAGGTACTGTGAGCGACATGTAAGTAGAACTCCTTAGGGCATACTTACCTACTGCATTTAGAGGAAGACAGTCCGAGATATATTGGGGCAGTAATTTAGTAAAAGCCCTGTAGGTCCAGAGGGCTTCATTTCTCTGTCTTCTGTACCTGAGGGAGGACCAACCTACTGCAGCATACAGGGAGCAGTGATGAGTAGAATAAGGAAGTCCAGTAATGAATTTCAGAGCTCTATGGTATAGTTTAAATGGTCAAAATTAGACAATAGTGATAATTAGTAACAGTGCCTCTTTAACCTATGCCCTCTCAATCTGCCGTGCATTATCAATTGAAATGGCCTACTCTAGTCTACCTTTTTGAAGTCTGTATGTATTTTATAAATTGCCATATCTCTTTTTGAACTTTCTCCAGGGTAAAAATGTCAGGCTTACTCAGTATCTTCCCATATTTAAGACCCTTCATGCCTTTGATCATGTTAGTCATCTTCTGTTGTACCCTTTCAGTCATTGCAACATAATTCTCTAACCACGGTGACTAGCATAATACGAAGTACCCAACCGTGGCCTCACTAAAGCCCTACATAAAGGTATGATAACTTCGCTGTTCCTACTAGCAGTTCCCAAATACAGTTCCCATTCCCTATCTCTGATGCCCATTATTGTGTAAGCTTTTGACTTACCTCAGTGATTCATCCTCATTAATCAAAATCCAAATATCAGGACCTGTGCATATACCCAAATCCCTAGATCCTTCTCTTGATCAGTAGCAGATATTTGTTCACCAGTGAATATATACTTATGACCCTTATTCCCAGGGCTGAAGTGCAATACTTTCTATGTGTCCAAACTGAATTTCACCTACTGTCTCTCCATTTATCCCACAAGATATTTAGATCTCATTGCAGGTTATTCCCCCTTAAATAATTGAGTGTCATCCATTCATGTAGTCATCAAACTTTATAACTTACCTAGTCCTCCAAGTCAGTTATGAAAATATTAAACAGAAAAGGCCCTAATACTGACCATTGTCGGACCAAACTTGTAATATTCTGCCATTCAGTTGGTGTTCCCTGTGCCACCACCAGTTGTGTATTGTTACATAACTGGCTGTTGATCAGTGAGCAATATTACATCCAACATCATGCCTGTTTATTTTGTGCACTAGTTTTCATGAGGCACTGTATCAAAGGCCATATGGCAATCTAAGCTGATTTTGTCTACTTATTTATTCATTGATAACTGGGTAAGGCCCACTAGGCACAAGTGCTTGTTTTTGGGGGCGACCCAGGAGCTTTGGGCTGGTTAAGTGACTTGTTCAGAGTCACACTGTGTGCAAGTGAGGTTGTGGAAATCAAACCCAGGACTGCTGGATGTACCAAGCTCATTCACAGCCCGTTACTCTAACCACAAGACTATTATGCCAGCCAACTTGTGTCCAGCTTTCTTATTATGTCCATGAAACTTTGCTATGCTGTTACTTTTTATAACTGTAGGAGACATTTGCACTAAAACTGTATAATAAAGCATTTAGTATGCTGTTATAGTTCTCTTGCACAGTACATGCCTCTTTTGAACTAGCTTACAAACAGATTAGTGTTATTTAGCAGAATTGTGCCAACAGATAGTATATAAGCCTTGAACAATGTTGATTGTGACACTAAATGGGACACAAGGTTTCTCTACAGTACAAAAACAATTTTTTATTTGGCCAAAAAAAAAATTTCCCTGACTTTTCCACAATCCCCACATCAACACTGGCATCACCAAGCAGCCACCTAGCTCTCATGCTTAGAGACTAGGTGAGCCCCTGGTTTCACAGCTGACACCATCATTGTTTCATAGTAAGATGGTGAAGGGTGTGTGAATGCTAGATGATCTGCACCCTCCCTTTCTACTGGCTCACTTGAGTGAGGTGCCCAATCCCCTGCCAATCCTAGGGCTGGACATCTGAGTCTAAATATGAACCTGGATATTCTAAGTGTGGCAGTGCAGACTTGATATTGCTACTGCACAAAAATGCCAGCCTAAAAAGGCACAATAAGAAAGGTGCTCTATGTGGTGTACTGTAATAAAGGAATAATGCATGACAGGGTGTGTTGTGCTGGGATAACGTCACGCCTGGGGTGATTAGGCAAGGCCACAGGCGAGTGCGACTAGTCGCCCCAGAAGTGACGTTATCCCAGCACGACACACACCCTGGAGTGCATTATTACTATTATACTATGGCTTGTTGCTATATATAAAATAAAAAAATAATTTTAAAGAATGTTTTTATTAGTATGGAAAAAAAGACGGCATCAAGCTTATAGAGGTCATCCACATTGGTTCACAGTGTTGAGACTAGACCCGTGATGTTATGCTGGATAACGTCATACCCGTGATGTTATGCTGGGATAACCTTACGGGTCCAGCCCCAGACCGTCCAATCAGAGTCCAGGAAATTTTCTTGCCATTGTATAATGCTACTTTGACCCAGAAACAAGGCTTTTTGGAAAAGCACTGTATGCAATGTGCAGATTAATGGATTATACATTAAATAGTTTGCATGTAGTTTATTTTTGTTTATATAACATCTCATTGATTATTTAACAGTACTTGGAGTGAGAGAAGATGTTAGCATGGCAGTAGCCATCGCTAGGCTTTTATAACACATAGTGAAGTGAGAAAGGGTCAACCTGACAAACAGGGGAATTGAACCCAGGCCCCTAGCACCCCAGTGCTCTACTAGCTAAACTATAAGGCCACCTGACTAGTCTGAGCTTCATGTGGCCCTTTCATTCTCTACTGTAAAGTCTGCAGTTTGGAACAGGATAGAAGGAAACAAGTGCTTTTACAGTATTATCCATCATGAGACATTTCAAACTCAAATTGTATTAAGAAATATATATTGTGACCTAAATGTGAATTGAGCCCTGATCACCAGAATACTGCACTGTACCTGTGCTCTGCTGGTTGAGCTATCAGGCCGGCTGATCAGCCTAAAATCCCTACTGTCAACATCTTTCTCATACACAAATCCTGCAACTAAAGTTACAGCAACTGACATGGTCAGATAGTCACTGAAATGTCTGTGATATCTCTAGAAAAATTCCCTGGCTGCCTACTGTAGTGCTGTAGGACCAGCAGAGAGAATCTGCTTAGAAATATTGTGAATTGTCATACCTGACAATGTCTATTGCTGCAACTGTAGGAATATTTTACATGGAAGGTATTTGCTTGCACAGAATTAGCCACTACAAGACTTCTTAAACATACTGCAGTAAGAAAGAAAGTCTCTCAAGGGGAAGCCTGCATCACATTTACCCACGGAAGTAGCCTGTTGGGTTATTTCTGGCGGCATTCCTCCCATGGGTTCAGATTGAATAAGATGGTTAAACTCAACTGTATCTCCAAGTGTCTTCTATAACTGGACATGAGTTCTAAACAAATCCAAAGTTTAGCTTGATGAGGTGTTTAGGTTAATCACAGGATTCATTTTGAACTCATGTCCAGCTATATGAGATGTCTGGATACAGATCTCATTTTAACAATCTAATTCAGTTTGAATCCATCTGTCAACAGCAACCTGTAAGAAGGAAGGAAGGAATACAACCTAAATCTGAAATGAACTGTGACTTCACATATTTCTGTTACCTGCATGTACAAATTGCATGCACACTGAGCATTAAAGGAGCTAGAAAATTAATAGTAAAAGAGAACTGCATTGAAACTGTGAGTTATTTTCCTGCTGAAGATGTTTAAATAATATTCCCCATTCTGTAAAGTTCCATATTTACAAATCTTTGATTAAATTCAGTGAGTGCTTTTTGATTTAGTCGTTGGTGGTACCATTTTGAACTCAGTGATCTAATTATGCTCATTTCAACTTCCCAAGTTCTATAGCAGAACACAAATGCATTTTTACAACAATGAAAGAGCTCAGCAAGGACATAAACTACATTTTAGAGTTCTTAAATGGTCCTTAAAACCAGTGCGCATTTGCTGGCCCAGTGGCATAGAGGGCTGAGGTGCTATGCACCTTACCTCTCACCACGCCGGTGACCCGGTTTCAGGAATGAGCTTGGGGCACTGGGTGTTGGGAGGGGGGAGAGAATTGAGCATCCGATGGACTGTTCTCCCCTGTCAGGGTAGAGAGAGACATAGGCTCACTCCTTGACTGCCACCTGGTGGAGGCCAGGTGGCAGTGCCATAGTATGATCGTCATGGAAGGAAGAGGCAGTGGTTATGTAGCATGAATGCGCCTCTACGCACAAACGCTTATGTGCTGCTACAGCAAGGGGACAGGGAGAAAAACTCAAAAATGGCAGTCACAAGTTATATGAAGCCTTGCCCACCTGCCTGCCTGCCCTTGCCCCTGTCTGTCATCAGTTCACTGACCCACAAATCTAGATGCAGGGTCTCCAGGTGGGGGATGAACAGCCCTCCCCTTCCTGTCCCCCACCATGGGGGGCAATCCAGGTGGGATACAGGGGTTGGTGGATCAGGGAAGCAGTTGACAGGCAGGGGAGGCAGGGACAGGTCTGAGCAGTCATCTACGATGCCCGTGGAGAAAAAAATGTATATGGAAAAAAAACACTGTGTAAATCAAACACACCCACTGAATTTAGTAAAAAGCCAGTAAAGATAGAACAGTAACCAAATATGAACCAGTATGTGCAAAATAACTTCTACAAAAAATAACTGGTAGCTAGTTGAATGCAATTTCCTTTAAAGCACATTTAAAAGGGGAAAAGAAATATAAAATGTACATTGCTTGTGGAACTAGCCATTATACAGCTCAAGCATAACTGAAGAGACCTATCTGTTAGCACAAAAGTAGCAATTGCTCAGCTGGTAAGCTAGCATGTTTATACTTAGTGCACCTTTGTGGCACACAGTTTCTGCTCTGTTCCATGTAGAGTAGGACTGGCATCAATCAATGTTTGCAGCACTGAGTCACTCAGGTTTGATAAGTCAAATAGCCTCAGGCATGTCCTGTCAATGTAGACACATATCCTGCCTGCAATATTGTCAAAGACACATACGATCTAGGCATCCTTTCTCCTCTGAGTGCTTGCCCACTCTCCAACAACAATGGAGGGCTGCCACGTGAGCACACACCCAAAACACCACAAGTGTTGCACACCACATATGCTAAGACATGGCCAAAATTCAGCTGTCATGTTAATACAGTAAGTGGCACGAGTGCATCAGATGCTTCAGAATTCTGTGTTACATCACTGGAGGAGAATGCTTCCCTCCTGAGGCAATGGAAGGCCCTGGTCATCTGCGGCAATGGTGCAGTAAAGTGCTGGGACAGACAGACAAGGAATAAATGTACACTCACACTGAGGAGGTGCAGTCCCCTGCCAACAAATCCAGAAACCAATCAGACAAAAATTAGCACACACATGCAAGAATAGATTTTAGGTAATAAAATAATAGATTTATTGGTCAATGCACCAAACAGATCTCAAAGGCAGCAACACAGGCAACCCCTCCCTATGTTCCGCCTATCACCAAGGCTTCATCAGGGGGTGGGGAAGCTTTAGTGTTAGGTAAGGCATAGGGGGACTGCAGTCTTTGAAACCTGTTCAGTGCTTTGATCACTACATTTATTATTTTCTCTCAAATCTATTCATGTGTTTGTTTACTGATTTATGTCTTTATTTCTCAAAATGTGGAGACATATGGCAAATATGTGTTCACACCCCAAAAGGTGTACATGACATAATAGCATTTTCACGTAAACAGAGAGCGAAAGCTTCAAAATATAGAGAAACTCTGTGTTGCTGGAAGACTGAGATCCTATTTGGCTCTGCAAAGTGAAGCACCAGGGTGTTTCAGCTTATTTGAAGTGTACTACCAATAAGTAGCTCAGACTGCTATGGGCTGCATATGCAAATCACCACAGAATGTTATGCTGGTCCAACTTTAAGCAGAATTGCATGGTGCCGAAAGGCCTCTCACACAGTTTGCAAAGGGTGCTGACAGAAGACATAGACACGTGTTTCATCCTACCAGGACTCATCAGTATGCCTCGTCTGTTTGACACCCCAGTGGACTGGACCAGCTACCCTAGAGGCAGTGTGCCCTGGATATATTGTGGTGAACCCATTAAAATAAAAAACTATTTAAAAGACAAAAAACCCCTGTGCGCAAACACTGAGGCAGGGTTACCCCAAAGGGCATTTGGCTGGAAGCCAAGTTTCAAGAAAATACAAAATCACACATGCCCCACAATGCAAGCATCATGGGCTGCATATACAAATCACCACAGAATGTTATGCTGGTCCAACTTTAAGCAGAATTGCATGGTGCGAAGGCCCTCTCACACAGTTGCAAAGGGTGCTGACAGAAGACATAGAACCGTGTTTCATCTACCAGGACTCATCAGTATGCCTCGTCTGTTTGACACCCAGTGGACTGGACCAGCTACCCTAGAGGCAGTGTGCCCTGGATATATTGTGGTGAACCCATTAAAATAAAAAACTATTTAAAAGACAAAGAACCCCTGTGCGCAAACACTGAGGCAAGGGTTACCCCAAAGGGCATTTGGCTGGGAAGCCAAGTTTCAAGAAAATACAAAATCACACATGCCCCCACAATGCAAAGCATCATGGGCTGCATATGCAAATCACCACAGAATGTTATGCTGGTCCAACTTTAAGCAGAATTGCATGGTGCCGAAAGGCCTCTCACACAGTTTGCAAAGGGTGCTGACAGAAGACATAGACACGTGTTTCATCCTACCAGGACTCATCAGTATGCCTCGTCTGTTTGACACCCCAGTGGACTGGACCAGCTACCCTAGAGGCAGTGTGCCCTGGATATATTGTGGTGAACCCACAAGGCATACTGATGAGTCCTGGTAGGATGAAACACGTGTCTATGTCTTCTGTCAGCACCCTTTGCAAACTGTGTGAGAGGCCTTTCGGCACCATGCAATTCTGCTTAAAGTTGGACCAGCATAACATTCTGTGGTGATTTGCATATGCAGCCCATGATGCTTTGCATTGTGGGGGCATGTGTGATTTTGTATTTTCTTGAAACTGGCTTCCCAGCCAAATGCCCTTTGGGGTAACCCTTGCCTCAGTGTTCTTCACGGGGTTCTTTGTCTTTAAATAGTTTTTTTTTTAATGGGTTCACCACAATATATCCAGGGCACACTGCCTCTAGGGTAGCTGGTCCAGTCCACTGGGGTGTCAAACAGGCGAGCATACTGATGAGTCCTGGCAGGATGAAACACGTGTCTATGTCTTCTGTCAGCACCCTTTGCAAACTGTGTGAGGGCCTTCGACACCATGCAATTCTGTAAAGTTGGACCAGCATAACATTCTGTGGTGATTTGCATGAGCCATGATGCTTTGCATTGTGGGGCATGTGTGATTTTGTATTTTCTTGAAACAGCTTCCCAGCCAAATGCCCTTTAGGGTAACCCTTGCCTCAGTGTTTCGCACAGGGGTTCTTGTCTTTAAATAGTTTTTATTTTAATGGGTTCACCACAATATATCAGGGCACACTGCCTCTAGGGTAGCTGGTCCAGTCCACTGGGGTGTCAAACAGGCAGGGCATACTGATGAGTCCTGGTAGGATGGAACACGTGTCTATGTCTTCTGTCAGCACCCTTTGCAAACTGTGTGAGAGGCCTTTCGGCACCATGCAATTCTGCTTAAAGTTGGACCAGCATAACATTCTGTGGTGATTTGCATATGCAGCCCATGATGCTTTGCATTGTGGGGGCATGTGTGATTTTGTATTTTCTTGAAACTTGGCTTCCCAGCCAAATGCCCTTTGGGGTAACCCTTGCCTCAGTGTTTGCGCACAGGGGTTCTTTGTCTTTTAGACTGCTATATTGTTCTAGCTTTATTCACATCTCTCTCTTTTGGAATTTGAGCATGCTTCATTAAAGCATTGGGATATCCATACTTGGCTGCAGTAGTCTCATTTTTTGCCTATGAGTGCACCCACCTTTTGTTTTGCTGTGTCTGATTTCTCTGTGGGTGCACCAGCTTCCCTTCTTGCACGCACAATGTCCAGTGTGTGTTTTCCTATGTGGTCTGTGCACTGGTAATGGAAAAGCTTGAATCCTCTGTATCTAAAAACCCGAGTAAACTCTATCTGCAGTATGAGTTATCTATAAACAGAACTCAACTTCTAGTTTTAAAATACCTCCAGCCTCAAAAGATAGTAATAATGTTACAGCAGTGTTTCTTCTCTGGAGAATTTAAAAATCTTGGATAGGTCACAGAGCAAATGGTAGCCTTTAAAGCAGCAGAATTTGTTAGTCATCCTGTCATTTCTTTTAGCAATAATGTATTTCTGGCACAACTTCCCCATGCCGAGTTTCATTTTATTTTCATTCATTACTGAAGTGAGATACTGTATGTGATTTTGATATTTTAAAAAAGGTCTTGCTCCCTTGCAATGCACACCGTGAAAAAAAAAATCAAACATTTTGGTGAGGTCCTATTAACCATCACGGCATGTGCTATCTCCATCATAATATGCTAACTGTAGAAAATTTAGGCTGGATTATCAAAGCTCTGCAAAATCCTGCAGCTGCATGAAAAACTCGGTGCAAGTGTGTTGCCACTTGTGGAACTGCAGTTTCTCCCGCACCTATGGTACTCTCAAATATGAAGCCAGTATAAGACCGGCTCCACAATATACAACAACATGCTGGTGGTGTTTCCACAGAAATGCCCACAGCTGCAGAAAAATGTTATGGAATGGGGGGACCAGCCATAACACTTTCTACAGCTGCAGTGGATGAGAATGTCAATCTCTGCAGCTGTGGAGATTTTGGTCTGCAACTGAACTTGCGGTGTGGGACTTATTCCCCAAATCTTTTGAAAATCTGGCCCCTTGTATTTACAATCAAAAGGTCCACTCGATGGAAAAGATTGTGCATTTTTTTTTAATGCTGGTGGAGCAGGTATGAAGGGACAAACTATGCCTGCATGTACTGTACCAAAGTTTAAGAAGAACTTTGTGAAGTACACTTCTACTGAAAAATTTTCCCCCTAAACCAGTGACATGTCCTGCCCCAACAGGTCACCTTTCACTCTCTATCCTATCTTCCCCAGATACGTTATACTAAATAAAAAATTGGCAGGCTCCTGGGACTGTGCTGGGAGCTGACATGGTCTTATGAGTCCATACTCCCTCACTAGTTAGACCTTCCACCCAATTTTAATACAGTGTGTCTGAGGAAATTAGGAGTGGAGGACAGGAGATGACTGGGGTGGGAGGTGGGTATGAAGGGGTGGCCACGGGGCTTGCTCTAGCAACTCAGGAGGTTTTTGTTTTATGTTATAACTGGAATAGAAAAGTTCTCAAATGTCATGTAGCAGACCACTTCAGTACATTTACTTTAGGTAGAGAATCAGACTTACCTCCTCAGGTCTATGGCAGAGGTAGAAATACACTTCTAAAAGCAATTTTAAAAAAGTTGTATTGTTTAGCTTATAATGTTTCCTGATGTATACCATTTTATGCATGTTTTTGAAAGTACTTTGAAATTTTGTATAGCTCTCTATAAAAAAAAAGATTATTATTATTTTAGAAATAACTTAGCCCTAACTGTATGGAGTAAATGGCAAATTCTCAAATATATGAGTGTAACCCCTAGATGGCGCTATCCCAGGGGCTACTACCCCTGCCTGATTTGCCACTAACAGGTTGAGGGGCCTGGATCCAATGGCGGGTGCCTCCACCCAGAGGTCAGGGTTTGCAATAGTTAAACTAACTTGGTCACAGCCCTCTGGGACACTGCCACCCCCCTTTCTTCCCACTAGTGGCCCACACAATATATCAGGACCTTCAAGTATACACTTACCCCCAGGTCTGGTTCCGGCACTGGAACCTCCTGGAAATGAGATACAGTGCAACAATCACAGTACAGTACTTTAACATAGACAAATACCTCAGGCAGTATAACTTTGCTGAAACAAGCAGCTCTGATTTATTTAGGGGAATATAACAAGGACAGGGAAATCAGGTTAATTAGCTTATCACTCTAATAATCTACCTATGGCTCTGTGCACAGGCCTATCCCTATCAGTTACTGTCCCTAGGTACCCAAGCCCTAGTGGCTAGTCCAAACCGTGGCAGCTGGTAGGGGCCCTTTCACACAGAGAAAGGAAAATTAAACAGTCAACAGTACAGTAATTCCATTTGGATTTAATGTGGCAATTCAACAGGGAGCGACCCTGAATTAGTACTCACGACCTCCAAATAAGATAGAGTCCTTCAATGTCAGCAGGGCTCACTTGAGGTACACAAACCTCTTCACACATCCATATAAAAGAAAGCACTATACCAGGCAGGCTGCATCTGTATCGATCGCAATTACTGCACAATACCGGGAGAACACACAGCAGATTCAGTTCCTACAGAGAGTGCATTTCAACAATTTCTCCAGTCTTCTACAGGGTGAGCCTGGTTTCTACTCTTCAGAGATCCTTTGATTCTTTTCACAGGACGGATTCAGTCCTAACAAGCTGCAGACCGGAACTCTGGGCCCATACACGCTTTTTTGACTAAAACTGCACACTGAAAAGCACAGGGCTCCTTCCTTCTTCACTGCCAAAGCTCAACTGAAACTCCAACCGACAAAACCGGGCACTTCCTTTGAGTTCCTCCCAGTTCTTGACTGGATTGGCTGTCACCACAATAGACTGCTGCTGTTGATCCAAAGGCACTGAAGTCTAAACTACATCTCCCAGAGTCACTGCCCATACAATCCTCTTGTGGCTGGCTCAGATTATGAGTCCAAGTTCTGATTAGTCAGGGCACCATTTTAGAGCTAGCACCCCACACTGATTGGTCCAGTTCAGCAGTTCAAAACTAGAATGGGAACTAGCAGACACAGTTCTGACTGCAAAGAAAGCAGGTTAGACAAACTGTAATTTCATTATTACTCTAAATAATTTCTGGCAAACAGTTACATCTTTCAGATAGGTTCCCTTTGCACTCCTAGTGACTGCAAAATGAAGTGAATTGGCAGCAGCTCGAGTGGTACTCAGAGAAGCACACAGTCCCCCCATACAAACTAATTATGACTGCAAGCAGACAGCTCTTAAAGAGACAGTACCAGAGGCTCTAAAAACACTCACTGATAAATGGCTTAAATGCCAAACACCATTCAGGCTTGGAGCATTCAAGCAAGCTCCTGGAAGTCTTTTGGGAACCCCCATTTGCAGGGGGGTTACATGAGAATAAACTAGAAATACTCTGCTGGCACATGACACATGCAATACTGCGTGACTATGAATATCAAGTATCCGTGACTATCTGGGGTATTAATATTCAGGAATTTAAAAAAAAGTTGAACATTAGACAAAAAAAAAATTCCCATAGGCCATCCCCAGGTGGCCCGAGATAGTCCCATTCTAGCTCTTCCATCATGTCTTCTCCCAACCTCCATCCCCCTCCCTGGTCCTCCTGAGGCAAATAAAAATTAAAGTAAATACCTGGCATCCTGCCAGCCCATTCTCCCAGCCAACCCTGTCTTTTCAGTCTATCCACTTCCCTAATCTAGTTGTTTGGCTTTCCAAGGGCATAAACTAACAGTTTCAACTACTGTGCCCCCATGGCCAACAATCCATGATGGGTGGGGCTAGGTGAATATAGCAAATCACAGTTTTCAGTCAAGCCCACCTTCCATAGCCCAATACTCTCTTCTCTGACCTGACTACCCCCAAGCACCTTATGGTCCAAAACATATATACTGTGATTCCTTAACACCAAATTCATGATGGGGGTGAAGACAGGAACATTTATCAGAGTACTTCTTTGCAATCCTTTATGATAATCTGTCTAATATCATCCTGTGGCAGGAGGAGAGGACTGACTGAACAGTTGGGAACTGTACTGATTGACACCATCATGGATCAAGGGTCAAGGAGGACACCACAGCATATATGTTTTGGCCCGTAGGGGCCTGGGGAAAGTCAGGTTAGGGAGGCAGCTGTATGGGAGGCTGGGCTGGAAAAGAAAGTGCCAGGTGTGGGCAACTGCTGGCAGGATTCCAGACAGCTTTTTTAATTTGTACCAGAAGGACCAGGGAGACATTGATGTGTACAGAATGACTTGGGGAGGCCACAAGACTAGCTCAGACCCACTAGGGAGGATCAGAGGGAGTTTTGTTTTCACTTATTTCACCAACTTTTGGCAAAATACTAAATAATGAGTAAGCCCTGAGTATAAATACTCACTGACTATTCATGAGAGGGTATTTACACACCCCTAGACTGTATATTATCTAATATGTGTAATTTAATATCAGCTCTAGTTTAATGCATGTATTACTCATATTTATAAAATGGACTTTGGAATCCTATAAACTTCATTGCTCTAAACACATCACCTGGCCGATTATTAATTCCCTTGTTTAATCAACAGTTATGTTACTGGACTACTTTCTAAAACTAGCACTGACCTTATGACAAAATATAACATTGCTATTTATTTATTGAAATGTTTCACCAGGAAGGCACGCTGAGCAACATGTTGCTCATCTCCTGGTGCGAACTGGGGGTAGGGAACAATGGGATTGAATAATGAGAAATGTTACAATGTAGGAATACAATTTGCTTACTTGCATACAATGAGAGCTGGAGGGATTATAGGTAGATAACATTGGCTAACAATGCAACAGTTAAGTATAGCAGATATGAAGACACATACAGCAAATTGGCAACATTTGGTGACAGTTGGTAACACAGGAACATATATAACAACTTGGCAACAGTATGTAGCACTAGATGGTAAGGTGATCCAGTAGTAACTGGTAGCCATTAGTGTAACATAGATACTCAAGATTTACAGTGATTGGAGTAAAGAGTGGAAAAATGGAAGGAGGGAACAAAATATTGCGGAGGGCAGAATGGAAGAAGGGAAAGGAAATTTATGGTGAGATGCAGACAGAACATGATTTTTGAGGCAAACAGAGATGACAGGGTGGACTAAAGTGCATATTAGAGGGGTAAATGGGTAGGTTATAAGTGCTTATTTGAGTGTAGGGGTAGGCCAGTGTTAGGCTATGTTAACCGGAAGGGGGTAGGAGGAGAGGAGAGGTACAGTGTGGCTGAGTGATGAGAGAGAGGTATTGTAGATGGGGGTATCCAAGGGGGAGGGGAATCTGAAATTCAACAGTGTTGTGTTATCCCTATCTAGGCAGGGTGGTGGACAGCCCTGCTGGTAGAACACTGGTTATAGGCAATGATAGTTATTTATATATAGTGATGCGAGAGAAGGGGGTGTTGGGGGAGGGATGTTGTGGGAGGGGGGTAGCAGAGGTCAACTACAGTACAAGTCACATTAAACTGTTCCACCAATGAGTTGCTTTAGCACGTCTGATCTAGCAGTGACTGAGGGGGTGCAGTAAAAGGAGAAATAGGGGAATGGGGGTAAAGTTGTTGCCCGCTGTGCACTATGGATCCTGCCTGCACAAGGCAGTGATCGAGCTCACAATAGGGAGATAGATTAAGGGCAGAGAAAGAAGAGGGAGGAACACTTTAGGAGGAGGGAGAGTAGGGGACAAGGAGGAGCATGGTAAGAAGGAAATAGGGAGTGGTGGGGAGTAGGCATATGAGCCTGAGCAGAGGTCAACTAAAGTAGGGGGGGGTTAGCACCCCACCAGTGTGCTGGCTGACCCTGCCTGCACAAGGCAGTGATCTAGCAGTGACTGAGGGGGGTGCAATAAAAGAAGAAATAAGGGAAAGGGGGTAAAGTTGTTGCCCACCGTGCACTATGGCTCCTGCCTGCACAAGGCAGTGATCGAGCTCACAATAGGGAGATAGAGTAAGGGTAGAGAAAGAAGGGGGAAGGAACACTTTAGGAGGAGGGAGAATAGGGGACAAGGAGGAGCACAATCAGAGGGAAATAGGAGTGGTGGGGAGTAGGCATGTGGTAATATGGGCTTAGAGGAGATGGCGGAGGGATTAGGGAGGGTCATGGCAGGCACAGGAAGGGTCAAGGAAGTTCTTGAGGGCAGAGTTAATGGAGTAGCAAGAGGATGAGTTGTGAATTTGAGGGGGAAGTGTAGTCCAGATTTTTGGGAGGTGATAGGAATAACCCAATTGGCCAGTAAGGGTGGAGCAGCATGGGACCACCAGGGTTCGTGAGTCAGTAGATCTTAGGGAGTGGGAAGCGGGGGTGATTGTAAAGGCAGGGGAAAGATAGCAGGGAAGTTCACCTAGCCAGTGCTTGGAGGTGAATTTTGCGCAGTGAGAGAGATGTTGGTTTGTCACTGAAGGGAAGGATAGGGCACAGTAGAGATCACAATGATGAGTGCGGAGGGAGGCGTCAAGGGCAAAATGGCAATAGGAGTTGAAGAGGGTATTTAGTCTGGCCAGGGAGAACTTAGGGGTAACACCGTACACTATGTCACAGTAGTCGAAGATAGATAGGATCATCTTCTGGACAATCTCATGCCTAGCCGTGGGTGGGATGCAGGCATGGTTCCTGAATAAGGCGCCAAGCTTGGGACATAATTTTTTCTGAATGGCATCAATATGACCAGAGAAGTTCAGGTGTTGGTCCAGCCAGACACCTAAATACCTGAAGGAGGAGTAAAGTCCCATCAAGGGTGTGGAAGGAGGGTAGAGAGGGAAACCTGGTAAGTCTTTGCCTGGAGCCGAAGGTCATGGAGACTGTTTTTTGAGATCAAGAGATAGTTGATGGTTTGCAAACCAACGATGAACTTTGTCAAAGTCGTGCTGCAAGTTGGATGCAACCTCAGTGGGGCAGGAGTCAGATGCATACAAGATTGCATCAGCGTACATGTGAGTGGAGGAGAATGGAGAGCAGGTGGACAAGAGATTGTTTAGAAAAATAGAGAATAGTATGGGGCCTAACACTGACCCTTGGGGGATGCCAGTTCTTATCAGGAGAGGTTGGGAAATCGTGTCAGAGATCTTGACTGATTAGGTTCTGCCAGTGAGGTATGCCTTGAGCCAGTCTGTGGCTAAGGGGGATAGCGCAGCTGTTGATAGGGTGTCAAGGGGAAGGGAGTGGAGACTGTGTCAAAGGCTTTGGCCAGATTGACAAAAATGGCTGAGGTGATCTGGTCATTGTCCATTCCCGTGAGGATAGAATCAGTGAGCCGAAGAAGGGAGGTGGTGGTGGAGTGATTTTTCCTGAAGCCAGATTGATAAGGGGTGAAGAAGGAAGAGTCATTGAGGTAAGTGGTGAGCTGGGAGAGGGCTAGGTATTCCTGAAGATTGGCAAGGGTAGGGAGAAGAGAGATGGGGCGGTAGCTGCCAGGGGAGGTGGGGTCTCCGCCTTTGGAGAGGGGAAGGACCACTGCATGTTTCCATGGGAAAGGTACTGAGGCAGTTGAGAAAGAGAGGTTTAGGATAATAGAGAGTGGGTAGGCGATGGCTGGAGCTGAGAGGGATAACAGTTTAGGGTCAAGGCCATCCAGGGAGGAGCCTTTCGAAGGGTTGATCGCTAGCAGGGCATTTAGGGTGTCATTTGGGGAGACAGTAGCGAAGGAGAAGGGGGAATCAGAGGGGGGGTCATTCATAGGCAATAGGAAGGGGAAGAGGGAGGGGAATAGTTTGGGAGGGATTGGAGTAGCTTATCAGCACAAGTGGTGTAATAGGAGTTGAATTCAGTAGTTACTGCAACTGGATCAGAAATGAGGGTGACGTTTATCTTAAGTATAGGGGTGGGTGGACAGGATGGGGGGTAAAGAGGGCGTGGACCACTCTACAGAACATGGAGGGGGAGTTGATGTTTGTCGTGAAGGTAGATTTGAAGTACTCTGTTTTGGCTAGACTGGTAGCCCGGGTGCAGGCATTACAGAGTTTTCGGTAAATAAGAAGGTCATTTGGAAGCTGGGAGACTTTGTGCTGTTTCCAGGCCCGATCTCTGGCTCTGTGGCAGGCTAGTAATTCAGGGGTAATCCAGGACAGGTGATAACCTCTAACCCTTGTTTGTTTTATGGGTGTGAAGGCATTCCAATTTGCTAGGAAAATGTCTTTAAAATAGATTAGGGCTTTATCAACCGAGGAGGTGCTTGCTAGAGGAGACCAGTCTGAGAGGGCAAGGTTATGTAGGAGAGGTTCCAATTCTAGGGATTTATAGGTCCATACTTGTAGGGTTTTATGTGGGTATTTAGGGCTGTGAACTTTTCTGACCAGGTAAACCGGGTTGTGATCACTGAGAGCATCCTTAAGGATGCCGGAGGCGATGATTCACTAGGGGTGGGAAGTTAGGGCCCAATCAAGTAGGGAGTGGTTTTGGGTCTTGTGATTAGGGCAGGTGGGTTCTGTAATTAGTTATGTGAGGCTGAGGACACTGATAGTGTTTCTTGTGGTAGATGTTGTTGGGGACAACCAATTTAAATTGAGGTCACCAAGGATATGAAGCTCGCCAGATTGAGAGAGATCAAGAGAGACAGCAGGCTGGACATTTGGACAGCACTAGATACTGACTGCAAAGCTAAGGAGTGAGAAAGGGAGGGATACATTGATGGCTAAGGCATCATGGGTTGCTGGGTTGGAGGAGGAGACTGGGAAGTATTGGAGGGAGGCATGGATATACATGGCCACTCCACCACCCCTGCCTGCTCTGTGCCTTAGGATACAGTAACCAGGGATGGAGACAGAGTGGTCAGGAATCATGCTCTTTAGCCAAGTTTCTGTTATAATTAGAATATTTAGTTTCAGTGCAATAACCATGACTTGCAGGAGGTCTAATTTTTGAAGTAGGCTACAAATGTTTAATATCTTGAAATCCTTTGTGAGGGCTGTTGGGGTAGGGGTATGGGCAGTGGCAGTGGGGGAGATAACAGGGGTGAAGGAAATAGCAGGACCGGGGTTGGGGTGGATGTCCCCCGAGGTGAGTAATAGTACAGCTAGGATAAGGAAATGTATCTTTGTGGATTTGGAGTGATGGGGCTTGGAGGCCAAGTGAGGTAGAAGGCAGTGGTATAGTGAGGAAGCAGGAGGTGGAGAAGAACAAAGAAATTTGGTAAAGTTAGTAGGGATGCATGTGGAATGACGAAGGAATGAGACCAGAATACATTGGGGGGGGCAGGAGTAATAGCATGAATATAAGTTGGGGCCTGAAGACAGGGGGTTTGGATGGATTTGGAGTTATAGGGCCCTGGGCTGGCAAAAGCCATGTTTTTGTATACACTCTGTAACCTTTTTTGTTATGACCACTCAGGTCCATCTTGTAAATGAGCTATGCTCAATGATGTTCGCCTGAATAAATAAAGATTTTGATTGATTGATTGATTGAAAAGCAGGAGGGGCGGGTAGGGAGAGGGTAAGAAATAAAGTTAGAGGGAGGTGGTAGAAGGGAGAAGGATTTGAGTGGAGGAAACATCCTTAGAGTCAAGGAGCAGCAGAGGGGGGTGGACGTTGGTAGGTAGTAGACTTCAACAAGGGGGTGTAGCTGAATAGAGTTCCTTTGCTACCTAGGGGAAGGGGCACAATGCTTAAAATAAAGCTCCCTCAGGTATCCAGCTGAATAGCCTGTGGTAGGGAAGTAGAAAGTGAAGGATGCTTGCTTAAGTATACACCCTCTAGTGGAGGAGCTGTATAACCTGCTAATAGGGAAGCAAGTACTAATGGAGAGTTAAAGAAAGCCTGGTATTGTGGATCTAGGTATTACCCCTTTAAGTGCTTTGCTATAGCTCTCAGGTGCTTCCCTTTTAACAGGGAAAGGGAAGTGTAACCAAGTAGGAAGTGGGTGGGTCTCTCAGCTCTGGTAGTGTATTTAATAAAGAAAGAAAGGGGGGAGAGGGGCCAAAAAATCACTAAGAAACCAGTTCAGGTTAGGCAAATGTTGCTCTGCATTGTACAGCTCACAGAAGTGTGCAACTGAGTGAACTGGGAAGCAAAAAGATCAAGACTTCACTACACAGCTGCTAAAGGAAGAAAATTCAAAGGTCAGTGTTTCTCTGCAGTCTTATGTCCTAGTCCAATGATTTCAGCACTGGCTGCAGCGTTGGGCAGGAAACCAATGTCAGTGCTCCGTGGCCATCTGGAACCATTCAGGTCTCACAGCGATGGGTGCCAAGTATTCAATCTGAAAAGGGAGGAAAGCTCCAGAATCCCCTTTCCCTTGTCCTGGGTCAGGGACCAGATGTTACCGTGTGAGCCAAGGAAGAGAACGGGTAGCAGGTGCCTTCTCGCCCTGTCCTAGGTGGGCACGTTGCTGGTGGAGGGGACTACATCAGCGGTACCAGCCCAGTGGGCTCCAATCAGCCTTGCGAGCCAAGGAGGAGAGCAGGCAGCAGGCACCTTCTCACCCTGTCCTAGGCGGGTGGGTTGCTTGCAGAGGGGACTGCGTCAGCAGTACCAGCCCAGTGGGCTCCGATCAGCCTTGTGAGCCAAGGAGGAGAGCGGGCAGCAGGCGCCTTCTCACCTTATCCTACTACACTGCAGTATCTCTACTAAATCAGATTACTGATGCACCCTGAAAACAGATCTTACTTAGATGAGCTGCATGCTACCAGTGCAAGAAGCAGCCCAGTTGACTCTCCCTGGCAGAAGCTTCTAACTAGCTGAGCTGCATACAACCTGTGCAGGCAGAAGCCCAACCCTCTGTTACAGTAAAGAGGTAAGGGGGTGAATCCTTCTTCCAAATTAAATTGGGGCTGCACTTCTATAGTAATCTCCCAATTGGCTCAACTGTGGGGTCAATTACATGATTACTACAGGAGTACACCCCTAATTTCTTTCAATAGAGAGAAACTGTCTGAAAGAGGGATGTGCAGGAGGTTGTGCCATGGGATATCTTGTATCCTTTAAAGAGCAGCTTCTTACTTTCCTACTGCTGCCCCACCAAAACATACAACACAGCTTGCTTGGCCCAAAGTGGTCTGCAATATAAGTTTCCATTTATTTCTGCCAGTTTTAAAAAATCCAGATGATTGTATTTGGCTTTGGGGAGCCGAAAGCCAAAACAGTGTCACTTCCTTATTGCTGAGAAACACCCCCACGCTCGCACATTTTGTGATGTCAGTAAATGGACAGCATGGGGGTGCACTCCATACAGTAGCATAGGGATGGTTTTTTAAATGCATTTTATTACAATTTAGAGTTCTGATTATAACAAAACAAGGCCACCACTCGACTAACAAAGACCTATTTGCAAGGGTTGCACAAGGCAATTTTTGCCATTTTATTTGTGTAATGAACCATTTTAGATTGGGGTTTAAAGGGTTTTAGTTACACTTTCCAACAATTAAATGACACTCACCCTCCAGCTTTGTGTCCTTTTGCCCTTGGACCATACATCTACAAACCTTTAGACCACTCTCTGGAGGGGTTTGCTTTTTAAATAATACCAAGTTAGCTTTAATTACTCTCTGAAATCAGTGTGTGTGTGTGTAGACTTCCATTATATACAAGTGTGACATCACACTCATGCATAATGGAGCAAAAAACAGCTGTCATCAACTGATGAAAAACTACTTGTATTTTTCCTAGATGCATAGAACATCAATATTTGTAAAGGGTAACAGCATGGTCCCTATTTGCACTTTGTGTGCAAAAACATTTTTTTTTTACTTTCTGTTTACTGCAGTTTAGAAAATGGGTAAAAGTAATTCACCCTTCTGATTGGCTGAGGCACTTCTCTAGCTGGGCATCTATTAGACAACAGATGCCCAGCTATTAAAAGTACCAGCCCAGCCAACCCCATCACCAGAATCCTGCTGCCCACCCTCATCTCTAATTGGCTAAAAACCCCTCTTACCTTTTAAAATGTCCGCCATTTTTTTTGTCTCGCTAAGCGAGACATACTGGCCCCAATGCTGTGTAATTTAACTGCCACAATCTCCCATGTCTCATCATTTTTTTTTTATATACAACAGTAACAGAGAGCTAATGGTGCTCTCGCTCCTCCATCCTGCACGTACCAGCTCACTCATGCTCCTAAAATCAAACACCAGCTTGTAAAAAATAACTGTTGCACCTGAACTCCACCACATCACACTGATCAACAGTGCTGCATCTGATACGAAGCATATTTAAAATAACAAACATCAATTTCCAGTGACCCCCGATACTGCATAGTACAACTCGGCTCCACTGCTCAGTCATCTTTATTCCACGTTGCCAAATTAAAATTCAAACCACATGCCCACCCCCGCCAGACAAGAGCCATCTCATGCACACCCTGTATAATCAAAAAATCACTGTGACTGCAATTTCTTCTCTCCTTCTTACCACTCTCTGACCACAGTCCTTCTCTACCATAACTGTCTCGATGAGCAGGTAAATTACTGAAAAGAAAGGAATCATACCGGGATGAGTGACAGCTTCAGCTACTTACCTAAAAGACAGAGCAGTGGCCCAATCGCGCTCCATCTAAAGTGACCATGTGATTTCTAACTGATGCTGGAAACCTGCCTACGTTTGAAACACAGATCAAAAATGGCAGTTACTATGTTGACTGTCACCACATGAGACTCAGCAGGAATTATTTCACTGTTCTAACTCACCCTCTAACAAAATGAAATAAAATAAACGTATTTCTCCACTCTCTGTGTGTTTGGTGGGAGGGTCACAAACAAAGAGAATGGCTCTCAGGGAGGGGGACCAACACAAGAAGCAACAGCATAAAACAACCAAAGGGACTACTTTACCACCAACAGTTTTGCATCCAGTTTTTCTATTAATTTTAAACTTATTTCCTCTATTATTTTAATATTTAATTAAACCTGACACAGATCCACATTTTCTAAGTGCAATAATACCCTCCAGGGTGGGCAGTATGGACTATACCCACCCTTCCAGGGGCTATAAGGCCCTCCGCCTGTGGCACCGGGCCTCATTACACCCCTGGGAGGGCAGGTATAGCCCAATACCGCCCACCCTGTCAGGTATTATTGCTTGCATAGTACATTTTGTCTGACTAATTCTGTTAATTTGCAAGCTGACATTTTCTGTAACTACAAGTCCCAGAATATTCTGCAGCTGACATCAGAGGAGAGCTGCAGATTCAATAGCCTGTACTGCAAGTTAAAGTTTTTATAAGCTGTTATTTTATATTTGCTGGTCCTTCTGCTCTCCCTGAGCTAAGTATAGTCACAGAGGACTGTAATTGGCCCCAGGAGGACAGCAAGACAGACAAACATCTGCATGGAGCTTATAAAAGCTCTGACATCCACTGCATGCTATTGAATCTCCCACTGCTGCAGCCCTACTCTGATGTCAGCAACAGGGGATTCTGGGATTTGTAATTACAGAAAATGTCAGCTTGCAAGTCAACGGAATTAGTCCGATACAATGTACTATACGGCAGTAAAAAGTAAGTAAAAAAATGGTTTTGCACACAAAATGCAAATCGGGACCAGCCCCACACTTGAGGGAAGGGCTCTTAGTACTGATTGTTCTCTTTTAAAGTCAACAATTATAAAAAACAAAACATTTTAGAATATGGTGACGCTTTCTTTTGGGGGGGGGTGATGCCTAGTTAATCTAATCTCATTGCTAACTACTTCTTGTGTTGTATTCTACATGTAATTACTGGTTACATGTTTTCACAACCTGAAAACTGAGTTATAATTCTGCATTATAAACAAGTGTGTATAATGGAGCAACTGAATAAACAGTTGCAGCCTATCAATGAAAAATGATAATTTTATCGTCACAGCACAGTGAAAGCATGTAGCTTCAAAAACATAAACTGTTTCTTTGGCTCTGCCACTTTTAAAACCAGCAATTATAAGAAATAAAACATGGTGAGTATGATATCTCATTTGTTTTACACAACCTCAGTGTCAACTGCCTGGTTCAGCAACTCAAGCTTCGCTCTCATGATTTAAATCAGTAGTATTTGTTAATCAGCAAACACTGCCATCATGTTTTGTGGAATTTTTTTACTATAAATACCTTAGTGATATATTACTAATTTTTTAATTAATAACTCAAGTCAATAAAGATGGCCACCACTGTCAATTTTTAAAAATCTCTTACTCTGAGGTTACCTTTTGACTGCACAAACTACATTCTTACTGTGAATGGATTAGGATGGTGCTAGCACATGTTTCTGATGGTAAACAGCACATCAGCACACCACAATGTTTAATATATTCATGGTGGGCATGACAAGTCAACAGGAACTTTCAAAAATTTTGAAAACCACATAGATCAGTCTAGGAATTAAATAAAATGAAAAAAAAAACAATATATTATATTTCTGTAAGAAATACATGTTAATAAAAATTATGATGATTTTATTTGCTGCTAACAAATAACTGCTGTATTATGTGGCGTCACACACCTCTGGTGTGTAAAAAACTAATTAGACACTGCTCCTCTTGTATTATCCAGTCTATAATGCATAGGCAACAATTGCACCCTATTCAACTCCTTGACTCTAACATAGCTCAGGATTTACCTGAATTTCAATTGGCTACTAGTTAATCCAAACCATGATTTTATATCAGTACTGCAGAAGGGCACAAAAAAGTCCCTTGCCACCAGCCACCTTTCATTATAGGTTTTTACTCCACCCTGGCCTCTTATAGACATCCTGGTATAACTAGTGGGCTAACTCTAGCAATTCCAAATAAGAACTAAGGCCTGTCCTAAGCCACTTTTACATTACAGCTTATCTGGAGCGTTGCCATCTTGAATTGGCTTGCTCCGTTCGCACTGCTGCCCTTTTCTTTTACATGCTGCAGCCGTACAGCATTCCCGATTGCTGTCCAGTGTTTTGAGAGCATTTCCAGTAGAGGGGTTGATGAATGGGAGTAGCACCAGTGCAGGCAAAGTAGCATGTTACATGCTTGCAAAAAACACCTGCCACTGTTTGGTTCACTGGTGAGGCCTATATTGGAATATGGGGTACAAGTGTGGTCTCCATTCCATAAAGGGGAGATTGACAGATTGGAGAGGATTCAGAAGAGAATGACAAAATCTATTAGAGGAATGGAAAATAAGAAATACGATCAAAGGCTCAGCGAACAGGGATTGTACTTTCTGAAGTACAGGAGATGGAGGGAGACATGGATTTATTGTTTAGGGCCCTTACAGATCAGGATTTATGGAAGAAACTTGGATTAGAATTCCAAAGCCAAATATATTTCACCAGGGCACATCCTCTGCAATTAAAAAGTGAAAACTGCATAACTTGGAAAAGAAAAATGTGGTTTAATCAGAGGGTGGTGTCATCATAGAATGCACTCCCCATGGAAGTGGTACGTAGTCCATCAATGGATAGTTTCAAATTGAAACTAGATGCCTACATAAATTCTGGGTAATGCATACTAGATTCTGGCGAGCACCATGCACACAAGTTCTTTCACTCAGTATATACCTATGATGATATCTGCACTGGTACATTCCGCTCCACGTTCCTAACAAATCAAAGAATGCTCGGTGCTGCAATGTAGTGGCTTGCAACACTCTGGCATCTCTTTACACTTCCAGATCTGTACCAGTGCAACTCACCTGCATCGCTGGCACTGGTGCAGAGTTGGTAGTGTAAAAGCCCCTATTGATTATGTAATAGTAATTTCCATAGACATAATTTCAGTGGCAGAGAAGCAATGTTTGTCTATGGGAATTCCCATTCACTGCTCTAATCTAAGACAGTCATGTGGTTAACACTTTAGTTGTAATAGGATATGTGTGAAGGTCAGGAGTTAACATTCTGCAGACATAATTGTGCAGAATGTTTTAATACAGCATTTGTATCATATGGTAAAATTACCTTTAGTGACTGTGGGGAAAAATAGGGGAAAAAGAAATACTGTGAGTAAATGAGGAAAAATATTAAGAAAAAAGTGAAAGGTGGAAAACAAAGGTAAATTGGTATGGGTAGAATTGGAGCCATGGTGGAGAGCTTATTGGAAAAAAAATATTTTACTGGGAATATTCAAAATTGGGATGGCATGCCAATGCGGGGGTGTGCTAGAACTATTTTTGAGGAGGGCACATGTTTCTGAAAAATAATGAAACCTTGTAAAAGTGTTGTATTTTTGTGTCTTTATCCATGCCCGAAAATCTTGGACTCATTTTATAAACAGAGTAAGATACACCAAAGTGTGTATTCTTCTGGTATAATTACATTTCTATGGGGAATGAAATCACTTGGCGATGTCTTGTACCTACAAATGCCCCTGAGGTAGACCTTTATACCACAACAACACACACCCTGTCATGCCTTCTTGCAAAAATGGACCCCCTTGTTATGAAAAGCAGTTCATTTTGTCACCTACTTTTTATCAAACTCCTTTTATGAAAATATCTGTTTTTGTAAAAGTCTGTGACTGGAAATACTTAAAGACTACTACCCTAAATAATACCATCACGGTGCTGTTAAAAGTTCAGGAAAGAAAGCCCACCCTGTGGTACAGCTCTATTTAATTATTTATTTGAAAATTGGTAACCGGGAATGGCACATGGAGCCAAGGCTTGTTTCCAGGAGTGACCTGAGGAGAAGGAATGGGGAAATACACTAGTAAACAATTAACAATATTAATGATTGGTACAAAGTACAAACAGAGTACAATCTGACATAGCGCAAGTGCACATAGAAAGTAAACAGAGCTAAGCAAAGGTACGATCAGCAGCTTTGATGTGCAAATAAAAATGCCAAAGCAGGTGGAATGCATGAGAGTGTATCTATAAAAAAGGAATGAGCCTGATATCCAGGATGTGGCCTAGCGACAGGGATGGCAGGGGCTCCAAAAGGGGAGGATCAGGGAAAGGGATTTTAAATATGAACAGTTCTCTTTTTGATTAAAAATTTTACTTTTTTTTGCTGAATAGGTTACCAATAATATTAAAACAAAATGCAAATGCTGCAGTAGATCTTTAATTACAAAGGACAAAATGTAAAATATTTCATTATTTCATAGAAACATAGAAAAAATGACAGCAAAAGGAGAGCAAGGGTCCATCAAGTCTACCCATGAGTTTCCGAGACCTTCTATGGGTCCTGGGACCTAGACCCCCTTCTGACTCTGTCTCACCCCAGCTTGAATGCTGTCACATTCCTTGCTGCAGCCACCTCAGTAGGCAGCCTGTTCCAAGGATCCACAACCCTCTCTGTAAAGTAGTACTTACTTTGATCCTTCTTGAAGGCCCCCCCCCCACAGTTTCCATGTGTGACCTCTCGTGATTGCGTTGTTGACCCTATTGAAAAGTTCTGAGTATGGTACATTATTTATGCTTCTCAGGAACTTGAAGGTCTTGATCATATCCCCCCTTCCTCCTAGTTTCTAATGAGTACATATCTAGTTCTTTCAGGCACTACTCATAACGGAGCCCTTGGAGGCCCTGTATTATTTTGGTCACCCTTCTCTGCACAACCTCTAGCCTACCCCTGTCTTTCCTAAGGTGTGTACCCCAATACTGAAAACAGTATTCCAAGTGGGGTCTCACCAGTGACCTACAGAGTGGAGGATCACTTCCCTGTCTCTGCTATCAAAACCTTTTCCTATACACCCCAGCATTTTGCTGGCCTTGCTGTAAGCTCTGTTGCATTGGCTGGAATGCTTAAAAGTGTGCATATGATGACCCATAGTTCCTTTTCTTCCTGTGAGGTAATGATTTTTGACCCCATTGAGCCAGTTACGCCATCCTTGGGTTCCCCTTGCCTAGATCCATCACCTTACACTTCGTCGCGTTGAACCTCAGCTGCCAGATATTAGACCATCTTTCTAGCCTCCGCAGGTACTTTTTTAGGTTATCAACTGCCTCTTGCTGTCATCCCTGCCACCTAGCTTAGTATCATCCATGAAGAGTGCAAGCTTGCCCTGGATGTCTACTCTGCCATCGCTAATGAACATATTAAACAGGGCCGGGCCCAGGACTGACCCTTGGGGTATTTCACTGGTGAACTCCCCCTCACCTGACTTCATCCCATTTACTACCACATTCTGCCGTCTGTCCTGTAGTCAATTTCCTACCCACCTGACTATGTTGTTGGCCATACATAGGTCCTCCAGCTTCTTCAGCAGGCAGTTGTGCACCACTGAGTCAAAGGCTTTTCTAAAATCGAAGTAGAAGAGGTCCACTGGGTGGCCCCTATCCAATTCCTTGGTCACCAGGTCAAAAAACATAATCAGGTTCATCTGGCATGACCTGCCCGCTATTATCCAAGTTGTCTGATATCCTGAAGACCGTTCATGAGGTTCAAAAACCTTATTATCTGAAAGGAATATATAATGGATTTCAATAGGATGGAAAAATGCAGTCCTGAAGGCTCCACTCAAAAAGAAAACTTTGAAACTTATTAGGGGTTTTGCCTCACAAAGATGGTCTGTTCTTCCCATACTCTGTGTGTATTTTTCTTACTGCACAAGAACTCAGTATCTATGAGATTATAGTATGTTTCACTGCATGAAATAAAACATATCAAATGTTACCAATAAAACATTTATTCTATTTAGGCAGCGCTAAGCTGAAGGCACTATAACTACAGTGAAATCATTTAGTGCTCTCTGCTGCTGGGCTTGTATGGCACATGTGGGCATTTGTTAGGGTACAGTATTCCTTAGTTCAACCATAGCTAGCTAGCTATGTAATCCTGCTTAGGTGCCTGTATTCTTCAGGGCCTCTATGTCCTATCCAATTATCAGACATGCGGCTCAAGCATTTTGACAGGCTGTTCACTGATTAATCCTCCCAGGAACTGATCTGTGGAATGGTTAGTGTGGTACTAACAAGCTAGAAATGACTGAACATGTCATATCAAAAACAGGTGTGCAGGGGATACTTGTCATTACTGTAGGTCACAGTTTAAGACTTTCATTGGACGACTGTAGTTCAGAATCACCACCACAGACATACCTTTGCTAACATATACACCAATCTCCAACTAAGAAATGCAATGCCAGCACACTAAGGGCTCTGTTCCGAAATGGTGTCGTTACACTGATGTCACAGAAATTCCTCAGGAAAATGCTGCAGCAGAGAGGGTGACAAATTTACTCCATAATCCATCACTATTTTTGCCATGGATTTCAGATGTGGACAACCAAAGGGAAAATATATTTAAAGAATAAAATCTTACTCTCCCCACGCAAGGGATCAAGGAATTCCATGTTTTCATGTTATATTGAATCTGTTATATGGTACTTAATGATAAATGCTAGCATGTGCCATGTTTTGCAAATGGCATGCAAACTGGTTCCCTAAAGACAGAAATTATTCTGATCTTGTAATCACTAGTAAAGGAAAAAACACCACTGCCAAAGCTTCTCATAACTGTATGATGGCAGAGATCATGCAGCAGAACAAATACATCCATCACACATTCAGTGTGTTTGTAGGTAAGGTGGGTTAGGTGTGTATATCTGTCATACAACTATGGTTGTGCTTCAATTAAAAGATTATTGAAGCATTGTGATTGTGGTACTAACTCTAGTACAATGGAGCTCTATGATCACTGTCACTTAATTCTAAGCAAATCTTTCTTTCAGACAGTATGTGTAGTTTTTATGGGACGTGACTGCTTGCCTTATACTAGGTAAACATGTTAGCAAGCATCCATTGTTTGGAGAAGGTTGTACATCTAAACATACAAAGTTAGGAAAGGACATTGACTTCCAGAAGGGAATGGCGACAATGCAGAGGGATCTAGGGAAACTCAAGGAGTAGTCAAGGACATGGTAACGGGTTCAATGCCAAGAAGTGTAAAATCATGCACCTAGGACACAGGAACCCTGTAGCCAAGTATAAGATGGGGGAGGTGTTGCAAATAACTAGACAAGAAAGGGACTTCTGGGTTGTTATATAACAGAGGACCTCAAGGTGTCAGCACAATGTGAAAAGGACATGAGCAGGGCTAGTGGGATGCTGATGCCATCACCAGCAGGAGGATGGAGGTTGCCCTGCCACTGTAACACTCTCTGGTATGCCCCCACCTGCAGTACTGTGTACAGTTCTGGAGGCTGCACCTCCATAAGAATATTTACAGGGTGGAAGTAGTCCGAAGAAGGGCAATCAAGATGGTGCAGGGATTGAAGTGAAAGCCCTATGACGAGAGCTGTAGTACTTCAACATGTACACTCTGGAAGGCAGGAAAGTGAGAGGTGACATGACTGAGACCTTTAAGTACCTCACAGGTAAACAGGGTGCAGGGCAGAGTATCTTCCAACTGAGGAGAAGCACCAGGGCTACAGGACATGCAATTAAGTTGGAAGGGGGACATTCAAGAGGGACATGAGTAAATATTTCTCCAATGAGAGGGCAGCTGAAGCATAGAATAAAATGCCAGCTGATGTGGTGGAGGATAGAACCGTGGCAGGCTTCAAGCAGGCATGGGATAGACATATGGGCATAATACTACAAAAACAGGGAAGGGGAGGGATCCTGGGGACAAGCTAGGGTCTATCTACCATAGGTAGGAAATCTTTGGGTGGACTGGGGGGCCAAGCAGTCCTTTTCTGCTGACGGTTTTTATGTTTCTGTAAGACCACTGGTTCACTGCGTTCTTTCCCCCATAATTTCTTCAAGGTACTTATCTAATTTATGCTTGAAACTAGAAACAGTCTCAGCTGACACCACTTGTTTTAGAAGTCTATTCCAAATGTCCACCATTCACTCTGTGAAGTAGTTCTTCCTGTTATTTATCTTAAATCGTCCTCATTTCAAAGACATTGCATGCCACTTGTTCAATCATCCTTGCACATCTGGAAGAGCTGCATTTTCTCTGATGGTGTTATCCCGTTCACATATTTTAATCCTATAATCATGTCGCTCCTAAATCTCTTCTTTTTTCACAGATAACAGTTACAGTTTTGAGTTCTCATATAGCCCATGTTTTCTAAGCATTCAACCAGCTTGACTGCTTTTCTCTGCACTACCTCAATCCTGTTGATATCCTTCCTCTAATATGGGGACTAGAACTGGGCACTATATTCAGGATGGGGTCTAACCAGTGATCTGTACAGGTGTAGCCTAGGACCAGGGAGAGGGCAACCCAAATATCCAATCCTCTGCTGGTGAAACTGGGTGTTCCCCAAGGTTCTGGCAGTGCTCCTTTTAAACATCTTTGTAAATGGCCTCCCCCTTGCTATTATGTCTTATAATCTACATATGTAACGCCAATGATACTATTCTTTTCACTACAGGTTCCAGTTATACTGCCATCTTAGTCTCTCTTCAACTTGATTATGATAATCATACTAAGCGACTTATAGTACATCAAATCATTTAGTGCAGAGCCAATCCAAGAGTGTCTCAATGCTTTTTGGTTCCATTCAATACCTGCCCTGTACCCCAAAATTGTGTATTGCTACTGTGGATGGGAACCCCTTTCTACTGTTTCACAGTTTAAATACCTTGGTTTCATTCTTAACCAATTCCTGGATTTCTCATTACATATAAAGTGCTTGGTCTCCAGGGGCAGGATTCACAAAGCTTTGCCTAGGCGCAAAACCATTTTGCCCAGGGCAAACTGGGCTTTGTGAATAGCTGGTATTTATAAAGCTCAATTTGCTGCTGCAAACTGAGTTTGCACTGGGACAAAGCAGTGAGGGGGGCTGTAATGCAAATGAATGGGAGGGGACTTGCATAGCCTCGCAATCCCATTCACAAACATTTGCCCCGCAATGGCCCATACATAAAGGCTATTTAGTGGAGCAAATTACCACCAGAGAAACCTGGGCGTTGCTCACGCAATCCCTAGAGGGTTGCAGAGGTACCACAGCCCCCCACGTCCCATCAAGGTCCCATTATAATAAAAAAAAAAAATTCCCCTTTCCATTAGTGTGGTGTTCCTCCCCACCAGGTCCCCATCCCAGTTATAATAAACAATAAACAAATCCCCATATCCACAGTGTAGTGCTCCCTCCCCCTCCTGGTCCTGATCCCATTATAATATAAAATAAACAAATCCCCTTTTCCATAGTGTAGTGGTGCCACCCGCCTCCCCGGTCCTGATCCCATTATAGTAAAAAAAAGACAAATCACCTTTTCCATAGTGTAGTGGTCCCCCCATCCCCCTACCTGCTCCGGTAATGGCACCCCACCCTGCCCCAGTACGGCCCATCGGTTGGGTGAGCAGCACAGCCCTCCTCTCACCTTCATGGCTGCCCGCCAACCTACTTGTGAATAACAGCTTACAGTATACACTGCAAGCATTGGTTCAGCCAATGGGCTTGTGGAGTATACTGTAAGCTATCATTCACAAGTCAGTCGGTGAGCAGCCATGGAGGTGAGAGGAGGGCTGTGCTTCTAGCTGACTGATGGGCCATACCAGGGCGGGGGGTGCGGGGTGATGTGCCATTACCAGAGTGGGTGGGGGTTGGGGGAACCACTGCACTATGAAAAAGTGGATTTGTCTTTTTTTTTCCTATAACAGGATTGGGACCGGGGAAGGAGTGAGACCACTACACTATGGAAAACAGGGATGTGTTTATTGTGCCTTGTAACAGGATCTGGGAAAAGGGTGGGGGGAAGGATCACTACACTATGGAAAAGGGGATTTGTTTATTTTTTATTATAACAGGATCAGGGACCAAGGAGGGGGAAAGGGAACACTACACTATGGATACGGGGAATTGTTTATTGTTTATTATAAATTTATAATGGCAATAAGGACATAAGAGGGGAGAGGGAACATTATACTATGGATATGGGGATTTGTTTATCATAGTGGGAACAGGGACATGGGAAGGGGGAAAGAACACTACACTATGGAAAAGGCGATTTTGTTTTATTATTATAATGGGACCAGGGAGGAGAGAGGGACCCTACACTATGGAAGAGAACTACTATATTCTATCAGGTGGATAATGGAGCAATCGGGGACTGGGATGGGACACTACATTGTGCTGGTGACTGTTACCATGCCATTGGGGCTGTGATCGGGGTGAGAGTGAGCAACACTGGTTTATGGGGGAGTGCAGCTGCATGGGGCTTGGGCTGTGGAGAGGGTGCAATCACACAGTAATGGTATGCACATTAGCCCATAATGGGCATGCCAATGGCCTCTTGCACCTTGCATGCCCAATGGGCTAATTTACATACCTCCTGTTGTGAACAGCACTGTAGGGCCTGAGTGCTATTGGCTGCAGGGCCATTGTCTGAGGTGCCCGTGGGGGCAGTGCTACCATGTTTTGCACAGCTTTGTTCTGGGTTAGCGCTGCACCCCGCTGGCCCCTAGTCATAGTTAGATAGCTCACCAGGCTATCCGACTATGAATAGCACAGTTGCCCACCAGTACAGCAGGCAGTGCAGCACAAACCTTTGCACTGCACTTTGCCCTTTTTTGTGAATATAGCCCCAGATCTTTTAAAAAACCTGGAGACCTCTACAGGGTAATAGATTGCCTCTCACAAGGAATAAGGAAATGACTTGTAGAACAAACAATCCTTTCCATTATACATTATAGATTATTGAGATGTTATCTATATCATTACCACTACATCCCTGTGGGTTGCAGCTGTGCTGGGACTCAAGCAGCCTACATCACACCTTCTGGTCCCCATGAGGCTGGTAGCTATGGACATTCGCTAACTGGTTCATAAAGGACCTATGGAATAGCAAAGTTCATTCTCCATACCTTCCAGTGTGGAGCACTTTTATTCTCTTTTCCAAATTAACAGATGTGGCCTACTTCAAATAATGGAGTGGAGTGGAGTGGAGTGGAGTGGAGTGGAGTGGAGTGGAGTGGAGCAGAGTGGAGTCATGGAGCCAAGTGGTGGCCAGTTGATGTATCCTGGCTGTCCCAACTGGACGGTGGAGTAGGAGCTGGAGACGGAGATGGAGCCAGGAACCACACTGGGGAAGAAGGGAGCTGAGGAGCCTCATAAGATGGAGCCAGAGTGCAGTTCTTGGGTGTGCTAGAGCTGTAGTTACAACCTGGACATTGTGAGAGCCATGCCTCAGGCGTTTGTGAAGCAGAGGTCCTGAGGTTCAGTGAGGTCAGAAGAGGCCTCAGAGAGAGAATGGAGTGAGTGCTGAGAGAAGAGGAGTGGAGACATCAAGGGAGATAATACAGGAGCTGCCACAATAGGAAATTATCCTAGATCAAACAAGTTAATCTGACCCCAAGTACCAAATGGCTGCCCGTGGGCTACATAGAACGTTTTTATTGCTCATGTTATTGAATATTTATTCTCTGGCCATTATTCTGATATAAATGTTGTTAAAAGACTTTGGCCTGAAAAAGCAACCTGGAACTATTTAACATATTATAGGATTTTTATGGTTTGTTTAGTGCTAGATATTTTTGCAGAATGTCCCTGATAACAATCACTGAGCTTTATAATATGTAGCTGGAAGACACTGAAGTGCCTTGTATAGGTTTGTAAAAATGGCAAGTCAGGGATTTATTTGTGATACTAGTTAGTTGGGTTTGATGTTTGCATTTAAAAAATATTTTAAACCTCATAACCAGTTCCCTGATTGCCCTAGCGTTAGTGTGACATCATCAGTACTGACATTAAAATACTCACAAACCCAATACGATTATAAACTAATTTAAGTTAGTGCAAATGGAAAAGTATTTTGCTCTTAGCAGAGATCACGCATGCACCACATCACAAGCTTTTTGGTTTGCTTTTGTGGTTACTTAAGCTTTAAAACTTAAGTTATTGAGCTTGTATGCTGATAAACTCCTCACCTGGGCTCTTAAAATTGTACAGCTCTGACGATTTTTCAGCCATCTGCCCTGAATGGACTTTGGGGAGAAGCAATGTTCTCTAATTCCTTAGAAGATGCCTGGTTCAATTGGTTGAATTTACAGCTTTTTAATATAAATAGTTTTTTTTAAAAAACAGTGTCAGATGTGGGATGCTTCAAATAAAAGGTTAAGCCATTAAAGATTTTTAGCAAAGCAGAGCCCTTTTCAGAAGAATGAGAGCAAAGGCCTTTTTCAACGATTGCGATGTAAATTATTTTCAGATATTGCCTATCCTGTCTGCTGTTTTGTTATTAAGATAAGAGACTGTTTTGAAGTGCTTTGTAATGTTTTAGTCCTACTGGTAGACACTTGAACTCTTGGCTTTTAATGGTTTAGGAAATTTCCCAGATACAACAATCCACTAATTGCCTTCTACAAGCATTTGTCTGTCAATGCCTCCAATCTCTACAACAGTTTAAAAGGCAAAGCTACTATTCTGATTTGTATAAGAACTACAGTTTCTCAAGGGACACAACCTCAAACTGTACACGTCGATCTGGCGCCTGCAAAAGTGCAGAACCACTCATGCTATTAGGAAAGTATATTGCTTCAGTACTGTTTATTGAAAGTGGGTTGCCAATCTGGTATAGCTCTAGTGACTGATTTAAGAAGAATAAAACAGGACAGTATAAACACCGAAGAACTAAAGCAAAGTTTCTCATTATACACACTGTGGCTCAGCTGTCATTGTATCAGAAAGTTAAAAATTGAACTTTTTTATCCGTATTTATAGTTTGTCTTAATTGTAGGCTTTTGAATAGTTATCTGTTTGTACATTTAAAAATTGCTATTAACTATTTATTGTCTTTGTACTATGCATCCCAAAAGTGGTTGGCAATTAATTGGTAAAAACCCAACAAAATGTAAAAAAAAAAAATGCCCAAACAATTACATATGTCACAAAGCAATAAAGGGGTTAATTTAATGACATCCACTCTGACCATTAGTAATACTGAACTAAGGAAAAATAATTATTAAGAACTTGACCCTCTGAATATCACAGATCTTCCAATGGATCCGCTGTCCCCTTGTTTCCCAACAGATTTTTCCACACAGGACTTAGATTTCCTGGGCACGATTCTCAAAGTTCCCTAGGTGGCGCAAGGGCCTTGCATCCCACTGATTGGCGCAAGGTGCCTCTTGCAGCAAACAATGCCCTGAGAGCAATTCACAAAGGCAGCCTGCATCCACCACAGGCTGCCTGCACCAGATGGGACTTGCGCCGCCTGTTTGCCACCAAGTGGACTGAGGCAAGGCACTAGCGGCTTGTGGCAGACACAGACTGCCAAAGCACCTGAAACTGTATTCTCAAAACTCATCCATAAGGTGAGTTTCTAAGCACCCTTAGACCAGCCAGGGCTGGTCTAAGGATACATAGACATTCACCCTCCATGTGAGTTATCCACATTGTGCCAATGTGCCGTGCCCACCCTGATCCACAATGTGGCCCTATATTTAAAATATAAATGAACACCTTATTGGTAGTATAGCAGTCTCCCCCTCCCTGATGAGGGGTTCTTTTCTATTTTATATACAGGGGCACATCAGGGGATTGTGGTGGGGCCACTACACTACCAATGAGGGATACTTTTCTATTTTACATATAGGGACACATCGGGGATCAGGGAGGGGGGCCACTGGAGCATCACTGAGAGGGTCTTTTTTTTATGTTGTTATAACAGGGACATGGGGATCAGGGAGAGGGCACTGTTTGCCTTTGCTGCAAGGTGCTGCGGCAACCCCTTCCATGTGCCATGTGTTTTGCCACACAGGAGGGGTTGCCGCAAGTGTGGGGACATAGGCACCAGGACCCCTCCTGTACCAGAATCAGGTGCAGTGTCCCTGATGCACTGGGCTTCAGCGCAAGCTGCTGTTTCCTGCAGCTTGTGCTGATCTACTCCCATTTTGAGAAATGAACCCCCTGTCTGTGGATTAGATCTGTGCTTTAGCCATTCCTTCATCAGAAGAGGTGACTTTTGATGACAACACTTCTAATAACAACATAAATGACGATATTACAAATGAATGTTTTTATTAAATAGCAGCAAACAAAAGGTGAATAACAAATACTAAAAAGCGACATATTGATATTGTTCCTCCACAGGAACCTACTGCAACTTTTTGAAGTGACCAATAACAATGGTGGAAAACAGAAAACAGACTGTAACAGAAAAGTTGTTTAAGCTGAAATACATAATAATTCTATTGGTTTAATAGAGCTATTTTCTCCTCCCACCCCACCCCCCATAAAATACTTTCCTTGCGGTGTTTCTGATGCCACTTGCACTCCTTATGTGTGTTGTTAATGTTTTTCTACAATAAAACTGCTTAATTTGGAAGCTACTTTTGAGTGGTGTGGTTCCTTGCTGCTTTCTTCTGACTTTTTCACAACCGCACACTCCTTGACCTGCTGAGCTGTTTTGATTTTGGTCAGAGGGATCAATGAGCCTTCCAGGTCCTGACTTCTCGAGATGTTTTAATCTCTCCCCTGCTGTGGAAAGTAATGTCACTACAAATTTTTATTTATTTTATTTTTATTTTAGTCTTTGGTAACCGGGTAAGGCCCACTAGGCACAAGTGCCTGTTTTCAGGGGTGACCTGGGAGCACTGGGAGGTTAAGTGACTTGCTCAGAGTCACACAGTATGCAAGTGGAGGTTGTGAGAATCAAACTCAGGTCTGGTCTGCTGGATGTATCAAGCTTGTTCACACCTCGTTCCTCTAACCTCTAGGCTATACTGCCAGCAAATAGGTCAATGTAGAGTAGGCTAACCCCTGAAAATTATTCTGTGCAGCTGGTGGATCAACAAGCAGAGAATTCAAGGCAGTCTGGTAGAAAAAAAATGTATCACTAAAAGCAGAAATGACAAAAATCAGAGATTATATGGTAAAGCAATAGGAGCTTTTAAATTTGGTAGTGGAGAAGCTTGATAGGAATAAAAATAATAATTTATCATTCTCTAAAAAAGTATCCAAGATAACCCAAGTGATCAAACATGCAAAAAGTTAAAAGGAGAAGAAAAAGAAAGTAAGTAAAAGAAAAAAAAAAGAAAATAAAAATTAATTAATTGATATAACAAAGGAGAGTCAGGAACCTTCAGAAAATAAATCAGCTTCCCTTATTAAAGAAAAGGCTTGGGAAGGAAGGTTCAGAACCTGTTAAAGTACAGGAAAGGAATGAGACAAACTTGTTAAACTAGGACAGCCCAGCAGAACATACATTTATTCCTACCTTCAATGCCAGAAATGACATGGAGTATGGAATCATTTTGGAGAGGAATGAAATGGTTTTGAGGATTTAGGAGGTCTGCAAGAAATGCTATGAAAAGCAAAAGAATTTGAACACACTGATGTGCCATCTATTTACAGCAGAATTAGGCATCATACTGAATCTAGAGTCTGTTCTGTATAGTTTCAGAGTCTAGTAATCACAGTAATCTGGTGTATGTATTGCTAAATGATTTAGAATTGAATAAATCAATTTGCGCTTCTAATAAAAGATTGAAAGAATTGGGTTTAAGAACAGATTCTCCAATTTGATGGAACCCTATGCTCAGAAATAGCTATAGTAAGGCCTTCCGCTCCATGCCACATGGAAGGTTGCTCAGTAAACTGAGTGACCTGGGACTCGGGAGCAAGCTGCTGGGGTGGGTAAAGAGCTGGCTGCAATACAGGAACCAGAAGTTGATGGGGGGGGACTATCCAAGCCTAGACCTGTAACCAGTGGGGTCCCACAGGGCTCAGTACTCAGACCAGTGTTATTCAACATCTTTATTGGTGACATGGCAGATGGGGTCAAAAGTAAAATCTGCCTATTCATGGATGATACCAAGCTCTGTGGGAGAGTGGATACAGAGGAAGGGAGTCAGGAGCTCAGGGAGGATCTGGCTAGGCTTGAGAACTGGTCTGGCATCTGGCAGTTGGGGTTCAACACCAAGATGTGCAATGTCATGCACTTGGGCGCTAGGAACCCTGGAGTCGGCTACTGGCTGGGGAGTGTTCAGGTGTCCAGCTCAGAGGAGGAAAGGATCTAGGGGTGATAGGGTAGACATGAAACACTCTGGGTAGTGTCTTAAAGTGGCAGCCAAAGCAAATAAAATGCTGGGATGCATTGCTAGAGGAATCACCTCCAAGAGGGAGAAAGTCATTCTGCTAGGTCACCGGTCATTGGTGAGTCCACACTTAGAGTACTGTGTACAGTTATGTTGCCCTTATTTGAAGAAGGACATCAAACTACTGGAGGGGGTACAGTGCAGGGTGACCAAGATGATCCAGGGCATGGGGGACAAACCATATGATGAGAGATTACAGGAGCTCAATATGTATTCCCTGAAGGACAGGAGGGAAGGGGAGACATGATAGAGACCTTCAAGTACCTAAAAGGAATAAGCAAGGTTGGAATGGAGGGCATTTTCAATTTGAAAAGGGAGGAGACCACAAGGAGGCATTGTCTGAAACTAGGTAGATTTAAAAAGGAAATGAGAAGTCACTTTTTCACTGAAAGGGTGGTGTCAAAGTAGAATGAACTGCCAGAGGAGGTGGTATCATTGAAAATGGTGGGAAGTTTTAAAAGGGGTGTGGCAGAGTAAAATGGAAGGTTACATCTGGAGGAAAGGGGGGGGGCGAGACGGTGGGGGAGGATAATTCCAGGGAGAAAGGGGAGGGGGGCAGCTCCAGTAAAATAGATTCAGCTGTACACTCGAGCAGACTTGACAGACCACAATGACCTGTTTCTGCTAGCAATTTTCATATGTTCATAATAGCAACTGTGTAAGACCTGACAAATGGTTTAACAGGGAGGACACAGAAAACTTGATATCTTACTTTGACTGGTAATACCCAAACCAAAATGAATGATAAAGTGACAGAATTTGAGAAAATGATTTTGTCTGTATCAGCCTGTTTGGGGTACAACCTCAGGTGGATGAAAATAATGTCTCACTAACCCAGCTTAAAAATTTCTAGTTCTCCAAAATTCTAAATGCAAACTTGAGTTAAGGAGAAATTGAAAAGATACATAGATCAAAAATAATGCATGGACTCTCAGATTGATGTTTGGTTAAAAATGAAACCTTGGCATCTAAGATTTGTTCAAGGGCTGAACAACAGGATAGTACTGGCAGCCACAGAGTGTATATGAAATCTATTTTTTAAAAACCCAGAGAAATTGTATTTCTGAAAATTGCCTCCTCTCTCAACTAAATATATGTTCTGGAGTAAAAAGAAAAGGTTCCACTTATAACAGTCAGAAAGCAGAGCCCAAGTGTAGCCCCAGCAATTATCTGATAAGTTGACTGAATATTTTAAGGTCCCTCTTGCCTATACTCTCTCCTCCAGTATCCTCAGCTATTGATATAAAAATGTATTGCATGGAATATTGTGGGCCTGTCTGTAAAAATATCTGCTTTAGAATTACTGAATTTCATAAAAGGTTTCCAAATTGTATGTTTTCAGGAAACCTGGGGCGAGATACTAGAATGTTTGCCGAGGCACAAAGCCTAGTTTGCGCTCACAAACCCAGCTTTGCACTGAAGTTCCATATTCAAAAGCCCAGTTAGCATGGGCAAAGAGGGTTTGCGCCCTGGCAATATTCGGGGGGGGGGGGGCACAATGCAAATGAAGGAGCTAGAACCTGAATATTGGCACAGTCCAATATTCAGAGTATGTACGCAGCGCAAGGATGTTTTGCATGGGCCTCTTGTGGGGCACAGATACTGCTGACCTAACATGACTTACTCCCACACAACCCTAGTGGTTGGTGGAGGAAGTACATTGGATCCCCTAACCCCAACACAGTAGTCCATGGTGTCTATTGGTGCTTCCCACTGATCACTGGCCCGATGTTGCAAATTAAACTTTCCCTGGTGCTAGTGGACCCCCCCCCAAATCACTGGACCAATGTTAAAAATAAAACTTTCCCTGGTGTCCAGTGGTCCCTCCTCCCACCAGCACCCATGCCCCATGTTTCAATAATATTCCCTGATGACCAGTGGTTCCCCCATCCCAATCCCCTGTATAAGAAAATAACATCATTTCTTGGTGTCCACTGTCCCCTCCATCCTGATACCCTGTATAATGATGTGAAACCATTCCCTGGTGCCTAGTGGACCCCACTCTCTGTCCCCGATCCCATGTATGATAATGTATCGCCATTCCCTGGTGTCTATAGGCCCCACCCCAGCAGGTAGTGCCTCACCACCCCACACCACCCAGCCCCGATCCCGAGCTGACGACTGGCACAGTCCGCCACTCTCCACCACAGCTGGCCACCAACTGTGCTGTCAATGGGCACATACTGTAACAGCTGGTTGTACAATACATACTCATTGACAGCTCAGTCACTGGTTGGCCATGGTGGAGAGTGGAGGGCTGTGCCAGTTGCTGGCTCAGGGTTGGGATGGAGGAAAGCAGGGTGGTGGGGCACGACCTGCCAGGGTGGGGGGTCTACTAGACAGCGGGGAATGACATTACATTATTATACAGGGGATCAGGGATAGGGAGGGGGGTCTGCTAGACACCAGGGAATGGTTTCACATCATTATGTAGGGGATTGGAATGGGGGAGCACAGTGGACACCAGGGAATGGTGTTATTTTTGTATACAGGGGAGTGGGATGGGGGGAACCAGTGGACAACAATCAACATTATTGAAACATCGGGCATGGGTGCAGGTGGGGGAAGGAACCACTGGATACCAGGGAATAATTATTGAAACATCAGGCATGCATGCTGGTGGTGATGGGGGACCACTGGACACCAGGGAATAAGTACTGAAACAATGGGCACTGATGCAGGTGGGGGAAGGATCACTGGACACCAGGGAAAGATTTATGTTTAACATCGGGATGACGATCGGCGGAGGGAGGGACACTAGCACCAGGGAATGTTTAATTTTTCACACTGGGCTGGTGATTGGCAGGGGGGGACCACTAACACCAGAAAAGGTTTAATTTTTAACATCAGGCTGGTGATCGGGGGGGGGCACTAGCACCAGAGATAGCTGTCTGCTGCCAGGCAATTGGAGGGCAGTGACGCACAATCCAGCCTTGCTCCCCCATGCAAATGAGCCTATAATGTGCATGCAAATGGCCCCTTAGTGCCTTGCATGCCCAAGGGACTCATTTGCATGATCCATTTGAATATCGGAAATTTAGCATGGGTGCAACCCATTGTGACGCCCTATGTCAGGAGCCATGTCTGCCCAGTGCTACATGGCTAAGCGCTGGGCTGACATGGCCCTATATTCAGTCAAATAGTGCTGGTGTGCTATTCCACTGAATACAGCATCTCTGGACACCCGGGCAAGTGCAAGGTGCAGTGCAAAGTTTTGTGCTGTGCTTTGCGCCTCTTTGAATATAGGGCCCCTGGTGACTTTCTGAACATAAAGTGAATGATCACCGAGGGTTTTTGCCCAGCAACTAAAATGACCAAATATGGAAGTGCTCTTGGAGGTTTGACCATTTTTGTTGAAATTTCCCCAAACCTTAAGTCATTTGATACTATCTCACAGTAAAAAATATATATATTTTTTACCTGGCCCATGTTATAAAGGGGATGCTTTAATCTTAATACTGAATGTTCATATTCTGCCAAGGTTTTCAACTTATTTATGAAGAGGAAATAAAGAATAATTTAGAACTAAGAATCATAGATGCAACAGACAGAAATTCTAATGCCAGTATTCTGATAGTAGGGGATTTTAATTCTAGATTACCACTACATAACACTATTTTGGACACTTTTTTCTATATTCCACCATGTACGAATTTAGATAGGAAGTGCAAGAATTTGCAAAAAATGAACTTAAACTACACTCTTCTCAATTCACACTATTTAGTCTTAATGAATGGTCACATGCAGGATGACCCAAGTGGAGAATTCATATTTTACTCTAGCAATGGTAAAAAGTGTACTGATCTTGCAAAAACCCAACTAGTAGCTACAGATATGGTAAAAGATTTAAAAGTAACTTTACAAACAGAGAGCCACACCAATAATCATGTTAAATATTAATATGTCTTTAAATTTGAATAATGAGAAATATATCACAAATTAATATGTCTTTAAATCTGAATAATGAGAAACATATCACAAATCAATCTTTAGAGGTCATAGGCAAAAAGCAGTTTCAGTTATATGTTCTTGTGAAGCAACAATTTGAAGAGCATCTTCCCCCCCCCACGAAACCATATCACTAGCTGAATACTTGATAAACCCTAAGCCCTTTATGTGCTAGCTTATTCATATGTTTCTCTGCAACATTAAGCATCATAGAATATCTCAAAAATCTGCATTACTTCTCTTAGATCTCTTCTCAGTTTTGATATCTGTCCTCTATCCTCATAGAAATATAACTAAAAACATAAAACATGGTTTAACCATATATAGTATATGGTTAGGGTTTAGTGTGGATGGAAGACGATGGCTTTCAAAATCTTGTAGTACAGTTCAAAGGTCAAAAAAGTTGTTGTACTATCGTTCTGAAGTCACATCAATAGTACAACAACTTTTTTGATATGCCCTACCACCGGATTGGCTGATTCCCAGCAGGGATTAAAAAAAAAAAACAGAAGAAAATGGCATCGTCATTTAGCGATCAGTCAGGTGAGCAGTTTATAACTACAGTTTGGACACGGGCTGTGTGATCAGCTCTGTGTGTCCAAACTGTTTTCAGTGTTCTTTTTTTAATGTACTGCCGCAGTTTATGGTTGTTAGTGTGGCATGGGATGGTAGTGAGGAGTCGGGCGAAATGGTATCTTCTGGGGCAGGACTGCATTGAGCACTGGAATCCTCAAGTACATGAGTGCAGAAGAAGGAAAAAAAAGGAAATTTGAACGCAAGGTATGAACCTTGCAAATTTGTGGGCAACCATATACTACATAAAATAGTGGATGGTTGACCATCCACAACGAAAGCTTTGTTTCCATTTCGGGAGTCAATGGCATCACAGAAACCTCTCGAGCCGCCTCGAGGTTTCACGATGCCATCGACTCCCTCGGCGAAAAAGACAGCCTTTGTTGTGGATGGTCAACCATCCGCTATTCTATATATGCAATACAGCAAAAAGTACACACTCTAAATTGGTTTGGAAAACTAAGAGAATCCCATTCAGAAAGAATGTAGCTTCACTTAACAAAGCCCGCAAGAACTATAATAGTACCTTGGAAAATGAAAACAGCAAGTTTTAGTTAAATTTATGGAAGCAAATGAGTAATATTATCGAAAGTAAGGATGCTTGAGTATTCTGGTTAGTGATAGCTAAAGGAACTAATAACTATGAAAGCAACCCCTCAGCTTCAATTCCTGCTGAAAAATGAATCATGTACTTCTGCAGTATTTTCTATGATTCCTCTGAATCTCATAATCTTAGTTTGCTTAACCTAGACAGTCATGAAGAATATATTCCCCCTCAATTTACATTCCATGAAATAAAAGATGTTATCATGTCATGTAAACTCAGTAATGCTCCAGGAATAGACAGGGTTCCCCCAGATGTATTTAAGTTGCATCTGAAAATATGGGTGCTAGTTCTAATAAATGCCTTAGAGAATGATTTACCCAACTTAGTTGGAAACAATACAAGTCCCAGTGTTCAAAGAAGGAGATATGAAAATCAGTTTATTACATGCAATATCAAAAATCTATGCAACAATATTGAAATATCTCCTTTGCAAGCACAATTTTGTCAGAACTTTTCAACTACTGACCATTTATATGTATTTGTACATCTTATCGAAAAACTACAATTATCTTAAAAAACTCAAGTTATTTACAGATTTCAATAATTTCAAAGCAGCATTCAGTTCAATTGATACAGGTATCCTTTGGAGTAAGTTACAAAAAAGGGCTTCGAGTTACAGCTATTACTACCAATTCTGCACGTATACACAGATACAGACACTTCCTTAAGATCTGACTTGCAGGGTAACATTACAGAATCTTGCTCTTCTAATGAGGAGTCTAGCAGGGCGGTTTATTAGCCCTCCCCTTCTAGTCAATATTTATGCTGCGTTTATTTCTCCTAAGGGGACCACCTCCTCAGGCACTCCAGTTGAAGCTGGCTCATAAAGCTCTTCCACAATTAACTTACTGCTCCCGCGGTGCCCCCATTTTCCCTTTCCCCGCCCCTTCCTCCCTCACTCACCTCCCCCCTTCACACTTAACCTCACCCTACACTGGCACTATTCTGACCCCTGTCCATTCTCCCCTATCAACTTAGCACTTCTCCCCTCCTCCCACTTCGACAATGGCCCTCCAGCCTGCCTACTCTTCCTGGGACTTCCCTACTGTCCTCATGCTCCTTGTGCTCTTCCGAGCAGTTGGTCTTGGTACTCTGCTTAGATCTTAGTCATAAGTAGTCTCTCCTCTTGAATCGTTGAAATAGTCATACCTCTGCCTTCTCGGGTGTTATTGATACTGTGTAACTATGTTGACCTTTGTATGTTTGTTTACCCTCCATAATGACGTGGAATATTTGTAAATGAGCTGTTCTTGCTTGAAGGTAATTGTAATCCTGGAGTTTAATAAATAAATAAACAAATGTTGATGAGGTTCTTCAATGACTTGCTGATGTAAACTTTCATTCACTCTCTAACAGACTGCATGGAAATTTTATTAAACCTATGAGCATTACTAAATGTACAGTAGAAGATTTGTGAGCTTCACAGAGGCTGTCATGAGGCACAGGAAAAACCCTTGTGTATTACTAGTACAGAAAAATCTTTTTAATAACTGTTTTGTATGAGTCTACAATCACTTATGTATTTATTTGCATACTTTTGAAAACACCGAAACACCATTGGTCAATCAAATAAAAACTTGAAACTGAAACAACTTTCCAGCAGGCAGACAGCATTTCTACAGGGTGTCTGGAGTCCCACCAAGGGATTGCAGCTGCAGCGGGACTCAGGCATCTATCACCCCACCCCTCCGGCCCCAACGGGTTGTGTGGCACTGCAGATCTGGAAATCAGGTCTCAGGTAGCGCAGAGTCCTCTCCCTTAAACATAGCTGGGGCTCCCAATTGCTGGTCACCCATAGCTGTGCAACAGACAGTAAGCAAGTACTGTGACACTGGCAGCCAAACTGGACCTGTCAGGCCTCAAGTCATGGTAACTCCCAGGGTGCCAGGTCTACTAGCACCATCCCACTACACCATGGCAATGCAGCTTTGTACCTCCTCTCAAGTCCCTCGGCCAACCAGAGCATCTGATGGGCTGTCTCAGACCTAAGGCCGGGGCTGGAGCTCCTTCTTCTCTCTCTCTCTCTCTCTCTCTCTCTACCTCTCTCCCTCTCGACTGAAAATGAACAAGAAAGGCCATGTGTAATTATACCTACCAGGAAGGGACACAGTGTTTCTGTCCTACTCCCCAAAGGACACAGCTAGCTGCACTGAGCTAGGAGCGTGGAATGAACTTTTAATGCCTGTTTGCTGTAGAAAGTTGCAACCTTTTCAAGAATAATAATTAGTATTCATATTGTGCTTTGCATACATATTGTACCCAAAGTGCTTTGTGAGCAATGGGACTGGTAGTGAAGTGACTGTAAACAAGTAGTGGCAGCCACTTCATACATCAGCACCCACACACATCATTCGACAGTTGCATGAATTGGTTTTATGGGAAGTGGGCTGTTGGCCAGGAGAATGGGTAGAATACCCTACTCTTGCAAAAAGTTCCAGGGTCCTGTGTGACGCATACTACAGATCTGGCACCTTGCAATGGGTCTGCTGCTTCACATAATGGCTATAGAGCCCTGTATGGAGCATGTTACAGGTCTGACGCCAAGCCCACCATGTCTACTGCTTTATCTAGAGTCTGCAGGGCCCTTTACAAAGCAAGCTACTTGTCTACTACCACATCCAACTGGTCTCCTGCTTTGCATAGGCCCCACAGGGTGCTTTGTGAAGTGTGCTATTGGTTTAGTGCCATGCCCAATCAGTTTGTTGCTTTGCATAGATCCCACACTGAATGCCTGGGAGCTGATGACAGGAAAATGGATGAGTGAAGGGGTGTATGTAGCTTACCCCATGTGGACTGGATGTGCTCAGACAGCACAGCCAACAACCATGAGGATTCATGTACTGGTAGGTTTATGGTGAGGAGGTTGCAGTGTTGTGCATGCTGCATAGGATCATTATCGTTTTTGTACCAATACTCAGGTTTAGTGCTTCACTGCTATGGTGCTTCTGCCTCGGAGATTGCCCAGTGTGGTGGTGGTTCTCTCTTGTTTGCTTTGAGATAAGGGTTAGGCCTTTGCTTTAATATTGGGTATGCCACCCTAACAGTGACATTTCTAAGGCGACATGCATCAATATTGACAACAGCGTCATGCTGCCACAGAAGTGCCGCTGGAAGGGGGCAACCACTTCCCCCGACATGCACCCCCTCCCCGAACTAACTCCGACCTGGAGTTAGAATCCTTTAATTTGGAGGGCAAAGTCCCCCAGGTTGAGGTTCAGGGCAAGCCCATGATGTAAAATAGATCAAACTGTGCAGCTCCATGCCAACTGTTACTTCGCGGTCCAAGGCGAGCCTGAATGCTGTAATGCCGTGGTCACATCTTTTTCATCGCGCCGACATGGTAGAGCCTTAATATTGCACTTACAAGAGATACAGTATATAGGAAATCTTGTTGTGCATCCCTGAGCAATAGCACAAGGTTTCTAATACACCTCCTTTTATGACTCTTGCAAATTAGTGAGAGCATACAGTCCTGTGCACCTTAGACTACGTGGGGTTCCAATATCCTACCCTCGTTACTTTGTGGTAACATGCACTCACATTTTAGAAAAGTAAACAAACTTCTGCATCACAGCAGCACAAATAGGTAAATATGCACCTACATTCTAAAAACATAAGCAGCCATACCTTAGAAATGCAAACTAATGCCAATTCACTTTTAAAATTCATTTTGAAGTTTCTGCTTATTTCTTAAAATCTTCATGAAAATACTATTTAATAGGTGCAATAAGCCATTCCAGGGTGGGCAGTGTGGGGAACCAATACACTTTCTAGATGACAGAAGGCATAAGGCACTCATGGTGCTCCCACTGGTATTATTTATTGCTTATTCAGGTGGAGAAGCTCTCACATATTGTAAAACTACCAAAGGCTGCTTGGATAGTCTAGGTGTTTTTATCATCCAAAAGTAATTATCTGTGTTTTGGAAATGGATCTGAAATTTCCCCATCTCTGGATGGCCCAGCCCCTTGCCAAGGTGGGTATTTATGTGGCAACACAGATCAGGAAATGTATTTATTTATTTAAAATTTTGATAACCAGAGAAAGGTGCACTGAGCCGGATCTTGTTTCCAGGTGTGACCTGGGGATGGGGGAACAAATACAGACAAAGGGTAATACAATACAATTAAAATTAAAATACAAGTGCTGAGCAGCAGTAGAGGCACGTGTAGTTACAAGGCATACAAGATATAGCAATGCGTATGCATTCGAGTTAATACAACAGACAATATAGTTATATAGTTAGTACAAGCAAGGCTGAAAACCCATATCCTTGTTTAGTGTTTTGTGGAAGAGTCTGATGATGAGGGGAATGTAGAGAGGCCGGATCGAGGGGGAGGAAGGTGGCATAAGTGCTGTTTGAAGGAGGGGTAGGAGAGAGAGTTATGGAGTTGGTTGGGGGGGAGAAGATGGCTCCATTGGGAGGGGAGTCTGTAGGAGAAAGTTGATTGGCTGGCCGATGTGTGGGGGCAGCGGAGGGAGAAGGAGCAGGGGTCCCTGGTACGTAGATCATAGGAGGAGAAGGGGGCTTCAGGGGACAGCATAGTGGAAAGATGAGGGTAGCAGACTGAACCAAAATTTGGCTTTGAGGGCTATGGAATGGATAGAGTGTCTGTGGGAGAGAGGCGGTCTGCTGAGGGAGGAGTAGAGGTTGCAGTGATGAGTTCGAGGAAGGCCATTAGAAGCAAAGAGAGAGAATGAATTTAGCAGAATATCTAGCCTTGATAGCAAGGATGCAGGGGCTGTGCCGCAAACAACATTGGCATATTAGAAAATAGGAATTATCATCTTTGTCTCTAATTCATGTCAGATAGAGAGTGAGAGGGGGCCTTTGTTTTGGTAGAGTAGATCGAGTTTGGGGTGGAGCTTGGTGGTGATGGCATCAATGTGGACTGAAAAATACAAGTGGGAGTCCAACCAGACCCTAGGTATTTGTATGCTGGGACATAGTTGAGTGGAGTACTGTCCAAAGTGATGAAAGCTGGGGGAGTTCTGGCCAATATTTGGGCAGAGCCAAAGATCATGCTAATGGTCTTAGAGGTGCTGATTTTCAGTTGGTTTATGAGGAACCAAGATTGCACCTTATTTAGGGCCTGTTGGAGATGGGTTTTGATGTCTAAGAAGGTGGGCCTGGAGGTAAATAGGATGGTGTCATCTGCATACATATGTATGTGGAAGCTGGAACACATAGAGGGGAGGTCATTAACAAACACTGAAAACAGAATGGGGCCCAAGATGAATCCTTGAGGTACAGCTTCTAGTATGGGAAGGGGGCAAGAAGGAGTTTCCCACCCTCACAGATTGCAGCCTATTACTGAGGTATGATTTAAACCAGCTAACAGTGTGGGGGGCCAGGCCAGCTACCCCAAGCTTGGTGAGGAGGAGGAGGTGGGAGATAGAGTCAAAAGCCTTTGCCAGCTAGTCTGGTGGCATAGAGGGTTGAGGCGCTGGATGCCTTTTTCTCACACTACACCGGTGACCCGGGTTCGGGAACTACCTTGCATTGTCGGGGTGCTGGAGTGGGGGGGCAGAGCAGGACTGAGCATGCTGGTGGGCAGCCCTCCTCTCCTGAAGGTGGTGGGGTGGGTTGGTTCCCCCCCCATAGTTCCTCTCCCACCGGGTGGAGGTCTGGTGGGTAGCGTAGGTGAAGAGGGAGCTGCAAAGTAATGGGAGGTGGAGGCTGAGCTGGCACCATGGGGTGCGGGCAATGCCTCCACACATTCGCAGATAGATGTGTGCCGGGCCTCGGGGACAGAAAGAAAATCTAAAAAAAAATGCATATGTGTCCTGTTGCCAGTTGGTGGGAGGAGGCGACAGGACCAAACATCTATATAATTATAAAAAAAAATAAAAATAAAAAAAAAGCATTTGCCAGGTCCACAAAGATAGCAGCAGTCAAGTGGCCTAGGTCCATAGCTGAGTGTATATGGTCAGTAACTCGTAAGAGGTAACAAATCCCAGTGCTAAGTGCCCTATTGCCAGCTAGTATCACTGTGCCAGCTTAGAATTCAGTTTTAAACAACAGCAGATGTTTTTCTCTCACTTAGCAAAAGCTGATACCCTTCCCCAACTGCTTAGTGATGTAGTCCCCCCCACCAGGCTGTAGCAGTTTCTATTCTACATAATTCAACACAACACAGCCTATTCTTCTCACCCACCCAACTGAAAGTGCTGCACACTCATGCTACATTGTCAGCTGGATTCTTGCCAGTGTTTACTATCTGCACCATCTTCCACTGTTACCAGACAAAAAAAAACGGAAACAATCAAACTTACGGTACCTTACTTCAGGTACTATAACAAAGCTACCTTTCACCGAGTGTTCAGGTTCACATTTACGGTCCCATCAGACCTCAGCTTCAATGCTGATTATGCTCCTGACTGCTTGCTCCCCCCAAGAGCCACCCATTCCATTACTGCCATCCTCCAGCCACTCTCTCTAGTGCTGCATGTTGGCAGCGTTTTTCCATCTGTGGTAGAGGAAATGAAAAACCTACCACTTCTCTCACACACTCTCGCACTCACTATTATACTGCTACTGCCAGTGGTCTTGTGCATTTTTTTTTCTTTTCCCAAACTTATGTACAGTGGGGGGGAAGGGTTACAGCACCACTAATGGACAACATCACATTGGGCTCGCCATGCAGCGGGGGTCCTGCGGACCACAAGCAGCACTCAAAACCTGCATGGCAGTCAGTTGCACACTGGACCCTGGCCACATGGGCAGCTACACGCCTTGGATTGTCTGGGAAGGAGTGTCTGGGATGTGTCTGCACTACACAGCATACACAAAGGCACAGAGTGCCATACAATGGGGGGCACAAGTTACTGCAGGGGAGACCCTGCCATAGGTGATACATGCACTCCCAATAGACACCCACCAGTGGTGGAGGCACCCAGACCCCTGCCACACTACTGCCTCAGCCCACTGGCAGATGGGGAGTGATTGGGGCAGCCATTCAGGCTAGTGCCCATACATTGTAAAAAAAAAAAGGGGACTGTGCCTTCCCACACTCCCCCACTCCTGCGGCGCAAGGGATCTACTCTGGGACCCAGGTCGGGCATCTGATTGGATGCCTGCCTGGGTCCACTACTCCACGCCTGTCTGCACCCCTTTAAACCTGCATGCAGGGGGGTGGGGCTATGGACAGCTGCCCTGCAGGATCTTGCAGTCATGCATATCGTGCACCCTACACCTGTCCAGGGCCGCACAGCTATTCAGGCGGGATACACACCTTTGATACGTACTTTACATACTTTAGTGCATACAGCCCACTATGACCAAAAAGAATCAGAAACACAGCAGCACCCTTTTCTGGCAAGCATCACAGTAGAGGGACTATTTTAAGACAAAGCAAGAAAAAGTAACTTAAAATTCATCTCTACAGTTTTTTTTACTTTTTTTTGTTTTATTTTTTAAATATGTCACCTGCAGCCTATGTTTTAAGCACTATAACCCCGTGGTGGGCAGTATGTATGAGCTACGGTATAGTGGACCTTCTAAGGGCTTAAAGGCCCTGCACCTGTTGTGTCGGACCTCATTACTCCCCTGGGTGGTCCAGTATAGCCCAACACAGCCCCTCTGTTGGGTATTATTGCTTGCTTGTTGTAAAACTATCTTGGAATACAGAAGTCTTTAAAGGGAGATAAATATATACACATCTTAGAGGAGGCATAGATATAGAAGATATATGACCTAATGAGACAGAGGGCAGAGATATTTTTCATCTGATATGGGCATATTCAAAATAGTAAACAAAAAAAAATTTTAAACCTGTCAATCAATACATATACACATCCAACTTGTTATGACACGCCAATAAACAACATCAGTGATCACAAATGTAAATGCATGCTACCTAGTATAGGATCTGTGAGATCTGTGACGTTGTTGCATGGTAAATTCTAGCCCCCTGAATGGCTGTAATGTGCTAGTATGTACATACAGTAGCCACTTTGACTGATCATACTGTACATAGCTGTAAGGCTTACCACCAAGGAGTGAAAAATGTAAGAGAAAAAACAAAGCAATTCATTGTGCAGCAAAGAGACTCATACAGTCCACCTACTTACCAATCATCTAGTCAGCAAAGAGACAAAATGACTATTAATAGCTGAAGATGTTCAGTCAGATATATTTTAGTACTTGTGAAGAACTAGATTACTCTGAGGAATTAGTTGGTTTTATTTTCTGAAAAGACGGTTGTTAAAGGGATGCTGACAAACCCCCTTAGGCCTCAAAGCATCTCTAGTTTAAGAAACATGTTATGACTGCTCAAATTCTGTTGACATTGTTAATGTATGTAGCTGGTGGTTTAATTCTGATTCTTGTTTTCTTTTTAAAACTGAAAAACAGACTGTCCACCATACTCCCACTGCATCTTTCCAGGACTTGGAAACACCCCCAACGTAGTCTAGAAACTCATGTTGTAGAGAAGGGCACAAGACTTCAGCATCACGAGTGGCTGTACTGTTTGGAGGTGTTACCATTCTTCAAAAGTATGCAGTCTGAGTAGGTCAAGGCTTTGAAACAAAGCAAAATTGGGTATAATCACACCATTAGCATGTATTTCAGTTATACCAAGAAAGAAAGCAGATACAATAACCAGCAAAATTAATTAATTTTAGAGGTGGAAAACAATCCTAAAATGTGGATTTTCAGTGAGAAATAATATGATGCAAAAAAAAATGACTGTTCATTTAAATTATATTAAATCAGACAGTCCCTTTCCAAGGAGGGAACGAAGCCAACAATAAGAAGAGAGGTTCCAGCTTTTCAGCTGGTACATATTATACAGTTCCTTCACACATTCACAATAACAAGGAAACGTTTGAAACACTGCCATAAACTGACCTTAGAATGGCAGGCACAGGGATCTAGCATTTCTGCAGCCTGCTAGCTTTCACAAAAGAAGGGGCTGGTCAGGGTGTGGGCTGTAACAGAATGTGAAATTGTCCAAGAGTTCTCTATTTTGCATACGGAGCAGAAGCATAAATAACAGAAGATACAGTGACATTACACTTCCTTCAACTCATTTGTTAACAGAAATTTCAATAGAATATCCTAGTGAAGCTGGGTACTGTAGTTTGATTACAATGGGTTTGTGCTCAAGGATGAGTGCCAATCACAGAACATGACTATGGCAATACAAACATATTACAATATATAATACAACATAATACATACACAGATAAGTATGCTATTTCATATAACAATGGGCATAACGAAAACAAGTGTTGATCCTTGGGATTCCTAGCTTTCAAATCCACCCACACAATTTTTGTTTACTTAGACTGCGTTGTGCATGAATATTTACTAGATTTTCATGTTCAGGAAGGTCGACATGGAGTTTTTGTCAATGATATTATCCCTGGACAAAAGATATGTTGTTTTTTAATTACAAGTAACATATTTAAACATGTGGAGAGAAAATCGTTTTTTTTTTTTTTTACAGTTTTGTATCACTACAGAAAATGCCCCCAAAATCTGAGGTTCAACATATTTACACTTTCAGGTCAAATTATTGGTTTTACTAAACATAGCAGTAGGATTTAATTACTTCCTTAAAGATTGCAATTTGAGATGAAGTATGGAAATTCTTTTTGGTCCCTAAGGCACGTTGGAGAAAGCTATTTTCTTCACTAAGTCAGATAAGAGGCCAAAATCTGTGGCCACAATTTATAATGTTAGTCTGCTGCTAGTGCTTGGATGACTGTAATGTAACAAGGTGAGACATGAACTGGTGCATACGACACAGGGTACTTAAGTGAAAAACATGTATCTAAAATTATCTACCCAGGAGAAGAGAATGATAACGTTTCACACCAATAGAAGAAGGCTAGTATGCCTATCAAACTCGTCCCCTACAGCTTATTAACTATTACACTTGAGATTAATAGCCATCATATGGTACATTCATCCAAGTCTGCATTAAAGGAGTCTAGGGATTTAGAATTTACAACACATTGTATCTGTTCTATCTACCTTCTGGGCTCTCCTCCTGCTGCTTTCTGTTCTCTGAATGTATAGTATGTACAGTGTCTGTGTTATGTCTCAATCTCTGAGTTCCATACCCTATATTTGCTTCTTTCCCTCTTCTCTTCAGTATCTTTCAGCTTATATTACAGCTGTAGACTGAAAGAGGATATTGATGCATTGTTGTAATATATTACTGAGATATTTATTTGGTTGCTGTGGTTAACATTGAGCAAGTTATTGTGTTAACATTTCATAGTCGGGACACACTGTAAATTATCCTGGCCTAGTGGTTAGTACTATCTTCCTATTTATAACCTTGAGTTTTGAAAAAAAAGTTTTAAATTGGTTTGAGTTACTCAAGGAACTGCGGTGCTAATGAAACTTATTAATGTCATTGTACAAGGTTTTAAGAGGCTCTGACGCAAGTGCAGGGGTGTGAGCTACCCATTTCTTTTTCATCAGAAAAGATTAGTGCAGTATCACCTGCAGCTATCTTTGAATGCTGCAGGTGGTTTGTAACAATTATCATCATTTGTGGCAGCTTGCCAGAATAATGGTCAAGCATCATTAGTCTGCCATAAGCACCCAGCATTTCAGATGCAACTGAATCTGGCCAGATGACATTCTTAGACCAGCTAATGGATGGTCTAACAGTACAGCCTGATTGCTGCTCTGATGATAGGTGGGTGGATCCATGCCAGATTGGCTGTGGAAACAGAAACATAGACTTCGATGGCAGAAAAAGAGCAATGGTCCACCCAGTCCATCTTTAACACCATATTATACCTCAAGACCTTTTGTCAATACAGGCTTTTTGTCTACACTATCCACCCACTTACATCCTGTCTTACTACACCCCCCCCCCCCGAGTAACTATTAAGCCCTTAACTGTTGCCTGAAACCATTAGTGGTTTTGGCACCCACCACCTCAACTTGAACTATTTCATGGCTCAACCACTATGAGTTAAAAAAAAAAAAAAAACCTTCTCATGTCTTATAGTCCCCCCACCAAAATCCACTTGTGTACTCAAGTTCAAGATTCCAACGCCTATTGAACTGGTCCTTGTAGTTCATCAAGGAGTTCTTTCCTTTCAGGAACTTGATGGTCCCTATTATATCACTCCTCTTTCTCACCTGGCCTCGAGGGGGTGCATGTTCAGTGCCCTATGTAACTCCTCATGGGATCTGTCTTGCTGGCCCCGAATCATTCTGATTACCCTATGCTGTATCACCTCCTGCCTGTCCTAGTCTTCCCTTAGGTGAGGACTCCAGAACTGGGCACAGTACCCAGGAAATCCTGCCTATAATCTTTCAACAATTGTGACTTTAGCTAGTTTTATCAGCACTAACATTACAGACGGTGTTCTGAATTACAAATAGCAATAATTCAAATTAGAAATTGCACCTGAACTGCAGCAAGATGTCTTATTACTGTATTATGTGGTATATGGGTAAAATATTCAGTATCTTTAGTCCCCTAAAACACAACCAATTTGTGAAGAAATGCTTTTTTAATTGATTGATTTCATTTTTGGTGCCCTGGTAAAGCACTAGACAAGAAAATGTCTATTTTCAGGCAACACCTAGGAGGTAACAATGCGGTAGAAGCAATGGATAGGTGACAGTATAAACAAACAAGCTGAAAAGTAACAAAGTGTTACAGTTTTGTAAATGCTTAACAAAGGGGCTGTTTTCTCAACTAAAGATTGAATTTTGGCCAAGCGTGATGTAATTCAGAATGCATTTTCTAGATTTGCACTTGATACAGCACACCATTGTCTACTGCTACAGTACACTAATGACACCAGAAGCATCAAAGCCTTTGATTTGTTGTGATATCCTTGGGACAGTGCCTTCCTATATGACAAATTCCTTGTTGCTCAAGGATCCATATATGGTCTTTGATTTCATAATTAGGCTGCTTTAAAGCTCCCCAATTGTGAGGAAAGAATGGTCCTACTTGGCACAAATTCTGGCAAATGCTTGGCACATTCTCATGCCAAGTTCATACAATGCTTTTTATTATTGTCTATGGAGACTGTGCAGTGCTTGCACATTATTATGGCACTACATCAGCTTGTGTGATTGCAGTTTGTGCTTGTTGTTGTTGCAGTGATTCCCACCCACCACTCCCACCATTCTTGTGAAAGGGGTTGCTACTACCTGATCCCGTTTTAAGGTTGCTTGCATGCATGCACCACATCCAGTGCTGGCAGGACTGTAGCTGCTGTTGCTTTGCTGGCTGATTGGTAGAAACTTCTAACATATGAAATAATGCAGTCACATCTATCACAGTGTGGCTGCATTCTTTTGTATTACCTTCACCAGGCAGTGAAATCATGTCTCCCCTCCTGCCTGACCCAGCTTTATCTGAATGTCCAGCAGTCAGGTACCCAACCCTGCCACCAGAGATTGTGCTGTCACCCCTTCCCCTGAATGTCTGGTGGCAGGGTGCCCTAACCTGCCACTGTAGAAGTCTTACTAGAGGTGCCACAATAGGGTGCCCACCCCTGGTGCCACCAACCAACACATTGACACTGGGGAGCCCAGTCCCCAGTGCTGGTACATGCAATAAGAAAAACATTCCTCATCATCCTTTTTGCTGTTTTTAAACCTGAAGAAAATATCCAATTGATGTGTTCTGCTCCACTGACCCTTTGACCCCAACCCCACCCACCACCCACTCCCATCCCCCCACACCCCACTATTTATCCACTGGCAAACTTCCCACTGCTGCCTACTGAAAATAAGGTAAGTCCAGTTAATTGCTTTTTAATGCATTTTAAACTTTTACTCATAATGTGTAATTTTTTAAGATTTTTGCCCCAAAGTACATCTGGTCCAGGTCCCTCCAGTTGCTCAACACCAATGCTCTACTAAGTGATGCTGCTGCAACAGATTGGAGAGCCACCCCCTCTGCCCCTGATATTCATATGGCCCTCTCCTGATTTCACTCCAAATTCTCCTCAGTTTGGGACAAGCATGCCTCACTTAGGGAAGGGAAGGAAGGGAACATTGTTTAACCGGAAATATCACATTAAGTTGAAGCTTGTTTCCAGATGCAACCTGGGAGCACAAGGAAGTTAAGTGACTTGCTTAGGATCATACAGTATGCATCTAGGCAGCTGTGGAATTCAAACCCAGGTCTCCAGATCTGCAGCTCAGACAGAGCATTAACCCACTGTGCTATACTACCACCTAGAAAATCCAGAAGAAAAGAAAATCCAGGGTCAAAACTTACCACCCACATGTCCTATGATCTTGCTTGAGCTTGCAACAAATTATCCCACCCCCTTCCTGACCTTGGCAATTACAGGGCTAGTAGAATCTCCTGCACAAAGACTGCCTGGGCTGTGAAACTGCACTATTTCAAGGCCAACCACCAGAACAACCATAATGCCCCATCTAAATTCTGGAAGGTAATTAACTCCCTTTTTGACTCTCTCTCCCATTCTGCCTCCAGTCCCCCGGTACTGTAAGTGGTTCACCTGTGCCTGATCTTCCCTCTGTTATTTCTCACTTCAATGAGTTCTTTATCACCTGTGCCCTCCCTTCCACAGACTCTCCTGGTGCTTCCTGTCCCCCTCCTGTTCCCACCCCTTCTCCTCCCCATCCTCCCAGGGTTTACACTTCCCTCCCATCACTACCCAGGAAACTCTGATTGCCCTTGCTTCCCTTACCCTGTCCAAGTCCAGCCATGATGGGCTGGTTCCTAAACTCCTCCACATCTCAGTTCCTACCATTGCATCTCCTCTTACTCACCTGTTCAGTCTCCTTCTCCCTCTATGCTTGCCAAAGTCCTTTCACTTCACAAAGGAGGGGACCCTTCCTCCCCTGGTAACTTTCAACCCATCTCCCTCCTCCCCTCTCTTGCTAAGCTGCAAGAGATACTTGTCTATTCCAGACTTTCTGATTTCCTCTCCTCCACCTTCTTCTCTCCCTTCCATCCTAGATTTCAGAAGCACCACTCCACCGTCTCCTCCTTGTTGAGTGTCACTGGTTCTATCCTCTCTGGTATGGATCAGGAGCACATAACAACTGCTATTTTCATTAATTTGGCCAAAGACTTCAACTCGGTGTCTCATCCACTCCTCTTGGACAAGATGAGTTCTGCTGGCCTCTTAGCTCTCACTGTCAGCTGGTTCTGCTCTTACCTCATGGGCTATCTACTGTAGGTACAGGATTGTACTACCCTCTCACTGCCACTCCCCATACAGGCTGGAGTCCCTCAGGACTCTATCTTTGGTCCCATCCTCTTCTCTGTTTTTTCCTTAATGACCTCCCCTCTGCCTGTGCCAACTCACATACACATAAATATGCAGATGACACAGTCATCTACACCTCTTGAGCCTCCACTACTGCCTTGGAAGGTCTGCTCCAGCAACACTGCCATGACGTCTTGCATTGGTTCCACTCCAATCAACTCCAGGGTCAACACAAAGAAAACTGTGTCCATCACTTTTGGTACCAGTCAAAAACTAGCTAGGCTCCCCACTCTGCCTGTCTTCTCCACACTGGATGGTACCCCCCTCAAAGTGGTTCAATCCTTCAATTGCCTTGGTGTGTAGCTTGACAGCAAGCTCCACTTCTCTGTCCACACTGATGCTATCCATGCCAAGCTCCACCCAAAGCTTGGTGCCTTGTACTGCAATAAAGACAGTTTGTCTCTTCAGGTCTGCTGGGATATTACTATGAAAATGGTGCTCCAGGTCTTCAACTTTACAGACATGGTTTGTGGCACTGACACCTCCATCTTGCTAGACTGGACACCCTCTTCAACTCCTTCTGCCACTTTGCTACCAACTCCTCTCCCCTCCACCCCATACACATCATTGCTCACTTTACTCTTCTTTATCCATTTTCCCTCTTCCCTCCAGTTGCAGATCCACTGGGCCTCCCTCATTTCAAATACTGGTTTGGGTCCCTTCCCTCCCACCTTTCCTCACTCCTCTCCATCATCCCCCATGCCCCCTGCTCCATTCACTCTAGGTATCATCACACCTTCTTCATTCCCCATCCCTTGTCCTCTGCTGGACAATCAGCCTTCTCCTATTACCTTCCCACACTCTAGAATCAGCTCCCCACTGTCAGCCACCTCTCTGCCTTCTCTGGCTCCCTCAGGTTTCAACTGGGTGCACTTTCCTCCACCATCCTGCTCCTGTTGTTCCTCTTTCTGATGCTCTCCGTCCATTGCCATCTTACCCTGGTGTGTCTGGCTGGCAGTGCTGTACCTCCCCACCTGAGGACAGGAGAGCAGTTCAACTGACACTCGATCCTCCCCCACTCTGGCCAATCCCCAGCAACCCGAGACCATTTCTGAACTCAGGTCGCTGGTGTGGTGAGAGATAAGGTGCCTAGTGCCTCAGCCCTCTGCACCACCAGGCCAGCTGATAATTTTATTTAAATAAACGTTATCTGGGCCAAAAATAAAATAAAAAGAAGCAGCATATAGTAGGCCTTGCATAGAACACACTGTGAGATGGAGTGGGGTCTCTCTAACACAGCTGCACAGCTTCTGCAAAAACTGAAAGGAAAACATAATTAATTAATAGGAGGGATAACAGTGGGCACTGAGGCAGCAAAACAAAACTTCATATGTATTGGACTTGGAACAGGGAACAAAAAATTAGCAATAGGGTGTGGTCTCAAACTCAGTGATTGATGGCTCCTCTGTCATCTTAAATGAATGATTGATCATTTGCCACACCAGCCTTGCACTTACAGAAATAAATCATAAATAAATATTATTGCTGGGGGAAAAAAACTAAACACGTGTATATATTATATTATTGGGATTATTCTACTATGTGTTCACACTACTTAATGCACCTATTAGTGCTTTATTGACCTGTCTGAGAATAAATTTCCCAGTGTTTGCACTTGCAGCAGCTGCGTAATGCTCTAGTTAATTGCCTTGCTTCAGATTATTCTCCTGTGTTCACACTAGAGCTGGGTGAAAACCTTATTTTGAAAATTCAGGCCGAATATTATATTCAGGCCCCCAAATATACTGGTATTTCATATTCACATTCATTATTCATGTTCCTGGTACAAAAAAGGAAAGAAAAGGCAACAGCCCCCACTCTCCTCCCCAGCCCTATCCTTTAAACTACACAACCCCCATCCACCCACCCTCTTTTAGAATAAATCACAATCCCAGCCTCCACCCCAACAGTACCCTCAATTTGATATTATACAATGGCAAGAAAGAATCTTGGACTGTGATTGGTCAGTTTGGGGCTGGACCCATGGCGTTATCCCAGCACAATGCCACAGGTCTAGTCTCAGCTCCACTGTGAACCTGTAGATGAGCATTTTATGGAGCCTTTGATTGTTTGTTTCACCTTCTGTTAAAAACCAAAAATATTTTTCCACACAAAAACATCTTTAAAATTATTTTTTTTATTCTGTATAACTACGGGCCATTGTATAACAGGAATAATGCACTCCAGGGTGCATGTCGTTTGGGATAATGCCACGCCTGGGGCATTGGACGCACTCAGCCTGCAGCCTCGTGCTCAACCCTCCCAGGCGTGGCGTTATCCCAGCACGACACACACCCTGTCATGCGTTATTCCTTTATTTTATATGATATGAAAAAAGAAATGTAGGTATCAGGAATGATGTTCAGCCACATCTCCTGTTCCTCCCTACAAGCTCCTATATAGTTTCAACCTCTGATTTTCTCCAACTAGTACCTAACTTGGCTTATGCACTTTATTGTCTGCCCTGCTGTGTGTACTGTATCCCCACGTGCCCTGTACCCATGCTCTGGTTATGTGTTGCTTTTGCCTTTGTTACCTATGTTGTGTTGCTATTTCCAACGTTATTGATTGCCACTGATCACATTATGATGTTTTTGACAATGCCTGTTTAGCTGCTATTGACTCCCCAACTCGTGTATTCTCCCTTCCCTTTATGATGGGATCCTTTGTAAACGAGCTTTTAGCTCAAAGGTTGTAATTCTGATTCACAATAAATAAAAAAAAATAAAAACAACAATGGGTGACAGGCACAGCTGGTCCACTTCCATGGCTAGTCACCATCTTTAACGCTCATTTTCTGTCAAATAAATATGTCCCCCACCATGGCAGCATCCTCTTCCCCTCAGCAACCAATTCTTCTTAAAAGAAGTAGCTAGGCATGATGAAGCAGATGACTGACATAACCTGCCCTCCTCCATGGCTGTCCACCTTCTACTGAATGAAACTTTTCTGGCGCTTGCTCATGCAGTAAAACTGGGCAGCACTTTTATTCAGTAGAAGGCAACTGATTATGGAGGAGGGCAGGCTGTGTCAGCCGGCTTCTTCTTTTAGTAAAATTAGGTGCTGAGGGGAGAGGAGGGGAGGAGGGTGCTGTCAGGGAGGGGGCATATATTCTTTACAGAAAATAAGCACTAAAGTGTGTCAGCTTGGCTTAGTTGGTAGCACATCCACCTCTGGACCAGAAGGTCATGGGTTCTCATCCCACATTGGGACTGAACTTGCACCTAAAATGCTGGAATCCAAGTGCAGTATTAGGGGGTTGCTGGTCCTGTTGGAGTGTGCCGTCCTTCAGATGAGATGTTAAACCAGGGTCCCTTCTACCCATCCTGGTGCTGTCCTGGTGGGTGTACAGGTGGAAGTAAAAGAACCCAGGGCACTCTTCGCAAAGAGTAGGGGACATTCCTGGTGCCCTGGCCAACATTCCTCTTCCCATAAACTGGTTCATGCAATTGTCCAGGCTGTGTGTGGGGGTGTTTATGTGTGATATGGCTGCCACTACACAGTCAGTCACTTCACTACCAGTCTAGCATTTCTTGTAAAGCACTTTTGGATACACTGTGTATGAAAAGCACTATATAAATGCTGATGCTTCTTCTTCTTCTAAAGATGGTATATTGTTGTGCAGGTGGGCAGGCTGTGCCAGTGGCCTACCTTGGGAGTTTTTTTTTTTTTTTTTAAACAGCATGTAAAATATCAAATTGTGGGTGCTGAGGTGAAGAAGCATGGGATGGGGATTCTATAGCAGAGGGTGGGGGATGGGGTGATGGGGTTGTGTATTTTAAAAGATTGGGTGGAGGGTAAGGGGTTGTTTCTTTTTTTTTTTTTTGTTATGGTTGTTGCGCAGTTGTATTTCCTGAATAGGAATAGGGCACAAATGGTGCAACTATTCATTGTTATGATCCAAATAAAGCATAGTGCATTATTCATGATATATACAGTAGGAAATACTATTCCTCTTTACTCACACACCCCTAGTTTGCATTCCTTAATGCACCCATGTGATTTCGCTACTCGATACACTCACTAGTGTGCTTTATCAACCTGTTTGGGAATACATTTTCCATTGAATTCACTACTTAACTCAATGCATTCACTAGTGCTTTATTGACCAGTTTGGGAATAAATGCCTCCTGTGTTTTCACCTCTCCACAATTAAAGGGACACTTTTAACCCCCTTTGGTCTCAAATTGTCCCTTGTTTAAACAAGCATTTGTCAATGCCGAATGTTTGATTGCTGGCATTACAGTAGCAGTGGAAGTGCAGGAGTTAGACAGATGCAATATAGGAATGGCACTGAAGTATTGAACTGACACCAACTCCATCCTCACTCTGCAGAGATGGACAGGCATTGGGGTGTGCCTTTGGGTCATCACCCATGACGGTCACAACATTTCACCTCACCCTACCCTTCAGACACTGACAAGTGTTGAGGTGTGCCTTGGGGTGTTTCGCCTTTACATTCACCTCATTTCATAAGAAAATACACTGAAATGGGCACAGTATAGGAGAATGGGGTGAACTCTGGGGGCAAAGGGGCAAAGGGGCAAAGGCACACCTCGATGCCTGTCACTGGTTGCAGGGTGGGGGTTGGGGTGAAATGGCATGAGCATTACTGTTGACAATCCCAAGTCACACCCCTGACGCCTGTCAGTCCCTACAAGGTAGGGCGTTATGATCGAAAACCGTAACGCCCTGGGAGTTTCTTGGTATTTTTACTCCAAGTTTTCCACATGGGCTTTTTGCGACCCTACTGCATGAACAGTGACACTATCAGTTCATTACGTGAAAGATGATTTTGCAGAGCGACATCGCCATTTGGTGCCACAGGTGCAAAAACACATTTTGAACAGGATGTGAAAAGTGACAGGTGAACTGTTCATGACGAGGTGTAAAAAAATGGCATTGTTTAAAATCTGGAGTGAAAATATACAAAACCTGGTGAAGTCACGAGCGTGCATGAGAACTGTGCAACATACACCTGTAATGTAAGTAGTTTGGGGATTTTTTACAGTAGATTTTCAACATAGGCATTTTTGCACCTCCGCTCATGAACAGTGTCACTGTGATTTTCGTAATCTACCCCGAACCCTAAATTCCCACAGTGACCACGCTATTCTCGCCAGAAGTGCAAAAACACATTTCAGCCAGGGTGTGAAAAATGACAGCTGTACTGTTCATAAGGAGGTGTGGAAAAATGTCAATGTTGAAAATCTGGACTGAAAATATTGCAAATTCATGAACCTACAAAGGTGCATGGGAATTGCACAATGCACGCTCATGACAGAGTCACTTTATGGACTTTTGTCACCAAATTTTCAATATAGCCATTTTACCACCTCTGCTCATGACCAGTGTCACTGATTTTCTTAATGTGTCCCGAACATTGATTTCACACACCGACTGCGCTACATGTGCGAAAACACATTTTGAGCGTGATATAAAAAATGACAGCTATACTGTTCATAAGGAGATGTGGTAAAATGGCAATGTTGAAAATCTGAACTGAAAATATAAAAAATTCTCAAAGTTACAAGCGTGCGGAGGAACTGCGCAACGCACCCTCGTAAAACAGTCATTTTGGGGAATTTTTTCAGCAAATTTTCAACATAGGGTTTTTCGGGGCCTACCTCATGAACTGTGACACTGTCATTTCGTTACTCAGTCCCGAAAGGTGGTTCCGTGCAGTGACTGGGAAATCACCTTTCAGGACCGAATAGCAAAATGACAGTGACTTAATTAATGAGGTGGGTCCCCAAGAACCCCATGTTGAAAATTTGGTGAAAAAATTCCAAAAAATGGCCGAGATATACACCAGAGTTAAAAAAACACACATTTATTGCATTATACAGCTTACTGGCATTTCTTCAGTTCGCGGTCAGCTTTGAAGAGTGCAGGTGTGTTCCCGGTCCACTGAAGATCGTCACACCGCCTCCAGAGGTAAGTATGGGGTGGGAGGGTGTGGGGAGGTGGGTGCAGAGGGTGGGTGCGGTTGGGGAGGGGGGACACAGTCAACAAGGGACCTTTTTTTTTTTTTTTTTTTTTTACAGGTGTTTCTGTTTGTTTACACTACATAGGACTTTTGCCATGCTGGGGTGGACTCCCAGTGTGGCAGCTGGAAGATTTTTTAGGGGGGAGCGAGTGGAGCCGACAGGGGATTGGGCACCCCCGTCGGCCATAAGGACTTCTGCCACGCTGGGGTGGGCGCCCAGCATGGCACTTGGAACTCTGGTTTGGGAGAGGTTACAAAAGTACAGTGGAGCTGATGGGGGACTGGGCACCCCAAGTCGGCCATACAGACTTTTTCCACGCTGGGGTGGACTCTCAGTTTGGCAGCGTAAGTCTGTTGGTGGGGCAGTGAAAGCGACGAAGGATTGGGCACCCCCATTGGCCATACCATGTGCAGTGGGGGGTAGTGCATGAGCACACTGGGGAGGCCTCCCAGCATGCTACTTGGGTAGAAAAGACGGAGCTGTCTATGATAGTTATACGGATGCAGTGGCAGAGTGTAGGCACTTTGCATACTGCTGATGGCAGTATGTAAATTACCTGCCCGATGGCAGTATGCAAATTGCCTACAAGTTACCACTGCTGATTGCAGCGTTCTTTTGCTTTCAACTGTATGCCACTGCATCTGAACAGCTGTCATAGACAACTCCGACGTTCATTGGTGTGGTGTAGCCATGCCTGCAAAAGGGAGCAGGGCTTTGGAAGTGGGGAAGGCACACCTATGAAAACTCGTATGGTGGCACTGTTTCTTGCACATGCGTGCAAGCAAACAAAAACATTTTATAATTGTTTACATTCAGTAGAGACTGGGAATGTAACTGGTTGTTTGATTCTGATTCCTTTTTCTTTTTAAAAGTGAAGAACAGTTTGGTAAACATACCGGTATTACCTCACAAAAACATGTTTGTTTACAATCCTTCATCAACTCCTACTGCATCTTTTCTGGACTCGGGAACATCCGCAGTACAGCTTAGCCACTCATGATGTAGTGGGAGTGGAGGAGACTATTGCATCATGAGTGGCTGCACTGTTTGGGGGCATTCCTAATGTTCAGGAAGTATGCAATAAGAGCTGATCAAAGATTTGAAGCAAAACAATGTAGGGTATAATTACATCACTACTCTGCATTTCATTACTGCTAAGAAAAGAAGCAGATAAAATAACTAGCAACATCAATTAATTTTAGAGAAGGTAAACAGTCATAAAATTTGGATTTTCAACTAGAAATAATATGATGCAAAAGGGTTGACAGTGTCCCTTTAATCCAAATGCCAACAAAAAGGTACACAAGCTGAAAAAATAATATGACAGGTATTTGTTTACTTAGTGTGTAGTAATTTTGATGGTTGCTTTATCGTAGTTGAATAGTTAGCAGTGCCCTTTCATCTGTTGGAACTTGGTTTGGCCTCAGTAGCACATGGGAGAACCAACTGCGAGTTGTTAGGCAAATGAATGGAACTTAATGAGGAGAAGGAGAAGGAGGAGACAGGAGAACCCACCCGTGGAAGAAAGACAGGAGCAAAGGCTAGTGGCTAGTGGCAACAGAATCCATCACCATCATCATTTGTGCAACGTGCCATCTGGGTGCAGTCAGCTTGCATAACCTTTGAGCGGTATATGTTCTTGAACGTGAGCAGGCTCATTTTTAGAAAAGTGAGACTCTTCACATTTGCTGTAGATAGTGTTGGAATTACACTTTTGAGCTTTGAGAGCTGGGGGTCCTATAAGCGTGCTATCTTTAAACTAAGTGCCTTCTATTATAAGTCAATGGCAGGATGCGTGAGCTACCAGGTCTCACTTCAGAGCTGAGGGGGGCTGAGCCCCAGCACGCTCCCTTGTAATTCCAGTGGTGGTTATGGAAAGACATGTTCTTTTATTATTTACTATTGCTCTGGCAACACAGAAAATTATCTCTGAATATGTGTTGGAGGGTGAGCAACTGAGGTCTCCAGTAGCAATCTCATTTAAAGAAGGCCACCTAGCTTTCTTCTGGTACCAGTACAATAGTGGTTCACCACCTGCAACGAGGTACACAGTTTCTTCCATACAATCCTTTACCATTTTTGTAGCAGGGATTTGAGGCACCATAATAGCAGGAATTTGGGGCACCACAATAGTTGAATGAGCTTTTTCTGCTGTCCTTATGAGCCCAAAGTCTGGCAGCATGTCCCACAGTGGTTTGTCTTCTTGTGATGTAGCAGCAGTCACCCCTGTAGTAGTAGTATCAGTTCTGGTTGGTGTTTCAGTAGAGGTACCATCAGCAGCAGCAGCAGATGTGTATTCCCTCACTTTCCACCAGCTTTTGTACAGATTCAGAGACCAGTGAATGTGGCCTTAATGGCACTGATAATTAAGCACTTTTCTTAACTATACATGCTGACACCTTCTCAATTAAATAGTTCTCAGTAATATTCCAGATCCTTAAAATCATGTGATTGGAAGAATGTTTCAATTGTGTTCTCTTAAACCGAGGCTCAAAGTAAGGCCAAAATGTAAAGTTCAGCTTTTCACATATTTATAATGCACTGGTCACTCAGAAAGGTGTTTAACATTTTTCCACAAGTGACATAGCATTGACATCATTATTGTCAAGAAACTGTGACTTGATATGATCCAGTCTCAGCTCAATGAGTGAAATCAGGGGTAGTATCTGGCTTAGCCCAGTATCATCAGCACTTATCACTCAGGTAGCCTCCTCAAAGGGTTTAAGGACACAGCACATATTCTCCATCAGACGTCACTGACTGGGGCTGATATTCACATCTCCATACCCAATGCAATGTTGGACTAGTTAGTTAGTTAATTATATTCAGAAAACCTTTTAGCTAAAATAGCCCTTTTTCAAAGGTGTTCACGTCATATATACAATCAGACAATACAAACAGTACAGAACCATACAACAGAACAATATTATTTGCAATTGCAAACTAGCTACTTGTGAATAAATGTAATACATATTTTTAAACATGTTTAAAGTGTTTAAACCACAAATCTCAAATGAAAGCAAATTCTAAACGTTAGCTGCTCTAATAGAGAAAGACCTTTGTCCTAAGTTTTTTTCTCCCATAGGGTACCCAAAGTCTTTCACATGCCATGTTCTTAGAAAGGAATCTTTTCGAAACATGATTAAATAGTGATTGAACCCCAACAGGGTTTGGCCCAGCAGTGACATTTTACACGTAATAGCACAATGGTAATCAATTTGTAAATGAAGTGACAGACAATTTAGTGCAGTATATAAATGACACCTATGACTATCCCTTTTACAATTTAAGGCAAATCTACAGGCAGTATTCACAGCAACATTCATTTTTTCCAAAGTAGTATTACAAGCTGCTGCATAGACAACTAATCCATAATCAACAGTAGACGGACTCGAGCTATTCATCAGTCATTTTTTAACTTTACCAGTGAAATTATTCTTATTTTGGTAAAGAAGACCAATCCATTTGTTGATGTTCTTTACAAACATAGTCAATATGGCATGTGAAAGACAACAATTGGTCTAAAAAGACCCCTATATATTTGAATAACTGAACCTGCTCAATATCCTCACCACTAGTAGTAGTACTAGACAGAGTTGAGCATTTCCCAAGACTGTCTACTCCCAAATAACATAGTTTTGATTTTTTTTTTTTTGCTTTAATAACCAAGCCATTTTGCTTAAATCAATCTCAAAATAGCTTAAAATCAGATTGCAAACACTTCTGCATCATATCAAAATTTATCCAGGAAAAAAAAATTAAGTAAAAAGAACAGTATCATCAACATATAAAATTGTATTACATTTTGGTGAATGGATTTCTGTTGTTCAAGAATTCTCTGCATCATATAGTAAGTGGAATTCCACTGGGTTGGAATTTCCAGTATCATCTGGTTTAGAGGGAGATTATTTTCCACTTGAATCTGCTGCACCAGTTTTCAGGCTTTTCATAGAATGGCTAAAGTGGGTACACACAATGTGGGCAGCTGAAATCAAATTTTGAACACTTCGTCTCTGTCAGTGAAGTGAAGTGAAGTGAAGTGAAGTGTTTCACAACCATGTTTACAGTGTGTGAAAAGGATGGGACACGTGTAAAATTACCTTACTACCTTCAGGATATTTGAAGCATTGTCAGGCACTATAAAACCAGGATGAAAGGACTTTGAAGCATGTATATAGGAAAGCATACCCCAAGTAAGCCACAGCTTACAAGTTGATTGGAGAGGGGGAATCATTCTGTGCCTTGATCTTTGATTTTAGTTATTCCTACTGTCTGATATTCTACCCTAATGCATAAAACTAAGTAATGATGTATTTTCTGCTCTCACTATGCAGTTCCTAAAGTACAATATGGAATGTAAAAGTGGTCAGGGTAATACATATGGGCTTGTCTAATTGGGGGGGGGGCAGCAAATAGGCCCTAAAGAGTTCTGGCTTACAAATATTATTTTTCTAGCTACATCACTGCTTTGGAGTCAGCTACTCAACAAACTATTCTTGACGGCCCTCTAGATGATGGTTAACTGTGTGGTCTTTTTCAAATTGATAAGTGTATAATCCTGCCTGCTTGCAAACATTGAACGTCCCTGGCATCCTGCTGCTGATGTTACTAATGAGAGTGCCACTAGATGATGTAAACTTTGTGAAGGAGGAAGATGAGGAGGAAGCAAAGTTAACCCAATGGCCATTCACAGCCATCTAGATAGTCATCTGGCCACCAGTCCACATACCTGTTATGACAAGAGCACTTTTTGCCCACTGAACCTTTCAGAGCATCATACACACTTTTCTGAACAGCTTTATATATATCTGGAATGCAACAGCTGAGAAATAACTCTTTCTGGGGAACTGGTACTTTGGTACTGCAAATTCCATAAGTGCTTTAAAACCTGGGTTAGCCACAAAGGAAAATGGCAGCAAGTCAGTGGCTGTCATCTCCACAATTGCCTTAGTTAATAGATTTGCCTTAGTCTTCTTGACATTATATTTCTATGACCAATCAAAAGAGTATTACAGAGAAATTTGATGGCTGCTATACTGGCTGACATCACCAGATTTTTTGCAATGCTTCCCTTGATCTTTGCTCCCATTGGGGGGTAGAATACATGGATGGTATATGATTCCTCTTAGGCTGTGGTAGTGGACAAAAAGGGATAAAGAACATAGAAATAAGATGTATCTTTTGACTGGAAGGCAGACTTTCATCATTCTCCCCCTCCTCAATTACTTCTTCACCTTGGTTAACATCCATGTCTTCTTCCTCCTCATCTGAGTGCAGCAGTGCAGTAACATTTATGTGTTAATTTGTGTACTTTTTTATACTGATACATAAGACTTGCTCTTATGTCTTATCACTGTTGATATTCCTATCCAAGTCCCCACTTTGCCGCAGCTTCATTTTGCATTGCACAATTTGTGAACTACATGACTCCATGATGATTTACTGCATGTGAAAAAGCACAGCATGGATTTTACAGGTTGTGTTGCACTGCTGCATATGGTGAGGGGATGTGTAATTCCACCACTGCCACCACCACTACCACTATCTCTTTGATGTCTTTCCACCACTATTTCTTCTTTTTTTTTTTTTTTTGCAATTTAATTAACTTTATTGATTTTCAAGCAGCAAGACATTATAAACAACACTCTAAGACAAAATGCAGTTGCAGAAAACTATATCAGGAGACAAGCAAACTGAAAAATAACAAAACCATCCCCTTCCCCCTGATACACATCCCTCCCCCTCCCCAAATCCCAGAGTACACCACCCAGCAAAGCAGGCAAAGAGGGAAAGAACAGAGAAAGTACAACAACAAAGTTCTCAGTGCCCATGATAAAAGTAAACAAACTGCAACACAGAGTAAATCAAATCAGTTCAATACAGCATGCGGGCTAGCTGAAGTCAATAATAAGGCAAATAACAGTTCCCAACGGGTCCGAAAGACGGATATCTATCTTGTCGGTAGGCAATCTGTTTTTCCAATTCTAAGGCCTGCAGGATCTCCTGATGCCATTCCTTATAGGAAGGAGTGGAATCATCCAACCAGTGTCGACAAATGATTAACTTGGCAGTAATGGAGATCAGAGACACATAAGCCCTGCGAGGCCCAAAAAGCTCTGCTGGGTGAAAGCCAATAAGATAGATCTCGGGGGTTAAAAAGGATTCAAGTTCTAATATAGGGTCAAGAGAGAGCTGGATGGAGCTCCAAAAAGGAACCACCCTCGGGCATTCCGAAAGAATATGCTTCAAATGGCCCTTGGCTTGACGGCATCAGGAACAGATGGGAGAGTTGTGCCTACCCATCCTATAAAGCTTAAGGAGGGTATAATACAGATTGTGTAAAATACAGAACTGTAGGAGTCTGTAACGATCTTCCTTACCAAATTTATATCAGCTTTTCCAGACTCCCTGCCAAACCCTAGCCTCTGCCTGCAGATTCAGGGTATATTGTAACAGTAACAGCAAATGCCCTTGAAACTAGCCAGATCATGCATTTGAAGGTTCCCATAAAGTCCAGGTGTAACCCCCCTACAAATGGGGGTTCCCGAAAAGTCTTCCTTGAGCGTGCCTAAATGCTCACTGCCAGACAGGTGTTCTGCGTCTTAGCAGTTTAAATATATTACCAGAGAGTGCCTGTATAGCCTCTGTGTACTGTCTCTTCAAGAGCTGCCTGGATCGCAGTCATAATTAATCTGAGAGGGACCTCTGTTAGAAGATGTACTTGTTTGCTGATCACTTGTTAGAGTAGTAAAAATATTGCAGTTTGTTCTAACCTGTCTTCTTTGCAGCATGGACAGTTCTGTTTGTTTCCATCATCTTGGTCCTGGACTGCAGAATGGGCCAATCAGTACATTTAGGACTCTAAAACGGATCCTGCCTACTGGGGCTTGGTGGGGGCCAAACTTGTAGGAACTGTAGTTTTGGGCTTTTGGTGCCTAAAATAACCTGGAGGGGGAGCCCTTTTTGTGACTTACAGACAGATCAGCCAACCAAACCTTTTGGATCTTGGGGAAAGTCCCACACTGCTTGCAGTTTCAGTTAGATCTGAGTTGGGAAGTGAAGAAGTAACAGCTCGAGATAGTTCGAGCAGCAATCCATAGTGGATTCGCATGGGAGAACTGTGGAAAGGCCTGAGTTTGGCCTGCATGCCTGCCTGCTGTCCCTGAGAGGGAACTTGTGTTTTTTTTCGGACTGAATCCAAATTTGGAGAGCGAATTAAGCCACTGAATTGTGACCAGGCTTTAATCTGAATAATACTGAAGATATGCTGAATGTAATCGGCCTGTCAGGACTTCCAGCTACCTCTGAACTCCCAGATTGTGCAGAGACTCTGTAATTGCGACTGGAGAGCCATTTGCCTGGTACAGTGGAATTTCCTTACATGTGAATGTGCTGTGTGCTTATAGTGGGTCATGATTCAGTTCCCCACTGTGTGTCTGAACTGTTTTGCTTGCTGGAGGCTGTATCCAGCTCCACAGACTGAATCCGTATCCATTTCCATTTGCCTGGGCCCTTCTACACTGGCCCAGCCAGAATACCTGCTAGGCAGAGAAAGTCATCGACGAGAGACCAGCCTGGGGATCAGCCCCCTGCTCAATGCCTTGAACAGGAATGATGCCTCGGTGATTTGTGTGGGCCCTGCTTCTCCGGGCACTCCAGCTCAACAGCCTGCAGTCTCGATTTCATCCTGCCTGTGTCCAGTATTGGGTATCGCAAGTAAACATCAGGGTAGCTCCCTGCAACAACAGCTAAATCTAAAAGTGTTGTCATCTGATTGTCTTGTTGCCTTTTCTTTCATGAACTGAGCCCTCTGGCTCCAGATTACAAATAGTGTGTGTTGTGCATATTGCTTTCTTCCATCACAGGGCCCCAACCAGCTGCAATGTTCCTGGCTAGTCCACCATTTTCCTACCTGGGTACCCAGAGTGTGTGACTATGTAGGGACTCTGAACTGCATGCATAACTGTCTGATTAATATAGCTTTTAAGCAAATCAACCTGATTATGCCCCTCCTTGTTCAAGTCCCCTGAATAAATTAGATTTAACTTTGTTTGTATTTAACCTGACTGTGGTTCCAGTTTGTGCCAAAAGTATTGTAGTGTTACTATTTGCTGTCCTTAACCTTGTTTTATAGGAGGTCCCCTGGGTCAAGCTAGAGGAACCAGCCCTGGTGGTAAGTGCAAATAGGGTGGGTAATTGCCTGGTGAATAAGGGTCATTGTGAAACGAATTATAGTATATTGTTCAGGCCACTAGAATGGAAAGAGGATGGGTACAGTGTCCTGGAGGGCTGTGCCCAGGTTAGCTTGACCACTAATAACCCTGACCTCCGGGTGGAGACACCCGTTTCATTACCCAGGCCCCTTAACCTGCTACTAGCCAAGCAGGCAGGGGTAGTAGCCCTTGGGATAGTGCCACCTAGGGGTTACATTTTGAAGGCTCACCACTGGGATTTTGTGCCTTCTAGTGGCCAAAAATTATGAATTATTGTTAAAGACTAATGGCTACCCCAATGCAAATGGCTGAACACCAGTTGGTGGGGTGGTGTACAGGGCAGGAGATCGACCTCCAAAATGCTCTGCTTATACTGGATATTCCCCTGGGAACCAGTAAGGACAGTGTAGAGGGAGCACTCTCCAAAGTTGAATGTTTAAAAACCCCTGTGGCGGTGGGTCGACAGGCTGATTTGATCGGCCAAACTTTCATAGACTTGGTAGAGTGCAGTGACCTCGTGGACAGCTCTACAGTGCCACAGACTATTGCCTCAGAAGGGGTCCTAGCTGCCTGGACAGTGATAACAAAAGACAGTAAAGACCCTGGGGAGGATGAGCTCCCACCATAATCTGAGACTTTGGAGGAGAAATTTACTAAGTTGTTGCTGGAGGAAGGAAAAACCGTAGAAGACTTTAAGAAACTATTCCTACCACCTGGGGGTGTTCCTTCCCCAACACCCCCTCCCACTCCAGCACCTGTTACTGCCCCACCTTCTGTGCCCGTGCCAATGCTGGCCCCTATATTCTGTACCCACCATTAGTCATGACTCCTACCAAAGGCTGAGAATCTTCTCAGGCACCATCCCCACCACCCAGGGGGAGGATGACTGGGAGACCTGGATCGACTATGTTGCCCCCTTGGTACCCGAGTGGTAGTGTGCAGAGGCTGAGAAGCGGAAAAGAATCATAGAAGATTTGAGGGGCCCTGCCCTTGAAGCCATTACATTTTTGAGGTCCATGAACCCTGATGCATCTGCTCAGAAGTACCTATCTGTACTTGAAGCTAATTTTGGGAGCACTGAGTCAGGAGAGACTTTGATGTGGAAATTCCAAGGTGCCATACAACGGAAGGGGGAAAGTTTGTCTGTGTATGTTATTTGCCTAGAAAGAGCTCTGCAGAAAGCATACCAGAAAGGTGGGGTAGCCACTAGTGATTTGAACTGTGTGAGACTGAGGCACATACTGCAACATGCCAAGCATTCTAAACTGCAGATCATTCAGTTAAGGCTCCAGGACAGGAGAAGTAACCCACCTGACTACTGTGACTTGATAAAAGAACTCCGGGAGGTAGAAGGTGAAGAGGGAGATTGTAATTATGGGGTGAGTGAGGGCCAAGTGATCATGGCACTGGAAGACCCTTCCGAAATGGAGACCACTAAGAGTGTCCCACCATGGGCTAAACGGTGGAGGGAGAAGTTGCTGAAGGAAGTCAGAAAAGTACAACCGGATGCGTTCACTGAGGTATCCCCTGCTGACAGAGACCCTGGCCCCTGTCAGGACGTGATTGTTATGGTGGTGGGGGTTCACTCTCAGGCATCCTCTATTGAGGGTGGCTTCTCGGCTGAGCTCAAGGAATTGACTGCCACCCTAAAGGAACTTTTGAGACATGGTACACTACCAGCAGAAGTCAGATCACAATCTCCTGTCGATGCTCCAGCATCCCCTGCTATGATTTCCCCAAGGATGCCCCGAGAGCCTGTCATTTGTCACAATTGCGGCAAGGATGGCCATATGAAGAGGGAGTGCCAGTCTCAGAAGGACTTAGATGAAGTGGTGAACCGGCTTCAAGGAGAGCTTCAGAAAATGAGTCAGTGGTCAAGGGATGCATGAAATGACCGCAGTGAAGGCTTCGGCCATCCATACTCAAACCCCTCTGTGGCTAAATCATCTGTCCAGGCCCCTGCTGTTGTCTCTCCAGACTGGTCCAAAATAGTGGGCCATTCAATGGAGACTACCGTGGCTGTGAATGGTATTCCTACTCAGGCTGTGCTGGACAGTGGGTCACAAGTGACCATTGTAGTTCAGGACTGTATGACAAACACTTATCTGATGTGCCATTACAATCCCTGGAAGGCCTACATGTGTGGGGGCTGAGCGACAAGTCTTATCCCTACCTAGGATATGTCTGCCTCTGGTTGTCTTTTCCTGCAACTGTAACTGGTGTAGAGGAGCAAGTAGAGACACTGGCCCTTGTGTCCCCCCCCCCCAGACTGTATGATGGGGTTCCCCTGTTAATTGGAACAAACTCCCACGTTTGGGAGACTAGCACAACTCTGCCATGAGAAACAAGGGCAACTGACTGGATGGGCCCTAAGAATTTCAGCCTTAGTAAAAAGGGCATATGAATTACAACAGAAACCCAATGAAAAGGACCCAGATGAGCCAGTGGGGATAGTGTGGAAAAAAGAACCTGACTCCTTGATATTGGCCCCCAAGACCCACTGCACAATCCATGGAGAAGTCCACCTAAAGAGAAATGTAACGAACAAAATATTAACGTCGTATGCACCAGGTAATGGAAAGTTGCCAGAAGAATTATTGGTTAAACTCAGCATCTTGCCTGCCCCTGCCCATGCCTATGCACGACGAGTGATGGTCCAGATTCAAAATGTGTCAGATCGGGAGGTCTGGGTGAACAGAGGGTGCACTCTAGCTACAGTACACTATGCAGACACTGCAGTATTACCCAATAGCAAGTACTCTGGCCAAAAGGAGAGAGTGACCCCGGACTTATTTGACTTTGGTGATTCCCAGCTGCCAGCTGAATGGAAGGCTAGGATTAGTAAGAAACTTGCCCAGAGAGACCAAGTGTTTTCATTAAAAGAATGGGACATGGGGTATTTCCAGGGTGCAGAGCATCATATACGCCTGCATAATGATCAGCCATTTCGAGAGAGATCCCGATGCCTCCCCCCAGCGGACATAGATGATGTGAGGAGACACCTGTAGGAAATGCTCGCTGCTGGCGTGATACAGGAATCAAGGAGCCCATATGCCTCTCCCATTGTGGTTGTGCGTAAGAAGAATGGGTCGGCGAGGATGTGTGTTGATTATTGAACCCTGAACCGGTGGACCATCCCAGATCAATACACCATGCCCCGTATACAAGATGCCCTGGATTGCTTGAATGGGAGCAAATGGTTCTCAGTATTGGATCTTCGCAGCGGATATTACCAGATTCCGATGGCCACGGAGAACCGTGAGAAAACAACCTTCATCTGTCCTTTGGGGTTCTACAAATTCCTGAGAATGCCACAGGGGGATTTCGGTTGCCCCGGCCACCTTTCAGCGATTGATGGAATGTGCTGTGGGAGATATGAACTTGCTGGAATGCCTAGTGTACCTAGATGATGTCATTGTGTTTGGACGCACATTAGAGGAGCATGAGACCTGACTGTTTAAAGTCATAGACCGATTGGAAGACTTCAGCCTCAAACTGTCCATTGATAAGTGCCAGTTTTTTCAAACCTCCATGAAGTATGTGGGGCACATAGTATCTGCAGAAGGGATAGAGACCGATCCCAGTAAGGTCAAATCACTGACTACTTGGCCACAGCCCCATAACTTGAAAGAACTACAACATTTCCTGGGGTTCTGTGGCTACTACCGCAGGTTCGTAAAAGACTATTCCAAAGTGATTCACCTGCTCCTGAATCTCACCCAGGGTTACCCCCCTACCAACCGTAAAGACAAGAAAGGGGCTGTTAAAGAACTCGAGAAAGTATACTTCCGAACAGGTGAACCTTTTGGGCCCTGCTGGTCCCCCGAATGTGAAGCAGCCTTCCACAAAGTCATATACCAGCTCACCCACACCCCCCATCCTCGCCTATGCTGACCCTACCAAGCCCAATGTGCTGCACACGGACGCTAGTCTGCAGGGCCTAGGAGCTGTGCTGTATCAAGACCATGAAGATGGTTTGAGACCAGCGGCTTTTGCCAGCAGGAGCTTGACCCCGTCAGAATAAAACTATCCTGTGCACAAGCTGGACTTCCTTGCCCTAAAATGGGCCATTGTTGACCTGTTTCATGAGTACCTCTATGGGGCTAAGATATTGGTGAAGACCGACAATAACCCGTTAACCTATGTACAGACTTCAGCTAAGCTGGATGCCACTGGGCACCGGTGGCTCTCTGCTTTATCAACCTATGATTATGAAGTTGAATACAGGCCAGGACTGAACCATATTGATGCTGATGCCCTGTCACGAAGGCCAGTCTCCAAGAGTGATTGGGTCAGGTTGTCTGAACCTGACATCTGAGCATTGTGCCAAAAGTTTGACAGAGATGAACAGATGTCTGCGGACACAGTGGACTGTCTAATAGATTGCTTGGGCCCTCCTGATACCTGCATACCGGCTGCCTATTGCCATTTCTCTGCTCTAGATATTAGTGCACTACCTCAACTTGATGATGACAGTATTCAGAGGGCTCAATCCCAAGATCCTATGATTCAACCCGCACTTGATGCCCTGCGTGAGGGGAAAGATGTGTCTAAGTTGCGTTCCCCTGACTTGCAAACTGCCCTATTGTTTAAAGAAGGCCCCAGGTTGAAGTTACTCAATCAGTTGTTATACAGAGAGAGATAGTGGATCATAGTGGTCAAGTAGACAAGCAACAATTGGTCCTGCCCATGGCCTTTAAACACTTGGCACTAAGGTCCCTCCACAATCACATGGGGCACCTCAGTATTGACAGGACTCTCGACCTGGCATGATCTCGATTCTACTGGCCCAAGATGGGGGCTGATGTTGAGCACCATGTAAAGACCTGTAGTTGTAGCCTCCAAAGAAAAGCCCAACCTCAGAGGGCTGCCCCCCTTGTCAATATCACTACCAGCACCCCCATGGAACTGGTCTGCGTAGATTTTTTGTGTTTAAAACCTGATCAGCAGAATATTAGCAATGTGTTAGTGGTTACAGATCATTTCACACGGCATGCACAAGCTTTTCCAACTAAAGATCAAAAGGCCTCTACCGTGGCCAAGGTGCTAGTGGAAAATTTCTTTGTCCACTATGGTGCCCCCCAGCAGATCCACTCTGACCAAGGCAGAGACTTTGAAAGTTGGCTAATCAAAGAAATGCTCTCTCTGTGGGGGGTGCGGAAGTCAAGAACCACCCCCATCACCCACAGGGGAACCCTCAACCAGAACGTTTTAACCGCACCCTTCTAGACATGCTGGGCACCCTCCACCCAAAAGACAAGCATAAGTGGAGCCAGCAGATTAGCACCTTGGTACACGCGTAAAATTGCACCAAAAATGATGCCACTGGGTTCTCCCCCTACCGCCTCATGTTTGGGAGGGATGCCCACCTGCCAGTTGATGTCTGTTTTGGGGCCTCTCCAGATGGGTTCTGAGCTGAAAACTATCTGCAGTATGTACAGAAACTGAAAGTTCAATTGAACCACGCATATCAACTGACCCAGACAATGGCCGCCAAGAGAAATCTTGCCAACAAAGAGAGGCACGATAAGAAAGTAAAGGCTCTAGAGCTACGGCCCAGAGACCGTGTATTGTTACGCAATTTGGGACTACACGGCAAGCACAAAATTGCTGATAGGTGGCAACATCTTCCTCACGTAGTAGTTGAAAAGTTGGATGATCTACCAATATACAAGGTACGCCCAGAGAATAACTCCAAAGTTGTCAAGACCATGCACCGTAACCACTTGCTGCCTATCGGCCAAGTTATTATTGAAGCTGAGCCAGCAGACATTGCCTCCCCTGGGCTGGTGACTCCTGCTGCAGCAAAAAAGAGACAGAGTCAACCTACCCCAGTAGTTACAGAGTTAAGGTTTCCCCTGCAGCAGGCCCAGAATGTTAGTGACTGTCAGTCCACCTCTGATGATAGTGAGTGTGACAATGCCTATTACCTCTCCTATGAATTGTGTCAGCTGTTTCGAGGTAACCCTATGACTAATTGTGGGGATGAAGCTGGGTTTTCTGGCCTACCTAACCCCCCAGCTTCATCCTTGGAGCCAATGCTCCCTAAAAGTGAGGTGCAAAGCATCACATCTGAGGTTGCTGACTCTCTGTGTTTTGTGTAACTGTGTGAATTGCCTGAAGAAGGGGCTGATGGTCTGAGTCTCTCTGGTGACACACCAGAACTTGAACAACAATAAGAGAGTGCTGACAGCCCCCCTTCAGTGCCACAAAGCCTAATTGTGCCAGTACCCTATCTAAATGAGCCAAGTGTTGTGGAACTAGAGCCTACAGAGCAAGAAGCTGACAGTACTCCCAGTTTGGACATTCCCATTCATGCAGAGGCACCCCTCACAAATAACGAAAGCTCCAAAGTTAGTGCTGAAAGTATAGAGACTGTGGCTGTTCCCCCCAGAAAGACTGGCCGAGCTGTCAAGCCAGTATTGCACTTCAGTTATGATTCTCCCGGGAGGCCAGTGGATTTGCCTCTCAATATGGTTCACAAAGGTGTTTATATTTCTCAGAGCTCACTACCCAAACTGAGCTTAATGGCCAATTCCAGGTTGATTGTTCTTACTTCAGTATGGTGCCCCTGCCCCATCCAGCCCCAAGTTAGTTAATAGGGAAGGGCCTCCTCCTATATTGTTTAATGTACAGGAAGTTATAACATGAATCAGTATTGTGATGTCACATGTATGTTAATCATAGTGGAATCAGTATTACCTGTATGAAACATGCATAAGTATTGTCCTTATGGATATAGTATCATGAAGTGTAGTGAATATGTATAGTAAAATAATAAGTTTATGCTAACTGATGCATGATGGTCCAGACTTGATGCGGATGCCAAGTTTTCTCCAGGCAGGGATGGGTGCAACCCCCTACAAATGGGGGTTCCCGAAAAGTCTTCCTTCAGCTTGCATAAATGCTCACTGCCAGGCTGGTGTTCTGTGTTTTAGCAGTTTAAATGTATTACCAGAGAGTGCCTGTATAGCCTCTGTATACTGTCTCTTTAAGAGCTGCCTGGATTGCAGTCATAATTAATCTGAGAGGGACCTCTGTTAGAAGATGTACTTGTTTGCTGATCACTTGTTAGAGTAGTAATAATATTGCAATTTGTTCTAACCTGCCTTCTTTGCAGCATGGACAGTTCTGTTTGTTTCTATCATCTTGGTCCTGGACTGCAGAATGGGCCAATCAGTACATTTGGGACTCTAAAATGGAGCCTGCCTACAGGGGCTTGGTGGGGCCAAACTTGTAGAAATTGTAGTTTTGGGCTTTTGGCCTAAAATAACCTGGAGGGGGAGCCCTTGTTGTGACTGACAGACAGATCAGCTAACGGAACCTTTTGGATCTTGGGGAAAGTCCCACACTGCTTGCAGTTTCAGTTAGATCTGAGTTGGGAAGTGAAGAAGTAACAGCTCGAGATAGCTCGAGCAGCAATCCATAGTGGATTCGCATGGGAGAACTGTGGAAAGGCCTGAGTTTGGCCTGCATGCCTGCCTGCTGTCCCTGAAAGGGAACTTGGTTTTTTTTTCAGACTGAATCCAAATTTGGATAGTGAATTAAGCCATTGAATTGTGACCAGGCTTTAACCTGAAGAAGACTGAAGATTTGCTGAATGCAATCGGCCTGTCAGGACTTCCAGCTACCTCTGAACTCCAAGATTGTGCAAAGACTCTGTAATTGCGACCAGAGAGCCATTTGCCTGGTACAGTGGAATTTCCTTACATGTGAATGTGCTGTGTGCTTATAGTGGGTCGTGATTTAGTTCCCCACTGTGTGTCTGAACTGTGTTTTGCTTGCTGGAGGCTGTATCCAGCTCCACAGACTGAATCCGTATCCATTTCCATTTGCCTGGGCCCTGCTACACTGTCCCAGCCAGAATACCTGCTACGCAGGGAAAGTCATCGACAAGAGACCGGCCTGGGGATCAGCCCCCTGCTCAATGCCTTGAACAGCAACAACGCCTCGGTGATTCGTGTGGGCCCTGCTTCTCTGGGCACTCCAGCTCAACAGCCTGCAGTCTCGATTTCATCCTGCCTGTGTCCAGTATTGGGTATCATGAGTAAACATCAGGGTAGCTCCCTGCAACAACAGCTAAATCTAAAAGTGTTGTCATCTGATTGTCTTGCTGCCTTTTCTTTCACGGACTGAGCCCTCCAGCTCCAGATTACAAATAGTGGGTGTTGTGCATGTTGCTTTCTTCCATCACAGGGCCCCAACCAGCTGCAACGTTCCTGGTTAGCCCCATGTTTTCGTACCTGGGTACCCAGAGTGTGTGACTATGTAGGGACTCTGAACTGCATGTGTAACTGTCTGATTAATATAGCTTTTAAGCAAATCAACCTGATTATGCCCCTCCCTTGTTCAAGCCCCCTGAATAAATTAGATTTAACTTTGTCTGCATTTAACCTGACTGTGGTTCCAGTTTGTGCCAAAAGTATTGTACTGTTGCTATTTGCTGTGCTTACCCTTGTTTTACAGGGGGTCCCCAGGGTCAAGCTAGAGGAACCAGCCCTGGTGGTAAGTGCAAACAGGGTGGGTAATTGCCTGGTGAATAAGGGTCATTGTGAAAGTAATTATTGTATATTGTTCAGGCCACTAGAAGGAAAAGAGAGGGGTTACAGTGTCCCAGAGGGCTGTGCCCAGGTTAGCTTGACCACTAATAACCCTGACCACCGGGTGGAGGCACCCGTTTCATTACCCAGGCCCTTTAACCTGCTACTAGCCAAGCAAGCAGGGGTAGTAGCCCTTGGGATAGCACCACCTAGGGGTTACACGGAGACAGAATGGGGTTGTAATATCAGATGAAGAAGGTCCTTTAAAACCCTTTAGAGGGAGAAGGCCCAGAAGGAGGGCCCTAAAAAGAGGCAGTCACCCAGATGAGTTGCAAATGTTTAAAAGGATGATAAAGTGGGAGGGCAAAATGATAATGTACAACCGAAGCCAGTACAATAACATACCCATCAAGGAATGAGGCAATCACAGCAGATCTCAGATGTGGGCAAAATTGAAATGGAATTGGCTGGTTTGCTATTTGGATGTTTGGATTACCCAAAATAGGCTGGGAAATATACCACTATTCCTTCTTAATGCAGAGCTCCTCTGTCTCACTCAACTGCTACTACTTCTACTCTTCCTGCACCCTATCCTTCTTCTGTCTTACGTTTTCTCACTGCATGTGTGGGTGTCTCCTTACACTCCATTATCATTTTTTACCAGAATCCTTCCTATTATGCTTTTGTGTTCTTTTAATGGCCATAGATTCCTCATCTTTACCTTTCCAAGAACTACAGCTACTTGAAAGCATAAAATAATGACTGCTACGTTATCTACGATAAACTCAGGATCTGTTCCACTTATTTTCTCCTGTCACACTCCCCGCATCTGTCTCCTCCTCCTCCACATCTTCGTCCTCATCCATCTCTCTTAGTAAAACTGGCCAGTACACCGTAATGGCATTTGTGCTCCTCTGAGTACCATGACCAGTTACTCCTGCAATCTTATGGATTTTCTACATTGTTGTTATTACTGTACGATGGATTTCCTCAGAACTGCTGCTACTACTCTTTTTCTTACCAAATATACTGTAGTTTATGTAAAGGCTCTAAAACATTGTCCTACTTCAATCCACATATGGTTTTACCTAAAGGCTCTAAACCATTTTCCTCCTGCCTTTTCATAACAGCAACTAGGTCTGTTTCGAAATAAATTTTATAATAGGAAATAAATCCACAAGCAGGGCAATAAAGCACTAAGTGTGTGCATCAATTGAAACACAGGAGAATAAGTCCAAGCTTGGACATATATGGTAAAACCTGGTTATACTGATAGAACCTGGTTATATCTGGCAGAACCTGGTTGTACTGGTAAATCTGGTTATACCTGGTAGAACCTCGTTATACTGGTAGATCCTGGTTATTTATTTATTTATTTTTTATTTTAGTCTTTGGTAACCGGGTAAGGCCCACTAGGCACAAGTGCCTGCTTTCAGGGGCGACCTGGGAGCACTGGGCAGTTAAGTGACTTGCTCAGACAGTATGCAAGTGGAGGTTGTGAGAATCAAACTCAGGTCTAGTCTGCTGGATGTACCAAGCTCATTCACACCTCATTCCTCTAACCTCTAGGCTATACTGCCAGCCCTGGTAGAACCACATAAAACCTGGTTCTGCCTCGTAAAACCAGGTTGAACCTGGTAAAACATTGTTTTGGTTCTACTCATAAAGTTCAAAAGGTAGAACGTTTAGAGGTTCACACAACCCTAGTCAAAATGTCAAAAAATAACAAAGTTAATGAAGAAACAGTGAACTTATAAGGTATAATCCGCAGGGGGAAGGCAACGCTGGCATGGGAGGAGATAGGATAGTGGATGGGGAGATCCCTGTGAGCAGAGTGCCTGAGGTCCTTAAGTCACTGAACATGGACAAGGCTCCAGGGCTGGATGGGCTGCACCCTAGACTTCTGAGGGAGTTGGTCGAGGTCCTGGTGGCACCACTGGCAGACTTGTTCAATACTTCCCTGCAGATGGGGTGCATGTCTCAGGACTAGAGGATGGCACATGTGGTGCTCCTGCAGAGCAGTGATCCCAAGGATGAGCCTAGTAACTATAGACCAGTCAGTCTGACATCCATTGTGGGTAAGCTCATGGAAACAATCCTAAAGGACCTTCTTGGAGGTGAACGGTCTTATGGACGACAAACAGCATGGGTTCATCTCCAGTAGATCATGTCAAACAAACCTGGTTCACTTTTCTGACTGGGTGAGAAAAGAACTAGACACCGGTTGGGCCATGGATGTCCTGTATCTGGACTTCAGCAAGGCCTTTGACTCGGTACCACATGGCAGATTAACTAGTAAATTGAGGAACCTGGGAGCAGGGGAGAAACTTGTTAAGTGGGTTGGTAACTGGTTAGGGGACAGATATCAGAGGGTGGTTGTGGGGGTGGGAACTCTCAACTCGTAGGGCAGTCACCAGTGGGGTCCCACAGGGTTCAGTGCTGAGGTTGGTGCTGTTTAACATCTTCATGGCCGATACAGCAATTGGAGTTAAGAGCAGAATCAGTCTATTCATGGATGGCACCAAGATTGGGGCAGTTGTGGATGGGGAAGAGGGAGTAAAAGGCCTCCAAGAAGATTTGGGAAGGCTTGAGCAGTGGTCAAGTCACTTGGCAGCTGGGTTTCAATGCTAAGAAGTACAAAGTCATGCACTTTGGAGCTAGGAATTCTGGGTACAGTTACCATCTGGGAGGGGTTCAGCTGTCTGTCTCTGAGGAGAAAAAGGATTTGGGGATAATGGCTACAAAGAATATGAACCACTTGTCTCAATGTAGGAAAGCAGTGGCAAAAGCCAATAGAATGCTGGGGTGCATTGCTAGAGAAATCACCTCTAGGAGGGAGGAAGTTGTTCTGCCACTGTACAGGTCACTGGTGGGGCCGCACTTGGAGTATTGTGTACAGTTCTGGAACCCGTACTTGAAGAAGGACATCAGGTTGTTGGAAGGGGTACAGTGGAGGGCGGCTAAAATGATCAGAGGTATGGAGGGGAAGCCTTACAAGGATAGGCTGAAGGACCTCAACATGTACTCACTGGAGGAGAGAAGGGAAAGGGGTGATATGATCAAAACCTTCAAGTACTTAAAGGGCATCAACAGGTTCAGTACAGAGGGCATGTTTTGATTAAAGGGAGAAGGAATTACTAGGGGGCACAGCCTGAAGTTGGTGGGAGGTAGAATCAGGAAGGAGGTGAGGAAGCATTACTTCACTGAGAGGGTGGTAGGGGGATGGAATGTGCTTCCTGAAGAAGAGGCATCTCTTAAAACAGTGGAGAGCTTTAAAATGGGATGGGATAGGGTTAAGGGCAAGATACTAGTCAGTGGGAAGATGAGGGGGAAGAGAGAGGGCAAGGTGTGGGGGGAGCAGCAGGCGTCTAACCTCTGTGCTGCACAATCAAGCAGATGTGAGAGACCATTTGGCCTGTATTCGCTGACAGTTTTGTATGTTCGATATTCTATTCACCATTTTTTTTAGCTCTATACCCCCTTGCCTGGTGGAACCCAAAGTCCATGAGACAATTGAAGTCCATGAGACAATTGCTACTGGGGTTTTTATTTATTTATTTTTTTATTTAATATGTTGTTAACAAGATAAGTACACTGGGCCACATGGCCCTTTTACAGGTATAATTTGGGACATATAAATTTAAAACATAAATTAAATACATTGAGAGCAGTTAAATACAAAATACAACAAAATAACATGCAAAAAATAGTATAGCAACAATAAAATGAATTATGCATATGAATTCTGAAGACACAATGAAATATAGACATCAAGTAAGATTTGTAAACAGACTTGAATTGTTATTTTATTTTATTCTTTGGTAACTGGGTAAGACCCACTAGACACAAGTGCCTGTTTTCAGGGGTGACCCGGGAGCACTGGGGAGGTTAAGTGACTTGCTCAGAGTCAAACAGCAAGCATGCAGAGGTTGAGGGAAGCATGCCCAGGCAAGCTGGAGGTACCAAGCTCATTCACAGCTCATTACCCTAACCTCTAGGCTATTCTGCCAGCCCTACTGAATTGACTTATTGTATGTAAGGTTCTGATTTCTGGACTTATTTTGTTCCAGCTTTTGGCTGCCGCATCTGACCTTCTGAAGTTTTAAAACATGGAAGAGATAAAACATCATCATCATCAGATCGTAAACATTTCAGATTATTTTTGAATGTCAAAGTACCCTGCATGGGGCTCCCATCACCTTGTGTTCAGTACAGTATATGTCGTGCAGTTTAGATACAGCATGTCCCTTAGTTCCAGTGGTAACCAGTCCAACCTTTTATAAGGAGGACAATGATGTTGGCAGTACAGCCTAGTGGTTAGAGTAATAAGCTGTGAATGAGCTTGGTACATCCAGCAGACCTGGGTTTGATGTCCACAGCCTCCTCTTGCATACAGTATGACTGAGCAAGTCACTTAACCAGCCCAAAGTTCTTGGGTCGCCCCTGAAAACAGGCACTTGTGCCTAGTGGTCTTTATCTGGTTACCAAAGAATAAATAAATACATAAAATAAATGTTCCCTAGTCTTTTCCCCAAGAGCAAATCTGACAATTGAATTATATGTATAGTTTTTTTTTTTTATCTCTGTACTCCCTTGCTTCATGAAACCCAATGTCCAAGGACAATTGCTACTGGGGGTATAAAAAAAAGTCTGCCCATAGCCTTAAGATACTGTTGTTGTAACTTGCAACAACATGTAAGCAAACATGTTCGGCATTGACAAATGTTTTTTTTTAAAAAAAAGGTTTCTCAAAATAATTAATTTGTCCTGAAAGGTGTAGGTATTAAGGGGTTGGGGAAGGGAGTGCAAGAGCAAAGGGAATGGAGGGGGCTAGGGAGACAGAGACCCTGGCCAGAGTATTTGAGATAGGCAATCGCTAGGGTATATAAGTGAGCACAGGGCAGGGATCAAGGCAGACAGTGTCTTGGCCTGAGTAGCTGAGACCGGCCATTGCTAGGGCATACAAGTGAGCAAGGGGCAGAGACCAGAGGTTTAAGGAGGGCAGTCACAACTACTTAGTAAGAAGAGATGCTGGCATAATGTACTTTTGAAGGGGCCAAGGTTAGGGTATGTGTGTGTGTATATATATATATATATATATATATATATCTATATATATATAGATATATTTAAATAGAATTCACTAGCCTTTTTAATTTTTTGTAATAATGTGACTTGAAAAGTAAAAATAATTTATTTACCTGCCCGTCTCATCCCAAGATTTTATTTTTATTTCACTGACTACTTCATTTTTATTTTAATGACCATCAATAGATGTTTCATAAAAATTAAGACAGTATGTTGTCATCAGCCACTGTGTTACCCTCAAAAGCAAGAAGTTCTCTCATTTGCTATGTTTGCATTAAGATGTAATTGATTACTTTGGAACTGATGTATGGAATCTGAGAAAGGCACTTAGTTGCAAGCTGTAACCCAGATTACATGATTTCTGTTGTAAACTGATTAATTTGAATCTAAAACAAAACTGTGTACTGCTGTATATCTGCCTATATCCTAACTTTAACATCAACAGAAACATCCCATTTGAACATGTTCAAGGATTCTTAAGTAACTTTTTTCTTGCTTATAATACTGGAATAAGATACATTTTGGGGGATAATCTCTGAGGCACTCCACCTGTCCTTACACATGGGTTGTGTCCACCTGATTGGTTGCTTGATGCACATTACATTATATATTTTAGGAATGTTAATCGTGGAATCCCACATTCCGATTGGTTCACTAATTCATACCTCTCAACTGTCCCTGAATTTCAGGGACATCCCTGATTTTGCCTCAGAATTTTCATCTGTCCCTCATAAAATTTGTGTATTTGTCACAGAACGGTAGGGACTGTAAGCACAAAATAATGTCATACATTAGAATTACAGGCTTATTCTTCAGAAAATGCATCTTACACTAATCTCCTTATTCTGTCAGCTTTCTGAATGCTTAGTACCAATTTTGAAGATGTGTCCCTGATTTTGGGTCTTTGTCCCTGATTTTTTGAAGCTTTGTCCCTGATTTATGAGGAAAGAGGTTGAGAGGTATGCATTAATTGTTATTAGCCTACAGGTAAGGGACCACTATTTTAAACAGAATGCTGGGATCATGCTGCCTCCTATTTTATGTAGTGCCTTTCCTTAATACAAATGTTCCACAATACAATTTGCACTCAAGAAAGTTACAATAACAACAGTTTGGGTGAACAGAGTATGGGGTTAGTAGTGCTTGTGTAACTATAGTTTACTTTTGACTTTTCTCTATTCCTGCCCTTGGTAGGTAAACTGGGTAGTGAGTAGAGAATACAAAGCCCAGCAACAAGGGTGAGTAGAGTGCCAGAGGAGGAAGCAGGGGTGGATGGTGTGTGTCTCACAATGTGCTAAGCGAAGAACTGCCATTGGAGGCTGGCCATTGTAGGGGATGTGGGAGGAGCTATTCCCCCACATTGAACCTCGGGCTATAATCCTCCCATTCAATGTCTGGGTGAATAGAGTATGGGATTAGTAGTGCTTGTGTAACTGTGGTTTACTTTTGGCTTTTCTGTATTCCCGCCCTTGGTAGGTAAGCTTGGTAGTGAGTAGGGAATAGAAAGCCCAAAAGAATTACCAGTGAATGTTCAAAAGAGTATGATTACCTCCTCCAACTCATGGAGAGTATGACCAGTAGCATGCAGGAAAGGAAAGGAAAAACCTCTGAGGACCCATGGCTACTGACCCGCATGTCCTCTGGCCAAACTAAGAGGAGATGAACCTAGGTTCTAGCAACCATAAGCTAATTTCTGAGGAAGGTGAACTGCTTGGAGAAATGATGGTCCATCTTCGAATCCGTGGATGACGCATTCTGGAAGATGAGTCTGAGGTTGAAGAGGAAGGTCTTTTCTGAAGGAGCATCCAAATCCTAAGATTGGAGTAGGTCCAGTCAAAAAAGGGGTGAATGCAGTCCAGGTTTCCAAGGTGATGATGTCCAATGGGAGTACAGAGACAAAGAGAGCATGAAGAGCATGATTTGATAACATTTGCTACCATACTTTGAATGGTAGGAAGTATGATGGGTTATGAAGTCATACGATCATCAATCTGACTTTGTAGAAGGTTTGACAGTCAGGTTAGAGTCTGGAAGTTTGGAGTTAAGCAGTGAGCAATAAGTTGCAATGTAGGCATCCATGAAGAAGATGAAGGAGTCAGACATAATCTTTATGTGCCTGGTAGGAGTAGTGACGTGGAGGATTTGAGACCAATGAAGAATGGTTGGTATATGCAGTAGAAATGGTAACTGAATGTATATGGAATAATTGGAAGTTCAGTATGAGGAATTCAAGAGTTGATTTGGGTACTGATGCTGTAATAATACTTGTATAGACTCTTGCTGATCTGCTGGTAGAGAAAGGTAGATATGAGGATTTCTGTGGCGTAACTGCCCATGACATAAGCTGAGGTGGCCATGACTGTTTTGCCTTACAGGTGATCCAATGTCTAAATACTGTAGGAAGCCCAGAAACGTGTATTTGAAAGAGTCTATAGACTGATATGGCAATGGGAATTTGAGAGTGGTGTAGAATACTGGAGGTGCCTAGCATTTTAGTCGGATATAGGCCGGTTGAGAGGCATGACTGGCATAGTGTGACAGCCAGGTCAGTTGCAGACATGCAGATTGAGGAATCAATGGAACCCTGCTCTCAATGAAAATCTTCACTGGAAGGAGTATGGGAGGTGACTCGTGAGGGATGAGCTAGAAGGACTGCTGGATGAGTAGCTGATCTGATTGATGGTAATACAATGAAGGAATGTAGATGATTGTATGAAGTATGGTGACATCCAGGGGCTAGCGAACAGTGACTTGGATAGAGTAACTTTAGTAAGGCAGCTAGGCACCAGATATCTGATGATGAGAGTTCTAGGAAGGTTGCTGGGAAGGTCTTAGGACATCCAATGGCTATTGAGGAAGTAGGAGTCGAGTGACGTGATCAAATGGAGTCAGTGCTCATAGGGAAAGCTACAAAAAGGTAAAACAGATGATGCCAGTACTGCTATGAGGTATCTTGCAGTTCCTGTTATCCAAAACAGCGATGATGATTATGGAGTTGGTGCATCTCGGAAGGAATTAAGTCACTTTTTCCACATAGGAATGGAGAAGGCTCCACTAAATCTTAGATCCTAAGAAAACTTGGGAGATAGGGATGCCATACTGCTTGAATTAACGGGAGGTGTAGGGAGCATCCTGTAGTCTCAGTTGAAGAATGAGATCTTTCTATGTTCCATTCAAATGGGATTCTGGAACTAGTCCTGGGGAGATGATTAGGAAGTACTGATAACTCAGTAGTGACATAAGAGTCTATAATGCATGTTGACCAAGGGAGTTTTCCTCAGGTGAAATGAAAAAGTGCTCCACAGAGTAGTGGATGGGAGCTGTATGGATGGCCAAGGTAGGAGTATGAAATAGATGAATGGGAGGAGTAGTTCACTGGGTAGGAATACTGGCCGGTGATAGGTGTAAAATGCCCAAAAAGAGCCATAGCACATGGGAAGGAGCCCCGAGCCACCAGGGTGACAAGGAGAAGGCAGCTGTCCAAGGATGGAGGGAAAGTCTGGAGTGGATGTCAGGGGACTAGAGAAAGGAGTCCTAGAAGAAGAAAGCGGAGGCCAAGTCGTACTGACATTGCTGGTGCATGAAGGAACAGGACTGGAGTCAGTGCCATAGCAGACTGAATTAGAATGTAGCAAAGCCATCTCAGGCCAGGAGTGGTAAATCCATGTAAGACTAAGAAGTGAATCCAGGTACAAAGTGCTACAAAGCTGAGGTACAACAGTCCCATGTCTGGAGAATATGGCAAACAGCAAGTACGGAGAACAGAAGGTGCTGCAGTGATGAAGCAAGAGGTTCCCACTTCTGAAGGAGAAAGTGAACTTGTACGGTCATCAGGAAGGGGCAACCAGTAGCAAGTAAGTCCAGGAGAGAGTTGAACTGAATGGAGGTAGAGAATGAACAAGCTGACAGAGTCCAAATCCAGAGCACAAGGAGGCCAAGGCAGGGATGAGTACAATGAGTCCATGGAAATGCAGGATGTAGGCTGGTGAGGAAGGATGTGGAAGGTAAATGGGGTATAGGGAGCCCATTCCCAAAGGGAAGTGGCAAATGGGTACCAGGTAGAGAATGCAGAAGGTTGAAGCAGTCAAATGCAGAAACAGGCTCCCCATCCCAGGTGTTCAAGGTGAGAAGATCTTCACTCAATGCCACCAGGCAAAAATAGGATGGTGAAAGCACATGGGGTAAGGAGGTTCTGTTCCCGAAGGGAAGTGGCAACCTGCAGAGGTAGAGAATGCATAAGGTTGAAACAGTCGATTGCAGAAACAGGATCCCATCTGTGATATCTGAGGCAAGATGACCTTCATTCAATGGCGAGGTAGAATGGGGAAGGCAGATGGGGTAAAGTGGTCCTGATCCCGAAGGGAAGCAGCAACCGGGAATTCAGGTAGAGAATGCATAAGGATAAAACAGTGAAGGACAGATGCAGGCTCTCATTCCAGGTAGTCAAGGTGAAATGACCATCACTTGAGGCTGACAGGCTGTGGATGTTGAAGGCAGATGGGGTAAAGTGGTTCCGTTCCTGAAGGGAAGCAGCAACCGGGTATCGGGTAAAGAATGCAAAAGGATGAAACAGTCATTTGCAGACACAGGCTTCTGTTCCAGGTATGTAAGGCGAGATGACCTGTACTCAATGCGCCAGTCAATGCAGGATGATGAAGGCAAATGGGGTAAAGTGGTCCTGTTCCTGAAGAGAAGCGGAAATTGAATAGTCTAACAGAGAATGCATGAGTTTGAAACCCTACATTGCAGATACAGGCTTCCATCCCTAGTAGTCGGTGTGAGATGAAACTCAGTCGATGCCACCAAGCAAAAGGTTGGTTGTTGAATGCAAATAGGGTATAGTGGTCCAGTTCCAGAAGGGAAGTGGCAACCAGGTATCAGGTAGAGAATGCGTAAGGTTGAAGCAGTCGAAAGCAGATTCAGGCTCCTAGCTCTGGTAGTTGAGGCAAGACGATGGTGACTCGAGGCTACTAGGCATTGGTAGGATGTTGAAGGCACATGAAGTAAAGAAGTCCTGCTCCCACAGGGAAGCAGCAACTGGTATCAGGTAGAGAATGCATAAGTATGACACAGGAGATTGGAGACATGGCTCCCCATCTCTGGTAGTCGGGGCGAGCAAACCTTCACTCGATGCCTCCAGGCAGAGTTAGGGATGGAGGATGTCAGGTTTGTAAGTAGTAGGTAGTAGATAGTAGTGAGTGTAACTGAATCCCATCCCCGGCAGACAGGGCAAGCCTACCTTCGCTCAGTACCTCAGAAAGTACGAGCTAGGGATGGAGTCCAGACAAACTGCTGGTATGGGCTGAGCAAGGAGATGGCAGCTGGCTGTGTAGTCTTAGGCAGGTAAACTATGAGGCAGTATAAACGGGAAGGAAGCAAGTCAGACTAGGAGCACGTGAGGAGGAGTCATTAGGAATGCCAGTAAGAGGAAGGGTAGAGTAATCCAGGAAGGAGCATACTGCAGAGTTGGAATGCAATACTAACATACGAACATATGAAATTTGCCAGCAGATAAAGGCCTAGAGGTCTATCAAGTCTGCTTGAATGTGCAGCTAGCACCCCTTATTCTGCAGCTGCCCCTCCCTTCCACCCTTCCCCTTCATTGACCCTCCCCCTTGTCCTGTCCCATCCCCTTTTGAAACAGTCCACTGTTCTACTGGATACCACTTCTGCAGGTAACGCATTCCACCCAGCCACCACCCTCTCTGTAAAAAAGTGTCTCCTCATCTCCCTCCTGAACCTTCCTCTCTCCAGTCTCATATCATGGCCCCTGGTGTCCCTCCCCTCCCTTACTTTGAACAGCCCCTCTGTACCTGTGTTGTTTATTCCTTTCATGTGCTTGAAGGTCTCAATCATATCCCCCCATCCCTCCTCTTCTCCAGCAAGTACATGTTCAACTCCCTCAGCCTCCTCTCACATGATAAGTCCCCCAGCCCCTTGATCATCTTTGTCACCATGCACTGCACTCCCTCCAGTAACTTAATGTCCCTCTTCAGATAGTGTTGTGCACTGCATGCAGTACCAGTGTGGTCTAACCAAGACCTATACAGTGGCAGAATCACCCTCCTCCTCAAGGATATACCCTTGCAATACAACCCAGCATTTTGTTGCCCTTTGCAGCTGCCTTCCTACATTGTGCCAAGTTGTTCATTGACCCTGTAATGAGCACCCCCAGATCCTTATCCTCCTCTGTCTGGGCTAGCTGCACTCCCCCCAGCTGGTAACTCCTCCTTGGATTCTTCATTCCAAAATGCAGCACCTTGCACTTTTTGGCATTAAACCCCAATTCCTAGTTTTCTGAGCAGGTTTCGAGCTTTGCCAGATCGTCCTGCAACCCCTACCATCCCCCTAGGTCATCTACCACTGCTCCTACCTTGATATCATTAGCAAACAGACTGGTCTTGTTCTTGATGTCCAATGATATGTCTGCAATGAATATCCCAAACAACACTGGTCCCAACACCGAGCCCTGTGGAACACCACTCGTCATTACCCTTGGGTGTGAGAGCTCCCCACCCACCACCACCCTCTGTTGCCTTCCCTGAAGCCAGTTCCCTACCCATCTCACCAGCTTTGCACCCGCCCCTATGCTTTCTAACTTACTTCCTTCCCAGCCTTCCATGCAGCACCGAGTCGAATGCCTTACTAAAGTCCAGATACAGGACATCCACTGCATGGCCCCTGTCCAGTTGCCTAGTTACCCAGTCATAGAACTCCACCAGGTTGGTTTGGCATTATCTGCCAAGTATGAAGCCATGCTGTCTGCTGTCCTGTAGTCCTTTGGCCTCTAGGAGGGCCACCAGCCTCTTCTTCAGGATAGTCTCCATTAGCTTACCCACGATGGATGTGAGGCTGACTGGTCTGTAGTTTCCCGGTTCATCCTTGGGGCCACTCTTGTGGAGGGGCACCACACCCTGAATGTAGTGAAGCATTAAATAGGTCTGCCAAAGGTCCTGCAAGGACCTCTGCCAGCTCCTTCAGTACCCTGGGGTGGATGCCACCTGGGTCTGGCGCCTTGTCCACCCTCAGTGACTTCAAACCCTCCCGAACTCTGCACTCCATGATTTCCCCATCTGTCACCCCTCCCCCCCATTTCTGCCATTCCTCCCCCCTTGGGTGTCACCCACTCTTCTCTTTAGTAACTACTGAGCAGAAGTAATCATTTAGTGCTTCTGCATTATCGCACTCTGCTTCCACCCAACCCCCTGCCTTCCTAATCCTTACTATGTGGTCCTTACAGCTCCTTTTCTCCCTGTTGTACCTAAAGAAGTCCTTCTCCCCCTTCTTAATGCCTTGTGCCAGCCTGAGTTCCGAAGATGCCTTGGCTCCCCTTACTGCCCTTGTCACCTCCTTAAGTTTCGTCAAGTACTCCTCCCTGTCCTCCCCCTCCCTGTTTTCTTGTACCTCCTAAAGGCAGCTCTTTTCCTCCTTACCTTTTCCATGATCTCTTTGCTCAAACAGCTCGGTTTCCTAGCCCTAGCCTTCTTGCTCTGGGCCTTGCAGCAGGTTTTGTTTGCCTCCACTATCCCCAGCTTTATGAGCTCCCACCTCTGGTTAGTGTCCATACTAGATTGAATTCTGGCCAGGTACCCTTTTACCACTTCCCCCATCCTCCCAAAGTCAGCCCTCCTGAAATCTAGCACTCTTGTGCCAGATTCCACTCCTCCCTTGGTATTATCCAGTATGAGCTATACTGAGTGGTGGTTACTCCCTGACAGCAGTTCCTCCACTGTATGTTCTCTCACAAAGTCCCCATTTGCCAGCACAAGGTCAAGGGTATTCCCTAACCTGGTTGGTTCACTGACCATTTGCAGCAGGAAGCTGTCCTGGAAGGCATCCAGCAGTACCTGCTCCCTTCTGTTCCTGACTGTTGGGGTACTCCAGTCCACTCCTGGCATGCTGAGGTCCCCCACAATCACCACACTACCCTTCTCAGGTCCTTCTGATCTGTCCTGCTAGTTCCCTGTCTAACTCCTCCGTCTGAGATGGCGGCCTGTACACCACTTCCATTGTGGGAATCCTATTCTTGGAATCCTGGATTGCATCTATAGTGACTCCATACTACCCTCCTTCCCTTCCTCCCTTACACACTTCAGTCCTTCCTTCACATATAGTGCTACACCCCCTCCTTTCCCAATCATCCTGTCCCTATGAAATAACCTGTACCCTGCAATGAATGAAGGAAAGCCGTGAGGAGTGCCAATGAAGCAGGCCTAGGGGGCACCACAGTTAGCATGGAAAAGGGAGCAGATATGAATGTTGCAGGCAAATTGCAAGCTGGAAGGCGGGGAGCATCAGGGGCTAAACAAAGAAACATACATTTTGAAACTAAGCAGGGTATATGAGCTGGAAGCAATATGTCAGAGGGTGCAATCACCAGATTAGGGGAGAGGTAGCATGGGACTGGATGGTAGAAGGGGAATAAATGGAAATGGAAGGCCATGTGAGGAGTGAAAGGCCCAAAAGGAAACCAGGGGAGAAGGAACAAGGGCAGGAACAGGGGACTTGGGGGGCAGAGCAGCAGGGAAAAGAGAGGGCCGGGAGGACTATGGTAGTAGCATATGCAATCAGGAGCCTGCAAGTCACAGGGTATAGGTCACACAGGCAGACAGGGTAACAAAGACTCCAGGAGGATGCCAGAGACAGCAAAAACAGCAATGGAGAACCTCATGGCTGAGCAGTGTGCAACTCACCATAACAGGCATGGCACACAATGCAAACACATGGGGATCGAGCAGGAGAAAGTTGGCAGCAGAGAGGAAAACAGATGGCAGAGGCTAGTACTAAAGAGAGCCTCCAGAGCCAACACTTAAAGCTTGCACCCCTAATTGTAATGATAGGGAGACTGACTAGGAACCAGTGCAGGAAGCTGAAGAAGATAGGAAGCAGCAAGAGGGCACAACAGGACGTGGAGGAGAATGAGCTCTAGGTACTCACAGAGGCAGAAGTCCAACGAGGAGAAACAGAGACACGGTCTTCATCCCCCACAGCAGAGATCCAGAAGGGTGCACAGCAGGGCAATGTAAGGCACATCTGGGATGATGTCAATCCCAGGAAAAGGGTTCAGGGTGGGGGACAGAGCGATGGCCCCAGCATGGGGTGCAAATTGAAATGCAGAAGTCAAGAGGGCCCCTAGAGACCGCAGAACGAAAGTAAAGAAAGACGGTGTGCCACAGGGAATCCAGAATGAACAGGCAATGCGAAGACAAAGAGGTACAGGGCAGGAAGGAAGAAAAAACAGAAGCAAAAAGGGGAAAAAACAGGGACACCAGGTGGGAGAAGGGAGATGAGGGCAACGGGGGAACAGGAGGCTAAAAGGACTGGGGGAGCAGCCGGTGGGGAACAAAGAAAGGAGAGGAGCATAAAGAAACACAGGGAGAAAAGGAGACCCTAGAGTAGAATGGAAAGGTGGCTCAGCCCACAAGACACACAGGAGCCCAGACTGCTGCAGTTCACAATGCGCTAAGCGGAGAACTGCCATTGGAGGCTGGCCTTTGTAGGGGATGTAGGAGGAGCTATTTCCCCATATTGAACCTTGGGCTATAGCCTTCTCAAAAAATATAGAGTGATTTAATACACAAGAAAGTAATAAAAGAAAAACAGGCAATGTGACATTAGATATATCTGAGTAAATATGGATGTTAGTACTACAAAGTGAGATACGGGATGAGTCCAAGAATTAACATTAAAAACAGGGAAACAGGCTGTGTGGTGGCCCAGAGGCAGCATCTTGTATTGTCTTGCTGGTGACCAGGGTTTGCGAGCAGACTTGGGAAGTGGCTGGCCAGCTGGCATAGCTGGGAAGACACTGGCACTCCACAGCACTCCCAGTAAGGGAGGGATAGTTCAGTGACCCCCTTCAGTGGGTCAGGGAGCATGCTCCTTCACATTTGTTCAGTTACTTAATTATTTCATGAGCTGCTCCTCAGGGTGACAGCGTCATTTAAAAGGTTGTGACATTAGTACATTTTCAGTTATCTTATGGCAAAAAAAAAATTAGGAACCCGGTATTTAAAAGCTGGAGGGGGATTTTATCCTAATGAAATGTGTATTTTGCTTGAGCAATCCATATTTAAAAAGGAATAGCTCTCGCTTCTGTGGCAAATGTTAACATGGAGTTGAAAAGGTGTTGGGCCCTGATTGGTCAGAACACATTGACTAAATTAAAAGCAAGCCTGGGTCTGCCTACCTGTGACACTACGCACTCACAACTAGACCATCAAGGGAACATGGAACATATACAGGAAATTAGAGAACTTAAACAAACAACAGGGATTTTATTAGCCCAATCATATGTTTTTTCCCATAAATCAGGGCCAGTACGAACAAGTATGGGTGTGTAGACTTTGAAAGCAGACTTTTTAATTTTTTCAATTTTTTTTCTTATAGCTCACCCATGGAGGGCAGTTATAGCCTTATCCCTTTTCTCCTGTGCAATGGAGAGTTTTGTAGGTGCACAGCTAGGTCAGCTTATTTCAATGCCTCTGCTATGAATGGAGACTTCTCCTAAATCTAGTGTGAATAGAGTTAAATATGCAACAGTGAGGCCACCAAATGGCCCAGCAGACGTGCATCATGCTTTTATGCCAATGACCCAACCTGCAGAGCAGTCCTAAGGACTGGCAGAAGACACCTGGCCATGAGATAGTGCTGCTAAAGGTAGCATGGCCTAGCCCCAAGAGGGAAGTAGGATGTCCATGTATACCACCATCGTGATGCTGCATGTTGAGCTGGGAAGCCTGCTTCCTTGTAAAGGGAACACATGTTCTGAACACCACACTGTGCAAGACCATCCCTTTCCATATTGGCAGACATCTAAGGGTGGAAAAAGGTACATATAACCAGTGAGAAAACACTAACTTCCATCTAAATGATGACCGGCAGTATATTTTGGCTTCACGCCATGGAGCTTCACGGGTGCCGTGCCATGTAGTCTGCCCCTGGATCCTAAGACTTACTGGGGAGCGGATGGCCTTTCCATGGAACCCTACTACTGGATCATGAGATTCACTGACTGGAGTATGGCCTTCCCCATGAAGCATGCCACTGGATTCTGAGACTCACTAGGCAGATGATGACCTTCCCCTTGAGCTGTGCCAGTTGGAGGAAAGAGGCTGCAGGAGTAATATAGCAAATATGGCCAGATGAATGGTTTATTGAGCAGATGAAAACCTATATAGAAAATAAAGGGCAGTGATGGTCTGTCATTCAATGGACTCATGCAAGCAGCATTACTGCTCAATATACTGGCCACCCATGAACATGGGGTGCCTTGATCATTTTTGCTAGGTGAAAACTGTAACAGAAAGAGTAGAATACATTTTCTTTCTTCTTGAAGCTTTCTTGTAAGCAAAATAAAATGCCTCCAGTAAATCCTAACAAGCTATCAGTGAGGCTGTGCCAAGTCAGTTGCTTGCTTGTTGAAACAAGCTGTTTACATAGCTGTTACTCATCAAAGGTGAAAGTACTTGGTTAATGTAGATGAATTATGGAACATCTGTACTGACTGTTTTGCCAAAAAATGTTTCAAGGGTTGTTGAACTCTACTGTTCTTATGAGAGATTGGGAAGCCTAAATAATTATTACAAAATCCAGCAAATATTTTTGTTGTGTCTAATGTGAAAACTGTTCCCTTCATGTCCACAGAATGCAGACTTTAATTTTTTCTATATTGTCGCAACCAATTTACTTAAATATGCATTAAAATAGATACTGCTAAAGTATACAGTCCTGTGCATGGCTGTCATCTTCAAAATTCTATAGACCATAAAATACATTAAAAAGCACCTTTATTGGTGCTCATAAGGAGAAACAGGAGGTTCCCCCATGAAACTGTTCAGATGTTGATTAAGCAAGGAGGGAAATGAAAAATATGTGTGCTAGGTTCCTATGGAGGGGCTATGAACCTGGAATTCTGCTGGAAGCTGTGAAAAGAATAGAAACTATTCCAAAGGAAAACTCTTAGAAAAAGGAATGTTGAACAAGCAGAAGAGAATAAAGTAACATTTATCACCACATACAGTCAAGGGGAGAATAAATTAGCAGGAGTTATTCACAAACATTGGAATATTTTCAACACAGAACCCTGTTTGGAAAAAATCTCCCAAGATAGACCAAGGAATACATTCAGGGCCAGATATTCAAAAGGGTTGTGCCATACGCAATAGGGTTGCGCCTGCGCAAGTCCGAACTTGCTCCATTCCGCGATATTCAGCAGGAGGCAGTTGCGCCACAGAAAACATGCTGAGCAACAGCGCAATGCAAATGAATGCATGCTGAACTGGAGGGGGAGGAACCATGCATAAACTGCACAGCCCGATATTCAGCCGGGCTGTGCAGAGTTGTACAGGCGCAACCCCCAACCTGCGCCTGCAGGACTTTGAGCCCCAAAAAGGCTTAAGTCGAGGGCCACCCACAGGTGAGCTGCTGTATTGCAGGGCGCAACACAGCAGCTGCCACCTGTGGCTGGCCCTCAACCCACTCTCTGTGCCCCCTCACCAGCCCGATCGCGGGCAGCAATGTGTCCCCCCCAACACATCCCTGGTGGTCCAGTGGACTGATAAGCCCGATCGCTGGCTGACGTAATGAAACACCCCCCCACCTCCCGAATATATCCCTGGTGGTCCAGTGGACCGATGAGCCCGACTGCTGGCTGGAGTATTCAAACACCCCCCACCTCCCGAATATATCCCTGGTGGTCCAGTGGACCGATAAGCCCGATCGCGGGCTGGAGTATTCAAACACCCCCCCACCTCCCGATCATATCCCTGGTGGTCCAGTGGACCGATAAGCCCGATCGCGGGCTGAAGTATTCAAACACCCCCCCACCTCCCGATCATATCCCTGGTGGTCAGTGGACCGAAAATCCCGATCGCGGGATGTGTGGTTGTCACCGACACATCCCTGGTGACCCTAGTGGCCCCCCACTCCACCCACCCACTGCCCCACCACCCCGCCCCCGCAGCCAGCGGGCGGCAGCATCCCACCGCCTGCCGCCCGCCTGGGCCGACTGACTGTTTAGGGCTGCACGCCCATTGGTGAGCAAGAGCCAATGGGCGTGCAGCCCATACCGTACAAGACAGTTCAGTTTTGTGAATGAATGCTCCACTATGTCAACTTGCAGTGGCGCAAGTTCCACTGCGCCATGCACAGTGGCTGTGGCTGGGGGGTGATATTCAAAGGAGTTGCTCAATAGCGCAACTCCTTTGAATATCGCCCCGGACACACCCCTGCGCAACTATTTTGCGCAGTGCAAGAGCTTGCGCCTATGAATGGCGCAGTTTGAATATCCAGCCCTCAGTTACTTAGAAAACATTTTGGTGCAGAGTTTTTATGAGGAGACCACAAGTTTGAGACCGGACTGGATGCCAGCAGTATCTAAGGGTAATTTTAGGTACAGAGGTTGTGTTCTCTGCAAAAACACTTACAACACTAAATATTTTAAACATCACTGAACAGGAAAGAAAAATGAGATTGATGGTTTTATTAGCTGTAATAATATGTCTTCAGTTATTTACTTATTAACATGTCCCTGCGGTTTAGCATATGTGGGGCAAACAAAAAGACAATTAAAAGTGAGAATCAGTGAACACAAAACTGCCATAAGGATAAAAAATGAAATTTATGCTATGGCAAAACATTATGAGGCGTTGAATCATGGATCTGCTGCCACGCTTACGTTCACTGGTATAGAACATGTCACAGTTTCAAAAAGAGACGGGGACCTACAAAAACTCTAATTACAAAAAAAGAAGCCTTCTGGATATATGAGCTGGAAACACTTCAACCAAAGGGACTGAATGAGGACCATGGTTTTCTATGCTATCTAGAAGATTGATACCAGTGAAAGAAATAGCAGAAAATATTAAAGACCCTGGTAAGGATTCACAAAACCTCTGAAAACCTCTGAGATACCCACAACTGCGGAAAAAAAAAAAAAAGATGCAAGCAGGTTGCCACTTGCAGACCTGCAAGTTTCCACAGTTGTACTGCAGCTGCAGGTGTTCACAAAGGTAGAGCTGGGTTATGACAGGCTCCATGATTTACAACGATTTGCAGATGGTGTTGCCAGGGAGATCTCTGCAGTTGCAGAGAACTGTTATGGCCGGTGGGGCCAGTCGTAACATCATTCACAACTGCTGCACTGTGCATAGCAATGTCTGCAAATGGAGTTGTGGAGTGGGACTTAGTCCCAGAAAACTTTGTGAATATAGTCCCCTATATATAGACTGGAAGTCTGCTTGCTATATTTCCCCCCTGCGTTTATGTTCTCGACTTATGCATTTAGATCATGTAATTCTTGCATCACTAGATCTTGAGTAAATGTTATGTTGCTGTGTAATGGTTGGTTTTGAGGGTGGCCAGCCCTTGGTCCTCGAAGCACCCCAGTTTTTAGGTTTTTATAATTAATCCCTTTGAATTTTTCTTTGTTCCACAGTAATAAAAATTTCTGCTTCTAGATAGTCATAGCTGATAGGTGGATTTTTTTTCACTATGCCAGACATCTTTAGAAACTCCCACTTACATTTTTCTCCTCAATTGCTTTATATTCTTTTAAGTAGATATCTCTTGCAGGGATGTTTTTACCTCCTGATCAGAAAGTGACACTAGGGACCGATCTCAGTATTGACTTCATCTTATAGAGGCGAAAGAAAGAATGAATTTGTTTCTGAGTAACTGTGTTTTGCTGTAAAATGGCACTACTACCGGAGGTGTTTTATTTCAGCATGAAGCTTGATTCTCTTTGCCCTGGTGGTCATTATGGTCTGGTTCCAAGTGGGCACTCACTTGGCATGAAGAAACAAATATGGTCATGATAGGAACATTTAGTCAATTGATTAGAAACATATATGATTGAAAGTGGTCATATTTCTAAAAGTTAAGTGCACAGACTTGACAGTCTTTCTGTGCCACAACTGGATCTAGCAGGGTAAATCCCTGTATTAAAGAGCACCTTTCATGGTCCTTTTGACTTCCATGCATAAATTACCCCTTCTTGCATTGATTGTGGAACTGTATTTCATTACTATCTGCTGCAGTTAATTTTTGCATTCTGAGCTACTAAAAATTGCAGGGTGTACCAGGGCTTCTATAGCAAGCCTGGTGTTGCTGTGGGCCCAGGGTTGTACTGCTGACATCACTATAGGGCAGATTCAATTTAACAAAAAAAACTAAAATATTGGCAAAGCATTTGGATTCTGGCATAATGCATGCTAACAGGGTGTCTTGGGGAAGGGGGACATAGTATGTACAATAAGTACTGGAAGTTTTCCCTTGCAACAATTTTGCAACTGTACAGTGTGAGTCACTTCTCTACCCTAAACTGATGTCACCAGGATCCAGCAGCCCAGCAGCTGAACAGCAAAGGCAAGTGCAGCAGGGCTCTAAAACAAATCCAAATTATGGAAGGCAGAGTGAACCTTGGCCAGAAATAACAAATGCATACACCTTTTCAGGTCTAGTACTGCATATAATGACTATAAGCTATAACTTTTTGGACCATCATGAAAGGTGCTCTTTAAATCCCAAGTATGGTATTGTGTGGACACAAGGGATATCCTGTACTGCAGCTCCCTAAGGGTGTTACCAAATTTGTGAATTCAGGAGGGGTCGGTCCAAGTAAAGACATTGGGCTAAGCGCCAATTTTACTTGAATGAGCATGCACAGCTTTGTTTTAGCCATTTCCAAGTCATCTCTTTTTTTCGGATTATCCACTGCCCGTGTTTTGGTGGAATATTTTTTTACTTTTTTCAGCAGCACTCTCTCCTTTTTTTCCCCATTATCAGTTAATAAAATTTTGAAATTGGGGCTTGCCTCCGAGGAATGTTAGGTTTGCCATACCATCCAAAGATGTAAAAATGACAGATATGGTATTTGCGACTGATTCTTTTAACTAGCATGCTTTAAAAAGAGTGCGTTTATCATAGACATGGATTCTTAGGTTCATGGTGGAAACTGACCTACCCTTTAATGATCACCCTTATACAGTGTTGAATATGGAATGGTAATAAGACACACAAAATATTTCCTATTTATTTTGTAGCAGTTTTCTTGCACATAGGATATTTTGTACTGTCTTATAATAAGTGAAACATTTTTTAGACCCTCCCAAGTGAAAAATAAACTTTAGATGTTTTAATGATCACCATTAAATAAGGGCTTCCTTAAGAGGGATTGATGACAGTTGGATCAGTTTTTGTAATAAATATTGTAGTTTTCCATAGTGTATAATACCGAAAGATCCTGAAAAATAAGCTAGTTATAAAAGCAAAAGGTTTGGTTATGATCACTATAAATTTGGTTGGACGGTGATAGCAGCTGCACAACTTAGGTACTCTTTTCACTGTTCTGTGGCAATTATAGGAGAAAATAATGGTGGGGCTTAAGATCAAACAATCGTCTCATGTAAAATCTAAAGCGGGTGGTTTGAAATGATAAGTGTTAACAAATTTCATAACACCTATGGTTAAGCTTTTTTCCTCTAGACATTTTGGTGAGAATTCTGCTTAAGAGAATATAAGTTTTTTATACATTCACAAAGGTGTGTAGCACAGGTTTGGTGCTGGGTATTTACCTAGAACTTTTTACCACTGTAAGCTGAAGCTATGGAACCGGTAGAGTTGGCTGCCATAGCAACCAGGGAATATTTAAGGTATCCAAGTTTTGTGAACGGCTCGCTCTGAGGAAGGCATCACTTTGCAACACCAAAACATCAGCACTCATGTGACACGTACACATGCAAGGTCACACACACCCTTACTGCCGGCAGCCAGAATACCATGACAACAGGTTGGTGCTAAAAAATAAGGTTACGGCTTGTTTATGAAATGAAGATGTATGGAATATAAATCTGTATGGTCTGAAACATATTGGTATTTTAGGCAATTGAGCCACAAAGGTTTTTTTTATCTTGCCTGGTGAAATTGGCCTACCAGACCCTTCGTAGTGGTATGCACTGTTTTTGCACTGTTTTGAAGGTGTGATTTCAAAAAGAAAGCGAAAAGAAAAGTATGGTGAGAAACTAAATAAGTCTTACAAGTCTCCTGCCTTTATTTTCTGAAAAAGAGTCCACATAGGACAATTTGCTGAACACATACTGTAGTGTTAAGTAAATTACACCTCTTCAGCACATTAGGATGCCATCCCTTCATTAAGGGGCTAAATTTAAAAATTCTAAGCAGCAATGGAGGCACTCCAATTCAGGTACGGGAGTCTCCTGTTTTTCCTTTTTGAATTTTAAAATTAGCAAATAAAGTTCTCTTTAACTGAGTCAACAGTGTTAAATTTATAAGTTTCCATACTGACCTCAAAAAGTTGAATCACACTGTATTTACTTAACACTTTTCTGACTTTCACTTTTTCAATGACTTTAAAATAAGGTACATTATACCATTCATGGTATGCATTAGGTACAATAGGGATCTTCATAGGATATATTTAGTTCAAAATGTTGTGCAGTTACATCACGTCTGCAGTAAAATATGTGCCAAAAATAATAATCTGATACACATACTGTAGGTAACTGTGGGAAGATTTGCTGGGCTGTAATTTAATGTTCTAAGCTAATGTCCTGGCCTTGTCTCTCTAAGCTTTGCTTCTGAATGCAGGCCAGGCAGAAATGGGTACAAAGAGTGTCTTATTCCTGAAAGCTGTAAATTTTAGTTCTTAAATGCAAAGCAATCTAATATACAACTTCTTAGAGAACAAGACTGCATTTTATAAAACAGCAATAGGAGAAAAGTGAACTGCAACTGCGGACAAGGTTATTCTCCCCTAAACAAGCAAATATCATAAAAGGGGGGGCTACTCACCAAACCCACTGGACCACGAGATAAAAAAGGAGAAAATTCATGTAGTATACATGCAACACATCTTTTAGGCTCTGTTTAGGTGAATAGTGTAGCCCATAAACCAGTGGCTATCAGTGGTCCTGCCCATGTACACAACTAATGTGTCATGCCAGAAACATGGGACACTTCTTAAGAGCTGGCAACAGGTGCCCTTTTTTACCTACAAAGGAGGGAAGCAGCACCAGGGGTTATGAGATGGGCAATAAGCCTGGGCAGAAAACCAGAAGTGAAAAAGTATGAAGAGTCTAAACACATTAAAAAATAAATTAGACAAAATATGTTTACACATGCCAGCCCGGTGGCGCTGAGGGTTGAGGCGCTGGACGCCACACCTCACACCATGCCAGCAACCCAGGTACTGGAGTGGACTCAGGTCACTGGTGGGTCGGCTGGGGGGGAGATAGATTTGAGCATCCCACGACAGCTCACCTTCTCCGGGGGGGGGGGGAGGCCGACACCTGCACACTTGCCTGACTCCAAGCGGAGGATCAGAGTACAGCAAGCCCCAGTGGTAGGGGATGGGCAGCCGTTACACAGCGTGGACATCGGTGCCATGCGCTTTGATGTCAAGGTTCGCACACTGCAGGGGAAGAACAAGGGAAAAACCCCTGCTGGCTCTGGGAAGACAGGCTTCCTGGTGCATGCCTCCAATGTGCCCCACTCGCCGGACTACCTCCTCGGCACGACAAAAGGAAGGATGTCAAGGTGTTAAGGCCCCACCTCATCCCCACGCGGGGAGAAAACCGCAGCTTCATGGGGGATTGAGAGGTGAGTCTTGGTGAGTGAGAGGCAGGAGGATGACTCCTTGGATGGTCTGAAGGGTCGGAGTCGGCAGGCAGTAGGGGGTTAAAAGAGTAATTTAAAAAATATATATTTATGTTTACACAATATCACTTTAATAAATAAAAATCATGGTTTTCCTTGCAATTAATCACATATGATGTAAATATAAATAAATCAGAGAGCTTTTTTTAAGATACCAAGAATATTCAGTTTAGTAGGATAATAGAACAACTGTAACCAGCCAGTGAATCCATCGGGTAAAATAGTTATTTGCCCAAAAGCAGACTGAATTCAGATTTATCATTTAATCTTAGACTATCCAAGGCACAAAAAGTGTAAATTTAAAATAATTTTTTTTAATCAGCATTTTATCTCCTATTGTCACCCAACCTGCCCCTTCTGGACCGGTTCCTCCAGCCCCATTACCAACCCTTCTCTGAGACTTACCTCGTGCTCCAGTTGTCCTCTGTCACAGCACACAGAGGTGCCCAGTCACCAGTGTGGGGCCTGTATTCAGGATTTTTTCCAACATTTTCTCCACTAGGGCCTACAGAGTAGGCAATGAGGCACTGTGTGTACTCCACCTCCACCAGTGTCATGCTGGTGATATTCCTTTCCCTAGCATTTCACTACACTGCCACCCAGATTCCTCCAGGTGGCAGCCACCTAGAAGGACACATGTACGCCACTGTCTGGAGCTGTCTGGATGCACTAAATCCTACCTAGCCACCAGTCCTCCCAGTGGCCCATGTATGTTCCCAAATACAGATCCCTGATGCAGTAGGTGGTGCGGCAACCCATACTTCAGCCCACCATGCCACTGGGCTGGCTGCCCAAGAGGATTCTTCAAGTCCTGGCAGTTTTTTGATCCCCCCCCCAATCCATGTCTATGTGGATGGACTTTTAAATGGCTATTGGATGTTGAGGGCCTTACAGTAAATGGGTTGAGGACACAAAAAGTCAATCCACATAGATGTGGAAAGAGGCCAGATGTTATTGTCATTGTTTTAAAAAAATCCTGCTGTTTTGCTTAGATTTCAGATCTTCTTTGAATACCCGTAAAGGAAGACCATAATTTTATATAGTGAAGTGCAACAATGATCTTGTTATTGCAGTGATAAATCTTGTTGTATTGATAAGTTTTGTTTGAGCACTTTCTAAGGCTTACTGTGTGTTTCACGCACATGTTACGGGAGGCCTGTCAGCTCTAAGGAAATGCTGTAGGTTTCTGGCACAAAACTATAGCTGAATATGGAGGCAGGACTGCTGATAACTGTTATTTTACTGCTTGCAATGTTTTGCACCTAAATAACATCTAAGAGATGTAGACTGGATGAAATGGCAGCTGTTTCCTCCTGTGGCCTAGTGGGTTTTGGCGAGTAGTCCCCCTTCTTTTCTTTTTCTACACATTATGAAACCACATTCTACAGTATTTGCAGTATTCTTCTATGCCTCACTTTAACAGACACTGTGGTTTAGAGTGTGAAGAATAGCTACGTAACTTTGGATTCTGTGGCATGTTACAGTAGCTTATATAGATCAGAATGAGATACCAAATAAGCTCTGTGTGATAAATCTTTGCCCTAAAATTCTTCTTTCTTAATCAGTTCTGCGTAGAATACATACTTCAGTCACCAGTAGTGTCATCTCTCCTAATTAATAGGTTTTTCATGTTAAATTTACATTATGTGGTGGAAACAATGCCAGCAAAGGTTCTAACATAGCTTGGCATAAGCTGATTTAGGGATCACTTCAGAAGATATAGATCACAGGCAGCAGTGAGATCAAGGTATGGCAGTATGCTTTAGAAGCAGAGTGAGAAGTTTTGCTCATTACCAATGATATGTACCAATTATATGTTTAAAGAATGAAATGGAACTTAAGGATCCAAGTGTGGATACAGGCAAACAAGTGACAGAAATGCATCCCTAACGTTCCACCGCAGTGAAAGTGAGAGATTTAACTTCATATTCAGGTATTTATATTGCTATGGATCTCAGACATTATTGCATGACGTACAGAAGTGCAAGAGGGGCAGCTAAAAATACACTCTCTCTAAGAAGCCCATAAAAACGTCATTTTCATCATGTCAGGCCACTGTCACATTTCACCATCCCAGTTACCTTCAACCAAGAATAGTTGCCACTGTCAAGAGATTTGAGATAATCAGCAAACACAAACAAGTGTGCACTGGGCTGATGGTGCTCTCAACAAGAAGCAAACTTTGTACACCTAAAGAGTTGGGCACTCACCACCTCACAAGTGACTGGACACCACACACAAAGGCCTTTGATAAAGGACCGACAGGTTCGAAACACATCAGGCAGGCACTTTTATGGGTGTTTTGCTAGTTGTTTGATTGTCTTTTAATAAATAGGCAAAGGAGCCTACATATTCAACCAAAGTGTGGTGTCCAGTCACTTGTGAAGTGGTGAGTGCCCAACTTTTCATTTGGGAAATTCACCAAACATTTTTGAGACATGATCTTGTGACCTCTTCCTTGAGCACTCCAGCAGACTGCACAGACGTTGAGTTGGTGATTCTGAAACCCTTATGATTTGTACTGGGTTTCATTCAGCGACATGCAAACAGATCCTCCAGCCAGCTACCAAGCTGAAATCTTTCAATTTAGGAGGTCCCAATTCCAGTGTTCACTGAGGTGGTTTGGGAATTACTTGAGGGGAGTTGCCTTCCCACTGTTTCTGTAAAAACAGTGGTGAGATCATTGTCAGGAAAGTATTTCTTGATCATCCTGACTGCCTGACAAAGTATCACCCTATCTCCAACCTTCCCTTTTTTGGTAAATGGGAAGATAAGTTGGTGGCACCCCAGCTCTAATCACACTTGGAGAAATACAAGATCTATGAACCATCTGAATCCACCTTCTAACCTTGAAAGCTGTGGTTAGAGTGGGTGTTTAATTATCTCCTCATATCTGGAGGCAGAGAGGAACAGTCCATTCTGGTTCTTCTGGATCTCATAATGGCATTAACACAATGGACCATCTCTCTAACAGATGGATGGAGACACTATTTTGGAATAAAAGAACTGTTTCCTCTTGGCTTGAGTTTTTCCTTTCCAGATGAGATCAGAGAGTACTGATGGAGAATGTTTTATTTTCTGTTCTTGGTGACTGTTGCTTCAGGGTGCAGTTCTGTCCCCACTGTTGTTCACTGTATACAGTGCATGCAGCTGATTGGGGAGAGTGTGAGAAGGTATACACTTTATCTCTCCTTTTCTCCTGGAAAGGTGGACTCTCTAACACAATGATGTTGGCCAGAGGTCAAAGATTGTAAACTGAGAAACTACTGTGGAACAAAAGGAACTGTGTCCTCTTGGCTTGAGTGATTACTTTCCAGATGAGATCAGAAAATATTGGTGGGTAATGTTTTCTACTCTTCCCCTGCTGACTGTTGCTTCATGGTGCAGTTCTGTCCCCAGCGTTGCTCACTGTATACATGCAGCTGCTTGGGGAGATTGTGAGAAGATACATGCTTTAGCTCTCCTTTACACCTGGGCAGAGGGACTCTGTGTTGCTGTAATACTGGTCAGAGTTCAAGGATTGTATGGTTCAGAGCTGGCAGAGTTGGACTCAGAACCCAGCCAAAACGGACAATTTGATTGTGAGCTCATGTACCCACTATTAGGTAAAGACTAATGATTTCATTGACTTTGGTTTCTGGTTCGTTTGTGACTTACTTAGGTTAGCAGAAGTCCTGCTAAGAGCTTCTGAGGTGGCTATAAACCTAGGGGTCACTCTTGACTGTAGGATGACCCTGAAATCTTAGATGACAGCAGTACATTAGTTAGGAACATCTTCTTCCACATAAAGAACATTGCATTTTCTGATGGGGGAGGATATTCATGTTTTCATTACCTCCTGTTTAGATTACAGCAATGCACTGTATTTCAGCCCACCCAGTTGGCTACTATGCCACCTCTAGCTGGCGCAGAATACTACTACTACTAGACTTATGCCATTCAGCTGGATGACAGGCCACATCACTCCAGTCCTTCATGATCTCAATGGCTTCCTGTGAGGTGGCATACTGACTTAAAGGTATTAGAGCTGATGCATAAGGCTTTGAATGGACTAGATCTGCACTACTGCCACAATCTACTGTCTCTGAGCCCTCTAGCCCACTGACTGTGCTTCACGGAGGACAGCATTTTGAAGGTGCTGAAGGTCTACCCCTCAAAACATCTTAAGATAGAGTCTTCAATATGGTGGCCACCATGTTTGTGTAGCACTCTTCTAGTGTTACACAGATCATCTTGAACTATTATTTCAAGACTCACCTAATTTATTTCGTCTAGCCTTTAATGAGTTTTAATTACTGTACATATTTTTATTTATTGGTTGAGTTTTGCTTTACAGATAGTTCTTGTTAGTGGTTCTTGGTACAGTGAACGGAGCCAACTGGAATGGACACTTCAGTGTACAACAAATACATTTTTCCTTTACTAAGTTTCAAGACAAGAACCTCAATGCAAAATCACTGCAGAATGGGCTGCACAAAAAGCACATCGACAGTAAAGCCACATTTTAGTGAAACACACAGTTACACATACAGTCCCTGATGCTAGGCATCATGGGTAATATGTGCAATACTGCATGAAGGAATTTACGCTGGCTGTGCTTAATGCAGGACTTTAAAGCATTAGGGCTCACAATAAACCTGCAAAGGCTGTAAATATCAAACTAAAGATATGGACATAGAAAATTTTAATACTACTGTTGACCAGAAATGTGGATTGTTTGAAATTGGTATCCCTTATTTCCATATCACCAGGCATGGCTGACAATGGATCTCCTAATGATCCAGTCCACCTCCCAGTTAAACAAATAATTTAAGTAAATGAATAAATGTGTTTTATCCTTTAAAGGACTTAGTGTGATTTAACTGTTGCCTCAGCCAAGGGTAAGTGGTTAACCAGATAAATGTCGACAATTTCTGTGGGTCCTTGAGAGCCCAAAGCAGGAAAGTATTTAAAAAAACAATAACCTCAATGCAAAAGAAACAAAGGCATGGGGTGTCAAACAGACGAGGCACACTGATAAGTCCTGGTAGGACGAAACACGTGTACGTGTCTTCTGTTAGCACCCTTTGCAGACTGTGTGAGAGACCTTTTGGTACCATGCATTTCTGCTTAAAGTTGAATCAGCATAACATACTGTGGTGATTTGCATATACAGCCCATGGTACTTTGCATTATGAGGGTATGTGTGATTTTGTATTTCTTCAAAGCAAAGGTTACACTAAAAAACACTTTGGCAGTAAATCCAAGTTTTGCATTTCATATACTGTACAACCATAATGCAATGCATCCTGGCAAACACATACAAATCATCATGAAGGAATCTCATTTCATTTCATCTTTAGTTTTTAACAGGAGGTGAACTGGGTAAATCCCTTTGTCAGTCATGCCTGACATACAAAACAAACAATACAGTGTATCATAAAAATTATTTAAACATTACTACACAATAAACAAAATAAGAAAATCAAGTTCAAAACACAACAAAATAGTCTGATTGGGCTTTATGCAGGACTGAAAGGTATCAAAATGCCTAACAAATAACCTGCAAAGGATGAAATCAATCTCGTCTAGAGCAAATTGTCATGGCATTAGCTAGACAGAACAGTTAAACGGTGCAACTCCTGGTAACACGTCAGAGAGACTTGCAGATGGGATAGAAAGTGCTTTGAACATCCAATCATTAGCCATAATTTGGGGGTAATATTTATAAGGAACGAAATTATTGGAAATGCAGAACTTGAGTTCATATTGCAAAGAGAAAATCAATGACACAGAATGGTCTGTGCAATAGGGGGCACTACAGGAAGACACTTTCTACTGTGCTGGATCAAACTGGATGCTTACCATCTAACAATTATTAATGTTCTGCAATGGGTCTGGCCATCAATATTTGTTTCAGGACTGCAAATAGCAGTATATACATTACTCATATGTCCAAAGTACAAGGTGGTAGTGTTTGTACTGGGCATCAGACATTTTCTGAACCATCCTAGTTGTCTGTGGATGAATGATCAACTAGATCAACTAAAAAAAAGTCAAGAAGCCAACCACATGATTATTTGGCTGCAACATTTTGCAGCCCTTGTCAGGGGATCCATGCTAACTAATTTGCTATATTCTTTTGACTGCTAAGGAACATTACAGTATTTAAGACTGACATAAAGAATGTTACTGCTCTACTGCAACGTGACTATAGGTTATTGACAGGCAAAGGTTGAAATGTAATTTTTGTAATTTGGAATACTGGCAACTTATGGTATACAGCTATACTGAAAATTGAAGTAGCATTCCTCTGTTATTTTGTGTTCATTTCAGAATAAATATGAAAATATCTGGAATGTTGTAAACCTCTGAGGGTCTGACTTCACAAACATTTAGCACTGAAGCTGCCAAAGTTTAAATTCTTAGCCTTACTTGTTTGAAATTCAGAGAAGGCCCTTTTCACTAATGGCTGCTTTTCCTGCTTTAATTTCAGGGTGACCATTAAGAAAGAGGCCTGTCTTTTATCTCAATACTTTTAAAGGGCCACTGTCAACTGTCACTGCTGTTACTTCCCCAAGTTAGAGCACCCTGGCCCTTTATGGAACTTCCATAACTGTCCTACACAATTTTTAATTTTTTATTTATTTTTTTAATTGTTTAACCAGGAGTAGCACACTAAGCTGAAAGCTTTTTTACAGGAGCAACCTGGGAGCACAGGGAGGTTAAGTGACTTGCTCAGGGTCACACAGTATGCAAGTGGAAGCTGTGAGATTCAAACCCAGGTCTGGTCTGCTGGATGTCACCAGATTTGCAGCTCAGAGCCTTAAACCACTGCGCTATACTGCCTCCCTTGCTGGTATTGCTGGTATTATACTTCTCTCAGGGAGGGAGGGCATGGCCCACTGGGCATTAGGGCATCTTCTGGACAGGCTGAGGGAGTATGTCAGACTCACTGGCAAGGTATGAGTTCTTCCTCCAGGGCAGGTCCCAGAGGGTGGTGTTAGGGAATAATTCCTCAAGCCCAGTGGCCCTGTCCTGCAGAGTGCCCCAAGGTTCTGTTCTCCCTCACATGTTATTCACAGTGTATATGCTGCCCATGGGTGAGGTCATAAGGCAGCTTGGGATTGGGTTTCATTGCTATGCTGATAATGCCCAGCTCTACCTGTCTTTTGCACCAGGAAAAACAGATGTGGTTGACATGCTGAATGAGTGCTTATCCAAGATCTGGTCATGGAAGGGGGAGAGTGGAGGCCTTGGGGAGGATTTTGGGCTTTTTATTGGCATGTCCAAACTGGAGGTCTCCACCAAGGTGAAAACTCTGAGCATCCTTCTGGACGGCAAGCTGACACTGGATGCTCAGGTGTTGACAGTTGTCTGGAATAGATTTTACCATCTTTGGAATATTGCCTAAATAAGAGCCCTTGTCCCCCTTGATGACCTAGCCACACTGATACATGTGTTTGTTACCTCGAGGCTCAACTACTGTAACGTGCTCTACCTTGGAATCACAGGGAGTGTGATGTAATGCTGACAGCTGCTGCAGAATGCTGCAGTATGGCTACTGACGGGTCTTTCAAGATCTTGCCATATTTTGCCAGTGCTGCACGAATTGCACTGGCTGCCTGTGCACTGGTGCATCTCCTTTAAAATTGGTCCGTTGATCTATAAGGCCCTGCACAGGCTGGGTTTGAGTTATCTGAGGGAGCTTCTGCACCCCTGCACTCCAAGTACTCTCTCCGGTCAACAGAGGAGGGCCTCCTGGAGTTCCCCAGGGTGAGACTGAAATCTTCGGGGGCTCGCGCTTTTGAGGTGGCCATGCTAATCCTCTGGAACTCATTGCCTGGGCACCTGAGGGAGGCCCCCTCCTTAGAAATATTCAAAAGAAAACTGAAACCATTTCTTTTCCAACAAGCCTTTGGGGACTAGGTAAGGATAAGCAGTGTTACTGTTTTAGAATACAGACATATAATTTGTATTAGAATTTATTATATTTGTATTTGTTAGATATTAGATATATGTTTGTGTTACAATATGCTATTTTTGATCTGTATCTTGTAAGGGTGCACTGAGCCTTTGGGGAAGGGCACCATAAATAAAATCTACTAATACTACTACTACTATCCTGCCTTCTGATGACAGAGTGGTATTGGTATCAGTGATGAAGGCAACTACTCACCCACCCACCCTACCAGCCAGAGGAAAGGTGCAGTCATAGCCTTCCTACTTGTGGAGTGGCAGATAGGGTGGCAAAAACAGGGGAAAAGAGTAATAAAAAAATTTATAAGATGAAATATAACCTTACACAACTAGGGGTGTCGGTGGGAGCTTGGGAAGAGTGTGTACAATGTTTAATTTTAGATTCCCAGTTACATCCCTGCTTCCAACACTATTTGTGGCTCAGGACAATTACTGTGTGCTGGTCCTCCGAGGAGTAAGTTACCCATTTCAAACACTGTTTCAGCAAAAGTACATTGTATAAACTACACAGAGAATAGATTTGGCACTGCTCTTTTATTTTACAGTTATGGTAGTTCAGAAACAATTCTGAAATTAACTTTCTTCTTATAGTTTACCAATCTTTGGAATGATTCAGAAACAGGCTGGCATACGTATAATTTGTGCATGAAACTGGTAGAACTCCAGTAGCTTTGTAGTGAATTGTGATGGCTATATCAGACATGGTCACTCTAGACAGGAGTCCAATGAAAGAAAGCTGGCCCATGGATATTCTGCAAAGGGTGAGGTTTGTGTAGGCTTTGCAGAGCACAGCTAATTTTGAAAGAAATGGCAATATACTCACCAGGTAATTTTGGCCCATAGATTCTAACATGTACCAGACATCTATTGTGACAAATTGATATAGCTGTAGTCTGTGCAGGTGGAAATTAAAAAAAAAAAACAGTTGGATTGTCAGAAAGTTTGAATTTGAGCAGCAATTAAATTGAGCACAGCAGTCCCTGGGTAATTTTGGCATGCAGCCATGATGCTAACTGCAACCCGCCTTAGATGGGGCATTGTGATTTTTGGTTGCCTCATTCTATGCCACTGTAACATACAGTACTGTATCTGAGGATATTTTCATCAGTTTGTACCGCAAATGAGCTTGGTATTAGTCGTTGTAGATTTTCCCTTCCACAGCAAGCAAAGGAAAGTTGGAAGTCCAGCCATACTTTCTGATGTCTCCCCATGGTTTTTTAATTATTTGGTTTTGCTGACCAGAAAAGGAGGGCTAGGAAGTATTTTTCTGTTTCCTGCCTCATCCTGGTAGGTGGAAGCACAGGAAATACTGAATGATATTGAAACAGGTTCTGCTGTTGGTAGTTCTAGTGAATGGGGAACTTTGATGAGAATGACACAAAAATTCCATCACTCTTTTTAAGAAGTGCCATGGTTTGTTTAATGTTCACCTGAACAACCACCAGAACACACACATGGGGCTTCAGTTTAATGTGTCATCTGAAAGATGGCACCTCAAGACAGCAGTGTTCCCCCAATACTGTACCATGCTGGAGCATCAGCAAGGTTACTTATACAGTAACTAAAGGGTGAGTGCCCCCCTCACCACAAAGATACCAACATCACTTCCTGCAGCATCTAGTATTCATTGGCAGTCCCCCAACTCAACCAACCCAAGTCTCAACTGTGCTTATTTCCTGAGATCTGATGGGACCAGTCTCCAGAGTGTTAACATTACAGGCAAACCGTGGTATTGGGGTCAAGTGCAACTCATGCTTTCAATGTGCAAGACTGCTTTTCTTGAGTTTTGGGTGGTGAGAGACTTTGTCTTTACAGTACCTTATCTGTAGGGTTCTCAGAAACACATTATTAGAAGACTGGATTAAAAAGTTTATAAAGCAGGGAAGGAGAATGTTGTTAAAGTGATTGTTTCTTCCCGCTTTAAGGGAAACATATAATGAGATGCTGTACATCTCACCCTGGTTGTTTCTCATAGTAGCATACAGCTGTCTCAGCACTGTGTTTAATAGTTCTTTTGTGATGATGGCTAGATCAATTTTGATGTTGTTCCTTGTATCCAGGCAGTAAAAATGTTCTTGGCATAAGTAGACTGGGCCTTGATATTTACTTTACTTCTTTTTTCTTCTTTTGCAGGTTTGTGGTGCCATGTTAGTCTCAGAAACATCTAGTACATGTTATTTTGTGATAATACCTTTTACTTGACTGAGAACTTTCACACATTGTTTTACAACTTCTTTACCCAGGATAGACCAGCTGAGATGCAAGATCTCATTTCCAGTGAAATTCAGCTTTTTACCCATTTCCACGGCTGGATGGTTTGAAGCACTGGGACATTAAATGACTTGCTCCAGGTCACACAATAAGTTTTTGGTTCTGAACCTGTAGACTTCCAGTTTCTAAACTGTTGTTCTGCCCACGTTTTATAAATCATGACATCATTCTTGGCATCTCAGGATTGTTTATTTCTAAACATTTCAAGTACTCTTTTTTTTTCCACAAGAGATTGTCTCATGCAAACAGTTGTAAAATTCAGCAGTCCTAAGTTCAGTTAGCATGGTTCATTTTATCATGCAGGGTTTTTCTAATTTTCTATAGTTTTAGTTTAAACTCAAGTTGCAAATTTTAAAAATCAGAAATCTTCGACTTGATTTATAATATGTTTATGTGTTCATTTTCTGTGTCTCTTACAGTTGTAACGGTTTATTCTCAAGTCCTTTGTGTGCCAGTCACCCAAAGAACTCAAAAAATCACTCTTAAAACCACAACAGACACAGTAACTGTACATATAAACAGATAACTCTGTTTGCCTCAACAGTGTCATTAGGATTTAAATTTTCATTTTCCCTTACAGTTGAGGTGCTGACAGCTGGATTTATTTCAACTGTGACCTGCTCTTTAACACTTTCATCAATCTAAACAAAGTCAGTTTCAACCCAAAACTCAAAATTGAAATACATTTTTATGGCTTACTGAATGGGACATAAATTACCACCAATTAAATGTGTTTTACTTGGTGCCAGTGTATTGATTTATCTGTAAGGCACTATGTCCACCAAAGTAGTGCCTGTGCTGTTGTTAAGGAATATTGACACTGGCCTGTGGGGGTATCCGCAAACCAGGATTTGGAAAAAGGCTTTTATGATCAACCAGAAACAAAGGTTTGTGCTAGGTTATGTCTTGACAGATTAGAAGTAGGCTAAGGGAGGAGTCCCTCGAGACAAAACTGAGTCTTCTTTAGTTTTTAATAATAATAAATGATCTTCCAACTACAGATCCATCCATGTATATAATTCAGCATGTTGATAATACAATGCTTCTATTTATTTTATTTTAATTTACTCATTCATTCATTCATTAATTAATCATAACTGGGAGAACATTTTTTCCCATAGGGAAAACCCAGTTATAATTCATCATTATAAGCAGCTGGTTATAATGGTGAACACGTACTGGGTTTCCCTCATTCTATACATAAGTTCATTGTGTTCTTGCCTTCCTTGCACACATATTTCACTGGTTCTTTCAACCCAGCTGCAGCTACCTAGCACAGAGATAAAGTTCTATTTATATAATTACTGTAGCAAAAAAATGTACCACTGCAGTTATATGAAACAACATATGGGATTGTGCGTAAAACCTCAAATTTCCCACATACCCTGGGTGTTGGATGTTGTATAAACCCCTCGAGCTTCATGCTTGAGGCTTTTGTAGGATTTAACACCTCAGGTGTGTGTAAAAGTCCCGTTATACACACTACCCCATATATTATTCTATACAGTTATACTCTGATAACCAGATAGGTGCACAAGTGCCAAATGTCTTTTTCAGGCACACCCCTGGTACTACAGGTACATTAAATACAGCAGCAGAATAATATCCCAGTTCATGATACATGGTTACAACATATTACACAATGGGGTTCAAGAATGGGGTGTTCTGTTTGGATGACTGGCACCTTTGACCCTAGGTAAATCCTAGCATAACCACCCCAAAATGTGTCAGTCAGCCACTTTACAAAAGTAAAAGTAAATCGGTACTCCCAATTTGCATTCACTCGAGCAACTGCCACTCCCACTCAAACAACTGTTGCTCCCAGCTGCAGATTCTGCCAAAATCATAGCCCACCATGCAGAAAAACAGTAAAAAAAAACACCTGCATTTGTTTCAGCAGCTACAAATATCAGCTGCTTAATGCTCCACCATACTGCAGGTGCTCACAATGATCGAAGCAAGTGTCTGTAAAAGTAAAATGAGAGTTGCCCACAACAGACTGCAGCCAAGTCACTCACAGCAGACTCTCCTTGACCTTACAGTTCATATCACGCTCTCCCTTTCTCTCTTTTTTTTTTAAATAAAATAAAAAATCATCCATATGTTATTGTGTTTTGCTTTGGGAGAGGTGTCTCCTTCAATCATTTTCTACCTAGCAACAAGGGACTATTTAATTACACAGAGTAAGCATATTATTACAAAATAAAAAGCTTTTTAGTATTTTCTTTAAACCTTTACCTACTACAAAATGGATAATCGCAATAATCCACTCCTGAATAATGGTCGTGGTGGGATTTACCCACTTCTGGTGTGGTTTAGTCTCTCAGCCTGTGGTCTCGTAACCAAACCACAGCAAGTGTGATTAAATCCCACACCCTATCGTGGATTATTGCCTAATGGTACAATAAAGTGGCACTTGATACTGTAGTTTCAAAGTGTCTACTTAGAGTTCTCTAAGGAAGGATGTAGAGTACACTGAGCCATAGACATGAGATAATGTGATGAAAAATAATCCAAAAATAAGAACATAAATCTGTTTTGGGAAATTTATAAAGCTGACATCCTTTCCTCCTACTTTTGGAGGTGAAACCAAAAAAAGTGCTCCCTGCATGAAGCTTTTGGGACTGATCATTCAGGATGACTTAAAATGGACAAAAGTTGTAGTGATGCTATTTGTAAAAAGGCTAATGCTAGATCGTGATTTTTGCCCACTGTTAAAAGGATTGATCACCCTGTCACAGAGACACTCTTTTGATATACAGTAACTCAGTGATGAAACTGGGTTTGGAGTATGCACATTTGGTTTGGCTTGGCAGAATCACTATGGCTGAAAACGAATGTTTAAACATTTACAAAAGAGGGCACTTCATTACGGGTATTGTTCTAAGTATGTGTACTATCTTGGTATTACTTGATTAGCCTCATTGGAGACTAGAAAGATGCTGCTGTATAAGGAACTGTTTGATCAGGTGCAAATCCCAGATCACAAACGTTTTCATTGTCTGCCTGTTAGAAGAGAATGTACTTGTAATGTCCTAATGGTAATACATAGTTTGGACATGGCAAGATTGCATACCATTAACATGACAAAACATTAATCCCATGGAGCACTTTACCTGACTCATTTATAATGTGGGTTTATTTAAGTACAAATTCCTTTGTTTGAGTGGTGTATTTTACCTTGTGTTATTTTGCATGGACTCTGATTTAACAGACTATTTTCCCCAGTGGCTAAGAGTGAAAAAACAATTGGATTTAATTTCAATTTGAGGATTCAGGGATGTTGCCTATCTATTTCATAATTCCAAACTGGAAGAAGAGTGGATTCTTCCCCTTATGCATGCTGGAAATTTATGCAACTGGGAATGAAACTAGGATTTGCTTAACTCTAACACCACTAATTCTGCTTTACTATAGGTACTGTAAATATTGCAGGCTGACATATGGATTACAAAAGTGGAAAAGTGAGGAAATTTTATATTGAAGCCAAGACCCATGACAATATTATTTCCTCATATTTTACTATATAATTGCATTCCAAATAGCCAATGATGTTTTTGTTTTTGCACCTGAAGTGAACACTGACATTAACTTATGAGCTCTGTTCAATTTTTAGCATCACAGGGCAACTGTAAACTCAAATTCCCTCCCTCACATTAATTTACATATTTGAGAACTCAATTTTCAGTTTCATTTCTGTCAAAATGAAAAAAATCAGTCTGAACCTACTACTGATGTAAAGCATTAACATTTCTTGTTGAACAACATATACTTCAAATTAGGACTTAATACACAAACTATTAAATATTCTATATCAGAGACAGGAGACTAGTTTATCACACACCCCTAAAACTCCACTAGTTCAGACTTAAGGGGAAAATAACAAGCATCTTTTACTAGCAAATGTGTTATCACATATGTCTAATTTTTACAGAATCATTTAAATCACCATCATTTGGATCACTTTAACATAGGAACATATTAATTTAAGGCCAGAAGGGACTCTAGGTCCATGAAACCCCCCCCCCCCAACATACACACACACACACACACTTTAAAAGAATGGGAAACTAAGTACCGTATGCTGTGCAAACAGGATTTCCCACAGAAGGCACTGTATTACCTAGAACACAATGTGATGAGGGCCCTTGAAAGTCTGTGGTCCTGCGGCCAGAATGCTTGTCACTGAACCTTAACCTACCAAAGAGAAAATATATCGTGCCAAAGAACTATTTTTGGTGATTTTTCTTTCAAATGTACAAATGTCCATGCTGCCTGGCTTCTTTAGCCTCTGTTTAGTCTGAAGCTTCTCCTTCATGGTCAACATGTGATGTCACTGATGATATCACATTATATCTCAGCCAAAGGCTGGACCGCCTTCTACCACATAAGTGAATAATTCATGCCACAGATATGAGCAAGCCATGATGCAGAAATTTAGGAATGCCAATGCAGAACTTGGACCAAAGTGTTGCAGAGTCCTAGGAGCCCTCCCTGAATTCCCTTTTAAGCAGAACTTTTGTCCAGGATTAACCTGAAGGCCTGCTATAGCTTATATATTTACTATCTTAGCTGGTAGGCTGTTCCATAACATCCCCACTCTCTGAGAAAAGAAGTGCCTTTCAAAGTTACACTGAGTCACCCCTTAGATTCAGGGCATATCATCAGGTTCTGCTGGAGTATAAACAGATCAAATATACTCATCTCTATCTTTGCCCTGGAAAGTGACATAGATGGTTGTCATCTATCATCATCCTCTTCTACAGTACCAACCTTTCAGTATGGCATAACTATGTGTGGGAGGGGAAGGGCAAGTGCTTCATTTATGCCTTATAAAGAAATGATTCCTGGAAAACAAGGATTCCAGGAGCATTTTATTGGATCAACTGACTGAAAAAAATGGTGGAGGTGTCTTATGTTGTTTTATTACCTGTACTCTTGGTAGATCAAATACATGCCATCTACAAAAATATGCAGATACCACAAGAAAAGACTGAAGCACATATAAGAAAATTTCCATGTGATAAGATACATAAAATATGAACATAAATAAGGTATGGCAGAAGAAGGTTTTTCACCTTTCGAGACCCCCCCCACACACACACACTCTCAGTGGTAGTATCTGTTTACTTCTGCCACCTGAAAATATATATATGCAATATTTTCTTAAATGGACTCTGCCCTTCTGGTTCACTACGTCACTAGGGGTGAATTCCATATACCTACCGCTCTTTGTGAGAAGCAGTATTCCCTCCTGTTCTCCTGAACATTTCTTTTTGTAGTTGCTTATTATGGCCCCTGGATGTACTTTAATTTTGCCTAGTATTTAATCCCAAATCTATGAATGATTCTGGATCTTTTAAGAAACAATGTGGCAAAATTAAGTCTCCCTTTATCCACCTTTGCTATACACTAACCATGTGTACACAGTAAATTCAGTACTCACCACCTTTCTGAAGAAAATACTCTGCTCTCATAATAAAAATGGCACCATTTTTTCTACACACTTAGAAGCAGTTTTTTTTCTTCAAAATGATGATGAGTGTTAGATTTACTGTGTATAGTATATATATATATATATATATATATATATATATATATATATCTATTGACTTATCCTAAGCAACCCATCCCAATGCAATTTTTTTTTGTGTCACATATCTACACTAACCATGTTGAGGGTATTAAGTTTCTCCCTGTATTCCATGCTTTCTCCATCTGTCATCAATATATCCTTATGGGTGCACCTAAAATCTGCCTGAGTCTGCAACTGTCCCTAAAACTAAGAGGCTTGGTGTACTATATACCTGTATTAATTTCTGGCTTTTTACCAGAACTAAGAGTGGTGCCTAAAATGCTTGGTAACACTCTGATACGCTAGCACTTACTGTCTCTTAACTTTACTGTACCTTGTTTTTTCCTAATGCTAATGTATTCATATATTGTTAAAAGCCTTCTTTACTGTACCACAGCCTCAACCACGAGTTCATGCCTTCAAAATACTGCCTGTATATCCTTTCTTTGTTATATTGTTTTGTACATTTTTTCTTTGTAACCTCCCAGGTTGTACCTGAAAATAGGTATTTTTTGTCTAGTATACTTACCTGGTCAACAAAAGCTAAATAAAATAGTCGCTCATCTCTAAACCCTTTCCAATCTACTGTATGTATATCCTTTTCTATGATTCAGATTCCTGAACTACAGCAATACTTCAATTGAGGTCTCACATATACTATGGACAGTGGTATTATAAAATATATTTATGCACCCTAATGTTTGTGTCCACTTTTTTGAAGCCGTTTCACACTGGCCCCCATGTTTGAAATCAGGTCCAATCAAATTGTAGCTTGCCTACTGTTGTTCATTCCCAGATGCAACATTGTACTTTTACACTGATAAAACTTCATGCTCCATCTGTTTGTTTACTCTGCTATTTTATCCGAGTCCCTCTGGATACTTCTTTGCTGCCAGCTACATCTCCTAGTTTGGTGACACATACCTCCCCAACAGCAACATGTCGACATCGACCGATACTACAGCGACAACATGGCCAGGTCACTGTAGTTTCGGCGCTGGGCCCCAGCACTGTTTTCTGGGGGTCTTGCACCCCCTGCCCTAATCAGCTCTGACTCAGACTTGATTATATTAATTGGGGGGTGCAGGAGGCACAGCCCCCCACTTGGAAGGCTCATGGGCAAAGCCCCCTGAAGAAAACATGGTAGGTAGTGATTATCTTTATGCTGACCACAAATGCAGTCAACATAAAGTTTTTGCTGTAGCATCGTTCGACAACATTTTTGTTGATGAATGGTCGTAGATCTGTTTGGTGACATTTGCAAACTTAGTAACCCAATTTTCTACTTTTTCATTCAACTCCTTGATGTAAACAGTAAACAGAAACTGACCTGTACAGATCCTTGTGGCACTCCATTTGTTACATCACCCTCTTCAGTATTAAAATCATTTATTCTCACCCTCTGTTTGCTACCAGATAGCTAGCTGCTCATCCAGCTTACTAACTTCTTGCTGATCCCTATGCTGTTAAGCTTTTAAAGCAACTTTCCATGTGAAACATTCTGCTGAAACCTAAGACAATAAAATTAACTGGTAGGCCCCATCCGAGTCTTAAAAAGTTGGCTCATAAAAAGTTAATAAGTTGGTTACGTAGGATCTTCCTCCAATGAAACTATGCTGTCTTTCATCTATGTACCCCAATCCATTCATCTCCTCTGCTATTTTCTTTTTTGTTTTATGAAAGATTCCAAGATTCTGCATAGCAACGCAGTCAGACTGACTCATCTGTAGTTAGCTGGCTTCTTGCTGTCCCCCTTAAATAGCACTATCACTGTAGCCTCCCTTCAGTCTACTTATGATGAGTATAACCTAGTCAATAGTTCCACTAAATTCTTTACCCAGTTCTTTTAGGACCCTAGGGTGAATGCTGACAGTTCCAGCTGATTTATTTACCTTTATACCAACAATTTATTAAACACCTTCTTGCTGGTGAACATTCCCCTAATTCTATCACTGCCCTTTCCAGTTACTTTCTAATGCTATCCTCTGCTGTGTCCTTGGCGCCATATACTAAACAGATGTACTTATTCATGACTTCTGTCTCCTCATTCTGACCTTTGATTATTTCCCCTTCCTCTCTTAGTGGACCCACTGCATCATTAGGTTTTCATTTGCCATTTAAATACCTGTAAAATTCTTTTGACTTACCATTATTTCCTGTTGCTGAACACTTGTAATATTTTCTTCTCATTCATTATAGGTTTTGTGCACTTTTTTGCTTTTTCTCTGTACCTGTCCCTGGGTTCCTACATGCCCTCTGTTTTCAACTACTAGTACGGCTTCTTTTTTGCCCTTATTTCTTTCTGTATATTATTTGTTAGATAGCAATAGTAAAAAGAGCCACACTACATAGGTTTACCTATGCCGACGTGACAACAGTGTTGTCGAGGTTCGGCATAGTGCGATCTCCGATGTCAACAGGTGAAATTTCACCTGATAGACATCAGTGTTTTTCAGTATGGGGGCTGCGCCCCTGAACACCCCCATGCCCCCCCACTAAGGATTGTTAACTCCAAGTCAGAGTTAACTTGTGGGGGGGGGTGCGTAACTTAGTGAAAGGGCAAAATTTCGCCGGTGAGTCCCCCACAGCGACAATTTTGAAACCTGTTAAAATTGACACTGTGGGGGATTTCACCATCTGGGTTTCCCTCTTCCATCTGCATACCCACTACATATACCAAGATTCATACTAAGAAGAGTAGGCATACAGAAGGCCGTGGCCCATACATGTATGTCTCCAGCCAAGCTGGCTTTATGTCCCAGTGTTTACAACAAGAAATAGTCAAGGTTTTGTTTAAATGTAACATGATTCTGATGTCCCAGTAGAGAATTAGGTAAAGTATTCCACAATGGAATTATTCTCTGGGTGAAATAAGATCTCCTTTTATTAGTTTTTGGTTAAGTTAGGGCCAGTTGGTAATATGCCCTGGAGCTGCTACCAGCTATAAAGCAATAGTAAAAAGGGTCACACTACATATGCCCTGGTGCTGCTATCATCTAAAACTTAAAATTTACTCACAGTGCCATTGGTGCACCTACCCTGCAACAGCCAGTGGGTACTATGTGCACATTAAGTATTCCCTGGGCCTCAGACAACTGTGCAAAAAAATTCTCTCACTCTCGTTAGAGAGCGTTTCCTCAGAGGAGGGTGAAATGGCAGGCATGCCATCTGCTGAACTTTGTACCATCCACTGTCTGTCCATTTTGTGTACTTGACTGCAAGCCCTTTTGTTAACTGTCATTAACAAAGAGGAATGTTTTGCATGAATATCTGAGACTCAGCGAGTGCTTAATTTGTACGTAGCGTACACTGGCTGGTTTCATACCCTTTTTATCATACTTGGCTCTTTTTGGTATATGCTTTTCTCTCAATTCCAGTAATTTTCTTTTCAATAAATTCCACTGTTCATTTGCAGCTTTTCCTAATTTATATCTTTGTCAATTTCTCTCCTTTCAAATCTCCCATTATGTTGTTAGATATGCCTGCTCTGTAGTCACAATGCACTGTCTGGCTCTTTTCCATAGCAAGTTTCTTTATGACTTTAAATGTCACCATGTTATGATTGCTTTCCTGTTGCAGCTGTCTGGTTTTACAGTCTGCTAGTTCATCTCCCATTCTGCTTAGGTCCAAGTCCAGGATCGCTTCATCTTTGGTGCCTTGAGCAATATGCTGATCTAAACTGTAGTCATTTGCAGTCTGTACTAGTAGCTTCCCTGCTCTACTGCCTGTGGTCCCTCTTTGCCAGGTTATGTCACCGAGGTTAAATTCTCCCATTAATATAGCATAAAAATATAGACATTTTGTAGGCAGAAGAACACTTGGAGTTCATTCAGTCTGCACTACTTTATATATATCCACTGCAGCCTATTGCTGAGTGTCTTTGTGTAGATACATACTGTAGAAACATCCTTCAGAACACCCTTCAGTAAAATAGCTTTTTCAGTTTCTGTATTGAAAGCCTTGTCAGTTTCCTGGATATACTCAAGCAGTATGTAGCATACCCCAAGAATCACTGTCCTACCACTTGTCCTTTAGCCTTTACCCATAATGATTCAGTTTCTGAATTCCTCTCTTTTATTTCAAGTTGCTCTCCTATTTTGATCCATTTGATAACATATATTGCTACTCCTTCTCTATACTTAATTTTCCTATTTTTTCAATAAAGCTTATATCCCTGTATGTTTTACCCCAGTTATCTTTCTCTGCCACCTTTGTCTCAAAAACTACTATGATATACAGTTGCTTTCTTAAAAATGATTTCTCTGATTGTCTGATTTTGTTATTTAAGCTTCTAGCATTGAGTAATATGCACTTCCAATTTTGATCTCTTGTTCTCTTTTTTTTGCTTGTTCTCCTCAATGTTTTCCATTAAATCCTGTTCACCCTGTTTATTCATTATTTTTTTTCCTGGTCCTGGTATGCCCAGGTGACCCTGAGGAGCTGCACATGGTACCATTTTGTCTTCTCCATTCTTAATTTAAATACTCCCTTACAAGCCTATTGATTCTTTGTCCCAGTATCCATGCCCTCTTCCTATTCTGGTGCAGTCCATCATGCCTATAGAGCTCACTGCTGTGCCAGAAGCTATTCTAGTTCCTCAGCAAGGTAAACACTTCATCCTTGGCCCATTTATGCAACCAGGCATAAGTCAAATTGATTGCCCTCTGTCTCACTGGACCAGATTTCAGCACAGATAGGATGCTCAAAATAATTACCTTACACCCCCTCCTTTCAAGGTCCTCCCCCATTTCCCTGAAGTACTGCCTGATCTCTTCATCTGTTCCTCCACATATTAAGTTTCTTTCCATGTGGACAACCACCAATGACTTCTCCCCACTTCTTCTGAAAACCCAATCAGGTAAGCTCCTTAGATAGTCCAAACTTGCTCCTGTGAAGTACTTTACCATCCTATTCTTCTTGTACCTCCCACAAAGTGTACCACCAATACCCTGATTATCAAGTCTCCCAAGACCACTAACTGCCTAGGGCCATTACCTCTCCTTTTTCTACTCTCCACTTTCTCCTTCCTAGTAGCTCCCATATATCTAGGTCCCCTGTCTCTCTTCTCATAATCCTCCCACATCTCAGCGGGTAACCCAAAACTACACAAATATACGATAAAGGCTCAACTCCCAGAATAGAAACATAGACACATAGAATCTGACAGCAGATAAGGACCATACAGTCCACCTAGTCTGATCATTTTCTTCTCAGTGTTGACAGCCCAGATCCTATTTGATAGGCAGCACACCCTCTCTGATCATCCCGAGGGTACCCCATGTCTATCCCATGTGCTCTTGAACCCCCCATTTTGTTTGAGCCCCCACAACCTCTACTGAAAGGCTGTTCCATGGATCCACCACCCTTTCTGTGAAAAAGTACTTCCTGACATTCCCCCTGAACCTTCCTCCATCCAGCCTCAAATCATGTCGCCTTGTCCTTGTGCAATTCTTCCTTTGAAATATGCTTCCCTCCTGTACCCTGTTTATACACATAAGGTACTTGACTATCTCTAGCATATCCCCCCTCCCTCTTCTCACCTCCAGTGAATAGATATTAAGGCCCCTGAGTCTTTCCTCATACGGCTTCTGGTGCAGCAAATGTACCATTTTCGTTGCCCTTCTCAGGACTGCCTCCATCCTGTCTATGTCCTTCCTGAGATGCAGCCTCCAGAACTGGATGCAGTACTCCAGGTGAGGCCTTACTAGTGATCTGTGCAGTGGCATCACCACCTCTTTCTTTCTTTCTGCTAAAAATTAATAGTGCTATTAAATTCTTCATATTACTTCTACCACTGCAACAACATTTTTGTGGCATTCACCACTTCTTCAGGAATAGTGGTAACTCAAAAAAAGTGACATCACTAACTGGAAAGGCCATTTCTGGGTTGTTTTTAAACAGTTACACAGCGTACAAGATCTCCCTGGTACAAGTCAGCACCTAAGACATAACTGCTGCCTTGGTGTGCTTATCAGTAGTGTGCAAATACTCCCTTGAATCAACTGACTTCCTGCTGTTAGAAGCCAAACTGTTCCTAAGACTTCAAATTGGGAACTCTGCTCTACATCCCCTCTTCTGTCTCCTGCCATGCACTCTTGCGCACTCCTCATTCTGATATTTATCTTGCTTCTCTCCTACCGCAGTCTCCTTCTTCTTCCACCAAAATTTATCCCACACTGGCATCTGTGGAGAACTCTGGTACCTGCTCCATCTCCATCCTATGCACATTCACTAGGGCTTGGTCTACAAATGTCTCCAATGCCCTGGTGTCATACAGTCTAGCCAACCTCTCCCTCAGCACCCTAATCTGTTCCTACATGGTTTTAACAACGTACACCCTGCACACACAAAAAAATGCTTTACTATCCCTGACAAATTAAAGGTAGGAAAACAATGTGAGAAAGCAGCATAGAAAGCGGGTAGCATCCTTGGATGTATAAATAGAGGTATTTCTAGTAGAAAGAGGGAGGTTATCATGCTCCTCTACAGGTCGTTGGTGAGGCCACACTTGGAGTACTACATTCAGTTCTGGAGACCTCACCTCAAGAAGGACATTGACCATTTGGAAACAGTGCAGAGAAAGGCTACTAAGATAGTGCATGGACTGCATCACAGGTCATATGAAGCAAAACTCAGGGAGCTGAATCTGTACTCCCTTGAGCACAGAAGAAACCGAAGGGACATGATTGAAACATTTAAGTATGTGAGGGGATTTAATGCAGCTCAGGCAGGCAATCTATTTCAACAGAACATGGCAGAGTGGTAGATCCATGGAACAGCCTGCCCCAGGAAGTGGTAGAATCAAAGACAATCAGAGAGTTCAAACTCACATGGGACAGACATAAAGACAAGTTAGGACAAAGGCTGCATAGGGAGAGGGCAGTTTCTAGGGCGGACTAGATGAATCACATGGTCCCCATCTGCCGACGCTTTTCTTATGTTCTTATCCCTGCCCTTCTTCACTAACTCATACATCCCACAATCCCTGTTCCTATTACTCATCCTGCTTTCCCACAACACCAGCTGATTTTACACCATGTTCTTCCTACAACATCATCTGATTTTACACCATGTTCTTATCTAAGTAGCAAAAAACACTACAGCGTATAGCATCCAGTCTCTTACTTTCAATCCAGGTCAAATCAATTGTCTGGCATTAGAAATTTTAAACAAGAATTGGCCTTCATCAGCTAGAACTTGTTTAGATAAAACTGTGGTAGCTCCATTAAAGAACAGAAGCTGCAGCTGTAAAGCATAGTCAGATAATTATTGATTAAATAATGAATTAATTCATTTTAAACTTGTATCGAGTAGGATAGCATTATGGCCCCCAAAAAATGCAATATCTCATCTTCATGGGCATCCCAAAGACGCATCAGTTTGTAGATAATATCCTATGAAATAAAGAAGTTATCTTAAAGAGTAGCAAATTTTGCTTATTTGGCATATACTGTAAAATATGATTTTAGATAACACAGTACATTAGAATATTTGGCTGAGGCCAAAACAGCCAAAATGGAAGCTAAGAGTCAACCCAGGATTGACTGTATCAAAAAATGGATAACGATCTCTAAAATATATACTGTATGAACAGCTGGAAATTGTTCTGTACTGCATGAACAGTGCTGCCAAGCACAGTGGAAGGTAAAGCTTGCTCAGAGGTGGTCCCATTTTTTTTCTGTTGGGTCTGGTGTGGATCATATGCACTATAGGGGTATTTGGATGTGGAAGGGGATGAATGTGGTATAGTACCTCCACTTGTTTTGCCTTCTGGGCTGAGGAGGTGTGTGCATCAGATTGGTTTGAGTCTAGCAGGATTCTTGTTTTCCATTGGCAGGACTAATATGACTCGTTTTAAATTACTCAATGCTGCATGTGCAGTTCTGGTTGTACAGATTTTTTTTCTGTATGTGATCATTTAAATCCCCACCACAATGTGTTTTCTGGGTGAAAGGGGGGGCAAATTCATTTCACTGTGTTTTGCTAGGATTTTTGTGTAACCACATATGTGGGAAGGGTGGTGGTGATACCTAGTACATAACCCAAGTTTGATGAGAAACACTTTTAAGAAAAAAAGTGATAGGTTGCTCATGCTTTTTAAGGACCACCTAACCATCTCGCTCATCTCTACTGGTATATTGGATGATTCCTGTCCTGAATGGATCATTACAGAACTGATCCTCAGGTCCACCAAGAAAGTATATATGGGATGTGTTTACAATCCCTCCAAGGGCAGAACAAAAAAATGGTCTTGCTCAACTGACCTGTGAAATTGGCTGCTCTTTTCCAACAAGAGACCTTATAATGGTTGGGGATTTCAATCTCAACTGGTTTACAGACCAGCAGTTCAAATACATTGAGCTCCTTAAGCAAATTAACCTAGCTCAAATCATCTCCTCCCCTACTCAGTTAAATGCCAAATCCCCCAATCACCCCTCCTTGACTGGATTCTAACTAACAGAGAGGATATGGTCAAATTTGAGGGGGTGCTGTCTGACTCCATTAGCGACCACTTCCCCACATATGGCACATGGTCTTGTCGTAGCCCTTGTCCCCAACTTAAGCTGATATCCTTCAGGGATTTCACCAAATTTGACAAGACCAAACTTCAAACTGACATTTTGGTAGTAAACTGGAACACCCTCTATTTGATAGTGAATGTTGACGTGGCCTTCAGATTCCTCACAGCTGCTCTGTCTTCAGTACAGGACAAGCATTTTCCGGTTACCAGATGTTGTCTCAGGGGTGGGAACTTTAAATTGCTCAATAAACAGCTACTGTCACTAATGAAGCAGCAGGACATATCTTGGACCACTATTAAAGCCTCTCTGACCCCAACAAACTGGACCAGTAATCGAAGACTCAGGAATCTATGTAAGTGGGAATCTAAACTCCTTAAAGCCTCCTTTCTCAAGAACCAGCAGACCCACAACCTTGTGGACACTGGTTGGTTCTGGTCCTCTGTAAATTCCTTTATGAAACCTGGTCCTAAGCTGAACACTATAAACTTGCTCACGGATGAAAGACTCCAAACTGAACCATCCATAATTGTGGATGCCTTAAATAACAGATTTGCTAATCTGGACATAAATCTTGCAATCTCCCACCCAAATCCGCCAATCCTGTCCCTGTGAATTATGGACCTGAGATGACTGCTTGCCCTCCATTCTACTTTAATGTCACTTCTTCCTCAGAGGTCTGATGTCTAATGTCTATTCAGAGCTCTACCTAACTCTGGCAGTGCTGGGAGTGAAGGGATCTCTCGCGGATACTAAAGTCGACTGCACATTTTATAGCCAAACCACTCTCTATCCTTTTTAACCTATCTCTGTCCACCACTTCTGTCCCCCTACTTTGGAAACAGGCCAGAGTTATTTCCCTCTTTAAGTCAGGGGACCCAAAACTCCCTAAACTACAGACCAATTTCAATACTCTCCCACGTATGCAAGGTCATCAAGAAAGTTGTATTTCTTCAAATCTCTGACCATTTTTGCAAAATACAGTTTTTTATCTCCTGGCAAGCATGGTTTTTGAAAGGGTTACAGTACTACCACTGCTCTGGCTCACTTCACTGACCATGTCCTAAGGGAAGTGGACAGTGGCAAGCTCACTGGGGCATTCTTTGTCAATCTCTCTAAGGCTTTCAACTTAGTAGATCATGACATCCTCCTCTGTAAACTTTATTCTTATGGCTTTTCTCCAGGCACCTCAAAATGATTCAGAAATTACCTATCGAACAGATCCAAAATGGTCTATATTGGAGAGGTCTTGCCCAGCCCACTACAGGTGCATAGGGGAGTACCACAAGGGTCCATACTGGGACCCATCCTCTTCTCTCTCTCTTCTCTCTCTCTTCATAAACCCCCTACTTGATGGTTGCTCAGGGTGCCACAAGATCGTGTACACAAATGATCTCATCCTATTTAGATGTAACAATAGCCCTCATAAACAATCCCTATCCAAAGATTTTGCCTCCATGCTTAGTTGGTTTACAGTAAACAGACTTAGCATCAATGCAAAATAAACTAAAACCATGTTATTTTGGTCAAAGCCTTGGTTTGCCAGATGCACTGCTGGTCCAATATACTCCCTCTGCATCCTGGTCCCCAATGGCTCCCCCCTTGATAATGTCACTTCCTTTAAATACCTAGGGGTCACACTTGACCCTTCCCTCCCCTTCAAAACTCATATCAGGCTAGTCATGAAACAGGTGAATCAGCAACTGGGTGTTTGCTACCTCCTGAAGCATCTCATGACCCCTGAAGTGAGATTGGCTATTGGGCAGGGAACCTTTCTACCTGTCCTTGACTACTGCTCACCCATCATCTTCCTAACCTGATCCCATCACCTCACTTGTCTCAACACTGCCTTCAATAACATCGGCAGATTTGTCACCTAGCCCCTTATAACACCCACCACTGCTCCCTCTACTTGACACTCAGGTGGATCTCTCCTCAGGCCTGTAGGGAATTTCTCCTGGGTGCTCTTATATTCAAGTTCTTATATTATGGCACTAGCTCCCCATTATCTAGACTTCTCTGTATCAAACAGAGCTCCTGTAACCTGAGGTCCTCCACTCAATGCCTTCTTACCTGTCCCAGGTCCAATACTGACATGGGGCTGAGAGCTTTCTCAAGCACTGCCCCAAGCTCTGGAATGTCCTCCCAGCTTTGCTACATTCCTCAGGGTCCCCCCACATATTCAAGGTACATTACAAAAGATCACTGTTATTGACCATGACCTACAATTGCTACTCCTGATCACAGTCAAGCAAGCTCTCTTGGAGGCTCCACACCCCACGAATCAGCGTGCCCCAGCTGATTGATGAGACTGTAGTTTCTACTGCCTAAGCTTATATGATGCCCTTCTTTCTTTTTATTATGACCTCATCATATTGATACCCTGGCTAATATTGCTTACATTATGATTTATGGTCTCATTGTTGCAGCTGTTGTTCTAATTGTATACTGAAATTGCTCTTTTATGTACTTTTTAACTACCCATGTGTATATTATCTGTTTTAATTTGTTCATTTCTGTAATTCATTGTACACTATATCTGAACCTTATGTACGCGTACATTGTAAATCCTCTTGTACTTTTCATCTCTCATCATGTGCTATAACTGCCATCTCGATTGCCCAGATCATACCTGAAAATGGTCCCTGGGACCAGTGTACTTACCCAGCTATCAAATAAATAAATAAATAAAAATACTAATATTATGAATGATAGTAAAAAAGTACTATACATAAATCATAGGTCCACCTGCCTGCACAGTATGTGGTTTGTTTTTCTTTTCCAGTGGTGTACTTCTGGGTCAGAGATAGCCGCCAGCAAAGGAAGTGGGGAGGGTAAGACACAGCCACCATCCCAAGGCCATGGGTGATAGGCAAGGAGAACTGGTACCAGTTGAGGTGGGGGCAGTACACTACTAGGAATAAATATTATTATAAACATAATAATGGTGGGGGGATGGGGTGAGGAAGGGGTAACACTAGACTAACAGAGATATAATAAATAAATCAGTACAAAACAAATTTTTAGGGAAGGGGTTGGAAGGGTACAAGTTCATCATTTAAACCGGTTTAAATGATAGACTTATTTTCCACTAACATCTTTCAGCCTCCCCTTTTTTTCCCTAAAGTCAATTTGTTTTTTGTACTGATTTATTTTTCATTTTCACCATATGTCTCCATTTCTGTCTCCTTCTCACACATTTGTCACCTTTCAGCCTTCTTACAAGGCCCTGTTAATCAGTCTCTACCTGGGAACTTCCCCAGCTCTTTCTCTCCCATTATGTTTTATCTTTCCCATCATCACCTTTTTGTTTCACAGATTCTCTCTTAATCTTACCATTTATCACTTCTTCTCCCTTAGCCTCCCCCTTCTTCTTTCTCCACATATATATCTCTCTCATTTTACCTCTCCTCTACACTAACTTGTTTTTTTTTTTTAGATATTTCCTGAAGAAGACCTAAGGTCGAAACGTAGATTTTTAACTCTATTTTCTATTTTCAGCGTGCATTTAATATAACCATTTTGTTTTGCTTTTAGACCACATGCTGACGCAGCGCCTTGTCTTTGTTTTTTTCCCATTTATAATGGACACATCCATGCATGCTGCTTTTGTCCAGTATAGGAGGTGTTCATTACAGCCTGTATAAGAACTTTTTAGCTCAATTAACCCACAAGTAAAAAAAAAAACCCACAAAAAAAAACAGTAGAATACAGTGCTCTGGTTTTGAAGCTGCACAGCTGCCACCTTCCTGTATAGTTATCTAGTCTTATGTGTTATTTTATGCCACACTGTTGGCCAAAAATATAAAAAATATGCTGTATTAAAAAAAAAATTGAAGCAGTGCTCCAGTTTGGAGCTGCATAGCCACCACCCACCCATATGCCACATTATGCCACACTGTGTACCAGAAACAGATAAAGTACTTTAGACAAAAAACAGTAGAAAACAGTGTGTGCTGCCTGACTGGCTGACTGACTCACTGAACATAACCCACAACCTGGAAACTGGCTCCCCATGCTTCAGGCCATCTTCAGGCATTTGTTTTTGGTAAGTAGTACAAGTAAACTCAGAAACAGCGCTCCAGTTTAGCCACTATCCACCTGACTATACATATCTGATCACTTACCTCTGGGTCATCCATGCCTGTGGTTGAGCAAGTTATTTTGGCTATTAGCTGGGAGGAAGGAAGGGAGGGAGGGAGGGAGGTGATAATGACAGGCAGGCAGGAGTGAGTGTTAGTGATAAGGTGATCATGAGAGGAATGCAGGGGATTAACACATAGTTTGGCACCCTCAGCCATCTACAATAGACAGATGACTTAGTCCATTGAAAACAGTATTTTACATTGACAACTATGACAATGGCATTTGGTATTTGAGTTTCATGCAGCCAAAGTGAGTGTCTAGCTTTAGTGTGTCCCCCATGTGGGCTGCACTGCAGTATACAAGCCTTGCAATCAGATGAAAGCTGCCATCTGCATGTATAGGCATATCTGGCAGTTCTCCTGATGGTCAAATGGTATGGTCCAGTGCTTGGAGTACTGAATTACAAATCAGGAAATACTTAATACTCTTTCTGGCTTGCCAGAGTCTCATGCGGAGTTGCTTGATTGCTAAGTAGGTCCTTGCTGCAACCAAAATGGTCCATCTTTGTTGGGGCATCATGGTGAAATAAAAATACATAAAAAATCTCTTCATGATTCTGATGTCAATAGCAGGAATCACGGTAATACAAGTCCAGTTTTCTAAGACGGAACATACAATTATCAGGGGACTTACACTTAAAGGGACCCTGTCAGCTGTTGGCTGACTTTTACGCCCCCTTTTAGAAACAGTGTCTGAAGCCATGTATATTCATAATTAATGTATTTATGCTGCCAGACATACATATTATGGCACATTGTACTCCATTTTTACATTTCAGAGTCATACTTCGTTTTCCAGATGACCCACTTCTATTCCTTTAAAAAGCCAAGCCAAATGTCAGCATGAAACAGCCCTCATTTCTTATAGTAACCTGCTTTCCTCAACTCAGCTCACTGAGCTGCTTTATAAAATGTACTCCTACAATGTATGTAATTTGTCAGACTCGTCCATGGATGAGTTTACCTGCAGCTTGGAGGCCATGCTGGCAGTGTGAATGTGCATCAGGATCAGCACCTAAGAATATGAAGGAGCCATCGGGAAAATGAAGTAAGACTCAGAGAGATAAAAAAAGCTATAATGTGGCATAATATGTATGTCTGGCAGCATAAATCAATTAATTACAAATATACATGGCTTCAGGCAATATTTCTAAAAGCGGCTGTAAACATCAGCCAAAAGCTGACAATGTCCTTTTAAAGCTGCACTATCATATTTTCTTGTAATTTTTAGTTTTACTCACCCTTTCAACTTAATGTCTGATGTTGCTTCTACTTTCCTCCATTCATTCCCTCCAAATGTTTCTGCAAAGTTTTGATAAGAAAATAAACTCAAAAACTTGTCGTTCTTTGTTGGCTGTTACTCCGCCTTTGTTCTAAATAAATCGCGCTGTAATCAACGTGCACGTTCACATTCCTGTCTCTAATGAGGTGGGGGAGGTGCGTGCTCATGACCACCAATTAATTCCTTCTTCCTTCCTGCCCTTTCTCCACTTGTCCCTTTATATTTTAATCCCGATGATTCTCCAGTCTTAGTGCCTTTCACCTGTTGCTGTCCCTCTGAAATTCAACTCTGTATAGTGAGAATGGCTAGTCGATTGGTAATATTATCCTTGAAATGCAGTGTTTCATTTTGTTCTCCTCTGTACTAAACTGAATTATTTAGGGTATGTAACAATTATGTAATGATGTCTAACGAAGTACTGATTTAATAATTTTGGTGGACTGATTTTAAACTCATTGCACAATCTGGCATCAGTGTAATTTCTCCTATTGCTGTACTTGTCATTGCCATCACCATCTGTCATTTTTTATTATTGAACATTGGTACTCTCTCTCCTTACAGGGACCCAGCCATCATTCGTGTTTTCTTGTGGTCTACCCACATGGCCGGTGTGGTTGTGTCTGAGCTCCTTCCAACTTTCTTGCAATCCAGTGTTTTCTGTGTCTCCTAATCGCAAGTACCATCCATGCTGCACTTCTCTGAGCACCAAAAGGGTACTCCGTTCTAGCCATCTGGCATGTACAACATTTGTAATTCAATGACAATATGGGCTTCTTTTTTACTGACTAGTGCTGTGAAGTGATCTAAGTGAACCAAGTCAACAATTTTCCTCCTCTGATTGCAACAAAAATTGTCATGCATTTCTTATTTAAAAAAAATGCTCACCACAGACACTGACAGGCTGTGACGGCAACAAAAATATATTCACATTTTTTTTGTATAAAGAACAGTACAAATGTACTGTTGTGGAGAATAACACACAGAGTGGACTGATGACAGAAGTGGGTGTGTGGTTGGCATGAGAAACACACAAAAAAGGCTAGACTGATTTGGAACAGAGGAAAGATATGCAGGATAAAATTAGAATAATATGTAAGGTGCTTTTAGAGAAATATCGCTTGGAAAAACAAAGGCTCAGCAGTCGAGTTCCCGAAATGAAAAGTATTGCTTGATAGGGTACACAATCGGTAAAACGGTTATAGGAAAATTAATTTTACAGGACATGAAAAAATCCTGGGGTTCCATAATGCTAAGCAAAAAAGGACCATGCATGCACCTTTTATTCTCCTCGGAGATGGGACAACTCCTGAAAGAGCAAGAATGAATCTGAGTGAACTTTTTTACATTTTCCGAGCAGTAGAATGGTGTGATTTCTCTAACCCTGGGACTGTTGTTGCCACTTCTCATCAGGTTAGACAAAGGATGAGGCAGTATTGTACATTGCTTACAGTTGTTCTGTACCTTTCAATTGTCTATATCTCAATTTTGAGAGGGAACTTGACCCTGTGTGTTGTAAACCATGTATTTTGTATGTTTGGATTATGATTAGCTTTTATTTATGTGGGAACTTTTGTTATATACTTTGTCTCACACACTGTGGTGGTACTGTGTCCTTAGCATCACTTTGGATGTTACATAGAAATCTAGAAGCTGATGGCAGAATCAGATCACATGGTCCATCTAGTATGCCCATTTGGTTTACACCTCTTTTGACACACTGTGGTTGCTCTTTGTTGTCGTGGCTCTGTTGTGTGTATCCCATGCATTCTGGATGTTGGATTTTTTTAAATGCATTTGCAAGGTGCTGCATTTTTTATGTATCTTAATACCATTTTTCAGCTGAACATGTGGCCATGACTAAGGTTGGCATGTCAGTTACATGGATGTAGCATCAACTTTCAGCTTATAGACTTGAATGCAAGACGTTACTGGAATGGCATAACGGTTCTTTTGGACTATGACATCCCGAGATAAATTATGGAAACATGGAAACATGCAGAATATCGTAACACCAAGCATCCAGAAATGTGGATATCAACCACAGTTCACCATCACTGTCCCGGCATGTGTAGATAGTATGAAAGCAGTCGAGCTGATATAGTGCCATAATTATGCCTTGATGATCTGCATTGTGCCAAAAGGAGATTTACCACAAATGATAAGGATGCCGATCATACACTGCTACTGTAACTTGTAAGTTGTTGTTTTTTTTATCAAGGTCTAGCTGGCAGTCTTAAATGTTAATTGCATATGGTGTGAACTATTACGTTTTGTCGATGTCAACAGCTACATTTAGATGCCCCAGACCAAAAAAAAAACAACACATTTGTCAAAGTTGTATCATTCTCGCTCTTCCACGTTCTGCATATTTTATCTCACAAACTTCTGGTCTAATTTCAAAACCAGATGCCACTGTCCATTCACTATTGGCTGACTCAGTGCCGCTATGCTATTGCAGTACTGCACTGATTTACTTTTACTCCCTTTTTTTTGTGTTGTTCATATACCTCCCACAGCTAGACATGACAAAGCAATGCTAATCTTTCTTCTTCACGGATGCCATTCATGTGCTATAGTCTCTGGTGCTCATAGAAACCAATCATGGCATTTGTGACCTGGGACAGTACAATACATACCTAATAGCTAAAGATAAATGATTAACAATGCCTGTCTCCCCCACCAAAAAAATAAAATAAATAAGCACAAGTGTTGCCACTGTGTGTGATTGTGCATTATATCCTCAAGTGCCCCTTTGCTGTATTGCTTGTGACCAGTAACTAGATGGACTCGCACTTGCCTATTTCTTTCATGATCTGTCTCCGGTGTTACCTGAGTAGCATGGCTCAAGTTACAAGAAAAAGTTACAAAGAAAGCCGGCCCGTCGGAGCAGCTGTTGGATTTCGAGATGGCGTGCCGGCGAACCGGGTTCAGGAACGGACCAGGGTTGCTGGAGGGCCGGCCGGGGGAGAAGGATAGAGCATCCCAAGGACTGCTCTCCTTCTCTGGTGGGAGGGTGGGGAAGTGCCCAGAGCATCGATGACCCCTGGTGGAGGCCAGGAGTCACACAGCTACCGGCACTAGCACGACAGGAGGCGGGCGACACCAGGCGCCAGCTGCACCACCCCGCCTCCCCCAGAAAATGGAAAACAGACAGCTGCCAGCCGCTTTCAATGAAGCCTGCCATGAGCCACTCAGCTCCTCAGGCCGCCTCTTCCGACCTATCATGAAGACTGCGGCATGCAGGGGAGTGCCGAGTCTCCATGGGGGGTGTTTATGGGTATCGAGGCCCAGCCGATTTGAGGAGGGAAGTCATGGCCTGTGATCGGGCCGAGTACCGGGTGGCAGGCAGCTTGGGTGAAAAAATAATAAATGGAAAAAAAAAAAAAAGAAAAAATCACAAAGGACACAACAAAATTGGCATCAGATATATTGTGTAAATATGCCTAATATGCAAGGCATGGGACTGTAACAGTTACTCACACTCCAGCTGGAGACAATCGGTGCTGAGAGTTCATGAATATAAGGTCTAGGTTCATATCAGATTTTTGTTTTGTGGACACTATTGGTGCCCAGAATGAGAGAGTTCAGCATCCAGAGATTGATTATGCCCTTTATTATACTTTTTGCCCTGACCTTCCATGCCATTTCGGATGCTTTTTTTAGGATGCGAGTTATTTTACTGCCCCTCATTGCAACTGCTGTTGCTCGTCTCTGGACCCCAGCGGATAGTCTGTGTTCGACTTCATTTCCTTGGCTTACCGTTCTGGTGATTGTTGGCATGTGTTACTCCCTCACTATTTATTACAAACCACCAAACTTTTAAATCATGGTTGTTAAAAAAAAAAGTCTCACATATGCTTGACTTTGCCACTAGTGGAAAAAGTCCTTTCTATACTACTTGGTCCTCGGTTGGCAAGCTTTGCCAGGGTGTGAGTGTAAACTGATTGGGCCAGTTACACACTGGCTTAGTGTGCCCATATTCTCATGTTATGTTGCCCATTCCTGGTGTCTAGGCCACATATCCTCGCACTGACCAAGAGCACTGGTGAAATAGTGCCTCATGGAATTTGTCGTATCACTTGTAACTGATGCCACATACAACCCTCTGTAGAACTCTCTTTCTAAATGATGTCATTAGCCATCTATGATTGTGTTTTCAATTCCATCCCCATTGCAGCTGCTTTACTAGGAGTCCCTGTGAACCCCTCCTGCATGGTTTCAATTAGATTGTTCTCGATATGAAAAAGAAAGGGCACTGTCTTGATGTCTGAGAGAGTATGCTCCATGGGTGTCCCAAATGAACACCAAGGCACATGTGTTCAAGGTCTGTAAGATACATTCCAAATAAACAGACACATGGTAAGGCAAGCATGCCTGCAAGCCAGCCACTTCCCCCACACTTCCACATAAAAAAAGGGTGACCACCAGTTTCTACAAGTAAAAATGTTGTTTGTGTATTTATTGTGCATTACTTAAACAGAGGCATACATCTTACCGGCCATTACATGACTTTCAACAATAGGTGAAAACATTGCCAAGCTGTCATGTGCAGTCTTTCCCTACCCTTACATTCCTTCATCCCTGGCATGTACACTGTCTTACTGCTATCTACCACTGTTTTTAGTGTTGACACAGTTTTAATCACACAACATTTGTTGTTGTAATGGATCAGTTTGTCGCCCCAGTACAGAACTGCCATTGTTGAATCTCATACTAAATGTTCCAGTTTTCATGGAACTCCTATCTTACAGAATCTGACAGGTTAAAAAAATGTACAAATGCTGTAAGTCACTCCAATGGTGCTGCATTAATCTGATTTTCAATGTATGTCTTTCTTTGGCATAGGGCGGTTCCAAGCATTCCATTATTCCAGGTGTCACACACTCGGGGCTCTTTCCAACACTTGTTCACCAGCACCCTTTCCAAACTATGTCTCATCCTGCAAGGACTCTGGACTTGTAGAGGTCACTATGTGTCTCCTATTGCCAGCGGTTACCTAGCACACTTGATGTTTCTTTCCTACTTCAGGACACAAAGTTATATGCAACTGATTCTCACGATACTATTTCTACTTGCTCAACCCTCCTCTCTTATTCTACTCTTGTTCATTCTTCTTTGATGTCTATTTGTTACTGTTGCTGTTTACTCCAGTTCACTTGTTGCATCTCCTAGTCACCGGAGCTGTTCGGGCTCTCCTCCACCAGCTGATCTGTGTTCCACTCCCTATGTGAGCAGTTATTTAAGCCCCCTGTTAAAGATTTCAAAATAAGACACCTTGCAGCTACTCCCTCTCCCAATTGGCCCAACATTTCCTACAGAAGAGCATCTGATTGGATACACTTGGCCACTCACCAATTTTAAATCAGATTATTTTATTCTTTAAAGTCAAGTAAGAATATTGCTGTGCATCAATTCCTACATTTCAGAGAAAACCTTCAGAGAATGCACACTTGTGATGGGGGCATGGATGGCAATTCTGAAAATCATTCATTTGCTGTGTTTGCTGGTGAAGCCACACCTCACCATTCATTTTTGGGACAAACGACCTGGGAGACCATGCAGTGGAGGAGGTCCAGTTCACTTTAGCATGGATGCCTGGAAGAGGCTAAATCTTTGTATTTTCCTGAGTTATACCTAGTCCTCTGTGCCATCACTGTTAGACTGAAAATAATCAAGGAATTTAATTACTGCCTACTGGTATGGTGCAAGGAGTAAGTGTTCAGATGCATATGGAGGTAGGGTGGGCACATGGAATGATGATCTGTATTTCAAGGACAGATTGCATCAGAGTCAGAGGGGGGAAATAGTAACGATGTTGGGTTTACAGAGATACATTGATAAGTTCTTAGCGTGTGTCTAAACTGTTGGGTGTTTCAGCACAAGGCTAGGATCTGAATGGGATCAACAGGAGAGAACAGATTAGCAAGGACTCCACTGCAAAAAGGAGAAGGGTTCATACCCGACATTATGGCGGGTGAATGTGGATTGGGAGGCCTTGTAGAAAGTATTTTCCACAAATGCACAAAGCATGTGCAATCAGATGGTACACAGGAAGCATTGGTGGAAGGGGAGGTGCTTTATATTGTAGCCATAACAGTGCACTTGTGCTCAGAGCAACAGGCCTGTTCAGTATGTATCCATGTGTATGGATTTCTCAGAAACGATATTGCTTGCAGGACACAGAATGTAATAGTAAACATTCTACACTCCGAAGAAAGGGTGCTTACTAGTGGGGTACCGCAGTGTTCAGTACTAGTTTTTTTTGTTTTTAATGTGGGTCAAACAATAAAAAATGGCATGGACTTGATGCCATGGACTTGAGGTAGAGTAGAATCAGGTGGAGGGGTGTTTACAGATAGAGGGATAGAATGGGCAGACTCGATGTTACTGGAAGGCCATTTTCTGCAGTTACAGGTCTATAAATGTATGAATCTGATATTGTACCCCCTAAGTCATGGCACTGGGTAGGTACTTAATTGTACCCTTCCCAAATCAATTAGCCACCACATAAACACCCTGAAACAATAGCCACCTCAGCCCAGGAGTGGTCTTCTTCTACTACTATATCCACTATCACACAACCTGTGGTATCCATCATGGAAGAGTACCAATACCCCCCCCCCCGTTGCTGTCCATGGTGCTGCATCATAACAAGGGCATTAGAATACCAGAGTCTGTTCTTGCTGCTGCCATGGCATGGAGGGCCCAGGCATGGAGCACCTCTAATGGGTGGCACTGTAGCCCATGGTTCTAAGCATAGTCTCCCTAAAGTTTTCTGCTCCAGAACTGTATTTTGTTTCTAGGTACCATGGGAAAAAAGTACCACACAGACTAACACATGTAATATTTCCCTGCAATATGGTGCCCCCCCCCCCACCAAACCCTTCAATTGTGAACCCATCAATAGGGGTGTACACGGTGATAGTCACACCATTTGGTTGGTGCGGTGGCCAAAGCACAACACTACAACTAAAACGGTCATGAAATTATTGCCACCCATGCCATATTGTGTTTGGTGATGTTCATACCCAATTCATGTCAGTGATCATTGTCTCATGCTTATTGAAAAGCAAAAATAAATGAGTATACCTAGCACTACTGAAGTAGGTATTGCGTCCACCATCTGTACTGTGTGATGCACCTTGAAGTTGTTATGCGAGTCTTATGAAATTATTTTTTTTTTATTCTTTGTTATTTAGTTGTTTAACCAGGAAAGACATACTAAGCTGAAAGCTTTTTTACAGGAGTGACCTGGGAGCACAGGGAAGTTAAGAGATTTGCTCAAGGTCACACAGTATGCAAGTGGAAGCTGTGGGAATCAAACCCAGGTCTGGTCTGCTGGATGTCACCAGATTTGCAGCTTAGAGCCTTAAACCACTGTGCTATACTGCCTCCTTAATTCATTACTTCATGCACATGTATTGTGTGTTGTCTCTGTGTTGGTTGATGATACAGTGCTAATTTTTTTTTTCAACTATTGGGTTACAGTGGGGTGGTATTGCATTATGACTGGATCATTATTTAGAATGCATTGTCAGTTGATGACAGTATAATCACAATCCTCACTCTCATGCAGACAGCTACTGAAACCCACTCAATGGCTATTACGGCCTGCTTTATGTTGTCTTTGTTCTACTTTAGAATTCTGTCCAAGAGAACAGCACCATCCCACAGAGAATTAGGTGATAATTATGTTGAATTCAACTACACTGACAATGCTGCTGCAAGGAGTACATTGCTTGTATCACTAAAGGCAGATTTCCATTCACAGTAGCCCACATACCTTTGTGCCTCATAAGAAAGTGACCTTTGACATCTTCTACTGATGGAATAATTTATCATTTACAAATATGCTTGGGTGCCCCTATTTTGCAATGCTTCCTGGTGCTCCACTGACAGACACAATTCAGTACTGTTATGCCACAATTTGGGACTGACAACATAACAGCCTTTTTTTTGGGGGGGGGTAGGGAACTGACACATCAATGCTGTGTTTAATAGTGACAGAGGAAATTAACCAATCAGCACATGGCAGGAAGAAGTTGGCAAAGGCAAACAGAATGTGGTGCTGCATTGGCAGTGGCAGGGACCTGGTGCGAATTCAGCAATTGTGCCCATACTTGAAAATGGACTGTACTGATTTACCCCCCAAAACCCACCTTTGTGTTTCCTGTCTCTTTGGATTCTTGTGCACCTACTTCATAATTGTTTATATGCTTAGCATGGGATGTTGAATGAAACACTCTCAACAGGTTGTCAAGTAAGTGATGGTCAGGTCACAATTACCTCTCAATCCAAGCAACCCCCCCCCCCAACCAAGTGGGTCGCAATAATTTGGCAGATCATTGAGTCCACTGCCAATAACATCATAACTTCTGTTCTAGCACCTATGCAGGGTTGTTTAAGAAGACATTAAACAGTACTGTCCCCTGTCTAGATACCTGTGGCACCATGATGGTTTTCTGCCCCTCTTTACCACCTGTTCTCCAAAACACTGCTGCACACATTATTGAGCACCATCTTATGTGAAACGGCATCAAAGAACCATCCAATATCAAGTTATGCACCATGCATCCACATCTACCGTCAAGTACACCCTGTCCAGTACAGCAGAAACATAAGTCTGAAAATGCATTTCATTTTTTTTTTTTTTTTTTTTTCTTTGTCGGATTTACACCTTTGAGTCAGGGACTCTTTTGCAAAGGTTCCACATCAGTCAATTACAATACAGTCAAATACTGTACAGGGTAAAACAGTTAAGACAGAATCACAGTAGTTATCACAGATGATTACAGTTGATGTTACTACACACAACAAGAATTTACAGAAACATTAGGTAACTACACTGTTATAAAAAGAAGAAGAAAACATGGTTCAGGGGTGCAGGGAGACCAGTAGTCAGGGTGGAGACCCTGGATTTGGAGTGGTGGTATTACAGCCAGGGCCATGACAGTCATGAAAAACACTGAGGTAGTGCAGTCAGAGAAGACTTTTGTCAAGGATAAACATGTAGTGTTGTGGTAAAGTGCGATGGTGAGTGAGGGGAGTGGGGTTTGGGTGTGGGAGGGTGGAAAATGAGGACAGAGGTGGGAGTGAGAGAGACAGAGTGAAAGGGAAATGCAGGGAGGGGGTAGATTGAGAACAGATGAAAGTGATGGTTTTAGGGGTAAGTGCATGTAGTGGAGGAGGTATTGAGAGAAGGGGGTTATTTGTTAGAGCATCAACAGACCTCGCCGGCCCATCGGCACAGCAGTAAGATTTCCACTCGCGACGCCAGCGACCCAGGTTCAGGAACGCACCCAAGTCACTGGCGGGCCAGCCAGGGGAAGAAGAATTGGGCATCCTAGGGACTGCTCTCTTTCTGCAAGGGGAGGGTGAGGTGAATGTCCGATGCTTGATGGAACCCTGGCAGAGGCCAGAGGTGCCACAAGTGACTGGCATCCGGAAGTGACTTGGAAGGGCCGGACAGACACCAGACGTCATTGCATGTTCCCACCCCCCACATACAGCAACCAAAAAATCACTCCTGTGGATGACCCTTGATGAAGCCTGCCATGGCCTTCATCAGCCTCCAAGACTGAACCTTGGACCTAGTTATGGTGTGTTGCACTGTGTCTAGGGGCTTCAGTGTCGCACCCACACTCTGGGGGCAAGCCAGGGGGTATCCGAGAGGGTTGCGGTCTCATGTGGAGGTGGAGGTCAGGGTCCGTTACTAGGCAGAGGTGCTGTGTTGTCCACAGTGGGGCAAAAAGCATAATAAATAAAAATTAAAAACAGAAAGCATCAACAGACCTTTGCCCGCTCTAGATGAGTCTGTAGCCCAGTTCTGAATTGGCTGATCCTGGTACACTCCAAGAGGGTATTAGGTAGCTCATTGAACAGTCAGGTTCCCTGGTAGGAGAGTGATTTCTGTGCAAGCTTAGTGTGTTTGAAAGGCACTAGGAGTCCTCATTTGATCGCTCTTCTAGTTTGCTGAATCAGTTGTGCAGCTTTGAAAAGTTTGCCGGTCGTATCTGGCATGAGTCCCAGTGCTGCTTTTTTGCCAGTATACAGTACTGGTACTGCAACCTAAGGTAAAGTGGGAGCCATCCAGAATCATTGTATAGGGTACAGATGTAAGTTAGGTGGTCAGCTCCTAGGCTCAGTCGGCAGGCTTTATTTAGGAGGGTTCTTACTCTTTTTAAGGCAGTGTCAGAGCTAGCCCCATAGATGGGTAGGCCATAGTCTATTGTGGATAAGATTGAGCTGCCTGTGGCTAGTTTCGGGCTGCCACAGTCATTTGAGTTTTTGTGGTGGTAGAGAAACCCCAGCTTTATATTTGCAGTTTTGACTACATGGTCAATGTGAGTAGAGAAACAGAGTGTGCTATCCAAGTATACCCCAAGGTATTTGAACATGCATACTTGTTTCAATAGGTCACCCTGGCTAATAGTTGGAGACTTCAATCAGCCCAATGTAGATTGAACCGCATACACAGCATCCTCTGAAAGGAGCAGGGAGTTCCTGCTTACACTGAAAGGGACAGGACTCAACCAACTAGTGAACTCACCCACTAGAGACCACTCTACCCTTGACCTACTGCTCACAAACAGCTCAAGGGTTTCAAATGTTCCAGTGGGTGGAAACATAAGGACCAGTGAGCACAGGTAAGTCTGTCCATCAGTCAACAAGTCAGAAGAAAAATGTCACTGAAAAATTAAGATCCTGGATTTCCATAGGTCAAACTTCCCAGAGAAGAGATCCAAAATTAAATCTGTGCTAGTTAGGAGAAGCACAGAAGATGTGGAATATAACTGGGAGCATTTTAAGAAGGCCATAACAACATTTACTGAAAAATGTACACGTCAAATCATGCAATCAAAAATAAGGATGAAACGGTGGTGCTGAGGGTTGAGGTGCTGAATGCCACACCTCGCACCACACTGGCGACCTGGGTTCTGGACCGAGCTCGGGACGCCGGGGGTTTTCCAGGGGGAGAAGGCTCGAGCGTCCAACGATGGCTCGCTTTCTCTGGGGGGAGGGTGGTTACTAGCACCGGCAGCGTGACCTTCGCGGAGGCTGGGGGCGACAGCTGCTGGAGTCACTGGGGCCGATTGGTCGAGGGCGAGGCCATGGACAACCAGCTTGGGATCGGAACTTGGGGGTGGGACTTTAGGAGCATCACTTCACCTTGATGCTGGGGCATGCAAGTCTGCCTACGAAAATTGGGGAAAAAGCCCCTTCCGAGTCAGGTAGATGGAGAGCTGAGCCGGGTCCAAATTTGCTGCCGCCTGCCCAGCCGGATCGGGTCCTGACGAGACTTGAAGGTTTGGGGGTGCCCCTTTCCCAACTCCGCATGGGGGGTTAACCACAGCATGATGGAGGATCCCGACCGGTGAGGTAGGATGGAGGTAGGGACAGGCTCAACTGGCTCTCCTGAAGAGGTGACTCCAGAGGGGAAGGGGGAGAATAAAATATATGGGGGAAAAATAAATAAGGATGAAACCTCTCCAGTTCACCAGAGAATTTGCAGCCATAAAACAGGATAAGAAGAGGGCATTTAGCCAAGGGGGGAGGCACTGGAAAGGAGCAGGGAAATCCTAGCCCCCCAAAAAATATCAGGGTACTAAGTGAGGTAGACACCAACATAGAGATGTCGATAGGGAAAAGTGCAGGGGTAAATGGAGAAAGTGACAAATGCAATAAGGAGAGGGATGGGGCAAAAAGAGGTAAGGCCATCAAGAAATGGAGAGTAATGAGTACCAATGCCCGTAGTCTGGGCAACAGCTCCTGAACTGGTGGCCTTGATGGAAGAGGGATGCCTGGATATTGTAGCAGTCACAGAAACATGGTACACAGAGAACCATGTCTGGGATGTTAACATACCAGGGTACACAACCTACAGGAGAGACAGGGAGGGCAGAAGGAGGGCGAGTAGCTCTCTATGTAAGGGAAGGGATAAAAGCAACCGAACAAGAGAGTAAACAATGAGGAGAGGAGGCACTGTGGGTCACCTTAGAGACTGGAAATGGCACCACAATCCCCACAGGGGTTGTATATAGACCTCCATGTCAGGGGGAGGGAATGGACAAAGATATGATAAAAGACATACTTAGGATGGCAGAGAAAGGGGAGATACTGCTGATGGGGGACCTTAACATGCCAGATGTTAACTGGAGCACCTTTGAGGCAGCCATATCCAAAAGCAGGGCCATTCTTGATGCCCTTCAGGTGGCATGCCTCAGACAGCTAGTTTTGGAACCTACTCATGAGGGAGCAATCGAAGACCTTGTACTCTCAAATGGGAACAGTGAGAGGATCTCAGATCTAGAAGTGGGTAGCCATTTGGGAACAAGTGACCACCAAACAGTGTGGTTCACGATAAACTCAGCTACAGAGTCAAGCCATACAAAAGTGAGGGTTCTGGACTTCAGGAGGGCTGACTTTGGCAAGATGGGAGAGTGCCTTAGAAAAGCACTAGCAAACAGGCTAGAAGGAGGGGTGGAGCAACAATGGAGAAATATCAAAACTGCCATCACAGAGGCAACAAGCCTTTGTGTGAAGCAAATAAACAAATCAAAATGAAAGAAAAAGCCACTATGGTTCTCAAAAGAGGTGGCGGTGAAGATTAGGGAGAAAAAGATAGCATTTAGAAACTAAAAGAAAACACAGAAGGAGCAGGACAGAGAACTGTACCAATTAAGGCAGAAGGAAGCAGGGAGGGTAGTCAGAATAGCAAAGGCACAAACTGAGGAAAAGATAGCTAACTCAGTTAAGAAGGGGGATAAAACTTTTTATAGGTATATCAGGGAGCACAGAAAGACAAAGGGAGGGATAGTGAGGCTGAATAGAATGGATAGTGGGTGGGCAGAGAGTGACAGTGAAAAAGCAGGGATACCGAATGAATACTTCTGTTCAGTATTCACAAAAGAGGAAGTGGGGGAGGTGCCAAATCCAATTACCAGAAGCACTCTGGAGAGGGGGGTTGATCCCAGTCCTTTCACAGAAGAAAGGGTTCTGAAAGAACTCCTAAAACTGAAGGTGGACAAAGCAATGGGGCCAGATGGAATTCACCCCAGAATTCTAAAAGAATTAAGCAGAGAACTAGTGACACCACTGACTACCCTTTTTAACAAATCATGGGAGGATGGTGTGGCACCCGAGGACTGGAAGAAGGCGGATGTGATTCCCCTTCACAAAAGTGGGACCAAGACAGAGGCAGGAAACTACAGACCTGTCAGTTTGACCTCTGTGGTAGGGAAAGTGATGGAATCACTTCTGAAGAAAAGAACTGTTGAGTACCTAGAGGCCAGTGGGGCACAGGACCCAAGGCAGGGTTCACAGCGGGAAGGTCATGTCAGATGAATCTAATTGATTTCTTTGACTGGGTGACCAAAGTAGTAGACCAGGGAGGGCAGTGGACATGGCCTACCTAGACTTTAGCAAGGCATTTGACACAGTCCCACACAAAAGATTAGTAGTCAAATTAACCAGCCTGGGAGGGGTCCCAGGGTGGTAGCCTGGGTAAAACATTGGCTGAACAACAGGACACAGAAGGTAACTGTAAATGGAGTCCACTCTGAAGAAAGGGGGTTACTAGTGGGGTACCGTAGGGTTCAGTACTGGGTCCTGTCCTTTTTAATGTCTTTATAAGTGACGTTGCAGAGGGACTGGAAGGAAAAGTATGCCTCTTTGCAGATGACACAAAGATCTGCAACAGGGTTGATATACAAGGAGGTGTAGAAAGGATGAGAAGGAACTTGGCAAGATTGGAGGAATGGTCAGAAGTATGGCAGCTTGGATTCAATGCAAAGAAGTGCAAAGTAATGCACCTGGGAAACAAAAACCCAGGGGAAGATACGCAATGGGGGGGTAGTAACAACAACAAAAATGGAAAGGGACCTGGGGGTAATCATAACAGACGACCTTAAGGTTGGTAAGCAATGTGAGAAGGCAGTAGGGAGGGCTGGGGGGATATTGGAATGTATAGGGAGAGGTATCACCAGCAGAAAACAGGAAGTTATTATCCCCCTGTACAGACGGTGAGACCCCATCTGGAGTACTGCATCCAGTTCTGGAGACCTCATCTCCACAAGGACATAGACAGGATGGAGGCAGTTCAGAGGAGGACAACTAAAATGGTGCAGGGTCTGCAAGAGAAGCCATACGAGGAGAGACTAAAGGAGCTTAATATGTATACCCTTGAGGAAAGGAGGGGGGGCATGATAGAAACATTTAAGTACCTCAGTGGAATCAACAAAGTCCAGGAGGGTAGCATCTTTCAGAAAAAGAGATGTGCAAGAACAAGGAGACACAATCTGAAGATAGGGGGGATGTCTCAGAGGCAATGTGAGGAAGTATTTTTTCACAGAGAGGGTGGTGGACGCATGGAACAGCCTTCCTGAGGAGGTTGTGGGGTCTAAAACTGAGGGAGAATTCAAGAATGCATGGGACAGACATAAGGCAATTTTTGTGGGGGGTAGGAAGAAATAGGCTGTTGGTTAAATAGGATCTGCAGCTTATCCTCTAGGTAGGGAAATGGGCAGACTAGGCGGGCCAAGCGGTCCTTATCTGCCGTCAAAGTCTATGTTTCTATGTTTCTATTTAAGCAATTCAAGGTAGAACAGAAGGAAGCCAACATGGATAACTGCAGGAAAAAGCTCAGGGAGGCAGGAATAGCCATTTGAATAGCCCAAGCACAGAGGAAAAATAAGCACAGAGAGTTAAGAAAGGAGATAAAACCTTCTATAGCTACATGAGAGAAACAAAGAAGAGTAAGGGGAAATAGTCAAATTAATACCTAGAGCACCAGGAGGGCTATAATTGTTTCGCATCCCAGACCCCGACCCCGACCTCTATTAAATAGTCGGTGTGGGCGGAGCCTTGAAGGAGAGTATGCTGGGATTGGGTGAACTGGACTATAAAGAGGCTGGACTACCAAGAGGCTGTTGGATTGATGAACTTGATGATGACTGTGGGGGATAAACTGGAATACCAAGAGACTTGAGTAAGCTGGATTACCACAAGGTTGTTGGACTTGATGCTGATTGTGGGGGAGGGGGAAAGTGATTAAGGGTGTCTTATTTGTTGGGGTGGCAAATTGACTGTATGCTGTTTGTGCGGGACTTGTTAGTGCTGGTGGGGGGCAAATTTGATCGCACACAAAATGAGGATGGGGCTACAAGTCGCAAGAGCAGGCATCTTTGGTAGGGTGGTTGGGTGCACAGGGTACGGTGCAGCAATAATATTGGACATGGCATGAAAGTTCGGGGGATGCTCAGTGTGTTTCCAGTTAGCGGGTCTTAGGGAGGAGATAAGGGGATCAGGAGGCAGTTGGGGGAGGGAGGAGGGGAGGTGGGTGGAGCAGGTTCCACATTTTTTTATTTTTTTTTTATTTTAGTCTTTGGTAACCGGGTTAGGTCCACTAGGCACAAGTGCCTGTTTTCAGAGGTGACCTGGGAGCACTGGGCGGTTAAGTGACTTGCTCAGAGTCACACAATATGCAAGTGGAGTTCCACACAGAAGATTGATTAATAAGCTGGGTAGGCTCGGGGTGGGTCAGACATTGGTCAACTGGGTTGCAAACTGGTTGACGGGCAGAAAACAGAGAGTGATGGTAAACGGTATACAGTCAGAAGAGATGCAAGTCACAAGTGGGGTACCTCAGGGATCTGTCCTTGGGCCAGTCCTCTTCAATATCTTCATCAGTGACATTGCAGATGGACTGAGGGTAAGGTTTGTCTGTTTGCAGATGACACCAAGATCTGCAACAGAGTAGATGATCCAGATGGGGTGGGCAGAATGAGAAGAGATCTGGATAAACTAGCAAAATGGTCGGAAGAGTGGCAACTGGGGTTTAGCGAAAGAAGTGCAAGATCATGCACACAGGGAAGAGAAACCCTAAAGCCATCTATAGGCTGGGAGGGGAGTTGCTGGCAGTTACAAGGGAAGAAATAGACTTGGGCGTCATCATCACCGATGACCTGAAATCATCCAAGCAGACCACTAAAGCAGTAGGTAAGACTAGACGGATGTTGGGGTGTATTAGTAGGGGTATCACAAGTCGGAAGAAGGAGGTAATAATCCCTCTTTACAAGACACTGGTTAGGCCCCATGTGGAGTACTGCATGCAGTACTGGAGGTCACACCTTCACAAGGACATTAACCAAATTGAGGCAGTCCAAAGAAGGGCAACCAAAATGGTGCAGGGACTGCATCAGAAAACATATGAGGACAGATTAACTGAACTCAATATGTATACCCTAGAGCAAAGGAGGGAGAGAGGTGATATGATTGAAACATTCAAACACCTTAAGGGCATTAACAAGGTGAAAGAGTCTAACATGTTTTAATATAAGAAAAATAGCAGGACAAAAGGACACAGCATGAGATTAGAGGGAGGCCGATTAAGGGGTAATGTGAGGAAGTTCTTTTTCACAGAAAGGGTGGTGGATGCATGGAACGGCCTACCTCAGGAAGTGGTGGATATGAATACAGTGCAGGGCTTCAAACAGGCATGGGATAGGCATAATGGAGCAATTCAGATGAGTATGAATAGATAGACCATTGACAGAGCAAAGGCAAATGGCACATTCATAAGGTAGAAAAAGAAATGAGCAGACTGGATGGGCCTTTGAGGTCCTTATCTGCCGTCAACTTCTATGTTTCTATGGAGGTTGTGAAAATCAAACTCAGGTCTGGTCTGCTGCATGTATCAAGCTTGTTCAAACCTTGTTCCTCTAACCTCTAGGCTATACTGCCAGCCCCACATGATGTTGGAAGAGGGCACAATGGTGTAACACAGGGGCTAGGGATTGGTGGGAGTGGTCTTGGGCGGCCAAGCCACTCAGGGGGGGGGCTCAAAAGAAGCAAAATACGTAGAACACAAAGTAGGGAGGGGAGTACCCAGAGGGAGAATAGGAAGGGGGGGGATGTGGGGGAGAAACCCTGAGACTGGTATCACACTCACAAACTGCTTTGCCCTGCTGCATCCGGATGATGAGGTGGAGGAGGCTGGAGGGCGAGGGGGAGCAGGCAGACAGGGAGGGTTTGGTCAGTAAACAGAGGGGGACAGGGGACAGGAGAGTGGGTCTGATCCAAAGGAGGGGAGGGCAGGGTGACAGGAAGATCAGGACATCGGATAGGCGGGGTAGGCGGCAGGTGCTTGAGGTTGTGGGGGGATGGCTGATGGAGACGCACAGAGCAAAATCAGGGGGAAAGGGAGTAGGGACCTGGGCAGGCCAAAATTGAGGCTGGAAAAATCAGTTGAGGAGGGGCTAGGGCATGCAGCATTCTGGAGGGGCCAGTTTCAGGGCTGGAGAAATAAGCGGCGGGGCAGTAGGGAGGTTGAGGGAGCGGCAGGGATCACACGTGCAGAGGGATTGAATAGAGCAGTACCTAAGGGGGGGGTGAAATAAAGAGAGCAGTATTAGGATTCCCGGCTGGGGATTCTGATGGTTCAAGTTGGAGCGGGGAGTTCAGGGAAGAGTTGGGTGGGTGACTTGTGACACCCAGGCTGAGGGGTGGTGAGGAGCAAGCTGGGGCAGTTGAGAGAAGAAGAAGCCTGGAAGGACACACACAGACTTGTGATACCCAGGCAGTGGGGGAGCAAGCTGGGGGCAGTGAGAAGGAGAAGGAGAAGCCGGGAAAGATACACACAGACTTGTGAAACCCAGGCAATGGGGCATGCGAGGAGCAAGCAGGGGGCAGCAGACAGCAGGCGGAGCCTGTATGGGAACAAAAGAGTTAGTCATTTGAGTGAAGAGGTGAAAGTGCTTCTGTGAGGCAACTCCATGATAAGCGGTATTCAGTGGAAGGGTGCTGGGGAGAGAAAATCAAGTCAAGGTTAAGTGTATCCTGGGTGTATCCATACATAAGGCCACATTCCAGCTATACTCACTGGCAAGGGAATGTGGGAGATCCCCAGACTTTCAAGTACACCTGGGAACAAATTATTTAGAAGAGAACAGTGAACTAGAGATACAAATGAGATTCTGGGAGCTGGCCAGGGTTCGCCACTCTATCGAATGCTCAGTCTCCATCTATTAAATACTGCCAGTACCAAGGGCAAAGTACCAAGGGTGACTGGGGACAACAAGCTGAAACTTAGAGTGGTGAACCAATGACTCATTGAGCGGTGCAAGGCAGATGGCAATGAGTTGGCAGGGGACTGGTGGGAAACATGACAGTATAGGGGGGCTCTATGCCATGGATAGGCTACACCTCAACCTGGAGGAGAGGAAGATTCTGAAACTGAAAGTTTCTGGAATCAAAGGTGAGTGGTGGGGTTTACAATTGTAAAAGGGGGAGGAATAAGAAGGACAGCCCTTCAGTGGGATCTGGATACCCTGGGGGTGGTCAAGGACATAGGGATTGAAGTTCAATGCAGGGAAATGGAAGGTGCTGCATCTGGGGGTCAGAAACCCAGGTCATGCATATACCCGGGGGGGGGACTCACACTGCAAACCTCATCAGGTGAAAGGGACCTAGGGGTGGTGGTGGACATCAAAATGAATAACACGGAGAATTGTCGAAGAGCTGCATCAAAAGCAAACATGATACTGGGCTGCATAGCCAGGGAGCTTACCTCCCAGGAGAAGGGAGGTGATCCTCGTCCTGTAAAATGCCCTGGTCAGGCTGCATCTTGAGTACTGTGTGCAGTTCTGGAGACCTCACCTCAAGAAGGACATAGCACTGCTGGAGAGGGTCCAGAGGAGGGTGAACATGAGGATTCAGAGCTTTGAGGGTATGCCCTAAAGAGAAGAGACTGGAGAAACTCAAGCTGTATGCACTGGAGGAGGGACATGATAGAGGTTTTCAAGTATGTTAAGGTGGATAAATAAGGGTGGAACCAAGGAAGGGTTCTGGCTTAAGAAGGGGGAAACAAACATGGGCAACGAGTAGAAGCTGGGGAGGGATTACAGGGGGCGCGTCTGAGACACTACTTCATGGAGAGGGTGGTGGAGCCATGGAATACACTACCCAGGAGCCTGGTAGAAGAGGTTACAGTGGAGGGATTCAAGAAGGGTTGGGACATGTACAAGGCGAAACTGAAGCCGGGGTGGGGGGAACATCTTTGTGGTGGTGAAGCGAACACACAGGTGGGAGCTGGCTACCGAGCAGACATGATAGACAACAAGGCCTATTCTGCTTGCTTTTAGTACATTAGTATGTTAGTATGTAATAGCACAAGATGGCCAGATGGCAGAGGATGACAATCACAAAGGAGAGGTGTTAAACAAGTTCTTCTGCTCTGTTTTCACAATAAAGGACAGTGGAAACGGTTGCCCACAGAAGCAGATGGAACACAATAACAATGAGGCAGACACGAGACCCATCACAAGATTAAAAGTCCTAGAAGAGCAAACCAAACTCAGAGCTGATAAAGCAATGGGGCAGGATGGCATTCACCTGAGAGTGTTAAACGAACTAAGTAAAGAAATTGCAGTACCACTAGCAGAATTATTTAGTAGATCATTGGAAAGTGGTACAGTACATTAGGACTGGAGAACAGCAGCAGTAGTGCCACTGCACAAGAGAGGAAGTAAGGAGGATACTGGGAACTAACGCCCAGTAAGCCTAACCTCAATAGTGGGAAAAATGATGGACACACTACTAAAGGAGAGAATAGTGGAATACCGGAGGAAAAATAGAAAACTAGACCACAGGCAACATGGTATCAACATGGTACGATGGCAGGAAGATAATGTCAGACAAACATGACACTTTTCTTTGACTGGGTTACCAAAACAATGGACAAGGGCAGCTTGGTGTACACACTGTACCTAGAATTCAGTAAAGACTTTGTCACTGTCTCCCACCAGAGGCTGTGAAATAAGCGGGAGCACAGAGGGTTAGGGAACAAGACAGTTAAATGTGTTAGGAATTGGCTACTGAACAGAAAACAGACAGTCTTGGTAAATGGGACCATGTCACAGGAAGGGTGGGGGTGACCGGCGGCGTGCCACTACGGTAGGTGCTGAGTCCAATATGTTTCAACATATTCATCACTGATATTTCAGAGGAATTGGAGGGAAAGGTACACCAGTTTGCAGATGATACAAAGCTCCGCAACAGGGTGGACACACTGGGGGGGGGGCACGAGCATGGTGGCAAACATCAGGAAGGTAGAGGAGTGGTCAAAACTAGTTGACTTAAAAGGTAATGACAAGAAATGCAAAGTAATGCACCTAAGAAAGGGAACCCCAGAATTAAAGTACACACTGGATGGGCATCAATTGGATGCTGAAAAAAAAAAAAGCTGGAAAGGGACATGGGTGTACTGATGAACAATCACTTAAAAGTCACAAAACAGTGCAGAACAGCGGCACAGAGAGCAAGTGGCATCCAAGGATGTATAGGTAGGGGCATCGCAAGCAGAAAGCAAGAGGTAATCATGCCACTGTACAGATCCTTGGCAAAGCCGAACCTGGAGTACTGTGTCCAGTTCCTGAGGCAACACCTGATAAAGGACAAAGAAAGATTAGAGACAGTGCAGAGAAGGGCCACTTAAATGGTGCAGGGGCTACATCATGGGCGACCTGAAAATAGGCTCCAGGAACTGAAGATGTATTCACTAAAACAGAGAAGAAAGAGTAGACATGATAGAAACATTCATCTATGTCAAGGGAATAAACAGGATGGAAAACCTCTTCCAAGAAAACAAGGGAACTCAGACAAGGGGACACAGCTTGCATCCGGTGGGAGGCAAGTTCAGGAGCAACTATAAAAAGTACGTCTTCACAGAAAGGGTGCTAGAGCCATGGAACAGCCTGCCAACACAGGTAGTGGCAGCTAAAACAGTAAGAGAATGTAAGCTAGCATGGGACAGTGTGGGCAGCTTGGCAGGAACAATTAAAGGGGAGAGGGTTAGCCACCTTGGGAAGACTCGATGGTCCCCATCTGCAGACACCATCTTATGCTCTTGTGTTCTGATGAGTGGCGCAATAGCCATTACCATCACTGGGAGAGGAGAGCTGTTGTCTTGATGGTCTATGCTTTCCCACACCTGTCATTCACCAGCGGCCAAAGTCCATTACAGAACACTGGTCGCCAGAGTGGCGAGAGGTGTGGTATCCAGCGCCTAAAACCCCAGCACCACAGGGCAGGACACAACATAATTTCGAGGAGGAGTTGACAGAGACACACAGTACTGGGTTATAAGAATACATATGTATAGATGACCAAGCAGAAGCTGATGGGAGGTCATTCATAAAGATGTAAAGAAGCAGTGGCCAAAGTACAGAGCACTGCAGAACACCTGTGTGTATACGGAAGGCTGGTGGGGGTGTTATTGCATCAACTACTGTGACTGAATGGGTCCTGCCTGTAAGGTAGGCTCTGAACCAGCATGCGACAACCTATTACAGGGGAGCCTAAAAAAGTACAGAATGGACATCTACATATTCCTAGATGCCAGACAGCCCATGGGCAATAATCAGTTGCCTACAGAGCACCTCACTGGTTAAATACTCTTCATAGTGCTATAACTACCCAAACTAAATTGGGAACATTCAAACTGAAGTTACGTCAACATCTCACAGCCAACTGGGTTGGAAGGTGATTCCAGATAGAGGGGAAACAGACAGAAAATGCAGTATGACCCAGGAAGGTACTGCAACAAGGGGAAGCAATGTTTCCAGAGCCAAAACAGCGGAAGAAGTAGGGTTGCATGGAGAGGGGGTTTAAGGAGACGAATTACAATAAGCTGAATAAAATAAGATCCAACTATTCAAAGGCGTTTCAATGTATTCCTGATGTACTCTGCAAAGCATGCTATTTTTCTGTGTGGAGGCCCTGGATTCTTTCAGGATGGGGGTTGTCTAGAGGATTTCCACAACTTGAGGGGGAGGCTGACTATAACAAAGTCTGAGAATGTATGGTCTAGGGGACTCTGTCCTTAGCCTACTATTTGGCTTCCCTTACATTGTTTACTGCTTCATGTAGAATCTTTATAAACTACTCTAGGCATGCATCCATTTTGTTGCTGTGGATTTTATTACAGTCACACCTTTTTGACCATACACTGGCTACCACATCCTCAGAGAACTATCCTCATTTCTTGCTTTTTCCTTGCCTTTCTTACTCCCATTCCACCGGGATGCCAATGATACCGTGACCATTGGCATGAACCCAGCCAAGAATTGCCACTTCTATAATATGATAGCTGAACAGCTGTATGAATCATGCAACCCGGAGCGATTGCAGGATGTCACTGCTCTGGAGTGAGTGATGTGCGAGAACAGCACAGTCAATATCATTGATCCTAAAATCACCCATAAGTAGTAGCACACCTTTTGATGCCATCTCCAAATTATGATTGACAGGATTAATGTCCATCTCCTACACCTGCACTGGAGTACACAACAGAAAACTGGTAAAAATTGGTGTACCACTGCATGTTTCAATTGTTACCCAGGGTGCCTCTGACTCCCCTTATTCAAAGTGCAACCTGATTGCTTTAATGCTTCCCCTCCACATACATGGGCATCCCCACACAACACTTTATGCCACCCCCTATCTCTCCAGAATAAGGAAAAACATGGAACAATTGAGTTCCACTCATGATGTCCTGTCAGCCAGTTCTGTGTTTATACCACTATGACAATCATGTCATACTATCAATGGCACCAGGTGTGGGAACTGTTTTACAAGGACAAGGCCATTTGTAAACATTGCAGCCCATGGTTGTCTGACTGTCGAACCTATAGTGCTGTTTTGACCATCCGGTCTATTCAATACCCTCCACCACTTAACTCCCAATTGTGCACAGACACACACGCACACACACATATGACCAATGTGTAAACACATAACAAACACAGACTGGAGAGTACCGTGAGAGGGATACATTGAGAAATACAGGGCAACACAAGTTGAAGCACAGATGGGGAACACCGTTGAATTTCTGTGTGTGGGGGGGAAGGGGGGTTGAGGTGGGTGGCGATGCCATGGGCACAGAGTGGCAATACTAATACATGCAGAAAGTGTGCTCAGGATCAACAAGGGGGTGTCACAGTAATCAACCCAAAAAACATTGGACTCCGCTCACCATGACAAGAAAGACAATTCAGACATATCATACAGTTGATACAGTTTGTATTGCAATGGTGAGGGAAACTGTAATCACCTTGCAGACATCGCTAGACACAGCCAGAAAGAGCTGCAGTTGTGATGGATACCCATGTACACCCAACTGGCAGGAGAGCCTGCATGCTGCCACATTTAATATAGTTAATGTTTCGATGAGAAACAAGATTAAAGCAAATCCGTAACAAACATGGAGACATTTTGATTATTGCATTAAAAAAAAATTCAACTTCCTAGCTTTGCACACTAAAAATCTTTGCTGTCTGTAAACAAAGAGTGTGCACCCCAGTATGTAGCTAGAGTATAAGGAGGTCAAATCCGTGACAGCTGAAAAACTTTGTTGTATGTGTTGTTGAAATGAATAGGGGTTAATTTTGTCTGTTGCTATCTGGCTAGCTGAAAGTCTGGAAAACTGCGAGTACACGCTTGATGGATAGGCTATTGCAGTCAAGAATAAAATCACATAATGAGGTAGACTGAACAAACCAAGTAAAGGCTTGACTTGCTACGTAAAGTAAAATTAGGGAGATAGATTTTGCCATGCAAACGGAATCATATTGTAAGCAAAATATGACAGCAGTACATTCGCGGCAGCATTGTCTAGTGGTCAGTTCTGTTTCTGTTATTCTACAGCCCACAGCAGAAGCAGGTAGCAGCCAACAGCCTGAGCCAAAAACAGCAAACAAAAATGACCAGCACAGTGCTCCGCTAACTGCTTCTTTATGAAAAGTAGCAGTTCGCTGACAGTTCATTTGTCTCCCTACAAAAAAGGAGAGCGTATATTGATGGAAAGAAGTGCGAGAAGATTCGCCAAAAATAGTGCAAATATTAAGAATAAAACATATAAGGAACATTTATCTGAGCTCAGTATGAGTTGGCTAGCAAAATCTTGCTGATCCGGGTTTAATGCTGAGTGGGTGCCTTTTTATGTCTTAGTTTGGTTTCCGCGGTGCACCCTCCCCAACTTTCTCCCCCTCGCTGAGTTGTGTCCACCGATCTGCCAACCTCTTTTGATTGCACCCTCCTCCGAATTGTGTCTCCCCTGTTTGTTTTTTAATCTGCCCACCCCTGAGTTTCACCCCCCCCGAGTCGCCGCTCCTGTTTCCTCCTATATTCTCAGCTGGCCCTTGGTGTTAGTGCTGTCTGTGGGGCGCGCCGATTGTACACCACCACTAGAATGACTCCCGCTGTGTTGCCTCTGTGGTTTTGGACCACACAGTTGCTTGCATGCTATGTTGACAGTAATCATTTTAACACCATGAGAAGTATTGACTTGTGGAATAAATTGCCTATAAATATTATTAGCAGTAAAACTGCTCCGCCTTATAGTCCTGAGCTGTGTTTTGTTTTTCCTGTTCCAATGAATAAATACAGACTGCACCGCTTATAATGGACATAGCTGTTAAATCCTATTTCATCTGTTACATGCAGTGTCTGATGTAACATTCTCGCATGTCAGGCAGTTTGCAGATGATAGACTTGCATGCTGTGAAACTGCACAGAGACAGACCAGTTAGTGTATAGCGGACAGTGTTAGGTCTCATATAGTATGGCACAACATACAATTATTACTGCATGAAAAGCTGTAAATTTAATTTATTTACAGAAAGAAAAGTTTTTTTTTTTTTACTTTGCAGGTGACCTCTTTCTCCCTTGGAACTGCAACTGCTCTGCTGTCCCCCTCCCCCCTCCCTGTACTAATTCCATGCAGCTTCTCATGTATTCTGAGTTTTGAGGAAGTTGGTTATTTTTTTGCTGACTGCTCTTCCTTTCTCTAGATTTTACTGTCAGGATTGTCAGCAGAATGCTACACATTGGTGGTGACTGCAGAGGCTCCATCACAGCCCGTGATGTGAGCTGCATGGTTGGCATCAATGGTGCAGTATGGTGAGTCCCTGAGGGGCCAGAACTGGGAAGCACTGATTGTAATGGGAGCCCAAAGAGCAGACAAAAACAGATGTGGAAGGGAACAAAACTAACCAGCACATTTCTCCTCTAACGGCTTCTCTAGGAAAAGTAGCAGCTCACTGACAGTTGATTTGCCACGCAGCAGCAGATGTGAGAGAAGTGCTGTGCAGGTCATGGTTCTCTTTGGGATGGGAGACAGGGCAGCAGGGTCGGGGTCCTACATACTGGGTGGGGCCACTAGAAAACCATGAAAATTAGTTGTACAGGAGCAGCATCAATAGGGGAGGATTGCAGAAATAAATTCATGAAAAGGACATCATGGATCGAGACAGGAGGTTTGAACTCAATGAATGAGTAGAACAACAGGGATGGAGAGTTACACTAATTCAAGGGACATCGTTGATGGGGAGGTGGTGTTGATATCTAGCAAGTGGACCTCGGTGTGAGGCGAGGTGGTTAAAAACTTGTGGTGGGACTATAGCGCTGGAATGAATGTCACAGCAAAGTGACAGCTTCGGCTCATATAAAAAAAAACTCGACCCAAACAAAATTACAGCAGATAGGATCGGTAATGCATACATTCAGTATGCCAACATTTAAATTAAAAGCTAATGTACTGCTGCAAATTGACAGCTGGACAATAATGAAACACATCAGTGACATATATTCCATCCACTGTGATTACATAGAAACTGAATCAAACTCCAGATGGGGCAAAACCCTACCTATAAACCACCGCATACATATAGCAAAAAGGTGATAGGCAACAGCAAATAGCATGAGTACCATCACAACTGCAGAAGAATAATAAAGAATGTTACTGGTGCTAAGATCAGGAACCAGCATAATATGTCTGTACTGACAATGTCCTAGGAACCCACCTCAGAGAATCGCAAATGGAACCAAAGGAGAGTAGAGGCTGCTGGAACACTGACAGAGTTAAGTGGTTGGAAATGCACGGGCACAGGTGAGAACATAAATTATGTGCTTGCAGCCACAGACACAGTGTGAGTGTGTGACGAAACTACATGGGGGCTTGAACAACAGGATGGGAGATTTACTAGCGGTCCAAGAGTCAAACGAAAAACAGATGAAATAAAAAATGTTATACGCAACAAAAAAGTAACAAGACCAGAGCAAGGTTAAAGGTAGGCATCTCGTTCTGACAATTATAGCAGTGAAACTATACAATATCAATACAGAAACGGTGGACAAACTCTGACAGTGCCCCTTTAAGGAATTCATGCTATTATTATGTAAGAGACACAGAAACATGATATGAAAATGTTTAATTTATTATTCAATATATATGTTCTTTTTAATCAACAGCTTATTCCTGAATATTTGTTCTAGCAAACAGAGAAACAGAAAGAAACTGGAGTATCCATATTAACGTCCAACCTATTATGTGCCATTACAGAATTTATGGATTGATTCTTTCTATATAAATTCTTAAATCTGTATGTATAAAAATATTATTATCTATGCATATATATTTTTTTAGTTTTCATGATAGTATCCTGAGGAAGCAAGCAATTAGACTTGCGAAATGTTGACCGATCACTATATGTGAAAGTAAGGATACTTGTAAATGCAAAATAAAAACAGAAAAAAAACTATTTTTATAAAAAAAACTCTAAGTTTGGTGGTTGGATCCTTAATATATGCACCTGCATCACTGATGGCCCTATTCTGCACCACTGAAGGTCTTATTCAACAGCTCACTGGAAACAAGCACAGTTCAAGAGGACTGGAGGAGAGCAGACATGGTCCCACACCATAAGAAGGGCATCAGGGAGGAGGCTAGCAGCTATAGGCTGGTTAGTCACATATCAGTAGTGGTGGAATTAATGGAAACCCTGCTAAAGGAAAGGGTGGTAGAGTATCTTGAAGCCAACAGGTTACAAGTCCAAAGCCAGCATGGATTCATGGGTGAAGGTCATGTCAGATGAATCTGATCAATTTCTTAGACTAGGTGACCAGGGAAATAGATCAGAGAAGGGCATTGGACATGGCTTATCTGGACTTTAGCAAGGCCTTCAATATTGTGCCACACAGCAAACTGACGAAGAAACTAAGCAGCCTAGGGGTGGGATCCAAAGTTGTAAATTGGGTAAGAAACTGGTTAATGGATAGGCAACAGAGAGCGGTGGTTAAAGGCACTCACTCACTCTAATAAGGGAAGAGTGACCAGTGGGGTGCCGCAGGTGGTATCAAGTGAACACGGTGACTGTGATTAAGTGACTGCAAAAACGGTGACTCAATCACAGCGCCTGTATTCTGGGCTACCTGGCAGGGTAGCGACAGAGTACGGGTGTAGGCGAATACTGTGACAGGATGTTGCTATGTATACACACGTGTGGGGGGGCCACCTTGCGTGACGAGCAGAAGGGGAGGGAGGATATGTGAGGTGTAGTGCAGTGATCAGCTGCTGAGCTGGCCATGTGGCATGGTGGGTAGGGTGGAAAGATGGGGTTGGAAGGGTGCCAGGTTCTGTTCTGGGGGGACGATCACTTTTTGCGTTGGGTCCTTTTTTATTTTTCTAAGTTTTACACCCCTCCCCCAACATGCATCCTCCCTGGAGTTGAGAATCTTTAAGTAGGGGTGTGTGGGGGGTGAAGACCCCTGCAGGGGTGGTGTGGGGGGCACAGCCCCCCCACATGACATAAAAAACTGTTGCTAGTTTTGTAGTCGCTGCGAGTGTGCATCACCATTATTTATTTTTGGCGATGTATACTCGTCCAAATGGCAATCACTATTCCATGATCACCATTATGACACAGGCATCCACAGACTCAGTACTGGGATTAGTCTTCCTTAATATCTTCATAAGTCACAATGCAGAAGAAATGGAAAGGAAGGTAGCCTTTTTGCAGATGACATCCAAATCTGTAATACAGTGGATACTCAGGAGGGGGTTGAAAGAATGTGTTGGGACCGTGAGAAACTTAAAATGGTCAAGGGTATGGCAGCTAGTGTTCAATGCCAAAAAGTGCTAAATCATGCACTTAGGGCATGGGAAACCAGGAGCTGAGTATAGGATGGGGGGAGGTACTGACAGTTAAAGTCAAAGTCAAATTTATTGATTTCTATATGCATAAAATATATAATTTATCACACACAATATTTAAAAACTTCATGACAATTCAACACACAAATACTATAGATATTTAAATTTCACATACACTCATACAGTACATACAAAAAATCTTAATTTTTCAATTATTGGCAGAGTGCCAGTTTCAGCACATACTGCTGCATTAGCTGTGATTTGGGGGACACCCAACACATTTTTTAGGTATTGATTTTGTATTCTCTCTACATCCTTTAGGTTACAGAACACCCCCAAACTTCAGCCCCATACATTAGTTGCAAATGCACTTTTGCCATTAAACAACAATACCGTGCCAGATATGGATTTTCGGCCATTACATGTGCAAATTGTGTACTACCATTTAGAGTTTTAGTCACATTATCTTTCATTCTCTGTATCTGTTTTTTCCAATTAGAATTTTTTTTTTTAAATAACACCCAGATATTGAAACTCATTTACTGTATTTATCTTTTCTCCCTTTATTTCCTATAATGTTTTACTTTGTTTCTTTTCCCCAAACTCCATTATTTTTGTTTGTTTTTTCAAATTAAGTTCCATCCCAAGTAACTTCACAACTTTCATTGTTTCTGTTATAGCCCTCTTTAAGCCTAATGGAGTTTGTGAAAGTAAAACTGCATCATCTGCGTAAAGTAATACCTTTATTGGGATTCTATTTATTCTTGGTGGAAAAATCTCCATTTTATCAAGTCCCTCCACAATCTCTTCTATGTACAGACTGAAAGGCTTGGGGCAAGTAAACAGCCCTGCTTTACACCACTATTTGCATCAATCTCCTCAGTCATTGCCCCGGTTTTCCCATATCTGACAGCCAACTTTGTATTTTGTGTAATAATTGTATAATTTGTAATAAGTTGTTTTCCATATCCTTTTTTTCCAAAATCTGCCAAAGAGTTTCCCTGTTTACAGTATAAAAGGTAGATTTTATATCTTTAAATGCCACGTATATTTTTCCTTTCTTAATCTGGGTATACTTATCAATAATAAACTTCAGGACACATATTTGATCAATTGTTGATCTGCCCCTTGGAAATCCTGCCTGCTATCTGGATATTATTTTATTTTCCTCCATCCAGAGTTACATTCTATTGAGTATTTTTTGGAAGAACATCTTTAAGCTTATATTTAGCAAGGTAATGGGTCTGTAGTTTTCAGGTAATAACAACGATCCTTTCTTGTGTAAAGGAACTATTACTCCAATCCTCCAGTTTTCTGGGATCTCATTGTACTTTACAACATTTTGGAAAACAACTAACAGTAAATCTGCCCATCTTTCTGGGTTTGCTTGGTACAGCTCTGCACCTACTTCATCAATACCTGATGCTTTATTCCTTTTTTGAGCCAACATTGCCATTATTAATTCATCCTTTGTAATTTGTATCCAATTTTCAGGTTGTTCCTTTGATTGTTTCACTTCTAAAGTTCTCATGTCACTTCTTTGAAGTTTATTAACTATATCTTGGAAAAACATTTTCCACTCCCTGGCTGCAAGTACTGCTGTCACATTATATCTATTTTTATCTGTCCCCTGCACCACTAAATTCCAAAAGGCGGAATTATCCTTTTGTTCTATGGCCATCTGTGATAACTCCACTGATCGTTATTATATTTTTTCTTCTTTAATATTAGTAAGTTTCTATATTCCTGCCTTAAATATCTTATAACTTTTCTGTCTTCCACATTATTGTACATACTTACTCTCTTTCCTAGCTTCCTTATTAACTTTCTTTTCTCTAAGCATTCTCTATCAAACCATTTTGCCGTATTACTGTTTACACATTTCTTTTTCCCTTGTCTTTTCTCCACTTCCTTTACAATGTCTTGCTCTATTTGTTGACACTCTTTAAACATTCCGCTTGTATTTCTTATATTATTCTTTTGGTTTAGATTTGAGCCAAGTTCTTTCACAACCTGTTCTTTCTGTTTTTTTATTTTCTCAAACCTGAGTATATGTCTTACAAATATTGGGTCAGTCATTGCCCATTTTATTTATTTATTTATTTTTGTTTCCTTAATCTGCATATTATTATCTGCATACCATCTTTTGTTTTGATTTTCGGAGTATCCTCCTAGCCTTGTATTCAATTTCACTTTCAAAGGGCGGTAATCACTATCCCAATAGTTTACTATATTGCTATATGAATATGCATCAATCATGATATAATCCAATACACTATTTCCTTTTTCATACATGTATATGGAGTTTCCACTTCTGTCACCGTGACATCTTCCATTTCGCACTCTAAGGTTCAACTTATTCATAATAGCAGCTATTCCCCATGGCACAGCCCTGCCGTGCAAAGAGCACACAAGTACCATGCGTATGTGTGTGGCATGCATGTTTTGCACATGACACAGCATTCTGCACCAAGGCCACGTGTGGGGATGTCCACATGTGCAGTGTGCAACAATGTGTGGAGCAGCACATAGGGGTGGGAACAAGGTCTGCACATCCAATGACACGCCCCTTGACCCTGCCAAATAAGGGTATGCGCAGATACGGCAGCATGCACAAATGCGGAAGTGAGTGTGCAATGACAACACTGGCGGGCAACACTGAGGACACAAGCTGGGTACCCATTGTGGAGGACCAGGCTGGCACAAGAAGAGGGGGCATGAGAGGCACCGGCAAGAAGGGGAGGTCCAGCAACTTCACCACCACCCAGGTGACAGCCCTGCTAATGGACATACAGACCAACTACAATGTGCTGTATAGGGAGCAGTCACTGATGGCACCCACCAAGACCAAGCAGCAGCTATGGCTGGACATCCAGGTGGCCATCAATGCTGCTGGGCCCACGGCACATACTCTCACCACCACAAAACATAAGTGGAGGGACCACCAGTCCACCATAAAATGGAAGCTCAGGGCAGCACACAGGGCACAGACAGGAACAGGGGGTAGCCCACCATTGCCTGGAACAAGGCTGTCACCCCTAGAGAAGATAGTGGCACAGACCATAGCCAAGGTCACCTGGCAGGATGTGCCAGAAGGCTGTGACACATCAGCAGGTAGGCATGGTGGGGGCAGCAAGGGGACGGGACATGCCAGAATGCACTGCCCACTGACTGTCCAATATCTCACACACACAAGGCCCTCACACAGGCACAGTGGTGCATCAAGCAGCAGCACAGGTGTGACAGGGAGAACCATAGAAACAGAGGGTAAGTATGCCACCACCTGAATGCCAGCCTGCCCACATGCCAGGCACACAGCAGGCAATACTAGACTGACACTGACATTATTATTCCCCTACAGGGAACCAGTGGCAGGAAGCACAGGTGGAAGTGGAGCCAGAGGAACGGGTAGGTGCTGACCCAGACAGCCCAAGCGGCACAGACATGATAGGCATCCAGTAGCTGACCACAGACACCAACACAGAGGACACCACACAGATGCAACAGACCTGTGGCATGGGTGTGACATCCCTTGTGGGAGAGGGATGCTCCACACGCACTGTGCCATGTGCCCTCATGGCACCCTCGTGCACAGATGCACCCACACCTGCACTAACACCACAACGATCCACAGGCCCGCCAGGCAGCAGTGCCCATGTGAGCAGTCACTCCACCATGTCAGTGCATGCACAGGATGGTAGACAGGGCTGTGATGTGCAACGGCATGACTGGCGGCCCACAGGCACAGGGGTGCTGGCCACGCACTACACTAAGCTGCGACAGCTGGAGGAGGCTAGGCTAGCAGTGCAGAGAGAACAGACACAGGCCATCTGTGTGCTAACCTATGTGGTTGAGGGTATGGCATGGGGCATATCCCGCATCAGGGTGGTGCTGGACACAGTAGTGGACAGACAGCATGAGGCGATGTGCGCACACACACACACAGCTCCGTACCAGCACACTCCATGAGAGCCACATAGACATGCAGGAGTGCAATACAGGATGTGGCAGTACATGGAGCACTGCCATGTACAACACCTGCTGGCCCACAGCTGCACAGTACACCAGCACACCACAAGGGAGTGGCGGCAGATGCCCCTGCCAACCAACCACCAATGGTGGGCCAACAGAACCCGGACCCCAATGGAACCCGTGGCCCCCCCTCCTGGGCAGCAAGGCCCCCCACACATGAAACATACCCAGGGGCCAAGCCTGACACTAGGAACCATGGCTCAGAGACATGATACCAGGGAAGGGGTGGTGACCGACACCCCCGTGCCATGCCACGGACCACCACAGTTACAAGGGCAGGGCAGGGCATGGCCATGAGAAAGTGAAGGTGGCCCTGGTGCACTACACAACAGCATGGGGGGTGGATGGGTGGCTTGGATGAGGCACACACATTGCACACACTGAGGGGACATGGGGTATAATCACAGCATGCCCTGTGGCACACCTGACACACAGTGCAATACATACAGAGTGGCACTGTAGCACCCATGACATACAGCAATGGTCATAGTCCCAGACATGGCCTAGGGCACTCAGTCCACAGGATCATCAGTGTGCCCATGACCCACAGGACAGTCAACCAAAGGTACTATGTGCCACAGTGTGGCAAACAGCATGCCTGATCAGTGTGTCCTGGTCCCCATCTGGTGCCGGTGGAGCGTCGGGTGGTTGCATGTCACATGGGGGCAGGAGAGGGCACGGTATCCCATGATAATCAGATGCTGTGCAGCATGGCACACACAGTGAACACTCTGTAGGGAAACCCTGGTGCATGCATCATCGTGCCATCTGTGTGGTCCAGGCACTGGAACCTTATCTTCAGGATGCCAATGGTGCACTCCACACACTCACATGTCCTATGATGCACTTTGTTGAAGGCTCCCTCAGCCCTGTCCTGTGGTATGAGGTATGGAATCATCAGGTAATGCCTCAGGGGATATCCGCTGTCACCCATGGGAGGAACCATACACATGAGTGACGCTACAACAGCCATGGGACCCACACCATCATGCTGTCAGCCACACACACGCATGCACACACATCTATGCACACCCATGCATGGCCATGCACATCCATCCGGGGCACTTACCTAGCAGCCAGCCATCACCACCAGCCCCTGCAGCCAGCCATGCACCAAGGCTGGAGTTGCCAAACACATAGGTATCATGGCATGAGCCTGGCAGTCTCACGCACAGGTCCATGATGCAGCATTGGGCATCACACATCACCTGACAGTTGAGGCTGTGGTAGCCCTTCCTATTCCAATAGGCTGCCTCGTCCATGGACAGTGTGTTGACTGGCACATGCATGCCATCCACAATGCCTAGTGTGTTGGGCATGCCATGCATGGCAAAGAAGGCCTCCTTGGTGGCACGCTGTTCCTGTGGTGTTGTGGCAAAATGTATGTGGGCACCCACCTCCTGCAGCAGTGCATTGGTGACCTGGTATATGGCCCTGGATACCAAGGACTGGCTGACACCTGTGATGGCCCTGCATACCTGCTGGAATGATCCAGTGGCATAATACGACAGGGCACAGAGGATCTTTGTCTCCATGCACATGGCACGAGAGCACCCGTGTCTGTGGCTGCACCCTCTCCATGACGATGGTACACATGTGTGCCAACATACTGTGGTTAACATGGAATCAGTCTATGCATTGCCACACCCTTAGGTCCGAGGCCATGAGGTGGGGATGGAATGTCCTGGGCCTGTTCCTGGCATGCCGTTCCTGTCACTTATTTTTTTTATTTTTTTTCCAATTGTTTAACCAAGTGAGACACACTAAACTGAAAGCTTGTTTACAGGTGCATCCTGGCAGCACAGGGAAGTTAAGTGACTTGCTCAGGGTCACACAGTATATGTAAGGGGGGCTGTGGGATTCAAACCCAGGTCTCCAGATTTGCAGCTCAGAGCCTTAAACCACTGCGCTATACTGCCTCAAGTGAGGGCAGTGTCCAGCAGTGCACATTGAGGAACAACCCAGGGAACCTCGCGGTTGCCATGGGTGTGTCCACATGCACTCCCTGCACCAGCAGCACTGGATGCTGCCCCAGGGCCATGCACCACCCTTTGTACCTCACCCTCACATGGCTGCCAGTGGCGGGGATGTCTGACACCCGCAGACCATACCCTATGGGTGTGGCATGCATTTGGGCATGGCATGCTGTCAGCTGTACATCCATGGACAATGGTGGTGGCCGCCGCAGATGCAGGTAGGCATGGTGTGTATGTGGGCAGGCTCGCAGCCTACCCACAGAAGCTGTGGCATGTTGCATCACAGTGCTACCAGGACGGGCTTGAGGGAAGTGCGATCTGGATGGTCACTGAGCCCCCGGAGGTGAGTGTCCCACTGTGTGTTTCGTCCATGGGGTGGCCTCAACCATGCGCATTTGCTGACCAGGTCCCTGTGCTGTTCTCTGTTGCAGTATGTTACTGGGTGGCCTGAGCACCTTGCTGTGGAGCGATGCAACCTTGGTGATGGCGTCACAGGCCAGCTGGTGGCAAAGTGGAAGGACTGGCCACAACGTCTGCCTGGTTTCATCATCCTGAGGCTTGGCAGCATGGATGTGTACTACAAGGATGACTGGGGATGGTTCTGGTGTGTCGTGGAGCCATCTAAGGTAGGTTGCTTTCCATTGTGGGTGTCTGGGTGTGGCTGCCTCTGGCCACATGCTGGGGACTGATGTGTCTCTATCGTATGTGTTCTCTCCTGACAAGGGTAACATGACCCATTGCAGAGGATGCTCCTAGAGGAGCGGGGCTACACAGCCACTACACCTGAGTGGTCATCTGATGACTCAGAGGAGGATGGAGCCTTCTAGGGATGGCCAGTTTGCAGGCCACCCAGTGGACATGTCTGGTTGGGGTGTTGCTGGTGGCCTCCCACTTCTGGACTGTTCATGTTTTGTTTGTGGTTAGCACTACTGTATGTTTTTAATGGGGGGGTTCCACTGTGCGGGCCTGATGGCTGTGTGTTGGGGGGGCCTTCATGGCCATTGTTAATTGCTTATTTGGGGGTCTCTCTTTGTGGTGTACAGCTCTGAGTATGGGGGCCCAGTTGTTCACATCTGCTTTGGGGGGGGTTGCACCGTGTGGTGGTGCAGTGGTGGGTGGGAGACGTTGTGCCTGCATGACCCTGTTCACCGTGGGTGTTTGTGACCCTGTGGTGCTCCTGTCTGGGTGGGTGGGAGCATTCATCATGTGTGTGCAGGGGGGCATCCATGGATACCTGTTGTTCTCTGTTGTATGCACTGCATTGCCTACTTGTACTGTTCCATGTGTCAGTTTGTGTCAGTAAACGTTATTGTCACTTGCACCGGTGTCTGTGTTTCTTTGTGTGCATGTGCTGTATGGGTGTATCCTGCCGTGTTTGGGACCTTGGGGGCATGCCCACTGTGCTGGCAAATATCTGCTGTTGCCCACATGTGCGCCTGTTTAAGTCTCCCCATCGGTGCATTCAGCTGCGCTCCCCTGCACATGTCTACTTCTGACTTTTGGTCATTCATGCATGTGCACTGGCTGCTGGCATGAACTGCACTGCACGGCCATGCCCCTCTGCCTGTGCGTAGTAGCAGGTGTGCTAGGGTTCTTCCACACCTCTGCTATGCCGTCCTGTGCACCATTTGTGAATGCTGATTGCCTGGTTACGCGCTGTGTGCTGCACATTTCCAGGCCTTCGTACTCTTTGCGCACAGTGCACTCCTGGGAGAATTTCCCCAAAATCTAATAGATAGTCACCTTATTTATTTACTTTCATGTCTGTTGAGACTCTGATAGGAATATTGAAGATAATATCCAAATTCCAGTTATTACTGTAATCTTCAATTTTCTCTCCAATCTTGGCATTAAAATCACCACCAATTATTAACACTTTTCCTGGATATGCCATTTGTAAATTTTGGATAATGTTCTCAAAGGCTTTCATACATTCCACTACAGCAGTTTCTACAGTGTAAGGTGGAAAAAACACATTTACCAGTAAACATTTTTCAGTTTTCATATAATAGTTCCATTGCAAAAATATAAAACTTGTCATCACTCCAAATACATTTTGCAGTTAGTCACGGACTTATTTTCAGAAACACTGTGATCACCCCGGAAGCTCTTCCAAATCTGCTCAGCTTTTTTGCTGGGATACTCCGACTTTGATTTCCTTCTACATAACAACTTCCTATAGTCACAGCCCAGGTTTATTGTACCATAACAACTTGGAAATTTGATAAACATTTTATAACTCCAATATCTTTAATTTTCCCTGCCAAACTGGCTATGTTCTAACTGAGGATCTCAATGTTTTGGACCATTTGGTCAGAGCTTTCAGTTTAAAGTCAATTTTCTTCTTGTGTTTCATCCAAGATATAATACTGATTATTTTCTAGATTTAACCTACTTCCCACTTTACTTCTTAACGTTGAATCTACCTCTATGGCCATTCCTGACTCATTTGAATATTCTAGAACTAAGCTGTCGTTTATTCTTGTTCCTCTTTCTAACCTACCCCTAATTTCTCTCTTGGTTGCATCTCTCAGTATGCTGTCAACAGGGAATAGGGAATGTTACTGTTCTACTGGTTTCATATAACATGACATTTTTTGTTGTACTTTCCCATTTTGTTTTCCTACATCTCAAGGCATTTTTCCTGTCTTTTTACTATCCTTTCTTTTCCTTTCTTCAATTACTTCTCTATCCTCCGGATCCATCAGATTTGTACTTCCTGCTTTAACTCCAATTTCTTTAAATTGTTCTTTAAAGTGTTCCCTTTCTTTTAGAATGGTTTGTTTGATACTTTTATTCTTCAATACCATACAAATCCAGCCCTTTTCCTTTCCACTCTGATATCTGTACGTTGATCCTATATCATTCCTTGCATATTTTTTCCCCATAATTCCCTTGCAAATATTATACACACTTAATTTCAATGTCATGCTATTTTCATTTTTATTTTTTGGAACTCCCTTCAGGAAAATGCAGGGTAAGACTCCCCCCTTTCTACTAGTTCTTCTTTATTACTGACATATGCCTTTTGTTTTTGACTAGATCTCTTCTCATAGTTTGTACATGCACCTTTTCCTTCTTCTTCTTCTGCTTCCTTTAATTTACTTATACATATAGTCACTAAGCAGGAAAGGGAAATAGGGGTTATCATATGTAATGACCTCAAAGGGGTAGGGCAGTGTGACAAAACAGTGGGTAGGGGCAGTGTGGTGGCAGGATGCATAGAGAGAGGAATTACCAGCAGGAGGAGGGAGGTGGCATTATCACTGTATTGCTCACTGGTGAAACCCCACCTGGAGTATTGTGTCCAGTTCTGGAAGCTGCACCTCAGAAAGAACACAGACAGAATGGAGAAAGTACAGAGGAGGGCAACTAAAATGATGCAGGGGTTGCTGCATCAACAACCTTCAAGGAGAGACTGATGAATCTCAACATGTACACCTGAGAAGAAAGGAGAGCAAGAGTGGACATGATAGAGACCTACAAGTACCTCACGGGGGGTGAAAAGGTACAGGAGGAGAGTCTCTCTCAAAAGATAATGAGCACCAGGACCAGAGGGCATGTGATGAATCTGGAAGTGGGGAAGAATAAGAGGAATGTAAGGTAGTACTACTTCATTGAAAGAGTGATGAATGCCTGGAACAGATTGCCAGCAGAAGTGGTAGAGAAAACAGTAGGGGGCTTCAAACATGTATGGGACAGACATAGGGGAATATTTTCTTATTAGGCAGGGAGGAAGGAGGTGTCACTGGAGACCAGTTAGGGTCTGTGGAGACAGCCTAGTCAGGGACCATCTGGGCAGACTGGGTGGACCAAACCGTTCTGTAGGAACAAAATCCTTGTTAGAAATGTTATTTTTATTATCAAGAATTGATTTTTAATTATTATTTTATATGGGATTAATTATGGAAAGGTGTCTTATAAAGAAATGTAGGAACAACACCCTTGACAGAAAAAATATTTTATTTTTATTATCAAGAATTGATTTTTAATTATTATTTTATATAGGATTAATCATGGGAGGCGTTACTATAATTTCTGGTTAAGATTACTGTTTGCAGTCTTAAAAACATTAAAATGGAGGATTGATGCCATTTAAAGTGGAGACAGTTTCAGAGTTTAGAAAAAAAATAGTCTGAGAAAGACTGTTTTGAAATTGAAGCTTCCCTAATTCAGGCCTCTATGCTCTGTAGCTGTGGCTTGAGAGAGATTAAGAGTTGCCTAGCTTGCATCTCTCACATTCCAGAAATACTAGAGTCCTAGCCAGAGATAGGACTACAATCAGATAGGAGGTCATGTGACTGGTACCGCCTAATGTGAGCATAAGGGGAAAAAAACCTTGCCTTAGAAAATGCAGTTTAAAATCTCTATAGAGTTTGCATTAGAATAAAACATTTTATTTATATCTTAACAATGTAATGTACTGCCACTATGAAAATTTGATAGTCGATAGACACTAGTATGAGTAATGAAAAAATGTTATATCATAAGTGCAGGACCAAGGAATTAGAAGTTATGCAAAAAAGCTTTTTTTAATGACCTTCTTTTATTGATAAATAGACAAATCTAGTCTCTCATGATAGCTGACATCCTGAGAAGTCTGAAAATATAACTCTCAAGTATGTAACGTGTTACTATGCAGAGAAAAAACATTTAAAAGGTTTTTAAAAACAATTAAGATTTATGGTTGCTGTAGACAAGACAAAGAATCTCATGTGTTTCTACAAAGAACTACTATTTAAAAGCTTTGATAATGGAGTTTTCTTACAAATCTTATATTATTCTGTAGCTTAGAATATTTGGAGATAAACTATCACTTTATTTTATGAAGTTTTATTATAATTATAAAGTTATAACCTTTAATAGTCTAACTTGGGGGAAATATTAGTCCTATGAATATGGGAAACATACTAAAATGCTCCATTCGATGAGAGAAGTTCAAATATGTAAGTTTAAAAGTTATACTATTTTGCACTACAGAGTTATATGACAAAAATAGTTTTGAAAATAAAATGAATTTGGAGTCAGTGGGCAGTCTTTGAAGAGGCATGGTCACTGTCATCATTTAGCATCTGCCTCCTTAGTGACTCAGACCAATCAAAATCTGGTGATGAGCAGATTCATATTAGTAAATTCTGCTAGCCCCACCTCAATTTTGGCTAAAACACTGTGCAGTGAGGAACTCTGTAATTCCAATTAGAATTTTAATGGCATAACTTGTGCTAGGCCCGAAAAGCCTTAGACCATGCCTGTATTTGGAATACTGGGAACAGTTTTGGTTAACTATTGATGCAGTGTTGTGAATAAAGGAAGTCTCGTTGTCCTAAGGTTTTGCATGCAGAGTGCTCATGAAAACAGATAGGTTATGCTAAATACTAAGTATACCAAAAGCATGATATATAGCTAATGGGACTTGTTATGCTGAATATTGCTGAGTCATTTACATTATTTGGTAGAATTTGTTTTATTTGCGGTATGTTTGATTTCTGAAACCTTTGTTGTTTATGTTTACAGTGTTTTTACATCACTTTTATTTTGCTTGATATTTATGCTAATTAGGAATATTTAGAATTTTTGTATAAGTGTTAATAAAATATTTTTTTTTCATATTCATAAGTGTGGAAGAAGTATTATTACCATTATCTGGAATCTGAAGAAGAAAGATAATATCATATGTGAATTTTATAATTATTTTTGGTAATTTATGAAATATTTTTGGATAAGGCCTGAGGTAAATCCAAGTGCATCATTGTAAAAAGTGATATTATAGCCTTTGGTCCGACAGTCCTATCCTGCGGACAAATTCTATGTTTCTATATTCCAGGCTAGAAGTTTGTGAATCTAGTGGCTCTGCCTTCCGGTCCTATTAGTCAGTGCTCGTCCAGACTTGGCAATGGTAACTGGCACAGACCCACCTCACCTCTGTGGTCTGCTGCCATCTGCCTCACACAAGTGCAGTGAAACCCACTTATAGTGGACACCCACTTGCCAGAAGCCAAAAGCTATGTCTGTAATGTTAAAAATCTAATTTCTACCATACTCTGCTGCCCTTGTATAACGGACACTGTGACCTCCTCTGTTCTGCTCAGCCGCCTGTTCCCCCAATCAGCATAGGTACTGTACAGCAAAATGTTTCCAGTCTTGTTTACTGCTCAGTTCCCATTCAGCTGCAAATAGCAGTTCCCCATATCATTGGTTGGCAGAGGAGGGAGCATGTTCTGATTTTATCTCTTGTGTGTAAGCTGTGGTAGAGGAGAGTTACATTTTAAGACTTTAGGATATAGTGGACACCTCTTATGATGGACAAAACCTGCTTGTACAAATGTGACCATTATAAGAGGGTTCCACTGTACTAGCATCGCTATACAGCTCTGTATAGCACTATAGTACTTGCATAACAGAAACACAGAAACATAAACAATGATGGCAGAAACAGACTGTTGGTCCATCCAGTCTGCCCATAAATCCTAATAAACCCAAGACCTATTATCCATACAGGGTTCTAACCCACATTGTCTACCTCTATGCTCCCCACCCCACCACTACCATCTTGAGCAATCACAAAGCCCTTAATTCTGTCCCAACCATGTTTGAAACCATTGCTAGTTTTGGCACCCACCACATCAAGTTGGCAGATTGTTCCACAGCTCCAATTTCAGTAAAATAAAAAGTTCTCACTTCCCTCTAGACTCTCACTCCTGTCAATTTCCACTCATGCCCTGTGTTCTTGATCCCCTACTTATGATAAATTGCTCCTCACAATTTACCTTGTTCATAGGAACTTGAAGGCCTCTGTCATATCTATCCTTTTTCAGTTCCTTGAGCCGATCCTCATAAGATCTGCCTGCTGGCCCTGAATCATTTTGGTGTCCCTACGTTACACTATCTCTAACCAGTCCTTATCCTTTCTTAGGTGAGGACTCCAGAACTGGGAACAGTACTCCAGGTAGGGCTCACCAGTGATCTACAGACAAGTAGTAATACCTCCTTCATTCTGCTGTCAATACCCCTTACTATGCACCCCAGCATCCTGTTTTCCTTCGTGTAGGCCTTGTTAAACTGGTTTGATTGTTTTAGTTCTGCCCCTAGCTTCTTATATCTCTCTTCCCCCTGTCTTGGATGTTTATAGATCACCCCCATATGTAGTTTCTTCCCTGAGGATGCCATGAGCTGAACCCACAGCAATTCTCTTTCCCCATTACATTGCCTAATGTTTCCATTCCCCCACTGCCTCAATGCCATGTCTGACATACAGGGCTTCACCTGTTCCTTTACCTTTTCCTCTATCCTGTTAAAACATGATGTAGCCTGGAACTGTCAGTTCCCAGTTGTTATTCTCTATGGTCAAAGTTTCTGGAATGGCTACTAGATACATCTCAGTTTCTGCCACCATTGCCTGGAGCTCACTAATTTTATTTCCCAGACTCCTGGCATTAGGGCAGACTCCTTTTCACCTTTCTCCTGACCCCCTCTTGCTTTTTCATATTACGTCTCCCTTATTCTTCCCCAGACGCCTTAAATTTTTAATTTTCATTCTTAATGTACACTTTGTCAGCCCCCCTCACTGGCCTCTTCCCCTAACCTAATCTGAAATTCAACCTTACTGTTAGCCACCTTGCTGCTATGATCCCCCTGTTTAGGGGGAGCCCTAACTAGGTTCCCCACCTGTTCTCCCATCTCAGTGGTTCTGCTTGCCTCTATCTCCCCCACAGTCAGTTTAACTGTCTAATGTAAATGTCAAACTTCTGTCCCAAATCACTGGCCCCCTCTCTTGTCAGGTGAAGGCCATCACCCTTGAACAGCCTCCTGTCCCAGAAGCCCCCCCAGTACCCCACAAAGTGGTACCCCTCTTACTGACACATCCCAGCTTCAACCACCCACTAAACTCCTGAGTCTCTTCCTTCCTTACTCTGTTGTTCCCATTCCCCCATTCCACACAGAGAGGGACTAAGAAAAGGCCAGGGAAGCTGAATGCACCTTCGATCTGTCCCCCAGCTTCTTAAAGTTCCACTTCACTGCCTCCACAATCTGGTTCACAAGACTGTTGCTACCGAAGTGTATCAGCACCCCCAACTCCCCCTCCTCCTCCTTCTCCGCCATCCACCCTATCTCATATCTATATCCCTGATGGTTGATGTACCAGGAAGGCATCTGACCATTTCACTCCCCTTCCTTCCCTTGCCTACCACTCTCTCTACTCCCCTAGTCAAATAGTTCCCAATCACTAAGACTTGCTGACTACCTCCTGCTCACCCACCAGGGTGTCACCAAGTCATCTTGCTCATTTCTCCTGACTGACTCAGAGTGTCCCTGACAGAGTCAGATGTCTGTGCCTTCTCCAGTCTATTGTCTACTGGAAGCTCAGTGAATAAACTTTCACAAGCATTTTGTGATTGTTTGGGTGTTTAATCAGTTATATATTTTTTTATTTATCTTTTGTGTTTCTATTTGTATAGTTCATTGTTGTTTGTATTTCATAATATGACTTGGGACACTCTATACATGAGACTTGTGTCTCATTGAACTTATCTGGTAAATTTTAATATAAATAAATAAACAAACAAACAATCTTCCAGTAGACATCATGCAAGTATTATATCACTATACAAACTTGTATAGTGATACCAGTACTTGCATGAGGCAGAAGGCGGCCAGAGGCAAGATGTCTGTGCTAGTCATCATTGTTAGACTGAGGCGGGCACTGACTAGCAGGACCTGGGGAAGGGCCACTTGACTACAATGAATATTGACATATACCTCTGCTATGAGGATTAAGGTGATGGAAGAGGGCCACTAGACTACCAGGGATATTGAAAAACAATAACTCTGCCTATGGGGATCAAGTGATGAAGAAGTGGACATTAGCCTACCAGGGATATTGAAATGTAACTATGTCTACAGGAATCAGGTGAGTGTGTGATACCGAGTGGCATTTTTGTTTGAAGAAACATAGTACCACAGATGCCTGTGAGAGGTGGAAGGAAAAAGTCCTCCACCTAATCTGTGAAGCAAATGCTATGGGCTCACAGGTTGACAAGACCATAGTTGTATGCAAATGATCTCTTAGTGCCCTGCATTGGCAGATAAATAATTTGCATGGGAACTTTCAAATATAGTAACTCAGTGCAAGAGTACTATCAAGTTGGGGACACCGTCACTAGGTTTGCTCCATACAAGCCCAATCTTGGGTATAGGCTCATATCTCTCTGTGGCCAGAAGGAGGTTGTGTTTTGTACTGAGACCATCAGTTAGAGTCTTTGTTAGGGTTGAGCTCTGGGGGCTATATTTAAACAAGCTCAGTGCATTCAACTTGTTCAAATATAGCAGATGGAAGGCATTGCATTAATTTTTGCTCAGGTTAGAATCTTTGCAAGAAGCAAACCCAGATTTTCAACTATGAGACCCATACTGTCTTTTTCTCTACTGCTGATTTTACAAATGTTATATTCTACTTGATTACCTAACACAGTAATAGTTCGTGTAATGTCTGCCAATTTAGTGTTGATTTTTGTAAAATCTACCTCTGAGGTATTTTTAAGCTTCCAAAGAACATTTTCTGAAAAGATTTTTGATTCTTGGTGTAGCTATAAAATTGCCCCCACAGTATCTATTTTTCGATTCTGTTTGAAAAATATAACCGGCAAACTAGAAATAGTGGGCTACTTTCTTACTCTGTTCCCGGTTTTACATTACAAATGAGCAAAATAACTTTTTCTTGGTATGCATGAATGAATATGATAATCTGAGAAATGGTGCACACAGCTCACTGCACTTTAAACAAGTGTTGTCCAAATTTTTATATTGCGAGAATGTGTATAGATGTAATTAATTGTTATTGTTATTAGTTGTCATCTGTATATTTGTACTTCATGTCTAAATGTCAGGCATGGCTGAAAAAGGGCTGTGCTCAGTCCATTTCCTAGTTAAAAATAAAAAAATTAAATGAAAATGAATGGATGAGCTGGATGCACCTGTCTAACCCTGGTGTACATATTGCACGTGACGGAAGACCCTCACATCCAGAGCTTGACTTTTGAAAATTTACTTATGCATCAAAATCAGTCAACTATCTCAAACATGCATTAGCAAAATTAAGTTTAGTGGCTGCCATGAAAATACATTGATAAAGGGATATAATTAGACAGGCACTTCATAGTTTTGCTTTAATTAAATCAGAGGCAAATAAAATATACTTTCTTTTGTTTAAATGATTTTATGTCTCAAAAATGGGTTTTGGAATTTAAATGTTTTACTGGTTGATGATACATTGCTGCCATACAATTTTAACTAATGTTTATTTGTTTAAAAAACAGTTTTGTAAGTCAATGGGTAGCAGTATTCTTGAATAAAGTTGTATGTAGTTTATGAATGCTAGCCATAAACGCATTATGAATTACCTGTTATTACAATTATATTACAACTATAATAACTACCTAATATTACTGCTCTGCTGTTGTACATGTTTGGAATGGATACCCAAATCAGACACTTCGTTAGAACTGGGCCTCCAGGGCTTTGTCCCCAAAGGTTTTTACTTAGGCCCCCAAACCTTGTCCTGCACAGCGCTGCATAGCTTTACATTTTTTTTTTTTTTTAAAAAAGCAAAGTTCCATTCCGAACTTCCCACTCCATGTCTGGTGGTGGCAGGCATCAGGATAACACACAGGATCTGGGCTGTCAGCCTGTCATCACTCATATCAATGACATAAGTCAATTTAACTCTGCAGTGCAGTGAGTGCACAATTCAAATGGATGTCAAAATTTTAGAAAGTCACTGCCGCCAGCCCAGGCACAGACATCAGTCACACTTGACTCATGCTCACTCCCCATTGTCAGTCCCTTCATTAGCACTGCCACTGACTGCACAAGCATCATCAAGTGCTAAAAGAAAGATGGTGCCAGACAGAAATTCCCCACTCATTAATGCCTCCAGCAGCATGCGACATCCGCCATCTACCTATGGGTCGGCCAACTCAGTCATCCAGTCAGGATATTCAGAAGGGATGGCATGATGGTACTGGACCAGGTCTTGTGTTCTGTGCCTGACGGAGAAGGAGGACTAGAAAAATCATGAAGACAAGAACTGAGATAGGTAGGAGGAGTGGTTGGTTGGGGAGAAAAGAGCTAAATGAACTGTAATTTCACCCAGCACAAGCACAGCTTAGCTTGTTCAGTGTTACAGCTTGTCTTATGGTGAACTGAATGAGCTTTGATGTGTGCCGTGCCAGCGTGGTGTGTGTATGTATGGGGGCAGGAAAAGCTGATGTGACTACAGGAGAGACAAAGAGCAGAGCAGCAATTTGTTTTACTACTTGTGATTAATAAATCATTGATTTATTGCCAATGCCTACTGCTATGCTTCACCCATGGGTGTACAAATGCCTGCCTGCTGACAAGCAAGGTCCACTGGCCAGCAGAGCCAATGAGGGAACAAAAAGAGGACACAAAATAGTGGAACAAAAGTGGTAAAAAAAATAAGGAAACCTTAGCAGAAATGTGTTATTTTGCACCAGAAAACACCAAATGTTCTACAGTGTATGGGGCCCTAGGCTGCTCCAGACCCCCAGCCTGTTATTTTTGGGCCTAGCCCCCAAATAATATCTCATGCTAGTAATGCCTCTGCCCCAAACTATTTAAACTATGAAACATACAACAGGTCACCACCACAGCTGCTGTCAATATGTGATGCCAAGTTCCCCAGAAAGTGACAGGTAATTCTGGACTGGCTTAACTAAACAATTTCTGACTTTTCTTTGAAATATTGTGATCTCAGCAATCACAGAAGCTTTCCTTAAAACGTTTCTCACTTTTAAAGATGGTGAGAGCTGGAAAAGCTGAAAATAGGACATGAGCTATTTTTAGTACCGATTCCCAACTGGCCACTCATTAAATTCCATGTCTATGTGAATTGGGACAAACCTCTAATAGTGCTGCTTCTGCAATAATAATGCTTAGAATGCTTCACTCTTCCAGCCTTTAGTCCTGCAAATGTGTATCTCTCTGCCTTAAGCTCTTCTTTCTCATAACTGATGAAAATAACCTTTTGGGTCTTAAATCCTTTCATGTTTCTATCCTCTAATCCCTTTTCAGAAGTTCAATAACTTCTGTAATTTATTTTACAAATGTAAAGTTTTGAGGAGGAAGGTTCGTTGAGTTTCTCCCTGAAAAGATTATGTTGCTATTTGGTTAAAACGGAAGCCTTAATTTTACTAAACATCATGTGGAAGAAAAATGGATTCATTTTGCCTATGAGGTACAAAGTTTGAGGTCAACTTTGACCTTGTTCTCAGCAGTGGGAATGGGGTCATCTCCAGTGTAAAAAGTCATGGAACCATTGAGGCAGTGACAACCTTCTTCTTGGTGACAGGGAAAACAAGCCCGACCTCAGCCACTAGGACCAGAAAGGCAGACCTTTACATGATGATGGACCTGGTGTTTAAGGATCTGGAGTGCCTGCATGGGGCTGGTAACACACAGCACATGTGGTACATATCGAAAAACAAAGTGTTTGAAGCAAATTCAGTGGTCTGTATTCCTATAAGCAATGAAGGAAACAGGTCCTTTTTACGGCTGCATAGGTGGAGCCTACAGCCATTTTGCGAGAGCTGAGAAAAATGAGATACCAGATCAGGCCCTGGAATGCTTCAGTTTTGGAGTTTCAGAATGATCCTTCTAAAACTGCAAAACGGTAAGTACCAGTCCACCACGGCTGCACAATTTCAGCACTGCTCCAGCACTTCCATATTTGGTGATGCACTGCGCGCTCATGCGTGTCATGCATGTGCAGTTTTGCCCCACTACGCGTTCGCGTGAATGCATAGTTTTGCGCCGAGCCGCATGTCTTGGAAATGACCATACCATTAACAAAGAACTACGCATGCGTGACTACGGTGCATGCATAGTTCTGTTGGCACTGCCATCTTGCATGTGGCATTCACACACATTCAGCGGCAGTTGTTCCCCCACGGTGGTGGCACTCCTACAAGCTCGCTGTAGCCGTATCAGCTCTGGCTAGAGTTTGTCTCGTTAGGGACCTAAGGCAACTGATCCAGAATAAAAAGAAGGTCTATGACTGCTGGAAAGAAATGGGTTGCTTCCTGGCCAGAGAAAGGTACAGAGCAGCACTGAGGCAGTGCAAAACTAGAATTAAGAAAGCAGAAGAAGGGCTAGCAGACAGGATAGCAGCAGAAGCTGCAGACAATAACATAGAAGACTAATACATGGGTGGATGAGAGTAACCAGAATATACTAACTGGGGAGCATTTTCTCCCATAGGGAAACACGGTTATAATGTCCCCGTTATAACCTATGGGTTATAATGGTGAACACATGCTGGGTTTCCCTTACACTGAGCATGTGCAGCCACTGCTCTTTCGCCCCTCGGTGTCAGACGCCATTCCCCAGTGCCACACAGTTTGCCACATTTGGAGTCAGTGGCAGTAAGTTAATTTTAAAACAATAAATGAACAACTGGGCTCAATTTTGGTTTTACCTCAGCTGCTACCAAGGGAAAAAAACAAACAAGCAGTTGTTTTTATCACGAGCCACAGACCGCATTGAAACCTGACCAGTCCACTGCTCCATAGCAATATCTTTATTTTATGTAATTTCTGTGGTGAGAAAATGCTCCCCAGCAAATATATAAAATAAAGGCTGGCTAGAGCATGTAAAACTTGAATTTTGCACACTCCCTCAGTGTGGGATGCCTTTATAAACCCCTTGAGCTTCACTCTTGGGATTTATGTGGCATCCCTCACCTCGGGGGTGTGTGTAAAATTCTATGTTATAACCCCCTACCCAGCCATTATTCTATATTTTATACACACCTGAGGTGTGAGATTCTACATAAGCCTCACAAGTGAAACTCGAGGGGTTTATAAAAGCACCCCATATAAGGGTGTGTATAACATTCTGAGTTACACCCACCCACCCATGTCTTGTTTTTCATAATTATTGACAAACATTTTTAATACATGATTAATTTAGATGTTTAGTTTGGAATGAATAAAAAAGAAAAAAATCATGGTTTAAACTTGTTTCTTTTACTAGCTGAATTCATGAACATATAACTTTATTTGTTTAAACAGGTGGCGGTTAACCTAATTATCCAAGCATGAAGAATGCTTGTCAGTAATTATAAAACTGTTATCTAGTACATATATGATGGTTATATATATACCTCAGGACCTATTTCATCTAACATTAAGCTTAACCTGCAAAGTTACTTTAGGAACATTCAATCCTGGTAATCAGAAAAAAAAACTACTGCTATGCTCTTTGGTTCAGAACGATATCATAGAAACATAATGGCATAAAAACATAGAACATGCCAGCAGTATACAGTAGCTCCGTCCATCCTGCCCAACCCTACCTATTATTCTTGCAATGGCCCTAATGATCATCTTCCTCCTCCCTTTTCCACTCCCTCTCTACATCTCACATCACCTCCACCTCCTCACTGGGCATATTCAAATCAAGCTTCCATCATCATCATACAGCCTCCAGCTCATGTGACTGCCACCCCTAACTTCCCCCTTCCCCACTGAGATCAACCACCCCCCCAATGTTCTTTGACAATGCCGTGAACTGCTCTAGTCTCCTTTTCGGCTGCCACCCCCCTATCCTCTCACCCTTCCTCCCTGATTTCTTCTAGGTTTCTGAAATTATTCCTTGTATGTGTTATTCATGTATCCTATTTATCGTGATGCCGTACCTGAACTGATGAATATGGTTGTATGCTCTCTTTAATGTTGTATGCCCTTGTTTAACATGTTTAACATGTATGTACTCTCCTGACGTGGAACCTTTGTAAAAGAGCCTTGGCTCAAAGGTAATTGTAATCCTAGATCTAAATAATAAACATCTCCTCCTGCCCTTATCAGGCCCTTCTGCCTTCCCCACCCAGTTCTGAACCCACTCAATGTTTTGGCTCAGACCACCTCCTCTGGCAGTCTATTCCTCTTGTCCACCACTCTTTCTGTGAAAAAGTACTTGCAAACATCATTCCTGAACCTTCCCCCTACCAGCGTGTATGGATTTCCCCTTGTGAATGTGTTTGTAATAAGGGTAATCATTGCATTCATCCTGTTAATCCCATGCAGATATCTACACATTTTATGCCAGAACTCTGGTTCTGACCCTTTTTAAATAAGAACCGGAACACAGTGGATTCTAATTAGTCCTGATTAGTTCTGATTATTTAATAATATTTTAATTAACATGTTGAAATGTATACTGGGGGCAAAATCTATATCAACACAGTGGGGCAAAAGGAATTATTTAAATAATAATTTGCATGAAAAGTAAACTCAAACTGTTTATGTGGAAGGGAGGAAAGCAAGGCAAACAGACACCCACTAGGAGTGGGAGATGACAGTGACATGTAGTGTAGCACACAGCAACCTGCAGGCAGACTCAGGCCCAGGTGGCCAGCATATCACCATCTGATCTCTCTTGTTCTCTCTCTTACTCAGTCTCTTTCCAATCTGCTTCTTTTTTTTAAAGGAGTAATACCGTCAAAAATCACAAAAGCATATGTTGTGCAGAGTACAGAGTGTTTTGGTTTGTGTGTATAGTCCTGGTGTGGCCTTCCCTTTGTTTGCTGTTAGGAGGTTTTTCTAAATTTGCCTCTGGGGATCTTCATGTTAGCATGGTTTATTGCTCTCCTTTTTCATACAGTGCCTCCTGTCTCATGTGACAGTGATGCATCCAGGACCAGGGCTTCAGCAAGTACTGGTTTAGAGTCAGTTTTACAGCTGTAGAATAGTGATTTTAAGCAACTTTCCTTATCCAGTGGGCACTGAAGGCTACATGTACAGTTTCACAAACACCTGAGGGCTAATTGAGTAGGTATTCTGTAAGAAAACAGGTAGAGTGTTAATTATAGCATTGATGACCTAGGCTGATTTGTGTGATTTTTATGGATGTGCAGGTGGAACTCCACAGATGTATTGTTGTCATTCTGTGAAAGAGCACTGTGGAAGCATGTGACTGGACAGTACTCCGGCATGCTTCCACAGGGCTGTGGCACAGTTCCACTGCATTTTCCTTTACTGGCCCTTCCCCTCCATTGGCCACAGAAACACACCTCCTTCGAGGAACACTATTTTTTCTCCAGCAAATGCTGAAGTGATGGCCGCTGTGCCCAAGATACTTGCCGAATCAAACTGCACATGTGTATCGCACATGCGCAGTTCTGTTATGGTGGCCATCCTGCGTATGGCAGATTCCAGCATGGCAAGAACTCTAAGCATTCTTTAATTTGGTCTCACTGCACTGAGCAGCCATACCGGCTCTGACCAGACTTTTTCATGGCTGGATATAGTTTGATGAAATGAAAAATGTAAAAAGCAAAACATTTTTCCTGCTGGCTAGATCTAGAAACAAACATAGAAAACATGTATTTAGTTGAGGCCAGAACCATTAGGCTCCTACCTGCAGATTACTGCTACAGTACATTCCCTCACTGAATCAGTGGTCCTGGATGCATCACTGTCACATGAGACAGGAGACATTGCAGGAAAAAGAAAAGCAATAAAATATACTTACATGGAGATCCATAGAGGCCATAAAGCTAGAAGGCAAATTTAGGAAAAAAAATCCTAATAGCAAACAAAGGAAAGGACACAACAGAACTACACACACACACACACACACACACGCACACAACTCAAAGCACTCTGCACAACATATGTTTTTGCACTTTTTGACTGTATACTCCTTTAGAAAAAGAAGCAGATTGGAAAGAGACTGAGTGAGAGAGAGAACAAGAGAAACCAGATGGTGATATGCTGGTTGCCTATGCCTGAGACTGCCTGCAGGCTGCTGTGTGCTACAGTATATGTAGTGATTTTTGACTGTAGCACTCCTTTAATCCATTTTGCTGCCAGTACTTTTTTGTGATTCAGTTTTTTTATGGGGGGGCAGGACAGCACAGGCACAGATAGCATCATACAAACTGTTCTTTCTTCTTTTTGTCTCTCTAACTCAGTCTCTCTGTCTCTAATCTGCTTCATTCTTAATCCTTTGTGCTTCCAGTAGTTTTAGCCACCACGCTCACTGTCTGACTGCTCTTTCTGTCTTATTCAATTTATCTATGCAATCTGCTTCTTAATCTTTTCATCCCTTGTATGCCTGCCTGTACTGCTCCATTAGCAGATGCAGTTACCAGAACCTGCACTTTTTAGATTTATTCTTCAGCTGCAGTCAGGCCACATCCCTTCCTTCCTGATTCCCTGCCTCTGTCTGCTGCTAAAATGCTCATCTCACTCATTGTCCCTCATTGTCCCTCACACCACAGAGTTCCTGCTTTGTTTTTGCAGCACTGCACATGCTACCCCTACTGTTGCAGTTAGAAACAGCCCAAAATACTGACTTAAATGAGTCTGTCTGCCACTTTTTGCTGTTGGCTCTAGAACTTGTACAGTATTTCAGGTGTGGTTGAACCAGAGACCTATAAAGGGGAAGGATCACCTGCCTTCATCTGCTACTGCCACCCTTCCTATGCACCCGTACATCCTGTTTGCCTTCCCCATATCCCTATTGCACTGTGTCATAGATTGCAATCTTTCCAATAGCATCACCCATAGGCCTTTTCCTCTGTTTTGTTCTCTAATACCACATCCCCCATCAGGGATTGCGTTTTCGAGTTCTTATTCCTAATGTGCATTATCTTTTAATTCTTGGTATTAAAGCTCTAAAAATAGGGTCCTGGACTTCAGGAGGGCCAGTTTCAAGAAAATGGGAGAGTGCTTTGAGGAAGCCCTAACAGGGATAGGGAAAATGGGTGGGGTAGAAGAACAATATGCAAGAATACAGAAGGCCATTGAGAAGGTAACAAACCTCTGCATAATGGTTAAAATGAGTAAGAGAAAAAAAGAGACCACTATGGTTCTCCAAGGAAGTAGCAGAGAAGGTAAAGGTGAAGAAGCAAGCATTCAAGAGGTACAAGTCAACTCAGAAGGAAGAGGCTAGGGAGAGTTATCAGGAGAAATATAGGGAGGCAGGAAAATCAGTTAGGAGGGCAAAGACACAAATGGAGAATACTGCCAAGTCAGTAGAATAGGGGGATAAAACATTCTTTAGGTACATAAGCAAAAAGCAGAAAAGCAAGGCAGGGATAATAAGACTAAAAGGGGAAAGTGTGAAAGAGGACCAGAAAAAAGCAGACATACTGAACAAGTACTTTTGTTCAGTATTCACAAAGGAAGGGAAAGGTGAAGGGACAAAGATAGGGGAAAAGATCATTAAGGGAAGGGAGGTGGACACTTGTTTTTTTATGGAGGAGAGAGTCCTCAGGGAACTAGCAAAACTCAAAGTAGATAAGGCAATTGGGCCTTACGAGATTCACCCCAGGATACCGAAGGAGTTAAAGAAGGAGCTGACTGTGCTGTGATGGCCCTGTTCAATCTATCTCTGGATACAGAGAAGTTTCGGGGACTGGAGGAGGGCAGATGTTGCCCCACTTCACAAAAGTGGAAACAGGGAGGAAGCAGGAAATTACAGACCTGTAAACCTGGCTTTGGTGGTGGGCAAAGTTATGGAAGCACTACTAAAGGAAAGGATTGGGGAATATCTTATGATCAGCGGATAACTGGATCTAAGGCAGCATGGGTTCACAAGGGGGGGATCTTGCCAAACAAAACTGATCGAGTTCTTTGACTGGGTTACTAGGGAGGTGGCTCAGGGAGGAGTGGTGGATGTGGCATACCTGGATTTCAGTAAGGCCTTCAACATCATTCCACACAGAAGACTGGTAAACAAGCTGGGTAGCCTGGGAGTGGGTCCAAAGGTAACAAAATGGATGTGAAGTTGGCTAAGTAACAGGACTCAGAGGGTGGTGATAAATGAGGTTCACTCAGAAGAAGGCACAGTGATCAGTGGAGTACTACAGGGGTTAGTACTAGGACCAGTCCTCATCAATGTCTTTATTAGCAACACCACAGAAGGGCTAGAAGGGAAAGTATGCCTGTTCACGGATGACTTGTAAATTTGCGACAGAGTGGACACACTGGGGGAAGGGAATGAGGGAAGATCTGAAAAAGCTGAAAAACTGGTCAAGGGTTTGGCAACTAGGCTTCAATGCAAAAAGTGCAAAATTGTGCACAAATGGGCACAGAAACCCAAGGTCAATAAATTGTGACAACGCAAGCAGTAAAACAATCACTTGGACACCTGTGTAGAATGGGTTAAACAGCACCAGCCCCACGTTGGGCACCATTTTTTTTGGGACAAGTGTACTACAACAATCACTATGCCAACCGTGTGGAATGGGTTAAACAGCACCAGCCCAACTTGGGCACCAAGGTTTGTATACACTGCAATGTAGGATTATTTGGCTCTTACCCTGTCCACACCCCTCCAGCTGGGTACAACCAGAATACCTGAACCTTACCTCCCCAACTGGTGTGGCTGAGAGATGCCAAGAGAGAGAGAGAGAGGGAGAGGTGCTGCACTGGACTGACATGGAAACCTTCAGGAATGTGAGACAATGGCAATGCAAATAAGGACACTGACACTTGGAGCTATGAAAAATTGAGGTAAACTTTACTGAAAGAATTGTAAAGCATTTTGCAGCCAGGAATGGCAATCTATAAACACACTTTTGCACTGAAAAATATTAGAAGTGAACAACATATGCAAACTGCAACACAGAATAACACTTTCTTTTGTTTCAATTGCAGGGTAATCCACCCTACCAAAATTCCCCCCTGGAGACTGCAGGCAAACACCACCTACCAGCCCTCCAGATAACACAAATGGTCCCAGGATTATGCCCTTCTCTGGCCTAGTCACTGAACCTGTTAAAACACTTTAGCCTTAAAGGCATGCAGTGGCTTCTAGGCCTTCTCCCACCTCAAGTAGCCCACTCACCCATTACCCAAACACACTTTACTGTCCCAGCACTAGGGTCTACCTCAGACCTCAGATGCCACATATACACAAACTTCCTTAATGGTGTGTATTGGCTACAAAGTGCCTTGTCCCACCTCAGGCAGTCCACTGACTCCTTTTAACACAGATACCCTCCTGGTATCCCACACAGCAGTTTTACCTTTAAATGAAACTCTAAAACTTTAACAGTTCAGGTTTTTTTTGCATTTAACTTTAGCAGATAATTAAACACATCGCAAACAGTTTTAAAATATTGGCATGTAACATACAATCACAGCAGTTGCACATAAACATTCAAGGATGCAATTCCCCCTTCAGTCTTTTAAAATTCAGTCCTTCAATTAGACAGTAGTCCTTTTCATGAAGAGGGATTTTGAGGCAAATTAAGTTCAGTTCAGTCAGTGACTTTTTTTCTTTTAAACAAATTTCAAAGGTTGAAGAAATGTTTGTTTACTATACCACATTCCTTTTGACTGCTAAAGAAGATTCTTGAGGGCCCTCTGGAGCAAACAGCTGTGGAGTTGGAAAAACTGGAGAAGCGATGAATTCTTTTTGTGGCAGCTTTTTTTTTCTGTGAAAACAACTTGACAGTTTCTGGAGTCAAAAGGTACTTGAACCAGCAGGCTAACTATACTTTCCCTGCTCTCACTCACTAGCTTGTCTGACCCTACACTGGGATACAGGTAATCTCCTATTCACCTACACTTTACTTAATTGAGGGCTGTTTCCCAGGCTCTATCACAAACAGCAGGCCTCTTCTGACTAGACACCCACTTCACATGGGTCACTCCTTCTTAGTCACGCTCCCTACTTGAACTCCCCACACACTGGCTGTGCAGCTCCTTATATCCACCCAAATCATTTGCATATGCTAATCCCCAATCATTGAGTGGACAATGATTAGTCCAGAGGCTCAGGACCAATTAAATCCCTTTCTGCAGCAGCATAAGTCACAATAGAACCAATAGCTTTTTGAAATCTAACTGCTTTTCCTAAAGATTCCAAGGCTGTTTTTCCTGTCAGCCTGGATTCCCATTTAATTCCATGTATTTTTGTGACATAAAAATAACCAGTTTCTCAAGGTTTAAGCACTTCCACACTTTCCTGACTAGAAAGTCCATATTTTAAGCTTTCCCCAGAATATCTTTTATATAAATTCCTCCACAGGAACCCCAAGTCGTGAAGGGTTAAACTTTTCTCTCAGTAAAATATTCAAACAACACTTTCTGAGTGACTTTTACCTCAGATTTCCTCACAAATAGTAATTTCTCCTTTAAATAAGCTGCCCACTATATGCAGTGGTGTCCCCCAGAATGAAACACAATTCTGCAGCATCTTGCAGCACTCTGCAGAATGCTGCAGAAGACCTCTTGAATAAAGCAATGTAATTTCAAAGGTAATTAGTTCCCCTTGTCATTCAGGAAAATGTGACACTGCCAGGATGAAGTGAATGCCACAGTTTTCTGCATGACAAAGGGGAACAACTGACATTGAAATTCCATCGTGTTATTCAGTAGGTCTGCTGCAGCATACTGCAGAGTGCATTAAAAGTGCTTTTCATCCTGGGGGACGCCACTGTATATATATATACAGTATACTGTATATATACTGTATCTATATATACAACCTGTGTATATGTATATGTATATGTATATGTATATGTATATGTATATGTATATGTGTATGTATATGTATACATACTGTATATATATATATATATATATATATAGTCATTACAAAAACTCAGTTAATGCATCAGTTAGGGTTTCTACTATGGCAACAAAAGTTTGGAAATTTGATGTTAGGTTTACCGACCCTACCACCAAACCCCACCCCACCCCACTCTCCACACCAACAACAGGCATTAGGGTGTGCCTTGGGGTCATCGCCTAACTCTTATACCATTCCATCTGTAAGGAAGCTGAGATGGTACAGTATGGGAGAATAGGGTGAGAGTTAGAGCCCGATGACCCCAAGGCACACTCCAATACCTGTTGTTAGTAATGAAGCGAGAAAGGAAGTGAGATTTGGTGGTAGGGATGTAACCTAACATCAAATTTCCAAACTTTTGTTGCTGTAATAGAAACCCTAACCGATGCAATAAGGGAGTTTTTTGCAATGAATTTCCCTTCTTTTTGGAAAAGTGTAATGTTGCCCTTATATGGTTGTGGGAGAGCCCTGTTCTTCCATCATGCATGCATATTGTAATTTTCTGTGATCTCCCATCAATACATAAGTGTAGACACATTGTAATGCTCTCTCATCTCCCTGTGCTCACAGTACTGTATAATGGAGGGCCCTGCGTTTCCATTATTGAGTAATGGTATCCCTATGTGGGCATGCAGGGCCCTCTGAGCCCTACACTGCCATCTACCCATAAGTATAGAGACAAAGCGCAGGCCTAGAAACATTCCAAGTAACCCTTGTACTGCAAATGGGGCAATAGCTCAGAAACCATAGTAACACTGGAAAAAATTCCACCACAGTTGTAATCGTGGCCTGGCAACCTGCATGCTGCGCTTACCAAAAAATCCGTATACCAAACTTTTTTTGAGATATAGGCACCAAAAGGTACTGTGGCTACCACAATGGGCCCTGTGCATGAATGGGCAGGAACTACATGCTAGAGGTGTGTATGCCACTCGTGCAGATCCACACCTGTGGACAGGTGCACACCCAAGGGTATGCTCCTGTCTATGGCCCCACCCCCCTGGCAAGCAGGACTTTGCAGGGTGGCCGGGGAGGGGTTGTGGTCCCAGGTGGGCATCCAATCAGATGCCCATCATGGGCCAAAAGTGGATCCCTTGCACTGAGAGGTGCGGGTCTGGCTACATAAATGCCCACCACGGGCACCTGGACCCATGCGCACATGCCCCCATGATGGGCTGCTGGTTGGCAGCCCTCCCATCCACCACACTGCAGGGCCACTACCAGAGATGGCAACTTGAACCCCCCATGCCTCTGCCCGCAGTGGGCCAACCCCATGCTGGTACCACATCCACTGGTGGCTGCACTCGTCCACATTCACCCCAACTGGCAAGCCGGCCAGATGGTGACCCCCATGGCACCAACTCCCCCCAACAGCACCGTTGCCCCACATTCCCCATACCTTTTCACTGGTGCTGCCCCCAACACAATCAGCATAACAGTGCTCCTTTCACCACTATGGCTGCTGGCCATCTGACATACGCAGGTGCGAATCTGCTGCATGCTGCTGTGTGTGTCAGACGGTCGGTGGCCATGGCAGTGAGAGGAGAGCTGTGCCACTGGCCATTTTGAGGGTGGTACTGGCGAAAAGGCAAGGGGGATTGGGGGTGACTGTGCCAGGGAGGACCACTAGACACCAATGTGGGTCAGGGGTGTCAGGTTCAGGGTGGGGGGACATACACTGTGCTGTGTTGGGGTGGTGCTGTGTGGCAGGGGGGTGGGCTGCTGCACACGTACGGGGTCGGGGCACAGAAGGGTGTGTGTGTGTGAGTGTGTGTGTGTGTGTCCACCTTAGTCACCGGGACCGGGGCACTGGTGGGTGGTTGGGGGGCATTGCGTGAGTGACCCTGGGTATGGGGCTGTCATGTGGGGTGGGGGCACATAGAGGCTACTGCCATGGCTTTCTTGGCACTCACCTGTTCAGGTGCCCCAGCCCTCCCCACCGTGGGCTGTAGCAGCAGGGGGGGCCTCAATACCACATGGGGTCCATGGGACCCAGCTCCACAGCATTCACGCATATCAATGACAACTCACCCAGTTTGTGCGGGCGCATTGGCATTGTGCACAGGGCCCAATGTTATCCTATGGAAAATTTCTAAACTTTTGGAATGTTATAACTATGGAACCAATGTAAATTTTTTCTCCAAACCAGCAAAAGGTGCATCTGTGGCGCAAGCCTTTCCTACCCTGCAAATATCAGCCCAAAAGTAGTAACCATTTATTTGCTATGAAGTGACAAAGAAACTGCTTTTTTTTGGTGGGGGGGTACTTTCAAAAATTTGCTAAAGTTTCACAAAATTTGTGAAAGTTTCATAAAGGCTTTCACAAATTTGCAACACTTCCAATAGAAACATTTTTAAAAACATATTTCCGAGCATTATTTTTAAAAACTAATGCCAGGACTGTGTTCCTTCAGCCCCAATTAGGTAAACGCAACTGTTGGTGTTTACCAAGAGGCAGTATTTTTTGAATTACAGCCTTTTTTCTACATTGCTAACTGAAAACAAGATGGTGGATTTGCGACACTACAGAACCCATTTGCGAAAGTCAAAAGTGCTTTCATGAAAGTCAAAAGTACTTTCGAGGCAGACATATATTTTTTTCTCATAGGCTATAATGGGAAACATTAAAGTTTCATAACTTTTGAACAGATTAATATTTTTTCACCAAACCTTCAAAAGGCACATCAGTGACCCAAACCCCATATACCCTAGCAATTTCAGACCACACCCCAAAGCATTTTGGACTTACAGACGAGCAAAGAATTTGCACAAAAATGGTAAATTTAAAATATTTTGGAACTCTGCAGCTCCACAACCAAACATCTGACCAGAATGAAACTTGCCAGATTTAGAGAATTATGGTACCAGATGATGCATGCACAAGTTCAGGGAAATTGGATGAACGGTTGCAAAGTTATTAAAATGCAATATTTTGGGTCTAACATAGATGTGGCCAAGCAACCCTAACTATAGTGGCACTACTGTGCCACTATAATATATATATATATATATATATGTGTGTGTGGGATACATGATGGGCAGGAGTGGGATATGGAAAATATTCTCACTCCTGCAGAGTGAGCTCTGGATACTCACGAGTGCCGAAGGCACGAGTGAGAGTATTCAAAGCTGACTCTGCAGGAGTGAGAATATTTTCCACAGCACGTGATCTGCACATCATGTGTGCTATTTATATAATGAGAGTGGGAGCTCCAGAAATAATGTTATGTTTTCCTGTGTTCTTTTCCTGTTTCTGTGTGCTTTCTGTTCTTTCTGTGTGTGGTTTGAGTGTGTGTAAGTTTTTCTGAATACAGTGGGAGTCTCAGAAACACTATGGGACACAGGTGAGTGTCCTTTGCAAAGCTAATTGAGTAAGCTGCAGGTAGCAGTGAGAAACAGAAACTATTTTTGTGAAGCAGTTTCATTTAGAATGCAGGCTGTAGTGAAGCTGAGATCAGCATAGTAATGGGCTGGGAGTCTCAGAAACACTATGAGACACAAGTGAGTGTTCTTTGCAATACTAATTGAGTTAGTTGCAGGTAGCAGTGAGAAACAGAAGCTGCTTTGTGAAACAGTTCATTTAGAATGCAGGCTGTAGTGAGTGAGTGGTGACATCAGCAGAGTATGTATAAACGGCATTTATTTGAACTCTGCTGATGTCATCACCATTTATCACACTGCAGTGAAAATAACAGGATTTATCATCAGCTTGGAGCTCCCACCCCCATTTTTGTATGTATGTATATATATGTATATATATTATATACTGTATATAGCTGATACATGATGGGCAGGAGTGCGATATGGAAAATATTCTCACTCCTACAGAGTGAGCTCTGGATACTCAAAATTGCCGAAGGCACAAGTGAGAGTATTCAAAGCTCACTCTACAGGAGTGAGAATATTTTCCATAGCACAAAATCTGTACATCACATGTGTTATTTATACAATGGGGGCGGGAGCTCCAGAAATATTGTTATGTTTTCCTGTGTTCTTTTCCTGTTTCTGTGTGTGGTCTTGAGTATGTGTGAGTTTTTCTGAATGGGCCGGGAGTCTCAGAAACACTATGAGACAGGTGAGTGTCATTTGCAATGGTAATTAAATTAGTTGCAGGTAGCAGTGAGAAACAGAAACTGTTTTGTGAAGCAGTTCCATTTAGAATGCAAGCTGTAGTGAGTGAGTGGTGACATCAGCAGAGTATATATATATAAATGGCATTTAGTTTAACTCTGCTGATGCCATCACTGTTTATCACACTGCAGTGAAAACAACAGGATTTATCATCAGCTTGACGCTCCCAACCCATTGCATAAATATCTATATATTACAGGGGTGCGATACCACCCCTATAGTTGGGAATCAACGGTCACTTCTATGTTAAACCCAACATTTGCACTTTAATAACTTTGCAGCCATTCCACTAATTGGCTCCATGGGGGACTAAAGACCTCTTGATGTAGCAAGCTTTGTTCTGGTCGGATGTTCAGATGTGGAGATATAGAATGTCAAAAAACATGAAAATTACCATGTTTTGTGCAAATTCTTTGTCACCGCTTTTCTCAGAAACAGCTTTGCAGTTTGGACTGAAATTTTTAGGGTATATGGAGTTTGAGTTACAGATGTGCCTTTGAAGGTTCGGTGAAAAAATATTAATCCATTCAAAAGTTAATACATTTCAAAGTTTCCCATTATTTCCTATGGGAACAGATAGATGGCAGCCTCAAAACAACTCTTTTTGCCACAAATGCTGCCTTTTTGGCCGCAAATGGGGAATCTTTTTATCATGCTTCCGCCATCTTGTTTTCAGTTAGCGAGGCAAAGAAATTTACATACTTTAAAAAATAATATTAATTGGTGAACACCAACAATTGTGTTTACCTAATCAGGGCCTGATGAATCTAATTCTGGGCTCAGTTTTTCTAAATACTGCCCAGAAATGTGTTTACTGCATTGGAGGCATTCGTTTTGATGCAAATTGCAGCACCTTGTTTCTCAAAACAACTGTCTTTTCCCACAAATTGTGTGACAAAGTTCAGTTGTGCTGCGAAACATGGATCTTTGCCCACAATTTGAGGCAAAATGCTTGCCGCACATCCATCCACCAATCAACTTTCAGGATCTCATTTCACCATAACTACTGTTGCTGTGTGCCCTTGAGGAAGACAGATGAGCTCCCTGTATTTCAGTCTAATCGCATCCCATTTAGACTATCCAAGGTACAGAAATAAAAAAGACATGAGTTCAGAGATGTTTGGAGGATTTATATTAATTAAACTTCCACCTTCTACTGAATTGATAGCTATTTCATAGGACTCCCTCACTATCCAGAAGCATCAAACAAAACTTCTGATTTCAATTGCTCACTATAAGTGCTGCTGTTGACTTATTCCCATTCTGGCACAGCAGCAAACTCCCTACAGCTGACATTCAAAATTTACAACACTCCTATCTTGCCCCTGTGACTATTAACGACCGTTACCATTATGAGGATCCAACATGTAGATAAGCATGGCAAGTTGTGTGCACATCTTCGGCTATATTACACAGCGCTATTTTCCCCCAGTGTACCATCTGCCAAGTACCAGTTGTGTCCCCCTCCTAACCACACTTGCTTACTATACCAGGAAAGGCAGTCAGCCATGGTCATCCAATATGTCAGTTTAGACCCCAAAACCCACTATAGTGGCAGGGAAGTCGTTGTCCTCCCTAGTGTCTAGTGTCACACCCCCCACCCACCATATTCTTCTACACCTTTTACCTGTATGGAACCTAAACATTATTTGTATATTGTATGACTATGTCTTAAACTTTAATAAAAATGTTATTGAAAACAAGTACTGGTGTTGCTTCTGGGACAACAAATTTGAGTACAGTATAACAAATATGTTCAACACATATAATAGCGTATGGGCAACCACACACAACAACACAGTGTTTTTTTATAGAGGGGGTTGCGTTGACATCATAGGGACCTCGAGAGTGAAGCTTGAGAGGTCCCAATGTCATCTCAACTCTGAGATGGAAATAAAGCCTTGCTTGTGAATGGTTGACCATATACCATTTTATATAGTATATGGTTCCCTGAGATTGAAAAAAAATGTTATATTTCATCAGGTTTGAACTTTCACAAGGCTTCATACCTTGTGTTCATGCTCCCACTTGCTGTCAGTAGCTCAGTCTGCTGTGAAGTCCATCAGTACAGTTCCATTCCATTCCTGACCCTCCAAAGATGTACAGCAGTAGTTGAATTTAAAAAAAAAACTATCAAATTAGTATGGTTTGGAAATAAGGAACCGACTATGGCAGTCTGTGTCCAAACCATCTTGGTGAATTGCTCGGTAAGTGATGCCGCCATGTTTGTTTTAATTTTTTGTGAAGAGCACTGTTTGCTCCAATCAGGTGGCAGGCCAAGAGGGAAAAGTTGTTGTAGTATTATTGTGATGTCAGAACAATACTACAACTTTCTGTGACCTTTGAACTGTCCTACAACAAGTTTTTGAAAGTCTCTTATTTCCATACCGAATAAGCCCTAACCATATACTATACAAGTGTCCCTTGGGCCATTAAGAGATTTGAAAGTGCAGAACAGAAAGCAGGATAATTTCAAGAATATTTGTGATTCTCCTTTAGGATCAATGAACAGTACCCATTGTTTTTGTTTTTAAACATAGGTTTTGGGTAAATGACTAATGTGGAATGCACTATGGAGCTCTATTTACATATGTTGCTATTTACTGATGAAATTGTAGTGGCTCTGAAACATGGAGACCCTGCAATTATTTATCCTGCAGTCTGAACAGTTTGCTTATGTTGCACATGCTTTTTCAGGCATGTTTTTATGTAAGGAATAAAGGGGAAAGGGGAAGGAGAAATTGTCTAACAAGGAAAGGCACACTAAGCTGAAGCTTGTTTCCAGGTGTGACGTAAGAGTGCAAGGAAGTTGACTGACTTGCTCATGGTCACACTGCATGCAGGTGGGGTTATGGGATTCAAATCCATGTCTCCAGGTTTGCAGCTCAGTGCCCTAAACCACAATACTATACTGTCTCCTAAGGAATGACAGAGTGTGGAATTATTCCATAGTAAGATGCAGGGAGGTAGATTTACAACCCAAGCTCCGGGTGAGGGCTGTAAATCACCCCAGGCATGTTACAAGATACTCTCTGTACTCTGGAATGCATTTATGCCATGTGTCAATGTTTTTCTGATAAATAAATCATGGTGTTTTATGTAGAGTTTCAATGAAGAAAACTGATCTTTCATGCTTGGTAGTCTGGCTTTAAAAGGAAGGGTTGAAATTAGCAATCTTTAAAGAAACCGCATTTGCTTCAGGAGTTGATTTGAATATGATCATGTCCTTCAGAGCATGGCTTTGTTATGTTGGCTTACAGAGGTGGAACTTACCTCAGCAAGCGACTTAGCTATAATAATTTCCTACAGAGGTTTCTTATGGGAGTGGTGACTATAATCACTCCATTTCTGATATTATTAGGCTGGAAAGAATTAAATTTGCTGTGACAGTGTCACTGCCTGTATAGTTTAGCTTTCCTAAATATTTAACTTGCTTTAAAGCAGCAGTGTTTCTTAGTTGGCAAACAAATTTCATCATATAGTTTGTTTTTTTTTTTTTTGCAAAAATGTATTTCTGATACCCTTAGATTTATTCTTGGTGTATTTTTAGTTTTCTCAGTTATTTTTGAAATTACTTTTATAGCAAATTTTGTAATTAATGACTTACGTCATTAAAGATGGCCACCACTCTCAATTTTTAAATTCTCTTCCATTTTAAATTCTCTTCCATTGAGGTGACCTGTTAAATGTACATGCTACAGTCAGACTGTGGATGTATTAGCATGGTGCTAGAGCATGTCTGTGATGGTAAACGGCACAGCACTGTACCAATTTATTTATTTTTTTCATGGTGAGCATGGCATAGGAATGGGAACTTTAAAAAACTTACAAATCCTGTGTCTTAGTTCATGAATGAAAGAAAACAAAAAAGAAAAATGGGTATATTGATATTTTTGCCAGAATTTGTTGTTGAAAAAAAACTCTATGGTGACTAACAAATTCTGCTGCTTTAAATCTGTATTTGTTGGTTTCTGTTCATTGCTCTTGGGCATAGTTTTGGTGGTAGAAAGAAGTAGGTGTATATAAAGTAGCTTTGTAGAAAGCAGTTTCAGTGATTCAGTGTACTAGGCTTTTTAAATGATCCTTTAGCCGCAGGTAGTTCTTTTTAATTTATTTTATGTTCCCTGTTCTCTGGATGAGATCCTTAAGCTGCAGGATGGGTAGTTCTTTTTTAATATATTTTATGTTCCCTGTTGTGTGCATGCAGTTTTTTTTATGGTTGCTCTTTTCTTGAGAGGGGAGTTCTTATAAGTACGTTTTCTAGTTGAGATTGGTTTGACTTTATTTCTGAAGGCTGCAGGCAGTAGTATTGTGATGCTGTTTGCTATTTGTTTGGGGTGTATTTTGTCACAACCCACTCAGCAGGTCAGCCCTCTACTCCCAAAGTGCCAACCTCTGAGTGCAGTCTTGTGAACAGGAAACAGAAACAGGGTAACCCTTACCCTCCTGTCTGTTTTGTGGGTTCGAATCAACCTTTGGTCTCAAGTCTTGGAGGGATTCAAACTGTGAACCTCTTGTTAGCGTACCCAATGTACAGGCTCAGATAATTCTGCTCTTGGAAGGGGACAGATATCTTTTGCCTATGGGCACCTAACCAGGCATACAAAATTAACCCTTAAAACTCTATTAAAGACCTCAGAATAAATTCTTACTTTTTCCCAGTTTGGTAAAACCAGTAAGCTTTGTACAGTGTCAGCTTTAAAGAGGGACTCTGGTCAAAAGTGCTACATTGCAGAATTAGAATAAGCATACCCCTAATAAATCTCATACCAAATACTAGGTTTCAGTGTTACTTCATTTTAAAGTTAAGGGCTATTTTACAACCCTGATTTCACTACCTGTTCAGAAAAGCCAGGTTCAGTGAAGAGGTGCTGGTGATGTCATCTCCTGAACTCACAGTCTAGCCCTCCCGGTCAGAAAGCATATAGGACCTGTTTCTCCAAAATTAAAAGATCATTCTGCAGTGGTTTTCACAAGTAAAACAGGCAGCACCATTCTAAAAACAGTGCTGTAGAATCTATGTGTTTCAGGTTTTGCAACAAAGTTGACAAGTTGTATTTTAATGCCTTTTTGGTGTGGTTCATTTCTCTAGAGTTGCAGGATGCTGAGTCACCATGCCTCCAGGCTGCTGATACCATGTGAAGTGCTACTCTGCAGTGCCTGTTTGGAAGTTGTATTGCTACAAGTATTGCAATGTTGGTAACTGCATTGCTGTTTGTCAGTGTCTGTTTTACAATAAGTTTTAATAGGGGCCTTATATGTGTTAAATCCTTCTAGGGGTGGACGTGTTAGCCCTGGTAAAACAAATGTTATAATGTAGAGTATGACGCAGATGAGTCTGAATATAGCTCAAGTAATAGCCTGTCAATGAGAAAACAGAAAACGAACTCTTCTCAACTGAGTATCCCATTCATTCATACTTTGATGATGAATAAAACAATTGATTGATTAATTGACTGGGTGATTAAGCATAGAGCTGGCCACTGCATATAAACTCTTAGTAAGGTTTCAAAACAGCACTGCCTCTCCCACCCCCATTTACAGGGTGATGGAATAATCGATTTAAAGAAATATCCTGAGAAATCACCTCAATTGAATGATAGGTGTGAATGATCACAGCCTTTCACCACATCAGAGATATCCAGTCTGCAAATCACACAGCAGTGTGCTGTGACTTAGCATTCAGCAAACCTGGAGAAAAGGACCACAACAAAAAAGCACCAAAAACAAAACTATGGATTTGTCAATTTTGTTACAAAACCTGAAACACACATAGGTTTTAAAGCAATGTGTATTGAATGGTGCTACCTGTTTTACTGAAGAAAACCATTTGCACATAGTTTTTAAACTTTGGAGAAACAGGTCCTGTAAGCTTGCTGACAGAGAGGGCTGGACTGTGAGTTCAGGATATGACATCATCAGCACCTCTTCACTGAAACTGACTTTTTTGAACAGGCAGAGAATTTAGGGCAGTAAAATTATTTGTAACTTTTAAACAAAGTAACTTAGGGATCTCAGTTCTGGCATGAGGGTGATTGGAGCCATGTTGATCCACATTCTGAATTTATTGATGACAGTAATTTGTGACCATAGTCCCTCTTTAACCATGTATGCTTCCCTTGTCAAGAAAAAGAATTTCAAAGGCACACCAAGTAGTCTGTAAAGTAGAGGTTTACTTCAAAATAGATACAAAAATTTAAAATGTAAATACAGAACCACATATCACAAAACATACAAATCACTTAAACAAAACAGGTTTAAAAGTGCAGACTAAATCTCCTACCACAGTACTCTTAGAATTGTCTCTTCTAAGGTATAGTCTTCTAACAGTGCCTGATGTTGCTTTTTCAGAGTCCAAACATTTGTGTGAAAATGTAACACAGAATTCTGTTTAAAAACTGGCTTTGCCAACCTCTTTGCATGAGGTCACCTAGCTCCTCCCTGTCAGAATATATAAAAAAATATATCTATGCAAAACAGGATGTCTTATCAAAGTATTAATTTCTGTGACCTCAGCACAACTCATTTTCTCATATGACTTTCTTTGATCTTATGAGCAGCTTCCCCTTTCCAGGACATCAAAGGACTTGTTATGTCTCTGCCAGATCTCACAGAGGTGCAACATGCTTTGTATCACCATGTGAGTATTAACTGTGTTTCCTCTGAACGTCATAAAAGTTTATGACCTATCTTGGCAGTTGGCAAGCTGCAGTTAGTCACATAAACAGGAGATCCTAAATGTTAAGTCTCTTCTAACCTGTAATTATCTCTTGGCCTTCCAGGTAACACGTTGTAGCTAAAACCTGGGAAGGGGGTGTCATTCTATAGGCTGTCAGCATCTCTCATGAGAGACATTCAATAACACATTTTTATTTTACAAAAATCATAGATTAATCAGAATCAGCTGTCTGAGTGTCACAATTCCTCCCCACCTAGACTGAATTTGGAGGCTCTATCCCCTGCATGGGATGAGCTTCCCAAATCAGTTCACTCCTCGTACACACGAGGCAGCCCATCAGAGTTCTGATTTTTGGTTCCAGCCCTATGTAGAATTGTCATATCATACCCTTGCAAAGCAAGACTCCATCTTAGCAATCTATCATTGTTTTTCCCCATCTGTGTCAGCCAAACCAGGGGGCTGTGGTCAATCTGCACCTCAAGCTGCCCATATAAGTATGGCTCCAAATTCTTCAGGGCCTACACTATGGCAAGATATTCTTTTTCCACAGTAGAGTATGCCTGCTCCCTGGGAAGTAACTTCCTACTCAGGTACACTACTGGGTGATCTCTCCCTTGGCTGGATGTCTGACTCAGTACTGCCCCAATACCCACGTCTGAGGTGTCAGTCTGAACTATAAAGGGTTTGCTATAGTCAGGACTTGTCAAAACAGGAGCACTGCACAGTGCCTCCTTTAGTTTGGAAAAGGCTTCCTCACAGGCTGTGCCCCAGGTAATTTTCTTGGGCATCCTTTTCTTTGTCAGGTAGGGGAGCAGCCAGGGCACTGTAATTGGGTACAAATTTCCTGTAGTACCCTGCTGTCCCTAGAAAACTCCTGACCTGCTTCTGTGTTTCTGGTCTGGGCCATGCCTGGATTACCTCTATTTTTATTTGGTTAGGACAGAGCTGTCCCCGGCCTACCACATGCCCGAGGTATGCCACTTCTTCCATGGCCACCTGGCACTTCTTGGCTTTGACAGTGAACCTGGCCCTCTGTATTCTGCCCAGCACTTCCCTAAGGTGGGATAGGTGTTCCTCCCAGCTGGCACTAAAGATGGCAATGTCATCCAGGTACGCCGCAGCGTACTCCTCAGCACCATTTAACACCTGGTTCACCAACCTTTGGAAAGTGGCCGGGGCATTCTTCATTCCGAAAGGCATTACTTTAAATTCGAATAAGCCTATCGGAGTGATGAAGGCTGACCTCTCCCTAGCTCTGTCTGTCAACTGTACCTGCCAATACCCCTTGGTCAGGTCAATGGTTGTAAGGTAGGTCGCCCCTCCCAACTTGTCCAGGAGATCTTCTGTCCGGGGCACCGGGTGGGCGTCTGACTTCGTGACTGCATTCAGTCCATGATAGTCTACACAGAAATGAGTAGAGCCATCTGGCTTGGGCACAAGGACTACGGGTGAGGCCCAGGGGCTGTGGGATCTCTGGATTACCTCTAAATCCAGCATCTCCTCCACTTCCCTCCTAATGTCCTTTTGGACAGCCTCTGACACCCAATATGCTGTCCGCCATATGGGCATCTGTGTCCCTGTCGCCACATCGTGAGTCGCTAAGGGGGTTAGTTCAGGCTTGGTGCTAAACAATGGGACAAAGTCTCCTAAAACCTCCCTTACTTTCTGGATCTGGTCTGGGGTCAGCTGGGGAGACAAATTAACTGCCTCCATAGAGGACTCCCGCTTACTTTCTTCCAGCAAGTCCAGAAGGGAGTCTCCTTCGTCCGTTCCCTCCCCAGGACTACACACTGCAAACACCATGTCAGCCCAATTTGTATATGGCTTCATCATGTTGACATGGTACATCCTGTCTGTCTGTCTTTGGTCAGGTAACTCTACAATATAGCTCACGTCATTTACCTTCCTAACCACTCTGTACTGTCCTGCCCACTCAGCCTGCAGCTTGTCTTTCCGGACCAGAATAAGGACCATGACTTCCTGACCCACCATGTATGAGCGAGCTCTGGCTCTGTGGTCGTACCACACTTTTTGTTTCTGTTGGGCAGCTGCCAGGTTGCTCTAAGCTGTCCCCATAAGCTATTTCAGCCTTTCCCTAAACCTAAGGACATAATCCACAATGGGAGCTCCCTGGGTGGTGTGCTTGCCTTCCCAGTTTTCCCAGATCAAGTCTAGGGGCCCACGCACCCGGCATCCATATAAGAGTTAGAATGGGGAAAATCCCATCAACTCTTGGGGCACCTCCCTGTATGCAAACAACAGGTGGGGAAGGTATTTCTCCCAGTCCCTCCCATGCTGCTGAGCAAATGCTCGGAGCATTGATTTCAGGGTACCATTGAATTTTTCCACAAGCCCACTGGCTTGTGGATGGTACCGTGTTGTGCATCTCTGCACCACCCCACACTTCTCCCATAAACATTTCATCAGGTCTGACATGAAGGAACCCCCTCGATCGGTGATAACCTCCTGCAGAAACCCAACATGGGAGAAAATCCCAAGTAAGGCATCTGCCCCTTTGTCTGTCCTCAGTGAGGATAGGGCGACTGCCTTTGGGTACCGGGTGGCATAATCCACCACACTCAGGATGAATCTCTTCCCTGAGGAGCTGGGGGTATTTAAAGGCCCCACAATATCATTCCCACCCTCTGGAATAGCTCCTCCACTATGGGCAATGGAATCAGGGCGGCTTGGGTTTTCTTGCCCGCCTTCCCTATTTCTTAGCACCGGTGACAAGACCGGCAATACTCCTTCACCTGCTGGGTGAAGTTTGGCCAGTAGAAATTCTGGGCCAACCACTGTGTAGTGCATGTGATTCCCAGATGACCAGATAAGGGAATATCATGTGCAATCTTGAGCAACTGCTCACAACACCCCGGGGAACGATAAACTGCCTGCCTAGCACCGCTCCATCTGTTTGTACTGCCTGAATATACATAAGACCATTTTCCCAATAAAACTTATGTCTGCCTTCACCTCCCTGTGCCCCGTCAGAGTCTGCCCAAGCCCTCAGCTTCTCTAGACTAGGGTCACTTCTCTGAGCAACTGCAAACTCCTCACACATTTTCAAGGCATGGGACAGGTCCCCTTCAGTCGCTAAACTAGGGTCCCTAGCACTAGCGTCAGGGCACTCAGGATCACTATCAATCCCAACCCTCTGACAATGGGTCACCCCTCCCTCTTCGGAGTAACCCTCTGTAGCTGTGTGGTTACTTGCTACTGGGCAAATTTCTATCCCCTTTTCATTAGTCTCCTCATCTGGAGACACAGGCTGGGGAACCAGCCTCTCAGTGGTTTCCACAATGGCTTCTGTGGGGTGCAGGGAACTACAATTTTCCCTTGCCGCTTGGCTACAGGTAACTGCATATACCAGCCCCTGTTTGAGATTGTTGCCCAGGATCACATCCACTGCTAATGTTTTGGCTACTGCCACCTGTTGCACAGTCCCCCCTGTTTCACCCCAGTCTAGAAGAACACTAGCCAGTGGCAATGTTTTCTCTTCACCAGTAACATCCTGTACAGTGATGTATTTATTTTGTATAAGCTGACTAGGCTCTACTAGATCCCCTTTTACCAAGTCAGGGATGCCCCTGTGTCCCTTAACCCTTGCGTCTGTACACCATTTACCATGACTGGGTGCATGTGTTCCCTCAAGTTCACAGGCATGCTTCCAGGGACACACAAACAACCCACTTCCTTCCTAGCACCACCTTGCGTATTATTGCTCACCTTTTTGGGACGCTGTCTGGCAATATGCCCAGTTTCTTTACACAACCAACATTCATTTCTTCTCTCAGAGAAATATTTTCTCTAAAACCGGGGGCTAACTGGTTTTGGTGGAGGCAGTGAGGGTTTTAGCTGCCCTGAAGGAGCACTTTTCCCTTTCTGTGCTGCCACGCCCACCCCATTGGCTCTCAGAGCAGATCTGCTCTTGGCATAGCAGTCCAAGAGTTCAGCAGCCTCTTGCACTGTTTTGGGATCTCGATCCTCCAGCCAGGTTTTCAGTTCTGCTGGGCATGCCCAGAAAAACTGTTCTAACAAAATCACATTTTCAATTTTATCAACAGAGTTTGCTTCAATTCCTTCACACCAATGTTTTAAAAACTGACGTTGTTTCGTGGCTAGCTCCTCGTAGATCATGTCATGGCTTCTCCTGAGCTTACAGAATTTAGCTCTGCATGATTCAGCAGTTAATTCAAATTGTTTTAACAGTGCAGCTTTAAGTTTGCTGTAATCATCACTGTCCATTTGACACAGTGCATCCCGAGCTTTCCCAGTAAGTAGTGGGGATAGCTGGAAGCTCCAGAACTCTCTAGAAATTTTAGCCTGAATACAAACTTTTTCAAAAGAATTTAAAAAGGGATCCATGTCCTCCCCCTCTTTAAATTCGGCTATCAATTTGGGTTTCAATTTGTAACTCAGTCCTGCAGTCCCAGTTAAACCCAATCCACTTACCTGCTCTGGTGCCGGTGGTTGGAGTTGCAGCTTCTCCAGTTCATGTTGCCTCTGGCGCTCATGCTCCTCATGGTCCACCTCTTGCTGTTCCCGCTCTGCCTCTTGGCATTCTCACTCTGCCTCTCGGTGTTCTTGCTCCCTCTTCTCCTCTGCAGCTCACTAGTGCTCACACTCCTCACAGTCTCTCTCCCTCTGGAACTCCAGCTCCATTCTGCACAACTCAATTTGCAGCCTGAGTACTTCTGGATCCAGGAAACTGGTGACCTTCCCCTGCTGCTGTGGCCCTTTATTGACACTGGCCGCTAGACCTGCCACACTCAAGGTTTGGTCCTTTTCAGTCACTGTCTGTGACTCGATGCTCTGGGTATCTGCTAGCATCAGGGCATTCACGAGGTTCTGTTTGCTGGCTTTCACCTCAAACAGGACTCCTCTGTCCCCGCACAACTGCTTTAAGTAGTTTACAGTGTGCCTGCTGTAGTTGGAAGCCATCTTCTTCCCTAACTACGGCTACTCTGACTTGTACTTTAGAAAAAAAAATTAAAACGGGTAGGAACTTCACTGTACACCAAGTGATATAGTTCTGTCTCCTTTTTTAAAGAAAATACTGCCCTTTTTCTTTTTTTTGTAAGTGAGCTGACAGTCTTAAGCTGACACACTGAACAATCAGAGCTTGCAATACCAAAATTTATCGCACCACTGCCAACCAATCTGTCACAAACCCACTCAGCAGGTCAGCTCTCTACTCCCAAAGTACCAAGCTCCCGAGCGCAGTCTTGTGAACAGGAAACAGAAACAGGGTAACCCTTCTGTCTGTTTTGTGGGTTCGAATCAACCTTTGGTCTCAAGTCTTTGAGAGATTCAAACTGTGAACCTCTTGTTAGCATACCCAATGTACAGGCTCAGATAATTCTGCTCTTTGGGGGGCCAGATATCTTTTGCCTACAGGCACCTAACCAGGTGTACAAAATGAATCCTTAAAACTATGTTAAAGACCTCAGAATAAATTCTTACCTTTTCCCAGTTTGGTAAAACCAGTAAGCTTTGTAAAGTGTCAGCTTTAACCATGCATGCTTCCCTTGTCAAGAAAAAGAATTTCAAAGGTACACCAAGTAGTCTCTAAAGTAGAGGTTTACTTCAAAATAGATAAAAAATGTAAAATGTAAATACAGAACCATATATCACAAAACATACAAATCACTTAAACAAAACAGGTTTAACAGTATAGACTAAATCTCCTACCACAGTACTCTTAGAATTGTCTCTTCTAAGGTATATTCTTCTAACAGTGCCTGATGTTAATTTTTCAGAGTCCAAACATTTGTGTGAAAATGTAAAACAGAATACTGTTTAAAAACTGGCTTTGTCAACCTCTCTGCATGAGGTCACCTAGCTCCTCCCTGTCAGAATATATAAAACAATATATCTATGCAAAACAGGATGTCTTATCAAAGCATTAAATTCTGTGACCTCAGCACAACTCATTTTCTCATATGACTTTCTTTGATCTTATAAGCAGCTTCCCCTTTCCAGGACATCAGAGGATTTGTTATGTCTCTCTGCCAGATCTCACGGGGGTGCAACATGCTTTGTATCACCATGTGAATATTAACTGTGTTTCCTCTGAACATCATAAAAGTTTATGACCTATCTTGGCAGTTGGCAAGCTGCAATTAGTCACATAAACAGGAGATCCTAAATTTTAAGTCTCTTCTAACCTGTAATTATCTCTTGGCCTTCCAGGTAACACGTTGTAGCTAAAACCTGAGAAGGGGGGTGTCATTCTACAGGCTGTCAGCATCTCTCATGAGAGACATTCAATAACACATTTTTAATTTTACAAAAATCATAGATTAATCAGAACCAGCTAACTGTCACATATTTTATGTAATTTTTCAAATTCTGACTAGCTAATTTTCTGTGGCAAGTCACTGGAATTGCAAGGTGAGTTTCTTATACTGTTGTTGAAACTGCTCTGTATCTTATGGCTTTTTTTGTTTTTTGAGGGTGGGATGAGCTGGTTACCAGGAGCAATAGAACAGAAAACTTTAGTCTCCCAAACTGTGAAAATCTCATCCTTACAAACACTGAAAACATCATAAAATGGTTATTAAAAAGACATTTATGGAATGTCTGTAATGAATATTAATTACGCTAACCACTTTCAAAAGTGATGTATAGAAAAGCCATAGGATTTTGCAATGTTGCTGTGATACACAAGTAGCTGTATCTGGCAAATCCAAGACCTATTGCTACTTTTTTGTTGTTGCTATTTTTGTTACACTTTTATGGTATCAATGAACTGCTGTAACAATTGTTTCTTTTGATCAGAAAAATATTGCAAATGTAACTGGATCATCTTGCAGATGCTACAGGTGTTACTTTCTCAGTTACTACCCTTGCCTTGCACCCAAGATTGAGGGTCCTGGGCTCATTAAACTCCTCACGTGGGGGATTTGGTTCTGACGGAGAATAAGAGGAATAGTATAGTGCCTCCACCCAGAGAAGGAGTTAGTGTGCCTGCTGACTAGTAGAATACGCAACACCAACCAATCTCTCCAACAACTTTTGGACACCACCATGCAACACACCAATACCAGTACCCACACTTCAATTGCAATTTCAAACAGCTCCATACCACGTAGGTTCATACCTCTCAACTGTCCTTTATTTTTAGGGATGTCCCTGATTTTGCCTCAACACTTTCCTCTGTCCATTCTAAAAGCTGTGTTTCTATGACTGAATGGTGGAGACTGCAAGCACAAAATAATGTAAAACATTTACGTTACAGACGTGTTCTTCTTCAAAATATTCATTTTACACCAAGCCCCTTATTCTACTTGCTTTCCAAGTGGCTACACCAATTTTTAAGATGTGTCACTGATTTTGGTCCTTTGTCCATGATTTGGTTAAGTCTTGTCCCTGATTTATGAGACATGAGGTTGAGAGAGGTATGTGTAAGGTAAATAGCTGATAATTGTGACTGTCATTTGTAAGTTGTTATACCTTGTCTGTGCTGTATTATGATTGTATGTGATGTCTGTATTTTCTTTTCTTGTCAGGCCAGGCCTGAAAAAGGGCTTGTTCCAGTGCCCTATTCCAGTTAACAAAATAAAAATGAAATGAAAAAATGAAAATTGCTAATAATATGGTCACACATCAAATTCTAAGGACTAACCGTAGGACATTATTATTATTATTTAGCAGCTCTGGTCCTGTGAAGGAAATAAGGGTTATATCAAATGGTTTAAAAAATTATTTTGGGCAGTAACAACACAACTGTTCCTGTTAAATTTTAAGGGCACCATCACCTCAAGCTATGTGCTCTTGAATGTCTAGGCCTCTCTACAGATTGGTGCATTAGGCCTCCCAATACCCACACACAAGACTGCTACCAAGCCTACTGTACTGTAGGGTCTCCCACTGCCCTTCATTGTAGAGTTCCACAATTTCAAATAACTTTCCAAGCAATCACTTTCTTTAACTGGATTTCAGTCTTAGCTACTGGGTACCTAAATAAATTAAGTACTTTTGCAGGCCTGATGTCACAGCACCCAGGATCTTACACTGGTGCACTTTCAGGTACGCAGGCTTGCTTTGACTCCACCCAACTGACTGTTGGCTAGCACTTTTGTAGTAGCAAAACAAAATGCAATCCAACAGAGAATTTCAAACAACAGTAGCAGTCTTCTGGCTGGCAAGCCAGAACTCACATATCCAACACCAAGGAAAGCAGTTACTGATGCTTCAGGATGGATGATGTTGCAGCAGCAAGCAGCTGGTGTTTGTAGGCCCAGGCTAGACCCAGTCTCTGCAAGGCAACTCCTTTTCCTCTCAGTCAGCATTGTGACAAGCTCAGAAGGACCAAGACCGATTAGCTACTCCACCTCACCCCAGTGGGCACTAACTTGATCAACAGTACAAACACCCTGGAGACAAGATCCTGCCACCCCCTCCCTTGAACATATTAGACAGGGCAGAATGGCTTTTTCTCACCTCTGATATCAGCAGTCTGCAGATAGCTTTTTTTTAAATTCAGTGTGCTTTAACAAACTTGTATTAAATAAAACAAAGTGCAAGGTTATGCACTTGAGTAAGAATAATAAGGAAGAAACCTACCTACTAGATAATACCACATTAGGGGTAGTTACAGAGGAAAAAGACTTCTGTATCACAGTTACAAAAGATTTAAAATTTAGAGCGCGTTGCAGGAACCAACTCAAGAAAGCAATTCCGATTTTAAATTGTATATTCAAACACATAGCGAGCAGAGACAGGAAAGTGTCGATCCCACTCTATGTTGCATTGGTAAGGCCTCACTTGGAGTACTGTGCCCAGGTTTGGTCACCCCAAAACAGGGAAGACATACTTTCTATTGAGGGAGTTCAGAGAAAATTAACCAAACAAAAAAAGGGACTGAATAATAAAACATACTATGATAGATTGGTGAGTTTGAATCTTTATTCACTGTATTATCGCAGACTAAGGGGAGATCTATGTTTTCTATACAAGAGCATGAAGGATGAAGTGTTGTTGAATGTATTGGGCTTTATCCATAACCATGGGAGAACTAGCACAAGAAAACATACGAAACAATTATGTCAACAAACTTGGGATCATAATTTTCTCAAATATTGGTATAGTTTAAGAGTGGTTGGAGTTTGGAATAACTTACCGACTAAACTTGTCAACAGTACCACAATGAATGAATTCAAAAATGGGATAGATTTGTATTTTGAAAATAACAAATTTCTTTTTTAATAAAATTGGTTGGCAAGCCTTATAAGGTAGAATTTCTATCTTCGGCTTGACTACATCTATGATGCCTATGATATTGAAGTTTCCATAAGCAATACATAGTCTCAAATGGAGGGAAGACAAGAAGCATCAAGCATAGGATCAATAATAACCCTCCTTAGGTAACATCAGAAAAAATTATAATAAAAAAATTCCCCCATCCCTCCCAATTTCACCCTCCTCACTACCTATCCCTAACCCCACCCCAGCCCTCCCTAGATCACACTCTAAGATTAATAAACTAGAAGGAGAAGTATAATGTATGTTGGTTTCCATGAAAAGATGTCAAGTTCCTTTGGCTTGTATATACCTCACTCAATATGCCCTGGAAATAGACTAGATATGTATACAGTGCTCATGTTGGACAACCTCCAAGACAGGAACAGGTCAAAGAATCTGATGGGGGTCCACATCCTACTGCTAAGGAATTGAATACAAAGTATGGAGTTTCCCCCATCTCTTATTATGGATGAACATTTAATGTCTTAGACTGGCTATAATTTTTTCTAGATGAAGGTTGTTCAGCAATTCGTTCAGCCATTCTGAGTACGGTATAGTGGATTGGTCTTTCCAATGCTGTAACACTACCCATTTGACAGAATGGGAAATAAGGGACATATGGTAACTTCGCTCTTTCACAGTGATCTGTGAGTAATCCCCCACTAAGCAAGTCTCTGAAGTGAAAAATGCCTCCAAGCCTAGAAGAGGGTCTGTTTTGGTTTGGATATCTCCCCAAAGGCCGGCAATCTTGGGACAATCCTGTAAGACATGCATAAGGGTCCCTAGTGTCTTCCCACATCTAACACAACATGTGTCATCTATCTTCCCCATCCCTGCTAATTTAGCTTGGGTGAAGTACATGTTGTGCAGAAAACAGAGTTGCATTAGGTGAAGTCTGTCATTGGAGGAGTAAATATAAATATCCTGCCATATCTTGTCCCATTGAAATTCCCTAGTGGGAAACTGGGAAGACCAGTATGTCGAGTGCCATTGTACTTCAGGGTAGATTAGGGAATAAAAGGTGGAGGCCAACCAGGAAACTGGATGTGGCTGCCAGACTATGCTACAAATCGTATTGAGGAGGTCACTTTGGTCAATGGTCCAAGTACCCAACCAAAACCAACTGATCAACAAGTGCCAGACTTGATAAATTTGGAAAGTCCTATTGGCTGGGAGATGAAACTAGGTTAAGAGCTCTGGGGTAGTTTTAATCTTCCCATGGATAGTCAAGTTAGATATCCTAATATCTATGATAGGTGGCAGTACTTTGGCCATTAACATTTGTCCCCCAATTTTAAAATTAGGGTTAGAATACAGTGGTTGGGAGATATCTCTCAGGTTGTCATATCTGAGAGCTTTACACAGCTGAGAATGAACTTTGATGGACATATGCTTCAAATCATTCCTGAAAACTTGGGTACCTTTTTGGGATCTAGAAAGAGGAGGCTAAGTGGGGAGACCCCCACTTTCACAATTATTTGTTGTTCTATTTGGAGCCACAAAGGGATGTATAAAGATTCTACTTCCGGGGGTGAGGGAGTTATCCAGCGAAGGTATTTTGTCATGTGGCTCGCCAGGTAATAATGGTAGAAATTGGGTAATCGAAGCCTGCCATATTGTTTAGGAGCTCCTAGACATATATAGGATCGTCTCAGAGGTTTTTAGACCAGAAAAAGTCAGAAATGATCCTGTGGAGTTTCTTAAACCAGGTTGGAGGGAGGTGAAAATTTCACGTATTTAGTGGGTAAAACACCGGAGGAAGTATGCTCATTTTAATAACATTGATTTTCCCCTAGAGGGAAAGGTAGAGCGGAGACCATCTATCGAGATCTTAGCCAATAGTCGAGAGTAAGGTGTCTAGATTAAGTAGCTTCATTTGAGCCATCTTTGATGATAAGGTGATGCCCAGGTATTTAATTTGGGAGGTCCAGGCTAGTTGTAAAGCACTAATATTGGAGCAAAAAGTCCAGGAATTTAGCCGTATGACTATTGACTTCTCCCTTATCAGTTTATAATTAGAGAATGTACCGTATTTCTCATGGATTGAGAAGAATGCAGGTATTGTAGACACCAGATCTGCTATATGAAGCAGAATATCATCCGCGTAAGCAGACAGCTGGAGATCAAGTTCACCAACCTGAATACCTTTAATATGAGGAGAAGTATTAAGTTGGTATAGCAGTAGTTCCAAATAGAGGTTGAACAATAATGGGGAAAGTGGGCATCCCTGCCACGTGCCCGACTGAAGAGAAAATGGGGCCGAGAATACCCCCATTGCAGTACACTTTGGCAGTGGGGTGAGAGTAAAGGACTTCAATCCATTGAATAAAGGTCCTAGGGAGTCCAACTTTCTCCAAAACTGCAAACAGGAATGACCAACTGACTCTGTCAAATGCCTTCTATGCATCCAGGGACACCAGTGCCATGGAACGTGTTGCATCCCTGGATGTGGAGAAGACATGGAAGAGTTTCCTTAAGTGGTCTGAGGAAGAATGACCCACAATGAAGCCAACTTGCTCTGGACAAAATAAGTCTGTCCATACATTTGCCAATCGTGCAGCCAATATTTTGGTGAATAATTTGATATCATAGTTCATAACAGAAATTGGACAGTAGTTAGTGACTCTGTCCTTAGGTTTATTTGGTTTGGGTAATACTACAATAAGTGCTTCCAGCAGTGAGGTATCGGTGAGACCCGAATCACAGAGGTAATTAAGCAGTTGGAGCAGTAGCGGCGACAACTGTTTCTTGAAGGTTTTATAGAATTTAGGCGGGAAGCCATCCGGGCTGGGAGCTTTGTCTTTGGGGAGTGAGCGGATGGCCTCCATGACTTCCTGCTGTGTTATTTTGTGCGACAGGAAGTTTTATTGTATTTGTGTTGAGGAGGGGAGTGGAAGGCTTGCCAGATAGGCATGCATATCCTCTGGCTGGGGCACCTGTGTGGATATCCTATGCAGCTGCCTGTAGTAAGTTTAAAATTCCTGAACAATTTCTTTTGGGGTAGTAAGGAGAGAGAGTCATTCTCTAGAGAAGTGAGGGCAATTACTATTCTATATTCCTCTTGTTTTTTAGTCTTAAGGCAAGGAGGTGGCTCACTTTGTCTCCTTAGTCAATTTAGCAGGCTTGGGTTTTGAACAGGACATACTGGGCTTGTTCTCTTAACATCTCTTGTATTGGTTCCTTAGGAGAGACAGTTGCTTTAGCATATCATCAGGTGGGTTTTGCAGTAATGCTGCTTCTATAGACGCAATTTGGATAAGGAGAGAGGCTGAGAGCACTTCCCTTTTTCATTTCCTAACAGTGCAAGCCGAATGAATTCCCCCCCAATACACATTTTAATGAACACCACAGTTTGTCTAGTTTGGATATGGATCCACTGTTGTGGCAAATAAACTGTGAGATAGTGTCCTTAATTGTGTCTATTGTCCCTTTTTCCTGCAGTATCTGCAAATTTAGTTTCCATATGCTTTCCTTATGGGTGTGGGGTGACAGTGATCCCTCTAGCCAGACCAGAGAATGATCCGAGAGAGTTCTTGAGATTATCCCACAACCAGCGAGGCCTGAAAGGACTTCATTGTTAAATATATAGTAGTCAATACGAGAAAGGGATTTGTGGAAGGAGGAGTAGAATGTAAATTCTTGGACGGAGGGATTGAGGAGGTGCCAGGGGTCATTGAGACCAAAAGAGGCCATGAACTCATGAAGAGCTTTTTGCACAGGGGATAGGCCTTTATCTCTGTTGGAAGATTTGTCCAACTCAGGGATGTGAAAAAGGTTCCAGTCACCTGCTAATATGATAGGGAGCCTAGGGAAGGTACCTAAGGAGACTGCAAGGGCAGTGAAAAATTCTGGAGAGTCCTTTTTAGGGCCGTATATTGACCCTAGAAGGACTTCAGTATGGTCGAGCATACCCTTTAGGAGAATATATCTACCCTGTGGGTTGGAAACACACTGTAGCATTTGAAAGTGGACCCGCTTTGCTATTAAAATTGCTACTCCCCTTTGTGCGGTAGCATTACCAGCTGCGTAAACCTGTCCAATCTGGCAGCGTCTGAATAGAGCCCTTTCAGATGCCAGTAAATGGGTTTCTTGAAGGAAAGCTATTTGACATTGTAATGCATTTACGTGCTTCGGGATCTGGTATCTCTTGACCCTATTTTGGGCTCCCTTAACATTCCAAGATATATACCCCATAGTGAATGTTTCCTACTACGGTGCAGGTAAGATATATTGAGGTGAGGTATACTTCAATCCTGTTAACTACATGGTGCCTAGCTATCAGGTGTAGATGTTACCTATACTTCCCAGTAAAGCTAATTTATTTTTATTTTATTTATTTAGTTTTTGTTGACCAGGTAAGTGCATTAGACAAATCCTGCCTATTTTCAGGCACGACCCGGGGGAGGGGGATACAGATAAATGCCAACTGACCTTGAACCAGATTAAGCTGTTGGTGGTATTTTTAGTGAATGAGGGAAATTTGGCCAGGACACCGGGGAAATTCCCCTACTCTTTTCAATAAGTGCCATGGGATCTTTAACATCCACTGAACTACCACCAATCCAGGCAGATGGGACCTCGGTTTAACGTCTCATCCGAAAGACGGCATCTCTGAGTGCAGCACCCCTCTCATGCTACACTACAGTGTCAGTATTGGGATATTTACCCAAGTGCCAGATGTGGGAACTGAACCCACCGCCCTCTGATCTCCCGGCCTCAGAAGCGAGTGTGCTACCTACTGAGCCACTGAATGTCTTCAGCTTCCCACTTCTCCTTCCTGTGCAATGAGAAACAGGTAATATAGTAACAATAAACATTCCTCAGTAAGCCCACCCTCAGCCCCATATTCCGTATAATGCCCAACTCCATTACAATAACATATAAGTGAAGATTTGTACCCATATCCCCTACCCCATCTAATCCCCTCCCCGAACATAGTGCAGCATCTAACAGATTGTTGTAATCCAGTCCATCCCACCAATTTAAATCCTCCCCATCCCAGTTCAGTCCCCCCAAAAATAACCAAATTACCCTGTCCATATGACCGTCCTCTCATTACAAGGTTGGTTGCGATGTCATTCTTGCTAGCAGCTGTGCATCCCCCCCTTCATTGAGTCAAAACTTAAATAAGGCTGCATAAGTAATAAACAAACAGCAATAGTTAACTGAACCACTAAAACAATATGAACTATTGGTTAATGTTATGGGTTTAGGCCCTCTACCAAAACATGATTCAGTTATTCATTAAACTATAGGAATACTCCATGGTTATCCTATTAAACTGCCCCAAACATAACAAACCCGATTTGTCTAGTGGAGAACAGTTCAGTAGACAGCTGCATTATTCAATTCACTGTAGCCAAGCAACTGAACCAATGTCCCTAGTAACCAGAAGGTATCCTTTAGACAGTCCTAGTTGTAGAGGGTGTAGCATGAATTCCATTTTCATTAACATTAGACTGTAAGTTGACAATTTAAGTCTGGGAGATTTTAAAACCCGCAATAATGCAAGTCCCATGTAGGCCCAGTCCACACATTTTGGTTGCCGTGCAGTGTCCGTGTTCTGAGCAAAGAAGCCACTAGCTATCCTTAATTTGTACTAGAGTTATTCGGCCAACTCAACAAGCAGAAGCCAATCAGATGAAACGTCCTACCATTTGTGTTAACAGAGTCATCTGCCACTAAACACACTCATTTAAATAAATCAGGAAACAGTTTCTTAAGTTCTCTATTTGCTGATTCTAGGGAATCACATGAGATCTATTGCACTTCAAAGTTAACTTGCAATACTGCTGGGTATCTTACTTGGTATCAGATTCCAGCCGCTATCAGTTTTGTGACCAGGGGGTGTAAAGCAGTCCTTCTTTGGCGTACCATCAGGGGAAGATCTTGCACCACCTGAATCTTTTTGCCCTCCCATTGAAGCTCTTTTATTTCTCTTACTTTGTCTTGGACAACTTGTTTGTCCAAGAAGTTGAGCAAGCTAAATATAAGTGGTCGAAGGGGAGGGCCTGGCAGAGGTGTGGACCGCAGGGAGTGGTAAGCACACTCTACTATATATATGGGGCCATTTGGTGAAGGTCCTGCAAGCTTACTGCATAATTTTTGAGCAAACATTATGGGGTTCAGGTCTTCTTCCCCTTCAGGGAGACCCAGAACCACTAGGTTATTTCACCGAGATCGGCCCTCGAGATCCTCCAGTAGGTCTTCAGTCTTGCACTGCCTTTGGTGTAGCGAGGCTAGCTCTGGATCTATGTGATTCCTCCAGTCATCGAGGGAAGAGATACGAGCTTCATTATCACTAGTGTGAAAGGTAAGCTGACTTAAAGAATTCTTCATGGATTATATATCACCCACTACCATCTGCAGTGTCTTTAATCGGCGCCAACCCCTCGAAAAACTTAGCCTCAGTGAGTGCGACCTGGGGGTTAGATTGCACAGTTGGGCACTCACTGCTCACTTTAGTCCACTTTGATGGCTTCTTTTTCACAGCTGTTTATGGAGGGGTATGTTTGGGGAAAATCTGTTTCATTTCTGCATCCATTTGCAGGACGATAAGCGGTCCAAAAAGTAGGCAGGTAGAAGTCGGGTTAATCCTCTCTCCCTGGAGCCTTTTTGTGGCATGAAAGGAATGATTTGGAGAATGTAGGCAGAAGGAGTATGAGGAGCAGTGATCAGCGCATCCTATCTGGCAGCCATCACAACCAGAAGTCCAGTTTGCAGATAGCGTTAGCAGATTCAGTCTCTCACAGCAATGCAGGTTTCATGGTACCCCTCTTCTCAGCTGTGATGGAACTTCCAGCAAATGGATTCACTCACACCAGGATCTCTGGTGGCTGGGAGGCCTGGTTAAGCCCCTTTACTCTTCTGCTCAGCACTTCTGTTCTCTTCAACTGCTTGGGAGGAACTGCTCTGAACTCCTATACTGGAGAAAGGTTCAGCTCAGCTCCCTCCTCTCTCGCATTCTAAGTGGCTGTCCAGACATGTCATTCACACTCTTACTCCCTCAATGGCTACAAACAGGTGCCAAGTTTTTGGATACTATTCTTCTCAGGTGCCTGTATTCCATTCAGGACCTCCTTACAGGACCTCTCTGATTGGTCAACTGTGGGGGATTAAGGGTCATAAAATGGCGAAGTCCATCTGTTTAAATTTAGCTTAAGACCCAGCTGCTGTTTCACACAGGTTAACTTGCTGCTAGCTGCTACTTTTAAATTTACAAAGAATTAATCCAATTGGGATTATAATCTAGATTGTCCATGACAATATCAGTAGTCCTTCCCAGTTCATCTTTGGGTACAGGGGTGCCCCTTTCCTTGCGGGCATACAGTGAGAGAACAAATAGGCAACAACAACTCTTCTGTTGGCCTCCAGCACATGGTCCAACTGGAAGATGCAGGTGTTACAGGTAGACCCACCTCGAGCAACTGGGGGCTTGATAGGTAACTCCACCTTTGGGGGGGTCATAAACAACAGCATACACCAACCCTAGCTTGGGTTCTAATGTGAAGGAGGTTCTCAGCAAAAATATAATAGAAAAAGTTAATGTACTTCTCTTTTTTAAACTAAATTAGCCTCAACAACTTAAGCTAAAATATAAATAGGTACAAGAGCACAGGAGGCACACCCCAACATGATATTAAAACCTGGTTTGATAAATCATCACTTGGCACTGCAATACATTATTGTTTACAGCAACCTAGAAATTTATCTTATAAAGTTGAACTGAGACAAAACAATTCCTCCTGAAAATAGTGGAGAAATCTGTGGGTGATGTCAGTTTTACTGGAATCTCTCTCTGATACATTCATAAAAAAAATGTCCACTTTACCTCTACTAGGTGATTTTCACTGCTAGTGAATTAAATGTAAAGCAAATTTATAAATGCCCCAGTGGCTTTTAGAACCCATTTGAAAGTAATTATTTTGTGCCATAAATCTTTGTCATCCAAGGACCGGAGCACAACACAGTAAACAAGTGGTTTCCACTTTACTTTGAAGTTACTTGGTGACAATTCCTTCTTCATGCTGAAATAAATCAGAAAGGCTTCTGCATATCATTGCTAGAAGTATTAGTTATTTTAGGTGATGAATGTTAGTACATGAGTAAACAATGAAAATAAAACATGGATCTAAATAGTATTTGTTGTGCCTCAATTGTTCCACAAATGTAACAATACAGTATCGGTTATCAATACTGTGATACAGTACCTCACTGTATGAGCTGATTGCTCCGCTGTTATCATATTTAGATTCCTAGCCAGAAATAATATATGATAATACATATATACTGTAGATGTAGTTGTGCCAGTAAACAGCCTTGAAAGTCTTTTTCAGATGCACCAGATATACGGATGGGACTAAAACAGCAGGGAGCATCTTCAAACCCTATCAATAACTTGTTTCATTTTACACTTTATCAGAAAGAACAGTCAGTGAAAGCAGATTTCTCCAAGAAATTTCCTGCTCATGGATTTCAACTACCCTGCTGAGAAGCTCTGATGTGATGTCCTCTGGCAAAAAAGCTTTGTCTGATCCATTTAGAATGTAGGACATGTCTCTACATGGGACAGTGGATATGCAACCTTGTTAGAATGTTTAGTGTATGGTTGTTTCAAATAGTGTTTACATCAGTGTGATTTCTTTTTCCAATTGTTTAACCAGGTGAGACACACTAAGCTGAAAGCGTGTTTACAGGTGCAACCTGGGAGCACAGGGAAGTTAAGTGACTTGCTCAAGGTCACAGAGTATGCAAGCGAGGGCTGTGGGATTCAAACCCAGGACTCCAGATTTGCAGCTCAGAGCCTTTAACCACTGCGCTATACTGCCTCCCGATTCACTTCGTTTCATATGTGAAAAATATTCCTGCTATTTGATTAACTTGAATAGGACCTGAAAACCTGCATTACATCCCAATATTTTAAAGAACTGAGGTCCAGTGCTGAGTCTCAATGAGTGACTGCAAAAAAGGAACCAATGTCACATATAAACAGGGTGTGTGCCTGCCTGCATGCTGATTAGTAACTCCAACATGGGATTGAGTCAGTCACATGGCTCAGTGCTATGTTGCAAGTTGATTGCTCTATTTTAGCAGCAGGGATTAGAAGTCACCCTTCCAATCCTCCCTCCCTTTGTGGATCCAGTGTCAGTGACTCGGTAGGTAGCACACTCACCTCTGAGGCTGGGAGATCAGAGGGCTGTGGGTTCAGTTGCCACATCTGGCACTTGGGTTAATATCCCAGTACTGACACTGTAGTGCAGCATGAGAGCGGTGCTGCACTTCTGAGGTGCCATCTTTCAGATGAAACGTCAAACCGAGGTCCCATCTGCCTGGATTGGTGGTAGCTCAGGTGGACATTAAAGATCCCATGGCACTTATCGAAATGAGTAGGGGAATTTCCCCGGTGTCCTGGCCAAATTTCTCTCATTCACTAAAAATACCTGTAACCCCTAGATGGCGCTATCCCAGGGGCTACTACCCCTGCCTGATTTGCCACTAACAGGTTGAGGGGCCTGGATCCAATGGCGGGTGCCTCCACCCAGAGGTCAGGGTTTGCAATAGTTAAACTAACTTGGTCACAGCCCTCTGGGACACTGCAACCCCCCTTTCTTCCCACTAGTGGCCCACACAATATATCAGAATTACCTTCACAGTATACACTTACCCCCAGGTCTGGTTCCGCACTGGGACCTCCTGTGAAATGAGATACAGTGCAACAATCACAGTACAGTACTTTAACATAGACAAATACCTCAGGCAGTATAACTTTGTTGAAACAAGCAGCTCTGATTTATTTAGGGGATATAACAAGGACAGGGAAATCAGGTTAATTAGCTTATCACTCTAATAATCTACCTATGGCTCTGTGCACAGGCCTATCCCTATCAGTTACTGTCCCTGGTACCCAAGCCCTAGTGGCTAGTCCAAACCGTGGCAGCTGGTAGGGGCCCTTTCACACAAGAGAAAAGGAGAATTAAACAGTCAGCAGTACAGTAGTTCCATTTGGATTTAATGTGGCAATTCAACAGGGAGCGACCCTGAATTAGTACTCACGACCTCCAAATAAGATAGGGTCCTTCAATGTCAGCAGGGCTCACTTGAGGTACACAAACCTCTTCACACATCCATATAAAAAAGCACTATACCAGGCAGGCTGCATCTGTATCGATCGCAATTACTGCACAATACCCGGGAGAACACACAGCAGATTCAGTTCCTGACAGACCGAGTGCAATTTTCAGCAATTCCTCCAGTCTTCTACAGGGTGAGCCTGGTTTCTACTCTTCAGAGATCCTTTGATTCTTTTCACAGGACAGATTCAGTCCTAACAAGCTGTTACACAAGCTGCAGACCGGAACTCTGGGCCTTACACACGTTTTTTGACTAAAACTGCACACTGAAAAAGCACAGGGCTCCTTCCTTCTTCACTGCCAAAGCTCAACTGAAACTCCAACCGACAAAACCAGGCACTTCCTTTGAGTTCCTCCCAGTTCTTGACTGGATTGGCTGTCACTCACAATAGACTGCTGCTGTTGGTCCAAAAGGCACTGAAGTCTAAACTACATCTCCCAGAGTCACTGCCCATACAATCCTCTTGTGGCTGGCTCAGATTATGAGTCAAGTTCTGATTAGTCAAGGCACCATTTTAGAGCTAGCTACCCCACACTGATTGGTCCAGTTCAGCAGTTCAAAACTAGAATGGGGAACTAGCAGACACAGTTCTGACTGCAAAAGCAGGTTAGACAAACTGTAATTTCATTATTACTGTAAATGATTTCTGGCAAACAGTTACATCTTTCAGATAGGTTCCTTTGCACTCTAGTGACTGCAAAATGGAGTAAATTGGCAGCAGTTCGAGTGGTACTCAAACAGAGAAGCACACAGTCCCCATACAAACTAATTATGTCTGCAAGCAGACAGCTCTTAAAGACAGTACCAGAGTTCTAAAAACACTCACTGATAAATGGCTAGCAGAAACACCATTCAGGCTTGGAGCATTCAAGCAAGCTCCTGGAAGTCTTTTGGGAACCCCCATTTGCAGGGGGGTTACACCCTTCCTGACCTGGGAAAGCTTGACGTCCGCATCAAGCAAGTACCCCCATAAGTTTCAACTGCAACCATATAAATTTGCATTAGGCTCGCACATGTAATCATCAGTCAATAAATCATTTTCCCAAGAACACATTTCTGAAACATTGCAGTACGTCACTCTTTGCACAGTATTACACACACATTGTACCATAACTCAAGTTATTACCTCTTGTACATGAAACCTGAAAAGAGGGGGCCCTTCCCTATCAGTTACCTTGGGGCTGGATGGGGCAAGGGCACCATACTTAGAGGGCAACACAAGTAACTTGGAGTTAGGCACTGATGCTCAGTTTGGGCAATGAGCTGGGGACACATACACTCTTTATGGACAACATTGAGAGGCAAGTCCACAGGCCTCCCAAGTGAATCATAACTGAGGTGCACCACAGGCTTTACAGCTCAACCAGTCTTTCTAGGGGAACTGTTATAGTCTCTGCACTCTGAGCCTCATTTTCAACATTGTCCTCACTTGTCAGGAGTCTCCATGGGGTAGAGGCTAGAACTTGGGGCACTTTCAGCTCCAGGAGTTACAGTTTCTGAGTCCACAACATTTGGCTCGCATGGAGAGCTTTCGGACACTGGCAGTGGACTGTCAGGGCACTCAAAATACTCTTCTTGTTCGGATGTACCACCAGTCTGCCCCAATCTATCATTTTCCTCCTGAAGCTCAAACAGTTCAACCATGCACAATGATTCCATTTCATCTGATCTGATGCTTTGCACTTCACTTTCTGGGAGCATTGGCTCCAGGGATGAAGCTGGGGGCTAGACAGTCCAGAAGGCCCAGCTTCATCTCCAGTATTGACTAGGGGATTGCCCAGAAACAATTGACTCAGTTCGTAAGAAGGATAGTATTCAAAGTCACTCTCACTTTCTTCCGATATGGACTGACAGTCATGCTCAACTGGGACTTGTGGAGGGAACACTTTAACTTTGCTTCTGTAGGTGCAGACTTTCTTGATCTTTCTGCTTAGCAGCTCTAGTCACTGGTCCAGAGGGGCATGTTCTAGGGGCTCAGACTCAATTAAGATTTGTCCAATGGGCAGTAAATGATTTCTATGCATTGTTTTACATCTTTTGAATTATTCTCAGGCCTTACTTTGTACACTGGCAGATCATCTGTTTGCCCACTACAATGTGAGGGAGATGGTGCCATCTGTCAGCAATCTTGTGCTTGCCATGCAGTCCCAGATTTCTTAGCAATACCGATCTCCCTCCTGGAGTTCCTGTGCTTTCACCTTTTTATCATACCTTTCTTTGTTGGCCAGATTTCTTTTTGGCAGCCATGGTTTGAGCCAGTTGAGTACGCATGGAGTTAGCTGGGCCTTTAACTTTTGCACATACTGTAAATAGTTGTCAGCTTGAACCCCATCAGGAGAGACCCCAAAACACATCTACTGGTAGTCGAGCTTCTCTTCCAAACATCAGCGGTAGGGAGAATCCAGTGGCATCACTTTTGGTGCAGTTATAAGCATGTACCAGGCTGCTAATTTGTTGGCTCCATCTAGGCTTGTCCTTTGGGTGCAGGTGCCTAGCATATCTAGCAAAGTCACGGTTGAAGACGTTCAGGCTGTGGGTCCTCCTGGGGGTGGTAAGGAGTGGTTCTGGACTTTCGCCTCCCACAGAGAAAGCATCTCTTTGATCAGGCGACTCTCAAAGTCTCTCCTTGATCAGAATGGATTCTTTGTGGAGCCCATAGTGAACAAAAAGTTTTCTACAAGTACTTTGGCCAGATGGATGCTTTCTGGTCTTTGGTGGGAAAGCTTGGGCATATCTCGTGAAATGGTCAGTGACCACCAGCACATTACTGATATTTCTTTGATCTGACTCCAAACTCAGAAAATCAATACAGACCAGCTCCATGGGTGCACTGGTGGTGATGTTAACAAGGGGCAGCCCTCTGAGAATAGCTTTCCTCTGTAATAGCGACTACAAGTTCGAATGTGTTGCTCACATCAGCCCCCATCTTAGGCCAATAGAATCTGGATCTCACCAAGTCAAGTGTTCTGTCTATACCAAGGTGCCCCATGTGGTTGTGCAAGGACCTCAGTACTGAGTCTCGAAAGGCAGTGGGCAGCACTAGTTGTTGTTTGTCTACTTCTCCCCCTCTGTCTACTGTTTCTCTGTATAACAGTTTATTGATCAGTTTCAACTTAGGACCTTCTTTGTATAACAGTGCAGTTCTCAAATCAGTGGAGCGTAATTTGGACACATCTTTTCCTGCATAGAGGGCTTCTAAAGCTGCTTTGATCATGGGATCGTGAGTTGAGCCGCTGAATACTGTCATTGTCCAGCTGAGGCAGTGCACCAATGTCTATTGCAGAAAAGTGGCAATAAGCAGCAGGTATGCAATTCTCAGAGGCTCCCAAGCAATCCACCATGCAGTCCACTCGTCCGTGGACATTTGTTCCTCCCTGTCAAACTTCGGCAGAGTGCCGAATGTCAGGTTCTGCCAATCGGACCCAATCATTCTGGGAACAGGCCTCCGGGAGAGAGCATCAGCATCTATGTGGTTCAGACCTGCTCGGTGTTCGAGACATAGTCATATGTAGATAATGCAGAAAGCCACCTATGGCCAGTGGCATCCAACAGCTGAGGTCTGCACATAGGTCAAGGATTATTGTCAGTTTTACTAGTATTTTAGCCCCATACAAGTACTCATGGAATTGGTCAACAATAGCCCACTTCAAAGCTAGGAACTCTAACTTATGTACAGGATAGTTCTTTTCGGATGGGGTCAGGCTTCTACTGGCAAAGGCCACTGGTCTCAGACCATTCTGTGCTCTTAATTCAACACACGCCCCAACCCTTGCAAGCTAGCATCAGTGTGCAGGACGTAAGGTTTTCTTGGATCGGCATAGGCCAGCACTGGAGCATGGGTAAGTTGATATGATCTCATGAAAGCAGTCTCACAATCAGGAGTCCAGCGGGCCCCAAATACTTCACTCGGATGAAAATACACTCTTTCAGTCTTGAGGCGCTGACTTTAGTATTTTTGTGGGTTGGGGATACCCTTGAGTAAGGTTAAGTAAAGAGGCGGATCACTCTTGAATAGTCCTTGATGAGCGCCGATAATAACCACAGAATCCCAGGAATCTTTGCAGTTCTTTTAGATTTTTGGGCTGTGGCCAGGTGGTCAAGGCCTCAACTTTACTTGGGTCGGTCTCTATTCCCTCGGTGGATACTATGTGTCCCACATACTTTACTGATGTTTGAAAGAATTGACACTTATCAATGGACAGTTTAAGGCCAAAGTCCTCCAGTCGGTCCAATACCTTAAATAATCTGCTCTCATGTTCCTCCAGTGAGCTGCCAAACACAATAACATCATCTAGGTATACCAGGCACTCTAGTAAGTTCATGTCCCCCACTGCACGCTCCATCAATCGTTGAAAAGTGGCTGGGGCACCTGAAATCCCTTGAGGCATCCTCATGAATTCATAGAAGCCAAGCGGACAGATAAAAGGCGTCTTCTCACGGTCCTCTGGGGCCATCGGGATCTGGTAGTACCCACTGCGGAGATCCAGCACAGAGAACCACTTGCTCCCATTTAGGCAGTCCAAAGCATCCTGAATGCGGGCATTGTGTACTGATCAGGGATAGTCCGCCAGTTTAGGTGCGATAATCCACACACATCTTACTGTTCCATTCTTTTCCTCCACTACCACAATGGAAGCATAAGGCTTCTGGATTCTTGTATTACACCAGCAGCTAACATCTCTTGCAGATGCCGTCTCACATCATCGCTTCAGCAGGTGCCAGGCGTCGAGACCTCTCCCGAAATGGTCTTTCGTCATGCAGCGGATATTGTGCTCAGCTCCTTGCACAATCCCACATTCCTTTAAAGAAAACACCTGGTCTCTCGGGCAAGCTTCTCACTGATCCTCACTTTCCATTCAGCTGGCAGCGGGAGTCCCGAAATCAAACAAGTCAGGCGTTACTCTGTCATTCTTCCTTGAACTCTTGCCTGCTGGGTAGCACTGCAGTGTCTGCACAATGCACATTAGCCAGGATGCAACCTCTGTTTACTCGAATGTCTCTTTCAGACACATTATGAACTTGGACCATTACCCTTCTGGCATAAGCATGGGCTCTAGCGGGCAAAATACTAGGCTTGACCAGCAGTCCCTCTGGCAATTTTCCATCGCCTGGTGCATCCAACATTAATATTTTATTCTTAACATCCTTTCTGATAGGACCTCTCCCTGTAAGGTACACTGGGCATTTGGCGCCAGGATCAGAGACTCAGGATCCTTCTTCCATTACAATTCTGACGGTTCCTCTGGTTCTGTTTTTTCAGCATCTCTCTGTGCCTCATAGGCCTTCTTAATTAAAGCCGAACTCTTAAAGCTCTACTAGTCTTTGACCCCTGTTTTCATAACACAACTGTGCCAGCCTTCCAACATATGAGCATTTGTTCCAATCAACAAAGGGACACCATCATACAGTCAGTGGGGGACACACTAAGGCTAGGGTCTCTACTTGTTCGGCCACTCCAGCCACGGAGGTGGGGAAAGACAGCCAAGTCGGATATACCCGGAATAGGGGTAGGCCTTCTCACTTAACCCCATACATGCAGTCCTTCTAATGGTTGTAAGAGTGCGTCTGACAAATGCTTATGATACCAATCCTGGAACATAATTGTCACTTGGGAGCCACTGTCTAATACAGCTCTTGTAGACACTCCATTCACCTTTACAGTGGTCTCCATGGGAGGGACCCACTATTCTGGACCAGTCTGGAGAGGCAGTAGTGGGGGCCTGGGCAACTGACCTTGCCACAAAGGGCGTGAATTAGCATTTTGGTGCCCTCACTGGGATCATGTCGTGCACCTCTTAACCACTGATTTCTTCTCCGAAGCTCTCCTTGTAGCCTATATGCAACTTTGTCAGTGTCTTTTGGGGACTGGCATTCCCTTTCATGTGCCCATCTTTCCCACAATTATAGCAAAACATACTTTCTGGAGTTTGAGCTGGCGGCGCCACACTGGGAGCCAGGCGGGGGTATTACTAACTGGAAACCTGGGTGCCATCTCTGTCTCGGCGTGATAAGCATTTGAGACATCGCTCAGTTTCTCCACTTCCATGGTCAAGGAATTGAGTTTGGAGCTGTTATCAGCAGGAGATACATGGGTGGGTACCCCACCCCATAGCAGATACAGTCGGATATAGGTCAGGGCCCGTACTTGCAGGCGTGGCCTTCATAAAGGGACTGTTTTTGAATTCCCGGATCTCTCTCAACAGTTCGCCCCATTGTGGCATATCTTTTTCCTTGTCAGAGCACTCATTGACTGTCAACCTCTGCCCCTGACCTTCACTTGATGGGTCACCCTCAGTCACTCGGGTCGTAGCCACAGCTGTTGCTGCAGGTACCTCCCGAGGTCGCCTTTTCTCAACTCCTGAATTTCTCTCATTAACTCATCATGGGAGGTGGGGATTCCAGTCGATTTGCCAGGCGTAACTGAAGCAACAGCAGTTCTGAGAAGGGGCAGACTTAAGTTCTGTCCAGTCTGGTTCGGTCCAGTTCAATCGCTGGCAAACTACCCTTTCTGAGGCATTCTTGCAACAATTTTCCAGCCGAGACATACACAGACAACAACTCCCCTTGGTACTGTTGTGCATTTCTTACTCTCCACCATAGGTCCTCATCAGAATCTGGGCTCCCATACACATTCTCCAAGGCCTCAAGATAGGCCTGTGCAGTCGCTTCAGGGTTACTGGCCTGTTTAGCACGGATGGTAGCCAGGGCAGGACCTCGGAGGCTCTCACTAACCCTCTTTCGCTTTTCGCCTTCCGAGCATTGCCATTCTAGCACTTGGGGGGCAACATAGTCTATCCAGGTCTCCCAGTCATCCTCCCTTGGGGGTGGGGAGGTGCCAGAAGATCCTCAACCTTGGTAAGAGTCGTGACTAATGGCAGGTGCAGAAATAGGAGTCTGCATTGGTTCAGCCACCATTACGGGCACTGGAGCAGGAGAGGGTGTTGGGGGAGGAACACCCCCAGGTGGCAAGAATAGTTTCTTCAAGTCCTCCACAGTTTTCCCCTCTTCCAGCAACCATTCAGCAAATTTCTCCTCAAAAGTTTCAGATAGTGGTGGGGGCTGATTCCCCCCCGGGTCTTTACTGTCCTTAGTTATCACTCTCCAAGCAGTGAGGGCTCCCTCTGGGGTAATGGTCTGTGGCACTTTGGAGCTATCTATGGGATCCTTAAACTCTACTAGGGCCCACGAAAGTGTGGGTGAGCAGATTAGCATGCCGACCCACCACCACAGGGTTTTGTAAACCTTCCACCTTGGAAAGTACTCCCTGCACAGTGTCCGTATTGATACCCAGGGGATGTCCAGGATAAGCATAGCATTTTGGGGTCGATCTCCTCCCCAGTACACCCTCCACCAGCCTGCACAGCCACTTCTGTCGGGTACCCATTTTTTTCTTAACAGTGGTTCATAATATGGCCACTAGAGGACACACAATCCCAGCGGTGAGCCTCCAAGATGTAACCCCTAGATGGCGCTATCCCAGGGGCTACTACCCCTGCCTGATTTGCCACTAACAGGTTGAGGGGCCTGGATCCAATGGCGGGTGCCTCCACCCAGAGGTCAGGGTTTGCAATAGTTAAACTAACTTGGTCACAGCCCTCTGGGACACTGTAACCCCTTTCTTCCCACTAGTGGCCCACACAATATATCAAATTACATTCACAGTATACACTTACCCCCAGGTCTGGTTCCGGCACTGGGACCTCCTGTGAAATGAGATACAGTGCAACAATCACAGTACAGTACTTTAACATAGACAAATACCTCAGGCAGTATAACTTTGTTGAAACAAGCAGCTCTGATTTATTTAGGGGATATAACAAGGACAGGGAAATCAGGTTAATTAGCTTATCACTCTAATAATCTACCTATGGCTCTGTGCACAGGCCTATCCCTATCAGTTACTGTCCCTGGGTACCCAAGCCCTAGTGGCTAGTCCAAACCGTGGCAGCTGGTAGGGGCCCTTTCACACAGAGAAAAGGAGAATTAAACAGTCAGCAGTACAGTAATTCCATTTGGATTTAATCCGGCAATTCAACAGGAAGCGACCCTGAATTAGTACTCACGACCTCCAAAATAAGATAGGGTCCTTCAATGTCAGCAGGGCTCACTGGTACACAAACCTCTTCACACATCCATATAAAAGAAGCACTATACCAGGCAGGCTGCATCTGTATCCAGTCGCAATTACTGCACAATACCGGGAGAACACACAGCAGATTCAGTTCCTGACAGACCAGGTGCAATTTTCAGCAATTCCTCCAGTCTTCTACAGGGTGAGCCTGGTTTCTACTCTTCAGAGATCCTTTGATTCTTTTCACAGGACAGATTCAGTCCTAACAAGCTGTTACACAAGCTGCAGACCGAACTCTGGGCCTTACACACGTTTTTGACTAAAACTGCACACTGAAAAAGCACAGGGCTCCTTCCTTCTTCACTGCCAAAGCTCAACTGAAACTCCAACCGACAAAACCAGGCACTTCCTTTGAGTTCCTCCAGTTCTTGACTGGATTGGCTGTCACTCACAATAGACTGCTGCTGTTGGTCCAAAAAGGCACTGAAGTCTAAACTACATCTCCCAGAGTCACTGCCCATACAATCCTCTTGTGGCTGGCTCAGATTATGAGTCAAGTTCTGATTCGTCAAGGCACCATTTTAGAGCTAGCTTACCCCACACTGATTGGTCCAGTTCAGCAGTTCAAAACTAGAATGGGGAACTAGCAGACACAGTTCTGACTGCAAAGAAAGCAGGTTAGACAAACTGTAATTTCATTATTACTGTAAATGATTTCTGAAGTTACATCTTTCAGATAGGTTCCTTTGCACTCCTAGTGACTGCAAAATGGAGTAATTGGCAGCAGTTCGAGTGGTACTCAAACAGAGAAGCACACAGTCCCCCATACAAACTAATTATGTCTGCAAGCAGACAGCTCTTAAAGAGACAGTACCAGAGGTTCTAAAAACACTCACTGATAAATGGCTTAAGCATCAAACACCATTCAGGCTTGGAGCATTCAAGCAAGCTCCTGGAAGTCTTTTGGGAACCCCCATTTGCAGGGGGGTTACATACCACCAACAACTTAATCTGGTTCAAGGTCAGTTGGCATTCATCTGTATCCCCCTCCCCCAGGTCGTGCCTGAAAATAGGCAGGATTTGTCTAGTGCACTTACCTAGTAAATAAATAAAAAGATAGATCAGGCTCACTGGCCTTCTCTGTGGTAATCCAATGCATCCCACCCACTCCCCAGCATGACTTAAAGTTGCCTGGTGACCAGCGGTACCCTTATCCATAGCCCCAGCCCTCAGTTATGGCTGCTTCTCTGTGGTGCCCCCTAAAGTCCATCCCCTTTTAAATTTCCTGTTTCTGGTTGCAGCACTGTGACAACCCCATACTGCCTGCCTGTAATTGTTCTACATGTAGGGACGGGGTTGTGACCCCCAACCCCACTGAGCGTGGGTCAATGGGGTAGCAAATTCACTGCTGTTGCCGAATTTTCATAATGATTACATAATGCCACTTAGTGAGACTGAGAAAAGGGCTCTTGAGTCTACTAATATAGATTTGGCACATTTTCTAAAATGAGATTCACTAATAATGCACAGTAGCTGGCCTTACAACCCTTTGGGGTAACAGAAGAATTCTTAATAAATATACAAAGCATAAAACAGCAAGATAAAGAAACAGCTGATAGAAGAGACAAAGTCAATGAAAGCAGTACCAGTTGTTAGTCATCAAAAAATGTAATTTTACGGGGAGGGGGGATTAGCATTAATTGGTGTTAACTGTGTTAACTCCTACAGGCATTTTTTAAAAACAGTTGTTGTTACTAGTTTTGCAATTGACATAAATCAATAAATATGGTAGCACCAGCAGTTTTTAAACATCTCTCCTATAAGGTCAGGTTTTGACTCTACATGTGGGACTTGTACTGTAGATGTACTTGTAGTGATTCTAGCACACGTTTCTGAAGGTAGACAGCACAGCACCACACCAAGATGTTTTGTTTTATCATCATAGGTGTTGCAAGAGGGCAAATACTTTCTGAAATGTTAAAACCAGGTCTGCTAAATGGCCACTGCTCTGTGTGCCAGTGTCCAGTGACCTAGATTTGGAAGCAGACTCTGGGAGCTAGGGTCGGGCAGCCAAGGCTGGGGCAGTACTGCTGCTGGCATCATTTCACAGACTGAAGAGAGCTGGTGCCAAGTTCCACTGTCACAGTGATCCCTGTAGTGAGTGGGGCAGAAAGAAACATAGAAACAGAAAAGGACCTCTTGTCCCACCTAGTCTGCCCTAAAGTCCCTACCTACTGTGCTACCATAGACTATATTTAATCTCAGCCCCCAGCCCTGTTACTAAGGTCACCCTGTGTCTATCACATGCATGTCTGAATCCTCCTACCATTTCTGTACCCACCACTCCTGCTGGGAGGCTGTTCCAGATGTCCACCACTCTCTCCATTAGGGAGGCTGTTCCAGATGTCTACCACTCTCTCCATGAGGGAGGCTGTTCCAGATGTCCACCATCCTCTCCATGAGGAAGTATTTCCTCACATCCTCTCTAAGTCTCCCCCCTTCTATCTTCGTATCATGCCACCTTGAGCTTGCTCCTCTGCAGAGTCTTGCTGTGCTGTGTGTGCATGCAACTGATAAAGGCATCACTCAGTGCCACACAGGAGGAGGAAGGGTCAGTGGCAACCAACAGAAAAGGACAAATATTGAGAAAACTGGCAGCCACCATGATGACAATGACAACACTGGTACACTTTGTCTCTATGCCACCACTGGATCCCCATAGCACTGACTGAAGAGAGGTGCATGCAAGGGTTAGGAAGTTGCCAGGTGACAGTTGGGTGGGGGTTTGATGGTCAAAGATTAAAAAAAAAAATCTATCTATAAAAAAGAAATGTTAAATCACATATTTCCATCGAGGGATGAAAAAATGTAAAGAAAAATGGTCATATTAATGTGTTGGTTTGTATTAACTGCTGACTATATTATTTAAAAAAAATTACAATGCTGCATTAAAATCCCATTTCAATGTATGTAGCAGCATTTTCCAGAGGAGAAGATGCACCAAGACATAGGGGCATGCAATGAAGCTGGAAGGGGGGATGTTCAGGAGGGATATGAGGAAGTACTTCTTCACTGAAAGAGTGGTGGACGCCTGGAACAGTTTGCCAGCAGAGGTGGTGGCTTTAAGCATGCATGTGATAGGCACAAAGGAATCTAAGTGGAAAAGTAGGGAGAGGAAAGAAGTAGCCAGAGATCACATTGGGTTTGTGGTGACAGTATAAGTAGGGACAAACTGGGCAGACTAGGTGGGCCAAACAGTCCCTATCTGCCAACAAACTCTCTGTCTCTATGCTTCAGTGACAGCTGTCTGACTCTGAAAGGGTATCCACCAGTCCATCACCTTTGGGTAACTACCATTCTTCACACAAGGTTTAAAGTGGGCTAAAAAATGTTGACTAACAGATTCCTTTATTTACAATGAATCTACCACTTACTCACCACTACTTTGCACAACACAAAATAATCAGATGAACTGGTTAGCATTCACATGGTGGTCCTGAACTGGTGAACACTTTTTCAGAGAGGGAACATTTTGATGTATTTAAATTACCTTTTCTACCAACTGGGTTCAGTTCACTATCCATACTCAGGCAATTCTCCTGGATACAGCTTAGTCACTGGATGTCTTCACACCGATCACCTTCTCCTGTGCACCCTGGTATTTTTTTTTTATTTATTTGAAAAGTTTCACCAGGAAAGGCATACTGAGCTGCAATAGTGGGGGAGATGGAGAATACAACTGATGCATACATAAACCAGGATACACAAAATAAAACATCATACAATGATATAAATCTGAAACAATTACAGTTATGTCCAGCTTAATATGTAAAGAGGACAAAACAAAATAGAAATATAATATTGCACATCCAAAACTTGTGATTGGAGGCCAAATCCCTTAGCAGAGACAGAGTAGGTGATGGAAAGAGAGAGAATATAGCTAGGCTGACTGAAGAAAGGAGCAGGATAGGGTAAAGGGGGGGCAGACATTTGCCTTCTGGGATGCACCCCCCCTCCCCCCGCAAGGGCCAGGCTCAGCTGGGGGCAACCCAAACTGAGAGTACTGCTTACCAGGCCTACAAGAAGAGAGAATAGGGTAGAAGGGAGGAAGGGCGGTATGCAGAGATGGCTGTCAGGAGCACCTTTTAAATCATAGCTCATAGTTTGCCAAGAAATTAGCACTTGAAAACTAGAACCTCTCATGCACACTGAGCTGCCAAGGAGACCTGTCCCTTCCAGTGGAAAAAAAGATCAGACATTGATGGGGAGGAGCTGCAAGCTATACATCTTGGGCGGTGGGGAGGAACTTTGCTTGAAGATATCCAGCGACTATGCAGGATAGAGCAGAACTGTTATAGTGTGGATGTGAATGGAATACTCATAACAGAACTATGGTTACAGGTTTATTTTTTTTATAGCATTTATTTTTATTTAGAATTTGTTTACTGTGTAGAAGCACTAGGCCAAGGGTCCTTTTTCAGGCTCAACCCAGGCCAAAGACACAATAACAAGATTATTAATCTGTTGGGTAACCTACATTTTTCCCTGACATTATGCATTCACCAGTTTGCTGCTTCTGGTATATATCAAAGCTGTGAAAGTATACCTGAGTTGCAGGAGCAAATCTATACAACTTGAAAAAAATGGGTAATATTATAGCCTGCAGAACTTAACAAGCAAAAGATAAATATTCTGAAGCTGCTACATCAAATTTGTATAACTTTCTGAAAGTATGCATAGAGTTCCACATAGCAGCTATGCAATTATCCTCAGAACCTTTTCTAAGTACACTCCATTAGTACATCACAACACTTGTAGCATGAGCCTTGACCACTTCTGATGGTTCAGTCTTTGCAGTCTGATATACCTGAATAATACAGGTTCTAACTGAATCCTTTAAAGCAGTTTCCCTGATTCTGTACTGGTGTCAAAAGAAATAGACCTGAACATCTTTTTTGGATAAGTCCGTCCTATGTAGATGGCATTTTAACACCTGACTGGCTTCCAAAGTATGCGGATATGCCTCTTTATCATTCTCTGGTTGTGAGCCAAAATAAAAAAAGACAGGCATTATTGCAGTAAGAAAGAAAATGAAATATTTCCTTGGGAAGAAATTTCAGACATAAATGTACTATACAATGATGTCCTGTTTTAACATCATATATAGTGCTGACACATGGGGCTCAATTTTCAAAGCCCGGGGGAATGACGCAAGATACCTGCATCAAACATAAATGATGTAAGTGGCACCTTGTGTCAAAAGATGCAGCATTCCCAATTTTCGAACGTGGTCTGTGTCGAAAAGGGGAATCACTGCTCCAAAGTGGCACTGCGCCAGCCCTGCACCATAAAGGGGGTTGCGCCAGACTGCAAGAGGGCTTGCACCATGGTAGGGCTGCAACATCCCCTTTTTTGCAATTTTGCAAGCCCCACTAAAGACGCAGCAAGGGGCTCAACTTAGACCAGCTAGGAGGTGGCCTAAGCACCTTGTGCCAGTGTCACACACTGTGGCAAATAAGGAGGAACCTGAATGTGGGGTTCAGGGGCAGAAAGAGCATGGGAGGTGACATAGAGGAGAGTTGGAGAGACAGCTGGGCATGTGCAGGAGTGACGTGGTACCCGGTGGGGTACATTTGCTTTTGTTTTTATTGTGGTAATGTCTATCAACTGGTTGTAGTTTACTACACACTACTGCACCCATTCATTATACTGTACATACATAAACAGATCAAATCCAAGGACGGCAAGTGATAGTTCTGAAAGACATGGCAACATACTGAAATGTAACACAGCAGACCTCACAATTGTTAAGTTATACAGACCGTAACAATCATATGGCACCCCTGATAACAGGTATATAGTGGATGGCTGGCAGGCATGGAGGGGGGGGGGTTTAAACTGTGCCAGGAGTTTTCGTCATTCTCTTGACCCAGATAAAAAGAAACAGTACTACTGAGTGGTAGGTCATATTCAACGACGCTTACATATAGAATAGAACCTAGCACTACAACTGTTGAAGTGTCATCCTATCGGCATTATAATGCTTAATATAGTGTAGCAGTTGAAGGCTATGTTAGTGTACACAGCATGGTGTAGCTCTCCAGTTTTAGCTGTTAAGGGTCACTGCAATGTTTTTAAAAAAAGTGTGAGATCGCATATTGTTCATGAAGAAGTTTAGCTTCAAAATGTTCCAGAATAAGCTTTTGTGGAGTTCCTGATAGGTACCACAGTTTAGAGTTTTTAATATTGGGGGTTGGACTGTACTGAAATTTTAAAATAAGCACAATTAAAGTGATAACACTACGTTTTATCAAACAGCCAGACGCTTGTTGCCAAAATTGGTAAGAAACACATGAGAAGCCGCTCCCTTTCTTAATAAAAAAATGTAAATTTATACAAATCTTGAAACACTACAGTGTTTCATCAGAAATATATTTAAAATTTTTCCGTATAAATTTTACTTGAGTCAAGATGGGAACAAAAAGTCTAGAACTGTCATTCGACCTTTAAGCAGCAATAGGAGTCACATGATTAACGGAAGATGTGGACTGATAGTGGGATAAGTTAGAACAAATGGATCACTGGTCTTTTCATTATTAACAATTACTGTATTTTAAACAGATCACTGTATTTGAGGTAATAGTTCTAAATCATATTTTTTTTTACTCTTTAACAGCTTAGAACCCTCAAGGTTAAAAAAACTGGTCGGACATATTCAAAATGATTTCTGGGTTTTGTGGTAGCAGAACTCTCATGAAATACTTATTTAAGTCACCCCAGCATTGTATGTTTGTGGTGTTTTGGTGAAGGGAGCTTATTATGTGTATGTACTTAGATCAAAGAATTTAAATGAAGTGAAATTCAATTATTATGTATTTGGGAAACTTTTCTAGGCACTCAATAAGTGATCAGTGAAGGGAGTACATCATGGGTGGGATATTCAGACTGCGCCAGGCTGTAGCGCAAACCTGGGCGCAGCACAACTGGGATGTGCCAGGGTGCGGACAGGCTCAGCACCATTGAATATCGCTCTGTGGCCACCCGCATTGTGCATGGCGCATTGGCACTGCACCAGCGCAAGTGGCCAGAGAGGGGCAGGGGGATGGCTAGTGCAAATGCCGTTGTGCTAGGTGCATCAACCGCGATATTCAAAAGTGCACATGCAAATAGGGCTATAATGCATGCAAGGCACAAATGGGGCCATTTGCATGTCATTATGTCCCCATTTGCATTCAGGTGTGCCAATCCCCGGCGACTTGCACCTGGCACCCTGCCAGGCTGCTGCCGTCGGGGACCGACCCCCACTGCACAAGCGGCAATGTGCCCCACTGCCCGATCACGGGCATATGTATGAAAATAAAAGGTCCAATATCCCTGGTGGTCCAGTGGACTGCTCCCTGCCTGATCACGGGCATATGTATGAAAATAAAAGGTCCAATATCCCTGGTGGTCCAGTGGACCATGTCCAGCCCGATCGGGCATAGGTTTTAAATTATTATATACCAATCCATCCTGGTGGTCCAGCAGTACCCCCTCCCCACGCCCACTGGGCCCCACCACCGCTCCGCCCCGGTCAGCGGTGGCGGCAGCTCCCACCAAGTTGCCCGCCACCTGCCGACTGACTGCGTACAGTAGGGCTGTACGTCCATTGGGCATGCAGACTGCACTACATAGTCCAGAAATGTGAATAAATTCTGTGTAATACCTTATGTGTATTACTATACCTGAATTAACCCTTAGACTGTCGGCAGAATCAGAACATATAGGAATTCTGGACAGAGATATCAGTATGTGGCACAGCAAGGCTTAAGTGTAAAAAATCGGGGGGGGGGTTAGGTCATACCATGATGGGGTTACAACATAAGCCTTAGAATCTTTTACAAGCACTTACTAGCAGTAAGTAGCATATGACTTTGAAATGAAATTCTATTCCAAGAATTCTCGATGGACAGTATTATAAATAGTATGTTATATGTTTGTGAACAGGCTTAAAGGCATTCTCCTGAGGAAGACTACAGGTGAAACATTGGGAATTTCAGCTTTATGAAAAGTGATAAAAATAAAAGGACAGAAATCTACAGAAGGTTGCTGTTTGTCGTTACTTATGTGCCCCCCCCCCACCACACACACACACACATTTCTGAACTTTGGTTTATTCGACTGCATCAGGGTGGCAGCATACTAAAGAAATTTCCATTACTAGTGGAACCACTGAGCTTGCTCAGGACCTTGCAGAAAAAAATAAGACCAGAAAAAATACCTTTACATTATGCAACAACATTTGATTTTTCCACAGAAATTGATATTGTGCACTGAAAATAACTTACAGAACCCGACTGAGTCCAAAATAAGTGTTTGCATTGGTGACCCACCAAAGCAGCTGCCCTCTGAACTGTGGACATGAGGGCACTTCATAGTGAGTCACTGAGGTCTTGTAGTAACAAAGCTCCTAGATAGAAGGCATGAGCACACAAAGTACAGTCCTTTGTCAAATCCCTCTTTTAGAAAATCGTAACATTTGCCTTTGATGGATTGCCCTGTATCATACATTTACTTCTTATCCCAAATTGTTTTGTCCAGGTCCTGTATTACATCACTGAAGAACTGCATGCAGTTACAGTATAATGTTAACTGCATCTCTTAAATAACCCAAGAACCTAAAATGCCCCATTTAATTGCCAAACCAAGATGAATAACTTGTTCATATTTGGGTGAAACACCAGGCTCTGTGATAACACACTACGTGAGTGGTAGTTTTATTTGTGGCACTACTGACATGGAAATCGGTGTGAGACACCATGGTTCCATGAGCAAAAATGACATGATTAGTGTAACAGTCTATTAATTGGTAAGGATGGGAATTCATAAAGCAGTTGCTCATGTATCCAATTAAGGGAAAGGCACTGCAGGCTACTGCTTTTTGATCCTTGTCTTTGGAGTAGTATCTTTGAAAATAAATGTCCTTCTGGTCTTCCTTATGTGCCTATTAACATACTGAAAAACTTTTAAGGTAAGATTCTACTCTAGTACAATGTCTTCCCTACTGAGTCAGTCTGCTTTGACATTCATATTGCTTTAACCTTCTATGTATATCACATATATGCTCTGAATAAGTGTCTATCCCAGTGTAACTGCTGTTTTTTTTTCCACCTAGTATCTTATGTGGTCTCTATTGTATTACATTTGTTGATGTTTCAATTTCTGTGAAATTTTATATCATAGCATCATTACAAGGTGATTAGTTGCGTAGCAGAATTGTCTTCCTCCTCATCATCATCCTTATTCTTGATTACCCATGGTATTGTGGTAGTAGACTCTTACTAGCTAGCTAAAACATGTGGTGATCAGATCTAACAGGCTTTGGAAGTTGTCAGTTTTGCAATCACTGCGGTACATTCATTACCCTTGAACCCTCTTGGCATACAGTTGTGACCTTTCTATTTTTTTATTTATTTATGACTTTGATAACTGGGTAAGTGCACTGATCCCAGGGACCATTTTCAGGCACGACCCAGGCCACGTAACATGGCACAGGATGGCAGAGAATACAAAAACAACTAATTACACATGAGGAGATAGATTCAGATACAGCAATTAAAGCACAATGCATTGGTAAAGTACAAGTCCAAAGAGTGACAGTGAAAGCTGTTTACAATATGACACTTAGTACACAAACAGTGTGTTGTTTTCCACTACAGGGCCGATCCATAGATCATCATGTCACAGTCAACGTGGCAGATGATTAAAAGAACAAAAGGAAACAAAAGTTATTTTTGTTCTTTTAATTACACCACACCTCACTATGCCATGATTTGCCAGGAAGGCCAAGTGGCTGAAATTAACATGCCACTGGCCACAGCTGTAGATAATAACCCAAAGAGTAGAGATTTGAACTGCAAATTCATTTTCCTGAATAATTCCATGTACTGTATATCTGCAGTGATATGGTTAAGAAGCTAAGCATCTTGCAAATCAATGGAAGACACAGAAATCTCCCTGATAAGCTCTCTTATATACGAATTAGTTGGTCCATTAATAGTTGTATTGAGAAACTGGTTTAAGAACGTTAGATCAAGAACTAATCTGAAACCTCTTGTTTTTGATACTATGAAGTAATACTAATTCAAGTTTTTTTTTTTAATTCTCTCTACTACACATATTTAATGCTGCAAAATCCTTTTCTTGCTGTGATGGCCAGAATTACATGCAGTACTCAATATAGTACCTTAGCAGTGCCTTATGAAGAGCAGAATCACATCCCACTTATAATGTCATATTCCTTTTAATAGAAACACAGAATTTTTCAGCAGCAAATGACAACTTGGCCCATATTCCATGCCTAATCTGTCTCCACAGACCTATCTGGTCTTTGCTGAACCGTCCCCCTCCCTGCCAATTTACTGATATCCCCGATGCCTATCTTATACTTTCTTGAAGCCCCCCACTGTTTTCGTCTCCACCATTTCTGCTGACAGTCTGTTCCAGGAGTCTATCACTCTTTCAGTGAAGTAGCACTTCCTCACATCCCTCTGAAACTCCTCCCACCAACTTCATCACATGCACCCTGGTCCTGGTGCCTGTTCTCATTTGAAAGAGGCTTCTCTTCTGAACTCTGTTCACTCTTAAGAGGTACCTGTAGGTTTCTATCATGTGCCCTTTTACTCGTCTCTCTTGCAGGGTGCACAAGTTGTGATCCTTCAGTCTCTCCTCGTAGGGCTTCTCATGCCACCCCTGTGTCATTTTAGTTGCCCTCCTCTGGACTGCTTCCACCCTGTCTATGGCATTTCTGAGGTGTGGCCTCCAAAACTGAACACAGTACTCCAGGTGAGACTTCACTAGTGAGCGATACAGTGGCAACACCACCTCCCTCCTCCTGCCGGAGATACCCCCTCCCTACACACCCAAAAGCCGGATTCCACTATGCCACAGCAACATGAATTGTGTCGAATGACATAACAGTGACAGCTCAATGCCAATAGTCAGCATTGTGCCATCTGGGAAAGCAAGTGCTCTGCCCCCCACACCCCGTACTATAGATAACTAACTCCAAGTCAGAGTTGATTTGGGGAGGGAGTGATATCCCTGGAGACAGCAGTGTCAGGAATTCCAGGGACCATTGCAGTGAACTGCCAATTTTGTCACTGTAATGATCTTCACAGTATTCCTGTCACTGTTCGAATTTGATACCCAAAAGGGTTTTATGTGATAATGGTGATTGCCAAAGGGCGATCGCTGTTACAGCTAATGTACATTGCCTAAAATAACAACGGTGATGTACATTCACAGCAAGGAAACTACGCTTAACTGTTTATGCGAGGGGCTTTGTCACCTGCACCCCCTTTACTAAAATAACAGACTGCGCGGGGGTGCATATCGGGGAGGGGGGAGAACCAAGAAGAAAAAAACAACACACCAGCACAGAAAAGCACAAAATAGTGTACTCCTCCCCAGCCCCAAACCCTCCCCACCAGAGCCAGCCTCCTTAACCACTGTGCCACTAAGCTAGCTTGGCGGCTTCCCCCCTTGCCACCCCTCACATACCTTCTAGATACCCTCCAGTATCCTGTCGTTCTTCCGTTCAACCTGCACTTCCCAGTCACTACCATTTCAGTATTGCTTTCCTTACAGGCACTGAGACTGAGTCACTCAAATCTGAGTCGCTCAATCTCAGTTGCCCTTTTAATGGTATACCACCCAAAAGTCCTACCAACTGCTTTGTCACACTGTACTGCAACTTTGAGGTTGTCAGTTAAGATAACCCCATAATGCAGCTCTTGATTTGGTTTGCAATACCCACTGTCACTACACATTGCTATGATAAACTACCCTTATGCATCCTGGCAGAATCTGACAAATTTTGCAAAGACTAAGAGGACACTTGTTTGATTAAATAAATTCAGTTCCTTGATGGGGACATTATGTGCGTGTTGCAACACAGCAGTAGCCTACGTGTGACACATTTGGAATGCTGGTGTACCATTACTCTACAAGCACATCCCATTTACCTGACTGCTACCAGGCAGCCCAAAACACTACAGAAACTAGTTAGGGGGTAAGAACATTCTAATGGTGGATCTTTGGGACTGGGTGGGGATAAGGGATGAGCCTGGTGGTTCCATCTGGGTGGGAAAAATGGATTATAAATTGTAATGGGCCCTGGTCTCAAGTTAAAGTTTACACCATAGGTGGAGGCAGAGAAGACAGTGACCTAACTTGTTTTTTGCAGATTTTTAAATGTTAGATTTTTCCAATCAAATATATAAACTCTATACAGAAACAACAACCTCTAATAAAACCAACCATATCGATATCACTTGCATTCTTTTGTGAAGTTACAGTTAATGTTCTGGAAGACTCAAATTATCTTAAAAAGGAACCAGTCATTTCTAACTTTTTTTTTTTTGATATTTTCATTAATAGAGCAAATGCATACAAAATAAAGTACAATTTTATACACTAGTCAAAATAAATGTTCATGTCATTTGTCCAGGCACAGCGATAATCAGCCAATATGACATCACAATAATCCGTAGAAGAAAGAAAACAATTTTACTTGTTTCAAGGTCAACAGCTATAACAACATATAGAAAGAAAATTTTATTTCTAATTTTTTGTTTGACCTCTTAGCAATATATTGATTGAATGGTTCCCATATCTTTTTAAATGCATCTATGCATTTATTAAAGCAAAAGTATATTTTTTCCATTTATTGAAGTCCACCATGAAACTGATCCATGTCTGCATCGACGGTGGATCCTTACCTTTTCATTTTAACAATACTGTATGTATTTTTTGCTAAACGAGAGTAATTAATACCAGTTTAATTTTTGATTCTGAAATCCTGTATGGGAATCCAGTCTTTCCTAAAATAATAAGTTCCGTGGAGTTTGGCAATTGAATACCTGTAGGACAGACAGCATACTAAGAGTTTTGCTCCAAAAATTCAAGAAATATGCACACCAATGTAATAAATGGATCAATGTCCCAGAAATGGTGGGACATCTTGGGCAGACATTAAGAATATCTGGGTTCATTTTATTCAGTTTTGATGGGGTAAAATATGTACGATGCAAACCAGGAGTGTAGAGTTTTGGTTTTTCTGGGGGGGGGGGGGGCTCCCAGGCTCAAAACTATTGGCCAAAATGTATTTATTTATTTAGTTATTAAATTTTGATGACCAGGTAGGCCCGCTGAGCCCCGAAGGTCCCTTTTTTAGGGGCGACCCGGAGAGACATTATATGGAGCAGTACATGCAGAGAAGAGATTAGAGAGTATATACAGGCAAGCTGTAGATTACAGTCATTCTTGGCATAGATTACAGAGTATATGGCGTACCAGGTGTAAGTTGTTATGAAACCAGACAGAGACCCTAGTACGTTGGTTACCTAATATGTTTGGAGGCAATCTGAAACAAAGGTGAAATAGTTAACCTACTGTTAGACTACCCTATCTGGGGGGGGCACAGCTTTCTCAAGGGGGACTTGAGCCTGGATGCCCCCCCCCCAACTCTGCACCTGTGATGCAAACCATTGTATCCGTTGTAGCTTTGTTGCTTTCAGCATATCATAAACATTATTAAGACTGATGTTCCATTCTTTGTCCTGGAAGGGAATACTGATATCCAGTTTCCATTTTGATTTCAGCGAGTCAGCTTTAGCATGTAGTAGGGTGTTATATAATCTTGAGATTAATTTGAGTTTATTGATATGGTTATCTACAATTTCTTCTATACAAGAGACTGCAGAAACACGTCGAGATTCTAATGTTGCTGAATGAAATGCCTTAACTGGATGTGTCAAAGCAAATGAGTGTGAGGTATATTATATCAAGTCTGAAGTAATTAAGATGAAGCAAAACAATTATTATCAAAACAATGAAAGATTTCAATCAAGCCTAGTGACTTTCAAAGCCCAAAAGCAATGTCTGATACTGATGTGGGGATCTAAAATTCAGAAACAAAAGGGAAGAAGGTGAAATATGGTTCTGTTTTTGGAAATATTTCTGAGCTTTGGTCTAACATTTATACACAGTCTGATTTGCTACATTGCGAATGTAAGGGTTTTTCTGAGTATAATAAGTAGATTGAAGTATGTGCTTAGGTTTTAGGTTGGGATGCATAGACACTTCAATTCACCTAGCTTTATTGATGGTATCACTGCTGCTGAATCAGTCTGAAATGGAGTTGATCTGAGAGACTAGGTAATACAATGGAACATCTGGAAGTCCAAAACCCCACTAGACCTTGAGAGCATTAATTAATATTTATTAAGTTGTGGTTTCTTTTTACTGTACAAAAATTTGGAAAGCTCCTTTTGAAGAGATTGAAAAAAAGGTGTGCTATCAGCGCAGTGAAATCCCTACAGTGATGGCAATGTGGGTGCTGTAATCCGATCAACAGTGATTGCATCAATTGGGATTTTGCAGGGCCCGGCGTCTTGCCACCTGAGGGGTATGTTGCTGTTTCCTCCCTACACCTCCAACATGGAGGTGATTATACAAGTTGTTGGAGGGTGCAGGGGGCAAAGACCCCTGCAAACAGCTGGGATGTGTCACGGCACATTGCCGTGATTGCGACTAGGTTGCCTCACTGTCAGGAGACATGGTTGCCAGTAGGCATTTTCATGTTGATACAGTGTCAGTCGACAATATTGTCGTCGAACCAATATGGTGGAACCCCAAAAATATCTGAAACATCAATAGGAAGGGATGGGACAAACAAAAAGAAGTCAGGGCAGTATACTGTATTCATTTTATTGAATTCACCTGCCCTATAAGGGTCAGTGGCAGAATCACCCATTTTTCAGGTTTTTAATGGGGATGCTGTGTACGTGTGTTGTTGAACAGTGGTAGCTTACATGGACAAGTATGACATGGTGGTGTACCATTACTCTGCTTCATTATTTGAATGCATGGCCATTAATTGAGGTCCAGGTGCAGGTTGCAAGATCCTTCTCATGTACCATTCTCTGGGACATGAAGGGGAGTTCCTGCAGGAAATAGTGTACTTCATCACCCAGAAGGCATTGGAGTCACCCAGATGGTTGACTTTAGGCAACTTCAATGCCTGGGTTCACGATGAACTCTCACAGTTTGGTCAACATTTTCTCTAGTTGATGGAATCATTGGGCCTAGCCCAAGTTTTACCTCTGTGACCCACCAACATAGCCATGCCTTGGACTTAGTTTTCACTCTGGAACTCAAGATGATAAACTCGAGATTGATCAGGTCAGTTGGTCAGATCTTTGCACAGAGAGGTTCTAGTTCAGGGACTCTCTTGTAGTCCACCCACTGTGGAGATGATCAACTGCCACCCTTTGAAGGCGTTGTCCCTGGAAGGACTCCAGGCAGTGGTTGATATATCAAGAGTGATGGCTACTTGTGCATCTGGATCGGAGGAGTCAGTGGTGGCCTATAAAATGGCCATTGCCTTGGCCTCTGATACAGTCACACCAGTCCATATATGACCTAGTACTTCACACTTGAGATCCCTATGGTTTGACAGGGAGCTCAGGGAGTGAAGTCCAGGGGTCAGAGGTTGGAGTGTTGTGGAAGAGGTCATAGTCAAGTGAGGACAAACTGGCTATGAGGACTCATAATGCTGAGTATCATGGGGCAATCTCCTGTAAGAAAGCAGCATTCCTGTCCAGTGAAATTCTGGGAGAGAGAAACCGAGCAGTTCAGCTCTTCTGGTGGTAGACAGACTGCTAAATCTGGACTGTCTGCGATTGACCAAGACCAAATTCATCCACATGCTGTGAAGAGTTTGCTAATTTTTTCTTCAATAGGGTGTCTTCAGTTTGAGCCGGGATTTTACAACTGGGTTGTCGTGACCTGGCATGGTTGAACTAGAGGCTGACAGGAGCCTCTGCCTGTTTGGGAGACGTTTAGGTTGGTGTCAGTGGATGAGGTCTGTGGGGTGATCTCAGAGCTGCAGCCCACCTTTTGTAAACTATATCTGGGCCCAACATGCCCTCTAGTAAGGTGGGTGGGGTTTCTGGGCACAGTCCTGTGCTCCCTTTCTGAAGGGGTCTTTCAAAGCATGCTAAAATATGCTCTATTTAGGCCTCTCCCTCAGAAACCATCTTTGGACTCTGACTGCTTGGTAAATTTTAGACTTTTCTCCAACCTTCCCTTTTTGGGAAAGATTATTGAGAAGATGGTGGTGCTATAGCTTGAGGAACACCACACAGCCTCTGATATCTATGAAGCTCTCCAGCCTGGGTTTAGGTCAAGGCATAGCACTGAGACCATGCTGGTCAGGGCGCACAATAAGTTTCTTAGGGTGGCAGATAAAGGAGAGAGGTCAGTTCTCTTCATTCTCTAGCTCTACTCAACATTTCACACCATGGCTTAGGGATTGCTGTTCGATCATCTCAGGGAGCACTGTGGACTCGCTGGCATAGTCATCTGGCATGGTCATCTGCTTGTCTGAGTCCTTCCTTAGAGATCAGATGCAGAGGGTGGCAATGGGGAGTTTCTCCTTGCTCCTGATGCCCCTGCTCTCTGGTGTGCCTCAGGGTTCGATCCTCTTACTTATGTTGTTCATGGTGTACATGCTGCCCCTAGAAGGGATAATTACACAGTACAGCTTGGGTCTTCATTACTATGCCAATGACACTGATTGTACTTGTCTTTTGTATCTGGGATGCCTGACATGGTCGGTGTGCTAAATGTCATCAAGTTGGCTTAGACTTAACCCAGACAAAATGAAGGTACTGGTGATTGAGCCTTGCTGTCAGTGGAGTGCAGAGGTCACTGAGGAGTCCATGAGCTTGGCTGCTCTAGTTTGGTGGCCTCTGCTAAGGTGCAGAACCTGGGTGTCATTCTGGCTGAAAGGCTGACATATGAAGCTCAGGTTTCAGCTGTAGTCTGGAATAACTTTTACCATCTCTGAAACATCAACCAGATTAAAGCCTTGATCTCTCTGGAAGACTTGCCCTCACTGGTACTTGCTTTTTATTGCATCCAGACTTGATTATTGTAAGGCTTTATACATCAGGGTGAGTGGATGTGTGCTACAATGCCTGCAGCTGGTGCAGAATGCCTAGCTATGTCTTATCATATAACATGGTTTTGCGCAAACTGCACTGGCTGCCAGTGAAGTGGCAGCTCACCTTCGAGGTTGGTTTGCTGACCTACAAGGCTCCATATGGACTGGGTTCTACTTACTCGAGTGACCTTTTTAACCTTTATCAGACTTTTTGTCCTCTCTGCTTCTCCAAGATGGGCCTCCCTGCCATTCCAAGGGCCAGGCTTAAAACTTCTGGTGACTGAGTGCTTGCACACATGGGACCTGCCCTGTGGAACAGGTTTTCTCTATCTGTTCCAGAGGCCCGCTCAGTAGAGGCCTTTAAGAGAAGCCTAAAATCCTGCTTGTTTCAGGAAGCTTTTAGCTTAATATAATAAGCTCCTGGGTTGATGCTGCTGGATGAGATGTTAAAACTACTATATTAGACTGCCACCAGGGGCGCGTACCAAGATGGCAGCACAAGCTTCAGGCTCTCCTGCCTCAAAGGACAATCCGGAAGTATCCTGCATCATCCTTACTAATTTTACAATTTCATCTATTAATAGCTGTACAGAATATTACAAGGGACAGACAGATACCACTATTGCCACCTTTCTCCATTGGATCACCAGGCAACCCAAAGGAAAAGATCAGCGGAGATGAGTAGGGCCTACAGCATACAGCGGTGTGGGATAATACCTCGGTCAAAGGGGATGTTTGGGTAGTTTCTCTCTCAAATGGCCCAAGTCACTCTGGCCACTAACCATTCAGCACAAGTCCTTCAATCCCTAGCAGCATGGATGTTTCAAAATGAGCGCTGGGCTGCCGCCACTGAGATCAAAGCTCAGGACAATGTGGCCACCCTTCAGGAACAGAGGCACATAGGCAACTCATTCAAAAACTACAAGATAAAATAGATGACCTAGAGAACCGGGGGAGGCAGAACAACCTCCAGTTCCTAGGGTTCCCGGAGCAGGCCAAGGGTTGAAACACTAAACTTTTCCTATAACAGGCCCTGGTTGAGATTCTGCAACTGGACCCTGTCAGGAAGCTGCAGGTGGAGCAAGCCTGCCGCTCCCTCACCCCGAGCCTAAAGCCACGGACAAACTGTGGCTGATTATTGCATGATTCCTATACTTTAGGAACAAAGAGTTGGTGATTGCCAGGTCCTGGGAAATTATGTGTGGCATGCACACAGGATCAATATCTATCCCAACTATTCCAAAGATCTTTCCGACAGATGACAGGCCTACACGGAGGCCCATCATGTTATGCACAAGGTCGGGCTTACCTTCTCCCTGTGTTATCCAGCCATGATGCTGGTCGAGCATAATGATGTCCTGCTCCTCTCTGCCATTTCTGAGGCCCTGATGGACTTCCTAAAGAGGACCTGGCCCAACCAGTTCACAGTGCTGGAGCCCCAGCATGGGGCCTTCGGGGAGTTACTGCAGAATTGGACAAAAAGTCCAACTTGTACACATCCAGGGGGACGAATGGAAGGCCGCACCTGACACAGTGGGAAATCTCTCCATGCCACAGTCGGAAAAGGCATTCTTCTCGGTGCCATGGGAAACAGGAACATTCTACCGAAAGGTCCCATATGGGAAGTCCGGAAGAGTGCCATATGGGCTACACTTCCGCCGAGGTCATTTGCGACATTCTGACTGAAAACCACTTTGAAGCACTACATTCTCACTCGCCGCAGCAGCAGCCAAAGTCCTCCGGGGAGCATCAGCCAGCCCTCACCCAACAATGGCTCCACATGCCCTCCTTATCAGGTATGTGGGCGGCTCAGGTGAGGAGCCCTGAGAAAATCACTTCAGGCACCCCAACAAAGCAGATTCCTCCATCCAGGCACCAGAGTGCTAACCACAGTCCCCAAGCTGCTTCCCCAGAACACTTCCAGACCCCACCGCTGCTAAACCTGACTGCTGGAATGTCAGATAAGTAGATGTTTTCTTTGCTTTGCTGTCCATTTGCTCTTTTGTGCGATCAGGCCTGAGAGAAGGTGGGACAGGGGTGTGGGGGAGATTGACTGCAGCATTCAGCAGGACATAGCTTGCGGCTCGGGACCAGGCCTTAGGGCCTATGATGATCTTGGACCCCCACACATCTCTTGCACTTCTCTCCTACTGTCTCTTCATCAGCTGAATCCCGCTCCTATACTGGGAGGGAAGCTACGAGGCGCTACTTCATTCTCGTCTGGTGATGTTTGCCTGCCAAGGTCTGTAGGGAGGGGGTCACTGCATCCCTTCAACTGCGACATGTGAATGCTGCCGACCCCCTTCCCAGCTTTACCTCACCTGAGACTGCCTTCAATTGGCAGGGCTTGTGCTGCACTGAACGAGGCACTATTTCAAATAGTTGTATGTCCAGACGCCGGTCTCTGTAAGCTGTCTGGCTGGTGAAGATCGGACATTAGTTGAACTGGCATGCCTGGGACTGACATTAGTTGAACTGGCATGCCTGGGACTGGCTCTTTACTTATCTAGCAAAGCCCCAAGAGGCAACGTTGGACCATTTGTGCAAGGCAATCAGATCCAGCTGCTTTGGGCAGGGGCCAGTACACTGGGCCAAGTTGCAGGCATCGCAAGGTCCCAGTACTCAGAGCACCACCTAACCAGAGCACCTCCCCCAGTACCATTTGTCCTGGCCCGTTATGGCTGTACCCCCCCCCCCAATAGCCTGCTGGTTAATCAGTCACTGTTTTGCTGTACTTACCAGAAGGCATGTAAGGCTTCTCTCCCCACCCTTTGTACCCCCTCCCCATCACACCAGGTGGGCGGTGGCAGTTTCTCACCGCTCCACATAGTTCCAGCTTTACTGCTTCCCCTTGGAGGCATAGGTAGAGGATTTCCACCTACCTATAAGTACCACTCTAACTCAGAAGGAGGATCCTGGGGAAACCCTCTCCTGGGATCCTAACCTAGGAGTGCTCGAGAATGCACCTCCTACAAGCGCCCAGGGGTAGAGGTGGGCCTTCAGCACAGTGCTGCAACCAGTAGGTCACCTCTACACCCCAACCCTGTTCACATCTATGTAAATAGTTGGTATTTTATACTGTTGGATATTGTTTGTTTTTTATACACACTGCTGAAGTTATACATAGCCGATAATGCTGGCTTTTTAGGGCATAGTGTGTCTTTGACTATCCTCTCTCCCGGCCATACTGCTGACCCAACCCCGGTCCTCCTGGTGGAGGCCAGCTGGCTTGCAGTACATACCCCACTGTTCTTGCTCCGATCAAACATGACTCCTTTGAATCCCCCTACTGGGTGATATATCCAGTTTTTCCTGGAATGTGCAGGGGCTGAATACCCCTACAAAAAGGAAGCAGGTACTCTTTCATCTTAAGAGGCTGCAGGCTGGTCTGGCCTTCCTACAGGAGACCAAACGTAACCCTGGGGACCACGACAGGCTATGAAGAGATTGAGTAGGCCAGGTAATCCACGCATCAGCACCCACCAAGAAAAGAGGGGCGGCAATACTTATTAACAAAAATCTTCACTGGTCGATCGCCAAGACTGTGAGAGACACAGTGGGGAGTTGGGTGTTGGCATTGACAACCACCCTGGAGGGCCCCATGATTTTAGGGAATGTATACGGCCCCAACAAGGACTCCCCAGCTTTTTTTCATATGTTGGCCCATGAGCTAGGGGTACTCTCTAAGGAAAATGTCCTATTGATCATAGGTGGAGATTTCAACCTCACAGTAGACCCCTTTCTACATATATGCCCATCCAATATTGAGCCCCATGGTAGGGGAACCAAAGCTTTGGTGCAGCTCCAGCAAGACCTGGCCCTTACAGACATCTGGATAGTCTTTCACCCTAGAGACAGGGACTACACATCCCACTCTCCGGTTCATAACTCCAACAGTTGTTTAGATTTTTTTTTATCATTCCCAACATCATCAAAGCTGCCTTAGAGGCCACCATCAATCTGATACTGATTTTAGATCATGCCCCGGTTCAACTCAGTTTCACAAGGGTCCCCCTCCTTCTTCTCCCCCTCCTGGCACTAGACCCCCTCTTACTAAGGGACCTGGAGTTTGCTTAGTGGCTAGAGTGGGAGGCCAGCCTGTTCTTCCAAAAAAACTCAATCTCAGACACCTCTGCTGGCACCACCTGGGAGGCTTTTAAAGCCACCCTGAGAGGGGCCATCATGGGCTCTGCACACAGAAGGAGGAGAAAATGAGAGCAGCGCCTCTTGGAACTGGAGAGGCAGCAGAAAGAGGCCAAAGTCCACTTCAAAGCTCAGCAAAATCCCTCCCTCCAGTCCTAGATAGGCCATATGGTGGCTGCCTTCAGGATGGAGGTTAATGAACTCCTGTCAAGGAAGGCAGAGGTCTCCCTACTACATCTAAAGCACAAATACTGGGAGTAGGGGAAAGGGAGGGAAGGTCCTTGCCTACTGCCTTAGAAAGCAACAAGCAGAAAGGCACATTGCTGGGTTGGCGGATAAACAAGGGGAGGTTCAAACCAAGACAGAGAGCATTAACACAATAATGGCTGACTTTTACTCTAAGCTCTACACCATGTCCAGAAACCCCAACCCAGAGGGGGTTACCCCCTTCCTACAGGGCCTGAACCTCACCATGCTTACCACCCACCAAGCCCAAATACTCAATACCCCTCTCACGTCCAAGGAAGTGGCATCCACCCTGAGGTCCCTAAAGACTGGGAAGGCACCAGGAGGAGATGGCTTCCCACTTGAAATCTGGCAACTGCTACACCAAACAGTCTCCCCGGTTCTCCAGCAGGTCTACACCGAAGCCCTACAGTGGGGCACCCTCCTCCCTTCTTTCCAAGAGGCAGTAATCACCATCCTCCTGAAAAAGGGGAAAGACCCCCAGAAAGCCTCAAGCTACAGACCTATTTCACCGCTGAATGCTGACAGCAAGGTTCTGGCTAAAATACTCGCCACCAGACTTAATCCCCTCCTCCCCGGGCTTATACACCTCTCTCAGGTGGGCTTCATAAAAGGTCACTACAGTACGGACCGTATCAGGTTGTTGCTAAATCTAATTCACAAGGCCAAGGCACTCCCCACCCCTGCCGCAGTGATGGTGATTGACTTTGAAAAGGCCTTCGACTCCCTAGACTGGGACTTCGTCCAGCACATCCTGAGGACAGTGGGCTTTGGAGACGGAGTCCAGGCATGGGTCAGGGAAATCTACCACTCCCCCTCGGCCAGGGTGCTAACCAACTCCATGCTATCCCCCCTTCCCCTAGGCAGGGGAACATGCCAGGACTGCCCCTTATCTCCACTACTTTTTGTAATAGCCATGGGACCCCTGGCTGCGGCCATCAGGCAACACTCTTTTATCAAGGGGTTGGATGTGGGAAGGGAGGAATACTTGACCCTTATGTACGTGGACGATCTCCTGGTCCCTCTGGCAGACCTTGAACTCTCCATCCCCCAGATGTCCTGTCCAAGTTTGCTATCTACTCCGGACTGCAGCTGAACCAAATCAAAACAGAGGTCCTTCCACTCAACAGTACAAGCACCCCTAGTGTAGCCACTGCTCATAACCTGAGGTGAGCGCTGGATGGTATTACATACCTAGGGATACAAATTACTCTGAATCTAGCCAAGATATGGGAGGTAAATCTAAAACCCTTGCTAGCCACTATCCACATGGAATTGGACAGGTGGAGACCCCTTCAGCTTACACTTGAGGGTAAAATCTCCACCATTAAAATAGTTACAGCCCTAAAGATTACTTACATCTTATCCCACCTTCCACTAATGCTCCCCTCTGGGTGGTTCAATAAAATCGACTCCCTCATAGGGGGGTTTCAATGGGAGGGAAAGAATCCAAGGTACAGCCGGAATAAATTGAGAACCCACTGGTCGGATGGGGGGTGGTGCCTATCATGGTTTGAAGGGTGCAAGTGGGCCTTCCAGGCATTTCAAATGCTCAAATGGTTTGCAGGACCCACACTCAAAGCCCCTCAATGGTTAGGCATGGAAAGGGCGTACAGTAACATGGCACAACTATCTCTGCTGCTTTTCAACAGCCCCCCCCCCCCAGGAGGATATATCGGGAGGCAGTATAGCGCAGTGGTTTAAGGCTCTGAGCTACAAATCTGGTGACATACAGCAGACCAGACCTGGGTTTGAATCCCACAGCTTCCACTTGCATACTGTGTGACCCTGAGCAAGTCACTTAACTTCCCTGTGCTCCCAGGTCGCTCCTGTAAAAAAGCTTTCAGCTTAGTGTGCTACTCCTGGTTAAAAAACTAAAATAAAAAATAAAAATATTTACTCATCCCACAACTGGTCCCTCGATAGTATATTGACAGAAGCTGCACAGAAGGCTGAACACCGACCCCCTTCCCCCTCTGCCTAGCCGCATTATGGGGGAATAAGAGCATCACAGTGGACAAAAAACCTATTTTCTGGCCCAAGTGGATCCAGGCAGGTTTGCAGGTCATAAAAGACATCTACACACCAGGAACCAATGTCCTGAACTCATTTCAGTGACTGTGTGGCAGCTGGGACATCCCCCCTAAGGAATTCTGGAGATACCTCCAACTCAGAAGTGCAATTGGCAAATATACCTGGAAAACTTTTATGGGTATTCTCACATCCCCAATCACACAATGGCTGTCCATAAAGAGAGGCCAAGCCATTGCCATATATTTAGTACTTAGGGCCCGAATTTCCTCCCAGTCCTTGCAAGCCAAAGCTAAATGGGAGGCCGTTCTGAATATCCAGATATCTGACCAGGACTGGAGGTCTTGCTGGAGGCTTGCCCATCATACTACTAAGGTTCATACTACTAAGGTTCTTGAGGAGCTAGGAGGCTTATGAGGCCCATAATTGCTCCTATAGTTGTCTAAGAGTAATAACTAAGTTTAAATCCAGAAAGGATTACATTATCCAGGCGCCTTTTAAATTCATCTTTAGTCTTACTGATAATTACTTTGAGTGGGATTTTGTTCTATGGATTAACTGTTCTTAGAGTGAAGAAAAATGTGTGGTTTGTATAATTAAACTTTCTACCTGATAATTGTAAAGGATGACCTCTGGTGTTATAAGAATTATTTTTAAATTCAAAGCCCAGTTCCATGAGTAAATATGGATCTTGGACGATGTCGAACATCAAAAGGAGGTCTCCTCTGATACAGTGTGTTGCTAGAGGCATGAGGTTCAGTGTTTTATTCTATCTTCATATGACTGGTTATGTAAGCCTGAAATACTTTTAGTAAATTTTCTTTGGACCTTTTCTAGTTGGTTATTATCGGATTTCTTAAAGGGGCACCAGAGCTGGGAGGCATATTCTAAGTGGGGTCTGACATAGGCCCTAAATAGAGGCATCATAACCTTGGGGTCCCTAGATCTAATGTTCCTTTTTATGAACCAGATGACACGGTTTGATTTACTGATAGCCTTGTTTATTTGCTTCAAGTGACTTAGGTCATTTGAGATGACCATCCCAAGATCCCTTTCATCTGAAGAAGTGTCCAGGATAGTGCCACCTAATATGTATACCATTTGGGGGTTATGGGGACCCAGATGCATTATTTTACATTTGTTGGTGTTCAGTTTCATACCCCAGGTTGTGACCCAGTTACTGATTTTATCAAGATCATTTTGAATTATCTGGTTTTGTTCAGTGATAGTACAAGGGCCACCAATTTTGATATCACCAGCATATTTCACAGACAAGAAAGGACAGTTATTAGTTAAGTCTGAGATAACAGCTTGGAACAAACAGGGAACCAATACAGAGCCCTGTGGGATGCCACTAGTAACCTGACCCATCTCAGAAAGCTGACCCCCCAATTTGAACTCTTTGGGATCTACCACACAGCCAATTTTCAATCCATTTAACTAAGTTTTTATTGATATCAAATGTGTGTAGTTTTGATATAAGGGCCCAGTGAGGCATAGTATCAAAAGCTTTCATAAAATCAATAAATATAATATCCAAAGGTATCCTACGATCTAAATGAGAGCTAACGTACTTATAAAAACACAAGAGATTAGTAAGGCATCCCTTTCCTTTTTTGAATCCATGTTGTTCCACTTCCTGGTTATTGAGAACTGGAATGATTAGGTCCTTAATTGTGCTTTCAAGGAGTTTGCAAATAGATGAGGTCAGACTAATAGGCCAATAGTTTTCCCAATTATTTGTGGGTCCCTTTTTGTGTACTGGGATGACATTTGCATTTTTCCAGTCTGCTGGAACAAAATTTGATGATAGACTACCTTCGAAAAGTAATCTTAATAGGTGTACAAGATTATCTGTAAGAAGAAAGAGCAGATGGCCAGCTATTTCATCTGGGCCAGGAGAGAATTTCCCCTTTGGGGATAATACTTTTTTATGTAATGTCTCTTCTGATAAGCTAATGTGATTGTCAATGTTATGTGGGCTACCTTGTGTATAATTCTGCTGTGAGTGGAAGATTTTGCAAAACTTGTTAAAAATATCTGCCATTTGTTTTGGTTCATGAATCAGGTGATTTTCAAATAATAGGGGGCCTACTTGGCAAATAACTTTTTTTCAGGGAGTTAATATATGCGTAAAAGGATTTACTGTTAGTTTTGTCTGCAGTGTTTGCCAGATGACATTCCTATCTTATTTTAAGTTTTTTAATATGTGATTTACAATTTTTATGAATATTTAGATAAGATGCCCAATTATTGTCTGTTCTAGACTTTAAATAAGCAGAATTTTTTTTTTATTTCTCTGTTTCAATAAATGTTTTAGGGATCTATTGATCCATCTGGGACATCATTTTTTTAATTGTTTTTTTTTTCTAAGTTAATAATTTTTGTATTATTTTCCAGCATATAGCAATATAAAGCACATGATCATATTACCAAAATAGTGCAATCGCATACACAGCACAGTAATAGGTTCAGAGAATGAATACAATATAGGATTTAACATCTGTTAAAATGAGTATAATTACAAGTGAATGCATGAAAGGAGTAGCACCTACCAGGGAGAGGAGTCCTGTAAACAAATGAGTATAATATGAATTTCATACCATTTGCCAGACCCACAGCCTGGGGTGACTTCTCTGACCTAATTACAACAGAAGAAATGAAAAAAAAAGAACCAGAAGGACCAAACAACGTTTCTAAGAGTAATCAGTGACCCTCTAAGGGATAACTCATCTTAAGTAGTTTGAAGCAAGACACTCTCGGATAGCTGCCAGGGAATAAAATAGAGTAGTAACAAATAGTTGTAGGCTGTACAGGTCAACCTATTCTAGGTCTGGGTTTTAAATATGTAATGAATGGATTCCAGCAGGAGTAGTAGTTAGATAATGTGTTAGCTATAAAATCTGAATGTAGTCAATTAGAAAAAGTACAAAGAAGATATACCCAAAATATTGAGGGTCTAGAAAACGAACCATATGATGTCAGACTGCATTCACTGGGCCTTATGGATCTAGCCACTTGCTGTATAAGGGGAGATCTAATGTTTTTGTATGACATCTTACGAGACCCACTTATCATGACAGAACTAAATCTCGAATTTAAGGATGACCTCCATGACATTAGAGGTCATCCATTCCAACTTAAAGGTAAAAGGTTTACCTACTTGAAGAGAAAATATTTCTTTACTCAACAAGTGATACATCCATGGAATAACTTACCCTTGAATGTAATTATCAGCAAAAACAAAAATGAATTTAAAAAACGATTAGATAACCTAATAATAATGGGGTACAAACTGACCCACTATCCAATGAGTTAGTATAGGAGCTGTTATGGACCTTGTGCCCCCTTGCTTCTCATATCACCTTAGTGAACCTTAGTGATGTGACATATGGTCCAATGATGCCATCTGGGTAAGTGAATGGTATAGCTCTGAAAGAGAAGGGACTTCAGTGGTCCTCCAGCAGCATAAAATGAGACAGTTAGCCTGAATACTAAGTAAGGCAAGCCAATGCTGTTGATGGGCAGGCAATCTAAGTTCGGGGGGAGAGATACCAAGTATCCAAATTGGTAGATCCAGCCTTATCTTGGAGCCAATAATATGAGTGGCCAGCTGGCAAATGGCCATCCAGAAGGGAGTAAGCAAATGACAATGCCATAAAATATGGCATAAATCCCCTCACCTGGGTCTGGCACCTCCAACAGAGATTATTGTTCATAAGTTTAAATTTATAAAGCATATCAGGTGTCCTGTACCACTGATGAAGGTTTTGTTCTGCATGAGTTTATGCCTCATATCTGGATAAGTGATGAATGCTAGCTTCCAGCATAGTCTCCACTAGGCATCATCAATGGTAATTTTCAGAGCTTTTGCCCATTTATGTTTGGATTCCAGGGACTGAGAGGGAATACTCTCCCTTAAGGCAGCACAAATCTTGCTAGCCTGTCCCCTAGGGTGTGAAAGTCACTCTGCCAGTTTCTGAGACCCAGAGGTACTAGGTCGGTGGAGCCTTAGATATGCAGTTATAGAACTGCAAAGCTGAAAATATCTCCAAAAATCTGACTTCCCCAACCCTTTCTTCACACATAATTCTTGAAAAGATAGTAGTCCCTGCCCTGTCTTATCCAGAACATCTGCCAAAATGGTGATGCCTTTTTGTTCTCAGTGGCTCCAAGAGATGGACTGTTTTTCTAACAAAAAGTGCTTGTTATGAAATATTGGAGTGTGGGAAGGGGGCCTGGGATTCGCTTTAATCCGAGCATGCATTTTGTTCCAGATTTTAATTGACGGAGCAATCATTGGAGGAACTGTTAGGGGTTTGGGCAGCAGGTGTATATCGAGAGAGAGAGGAGAGAGAGAGAGAGAGAGAGAGAGGGGTTTGGGCAGTGGGTATATATTGAGAGAGAGAGAGAGAGAGAGAGAGAGAGAGAGAGAAGAGACTATGTACCTGAGCCATAGCTTGTTCCATCTGCAGCCACTGGGGGGAGTCAGGAGATACACTGGTGAACCATTTTAACGTTTGGGCAGCTGAGTAGGTCCATTGATATCCCTCTGGCCATGGGAGGCCCCAGCCCCCATCCTTTCAGTGGGATCTTAGTTTGTTCCTGATACAGCGGGGTTTCTTCTGTTCCTACAGGAAACTGCCAATAGCCACGTCTATAGCCTGAAACCATTTAGTGGGTAGCTCCAAGGGAATATGAGAAAAGGGATATAAGATCTTGGGAGCTGTGATCATTTTGAGGGCCGAAATTTTACCAGAAAAGGTGAGGTTTAAAGTCCTCCGCCTGTCCAATTCATTTTTGAGCTCTGCCAGAAGTGGCTTCAGGTTACGGTCCCACATTTTGGAGATATCTGGGGAAATGTGTACCCCAAGGTAGACCAGAGATTGCGATGCCCACTTTAGACCAAAAGGGGCAATCAAATCCTAGGCACAAGCAGGGTTTAGGGGGAGCACTTCAGTTTTGGATCTGTTCATCCTTAGACTTGAATATCCTTCAAAGTCATCTAGAAGGGTAAGGAGGGGGGCGAGAGCGCAGTATGGGTGTCCATCATAGGTACATGCAGATCAACTGCATCCATGGGGGTAGTGTAGGAAAGGTTCCCAACTAGAACACCTTTGATGTTGGGTTGTTGCGTATAGCGGCCACCAGTGACTCTACAGCTAAGAAAAAAGAGTAAAGGGGATGGGGGCAACCTTGCCTGGTGCCCCTTCCCAATTGAAAGGGCTCAGACAGGACTGTGTTGGTCAGAATTCTGGCAGTGGGTTGTTGGTATAAAGCCATAACCCAATGCTTGAAGCGATCCCCAAAAACCAAGTACTGTAAAACCAAAATTAGATAATCCCACTCCAGGGAGTCAAAGGCTTTTTCAAAGTCTATGGCTACCACAGCTGCTGGAGTGGGAAGTATCTCTGCTCAATGCATGAGGTTGATCATGCAGTGGATATGGTCCCTGCTATATCTGCCAGGGACACAGCCCAATTGCGAGGGATGAATAAGGGTCAGAAGTAACAAGCTCACTCTAGAAGCCATAATCTTAGCAAAAAGCTTACTATCGGTGTTAATCAGGGATATAGGCCGATAACTTGAGGTTAATGTGGGGTATCTCCCTTTTTTAGGGAACACAGTTATGATCGCTTCACGGAGGGTGTGGGAGGGGTGTGTGATGCTTGGCCAGCTGGTTATGACTATTCTATGATATTTGTAATATAGAATGTGGTATGAGAGTGTCTCACATGAGACATCCTGCGCTATGGGTGCCCCCTTCCCAGGTCAGTGAAATGATATATTGACCTGAAACCAGGAGGTAATTAAAAGACTAGAGAGTTAATTAAGGGTCTCCTGTTTTCCTGTCTTAATTAGACCTGACCCAGCTGCCAGGATATAGGGCTCGTAAACTTTTATAACGTCTTAGAGGAAAAACAAGTTATAACACCATGGTGTGAAAAGTTGTAAAATCTTTGATGCCTTGGGAACAGGAAACCACACAAGATCAAAGGAAAGGCTTGATTAAAGACTGTCATAATTTGGGAAATTAGTTTTTTGCTGAAGTCACAGTATTTAAAATACCTCCTGATAGGACATCCTGTTTTTTATTTTTTATATTCTAAAAGGAGGAGCTAGATGACATCATAGAAGGGATGTGGAAACACAGAGTCTTAAACTGTATATTGTATTTGAACTTGTGACATATATTTTTGGGCTCTTAAGAAACAATATCTAACTATAAGCACTATAGAGGTAATATATGAGATAGAAAAAGTCTAACTGTATGTTGGTAGGAGTTTGTCTGTAGTTTTCTTTGTTTTCTTTTAAGTGATTGTATGCTTTTTTGATATAGTGTTCTGTGTTTACATTTTATATATTGTTATCCATTTTAGTAAAAATATTATTTTGAAAGACTGCCTGGGTGTGTCTTCAAAGTTCTTTTTTGCATGTGACATATAGAGGGTTAAGACTGATAAAAACTGTTCAAAGCTTGATGATGTTACTAAACTGGGAAAAGGTAAGAATATACCTAAGGTCTTTTATAGAGTTTTAAGGGTTCATTTTGGATACCTGGTTAGGTGCCCTTAGGCGAAAGATATCTGGCATCCCCAAAGAGCAGATTAGCTGAGCCTGTACATTTGGGTACACTACCATAAGGTTCATAGTTTGAATCCCCCCCAGAACTTGAGACCAAAGGTGATTTGGACCCACAAGCAGACAGGAGGGTTACCTTGTTTGTTACCTGTTCACATTACTGCGCTCGGAGGTTGGCACTGTGGGAGCAGAGGGCCTGACCTGCTGAGTGCGTTTGTGACAGGGGGACTACCATCAGAGAGCATCTCATTAAACACAGAGCTGAGGAGAGGGGAAATTTAAGGGGAGAGGAGTTGTCAAAATTCAGCAGGGAAGCCATCTCCCCCTGAAGCTTTGCCAGAGTTCATGGGTTTTAGGGCAGTTTCCACTTCAGCAAGGGAGATGGGCAGGTTCAGTACGGCAGCCTGCAAGGGGGAAACTTTAGGTAATTGAAGGGGGAGAGGAAGACCTTAACTTTTTCTGAGTCCATGACCCTGGTAGGGGAATACAAGGCAGTATAAAACCACTTCATAATAGAGTTAATTTGCAGTGACTCCATATAGGTCTTCCCTGCCTGTTCCCTTAGACCAGAGATGTGCTGTTCAGCCTGCTGTTTTCACAGCCTGTATGCTACAACCTTGCCCCCCTTCCTTTTCCCCTCCCTCCCAATATTTATATCGTAGTCTTTAAATGGCCACCTCTGCTTTACGAGCCAGCAGGTCATTTATCTCCAGCCTGATTTTAAATACGTCTTTATCCAGTACGGAGTCTATGCAGAACTTGAGCTTTTGCTTAGCTTGGGATTCTAGGGACTTCAGTTTCTTCTCTAAGGAAAGTAAGAGGTGTTCCCTGCACTTCTGGTGTTTGGCTACATAGTCAATTATGGACCCCCGAAGGGTGGCTTTCAAGGACTCCCAGGTGGTCCCTAAGGAGGTATCTGAGGGTGGGTTTTCAGCCAGAAAATGGGCTGTCTCAGTTGTAGCCCCTATCTTAAACTCTGGATCTCATAGGAGAAGGGAATCTAACTTCTAAGTGGAGGATTTAGGAGGGCTGGAGCCCCAAAGTATATGTATGTGCACCAGAGAGTGGTCAGAAATGATCATGGGCATCATCTTCGAGTCGACCGTGCATTGGCTAATCTCAGGGGACACCAGTCGATAGTTGATCTGACTTTGGAGCCATGTACTGGATAAAAGAAGGAATAATCTCTTTCCTGTGAATGAAACACTTTCCATATGTCCGTTAGCCCCAAATCCGACATAATCTGATGCACAGCAAGTCGAGCTTTAGGGTGTTGCTCAAGGGACGAGGAACTGCAGTCCAGCTGTGGTACTAGGGAGAGATTAAAGTCTTCCCCAAGCGCCACAGGGATAGGGGTTGGAGCCAGAGTGCTCAGTGCCTGAGCCACGTCATGGAAAAAAGCAGGGACATCTTCATTCGGCCCATACACATTGCCAAGTATGAGGGGGCCTTCTGGTGTGTTCATTAGTGTCAAAACCCACCTACATTGTGTGTCCTTTTTGAGTTGGGTAAGAGACTATTTAAGGGTTTTATGTTAGAGTATGGCCACCCCTCTTTTTTTGCTGGGGGCCGAGGAGGAGAAAACCTGTCCCACCCAAACCCTAGCCAGCTTGTCATGGTCCTGCTTCATTAATTTGGTTTCCTGCAGGAACACCAGCGTAGCCCTCAGCCTCTTGAGGTTAGTTAACACCTGCTTATGCTTTACCGGGGTTTTTAAACCCCAAACATTCCAGGTGTAACCATGAAGGTCACCCATGGTCCAGCAGGAGAGACAGCGATGTAGCAAGGGGTGTATAACTAGTAATATTGGAGGCTGAGGGGCCAGCTAGCATCCCATGCAGGAAAACATTAGTGATCCTGTCTTGAATGAGACAATCATGCCATAAGTAGATCTACCATAAGATTTTCAAACACAATGTCTGGTCTATAAACAACAACCACACATAAAATGGGCAAATGGGCCATACATCATAATAACTATTTACACCATCCGTACCGAAGACAGATGAGAGTCCAGCTAATTGGAGAGATGTAGAAAGGCCAGCAAACCCGATGCCAAGGCAACCTATGTTTCTCTTGTGGGAGGGACAGAGCAAGTGCTCTGTCAGCTGACAATCAGCTAAGCACAGGTCAAGGGCAGCCTCAGAGACAGCCGGCACACTGTGGGTAATACAATTAGAGGGGATGGGGTACCCCTATGTTGGAGCCTCTCAAGTTGCAGACAGTTTCTCAGGGTAACAACAGTAATGAGGAGGCCAGGTGAGAACAGGGTAGTAAGAGAGGCCTAGGGGGTCTACGCATGTCAGTAGCAACACAGGTCAGTAGAACAGAACAGGTCCAAATGGGGTAAAGTCTGCAGTCCCCATATCCCTAAATCAATCCATTCTCCTGTTACCTGCACAAAGTCTAGAGCGGGGGGGAGGGAGGGGCATAGTAGCAGTCCTGGCACCCAAGGGGTGCCGCCCTGAGATGGAGTGAGGGCTATGCAGGCTCACCCCTATGTGTGCAACTTAAGAGGTCTAGCTAGTGTCCAGGTCTGCACATTCAAGTTGTATGGCTCTTGACCTACTGCCACTAACAGTCTTATCGGCAATATATAAATGTCACTTAAAATCACAGTTAACCCAGCAAAACATCCATAATACAGTTATTTAAGACTATGACGGCTATAGTAGTGGTCATAGCACCCAGAAGGTGCCGCCCTGTGATAGAGTGAGAGCTAAGGATGCACGCCCCTTCATATGCGACTTAAGAGGTCAGGCTAATTCCTGGTCTGCACTTCAAGTTATATGGCTGTTGGTCTGTTGCCACTAGCAGCCTTGTGGGCAGTATACTAATGTCAAGGAAGCCACAGATAACCCAGCAAAGCATCCATAATACAGTTATTTAAACTAAGACATTTATTGTCCCACATAAGCAATAGTCTCACAGCAGTGTTTAATCAGAAGAGCCATGCAGCTAGAGGGGGGGGTACCCACCAATGTCCGACCTCCAGCTGCCAGAAGCAATCCAGCATTCAGTATGGCCCAAAATGTACAGATTCCAGAGGGAATTCTCCCAAGGATGCAGCCAGGGTGTCCCGCCAGGGAGAAGAAGCAGGGGGGGGCCATAGAAGAGAAGGCCAAGAGCTCCCTGACAGGGCATAGAGGGGCCCCTACACTTTCTCATGCACCCCCCACCCCAGCACCCTTACAAATAAAAGGCACTTATTTGGGCAGTTCACATGGAAGTACCATCTCCCACCGGGGTCGGCGGCTCCTGATTACCAAGTTCGGAGTCCGTCTCGTGCTGAGGAGAGCACAGATGAGCGGCCTGTGTTTTGCTGTCCACCAGCTCCTACATTGGACTGGCTGCCACAACTGCAGCCCACAACTTCTGCCCTTGAGATGGGCTCATTCGGCCTGTACTATGTTGTGGTGAGACCGCTCCTCCATTCTGAGAGAGTTTCTCAGTTGAATCCTGCAGCACAGCAAAGTGATTGGGGGAGTGAAATTGTGAAGATCCACACAGTCGTAGTCCATTAGATCTTCACCCTTCTTTCTATCCACTGGGTGCTGCTGCTGCTCATGTCTGTAAGGAGTTTGGTGCTTCTTATTCTGAGGGGGAAGAGAGGCCTGAAACACTAGGACCTCCATATGGGCTGGCTGTTGGGGCAAGAAGGAAAATCCCTCGGTCTGCTCCCCACGGGTTGGTGAGTAACGTTCTGCAGCAAAAGGGTTACCCGGGCCTTGGAAGTCCTCCAGGAAGGTTCTCTTTAAGAAGTCCATTAGACTGTCCGGGGAGGAGAACAGGAGGGGTTTGCCATTATACATGACCCGCATGGTGGCAGGATAGCACAGAGTAAAAGTGAGATTGTGGCGATGAAGGATTTTCCTGCAGTTTGTGAAGGCCTTCCGCCATTCCAAAAGCTCCTGAGAGTAATCCTGGAAAATGTGTACCCTTTGACTATTCCGAGTAAGATGCCCCTTATCTCTGGTCGCAGCAGTAACCAGGTCCTTTTGACAGAAGTCAAGAAAGCAAGACAGGATAGGGCGCAGGCATTCTCTGGGCTTTGGAAGGGGAGCAAGGGAGCGATGGGCCCATTCAGTTGGTAGGGCAGTGCCGGGTGGTAGATCAAGTAGTTGAGGAAGGGTGTGTTGCAGAAATCTGACAGAGTCCTTCTGTTCTGTTTCTTCCGGAAAGCCAATGAATCGCAAGTTGTTGCGACAACTGCGGTTCTCCAAGTCGTCCATTTATTCCTGAAGAATATGAATTAGGTGAGCTTGCTCTCTCATAATGGCAGAGATGTCTTGTATGGCGGCATCATGGGCCTTGAGATGCCGCTCTGTCTGAAAAAGTCTTGTTTCAATTGATTGCAGTGTTTTGAGTATTGTTATTAACTGCTAAAGTCATTTGTGTCATTACGCCAGCAGTTGACTGAAAATTTGCTCTGTTTTTGTAGAGTCAGCGGTAGTCAGAGAGGGTGACACCATCTTGCAGGCCTGAGGAATGTCAAATAAGTCAGATTAAGTAGCCAATCTACCATCGAATGGAAGAAATAAGGCAGACATCAGATGCAGATATGTCCCTCTGCTGTTGCGGCTGGAAATAGGGTGCAGAAATAATCCCCCAAAAGTCAGATGATTTAGGATTCTGTCCCACAGTGAGAGGAGCTAATCACTTAAGTAGCCATCCTGATCCAAGGCTAAGCCATGCCCCATTTTTAATTGTTTATTGAGGCTTATCTCAACCATAGGAGTGCTCTAATTCAAACTAAGATCCTTCAGTCATGGTACAGGACCCTGGTGGTGCTACACAAGGCCAAGCTTGTTCAGGACAACCTCTGCTGGAGGTGTCAAGCTCACAGGGGGGACTCGTTCCACAAATTAAATATAAGAAATGCAAAGTTATGCATATTGGAGCCAAGAATCCCAGGACAGAGTACCACCTGGGTGGAGTCTGAGTAGCTGCAACACAGGAGGAGAAAGACCTGGGAGGTATGACCACTAGTGACCTGAAGCACTCCACACAGTGCAAGAAAGCAACAGCAAAGGCAAACAAGATGCTGGGATGCATATCTAGGGAGATCAGTAGTAGGAGAGAGGAGGTTATACTGCCCTTGTACAGGTCACTGGTAAGGCTGCATTTAGAGTATGGAGTTCAGTATTGGTGCCCACACATCAAAAAGGACATTAACCTGCTGGAGAAGGTCCAGAGGAGGGCTACAAAAATGATAGCTAGTCAGCAAGGTGAGGCATGTGAGGAGAGGTTGAGGGCACTGAACATGTACTCCCCGGAAGACAGGAGAGAGAGAGAGAGAGAGAGAGAGAGAGAGAGAGAGAGAGAGAGCGAAGGGACATGATTGGGACCTTCAAGTACTTGAAAGGGTTAAATAAGGTTGATAAGGAGAGTCACTTTAAGCTGAGTGGCAACCATAACATGAGGGGGCACAGTCTTAAGCTGGAGGGTGGAAGGTTTAGGAGGGAAGTCAGGAAGCACTTCTTTTCAGAGAGGGTGGTGGACATCTGGAATGCGCTGCTGGAAGAGGTCATCTCATTGAAGCTAGTGGGCAGCTTTAAGAGAGGCTGGGATAGGCATAGGGGGAAGGTAAAGATCATGAGTAGGAGGATGGAGGAGGGGGAGGAGGGAGGAGAGGGACAGTAGCTCAAGCTGTGGACCCTGCAGTATGAGCAGACTTGACAGACCAAATGGCCTTCTTCCACTGGCTTGCTTGTATGTACTGTGGAACTGCCCAGCAATCAAACCACTATGCTAACAATTTTTTTTTCAGGCTCTAAGATACTCCAAAAGCTGATCCCCCTTGCACCAGACTTGATGCTTCTAGGCAGTCACGCCACTACCCCACATTTTACATTCCAAGATCGGAAATGGATGGCTATCTCAAATATCAAAGCTAAGTGGCTGAGAGAGCTTCTCAGTTGAATCCTGCAGCACAGCAAAGTGATTGGGGGAGTGAAATCATGAAGATCCACACAGTTGTAGTCCTGTGCAAGTGGAGAACACAGGAGGTTCCCTCTACTGCCAAGGTGCTTAACTCCCTAGTGCAGGTAGCCAACCTGGCACGAATAACTCATGTGGTGGCAAATACTCTCCCCATATATAATACTTTCTGGCAACCTTTCCTGACCTTCCTGAAGCCCAGAGAGAGGAATGGCTGAGGTAGTCCTAAATAGGGCCCAAACCCCCCTCCCCCTCCATCGAGCTGGTCAATGGATGTTTGTATATTTTCCTGGACCAATGGTAGGAGCAGACTGCTTTCACCTAGCAGCTCACAGGCTAGCAGCTACTGGTAGTACTGGTATAGATATGTTCCTTCAAGATGCTGTGTGTGTATTTTGTTTTGTTTTTGTTTTTTGATGCAGGCATGTTCTGAATGGGGCTTCTCCCACTGACACTCTGTGCATTTCACTGTGAATCACCTCTTAGAGCTGGTACTCTAGGCCATACCAGGTAGACCTTGTTTAAAAGACTGACATTTACTCCAAAATGCCTTAGAACACCTTCAATTCTCATATACATGGTGAATGTTGTAAGCCTGATATGGTGGAGACAGTGCATGCCTATTGCCTTGTTTCCCACATTATCCTGTGTTGTGTGGGCTGTGTTGCGTTTGCACACAGCTTGTATGTTTAACATTATCTCTGAAATAATAAAAGTCTTTAACAACAAGAAACTACTTTACTAAATTGCGCCATTTGCACATACTGTATTTAGACAGGACTGTTTTTTAATTGTGTGACTTTTAAATATGTTATTTCACTGTACAGTGCTCTAAGCCTCTGGAAATGGGCACTCTACAAATAAATCTTTAGTTACTCTGCATATTCCACACACCTGACTGGCACCAGGAAGTCTACAACAGCACAGAAACTGGTTGGGGATCAGAAAATTCCAGTGGTGGATTTTGGGACTGGGTTGGGATGAGGGCTGGGCCTGTGGGTTCAAACTGGGTGAAAGAAAAAGATGTATAATTCTAAAGGGCCCTAGTCTCTAGTTACAGTTTACGCCATAGGTGGAGACAGAGAAGACAGTGACCTAACTTGTTTTTACAGGTTTGTAAATGTCAGATATTTTTTGTCTAGCATATGAACTCTATTCAGAAAGAACAGCCCCTAATAAATAAAGACAACCATATCAATGTCAAGTCTATTGTGAAGTTACAGTAAATGTCCCAGAAGACTCAAATCATTTTAAAAGGAACCAGTCATTTCTAACTTTTATTTCTATTTTCAGCTTATATACAAGCTAACCTTTTTGATTCATTTGCAGCCCACACACTGACAGTGTATCACTTGGTGTTCCTTGATTCTGAAATAGCAGCAGGGGGTAGGAAGTCATTGATTCTAGGACAGTAACATTTCAACTAAAGAAGATGTGATGTTTGAGTCATGAGATATGTGGGCAGTAACTCATGACAGGGTATGTGTTTCTTGGGCAATATAGGCATTCCTCCACTGTGTGCTGAGGCAGAAGGCCAGGACCAAATACTCCTCAGCCAACACTAATGCAGTGATCATTTCTTCTAATGAATGCAGCACCCTGGAATGTGTTATTGCGCTTTGCACTTCTAAAATGGCCTCATATTAAAAAGAATGAGCCACAAAATACAGCAATGTGTGTTTATGAGTACCTATAGTCATACCAACTGACCTAGTTCACCCAGTCAGAAAGCAGTATTTGTGGTGGCAATCTTGACTCATTTGATAAGTAAGCAGTAACATATAACAGGGTGTTAGTCTGTGATGAACACATGCCTAGGGGGCGTCGAGAGGCACAAGGCCTTCCGTCTTGTGCTTCACTGTTCCTAGACGTGAATTTATCACAAACAAACCAATATTCCAAAGTGTGTTACTGCACTTATAAAATGGTATATACTGAAATAGTTTAAAACATTTCTGAAATATTAAAGAGATACGGTCAGCTGCACTTATAAAATGGGTATATATTGAAATAGTTTAAAACAGTTTTGAAATATTAAAAGGACACTGTCAGCTGCACTTATAAAAATGGGTATATATTGAAATAGTTTAAAACAGTTTTGAAATATTTGAAGGGATACTGTCAGCTGCACTTATAAAATGGGTATATATTGAAATAGTTTAAAACAGTTTTGAAATATTAAAGGGATACTGTCAGCTTGTTAATAAATTTTTAGTGCCCCTGTAACAGCTGTGCCTGTGAACAGCGCTTTACCCAGTAACTGCTCTGATTCCCTTTCAAAAGCAGCATATTTAATGTTTATTTTACCAAAAAAAAAGAATTTTGTTCATCCCAACCTAGAAGCCACAGTCAGCTCCATCTTATGCATCCCCGACAGGGATGGCACTGAAGGACGCTGAACTCGTGCATAAATGGGTTTGGTGATTTTGGAGGCAAATAAAATAAATAGTTTTCTGCATAGTGCTAACTGCACTGATTTCTACAATATCAGTAATTTTGAAAACCAATGGCTATTTCATATAGAAATTGTTGCTCGAAGAATTAAACCAGGACTCAGCGCACAATAGTGATGGACACATCCTGATATGTTTTTCTATGTCGCACATTCTGTCTGCGTACAGTTAGGTTGTTTGTTACACAAAGAGCCTAAGATTAAAATAGAAAGGTCAAGTTCACATTGTTTTATGAAAGTCACCATTGTAGGACTTAACAACTGTGGACAAAAAGTAGATCTTGGTCTCAACACACTGTCCATTTGTATATTACTGGAGTGTAGCGGTCACACTCTGTGGTTTCTTTCGCACATTCTTTTACATCAGTCACATTTTCCTGCAATGATTTTAATGTAAAATTGTTTGCAACTTGTTAACATCTACAACAGTTTTAAAGTGACCCATGTCTGTACTCATAGCAAATGAGAGTCCTTTGTTAAGCACAGACTTCCTCTGGTCTGAAGGGACTGTGTGATATATTTATGACAGAGGACTCTGCCATTTGTTGACTTTCTTGTGATGTAAAACTTTTTTTTTTCTAATAAAAGTTTATTGAAGTTTTAGTAATACAACCATATTACATATAATACAAATGAATTAAAGAAACAGACATGAAATACAACTCAGCATAAAAAAATAAATAACTACATACACAAGTAAGAAATTAAAGGTAAAGTACATGAAATCAGTTGATTCAGTGTGTCATTCTCAGATATAGACCATCCCATAGTTTGAAATGTGTGATTATAATCCTCTCTAGCTTCAGCTAAAAAGGGTCTTCTGACTTTTACAATATGTATTCCCTTTAAGGTCTTGGATTAATTTTGGAATACTACCCCACTGTTGTGAAGGCAGGTGGGATCTGCCTAGGTGGGGCATGCCAGACCATCTCTGTCCAAGATGTGGAACCTTATATGAGTTTAATTTGTGTTACCCAGAGCCTCCAAAATATCAACACCCTTTATAAAATGGCAAGAAAAAAAATCTAGAAATGTCATTGGCCGAGAGATATCACCTGACCATGCATTAATGCTCTATAAATGCATGGTCAGGTGCCAAATTCTCATTTTCCTCCACAAAAATCCTACTTAGAGCCATTTTATAAGTGTAACAGGCCCCTCCAGAGTGTACATCATAGTATTTTTAATGCACTTCCTAGAAAGAAAGGACACTGGTTCTTCAGCCTCGTGCCTCACTACACTCCTGCGGCATGCATTAGAGAATAATGGATAGGCAAGTGTGTATTATGGATTTGTTTCTCAGCCAAGGTGTGTGATGACCCATAAACCTTGAGAGCCGGCGTTGAGGAGGTTTGTGTGATCATCCTAGCAATGATAAAAATCCATCAGTACACACTTGTCTATTCTTTATTTTTTATAACTGCTGGTGCCTGGATTTATTTAATTTTTAGTTGCCTGCACTTTACTTGCTGACTGTAGCGTGACCAAGCAGTATTTGGTGTTCTAAACAAAATTGTACAAATTTGCCAGAAACAGCACTGTTTAGTATAAGAAACATGTTAAGTTTGTTCTTTTACCATGACTTTCATATTTTCCTGACAAAGAAGCCACTGAGTGTTGAGCAAGAAGAGCGAGTGACTCAGCGGCCTCAGAAGACTTGATGCAAATGTTAGCGGGCACTGCAATAGCTATGCTCGCTAATGCTTGCATCAAGTCTTATGAAGGTGCCGAGTCGCTCGCTCTTCTCGCTCTACACTCAGCAGCTTCTTTGTCAGGAAAATATGAAAACTAAGGTAGAAGAACAAACTTAACATGCTTCTTATACTAAAGAGTGCTGTTTCTGGAAAATATATACAATTTTGTTTAGAATACCTAACACTGCTCAGTCACGCTGCAGTCAGAGAGGAAAGTAAAAGTTGTTTGGAATGCCACAATAACCGGATTTTGGGTCATTACAGCTTTTGGGAGAGTAATAACCTGAAAACCAGTTGTTACGGCATTTGAAGAGACTAGTAATCCGGTTGATAAATACGGTCACCAGTAATTATGTAAGCAATAAGACATGACAGGGTGTGCATTATGGCAAAGTAATTGCACACCTCAGGTACGTTGCTAGGCATGAGGCACAGTCGAGTTCCGTTAAATGTACCTGAGAAGTGTGTTTATTTCACCACAATGGCACATCCCTGGAGTGTCTTATTGCTCTTATACAATGGTGTTTAAATATATGACTTAAAATGAATGGAAATAAGAAAAAAGTATTTTAAAAAGATAACAGCTGGACCTTTTATTGAAATATGCTTCTATTTTAACTCTGAATACAAAAAATAGTCCCCGTTCTGGTAACTATGGGGTTAGCAAAAAACATAAAACAATGAAAGCTGTGAGTGGCACACATTTTTATAAGAAAAAAAAAATGTTTATCTTGCATTTTAAATCAGTACAAGTACTGTTTCTTAATGGAAATGTGCTCAAAACATTAATCCTGTCAGGTTGCCTTTTTTGATGTGGGGGTGATAGATTTCACCTAAAAATACTCAGGTATGATTCAAATGTATGTGCTTTTATAAACTTAAAGAATATATTTCAGCAGTTTGGATCTGCCTATGTAACTATAGTGTATGGTGGAATGCTGTTGTGCATGGAATTCTGTGCTAGGAATATGCTTGTTCTGCTGTAGTAGTGGCATCATTATGTTGTTCTGCTGCAATAGTGGTGTCACTACTGCAGCAGAACAACTTGGAATGCTGCCACATACTTGAGTTCCCCTATCCAATTAAGCTGGAAGTTATTTTTTTAAACTTCAACTTGCAGAAACATCTGCAGCACACTGTGTCAGTAATTTGAGCCTACCACCAGCCCTCAAGTGCCCCACCCCCCCAACCACCAGTTCACTGAAACAAAGTGCAATGTCTGAAACAGGCATGGATGCCCATACGCTATATAAAATAGCGGATGAGCAACTCTGTGCACAACCAGTGTGTTGTGTCACCTTGGGCATCTGATTCCCATGGACCGCTCAAGCCTTGCTCTCGAGGTCACTGTGAATCAGAACCCCTCGGTGGCATAACACTATCCTATATGTATTTCCCATGTTTGCTCTTTGTTTATGAAGTATTATTGCCTACTTTCTTCATCCTGTGTTTTTTTTTCCTCTGTCTTTCCCCACATTCAAGATATGGAATGTTTATCGTGGAATGTTTGCCATGGAATACAGGGATTCAAAATTCTGCACAGTTCCACTGGCAGAATGTTCCTCTTCTAACATACTGTACACACACACAACATAGAGGATTGTGTATGAGCAATCATACACAACAAGGCAGTTGTGATCGAGAGGTTTCCGTGGTAACTAGAGACCTGAGAGCTGCGCTCTCGAGGTCTGTTACCACAGAAACCTCGAGATCTTACAACTGCCTTGTTTGTGTATGGTTGCTCATACAGAATCTTTTATAGTGTATGGGCAACCACAATCAGCAGTCCGTGATCCCTCAAACACATCTACAAGAAAAAATAAGTCTTACTTGATGATCTGTGGCAGTGCGCTTACTTCCGCGTTGCCGTGGGCCGCTCAATTGCACATGCGCAAATGCGTTCGATCTTGCTGTGCTGCACCGGTGACGTACTCAGTGCGACACAACAAGATCGTGACATACTCAAGCAAGCACAACAACGCTGTTGGGAGCATGGATTTCCATGTTTCTACCATACACTATAAAGGCGTTTTCTAGAACCACAGACTCAATTATTTCACTGTCAGGGAAAAAAGTAGAGATTTCCCTAATGAACAGTTAAAGACAGAAGGAGGATTTTTCATTGTCAGCAAAGAAACAGTTGTAATGAAAACTATGAACAATACTTAATGTTTCTAATTTGTTTATGTATGTAAGTAGTGTGTGATAATCAGGGAAACAACATTTAATTAATTTGTTTTATTTTTTATTTAAGGTAGTTTTATTTTTAGAACCTAATTGAAGGCTTTTTTTACTCTGTAAATGTAGCAGCCATGTTTGTGATGGAAGATCAATTCTGGTTGTAGGGGGACTGATGAAAGATAGTTCTGGTTGAAGGAGGACTGATTTGCTCATTTTGTGATGTGGTTTAGGACCAGGATGACAATGCATTATGCACAAATATTGAACGGTCACCTGACTGGTTTTAACCAATTTAAGTTCTTTGATTTTTAGACCCATTTTATAAAATCCTATAATGTACAGCCTGTCATCCTTATTACTTACTTATATTGACTATATCTGCTATAATTAGGTTTCATCTGCTGTTATGTTTCCCCTGAGCATGGCATAACTATGAAGTGACCCTTTTCATTTCCTGTAAGTTTGCAACCAACCCTCCCTGTCACGTACAGTGGAAGTCAACCATCTCCGGGTAATAAATTTTAGTACAGCTATGGTTAAGATGTTGTATAAATATTCTGTTTTTTGCCTTTCTCATCCCAAAGTATAAAAGCCCAAGACAAGGGGCCGGAATTTCAAAGGAGGATGCAGGTCTTGTGTCAAGCCTTGCATCGCACCCTTTTTGGGTGCAGCTGTTCCAAACACCTTTGCTGCAACAGCATCTGATTTTAGTAGATCAGGCAGACTTGCGATAGTTTACCCAATTTACAGCAGCTTGCGCCAAATATTTGGGGCAAGCCTGCAAAAAAGAGTACCCAGGACCGACACAAGCTAGACCAGCAAAAAGCTGGACTAACCTGCAGCAGTTGGCGCACAGTATGGAAAATCCCGATTGCTGGCCAGGAGACTGCTACAAGCTCCATGGACCATATGGTCACCTGGGGCTTACAGCATTCAGCAGGGTTTGAAAATCTGACCCTATATTTAAAGAGCTTGGGAGTTGATTTCACAGATCTGTCCAAACGTAGTACCTACTTCTCTCCAGAAGCATTTTATTATCGGGCAGCCCCAAAAGATATGAATATGATGTCCCTGTTCCCCACAACCTCTCCAGCACTGGTAAGACTGGTGTGTTCCATAATGTTTTGAAATCACAAGGGTTTTAAAGTATCTCACATTCATCTGCCAGTGAAACTCCCTCCAGTTTAGAGAGGATGTGGCTTCATTAGATAAAACCCAAATGTCTTCCCATTCTTTTTCCGTGACAGCATCCCCTGACTCCATATTCCATTTCCTTTTAATATGTCCTATTTGGTCTCCTTCTAGCCCTTAAAGAGTTGAAAAAACAAGTCAAGATTAGCTTTTTGGGGTGTTCCTGTTTAAGTTTTTCAGGGTTTGTCTGACTGGGTTCTCTTCCCGTTTGAGGGCCAACATACATGGTTCTGTCATCAAGCAGTACCGCAGCTGGAAGTACCTAAATTGGTCTTGTCTACTGGGAATTAATTCAGCACACAGTGGCTGAAAGGTTTTAATCACTGTACCCTCCATTAACTGGCCTATGTCTACCAGGCCACTTGTTTCCCATCTATGAACCAGGATCAAGGGACAGTGGCGTGAAGTCTGTGCAAGTCTTGAGTGGGGTCAACTTGTTTAGGTTCCACATGTCACACACCAGACCCCAGACTTGCGCTGTCAGTTTCACCCAGGGATTCTTGATTAGTATAACCACTGGGGTACCCATGCTGCAAACTGGATTTCTGCCAACCTAAGGCTGTGAAGGCCCATCTGTTCCATATGCATCCCCAGTTAGCAGTATTTTGAGATGTCCTTGCTTTCACAAAGCTCTAGAGTTGTGCCACCCAGTAGTACAGTTTCACGTCTGGGAGATTTAACCCACCCTTCCCCTTGGGCATTGTTAATACCGATCATTGAATCCATGTCCTCTTATTCCCCCCCCCACCCATACAAATGAAGAAAGAATTATGTGTAATCTTTTCAGGTGGAGGATGGGGTTGGGACTGGTAATGTAGAAAACAAGAAGTTTAGACAGGGCAAAATAGTCATGCGAGCAGTCTCCAAACTTCCCCCCACTGTTGGCGGAAGTTCCTTCCACCTCTGGCAATCCTTTTGTTATGTCCCCTAATAGTTTAAAATTATTGTGTTGAAGCAGTTTAGTAATATCCCCCCCAAGTACCTGAAACCTCTGTTGGTCCATTTTAGGTGCTAGAAAGACTGCTGTATTAGCTGAGTGCCCAGAAATATTGTCTCAGATTTTTCTTCATTTATTTTAAAGCCTGAGGCTTTCCCAAACTGTCTGAGGAGCTCCAAGAGCTTGGGTATGTTCTCACCTAGGTTATCTACATATAGGAGAGTATAATTTGCATAAAGAGAGACACACTCCTCTTTCTCACACTTCCCTTTCTCACCTACCATGGTGCCTTTTATATCCTTGGATGTTCTTATGAGCTGTGCCATGGGTTCCAGGCTCAGGACAAACAACAAGGAGGACATCGGACATCCCTATCTAGTTCCTCTTTTTATCTCCACCTGAGACCTGCCCAAGATCATAATGCTTATTTTTTTTTTACAAAGGTCTGGGTTCATACAGAACACATGTATCCAGCCCCTGAATGTATCCCCAAAGTTAAATGTTTGTAATGTTGAATCTAGTGTCAAATGCAGGTGGTCCTTTGCCTTTTCTGTGTCAATCATTATCATTGCTCTGTGTTCTCTTTTTGGTAGTATCTTATAAGCCAAAATAACATTTAGTACTCTACAGACATTATCTTGCAAATGCCTCTCATAGATAAATCCCGCTTGATCAGGGTGCACCAAAAGTGCTACTACCTATTATAAACACTTAGCAATGGCCTTGGTGAAGATCTTTGCATTCTGATTTGGGAGTGAGATTGGCCTGCACTCTTCACATTCTGAGGGGTATTTCTCTGGTTTGGGAATGATGGTTATCACCACCTTCTTCCACATATCAGGAGTCTACTCATCCTCATGAACTTTGTTACAGACTTTGGTGACACCTAGGGCCAGGTCCTCTTTAAATGCCTTGTAGAACTTGTCTATAAAGCCATCAGGCCCTGGGTCTTTTCCTGTATTCAAGGACTCAATTACCTCTCCAATCTCTGAAGGGGTAAAGGGACTTTCAAGCTCTACCATTTGGTCAGGTGCATACTGGGGTGAGTGATGTTCTCCAGTACCTCTCGAACAGCCTCTGGGTCTCCAGTCCCTGCCTCCACCTCATACAGTTTGGTATACAATTTATAAAATTCAGCAGCTATTTGCTTTGGGTAGGACACATATCTTGGGAGGTCATGCTCTACCAATATCTTCTGAATGCACCAATCAGCCTCTTGCTTACACAAGTTGTATGCCAGTAATCTGCTTGCTTTGTTGCCCCACTCATAATATATTTGATTTATACCCCTTAGATTATTTTCTATTTTCCTAAGCAGCAACTTATTAAGCTCATCTCTTACAACTTTCAAGCCTGTCATTATGGGTGGTTTGGGAGTATTCTTATGGTCCTATTCTTGTTTAATTATGTAACTAATCACTAATCAGACCCCCCCAATCCCCTCCACATTCAGCCTCTTGCTTACACAAGTTGTATGCCAGTAATCTGCTTGCTTTGTTGCCCCACTCATAATATATTTGATTTATACCCCTTAGATTATTTTCTATTTTCCTAAGCAGCAACTTATTAAGCTCATCTCTTACAACTTTCAAGCCTGTCATTATGGGTGGTTTGGGAGTATTCTTATGGTCCTATTCTTGTTTAATTACGTTTTCCTCTAGTAATCTGGGCTGGCCCGGTGGCACTGAGGGTTGAGGTGCTAGAAGCCACACCTCATGCTATGCTAGCTGGTGACCCAGGTTCGGGAACGAGATCAGGACACCAGGGGTCAGCTGGGGGGGAGCTGGACTGAGTCACCGACTGGTGACTCTCCTCTCCTCTCCTGGGGTGGGTCAGGTGCCGCACCAACTAATGGGCAGTGTCAGGTGGGGAGGGCATCATTAGGCAAGTGGCGGAAGCCATGCCTAACCACAGCTTACCACTCGGACGTTGTCCTGTTTGCCGGCGTCCCCAGGGGTAGGGACGGGACAAGCAAGCTAATAAAATGGAAAAATCCCACCCCACAGCCATGCAGAATGATCCCCGATCAGGGTGAAGGAGCCCCAGATGGCGGTATGCCACCACTGAGCCCTAGCCGGAGTGGGTTAAAAAGACAATATTTAAAAAAAAAAAAGTTTTCCTCCAGTGCCTTGATCCTCTCCTAATGTTCTTTGTTTTTGTGTGAGGCACAGGCAATCAGGTACCAACACAGAACTCAAGGCTGTCCAAAATGAATTTGGATTTGGTATCTCCTTCCTTATTTTCCCTCATAATTTTGAATTACCTCCTTTGTCTTGTTCTGAAAAACCTTATCCTTTAGTAATCTCGCATTAAGCCTCCACAAGGTTTTTCAATCTGAAGGGCCCAAAACTATTCTGATCAAAATGAGAGTGTGATCTGAGATGGATATCATACTAATCTTGGCATCAGTGACCATGCAGGCTCATTGTTTCTGTGTATAAAATCTATCAAGGCAGGACCATAAATTGTTGGGAGCAGAACAGTAGCTGTAGTTTCTTGATGAGAGGTTTTGGAGCCTCCATACCTCTATCCCCATTCATGCACTAAATTCCACAGGAGTGTATTACATGTGCCAGTTGTACCATGCATACCTGTGAACCTGTCTTACCGAGGGTGTTCCATGCAGTTCCAATTCCCCCCTCCCTCCCCATATAATCTGTCCCTCCAGTAGCTGAGATATCTTCTGAAAGGTCCGTCGGAAAAATTCTGATGAGGAAAGAGTAGGGGCCTAATTCAAGACAGTGAATCCCCCCGCCCAGGTCTATCACTAGCCTACCCGTGGTTTCCTCATAATTATACATGATCTTCGAGGTACCCTTTCATAAATAAGAATTGTCACTTCCCCCTTCTTTTATATAGGATGAGCATCTGCATACATTACCCTCACCCACCTTGTCCTGAGTTTGATATGTTCACTTGCTGAGAGATACGTCTCTTGTAAGAGCCCCACGTTGCACAGCTTTCTGTCCAACTCTTGTAAAATGTTGGCCCCCTCCACAACAATATTAATTCTTTTCACATTCAGCAAACAAACTTTCAGAGACTCTGTTGTAATCATTGAGTCATCTCCTGATCATGGTTAGCTGAAAACCACACTGTATTAATGTTGTTCACACTTGTACTGTACGCTAACAAACATACAGAACATACTGTAGAACAAACATCTTCAACTAGACAGTCTCAATGCAGACAAGTATTCTACTCTTGAGTGCAACCCTAGCCAAGAAGGTGGTCCTTTCCCCTCACGGGTATTGTATGCAACAGGTGAAAGCTCCTAAGGGAGCTCACTTACGGACATAGTTCTTTGTGTGATCTCTGTATAATTACTGAGTGTCCAGTCCCTCCTCCCCTCTCCCTCTATCCCCAGATTCATAAACTTTACCAGTTGAGTCATTACAGAACTGGAATGCCACAAGGGCCCTCAAAATCACCGGAGACTTGGTAGCACAAGCCTAATAGTGGCATCTGAGCATTCTATGTAACTAATCATTATCCAATAATAAAGAAGGAAAGGGAACAGCTGGACATGCCCTGGTTTTGAAAGCTCATGTTGGCAACCAATTTCTGATAGGCTCACTCCCCCTGTTATGAGCCCAAACTGGGTTTTGCCTATATCAGGTCAGACCCCCCCAATCCCCTTCCCCAGCCCTGCCCTGCACCTATCCACATTAACATTATTTTGGAAGTATACGATTTTCTCTTCACCCTACCTTAGTTGATACTCAAGTCAGATACAGTAAAAAAAAAATAAACTGAGTTCAACAACTTGATACACTCTTTACTGAACGAGAGATCAGCCTATGAGTGAAACCTTTGAGGTGTGGTGAAGTTGAAATTGCTTTGTCTTGCCTCATAATCACCACTCTGCTAAGAGTGTGAAAATTCAGACTTCACTTCTGTTATGCTGCACTGCAATTGAGGAACATCACAGTTCTGTCGGCGTGATGTAAATGATGACGTCCAACCAGTGTTTGCCATGATGTGCAGAGGAGAGGAGGGGAAATAAAATGTCGGGTGTGTGATGCTTGTGCAGCTGGTTCTGATTAATCTATGCTTTTTGTAATATAAAAATGTGTTATTGAGTGGCTCCCGTGAGGCATGCTGTTTCAGCTAAAAGATAAAAGCCAGGAGATAATTACAAGCTAGAAGAGACTTAAAGTAAGGATCTCCTGTTTATCTAGCTTATTTATAGCTGCTAGGCTAGAAACCATAAATTTTTATGGCGTTTAGAGGAAGAATATAGGTTATGGCACTTAGGTGTTACGTCATAAAAGTCCTTTGATGTCCTTGAGAGAGGATGCTGCTCATGGATGAAAGAAAGGACTTGGAAAATTACAGACTTAATTGGGAAGTCAAATGGGGAAACAAGTTGTTTCTGCTGATGTTACCTATTAATTTACCTCCGGACACAAGACATCCTGATTGTGTAAGTTTTAATAAACAGAGGAGGATCTGGGTGACAAAATGGAGAAGGCAGGGTCAAGACAGTGTTTTAATTATGCTGTAACAGACCTTTAGAGACACACATGTTTGGACTCTGAAAAAAGAAACATCTACAGCACTATAAGAAGATAAGAATACATTAGGTAGGCGGGACTAAGTGTATTATTGGTAGGAATTTGCACTTTTTAAACCTTATTGTTTTAAAAGATTGCATGTTTTGTGATATATAGTTCTGTGTTTTACATTTTACATTTTTATCTATTTTAAGTAAACCTCTATTTTTAGAAACTACCTGGTGTGCCTTTGAAATTCTTTCTTTGACAAAGGAAGCATATATGGTTAAAGTTGACACTGTACAAAGCTTACTGGTTTTACCAAACTGGGAAAAGATAAGAGTTTATTCTGAGGTCTTTCATAGAGTTTTTAAGGGTTCATTTTGTACACCTGGTTAGGTGCCCGTAGCTGAAAGATATCTGACCTCCCCCTAAAGAGCAGAATTATCTGAGCCTGTACATTGGGTACGCTAGCAAGAGGTTCACAGTCTGAATCCCTCCAGAACTGGAGACCAAAGTTTGATTCAAACCCACAAAACAGACAGGAGGGTTACCCTGTTCTGTTAACTGTTCATAATACTGCACTCAGAGGTTGGCACTGTGGGAGCAGAGGGACTGACCTGCTGAGTGGGGTTGTGACAGGGTGCACCAATCAGTTTCACAGTTTTTAAGTGTCCCCCCCCCCCACCTCTGGTGGCAAAAGTTCTTAGGATGTGTGGTTGCAACTGTGAGGGCAGGAACACTACTTGCCAGGCCTGTGGCCTATAAGGAGAATCATTGCCTCAGAGTGGAGTTGTTCGACTGAATTTAAAAGAAGTACCTTCACAGGCGGCTGAGACAAGTCCACCTGGCAGTCCATCCCTGGGCATTCCAGACCAGCTGCATTGGGTATCAATGTCCAGCACATAATGAGGTGGATAACACGGGTGGGTCCGTTCTTCAGTTGGGGCTAGTGTAAGCAAAATAGAGTGGTAGCTCAGTTTTTATGCTGAGCTGCAACCTGGCATGCTTTCCATATTTCCACCTGCATAGAGGTAAGCGAGTCTCCCCTTTTGCATTGTGCCAATCCTTTTGGTGCTTCCAGGTCTCATACTAGATCTGCTAGTTCTTTTTCAATGATCTCCTCCTGCAGGTCATGCAATTCAACTCCTTGGGATATGATATATGTCAAGGGGTTTCATTTAATAATAGCGAAAGCATTACAGCGATCGCTATTATGGCGATGTATCGCTGAAAAGTAATTTGGTGATATACACTTGCAGGCAACCAGGCACACAATAGATTAAGTGTGTTTTGAGAGGCTACACCCGCACCCCATGGGGCTTTGCCTCATGCACCCCTGATTAAGGATTGTTAGCTCCAGGGGGGTGCATGTCAGGGAGGGGGCACAGCCCGGTTTAAAAAAAAATTGTAAGTGCCACAGCCATGGGAAAAAAAAAACTCTGAATACAGGACCCTCTTTGTCAGAGCCAGCCTCCCTATCAACCACACCACACAATTGGCTTGGCAAAGCAGATACACTAGAGTGTAATAACACTCTTCTCTATCCCTCCCCTTCCCCTTCCCCCCTCTATTTTCCCTTTCCACTTGCACTTCCCTCCTCTTGCAGTCGCAGTCCTCATTACCCTGGCAGGTCGCCCATGATAATAGTGCCATAATATGGGTCACCGTTTTGCCCATATATGATCACTATTATCACTGGATACCGCTTCAAGGTGGCCAGAAAGGTTATCATAAATTCTTGGCCCTTTCTCCATATACATGAGCAGTTTTATTACTCCATGTACTTTTTTCCATTTAACCAACATTACAGGGGGAAAATCCTGGTTGACATACTGTAAATGCATTGGCCATCTAGGTTTAAGTCCTTCCTCCCCAGGCTTTGCACAAAATAAGTTCATTCATAGAGTATTTTAAAAATTTGACAACCACTGCTTCAGTCTGGGGCCAACTGCACAGTGGGCATGCTCAGTACCCAGGCTGAAATCCTTGCTGAGTTGCACTTCTTGAATGAGTCATGACTTTGGGAAACTGTTGCGATCTTCCTGTTCTGCTCCCTCCAGAAATCCAGAAATATGGATGCCTGTTCTCCTGGCCCTGGCTTCAGCATCCTCTGCTCTTTTAGTTAGGACTCTTTCTCTCTGATAGAGGTAGGTTGCTGTTTGCTGAGCTTTCTGTATTGCTAGGGCCTATAGTATAGTCCATATCCTAGTCTCCTGAAGCTGTGGCTGTTGTCCTGTAGGCTGCCCACATGGTCCTCGATTTCATTGCTTCTTTGCTCCAGCTTTTTCAAGTCCCCTGAATGTCAGATACTTGATCACTGATTTTATGCAACATCCAAATTATATTGGAGGTGCACGCCTAGTCAATTGTGATGCCGACCTATCAACTTTCTTGTCCCCCGAGTTTTTTTTGTTTGTTTACCTTTGCTTAACCAGGAGAGACAAACTAAGTTGAAAGCTTGTTTACTGGGGCAACCTGGGAGCACAAGGAAGTTAAGTGACTTGCTCAGGGTCACACAGTATGCAAGTGGGGGCTGTGGGATTCAAACCCAGGTCTCCAGGTTTGCAGCTCAGAGCCTTAAACCACTGTGCTATACTGCCTCCAAAAGTTTGGAGGCCAGGATTAGAACCCTGGTCTCCACTGCTGCTGGCCAAGCTGCTCGATGCCCCAGCCTTCCGGACCACAGGAACGGCTCAATTATGCAGTCCAACACACAGGAAGGGGAGATGCTCGGGGTTCAATTCTGGGACTCCCTGTGTTTGTTGCTGGATTAAGAGGCCGATTTCTGTGGCGCTTTTTTGGGCCCCCCATCTCTGCCTGACTTTCTGACTTTTTGTTTAGGTTCATGCAGTCAATTGTTCTTGCTTTGCCTGGATGACACTAAAGTACAGTTGAGGGGAGAGAATGCTCTTCTCTAAGCAGTCATTCTAGTTGCTGCAAGAACTGGAAGTCATTCCTAAAACTATTTAATTCCATCTCCACCCTTTGCCTCTGCTATGGCCTCCCCCCTCCGCCCCGCACATCTTCCTCCTTGCTGACAATAAGGCTGCTGGAACCGTGTCATCCTTTTGCTGCACTCAGGGATTGTTGTCATCTGTGCTTTCTGGCTGGGGAAGCTCTATAAAAAACTGTTTGTTGAGCTTTCTGTATCGCTAGGTCCTGTAGTATAGTCCATAGCATTGGCACTACTAGTAGTTTGCTCTTCATTCTGTTTTTTTAGGATCGACTTTGGCTGTGAATTTTTGTTTTCATACTCTTGCCAGCTATGTGCTCTGTTAAGCTTATAGTCATTTTCATCGTAGACAAACTTTTTTCATTTGGCTGGTTGTACTTGTTTATCATAACCTGTGGTGTTTTCATTCAGCATTTTGACATGTTTGTCCATATCTTTCTTTGTAGTGAGAGATTTTAAAATGTCCTCTCTGCTTTTAATGTCTCTAATAATAGCCTATCAAAAACTGGTACAGATTTTTCTAAAATAAATTTTGCAGACTTTAACCCTGCCTCCTCCATAATCTCTTGCCACCCCTTCATGAATCAATGATCATCTGTCCAACATGCTGTTGTCTTTAAAATTCTCAAACCCGTAGGAATACATTTTACTGCAAGGTAGGCTTCAAGTGTTACTCAACACAAATGTATGTGGTGTCCTTTCTGTATCAGTTTCTCCAGTTGTCTGTAGGCACTTTTTTATCTGCTGCTGTGTTGTCCTCTGTTATCACTGTCTCTTCAGTCATGTGAGGGTTGCCAAAGCCAACTTCTAAAACCACTTTATCGGCAAAGCAAATGGAGGCCATTCCACTGCCAAGTTTGTCTTCCGCACTCCCCATTGTCATCTTTTGAAAGGCTGTGTATCTGCAAACCAACTGCATCGGCAAGAAAGATGATCATTATGGATCTACACCAGGGCTTGCAGTTTTCACTCATACAGGCACTTCGTACATTGTATAGTGGAGAGTACTACTGTCCAGTCTCCTTTTTAGATGTCTGAAAACCAATGCATCACCTATAAGAGTTAGTACAAGTAACAACGAAACTGGGGGAACACCAGGAAAATACTAAGGGGCGAGTAAAACTGAAAACACAACTTGAGAAAAAAACAAAACACACCCAAACAAGGAGACCATGGACCAATTGTTGTGTTTAAATGTATAGCTCACAGCTCATTTGTTTTAGATAAAGTGTGAAAGAGTGAACATAGTGCAGACTTACCACTACTAACTTTGCCATGTGTACGCTCTGCGTGCTGCCAGCCAGACATACTGCATCACCTTACATTTCACCCAATGGCTATGGGCTTCATCAGAGGTAATGTAGCAGTCACACTAAACTGGGCGATTCTAGAAACTGACAGTTACTTAAAAGCCTTCGTTGGAGATGGCCCTCAACTTGTATATAGATGTCCGAGGACAGTAACAGGCAAAGAGGTGACAAGTATTTCACGTTATAAAAAAAAAAACAGTTATTTCTTGGCTTGCCTCACTCCCAGTGGGATCACACCAATATGGAAGGTGTAAATATTGCCCTTTTATTAAGCATGCAAGTGTATTTGAAAAGCCAATTAACAGAACTGAAACTTCCCACATAAAGACATTTATGACTTGCAGTAGTTTATCTACTGGAATGCAGTTGTGGTGCTTTTTAGGTGGGGTGCACCACCTATCCATTTAAAATAAGAGTGGGTTAGCATAGTAGGGTTTATCTACTGGAATGCAGTTGTGGTGTTTTTTTAGGTGGGGTGCACCACCTGCCTATTTAAAATAAGGGTGGGTGACCATATTAAGGCACTGAACCATGGAAACAGTAACTATGCCATCGTACATGTTAAGAGTGTGGGGGACAGCATGATGTAACATTTATGGCTATTGAAAACGTAACAATAGGACCTTGTGGTGGAGATCTGGAGAGCCTGACTATTCACAATGAAAGCTTCTGGATTTTCAGATTGGGAGCCAGGGCAGGCCACAGTCTTCAATGACAATATTGATTTGGATAGAAACATAGAAACATAGATTTTGACGACAGATAAGGACCGCTTGGCCTTCCTAGTCTTCTCATTTCCTACCTACTGGATATAAGCTGCAAATCCTAGTTAACCAACAGCCTACTTCTTCCTACACACACACACCCCCCACACCAGAATTAGTATGCTTTTAGTATGCTGGATGCTTTTCTTCATTTGTCTTATGTCTTCCACCTTCATTGAATGTATATGAAATATTTAATTTCAGTACAAAATATCCAGGACTGAGAGAAGATCTAAAAGCAGTTTGCGTAATAACATGTATATATTGGGGGTTGGAAAATTATGTGCAGTAAGTAATTATATATAAATAATATTGATATTGTCTTTAATAGAAAATGGCCTTAGAAAAATACGATCCTTTCTGATTCCCCAATTGTATCTAAAAGTATTGACTGCTGTTTAATAATGACAATGTACATGAATTCACGTACTGTGTTTTACATGTATAAATGTCCAGTCTAAAAAATAAGCCATATAGCTGTCATAGTGAGGCTACATTTGATCAAATTAAGTATGTGACTGCTGCATATTTGTTCCCCAAGTCTACATTTACATGAAATCAGTTTCTTTATTTGGCACTTCAGCTTTCTGGATGTGGTATATACTGTCACTTTAAATGCAGAGTTTAAAGGAGGCATGTGCGACTGCTCCATTACCTCTGATGAAGCCCATAGGCATTGGGTGGAATGAAAGCTGACACAGTACATCCAACTGGCAGCACACAGAGCATGCACATAGACTTGTAAGTCTGCAATATACTCACTCTTTTGGCACTTTTTTTTAAATAAATGAGCCATGTGCTATATATTTAAACACAGATGTTGATCTGTGGTCTCCTTGCTTCAAGTGTGTTCTTTTTTCTCAAACTGTAGTTTTAAATCCTGTCACATCAAGTGATTGTGTAGCAAAGACAAACATGGCAGCCAAATGGTTTGGAAGAATTACCTCAGGTGCCACATCATTTTTTTGGGTTGTGAGGCTACAGGTACTGGGACTTTTTTTATAAGTGTTGTTCATACTAAACTTCATACTATGGATAGTAAGGAGCGAGAAGGCAGATTGTCCATATTTGCTGCTACAGAGACTTAGTGCATATAATATAGAGGATAATGTATGGGGAAGTGTGTGATACAAGAATTTAATGTACATGTGAGGTGTGGGACGCTACATAAACACCGAGGGCGAAGCCCGAGGGGTTTATTAAAGCACCCACACCAAGGGTGAACATTAAATTTGAGTTTGACATACTTTCCCCATATTTATTTTATATAATTGCTGATCAGCAATTTTTTCCCAGCCAGACTTCTGAGGTCACAATTTATTTTAGTGCTTCTGAACTGTCATTGTTTGCCAAACAGTGCACACACACTCACTCACTCTGTCTCTGTCTCTGCCTCTGCCTCCCTACTTCCCCTTTTGTTAGCCTTTTTTTATTTGTTGCTGTTTCTGCATTTGTTTATTTTTTTTTACTTACAGATTGAAGTTGGGATTCACCCAAGTTACCCACAGAACCGTTGCGCCTTGCACTGGCTCTGTCTGACATGGATGAAGTGCAGGATCAACCGGATAAATCGCTATTTTAAATGCAGAGGTAGATGCAGGTAAAATAAAAAAAAAATGCAAATTACAAAGAGAGATGCGTTTGGTGGGTGCTGGTGGCAGCTCCTCGGTAACTAGGAGATGGAGCCGCCATGTTTTCGAAATTTTTAAACCCGGCCACATAGAGAGCAGAGAACCAGTGAGGGAGTGCGAACTTGTGACAGACACAGCACATGAATGCCGTAATAACCAGCGGGTTATTACGGCAAATATCAACTCGGTCATTCCATTGAAAAAATTGATGACCGGTAATTATAGTTCAGTTTTTCCACTGATAATATATACCTATCTAATTTGTTCTTAAATTCACACTTGGTTTTGCTTATAATAATTTCAAGTGGGAGCATGGTCCAAGGTTAAGTAATTCACTGTGTAAAAAAAAACTTCCTTTTCAGCATGCTAAATATTTTGCCCACAATCTGTAGAGGGTGACTTCTGGTGCCCCTTGTGTTGTCTTTAAAATCGATGCCCAGTTCTGTCAGAACATAAGAGTTATTAATAATGTTGAACATTAACAAGAATTCTCCTCTCATTTGCCTGGTCTCTAGTGATGTAAGATTTAAGACTTGTAACAGATCTTCATATGTTCTATCCCTGCTGTCACAGATACACCTAATACATTTTCTTTGAACTTTTTTGAGGTTATAATTATTGCCCTTTTTGAGGGACACCATAATTAGAAGAAGTAGTCCAGGTGGGGGCACGGGTAAGCTCTAAATCAGTTTGTTCTTGTCTCTATATCTAATGTTTGTTCTTATTGCCCAGATTACTTTATTTTAGCAATTGTTGCATTTATCTGTTTAGTACAGCTCATGTCATTTGAGATATTTATTCCCAGGTCCTTTTCATTGTCTGTAACACACAGTGTGTTGCCAAGGAGAGTATAAGTATGCATTCTATTTTTCCTACACAGATGCATTATTTTGCATTTCTCCATGTTAAACCTCATACCCCAAGTCACTACTAACAGTGAAATATTATCCAGATCACTTTGCAGACTATCTACTTGTGATGATGCTTCACATGGTCCCCCAAATTTAGAAACCTCTGCATACTTGGCTGACCAGCAGGTTGTGTGCTTGATTAAATCAGATATAAATACCTAAAATAATATGGGTCCTAATACCAAACCCCATGGGACACCACTTGTAACCCTTCCCACATTTTATGTGTGCCCATTTATCACCACCCTTTGTGACCTATCATTCAGCCATTCAATAATCCAGTTTATTACACGGGTCTTGTCAGGCAGTGATCTCATTGGCTCTTCAGCATCACCTGACAGTGCGGTAATGCACATTATGAGCCCCGTCAGGGTGATGAGGTGCTTCTTGGTAAGGATCAAGGGGCAGAACAGTCCATCTTTCTGATGGCATGCACCAAAACAAAACAGCAGCCATTTGTAAAAGTGGTTAAGTGGTACAGCATACCAGACCTGGTGCACAGTATTGTGCTGCTTACTTACTGAACACTATTCAGCCTGGCAGCTTTGTGTACCATGATATCCTGCAGTGGTCTCAGACTGCATAGTTTATTGCACAGCAGCACTTATCCGTGCTGTGTTGTAGTGTCCAGTAGCAGACATCAGTGGTCCAGGCCCCCCCCCCACAGGCAGCATAAGCACCATATCAGTACTGCCATCCTCCTTCTGTTCTTGCCCACCCCCCTGCTCAGCAGACCTCCATGCACCCCCTCTGCACAGTGCACCCACAGTTCTGAATAGTGCAGTCCTGTCCCCCACGGAGCCCCAACCCTTGCAACAGCTACACTAGTTTGGGATAAAATGAGTCATATTGTCACGCCCAGCATACCTGTGACCACACTCCGCATACTGTAAGCCTCGCAACATCTGGAGTTGTGCATTTAAAACCCACCCGCCCACCCAGTGGACCTTGTAGACCCCAAAACAGTGCACCACCACTTACAACACTACACACCTGCGCTTCTCTGTGACTCTGGCAGCTGCCCCCTAACAAACCCTTCCATCCAGTGCCACAATAACCATTGTCCCTGATGTACAGTAATGCACTGACTGTCAGACTTCTAGCCAGAGCCCCACAGTCCCCATGTAGCTGTGTCTGCGGCTTTCTCTTAGGAAGCCTTCACAGCCTGGTGGCCGGTAACCAGCAGCACATACACAATATGGGTCAATATTCGCAGGTGTAAATGGGGCAATGGTGCACAGTATCCTACTGGGTGCAAGAACAGAGTGTGACAGGTAGGACCAGACAACTAGGTGTGGCATTCAGGAGTGGACAGTTAGGTGTGGCATTGTTGTTCTTGCACCAATGTATAAAGACAAGCACCTGCTTAGCTGAACCTGATCCTGCCATGTGCAGTGGCGGGCACAAGTGACGGAGCTATGACAGGACCGGAAACACCATGAGCTACTGATGGCGGGTCGGACACCTACTTACAGCTGGATTGTACTTGTGGGAGAGCTCCGACCCACTGGCAACACGGTATGCAACATTTCAATGCGTATCAGTTCTGTATCAGCTCCCTGAGTGAGAAAAACCCCCAGACACATCACCCACTGTTCTGGTAGCAACATGGAATTGGGTAAATGTGAGAAAGGGCATGGCAAAGTGGGCTTTCACAGCAGGTAGGGTTACAGCATTACCGGCAGCATTTGCTCCCCCACACATGCATACAGTAATGCAGAGCCACACAGAAACAGCAAGTGGCAGTACCCCCGCCTCCCATATCACTGAAGCAGTACTCAGAACTGCAATCCCAACACCTATAACAAGTGTGCAGTCGGTATGGTAGGCACTGAACAGTAGTGGTGGACACCTGGTATTACATCTGCCAGTCCCGTTTTCTCTCTGCACTGTGACCTGCTCCCAGTGAGTATTTCAAGGGGGACCAGTGACATTTACCATGTGTTGCACTACCCACCTGCTCTCACTGTGCATTGAGGAAGCAGGGGCTCTCTGTATCGTGACTCTGTCCCCGCACTGTGCAGGACTAGTAGCATGGGATGGCCTGTTGCTCAGTCTGTTGGAGAACAACAGGGCAACAGGGAGGGCAGAGATGCATGGGGCGGGTAGGTGGGTAGCCTGCTCCCAGGTACAGAATGAACACCACACTGTGAAAGTGGCAGCAACACACAAGTAACAGTGAGCAGCACTGGGGGTAAAAAGAATGTCAGGGGTGAGGGCGCTGACATGATCTGAGTCACAGTAGTATGGGGAAAGTGTAGGGTGTTCCAAGAATCCCGAGGATGAGGAGTGGACATGGGGGCTGTTGCTTCAAGGACAAGAGGCTGTGAGATCTGCAGGTCAGATGGTTGGGCAACTGTCAGTGGTGCACGGGATATAGAGCTGTGTGGGGACCAGTAGCAGATCCATGGGGTGGGTGGCTGGGTATTTAGGTAGTGCTGAGGGGAGACACAGAGACAGTGAGAGAGAACAAAACACACCCACAGAGAGCTGCACACCTGGTATTACATGTACTCCTCCCGTTTTCTCTGTACACTGTGACTTGCTCCCAGTCTGTATTTCAAGGGGGACCGGAGACATTTACCACATGTTGTGCTGGCTGCCTGCTCGAATTGTGCATTGGGGGAGGCTCTCCAAAGCGTGTCTCTGTGCCCACACTGTGTGGAACTAGTAGCATGAGATGGCCTGTTTCTCAGTGTCTTGGAGAGTGACAGGGCAGGTCATCAGAGAGTAAATGTCTGTCTCCTGTGTATGTGAGGTTGTAAATGTCAGAGAGGCACAGCATCATACAGTCCTGTCAGGGCAAAGTTCTTGTATGTGTGTCTGTGTGTGTTAGGGGGTGCTTTGTGCATGTGTAGGATGCATAGCAGTGAATGTTATGCACAAGAGATGTCACAGATCATATCAATAGTGTATTTGTGACATTTCTATGTACATAACAGCAATGCAGGATGCATTATTTGTTAGGGACTATTTTGCAAGGTGGCAGGATACAGTACCTGTTTGCTCTTTAAACAGCAAAAAAACATTTTTTAATATTGTTTTTGCTGTTTAAACATAACCCATGTAATAAGTGCATTAACACACTCCAGGGTGTGCTGCTAATTGGGATTAATGCACACCTCGGATGCTGTTAGGGCACTCGGTCTGCGACCTCCTGCCTCACAACACACCCAAGGTGTGCATTAACAGCACACTCTGTCATGCAATAATTAACTATTGATTATGATGTATTCACTGATGTTGCATTTTTTATTTTTTCAACAGTTGCCCAATTGGGCTATAAATCAAATGCTTTATTGAGGTATACTATGTTACATGGGACATTTTTGTCTAAGATGTCACTAATTTTATCTTAAGAGCAGATTAAATTTGTTGTACTGCTCCCTCCCTTTTTGAAACCATGCTGGTCATGATCTTAATTAACTACTGAGGAAAGTATATTGCCTTTAATTAGACTTTCCAATATCTTACAAACAATAGCAGTAAGGCTAATTGGCTTATAATTGGTCGGTGCTTGTTCCATTCCTTTTTTAAATATGAGAATTACACTGTCTGTTCTCCGATCACTATGTACAGTTCCAGTGCTGAAGTCCTCAAATAGAATTTTTAATGGATATAATAAGAACTCGGACATCATTTGTAGCATGTGACCAGACATGTTGTCAGGCCTAGGTGAGGAGTTAGTCTTTAATTTATCTTGTTTTGAATTTCTACTGTGGATATAACAATCTTTTCACAGTTGGTGGTATCTTGAGGAGCAATAGGCTTGGACTGAGTAAAGACTCTGGAGAAGTAGTTGTTAAATGTTTCAGCCATCTTCTTATTGACATTAATTAGGGTGTTATTGACATCTAAGAGTCCCTCTTTACTTTGCGGCTTTATTATGGAGTTTATATAAGCATTGAAGTCAAAGTCTGTAGTTGAAATAAAGAGAATTTAGTAGAACCTTTTTATAGCCAGTCAAGAAGCAGGATTTTCCTATCCATTTTATAAACACAGACAGACAGATATTGTCACCTCAGTGTTTCTGAGATTGTAATGGATCAGTCTTCACCATTTAACTAAACACTGCCACTAATCTAAACTATCTTTATAATACTAACAATTGATTAAAGAGTTGCTAGCAAACTAGTAATTCTTGTTTATTCATATTTTATTCACAAGGGTGTGGTGTGCATATAAAGAAAGAAAGAAAGAAAGAAAGAAAGAAAGAAAGAAAGAAAGAAAGAAAAAGGAAGGAAGGAGAGAACCTTAGCTGGGCTTTGAACCCAGGCCACTTGGAATATCATTCAGTTGTACTACCAATTGTACCACTGAGGCAGCTGGAAACCTGGGATTCCCAGAAGCACCTTAGTCTTTCTTGTATGTGCAACCTGCTGCTGCACAAATTATGTTATAATTAATGGGTCTTCCTTTTTAACTAAGAAAAAGTGTGGCATTATTTGCCATAATGATGGAATATCTATTATGGCAAACACATGCATGGTTTTCCCTCGGTCTGCACATGTGCCCACCGCAGCTCTTTGTCCCGGACCGCTGACTGCCTCCTCTTCCACAAGCGACAGAACCGCCACTGGGACTCGGCTGTAAGTGACTGCAAACAAAATCAAAATATTAAAAACAAAACATTCACCTGCGAGCAGGAAAAAAAAGAAAATGTTTAAATAAATAAATAAAAATGACCACGGACCATGCACTCAAACCAAAGCAGATCGTGGCCGCACAGGAGTCAGGGATATCTTTTCTATTTTTATTTTATATAATTGCTGTGGCCAAAAAGGAAGACCCAGCAATTATATAAAATAAAATATGAGGTGCTGTGCGTAAACTCGAAGTTTGCACACACCTTCAGGGTTAGATGCTTTTCATAAACCCCTTCAGCTTCGATCTGGGGGTTTATGTAGCATCTAACCCCTCAGGTGTGTGTAAACTACTCGTTACACACACCACCCCATACTTTATTCTATATTTAATTCACAAGGGTGCAGAGTGTGTATATAAGAAACACAAGCAGAAGAAGGAAACAAGTGCTTTAGCTGGGAATTGTAAATTTATACTTTATAGGTACTAACATAGTATTCTGACTGATTTGGTGGTGCAGTTTAAAAGAATTCTGGATTCATGCCATTGTAAAACAATTTGTGTTGCTGTTGTTGCTCAACAGCATTAGTATATTATTTTATTGCATGAATGCCAATCTAACCACAGAACTCTGGTAAAGATGCATCTTCTCTGGTCAAATGTAGCTGACTATAGTTGTTTAAAAGTGTGTCCCACTATTCTGACTAATTCAAAATAAATGACATATCTAGCTTTTAAATGGTTGCAACAGCAGCATAGTTCTAAAAACCAAAGCATATTGCTCAACTCAGATGGTAGGCCTGAGCAGAAGTCTTTCGTGCCTTACTAATCATTGACTCATTAGAAATACAATCACGTGCCTTTCAAAGTCAACAGCAGAGTCCTGGTTTCAGTTTTATTATGTTAAACAAGACTATTTTTTGTTTTAACTTTCTTGTTCTCTTTCTCCTCTCTTTAAAGGAAAATCAAGTTAAAATTTACAAAGAAAAAAATATATTGTGTAGAGTGTTTTGATTTGTAGGTGTACGCCTAGTAAGTTCTTCCCTTTGTTTGACAAAAGGATTTTTTTCTAAATGTGCTTGATAGTTTATGGCCCCTGGGGATCTCCATGTTAGCATTTTTATGGCTTTTCTTGTTCCTACAATGCCTCTTATCCCATGTGACAGGGATGTGCCTAGAAGCATTAGTTCAACAAGAGTTTTTTTTTCTCATGTTTACAGTAGTAGAGTTGTGATTTTAAGTAACTCACTCTGTCAAGGGAGCTCTAAGGAATGCTACATTTAGGCACTAGGTCAAGACAGCGAACTCAAAAAAAGTACTGTCAACAAGCGCACTGCCAAAACAGTGCCAGTAATAACAACCCCATCTGAAAACACCACCAACAGAAACAGTGCTAATGGTAACCGATGACCGCTACCATGGAAGACTTACAAAATATACATTTTGATTTAAATATTCAACTCCAGAAGTGGCAGAACACAGGGATAAGAAGAAACTCGAAAGGGGTGCTTTGATGTTTTGGACAAACTGAAAAAAAAAAAACAATTAAGAGATACAGTACTAATTGAGAGACTGGGAACAGAACCTTAGTCTCCCACTCTGTGCTGCTCGAGCTGCTCATGCCTTAGTCCTCTCCACCACAGAAGCAGCTTAGCAAGCCATCTCACTCTTCCTTCCTTCCTTCCTTCCCTTCCCTTCCCTTCCCTTCCCTTCCCTTCCTTGACAGCTACAGGGATAGTGGTTATTAGTGTGTGCTATCCTACCCCTGTTGCTATCAAGGCAGGCACACATTTTGCAGCACAGTTCTTACAGGCACTATATTTGATACTCTCTTTTAGCCAGTTACTCTTCATTTGCAGATAGCAAAAGCCTAAGGGATAATTGAGTGCTGCTCTATAAGGAAATAGCTAGAGTCTTCATTGATTGTAGCATTTGTGACCATAGGAGATTTGTGTGTTTTTTTAATGATTGTGAGTAGGTAAACTTTAAGGAAAAGCTTTAAAAACAAAACATTCACTTCTGCTGGCCTAGACCTAGACACATATCTAGAAAACAGAAGGTTTGGATTAGGCAGAGTTATTTAGTTGAAGCCAGAATATCAGGCTCCTAACAGTAGATTGCTCCTGCAGCAGCTATTACTCTCTGAATCAATGGTCCTAGACACATCGCTGTCATACAGGACAGGAGGCACTGTAGGAACAAGAAGAGCTATAAAAAATGCTAACATGGAGCGCCCAAGGGGCCATAAAACCAGCAAGCAAATTTAGAAAAAAACTAATTTCAGCAAATACAGTACTGGGAAGGACTTACAAGTACACTTACAAATCAAAACACCCTGCACAACATATTTTGTAAATTTTGACATTAGTTCCACTTTAATAGTCCCAAATCATTCTTTTTAATAAAATGAAAGCAACTGTTAAATCAAAAGAAGATCGCATAATGGATGATACTACTAATGTGTCCAACCCTGACAATAAAGTATGAACTTGTAATTTGACTTTTTAAAGAAATTATATGAAGCTCTTTTGCAACCTAGTGTCACCTTTCCACAATGACAGTTTTACAAAAAAAGGACTGAAGGCAAGGAAATACTGTAGATATATACTGTAAACATTTATAAGGGCAGAATTTACACACACAGTAGAGAATCTTTCAGCAATAGACGAATGGAGGTCTCCATGTGTACGTATATCACACCTATATTTTTAGCTACATCTTATCCTACTTATCTAACCACAATCAAACTTGTTTTAATTGATGATACCTTTTATTCTGATAAGCAGATTTTATGTCAGTGTCAAAAAAGGACACTTTTTATAATTAAATGTTCAGTACAATTTTCAAAAGTATAGCACACAATCAAGATGAATACTGGACTATACTTTGCATACAATCAAGTGCACCAGCCACCTATAAAGGCTAAAGTACACAGCAGAAAAAAGTCAAAACACTCGGGCAAGACAATATGTACAAAAGCAATAACTATACACAGTACACAAAACACTGGACCACAACTAAGAACTCAGAAAAGAAAAGAAAAGGAAAGAAAAGAAAAGAAAAGAGCAATGCCAATGGGGGGCATTCTTAACTTTTAGCCTTACAAATTGGATAAAAAATGTTATCAGTCATAATGCAACAAATACAACTTAGAGCTCTATTCCCAAGCAATACCAACGTGCCACTTATGAGCAGTGCTTCAGCATCAATATGATAGTTTGCCAGTTTAGGGAGACCAGACAGGCCCTATGGCATTCATGAACCAACCTCTACTGGCCTTGCATGCCCTCCCTGACCTGATCTCAGCTGCTTTCCATATCTCTGTAGGAGGCTGGGTCAGGGGAATGCCGGGGGGGTGGCCATGACTTGTGCATTCTAGATGCTATCGACGTGTGACTCCCATCAAGGTGGGAGGGGGGACTGCATTACTATGCTGTAAAACATAAACACCCCTACCACAGTGATGTTAAGGGCTGGAAGTCATCCAACAACAGTAAGTCAGCGTGTGCCCTGCCCACCTCTTTGCCATTGTAGGCCAGGCCACACAAGTCTGTCAAGTTATACATTTTTGTTCTTCTAAACATATACTTCTCCACTGAGGATATGGCAGGCCTGTCTACTGACTGCCATATCAGTTGATCCCCTCCTATGATGGAGCTGGGGATCCACTTAGAGTCCAGACCAGGCCTGCAACTGGAAGCCTAGTGCCCAGCACAGCTCTGCCCTATCATCCCATTTGGTAATCCACACATGTGTACGGTACAGCATGGGACCAAGAATCCATCATACATGCAAAGCACAAAGAGGGCTATCACAGTACAGAATGTTGCAGGCCAGCAATACATGAATCAGTGAATATGGCCCCAAAGGTCAGTAAATAAGCCCATTATGCATAGTGGGGACACTGTGCACCTACAGAAGATGGCAAGTCACTGAAGGCAGATAATATCGGAGGGACTGATTGAAACTATTAACCAAGGCCCGTGGAATTCTGCAATTCTGTGGTCGTGGAATTTTCCATAGAATTTGCATCATGATGCAGAATTCATACAGTGCCATAGAAGTCATTGTTTTTTGGTGAATTTTCATTCTTGTATACAGTTTTTCCATAGTGCCAGGCTACCATATCCATCTTGTTTATCCTGAAGCCCCTCCTCTATGCTTGACATGTGATGTCATTAATGACATCACATCATATTTTAACCAATGGCAGGACTGCAGTTTGCCACAAAATGAATAAATCATGCCACAGAAATCAGAAAATGCTACAGCAGAAGCCTAGGAGCCCTGCCCGCAGAAATCAGAAAATACTGCCGCAGCACACTAGAGGCCTTGCTATTGATTAATTTCTCCATGTATTTGGACTTTCTAATATCATTTCAATAACACAAATGACCATTTATTTATATTCTTATCTAATGTTATTTAAGTGTCTTGAAAAGAAATAAATATTGCTTCTGTACAGTTTTGCCATATGCTTAAACTCAATAAACATTAGGTGAAAAAAGAAAGATTTATTTACTTACCTATTGTGAATTGGTCCTCTGAAAGTTGGGTCAAACTTGCGAGGTTCACCTGTAAATAGGAAGAAATTTTATTTAAATAAATATTCATTTCATAAATTTAAACATAGCCAGCCTGTTTGAAAGAATGTATGGGATGTTACACAAAAATTACATTTAGGCAGAATCAGCAGTAGCAAAGCAGTGGACATCTCCCTTCTCTTCATGGTTTCTGGCAATTTTGTCTTTTGTACTGACTCTGGGTTCAGTTCCCATTTAGGTCAAATTATTTCTTTCCCATGACAAAATAAGAATGAAACTCCATAGAAACATGCAAAACATTGTGGGGTTTTCACTACTATGCATAAAATGTACGAACTCAGAAAACATGAAAAGAATGTTGATGCTTTTTTTTTTACCTGATTATTAAGGAGGTTCTCTGGTGTTTCAGCAACCCAATGTAAAAGCCATAATTTTTTGCCCAGTACATGATGGTCATCTGAACATTTAAAATCCAGAACAAAAACATGGGTTACCATGCTTGTTTTTAAGTTACAATGGTGAGACTTAATTTCTCTTTATGGAAAAAATCTGGAAGTCAGACTGTTTTATGTGGTTATAACAATAATATTTTAGATGTCAACATGAGTGTGAAAGAAAATGTGAAACAAAGACACATCATTTGTCATGATGCTTGCTTCGGTTTTTCCACAGAAGCAAAAACAAAGAGTAAATTTCCAATACTATGGCACCCTCTTGAACTGATATTCCCAAAAAGGGGGAAATATTTGTGTGTTTTATACATAAAACCTTTTCAAACCCATGTAATTTTCATTAAATGTGTTTGACAGATGCAGAATGTGGTTATGAATATAGAAACAGAAAGAAATATAGGGGTTGCCATGTTTCTTTTGGTTTTATCTGCTTTCGGAGTTGCAGTTTCAGAGGTGGTTGGCTCAAGACAAAAATAATTGAAACATCCCAATAAAAAATAAAACTCGCAAGAATGCTGTTCAAACAATTCAAAAGTACATGCAGAATGGCAAGGACTTCAACAAAAAATAAACAGTGTAACCAAAGACAGACAGATATTTAGGTGAAGCACCTTGGATGAAACCAACTGCTGCAACTGTGGGAGTTAATTTCCTTGCTGCTATCCTGTATGTATTCTTAGCGGGACATGACATAATAGGATACATCATCATTCTAATAATGGTTCCATGTATTTAAGAATGTACTTGTGCCAGAAAACAACCCTGAAAACTTTTTTGAGAGCATCAGAAAAATTGGAATTTGAAACACCAGGGAACGTCTTTAAAGTTCCAAAGGTGTTTTTTAGAGTTTGCTCGAACTTCCATTTAACTGCTCACATTTAGCTACGAGATTTGTAGTTTAGATACGAAAGTAACTTTGGATACCTTAGCTAACCAGTTTCCCTGATAGTTATCAATTTTATGTTTTGTCAGTTTTATGTTTTTATTCGTTATAGCACCATGCTTAGAAAACATAAAAAGCTTTACACAATGAATACCCATCATAAAATGCAGACTAATGAATGCAATAAAACAGCACACATCAACTTAATATATACAAATTAAATCTACAACAGAAGCAAATAATGTCAAATAATAGGACCACAGTAGGCCTGTTCAAAGAGTCATTTATGGGTCTCTGACCTAAAGTGCCTCTCTGACAAGATGTTGTTAATATACTGAATGGTGGGAGGGCATTCCATAAGACTGGGTCAGCTACCCAGACCACCCGGTTCCCTGCAGACTTTAGCCAGGAACAGGGGACCCTCAGCAGCCCATGAGCCCTGAAATAAGGCTGTAAGAGAGAAATAGGGGGTAGCAGATAGTAGCAAGATACAGCCTATTCAAAGCCTTAAACATCAGCATAATAACCTTGCAGTCTGACCTCTCGGCTTCAAGGGGCACTGTCAGCTTTGTTCATCTATCTTGCACTCTATGTCAGCAGTGTGCCTCTTCGCAAACACATATCACAGATTGTCCCTAGTATGCCCTTATGTATGTAAAACTTAAAGAATATTAGTGGTTTACCTGAATTTTGAGTTATTTGTTGCTCGCTCGGCCGGACATAAACCCCCACAACCGGAAGCATATGCAGAGCGAGACTGCGGCGTCTGCCAAAACACCCAGTTCGAAGTGTCATTTTTGAACACTGCAAGTGGAAAATGAAGTTAATCCAGTAGAGTAGCCCTTTATTAATTGTTGCCATGTAGCACCAAAAAACAAGCACCGAGAGAAGAGCGAAACATTTTTTAAAAACGGGACCGAAATCCTGCGCATGCGCAAGTGTGGCATAAGTAAAGATCCTGCACATGCACAAGAACATACCATGATTGTGCATGCGTGGGATTTTGGTCCCATTTTAAAAAAGTGTTTTTCTCTCCTCTCGGTGCTCGGTTTTTGGTGGTACATGGCAACAACAGTTTACAAAGGGCTACTCTACTGGATTAACTTTATTTTCCACTCACAATGTCCAAAAATGAAACTTGAGGACCACGCTTGTGGCAGACGCGTGGTCTCATCTTGTGTATGCTTCCGGTTGGTGGGGGAGTTTAAGTCAGGTCGAGCAAGCCACAGATAACTCAAAATTCAGGTAAACTACTAATATTCTTTAAGTTTTACATACATAAGGGCATACTAGGGGCAATCTGAGGTATGTATGTGCCAAGAGGCACACTGCTGATGTAGAGTGAAAGATAGACGAGCAAAGCTGACAGTGCCCCTTTAACTGGAAGCCACTGCAATTCACATAGCATTAGTGTGAAATGTCCTGACCTCTGAAAGAAATGTAAAATTCACACTGCAACATTTTACTGTAGCTGCAAGCATAGTATCTGGCCACAGGGTAGGCTCTTGTAGAGCACATTACAGTAGACACGTCAAGAGGAAACAATTGCCTGCACAAGAGTTCTTAGATCTCTTGGAAGGGGCACAACCAACAGTTTGTTTATTATGAACATACTAACATACGAAATTGGCAGCAGAAATAGGCCATAATGGTCTATAAAGTCTGCTTGAGTGTGCAGCTCAAATTAGTTCCCTGGAGCTGACCCCCCCCCACTCCCCCTGGAGTCAACTCTCCCCCTAGTACCCTCCCCCTTCCCCATCCTTGGAACACCCTCCCTAATTTTCTTCTTCACCCTATTCCCCCCTCCCGCTTGAGACTAGCCACTGTATTTACCTCGACCACCTCCTCTGGCAACTCGTTCCAACCTGACACCACCCTTTCAGTGAAAACGTTCCTCCTAATTTCCTTCTTAAATCTTCCCCCCACTAGCTTCAGGCTGTGCCCCCTCGTTGTACCCTCCTTCCTTAAGTTAAACATGCCCTCCAATCTTATCTTGTTTATCCCCTTAAGGTACTTGAAGGTCTCTATCATGTCCCCCCTCTCTCTCCTATCCTTCAGGGAGTACATGGTTAACTCACTCAACCTCTCCTCATATGTTTTGTCCCCCATACCCTGAATCATCCTGGTCGCCATCCTCTGGACCCCCTCCAGTAGCTTGATATCCTTCTTCAGATATGAGCACCAGAACAGTACACAGTATTCCAGGTGCGGCCTCACTAGTGACCTGTGCAGCAGCAAGGTGACTTCCTCCCTCCTAGAGGTTATTCCCCTGGTGATGCAGTTTAGTATTTTATTTGCTTTGGCTTCTGCCTTGCAACACTGTGCCAAGTGTTTCATGTCCCCTCTAATCATCACCCCCAAAGTCCCTTTCCTCCTCTGAGACTGCCACCTGTGCTGCCCCCAGCCAACAGCTTTCCCCTGGGTTCCTGGCACCCAGGTGCATGACCTTGCACGTCTTGGCATTGAAACCCAACTGGTAAATGCGCGACCATTTCTCCAGCCTAGCCAGATCCTCCCTTAATTCCTGTCTCCCCTCCACTGTGTCCACCCTCCTACAGACTTTGGTATCATCCACAAAGAGGCAGATCTTACTTTTGACCCCCTCTGCTATGTCACCAATAAAGAGGTTGAACAACACAGGTACAAGTACTGAGCCCTGTGGGACCCCGCTAGTTATAGGCCGAGGTCTAGATAGTTACCCCCACCACCACTCTCTGATTCCTATCCTGCAACCAGTTCTTGATCCACCCAAGAAGTTTGTCCCCTATTCCCAGGTCCCTCAGCTTGCTGATTACCCTGCCATGTGGCACTGAATCAAATGCCTTGCTGAAGTCTAGGTACAGGATGTCCACTGCCCGTCCCCTGTCCAATGACCTCATAACTCAGTCGAAGAAGTCAATCGTGTTGGTTTCACAAGATCTCCCCATGACAAACCCATGCTGCCTGTCATCCTAGAGACTATTATCCTCAAGGAAGGACACCAGTCCTTCCTTAAGAATGGTCTCCATTATCTTCCCCACTCTGAGGTCAGGTTAACTGGCCTGTAGTTACCCGGCTCATCCCTGGGACCGCTGTTATGGAGTGGAACCATGTGAGCTGTTCTCCAGTCCTGTGGAACACACCCCTCCTCCAGTGAGGTGTTAAACAGGTCTGTCAGTGGGGCTGCTAGTACCCCCACTAAATCCCTCAGGGCCCTCAGGTGTAACCCATCTGGTCCCAGTGCTTTGTCCACCCTCAGTTCACTTAGTCCCCTTACGACCCTGTCCACCCCAATCTCCCTTTCATAGTGCTGTCCACCCCAATCTCCCTTTCATAGTCCACCCCCCGGGCTCCGCCCATTCCTCCCTTGCGGTATGGGCCCTTCTGCTTCCTTAGTGAAGACAGAGCAAAACTATTTATTTAAAGCCTCTGTTTGATCTATCCCCTTCTCTGCCCATCCTCCTTCCCTCTTAATCCTTACAATACCATCCCTTCTGCTTCTTTTCTCCTTAATGTATCAGAAGAAATCCTTCTCCCCTTCCTTAATCCCCTATGCTAGTCTTAGCTCCATATCCTCCTTGGCTGCCTGGACCTCTCTCCCAGCCTCCTGAGATTTCTCTGCATAAGCCTCTCTGTCATCCTCCTTCAGGGTATGCTGTTGTCACAAACACACTCCGCAGGTCAAGCCATCTGCTCCCACACTGCCAACCTCAGAGAGCAAGAGTGTGAACAGGTAACAGACAAGGTAACCCTCCTGTCTGCTTTGGGTCCGTATCACCTGTTAGCCTTGAGTTCTGGAGGGATTCAAACTGTCAACCTTATGCTAGCACACCCAATTAATAGGCTCAGATAATACTCTCTCCGAGGGGATGCAATATAATCTTTCACCCAAGGGCATCCAGCCAGGTATCCAAAATGAACCCTTCAAACTCTATAAGAGACATAGGTATTTCTTACCTTTAAGCAAGCTCAGTAACTCAATCAAGCTTTTAACAGCAGTCAGCCTTAAATACAGGTTCAGCAAGCACATGTAAAATAACAGAAAAAAGCACAGGCAGTATTTTAAAGAAAATGTTGTTTACTAAAAAGTTTTAAAACAGGTAAAATAAAATACAGAAAAATTATATCACAAATCTCACAGTCATCTACAAATAAAAAGGAAAGTTACAGAATACAAACTCCTACCACAAACACTTAATTCTGCTCTAAGTGTTGCCTTTCTAAGTCATTTCCAAGTCAGAGAACTCTCTCTCTCTCTCTCTCTCTCTCAGAGTCTAGAATCATATACCACCCATTTCCCAGATACAGTGTTTCATTTTTACTCTATCTTTCCCCATCCCCTTTTGGTGAGTCAGCTAGCTCCTCCCTTAGAGTTAATTCTAACAGTTTTCTACCAGGAGGTATTTTAATTAATGTGAACATCAGAAAAAAAACATGTCCTATATATGACAGTCTTTAATCAAACATTTCTCTTTGAGGTTTTACAACCCCACAATCTGTCACTAAGGTGTGAGAAAGCCAAGGGAAATCAGCCAAATTACATCCTTTCCTGGTATCATAAAATTCATATTCAGGAACCAACATCAAAGCAGCAGCAGTTGATATGGGGCCATAAACTATCCCACTGGAAGGAAAGCATTAATTAAGTTTTTCCATGGTCAGTTCAATGACATCCTCACTGACACCTTGAAGGTTAAAAGCCAAACTGCTAACTTGTGTGAGACAATTACATACACAGACCATTGATTTATAATACAAATATTATACAATAACCATAAGCAGATGGCAGAGCAAACTGATAACTTGTGTGAGACAATTAAGCAATAATGCATGACAGGGTGTGGTATATCATGGGATACTGTCACGCCTTGGGTGGTTGGGCATGAGGCTGCAGACTGAGTGCGTCCAACGACCCGAGAGGTGATGATATCCCACGATATACCACACCCTGGAGTGCATTATTGCTATTATGAATGGAATCCCATATATGTGTGCAAAAAATATTTAAAAAAATGTTTCCAGATTGTTTTAATAATTCATTTTCTAATGTGTAGGGATACATTTATAGAACATAGTCCCTTTGTTTTTTGCTGTGGGCAATAGGTAGTGTCCTTGTAATGCTTTGGTAGTACCATGAGAAACCAGGCTGTTTGTGCTTAAATTACTTTTTCCCATTTGTTTAGTTTAAATCTGTAGTTGCTTTTTGGGAGACTGAGAAGGTTTTGCATCAGCTAGTAGGAGTTCCACTGGCAACACAGTGCGGTCCTGCATGATGCAAAATTTCTTTTTTTAAACAATTATTATCCTACCATTAAAATCAGAATCTGACTTCACACTGATGCCCCAAAACTACTTTATTTCCTGAAACGAGGGTTATTTTCGATCAGAACTGTTTTTCAAAACTAAAGACGTGATTGTGAGCACGCGTATCAGCGTTTGCCACAGAGGCGTGTGCTAGGAGTCACGGCTTTACTTTTTGAAAAGCAGTTTCTGGGTACAACAAAATCCTCCTTTCAATGAATAAACCAGTTTTTCGACATCAATTTAATTTAACTTACACAGTGATTATGTCCGGGTCATGGCTGTTAAAGATAAGTGGCTTGACTACAGGAAAACATTTCAGAGTGAACTGTATACCAAACGGGCGGCTGAGCATAATAACTGCGGGGAGAGCAGGTGCTGTTATGTAAGCTTCAATTCGGGCAGTCAGCAGAGCAACATTTTCAGTTAAGTTAACCCAATTTGTTTATTTTTGTGAGGATTTGTGTGTTTGTTTATATAGTCGCTGTCTCGAGGTCTTAGTTGCTCCAACTGCGGCAGGTGGTTTTGAGGGGTTTTGTGCAGTGTACTGACAGACGTGGGGAATGCTTCTGTCGGAGTAGTTGATTTACAAGTGAGGAAGCTGGTGCTGGAGGTTTTCTGAAGCCGTGATGATGTAGCTAGATATCATCATGGCTTCAAAGAGCTGTCAGCCAATCAGCTTCCTAGATTTTAGATCCTCAGTTCATAATTACATACACAGACCATTGATTTACAATACAAATACTATACAACAACCATAAGCAGATGATCCTGCCAAACAAACCTTGTTGAGTTCTATGACTGAGTGACGAGGGCCCTGGACCAGTGTAGGCCAGTGGATGTCCTCTTTCTGGACTTTAGCAAGGTGTTTGATTCAGTACCCCACAGTGGCCTGCTGGCTAAGCTGAAAGAAATGGGGGTAGGGAGACAGTTGTTAAGATGGATAGGAAATTGGCTCTCTGAGCATACTCAGAAGGTGGTAGTTGGAGGGGTAGCCTCATCCCTAAGGTGGGTTACTAGTGGCAGTTCCCCAGGGGTCAGTGCTGGGGCCACTCCTGTTCAACGCTTATGTCTCAGACATCAGGAGGGGGATCAGGAGTGAGATGAGTCTCTTTGCAGACAACTCAAAGCTGGGTGCAGTGGTGGATGAGAGGAGGGGAGGGTGGCCTTGCAGGAGGACCTGGAGGCTCTGAAAAGGTGGTCGGGAAAATGTAAATTAAAATTCAATGTAGGGAAGTGCAAGGTTCTGCACCTGGGAGTCAGAAATCCAGGCCAGGGGTATACCCTGAGAGGAGACATGATTCAAGTCACAGAGGGTGAGAGGGACCTGGGGGTAGTGGTAGATGTCAAAATGAACAACTCAGAAAGCTGTAGGAGGGCAGCGGCAAGGGCGAATAGGATGCTGGGATGCATCGCTAGGGGGATTACCTCCAGAAAGGCAGAAGTGATCCTTTCACTGTACAACTGCTTGGTTAGGCCACACCTCGAGTATTGTGCGCAGTTTTGGAGACCACATTTAAAAGGGACATTACACTCCTAGAGAGGGTCCAAAGGAGGGCAACCAAAATGATCTGGGGCCTGGAGGAGAGGACCTATGAGGAGAGGCTCAAGGAGCTCGACATGTACACCCTGAAGGAGAGGAGGGACAGGGGGGACATGATAGAGGTCTTTAAGTGCATGAAAGGGATCAATAAAGGAGGCCCAGTCAGGGTGCTCTAAAGGAAGGAGGGTGGGGCAACAAGAGGTCACGAGTGTAAGCTGGAAGGGGGCAGGCTCAGAGGAGAGAGGAGGAGAAGTTATTTTACTAAAAGGGTGGTGAAGCCATGGAATGCACTGCCCAGGGAGCTGGTAGAGGTGGAGACTGTGGACAGGTTTAAATGGGGATGGGATGGGATAGGTACAGAGGGAGAGTAAATCTGACCAGGCCCAGTACAGGTGAAACATCTGGGACTGGGGACAGTATAACCCAAGGGGGAGGGGGGGATACCAAAATCGAGCAGACTCAGACCATTAAGCCTATTCTGCTGGCATTTTAGTATGCTAGATGACAGAGCATCACAATCCTCTCCACCTAGACTGAATTTGGGGGCTCTATCCCCTGTATGGGACGAGCTCCCCAAGTCAGTTCATGTCTCATATTGATGCAACAAGCCATCAGCATTTTCACTGGTTTCCCCTGCCCTGTGGGAGATCATTATGTCATACCCTTGCAAGGCAAGATTCCATCTTAGTAGTCTACCATTCGTTTTACCCATTTGTGCCAGCCAAACCAGGGGGTTGTGGTCAGTTTGTACCTCAAAACGCTGCCCATATAAGTATGGCTCTAACTTCTTTAGGGCCCACACCATGGCAAGACACTCTTTTTCCACAGTAGAGTAAGCCTGCTCCCTGGGAAGTAACTTTTTACTCAGGTACACTATGGGGTGATCTTTCCCTTGGTTGCATGTCTGACTCAGTACTGCCCCAATACCCATGTCTGAGGCATCACTCTGGACTATAAAAGGTCTGCTATAGTCTGGACTTGTCAATACAGGAGCACTGCACAGTGCCTCCTTCAGTCTGGTAAAGGCTTTTTCACAGGCTGGTTCCCAGGTAACTTTCTTAGGCATCCTTTTCCTTACCAGGTCAGATAGGGGAGCAGCCAGGGCACTGTAATTGGGTACAAATTTCCTATAGTACCCTGCTGTCTCTAGAAAACTCATGACCTGCTTCTGCATTTCTGGTCTGGGCCCTGCCTTGATTGCTTCTATTTTTACTTGGTTGGGATAGAGCTGTCCCCGGCCTACAACATGCCCAAGGTATGCCACTTCAGCCATGGCAACCTGGCACTTCTCAGCTTTGACAGTGAGCCTGGCCCTCTGTATCCTGCCCAGCACTTCCCTAAGATGGGACACGTGTTCCTCCCAGCTGGCACTAAAGATGGCAATGTCGGTATGCCACAGTGTACTCCTCAGCACCATTTAACACCTGGTTCACCAACCTTTGGATAGTGGCCGGGGCGTTCTACATTCTGAAAGGCATTACTTTAAATTCAAATAACTCTATCAGAGTGATGAAGGCGGACCTCTCCCTAGCTGTAGCAGTTAAATCTACTCTGCCAATACCCCTTTGTTAGGTCAACAGTTGTGAGGTATGTTGTCCCTCCCAACTTGTCCAGGAGTACGTCCGTCCATGGCATCGGGTGGGCGTCTGACTTCGTGACTGCATTCAGTCCACGGTAGTCCACACAAAAATGAGTAGAGCCATCTGGCTTGGGCACAAGAACTACAGATGAGGCCCAGGGGCTGTGGTATTTCTGGATTACCCCTAAATCTAGCATTTCCTCCACCTCCTTCCTAATGTCCTTTTGGACAGCCTTTGACACCAGATATGCTGTTTGCCGTATGGGCGCCTGCGTCCATCTCCACATCATGAGTCACTAAAGGGGTTAGTCCAGGCTTGATGCTAAACAGTGGGGCAAAGTCTGCTAAAACCTCCCTTACTTCCTACCCTACAGCTTGTCTTTCCGGACTGGGATGAGGACCATGACTTCCTGACCCACCGTGTATGAGCAAGCTCTGGCTCTGCGATCGTACCAAACCTTCTGTTTTTGTTGGGCAGCTGCCAGGCTGCTCTGGGCTGTCCCCATAAGCTCATTCAGCTTTTCCCTAAACCTAAGAACATAATCCACAATGGGAGTTCCCTGGGTGGCGTGCTTGCCTTCTCAGTCCTCCCAGATCAAGTCTAGAGGCCCACGTACCTGGCGTCCATATAAGAGCTCGAAGGGGGAAAACTCTGCCAACTCTTGGGGCACCTCCCTGTATGCAAACAACAGGTGGGGAAGGTATTTCTCCCAGTCCCTTCCATGCTGTTCAGCAAACACTTGGAGCATTGACTTAAGGGTACCGTTAAATCTTTCTACAAGCCCATTGGCTTGCGGATGATAAGGTGTATGTCTCTGCACCACCCCACACTTCTCCCACAAACATTTCATTAGGTCTGACATGAAGGAACCCCCTCAATCCGTGATAACCTCCTGTGGAAACCCAAAATGGGAGAAAACCCCAAGTAAGGCATCTGCCACTTTGTCTATCCTCAGTGAGGATAGGGCAACTGCCTCTGGATACCGGGTGGCATAATCCACCACAGTCAGGATGAACCTCTTCCCGGAGGAGCTGGGGGTATTTAAAGGCCCCACAATATCTACCCACCCTCTGGAATGCCTCCTCCACTACGAGCAATGGAATTAGGGCAGCTTGGGTTCTCTTACCCGCCTTCCCTATTTCTTGGCACCGGTGACAAGACCTGCAATACTCCTTCACCTGCTGGGTGAAGTTGGGCCAACAGAAATTCTGGGCCAACTGCTGTGTAGTGCGCATGATTCCCAGATAACTAGACATGGGAATATTGTGTGCAGTCTTGAGCAACTGCTCACCATACCCCTGGGGAACGACAAGCTGCCTATCACCCCTCCTTCTATCTTAGCATCCTGTGTATATATCAGTCCATTTTCCCAATAAACCTTATGATTCCCGTCACCTCCCTGTACTCCGTCAGAGTCTGCCCAAGCCCTCAGCTTCTCTAGACTGGGGTCACTATTCTGAGCAGTAGCAAACTCCTTACACATTCCTAAGGCATGGGACAGGTCCCCTTCAGTGTCTAAACTAGGGTCCCTAACTCTAGCGTCAGGGCACTCAGGATCACTGCCATCCCTAACCCTCTGACAATGGGTCACCCCTCTTTCCTTGGAGTAACCCTCCATAGTTGTTTGATTAACTGCTACCAGGGAAATTTCTACCCCCCTTTCATTGGTCTCCATATCAGGAGACACAGGCTGGGGAACCAGCCTCTCAGTGGTTTCCACAGTGGCTTCTATGGGGTCCGGGGCACCACAATTTTCCTCTGCCGCTTGGCTGTGGGAAACTGCACACACCATCCCCTGTTTGAGATTGTTGCCAATGATTACATCAACAGCTAAAGTTTTGGCTATGGCAACCTTTTGTACAGTCCCCCTTGTGTCACCCCAGTCTAGGAGGACACTAGCAAGTGGCAAGGTTTTCTTCTCACCAGTGAATCCTCATACAGTCACAGATTGATTGGGTATAAGCTGACCAGGCTCTACCAGATCCCCTTTTACCAAAGTCAGGGATGCCCCCGTGTCTATTAACCTGTGTGTCTGTACACCATTCACAGCGACTGGGTGCATGTGTTCCCTCAGGTTGACTGGCATGCTTTCAGGGACACACAAACAACCCACTTTTTTCGAGCACCACGTTGTGCACTATTTGTCCTTTTGAGACACTGTCTGGCAATATGCCCAGTTTCTTTTGCAAACCCAACATTCATTTCCTTTCTCAGGTAAATCTTTTCTTTGAAACCTGGGGCTACCTGGTTTCGGTGGAGGCAGTGAGGGTTTTAGCTGCCCTGAAGGCACGCTTTTCCCTTTCTGCACTACCACACCAGACCCATTCGCTCTCAGAGCAGGTCTGCTCCTGGCATAGCAGTCCAAGAGTTCAGCGGCCTCTTGCACTGTTTTTGGATCTCGGTCCTCCAGCCAGGTTTTCAGCTCTACTGGGCATGCCCAAAAAAACTGCTCTAACAATACAGCATTCTTAATTTTATCTACAGAGTTTGCTTCAATTCCTTCCCACCAACTTTTCTAAAACTGATGTTGTTTCATAGCTAGCTCCTCATAGCTCATGTCAGAGCTTCTCCTGAGCTTACGGAATTTAGCTCTGTATGCTTCTGCAGTTAAATCATACTTTTCTAAAAGTGCAGTTTTCAGTTTACTGTAATCATTACTGACCTCATTGTCCATTTGACCCAATGCATCCCAAGCTTTCCCGGTATGTAACGGGGATAGCTGGAAGCTCCAGGACTCTCTAGGAATTTGCCTGAATACAAACATTTTCAAAGAAATTTAAAAAGGCATCCATATCTGCCCCCTCTTTAAATTCAGCTATCAATTTGGAATTTAATTTATAACCCAGTCCTATAGTTCCAGTTAAACCCAGGCCACTTACCTGCTCTGGTGCTGATCTTGCGAGTTGTAGCTTCTCCAGTTCAAATCTCCGCTGGTGCTCTCTCTCTCTCTCTCTCTCTCTCTCTCTCTCTCTCCTCTTGTTTGGCCTTTCACTGATGCTGTCGCTCTTCTTACTCAGCCTCCCACTGTTCTCTCTCAGCTTCTCGCTGTTCTCATTCCGCCTCTTTTTCCATCTGCAGTTGGAACTTTTTCTGTTCAAACTCCAGCTCCATCCTCCGCAACTCCATCTGCAGCCTGAATGCTTCTGGCTCCAGAATGTTGGTGACCTTCTCCTGTTGCTGTGGTCCTTGGCTTGCACTGGCCCTGCTGTCCTTCTTACTGGATCTGGACACTGCACTGGACTCTAGCACCCCCAACCTCAAGGTTCGGTCCTTTTCAGTCACAGACTGTGACTTGAGGCTCTGGGCATCAACGGCCACCAGAGCATCCACGAGGTTTGGCTTGTTGGCTTTCCCCTTGTGCTGGACTCCTCTGTCCTGGCACAACTGCCTCAGGTAGTCTGCAGTGTACCCACTGTAGTTGGAAGCCATATTCTTCCCTAACTACGGCTACTCTAAGTTGCCCTTTAGAAAAAAATAAAACAGGTAGGAACATTGACTGTAAGCAAAATTATATAGTTCTGTTTACTTTTTAAAAATAAATCACTGCCTTATTTTGCATGTGAGCTGTACAGTATTAACTGACACACTGAACTATTAAAGCTTGTGTTACCAAATACTTTTTAAATCACACCACTGCCAACCAGATCTCTCACAAACGCACTCCACAGGTCAGGCCCTCTGCTCCCACAGTGCCAACCTCAGAGAGCAATAGTGTGAACAGGTAACAGACAGAGTAACCCTCCTGTCTGCTTTGGGTCCGAATCACCTGTTAGCCTTGAATTCTGGAGGGATTCAAACTGTCAACCTTATGCTAGCATACCCAGTTAACAGGCTTAGATAATACTCTCTTTGGGTGGGACACAATATAATCCTTCATCCAAGGGCATCCAGCCAGGTATCCAAAATGAACCCTTACAACTCTATAAAAGACATAGGTATTTCTTACCTTTTAAGCAAGCTCAGTAACACAATCAAGCTTTTAACAGCTGTCAGCCTTAAATACAGGTACAGCAAGCACATGTAAAATAACAGAAAAGAGTACAGGCAGTATTTTAAAGAAAATGTTGTTTACTAAAAAGTTTTAAAACAGGTAAAATAAAATACAGAAAAAATTATATCACACATCTCACAGTCATCTACAAATAAAAAGGAACGTTACAGAATATAAACTCCTACCACAGACACTTAATTCTGCTCTAAGTGTTACCTTTCTAAGTCCTTTCCAAGTCAGAGAACTCTCTCTCTCTCTCTCTCTCTCTGAGTCTAGAATTATGTACCACCTATTTCCCAGACACAATCTTTCATTTTTACTCTATCTTTCCCCGTCCCCTTTTGGTGAGTCAGCTAGCTCCTCCCTTAGAGTTCATTCTAACAATTTTCTACCAGGAGGTATTTTAATTAATGTGAACATCAGAAAAAAGCCATTTCCTACATATGACAGTCTTTAATCAAACATTTCTCTTTGAGGTTTTATAGCCCCACAATCTGTCACTAAGGTGTGAGAAAGCCAAGACAAATCAGCCAAATTACGTCCTTTCCTGGTGTCATAAAATTCATATTCAGGAACCAACATCAAATCAGCAGCGGTTGATATGGGGCCATAAACTATCCCTCTGGAAGGAAAGCATTAATTAATTTTTTTCCTGGTCAATTTAATGACATCCTCACTGACACCTTGAAGGTTAAAAGCCAAACTGCTAACTTGTGTGAGACAATTACATACACAGACCATTGATTTATATTACAAATATTATACAATAACCATAAGCAGATGGCAGAGCCTCACAGCTTGTACTTCAGGAAGGCCTCTCACTTTTCCTTCACCTTCTCGGCCACCCTCCTGCTATACCAGCTGGGTCTCCAGCACCTGGTGTTCTTTTTTTGAATCTTTGTGCAGGTGTCAGTGGCCTCTATTAACCCATTCTTGATGACTTCCCATTTCTGCTCCGCATCCATCTGCGACTTGAGTCTTACCAGGTGCTCCTTCAGCATGTTATCCATTCTAGCAAAGTCTGTCTTCCTGAAATCCACCACCCTCCTTTTTGTTTTGACTGTGTGGTGGTCATTGCCTACAAGGGGATCCCTCACTTCAACTCCCTGGACATGCTCCCCATCCAACAGAACCAGGTCTAGCAAGGCCCCTTCCCTTGTTGGTTCTGTGACTCCCTGTGTCAGGAAACACTCCTGGATAGCATCTAGGAGGACCTGCTCCCTTCCACAGGAAGGAGCCAGAATGCGCCAGTCAATACCTGGCAGATTGAAGTCACCTTGGATAACAGTGTTCTTTCACCCTCCTGCCCTCCTAATCTATTCTTCCAGCTCCCTATCCAGCTCTATGCCCTGTGCTGGTAGTCTGTACACCACCCGAACCCAAATCTGTTTCCCAGTTGTGTTCTGTAGCACTACCCATAGAGCTTCAGTTGCTCACTCCTCCCCCTTCTTCCTGGTACACGTTACCCCATCCCTTATGTACAGCGCTACTCCTCCCCTCTCCCCCTTTCTCTATCCTGTCTATGCAATTGGTACCCAGGGATCTTGAGGTCCCAGTCATGGTACTGGGTTGCCCATGTCTCTGTGATGGCAGCTATGTCTACCTCCACTTCTGCTATCAGCACCTGAAGGTCTGCTGTCTTGTTTGCCAGATTCCTGGCATTCAAGGAGACCACTTTCCATCTCGACCCTGCCCCACTTTTCTCCTATTCCCTTTTTGTCTCTTGCCCCCCTTATCTTTGCTATCCTCTCCTCTTGCCACTCCCCTCCTTTAGGTTCCCTCCTAGGGGGAGATCTGGCAGCCCCCCCTTGCCTGGTGCCAAGTGCTGTGCCCTCTACTGCCCCCCCTTTGCCAGTTTAATAGTAGCCTATCCATCAAGTACCTTTCCAGGTTGTCTTTCAGGACTCTTGTGCCTTCCTTACTCAGATGCAACCAGTCCTGTGCGTATAGGTCATTGTGTTCCTATGTCCTGTTCTAGTCTCCCACAAACCGTACCCATTTGCCTCACACCATTCTCCCAGCCATGTATTTAACTCCACAATCCTCAGCTTTCTTGCGGTACTGGCTCTTGGGACAGGTAGTTCCTCCGAGAATGATGCTGTTTTCCCTACTCCACTGCAGATTCTTCCCAGTTCCCTGAACCTTTCCTGCACCACACTCACCTCGTACCCTGCCAGGTCATTGGTTCCCAAATAAACCACTATGTGCAGCTTCCCCTGTTCTTGTTCCACATATTTTGGTATGATTGCTCCCACTTTCCCTGCGGTCATGCCAGGCAAGCACTCCACCTTCCTGTTGTTCCTCCTAGTATGTTTGTTACCCCAATGTACACACTTAAGTATCAAGTCTCCAATAATTAACACCTTCTCCCCCCTTCTGTCCCCCTCTGCCATGGTTCTCGTGAGCGTGCATGGGAAGTGATAAGTCAGACACACTATTTCTTGAGGAACACACAAAGCTTGTGTGAATTTTATTTCTAAAGTTCCAAAATAAATGATTTCAAAAATAAAGAAAATAAAGTACTATCTGGCTTTTTGTTCTTAACCTGAACAACTTCAGTACTTATTAACAGCTAAGTACTGCCACAGAGTAGATGCACTTGCACTCCAGCACATCTACCATCCTCTGTGCTCAAGACTATCTAACTCTCTGTAGAAAGCATCCACCTTATATAGGTGGTTATTCTGACATCATAGGTCAGCTGATCCGCCCTCTATTCTAATACATTCAATTTCTATGCTAGTACATCGAGTAGGGGAATCAGCATGAGCAAATTCTATTTTATTCGGTAAAAACATATATATATATATATATATATATATATATATATATATATATATGTCTCCTAATTCAATTCTGTAAACCAAAAACACTTAAATGGAACTTTATAATCTTAGCCCCTCCCACAAGGTGCTGACCTCATACCTCTATTTATTATAAATGTGAACAAGTAGATGGCCGCTGGCCCTTAGTAGTGCAGAACTTGTGGGACAACAAGAAACTAGGTAAAGACCTCTTTCAGAATAATTGATATAAATGAAAATGCACTTTTAGTTCTTGTAAGGTTTCTTTGTATTTAGGATATACAAAATAGTATAGCATGATAATAAAACTGAATAAACAATACCCCCCCCCCCATAAGGTGCTTTTTAGAATCCTTGAAACTGTGGACAGCTAGCTGCCCATCCGGGCATTTCAACTATTATGGTATGTGCAGGGTTATTATGAGATTACTGAACTGCCAGACCTATACCGCATATAACCCGATGAAAAGAGTGATGTTTAAAATGGAAGAAGTAAACTTTTTATTTTTAAGCAGGTTCCTGCGTCACTTGGGAAGGGGGTACCATTTTAGTTTGAGCAGCTCATGCTAGAAACAGTACTGCAAAACTGGACAGAGTTTTGCATACGACTTTCAGCTGGCTTTCAACGGTAAAGGGATGAGGAACATGTAACAAGGAAAATATTGCTTTTACAAATAATACAAAAGTCCCCATAAAGGCTTCCCAACCAACAGGTCGATATATTTAGTAAAGGGGCTTTGCTGTGGGTAAGCACTATTTACAAAGAAAAAAAAAATACTAATATCTGCTCATCCAGGCATCCCAGGTATTATGGGCTGTACAGGAATATTATAGGAGTTTTTAAATAACTCTATTCTTTTCATAAGACAGTGCACAAGTCTCCTGGACGAAGTGACACCTCCTTCCACATAAGTCATGCTGGAAACAGTGTTTTCAAAACGGACAGTGTTTCGCATACTGTTTCGGGGCCAGCATGACACAGGGCATAGAAAATGGGCAAAGGGTGCATGGGCACGAAACGGGGCACCGGACTCAACAGAAGCCATCATTGCAACAGGTTGGGACCAAGAAATGAAGGCTTTTTTACATGCAAGTAAGTTTTTGATTTAACACAATGCCGCCCGGCTATTTCCAAAGCGTGACTGCATAACAAGAAAGTACTGAGCACCAGACTTTACAGGCATCCCTGTAACTACTACTCTAGTGCCTACTAGCACTACTAAACCTGAAGGCATTCTATTTAATAGGGACTAAGGTTCACAATTAAAATGCAATGAGGCTCGCCTGTCTCCAAGACTATTTGTGAATATAGGAACTTTAAAAAGATATGCATCACAGGGACAATAGAGGAAATAAAGCGGGGAAGACAGCATAAGATACCATGCCGGGAGGCCACCCCTTCATGGTAGAAATGTGAGGCAAGAAAAAGGAAAGAAAAGAGGGTACTACGGCAGTAGTTTTTGAAATGCAAGGGGATAGGGACAAAGGAATGTCCCGTGGTGCTGGGGGGGTCTCAACTCTCACACACCCCCAACATTAAGTGAAAACCCCTTCTTAATCAGACAATACCAGGAGTTTTCAAGACAACCTACCCAAATCATGTGGGTAGGATGGAGCTTCCACCCACCCTGTCTTTGGAAGCCCCACCCCAGGGCACCCTTAACAAAATTTAGATGATAAAAAAAAAAAAATGTGATGCATCACCATCAAAATGGTCACATCAGTATAAATAACCTTGGGGTGTCATAACATTCCTGTAATAACCTTCATCATGTTCTTACAGGCTGTAATTTAGTCAGTCATATACAACACACAATCAGCTACAATCGTTCTCTTGTTCTAAAACATGCTAAGTGCTCACTCCAGCCCCACACCTAAACAGAAAATCTGCATTTACACGAGCTGTCCCTGCTCGATGTTTTACCGTAAAACTGTAAGGTTGCAGGGCCAGGTACCACCTCATGATATGGTTATTTTTTTCTTACATCTGGGATCTAAAACAGAGTGAGTTGTGGTTGGTTATTAACGTAAAGGGGGCACCCCATAAATAGAATTTTAGGGTTTCAATGGCCCACTTGGCCGCCAAACATTCCTGTTCTATGGTCGCATATTTTTGTTCTCTATCATGCAGCTTTCTTGAAATATAAAGTACAGGATGTTCCTCCCCATCAATTGTTTGACTCAGCACAGCCTCAATACCCATCCCAGAGGCGTCTGTATGTACCTCAAATTGGTGTGCAAAATCTGGACTTTTCAGGACTGGGGAGGAGCAGAGTGCTGCCTTGATCTTATTGAAAGCTTCTTCACATTCTGGGGACCATTTGATTTGATTCCCATACTTTTTTTGGTTAAATTTGTCAATGGAGACGCAATACCAGTGAAGTTGAGAATAAGTTGCCTGTAGTACCCAGCAAGACCTAAGAAAGATCTAACGTGTTTCTTAGTACTGGGTACTGGACATTGGGCCACTGCTTCTATTTTCGATATTTCTGGCTTTATAAGACCATTATCTAATATAAAGCTAAGATATCTTGTTTTTTTCATAGCAGTGGTACACTTTGTGGGGTTAATAGTTAGCCCAGCCTGCTTGATGGATGAGAAAACTGCTCGTAAGTGTCGTAAGTGAGTTTCCCAGGACGAACTAAAAACAACATCGTTGTCCAGGTAGGCTGCACAGAAATTGTTATGGGGTGCCAGCACCTGGTCCATGAAATGTTGAAACGTAGCCGGGGCTCCATGGAGCCCAAATCGCATAGTTTGAAACTGGAAAAGACCCACAGGAGTACTGAACACAGTTTTCTCCTTGGCAGATTCTTCTAACAGAATCTGCCAATATCCTTTCGTTAGATCTAGTGTAGAGATATAAGCAGCATTACCAATCTGATCTATTATATCGTCTACACGTGGCATAGGGTAGGCATCAAACCATGCAATCTGGTTTAGGCTTCTAAAATCCAGGCACAGTCTGATCCCTCCTTCCTTTTTTGAGACTATAACCATTGGGGAACCCCACGGGCTTTTTGAAGGTTCTATAATGTTTAAAGTGCATAATTTCTGGATCTCCCTTTTTACTTCTTCTCCAAGTCATTCTGGGAGTTGGTAAGCTTTCTTTCTAATGAGGTTGGCATCAGTATAAATGTGGTGCTCTACATCTATGGCCACACCCAGGGTATTGGTGAATGTACTTTTAAAATCATTCATAAGGGATCTTAATGACTGTAACTGAGTTACAGTGAGGTCTGGATTTATGGAGACAGCTTCTACTCCTGTTTCCCCTTCCAGTCTTCCATAGGCCAACTCCATTTCTGTTTCCTTGGGTTCAGGAATTACCAACAGTCCCACCCCTGTGGTAGCTCTCTCATCCCACCGTTTTAATAGATTGGCATGATATATTTTCTTTTTCATTCTCCTGTCAGGGGTCTCAATTTCATAAGTGATGAGACCTGTCTGTCTTAACTCTCACAGTCCCCCCCTGTTTCTCTTCTCCTATACATTCTCCTCCACTGGGGGTACCACCCAGAGCAACTCCTCTTCTCTGTACCCCCATTTCCCTCTTCCCCTTGCTTACCCCCAGTTTTGCACCCCTGTTTTCACCACCTGGAGATTCCCTCACATTGCCCATGCCTCCCTACCCTCCCTCCCATGTTTATCTTGCCCACCATCCCTGTCTTCTCTCCTACCTCCCTGCCCTGTTATCGTTCCCTAACTCTGTTACACCCCCACTTCCCTGTCCCTCCCTACTGGGCTCTGCATCCGCCTCCCACTGCATCCTGCTCTCACCCTGTTCTCCCTGCTCATCCACACCCTGCAATACTGTATACCTGTTGGAGATCTTATTTCCCCTTCCCTCAATGCCTTGTGCTACCCTTCCCAGCTCCTCCCTTGTCCCTCCATGTCCTGACCCCTTCTCTTCTGTGTGTCCCCTCTTCAACACCTTCCATTTCCCTCCTTCTCCCCCTCCTGGTCCCTGCAGCAATGGTGTACCCTGACTCCACTGATTCTTCCTAGTTTTCTGCCCTGGTCCCATCTCTGCACTGACCAGCTGTGAGTTGCCCATATCCCCCCTTCCCTGCACTCCTACCCAACAACCTCCCCATCTCATTCCCAGTTTCCATCTCAACCTCCCTATTTCCTCCCTAAGCTGCCCAAGCTGCCTACAGACTAGACAGTACCCTGCCCTCCACATTGCTCCTAGGAAGATGGCTGCTCCATATCCGTAACATCTGACCATCCTCCCATGACCCCTCAGTATGTTTCATCTAGTATCCCTGCCCCACCAGCCTTCCCCCATGCTGCATCTCTGACCCCCCCCGCTGCTAGTTTGCCACATCTTCCCCTGTATCTATGCTATTGAATGCCTCTCTAGTTCCCCTTAGCCATTTACTCCCTTATTTCCCCTACTCTAGCATGGTCTGTGGTCCTCCCTGTGGACACCCTGCAGATGCCACCTAGTCAGACACCACACTCCTGCATCATGGCACTCGCACATTGGGGTCACTTGTTCCCAAGAAATAAATAGTGACTCAAGCCACCCAACTGGCCCAGCCGAGTCACGTGACCCCATTCTTCCTGTCCCTCAAGTCCCTCCCTTACCCTCCCTCTCTCGGCATCCTCCCAGCTCCCAGTCCTGGTAAATCCCCACAAAAAGTTTAAATCACCCTACATTAGAAACTACTCCACTCGTTTTCAACACCATTCACAGAAAAAAACACTTAGCTCCAGTCCATGATGGTACAAACAGGCCACCCAATCGCAATGCAGCATTGTACTGAGTTGCTGTGCTGGTGACTCAGGGTCAGGAGCAGATCTGGGCACTGGCTGGGTGATTGAGGGGTGTCGAGGAGGTGCCACCACCCAGAATCACTCCCAGTCAGGGAAGCATGCTCTACCATACAGGGTCAGACATGTGCATGTGAGACTGACAGTAGCTAGGCCAAGCACCAAGGGGTGGTGGGAGGACTGGGATAAAAAAGGGGGAAACCAGGCTGCTAACAGAATGATGGTTAATTGCACTCTTTGACCCCAGTCAGCGGGGAACCCCACTACATGTGGTCATTGGGGTTGCAATAGATGTAGTTGTGAGATTGCCAGGAGAACTAGTCCATCTCTAATGATATAAATACAGTATTGGAGATGGTCCTGATCCAGTGCCCGGGCCCATCAGGCTTCAACACACAAGTCAATACCCTGTGAGGGAAGGCTCCCTGGCGCACCAGAGAGCGTCATGTCTGCACCAAACCACTGCTCCATCCCTACCCAGGCTGGGGCTGATGCTGCAGGCTGCAGCACCTTCTCCATCAGCCTTGGCCCATTAAATCATCTCCCTGAGTTCACACCCAGACTCAGGTCACTGGCAAGGGAAGGCAACATGGTCTTGGTCCCCACAAGGCCAACGAACATACCTGCAAACAACGTTACTTCATACATTTTTTTTTTTGTTGCATTCTGACCCCTGAATTTCAATAGTCTTTTTATGACCCTTCCTTCTGAACATGACAGGTGTCATTTAATATTGTACTGAACAAAACATAAGAAACATAGAAGTTGTCAACAGTTAAGGACCTCTTGGCCTACCTAGTCTGCCCAGTTTTCCCTGCATACTGTGACACAACAGACCCTACTCAATGTTCAGTCATCTCCTCCCTTTGCCAGTAGTGTGAAATCACATGTTGGCCAGGCTTTGAAAAACAACATGTGTCAAGTTCATGAGGTGGTGTGACAAAATGGCTATGCTGAAAATTTGGGGTTTAAATATTGAAAATTATCAAAGTTATTAGCGTGTGTAGAAAAATTACAACATACCTCAATAACTTTGTTGTTTTTTTTTAATATTTTAACTCCAAACTTTCAACATAGTCTTCTTGTGACCCCACTTCATGTACCCAGTAGGTAAAAATGTTCAAATCCTCATCAAAACATCATTTTGTGCCACAGGTGCAAAAACGCACTTCAGCCAGGATGTGAAAAATGACATCTGTAATTTTCATCAGGTGGTGTGAAAAAATGACTATGTTGAAAATTTGGGGTCATAATATTGAAAATCAAAGTTATGAGCGTGCGTAGAAAAATTTCAGTGTATGGCCATAACTTGATTGTTTTTATGTATTTTTTTTACCAAATTTTCAACATGGCCTTTTTGGGACCCCACCTCATGAACACTGGTACTGAAATTACATTAATAGTGCCCAAAAGGTGATTTTGCACAGCAACCACAAAATCACCTTCTGAGCTTGATTAACGTAATTTCACCACTAGTGTTCATGAGGTGGGGGTCCCAAAAAGGCTGTGTTGAAAATGTGGTGAAAAGAATTTGTTAAAATGACCAAGTTATGAAGATACCGTAAGTTCAAAACACCATTACAATGTGGTTCCGCACTGAACAGTGAAGACATGTCTCTGGTCCAGAGAGAATTGACTCCATAAGTAGAGGGTAAGGGGGGTGTGTGGGGTGCTGGGTGATGAGTGGGAGGGTCTGGATGGGGGGTTGGGGTGGGTTTTCTTTTTTTGCAGGAACACTAATGTGCTAACACTACTTCCAATACCGGGATTGGGCACCTCAGTGTTGGTATGATACTTGGGGGCACTGGGGGTTGGCACCCTGGTGTCCCAGACTGCTGTGTGGGGGGGAGGTTGTGTATGCTGACACCAGGGGTTGGGCACCCAGTGTTGGGAGCTTCATATTATGGCTTTGGGGGGATGGACCATATGGAGGGGAGGGGGGAATGAATCAACACTGGTGATGGGCACACTGGTGTCAGATTCTACTTAAATTACATATTTAAACTGGCACTGGGGATAGGGCTAATGCAGGTAATGACAGAGCCACACACACGCACAGCACTTTGGCATTTTCAACAGGGTTGAACCACAAAAAAAAAAGGGCACCCCCATAAACTGGCTATTAGTGTAAGAAAAAAAGTCTAGTATTGTCATAACTTCTATGCTTTTATTTATCAAAGCATTTTAAACAAGCATTTGTCAATGCCGAATGTTTGCTTGCTGGCATTGGCATTGGTAGTGTAGGAGTTAGAGAGATGCATAATAGGAATGGCAGTGAAGTATTGAACTGAAACCAACCCCACCACCACCCTGCAGAGACTGACAGGCATTGGGGTGTGCCTTTGGGTCGTCAGGCATAACGGCCACGCCATTTCACCACACCCTACCCTGCAGATACCAAAAAGCGTCATGGTGTGCCTTGCGGTCTTTGGCTCTTATGCTCACCCCATTTCATCAGGAAATAAGGTGAGATGGGTGCAGTATAGGAGAATGGGGTGAACTTTGGGGCCGAAGAGTCCAGGGCAGACCTCGATGCCTATCACTGGCTGCAGGGTGTGGGTGGGGGTGGAATGGTATAAGCATTACAGGTGACAATCCCAAGTCACACCCCTGATGCCTGTCAGTCTCTACAGGGTGGGGCGTTATGGTCAGGAACCCTAATGCCTCAGGCATTCATTGGTATTTTCACTCCAAATTTTCAACATGGGTTTTTGTGACCCCCACCTTATGAATAATGGCAATATCAGTTTGTTAGCCAAAAGCTGATTTTGCACAGAGACTACGCCATTTGGCACCACAGGTGTGAAAACACATTTTGAACAGGATGTGAAAAGTGACAGCTGTACTGTTCATGGGGAGGTTAAAAATGGCAATGTTAAAAATCTGCAGTGAAAATATTAAAAAAACTGGTGAAGTCACGAGCGTGCATAGAAACTGCACAATGCACACCCTTAATGTAATTAGTTTGGGGATATTTTTTACAGCAGATTGTCAACACAGGCATTTTCGGACCTCCGCTCATGAACAGTGTCACTGTGATTTTCTTAATCTGTCCCGAACAGTGATTTCCCACAGCGACCACGCATTTCTGTGCTGGAAGTGTGAAAACACATTTCAGCCATGGTGTGAAAAATAACAGCTGTACTGTTCATAAGGAAGTGTGGAAAAATGCCAGTGGTGAAAATCTGGACTGAAAATATTACAAACTCGTGAACTTACGAGGGTGCGGGAAACTGCGCAATGCTCACTCGTAACACAGTCATTTTATGGACTTTTGTCACCAAATTTTTAACATAGCCATTTTAAGACCTCTGCTCATGAACAGTGTCACTGTGATTTTTTTAATCTGTCCTGAACATTGATTTCGCATACTGACTGAGCCATTGTGTGCTACATGCGCGGAAACACATTTTGAGAGAGATGTGAAAAATGACAGCTGTACTGCTCATAAGGAGGTGTGGTAAAATGGCAATGTTGAATATCTGGAGTGAAAATATTAAAAATTTGCGAACTTATGAGCGTACATAGGAACTGCGCAATGCACGCTCGTAAAACAGTCATTTTGGGAAATTTTTTCACCAACTTTTCAACATAGGGTTTTGGGGGGCCTACCTCGTGAACTGTGACACTGTTGTTTCATAAATCAGTCCAGAAAAGTGGTTCCACGCAGCGACCGTGAAATAAACTTTCGGGACCGAATAACAAAATGACAGTGCCAGAATTCATAAGGTTGGGTCCCAAGAACCCCATGTTGAAAAGTTGGTGGAAAAATTCCCCAAAATGCCTGAGATATGCATCAAAGTTGAAAAAACCCTATTTATTCCATTACACAGCTTACCGGCATTCTCTCAGTTCGCGGTCAGCTTTGAAGAGTGCAGACATGTTCCCGGTCCACCGAAGATCATCGCGCTGGGCCCCGGAGGTACGTATGGGGTGAGGTGGGGGTGTGGGGAGGTGGGTGCGCAGGAGGGTGTGGGTTGGGGGAGGGGGGCAAGATAGTCAATGAGGGACCGTTTTTTGTATATAGGTTTTTTTTCTGAACAAGACTATGCAGAACTTTTGCCACGCTGGGGTGGGCTCCCAGCATGGCAGCTGGAAGTGTCTTTGGGGGCAGCAGACGGATGTTTGCCACGCTGTGGTGGGCTCCCAGCATGGCACCTGGAAGTGTCTTTGGGGGGCACCAGATGGACGTTTGCCACGCTTGGGGTGGGCTCCCATCGTGGCACCTGGAAGTGTGTTTGGGGGGCAGAGGAGCCGGCGGGGATTGGGCACCCGTCGGCCACCATACAGTGTGGGGGATGGAGCACGTAAGCATGCTGGGGTGGGCTCCCAGCATGCACATATGTGTTAGTTGGGGGGGGAGAACTGTCTATGACAGTTCAGCTGCAGTGCCGACGTAGGCAATTTGCATACTGCCGACAGCGGTATGCAAATTTCCTGTGGCAGTGTTTTTCTTAGAACTGTATGTCACTGCATCTGAATGGCTGCCATAGACAGCTCGGACATTCATTGGCATGGTGCAGCCGTGCCTGCAAAAGGGAGCAGGGCATTGGAAGTGGGGAAGGCACACCTACGAAAACTGGTATGGTGACACTATGTTTCTTGCACATGCGTGCAAGCAGACATAAAAATGGGACAAACAGTATAAAAACTCCTCATCAGTTTTGCACACAAGTGCTTTCTGAACAGGCTGCTGACCACAAAAAAACTGTTCCATACTGGGGATCAAATCCAGGCCCCCTATCCACTATTGCTTGGTAGTCTGTAGCTTTACTGCTGTACTAAAGCTTATTGACAGGAAATGCATCTTGTGGCAAAGGACTTCCAACACTGAATGCACCCCCAAACAGCTGCAGTGGATTTAGTAATGCAGCAATCCACAGTACAAGAATCAGGCACTCACTAGCCTGAAAGAATAGTGACTCCACAGCTTTCTTCATATGTTAAAACATTTTTTATAAAACAATAAAAGACCCACAGCACAAAGACTGTGCACGACTGACGCATTTCAGATTAGTTATAATCCTTTATCAAAGGCCTAATCTGAAACGCGTCAGGCATGCAAAGTGTTTGTACTGTGAGTCTTTTATTGTTTTATAATAAATGTTTTAACACATGAAGAAAGCTGTGGAGTTACTCACTATTCTTTCAGGCTGGTGAGTGCCCGATTCTTGTACTGTGGATTGACTGTAATACTAATTGAGAGCACCACCACCCCAGTGCACACCTTCCCTTCATTTTTAGTAATGCACCAGTCTGTCAATTTGAAGTAATGTTTCCCAACTTGCATTCAAGCCTGAAGGTCTCAGGAGGAATTGTTCAAGTTACCAGCAATATAGAGCTTCAAACTTTGCAGAAACACATCAGCATAGGTATCTAACTATTTCTCTAACAATACATAAATTGTAGTGAGAAAGAAAAAAAATGTTCTGCACTGGGTATCAAACCCGGTCTTGTGTAGGTCCGAAACCCTATGTCAGGACCTAAAAGCCCTATCACTAACATCATTAACGACATCCTGCGGCTGAATCACTCACACTGAATGTACCTTTGAATCTGACTAAATGCAAAAAAAAAGAGTACGCAAGACAACAATAGGCGCTTACAGCTGCAATGCTGGTGCCTAAAAATGATCCTTTATTACACATTTCACAGCTAAGCTGCAATAATTATTTAACAATGAACTTCAACAATTTTCTCACAGCTTTGTCTCATCCACATTAATTCTCCTTTCTTCTTTACTGAAAAGATCACAGTGCAGCGTCAAATGGATATTCAAGTACCCTGACACAAAAAAGGTAAAACATAAATACAATTTCGTACAAGACATATTTACAATTACTGAACACCCTATCAAAGAGACTCCATAAAATCCTTTCAGTATTAACATACTGACATAAATATCTCCTTATTCTAAAATTATTATTACACACATTCAATATCAAAAGGTTTGATTTTCATACAGTAGAAACATTTTTCCAATTCTTCATTCAATCCTCTTGGTGTCAAAGCTTCCTCAGCCAGAATCCAATGGCTTCCCTTTGAACAAGTTTTTTTTTTTTTTTTGCCAAATGATCTCTTCTTCTTTTATATACTGTACCACTCTCTCCATTCCCATATTTCTCAGATTACTTATATTGTCACCCGTTAATCTCCCAGTAGTGTTGGACTACAGCATAATCTAAATTACCCATCCAGAAAGCTGTTTTGTACTCCGTTAATGTCCAGTCTCTCAATGTTCTCTTAGCTTTACTGATATACACCATACTGCATAGGACATTTACATGATAGATTACATTAGTGATTCCACAATTTATACAATCTTGTATTCTGAACTCCTTATCATTGTGAGGATGTGTGAATGATTGTCTTGTTACAAGGCCACAGTAATGAATGCAACTGCAACATGTGTGACACCTGCATATCGATCTTCCAAATAGATCTGTCTTACCTGGATAAATACACTGCAGATGGCACTGCAAACAATATTATCTTTTAAATTTCTTCTTCTCTTTTAGAGAACAGGTGTCTTTCTAGTGTTAATGCTGCTTATTTGAAGATCCAGTTTTAATATATCCCACTGTTCATTTATAATATTTCTTATAGGATTGCTTCAAATCATAATATCATGTGTTCCCTTAGCTTTGTTAGTACATGTCATATTACACATTTTAAATATGTGAACTATTTCATTGCCTTGTGACATCACCACAGAATAAGGGACAGTAAGCAAATATCATATTCCACCACTACTGTGATAATAATTTAACTGAGTGAAACATTTGATTTGATTTATTAAAAACCTGTAATTTACAGATTGCAGTACTGCAAGGTCTGTGTTGTTTTATGGAAATACATGTATTTATTTTTAAAAATCCATTCCCTGGGATACACCTCCTGGGATTAAGCATCTCATTTGCAAGGTGGTCATTCGTTTTCAAAATCTCTTGGCAATTGTAAACATCTGTACTGCACTATCGGCACATAAATCATTTGTAGACACAAAATGCAAACACCAAGCACCTCAATATAGCGGTCCATCACATTGCATTTAAATTACTTCAGTGTTTGGGTGACAAAATAGGCTAAACATTTTTTATTAGGGGCTACCTCTTCCCTAAAGAAGCGAAGGGGAATCAGCATGTAACTAAATATGGCTCTCCCCTCTTTACCATTTTTAGGTGTAAAAAGCATCCTTAATAACGTTTCTAGGCTACAAGAATACCTCAGTGGATAAAAACAGAAAACAAAGTCTACTTGAAAGGAGCTCCTTGCCACAAAATACATTCTTTCAAAACTTTTTAAAATCCAGACCACAGAATTAACTTTATATCATGTCATGTCAGCAGAAAATGTGTTCCTATCTTACTCTGTGGCAACAAATATTTGAGCCAATTCTAGGCTGCAAAGCGATAAAAAGTGCATAGCAGAATTGCAGATGTAAATGTACTCCAAACCTCTGGGATTCTATGCACAGCAATTTCAGTGACATGGTCACAATGGTCACTGTGCATTAAGGGGGCGGACTACCTATGCACCATGGATCTCCGGCACGCAGGCAACCCTAAGGTGTAATGCTGCAAACCGGGGGTCCAATGAACTCCAGGTGGCATTCATGGACTTGGTCCCCCTGATCAATCACACAGTTACATACATGGCCGGTCCAGGGCCATGTTTAGGGGCAGGCCTGCACTCCACACCATTCATGAAGGCACAAAGTGCCAGGAAAGGGGGTGCAGGATATAGCAGCAAGGACCCAATGACACCCACCAGCTGTGACGGAACAGTAAATCCTTCCTCTGTGCTGCACCAGCCCACAGGGAGGGCTGGGGGCATCCATTCTGGCACTCACCTGTACTTTTAAAAAAAGGCAGGCCTGCACCTAACCAGAATCCCCTGTTCGTGTGGAACAGGGGATCCACTCAGGACCCAGCAAGGGCATCCGATTGGATGCCCGCCTGTGACCCTTGATCCACCCCCCTCCATGCAGTAGTGCACCAGGGAGGAGAGGCCATGGACAGAGACATCCTGCAGAGGCACATGGTTGTGAATACTGCACACCCTGTGCCTGGCCAAAGATGCAGAGCTACACAGGCCAGGTAAGCATGAATCATGTGCACCCAACCCGCACTAGTGTATAGCCCCCAGTATGCAAACAGGACTGAGTAAATGGTGCAAAAAGGTCATAAATGCAGAATGCTTGTGAATGCAAAGTGCTATAGCTACATATAAGAAGCAGGGATATATAATGTTTTCAGAAAACACGGGCCCTTGATTCTCAAAAGCCACAAATAACTGGTTATTCAGCCTACTTTTCCCTTCAAATTAATAGTTACAACTTAGAAGTGGTAAGTTAATACACATACCTGGGCGTAACAATTTCTTCAAATAAAAAATTATCAAAATGTATAGCTTCCACAAATACCAAACTGATACAGCTTTCCTTAGGCCCTGATAGATCTAACCAAGTATATGGAGGTCACTCACTGAAACCTCTGCTGGTGGCCAGTAAGGCCAGATTCCTGGCACAAGCCCTTTTTGGTGCCAAAGTATGGGTTTCTCAGATATAGTTGCCCTGGAAGCAACTATTATCAGGCTCTACAGAAAGACCTTAGATTTGCCCTTCTCTACTCCTGCCCCACTTATCACAGCAGAACTGGGCATTATTAATCTTCAGCAGCAGGCATACTTGCACTTCCTGTTTACTGGATTCAAGCTATGAAAACACCCAACAGCCAACTCCTGTCACTTTTGTTAGAAAGAAAAAAATAACCCATTGTATTTTAATTGCAAATCTCTTTGGTTTTCCTTTATCAAAGGACATTAGAAAGTGATGGATTTTGTTTCCGTGGGACTGGTACTCTAAAGGCATTATAATCAGTAGCAAATATCTGCCTCACTTTAAACAATAAGACCAAGCTCACCGACATGATATAGCTTCCAGCAGCCAGTCTCAATACAGTTACTGGACAGCATGCATTAAAACAGCACTCCTTTGAAATCTGTTTGGATAGTCTTCAATAAAATAAAGACAGAAAAGGTTCTGATCTCCTTTAGGCTTCAGACCTTCTCAGACATTTTCCTAGAGGTATAAGTTACTATTATGGATTCAAAATAAAAATGTAGATATGGTGAGTCTGAAGACCAGAAGCACATTCTCTAGCGGAGAATTATAAATTATTAAAGCAGTCACGCTACTATAAAATGGCCATAAAACTATTGCAACTAATCAAAATAAATAACATAAACTATGTGATGTACCCATGTTTTCTGTTTTAAAGGGCATCTGCTATAGGTTGTCATGGTCATACTATCCTTTTTTCATTAAGATTCAGTTTCACTTTACTATAGCCAAAGACTACTGTCAATGTTTCATAATGTATATTATTTACTGTATAACAAGACTCAGACTAGTATGGTCTGTTCCATACATAAGACACAAAGCTCAGAAATTAGGGTTCGGCTACATCAGGGACTATAGTCCTGCCTGGCAGGATAAAGGCCTGTATAAATGGGATTTTCTCCATCCATCCAGGAGGGGAACAGCAGTCCTGGATGGAAAGTTTAAATCCTACTTCCATGGGCATTTAACCTTGTCATGGGGGGAGGCAGAAGAAATGAGAGAGGCAGTGAATGTCCCCCCTAGATAATGGAGCAGCAGTGAAGAAAAGCCATGGGGAAGTAACTTCACCAATGGTTGTGGGGAATAAGGGCTAAAAGGGGGCAAGGAGGGTCGAGAGGTGGAATGAAGGCTGAGAAAAATACTAGGGAGGAAGGCAGAGAGAGAGGATCAAGAAGGAAGGGCAGTACCAGTGAAAAGAGAAGGGTGAAGGATGGACCTAGGCATGGAGGGCAAAGTAGGGGTAAGGAGGGACAAAACGTGTGGAGAGTCATGTGTGCCAACACAAGGAGACCAGGGAACAAAATTCCTGACCATGAAGCTACAATTGCAGAGGCAGACCTGAATCTGGTGGCCACAACATAATCATGGTGCACCGACAACCACAGCTGGAAGGTGGCCATACTGGGTTAGAACATGTTTCAGAAAGATAGGTCTGGAAGGAAAGGCGGATTGTTTTTTAAGTATGGGAAGGTATAAAGACCACGGAAATACAAGAACACAGCAGGGGAAAGGAGAGGTTGGAGGTTCTTTGGGTTGGCTTAGAGATGCTGTCCGAGTCCTTTGTATGAGAGCGGATGGTGTGCAGGCCACCAACACAGGGAGAGGAATAGGACAGGGTTTGGGGGCAGGCCATAGACAAAATGGCAAGAAAAGTGTAAGTAGTAATCATGGCTGACTTTAAAATGCCAGACATGGACTGGAGCATCCTTTCCACAGCTACAACTAGGAGCAAGGTTATCCTAGACTCCTTGCAAGGGGCATTTCTCAGGCAGATGGTTACAGATCCCACTAGAGATGGGGCAGTGTTGGATCTGGTACTTACGAACAGGGACAGCATTGCAGACATCTCAGTGGTTAGCCCCCTTGGTACTAGCAATTATCGTACAGTGTAGTTTCGGCCCTGTACTTCAGGAGAGCAGATTTTAAAGAAATAGGAGACCGCCTCTGGAAATACCTTGGGCGGACAGACTTAGGATGGAGGCACAATGGAGCAGAATAAAGGCAGGAATAACTAAGGTAACAGCAGGCTGCTTAAAGATAAGGGAAAGGGAAAATTGTTTAACCAAGAAAGGCACACTAAGCCAAAGCTTGTTTCCAGGTGTGATCTGGGAGCACAAGAAAGGTAAGTGACTTGCTCGGGGTCACACAGTATGCTAGTGGGGACTGTGAGAGTCAAACCCAAGTCTCCAGGTTTGCAGCCCTGTGCCCTTAACCACTATGCTATACTGCCTCCCATGCTATTCCTCTGACAATATTATTTAGCAACCCATTAGAGAAAGGGTGGTTCCAGAGGATTGGAGGAGGACCAATGTGGTCCCTCTGCACACGAGCAGCAGCAGACAGGAGGCCAGCAATTACAGATTGGTCAGTCTTGCATCAGTTATTGGAGTCCCTGCTGAAGCAGAAACTGGATGAGTACCTGCAGACATATGGGCTACAGGATCATTGGCAGCACAGTTTTGCAGGGAAGAGGTTGTTTCAAACAAATTTCATAGATTTCTTTGATTGCGTAACTAGGGAAGTGGATCACAGGAGGGCAGTGGATGTGGTCTATCTAGATATTAGTAAAGCCTTTGACATTGTACCACATAGGAGGCTGATAAAGAAATGTAGTAGCATTGAGGTGGGGGAGAAGGCAGTGAGCTGGGTAGCCAACTGGTTGAAAGATAGCAGGCATAGGGTGGTGGTAAGTGGCAGTCACTCAGAGGATGGAAGACTGGAGTACCACAGGGATCAGTACTGTGCCCTGTCTTCTTCAATGTCTTCATTAAGTGACATTACTAAGGAATTGAATGGGAAGATTTCTCTCTCTTTGCAGATGACACAAAAATCTACAACAGGGTAGACACCCAGTAGGGAGTGGAAAGAATGCAGAAGAATCTGAGGAACTGGGAAAATGGTTTAGGGAGTGTCAAATGGGTTTCAATGCCAAGAAATGCGAAGTCATGCACCAAGGGAGGAGAAACCCAGGGGCTGAATATAAGATGGGGGAGGTACTTTACAATTACCAAGCAAGAAAGGAACCTTGTGGTGATCATATCTGTTGATCTCAAGGTGGCAGGGCAGTGCAAAAGGGCAGTAGGCAAGGTAAGCTGGATGCTGGGATACACAGAGAGGGGGATCTCTAGCAGAAGAAGGGAGGTGGTGGCAGCCGGCCCAGTGGTGCTGAAGGTTGAGGTGCTGGAAGCCACACCTCGAGCTGCACCAAGGACCCAGGTTGAAGAATGAGCCTGGGTCATCGGGGGTCGGCGGGGGGGGGGAGAGGCTGGATTCAGCCTCCATTAGGCAGCTCTCCTCTCTGGGGGAGGGTTGGGCACCAATCCGACCAGAGGACAGTACTGGGAGGGAAGGGTGCTGTTAGGCGCTTGGTGGAATCTGTGTCTCTGCACAGCTTCCCACCTGGATCTTGGTGCTTCACGCTGGTGCCCTCAGGGGTTAGGGCATCCTGTAGCTACTTCCGTAACCATGGAAAAACCCACACCCCCTGCCATGCCCTGTGTTCCCTGCAAGGGGGGATGGAGCGGATGGTTAGTACACCACCACAGAGCCTCGCCAGCAGTCAGGGAAAAATGTCCTCATGAAAAAAATCAAAAAAAAGATGGGAGGTGATGTTGCCTCCATATCAAACACTTGTGAGACTCCACCTGGAGTACTGTGTCCAGTTTCTGGAGGCTGCACCTCCACAAGGACATCAACAGGGTGGAAGAGGTCCAGAGAAGGGCTACTAAAATGATGTGAGGGTTGCATGAGAAACTGTATAAGAAGAGGCTGCGGGAACTCAACATGCACTCCTTGGAGGAGAGGCGAGTAAGAGGGGACACAATTGAGACATATTGCTACGTCACTGGGGTGAATAAGGTGCAGGAGGGTAGTCTCTTCCACATGAGGAGGAGCACCAGAACTTGGAGGCATGCTTTGAAGCTTGAGAGGGGGTTTAAAAGGGATGTGAGGAAATACACCTTCATGAAAAGAGTGGTGGATGCCTGGAACAGCCTACCAGAGGAGGTGGGGGGGGCCAAGACAGTGGAGCGCTTCAACCATGCATTGGATAGGCACGAGGGTATCAGAAATAGAGGCAAGGGATGAGAGGGAAACCTGTGACCAAATAGAGTCCAGGGTCTAGTTAGGTAGGGAAAACAGGGCCGACTAGATGGACCTACCAGTCTCATTCTGCTGTCACATTCCATGTTTCTATGTAAAAGTACAACTGCAATGTACTTGTCTTGGAGCTGCCTCTGTCTATCGGAATGTTTTTATTTTTGTACTTGCAGTTAGTGATTTTTTTTAAACTCAGCTTTATTCAGAAATATGAACATTTCATTACAGACAAATTAGGCATTAACCAATTGTTCCAAAAGGAACACAGAATACAACTTCTGGTACCAGCAGTACAGCAATATTGTCATCATTTCCAGCAAAAAGCATGCATGTACATGCATTTCATATGTAACAGATAAGTCATCTGTTGTACAATAGCACTGGGTAGACAGTTCTCCAATTGATTTTATTCTCTGAACTAGAGTGTTAATACTTCTTTAAAGCCACTAACAGTAACATAACCATGTATATTAAAAAAAAAAACTTCATCTGATTAATTGTGCATGTGTGTTATTTACCAGGGGTGTGTGAATACCTTAATTTGAATATTCGGACAAATAGTATTCAGGGCTCCAGATATTCGTTATTCGTTATTCAACCTCAAATAAGTGTTTCTTTAAATAAGACATTGTAACACTGTTAAAGTCCACCACTTCCTTCCCTTTTGAAGTACAACAGTTAATTCTGCAATGGACTCGAAGTACAACAGTCAATTCTACCATGAACACCCCCCTAACAGCCTTTCAGCAGCCAAAAAAGGCAACAAACTACTGCACTGGTCAGTGGTCAGGTGACAGACAGTCATTATAGATTGACCAAAGGCTGTAGATAAGGTGACATTTTGTGTCTTGTCTAGGGCAACTAAAATGGCACTGGCATAAGTGCATTGTAAGTGCACCCTGGAAGAGAGGAGAATGAGATGTGCCATGATAGAGACCTATACAAGGACCTCACAGGGGTGAAGAGCGTACATAAGGGGAGTCGCTTTCAAATGAGAAAGAGCACAAGTACCAGGGGCAATGGGGGCATGTGATGAAGTTGAAGGGGGAGTTCCAAGACAGATGTGAAGAAATATTCAGGGAAGGCATGGTAGGTGTCTGACACAGACTGTCAGCATAAGTGATGGCGGAGAAAACAATGTGGAGCTTCAAGCATGCATAAGACAGGCATGGGGTAAATTTCAAAATAGGCAGGGAGGCAGCAGGGTTGCTTTAGGGTCTGCAGAAGAGACCAATAAGGCAGGGGTGGACACAGAGTCACAGAAGGAAGAAGATAGACCGAAATATCTGGAGAAGCAGAAAGAAGCTGGGAAAGCTGTCTGAGGGGCTAAGGTAAGAAAGGAGGAAGGAATAGCACAGGCTATTAAGAAGGGGGTCAAAACCTTCTTCCATTATATTAGCGAGAGAAAGAAGACCAGAATTGGTATTGTTAGGCTAAAGAACGGAGAGGGTGGGTGGGTGGAGGATGACTTTGAAAAAGCTGAGGTACTGAATAAATATTTTTGCTCAGTATTTACCAAGGAAGAGGCAGGGGAGGGGCCAAGACTCACGAGGAAAGATGCACGGGGGGGGGGGTGGACACCAGCCCATTTACAGTGGATAGAGTCTTGGAGGAACTGGGAAAAGTTAAGACAGACAAGGCAATGGGGCCAGACGGGATTCACCCAAGAGTGTTGAAGGAACTCAGGGAAGTCCTAGCAGGTCCGCTGACAACCCTCTTCAACCAATTACTAGAGAGGTACCTGGTGACTGGAGGGGGGCAGAGGTGGTCCCCCTGCACAAGACTGGAAATAGGAAGGAGGTAGGCAATTACAGACCTGTAAGCCTGACCTCAGCGGTGGGGAAGCTGATGGAGTCCCTGCTTAAGGAGAGCGTAGTGAAGTTCCTGGAGTCAAGCGATGCAAAAGACCAAAGGCAGCATGGATTCACTGAGGGTAGATCCTGTCAGACTAATCTTATCGATTTCTTTGACTGGGTGACCAGGGTGGTGGATCAGAGAGGGGCAGTGGATGTGGCCTACCTGGATTTCAGTAAGGCCTTTGACACCGTTCCTCATAAAAGGCTGCTTAACAAATTGGGGAATCTGGGTGTGGGCTCTAAAGTGGTAAAATGGGTTGGTAACTGGCTAAAAGGCATCACCCAGAAGGTGGTAGTAAATGGCATAAAATCAGAAGAGGGGGAGATGACCAGTGAGGTTCCACAGGGATCAGTGCTGGGTCCAGTTCTATTCAATGTCTTCATTAGCGACATTACAGAGGGACTGGAGGGGGAAAGTATGCCTGTTTGCAGATGACAGCAAGATCTGTAACACAGTCAACACACAGGAGGGGCTAGATAAAATGAGAAACTATTGAAACAAAGGTTCTGGCACACACAAACTCAAAAGAGAGGGACGCATGAATAAAATAAAATAATTTATTTTAAACTGTGAATTAAAACACCAGCCTGACATGTTTCGGACTGACTGCAATCCTTTCTCAAAGAAAGACTGCATCACTAGCCTTATGAGGAAAGACTCAAGGAACTAAACATCTATTCACTGGAAGAGAGAAGGGAGACGGGGATATGATACTTTCAAATACCTTAGAGGAATAAACAGAGTACAGGAGGGGAGCATATTTCAGAGACAAAAGTGTACAAGGACAAGGGGACATAACATGAGGCTGGAGGGAGGCTTGGGGGAATGCTAGGAAGTATTTTTTCACAGAGAGGGTGGTGGATCTGTGGAACAGCCTACCAGTGGAGGTGGTGGAAGTGAAAACAGTACAGGGATTCAAAAGTGCATGGGATAAGCATAAAGGCACCCTGCTGTACAGCACAGCAGGAGAAAGGCAGTCCAGATAAGAGTAGGGATTGCCAAACCAAGCAGGGAAATGGGCAGACTAGGTGGGCTGTATGGTCTTTATCTGCCGACAGATTCTATGTTTCTATGGACAACAATGACAGACTGTGTGGGCCATGTGGTCCTTATCTACCAATAGATAATTAGTAACCTAAAGTACATAAAAGTAAGTGCACTAAAACATTATACAGTATTTAAATGTTTCTAGTTTAAGAGGGGCCTCATGGTGGTCCTGCAATATATATGTCAGGAAGTGGACAGGTACCCTTTAAATTAAATATTTAACGTGATAGAAAAAAGAAAAGGTGAGCCAAAAAAAATTTAGCATTACACTGTCATAACATTAGGCAGATTGAGAGCAGTACTGTATCACCAATTTTATGTGGGCAGATCATATTTGTAGCCAACTACTCGTAAGTTTAACTTACTGAACACTTGCTGTTCAACATGTTGAGGGTCCAGCTTGGAACAGTGTGGGTCAACAGTGTCACTAGCAGTGCTAAACATCCTCTTGGATGGCACACTTGTAGGAGGGCAACTTAGGTAATTTAAAGCAAGTTGTGACAGGTGAGGAAAGGAGTTCATTTTCTGAATCCGGTAGCCCAGTGGATCAACTTCAAATGGCTCAATTGATTCTGCGAAGTAGCCATTAAGTACATTTTCTACAGAGAGAAGCTTAGACTGTGAGCGTTTGTGTTGCTGTTGACACAGTGATGTGCTGACTTAGTTTGTAGTGCCCCTAAAACCTCCCTTGCCAGACTGGACCCCCTTTTTCATTCTTTCTGCCGCTTTGCTTTAGATTGCCCCATCATACTCACCACTGCTCTCTTTACTCAGCTCTTTCTTTCCCTTCTCTTGATGCTAGGTGCCTTTCCCATTGCGTTTCTTGTTTTGTCCAAATTCTGGTTTGTCACCCTTCCCTTTTATCTCAAATCCCTACTTTCCCATCATCCTTCCTCCTCCTACCCTCTTCGCAACAATACATTCCATTCTCTCAATATCGCTTCTAGAAAATCTATTGTTGGTCAATCTGCTTTTTCTTATCGCTTTCCTAAACGCTGATCCTCCCTTCCCCTTTCTATCCATTCTGCCTTTTCTTCCTCCTCCCTAAAGTCTCTTCTTTCTGACTTTTGTCGTCCTACTTTATTTATTTATTTAAGAGTTTTACCAGGAAGGCATGCTGAGCGGAGACCATTCGATTCCAGATGCGTCCTGGGGGAAGGGAAGCAGGAATATATACAATACAATAAACACGCAAGAAATATAGTACAGTAACAGATACACAAGGCAACTTGCAACTGCCTTTGACCCCTTCTCCTTTCTCTATTCTCTAGTTTGTGCCCTCTCATGCTGTTCAGTTTTTGTTTTATTTTTGTATATATTGACAGTTGTTTTAATTCTCTAGTTTTGCCTTCATTTATTCCTTGCCTTACATTCTTGATTCTGCTGTATTACTTATTTTGTATTTACCTTATTATTATATTGTTAGATATCTCCCCTTCCCCTGTCCCCCAGGACACATCTGGAAATGAATTGTTATCAGCTCAGTATGTACCTCTTGGTTAAACTTTTATAATAAATATTTGAGAGTGTTTAGGAATTGTTGACATAGACAATGGCTGATAGAGGTAGTAAAAAACATACTTGGTCCAACCCAACAAATCTACAATGGAGGAACAGGTTGGTGATGATGAACCTGAATGTGAGTGATGGTCAGGCTATACTTGCACTGCACGCTCACCTTTGCTTGCCTTGTGTGCTGCTTGCAAGAATTGTTTTGTGCTAAAATAAATCAGCACTTTTGTACATTTAAAAAGTATTACAGTAGTTCTGCTGCAGAAATCTGTCTTTAAAAATATTAGTGGTATAATCTGGAGTTGGGCTCAGGTTTCACAGAAGTCAGTAGAAGCCAGCAGAACTAGTGTAATACGTTTTAAATGTACAGAAGTACTGATTTATTTTAGCACAAAAAAATTCTTGCAAGCAGCATGCAAGGCAGGCAAAGGTGTGCGTGCAGTGCAACTGTGCAGCGTCACTACCTGGCCCTAAACTGTGGGTGGTGGGAGTGAAGTCAGCCAACTGCCCTCTGAGACTGCTGGCTGCTACTGACTTTCATGAAACCTGAGCCCAGATTACACCCTATTATTCAAGCCCCAACTAAAATACTTTTAAATGTACAGAAGTACTGATTTATTTTAGCACAAAAAGAATTATTGCAAGTAACATGCAGGAAAGGGTGTGCGTGCAACTGTGCCGTGTCATTACCTGGGTTTAAGATATGGGAGGTGGCCTGGGAGTGCAGTCAGCCAACTGCCCTCCAAGATTTCTGGCTGCTACTGGCTTTTGTGAAATCTGAGCCCCCACTGAATACTTATTATTTACACCACCAAATTAAAGACAGACTTTTTAATAAGTACAGCAGTCAAGCTAGAAGTTAGAACTACTGTCTGTAATTAATATATATAAAATAGTTTCAGTAACACTGTCTTCTTCTCCTTCACCTCCACAGAGCACAGAGGCCTGTGAAATCAAGGTAGTGAAACTGCAAGTCTTTCTCTGCACAGCTCCTGACAAATAAATCACTAGAGCAGATGATTTCTCTGGGGGGGGGGGGGTCTCCTACTAGTACAAGACACTAAAGGAAACACAGTACACTAACAAAAAAGCAACGGTTTTGTGATGTAATATAATTTGTTTGTGCTTAATCTCTCCCACCCTCAGAGCTCTCTCCACCATGTCTTTCTGTGCTGCAGTGTGGCAGTCACATGATCTGACTTTGGCAAATGCTCAGCGATTGGCCAACAAGTCCCGTGAGATCTTAAAATCCAACAGAAAGCTGACCCAAATACTGACTGAATAGTGTCGCTATTCGGTATTTAAGTTCTGAATACCAAATAGCGTTGTGGCGGACATGTGACCCGAGTAATGTATTAATTTCTTTTCATTATTGTATTTTGTTAATGTAATTATGCTTCTGTCATAATTTCTGCTATTTGCAAAGGGGACACAAGAAACATGGCTTTCAGGGTCACATGTCCAGACAAGTCTTAGGGGAAATACTGAGAACTGCTCTGTTGAACTTTTCTATGAGCTAATCCAGGCTGCACATCCTGGAAGATGGGAAGGTGCAACTTCAAACACCTCAGCCATCCTTGAAGCCAAGGATTCTGTAAGGCAGATGGGAGAGTGCTAGACTAATTGCCTCAGCCAGCAACAAGAAGCATGGGGCTACATACCTTGGACTGTCTTCAAGGCAGAATCATAAAAGTAGACAGAGTGGGAGGGGGGCATGGAGTTAGCCAGCTGGCCTGAATGAGGTAATCTCTCCGTACACCCACCTATCTGGGGATGGGCAGGGGCAGCCTGTCACTCAAAGAGAAATCACCTTCCACAATCAGAAAAGAATATAACAGAGAAATGAGATTCATTTCTCTCTCTTGGACTTGGAACATCTGACGACCAGGGCCCCTGCCACACAAAGACTAGCTGACTGGTAAAATAGCACAGTAAGGGACAGTGCAACTCTGTAGCTAGGGCAGGTGAAGGGTTTTAGGTGAGAATAGTGAAGAATTCTGAGCTCTTCTCACCTAAATGTGAAATCAAGGTAGTGAAACTGCAAGTCCCTCTCTGCACCGCTCCTGTCCAAAGGGTGTGCCGTGGTCTGACCATCTCTAAAGGGACCTTTCTGTCATAATATGACCCTAATACCGTGTTGTTTTCTGAGGGCTAGTGTTAGTAAATGCCCTGCCCTATTCTCATTCTCATTATACTTACGACTGACCCACTGTAGGTTATCTTCTACTCTATCTGAGTATTAAGAAGCCTAGTAAGTTCCTTATTTTTAGATTTCCACACTTGTCTGGATTCACACAGGTCAGATTCTAGTTGTGTCTGCTGAGCCTGTCTTTGTGGGTTTTTTTTAACCCCTGAGTAATAATTTACAATGGTGCCTCTAAGAACAGCTTTTAAGGCATCCCATCTAACAGGTGGTGAGGTGGCCTCTTTGAGACTCGGTGATGAGGTCTTTAAAGATTTCAGAGTTCAAACAACCCACATTGGACCTCCAACTAGTTGGGGGAGTAGGAGTCAGATCAAATTGCAACAGCACGGGGCATGATCAGAGACTGACACTGGCAGAATTCTGTTGGCCAAAACCTGATGTATCCGTTCTGTGGATAGCAGAAACATGTCAAGTTGTGAATAGCTACCATGCCCATCAGACAAAAAAAAAAGTGTAGTCCTTTGTGTTTGGGCATACCTCTCAACCTCTTGCCTAATGAATCAGGGACAAGGCTTACAATAATCAGGGACAAAGACGCAAAATCAGAGACACATCTTATAAACTGGTACTATTCACTTAGAAAGCTGATAGAATAAGGGGATTTGTGTTAAGATGCATTTTCTGAAGAAGAAGAACAAGTCTGTAACTTTAATGTTTGACATTATTTTGTGCTTTTAATCCCCACTGTTCTGTCACAAAAACACAAATTTTACGAGGGATGGTGGAAAAGTTTGAGGCACAATCAGGGATGTCCCTGAAAATCAGGGACAGTTGAGAGGTATGCGGAGAGGTATGTGTTTGGGTGTGGGCACCTCAAAATGTCTGTTAAGCCAGTTTCCGATAGTAGTTCAGCAACAGTCCCCCTCCCTTATTCCCTGAACTGGCATGAAGGCCATATCTATTAATGTAGCTTGAGATGACTCTATTAAAGTCTCCTACATCATGTACATGGAGGACAGATCCATAACCATCTCCAGTAAGATTTTTTTAATAACATTTTTATTGTCCCTAGCTTTATTATAAGCATAACAGTTTAGAAATGTACAGTGTTGATTTCTGTACATGCCCTTTAAACATACATATCTACCTTCAGGATCTGCTTCAGAAAGCAGAACCTGCAAGGGCAGTTCCTATGAATAAGTATTGCAGTGTTTCTCTTTGGTGGGGGTGGGCTGCCCATGAAGGTGCATGCACTTCCTCCACCTAACACCTCTCCAGTTTAGAATGCTCTGCATCCATAAGCTGTGTCTCCTGTAAGTAGGCAATGGGCAACCCCTGTCTGTTCAGCTCCTGTAAAACTCTAGCTGTCTTTATGGGGCCATTCAACCCCTTAAGATTATAAGTAAAAACAGATAAATCATCTACTTATTGTAACCACAGTGAGCTGTAAAATTATCACCAAAAGAGAAATATTCCCCCAAACCCCCACACATGCAGGCATACTAGGGTAGAGATTTTGTGCACAAAACTTAACAGCCCAAACTGTGAGCAACTTAGCAAATAGTGAACAAGTAAGGAAACTTTAACATGAATCCCACACTTGTGTGAATGAGTAACAGGCGACTAGGCCTCCCATTCATACCGATAGTAGCCTAGTAGTTTTCCAAACATGCCACCCTACCCTGCACCCTAAGTCTCCTACATGGGAGCAGGTAATGCAGCAAAAAGAAGCTGTATTGAGCTGCCCTGCCAAAGGTGGCAAAATCCAGTACTGGGTATGTTGCCACTTTCTCCTGTAGTGCATCAAAGTGCATCCCTCGTCCTCCACCCCCATTTAAGTGGACTATGCAAAGTCTATGGTCTGCTGACCATATGAGGTCGAATCCTGGCCTGTGCCTGAAGGCTTCAGTTTTGTAATGCACAGTATGGTGGAGAGATGAGCTTCCAGAAATAAAAAGATTAACTCGGGGAGCAGAATACGACACATCTCAGTCACTATGCCGTGGATACAGCCCTTTCATCCCAGCTCCAGGAAAAGCCCTAGTATTTCAATGCATACTCCATGTAATAGTGGCAGCACTGTATAATAATAATAATGAGTACACTGAGGCCAACAGATCCCCAGCAACCCCCCACCTCACAGAGCAAGCAGCCCCTCTTCTATGAAATTGCCTCCCTGCTCCCCCAAATCAACCAAATATCTGTCCATCCTGAAGCAAACCTAAAGGAACTGGGTAAAAGTTGGAAGGTAAAAAAAAAAAAGGCAGTTACAAGTCAAACAAGTCAGTCAAGTCTTTTCCTGCAGTCCTTGGACCATGCCACAGCCCAAGTATTGTCCACCTCAAAAGGGAAAGGCAGTATATATACAAAAAAAGTCACTGGCACTGGTCATTGTGAACTGCAGACATGCAGTGTATGTCTGCCGCATTAAGCCCCATCTAAGTTCGGTGCTCAGCCAAGAATACTGTTGAGACAGGGGCACATGTAGAAATAATCTAGTTCTCCAACATTATAGCAGTACTGCCCCCGAAGGAATATTCTGAGAGGAAATTAACAGTAAGTAAGAAAACTATAAACTGAGAGAAACTCACAGACCAAATATAGTTTATATTTAGTTATTTATTAACGAGATTTACCAGATAAGCATACTGAGTGGGAAATCCAATCATTTCCAGATGCGACCTGGAGTTACATAACATAAAAGTGCTACATTACATTAGGTACAGTAGGCAATGTTGCCGTGAAACAGATGCATAATAGTACATACATCAGGTACAACAGGCACAAAAAGGGAGAGACAGCAGGTCCAGAGATGTTACAGGCAGGACTTATGCATTCGTTGTTTAGTTACAAGTTTAACACCAAGTGCATAATAACAATGGGGTCTGTGACCATAGGCATATCTTACAGTGACCATGGAGAAAGAGGGCAAAAGAGACAGGGACATCAAGGATAATACAGTTGTATGCATAGGTCCCCCGTTAAGTCACATTTAGATGCTTCAATTTAGCAGATCTGTCCTGCAGGTTACAGTTGCAAATGTCAGAGAAGTGGGCCTGAAGAAGAGTTGTCAAGGTCCTAGGGGTGGTGGTGCACTGCCTGATTACTGCTGGGAGGTTATTCCAGAGTGTGGGCAGCCTGTATTTCAAAGCCGATTGGCCTTTTGAGGCGCTCATGAAAGGGATTTGTAGTAGTTTAGAGTCTGAGCCCCACAAAGAGTAGGGCGGGGAGGGTTGGGTTGATAGAACTGAACTGAGATAGGAGGGGAGGGAGTTTGACCAGTGCTTAGCTACCAGATTAGCGCAGTGGAGCTGTCGCCTGGAGTGCAGCAAGGGGAGACCTAGGGCGGCATATAGGTGACAGTGGTGGGTGGTAGGGGGGCATTCTAGGATAAGGCGACAGAAGGAATGAAAAAGGGGGTCCAGGTTGGCTAGGGTGGATGAAGAGGCTGCGCCGTAGACCACATCGCCATAGCCAAAGATTGGGAGAATCATTTTGTATACTAGCTCTCTCCTGACTGGGGTGGTTAGGCACCCTTTGTTGCTGTAAAGGGCTCCTAATTTCAGGTGCAGTTTTTTCTGGAGGGAGTCTATGTGGACAGAGAAGTCCAAGTGACGATCAAGCCATACCCCCAGATACCTAAAGGAGGTGCAGGATTCCAGGGTGGTTCCGTCCAGCATTTGAAAGGTGGGTAGAGCCGCTAGCCTGGAGATTCTGGGCTGTATGCCGAATGTTATGGATACAGTTTTCTTAGCATTTAGGACGAGTTGGTTGGAGCTAAGCCAGGTTTGGACAGTGTTAAAATCCTGCTGAAGGGTAGAGCTTAGAGCCTCTTTTGAGGGGCCGGAGGCGTACAGAACAGTGTCGTCCGCATACATTTGAATTGCTGAGTTTGGGCAGGATAGTGGGAGGTTATTTAGGAATATTGAAAAGAGAAGAGAGATTGGAACACTGCCATTTAGAACCATCAGGGTAGTAGTGTTGTATGTCTCTCCATGAAGGCATTGTCTTTCGGCTTAGGTCTGGGTCCCATAGGAATAAGAGGAAGTCAGTCCCTCCTGGTCTACCCTCTTCTGTGATGGCACCTCTTCTGCCTTCTTGCTTGTAGATGGAGTAGATGCTGCAGCAGTTTTCGCCTTTATTGCCACCATTTTGCCCCAAAGAGTGGAGCTCACCAAAATATCATCTGAAAAGTCACTTTTACACCCATTTCTCCCCTGCAGTCTCCAATGGCATTTTTCAAGCTCCTTCATTTTTTGTGGGTCAATCAGTCCATTTACCTCAGTGCCCCTTTTAGCAAGCATTTTACTCATGTCAGTGAGGGGGTAGAAGGTGTGTATACCAGAGTCTCTGAACATTTTCAGAACCACAAGATTATCCATACTAGTCTTCATGCCTTTCTCGTTCAGGGCTTTTACCATAGGAAAAATGTGCTTCCCTCCATCCATCATCAGGGGGCCACACACATGCTCGAAAAACACTTTCTTGTCCCCAAACAGGACTTCCTTCTTCTTCCAAGCTCTTTTTTAAATCCGAGAAAGCAATTCTGACCAACCTCAGTCTTGAATTGGGAGTGGTGGGCATTGCTGCAAGGGTGCAATGAACTCAAATGATGTTTCACAGATAGGTCTGCTCTAGGTTTAAGATTTCCTTCAAAACACTATCTATGAAGTCGACCATATTCCATGTTTTGGTCTTTTCTGGCATGCCATGGATTCTGATATTGATTCTGCAAGATCTGTTTTCTAGGTCCTCCAACTTCTGTTGTAGTAACAGTTCCCTATCATGCAGTCGAAGCAGACTCCATTGTGCAGATCAACAATGTGTGAGAGAATTCAGTGGTGTGGCTCTCCACGGCCTCCATTTTTGTTATTGTGTCCTGATGTCTTGGTGGTTGTCAGCAACATCACTTTGAATTTAAGTTCAAGTGTCCTCCAGCTGCTGAGCTCCTTGAACAACCACTTTGAGGGTATAGCAAATGAGGATTCTTCCTCTTCCTCATAGTCCCTGCTCAGGACCAGATCAGCCGAGTCGGCTCTCCTTGAGGAGCAATGGTTGGTGCTATGGGTCTGTGCAAATGTTACCAGTTTCAGTTTTTTCGGGGTCTCCATTGCAAAATCCCACAGCCATTGTCTTGTGGCTATGATGATGTCTGCGTTCCTTCATTTAGGTGTCAGCAGAGTTGGAATTGCAGGGGGCTTGCCAGGGCTCAGCCCCCAAAGCTCGGAAGTGAGTCCTAGTAACTCGCACATTACTGCCATTGTCTTAAAATGGGAAGGGGACTCAATATAAAGATAGTGCCCTTACAGGCTCCCCCAGCTCCCAAAGCTCCAAAAGTGTAATTCCAGCACTAGGTGTCAGGATGGTCAATTCAGGAGTGTATATGAGGCCAGATTGAAAATTAGCCCATAGGAGCCACGCAGCTTCAGTTTGCCATTCAAGGTAATGTCACCGATGTCCACACTTAATCGTTTTAACAGATTGTAATGACTTAACCAAGCCACTCGAGTAAGCAGTAGTACACTCTAGGGTGCAGTACGTCCATGGATATCACCACACCTTGGGTGCATTGTGAGACATAAGGCCCCCTGCTGAGTGTCTCATGCACCTGGGAAATGACAATATCCATGACATACCACACCCTAGAGTGTATTATTTTTTTACATGAATGATCCACTTTCAATTAATAAAAAAGTTAAAAAAAATTTTAAACATACTATTAGTTTTCAGTATGTAGGAATACACTCTAAAATTAGTTCTGTCATTTTGTGTTATGAGCCAGGTGGTGCTGTTTGACTTATATTTGCTTATGGCTCATACTGTTCTATGTTTGTCCCCAATCCACCCTCCACCAACCATTACAATCCTGACTGAGGTTATGTATGGTTAGTTAGGTATGTCTTGCAGCAAAAGAATATTATAAATTAATATGCTGGCAGTTTTATTTATAAGATGAGCAGCATGAAGCATTTTTGATATAGCTGCATCGTGACTTTTGTGGTTTGTGGCAGGCAGGCAGATGAGAGGGACAGAGGGGTATAAACAGTTTACAGCTGCTTCACTGGCTGATGTGGGATTTGAGAGTCGTGCCAGCTGGGAGAAAGAAAGTTGTTTGTTACAGCAAAACATGGCTGTGTATGATACAAATGGAGTCACTTCCAGTTTTTTATAAAAGCTTCCATCAGGTGAGAAAAATGCTCTTGTGTGTCACGTCTTTTGTTCTTTTAATTAAGCTGTACTTGGGGATGGAAAAGAGCAGGCAGGTGAATAGAACAGTATGTGGCTGTGGTCAGTGGCAGCATTTGAAAACAGCAAATGAAGCTATGGCAGCCATGTGCTGTGTGGGTAAACTGTGGGCAGTTATTTAAATTAACTTGAAGTAAGTAAAAGACCTGTTGGTTGGGACTCTTCTTACATATGATTATGTGTGCTGGGATTTATTCCCTTGTAAAAGAAATACTCAACATTCCAGGTTCCTGAATTGCTTTTATCCATTGCATAATAAAGTACAGTGCTACTACTGTTACTGTACAATTCACATTGAAATCTTCCACCAATGAGTTGCTTTAGCATTTCTTAATGAGTTGCTGGATCTGGCTCAAAACTGTAAAAACAACTGTTGCCTAAGAGCTGCAACTCGGTTTTGCAACAGAACTGCAGAAGTTATGGAATAAAACATTTTATAAAAGCTGTTGTTGATCTATTTAAGTGTGGATATCCAGTCCTGATAAAATAAGTAATAACTCACTGAATTCTGCAATAACTCGATAGCAGGTTATTACAGCGTTTTCTTCCTCACACTCTCACGTTACTGAAGCGTGAAAGAAAGCACACTGTATTTGTGTGACTATGATGGCTACTCAGAGGCACGCACACTCATTCAAATACAGCTTACAGTTTTTGTCTCTGTCTAAACTTTGCACCAGTTATCATAAAAAATAATGCCTCTGCAAGGTTTGTCTTATGAAGATTTTTCACACACCCGATGGTGTGTGAAAAATCCTCATAACACACCTATTTATTTAGGGTGCTAAAACATATGCTTGAAATCCTGATTGCGCTTTGGCATTCAATTCAGTGGAGTTCACATGGGTGGTGCATGGATGTGGGTAAAGTTAGAATTCAAAAAATCCTAGCATCACATTTCCTTACTTTTGTTGCTTTAAAAAACATAAGTTGAGCATTAAAGTAGTTTTTTGCAATAGATAGATAGATAGAAAGGCAGACAGACAGACAAAAATATAAATATATACTGTACTCATATATTGTAGTGTCAGTGGCTCAGTAGGTAGCATACTCATCTTTGAGGCCAGGAGATCAGAGGGCTGTGGGATCAGTTCCCACATCTGACACTTGGGTTAATATCCCAGTACTGACACTATAGTGCAGCATGAGAGGGGTGCTGCACTTCTGAGGTGCCGTCTTTCGGATGAGACGTTAAACCGAGGTCCCATCTGCCTGGATTGGTGGTAGTTCAGGTGGATGTTAAAGATCCCATGGCACTTATTGAAAAGAGTAGGGGAATCTCCTGGTGTCCTGGCCATATTTCCCTCATTTACTAAAAATACCACCAACAGCTTAATCTGGTTCAAAGTCAGTTGGCATTCATCTGTATCCCCCTCCCTCGGGTCATGCCTGAAAATAGGCAGGATTTGTCTAGTGCACTTACCCGGTCAACAAAAAATAAATAAAAATATACCATACAGTAAATCATTATTATGATTGTTGCCAGATCTATCACATTTTTAGCTAAAAACCAAGGCACTCATCCAACTTCAAAAGAGATACAGCCTCATAGATAATGTAACAAATTTACTGTAAACACAGTGATTTCTACTGAAAACTCATTTGTAGAATGAAAAATTGAAAACACTCTCACATGAGAAAGCACACAGTGAGATCACTGAAAAGTAGTCACATTAGCCAAACCTAATATTTCACACCAGGGCCACTTCATCTTTGAGGGTATATCACTTGTGAGGTTGGATGAGTGTCTTGCTTTTTGGTTTTAGGTAGCGATTTGACTGCAGTGATACCATTCAGACCCTCTGAGCAGCTTTTTCCTTGTGCCCACCACTCTTTGGTTGGAGCTTGTGCTAATATCCAATTGCATGTGTCAGCTGTGGCCTCATTTGAGACATAGAGAACCAGCGGACATGCGTGGACAGGCTACAGGAATATATTCGAAAACACTGCTTCACACAGAGGGTGGTTAATATGTGGAATATCCTGCATGGTGAGATTGTGGAACCTGGCACTGTACAGGCTTGCAAAGCAAGACTAACAGATTACTGTGCATCTGCTACTTATGCTTACCCATTCTCGGTACCGTATTACTACCTGTACAGTTCGTCTCTTGAAATTATTTGTAAACACTTCTTCTTTTCACTTACTATGTAAACATCTCCACTGTTGTACTTATTACTGTAATTAAATGTACCTTCTCCCATGCACCCCACCCCCACGCCCAGGATGCATCTGGGAATGAGCAGCTGTCTTCTCAGTATGTTCTCCTGGTGAAACATTTAAATAAACAAATAAATTCCTTAGGCAGCATGGTATTGAAGGTTTCACAGCATGAAAAGGAGTAACATAGAAACATATAATTTGATGTCAGATAAGGACCGCTTGGCCCACCCAGTCTGCCCATTTCCCTACCTGATGGATAAGCTGCAGATTCTAGTTAATCAACAGCTTACGTCCTCCTGCCCCCCACTAGAATTGCCTTATGCCTGTCCCATGCATTCTTGAATTCTCCCACTGTTCCTGACTCCACAACCTCCTCAGGAAGGCTGTTCCATGCATCCACAACTCTCTCTGTGAAAAAATACTTTCTACCAATACCTCTGAGCCGTCCCCCCCCATCTTCAAATTGTGCCCCCTTGTTCTTGCACATCTCTTTTTCTGAAAGATACTACCCTCTTGTACCTTGTTAATTCCCTTGAGATACTTGAAAGTTTCTATCATGTCCCCCCCTCTCCCTTCTTTCCTCAAGAGTAAACATATTAAGCTGCTTTAGTCTCTCCTCATATGTCTTCTGGTGCAGACCTTGCACCATTTTGGTTGCCCTCCTCTGAACAGACTCCACTCTGTCTATGTCTTTGCAGAGATGGGGTCTCCAGAATTGCACGCAGTACTCCAGATGGGGTCTCACTAACTGTCTGTAGAGAGGGATAACAGCTTCCTGTTTTCTACTGTTGATGCCTCTCCCTATGCATCCCAGTATCCTCCCAGCCCTTCTTACTGCCTTCTCACATTGCTTGCCCACCTTTAGGTCTTCTGATATAATTACTCCTAGGTCTCTTTTGATTTTCCTTTTGAAAGGTTTATATGCATGTCCACAGTTAAACTAGGTATAGTCACTGTCATGGCCTAAAAGACATGGACAAAACTGAGCCTAAGTCCCTTTCATCACCACAATACTATGTTACTACAGTACCAAGAGATTAGCCTATAGGAAATTCAGAAAGACTGAGAGAGAGAGAAGGAGAATTATCTAAGGTTGTCTAGTGTGGCAAGCAAGGTAATCCAGTGGGCTAAGGCACAGAATGAACAGCAGATAGCTGAGGGAATTAAGAAGGGGAAGAAGGCCTTTTTTAACTATATAAGTAAGAAAAGGGATGGAACTATTAGGCTTCAGAAAGGGGATGAGTGGGTGGAGCAGAATGGGGAAAAGCCGAGGTCCTAAATGAATACTTATGTTCTGTCTTCACCACGGAGAAAGACAGACTGGTGCCTACAGAGGAGAGTAGAGGAGTGAGGGGAAAGGGAACATGGATGTGGTGGTAGAAGAGGACAGAGTGAGGGAGGGACTGCTAGCATTGAAGGTGGACAATCACCAGGCCCAGATGGCATACACCCAAAGGTACTGAGGGAACCAGCAGAGGAGCTTGCAGGGACAGTGACGGGCTTGTTCAATTGTTCATTGGAGTTAAGTGTAGTACCACAGGACTGGAGAATGGTACATGGGGTGCTCCTCCATAAGAGTGGTCCAAGGATGACCCAGGGAATTAAAGATTGGTTAGTCGGACTTCAATCGTGTGTAAGCTCAAGCAGACCATACTTAAGGAAAGGATGGTAGTATATCTAGAGGAGTGTGGTTTCCAGGATGTGAGGCAGCATTGGTTTATTTATTTATTTGCTTTTGGTAACCGGGTGGGTGCACTGGACATACAGATGCCTATTTTCAGGCACGACCCAGGAGGATACAGTTGAGTACAAAGCACACCATGTGACACAGCACATGGAACAACAAGTAAACACAGTAGGAGAGGTAACATACAATCAAATTAGGAATTGAGAGAAATGCGGTATTTAATCAAAATTAGGATACAAGGAGACAGTTTAGACAACTTCAAGGATATATAGATATAAGTCAAAACAAGTGAGTAACACAGTGCAATAATAAAATGAATAAATGGTATATGCAGCTAAAAAATAAGTGCCATTATGCAGTTATTAAGGTTTAAAGTAAGGACAGGTATGAGGGGAGAATGGGTGTGGTTGAAGAGAAGAAAAGAGATGAATGATGAGAGAAAGATGACACAGGGGAGAGCAGATAGAGAGAGGTAAAGAAGAGCTAAGAGGGGAGTAGTTACCAAGGGATGGAGGGAGAAGGATGATCAAGGTGGATGAAAGCAGATGCAGAGGCGTGAGGCACGTAGGTAATCACAGTGAAGGTTTTTGAAACCAGCATGGGTGGGAGCTTGGCAAATAGTTTGTGGTACAGAGTTCCAATACTTTGGGGCCATGTGAGAGAAGGCACGTGCTCCCATGGTATTTTTACATCTGGGTATATAGAGAGGGGATTGTTCAGTAGATTGAAGCCCATAGGAGGGGGGTTGGGATCGTAGCAAGGAAGCAAGGGATTGGGGAAGGTGTGATCTGGCAATCCCATCGATTAAAGACAGTCATAGGACTGGAGTCAGTGGGCAGAGGGGTTAGGTTAATTTAGGTCAGCATAGAGCTGACAGTGGTGTTTATACCATGGAGATGCCGAGGCATAGCGGCAGATGTTATTATAGGTGGTGTCCCATTTGTGGAGGGAGGATCTTGTGGGTTCTAAGTAGGTGACTGCACCATAGGCCAAGGCAGGGAGCAAAAGGCCTTGAGCAACCGCAAGCCTAGCTGATGGGGTAAGGGCATAGCTAGTACGGTAGGCCCCTCCAATTTTAGCATTGACAGACTTGCAGGTGGTGGTGATATGCAGCTCAAAATCCAGAGATTCATCAAGAAGAGTACCCAGGTATTTAAAGGAACTAGTGCTAACCAGAGGGGGAACCTTCAGCACACGATATATCGAGTGAGTTACGATTTGCTTTAAGTCTGGCTAATGAGCCAAACAGCATGGAGTGTGTTTTGCTTGCATTGAGAATAAGGTTGTTGTCTGTTAACCAGGATTGTATGCTTAGGAAGTCAGAGGCAAGTGGGTAGTTTATGTGGGAGATCTCTCTGGCACTGTGGTAAATGATTAGGTCATCTGCATAGAGAAGAGCTGAGCAGGATGGTGCAAGTGATGGGAGATCATTAATGAAAATTGAGAAGAGCAAGGGGCCAAGTACGGAGCCCTGGGGGATGTCAGCTTGTATAGTAGAAAGATCAGACATGGCTGAATTGAAAACAACAGCCTGATTCCCGGGGGATAGATAGCCACTAAACCATGCCACCACATCAGCAGAGAAACCAAGGGCATGTAGTTTAGTGAGGAGATGGGAATGGTTGACCAAATCAAAAGCCTTGGTGAGGTCAATGAAGACCGCACCTGTCAGAAGGCCCCTATCCATGGCAGCATGGATGTCATTAGTGAGTTTTAGAAGGGCAGTGGAAGTGCTATGATCTTTACGGAAACCATGCTGGGAGCTGGAGTGGCGGTTGTGCTCCTGGAGATAAGCAATGGTTTGAGTAGCCACTAGTTTTTCAAAGATTTTACTAAGTACAGATAGAATAGCTAAGTTTATGGGAGGGAGAGCATGTCAAATGAATCTGATTGACTTATTTGACTAGGTCATCAAGACAGTAGATGGGCTCAAGTGGTAGACATCCTTTATCTGGACTTCAGCAAGACCTTTGACTCTGTTCCCCACAAGAAGTTGATCAGGAAGTTGACGGATCTCGAGGCTGGGGAGAAGATGACCAGATGGGTAGAAAACTTGCTGAGGAACAGATCCCAGAGGGGGGTGGTGGTGGCGGGGGGGAAAGTTATCTAGCACCAGGGAGGTTGAGAGTGAGGTCCTGCAGGACTCAGTGCTCAGACTGGTGTTGTTCAACGTCTCCATCAATGATATTGGGGATGGCATTAAGGGCAAAATGTGCCTATTTGCAGATGATACCAGGCTCCATGGGAGGGTGAACACAGCCGAAGGGATACAGGACCTACAGGACAATCTGAAAAAGCTTTAAAAAGTGGTCTGGGATTTTGCAGCTTGGCTTCAATGCCAAGAAGTGCAAAGTTATGAACACTGGAGCCAAGAAGCCCTGGAAGGAGTACTATCAGAAAGGGGTCCAGGTATCTGCAACACAGGAGGAGAAAGACTGGGAGTGTTGATCACTAGTGACATGAAGCACTCCATGCAGCACAAGAAAGCAGCAACAAAGGGGAAACAAGATGTTGGGATGCATAGCCAGAGGGATCAGCAACAGACGAGAGGAGGTTATGCTGCCCTTATACCGGTCACTGGTGAGGCCACATCTAGAGTATGAAGTACAATACTGCTGCCCACACCTTAAAAAGGATGTTAACATGCTAGAGACAGTCCAAAGGAGCGCAATGAAGATGATTGTGGGTCAGCAAGGTAAAGCATACGAAGAGAGGTTGTGGGACCTGGGTACCCTGGAGGGGTGGTCAAGAAGGTGGGGATTGAGTTTTAATGCAGGGAAGTGTAGGGTGCTGCATCTGGGGGTCAGAAACCCAGGTCATGTATACACCCTGGGGGGGGGCTACCTGCAAGCCACATCGAGCGAGAGGGATCTAGGAGTGGTGTTAGATGTCAAAATGTATAATACTGAAAATTGCAGAAGAACTCTGGCAAAAGCAAACAGGATACTGGGCTGCATAGCCAGGGGGATTACGTCCAGGAGAAGGGAAGTGAGACTCCCTCTATATAACGTCCTGGTTAGACTGCATCTCGAGTACTGTACGCAGTTCTGGAGACCTCACCTCAAGAAGGACATAGCATTGCTGGAGAGGGTCCAGAGGAGAGCAACCAGGATGATTCAGGGCATGGGGGGAGGCCCTATGAAGAAAGGCTGGATATACTTGGGCTATACTCGCTGGAGGAAAGGAGAGATGGGGTGACATGATAGGGGTCTTCAAATATGTAAAAGGAATAAACAAGAGTGGAGCCAAAGAGATGTTCAGACTAAAGAAGGGGGGAACAACCAGGGGGCATTAGTGGAAGCTAGAGGGGGGTAATTACAGGGGGGAACACATGAGACATTACTTCACTGAGAGGGTGGTGGAGCCATGGAATGCACTGCCCAGGAGTCTGGAGGAGGAGGGCATAGTGGAGGGCTTCAAGAAGGGGTGGGACAGGTACAAGGGAAAACCAAAGCCGAAGATGACCCTCTCAGGGGCTGGGGGGTGGAAAAGCGAGCACCCATTAGGAGGCTGGCTACTGTGCAGGCACGACAGACCACCAGGCCTATTCTGCTGGCTTTTTGTATGTTAGTATGTACTCCCTGGAGGAGAGAAGGGAGAGAGGGGACATGATTGAGACCTTCAAGTACCTGAAAGGGATAAATAGGGTGGATAAGGAGGGTCTCTTTAAGCTAAGTGGCAGCCAAAACATGAGAGGACAGTCTTACGTGGGGGGGGGGTTAGGAGGGAGGTTAGGAAGCATTCTTCATGGAGAGGGTGGTGGCCAGTTGGAATACACTGCTGGAGGAGGTGGCATCATTAAAGATGGTGGGCAGCTTCAAGAGAGGCTGGGATAGACATAAGGGGAAACTAAGGGTCATGGGAGGGACAAATGGTATGGATAAGAGGACTGGAGGGGCAGGGTCAGTAGCTCAGGCTATGGACCCTGCAATATGAGCAGACCAGACAGATCAAATAGCCTTATTCTGCTGGCTTCTTCGTATGTTCGTATGCACCATAACAACTCTAAATGCTTCCAAATTTGAAATAAGTCCTTAGATTAGACAAACCAATACATATAAAAAATAGGGCACTGGTATTAAGCAGTCCACCAGTGATGCTGTCACTATGGAAAAAAATGCATAACAGAAATTAGGCGTGTACTTCAAGCCCAAATCAGACATCAAATACCAGCCATGTTCGCTTAGCTGCTGAACACCAGCCTGTATTCAACTGAATTAGGGTATCTGGTACTCAGTTTTCCACAGTCTCAGCAAATAAATATAACAGAAAAAAAACTCTGTGTGCAAGCACTGAGGCAATGGTTACCCCGAAGGGCATTTGGCCGGGAAGCAAGTTTCAAAGAAGTACAAAATCACACATGCCCCCACAATGCAAAGCATCATGGGCTACATATGCAAATCATCACAGAATATTATGCTGGTTCAACTTTAAACAGAAATACATGGTGCCGAAAGGCCTCTCATATGCCCACAATCTGATCTAGTCCCAGTCCTGGCACCTATCAGAGGTATCTCCCTCTTCGTCCATGCATTGTACAGGCTGCCTATACGACATATTCAAACCCCTTCCTAGTCCCCCCCAAAATAACCACTTAGACAGCTCTGCCTCCCACCTGAAGTCCCTTATTGGGAGGTGGGATCAGTCCTGGACAGTTGTCTACAGCAGTACAATAAAAAGTCAAATGCCCACATGTGCTGTTCTGTGCTGAAAGCTCAGTCCATCAGCAGCAAACTGGGCTTTGGAGAGTTTTGCTCCACACTCTGCCACCACAGACTGCCAAGACCATGCCACACCCAATAAAAGATTGAGTGGAAATGAAGTGAAGTTATCTAACAGGTAACACAGAAACATAAAAACATACTATCTGATGGCAGATAAGGACTGCTTGGCCTACGCAGTCTGCCCATTTTTCCTTATCTACATTATCACCGTGGACCCTATCTGATCTACAGCTCTCTTTCTCTCCCCACTCCTTTCCACAATGATTCCCTTGTGCATGCCCCATGTATTCCTGAACCCCACCACAGATTTCCACCCCACCACCTCCATTTGAAGGCTGTTCCAGGAATCCACCACTTTTTCTATGAAGAAATACTTCCTCGCATCTCTCCTGAACTTATCCCCCTCCAGCCTTGTAGCATGTCCCATTGTTCTTGAGCACCTTTTTTCCTGAAAAATACCTCTCTCTTGTACCTTATTTACCCCTGCAAGGTATTTAAAGGTCTCTATCATATCCCCCTTCCCCTCCTCTGTTCCAGGTTGTACATATTGAGGTCCTTTTGTCTCTCCTCATAGGGTCTTTGATGCAGAACCTGCACCATTTTAGTTACCCTCCTCTGGACCACCACCACTCTGTCTATGTCCAACTGGGGATGTGATCTCCAGAACTGGACACAGTACCCTAGGTGGGGTCTTAAAAGAGATCTATACAGAGTCAACACCACCTCACTCTTTCTGCTGGTGATACCCTTCTCTAGGCACCCCCCGCATCCCATTAGCCCAACTGCCTTGTTGCACTGCCTGGCCAATTTAGGTCATGAGGTATGATTACCTGCTTGTCTTTTTATTGCTTGGTAGTCATCAATACCATTCCACTGACTTTGAACTCTGGCCCTCGGTTTCTGTGCCATAAGTGCATTACTTTGTACATTTTTTGCATTGAAACCCAGCTGCCATACCCTTGACCACTCCTCTAGTTTTCTCAGGTCTCTGCTCATCTTTTTCACCCCCCAGGATTGGCCACCCTATTGCAGATTTTGGTGTCATCTGCTAAAAGGCACACCTTTCCTTCTAGCTCCTCAGCAATGTCACTTATAAAGACATTAAAGAGGACCAGTGCCAGCAATAATCCCTGAGGCACCCCACTGGTCACCCTCCCTTCCTCAAAGTGAACTCCATTTACCACTACCCTCTGCTGCCTATCCCTTAACCAATACTGCCTTTGGACCCACTCATAAGCTACCCAGGTTGCTTACTAGTCTCCTATGTGAAACGGTGTGAAAAGTATTATTGAAATTTAGGTAGGCCACATCCACCACTCCAGTCTGTTCTAATTCCTTTGTCACCCTGTCAAAAAAATGTATTGGAATCATTTGAAATGACTCAACCCCCGTGAACCCATGCTGCCTTGGGTCTTGTAACTCACTGGATTCAAGATACCCCACAATCCTTTCCTTCAGCAGTGATTCCATTAACGTTCCCACCACCAGTATCAGACTAACTGGTCTATAATTTCCAGCCTCCTCCCTACTGCCAATTTAGAGAAGTGGGACTATATCTGTTATCCTCCAGCCCTCCGGAACCACTCATGTTTCCAGTGAACTGTTACATAGGACTATTAGAGGAGTAGCCAGTACCTCACTGAGCTCCCTCAACACCCTTGGACGCATCCAGTCTGGCCCCATTGCTTTGTTAACCTTCAGATTAGTGAGTTCCTTCAGTACTCTCTACTCTGTAAAAAGACTAGTATCAATCTCCCTCCCTCCAAAGCTTTGGTTACTTTTTTGTGGCCCCTCTTCTTCTTCTTCCTCTGTGAACACTGAACAAGAGTATTTGTTCAGGATGTCTGCCTTTTCCTGGTCCCCACTGCATAGTTCCCCCCCCCCCCCTTTCCTTTTTAATCTTACAATCCCAGTCCTGGTCTTCCTCTTTTCACTTACATGCCTAAAAATGTCTTGTCCCCTTCGTTACCTCCTGGGCTATTCTCTCTTCAGTTTGCACCTTGCACTCCATGCTGCTTTCCCTACTTCCCTCTGTTTCCCTGATACACCTCCTTATCCCCCATCTCCTTATACCTTCTGAATGCCACCCTTTTAGCCTTTACCTTTTCAGCCACCTCTTTCGAGAACCATAGCAGTCTGTTTTCCTTTTTGCTTTTGCTCACTTGTTTGATATAGAGATTTGTTGCTTTTACTATGCTCCTTTTTCAGCTTCACTCACTGTTCCTCTACCCCACCCAGGCCAACCCCCCTGACAGCTCATCCCTGAGGCATTCACCTATCTTTATAAAACATGCACTCTTGAAATCCAGGATCCTCACCCTTGTATTGTTCAGTTCTGCAGCTGTCCTTATACTGAACCATACCCAGGGCCCCTGGTGTTCTGCAGCAGAATTTTCTGATTTCTGCGGCAGGGCTCCTTGACTTCTGCGGCAGCATTTTCTGATTTCTGCGTCATGATTTATTCATTTCTCTGGCAGAATGCAGTCCTGTCATTGGCTAAATATGATGTGATGCCATCGATGACATCATATGCTGAGCATAGAGGAGGGGCTTCGGGATAAACGAGGTGGGAAAGGATGCCTGACACTATGGAAAAACAGCATATTTATATGAAAATTCACCAAAAACAATGAATTCTGCAGCACTATATATATTCTGCGGCATGATGCAAATTCTGCGGCAAATTCCACAACCACAGAACTGCAGAATTCCAGGGGCCTTGACCATACCATACAGTGATCACTGGTCCCCAGTTTGCCTTTCACCTTGATGTCCAACCTTCACATCTGCAACACTGTCCCTGTTAGTGAGTACCAGGTCCAGTATTGCCCTATCTTGAGTGGGTTCACTGACTAGTTTTCTGAGGAATGCTCCCTGCAGAGAGTCCATGATGTCCCTCCTTCTAGCTGAAGCCGCTGCTGGGAGAATCCAGTCTACATTGGGCAGGTTGAAGTCCCCCACCAGCAGCACCTCTCCTTGTTTTACCATTTTGCCACTTGCTTTGGCAGTAGGGAGGGCCGGGGGTATACTGGGATGTATAGGGAGAGGCATCAGCAGCAGAAAACAGGAAGTTGTTATCCCTCTGTACAGACAGTTGGTGAGACCCCATCTGGAATACTGTGTCCAGTTCTGGAGACCCCATCTCCGCAAGGACATAGACAGGATAGAGGCAGTCCAGAGGAAGGCAACTAAAATGGTGCAGGATCTGCAAGAGAAGCCGTATGAGGAGAGACTAAAGGAGCTTAATATGTATACCCTTGAGGAAAGAAGGAGGAGGGGGACATGATAGAAACTTTCAAGTACCTCAAGGGAATCAACAAAGTCCAAGAGGGTAGCATCTTTCAGAAAAAGAGACTTGCAAGAACAAGGGACACAATTTAAAGATAGAAGGAGGGGCGGTTCAGGGGCAATGTGAGGAAGTATTATTTCACAGAGAGGGTAGTGGATGCATGGAACAGCCTTCCTGAGGAAGTTGTGGGGTCTAAAACTGTGGGAGAATTCAAGAATGCATGGGACAGACATAAGGCAATTCTTGTGGGGGGCAGGAAGATATAGGCTGTTGGTTAACTAGGATCTGCGGCCTATCCTGTAGGTAGGGAAATGGGCAGACTAGATGGGCCTAGCAGTCCTTATCTGCCATCAAAGTCTATGTTTCTATGTTTCTATGCTTCCACCAGTACCTTATCTAATTCCTCCCCCTTGTGCTGGAGGCCTGCAGATCACTCCAGTGTGAATAATGGTTCCATTGCCATTTCCCCAGCATGACCCATAATATCTCTGCCTCCCCTTGTAGTCCCTGTATCTCCATCACGTTTTTGCGTCCCGTCACACAAAGCACAATACCCCCTCCTTTCCTTCCCACACTGTCCTTCCTGAACAGAGTATGGTCTGGTATAGCCATGTCCCAGTCATGGTTTTCAGTGCAGCATGAGTCATGACTCAGCAATGGCCACAATATCCAGGCTGGGTCTGCCATGATAACATCTAGGTCCAGAGTCTTATTTCCTAGACTTCTAGCATTCACACACATGGCCTTCCAGATTTTGTCTCCTCTCAGCTTGCTACCACCCCTTTTCCTTTTTGACCTTCCCCCACCCCTTTTAATGTTCCCATTCCCTTCCCCCTTTGTCTCTACCATCCTGATTCCTTTATTAATTTGAACCCTGGGGGACTCCTTTCCCCTCAGGTTCACCCTACTGCCTACTTCAGCTTTTGTGGGAGCCACTTTCTGCCTCCCCGATTCCTTCTGCCAACCCCTCAGCTAGTTTAAATGTTCATCAAAGTAACATTTAGACTGTCCACTGAGGACTGTGGTTCCCCTCCCAGATGGATGCAGGCCAGTACCCCTGTATAGGCCCTTCTCCTCACAGGTGAGTCCTTATTCACCAGAGTAATCAATCACCTCTTCTCTGCACCATTCTTTTAGCCATGAGCTGAAGCTTCTGGTGCAGCGATCCCTCTCCTCCTCCTGTCAGAGACAGGCATCACCTCAGGGACAGCCACTAAGCATGCTATCTAAGATCCTGTCCCAGCTCCCTAAACTCCCCCTGCCCTAACCCAGCCCTGTCCCCCCATCCCTAGCCAAGTCAGTAGTCCCTCCCCAGGAAGACAATGACATCCAACTCTCCCTCCTGTCCTGCTGCACTAGCAATCCTCAGGATCTGCTTCTCATCCCTCTGGGCCATGGCACCATGTAAGCACCCAACTTGCCTCTTCCCCCTTCCTATTCCCAAATCTATCATCCTCACAATTGAGTCCCCCACCTGAAGTTGTTTCCTTCTCCCATGGGGTCCTCTACCATCCTCCCTGTGATCTCCACTGTGGAAGGCCCCAATGTTCACCTTGGTCACCACCACAAGTGCCTCCTCCCAGGAGTCCAGTTCCACCAGAGTGGCATAGGCATTACACAGTGGTACTGGTTGAGGAATTTGCCTCTGTCCTACTACTCCCCACCCTATGAGGTACTACTGGCAGACTTGGTGGCCCCTGGGTGGTAAAAGAGGTCCCCTGAATCCTAACCAACTTGGTCTGCAGTCTAGTGACCATCTCCTCAGCCCAAAGAAGTGTGTACAGGTGGGGCAGTAGTGCTGTCACCAGAAGGTCGATCTAAAAACTGACACCCTATAGCCACTGAACTGCACCACTCCCAGCATCCTCAACTTCTATTCTTCCTGTGTTACCTGGAAATACTTTTGTACCCTTAACCCTAATATGGTGTTTCTAGTTTACCCCCTGTCATCAAGGCACAGGTCAGGAAGCACAGGAAAACCAGGAGCAGTTTCAAAATTCGCAGATAGCATTTTATTTTTTTCAATAACAGCAAAATAAAAATTAAAAATGATTAGTATAACTATTTACAAAGGCAGTACAAACAGAGAAAACTAAGTCCTTCTTCTGAGGGTATCTCTTTATTCCAAGTTTCAGTCGCTCAGTCTCTCACTCTCCTTCTCTCTCACAAAAGCATCGCTGCTCTTTTTATAAGTCTTTGTCTGGGAACTTGTTAAGAAAGCCTGCTTCTCACAGAATGTTTTTGTAAGTTTATGGAGTGTTCTTGTCAGTTTTGTTCCTTGCAGATGCAGCATTGTCCCAGAACTGACCTCTTGTTGACAGCTCTGCAAAGGGCTTAAAAACTGCATCTCAGGTTAACCCCTTGAGTTCCAAATAGCTTTTTAAAATCATTTCAACAATAAAACTATATACAGTTTTAAATAATGGGATCCCAGTATCAGTGACATTTCCACATAAAGATTCACATATATTTTTATACCCACAGATATGCAAGGGGAAGAAAAGACAGACATAGCAAGCAAAGGCAAAGAGACAGTGAGAGGCAGAGAATTGCAAAACCATCAGAGTGATCATTTCCTAGGTCTCATATGAAAATTTGGTTGTGCGACCAGACAGAAAAGAGACAGGAAAGGAGAGGATAGAACAGACTCTTGCATTTAAACTCTTTCTGCATAAAAAAATGGGGCAGGGTGGGGCTGGCCCAGTGGCGCCGAGGATTGAGGCGCTGGATGCCACACCTCGCGCTACACTGGTGACCCAGGTTTGAGGACGAGCTCGGGTCACCGGGGGTTTGGCCGAGGGAGGTAGGATTGAACGTCCCAATGGATGCTCTCCTCCTCCATGGGGGGGGGTTACATGGGCAGCAATGCCCACAAGCGTTACCACCTGTGGAAGTCAGGGCCGCAAAGCACAGCCAGCTCCCTTCGGGGGGACCAGGGTGGGGAGGGCGCTGTGGACACTTGACAGCGGTGAGCATAAGCACGTCGTTCATCTGGATGTAAGTCCTCTGCGTCGGTGCCCTCAGAGGGTAGGGACCAGGAGAAAAACCAAAGGCAAAAAATCTCTCGTCCCCGTGCAGAATGACGCCTGGTTCACGCTACGAACATGGCCCAGCCGAAAAGACCAGAGGATAAGAAATCCGCTGGGCAGGGACCTGGAGGAAGTAAAAAAAAAAAAAAAAAATGGGTCAGAGCCTTATTCAACCCTGTCACACACCTTTTTTTGTTTGGTTCCATGTGTGTTCTTCTGTGCCTTATTTAAATCTCTTTATACTCCTACCCTACAGAGGGTGTTGCTCCTGTTCCCAGTTTTGGCCTACCCTTTACATGTCTTGCAAAGTCTCTGTATTCTCTGTATTCTCTAAAAGCATTTGTTTCTAACTCAGACATACTGTAAACTACAGAAAATAGCAAGGCACTTACTATGTCTTGAAAAGTGTCATGGCCAGCATAAGACAAGAACATAGGGACTGCAGAGGACAGCAACAGCACTGGCTAATACAGTGTAACTACTGCAGGCTTTAACACCAAAACAAGGATGCCTGACATTAGTCAGGTCATGACTTTTGCAGTGGAATCAAGCAGCTTTTCACACCAGACAAAAGTATCTTCATTTGCATTTAAATCCTGATGAAAGCAAGAGAGTGCAATAGAGGCAATCATTGTGCATGCCTGCAAACTACAGAGGGAAACAGAATAAAAGGCTGAGGGGGCTTTCCCCTTAAGGTAAAGCTAGGTGTTTTCACTCCTCTCTGTCACAAAGCCTGTTCTTCAAGCTCAGGATCCCAACTCAGAAATATGGACCATTCCACAAATATGGCATGGTATCCTTGCACACGGGCCATGCTAATCTTCACTGCATTATTCCAATTTTAGTACATGTGCTGCCAAAGCAAGCACAAAAAGTACTTTCCATTTGCTATTCTAATGAAAGTGGCATGAAACTTCCCCATCACTATAATTTCAGTTTTTATTTAGGTTGTAATTTAAACTCCCATGCTAGGATTAGAACCCAATGTGGCTGCTTTGTGGGTTGTGAATTAACCTCTACACCACAGGAACAGCCCTTCAAAGGGATTTTGGCAGTGGTGGGATTTGACCACATGCCTCCAAAGATACTGGAGTCTAAATCCAGCACCATAAACCGCTCGGCCACACTACCACTATTATACTTTTTTGGGGTTGTATGCTGCAGCTAAGAGGGGTCAACATCTCAGAAGGGCAATCTATATTGCCCAAGGGGAGGCAGAGGGAGACACATCAACTGGCTATCAGACTGGGGCGAGCACTTACATTAACTCAACAACAGGACCAACAGTGATTCTAAAGTTTGCTGTAGTTGGGACTAGCCTGCTTTGCAGTCCGACAATAGGGCACATAGGGGTTAAACGTCACACACTTCCAGACATGGAGACATTTTTAAGTCCTGGGGGCTACTGTGTTTTATAACATGTCTGCAAACTACAGTTTTAACCTTGAGTATTCTATTACCTGAATTTTTTCATTATACCTCAAATAAATGGGAAAAAAAATTACCATGTCATTTTAAATTGTCCTCCTTGCTATCTCATGTAATTTAAAAAAGCAAACTTATCTTCATCTTAATACTCACTGTTAATGTGCAAGTCCCTGGCCTCCTTTTATTCTTATCCTGATAGCACACATTGGCTACAGTATGTTGATTAACACGATGTAACAGCCTTTGCTGTCTGTAACTACTTGTCCTTGTTCATGTTCTGTACTTTGTTACCCTGGGACCTCCATAAAAGCAAGATGCTTCTTCTCATGAAGCAGTCCTTGGGGTAATTGTTTTAAATAAGTAAATACTTCAGTAGCATTAAACATTTGTTGACATGGTCATTTTGGTATTTGAACACCCCTAACAGCATTTATGGACTTTCTAATATTGATTATTTTTTGAAGCAGAGCAACACATTTTCTCATACTCTGTAATCAACCTAACGCAGTGTGTCTTGACATTCTGGGTACTTGTCATTGTCACTGAACAGCAGCCTGGATCACACCTGTACAATGACCTCTAGTCCTGCGCACTTACTCGGTTACCAAATAAACCAGAAAAGAATTTACTTATTCGTTAACAAAATAAACACTAATATCTTACAACCATTTTCAAAAAAATATTTTATAACATTTTGTAACAACTGAAATTATATTTTGAAAGCCATAACATTTAAACTGTTAGGCACAGAAATACATATTTTTTTCATTTCAAATGAAAGCTTGGAGTTTGATCAACTTGAATAGATCCTAAGGACACAGTTCTCGTATATCACTTCATCTATACATGGCAATATAATATGTTGTTAAAAATAACAGGATTTACAGTAGTTATAGTACTATTTCATATTGCTATATCAACTAAGCTGGCTCCAAGTTCTCGTTAAAAAAAAAAAGTTTTGAGTCCTATTGGTTCCAAAGTTATCCAATTTCCAATAAATTATCTTTTGTAAGGTCTAACTTTGGATAAAAAATGAAAAAAGCAACCTGCACTCAGGAGTCATGCAAAAAAAAATTATTTTAAGAACTCACTCAGAGTAGTATTGTGCAAAATCGGCAATCCTCTGTGACTAAAAGCTCTATACGTATTCAGAGCCACTGCTCCTTCGTCAAGGGGGTTGGGGCCCACATGCAATACCCGAATATTTTATAGGGCACATTGTGGATTGAATCAAATTAATTAATTGAGAATTCAGTTACTAGGCTACAAAGTATTTATACATGCTAGCAACCCAATTTAAAAAAATGATCTTTTGTAAGGTCTAACTTTGGATAGAAAATGAAAAAAAGGAACCTGCACTCAGGAGTCATACAAAAAAAATGTATTTTAAGAACTCACTCAGAGTAACATTGTGCAAAATCAGAAACCCTCTGTGACTAAAAACCCCATATGTATTCACACTGCTCCTTCATTGAGGGGGTGGGGCCCACATGCAATACCTGAATGTTTTAGAGGGCACACTGTGGACTGAATGAAATTAATTAATTGAGAATTCAATTGCTAGGCTGCAAAGTATTCACACATGCTATCATGTTTGCCTAATAGGAACAATGCCCCTTATATTCAATATGGATTTTGTCATGGTAATGTCCCACAACAACAATCAGAAACACTTAAACAGAAACAATTGACCCAATGTTTTTACCAGTCCCCAAAGTCCCCCACTGATAACTAACCTACAAAGGACTTAAACTTTCCTTGTTTCCTTATTTTTACCTCAATAGTTTTCCAGAGGAAGAGATCATAAATCCTTGTATCGAAGAGCTGGCAGCCAGATTGCTTCCCCTTCCTGGTACACTGAAATTAAAGCTCCACCCCATGCCACCTCTGCACTCATACAGTTTATGTTGTATGAGTTTGTAGAGCATGGGGGCATGCTGTGTTGAATTCCATGGGTGCGGATTTTGAATGCCATATTTATATATTTTAGAGTGACACCAGGTTTAAATCAGTGCCACCGCTTAATTAACAAGACTCTAGTTAGTTGAGTAGTGGTACTGATTTAAGCCCAGTGGGATTCTAGCATATATAAATATGCCTTTCAAAATATGCCCCCACTGAATTCAACACATTATGCCCCCGCACTCTCCAAACTTATGTCACAAAATGTAGTACGCAAGGGTAGAGCTTTAATTTCAGCAAACCAGAAAGTGGAAGAGAACTGGCTGCCAGCTCCACAATATGAGTATTTATGGTCACTTCCCCTAAGAAAAACTACTGAGGTGAAAATTAGGAAACGAGGACTGTTTAAGACATTTGTAGGTTAGCTATAAGCGGGGGGGGAGGGGGGCTTTGAGATGAAGAATGCCACCAGGTTTAAATCAGTGCCACCACTTAACTAACAAGCCTCTTGTTAGTGGAGCAGCAGCATTGATTTAAACCCAGTGGTATTCTAAGGCTCTACCATGTCGGCGCGACAAAAAAGATTGTGACCGGTATTACAGCGACAGGCTCCATATGGCGCTGCAAGTTGCAGTCGGCATGGAGCCGCACCTGATTAGCTCTATTTTTATATTGAGGCTTTGCCCTGGACCCCCACCCCTGAACTAAAGATTCTAACTCCGGGTCAGAATTAGTTCAGGAGGGTCTGAGTTAGGAAGTGGTTGCCCACTTCCAGTGGCACTTCTGCGGACATGGCGCTGTTGTCGAGATCAATGCATGTCACCATAGAAATGTCACTGTTAGGGTGGCATGCTGTATTCGGCTATATATAAATGTGCCATTCAAAATCTTCCCTCATTGAATTCAGTACAGCACACCATCACACTCTACAAACTTACTGTATATGCCCCAAAACGATGAGTGCGGAGGTGGAGCTTTAATTACAGCATACCAGCTCCTTGATATGAGGATGTATGATCACTTCAGCTAAAAATATTACTGAGGTAAAAATTAGAAAACAAGGTCTGTTTAAGTCATTTGTAAGTTAGCTGTAAGTGTGTGTGTGTGTGGGGGGGCTTTGAAGATTTCACCAAAGCTGGTGCTCTTTAATCTAAGTGAAACTTTAATTATAGTGAAAATATGCAATTAAAAAAATGTGCATACACTAATGGACTAAAGCACACTAATAGACAAATGGGCATAAATATGGATAAGCTAATTTAGAGATACTCTATGCAAAGCACTTGAGGTTTATAAATAGAAAAACCTAGTTAAAGAGAACAGCACTGTATGAAAGCTACATTTCAGCATATCATTGTTGAAAAATGAACAAAGTCAAAGCTGTAAAACTTAATGGACATAGTAATTTTATTTATTTAGTTTTTTGTTTACCGGATAGGTACACTAGCCAGAAAGACTATTTTCAGGCATGACCCGGGAGGGTACAGAGTCCAACTTCGATAGAAACAAATAAGAATACATAATACAAGTTACATGCAGATATTTGAGCATAACAACGTTAATTATGACAAGGATTTTAGGTAGCAGGACCAAATACACCAAAATACAATATTCAGGTTATGCAAATTTAAAGCATCCAGACACTGATTTGATAATAAGGGATAAAGTGCTAAGAGAGCGAGACCAGTCAGGCAAAAATAGATGAAGGTGGAGCTGGAGGAAAGGTGAGAGGAGTATAGAGGCAGTAGTGTAAAGGGTATAAAAGATGAGAGATAAAGAGTTTGAGAAAAGGATGTAGCTTTGTTTATGCAGGAAAGAGAGGAGGAAAAATAGAGGATGAGAAGGTTAGAGATGAGGAAGTAAAACTGAAAGAAAGTACACCATGTGGGGTGGACCCCAGCACCCAGGGTGACAACTGAGAAGGGGGTGGAGTTAGAGAGTAAGGGCTAGGGTGGTTTAAAGCAGGAGCATCTGTGGGAGGAGATGAGATAATGTTCAAGTTCTCTCTTAAAGAAGATGTGGGAAGCAGATTGATGAAGTGTTAGAGGGAGTGAATTCCAGAAATGGGGTGCATGACAGACAAAGGCACAACTACCTTTTTTGGTACGATGTCTCGGGATAAGGACAGGGGCATTTTCTGCAGAGCGCAACACATAATTGGTTTTATGGAAGGGAAGGAGACAGGCCAGAGGTTTGAGTATACGGGATCTGATAATATTATCAGTGATGGACCCGAGAGCATAGGATCTTAGTTCTTGGAGCGGAAGCCATCCTAGATCTGTGGAAGGGAGGCAGTGATGTTTCAGCCTTGGAAGCTACAGGCAAAATGACAGATGTTATTATAGGTAACATCCCATTTATGAAGACTTGAGTTGCTGGCTGTAGCATAAGTAGCAACCCCGTAGGTGAGAGAGGGAAGTAGTATACAATGGGCAATAGCAAGTCTAGCTGAGGGAGTGAGAGCATAACTAGTCCGGCAGGTAATCCCAAGCTTTGAGTTAACCTGCTTACAGGTAGATTGAATGTGGACGTCAAAACTCAGGGATGGGTCAAGAGTGACCCCCAGATATTTGAATGAGTTTACCGCCCCAACTGATGAGCCATCAAGGGAGGAGACATTAAATTTGGTTTGGGAGTGTTTGAGTTTGAGACTAGTGTCAAATAGCATAGCTTGGGTCTTTGATTTATTTAGAACAAGTTTGTGATTTGTTAGCCACAGTTGGATAAGCTGATAGTCACGGGAGAGTTTAGAGTTTATGTCCTCAATACTATTTGAACTGGAATATAGTACAATGCCATCAGCATATAGTTAGGAGGATGTACTAAGGAGATTGGTGGTAATACTATTGATGAAAATAGAGAAAAGCAGAGGACCTAAGATAGACCCTAGAGGTACACCAATGTTAATGGTGACCTTGTCAGAGAGGGTGGAGTTAAATTTCATGTATTGAGACCTATCAGTCAGATAGCTGTCAAACCATTTTAAAATGTTTGGCGAGAAGCCTAGAGAGTTTAGAGCATCAGCTGGGATGGAATGGTCAACAAGATCAAACACTTTGGTCATGTCAATATTGATGCATTCAATACTGAATTATGTGCCTAGAATAAGGTTCATAATCCATTAATAAATACATAACAGAGCAATACTAACATACTAACATACTAAAATGCCAGCAGAATAGGCCTAACGGTCTTTCGTGTCTGCTCGTTTGGTCAGCCCCCACCCTGGGTGCTGACCTTGCTGTCCCCCTCGCCTTCTCTGGCTTCTCCCTTCCCAGTTCTGGATATTCTTGCTGCATTGGATTTTGCTTCCAGAACCCTTCCCCTGTACCTGTCCCACCCCCTCTTGAACCCCTCCACTGTCTCTGCCTCCACCAGCCCCCTAGGTAGTGCATTCCATGGCTCCACCACCCTCTCAGTGAAGTAGCACCTCCTCCTTTCTCCCCTGAATCTTCCCCCCTCCAGCGTCCACCCATGCCCTCTAGTGGCCCCTTCCTCCTTCCTTCGAAGCACCCTGACTGTTCCTCCCCTATTTACCCTCTTCATGTACCTGAAGACCTCTATCATGTCCCCCCGGTCCCTTCTCTCTTCCAATGTGTACATATTTAGCTCTTCGAGCCTCTCCTCATAGGTCCTGTCCCCCAAGCCCCAAATCATTTTGGTTGCCCTCCTCTGGATCCTCTCCAGGAGGTTAATGTCACTCTTTAAGTGGCCTCCAAAACTGCACGCAGTACTCCAGGTGCGGCCTCACCAAGCAGTTATACAGAGGGAGTATCACTTCCTCCTTCTGGAGGTGATCCCCTAGCGATGCATCCCAGCATCCTGTTGGCCTTGGCTGCTGCCCTCCTACAAGTCTCAGAGTTGTTCATCTTGACATCCACCACCACCCCAGGTCCCTCTCAGCCATTGAGACTTGTAGTATTCCCCCAGGGTGTACACTTGGCCTGGGTTTCTGGCCCCAGGTGGAGTACCTTGCATTTCCTGCATTGAACCTCAGCTTCCACTTTCTAGACCATCTTTCCAGAGCCTCTAGGTCCCCTGCAGGGGCCACCTCCCTCCTCCCATCCACCACCGCCCCCAGTTTCGAGTCATCTGCAAAGAGACTCATCTCACTCCTGATTCCTGTCCTTATGTCAGATAGGTAGGCGTTGAACACAAGGGGCCCAAGGACTGATCCCTGTGGGACCCCACTAATGACCCTCCTTGGGGATGAGACTATCCCACCAACTTCCGGTCCTGGAGCCAATTACCTATCCATCTGATCATCTGGTTTCCCAACCCCATTTCTCCTAGCTTATCCAACAGGCCCACGTGAGGAACAGAGTCAAATGCCTTGCTGAAGTCTAGAAAGAGGACATCCACTGGTCTACCCAGGTCCAAGGCACTTGTCACCCAGTCATAGAACTCCACCAGGTTTGTCTGACACGATTTCCCGGGATGAATCCATGCTGTCTATCGTCCAGGCACCCTGATTTATCCAGGTCCCCTAGCCTCTCCTTGACAATGCCCACCATCACCTTGCCCACCACCGATGTCAGGCTGACAGGCCTGTAGTTCCCTGCCACCTCCCTTGATCCCCTTGTGGATAGGCACTACATGCGCCACCTTCCAGTCTTGGGGCACCCACCCTGTCCTCAGAGAGATGGTGAAAAGCTCTGCCAGGGGTTTCACCAGGACATCTGCAAGTTCCTTCAGCACTCTAGGATGTAATTTATCCGGCCCCGGTGCTTTCTCCGTCTTAACGCTTCCCTCACTCTCTCTGCTGTGATTTCCACTTCTGGTACCCCTTCTCCCTGCTTAGCCCTCCCCCCACCTGCCAGTGATGCCTCCCCCTCTCCCCAGACCTGCCGATCGGTAAGGGTCCCCCCACTCCTCATTATCTCTGTCTCCTCCCATGTATGATGCAGCATCCCCATTTTCCCTGGTGAAAACTGAGGTGAAGTATTCATTTAGTACCTCAGCCTGCTCCCCCGGGTCTTGTGCCCATCTCTCCCTGATTTAATCCTGCTAATCTGCCCCTTCACCCTTCATCTTTCCCCAATGTATCTAAACCCCTTTTCCCTCTCCTAATTTCCCTGGCCAGGTTCTGCTCCTTCCTTGCCTTAGCCACCTCACCACTCTAGTGGCCCTTCTAGCCATCAGCTCGTACTCCCTCGATCCCTTTCACTCCTTGAGCACTTGAATTTCTTATAGGCTGCTTTCTTTCCTGCACCACCTGGACCTCCCTGGTCCACCAACAGGCTTTTTGGGCCCTACCGCATTTTCGTCTTACTCTTGCACAGGTGCTGGTAGCATCCTGCACCCCTCTCCTGATGATTTCCCACCTACTATCAGCGCCATGTCTGACCCAATCCCATCCAAATGCTCCTTAAGGATCCTTCCCATTTCCTTAAAATCTGCCCCAAGTCAGTTACTTCCGTCTTTGTGCAGCCTTCTACCCTCCTAGGTCCAGGCAGAACCAGACCGTGGCATGGTCACTCCCGCCAATGGGTCCCTTACCTCCAGGCCCCCAATCTGGTCACTGTCTGCCAGGACCACATCCAGTACCCGTGCCTCCCTGGTCGGTTCCCTCACCTGCTGAGTTAGGAACGCGTCTTGAAAGACATCCAACAACCTCTGTTCCCTGGTCACAGAGGATGTCATAGTCTCCCAGTCTGTTCCTGGCATGTTTAAGTCCCCTAACACCACCACCGTTCCTCTTCCCAGTCTGCAGTGTCTCCTAACATCTGCCACCAGACTGTCCTCCAGCTCCTCCGCCAGGGCAGGGGGTCTATACACCACTCCTATTTTTACTCTCTTGCCCCCCCTTGTTATCAAGGTGACCCAAATCGCCTCCACGGTTCCCTCCGCCTCTACTCCCCTATGCCAATGCAGTTTTGACTATCATTGCTACCCTCCTCCCTTCCCTCCCCTGTCCTTCCTGAACATGTGTAACCCTCCAGGTTCAGGTCCCAGTCATGTCTTGCAGTGGCCCAAGTCTCAGTGACCACTGCCACATCCACTGCTCCCTCAGTTAACATCGCCTGGAGCTCAGGCATTTTATTGCCCAAGCTCCTGGCATTTAGCAGGACTATCTTCCACCCTTTCCCTACAGTTCCATTTCCCCTGCTCGTGTTCCCATGGGGATTCTGTTTTCTCCTGGTCTGCACTTTGCCAGTTGGCCTTTCCTGCAATCCTCCTGGTCCCCAGGGGTGGAGACAGAGTCCCTCCTTTATCGCACCCCTTGACAGCCTTTCTCCCATCCCACCCCCTTCACAAGTTTAAACCCACTTTTCACCAATGAACTCCTCTATTTTCAACTTAAGGATTCCTCCCTCCAAATTGAGATGTAGTCTATCTCTAGCATACAGCTCCTTATCCTCCCAGGTCTCCCCAATCCCCCATCAACCCATACCCTCTGGCCTCACACCACCCCTGAGCCACTGGTTTATCTCCTAATTTTCCTTTGTGTTCCCCACTAGCCCTTGGCACTGGCAGGATTTCTGAGAAGGAAACTGTGCATCCTATGTCATGACAGACCCTGGCGAGCTCCTGAATCTTGCCTGTATCTCTAGCTCGCTATTTCCCTCAATGTCATTTGTACCCAGGTGGACCAGTATGTCCTGAGGGAACCCCCACAGTCCTTTGCCAGCTAATATACCTCGTGCTTGGCCCTGTGCACCGTTAGTCAGGAAGCATCTTGTTCTAACTGCCAGGCTTCTCCCCCTATCCCATTTGATACCCCTGATCATAGAATCCCCCAGCAGGAGCACTCGACCACTCCTTTTCCTCCATTCCCTCCTTCCATGTCCCTCATCCTTTCTACAGGCCCTCCACCCAGCTGGCTCCGTGTTCCTCCCCTTTCTGGGTGCCACATGCCACCTCTCCTTATTTACCATGGCCACCTCCCCCTCCAATCCTATGCTCTCCTCCTCCTGAGTATCCTTCTGTACCTTGCTAATTCCCCTCACTGCTCGCAACTGGTCCTTCTCCCCATCTGCTAAACTAGCCTGGCTCATCCTCCCTTCCTTCCTGTCTCCATTTAGTTCCTCCTTGCTCGTCAGTGCTCCCTGGCCTAAACCCTCAGCTCCCTTTACTGAATCCTCCTTGTCTTCTGGTCCTTCTCCTTTACCTTTCCTCCCAACTGGTCTTTCTCCTTGAGCTTTCCTCCTCTTCCCCTGCCCATCCTGCTCTGATTCACTGCCCCCCCATTCTCCTGCATTCCAGGTCCCCTTGTTCTTCCTGCTATCTGGCCCTGCCTCCCTCCCCTCCCACTCCCTTTCCATCTCTAACCACCTCTGTCGTGGCTACATCACCCCCGTCCTTGAGCAGAAGAAGAGAATTGAAGCGTTATCATGCTAAGGTCTGATCCACCTCCTCTTGCTTCCTTCTGTCCAGCACTGGCCATCTGCCTACTTCCCTGAGAATGTTGTCCCTCCGTCCCCCCTTTGTGAAGGTCCCCAGTTACCTGCCTGCTTCCTTGATAGTGTCCTTTTGGACCCCCTCTGCCAGGGTACCTATGTGACCCCTGAGTATTCTCCTGCACTCCTTTCCCTATAAACATAACGAGAAAATAGTAACTTTTTGGAAACCTGCAAAAAAGTAATCCAAGTTATGGTAACAGCTGTTACAGTATTTAAAATTAATCCATGGGCGATTGATTATAAGGGCATCAGTAATATAAAAATAAAGTCCTCAACAGAATCTGTAAAAAGAAAGGAGAGAGAGAAAACATTCTTGAACAGGGTTTCATCACTCCAAACATGGCTTCAGGTCCAGAATATTGTTAAGCCCATTAGGTAATAGGCTATTTAAGTGGAAAATCCACCACAATTCTCTTTACAGTCATTTTTGGAGTCAGTCACCTCCTCACAATAGTCCTCGCAATAGTCCAGGCACATGTTCTATGCCACAAGTTTCACATTTGTTGGATTTCTGTTGTGGCAATTCCTAAAATGGGTGCCTAAAGCACTCCTATCAAAGCCACTGCATATGGCTAGGGGTGTTTTTTCGTGACTGTTATCTGTGGCATAAGCATTTGTCATGCCTTCAAAATAAAGCAGTTTACCTGCAGTTAAATCTTTTTTGTGGTTGTTTTTCCTGAGTGCAGTCTATATTTGTTTCTTTGTACATATGGCTCCTACATGTTCTTGCATTCTAATCTTGAGCTACCTGGTGCTCCTGCCAACATAAATGTTGTTGCAGGAACACCAGGGAGCACAGATGGGGAGAGGGGTGCAGCACCCCATATGTTGAATGGGAAGAACACCCCTTCCCCCCTCAGCTAGTGGTCAAACAGGAGTTCAGCATGTTTGTAGTTTATCTGCATCACCAGGTAAGGAAAAAGGTCTGGGTCCCCATATGACGCACAGGGGAAATGCCAGACATCGCCCAACAACTAACACACTGAAATCTGGCCAATGAAAAATCATGTACACAAATGCTCACAGTCTGGGAAACAAGATCCCACACCTGCAGACAATAATGACAGAGGCTAAACTGGACATACTAGCCATTACCGAGACATGGTTTACCAGTAACCACACTTGGAAGACTTCAGTACCTGGCTATGTACTGTTCAGAAGAGACCGAGGTGCAAAAGGGGTGGAGTGGCCCTTTATGTCAATGAAAATATCAAAGCTACAGAAATTCAGAATACAAATAAGGAGCCAGAACCCAGAAGAGCTGTGGGTCACCCTGGAAACAGGAAATGGGACAGTCATACAAACTGGGGTTGTGTACAAGCCTCCAGACCAGGCGGAGGACATAGACACATTACTGTTAGAAGATATACAAAACATGACAGCTAAAGGGGAGGTTCTGATAATGGGAGACTTTAACATGCCAGATACAGATTGGTCAATACCAGCAGGAACATCTGCCAGAACTAGACACATGGTGGATTCCCTGCAGGGGGAGGGACTCAAACAACTGATACAACAACCCACAAGAGACAGGGTTATCCTAGATCTAGTACTGACTAACAGGGAAGTGATCACAGATCTCCAGGTAGAAGGTCAACTGGAGGCCAGTGACCATCACATGGTATGGTTCAATTTGGCCACTAGAACTAAATCATCCCATTCCAAGGCAAAAATATGGGACTTCAGAGGAGCTGACTTTGATAAGATGGTCAACAGAGTTAAGCTAGCGCCGACAAAAAGAAATACAGGTGAGGGGCTACAGGCAAAGTGGGCAAGCATTAAAGATGCAATACTTGAAGCAACATCCCATTGTGTTAGAGAGAAAAGGAAGTGTAAAAGAAGACGGAAACCACTTTGGTTCTCAAAAACAGTAGCAGTAAAGGTCAGAGACAAAAGTCTGGCCTTCAGGAAATATAAGGGAACACAGCAACATGAAGATAGGGAGGCATACCAAACTTCCCTAAGGGAAGCAGGGAAGGCAGTAAGGCAGGCAAAGACCCAACCGAGGAAACACTAGCACGAACAGTAAAAGAAGGTTACAAGACTTTCTATAGAAACATAGACTTTGACAGCAGATAAGGACCGCTAGGCCCATCTAGTCTGCCCATTTCCCTACCTACAGGATAGGCCGCAGATCCTAGTTAACCAACAGCCTATATCTTCCTGCCCCCCACAAGAATTGCCTTATGTCTGTCCCATGCATTCTTGAATTCTCCCACAGTTTTAGACCCCACAACTTCCTCAGGAAGACTGTTCCATGCATCCACTACCCTCTCTGTGAAATAATACTTCCTCACATTGCCCCTGAACTGCCCTCCTACTATCTTTAAATTGTGTCCCCTTGTTCTTGCAAGTCTCTTTTCTGAAAGATGCTACCCTCTTGGACTTTGTTGATTCCTTGAGGTACTTGAAAGTTTCTATCATGTCCCCTCTCCTTCTTTCCTCAAGGGTATACATATTAAGCTCCTTTAGTCTCTCCTCATACGGCTTCTCTTGCAGACCCTGCACCATTTTAGTTGCCCTCTGACTGCCTCTATCCTGTCTACGTCCTTGCGGAGATGGGGCCTCCAGAACTGGACACAGTATTCCAGATGGGGTCTCACCAACTGTCTGTACAGAGGGATAACAACTTCCTGTTTTCTGCTGCTGATGCCTCTACCTATACATCCCAGTATACCCCCAGCCCTCCCTACTGCCTTCTCACATTGCTTGATAACCTTAAGGTCATCTGATATGATTACCCCCAGGTCCCTTTCCTGTTTTGTTGTTGTTACTACCTCCCCACCCATTGTGTATTCTTCCCCTGGGTTCTTGTTTCCCAGGTGCATTATTTTGCACTTTTTTGCATTGAATCATAGAAACATAGAAACATAGAAGTTGACGGCAGATAAGGACCGCAAGGCCCATCCAGTCTGCCCATTTCTTTTTCTACCTTATAAATGTGCCATTGGCCTTTGCTCTGTCAGTGACCTATCTATTCATAGTCATTTGTATTGCTCCTTATGCCTATCCCATGCCTGTTTGAAGCCCTGCACTGTATTCATAGCCACCACTTCTTGTGGTAAGCCATTCCATGCATCTACCACCCTTTCTGTGAAAAAGAATTTCCTCACATTCCCCTTAACCGGCCTCCTCTAATCTCATGCTGTGTCCTCTTGTCCTGCTATTTTTCTTATATTTAAACATGTTAGACTCTTTCACCTTGTTTATGCCCTTAAGGTGTTTGAATGCCTCGATCATATCACCTCTCTCCCTCCTTTGCTCAAGGGTATACATATTGAGCTCCGTTAATCTGTCCTCATATGTCTTCTGATGCAGTCCCTGCACCATTTTAGTTGCCCTTCTCTGGACTGCCTCAATTTGGTTAATGTCCTTTTGAAGGTGTGGCCTCCAATACTGTACGCAGTACTCCAGATGGGGCCTAACCAATGTCTTGTACAGAGGGATTATTACCTCCCTCTTACGACTTGTGATACCCCTACTAATACACCCCAACACCCCCCTAGCCTTACCTACTGCTTTAGAGGTCTGCTTGATGATTTCAGGTCATCAGTGATGATGATGCCCAAGTCTCTTCTTCCTTTGTGACTGCTAGCAACTCCTCCCAGCCTATAAGTGGCTTCAGGGTTTCTCTTCCCTATGTGCATGATTTTGCACTTCTTTGCATTAAATCCCAGTTGCCACTCTTCTGACCATTCTGCTAGTTTATCCAGATCTCTTCTCATTCTGCCCACCCCATCTGGATCATCTACTCTGTTGCAGATCTTGGTGTCATCTGCAAACAGACAAGCCTTACCCTCTAGTCCATCTGCGAGGTCACTAATGAAGATGTTGAATAGGACTGGCCCCAGGACTGATCCCTGAGTACCCACTTGTGACTTGCATCTCTTCTGACTGTATACCATTTACCACCACTCTCTGTTTTCTGCCAGTCAACCAATTTGCCACCCAGTTGACCAACTTCTGACCCACCCGAGCCTACCTAGCTTATTTATCAATCTTCTATGTGGAACAGTGTCAAAAGCTTTGCTGAAGTCAAGGTAGGCGACATCAACTGCTCCCCTTGGTCCACCACTCTGGTTACCCAGTCAAAGAAATCTATGAGATTAGTTTGACAGGACCTTCCTTTGTAAACCCATGCTGTCTTGGATCCTGTGCCCTATGGATTCCAGGTGTTGCACTATCCTTTCCTTAAGGAGTGCCTCCATAATCTTGCCCACTACTGAGGTAAGACTGACCGGTCTGTAGTTCCCCGCCTCCTCCTGCTACCACTCTTGTGGAGCGGGATCACATGAGCCCTTCTCCAGTCTTCTGGGACCTCTCCTGTGCTCAGAGACTCACTAAACAATTCTGCTAATGGCTCTGCTAGTTTCTCCTTTAGCTCCTTAAGTACCATGGGATGTATGCCATCGGGTCCCATTGCCTTATCCACCTGAGCTTAGCAAGTCTTGTAGGACCCTTTCTTTTGTGAGAGAGTAGTGCTCACCTCCTCCCCTGTGTCCATGATGCTGAGCTGTGGGCCCTGCCCTACCTTCTCTTCAGTAAATACTGAGCAAAAGTATCTATTTAGGATAGATGCCTTTACAGGGTCCTCCCTCACTTGCTCCCTTTTCTCCATTAAGCTTAGCAATACCCCTCTGGACTTTCTCCTTTCACTAATGTATCTATAGAAAGTCTTGTCACCTTCTTTTACTGTTGTGCTAGTGTTTCCTCAGTTTGGGACTTTGCCTGCCTTACTGCCTTACCTGCTTCCCTTAGGCAGTTTGGTATGCCTCCTATCTTCATCCCGCTGTGTTCTTATATTTCCTGAAGGCCAGCCTTTGGCTCTGACCTTTTCTGCTACTGTATTTGAGAACCAAAGTGGTTTCCTTCTTCTTTGCACTTCCTTTCTGTCTAACACAATGGATGTTGCTTCAAGTATTGCATCCTTAATGCTTGCCCACTTCGCCTGTACCTCCTCACCTGTGTTTCTTTTTGCCAGGGCTAGCTTAACTCTGTTGGCCATCTTATCAAAGTCAGCTCCTCTGAAGTCCCATATTTTTGCCTTGGAATGGGATGATTTAGATGTAGCAGCCAAATTGAACCATACCATGTGATGGTCACTGGCCCCTAGGTGACCTTCTACCTGGAGATCTGTGATCCCTTCTTTGTTAGTCAGTACTAGATCTAGGATAGCTCTGTCTCTTGTGGGTTGCTGTACCAGTCGTTTGAGGCCCTCCCCCTGCAGGGAATCCACTATGAGTCTAGTTCTGGCAGATGTTCCTGCTGGTATTGACCAATCTATATCTGGCATGTTGAAGTCTCCCATTATCAGAACCTCCCCTTTAGCTGTCATGTTTTGTATATCTTCTAACAGTAATGTGTCTATGTCCTCCCCTGGTCTGGGGCCTGTAGACAACCCAAGTTCTTATGGCTGTCCCATTTCCTGTTTCCAGGGTGACCTACAGTTCTTCTGGCTCCTTATGTATTCTGAATTTCTGTAGCTTTGATATTTTCATTTACATACAGGGCCACTCCTCCCCTTTTGCACCTCGGTCTCTTCTGAACAATACATAGCCAGGTACTGAAGTCTCCCTAAGTGTGGTTACTGGTAAACCACGTCTCACTAATTGCTACTATGTCCAGTTTAGCCTCTGACATTATTGCCTGCAGGTCTGGGATCTTATTTCCCAGACTGTGAGCATTGTGTACATGATTTTCCATTGGCCAGATTTTGGTGTGTTAGTTGTTGGGTGAAGTTTGGCATTACCCTGTGCATCATATGGGGAGACAAACCTTTTTCTTACCTGGTGATGCAAATGAACGGCAAACACGCTGAATTCCTGTTTGACCACTAGCTGAGGGGAGGGGTGTTCTTCCCATTTGACGATGGGTGCTGCACCCTCTCCCCATTTGCTAGTTTAAATATTCTGCAAAGACGCCAAACTTCTGCCCCAATGCACTGACTCCTCTTTAGTCAGATGCAGTCCATCAAATTTAAAGAACTTTCGCCCCCAGAACTGTTGCCAGTTCCTACAAATCTGTGTCCTTTTCCTGGCACCAGTCCTTGAGCCACTGTTTAGCTCCCTATCTCCTTTCTCTGACCTTCCGTCCATCTGCTCCCTTCTCCCAGACTGGCAGGATCTCAGAGAAGGAGATGCCGGACGAAATAGATGATAGTTTGTCACCCAGCCTAGTCAGGTGTTCCTTGGTCTCCACAACTGACCGGCTGGCAAGATCATTAGTCCCTATGTGTACTAGGACATCAATGTTTTCTCCTGCTTTGTGAACAATTTTAGCAATGCGGTCAGTGTCTCTCCATGCTGATGTACCTGGGAGACATCTGACCATCACCCCCTGGCTGGAGATGGGTATCAACTCCCCGAATCATGGAGTCGCCTATGATCAGAAGTTTTGGATTTCTTTGTGCTTGTTTAGTTTTGGTTCCTGATTTGGGTGAGTATTGTTGTGTTAGCTCCTGTGCCGTGTGTCCTGCTCTGCAGTGTCTTCTGCCTCTTTATATGATTTCAGAGATAGAGGCAGATACCTGTTTGTAGTGTTTATATGGTTTTTGAGGTAATGTGTTGGAGAGCAGAGAGTGATGGGGCACCTGATTTGCTCCTCCTAACCACCTGCCAACCTCCTGGACCAACTACCCTCTGCGGTCGAGGTTTTTCTGTTGGATGCTGGGGAAATGGCGGGTGGTTCTTATAATGTATTTCCTCTTCAATATGAAATTTGAGGCGTGCAATCTCTGCCCATGCTGCCCGGAGCTGAGACCCAAGATCTCCAAAGGCCCAGCATGTAGGACAGTGTCCTAAATCCTGTAAGACTGTCCTTCTGAAAATTGTTCCACAGTACCTGCAGTTAATGAAATCCATTCCAAATAAGTTGTTGGGTTTGTAACCTAGTCAGAGTAATTAGAAGGAAAAAAGAAGGAAAAATGCAAGTAATTGTTTAATTGTGCTTTGTTTAACTTGTTATAACAAGTTAAATTACTAGTACCCCTGTAAATGAGATCACCTTGTGGAGGCCCACTGATCTGCCCCTTCCTGCTCTGCCACAGGAAATGTCACAACTGTGGTACCCTTATAAAAGGAGTGTAGCGTGGGGTGGTTGGGGATGGGGGTGGCTTGGCCCTTCCCTGCCTAAAAAGAAGAACCACGGACGAAAGAACAAGGAGGTAAGAGCAGAAACAATCAGTCAACAATAAATGCAGTAACCCTGAAAGCTTATCCTAATGTTAGATAAAACTGTAAAACCTGTAAAGTACCACCTGTAATAATTTCAGAGAAGATATACCCTGTAAGAAACACTTTGCTCTAGAGAAAAATAAAGCAGTAACAGAAGATATACCTTGCAAAAGACAATTTGAATCAGAAGATTACAGCAGTAATCTGTTAGCACACACCTGTAGGCACACCTTGTAATAATGCAGAAGAAGGTATACCAGCAACAACAATTTGAATCAGAGAAAAATAAAGCAATGAAATGTTAGCAACAAACAGTAGCAATCCCTGTGAGTAAAAATATAAAAACACCACCACGCAGTAAATCTGCTTAGCCAAACTAAGTCTTAATCCTTCTCCCTTGCTCTGGCAAGTTTCTCTACTCTGCCTTTCAAGCAGTCTTAGAAGGAAAGAGCTCAGGTGAAGCTAGGTGCCTTGGCCAGCAAACCAATCCTAGCTGCCATACTTCTGACCATTCCTCCAACCTTGCCAAGTCCCTTTTCATCCTTTCCACGCCTCCTTGTGTATCAACCCTGTTGCAGATCTTTGTGTCATCTGCAAAAAGGCATACTTTTCCTTCCAGTCCCTCTGCAATGTCACTGATGAAGACATTAAAAAGGACTGGACCCAATACTGAACCCTGCGGTACCCCACTAGTAACCGCCTTTCTTCAGAGTGGACTCCATTTACAATTACCTTCTATGTCCTGTTGTCCAGCCAATGTTTTACCAGGCTACCACCCTGGGACCCACTCCCAGGCTGGTTAATTTGACTAATAATCTTTTGTGTGGGACTGTGTCAAATGCCTTGCTAAAGTCTAGGTAGGCCATGTCCACAGCCCCTCCCTGGTCTACTACTTTGGTCACCCAGTCAAAGAAATCTATTAGATTCGTCTGACATGATCTTCCCGCTGTGAACCCATGCTGCCTTGGATCCTGTGCTCCACTGACCTCTAGGTACTCAACTATTCTTTCCTTCAGAAGTGACTCCATCACTTTCCCTACCACAGAGGTCAGACTGACAGGTCTGTAGTTTCCTGCCTCTGTCTTGGTCCCACTTTTGTGAAGGGGAATCACATCCGCCTACCTCCAGTCCTCGGTACCACACCATCCTCCCATGATTTATTAAAAAGAGTAGCCAGTGGTTTCACTAGTTCCTTCCTTAATTCTTTTAGAATTCTGGGGTGAATTCCATCAGGACCCATTGCTTTGTCCACCTTCAGTTTTAGGAGTTCTTGCAGAACACTTTCTTCTGTAAAAGGACTTGGATCGGCCCCTATCAAAGTGCTTCTGTTAATTGGATTAGGCACTTCCCTCCTCTTTTGGAATACTGAGCAGAAATATTCGTTCAGTATTCCTGCTTTTCACTGTCCCCTCTGCCCACCCACCGCTCATTCTATTCAGCCTCACTATCCCTCCTTTGTCTTTCTACGCCGCTGATGTACCTATAAAAGGTTTTATCCCCCTTCTTAACTGAGTTGGCTATCTTTTCCTCAGTTTGGGCCTTTGCTATTCTGACTTCCCTCCCTGCTTCTTTCTGCCTTAACTGGTACAGCTCTTTGTTCTGCTCCTTCTGTGTTTCCTTATACTTCCGGAATGCTGTCTTTTTCTTCCTGACTTTCACAGCCACCTCTCTTGAGAACCATAGTGGCTTTCTTTCATTTTGATTTGTTTATTTGCTTCACACAAGGCTTGTTGCCTCTGTGATGGCAGTTTTGATAATTCCCATTGTTGCTCCACACCTCCTTCTAGCCTGTTTGCTAGTGCTTTTCTGAGGCACTCTCCCTCTTGCCAAAGTCAGCCCTCCTAAAGTCCAGTACCCTCACTTTTGTATGGCATGACTCTGTAGCTGAGTTTAACGTGAACCACACTGTTTGATGGTCACTTGTCCCCAGATGGCAACCCACTTCTAGATCTGAGATCCTCTTACTGCCCCGTTTGAGAGTACGAGGTCTAAGATTGCTCCTCACGAGTGGGTTCCAAACTAGCTGTCTAATGCCTGCCACCTGTAGGGCATCAAGAATGGCCCTGCTCTTGGATGTGGCTGCAGCAAATGTGCTCCAGTTAACATCTGGCATATTCAGGTCTCCCATCAACAGTATCTCCCTTTCTCTGCCATTCTAAGAATGCCTTCCATCATATCCTTGTCCATTCCTTCCCCTGACATGGGGTCTGTACACAACCCTGTGCGGATTGTGGTGCCCTTTCCAGTCTCCAGGTGACCCACAGTGCCTCCTCTCCTCCCTGTTTACTCTTTTGTTCAGTTGCTTTTATCCTTCCTTTATAAGAGAGCTACTCCTCCCCTCTTCTCCCTGCCTGTCTCTCCTGTAGGTTATGTACCCTGGTATGTTAACATCCCAGTCATGGTTCTCTGTGTACCATGTTTCTGTGACTGCCATGATATCCAGGCATCCCTCTTCCATTAAGGCCACCAGCTCAGGGAGCTTGTTGCCCAGACTACGGGCATTGGTACTCATTACCTCCATTTCCTGATGGCCTTACCCCTTTTGCCCCATCCCTGTCCTTCTTGCCTTGTCACTTTCTCCATTTACCCTGCCCTTCTCTATCAACACCTCCATGTTGGTGTTTGCCACATATTATTACTGTGATTGTTTGGGGGCTAGGATTTTCCTGCTCCTTTCCAGTGCCTCCCCTTGGCTAGTTTAAATGCCAATGAAGCATTTAAACCTATCACCTAGGATCCTGGTTCCTCCCGGACAGATGCAGCCCATCATGCCAGTATAGGCTTGCATCACTCCAGGTGGACCCCAGTCCCCAATGAAGCCAAATCCCTGAGCTCCACACCAGTTTTTCAACCACTGATTGAATCCCATGGTAGGAACACCCTAGCCTCTCCTATGCCATAGATGGGTAGCACCTCCGGAAGGTTACCGTCTGTGCTACTTGACTAAGGCCCTCCCCAATTCCACAAACTCTTCCTGCACTTCTCTAATCCCTTCTTAGCCAGGTCATTTGTCCCTAGGTGGACAATGACATCCAGCTCCTCCCTGTGCAGCTGCTCCGGCAATCCTGAGGATTCGCTCCCTGTCCCTCCAAGCCATGGCACCAGGCAGGCACCTTACCTCCCTCTCCCCTTCCTCCCCCAGTTCTACCTTCCTAACAATGGAGTCCCCCACCAGGAGTTGTTTCCTTCCCCTGCAGGGTCCCCTGCCACCCTCCTGTGGGTCTCCTTTGTGGAGGTTCCCAGCATCCTCCTTGGTCTCCACTGTGGGTGCCTCCATAGAGGAACCACACTTTGCCAGAATGGCATAGGAATTGTGGAGAGGTACAATTGGAGGGATGCGCCTCTGTTCCACCACCTCACCCTCCCTGAGCCCACTGTGGTCCAACTGCTCCTCTTTCTTGGCAACCTCTGAGGCAACGGCAGTGGCACTGGTGGTCCCTGGATGGAAGAGGAGGTCCCACAAATCCTGGCCAACCCAGCCTGGAGATGAGCAACCTCCTCCCTCAGCCCAGAGAGGTGCCTGCAGATGGGACAATACCACATCCTCCAGAACATCTCCCGGAAGACTGCTGCTGCACAGCCACTGCACTGCACCACTCCAATCATGTCTTATTTCTGGCCCCTTAACTGTTTGCAATCCTTACTCTTCCCCTGTTTTTTTTCTCTCTCCTTACTTTCTGCCTGTGTGCCCTTTAAGCTCCTGATTGTCCTGTTCTGAGACAAGAATATCCTATATTTTCAGTAGACCACTTACTTGTTCAGAGGCAGACCTCCAGCAGCTAGAGGGGGCCGGAGAGCTACTCTTGCCCTTTTAGGATGGTGGGTCCTTGGTGGTTCTGTGATCACTCACTTCCTGCCCCTAAACAGGAAGTTCCTGTTGTCAGTCAAATCCTGTGCCTATAAAAATAGAACTAGCTTTGGCTGGGTGGGTGGAGAGGAGGGAAGGAGGGCAATATAGTCCCAGCAGAGAAGTTCAGTCACACAGCAGTCCTTTCTCCTGGTGTCTTCTGCCAAGCTACAGATACATTAGTGAAAGCAGAAAGTCCAGAGGGGGTATTGCTAAGATCAAAGGGGATAAGGGGGCATATGAGGAGGAGGACCATGTAAAAGCATCTATCCTAAATAGATACTTCTGCTCAGTATTTACTGAAGAGAAGGTAGGGCATGGCCCACAGCTCAGCACCATGGACACAGGGTGAAGGGAAGTGTACACTAGTCCTTTCACAAAAGAAAGGGTCCTACAAGAGCTTGATAAGCTCAGGGTGGACAATGCAATGGGATCTGATGGCATACATCCCAGGGTACTTAAGGAGCTAAGGGTGGAACTAGCAGAGCCATTAGCAGAACTGTTTAGTGAGTCTCTGAGCACAGGAGAGGTCCCAGAAGACTGGAGAAGGGCTATGTGATCCCACTCCACAAGAGTGGTAGCAGGAGGAGGCAGGAACTACAGACCAGTCAGTCTTACCTCAGAAGTGGGCCAAGATTATGGAGGTACTCCTCATGGAAAGGAAAGTGCAACACCTGGAATCCATAGGAGCACAGGATCAAAGACAGCAAGGGTTTACAAAAGGAAGGTCCTGTCAAACTAATCTCATAGATTTCTTTGTCTGGGTAACTAGAGTGGTTGACCAAGGGGAAGCAGTTGATGTCACCTACCTTGACTTCAGCAAAGCTTTCGATACTGTTCCATATAGAAGATTGATTAATAAGCTGGGTAGGCTCAGGGTGGGTCAGAAGTTGGTCAACTGGGTGGCAAACTGGTTGATGGGCAGAAAACAGAGAGTGGTGGTAAACAGTATTCAGTCAGAAGAGATGCAAGTCACAAGTGGGGTACCTCAGGGATCAGTCCTGGGGCCAGTCCTCTTCAATATATTCATCACTGGCATTGCAGATAGACTGGAGGGTAAGGTTTGTCTGTTTGCATATGACACCAAGATCTGCAACAGAGTAGAAGATCCAGATGGGGTGGGCAGAATGAGAAGAGATCTGGATAAACTAGCAAAATGGTTGGAAGAGTGGCAACTTGAGTTTAACGCAAAGAAGTGCAAGATCATGCACATAGGGCAAAGAAACCCAAAAGACACCTACAGGCTGGGAGGGGAGTTGCTGGCAATCACAAGGGAAGAAAGAGACTTGGCTGTCATTATCACCGATGACCTGAAATCATCCAAGCAAACCACTAAAGCAGTAGGTAAGGCTTGAGGGATGTTGGGGTGTATTAGTAGGGGTATCACAAGTCGGAAGAGGGAGGTAATGATCCCTCTTTACAAGACACTGGTTAGGCCCCATCTGGAGTACTGCGTGTAGTTCTGGAGGTCACACCTTCACAAGGACATTAACCAAATTGAGGCAGTCCAGAGAAGGGCAACCAAAATGGTGCAGGGACTGCATCAGAAAACATATGAGGACAGATTAACAGAGCTCAATACGTATACCCTAGAGCAAAGGAGGGAGAGAGGTGATATGATCGAATCATTCAAACACCTTAAGGGCATTAACAAGATGAAAGAGTCTAACATGTTTCCGTATAAGAAAAATAGCAGGACAAGAGGACACAGCATGAGATTAGAGGAAGGCCGATTAAGGGGTAATGTGAGAAAGTTATTTTTCACAGAAAGGGTGGTGGATGCATGGAATGGCCTACCTCAGTATGTGGTGGATATGAATACAGTGCAGGGTTTCAAACAGGCATGGAATAGGCATAAAGAAGCTATACAGATGACCACGACTAGATAGGCCATTGACAGAGTAAAGGCAGATGGCACATTCATAAGGCAGAAAAAGAAATGGGCAGACTGGATGGGCCCTGCAGTCCTTATCTGTCATCAACTTCTACGTTTCTATGTAGATCCCACAGTTAGTGTAACAACTTGCTAACTGTCAAACTCCCACTAACTTTTCCCTTCCACCTATCTGGAGCCATCTGCCACTTACTGCAAATTTGCAGGTACCGCATCGTTTGCAGGCACAAAAAGCCAATAAGCCTGCTCTGTAACCAGTTTCCTGCTTAGTTTCATTGTAATGGCTCTATATTAACAGATCCCCTTGAAAACAAAATTCAGGATTTTATTCTCACTATTCTACTCAAGTTTGGGTAAGACAACAATACAGGCCAATGTTTAACAACAATTTACCTCATTTTTCCTGATAAGGGATTGTATCTAGAGACCAGGGTTAATGGTGGTTTAGTATCTTCCCTGTCCACTCTAGGGACCAAGAGAGATTCTCTTGGTGTCGATTTTGCCCTTTTGTATGCCTTATTGATCACTTTTCTTGCACACACCCTGGCCCTGAAAACCACTCTGAATTCCTGGCACTGTGATTCAAATTTCTACTCTGTGGAGCAGTTCCTTCTAATCCTAAGGGACTGCACACAGGGTACTTCTGATTATGGAGAGCATGCTGCCACTTCTAGAATGCAGCAAGGAATTACCTGCTGTACCCTTGTGAAAAGTATCACTTTATATGATACAGTATACCAGATTCATCAATAAAAATCTGATGCCCAAAAAATTAATATTGGTGGCACTCACTGTATGCCTAAAATGTAAGTTGAAATCATTAATATTCAACCATGAAACAGAACAATGTCATACATAAACCAGTGCCATCTGACAATCCCACCCCACCTCCCACCCCATGTGGATTACCAGTTGCAATAAATACAACCTATTCCTACCACCAGGTCAGATTAGTATAAGAGGGCACCACTGTGGCCCCCATGCTGTACCCTCTACCTGGAGGAAGTACTCATCATCAAATGAAAAACAGTTGTGATGCAGTATGTAATCCATAGCCTGGAGAAGAAAGTCAGATGGCACCGATGGTTAAGTCCCCTGCTACCTCCTGAGAAAATGATGTATGGACTCTAACCCAAAACAGTGTAGAAAGCTCATATTGAGTGATGTTATATCAACTGTAATGGAAACATAACTCTCTCGCTAGCCCAGATCCTAAATTTTTTTTAAGACGTCCATTGTGTCCCAAAGATTGGTTGGCATCCAGAAAAAGTATTTCTATTAAGAAAAAATCTACACATCTAAACAAATGTTCAGACACTGAACCTACACCAAGACAATGGGTCATCCAGGTAGGCTAGCAAGAGACATGGATCTTTGACAGCAGACGGAAGGTAAGGTGAATGTTTTTATTAACCCAATAAAATTTGCCTCATTATAAGTAAGCTGACCATTCCAAACAGCCGGATTCACAATACTGCCAAGTTTAGCTTTAGAGGTAATAGTGGAGCCCTCCCCCACCCCAAAGTTTGTAGTTGTCTCTGTTCTCTAATTGCCTTAAGGCTTCCTCTTTATATTTCTCATGTGACATTACCACAGCATTAGCTCCCTTGTCTGCTGGTTTAATTATAATATCTTTTATATTCCTCAATTCTTCCAAAGCTTTGTGTTCAAGGGTGGTACAGTTGTGGTACATGTCACGTGATCCATTCTGTAGGAATAACTCATTGACCTCCATGCAGACCACATTTGAAAAACCTCTCCAGCTGGTAATAGTGGAGAAAGGCATATGTATAGTAGTAGTTATATAAAATTATACAATGGCATCTTAGAATCACTGCTTCTGATTGACTGACTGGCACCTTTCAGCCATGGTAAATCCTAATATTATCCATGGAAAAGGTACCAGTCAGCCACATCTGGAATCCCCACTTTTGGAAACCACTCCAATCACCCGAACATCACAGGCAAAAAACGCCATGTTGAGTTACCCGTGAAACGTGATGCAAAAGTGGGACTTTAAAATGGACTGCAGTTTTGAACTGACAGACTGCATTACTCCCAAAACCTAGTATACAAACACCAACACCCCCCCAATCTCATGCTGTTTAATACATGTAGTGTGCAGCACATGGCAGCTCGGTAAATACATTCAGTACCGACCTACCATGTGCTGCCTGGTTTCCAATGCTACCTGCCACCTCTCCATCTCAAATGGTGGCAACTCTCTCTGCATTCAAAACTCATGGAAAACCGCCCTCCAGCCAGGTGTGCTACTAGAAACAGCATAAACCAAAGCACAAAATTCCAGCACAACCACAATAAAACAGACCAGTAGGCAGAACATGCGCAAATACACAGCAGTTTATTAAGGCAGATAGTAAAGTGCAGACCTCCAAAGTGCAAATGCACAGACCCGGGAACAAATAGGCAGGACCCCACTAAACTTCAATCGGTTTTGCCAAAGCTCCTTCAGGAAGTGGGGTCCTGCCTATTTGTTCCCGGGTCTGGGCATTTGAACTTTTGAGGTCTGCACATTACTATCTGCTTTAATAAATTGCTGTGTATTTGCGCATCTTCTGCCTACTGGTCTGTTTTGTGGTAATTACAATGGAATTTTGACCTTTAGCCCTCTTTGCATACCACTCTCCTTCTCTCGGTTCCTCTACGGGAGTCCCAGACTGTCGTGGGGCAGAGCTGTCTGCCTGTTCTTTAGGGTCCTGCTTCTCGATCACCTCTTTATCCTTATTGAACTCCCTTTCCTCCTGGTAAGTAGACGGAGCTTGTTGTCTCTGTCCTACGGCCACTCTCTCATCCTGTCCCTTCACTTTCAAAGTCTTCGCCCCATCTTTCGTTTTCACTAGATTTTCTCCTGATTTCATTCAGTCTGACCACAAAAGCCACACTAAAGGTGAAACTGCTAATTCCATGGTGAAAGCACACGCATAACGGCAACCTCACTGAGTAATGATGTACAGTATTAGCAACTGTCAGGCTGTCAGTTTAAAACAATACCAAATGAAAAGAAACTGAAGCCTCGCAGGCTCTGGCTTGCTGCACACACATGACTAACTCACTACCGGGTAATGGGGGGAATAAAAAAAAACTGAAGCCTGGCATGCTGTCTATTTGAGTAAACATATGGGGTGGGAATTATCCTACCTAGCAACAGGGAACTATTTTTATGGTGCCACAATAAATTCAATAAAAAATATTTAAAATAGCAAACAACTTAATTTTTCTTCTGTTTTTTGTTACAAAAAGTAAAAGGGGAAATTTTATAATCGGAATAAACCATTCCATGGTGAGGGTTATGGTGGGATTTACCCACTTCTGGTGTGGTTTACTCACTCTGCCTGAGGCCTTGTGATAAAACCACACCAGGCATGGGTAAATCCCACCATAACACACACCCTGTTGTGGTTTATTACTTAAATTGACCAAGGTACTGGTGTATTGCTGCACTTGCAGAAAAACATACCACATATTTACCACTACCGTGGAAAAACTACCATGTTATTCAATGCATCTTTTTACCACGGTAGTGGCATACTGTAGTATTTTTTTCCACAGTTGCGGCACATACCGTGGTACTGATCAACTTTTATATAACTAGCAATGTAAGTGGATTTAGTTTTAAAACCTTTATGTTGATACTGTATAAGCTCATAGCGGCATCCATACTTACAGCCACCCCTTCAAAATCTGAAACCTCATTTTCATTTTCAAATAAATTCCTTGCAAAATTCAATTAGATTAAATGCCACTAGAATTCAAAGACACAAATTCATCAAAAACTGGACTGTGAACATATTGAGTGTCCACAATTGTAGTATCCAAATGAAATATTTTCCAAGTTGCCAACTCCAGTTGGATCCAGAGTATATGTACTATCTCTAAAATGTACTCTTAGATTGAATTTTCTGTAGAACTTAAACAATTCCGCTGTCACTAGAAAGTGATCTGGTTTTGTTGTTGGTATGAAAAGTAAGCCTTTAGACAAAAGCTGGGTTTGCGTTTCTGTTAGCTGAATATGTGAGTTGTCAGTTATCTCCTTCTTTGGATTCATTACTCTTGCCGACTTGCAGGCTTGTTGGTTGTATTCATTTAATTTTCCCACTCCTTGTTTTTTTTACTGCTTGGAGCTTAAAAGTCTGTTTGCTAGCCGGCCCAGTGGTGTAGAGGGTTGAGGCGCTGGCACCCTACCTCGACCTATGCTGGCGACCTGGGTTTGGGAATGGACTCGGGGTGCCGGGGGGCGGCAGGAGGCGGAGAAGACTGAGCATCCAATGGACTGCTCTCCTCTCTGGGGTGGGATCAGGGAACGATTTGCTCAGTCGCAGCCTTCAGTGGAGACTGGAGGCACTGCCTGAGCATGCACTAAAAAAAAATTGGGGCTGTTGAAAAAAAACAGGGGAAAAATGGCGCCTGAAGTGAGCAGCTTGATGGTCACTTGTAGTTTCGTTCCCTGTGGCATCTGCCTAGATCCGTGTTCCGTGAGGACTTGGGGGCTCCCTGCAGCCCCGCTGGGGGGGGGAAGCTGCAGGAGTCTGGGTGCCATGGTAGAGGTGGTTGGCAGCTGGATGTCCCTGAGCTGGTTGTGAGGATGAAGTAAGGGGAGCAGGTCAGGTGGCCAGGAGTGAAAAAGTGATAGCAAAAAAAAAAAAAAAAAAAGAGTCTGTTTGATGGGTTGCTGTCTCCCGATCCTGGAATTCTCCTCTTCCCCCATCTCTAAAAAAGATACTGTTCTTTCCTTGCTGGTACTGGTAGAGTTGGAAGAACTATGTCAGGGCTCCTATTATTTTGTCTCTTGTTTCTTGCCCAGTTTCTCCCATCCCTACATTTGTTTCTAGAGTGGCCTCTACTGACACTCCTGGACTTTACTCAGTTATCAACCTGGCCGGATTCATAATCCATTAAGTCTCTTTGCAATTTGTTCATTTTCCTCTTCTTCGCCTCACTTCCAAACCTGTATGTTCTCATTTTAAACTTATTTTCCAGCTCTGCAAATTCAGGACAGGAATTATATTTATGTATTTCTTCTTTTAAAGAAGCAGTTTCCTCTCAAACCTCCTGCAGGTTACTGTCAACTTTTTTATTCAGTAAACCAATTCACACAAATAACAGTTGCTTGATGCATTTTCCCAATTGTCCTTTTATTCAAACTTCTAGGAGTTCATGGAAAGCATTTTAGATAAACGTCAACCTCTAGGTATCCTCTGCACCTCAATGTACTGTGTTAATGTAGCTTTACTATACAACAGTCTCATGTCTGCATTTAATTAATCTTCCAGCTTGTGGAACATTGTTTTTAAGAGAGACTTTACTGTAACTTTCAGGTGTTGCTGTACCTGTTTCTGCAATGTTAATAGAGATGTTGTGAAGTTTCACTCCACTTTTCGAAGTTTTGATGAAGTCAACAAATTCGCCTCCGCGGAGCATTTTGCAAAGTTGCCACCAGTGGTGAAAATTTCACCAGAATTGGCTTTGCATTGCTTTGGGTTTTTTTAAAGTGCAAATTGCACATAAAAAAATTACAAAGCAAAGAGAGGTCACACCCCCCCAACAGCCAGCAGCCAGACTTCCCTCCCTGGTGTCTAGTGGTCCCACCTCCAGCCGATGCTGTCTGGCCCCAAGTGATCCACCCCCCCAGCCAATTGCCGCCATATGAAAAAAATAAAAATAAATTCCTCCCCATTCCATAAATTCAATCCCTGCTGCCCTGGTGCCCTGGTGTCCAGTGGCCCCACCCACTGGCTGATCGCCGGCCCCATTCTAAAAGGAAGACCCCCCCCATCACAGGGTGCCCACTGCACTGAGTCCAACCACCATTAAAAAAATAAACCAAAATATTTCCCTGGTGTCTGGTGGATCCCCCACCCCATCAGGTAGTGCCCCCACCCTGTCCACCAACCCCCCTCCATTCACCTCCATGGCTGGCAGACTGACTCAGCTCTTAATGAATGAGCGCGTACTTGTACAAGCATGCATTCATTTATTGACAGCTCACAGCCATTTTGGGTAGTTTTTCGGGGGTAGAGAAGGGGAAGGGATTGCTATGGTCACCAGTGGGGGGTGGGATGGGGGAGTGACGTCCACAATGTTGTTCCCCTGAAAAACTGACTTGTACAAGCATGAGTTCATTCACTAAGACCTCATTTGGGCTGTCAGCCATGGTGGAGGTGAGTGGAGGGCTGTGCCGGTGGCCCATTTGAGGTCAGAGTGGGGGATAGCAGGGTGGGGGACACTACCTGACAGGGTGGGGGTCTGCTAGACACCAGGGATTTTTTTAACAGTGGTCAAACTCAGTGTGGTGGGTGACCTTGTGATGGGGATCTTCCTTTTGGAATAGAGCCGTCAATCAGTGGGGTGGGGGCACTATCCGACGAGGTGGGGATGGGGTCCACTAGATACCATGCAAATGTTTAGATTTTTTTAATGGTGGTTGGACTCGCATAGTGGGTGCCCTGTGATGGGGGTTCTTCTTTTGGAACACAGCTGGCGATCAGTGGGGGGCACTAGACACTGGGAATGTGCAATCTGGGGATGCACTACAGTAGACAAACTCCACAAGTGAGAAGTTTGAACTCCGCCAGCAGAGTTACCAAACTCCGCATTTCACAGAGTTGTTTTTTTTGGGGCAAAGCTGGCTTCAGACACTGATCCACTTCAAGTAAGCGGGAAGCATCTGTGAATTTTTTTTGCTGAGCAAATTTTACCCATTTCGCACATCTCTAAATGTTAATCATCTGTCAGCCCTTTATCTTTTTAGCTTCTCTTCATTCTGACACAAGAGGGTTTAGGAGGTTCCTGGTAGCTCAGTCATGGTTCATCCCTGCTTGAGTGTGCTCAATACACTGCATTTCCTGGAACAAAGCCACAACATGAAATTTATAAATTACCCGACTATACTTTAAAAAGTGGTCAACTGCAAATTTAACAAATAATGCATATACCAAGCCAATCTGAAGGTCTAACTTTGGAAGCACTGGGGCTAGAAAACTTATTTTGTTAAATGAAAGCTTGGAGTCCAGCCATAAAGAATCAGCTCTGTTAATACCGTTTTTATGTGTTGATAATATTGTGAATATGCTGACACTATCCAAAACAATTATTTTGCAGTGTTGTCGATAGTTTTTAGGTGCCAACAGCATATTTTTTAGGTGCCAACAGCATTGCTGTTAGAACCTATTGTGGTCATATGTACTCTTTTGTGCATTTGGTTAGGTTTAGGGTTATATTTAGTGTGAGTGATTCAGCTGCATGATGTCACTGATGATGTCTGTGATATAGCTTTTAGGCCTAGGTGTAGGATTTTAGCCCTACATAAGCCTGGGTTTAAACCCCTGTACTACACATTTTTTTTCTTTCTCACTACAACTGTTGCTGTAAGATAGATATTGTTAGATGTCATTGCTGATGTAGTGAAGGGTTTCAGCAGAGCTAAATAACAGACTTTCAGATAACTGAACTTTGTTCTACAGTATACTGTAGTCAATTATATTAATCCTGGCTGAGGCTTGTCTAAGTTTGAATACAATTAGAATCACCTGTTTTGTGGGTTGTAACATAACCTCCCCACCATAGGAACTGCAACTCACTTACCTGGAGTTGGAGTAGTGAATTATATGAGAAGTAAAGTTAGCTAAGAACAATAATTTGTTAAGATAAAAGGTCTGCTGGGATTAAATCCCCAGTTACCTACTTTGCAAGTTCTGATATGACCTCTACACTATAGGAAATGCAGCTCCCTTACCTGCAGCTCAGTGGCACACTGAGTGCATGTTCACTTAGCAGACAAAAGATCAGTTCTTTAAATTCAGGTAGACATAGTCTGAATCCTTGAAGGGCCTTATACATTTTTTGCAACGTTTTTTGAAAGAAAGAAACTCACTTGAGCAGCGATTCATGGTGGTGTGGAGTGGAATAGTAAATTATATGAGAAGTAAATTTAGCTAACAGCAGCAGTCTGCTAAGGTAAATTGCCTGCTGGGATTAAATCCCCAATTGCCTGTTTTGCAGGTGTGAAATAACCTCTATATCATAGGAACAGCAACTCACTAATCAGCAGTTCAGCAGAACATCAAATGTGTGTTTGATTAGCAAGCAAAGGATCAGTGGCTCACATCTGAGCAAGGACTTAAGCATTTTTTTTCAAAAGTTTTTTATAAAATGGAAACTCACTTGAGTGGCAATTCATTGTGGTGTGGAGTAGGAATAGTAAATTATTTAAGTACATTCAGCTAAGAACAACAATTTGTAAAGGTAAATCACCTGCTAGGATTAGCTCACCAGTTGCCTGTTTTGTAGGTGTGACATAACCTCTGTATCATAGGAACTGCAACTCCCTCACCAGCAACTCCATGGCATACTGATTGTGTATTTGCTTAGCAAGCAAAGGATCAGTGACTCAAATCTGAGCAGGGACATAAACATTCTTTAAGTTGCAGTCCAGTGGCACACTGAATTTGTGTTGCTTTAATGGACAGAGAATCAGTGGTTTAAATTCAAGCAGACATATTTTGAACTTAAACACTTTTTTCAGCTTTTTTTGTAAGATGGAAACTCAGTGGAACAGCAATTCTTGGTGGTAATGGAACAGTAAATTATATGAGAAGTAAATTTAGCCAATTACAACAATCTGTGGAGGTAAATTGCCCGCTGCTATCAGATCTCCTGTCCCGTTTGCAGGATGTGACATAACCTCCATATCACAGGAACTGCAACATTTGTCTGTATCTCAGTGGCACACTGAATACGTGTGTTTACATAGCAGGCAATGAATCAGTGGTTCAAACACAGGCATAGTTATTGTAAGATGGTAACTCACTTGAGTTGTGATTCATGGCGGTGCAGAGTTGGAATTGTAAATTATATGAGAAGTACACGTAGCTGAGAACATCAGTTTGGTATGGTATGTCACCTGCTGGGATTAGAACCTGAGCCACCTGTTTTGCAGGTTGTGACACACGTCTAGACTTAGGGCCCAATATTCAGAAATGCACCTGGCAATGGTGCAAGTAGTGATGCAGCGCAACTGAGATGCACTGGAGCAACTAAGGGATATATTCAAAAGAGATGTGCCATGGTGCATCTCTTCTGAATATATAAAATAATGCATGCTGTGCAAATACAATGCACTGGCACATCCCCCCAGACAGGTCTGAATACCAGGAATGGGAAATGCACCAGCACAGCAGAGATATGCTGTGCACAAATTCCTGATATTCAGACCTTGATCTACAAATAGGGCCATTATGCATGCATGGTGCAAATGGGGCCATTTGCATGTCATTATGGCTCCATTTGTATGTGTTGTGCAGGGCCAGCCAGCGAAATGTTCCTGGCACCCTGCACAGCATGTGGTCCCTGACTTCATTCACAAAGTTGTGAATGACTATTACAGTATGCACTGCCAGCCCAATGGTCCACAGTGTAGACCAATGAGTATGCAGCTCATACTGTAAGCTGTCATTTGGTGGACAGCCTTGGAGATTTGTGGGTGGGTATGCTGCCTGCTAAATGATGGGGGGGAGCTGGGTGGGCTGGAGGTCCTGTGTGGGTGGGGAGGTACCACCAGACTGTCAAGGTTATTAACTTACTTTATTTCAGTGATTGGAGGGTCGAGATGGGGAGCGGGGTACAACTGAACTACCATGAATATTAATTTACTTTATTTTCATGATCAGAGGGTCGGGATGGGGAGTGGGGTACCACTGGACTACCAGGGAAAGGTGTTGTTTAGTTTACGGGTGAGCAGGGTTACCGGCAGGAGGGGCGAACCACTGGACCACAAGGGTGGTTCGAATGTGTTGTCACTGCGATCAGTGTTACGGGCAGGGAGGAGGGAACCACTGAACTGCCAGAGAACGATGTGGGTTCTTGTGCACGGTGTTCGAGGGGTGCCACCCATGGCTGGCAGCTGCTGTGTTGCACATTGCAATACAGCAGCATGCTTGTGGGTGGCCAGCCATTGAGCCATTTTTATCAGGCTCAACTGTGAGCCCAGTATGAGGCACATCTCTGGGTTGTGCCAGCAGACGCACCGCACATCCCAGGCTGAATATTGGGATGTGCCACATATGCATGGGCACGCCCCCTGGAGATGTGCTGCATACATTAACTACGCCGTGGCACATCAGGAATTGCGCTGTGCAATTCCTACATTTGAATATTGCCCCGTGTTTCATTTCTGGGGTTACACTGGTGCAACTGGGACTGCAACTGTTACCTGCAGCTCAGTGGCACACTGCATGTGTTTTTGCTTGGCAGGCAAAGGGTCAGTGGTTTAAATCTGACAGATGCTTAAACTTCTTTTTTTTTTTCCAAATTTTATTGTGCGATAGAAACTCACTTTAGTGGTTATTCATGGTGGTGTGGAGTGGAATAGTAAATCATATGAGTAGTAAGTTTAGCTAAGAACAATTTGTGAAGGTAAATTGCCTTCTGGGGTTAGATCGCCATATACCTGTTTGTCAGGTTGTGACATATCTATCCACAGGAACTGCAATTCCTTTACCTGTAGCTCAGTAGCACATTGAATGAGTGTTTGTTAAATATGCAGAGGGTCTGTGGTTTGAATCCAGATACAGTATATTATATTTTTTTTGCAGTTAATCTTTTTATTAATTTTTAAGAAGAAAAAAGTACAAAACCATTCAGGAAAAACTAGACAAATTCTGAAATTGGTTAAAAGTACAAACCGAACAGCAAGTAAAGAAAAAAAAACACAATAACATGTAAATCTTATTATCAATAACATGAAATTCTGATTAAGTATACAACAAGAACCTGAGAGATTTAGCATTTAGTTAATATACAGCAAAAGAAACCATGGTGGACATGAAACAAAGGAAAATTAAGTAGCCCAGACTTAAACTGAATTCAGATAGTTGAAATAAGGCTGCCAACATTCGGTAAATTCTGAAAGGGTATCTAATGCAAAATGAGTAAGGCAGTCAAAATCAGCTGTTTGAGATAAACCCGCCAATACCTCAGAAAACAGTGAACTTTATTTTAATGCTTAATTATTTTATATTTTACAGTCCTTATTTGGCACCTTTAGTGCCACTGGTACTTTGATTTTTCTTGTGACACAGCTTAAAATGGAAAAATATAGCATGATGACATTTGTTTAATGGAAATACAAAATCATAGATTCCCCCACAATGCAAAGCATCATGGGCTGCATATGCAAAGCACCACAGAATTCTATGCTGGTTCAACTTGAAGCAGACATGCATGGTGGCACCATGCATTTCTGCTTCAAGTTGAAGCGGCATAGAATTCTGTGGTGCTTTGCATATGCAGCCCATGATGCTTTGCATTGTGGGGGAATGTGTGATTTTGTATTTCCTTGAAACTTGGCTTCCCAGCCAAATGCACTTTGGGGTAACTACTGCCTCAGTGCTTGCACACAGATGTTCTTTGTTTGTTTTTTTTTGAATACTCTGTTTATTAAAGCTTTTCTGTCACAGACAAAATAAGTGTAACATACAACAACAAGCAACCACATAGATAGACACACTAACATCCCCACCCTCACTAATAATACATACTGATTACTACATGATAGCCAACAACACATAGACATAATCAATCAACAAATAAATACAATCCCCAAATAGATACAGCAAATTACACCCACCAAATGCAGTGAATATAATGAATAGATGCAGTAAAAGAATACAATGCATAGATACGTAGCCGCATAGATGCACAGATGCAGCCAATGCACAGATGCAGCCGAGTGTGCGCTTCCATCTCTATCCCTAAACATAGTCAAACACTCACTCTTAACCACACCTACATCCAAGATATCCATTTCATTCTCATTTGGTACCAGGCAGTAGTATCATGAGGCATAGAGCATAGAACATATCAGGCAGTGATACCAAACAGTGCCTGCTCAGTTATCAAGGGGAGCCCCACCCTTTTAGATTTACTTCTCTGATGACCTTCATATACTCAACCCTGAACGCAACATTATGTTTTCAGACACGCTCAGGGATGCCAAAAAGGGGGACCAGTCCCTCATGAACACCTCTTCCCTATCCCTCATCAGTAATGTGAGCCTTTCCAAGGCCAGAGAGGGGATGGCCATTCTTCGCCACTCAGTCAGCGTAGGCCTATTCCCGGTGACCCAAGTGTTCTGAATACAGTGCCTGGCAAATACAAACAGAACTCTTGTCCTCCTAGGCAGTGGCTGCCACTCTTCCTCCCCCTCTGCTACTTCCACCCCAAATAAACAGACCAAGGGATCTCGAGGTAAGTGCCCCCCCAACACCTTATTTACCTCATGCACCACCTCCTCCCAGAACTTTACCAGAACTGGGCATGACCAAAAACAGTGGAAAAAGGTACCCATCCCCCTATTACATCTCTGGCATATCGGGGATATTGAGGGACGCACCCTATGGACTGCCACTGGAGCCCAGTATGCTCTATGCAGGAACTTATAGAAGGCCTCTTTAAACCTATTACACACCATGATTCCCTCCGGCATCCCTAACACCAGCTGCCAGCTCTTTTCCGATATTTGTTGTCCTAAATCCCTCTCCCAGAGAGCCTTTGTGGCGCCAGTCAGATCCGCCAGACTTTGCCTATCTTGTTTAGCCACCTTTACTAGAAATCTCCTCGGATCTGACCTAGCTTGACATACCATCCGCTCCACAATATTCGGGTGCAACCCTCCCTTATCCCCCAAACCCATCTTTCCCACAAATGCTTTCACTTGTAAGTATCGGAATAATTGGGATGTCCCCAGCCCTATCTCTCTCCTAATCCTGTCAAACTCGCTCAGCTCACCCTTTTCCAAAAGAGCCCCCAGATAAGCTGCTCCTTCTCTCTCCCATTCCAGAAAACCCTTATCCTCCATCCCCAGTATGAAAAAGGGGTTCTTCACAATCAGTAGCAGCAAAGTTTCCCTGCAAGCCAGGTCTTTCCACCGCCACATATGGTCCCACGCCTCTAACGTTTCCCTAACCAGCGGGTTACCGCTCCCCACTTCCCTGTACGCCCACAGTCCCAATGCTATGTAGATAGGCTGTGAGTCTCCCTGGGGTCCCCACTTGTTCCAGCTCTACCCAGCTGGCCACCTCCAGCCTGTGAACCCAGTCAGCAATCACCCTGAGTTGCACCGCCCTATAATAAGCACCCAGGTCTGGAAAATTAAGCCCCCCCTTGAGCCTACCCGCTTTAAGCCTTTTCAGACTGATCCTGGGCTTCTTGCCCTGCCATATAAAGTCCGAGAACCCCCTCTCCAGCCTTTTCACAGCCCTCATTGTCAACCTCATCTGTAGTATTTGCATGGGATATAGTATGCGAGGAATAATATTCACTTTCACTATATTTATCCTCCCCATCCAGGACACAGGCAGCTGCACCCAGCGCTTAAGATCTGCCAGAACCGATTTGAGCAGGGGTTGATAGTTTAACCTACATAACTCCTCCCATCGCCGCCCTATCCGGACCCCTAAGTATTTGAAATCCATCTGGGCCACCTTGAACCCCATTTGCTGTACCTCCCGGCCAACCTCTGGGAACCCCATAACTTCAGATTTCTTAACATTAATCTTATAACCTGAAAAGCCTGCAAACCTCTCGATGATGTCCATTAAATACCCCATAGACCTTTGCAGGTCTCCCAAGAACAACAGCATATCATCCGCGTATAACGCCACCTTGTGCTCTCTCTCCCCTTCGTATCCTCTACGCCTACTACACCCTTATGCTGGCGTAAAGCTAACGCCAAGGGTTCAATCGTTAATGCAAACAGCATGGATGAAAGCGTGCAGCCCTGCCTTGTGCCCCTGCCCAACCTGAAGCTGCTGGAGTGACATCCATTTACAATAACCCGTGCGTTCGGCCTAAGATACATGGCCCTAACCCAACCGATGAATGAGTCACCCAGACCAAACCGGATCAACACCTCAAATAGGTAATTCCATTCCACCCTATCGAACGCCTTCTCAGCGTTCAAAGAGATCACCCCCATTCCCCCCTTGGTCCGCCCCGCTCGTCAAATAATACTGAGCAGCCTACGCACATTATGATAAGACTGACTCCCCTTTATAAACCCGGTCTGATCTGGGTGAATCACCTCCAGGAGTATATCCTCCAACCTATTGGCCAGGACCTTAGCCAAAATTTTCAGGTCTACGTTAAGTAAAGAGATAGGTCAGTAGGCTGTGCAATCTGCCACATCCTGCCCCCCCCCCCTTATGTATGAGGCAGATATCCGCCTCATAACACGAGTCAGGCAACTCTGGGGTCTCCTCCCCGCCCCCTTCCCGAAAACCCTACTCAAAATGTCGGCCATCTGCCCCCCCAGGATTCTATAGTACTCAACAGGAAATCCATCAGGTCCACTGGCCTTTCCCATCTGCAACTTCTGGATAGCCCTCAGAATTTCTGCTCTAGAGATGGGTTGGCCCAGCAATTCCTTCTGCTCCTCTGTAACCTTCCGCAAGGACACTCCATCTAAGAACTCTCGTATACAATCCCCCTTTCCAATATGCTCCACCCTGTATAACTTTTCATAAAAGCTCCTGAAACATTCTGCAATTTCCTTCGAACTCGTATAGACCTGCCCCTCCGCATCCTTTGCCCTAAGTATTCGTGTTTAGCACCTGCCTCCTTTCATCAACCTCACCAGCATGGGCCCTGGCTTGTTCCCCCACTCAAAAACCCTTCTTTGACAGTGGAACCATGCTTTCCCAGCCTCGTCTCTTAGTAATGCATTGAGAGCATCTCTTGCCGTCACTAGTAGTCTATTCACCTCCCCTTCCTCTCCTCCCCCCACCCGCCTCTCCAGCTCCTTTACTTGTCTCTCGAGCTCCTCCCTCTTATACCTACTCTGTCTCTTCCTTTTAGCTACATAGGCTATTATGGCCCCCCTCATATAGGCTTTTCCCGCCTCCCAAAAAATAGTGTTAGAAACCTCACATGCAGAGTTCGTCTCCACATATAACTTCCACTGCTCCGCCAAGTATTCCCTAAATGCCTGGTCTTTAGCTAGGTACGTAGGAAATTTCCAGATGTTAGGCCTGTCTTCCGGACCTCCCCCTGTCAGTTTTAACATGACCATGGCATGGTCTGATATAAGGATGAGACCGTGGGCTACCTCTCCTATCCTTCCCACCCAACCTCTAGGGAGGTAAATGTAGTCCAGGCGAGACCAGGTCCTGTGAGGGTTAGAATAAAAGGTGTATTCCCTTGCACTCGGTTGACCGCCTTCCACCCATCCACCATGCCCAGATCTGCTACTCCAACCCACCATTGGTTCATGGCCTCTGTTACCCGTCCCTTTCCTGCAGAATGATCCATACATGCATCCATGGTCCAGTTAAAATCACCCCCCATAATAAGCCCCAGGAACTGCTCCCTGGTCAATAGGCCCAGCAAAGAGGTATAAAATTGCGGTTCATACACCGCAGGCGCATATACACAGCCAAACGTGAGTGTCTCCCCCCGCCATGTTCCAGTAACAAAAATGTACCTTCCCTCTTTCAAATCCCTCACCACTCTTTTCACTTCAAAAAGCAGGCTTTTATGGAACAATATCGCCACCCCCCTTTTGTGGGAGGAGTAGGAGGCGGCTAGACACTTCCCCACCCAGCCCCGTACCAGCTTGGCATGTCCTAATTCCATCAGGTGGGTTTCTTGCAGAAGAGCCACCTGTGCCCCCCTCCTTTTCAAAGCAGTCAGAAGTGCCGTCCTCTTTACTGGGCTCCCTATACCTTTTACATTCCAGGAGACAACATTGAGGTTTACGGCATCACCCATTCCACCCTAAAGATCTTTCCAGGTACCAAGCCATTTCCATCAACATTCCCCTGAACATCTCCATTGTATGTGAGCATTTTAGGATAAACTTCCACACTGCCTGAATTCTGCACACTCGACTGCATCTGTAAAACATAAAAACAAAGAGACATTGACACAGTTACACTAACACCAACAACAATAACTGTAGTAACCCAACTCTTACGAACATTTTTGATTAGCCATCTCTGGTATGCCCCCCTCCAATCCCCTTTCCATCTCAACTTACCCCCCTCCCAGTCCTCCCCACACAGACCTCCCATCCCCAGTCTACACTAATTGCTAACATAGCACAAGTGTATAGTTGAACAAAAACACACACTCTAATATACTCCACCTCAACTGAGATGCCGTCCCACCACTCCCCAACAGCTGTGATTCCTCCATCTTGGCTACCTCCATCTTCAACAGTGGCAGCGAAGGCCTGAGACATCGATCCACCCATTCTTCCCCTTTCCGCCTTCTCTTGGGTCCCTCCCCGCTCCCCCCACCTACTTGTTGACTATTCCTCCTCCCTCCACCTCGGGATCCCAACCGTACTTCTGATCCCCACACCTATGATCCTCAGTCGCAGGACTAAACACCCCCTATATCGGCCAAACTCCACCTTAGGAATTCCCCTGCACCCACACATCCTCTTCTCACATGGGAGTGAGGATACAGACCCATCCTACCATCCCAATTCGACTCTCTACCTCCACTACGGACCAATCATAGTAGAGGACCCTTTCATCCATCCCACCCTCACCCTGCCCCCCTCCAAGAATGTATCCCCTCTAGTCAAATATTCCCCTCCACTTGTAGCGGGTCCTAGTCCTCCTCCACCCCCTCCCTTTCCACCCTCCTTGGTTACTAATGCCGACATCCACTCACACCCTATATCCCCATTATCCACCCCTCCTTTCAGTGGTAAGCCAGTTGATGCAAGTGCACCAAGGGTCCAGGGGCCGACCTCCAGCTCGCGTCCAGCTCTCCCCAACCCGCACCCTACAAGATCTGGGCCTCCGGTCCCCCAATCTCATACTACAAAAAAAAACCCCGATCCCCACGAGCATTCATGGGGAGCAGGAGAACCCGAAGGAGGCACAGCGAAAAAAAACAGCCCCGAACCCTATGCAGCAGCTTCAGTTCTAACCTGCCTTCTCGGCCCTAACATTTCCAATCTTAGCCCCCCACCTCCCCGCCCCTCCATATGAACCTCACCCACAGGCTCTCCCCACTTGTTTATGTCACCATCCGGTATCCCCTCCAGCACACAAGTCAGCAAAAAAACGCGCAGAGACCCGAAACATGAGGGGAAGAGGATGAGAGGATGCGAGGGCCAGGCCGCTCCATCAAATTTCACGCGCTAGGCCCACCCTGGCTCCTACCTTAGAAATACCAGGCGAGCGTCTCAGCGGCCTCAATCTCCACAGTCTCCTTGACCATAGATCCACTTCGGGGCTCACAATATAACAGGGGTTCGGGGGAGGCGGAGGCACCCCACAGCTCCGTCTTCAACCCTCTCAGCCTTCAAATGTCCAAGAAGCATCTGAGCCCTCCAAATCAGTCACTGTCCCTGTCGAAACCATAAATCCCACAAATGAACAAAGCGCAATGGCGCCAACAGCTCACAGTCAACACTTAACACGAACCAGCAGCAGTGCAGTACTTATTCATCAACTCTCTCCACTTCGTCAACTGGTTCCTCCACCTTCTCCCACTGGTCTTCAGCTCACCTTCCTTCTCAAGGCCTTCACAAACTCCTCTGCTTTCCCAATCTCCCAGAAGGAGTAAGTCGCCCCTTCATGCTTAATCTTCAGTGTTGCAGGGTACACAAGGAAGTTTTCCACTTTCAGGCTCCTCAGTTGCGCCATAAGCCCATTAAATGCTTTCCTTTTCTTCAACAGGCGCGCTGAATAATCTTGTGACAGGAACAGCCGGTGACCTTCAAAGCTCAGAGAGCCCCTTGCTCGGTACGCCTTCAGGATCACCTCCCTATCTTGGAAATTGTGAAACTGCATGATAATCTGGCGGGTAGGTTGATCAGCCAGCGGCCGTGGCATAACGGCCCAATGTGCTCTCTCTAATTTCACCCGGCCATGCTTCATATTAAGGCCCAACAATTCTGGGAGGATCCTACTGCAAAAGTCCAGAGCATCATTCCCCTCTTGGCCCTCTGGGAGTTCCCTTAAGTGCAGATTCAATCACCTATGATAGTTCTCTTGGTAGTCATAGGCCTCCTTAAATTCCTCCAGCTCCTTCTGGAGGGCCCGAACTTGCCCAGGGACTGTCAGTACCTCATCTTCCAGCCTAGAGATTCTCTCCTCCGCCTCCGTGAGCCTGGTACCCTGCTGTGCCTGCTGCTCCAACACTTCCTGCAGCCTGCCATCCAACTTGTCCTCCAACTTGATTAGGCACGGCTCGAGGGCAGCGATCACCTAGCCCGTACCTCCTTCCCTAACGCTGCCACCTCTTCAGCCGACAGCGAGACCGGGCCCGCGTATTCATTCACAGGGGCCGACGCACACTTCTTCCCAGTTTTCCCGGCCACTCACTGACTCTTAGATGGCATTGGGGTTAGAAACTCGACAATCATGCCTTACGCCACTCAACTATGTATGTATGTTTAACCTCTTGGGGGTAGATAAACCTTAGAATTTTTATTAATTAACGGCTGCCCAGGCGGAGCTAGCTGCTCATTAGAGCCCCCCGGTTCTTTGTTTTTTTAATTTGTTTAATGCTGAGAAAGTATGTCCACAGTATGTCTTTGTATCAACACCATAAACTGCATGTCAGTTTTAAAAAAAAGTAATAAAAATATTTTTCCACTTTTTCTGAACTTTGGTATTAATACTAAATATTTGATTAGTAACTGTAGTTTTCAACATAATGTTCTTTCATCTTATGATCTTAATCATATTGCAGCCATTTAAGTCTCCCCTTCCGCAGCACCTATTCTTCCTTACATTCACCGACTTTGCCTGGAAAAGTACTGGAAGATAATGATGAGGAAACTGTAAATTCCCTTTAGGCCCTATGAGTAGAGAGGTCCAAGATGGCTACATCTGGCTAGCAGTTCTCGTCAGCTCCTGATACAGCCTGATTCAGAGACACATATAATGACTCCAGATTCAATCCTAATGGCAATGAAAAGTAAAGGTAAAAACTAAAAGAAAGAGCAGAATCTCCAGATCTATGTCTCCTAGAACGGAGCTGCTTCATAAATACATGTGCCTGGATTTCCTGAGCCTGATGAGCAGCTACAGGCATTCAACTTCGATGCTTCCCATGCAGGCTGCACTACAGGCTCAGCTGAAAGAAGTTAGTGTGACTTAAAAGTGATTTTATCACAGCAGCAACATTCAGGATGCACGATCACTCTAGGACCTGAGACTCGGTTAATAGAAAAAATCTGGTACTACAAATGAAACTGTAATCCCCAAGCAAGCTGCATTTATTTGATCAAAAACCTCAAAAAAAAAAAACAACTGTCAGCCACTGCTCCAGACCAGAACCCAATCTGCATTACGAAGAAAACATAATAGGAAATTCAGTGCTAGCTAGTGCAAAGATTGATTTCTTGTAAAAAGATTTGCAGGCAAAACAAATTTTTTTCAGCAGTATCCAATTAGGTAAGTGTTATTTTTCTTTATTTGGTCTAAAGGGGTTTAGCGTGTGGCCCCCTGTCCCCCTCTGCTATTGTCTTACATGACATTTCGGAAAAGCACTGATGTTTTCCTTGAAGCATTCCTTTTCAAACTCCCTACAGTGGTAACCAGTGACAAGAAGCAGTTTATATCAGGTTATATAAGGAAATATCAGACACCCACTTGAAATGAATTGGGATTTCCTGTGATGTAGCAAGGTATTCTGCATTATGTCACTGGCTACAACTATGTTACTTCACATACCTGATATCTTAGGCATGACCTATGGCATACTCCCTCAGGACCCCAATGTCCAGGTGTCTCCAAGACTTGTGTTATACCAGTGCAGCTGGACAATTTGCCTTTCCTACAGACTCCCTGCTCTATGGAACAGCCTCCACTGAATTTAACAAATCCAGCTCCATGGTCACATTTAAAAGCCTTCTGCATATCCATGTACAGTACTTTAACAGATGTTGTTAATCTCTACTAGTTCATGACCTAAGCTGGACCCACTCTACTGTGCTATTCACTGGTATATATGCTTTGAACAGCACACCACTATTTTTACTTCGAATTGCACATTAATATTTTCTGTGTGTACCTGCCAAATTCATATCCTTACACTGTACTAAAATGCTTTTGTATGACCTCTTATGATCCTGTGTAATTTTGTATATATGATGTGATGTATATGCTATGTAATAATTGCTCTATTATGTCGCCCTATTGTTACCCTCCCCATTGCACGTGGTTACAAGTGTTCCTTCCTTGCAAAAAAATATAAAGGGGACAGGAATTAATGTAAGTTTCTTGTAAAGTCTCTAGGTGTTGTATTAACAAAATCATATTTAAAACAGAGTTGTCTGTTGTAATTATCTTTTATCAGTTTATGTTCAAACTGTACATTGCTAGTGAGTAGTGATCCTCTGCATTCTATGCTATGCACAAGTTCAATAGAACCAATGGAGCTCACAGTTCAATGTTTCCGTTTGTGCATTCTATTTTTTCATCCCAGACTGAGAACAAAAACAAAGCACGGTAGTGGTTTACGACATATATGGCATTTGCAGTGAAATTTATTGAAGATTCATACTTTTTTTGTGAAAATAAACAGTTTTCATTATAGTGAGTTAAAACCTGCAACTGAACTGTCATTTTTGGTCTCCCATCGTGACTAATAATGGTAAAATAATTGAGTATTCTGCTTATGCCATGTTTATTGGGTGTTTAATCTGTGCTCGAATATGTGTTTTCAATTAAAGTGATGCATTAAAGCTCTGTCAACTTAGTAAATTGAAATGGTGTTTTTTCCTTTTCTGATTACAATCTGTTTAGTGGTGCAAGACTACTTCTGGTAACTCCCCCCCCCCCACACACACACACACACACACCAACTCAAATTGTAACCGACCATGTATGTATGCAACTGAGTATTAAAACATATATATTTATATTTTTAACATATCAAGACTTACACTGAATACTCAAACATATGCACTGCTATCAAGGTGGACCAGAAGACAGCTGCATGGTCGTCGGCATCAATGACAATGTAACCCAATTGAAAAATGCAAATACGAACCTCTTAGAGCCTACAGAAAGTCTGCCATGGATAGTTCAAATCTGCTCCTGTCATCTGACATAATTCAGTGTATCTGACCTAAATGCACTTCACACACTGAAAGCAGATGTCTCCGTCAACTCCACCACCCTCTAACAGGCAGCGGTGATACTACTTTCTTGAAATCTGCTACCACTACCACAGATGGTTGACTGCTGATGGCAGGACTGCCAGATATTCACAGTCTTGGAACTTTAGTTAGCTGCTTTGCCTGACATATCATCTCTTGCCTCGGTAGTGGTTCACATAATCAAACAGTTTTTAATGTGTTGGGTTGAGAGTTCCAGTATTCTTCACTAACAGCTCACCTATGTTTAAAACTGACCTGCTGAGCCTCACTATAGCGGACTACTCTGTATGCTGGGCTATTTTTTTTTTTTATCATGTCTCCATTCAGCACTAATGATCCGCCCATCACTCACACATATATACTTGTGAGCTAAACAGTATATCTGATGCAGAACTGTACAAGTCTCCAATGAAACATGTTTTTCATAGATACCATCTGAACAGTTTAATATTGCTGAAGTACAAAAAGAGCAATGCTTCTAACATCAAAGACTATGCAATGTTGCACACATCTCCAGGACAGAAAACTTTTCTGAGAAATGGTATATTTGAAATGGACTCTAAAGATGTGTTGCAACACAACTGTTTAAAACAAGAAATTAATGGTGAATATATAATAAGATGAAAAAGTCATATATGAATTTCATTAACATTATGAAAACGAGACTAGCATGGGTGAAATTATTCTGCTGTTTCTCTACCCCACTGAGTTACAATCGATATCATTTTAAAATTACTAATGACAACTGAGATGATCTTATGTAGTACTTACTTTCTGTAGCCTAGAACTAATATACACCCAGTTCTGATGTGTGCTGTTAATATATATATTAACACAGAAAGTAGGGGATCAGGATAAATGTCTAGTGTTACTTCACAGATGTTCCAGCATTTGACAGCTCGACAAGAAGGTTGTATGTCTGGCTCAAGGTTACTAGATTGTACCATATGCTCAAAAAAGGACGTTACTGTTTCACCGACATGCTCACATTCCTGGTATGAAAAACAGAAAGTAAACTCAGTCGACTCCTATAACAGCCATGTTGTTAAATTTTGTATCTCGACAAGAATAAGATAAAGAATAACTACTAATTCATCATTTTAATCATGGAGACACACATACTTTATTATAAATAAAGACAAAAGGCATTTGATAGTTTTGTTTCATTTTTTTATTTCCTGTCCTCTTTCAAAAAAAAATAAACAGAATATTCGTAAAATTACAAAACATAAATGCTCTGATGCAGTGCCTAGACAGGAAATTCAATGTTGTCTTTGCAAAAACTGATTTCCTACAAAGAGATACAGGCATCAAAAACTGAGGTCAAATCCTTGGCAGAGAAATTTCTTTAACTAGAGAACTGATTACAAACCTGTGCCTGTGAATTCATGGATTCCATGTTTGCGTGTGGGGGCAGTGAGCATTCTACTACAGGAATACCGCAGAATATTTAGTTTTTAAATTCTATGATAAAAAACAAACAAATCTAGTGAATGTGTAGAAAGACAGATGACTGAAAAATAGAACCATCTGCGGAGGGACTGACATTTTCAAAGAAATACTGTATCTTATTGTATTTTTGAGTCTTTTTTATCTTTTACACTCTTTTCAAAATATGCCCAGCTACTTTTCTAAGAATAATAAAATCCATCAGGGTGTGGGGTATTGGTGGATACCCACACTTCCAGGGGTTGCAGCAACAGGCCTATCACACCCCCAGGTGTGCAGGTATCCACCAGTACCTCATACTTTGTTGGGTCTTACTGCTTACTTATTTTCTATTTTCCTATACGCTTTGTATAAATTGTATAATGATTACTTTGTTTCAGTGAAAATCAATAAAAGTTAAAAAAGAAGCGGATAAAGAAAGATTTAGGCCGATTGAAAGCAGTCTTCTAATTTATGAGGAGCTGAAGTGCACCATAGAACTATATGTTCCACTGTAGTGCAGAGTCAGAGGATAACCTGATTCTTCTACTTTATGTTTTTTTGCAGTTGGGGGAGTGGATGGCTTAATTGTTATGTTTTGGTTTGCAGTCTGAGACAAGGATTTTTTCGTGTTTGTGTTGGGTTTCATGTGTTTTTTTTTCTTTTGTTTGTTTTGCTTTGTTGGGGAGCATGGAGCCAATTTATATGTTACAATTTAAGTACTGTTCTGCATAACCCAGCTTTGTATTGAATAGTTATGTGGATCTTTGAGTCATGGTGGCACAAGCTGTCACAGGACAACATGTGCACATTTTCTAGGCCACTGAATGATGCACACAATACTAACTCTGTGCCTTCTCAGACAAGCTATTGCTTTATTGACATCTGTATTCTGGGACTATCTTGCCAATGACTTATTGGCATTTGCATCTGTGACTGCCAACACAGGTGGTGGTATTTGACCTTTATGACACATACTAAACAAAAAGGAGTAACTAAAATGCTGAGAAGGGAAAATAAAGTTAGAATCAACATTTAAACCATTAGGACCTTCTTCAGGTTTCTGTCATAGTCATAATTATCTGCCCTTCCCTCTGCTGCAGCTGCCTGTAAGTCACCCATTTGGTTCCCAAGGCTCCTGGCATTTATGCATACTACACCCCAGAAGCCTTGTTTCCTTTCTTTGCTCCCTCTGTTTCCCCATCCTTTACTACTATCTCACGTAGCCCTAGTGTGTTTACTGTCATTCTCTAAGGCATTTCTGTTTTCTTCTCCTGGGTTAACCCCACTGTTGCCAGCTCTGACTGACTTATTCTCTACCCCCAGATTTGACCCTCTATTTGGCAGTGCACTAGCTAAGGCTCCTTTTTGTCCGTGTGGCTCAGTTGGTAGCACATCTGCCTCTGGACCAGAAGGTTGTAAATGCTGGCACCGGAGTGCAGTATTAGGGTGTGTGCTGTACTGTTGGGGTGTGCCACCCTTTGGATGAGATGTTAAACCAAGGTCCCTTCTACCCATCCTGATGCTGTCCTGGTGGGTGTCCAGGTGGAAGTAAAAGAACCCAAGGCACTCTTTGCAAAGAGCAGGGGACATTCCCGGTGTCCTGGCCAATATTCCCCTTCCCATAAAAACAATTCATGCAATTGTCCAAGGCTGTGTGTGGGTGTTGATGTGCAACATGGCTGCCACTACACATTCAGTTACTTCACTACCAGTCTAGCATTGCTTGTAAAGCACTTTTGGATACAGTGTGTATGAAAAGCACTATATAAACGATTCTTCTTCTTCTTCTCCTTCTTAGAACCATAGAATCATAGAATTTGATGGCAGAAAAGGACCCCATGGCCCATCCAGTCTGCCCCTTCCCCCTAGTTAATCTTTCCACCCCTTCCCTGAGCACCCACCCCACTCCCCAGCAACCTCTTATGCTTTTCCCATGCCTTCTTGAAGCCTGACACTGTCTTGACCCCCACAACCTCCTCCAGAAGCCCATTCTAGGCATCCACCACCCTCTCTGTGAAGAACTGCCCTCTCACATTGCCTCTGAAGTGCCCCCCTGCAAACTCAGGCCATGCACCCTTGTAATGGTGCCATCTTTCATGTGGAATAAGCTCCCTGAGTCTACATTGTTTATCCTTTTGATATATCTGAAGATCTCTATCATATCCCCTCTCTCCCTTCCGGTCTCTAGTGTGTAGCACCCTAGCTCACTGCATCTCAGTTCATATGGTTTGTCCTTCATCCCTTGCATCATCTTGGCCACTCTTCGCTGAACTTTTTCAATCAGATCTATGTCCTTGCCCAAGTAAGGCCTCCAAAGCTGGACTCCAAACTCGAGGTGCAGTCTCACCATGGCTTGATACAGGGGCACCAGGACTTCTCTCCTCCTGCTGGTGATTCCACTGCCTATACTTGCCAGCATCCCACACACCTTTCCCACCACCCTTGTGCACTGCTTCCTCACCTTGAGGTTACTGGATACTACTATACCTATATCCCTCTCCTGCTCTGTAGCCCTGATTGCTTCCCCTTCCACTGTGTATCCTGTTCTCGGGTTTCTGTGCCCCAGGTGCATAACTGCACACTTCATGATGCTGAATTTTAGTTGCCAGGTCTCCTCCCATCCCTCCAGCATCCTCAGGTCCTGTCTCATGTCTTCCACCCCCCCCTTCAGTGTCAACCCTGTTGCATATTTTCATATCTTATGCTACTGTAACGTGACACTTTAAACAGGTGCACCTTGTGAAAAGAGCATATATAGCCCTAATGGTGGTATCACTGTATAAATAAATGTTATCTACTACTACTACTACATATCATCTGCAAAGAGGGCCACACATCCCTTCAGTCTGTCCACTATGTCACACATGTAGATACTGAAAAGCAGCAGTCCCAGTACCGACCCCTGGGGTACCCCACTCATCACCCGCCCCATCCTACAGGGCATCCCATTAACTACCACCTTCTGGAATCTATCCGCCAGCCAGTTTTCTATTATTATTATTATTATTATTATTATTATTATTCTCTTATTCTTCCTGATTTCCCACAAAAGATTTCCCTAGCCTATTACGAGTTTAAATAACTGTATATGTACAGCATGCATCAAACTTCTGATCCTGTGCCTTTGTCCTTTCTCTAGTCAGGTGAAGGCCATCCAGTTTTAATAGGCCCTTCTCCCTCCAAAAGCAAACCCCCTCATTCATGCACCATTCCTTCAAGCAATTGTTAATTTGATAGCTTTTCACCTGCCTTTCTTCCTCCACCCTCACCTCTTCTACTCCGTCGAAGGATGTATTAGAAGGTTACAATGCCAGCCACCCTGTCTCAGCCAGTTTCACAGCTCCCTGAGCTGACCATCCCCATCACTGTTTTCTGGATGTCACAGAGGACCCTAAATGAAGATGTGACCTTTCTTTTCTCAACCAGGAGCTACAGAAATTATTTTTTAGTAACCTTTGACATTATGAACTGCAATCAAACAGTGACGCTTGGGTTTAGACTGCAGAGCAGCGAATGTTGGAATTCCATCACTGCCTCATACTCACAGTGTGGCCTTAGTAGTCATTTAATCTCTGGGTGCTTAACCTCTTCTGTCTCTCTCTCTCTCTCTCTCTCTCTCTCGTACTCTCTCTTTCTCTCTCTCTCTCTCTCTGTCTGTTCTGCCCACTCTCTCTCTCATCACTAGGTCAGATTTTTTTTTATACTTCGCACATGTAAGTCAGTTATTCAAGCAAATTTTAAAGTAACACAAACTAACTGTATATGCCAATGTTCGGAAAATCTTTTCCTCTTTGCTTTCCTCAACCTCCTTCAATTTTAATTCCACACTGTGCAAATGCATGTCAAATAACTGCTGCAACTGATCATAACTTGAAAAGCTCTTTAGGATACACATTGCAGGAAATGTTCTAGATAACATTCTTAGCTTCTGCCATCTAATGCCTCCTTCTTACTCCACTAATGGCTACAGCATTAAAACAGAACATCATTTATTTCCTGTGGCATCGCCAGACTAACTGGCATCACACACCACCACAGTGCTATCCCCGCTTGCTCCTTCTCTCCTCCTCTGTCTCAGTAACAGTATTTCAAACACACATTTAAAATGCTGTCAGAGACAAAGTGGGAGTAGGCAGGGAGCTAGTGAACAGGGCAGTACAAAGGGGCCAAAATATTTGCCTGAAGATCAAACAGTACTCCTTTTTATGTTGGGGAATGTACTGGAGGAGGGTTGACAGCACTGGTAGATGTCAGAGGGGTTTTTTGGTTTGTTTTTTGTAAAATGCAGCCCAGAGAAGCCAGAGTTTTATGTAAAAACCAAAAGATGCTGACAGTCAGGATCTATATTGGTCCAACATACATTGTGTAATTAAGGGACCAAGTATTTGGAGTTGACTGCTCTGCCCATTCCTGAAGTACTGCAACTGCCTGCACTGTTCTTTAGTTAAAGGAAGTTGGTTATATACTAGGGCAGGGAAGATGTCAGCAGACTGAGTAAGGCTGGGAATACATTTATAGGAGTTGGGAGGGCAGGTGTGTATCAAGCGGAGAGGCTAGGGATGTGTATTTAAGGGTACAGAGGTTGTCAACATATGGGGAAGAGCTGAGGTGGGGTGCTAACAGATGGGAGGGGGTCAGGAATGTGCATGCTAGTGAAGGATGGGTATCAGCAGATAGGACAGGGCTGAAGGCATGTTTACTAGGGCTGGGAGGTTGAAGACAGATGAAAGAGTGCTAGAAAGGTGCACAGGGGATAGGAATGCAATTACTGAACATACGTGGTGTCAACAACTGAGAGAGAGCTGAGGATGTGATCACTAAAGCATTCAGTCTAGCTATATTTGGTCTGCATTTACTTATTTTCTTTTTTATCTCCAAATGTAAGGCAAAAAATATGAATACTCCAATATCTACTGTATATTGTTTGGGCCAGCTGGTCAATGAAGAGCTCTCTGTCTCATTAATAAGTAATCTGTTTGACTGTATGTACACTAGGGATTTGAGCAGAAGGTAAAATCTCTTGTCTTTCAGTAATGTGCGCTCCTGTTCTTTCAGGACATATCTCTAAGGAATTTTCTTGCTGTGAATACTTGTATTTCATAATTCCCTATTCCCACCGGAGCTGCTAAGTTGGATGTTTCATTCAAAGTTCACATCTACTCTCACTATAAATATAGGGGAACATATTTTCAAATAGGTTAAACATAGATGCAACTATAAGATCAACTGCCTTCTGCATTCACCCGAGTCTGTTTGTCACCCACCTGATTTACAAAAGAAACATCTGAAGAAAAAGTAACAGTTTGTGCTACTCTGTGCAAACAAATATGCAAATTGAATATATGCAATGGCAATGTAAATAGTCACAGATATTAAAGTTACGTTTGCTTGTCAAACACCTGCAGTAAAAAAAAATATGTTATAGTCTCACTCTGGGACAAAGCAAATATTCTCACTGTAGGTCCATCAGAATAGACACCTGACATCACTTCATTCTGAGACTTAATTGTTCTCTGAAAATTCTCTTTACAGAACTTCAGGTGTGACTTCCTTAAGACAACAGAACATCCAACAATTTTACCACCCAAACCCATGTCATCTAATAAACAAAATATAGCGCAAGCCCAATAAAAATATGCCCAATATTTTACTCATGATCCATGATCCCTGTGACTTCACTCATGGTTGTACCAATTGTGGTGCCATGGGGTCATGAATAAGTTGTAAAAAATGTCAGGCCTATTTTTAATAGGCCCGTGCCATAGCCCTTATTTGTTTGCATGGCCACATGGATATATTATCGTAGTTCACCAGAACGATGGCCTATCAGGTCCAGGCAGAAGCAGACACAAGTGTGCTGTTGAAATAAGGGGCAAACAGATCCAGGGTGAATATCTTTGCAAATCCTGCCCGGATGGTCCCCTTTGTACTAACGAGTTTAACAAACGGTGTCTTATAAACCTCCTCTGGAGATCTTCATAGGGTATAAACTCATTAAGGTCAATTTGAGTTACAGACTTCTCCTCTTCAGCATCATAAATCTTCCTTCTTGCTTTAACAATTGATTTCTCTGGTAGCTACATTTGAGATGAGAGTCCAATAATATATCAGCTCCACTTCTACCCAATTTATGGCAGGAATAATAATCCTTGAATAATTGATACCGCTTTACCTTTTTCTGCTCCACATTTGAGAAGTGCTTCTCTCAAAGGAAAATAAAATCTATCGCATTTTAATCACAAGCATATTCTTTCCTCTGATCTTTACATTGCACTATGTAAGTCACTTGAATATTACATGAAAACAGTTTATAATACTGCCATTGTTAAATCATGGAATCAAATTTCCTGTTTGATCAATTCACACATCTAGATGGCAATCTTAAATCACTGTGCTTCATCCTACCCAGTGAGGGACTGATTTAATGTATTTTACAATGATAAACAAATGGCATTTTTAAACAACTCACATAAGGTACACATCAATGGGGCTGAGTAACACAAAGATTTATAAACCACAGAATATGTTTTGTTTATAAACAATAGTTTATGGCTGTAGTGGGGTTTAAAGACTACATTTTTTGGTGTATAGTAACTAAACAATAGGGGAGCTCCCTTCCCTGTCTAGGAATTCTTCTTGACCATTTTAATATAATGCCCCTTAGAAAGAGAAGGGGTTGTAATTTGCCCCCAAGGGGCCAGCCAAACAACCCCTTTCACTTCTATATTACTGGTCCTGCCCCAACAATTAAATGTTTCATAACTTGTATATAAGGAAATCATGTAGCCATGCTCCACAGAAGTCTAAGAGGTGTATTTTTAAATGCTTTTTTTGTAATTTAAACAGTTGTGCAGTAAAAATCAAGGCCAACAATCAACTAATAAGGCCCAAAACGCCCAAAAACAATATCCAAAATTGCTTTCTTTTATTGAGTTTGTGCTCTAAGTCCAACCTCTTCAGTACCTCCATACATTTTCTCATTTGCTATACCCATGGCAAAGACTTCATGAAGACCCATTTCCGCATTCCCAGATGTACTGTACAATGGCAAAGTTCATGTTACTTGTCAGGACTGCACTCATGTGTTCACTCAATCTAATTTTCAATATTCATTCCGTGCATCCAATATAAAACATTCCACAGGAGCACATCAGCCAAGAAACTACGCCCTCTGTGTCGCAGTTAATAAGGCTGTGAAGTTTGATCTTTTCCATTTCTGGGATTTGTAAATGACTTCCCCTTTTTGTAAGTATTTCACGTAAACTACTATGGCCACATCTATGGCATCCCTTCAGGGTACTTGGGAGCCCATTTCAAAATATTCATAATGGCTGCATGCTTTTAACCAAGCTAGCATATCCTTAAGATTCTGTGTAATCCGATACGACAGTTTGGGTAGAATTTCAATGGATTTTGCCAGTCTTGGCTCTGCCCTTATGAGGCATCAATTTTTCAGACAATGCACTCCAGTTGTGGCACTTGAACACTGTACATTGTCACAAAGGTCATACAGTCCTCTATTTGTGTACTAGTCTTAGCAAACACTACACCCATGGTATACAGAAGGTTTTACTGCAACAATCTGTGTTACCCCATTTCACTTTCCTTTTCCTCCTGCCCCTTCCCCTTCCCCCATTCTATATATATATAAAAGAAAGCAGTGATGTTGTGCTGCTCATATTATGCATAATTTGCTCTGTAATCCTTGTCTTCACGTTCTTTAGATGTAGCATGTATTATACTGATTGAGGAAATATGAGTCCGCAAATGTTTCAGCATGATGGTGTACTGCATTACCTCATAGCCTTGTTAGTTGAGCAGTGGTCTCGATATATGCATATATAAATCAGCATTTAAAAACAGTCCCATAGACTTTTATGGGGCACATCCCTATGCTGTCCCTAGTCAGATGTCACAAAACATCTGAGCAGGGGGGCTTGACCAGAAGACAGGGAAGTTAAATGGATCAGCTAGACCCTTGGTTGGGCCAGTTTACATCCTTTCCCTCCTGAAGGGATATAGTCCGAAAATTCTCATTTATGGCTCAAATGACTATCATAGAGATAAGGTAATTGGCTGTTCTATTAAAGAGGCCTTTCCACAAATCAGGTATGTCCATTAACTTGCTAAAAAATATATGTATTTCTGTAGATATATGAAATTATATATATATGGCACAGATAATCCACTGCAGGGCCTGCGGTCATGCTCTGATATACGCATGGCTTGGTGAAGCCAAATGCATTCAACCACTCAAGGCATGTGTATATCAGAGCATGACTGCATGTCCTGTGGTGGATGGCCAAAATTGTTTTTGGGGGGTGGAAAATTGAAAGAAGTGAAGGCATCTGGTCACTGTGGGATAATGCATGGTCATATGGTGTGTTTTGTCAATTGGAAACAGTATTTTTACTGATTTTTAAAGCTGTGTACTCCCAATTAAAGCTGTATGCCTCCCAATTAAAACTGGACACCTCCAAAGGTATACTGTACCTGTATACCTGCAGAGGTACACCTGTATACCATGGAAAAAATACACCACCAGAAAATGTAAACACATTTTCTACACTACTAATTAAGCAATTAACAACCAATTAAGCACAACCCACCAATTTAAAAAAAATTCCCACTCTGATCACACCTGCATAAAAACAACACTGCAGGAGACCCCCACCCACCCATTTTCAACACTAAGAGCATGTCTCTCAACGCCCACCGTGGCTGCAAAAAGAAACAGTCACAGAACCACACACTAAACATCTCCCCCATGTTTACCAAACCCCACATCCATGTCCCTCGATGCTCTATCTCACTAGGGCAAGAAAAACTTAGGCAATCACACACTCCCCCCCCCCCACATACATACACACATCTACCAAACCCCACAGCCATGTCCCTCATTGCTTCACCTCAAAACTGCAAAAAAAAGGCTGGGGAACATGCAATAAGCAACAAACTCTTTTACTCACCAAATAACCATGTCCCTTGATGACCCTCTTCACTCATCGACTACCCTTCATGCTCCTGTCCACATCTGCTTCGATCTTCCACATGCCTCCTCTGACACCATGCCCTCCATGCTACTACTGCTACCATCATCAGGCTGCATGGCTCCAGATTGCTCCCAACATGTAGCTCTCACTCACAATCTGTTCTCCTCTACAGGAAACCTCCCAACTGACGATGCCACCCCACATCCCCACACACCACCACAATGCAAGGCCCCATAAATCAACTAAAGGACAAATGGCCACATACATGTCCCCTTTTACAGTGGAACCTTGCAGGTGTCTGAAGGGTTCAAGAAAGCTAGTAGTAGTCACAGGCTTAGTCTAGGAAACACCAGTTTGCCATAGCCACACATATCTATCATATCTATATCTATATCTATATCTATATCTATATCTGTATCTGTATCTGTATATATGTCTGTATCTGTATCTGTAAATAGATATAGATATAGATACAGACATAGACATAGATAGCTTTATGCAGTAGGTGTGGACTCAGAAGCCATTGTATAAAAACATTTATTTTCACTGTCATTGTATAAATTTTATATATATATATATATATATATATATATATATATATAGCAGACATGTCATCACCATTTATCTACATAGTAGACAAGTCATCCCCCGCACAGACACACACACACACACACACACACACACACACCCCTGCCAGCACTTCTACATCTTTCTGACTGCCATACAAACTAATAGCAATATTGCAGAATGAGCCCTCCCCACAGAAACAAACTAGATTCATAATTCCTTTGAGACCCTGCAGCAGCTACTGAAGAACACTACACTAGCTTTGAAACATCATTCTAGTTATTTTAAAATACATTTCTCAAACCCACAACAGTACATGTTTGGTTTCGCCACTCGCCACCTCATATGCCACTTAAGATCTTCTAACCAGAAAGCCTCTCCTTTCCATTTCGATCTCCTTCTCCCAGTGAAACAGCTTGTGGAAATTACATCTTATACTTTATTTTCATGTTTTCTCTCTTTTTTTCTTTCTTGTTGCTCCAGATTCACTCTTCCTAATGCTCTCTTGGCCGCCTGCATGCTCCAGTTTCACTGGCCCCCATCCTCTCCCAGCCACTGGCATGTCCACAAAATCGATCCAACAGAAACAAATACAGAAGCCTTCATCTCCATATTTTACACATCTATTTATAAATAAAGCCATTCCCAGCTGCAACTTCTCTGGACACATACAGTAAACTTAATTTCATATTCATTTTGTTTATTTTTTATACTTGTAAGCAAGATGGGCAAATTGCCCATTTTCACAAGCGACAAGTTTACATAAAAAACACGCATCACATAAAATACATTACAAGACAAAATACAATACAAAATACATATAAATAATAATTATAACAATTACGACAATCTATCCTATCTTATTGAAAACAATTGCACTCGGATTTGACAGATAGCCATTGTACCAACCTTTTCTTAAAAATCCTAACAGTCCTAAAGTTAATTACATTTGAAGGAATACTATCAAATAACATAATGGCCCTGTAAACTGAAGCCATCACCAAAAACTGCTCTGCTTGCCCCCTCGCTAAAGATGGACACTATTTTTCTCTGAAATTTTCTGAAAGTTGCTGGTTTAAACCAATCAGTGGGGATGGACCAATGTCAATGCTGGTGGCATGACACAGCGTCCATGGCAATGGCCATGGCAATGGTGCTCCTTTGACGTGGATGAGCTTCTGTTCACAAAAACACACATAACTTCTAAAAATAAAAACACAAGGTCCCTCCCTTGCATAATAATAAGATATAGGATTTTGTTGAATAATGATTTATTTTTCAGCTGTTTTCTCTTGGGCACCTCACTCTTGGCTTGTGCCACTCATGAGGTTATTCAAGGTCAAACAGCTCTTGTGAAAATAAATAATTTATTCAACAGGTCCCTGCTGCATATACATTATAGATAGATAGATGATAGATAGATAGATAGATAGATAGATAGATAGATAGATAGATAGACAGATAGATTTATAAAATGAGCATCAGAATCCTATAACCTTTATTAGACTAAACACATCACCTGACCATTGATTCATTTCCCTATTAATTCAACAGTTGGGTTACAGAACTACATTCTCAAGCTACTGTAGTAATGACCCTCATGACAAAATATTAAATCAGTACACTGCTGTTTCTCTAGCAACTCACTTTGTTCTTAATTACTAAGCTGAATGTGACCTGTGTAAGGAGCACTCAGATGGCATCGTCTCCCTGAAAAGACTTGCTAATCATTGAACTGCATACCATCTGTGCAGGTATTCTAATTAGGCATTCTAATAGCAACGGGGAAAGGAATCCGGACTTTGTTAAAACTTGCATATAGAACTGGGGCTCTGAAATGACAGGAGGAGACTGAGAACACCACAGGCTGATACACAGCAACGTAAAGCGGGACAGACTCTCTACCGACAGCTCAAACAAGGTTTCTTCAAAAGAAAAAGGAAAAAAACAAAGAGAACAGTCAGAACTCTAGAGACACAAACTAGGAGAGAACAATCAACCTGAGGACAGACTTAAAACAGAACCTGAGCAAGTAAGGATAGAGCTAATGTATACGATCTTTCATTTTCTTTAAAATATTTCTTTTTTCAGTGGTGTAGTAGTTCAATTGTTTAAAAATGTAAAAACTGCTAACATGGCAGGAATTACATTAACAATAGAGATACATTAATCAATTTCTTCCACGTTTGCTGCAGTTTAAAAATGTTTCTGTCTTTATTTCTTTCTTTATTTTACCAACATATTTCCTTTCACAAGGCAATAAGCCACTCCAGGCATAGGTGTATGCTGAATTAATGCATGCCCTAGCTGTGTAAGGCACTCGGCTGTTGACCTTGTGCCTTACTACACAGCAGGGGTGTACACTAATTCAGCATACACCCATACGTTGGCTTGTCTTACTGTCAGCATAGATAGATAGATAGATAGACAGACAGACAGATAATTACTTGCACCAGCACTTTGTGTTTTAAAGAATTTGGGGTAACATAAGTAATTGTTAGCTGACATTAAAGCTATGATTGACAGCCTTTCAAAAGAGTTTGATCATCAGATGTCATATACTGTCCCTTTAATGAAGCATCACTTTGATGACATGAAGAGTTAAACTGTGACCCCATGGCTCGGTAGCAATTTGATAGTCTCATACTTGTGGCTGTAATATTTGCTATTTTACACTACTGCACTGTAATAAAGTTGTTTTTTACTGGACAGGAGTATTTGTGAGTGGTGTGCATTTTTAGGACATGTGCTATCCCCTTTTCATTTCAAACTCTTACAAAGACCTCTGAGATCCCTCGGATAGAAGGGCACCATCTAAAATGCACTCTACACAGGCATAGGCCCATCTGATCGGCTTCTATCTCTGGCTTGTTTGGAAAATTCACCCAGCATGGGGAAAAGTCACACGTCTCAGAGGCAGATGCCATGCTCCAAATTCTCTGGGTTTCCACCTTTCCAGTTCTGGAATGACCCCCCTGACCTCTCACTGGGGGGTAACATTGCACATGGCCCCCAACGGGAAGTGTGTCATCTAGGAACCTGGGCCACAATGCCATCGGCGAACAGTGGCCCAGACTGGCTACATGGCCAGTCCAATCGGTGATGCCCCCCCCCCCCACCGGAAGGGGGTGCGGTCCAAGCTTCTGTGGGAGGGATTCCAGGGGTTACATAAGGGCAGGGCAGAAGGGCATTCTCCCTTTTCTGACTCTGCCCTTGAACATGGACACTGAATATTTTTTTTTGCAGTTCATTCGCGATTCGGCCTGCGCTACTTTTAATTATCGGTTTTCGTGACAAAATTCCAGCGGTTGCCAAGTTTGCCCCCATACATTCTTGAGCACTCCATTTCAGTATTTCGCTGGGCTGTTCATCAGTTGCTGGTCCCCGGATAACTCAGCGCTCCTGCAAGGAAACCAGCAGGTAAGTGTTTTGGCTGTTATTGGAAGTTTCTCCCACCCGTTTATTGTGTCTAGTTTGTGTCAATGAACACATAAATTCAGCTGTATTTTGGGTGTGCGTAGTATGCAGGGAAAAGACTATTGAAAATGAACGTGTGAGCTCAATTTGCCCATTTCTGGCCTTACACTATGCATAGAATTAGAGCTTTGCTGCGGTTCGCCTGAGCGGCTCTCTCCCCGCTGATTCCCTGGTCTCCGGGGCGTCGTGGTGTGTTGCTTTTTCTCTCCCATTTGGTCTCTTGCCTGGGGGAGTTCTGGAGATTGGAGCTTTGTGGCAGGGTAGTCATGGGATTTGTGGAGCCAACAGAGCAGCGGCTGTACTCTGGGTGTAAACTATGTGCGCCAGACTGTAGGGGAACAGCTTTGTAGTTTCTTATCTTTGGCTCCTGGTCTGGTTGCTCAGCCCAACCACATGGTAGACCTGGCTAGGCCCACGCCAGCATCCGACCATGTGGCAGGCCCCATTATGTGCATGGACCTGGGGCTTGGTTGGGAGGGCTTGCAGCAACATGGGGGCTAGATGCTGGATTCTTCTGGCAATGAGCTGTATTTCAGCTGGGTTATCCTGCGCCAATGAATGGTAAAAGGTAAAAGACAAAAAATATATTAAATGAATGTGGAATCCTGCATAAATAATGCTTTCTCAGTTTATACAGAAACCTTCGGCAGGCACCAATAAACTGCCCGAATGCAAATGCTAATAGAATAAGCAGTGCAATGAGATGGAAAACTTGGGGACTGTTTTACATAAAAATAGAAGGAATTTTTCATGAATATGTGCAGTGTGATAACAGAAACCCTCTGCAGGCCCAAATAAACTGCCCGAAAGCAAAATGCTAATGAAAGGAGTAGGGCAATGGGATTTTTGCCTCTACCAGGTTCATAGTTTCTTCCAGTTTTATTCCCCATCGGAGGGGGGGCTCACTTTCTAAGTCCAAGGAAACAGCCAGGCTTGTCCAAGTCGTAGGCCTCATTAGGCCTGGTTTTGAGGCACCGAGGCAGTGCTTTATTTCAGCAACTGCTTGATAATTTTTATATATTAGGCAATCTAAATTAGGGCTTGGATGCATTGGTATAGATCCTCCAGGTAGCCTACCTTACTATGGGGGTGGCATACATTTCAATAGTTCATACAGCAGAGGCTCGGTGGTACTCAGCCCACCCCCCAAGTAGCACGCAAACAAAAAAAATATATATAGATATATACATGCTTTTAACCCAATTTACAGCAATGGCCTGCGGGGATAGAGGGTAACATATAAGATTCCCAGGGGGACGGATATCTGACAATTCAATTACATCAAAAGAAAAGCAGTTTAATTTGGTTCACTCACCACAGGAGATATTCTGCAACGGGGGGAGCCAACAAGACTGGGTAACAGTACTGCTTTTAAGCCAATTTACAGCGGCCTGTGGGGATGTTAACTGTGTCTTGTCTTTTCTCTTCCACATAGCTTAGCTTGGAATCCAATGTCCATTGCCCTGTCCCTAACATCCACTAACCTATTACGGCAGCCAAAAGGACGAGACTGGAGCTGGCTTCGCAGGCTATGGCTGATACCAGCTCACAGTAGTCCAAGGGTCCTGACAGAGCCTTCATGGAAGCTTTTCAGCGAATGAAGGAACTGGGAGGTCCCAACTGGTGGGAGGCTGCAGCCAAGCTGGATCCATCATTGCAGGTGACTGTCCCCATCATGCAAACCCCACGGGCATGTGATGCAGGGCCTGGCACGGGCAGCAATATCTCAGCTGGTGGACAAGAGGTGGTGCTGGGTAGGCATCCTGCACAGCAGAGACAGCCATCCACATGCCTTTTGGAAGCAGAAGCCCAGTCACCTATGGGTAGGAACAAGGGATGAGGTAAAAGGACATTGGCGAAAAGCGGCAAGCAAGAACCAAAAAGGTCAGAGGTCAGCAGCGAATGATGGAACATCTAGGCGGAACCGGAGCAACGCAGGGTGGAACACCTCCGACACCAGGAGAGCAAGCAGAACCCAGGCTTGGGGGGGGGTGACAGACTTGAACCCACTGGTGAGTCAGGGGATTTAATTGCAGAGGGCTCGCTCCACACTTCCGAGGTGGAGGAGCTGACGGAGGGGAAGGAGGACCAAGAGGGAAGTGATGCATCCTCAATAGCAGTACAATCACCTGTGAGGCTGTGGACATGGAGGTCCATTGCAGAAAGAGAGGGTTATGCCCCAGACCTTCCGCTAGAGATTGGTGAAGGGCCACGTGGGGTTACGTGGGGCCAACAGGCACCAAAATTAGCCCATTGCCATATACAGGTGGGATTTTGACCGCCAGCTGCCCTGTAGCCCGCCATCCCACAGGGACTCTGTAGTAATTGGGGATGGCCCATAGGGACAGGATGATCCTGGAGTGGGAGCAAACGTTGGTGTCTCAGAGACCAGACGTGGGGGCCAGCAGTGGGTCCCAGCACAGGCCCACAACCGGGTACATCCTATGATATTGGGCTCGTCAGACACAGCTGAAATTGGTCCAGGTCAGGCCCAACTGGAAGGGGGTGTCCATGCAAATCCATGGGCGTCCTTTCCATGGAGACCCCTTTGGGCACAAGACCCCCCTCTCTGGCCGGCATACCACTGGGGATTAGGTGGCCCCATGGGCCAGAACTCTTGGGGATGGTGGGGAACCCCACAACAGGTGGGGCCCAGGGTCACAATGCAACAAGGGATGGGACAAGGGGGGGCAGGTGTGTCCCCGGAAACACTATTTAGGGCCCCCCTCCAGGACCCCATGTGGGAACGCTACCTCTTGTGGTTTCAAGGGTGAGCCCAGGGTGCCAGGTAACTGTGGGGCAGGAAACAACATGAGTCTGGACCAGGGGGGCAGCACCCTGGCTGGAGCCAGCGTATAGGGGGGTGGCAGCAGGGGGCCCACCTGCCTTGGCCCCACAGGGAGATCAAGGGAATAACTCTGCTGACAATGGGAAAGGTCCAAGTGGGTCAGTGGGGTCCTCTGGGGCCTTGGCGGCAGCTCAGCTGGGTCACACACCACCGATTCCCCCTGCCCCAGTGCCCACCGACAGCAAATGGGCATATGAGGGATTGGAGGATCACTTAGGAGATCATTTATCAGACAATGTGAGGGAGAAAATCTGGAAGGGAAAGTATATAGACATGTTTTCTCTGCCACACAGGGAACTCCCAGAGGAGGAGAATGACAAAAAAGGAAAGAAGGAGAGGTGGGCGTCAAGGTCCCTCACTTTTGAGAATTGATGGCGGCCATTTTTATGTCAGTGTATGGGATGAAGTAATTAGATAAGTTGCTGTCCTTACTTAAGTACAGGGACACCATTAAGTTTGCTCACTTGTCTTTTAACGGGTTGGCCTGGTTAAAATATGATGAGCAATTTCACCTGAAATTGGCTCGACAACCCTGTTTAAAGTGGGAAAATATGCATCTCGACTTATGGGCCAGGTAAATGACTACGGGCAGACCTAATTCAGCAACTTACACTAATAGCGGGCATGTGATCGCCTGACCCAGTACTAGTGACAAAAAAGAGTTCAAAACATGGGACAAGAAGGCTTGTTACGATTATAATAAAGGGAAGTGCTTTCAGAAACACTGTAAATTCCAACATGTCTGCAGGTCTTGTGGAGTAAGTCACCGGGTTACTGAATGCAAAAAAAACACGTCTGGAACTTCAGGTCCACCCCATTCTGACAAGTCCAAGTCCAAGGCCGGATAAGCTGGCAAACACTCCAGTAGATTTACAGACAATGTCGAATTGGCTTTCCCAGTACCCTGACCAATGAGCAGCACACTTCCTACACGCTGGTTTTAGCACAGGATTTGAAATCCCTTACAGGGGTCTACTGATTGCTACGGCAGCCCACAACCTAAAGTCTGTTATCGCTTTGCCAACAATGTTAGCACGCAAGATCAAAAAAGAAGTACAACTGGGATGGGTAGCTGGCCCTTTTGGGCAGCCTCCTTTCCCGACACTCCAAGTGTCACCGCTTGGCCTTGTTCCAAAAAAGAACAAAGGGGAATACCGGCTGATCCACCACCTTTCCTACCTGAAGGGAAGATTGATGAATGACAACATTGCATCAGAGGACACATGAGTGAATTATGCGTCCTTGAATGCAGCGGTCGAGTTGGTGTGGGGCTTAGGCACTGACACCTTGATGGCACAGAGTGACATAAAGTCAGCATTTCGCCTGTTACCGGTATGACCGAAGAATTACGAACTCCTGGGTTTTACATTCCAAGGGCAATGGTATTATGACATGGCAATACCCATGGGTTGCTCGATTAGCTGTGCGGCTTTTGAGGCATTCTTTACCTTCTTAGAATGGGCCACCAAGGTTTTCATGGGGAACACAGCGATCATTCATTATCTTGTTTTTTTTTTTTTGCAGGTCCCAAGGATTCTGGTAAGTGTCAGGACACTCTGAATGGTTTTCAGACTTTGATGGACAAATTTGGGGTACCACTGGCATTAGAGAAAATAGAGGGTCCTACCACATGCATCTCATTCTTGGGTATCGAGCTGGACTCCATGGCCATGGTTTCACGGTTACCTTAGGACAAGGTGAGAAACCTATGACAGTTGCTTGGGGAGGTTATCAGAGCAAAAAAGGCTACTCTAGTTCAACTGCAGTCCCTGCTAGGTCACCTCAACTTTGCATGCCAGGCAGTGAGCCCTGGGTGCCCATTCCTCAGGAGACTGGCGGCGGCAATGTCTGGCCCTACAAAACCCTACCACCATATACGGATATCAAGTGGCCTCAAGGCTGACTTGCGGGTGTGGGAAGCCTTTCCAACTGATTTTAATGGAGTAAGCATGTGGCAAGACAAAGCACACCATCACCATGGGTTGGATATGGTGACTGATGCATCTGGGGGCCTAGGTTTCGAGGTGTATTTTCAAAGGTCCTGGTTTGCGGGAATGTGACCACAGAATTGGGTGGAGCAGGGGTTAACAAAAAACATCATGCTGCTAGAGCTGTTCCCAATCATGGTAGCAGTCCAGGTGTGGGGACACCGGCTGAAGAACCAGGCAGTGCTGTTCTTCTCGGACGACAAGGCAGTGGTGGATATCATCAACTCACAATCTTCCAAGTCGGAGGATATGATGAGGGTACTGTGAGTGTTTGTGTTATGCTGTCTATCTTGGAACATCACATGCCAGACAAAACATGTGCCTGGGAAGGATAATGTGATCGCTGATGCCTAGTCTCGGTTGCAGTTCGATCGCTCCAGACAGCTGGCACCACACGCGGAAGCAGCCCCAACACTGATCCTGGACCCACTTTGGCAACTTGGGAGTCAGGAAAGCTTTGATGGGTTCAACTTGCTGTTGCCCCGTCGACCTGGAAGAAATACTCAGGTAGTGTTGCAGCATTTGCCTGTTTTTGTGGACAGCAAGTAGGCGATACCCCACACAAAACACAACAGGTACAAGTGTACGTGCGCCACCTTATTCAGTTGCTTCAGGCCCCTTCTGCCATCTGAGCACATTTGTCCAGAATAGCTTTTATTTGGCAGGCACTGGGCCACCCTGACAGAACCAGTAACTTCACAACCCGCAAGATGCTGGAGGGTTGGACCATATCCCGGGGGAAGAAGCCAGACCCCATGAAGCCAATAGGCCTGGGTGACCTCACCAGCATACTGGCAGCCTTGGGTGCATTCTGTAGCACGTGGTACGAGGCCCAGTTATTCAGGTCCTTCTTCGCATGTGCATTTTATGGTGCATTCAGGGTTTCGGAGCTGGTGCTGGGCTCAAAGGCATCTGCGGGGGGTTCTAACATCCAGCTAGAGGACATCACCTGGATGCCCGACAGAGTCGCCCTATTGCTCCGAAGTTCCAAAACAAACCAAGTGGGTCCCCCAATGATGATCACTTTACATCGGTCAAGTGCCAGCGAGTCCTGCCCATACACTTTTCTGCAGGCATACTTGACGGATAGACCCGCAGTGGTGGGGGGCATTTGTTTGTGCACGGGGATGGATCCCCGGTGACCAGACAACAATTTGCAGCAATCATGCGCAAGAGTTTGTGGTTCTTGGGTAAGGACTCCAAGGTTATCAGCACCCACTCATTCCAAATCGGGGCAGCCATGGAAGCCTTGAGATTGGGCCTGGGGGAAGCACAGATTAAGAAGATCGGTAGATAGTCATCAGCGGCCTTTAAGGGATATATCATGCCTCAGCAGGGCTCAGAGGCATTACAAGGGTAATGGAAGTCATGCTGGCAATAAATGGTTATGATGATGGTTAATGATTCTCTTTTTATTTACCTTATAGCAGAGCAAGGAACACAACTGGATATATGGGTCATTGGCCATTCTTACATCCAGGAGACACACAGTCGAACATTGGCCCACTCGTATGGAGTACAGCTTGGGGTCCTGAAAGAACATGCAGGGCTTCGATGGGCTGGAAAGGGGGGGAATGCATTGGGGACAACTAATGGACACTGTGTTCAGACTGAGGTTGGATAGACACCCACCCCTGGTGTTGGTGGTGCACTTGGGTGGAAACGATTTAGTAGGACTGGGGGCCCCCTAAACTTTGCGGGGAAATCAAGCGGGTCTTGGCCCAGCTTCAGGCCCTGCTCCCAACAACCAGGCTGGCCTGGTCTCAGATCATCTCTAGGCAACAGTGGAGAGGTGCTCGCAGCATCAAGGGCATTGAGAAAGCCAGAAGGGAGGTTAATCAGGAGGTGTCCTGGTTTGCCGCTCCCCATAGAATTGCCATTTTGTGTCACTTCCTCATACCTAGGACATGTGATGCTATGTATAGCAGGGATGGAGTACACCTATCAGAGATAGGGAATGACAGCTTCAACGCGACAGTTCAAGATTTCTGTGAGATGGTGGTAAGGCAAGTGAGACCTCTGGGGCATTAGGGGGAAAACGTGCTATGCACATTGGAGTGGCGTGAATTCAGGTTGGATGGCTAAAATAAGCATTTGTAGTATTGGTTGACCCAGGCCCCTGGTGGCGAGACCTTGGGGCAGGTACACTACAAAGGAAAACAGGCACCCAAAAACATGGTGGGCATGGTAGGGGTTCATGGCTGGAGAATGGGGAAGGCGGCCCTGGGCAGGCACTGGCCCTGCTCAACTGTCATGATACCCCAAGAAGCAATTGAGTGGGGGGAGGAACGGTCCGAGGAAGCGGCATGGCCCTGGGCAGGTCTGCACAACTTGAGGGCCAGAGTTCCCCCTATTGGAAGCACCATATCATCTGAATTCGCTGCCCCAGGGGTCTTTTGCATTTGAAAATGTGTACAATGTTAAGAACGATATAGAGTTTTATTTGCTGTAAATAAAATGTTTGCTGTATAGTAAAGCTGTGGCCTTTTATGCCAAGAAACTGAAACCTGGTGTGCATGTGCTTTTATTGTGGGTCCGATTGGGCAATGGAAATACCCCTCATTTACAGACTGCAGGTGAACACACAAAGTTACTGTGCCAAGCACTCACAGGTCTCTCGCAGCTCCAACAGCAGAATCATTGGGCTTAGATGAGGATCAATGTATGAAACTGAAATAAACTATGTTATAAAAGCTAAGATTTCTCTTGTAGTGGCTAGTTTTTCACTACCATTAACTCCAACGGGTTTGCAGATCTCTCCTGACATCATGGGAAGATCTCTCTTGATGTTGCTCCTGGAGCAGGTGTAGTATTCTTTAGCCCAGATCTCCTGATTGATCAGTTGCTTTGATGGAGGAGGGCTGGCTGGTGGTTCCTCTTCAGCGGTTGGTTTTGGGTTTCAGGCAAAGGCAGTGCCTCAAATCCAGAGTCCAATTCTTGGCTTCACTGCCCTCTCTGTTTGGAGCCTAGTGCCCTGTCTGACTGACTGACTGCTGGCAGACCCCTATCTCTTCCTCCTTCTGTTCTGGGGACAGGAGTCATGATTCACATGGTCATGGATATGTTTGTTTACATAAACTCAGTTCCATGTCAGCGCCACCTTACCGATTGCCAATCGCACTCAGTGGCTCAGTCCATGAATCCTGGCCTAGCTGACTGCCCTGGGGCCACGCTATGTCCCTCAGTGTAAACAGTAAACCCATTGTGGTCCCTCAATGTGTGGTCTTAACCACTATCGTCTATCTACCCAGTGGCACTGAATAAGCCTCACTACTGTTCCTATGCTTCCCAGTCCACTACACAAATCCCTGCATGGGATCAGGTGATGAGTACCAATGTCAGTGGCTGCAGCTCACTGTGGTGCTGGGGAGCCTGGAGAGCCAACATGTATGTCTCCACAGGAAGGGAGGGAGGGGTTCCACTCAAAACACTTGCCTTTGCAATATAATGCTTTGCAGTTACTCCTCCAGGCAATGCATTTCAAAACACTTTTTTTTGTAACAATATGTCTGCCTAGAATTTCTAGGGATAACATCAGAATTTACAACAATGAGAACTTCTGTGAATGTCCCTGGAGACTCTGGGCACCCATTTTCTGCCAAACAAGTGTTTTAAAATTGGGAGCACTACTAATTCATACGTGCACTAATGTTGCAAATAACTAGCCCACATTTTGTTCGTGTAATTTTGATATGATCAGCAAATCAAAATTAGCAATAGACTTCCTGTCTACAATTTCTGTTTGCTTATAGTCCTTACAGGAATGGCTCAGCTCAGTGTATTCTTATCCCAAATAAATTCTCATTCACTAAGTAACTATAATCCATAATAATATATAAAGAATACGCGGAAACTGGTATTGGCTTCATAGATACTTGATTGGCCATAATATTGTGGTGCGGGATCATACTTATGTGTAACCTACTGCATTATAAAGAAACTGAATTCTGCATGCCTGTGTGGTTTAAACACCCACAGGAGCTATCACTCATGACAGTACGATTTGTAAGATCCATTCCTGCTTCACTAGCTAGGCTATTGTACCATGAGACAGCCAATATGTCTAATAGCAAATGGGCTCATTTACAAAATCTACCGAACACAGTGAACTAAATAATCTTGTTTACTAAGTACCTTTATGTCAACATGGCTACTGCAAGACTGAATACTTCAGACAATGGAAAAGTAATGATAACTATAAATTTTACCTGTCACAGAGTCATGCAGCACTATGCTGTTGATCTGCTATGTGATTAGTCAATAGCAAACAAGTTTAAATTGTTTATCCACCCATACAAACACACACACACATATGCACTCACATAAATGCACATGCATGCACGAGCGCGCGGCCACGCGCACACACACACACACACACACACACACACACACACACACACTTGTATCCTGTTTCTACCACTGATGCATCCCTTCTTTTGACCAGGAAGGCAGCCGACTGCTTTCCATCACAGTAAATATCCATGTGGCTCCTTGGTTAGCCAGCAGGGGGGGTCACACATGTTGGGCAGCTGCCGCCATCACTCCCTAACAGCCTCACCTCTGTGATGCTCTTCTTTGCTGGCCCCAGTATAGGATTCTGGATAGCAGAGATTAACCCTAATCTCCTAGTTGGCAACGTGATGTGTTGATGCTTTACCCTTGGGCCAGCCTATCAGCAAGTGTTTTACCAAAGAAAATGATGAAGTCTGCTGCCAAGGTGTAACAGCAGCCACTGGCATGTGCTTTATTATGGTTCACAGGACTGGGTGCATGGTCCTCACTGCCAGCAGTGCCATGGTAATGTTGGCGCATCACTTGTTAGTAAGCCCCCTCTCAATATAGGACTATATTGACGCCCTGACTGTACCACTGCCAGGATGTGACTCATAATGCAGGGCAGCTGTGTGAGTACACCGCAGCAGGGAGCCCGATGGCCCCATTTGTATGCCCACCATACGCTCTGTATGTGGAAGCACGGGATGCAAAATAGGTCAGCCGGTGGTGTGGATGGTGTAGTGAAGTCAGAAAATGTTTCAACTTACATGACTATGGACACACTACTCCCATACACACAGCCCCCTCCCCCACCACATCATGCAGTGCATTGGGGAGGACTGTGTGGTATGCCCAAAGGTCACAGGAGTCAGGAGGGTGCCTATCCTTAGCAATACCTGTGCTGTGTACTCCCCAGCAGTCCATTGGCACTGCCCCATGTATACAGGATCCCATACTGCTGACTACCCAGCACCAACAGTACCATGAGACATTATCAAATAGGGACCTGCAGGACTGCAATACAGCTTACGAATATTCATGAACAGCCTACCCACTCGATCTGTGGCCTGCCTACCGCTGCCGGCTACCACCTGGGTCTGGAAGCCTGCATACCACAGCTGGTGTGAAAGTCCCTGATTTGCAGTACAAGCAGCAGAAGGTCAGGCAATCCTGAATCCAGCCCAACATCCTGAATTTCTGTTTCAAGGGAATTCTATCTGAGGAGTGATCCCTTGTATGTTAGCCATAGGTATGGAAAAAACACTACACTACTTAGGAATCTGAGTCCTGACAGTCAATATTTTAGCTTCAGTAGCAAAGGGATGACACAGTAATGACACAGTAATCAATGTGGCTAATCAGTGCACTGACATTAAAGTTTACAGAGTGCAGACTTCGGTGCAATAACTAGATCACAAACAGTAAAAAAACTAGTAAATATAAGGGAACACCGAGAAACATTTTAAGGTTCAAATCAGAGTTTGACTAATGTGCAGTGTTAGATGCTGATCAAATTGACTTGAGTAGCAGCAGCTTTTGAGTAGTGAAGAAAGGACCACAAAACTGGGTTTTAAACCCAAATGAAAACCAAAAGTGGGGTTTACAACTTAAATGAGAGGCTGAAATTAACTAATAGCAATGCATCAGAGTCAACTGGGGCTACTGTGATTCTTCTTACAGTAACATGTCTATGGATTTTAAAGGACAAACTACAGAAATAAAAGGCTACTGTAAAACTAATATGTTTGTAACAGTTCTGATTTATTTTAGTATTTCCTAGTTTATGTTTTGCTTTGACCAGTTACAGGTCATCTAAATATTTCAGACAGTGCAGTATTGTACTTCTGTCACTGTATTTTTCAAAAATAATCTGAATGGAGGTCACGTGAGCACCTGCCCAAGATGGCTACTTAATTCCTCTGCTTCCAATCGGCTCTTAGCAATCAACCCCCATCCTGACATAGACAATAGCCCAGCAGCATAAAACTACACATGGCAAGAGCGCTTTGTGATGTTGAGTGGATCCAACAACTTTGAGCAGCCTACTGTGCCTATTAAGAGAATAAAAAGACGTGAATACCTCACCTCTGGTTCCTAGCCTCCTGACCTCCAAGATGGCAACACTCAAGACTCACAGTTCAGGGGCAGCACCCGAAGTATAGGCCTCCCTACTGATAAAAATAGCAACTTCATCCGAAGCGATTAGAGCTACAGTGATTGATACACAGGCAAGTATCAACACTTTAACCAGTAGCGTTCGGGCCACAGAGTACCAACTCACCAACCTAGCAGAAAATGAAGTGGAGCAATACTGGAGACTGCCAGCCACAGAGCACCAGCGTGACCAGCTGATGAGCAAGCTGGAAGATTTGGAGGGCTACAGTTGGCAGAAAAAATCTCAGCATTTTAGGACTACAAGAGGGACTAGAAGGAAAAACATGGTGCAGTACCTTCACACTAACTTCGCACTGTGGCTGAATTTGCATCCAGCAGGATATGATTTAGAAATTTAGAGGGTAAACCATATTAGAAGATCCCGAACAGCTCCCACTAGTGCCCTACCCAGATCATTCATATTCAGGCAGACTGTTCCATTTCCACGATAAGGAGATCATCATTATAGTGGCCAGAGAAAAAAAGAAATATGAAGGTAGGAGGACCAAAGTTGTCATTTTACCCAGATTACCCCAGGACTATACTAGAAAAGCGACAGGCATATGATAAAGTAAAGCAAGGACTGAGAAACAGAGGTATTCCTTACTCTTTACTTTACACTACAATACTGTAGATTACCTAGAAAGGTCAGACACTGCAATTTCAGACCCTGGGAGGCAAATACTATCAAAAACATCTGGGCCCGGCCGAACTGATGAACATGCAGCCCCACTTCCCTAGACAAATTTCTGAGGGGGGTTGATGTCGTAACTTGTACCTACAACTGCCTGCTAACCTCTCCTTGCTGTAAATAGTACTAAAGCATTTGGGGGGCTTATGAATTAGACACATGTTTTAGGGGACTCAGACACCATTATAAAAAACCTTACAGCACCACCAATACTTGAGGGGGTGAGAGAGCTCCTTTCTTCTCTACACACCAACAGCTGGCTTAAAATAGGCCAGCTGACATAGAGGGATTCTCTAGTATGCAATCACTCCTGTATACATGGCATCATACGGTTACAGAGACCATGCCTAAGCCACTTTTCCCGCTCTGGTTTACTGACGTCCATAAGAAACTCACATCTTTAATGCTCTTCTCCCCCCACCTGATGCAACTGTCTGGCTGCCTCTACCTAGCACCATAGCACCAAAGACTTATTGAACTTTCCCCTGTACCTCCTTTGGAAAAGACACTGGGCACAAAAACAGGGTTCAGAAACTCAGAACCTTTTTTGGTGAGACCTCTAGTAGCAGAGGAAATCCACCATAAGGGAAGACAAGCTTCCTCACACTATCACTGGACATTCTATACCTTACCAATTTGCAACTCTTAATTTGATTTTGAATGCTTAGAGATGTTACTTATGCCAGTCCGCCAGTGTAGTGGTAGCACTACCACTTGGGATGCCAGAGACCCAGGTACGGGAATGAGCCCTCTGTGGGTCAGAGGGACGGCCAGGGGGAGGAGGCTTGAGCATTCAGGGGGCAGCTCACCTACTCTGGGAAGGAGGAAGGATGTGGTTGTGCGTGGCTGACCTCAGGCAGTGGCCTGGGATACAGCAAGTGTCCAGCAATAGAAAGAGGGGAAGGCGTGACGGACATTGGCAGTCATGCCTTGATGTTGACTGGTAACAGAATGGGATATGTAACTTAGGAGACATACCACTTAGACACGGCGGGGGGGTGATGTCATTTGTACCCATAAATACCAAATATGGGATACCTCGCATGCAATTTTGGAGATACCTCTAACTGAGAGATCTGAAAACAAGAGTTACCCCAAACCATCTTTTCCCAAAGCCCAGACCAATAGAGACCTTGGTGCTGCAACTTAAAGACACAACACCTGGCAGGAAAATTCATGTAGTTTTAACATAGAGAGACTCCCCCACACTAAGTGCTGGTACAAACAGACAGATGGGAGCATGAACTTGACTTATCAATTCCTCGAAAGGACTGGGGGCCCGTAAAGCAAACAGACTTGCCAGCAAAAACTCTCTTGTTTAAAATCCTCCACAGGGCCTACAGAACACCCACTGGCTCCACAGAGCTGGCATCCTCCCTGATAGTGACTGCTGGCACTGTGAATCCCCACAGGCAACCCTAACCCATATCCTGTGGTCACACCCAGAAACAGAACCAGACTGGAACAGAATCTGGACCAAAAGTAGGAAATTAGCTCCACTGCCCCCAGTGTGTGTGATACCAAGTTGGCACTCCTGGGTCTCCTACCACAACTGCATAGAATAACCCCACCCAAACTCAACTAGCTCAATGGAGTGCTGGCAGCAGCTAAAAGAGTAATACTCTGACACTGGAGGGACCCTACCCAATCAAGCATCCAGGAATGGGAAAACTTGGTATCACTCATGGCAGGATATGAAAGAGTTGCACATACAGCAGCGGGTAAACTGAACCAATACCTGCAGTCATGAGGACTCTACTTGGACCCCATTCTGGCCGTTACAGCATAGACATTAGTGCGCTGACACATCAGGGTGCCAATTTTGGGATTTGTGGCCCCTCCATGAGGTCTGCCCCCTCCTTGGAGTTAGAATATTAATAAGGAGGGGTGTAGGGGGTGCAGTGGGTACAACCTCCCACAAAAACAGGGATTGGCAAAATCCCGACATGGCACTCTGATGACTGAGCGCACTAACGCCGGTGCTCTGAATGGGTGGAACTACTTGGACCACATGAACCCTGAGTCGCACAGCCCCCCCCCCCCCACAGATGAAGATCCTTTCATGTTTTCAGTCTACCTTTCCCCCATAGAGGAAAACAACAACACAGTGACTGATCCTTAACATACACACTCCAATGTATCAACCCCTTAGGACAACTGCCACCCTTCAACAGACGACAACTATTGGCACCTCCTCTTCCCCCACCCATCCCCCCTGCCACAACCCATCTCTTGGTTGGACAAGTGGCTCTGTGGTTGTACCAATGCAATTAAACATAGGTAATGGACACCTTAGGTAACCCATAGACCACCACTCATATTAGAAGGTACCGTATATACAGTACATTGGTTCTGAATGATGGCTTACCTCTAGATAAGCTGCATACTCAGTGCACCTCCTCAGGGCATGCTATACACAGACAGTAGCCAGTGTTCTAGCTCCTTTGAAAAGTAGTTTCAACTCCCCTTGATACAAAACATGGACTTAGCCTACATTTAGAGTTAGGGTATGCCACCCCAAAGTATTGCATTTGAGCCCCACTGCTAACAACTGATGAATTATCTTTGCACTGTATGACTCCAATACAGTTGCTGTTGTTCACTTTACAGAAAACAATTCCTTTGTATTCCACTTGTATACATTATTGTTGTGTAACATATGCATCAACTGTATGCTGATTTTCCGTGATATTTTTCCATTCCATTGAAAACTTGAACATTCAATAAAAATCTTTATGGCAAAAAAAAAAAAAAAGAATCTGAATCTCCCCAACAGACCACACAGTTACTGTTTGTGACATTACAGTCAGTTGTCATGGTAAGCACTATGTTGTCATAAATTAATGAACGACAAGGTCAGTTGGGGACTGTCAAATACTTTATACAGACTTTATGTATAAGCTACCAAAACATATCATAAACCCTAGAATGACAAACAGAACTTTAAAAAAATATATTACATGGTTAACCCCTATTACCCATGGATTTTCAGTGGCTGACAAATGCCATTATAAGCTGCTAGCAGTGAATAATGGACTATGAATAATACTCATTCTATCTGTTTCTGCCATTTTGGGTCAGGTTAAGCAATGGATGGTTCTGACACCATATGACGCTAATGGGTAACACAGAAACATAGAAACATAGAAGTTGACAGCAGATAAGGACCGCAAGGCCCATCCAGTCTGCCCATTTATATTTCTACCTTATTAATGTGCCATAGGCCTTTACTCTGTCAATGGCCTATCTATTCACACTCATCTGTATTGCTCCCTTATGCCTATCTCATGCCTGTCTGAAGGCCTGCACTGTATTCATATCCACCACTTCCTGAGATAGGCTGTTCCATGCATCCACCACCCTTTCTGTGAAAAATAACTTTCTCACATTACCCCTTAATTGGCCTCCCTCTAATCTCATGCTGCGTCTTGTCCTGCTATTTTCCTTATATCGAAACATGTTAGACTCTTTCACTTTGTTAATGCCCTTAAGGTGTCTGAATGTTTCGATCATATCACCTCTCTTCTTCCTTTGCTCTAGAATATACATAGTGAGCTCCGTTAATCTGTCCGCATATTTTTCTGATGCAGTCCCTGCACCATTTTGGTTGCCCTTCTCTAGACTGCCTCCATTTTGTTAATGTCCTTGTGAAGGTGTGGCCTCCAGTACTGCATGCAGTACTCCAGATGGGGCCTAACCAGTGTCTTGTAAAGAGGGATTATTACCTCCCTCTTATGACTTGTGATACCCCTACTAATACACCCCAATAACCCCGTAGGCTTACCTACTGCTTTAGTGGTCTGCTTGGATGATTTCAGGTCTTCTGTGACGATGATGCCCAAGTCTCTTTCTTCCCTTGTGACTGCCAGCAACTCCCCTCCCAACCTATAGGTGGCTTCAGGGATTCTCTTCCCTATGTGCATGATCTTGCACTTCTTTGGATTAAATCCCAGTTGCCACTCTTCCGACCATTTTGCCAGTTTATCCAGATCTCTTCTCATTCTGCCCACCCCATCTAGATCATCCACTCTGCTGCAGATCTTGGTGTCATCTGTAAATAGACAAACCTTACCCTCCAGTCGATCTGCAATGTCACTGATGAAGATATTGAAGAGGACTGGCCCCAGGATTGATCCCTTAGGTACCCCCACTTGTGACTTGCATCTCTTCTGACTGAATACCATTTACCACCACTCTCTGTTTTCTGCCCGTTAAGCAGTTTGCCACCCAGTTGACCAACTTCTGACCCACCCCGAGTCTACCCAGCTTGTTAATCAATCTTTTGTGTGGAACAGTATAGAAGGCTTTGCTGAAGTCAAGGTACGTGACATCAACTGCTCCCCCTTGGTCCACCACTCTGGTTACCCAGTCAAAGAAATCTATGAGATTAGTTTGACAGGACCTTCCTTTTGTAAACCCATGCTGTCTTGGATCCTGTGCTCCTATGGATTCCAGGTGTTGCACTATCCTTTCCTTAAGGAGTGTCTTCCTAATCTTGCCCACTACTGAGGTAAGACTGACTGGTCTGTAGTTCCCTACCTCCTCCCTGCTACCACTCTTGTGGAGCGGGATCACATGAGCCCTTCTCCAGTCTTCTGGGACCTCTCCTGTGCTCAGAGACTCACTAAACAGTTCTGATAATGGCTCTGCTAGTTCCACCCTTAGCTCCTTTAGTACCCTGGGATGTATGCCATCAGGTCCCATTGCCTTGTCCACCCTGAGCTTATTGAGCTCTTGTAGGACCCTTTCTTTTGTGAAGGGACTAGTGCACCCCCCCCCCGTGTCCATGGTGCTGAGCTGTAGGCCCTGCCCCACCTTCTCCTCAGTAAATACTGAGCAGAAGTATCTATTTAGGATAGATGCCTTTCCATGGTCCTCCTCCTCCTCACATACCCCCTTATCCCCTTTGATCTTAGCAATACCCCCTCTGGACTTTCTCCTTTCACTAATGTATCTGGGTATAATGGGTTTTAAAGAAACAAAGACTCCATTGCCTACTGCTAGCAAACACTTACTTAAAAAACAACCATACCACTATGCACTTCTACTACTAGGGAACACCACATTCATACTTAATTAACATTCCCAAATACATTCTCACATGTAAACACTACATAAATACAAGCCCAATTCTTTACCATGTAAAATAACAAATTACATATATCAGTAGATGCCTGTGAAGAACAAGGTAGTAATTTCATTGAGTGAAGCTAGGGACAGTAGGAGTGACTCGCCCTTCATGCCTGTGACTCATTCAGTTCTCAGCTTTGCTCAGTGAATCTACCACCATGTTTTTCACAGGCACTTATGCATACTGTAATTCTTTATGTATTCTCTTGTCAGTTGCAATAGCTGAAACCTTATGTTTCTGAAAGTACATACTGAAGAGTAGAATTGTTATTTAATGCTTGCGCTTCTAAATATCAGTTAAACAGTGCCAGTATTCAGAATTAAATATTGATTCTGGTTGCATATGACATTCATGGCATTAAGAATTTGATTCAGATTTGATGCATACCCATAGTATAAGGAACAATCACCAGCAAGGGCCCTGACACTCAGGTGGGAGGGCGGGTCTCACTGTGCACTTTTTGTGCAAAAACATTTTGTTTTACTTACTGTTTACTGTAGTATCATAGACTGCATATCAGACTGATTTTGCTTAGTTGTAATCTTCTTTTATTACAAATCCAAGAATCCTCTGCAGATGACATCAGAGCAGTAGGCAGCAATGAGAAGATTCAATAGCCTGCAGTACATGTTAGAGTTTATATAAGCTCTGATCTTTTGTTTGCTGGTCCCACTGTCCTCCATGGGCTATGTACAGTCACAGATGACTGTACTTAGCCCCAGGAGAAAAGCAGTCTTTGAAAACATCTGATTGGACATTATAAAAGATTTGACATGCATTGCAGGCTATTGAATCTCCCACTGCTGCCTACTGCTCTGATGGCAGCTTAAGGGAATTCTGGGATTTTCAGTAAAAGAAGACATCAGCTTACAACAATGCAAAATTAGTCTGATATAGTTTACTATACTACAGTAAACAGTAAGTAAACCAGCATATTTTTGCCCACAAAGTGCACATTTTTGCACACTGGGACCAGCCCCACACCTGAATGTGGGATCATTTGTACTGACTGATTCCCTTTAAATAATGGCAGCTGTAAGCGGATGAAAATGTCTTTGAAAAGGGAAGATTAAAACAACACCAAGAGCTCGATTTTCAAAGCCCCTGATCGCTGCACCCCAGGTGGGCCAAAGATATGGTGCACAGGGCTTACAGTATGGCAATCACCTGGCCAATGATTGGGATTTTCAATCGTATGCGCCAGGTGCCGCAAGTTAGGCCAACATTTTCTGGTCTGACTTGTGGCATTCCTAGGGGACATTTGGATGGAGATTGTGCCAGATATTGGTACAAGCTGCTGTAAAATGTGGAAACTGTTGCAATAGCACCTGAGATTTGAGAATTGAGTGCAGTTGACGCAAAGGGGTTCAGCGCACTGCCAGCACCTAAGTAGCACAGGGCTTGATGCAAGCCCCGCACCATGCTTTGAAAATCGAGTGCTAAGACTGCTTTGGGCATAAGCTACAGCAGTGGTGTATCCATGATGTTACAATGGGGGGGATGCTGGGATGGTGCGCATACTTGATGTGCTTATTTTTTAAAATTTGTATTAATCTTTAATATTGTCTGCTATTATCATTTTTAATATATTTTTGACAGAAAATACTAATGTAAGTTGCACGCAAAAACATGTAACAACAGTGTAATTATCATGTTGAATGTAATTAACCCTTGCTGTACTGCGGACTGATATGTCAGTCCAGAATTCCTATACGTTCTAATTCTGCTGGCAGTCTAAGGGTTAATGATTAATTACATTGAAACAGACAAAGTGGAACCTATGTAATCTATTGTTTTGAAGATAAACCTGTGTACAATCAATAAATCAAACTTCTTCAACAAAGTGAAATGCAGCAGCAATAGCACACAAGTATGTTACTATGGGGGGGTTGGGGGTGGCTGCACCTTTGCCACCCCCTTGATCTGCCACTGAGCAACAGTATGTGCTAGCATTTAAGTTGAAATAGCAAAGATGTGAAGTATTGTAGACCAACAGATAACCTCAAACATTATATTCCCATTTTCAAAATTTGAATCTTTTGATTTTGCAATATAAGTAGTACTACTACCCCATTTCCAGCCTACATCACAGCACAGATGTGTTATTCTGGGAGTTTCAACCACTGAAGCAACTGTTGCTTAAAGACTACAGCTCTTCTAAGACTCTTGCTAAGTGACAAGGGATAGCCACTGCCATTTGCCATTATACGTACTGTTTTGTGCAGATTTAAAAGATGATTGCTCCATTTAGTGTATGTGAGTCAATTCTGGTGTGGCCTTAGTAGTGACATGACAAACAGACTGTAGCACTTGTCGAATCATTTTCTAGTCAGTTTACCCCCCCACCCCAACACACAGATTTGCATACCCATGATGCTTTGTGCTGAATTTGAGGCTTTTGATTGTATGTGTGTCTTTACAGAAACCACACAAATTGGAAAGTGTCTGCCTTCTATCATATAAGCAGCCTACAGTGTATGTTGTTTGATGTATGATAATTTGAAAGAAATAGCTAACACACTACCAAGATTTTCGTATAAGACAGCAGCTAGTTTAAAGGATAAATTAGTACACAGTCATTATCAAGAAGAGAAAAATGTAACTACTTGGCTTTCAAGACCGTTAGGTTGCTATAAGTGTAATAACTGTATCTATTGTAAATATATAAAAACTGGTAATAACTTTTGTATTGGAAATACTACTAAAACCTTTGAAATAAGGCAGCTCACAATGTGCAATACTAGTGGCATGATTTATCTAGCTATTTGCACTTGTGGTTCCTTTTATGTTGGTAAAACAATACAGTGTTTTAAAATAAGGGTGGGGGAACATCAAAGAGCAATAGGAAGGAAGGATCTAACTTATGCTACGGCACAACATGTATGGAATATGAAAGATGATAATGACCATAACTTTAGCTATATGGCAATAGATAAAGTGAACAATAACCCACGTGGTGGTAACTACAATAATCTGATTTTAAAATGGGAAATCTTTTGGATTATTATGTTGCAGGCTGACAGTCCTCCAGGTTTAAACACCAGTTTTGAAATTAAACCTTACCTAGGAAAAGATAGTAGCATATTCTCTTTGATTTTGACCTTACATTTAGTAATAGCCCTTTATAAATTGATGTTTTTTTCAGAAACACTGTTGTTTTGTTTCTATTTCAATAGTATTAACTATTTTTCTATTATAATGAATATGGTTTTATAGATTTGTATATAGCCATAATATATCTGTGATCTATGTTAAGTTCTTTGCTCTATGGGTGTAAATAACAATTTTTATCACTTAAACATGTGTTTTTAATGTTCCTAGCTTCCTTCTCCTCCCCCCCCCCCTTTTAGATTTCAATGCCACGAAAACATGGAAGGTATTTGGGAATAAGTGGCAATCAATTAATCAGTTATTGTATTTATGACATCATGTTAGTTACTACCTATAAGATGTGTGTGTTTTTAGTTTTGAAATGTTAGCCTTTGAGAAAGGGTCGAGTTAAGACCAGAAACGCATCAGGCATGTTTTTATGTAATGAATCCTTTTCTTAAATATTTTATCTGGTGTTCAGCATGATATGTGGTGGTGTGTGCCTTAACTTTGATGTTTGTAGTTCGAGATATGTGTTGAGAGCACCACTTAGCCTTGTGCACACCCTCTTTTGTCTAACGTTCAAACTTTTGTTTGGGTTAGTTGCACAGGTTGCAGTTATTTTGACTGTGTAAAACCACAGCTGATTATACACTGTGGTGTGTTATTTTGGCTTCTATTTCAAAAATGAATTTGTCATTAGAAGCCACACTGAATCTTTTCTGGAGTGGAAGCCAAACAGCAATACTTGCATCTGGCAATCCTTTGAATTCAGTGGAGCAATTACTTTATGCGGCAGGATCTGCGAACCCTTTTTTAACAGAAGAAGAAGGAGTTATTGGCTTACCACCAGAAATGGCATCTTTAAAGGAGGCCTTCAAAAGCTTGGAGAAATTGGCTATTCAATTAAGGAGAGTGTACTAGAATATCACTAACATGGAAGCTTATTTGCAGGTAAAATGCATACCACGCGGTTTAAGAATCAATTTGAAACCTGCTTATGGGACAAATAATGTGACTTTCATGACTGAATGGGAACAAATTTTAACAGAAGCAAGTCTTAAATTAATTAATTTGATTGTTAAATTTAGCAAAGAAAAGGAACAAAATAGTTTATCGAATTTTAAAGCCCAAGAGCAAGAAGTTTTAAAATTGTATAAACACAATCAAGCTGAGTTTGAGTGACTGAATAAAAATTTACAAGAGACAATAAAAAGGTTGGACATAGAATTAAAAAAAGCAAAACAGATTAAATTCACAAGAGACAAAACAGATTTTGAATTAAATCGAGTTTACACTTGGAAGAATAAGCCACAGAAAAGCATTTTAAAAAACACCAAAAAGGTATCTTTTGACTTCAGCATGGATCAGAGTGAACCAGAATGCGATGAGGGGGAACAAAATCCTTTTTTAGAACAAAGACTGTGAGAGCAGGAAGGAGGACAATGTACAACAATGGCCCTGTAACAAACACACAAACCACAACAACAATATGCCCTGAGGAGGAGCCCTCGTCTCAATTACCAAGGAGCAGAAGGGTACCCCAGAATCATAGATGGAAGAGGACGAGAAGGGGGAGATGGAGGAGAACAAATCGGATACAGACATTACAACCACAGACAGAAACCCTACAACAGGCATCCATACCGGGACAGGAGGAGGTGAGTGTGTCTGTACAAATAATAAATTTGACTGATTGTATTTCAACTGATGCTGAAATGAGTCTTCTGAAAATGGGCTTAAACTTTGTACCAACAACTGAAATTAATCAGGTACAAACAGTAATAGACCTGTGCCTTCTATGTAGAAAATTAAATCTTGCTGCTTTTTTAAAAAAAAGTAACGATTTGGAGGTAACTAACAGTGAGTCTGTGGTACAGACTTTTAGACCCTGTTCAACCATTTGTCCACCTTCTAGCCAAGCCGTGACAGTTTTTAAAACAACTTGTTGAAAAGGAACTTTATGCTTTGTTAAACAAACCACCGGCTCCTACTTTCAATAATCTATCTAAAAATGAAACAGCTGCGATTGTAACACTTCAAAACAAGAAAGACATGATTATTGAAACAGCAGATAAAGGTGGAGCTGTTGTTCTATGGCGAACAGCTGATTATGTGAAAGAAGCTTTAAGACAGTTAAATGATACAAGCTGTTATGAACAAATGAAATGTGATCCAACTGTGGACTTTAAATTTTCCATAGATGAAACGGTAAATGATGCATACAACGTAGGAATTATTACAAAGAATATATGAAACTTTTTAATAAGAGATTATCTGAAGATGACAATGTTTTATCTTTTACCTAAAGTATACAAAACTTTGCAAAATCCGACAGGTCATCCAAATGTTAGTGGCATAGGATCTCTAACAGAACCACTGTCCCAATATCTGAACTCATGGTTAAAACCTATTGTAAAAAAACTTCCATCTTTTGTTAGAGACACCAAGGATATTTTATATATTTTGGACAAAACAATTGTGAAAGAAAACTACCTGTTTGTGACTTTAGATATAGAATCATTATACACACACGTTCCACGTGATGGAGCTTTAGACGCAGTTGCTTATTAGCTAAGAGATTTGGAACATGATAAAGAACCACCTATTTTTTTCTGCTAAAATTGCTGGAATATGTTTTGAAATACAGTGTATTCACTTTCAATCAATGTATTTATAAACAGATTATGGGGACTGCCATGGGGGCTACTTGTGCGCCCTCAGTAGCGAATTTATACGTTGGAGCTTGGGAGAAAGATTTTATTTATGATGCTGCTAAAAATCAGTTTTTTCCAAAGGTTATTATGTGGAAAAGATATATTGATGATGTACTGCTAATTTGGGATGGTACAGAAGAAGCATTAGATTTATTCGTTCTATCTTTGCATAGTACTAACAGTAACCTACGCTTTACATATACTTGTCATTCTGAGCAAGTTTCGTATCTTGATCTGACAGTCTCAAGGAACCGAGATGGCTGTAATATAGAAACAGCAACATACAGAAAACCAGTGGATGGCAACACGACTTTGTTAGCCTCTAGTTGCCATCCAACACATGTAATTAATAATATTCCGAGAGGAGAATTTATGCGGACTAAATGGAATTGCATTAATAATGAGATATATGAACAAAAGGCAGATATTTTACAACAAAGATTTTATGAAAGGGGTTATAGTACCCAGAATGTTACTAAAGCTAGACAGGATGTACAAAATATTGATAGGAGATCCCTTTTGGATAATAAACAGAATACAGATAGGATAGAACCTAAAACAGAATGAATATTGTAACTACCTATTCAGCACAGTCTTCCAAATTTGCAGCAACTGTAAAGAAACATTGGAATGTTTTGGCAGCAGATGATAATTTGAAAGAAATAGCTAACACACTACCAAGATTTTCGTATAAGAGAGCAGCTAGTTTAAAGGATAAATTAGTACACAGTCATTATCAAGAAAAGAAAAATGTAACTACTTGGCTTTCAAGACCGTTAGGTTGCTATAAGTGTAATAACTGTATCTATTGTAAATATATAAAAACTGGCAATAACTTTTGTATTGAAAATACTAATAAACCTTTGCAATAAGGCAGCTCACAATGTGCAATACTAGTGGTGTGATTTATCTAGCTATTTGCACTTGTGGTTCCTTTTATGTTGGTAAAACAATACGGTGTTTTAAAATAAGGGTGGGGGAACATCAAAGAGCAATAGAAAGGAAGGATCTGACTTATGCTACGGCACAACATGTATGGAATATGAAAAATGGTAATGACCATAACTTTAGCTATATTGCAATAGATAAAGTGAACAACAACCCACGTGGTGGTAACTACAATAATCTGATTTTAAAACGGGAAACCTTTTGGATTATTATGTTGCAGGCTAACAGCCCTCCCGGTTTAAACACCGGTTTTGAAATTAAGCCTTACCTAGAGAAAAGACAGTAACATATTCTCTTTGTTTCTGACCTTACATTTAGTAATAGCCCTCTATAAAAGTGATGTTTTTTCAGAAACACTGTTGTTTTGTTTCTATTTCAATAGTATTAACTATTTTTCTATTATAATGAATACGGTTTTATAGATTTGTATATAGCCATAATATATCTGTGATCTTTGTTAAGTTCTTTGCTCTATGGGTGTAAATAACAATTTTTATCACTTAAACATGTGTTTTTAATGTTCTTAGCTTCCCTTCTCCTCCCCCCCTTTTTAGATTTCAATGCCATGAATACATGGAAGGTATTTGGGAATAAGTGGCAATCAATTAATCAATTATTGTAATTATGACATCATGTTAGTTACTACCTATAAGATGTGTGTGTGTTTTTAGTTTTTAAATGTTAGCCTTTGAGAAAGGGTCGAGTTAAGACCAGAAACGTGTCAGGCATGTTTTTATGGAATAAATCATTTTCTTAAATATTTTATCTGGTGTTCAGCATAATACAGTATGTGGTGGTGTGTGCCTTAACTTTGATGTTTGTAATTTTTGTATGTTGTTTTTCTTTATTAGCATTTTAATTACTTCACCTCACTCACTCACTCAGTATAACATCAAAAAAAAAATTCAAAATGTATTTGCTCATAGGCAGCTACAACAGCAGTAACTACTCATTCTTATGGGATTTGCCGCATCGTGTGGAGAAATTGTCAGCAGTTACTGAAGTAATGTTTCATGAAAGTCTGTCCCTCACTTCCCAGATATTGACTGCAGTTGAGATTGAGTTTACCATTGTTAGATTTCATGCCTTTCTTGAATGTATGGATTTTAAAAAGCCTCTTTACTTTTCTGCGTGTATGGCCTGATAATGGTGTGGTCTGCACACTGGCATGGCCCTTGGCACATCTCTGTACCATGGACACTTTAATTACCCTACTGGTAGTGTCTGGACTAAAAAGCAGTATAGAATTTACATGTATGTACTACAGTACTGTTTATGCACTGCATCCCAAAGTGCTTTACAAGCAATTTTTTACATAGGACAGCATAGCTGAAATGCTACATCTCATTTCTAGTGGGGTCCTGATTTGACATAGGACAACTTGACACCTCTTAGTACCATTGGTACATTGATTATACCATGCATAGATTGTTGTGCAAGCAAGTATTGAGCTGATTTGCTCTGAACGGACAAACAAAGCCTAAGAGACAGTAACACAAGTGTTTCTGCTGATTGTAAAATTTGATGTATTTTAAACTAACATAGTATGCATTTAGATGACAGTTATATGATGAGTTTTATTTTTTCTATCACTCACAATGAGAACAAATGCAAATGTATGACTTTATTATAAACTCTATGGTTTGCAAAGGATATATTTTATAACTGTGTTTCATAGAAAGAAGCCTCTTTGGGATTTACTTGAGATTCGATTTTTTAATTTTACAGTTTATTGATCAAGGATAGCCCAGATAAGATTTAACATTTCAATTAATTTTCTTTATTTTTATTTTAGGGATAAACAATTGAGCACAGCTGATTTTTAATTGTATCTCATCAAAGGCATGCATAAAAGTAAACTTAAAAAAATTAACAGAGTATGTACATATCATTATAAAACAGATAAATTACATATACAATACAATTAATAAAGTACAAGTAATTATAAAATGGGTTGGGAAAATCCTAATTGCTGATTGTCTGAGGCAAGCTAGCACCCATGCGTCCTCTGCCTAATGCTTGGGAAAATAAAAGTAACAGTGTCAGCCTGCCCACATACCAATAATATTATTGTATAACTATACAATGTTTAATTTTAACATAGCTGTCATTTTTTCCACTTCTGTTAGTACCCCCTCCCTACACAAACACACACCCCAACATACACATTTTCACCATTACTAGATACTCCCCAACATTGTAAACATACTATCTGTGCCTTATTTTCTGACATGTTTCCTCTTCTTTGTTTCTCCAGTCTTGCTTCTCAGCCCTGTATTACAGTATAACAGATGCGATCTTCAAGTGTGCTGCCCTCACTCACTGCTATAAACCACCCATGCCTCTCTCACTCATTCACCACTTAGCCAAACAATAACCACCCATTATCAGGCATAGTAAAACCCAATAATTTTAAAAAGGCTACTCTTTCCTTACTCAGTATTAGAACAGAGGCGATATATAAGTGCATCCCACACCCACCACTATTCCAGCTGTGCTTCACTCACTCATTCACTGCATAGCCAAACCACCACCATCTACAGTCACACAGAGGAAAAACTCATAATTTAAAAGAGAGAGAGCGCGAGTATACAACTCCAGTAAAGGAAGGAGATGGAGACACAATTTGAGGGGTACCAACTGCCCACCAAAAATTAACATCAAGCTGGCACTACCTCATGTCTACATAACAACTAATGTACACTATCCTCCTTTGATGGCAGTCTCATCAGAGGCTACTAAAATAAGAACAGTTATTATGAGTATATTTTAAACATTTTAAGTTTTTTTTTTATTCTGCATCCACTTTTCACCACATCTTATAAGCACAATCTGTCACTCCAGAGTGGACTTTAGACTCATAATTGCCCTTACAGTGGCTGTAAGGCTCTTTTTCTGCAGAGTCAAGCCTCCTTACACCCCAGGGTAGGTGGTTATCTCAACCTAAAGCTCACCCTATTGTGTCTTATTGTTTATATGCAAAGTGCAAGATATCTTGTCATCAACGGAGTCCTGCCTCTACCAATTCCACAGCTGGATGGATTAAAGGACTGGGAGATTAAGTGATTTGCTCAGTGCCACACAGATATTTAAGCAGTTTCGGAGTAGCAGTGGAGGCATTTAACATTCAGTTAAAGACCCATTTGTCTGAAACGGTTTATATATTGTTAAGTTTCTTCATCCACCAGTGAAGAGGGGCTACTTTATGAATCTTTTCAGTGTAATTATATTTATTGTACTGTATCACAAATATATTTCTTTCAGCTAACACTAGCTCTGCTACTTCTACTGTATGTTTTGACCGTAAAACGCCCTGAGCCTCAGGTATATGGCAGTGTAAAAACAAACATGGCTTTACCTTGCATTTGGAGGGATTTGAACCTGGATCTCATATATATATATATATTTCAGTGGCGTGGTAGCACCACTATAGTTAGCATTGAGTAGGCACTTTAGTGTTAAATCCCAATTTGTGTACTTTAATATCTTCACAACTATTCGATGGATTTGCACAAAATTTTGCATGCACTGTCTTGTAGGGTAGATCTCTTGATGTGCCAGGTTTTGCTCCACTTGGATGTGCAGATAGCAAAAAAACATTAAAACATTGCTGGGTTTTTTTTGCCATTGTGTAGCACCCACATAGTTTGCAATTTTCGTCTGAAATGTTCAGGGTACAAAGGGCTTGCCTCAGAAGAATTTCCTTTGCTGGGTTGGTGGAACAATATTAATCCATTCCAAAGTTATTAAATTTTACAAATGTGGGTTCTGAGCACGCTGAGTCAGCACTTCAAAATAGGTATAAAGGGGGCAAGGCTTGGAGAACTAGCAGCACCTCATGGCTCATGAATAATCATGAGCTTATTTGCATACCTGTTTTTTTTTTTTTAATTGAGGTAATTAGAAAAATCGGGTGAAAACTATAATCTATCCTTCTTCGGCAAGCTTGGTCTGTTGAAAATCACTGTTTACAACAATTTCTTTTTGGTTTACTTTTTGGATACTGACAGATTGAAGATGTGAATTGTTTTGAAACATGGGCTACAAATCAGTATGTTAAACATCAGGGCTCTAGAAGAAAAGTAGTAATGTTTTAACTTATGTTACAATAGACATTATACAATGGCATGAAAGAATCTTGGACTCTGATTGGTCCGTCTGGGACTGGAGCCGTGATGTTATCCCAGCACAACGTCATGGCTCTAGTCCCAGTACACAGAAGACCACATTAAAAGTAAAAGGAATCCCTGCACTTGCCACGTCCAAGCTCCCCACATTTGTCATGGCCACTGTACACTTTGCCAGGACTTCCTCTTTTTTTTTTTAAATAAACCCCTCCCTCCCACATTCACAAATACAGCCCCAAATCACTGAATTCTAAAGTACTGCATCACGCGAGATACTAAAACCCATTATTTGAAGTACTTCCAGGATTCACAATTCAAAAAAACACAAAATTAAGCAAAGCCGTCATCGCGAACGGCTTCACACACTAGCCGCCAACTACTGCACTTTCAAATTTCCCTCTCACCAGCCAACTTCAGTGACCCCGCTCGGCTAGCCAGATCCCTGTTACAAGCTGCTATGACATCTGCACACACAACTAAAAATTATCCTTTTCACCCCCTAGCATTTGTAATACTTTACTTCAGTAACGTGTTTAAACTGAACACACAACCGCTTTTGCCAGCGGCTTCACTATCTCTGCCTGCAGTTTGCACTCATTCCTCACTCACTGCGCCTCAACGCTTACCCGTTTCTCGGCAAACATCATATCTCAACAGCCATTACAGGGCTGCTCTCCTCACTTCGTTTTCGCCTCACATTCCTTTTTACAAAATGTTGCCATGATTCTTGTCTTAAAAAACACATGTCCTTGCCTACCTCCTTTCATATGTTTACAGAGACTGCGATGAATACACCGGCTGAAAGTAAATTGTGCAGCAGCTCTAAACACCGGCGGCAGCCAGAGGATGGCAGGAGGGTATCGCAGCAGCAGCTCTATCCTTTCTAATAATCTCCCAGTACATTAAATGTCAGACTGTACTGGCAAAACAGCAATCAAAATACATTTGGGGGGCCACAAACCATATGAAATCACACATGGAACATACAGCCAGCACCATCTAGTGGTCAAACTGTGGACTTTTTTTCTGAAAAGATATACCTCCACACATGAAAAAATACAAAAAAAAACCAAAAACCAACATTCTTTTTTTTCTATTTTATTGTTTTAAAAACAAAAGAGCCATTAGAGCATAGCAATAATGCACGCCAGTAGTTTAGTGTTAGATAACGTCACTTCTGTGGTGCTTAGGTGCACTCGCCCGCGGCCTCATACCTAATCATCCCAGGCGTGACGTTATCCCAGCACAACACAACACACACCCTGTAGTGCATTATTACTTAATTAGAGTATAGATTTTGTGTTCATGTGAATTGAAAAGTTTCAGAAAATTCAATGGGTTGCAAATATGCAAAGTTAAAAAAAGACTTTTGGCAATATACAGAAACAGGAAAGTATCACTGGCTGTTTTAGTTGGGAACTGTCTTTATTTTGGATAAAAGAACTCTGACATAGTAATATTAAAGGAGGCAAAGTAGTATAGTGGCAAATGATCTGGGCTATGAACCTGAAGACCTGCATTTGAATCCCCCAGCCCCCACTGAGTATGGTTAACTTTTTTAAATAATAACTCATGCATTTAATAAACAAATTATAAAAAAATACTTGTGTTTATAAAAACTAATTACAAAAAAAGTAATATCTCAAAAAGTAAAAAACATTCATTGGAAAAAAAAAATGTTGTTATTGCTCTAGTTAGGGTATTATAGTGGCACAGTAGCACCACTATAGTTAGGGTTGAGTAGGCACTTTAATGTTAAACCCCAATTTTTGCACTTTAATATTTATTCATTTATGACTTTGGTAACCAGGTAGGTGCACTGATCCCAGGGACCGTTTTCAGGCACGACCCGGGCCACATACAGTGGTTCAGAGTTAAACACAAAAAACAATGCATAGAACAGTAGACAGTCTGACAGATAATAAAAGGCTACTATAGTACACAAGATACAAGGCAGCAAAATACATACATCCACATGATATGAGGTGATGTAGTACATAAATCCAACGTGCATATACATGAAGAGAAATATATATATATGTATAGCAAGTTGCGTAGGAGATAATCAATGTTCCTCAGGAGTAGCATGAAAAGGATAAAGTGGGGCTAGTAGAGGGAAGGAGAGGGGAGGGGTTGGAGAGGAAGGGGAATTGGAGGGAGATGTATAGGCACAAAACTATTGTGGTAAGGGCAGGCTGGAAATGAAGGACTACCCAGGAAAGCAGTGGCAGTGGGAAGTCTCCAGGAGCCAATCTGTGAGGCAAGATTTGATCTGGCAGTGGGTGTGAATGGAGCGGAGTTCAGCAGGCAGTTTATTCCACAGCATAGGGGCTGCCACTGATAAGGCTCTACTGCCCATATTGGTGAATACCCTGGAAATATTCAGAGAGGGAATGCTGCTTCAGCAGAGGCCGCAGTGTCAAGTTCAGACCATGAGGGGGGTTGCAAGGGCAGATTCCTGGCCAGTACAGATGGCGGAATCCGCCATGCAGCAAAGGGCAAGGTCGAAGCAGCCTTGCAGCAGAAGCCATCCTAGCGAATTGTTAAGAACACAGTTCTGTGTAGTGAAAGGGACCAGCACGGCAAAACGACAGGCACTGTTGTAGGCAGAAGAGAGCTTGGCCATAAGGGTTGTGGATGCCCTAGCATAAATGGAGGGGCAGTAGCCCAGGACTGGGAGTAGATTCCCCTGGACGATGGCAAGTTGGACCTCCGGGGTCAGGTATTGTCAGAATTTGTAGGCAGCACCTAATTTTTGGTAAAGCGTTTGAACTAATGAGTTGATGTGCTCGGAGAAAGAGAGGGAAGGGTCAAGTAGAACACCTAGGTATTTAAAAGTATTGACATCTTCAAGGGCTTGGCCATCAGAGGAGATGATGTTGAGAAGGTGGTGAGTTTGGGATTTACACAGGAAGGGCTTGGATCCAAACAGCATAGATTTTGTTTTTTTTTAGCATTAACCAGGAGGAGGTTATCGGCAAACCAGTTGTGGGCCACAGCATAATTTTGAGTTAGAACAGAGGAAATGCAGACAGGGGATTTATCATTGTATAAAAATATGAGGTCATCAGCATAGAGGAGAAAGTGGCATCTGAAACTGTCCAAGGGAAGAGAGTTAATAAATAAAGAGAATAAAAGGGGGCCCAGAATGGAGCCCTGGGGGGCACCTGTCGAGATGGACAGGGTGGGGGAGCAGGCAGGGCCAATACTCATGAATTGGGAACAATCGGTGAGGTAGCTCCTGAACCAGGAAGTAACCTCCTGGGAACAGCCAAGGCAACATAGTTTGGAGAGGAGGAGGGTATGGTTGACCATGTTGAAGGCTTTGGAGAGGTCTACGAAGACCACGCTGGTGGCATTACCATGGTCCATGTTTATGAGGATGTGGTTGGTCAGTAGTGCGATGGTGGTGGTGGTGGAATGGTTCTTGCAGAAGCCGTGCTGTTGGCTACACAAGACGTTGTATTTGCCCATGTGCTCAGCAAGCTGATGGTGGATAACCTTCTTGAGTAGTTTGCTAAGGTGGGGGAGGATGGAGTTTGGACAGTAATTGTCCGCGGATAGAGGGTCACTGCCTTTGAAGATGGGAATCATCTTGGCAGTCTTCCAGGGGTCGGGCATGGAGGAGGTGGAAAGGGTGAGGTTAAAGATACAAGTGAGCAGTTCGATAATGGGTGGGGAGATGAGCCTGAGGAAGACAGGCGATAGTCCATCAGCCCCAGGGGAGCCATGATTTGGGAGGCTTTTGAGGAGCTTAGCAGTGTTGGCAGTTGAGAGAGCTTTGAAATAAAATGGGAGGATTTGGGGGATGGGTGGTAGGCCCGACGGAGGTTGACAAGGGGTTTGAATGGGGGTCTGAGCAATTTGGCTGACCATTTGGGAGTTTACTTAGATACATGGATAGATCAGAAAATTTATAATTGAAAGCCCTGGCCACTTCCAGTGGGTCCGTAATGAGGCCATCCGGGGAGTTTAGCTGCAGGACTGCCTTACTGGAGTGAGGGTTTAGGACGGAGCCAATGGATGCCCAAAATTTCCTAGGGTCTCTAAGGTTAGCCTGTTGGAGATTATGGAAATGAGTCTGTTTCAGGGATTTGGCCAGATGTTTGCATAGATTCCTTGGGCATCTGTAGGCAACTCAGAGGGCAGGGGAAGGGGATGCCTTGTAGGTGGACCAGGCACGATCCCTATCCTTCATAAAGAGTGAGGAGGTCTTTTGTGACCCAATGCGAGCAACCACCTCTGCCCCTTCTTGTAGTGACAGGAAAGTGCCTATCCTGTAGAGTCATAACGGTCTGTATAAATAGGGTTACTGCTGGGGTCACATCAGAAAGTGAGTATAGAGCAGACCAGTCCAGGGACCAAGACTCCTCAAGGAGGTTTGTGGTGTTGGGACTACTGAAGTTCTGGAAGAACAGGTATTTGGGAGGGGGATGTTTAAATTTTGATGACCAGAGGAGATACATAGGGGAGTGGTCACTAATGGAGTCCGCCATGGTACCAGCAAGAAGTACATAATCATCCCAGTTTGTGATTATCCAGTCCAAAAGGGTCTGAGTGGCCATGCATGGGTTTTGGCTGGTGGGGAGCATGATAATCTGGACCAGGTTGTGTTGTTTTAGGTGGGAAGCATAGTCCGACTGGTGGATACTCTGCCAGTTTAAATTGAGATCACTGAGGAGAATAGAGTCTCTATGAGGGGTTAAGGAGCTCAGACCCAACAGAAAACTGTTTAGATCCTCAGTTCCAGCGGTGGGAGGATTATAACAGCAACCTATGCAAAGTTTCTTACTGGTGCCCACAGTTAATTCTGCAAGGAGCCATTCACTAAGTGAGGTTGGATCAGAGCAGAGGACAATGTTGGCTGAGAGGGGTTCCCTGATGAACAGTGCAACACCACCTCCCTTTTTCTTCCCTGGCCTATTGAGATGCAGGGAGGAGTACCCAGGTAGTTGATATGTGGTGGTGGCAAGGTGAGGCTTTAGCCAAGTTTCAGAAAGTCCCAGAATGTGGGGCTTGAATAGCATAATCCAAGCCTCCAGATCAGGGAACCTGGAGGGAAGACTGCATATGTTGATGTGAGTAATCTTCAGACCTGGGGCATTAACCCAGATGCTGGAGGTGTGGGTGATGTGGGAGTTGGGAGGACCAGGGTTGCATTCAACATCTCCAGCTAGGAGGAGGAGGGATAGCAGGAGTATATAAGGGCAAGAGGGGACAGTAGTGGAACAGGAGAGGGAAACTAGGTAGTGGCCAAGTAGACGGCTTTCCTGATTAGAGAGAAAGGAGAGGGTGATAGGTCCAAGGGAGGATAGTTCCCATATGGAGTGAGGGGAGTGGTGTAGCAGGGTGGAGTGGGTGACAGAGAGGAAGGCAAGGTGCTCTTGGTCACGGGCTAGCACAATAGCACAGGAGTTTGTCAGCACCAGCAGAGATGACAATGCGACAGTGAGCAGTGTGAACTGTAGCAGATTTATAGCGGCAGGAGAAAGCTGGCAGGAATGAAAATGGGTTGCAGGGTAGTGCAAGTCAACCCAAGACACTCGCTAACCAATTTGGTAGTTTAAGGGAAAAAGTGCATTAAAATAGGGGAGTAAGATATTTAAATATGTAGGGGATTAAGTTACACCTGGTGAAATGAGTATGGGAGAAAAAGCAGGTTAGAACTGGAGTTGGTGCTGTGTCTCGATGGCAGTTCCAACTAAAGAGGGCAGGGGAGAAGGCATATGAGTAAAAGTGGAGCTTGCAGCTGAAAAACCCGCCTCCCATACACAGCTACCAATTAGGAGAGTATGGGGCAGAGCAACTGAGGATTTAATAGAGAGCAGGTGTGGGAATGACTGGGAGGGCCGAAAAACTGCCTAGAATTAGCAACAGCGGCCCCCAAGGAGCCAAAATCAAATTAAATGTGCTGAGTTCTGTCAGCTGCCCAAAAGGCACCAACTTCAAAATGTGGAGCTTGTCCTGTGTACCTCTGGTGAATCTTTGGGTTTCGTCAGCAGCAGGATCAATGGAGTGGCTGTGGGGAAGCGCAGATTCGGTCAAGCCCTCCAGACCCTGAAAAAATAAAGAAAAGAGAAAAAACAGAGATACTGTGCAGTGCCCTAAGGGCACTAAAGATCTCATAAGGTAAGGAAGACAGGGAGACTTAAATTAGGAGGTTGCTACAGGGATGGGAACAGAGAACAAAAGGAGCCAACGAGGGGAGGGACAGAGGCAAGATGTGGCGATGGCTCCCAGGGGAAGGGGAGCAGTACAGAACGGAGGGAGACAGAGAAGGAAAATCAGAAAATTAAAAAAAAACTCAATAGAAATGCAGGCAGGGGAGAAATAGTAAAATTACAACAGGGGAAGCTCTAACTTAATTCCGAAAAACTGCCTAGAATTAGCAGCAGTGGCTCCCAAGAAGCCAAAATTAAATCCAGTATCTTCCCAACCGTTAAATAGATTTGCTCGAACTTTTGCATGTATAGTCTCATGGAGTAGATCTTTTGACATGCCAAGTTTTGTTCCAGTTGGATGTACAGATTCTGAGATTTGGATAGTGAAAATATGTTTTTAAAAATTGTTGTTTTTTTTCCTTTGCTAAGTGCCCAGACAGTTTGGAATTGTGGTCTGAAATTTTTAGGGTACAACAGACTTGCTGCCAGTCCTGCTGAACATGGTCAAAAGTTTTTTGGTTTTTTTATACTAACTCATGCATTTATAAAAATGAATTATAGAAACATACTCATGCATCCCACAACTCTTGTTGTATATGGTCAAAAGTTGTTTTTTTATAGTAACGTGCATTTACAAAAACTGATTCTAGAAAAATACTCATGCATTTATAAAAACTAATTACAGAAAAAGTACTATATCATAAAGTAAGGAAATTCATTCCAAAAAACTTTATTAATGCACTAGTTAGGGTTAAAGCAACAAAAGTAGTGAAATGTAGCATTAGGATTTCCAATCCTAACACCCCACCCCTACCCTGCAGGCAACAACAGGCATGGGGTGTGCCTTGGGGTTGTCAACCTTAACACTCACCCCATTCCATGAGTAAGTAAACTGAGATGGTACAGTATATGAGAATGGGGTGCGCATTAGGGTTGACAACCCCAAGGCACACCCCACGCTTGTTGCTGCCTGCAGGGTGGGTGTTAGATTTGGAAACCCTAATGCCACATTTCCCTACTTTTGCCACTTTAACCCTGACTAGTGCATTAACAAAGAGTTGTGCAATGCATATATATCTATATATAATAGCACTTTGTATATACACTGCATTATGAAGTGCTTCTAAAGTCAAGAATGACTGTAGCAGCCATAGGCATGCACTGTGATAAATAAGAAAGGCCACTGGGGTTAGACAGAGAGTGTGAGCAAACGGGTCAGCACAAGGCAGTTAAGGGCAATTAAGGAACTTGCTGAAGTTCACTCAGTGAGTAAGTGGTGGCTGTCAGATTGGTATACAGCCCCGACAGTGACATGTCGACAGTGACACTACAGCGACCTGGCACTGTTGTCGCTGTAGTGTCAGTGCTGGACCCTGGGACTGTTTTCTGGGGGTCTTGTACCACCTCCCCTAATCAGCTCCAACTGAGAGTTGATTATTTTAATTGGGGGATGCAGGGGGGGCATAGCCCCCCACTTGGGGGGTTCTAGGTGAAGCCCCCAAAGAAAACACGTAGGTAGTGACCATTTTGCCGGACCGCAAATGCAGCTTCCACATAAAGATTTTGCTGTAACATCGGTCGACTTAAGTTTTTGTCAACCAGGCATCGTAGATCCATGGGATTTATCTCAAACTGTGCTTTAACCACTAGGCTACATTGCCTTCTTACAGGCCAATGTAAGTACTGTATGTGTAGTAGAAATGCATATTCATTCTATTTCATTTACTGGATGTGTAATGTTTGACCAGGAAGAAAAAATTACTCACCTTAGTAATGTTGTTTCTTCTAATGGAGTCTTGCTATATTATGACATATGCAGTTTGTCCCAGCCTTAGAACTGCTCCGGAGGTGAAAGAGTTAACTTCCATGCCAGGCATGGAATCTTGAGCGCGAGCTCGGTTGAAAAAACTCTGTCTGTTGATCTTCAAACTGAAACTGTCAGATCTTTACAAGCAAAACTCACTAAGGTTCTGTGTGGAAGCTGTAAACCTACCCTAGCCAACTGGCTACTAAAATATTAACACATTTTTCTGGTCCCAAAACAAAGACTCAAGTCAGGGGAACCAAAAAATAAAATAAAATAAAATATAACACCCAAACACCCAAAAGGGTGAAACACAAGGTGGGCATCATTAAGTGCCAACACTGCACTGCCCACCCACATCCCAAGAGCAGAGGTTCTGAGAGGGCAGGGAGGGAGGTCATAATATAGCAAGACTCCATTAGAAGAAACATTACTAAGGTGAGTAATTTTTTCTTCAAACAACATGAAGTCTTGCTATATTATGACATATGCAGACTACACAGCAGTACCTCCATGGAGGAGGGACAGAACCTACTTAGGAAATAGGCTCTGAAGCACAGCTGTGCCAAACCGAGCATCACTCCTAGCCTGGATGTCCAGAGAGTAATGCTTGGTGAAAGTGTGTACTGTTTTCCAGGTAGCTGCTTGACATATCTCTAAGATAGGGATGTCCCTGGCAGCAGCTAGGGACACGGCTGTACCTCTGGTAGAGTGAGCCCTCAGGCCTGAAGGGGGAACCTTACCCAGTTTTTGATAGCAAAATTGGATACAAGAGACAATCCACCTGGCAATGGATCTTTTAGTGGCAGGTTTCCCTTTACCCACCTCACAATAAGTGAGGAACAGTTGGAGGGAGTCAAACCTGTGAACCTTGGTACGCTCTACGTAAACTAAGGGCCTCTTACATCTAACTGAGCAGCCTCCTCTGCCAGAGGAGGAATGGTCAGTGAAGTACACTGGAAGAGATATAGATTGATTAAGGTGGAAATCTGAAACCACCTTAGGCAAGAACTTTCTGTTAGTCCTGAGGACTACTTATCTCTGTGAAAGGAGATAAAATCAGGCTCCACTGACAAAGCTTGCAATTCACTTATGCGCCTGGCAGAAGTGATGGCTACTAGAAACACAGTTTTCAAGTCAAGTACTTAAGCTCTGCTGAAGACAACGTCTCAGGGGGTTGCATTAGCTGAGCAATGCAAACATTAAGATCCCAGGCAGGAGCAGGGTCCCTGAATGGAGGGTTGGTATGAAGCAATCCCTTGAAAACTTGGAGAATACAGGGTGAGCAGAAAGAGAAGAGGGCTTTCCTGCTGAAATAAAAGCATAGACAGCTGCCAAATGCACTTTCAGGGTAGCTGGCCTCAGCCCCAAAGTATTTAGATGGACCATAAGTCCAGGACTGTAGGCAAATCAGCAGATTCTGGGGAAACATGCTTTGCAGAGCACCATATGGAAAACCTTTTCCATTTAGAATTACAAGTAGCCCTGGTGGAAGGCTTCCTAGAAGCTTTCAAGATATCGAGTACACCTTGAGAAAGGTGTAGGTCAGCAAACTCTAACTCCTCAAGAGCCAGGCCTTGAGGTTGAGGGATTTGAGATTCGGATACCAAACTCTCCCCAGGGCACAGGTTAACAGATTGTGATTCCTGGGAAGGCACAGGGGAAGGTGGACTGCTAAGGACAGAAGGAGTGGATACCAGGGCTGTCTGGCCCAATCTGGAGCAATCAGAATCATCTTGCAAGGTTGAGATCTGATTTTGACTAGCACCTTGAACAAGAGAGGGAAAGGGGGAAAGGCATAGAGGAACTTCCCTTCCCAATCGAGAAGGAAGGCATCCAGAGGGACTGAGCCCAACACTGGGAGCCTGCAACAAAAAAGCGGAAGTTGGTGATTGTCTGGGGCTGCAAAAAGATCTATCTGAGGGGTGCCCCACCTGGCAAATACTAACCCCAATACTAGGGGATCCAGTGACCATTCGTGATGGCCCTGGGAAATCCTGCTGAGAGCATCTGCCAGGATATTGTCTTTGCCTGGGAGGTGAACTGCCATGAGAGAGGTGTTCAGGGAATAAGCCAGAGACCACAACTTTATCGCCTCGGTGCACAAGGCCAAAGACCGAGTGCCCCCTTGCTTGTTGATGTACCACATTGTAGTGGTGTTGTCTGTTCTGACCTGTACCACTTTGTTCTGAACAGATGCAGAAAAAACCTGAAGTGCTAGAAAAACAGCTCTAAGTTCCAACAGATTGATGTGGAGCAGAGATTCCTGAGGGGACCACAATCCCTGGGTGGTGAGGCCGCCCATGTGAGCTCCCCATCCCAAGAGGGACGCATCTGTAGTAAGGGTCAAGGAGTGAGATTGAGGAATGAAAGGAACCCCCTGCCTCAGATTGCTCTGATCCTGCCACCACTGCAGGGCCTGGATCAGGGTTCGAGTTACTGAGACCAATTTGGTTAGAGGATCTCTCCTTTGAGACCAGAAGGCTCTCAAATGGAACTGGATGTCCCGCATCTGAAATCTTGCTCCTTGCACTACAGCTGTGGAAGCAGCCATGTGGCCCAGGAGCTGTAGAAAGTGCCTTGCTGGTCGAGAGACCTGCAGAGTGAAGGAGGAGGCCAGAGCCACCAGGGTCTTTACTTTTTCTAGAGGAAGGAAAGCTCTGGCCTGCTTTGTGTCCAGTTCTGCGCCTATGAAGGTGAGTAGCTGAACAGGCTCTAGAACTGACTTTGGAAGATTGAGGAGAAAACCTAGAGATGTAAGCAGCTGCTGGGTAACCTGAAGGTGCGATTTGATTCTGGTCTGGAGACTGACCCACTATGAGCCAGTCGTCCAGGTAAGGAAAGATGGCAATCTTTGTCTTCTAGTGAGCAACTGCTACTGCCAGGCATTTGGTGAATACCCTTGGGGCAGAGGTGAGGCTCAAGGGCATTGCTTTGAACTGGTAATGGCCTGAGGGCAGTTCGAATCTGAGGTACTTTCAGTGGGAGCTTGGATGAGAACATGGAAGTAGGCATCCTTGAGGTCCAGGGACGCTAGCCAGTCCCTGGCCTTAGGGAGGGTAAAATAATTCCCAGAGTCACCATTTTGAATTTTGGTTTTAAAAGGTGCTTGTTTAGGTATCTTAGATCCAGGATGGGCCACCATTCTCCTGTCTTTTTTGGGGGAAGGAAGTACCTGGAGTACAGACCTTTGCCCTGGTGTAGGGGAGGAACCCTTTCTACAGCTCTGAGAGCCAAGAGGGTTGAGACTTCTGTTTCCAAAGCAAGAGCCTCTGATGGATTTGCAGGTGGAAAGGATCTGGTTCTCATCTTTGGAAATTTTTTGAAGCTGAGAACCAGTCCCTGGCTTACTACTTCCAGGACCCACTTGTCTGATGTTAAAGACTCCCAGTCCTGGACGAAGTAAGCCAGCCTGCCCCCTACAGGTAATGGAGAATCGGCCCTGGGCATCCCATCAGGGTGCCTGTTTGGCAGGAGCTTTAGGCTGAGGGGTGGGAGCAGGCCTGCTCGTACCCCGTCTGCCTCTCCCTCTGAAGAACCCCCTCTGGGCATAAGCTGAAGAGGAGGCCTGGGCTTGGTAAAAAGGCCTGTGAAAAGGCCTGCCCCTGCCCCTGGAAAGCTGCCTCTGAGGAGTGGCTTGCCTCTCCTTGGCCTGTGCACTCCTATAAGTGGTCCTATACTCATCCATTTTCTTCATGTAATTCTCTGTCTGCTCCCCAAACAGAGAATTACCCACAACAGGAAAATCCATGGCCTTAGCCTGGGTATCCTGTGACAGGCTAGTACACCTGAGCCAAGCCATTCTATGAAAAGCCACAGATGTAGCCATGACTCTTGAAGATACATCATTCGAGTCCACTGCAGCATGGAATTGCACCTTGGATGCCTCAAAACCATCAGCAGCCACCTGTTCCAGCTCCTTGGCAAGCTGGCCAGGGACCTGTTTCGCTAAAGCCATAACAGTATCCCATCTGGATTTCTGGTATCTTGCAACATAGGCCATATAATTTGCCTGTCTGAGTCCCAAGGATGCTGCCATGTATTGTTTCTTTGCCATGGCATCAATCCTCCTGGAGTCCTTGTCAGGGTGTGTGAAGCCAAGGGAATATTTGCCTTATCACAGGCTGCAGCCTGCACTACCCCAACATGGCTGCATTGCTGTGAAAGGAACTCCGTATCAGAGCCTGACAATGTATACCTCCTGTCCATCTTTTTATCCACAGGAGGTAAAGAATTAGGAGCTTTTAAAATCTTTATTGTCTGTTTCCTAAAACATTTATGTAAAGGAATAGACAATCTCCTAGACTCTGGGATATCCATCATTTCCACATAGTCAGGCTCCTCCTGTTCATCCACAGCTTCTTCCAAAGGGAGCTGGAGGGTTTCAGCAGCTTTTTTATAAAACAGAAAATGAGAAGGGGACTCAGGAAGCCTGGGGGGGATACTCCTGAAGGTCTGTCTGGGGAGATGTCCGGTTCAATGGGCACATCCAGACTTTCAAAATAACATTCACTCTCTTCATAATCCTCCTCCCACTCCTCCGGTTCATAAAATTCTTCTATATCATATTCTTGAACCGGAGGAACCGGCCGAACTGACTGTTTACCTGCTGGTGTCGGTTCGGACGGAACTGGGGAAAGCGACTGGACAATTTGGATCACTTTGGCTATCTCTGCAGTGGTTGGAGAAGGAAATTTTGGCTCCACACCTGCTGACTTTCTAGTTCTCTTTGCTGGAACTGGCTCCTTCGAGTCAGCTCTTCGTTTGCCCGAGGAAGTATCGCCCTGGTCAGAGGGCACTCCCTCGGCTGGCCATCCGGGTCAACGGACTTTTTGGCCTCTCGTTCCCTGAACCTACCAACTCTCTTATCCAGGGTGGTTGCAGGGAAATTCTTGCAAATCTGGCAGTCTGCATTGAGGTGGTCAAACCCCAGACAATAAACACATGTGGTGTGTGGGTCAGCCTTGGCAAAGGCTTCCCCACAGACACTACAGTGCTGAAACCCAGTGGGCCCGGTTTTTCTTTTGGGTTTCTCAGACATAATGCCAGCCTAACCAAAAACGTGCCCTTTTCCGGCAAATCGCCAAGCAAGACACCCTTATTGGTTCCCAACCGTGTCACGGGTCGTGGAAGAAAACGTAATGAAATCCGTCTTTTTTAGAACCGATAAGAACCGGGAACCGCACTCTAAATGAAATTTAATAAATTTAACAACAACCTGATTGGTTCAAACCGAACCGATGACACGTTCCACACAGAGAGAAATAAAACCTGTCTATTACTTACGATACCACAGACAGAGCTTGAACCGACCGGTTGCGGTTAAAATATATACTTGCGGTTCAGAAAACCAAGAAAAAACACTTTTTAAACTGACAAATGAACCGAGCAGTAGGAGGAATCTCCGGAGCGACTGTTCAGTGAGGCGGAGTAAAGAATCTGACAGTTTCAGTTTGAAGATCAACAGACAGAGTTTTTTCAACCGAGCTCGCACTCAAGATTCCATGCCTGGCATGGAAGTTAACTCTTTCACCTCCGGAGCAGTTCTAAGGCTGGGACAAACTGCATATGTCATAATATAGCAAGACTTCATGTTGTTTGAAAGGCACACTAAGCTATCATAGCTTGTTTCCAGGTACGTCCTGTGGAGTTATTTGTAAATGGGCAGACAGCAATAAATGTAACAGCTGGTTATTAAATTTATTTTTGTCTGCTTGGTTTATCAGAGTCAACGCAGAATTCACACTGACTGCATTCAATGCAACTGGACAGAACCAGAATTGAAAACAAGATTTGTCTGGTGTCATCCATAGCTGATCCAGATTAAATGCTATACATGCTATGTATGTTTTTTTTTTTTAATAATTTTAGGAATATTGTTATGAAACAGAAAATTACATTCTTCAGGTTCAAGCTGCAGGAAACTGCTGTGAGTGGCCTTTTATGTGAACAAATATCCTGTTTACTCACAGTACAAACAAGCAGGTGTGGGCAGCAAAAGTCTTTTGATCTAAAAGTTTTTGTTTTGGGAAGACAGAGTCCCTTTCATAAAGCAGACATATTTTGGTGTAAACAGTGGCCACAGTAAGGCAGGACATTTACAGTTAGGTAGATGTCAAGGACAACCAAACAACCAGCTCTAATAAACAAATCCAGTTTGGACCAATCTGGGAAAGAAGTGGTCCTTTGAAATCAAAGGAAGGTTTAGGATGTGATGCCAGAGAGGCATGTACGATAATGCGGGTGTAGTGGGTCAGCCAGCTGAAGGTACTTCTGCTACATGTTTGCAATGAGAAGCCAGTTATGTCTGGGATTTTGAACTTGTAATATCACATGTTCAAGTCTGCCATAACGCACCAGTCCCCAGCTGGAGGTCAACTGCTTCTACTCAGAATTTAGATAGCTTGGAGTTAGATTTTTTCTGTGTGGTCTCTATTGTTTTTCAAATGTGTTTATTTTTATCTCTTCTGAAATACTTTGTTCCCCAAGTCTTCAGTATTATTATCCTGTAACATACTGTATATACATATCATGGAGCAGTGAGTGTTCTTTCTGTATACTTCATGTTTTCTGTGACTGAGTCAGTTCAGGTATAGATTACCAGGGGTAAACTGACAAGTCTGTGATCCGTTTCTGAAGAGTCAGGCTACAAAGTTATCATATCTAAAGCAAAGTGTTGTCAGCTGTGACAAAAAAGGTGGGTTCATTTGCCTTTTGGGCAAAAGCACTGCACTGTGTGAGCAGCGGCTCTCCTGGGATTTGGAATTAGAGATACCCTGAGTGAGAGTCATGCTTAGTGGTGACAGTATACCAAGGTAACCATTCAAGCTCTAAAGGTTGTGAAAACATGCATAAGTGCAGACTGAGTTCTAGGAGAGAACCAGTCTGTGACAGTGCTGTAGCACTACTCAAAAAATCACAACACAGATCCTCATTCTTCCACCACTGCACAGAAAAGTTCAGTGTGCCAAAACATTATTTCATAAAGGCTATGTGTATTAGGTGTTGGGTATTAGGTGTTCAATTTGCAGGCCATCCAAGCTAAATGCATGAGAAGCAAAGCCAAAGTCATCCCATAAAGTTGGATCAAAACTGGCGGCCGGTAGGACAGTGTGTGCATGCAATATGTGCAAACTAAACACCTAATGGACACCGGAACTTCTGAGCCTTTATGAAATAAAGCATGTTATGGCGTGTTGAATTTGTCTGTATAGTGGTGGAAGAATGGGGATCTCTTCTATGAATTTCAAATAGCGTTTTGGCACTTTGCATAATACTGATGAAAACCCAGAGGATAGCAGTTTTAAAAGGAGCACGTCTTTTATGTATTTTAAAGGCTTTCATAAATCCAAAGGTTCAAAACTTGTGTTAGAGTTAAGACAGTATGATCATAAAAAAAAAAAACGTTTTCACTGGTTCAGTTTAGTGCTGAATTTTCTGCTCTCCTTACTGTCTAGTTGCAAAATAACTAATCTGGTTCTCTTAGACCATGTACACATTATATTTTTTACATCAGTTTAGCCGAGTTAACTGATTTAACAGTGCTTATAATGGTTAGCATACTTTTGCCCTGGTAGAGCTGTTTTTGAGACTACCTTGGGAGCTAATTTCAATACTGGTTTGTCTTATTTAGTTTTTCTTGACAGGTAAAGGATGGCTAGGTAATTCTGCCTATTTTCAGTCTCATCCAGGTGGGGGTGGGGGGATACAGTTGTAAATTGACATTAAATTAGGTTAAGCTGTTTGGTATTTTTAGGTCTAAGCAGTAATGTTTTAACTGACACAGTTATACCTGCAGTGCGGACATGCAAGCTTTTATGTGTTGGAATTAAGAGTAAATGGTTGCAGGGAGAACAGCAATGCAGACAACCTTAACCAGTATCAAGAATGTTAACTGAAGTGTTTATGCACTGAACTGGTAAAAGGTTTTGAAAAAAGCTCTATACTGTGGAAGGATCTTACAGTTTGGATAACAGTTCATTTTGTTAACTTTATGACATTTTGTAGCAGGCCTGTATTTTAAATTCATTACAACAGCTATAAAGCGACAAGAGAAAGAACTACAGTTCCCAGCAGTACAGTATTATTGATGTACAGGAGTCATCTACAATGTCACCAGGGAGGATCAGTTTGATTTGACCAATAGCTCTGTCATGCGGGACAAATAGTATACTTGATGTAGCATACCACTGAGGCAGTTTGCAAGAAGAGCAGTGCACAGGATCTATCAAAGGATGCTTGGAAATAAATAAATGTAAGAACTGTTTGATTTCTCTGCATCTCACCAAACCATAAACATGCAGTCTAAAGCCTCAAACCCATGATGCCATGCAAGGCATCGTGTATATACAAATCCATGTGTGGGGCATGCTGCCAAGGATTCACTAGAAAAAAAATATCACCTTTTAAACAGGCTTGTACATTTGATCCAGTATAGGCTGAGAATGATAAACTACAGACATGCTCTGCAGTTGATACTTTAGAGTGTATGTGTCTTCTTTGGAGACATGCAAAGAAAGCAAGCAATAGCTCTTTTGTGTACTATAGTCACATGTCAACAAATGGAAACTCCATAGGAGAGAAGGTCCTATGCAAAACCCCAGAAAAGTCAAATGTTTAAAGAGCTAATCACAGGCATCGGCAACCATATTGAGAGTACATTATTCCATACACCATTTCTAACTTGGGGCATCATTATTAGAGCATTCCCTGAGTTGCTACCATATCATGGGCACCTTTATTGTTTGCTTTCCCTGCCACACATTCCTGACTTTAATCTGTTTTCTTCTGGCGCTGCCCTGGCTACTTATAAATAAGGGGGGTGGTAGCAGACATGACAAAGTATTAGGGGCATTACTGGGTGAGGGTGCACGATGGCATGAGGAACACAATGCACCAGGCCAGCTGATTACCTACAAGGCCAACATTTGTAACGTCTCATAGGCTTGACTTGGATGGGGGTAGATTCATGGCTTTTTCAAACCCACGTGAAGTGAGCCAGGCATCAGACATAGCGTGCTACCACGTAAGCAGAGTGTTTTTAATCAAGATCTACATTTTATTTTCGTTTGTGCATGCCGGTGCCTTCAACAAGCCAAGGTCAGGAATCAGGCAACTGTGATCAATATCGGGGGGGGGGATTAAAGGGAGGGGGTATCAGCTGCTTCTCCCAGCATACACATATATGTATCCAGCAGTGGCTGAGTGTTGAGGTCATTTGTGGTTCCCTTAAGCACTGAGGTCATTTGTGGTTCCCTCATGCTTTTTTTTTTTGTTTGATTACATTTTGTCAAGTGCAGTACAATAAATCTTTTAAAAAGGCTTTGCAAGCCTGAGGTTTCTTTTTTCACACAAGGAAGACTGCTGGGAATGGCGTGTATGACTGTCAGAGCATACTGAAGTTTCAGAATATCTATATTTACTTGGTGTTGGTGCCTTCAATAAGCCAAGGTAATGAATCAGCCAAGAATCGGGCCTTTAAGCAAAAGGGGAAAGAGGGACACTCAGCTGCTTCTCCCAGCACACACATATTTATCCAGTAGCAGCTAGGAGTGCTAAAGTAGTTTGTGGTCACCTTCCTCTTGCTTGTTTTTTTTTTGTTTTTTTGTATGATGGCATTTTGACAACTGTATGACACACATTTTTAAAGGCATTGTTTTGCAAACCTTTTTTTTGTATGATGGCATTTTGTCAACTGTAGGACATACATCTGTAAAGATGTTTTTCTTTTTTTTCAAACCCAAGCTGTTTTTTTTTTTGTTTTTTTTTATGAAGACTAGGAATAGAGGCTGGGAATGACAATGCATGTGGAAGGCCGGAGCAGGTTGGAAGAGTTCTGTTTGACGATCTGATCAGAAATACAGGGTTGCTACAACTCAGGACACCTCCTATGCCAGTCCCTGTAGAGAGGCTGAGGAAAGTGGGGTGAATTCAAAATGTCTGCATTCCTTAAGTTTCCGGGGAAGGGAGAACTTTAACCTGATTCACTTCATATTGTAAGCCCTGGTGAGCAGGTACAAAATGCACCATAAGAGACCCGCCCACCAGGGTCTACAGTGTGAGTCAGTTTAGGTTCTTGTCTTTACTGTATTTGATTTCATTGTACTGTTTTAAGACGGGTTAGCATGAAAAAAAAACTGCATTTGAGAAGCTCATCTACGAGTTTGAAAACTATTTAGTGATCATGGAGGACTAAGGACCAGTGCAAAACTAGTCCAGTGTAACATAGCATGGCTATGCTAATTGTACCACTTAGGGTTATCTGGTATGACTGGGATTTTTTTATCAGTTTGCTTGAATTTGGGGGTTTCACACCCATTTTCTAAAAAAAATAATGGGATTGGCTGCCCCCCAACCCCAACAAATTGATAAAAAAAATTCATAACCATAGCAGTAAACTCTAAAAATCATAACCAGTATAGTATACTACCTGGTCCACAGTCCTCCCCAATGTCAACTATATGAGTTGTTAAGCAGATTAACAAGGGCTCATGCTGTCAGTGTCATAAGCCCTATCCTCAAACTATATACAGCATACCAACTGTGTCCCCTGCCACCCTCCTCTAACAACTTGCAGTTGGGACTTCTCAATCCAGGGCCTATCTCCCCATCAACCTCCAGGTGTATTTGCACTGACCATCTCCATTATGCTGGGCAAGGCAAAGAAATGCTGCAGAAATGCACAATGGATGCCTTTTGCTTATATAGCAGTTAGTTTGTAATATACTTTACTGTTGTTCATACTATTGTCAGAAGGGTAGAAGCAGGCCATAAGACACATCTAGACCACTCTAGACTACTCAAGGATGTTTTTTTCCTACATTGCTCCATTCTCATGGGACAACCTTTCTCCTCAGCTCAGAATTTTGCCCACCCTTGGTATTTTCAAACATGGCCTAAAGAAACTGCTGTTACAAGAACAATCAGTTTGTACTTGTTTTAATTGATATTATCTATGTTTAGTTTATGTATTTATTGTCACTGACTTGGGACGTTCTGTAAACGAGACTTGCTCCTCATAGAACTTGTCCTGTAATCTATGCAACTTTTAAATACAAAATAAAAATACTCTCCCACTTCTCAGTGGTAGATCTTCATTTTCTTATCTTTCATATATATGTCAAGTTGGTTTTTGAAAGTATCCTTACATGTCTTAAGTTTCATGTGTGTCACACAATTGACAACTTCAGCAATCACAATGCATTTTTTTGCTAACAGTCAACTCCATCTGATGTGTATCTGCATCTGAATTTTGTGTATTATGTTCTGGACTACTCACTCCAGCAGCCCCTGTCCCTGCATCACCACTATAGTGTGACTCCTACTTTGTTTTGACTGTAGGCGCTTTTACATGGCACCCTACCAAAATCGCAATGTTTTTGTTGCACTCGAACCTGCTGCGTCTGCAGTGCAGCCTTTGCTTATACACTGCAGTCCATATGTCGCTGTCCTGGGCTGTTCCATGGTTTCAGCTGCATTTCTGGCTAAGACTTGCCCAACATCTCCCATTCACTTTACATTTTTAACCTGAGTTCAGCTAAATATATTTTCAGATACTAGAAAGAATGCTGAACTCGAGAAACTAGCTCATTTTCAGAAAATGGAGTTAAAAAAATACTTTTAAAGTGCTCTGAAAGTGGAGCCATGATAGCGGGCATGCACTTTTGCATCTACGTATGCATAAGCACATGCCCACTATCACAGCTCCACTTTTGGAGCACTTTAAAAGTACTTTTTGGCCCCCATTTCAGAAAAGGAACTAGCTTCCTGAGTTCAGCGTTGCAGATACGAGCACCAGGACCAGTACAGGGGAGTGCTGCATGTGTAAGCAACACTGGATCCCAGAGAATCTCATACGACTCTCTCTGGGATCAATGTGGGCACTGTGCTGCAATTTCATGGCAGTATACAACAGGTAACTGCAATGCAATGCAATGGCAAACCCAGCAAAACAGGGAACACCGGATCAGTGAGTGCTCATTTGGGATGTGGTGCGGCTTCCTTATACACATACGAACATACAAAGCAGCCAGCAGAAGAATGCCATTTGGTCTATCAAGTCTGCTCATACACTTGCTTGCAGGGTACACGGCAAAACAGGTAATGCTCCAGGTGCCCTGCACCACTCGCTGCTGTGCAGAGCCTGTCGTGTAAAAGGGGCTTGTGTGTAGCCAGACTGGAACTGTGCTGAAATCTGTGAGGCCAGGATAAGGGCAAATGAGGTTTAATCCTCCAGACACAGTAGTGCATTAAGAATTGTCCAAACAGGAACAATACTCAATGCTGTAATTATAGTTCTGTTATAATAAATGGGGGTTGAACCTGTAACTGTGTTCGGAGCTGGGGGAGGGGTTAAACTTGTGGGTATGGTGCTGGGGCAGGATTCTAAGGACTCTAACCATGGCAGGCACTGTTACTCTGTAGAAATATCATCACTGGCTGAGAAGATGGGTGAGGGAAGGTATACTGCTGGTAGTCTGTTATGTTTGGGAGGGCCAGATCCAGAACAGCAAATTGTGATAAGTCTCCTCCTTCTTTGGAAGGGGAGGAGTACCAGAAGTGTTCAAAACTCATTATTAATTTACCTTTTTTTGTTAACTAAAGGCAATGTTAGAGAATACATCAAAGCCCTCCCTTGTGGGCACTGTATAAAACTGTGAAAGTAAGGATGGTTGATGTGACTGTAAGGCCTGCTACAGGATCAGTAACTAAGCTGTTGTGGGTACGTTACCATTTTGTGGTTCTACGGACTAGGTGAGTTCAGGTACTTTGGGCATGATTATGTGAATGATCTTCTGCAAGTGTGGTGCTCAGCTTATGTGTTTGGGGTCATGTCTGTATGAGTGTGCTGACTGAACTATGTGAGCGTAAGTACCACTGTGAATGAACCATAGCAGGGCTAACTACCAGAGCTGTCCGGTATTTTCAAATTCTGTTTCATCATAATTCTGTAGAATTTTGTAAATTCCACCTAATTCTGTGGAATTCTGTCGGAAGCAGAACGGTGAAATTCTGAGAGCAGATCAGTAAATGGGAAAAGGTATTCCACAGTTTCTGCAAACCACAGATTAATTCTTCACACAATCACGGAATACTATTCTGCAGATTAAATTATCCAAATGTTCCACAGTTTACATAGAAATGTATTTCAGAATTCTGCAGAATTAAAAAAGAAATTCTGAAAAGCATTTTGGAAGCAGAATCGCAATTCCACAAGAATTCCGCCAGCAGAATGCTGCATTCCGCACACCTTTACTGGCTATCATAATGTAGAACAGAGGCTTATCGCAATGTAACATTTTAACTGAACATTATTCTGCTAAACTGACATCTTTGGTAATTGAAAGGCTTTCTCACCTCTTACCGTATATGTATTTGTGTGTGTGTGGGGGGGGTTACAGCTGTTCATTTTGAGTATATGCCACAGATTAGATGTCACAGGGTCAGGATGGTAATGGTGGAGAGGGGTAGCAATATCGGCAGTTGTATACAAATTTTAAAATTCCCGGCTACACCCCTGCAGATAACAGAACTTGAAATAGTAGACAGGAAATGTTACAAATTTTAACAAGTGGTCAGTTGTAACTTTGTTATTTCTGATGTTATTTTTTTCTTTTTCCATTTGCTCATTAGAAAGTGTTCTATTTGACAGCACTTTGCTGGATGTGTGGAATAGCACTCTGCCTAGCATCTGACATGTCTAGTTCTAGACCTGCCACTACATAAGCAGCACTATAACCTCACTGACATCACAGGTGACTGACCTAGCAGATAATGAGTGTCTCTTCCTGAGCATCTGTGATGTCACAGTGAGGTCGCAATGCTGATGATGTAGTGGGAGGAAAAAAACTAGATATGTCAGCTGCCAGGCGGAGTACTGTTCCACACTTCATGTCTACTAATATTGGGTGAAAGAAAATTCTAATTAACCAAAGGGAAAGAAAAGGCACCTCAGCTATAACAGGTAATAGTTGACTGCTTTCAAAAATTAACATTAGTTTTAGGCAGTACACTAGTTCTTTAAAGGACCCTTGAGCCCCTCCATTGCTTTCTTTGGGGCGTGACAGAACTTTTACCATCCTGATTTACAGAAGAGCTGGTGGATCAGCTAAACTAAGAGTGAAAGGACTGGCATCATAGACCTTCCAGCCCTTCCAATGTACTGTTATTAAGCAGTAAGCACTGATAACCCCTCATACAAGGCCCGGATTAGCACAGCTGCTTTGATAGAAAAGCAGAATATTTATGCCAAGGACTACTCTTTTCAATGTACCATTATCCAGGGACTCAGATGGTTTTTAAGTCTCAATACTCTTCCTCTGTGGTTTGCAATTTATTTTAACTAATATTTCATGGAGTTTCACCCATCACTTTGCTTATTTCATAGAAAGAATTCCTCAATAACAAGCTTGAGATTTTTATTGAAAAGGGCAACACAGCATACTAACATGAAAGAGCATCTGTTATGAAGGTAAACAAATCTTACTGCAACTAGCATAAAAGGTGGTATTCCAATTAATGCAATGTGGTTTTAGGAGAGATCTAATTTAAGAATTTTAAATATGAAGGAGCAACTGATACTTCAAGGGAATCTTTTAAAAAACTTGATGTTTGGACACAGTGTAGCTTATATTTCATATATATATATATTCATGCATTTTTCTCCCTCACAATTATTTCTACAAACAGCAAAAGCAATATAATAGGATATTTTCCTTTCTATTTATGTGCTTTTTCTGTTTATTTCCTACAAAAAAAGTATAATGCTCTGCTTGTAACATCATAGCTTGTAACAGGAATTATTAATGATGTCACAATGAAATGGATTCTAATTTTAGGTCAGGAAAAAAGAACAGAAGCAGCTGAATTCTTGCAGCCAAATTGCACACAAATGTTGTAAGTAAGAATAAGCGGTAAAGAAACACAGAAAATAAAACAAAAGAAGGGGTACCACCACCAACAAAAAAAAATCATACTTGAGATCAACAAATTTCAATTTCTATTTTTACAATTATTTTAATAAGGACAGCCAAGGTAATATGTAACATCTGTCTTAAGTGGAGTCCTACTTCTACCTATTTCCACAGCTGGGTGGACAAGAGCATGGGGAGGTTAAATGACTTGCTCAAGGCCACACATTGAGTACTGTATTTTATAAAAATCTTAAATTTATAACGCTTGTTTTGTTACTAAGGATATTTGATAGGAACAGGATATTTGTCTCTTAGAGTTCAACATATCTGAATGCTTATTTCCTAGCTGAAGTCATAACTCCCTGCTTTTGACATTGCAATGTGTTGCTGTGGAAAGAATTGTGATGTCACAAATTGATAATTATAACCCCAATTAGGGAATAAGCATCAAAAGTTGATGAACTCTAATTGAGAATAATCTGAACTTCAGGGCATTCCCAACTGCTCCATTATTATCTTCCGAAAATTTTGCAGGTAATGCCTGCAGAAATGAGGAAGATTTGGTACTACTGGGTGGGGACTGGAATGTTCACGACATAAATTAAGGCATAAGATGAATGTTTATAGGTATTACACCAATATAGATACTACCCAAATTATGGGGACTAACACCAAAATTCAGAAAAAGTGCAAACTTTTTAAATATTTTTTTAGAACTGTCATGAAATTTTCCAGTTGATATTAAAAAAAAGTGTATCGATATACTTTGTCATTATGGAAAAAGTATATTCATAGATTCATAGAAAAGATATGAATTCAGCAGGCGTTAGCCTTTAGACTAACTCACCACCTGTTATTCCTAAGAGTGGTGTATATACTTTTTTTCTCCCATGTAATTGTCCAGTCTGTTTTTGAAAATTGTCATTGTGTCACTATTGACAATAGACTTTGGTAAGGTGTTGCAAATGTTAACAACTCTCTGGGTATAAAAGTTACTCTTTTTTTTAGATACACAGACTTCACCAATAAGTTTAAATTCATGAGATCTAGTAACTTTTTTGTCTTGTGTTCCACTAATCCAATGGTAGCCATAAGGGATTTATCCTGAAAGGCTTTGAAAGCCAAACATATATCTCCTCTCATCTGTCTATACTGTATGTCATGGAATACAGACCTAAATATTTCAATCTGCTGGTATAGCTAAGGTATCTAATTTTCTTGATTTTCTTAGTCATTTTCTTTGGACTCTTTCAATCAATTTTTTTAGTTTTGATGGACTAAGGGGTACAGAACTGAGAACAATACTCTAAATGAGGTCTGATCAAACTAGTAAACAAGGGTAAGAGAACCTCTAGTTCCCTACTTTTAATACTATTAAGAATACAGTGTAATATGTTATGACATTTTTTAACCGTAGTATTACTATGTGTGTCAAAAGTGAGTTTATTAGTAATGGTCACTCCCAGGGCCTTCTTATCTGTCACAGTCTGAATAATAGAATCATTAAGTTTGTATGATATATTTAGGTTTTTGTTACCAAGATGCATTACTTTGCACTTATTCTCATTAAATGCCTTCATGTTCTTATTAGCCCATGTCACCAGGGCATCAATATTATTTTGGAAATGTACACCATCCAATTGATTCATAACCAGATTACCTATCTTACAATCATCTGCATATTTACAGGTCCACACAGGACCTGTTGTTTGCATGCTGGAGATAAAGATATTAAATAGAGTAGGCCCTAAAATGGACCCTTGAGGCACACCACTGGCAACAGATCCCCATGGGGAAAAATGATCTTTAATGGACACTCTTTGTTTGCGGTCATCTAATCATGAAATTACCCAATGAATTATATTAGGATGTAATTTTATTTTAACTAACTGCTCAATTAGTATTCTATGAGACACACTATCACAAGCTTTACAGTAATCTAGAAATAGAATATTTACTGGAAAACCCTTGTCTATGGCAGCAGTCACAGGTTCAAAGAAGTTTAATAAATAGGTAAGACATGAATGCCCGGGTATAAAACCATGCTGAGTAATATCATTCAAACCTGCCTGTTCAATATGAAGTAGCATTCTATGCTGGAGAAGTCTCTCCATTAGTTTACATATTATTGATGTTAAACTAATGGGTCTATAATTACTAACATCTGACCTAACACCAGATTTATATATTGGAGTAATGTTGGCTAATTTCCAGATCTATAATGTTTTACCCTCTCTTAAGGATGCATTGTACAGGCATGTTAATGATCCAGCCAATTCCTTAGCTAGTTCTTTGAGGAACAGAGGGGAAATCCCATCAGGTCCAGCATATGAATTAGCTTTAAAAGATCTTAAACACTGTAATACTTCATCAGTTGTAAAGGGGATGAGATCATCCTTCAATGCTATATCAAGACCACTGTGATAATTTTTAGGTTCAAAAATACTAATAAAGTAGTTATTGAATTACTTGGCCAATTCCGCTTCATCTGTGATAACCCCTTCAGTTGTCTTAAGAGGCCCAATCCCTTGTTGTCTGCCCTTTAAGGAGCCAACATAATTATAAAATTGTTTGTGGTTATCCTTCACATTTGATGCAAGTTTAATTTCAAGATTTGCCTTTGACTTTTTAATCAGGGATTTAACTTTATTGGCACATTTTTTATACTTTTGCCAGCTGTTTATCGTCTGATTTCTTTTGAGCTTTTGGTATAGTCTCCTTTTTTTATTAATATAGCATTTAATGGTACTGTTCCCCCATGGTGGGATCATTTTATTATTATTATATTTTACCCTGGTAGGTGCCCAGGATTTAATGCAGAAGTTTATTTTACTAATCAGATTACTCCATACATCATCAAGACTAGAAGTTATAAGATTGTCTCTCTAATTCCAAGCAGATAGGAACTCCCTTATTTTATGATAATCTTCCCTAACAAAGTTTTTAAATTTGGTAGTGCCCTTGGTACAGGTCTTATTTTTGTTAAATTCTATCTCGCCCATACTGCGATCACTATCACCCAAGGGCACCAATATCCTGGGCAATGTAATATCTGTTGCAATGTTTGTCAGAAAAAGATCCAGTATATTAGATCCCTGTGTCAATTCAGTGACAAGCTGGTCCAGCCCATTGGTAATGGTGAATTCAATAAATCTATTCTCATTAGAATTATGACTTTTGAATGTCTTCCAATTAATAGTAGGGAAATTAAAATCACCCAACAAGATGAAATTGCCCATAATGGTCTGCTGTGTCAACTCAGATAAGAAAAGATTATTTTCTTCATATGATAAATTAGTAGATCTATAACACACACATATGGTTAGGGCACTACAAGGGAGTTTAATCCGAGCCCAGATTAGTTCATTCTGTTCATGACAGTTAGTGGCTTTGAATTCATATGCCTTAAGGTACTCTGTAACATATAATGATAACATTTATTTTATTAAAAAAAAACACTGTTGTGATGTAAATATGGGACATGCCATTGACTGACTAAAAATATCACATTTATTTTTACCTGCAGGTTTTGACCTCTTTGACTTCACAAGCAGCACAGCCACAAGTGAGGTCTGTACAGTTCAAACACTGCAAATAAAAATAAATGTGATATTTTTCGCTAGCCCAGGGCATATGTCATTTGATACAATGACAATGTCACTCTGGCTAGATTAGTTCTTTCAATGAAGATTTTACTCTGATTTCACTGCTCTGTTTTTAACTACAGCAGATGCAATTGTGATGTCATCCGGTATTTGTTCAAGCTGTTCTCCCATTGATTAAGAGCTCCTCTTTGATCAGCCTGAAGTAGAAACAAATGATGATGACCCTCCTAAGATTGAAATAATTGATTTACTTCCACTTCAGGCCTGTCACACATGAAAATAAATGCATTTGTTTGCAAAATTGTATTCTCACAGTCATTGTATAAATACAGCATATACAACACGTATATACTGATAAATAGCAAGACAAAACAGTGTTATAGTATATGGTTAGGGCTTATTATGACTAGAAAGCTGTGGCTTTCAAAATCCTGTTGTAGGACAGTTCAAAGGTCAAAAAAGTTGTTGTACTATCGTTCTGATGTCACATCGATAGTACAACAACTTTTTTCCTTGAGCTGCCACCCGATTGGTGGAAACTCTGCTCCTCACAAAAAAAATTCAAACAAAAATGGTGGAGCCGCATAGCGAACTGTCCAGCGAGCAGTTCAAAGCAAGTCTGTACACGGACTTCCATAGTCTGCTCCATGTATTCATGTTTTCAGTTTGTCAGTTTTTTGTTTCCTTCAAGGTTGGGATTGTGAACAGAGGAAACATCAGCAAGTACCGGGATCTTTGGGGTCATGTCAGGAGAGGAGTGCATGTGTAGTGAGTGTCTGTAGCGAGGACCGGGACGAAGCGGAGCTGTGAATACACAAGGTATGAAACTTTGTGAAATGAATATTTTACACATTGGGGAACCATATACTATATAAAATAGTGGATGGATGACCATCCACAACAAACAGCGTTCCACATATGAGGTTGATGACATCACGGAGACCTCTAGGAAAGCATACCGAGGTCTCTCTGATGTCATCAACACTCGATGGAAACACAGCCTTGTTGTGGATGGTCATCCATCCACTATTCTATATATCTTGACCTAACTTAACAAGATAATATTATCTTGCAAACTGGAGTATGCCACAATGACCCAATATAGCAAGATAATATTATCTTGCAAAGCTGAATATGTTACAATGCATACTGAAGCAATAAGAGTGCGGTCTTAATAATGCTGATGACATCACAATAGCCAAGTGCAGCACCAAAGCCAGCAGGTGGAATCCAACAGGGGCAATTATATATTCACACACAGAACACATTTAAAAGGTATAACTAGTAAACTGATGGTGTATAAATTGAATATTGTCTGACTCAAAATACACAGTTTATCATCACTTGTGTGGGGGCAGGTAGGACTTCATAACTCACTCATGGCTTCTACACTTATGAGTTAGGATCCTGCTTCCTCACACATGGAGATAAACTGCATAGTCTGAGTCAGCCTATTGCATATCCCTTATATATCACTATAGCTAGAGATAACTACCTGTTTCTAGTGATAAAATAATTACTACTGTTATATGACAAGAATATAATAAGGACAACATTTCTTAATTGCTGGAATCTAAGTTTTCTTTGAAAAATTAAGTTTCTAGCCCCAACAGTTTTATTCATTTATTTATTTATTTAAAGTTTCACCAGGAAAAAGCATACTGAGCAGTAACTGTGCATTTCCATATGTGTCTGCAGGGAAGGGGAGTGGGTGGACACATAATACAAATTTATATGGGGTTGAAAAGTGCATACAGTAGGATAAGAACATCAATCAGCCTACGAGTACAAATGCAGCAATTATAGGAGGCATGTGCAACAATCCAGTATAGGTCAGGCCAAGCTGGATATATTGAGCAGCAATGAGAACAGGAAGGTGGGTGCAACATTTGAGGCATAGTACAACCAACAATAGGTATAAAGCAGCAACAAGTACCAGGCATGTGCAATATGTCAATTACATGTCAAAACCATTGATAAAGCATATAATAAATAGAGCAAGACAAGCAAGCATGCACAAAATGTCAATATGTCAATGTACAGGTCAAACTACAGATAAACATAATAATACTGCAAGTGCAACCAAGGGGTAGGACAAAATTATGGACAGTTGCAGGAGGGGAGATGAGACTGTGGAGGAGAAAGGAGATGGAACTAGGGATGGGGACAGTTTGGAACACCTGGGGAGGCATTCCAGATTTTGGGGAAACTACATGAGAAGGTGGCTTGGCCTACAGTTGTAGTCCTGAGGGGGAGAGCAAAGATCTCTGATACATGGTTACGAAGGCAATAGGAAAGGGCAGGGAGAAGGGAGAGAGTAGCAGTAAGCTAAGGAGAGAGGGACCCAAACCAGAATTTGGCTAAGTTGGCACAGTGGGCGAGACACCTGTCCTCAAGAGACAGGAAGAAGAGGGATATGTAGAGGTCACAGTGATGAGTCCGGGGAGGACAGTCCAGAGTGTAATGCCAGAAAGAGCTAAAGAGGGTGTCCAGTCAGGCTAGGGAGGACTTTAGGGCAGCACTATAGACTATGTCACCATAGTCAAAAATGGGTAGGATCATTTTCTGGACAAGTGCATTGTGGGCTGGTAAGGAGATGCAACCACGGTTCCTGTGTAATGCACCAAGCTTGGGGTGCAGTTTCTTATGTATGGTATCCAATGCCCAGAAAAGCTGAGGTGCTGATCAAGCCAAACCCCAAGATACCTGACACAGGTTGTGTCTTCAATCAAAGTCTAGAGTTAGACCTTTCAAAATATATTTTCTTTAAAATGGGATAACTCTGGAACCGTTATGGCTAGAGACTTTTTTTTTCTTTTTTTTAATTAAAGCTTGCTGTCTGCTAAGTAGGTATATTATTAAGATATCCCTACAATGGCTATATATCGATACAAAAAGTATAAAATGTTTCATATCAATATATAAAAAACATAAAATGGTTCACTAAATTTTTGAAGTCTTGTCATTTTACAACATATTATATTGACATATATATGCATGTAGTAACACAGGAGAACGGTTTCATTAAGGACTATACTTGTTGATTGGACTCCCAGCTTTCATTCAAAAAAAAAAGTTTTTATGATTAATAGTTCAAATGTTACAGCTTTCAAAATATAATTTCAAGCATTATAAAAATATCACATAAGATTATTTTTTAGAAATGGTCAAAAGATACTAGTGATTGTTCTGTTTAAGAATAAAAACATTCTTTTCTAGTTCTGTCTTTGATACTGGAGACAAATCATCTCTTAATCTATACTTTTTGTTGAGGGTCAGTTGTCTTAGGTCCATATTGAGACAGGGGGGCCACTTATTGGCCCATTTTTCTTTATTGCTTACAGGGTTACAGACCGCTGCGGCTGCGTTTAGTACCTTGTTCAATGAACCCCACATAAGATATGCATTACCAGCCTCATACAGCTGCTCTAGACCATTGGCCAAAAAGTCCTTAGCTTTTGAAGTGTTGCCCATTCTTAAGTTCCAGGTCCTGTTGGCTGTGGCTAAGCTAGTCTCTCCTGTCACCAGGGAGGTTATTGGGTTGTAGTCACTGTTTCCCACTAATTCATTGATGTTTACACTGGATATGACCCCATCTCCACTGCTGAGAACAAGGTCAAGGTAGATCAAAAACCTAGTCAACTGTTGGACCTGCTGCTCTAGGAATCAACCCTTGAAGGTGGACAGGAACTTGGTCTCTGCTGTTAGCCCTCTTAGGATGCCAGTCTATGCCCAGCAGACTCAGGTCTGAAATCACCCAAAATTTCCACCACATCCAGTTTAGCTGCTCTCATCATTTCCCAGAAGAGCTGGGCAGCTTGCTGGTTGAGCTATTTGGAAGCCAGTGCCACACCCTTATGGTGACTCATTTGCCTTCATTTTCCCCGAGCTTGACCCAGATGGATTTTGTTGCACTGTTTGCCCAATTGACAGCCTCATTGTCTTTCACAGTGACTCCTTCACTGATGAAGAAAGCCACCCAACTCCTCTGCTGTCTGGCCTATCTCTTTGGAATATTCTGTATTCATCTATCATGTTACCCCAGTCCTTTTTCTTCATCACCTGTTCTCCATAAGTGGTCCTAATTCCTGGCCTTCAAAGTGGATCAAGCCCTGCAGCTTGACTGTTTTGCTAAGCGTGCTCCTCAAACAGTGTTTTTTTTTTTTTTTGCATTGTTTATTTATCGCCCCCTGCATCCAACCGGCCTCTCCTTCAGGCCTCCTGCCAAGGACTACCCCCATTGGCTCCATTCCGAACCCTACCTGACGCCAGCTTCCCCCCGATCCCAGATCGCAGCCGACCAGGGTAGCCCGACGTAACCCTTCGTCGGACGGGTCCCCTCCTTCCGGAGGGAAATTGCCTTCAGGCATTCTTGCTCTCGGCCCTGATGCTGTTGGGATCAGGGATCCCCTGGTTCATCGGGGGTTCCATGGAGGTGGGGGATCCAGGCAGCCATCATCCGGTCACTTGGACGCCATTTTTACGCTTTTCTGGTTTTCCCCTGTCGCGCTGCTTCTTTGTAGTGCCCCCGGTCTCCAACGGGGGCCGCTTCTGAAGGAATATTCTTACCCAGGGAGGAGAGCAGTCCTTGGGATGCTCAATCCTCTCCTGTCTTCCGCCGACTCCCAGCGAATTCGAGTCCGCTCCTGAACCCGGGTCGCCAGCGTGGTTTGAGGTAAGGCACCCGCGCCTCAGCCCTCTACGCCACCGGGCCAGCCCAAACAGTGTTTAAAACTAGACACACAGGTGGGGATAAAGTGCCATTGACACAGTATTACTATGTAGCATGTTGTAACAGGACACAACACTGTATCTCTGAGCAGTCACTAGGATGCTGGCATGCGCTGTCCTCGATAGCCCCCACTAAAATATGGATTCACAATTTGCTTTGCACCACTGTGTTATATACATGTACCATTTTTATACAACAATCAGATTAAAACATGTATTCCCTAACAGAGACATTCTAAGTCATCAAGGGAGGTCAAAGGTTAAATACTAACAGAGGGGGCCTGTTGTTTGAACCAAGTTCATTTTTATGAACAGGCCATCAAATACCATATCTAAACTGCAATGATTTTGCACAGTGATTAAGGACACTTTTTAATAAGTGGGACTAATCTATCTTTTAGTTTACGGGCAGATGTGCAAACAAAGTGTGGTTACGGTTACGTATTTATGGCGTGGCCCTCCACTCAGAGGAAGAAAGGGAACAGATGTGAAAAGGGTTCACTATATTCCACTGAGGTAGGGACAAGAGGAAGGTAACCTGAGTAAGTCTGAATATCTTGTGGGACTGAGAAAAAAAGGAAGTTTCCTTTTAGGAAAACCGCTGATCATTTACAGTACTTCTGCAAGGCAATGTAGCGGTTCTATCCATAAGTGTAAGACCGGCTTGCGTTAGCCTTAAGTCTGTTCAGTTACTGTTTGGAAAACATTGTTTTCATATGTTTTTTCCTGAATGCACTTTTAATCCCACAATGACATCCATCTCCAGTTTAAAAAAAAAAAGCATGTGCACAATACCTCGCCACTCAGTCTACCTGTAAGAGTTCTATTGCACTTATGTCCTGACATATACTGTATGAATTTCTGTCTCCCACATAGTTCTGCTCACTGTGTGCCGTCTGTACCCAACTGCTTGTCTTTTTCACTGGACACTTATGTAAAAGGGTCTTTGCCCATTAAGGTTTCCCAGTATAATAAAGAAAAATAAATGAAATGAATGAATGAATGAATGAATCCTTGTTTACTTTGTATTATATCTTATAAATAAACAGTAACTACTTAGCAAGATACAAGTAACTGGTTATGCCTTTCAGGAAAGAGTATTTTTTGTGAACTTCTGGAGTATCCATCTTTCCAAAAGAGATGTTATCATAGTTGATCTAAGCAAAGTGATCCTTCCTAATACTGTGCTATGAAGAGATAAGGTAAAGCATAGGAAAACAAGACTGCACTCCACCCGAGGTTCAAGCAGTCTACTTTGGCTTGATCCAGGGGTACTGATGATGGGGCTAAAGGGTTCAAGTGTCCCAGGCATGTCAACTTTCCAGAGGGGTGAGTGTGGATGCAGGACTAAGTATGTCTCAAACTAGGGTGAAGGTTTGTGATGAACCAGTGCTTGAAGGGTGTTGCTGTGGAGGCACATGGTTTTTAACAACCATGCTCACAAAGGAACTCCTCTTCTCTGCAGCGTGATACTTAGGCTGTGTCTGGAGCCCTAGGGTGGTGGTGGTGGTGCACAGAGCTGGCCTTGGAGGGGTAGTAGGGGGAGGCTGCCCTGGACATGCACTTGTCTTGACTTGACTTTCACTTAGATGATGACTAAGTCTACAGACTGCAGTTCTGAAGCTTGCACCAATCAACAGCCTACATGGACAGAGTATACAGCAGGCAGCAACTGTGCCCATTCTGCTCTTGATCCACCCTCTTGACTTTCTCAATTTGTTCCAGTTTTTTCTTGCCCCCCTGCCATCCTCTCACACCACACCTCCCCCATGCATTGCTGAGCACACACCCCTCCCCATCACTGCTGAATGTCGACTACATCGTGGAGCCTCCGATTGCAAACCCCATTGTTTGCAAAATACATATTGACACAGCAGCACCCGGCCCCATCTGGGACCCTCACACACCTTTGCAGATGACACACACTGCTGACTACCTCCTCCCAAGACCATAGCATAGATTTCCAGAGCTCAGGAGTCAGGCCATCTCTAAGCTAGACAGCAGGATACAGAGATGGCCAATCAAACAGCAGTAAGAGCTCAGCAAGAAACCAGTCAGGAGGAGGGAGGGCTTCGCCAATGAGAGGAGGTATTTTCAGCTAATAGGTGGGTAGGATTCAGCAACCAGTCAGCAAAGAATGGCTTGCTCACCCAGTCAGCTTGGAGTCAGCAATGGTGCCATCATCAGGAACTAAGTTTAAAGGAATATGGAGGATGTGCAGATTTGTTTCCCTTTTGTTTGCCCACATTCTGCGTTTGATCACCTAAATAGACCTGCTGAATGCCATGCCAGACCTGCTGAACCTACCACGCCAGACTTGCTGAACTAGCCAGAACTCTTCAGCCTGCCTCATGACTGGATTGCCACCCATCCTGGACTGACTGGAAACTTGTGACGTGGACTGCCACAGACTAAAATCACGCCAGCCGCATCTCCACACTAACTCAGACTGCTGGACCATTTCTTCCAACCAGCTGACCTCTCCTGGCACCGGTAAGGATGGGCACTCATACTATTTGTCTGGGGTAGCCGTGAAGGGGGTTTGAACTGAAATGCTGCTGCTGCTGCTTATTTGAGGGTAGGTGTTTAAAAATGATCTTCCATGTGTGGTATGGTCTGGGTGAAGGTTGAGAGGACAGCTTTAAATGTAGCTTCTACTTTTTTGTGTGTGTGAGTGAGGTGGGGACTGCAGCCATGGGCCTCCAGAGGGAGCTTTGCAATGAAAGGCATGCTGGTGTGGCTAGGGGGCTTTCATACTATTTGTCTGGGGAGCCGGGGGTAGGGTTGAATTGAACTGCTGCTTGTTTGGTGGTGGGAGTTTAAAAACAAGCATTTTTCAATGCTGAATGTTTGCTTGCTGGCATTGGCATTGGTAGTGTAGGAGTTAGAGAGATGCATAATAGGAATGGCAGTGAAGTACTGAACTGAAGCCAACCCCGCCACCACCCTGCAAAGACTGACAGGCATTGGGGTGTGCCTTTGGGTCACAGGCATAACTGCCATGCCATTTCACCACACCCTACCCTGCAGACACCAAGTGTCACGGTGTGCCTTGGGGTCTTTGGCCCTTATGCTCACCCCATTCCATAAGGAAAAATGATGAGATGGGTGCAGTATAGGAGAATGGGGTGAACTTTGGGGCCGAAGAGTCCAAGGCACACCTCGATGCCTGTCAGTCTCTACGGGGGGGCGTTATGGCCAGAAACCCTAACGGCGCAGATGTTCATTGGTATTTTCACTCCAATTTTTCAACATGGTTTTTTTGTGACCCCCACCTCATGAACAGTGGCAATATCAGTTCGTTAGCCAAAAGCTGATTTTGCACAGCGGCTACACCATTTGGCAGCACAGGTGCGAAAACACAGGATGTGAAAAATGACAGCTGTACTGTTCATGAGGAGGTGTAAAAAATGGCAATGTTGAAAATCTGGAGTGAAAATATTTAAAAAACTGGCGAAGTCACGAGCGTGCGTAGAAACTGGGCAATGCACGCCTGTAATGTAATTAGTTTGGGGATTGTTTACAGCAGATTGTCAACACAGGCATTTTGGGACCTCCGCTCATGAACAGTGTCACTGTGATTTTCTTAATGTGTCCCGAACACTGATTTCCCACTGCGACCATGCATTTCTGCGCCAGAAGTGCAAAAACACATTTCAGCCATGGTGTGAAAAATGACAGCTGTACTGTTCATAAGGAGGTGTGAAAAAATGCCAGTGTAGAAACTCTGGACTGAAAATATTACAAATTCGTGAACTTACAATGGTGCGTGGAAACTGCGCAATGCACACACATAACACAGTCAGTATATGGACTTTTGTCACCAAATTTTCAACATAGCCATTTTAAGACCTCTGCTCATGAACAGTGTCATTGTGATTTTCTTTATCTGTCCCGGACATTGATTTCGCACACCGACCGCGCCATTGTGCATTACTTGCGTGAAAACACATTTTGGGCAAGATGTGAAAAATGACAGCTATACTGCTCATAAGGAGGTGTGGTAAAATGGCAATGTTGAAAATCTGGAGTGAAAATATAAAAAATTTGCGACGTTACGAGCCTGCGTAGGAACTGCACAACACACTTTCGTAAAACACTCATTTTAGATTTTTCCAAATTTTCAACATAGGGTTTGGAGGGCCTACCTCATGAACTGTGACCCTGTCATTTCGTTACTTGGTCCCAAAAGGTGATTCCGTGCAGTGACCGCGAAATCACCTTTCGGGACCAAATAACAAAATGACAGTGCCAAAATTCATGAGGCGGGGTCCCAAGAACCCGATGTTGAAAATTTAGTGAAAAAATTCCCAAAAATGCCTGAGATATGCATCAAAGTTGAAAAACCCCTATTTATTCCATTATACAGTTTACTGGCATTTCCTCAGTTCGCTGTCGTCTTTGAAGAGTGCAGATGTATTCCCAGTCCACTGAAGATCGTCGCCCAGACTCCAGAGAGTAAGTATAGGGTGGGGGGCAGGTGTGCAGATGGTGGGTGCGGGTCAAGACAGTCAGCGAGGGACCCTTTTTTTATGGGTCATTTTATTTTTAAGACAACAGGACATTTGCTTGCGGCTGGGGTGGGCTCCCAAGCCGTGGCAGCTGAGTTGACTTTTTGTGTAGGGGGGGTACAGGAGCCGATAGGGGATTAAATCGTCGCTTTACAGACTTTTGCCACACTGGGGTGGGCTCCCAGCGTGGCACCTGGAAATCTGTTGGGGGGCAGGAGTCGACAGGGATTGAGCACCCCTTCCGACCATACAGTGTGTGGGGGGACTCAGGACTGCATGAGCACGCTGAGGTGGACTCCCAGTGTGCAACATGGTGTGTGAGTGGGGAGGTGAACTGTCTATGACAGTTGGATGCAATGAAACGCAGCGTGCTAGGCAATCTGCATACTGCCGAAAGTATATTGCCTATATGAGCTGCAGTGTTTTCTCTTTCAACTGTACACCAATGTATCTGAACAGCTGTCATAGAGCCTCGGACATTCATTAGCGCAGTGCAGCTGCACCTGCAAAGGGACCAGGGCATTGGAAGTGGGGGAGGCACACCTACGAAAACTCGTATGGTGGCACTATGTTTCTTGCCATGCGTGCAAGCAAACATAATGATCTTCCATTTGTGGTGTGATCTGGGGGAATGTTGAAAGGACAGCTGTAAATTCAGCTTCTGATTTTTTTTTTTTGTGTGTGTGTGTGTGTGAGATTGATAAGGGGGACTGGAGCCATGGCCTGTGCAGTGAAGGGCCTGCTGGTATGACTGGGGGCTCTCAAACTATTTGTCTGGGGGAGCCAGGAGGGGGGCTGAATTGAAATACTGCTTGTTTGAGAGTAGGAGTTAAAAAATTATCTACCGTTTGTGGTGTGGTCTGAGGGAAGGTTGAGAGGACAGCTTTAAATACAGTTTTTCCTTTTTGTGATTGATGGGGGACTGGAGCCATGGGCCTCTGGGGAGAGTTTTGCAGTGAAGGGCCTGCTGTTGTGCCTGGGGGGGGGGGGGGTTAGATCGACAGAACTGCATGTCTGGCTTGAGCAGCATCCAAATCCACAGCCACAAGGCCCTTTCATTCAAAAGCTTGCCCTGTCTTGGGGATCCTGACGGTGTGCTTTTTGGGGGGTTTGAAGCGATGTGCCTCTTGATCCGTTTTGGGGGTAGCAGGGAATGAAGGGCCTGCTGGTGTGGCTTGGAGAGTGAAGGGCCTGCTGGTGTGGCTTGGTGCGGGGTTTGTATTGAGAGGACTGCAAATCTGGCTTGGGGAGCATCCAAATCCCCAGCCTGACTGCCGATTGCTGGTTATGGGGGCCTCGTGTTTTGCCTCTGCCCTGGGTCCCGCAAAGTCTAAGGCTGGCTCTGGTGGTGCAATTGAAAAGATATCCATTTTGTGTTACCCCCCCAAATGAAACTGAGACTCCACCTCCTAACATTCCATTTCTTTTATATTCCATTTTAAATCGAACTCGATGACTGTCTCCGGATAATTAACCCTTAGGTTCATTACACTGATACATATCTAACATTCGAAGACAGGATTTTCCCTTTTTTCATTTTTGGGCATTTTGAGCATGTGTCCCAATATTAAAAAAATCAAGTTATGTAAAGGTAAATGCCAAAATCCCTATCCATCGCAATTACAGAAACACGACAGAAGCCCTGAAGACACTGACTTTTTGTGAGATCTCAGAAAGCTGGGGTTAGAGAAAAGGTCAGGACATAAAATCCTAACATTCTCAAGTTACAAAGGGACATAAATTTGATCTTTGGGAAAGTGCTGCTGTCAGACTTTTCAATAGGGTAAGGCTAACTGTTACTTATAAAGAGTACAATCAATCGTTACAGGTTTATTTCAGAAAAGATATAATGGAGACTGTGACCTGATCACTGGGAATGTATTACAGAACCACTAATCCTTCTCAAGGGGAAAGAAATGCTGTGGGCTTTTTTCCTGCCAGAATACGAAAGACGAAATCATCATAACATACGAGCTACTTGCAATTGCCAGTGAGTTCATTGTGTCATTTTTACAATTTCATCAGTTAATAAAAAGCCTGTGCAGGGTGTGACAGTAATAGCACCTTTATAGCAACAGTGTACTGATGTGTGCTGTGCATTAGTCAGACTGTGACATTACACACGCAGCACTAAAATAGCATCATTATCCTCTCATGTTATTGGTGCCAGTAACTGGAGCATTGACTGAGAAGTCACATAATACTTAATAGAACAGACTGGGCTTTGGACAGAGTACAATCTATTACTCTAAAAACAAAACAAGCACATATTACATTTTAATAGAAACATCAAGAAATGCATATATTTCCATAAAATGATTTATATAACTCATTCCACTGTACAAAAAGGTCAATTGTTCAATGAATGTAAGACTAAGCCAATACTCAAAATGACCTCTGGCTAGAAGTGTCTGGCTGCTCTATGCATCTACTGTGTGTGCATTTTTGTTTTCACTAAACACACTGGATCTCTTTACAGATCAGCTAGACAGCATGGCACATCTTTGAAAGAAGTATTCTCGTTGATTAATCAGGGGCACTGTGTATTAATTAGGCTATTGAAATGAACAAATCAAGCATCCCAAAAAAATTAAATACACCAGACTTCTCCAGATGAGTTAGTAATAATAGTCATCTATTTCATGAAGTTGCTAATGCAAGAATAATGAGACTTAGCCTTAAATGTATGTTGCGCCCATCCTCAAAATCTCAAAATTAACAATGTAACCATAATCATTACTGTTTCTGGTTGCCATTTCCAGCAAAGAATATGTGGTGTGACTTTATGTTACGCTTCAGGAAAAAGGGAAGGCTGGAGGCATGTCCAGCATAGAGTCATTAGTCCTTAAAATTTCAAAGACTCTAAAGGGTGGTAGTAGTAGTAGTAGTAGTAGTAGAGTTTATTTATGTGGGAGATCACTGGGTGCACGAGTTACACATCCCAAGAGACATGAGTAACTGTTCCACACCCCCTCCATCAATATCAGAAATTGTTTCATAAGCTACATTTTCACTCGGCCTACTGGGGATCAGGGTGTGTGTAGTGGCACTATGCAGGAAACTTGGGATTCATGCACCTTGCCCAACTCCCACTCTGGAAAAGTGCCTTCAGTGGATCATACAGCAGAGTCTGATGTGTTCTGCAGAGCAGCATGCTCAGACCCCTGCGAGGGGAATCACTTGTCCCGTAGGTTCAGCACTTCCTTTAGTTGGGATGTAAAGCAGCACTGATTCAGTCGGTGACCACATAGCATTCCCCCTCCCCCTTCCCATCTCTGGGATGAGAGCAGGGGTGGTGGCATCATGCAGGGGAGGTGGGAGAGCTTAACATGGTTAAAAAGGGGGGCAGAAGTACAGTAGCATAATGATCTCCTGCCACACACAGCCACACTGCAGCCTGCTCTGAGAGCCCCCATCCCATGCTGGATTCTGAAGGGAGACAGTAGGTGGCTGCCATACTGCAGGTGGGGTAAACTGTAAGCGTATTAGGAGGCAGCAGCTGAAGACTGTTTAAAGAACACAGGGCAGTGTCAGGGCAGGAGTCAAGTAGAACAGCGGTAAGCATCTCCACCCAGAAAAGAAAGAGGGCAAAAAAAAAATTTAATTAAATTTTAAGAACTCTTTCAATATGAAAAGTACAATATCTGCATACTGGCTAATTACATTTGCAACTATTCCCCAATACCCATTGTCCCCCAAGATGCAATTTAACATATCACCTTACTTGTGCTGTACGATCCACTGAAGGTAAATTTGTGGATTCCTGTCCAGCCATGGTCTAACCCTCAGCACACCCTTCTAGCTTCTCTGACCTTCTGTGGCCATGCAGTAGGAAAAACACATTTTGGAAATATCTTATGGCAGCAAGTACAGAGAGCAGGGATAAGAAATCATGCTGTTCCCAGTTCCCACCCTAGAACCCACTAAGGGGACATTTTAAGGACACATGCCCAGCCTGGCAGTGGACAATCAATGTTTTATTTGTTTAAAATGTGTTGCTCCAGAAAGGCACACTGAGCTGGAGTTAGTTTGTGTGTGTGTGTGTGGGGGCAGGAAGATGGGAGTTTACAAAGGTGCTAAGAAACACAGTAAAAAAAAATAAAAACATGAAATACAATACCAAATAAAGAGACAAGTGCAATGTACAAAACAGAAAATCAGATGGCACAAGTTATACAGCAAGTGACAAGTTTAGTAGATCAATACAGAATATCAGATGACAAGGTGTACAATTTTGCAAAAGTATAACACTTTACAATGTGAATGGTAATAAATCCTTAAAGTAGTGGAACAGTGTTCAAGTTTATTGTGAAGGGATAAATCTGTTGGGCAAGCTCATTTGCAAGGAGATCCCTTGTGCAAATAATAACACAGACTTGTGCATTAATTGCATTAACAGACTAGGTACAACATATAAAATAGAGATACACAGTATAGTGAAGTAAGGTAACAGTTTCCAGTAACGTGTATATAATACGTACAATATAGGATTCAGCAGTGACTTAAGACAATATGAAGGTACAAGCACATCAGACAGTAAGGCACAAGCACAATATATGGACAAGAGTATAACAATCCAAGGTACAAATTACAAATACAGCGATAAACTGAATTACACAAAAGATTATTGTGGGGAGAGCAGTGGTTGTCGGGGGAAGGCACAATAGTGCACCAGCCAAACCCCACGTGAGTGGCTAGCTGCAAAAGCAAGACAGGTGGAGATGAGCAGATAGAGTGAATTAACAGAGAAATGTGAGGACAAGTGATAAATAGGGAATGGAAGATCATTCCAGAGAGAATTAAAGTAAACAGAAAATAATTACTGACCAGCGGAGGATTTGCAATGAGGGATATAGAATGAGTGAGCATTAGATGAGCAGAGGGAGTATGATGACGAGATGGTGGGGTGGGGGAAGGAGAGAAAAGAGGTAGGAGAGGATAGTGGAGTGACAGTGCTAGCCAGGAATGAGGAGCAGTGAGAGAAACATCAAGTTTCAAGGGAGGAGAGAGGTTAAGATAAAGAGAGCAATGAGAAGTAATGGGTGGGGCATTTAGGGCAAAACAACATAAGAAATCGAAAAGAGGATCCAGTCTATCCAGGGTAAATATAGGGATAGCACTATAAACCAGCTGATGTAGTCGACCATTAGAAACATCATTAGAAATGTATGGATTTCCCATTGTAGCCAGACTGCCCAATTTGGATTGCCTCGTAATTTGTAAACATTTTCAGTGCAACAAAACTTCGGTCACTCTAACAAGAACTTTGAACACTGTAAACCAAACTTGAAGAAAGATGCAATTCGTTCCCCCCTTATGCATGCTCTAACTTAAATAGCCTCTGATTCCCACTTCCCACACAAACTCCGCTGTTGCCAAGGCAGAACAAGTTTAAATATTGTAGCTACAAAAAAAGTGTTCAAGTGGCGTGTAGTTTGTTATTATTAATTTCAATTGTTTGCACTGGCATTCATGTGATGAATTTAAAGTAAGTGGCCCATTCTTATGTTAAGTGATCATTTGTAGTCCTTGAAACATCTGCAGGTGAGAGATTTGTTGGAACAATCTGCTTATAAATAAAAACCCTCTACAACAATTGCATTTTAACTAGTCAGATGGCCACTTGATCATTTAGATAACAATGCCTGTCTTGTGTCACTAATGGCCGTAAAAAGCTATTTAGAACCACCATGGCAGCACATTAAATAGCCAGTTCCTCACAGCAATGTGAACCCCCATACTGATCCCAAAACCAACACTGCTGCAATTCTACCACCCACTGTGTCCCTTGTGTCCAGTGATATCAGGCAGCAACACAGGGAGAATGCAGTAGCAGGCAATCCAGGCTGTGAGGACCAGCCACAACTCTATGAGAATATCCCCATAGGCCATAAGCATTGCAGCTCCCAAACCCTTTTCCAGGCTCTTGCAACTTACTTTGGGGGCATCAAGGATGGGTTTGTAACCCAGCATAATAAAGCACTCTCATGTGTCAAACTTTTACTTGCAAACCGTACAATCACTGAGCACTCAAAAATTTGTTCAGATACGAAAACCGCATTGTGCAGGCAGTGCAAGCACTCACAACCTCCACCTTCCCTAGTGTCTCAGTCCCCTCAAAAATCTCTCTGGTATGAAATCCAAGCTGGCACCACTGACATTTGAACCTTTCTTACACCCAAAATGCAAGCATGCAGTGTTTTGACTCATGCCAATAGGCCTAGAATATAAGCCAGCATCACCAGAACTCATCATCAAGGGCACTAGACTGCTGTATTTACTGGTAAAAAAGAACCAACATTTGTAGGACACAAGTTTTTAATAGCTGGAAATGTGAACTGGACTTTTTCAATAACTGTAAATCACTGTCCCTGCTCAGAACCCCACCTACATACACACACCAGCAGAATAATACTGCCACTGGGCTGGGCCACCGGTGCAGTGGTAGCGCTACCGCTTGCAACACTGGCGATCCAGATTTGGGAGCATGCTTGGGTCATCAGAAGGCCAGGCAGGGGGAGGATGGCAGAGCATCTGAGGGGCGCTCACCTCATCCGGGGATGGAGGGTGGTTGCCCTCCAGTGCAGCACCACCACCTGGGTGACCACAGGTGGAAGTGCAAGCCAGAGCCACAGATCTGGGAGGGCAATGTCGATGGCATGATTCTTTGGCAATAGCAGGGCCTCCTGGCACCCGGAGGACAGAAGACAGGAAAAAACATCCACTGTGCAGGATATCTTCCACCGCTCGTTGGAGACTCCACAACGCCGACTGGGCTCTCCACCTCACCGACCGAAATTTCAACTCTGCTAGGGTTTTTGGGGGCCTGGCTCCTGGTGGTCCTTCCCATATGTAGGTTATCTGTGGGGGAACGTGTAAGTTTCAGGTAAGTCCCGGGGATGGCAGGTGATGGGGCTGGGTGGGCAGCCAGACTGATGGGGGCCAGTGGAGCAAAAGGCGCAAAAAGTATAATACCACCACCACTACTTAGTCCCCGATGTGCTCCTGTGAGTTTGGAATACAACCACCTGTAATAAAACAAGTAATTACAAGAAACTATATCAATAAGGAGTTTACAGGCTCCTGGTTATCTACTGCAGGGAGATAATGCAGGGCCCAGGATTGTATGAACACTTTTAGGTGCTAAAAATGCACAAAGCTTTCCTGTGTGTGCATTTACAAGCAATCACTATGAGTGCATTATATCTCTGTGATGCACAGCCTGGATTCTTTAACCTCATTTTAAAATGTTTTTGTAATACAAATAAAGAGAACAAAACAAAGTTGTTTTTTTCTGGGGGGGGACTAGGAAACTGGATGGACCGCAGGTTCCAGGGTTATACACGGAATTCAGGCAGACTATATTGATCACTGGTCTTTTTCTGCCGTCATTGTCTGTTTCTACACAGTTTCTATAGAGGACGGTCACTATAGCAACAAGCATTTGTCAATGCCGAATGTTTGCTTGCAGTGTCGGGACAATTCTGAAAAATAATTTAGCTTATATTTCACCCTTTTTGTAATTGTTACCCGTATTTGTTTATTACTAAGGACATTTGCATGGAAAAAGGATCTTTGCCCTACTTGCTCTGTCTGCGTGTTTGTTTCTGCAGTCACAGTTCTGTTTATGACATCCCAATCTGTTGTTGGGGAGATAATTATATCATTAGCAAGACATTATGATGTCCTGTGTGGACAAACAGCCAAACCTAACAAAGTCCAATGACAGTAATCTTGTTTTTATGTCACTTCCCTCAGTAAGGGAAAAAAGGGAAAAGAATTGCAAAAATATAGTTCTGGCTGAATGGCATAGAGGGGTAAATGCACAGAACTGTAAAACAGTGGGTTACAGGTTCAGCCACCCTCAAGGCAACAAGCAATACTGTCTAAGGAAACCTCAGCAACAGTAAACTTGTAGCCAGGCCAATGGTGTGGAGGGCTGAGGCGCTGGACGCCTTACCTCCTACAACACTGGTGATCTGGGTTCAATAATGAAGCAACATTGCTCGGGAGCCGGTAGGGTAAGGCGGATTTAGTGTCCATTGATAAGATCCTCCTTTGGAGTTTGGGGAAAGTATATACTGCTGCTTGGCTGCTACCTAGAGGGGGGTAGGTGGCACAGTCACCAGAATTGAAAGTCAGAGGCGGGCATTGAAAGCATGCACCATCTTCATGTTCTACCTGTGCACCACTGTACACCACTGGCTCTGACTCAAGGGCAGTAATAGGTGAAAAAAAAAACTATCTGCAGGATGACGCTGTAACCCTGCAGGCACCACACCACCACCATCTGTAGCACCCACTTACAAAACAAGAAATAGATGGGGTAGGTCTTAGAGGTGGTGTGAGAAGGGGCTGAGTTCAACAGCAGGAGGGGTCCAATAGGGAAGGACGAGAGAATAAAATCCATATATAAAAAAGGAAAAAATATATGAACTATAAACTGAATTGTGTCTAACTCTTACATTTTTCAAAGTTATCCAACTGGTAACAAGGGTTCTTTAAAGGGAATATAATATATAATTGAAATAAAATGTTGCTGTTGTTTTCTGTTTGTTATTGACATGTTGTTACGTATTTGAAGGTATTATTTTGCATCTAGCATGCTGTTCCCAACTCTGTTTAGTGATTTCAAGTAGGTACTTCTGCCTGTAATTAGACACACACACACACACACACACACACACAGTGGGGGTTGATGCTTATTTTAATAAATACATTGTTGAGAATTATATGACACCTTCCTGGAGAGGTGTTATAATAGTCCCCGTTCATACAAAAGGGAACCTACAGTAGCAGACCCATTATTGTAAAGGCCCATTGGCCTTTTAGACATCAGTTTAAAAATGTTCTCAAAAATATTATTAAAGAAATTAATACAACCAATAGAACTGACAGGCAGACTTAGCCAATATCAAGCTGAATTCTGAAGGAATTTCATGACCATTGACAACTGCTTCATACCGAGCCATTTAATAGAAAAATATGTTAGACTAAGGCAACAGAAGCTCTATGCAGCCTTCATAGATTTGACGTCGGCTTTTGACACTGTCTCAAGGAATATACTGAGGGAATCAATGATAGAAAATGGCATAGATGTAACAGGTTGACCCCTGTCATAGTGGACACCCCTGGGATAAACTGAAACCCCTTCCCCAAGTAATTAATGTTTTGTATAATGTCCAACATGCTGGTTAGCTGGTTATAAATTAAGTGCTGAAGTGCTTATAAATCTTTCTGTGCATATTCATCTAAAAACAAAATGAGAGGGCTGTCTTCTTAATATAAGAATAACAAAAACTTGTGTCTGCTTTTTCTAGATGTTAGCAGCCCCCTTCTAAGATATATTTTGCAGCAGACAGCATGAGGTAATATGACCCTGCAAGAGAGTTTAAGAGAGCACGGAATGTTCTGACCTCAGCTCTGACCTTTAACAATGTTGTAAACAAGTTATGTAATGTGCGCCAGGTGGCTGCCAAATAACTGTTCTCTATGGAGCAACAGAGGCCCCTAGTGGCTAGTTTTATGTTATGTCTGCTGTTGATCAAAAGGCAAGGGAAATTATTTTTCCAGCTTCTAGTGAGCTTATAAAAAGCCCCTACCTCAGTGCTGAGAGAAGACAGAGTGGTCAGTTGGATACTGACTGAGGAAGGTGGAAAACCTCCTGGTAGTGTGTGCTTTCACACTGTTTGATTCATGGTAGGCTGAAGAAAAGCCTTAGAAACTGTTGAAGCTAAGCAGTTATCTGATTTACCATTTTCCTTTCTGTATATTTTACTTAATGAAAATAAAATGATAAACACAACCATGCATTTTTTATATACCTGATTTGTGGTCTGCCCGAAATTGTGCTATCCTAAACCCACACCCAGTGACATATGGTATTAGCAGTGAAATCTGACTGAAAGTCTGAGGTAACAAGGGGGAGTCCAATCAGTTGGTTTCAGACCTGGTACAGAGGATACACGGCAGAGGTGCATGGTGCCAGATGAGATGAGGACAGCGCCTGATGGAGATGGTGACCTGGGTGAGGCACCATGGATGGGACAAGATGGCCCCAATGGCCAAATGGAGACCCTGACATGGCTTCTTCACTGGATGAGTGGGAGATGGCTGGAGGCTGATCAATGCCGGAGAGAGGTGGAGTGCAGACACCAGGAGCTACTCGAGAGGTCTCACTCAGAGGATGTCGAGGAACAATCGGTGAAGCAGGATCCATGGGCTCTGGAGGAGGAGGAGGACCCCCGATGGAGCATTTATGACCAACATTTGTGGAGATCCCATTGTTGCCCATTTTTCTGGTATGCTATTTGGTGGAGGAAGGCGAACAAGAAGAGGAGACCCCAGGTAAGACTTTGACTGGCAATGTGATACTGGGGGAGAAGACTTCAAGCAAGATGGAAGAAGCCATTTTGGCTGAAGGGACTTTTGCATGTTTTAACCCCCTCCTATGAAAAGTGATTGTTCTCCTGATGCTGACTGGGGAAAGTTGCAAGTGGGGGATCCTGAAGTAACCCAGTAAGGGAGCATGTAAAAATCAAGGATGGGAGACAGGTTAATGGTGGCATGGGGGACCAGATAATGGTGGTATGAACTTAGGAAGGAAGTTCTATATCATATGAGGCCCAACCCCTGGATGAAGCAGGTGGATGCCCAGGTAGTGGTGCCCATGGCATATAGGAAAAAGGTGATGGAGGCTGCACACTCCAGTCACTCAGGGCATCTGAGCCATGGGAAGATATTGGCTAGACTCATACCATATGTCTATTGGCCAGGCATGTATAGGCAGGTAGCAGCATATTGTAAGACCTGTTGTAAGGGCAGACAAATAGCAATCACTGATAATGATGTGGGAGGAGAAACCCAGAGGGTGAAGAGCAAGAGATGGCACCCTTGGAGGAGGGGGAGACTCCCACATAGAACAGGTGGGGCAAGGTGGTGGCCAACACCATTAGAAGTGTATAAGATTTGATACATAAACCCAGAGGTTAGGGACAGGCTGTTAGGCATGCAGTGTGGTATGTTACTAGCCTACCCTTAAATGTTTAAGTGGGGATGGAGCAAAGGAATTCTCTCCAAGGGCAGTTCTACGGGGTGCAGGATGGTCCAACCATTCGAGTGTATCTGGTCAAGGAATGTCAGTAGATAGCATAAAACTGCAGTTGGTGGTTCTTTCTCCTAAATGTATGTAAGGATATTGTAGTCTACTAATAGAGAGACTAATTTCAGAATAATGTAAGATGTCTCCAAGGATTTGTATTGTTATGAACAGGATACTTTACAAATGTTTTTTTATGAAAGGGACCCTGAAACAGAGCTTCAGGTGAGGGTGGGCCAAAGGTCCACAGCCTTTCAGGGTGTTGGTTGAGATTTGGACAACCGTAGAACGGTTGCCATCTTATGCCAGGGGATGTGTGACAGGGTGACCCCTGTCACAGTGGACACCCCTGGGATAAATTGAAACCCCTTCCCCAAGTAGTTTATGTTTTGTGTAATGTCCAACATGCTGGTTGGCTGGTTATGAATTCAGTGCTGAAGTGCTTATAAAGCTTTCTGTGCCTATTAACCTAAAAACAAAACTAAAAGTACAGTTATAAAATGAGAGTGCTGTCTTTATATAAGAATAACTAAAACTTGTGCCTGCTTTTTCTAGATGTTAGCAGCCCTCTTCTAAGATATATTTTGTAGCAGACAGCATGAGGTAATATGACCCTGCAAGAGACTTTTAGAGAGCACAGAATGTTCTGACCTCGTCTCTGACCTTTAACAATGTTGTAAACAAGTTATGTAATGTTCTCCAGGTGACTACCAAATAACTGTTCTCTGTGGAGCAACAGAGGCCCCTAGTGGCTAGTTTTACATTATGTCTGCTGTTAATCAAAAGACAGGGGAAATTATTTTTCCAACTTCTAGTGAGCTTATAAAAAGGCCCTACCTCAGTGCTGAGAGAAGATAGCTAGGGTGGTCATCTGGATACTGACTGAGGAAAGTGGAAGGTCTCCTAGTAGTGTGCGCTTTCACACTGTTTGATTCATGCTAGGCTGAAGAAAAGCCTTAGAAACTGTTGAAGCTAGGCAGTTGTCTGACTTACCATTTTGCTTTCTGTATATTTTACTTGATGAAAATAAAATGATAAACGCAACCATGTGTTTTTTATGCACCTGAGTTGTGGTCTGCCTGAAATTGTGTTATCCTAAACCCACGCCCAGTGACAGACTCACAGCTGGTTAACATAATAAGTAATTTATTTGAAGGCACATGGGCTAAAGTACATTATAGCTCAAATGGCTGCCTTTCTTCAGCTATACCTATTAATTGGGGGGTACACCAAAGTTGTGTGCTAGCTTCCATGCTTTTCTATCTTTATACAGAAAACCTGATAAAAATTGTAGCTCAATTACAATCTGATTTGCCTAAGATTTTGGACTGTACTTGTCCGATGCTTATGCTAACAATATTATTTTATTGACATTATCCAAGAAAGGTTTGCAAAATAATCTTGCCCTTCTTGATCAACAAACAAAGGGATCAAAATTGAAAGTTAGTTTAACTAAAACTCAAGTAATGTTTTTTGGTAATTGAAATATCAAGGGATCTTGGAAATTGGGGCAAATGAAATTAGTCACTACAAATACATATACATATTTGGGTTTAATTAATCATTTAGCCAGTTCCTGGAGAAATCATATTAATAAAATCAGTCTGTGAGCAACCAAGACTGCAACAACACTGGACAGATTTAACCACCTCTAGGGTGGTCTATCCATTAAACCACTCATAGATGTGCCGTGAGCAAAATATTTATTTCAAATAGTATATGGAGCAGAAATTTGGGACACAGCTAAAAGGGAGGGCTTGATGATCCCAATTTACAAACTTTTAAGGAAATCTTTGGCTCTTGGTCATACATGTCCAGCAGCCCATTTAAGAGCAGCATTAGGTCTTGAACACATTAATTCAACAATGGACTCTAAGAAACTATTTTTTTTTTTTTGGCTACAATTGACAAGACTCAACTTGGATAGATTTGGGAGAAAATGTTTGGATGAAAAACAGAATTGGTCTTTGTTGGGGTGCCAGATATCAGACTGGTATAATATAATACTAGGTATATTAAAGAAATATGAGCTCCAGATACTGTTGCACAATTTAAATAAAAACATTAGACTTAGTGTGCATTACAAAAAATATATTAATAATAAAATAAAGAACTAGTGGGTGGAAAAGGATCTAAAAGTTATTGAAAATTCCAAGTATTCTCCTTGGCATGCAAAAAAACAATTGTAACTTTGAATGTAAGTGTTACTTTACTGTTCTAACAGATCCAATATCAAGGAACATCTACACCCATTATACATTTGAGGTCTTTCAAAGTAACATATTACTGGTAAAATACATATAGGATAGTGCATGAGTACCAATTAACAACAGGGCTATTCTTTCACCGAGTTGGTACTATGACGACAGATTACCTTGAGAGCGCAGCTCGAGAGGTAATCAGTCGTCATAGTACCAACGAGGTAAAAGAACAGCACTGCCATTAAATGTTACGCATGCACTGTTCTGTATAGTGTATAGTGGAACGGCGTTGCCTCAAAAAAAAAAAATACTACATCTTTCTTTTTAAAATAACACTAACTGTCAGATTTCTGCTCGAGGACACCATGTGTGACGTCCGCACTGCAGCAGAACAAAAAACAAAAAGTCATTCTGCTGTCCTGCGGACATCACTTTTTGGTTCTGCTGCACTACGGACGTCACTAGTGCAGCAGAACAACATTTTGAGAGCACTAGATTTCAGTGAACAACGACGTTCCACTATACACTATAAAAACTATACACTAAATGTCCAGAATTGCTCTTGCCCCTATGGAGGCAAAGAAGATCTGTATCATGTGCTGTTGTATTGCCCATGGTATGACAGAACTCACCTCTATTGGCTTGCTCCCTTCATAGGCTCCCTGCAAGATACTTTAGATGTAATAACCTTAACTAGTATCCTATTGAATACTAATGATGAAGATGCAATTACAAGGCTGTCAAATTACTTCTTGGCTATTTCAAAAACTAGGAAAATGAAGACTCTGAGAGCATTGTAAGGTGCCGATGACTAATAAATAGACCTCAGGATGACAGCAGTATCAACAAATTAATCTCAAACTCTTGACTGCAAGTGGTGCATTTTCATTTTTATTCTTATGTATTTATGTATCTAGTTATTATATTGTTCTACTGATATGTATGTAACAATATTGTGTACTTTATTATGTAAAATTTTGTAAAGTTTGTAATGACTTCTAAGGTGAACAAATAAACTGAAACTGAGCTTATCTTCAAAGTCTGATTATGTCTGCTATCTGAATGAAGGGCAGAAAAACAATTTGATTAGTGGGGCTCTTCTTCTTTAAAGTACGAGAAGTTTACACCCATCAGCCACAGGAACACTATCACTATCAACCTTCTCAGCATTGGCTTTTGACTGGCAAGCCTCCTGCATTTCTACATCCATTGGTTTATACAGTACACACCTACAGAACTCTATACTACAGTAACAATATTTTTGCTTTGCACATGCACGCAAGCAAATATAAAAATGCATAACGCTTGTGTGGAGAAATCTAAATGGGTTCCCAGATTAATGTTTTCATGAAAATTACTAGTCAGCCTGAGAGGAAAAATGTTAATGAAATCTTTTTGCTTGTAACTCCTATCTCTTGTATCTAATTTTACCAGTAGAAATGTAATACAAGCAAAAACAGCATGATATTCTATTTATAATGACTAGTATAAAATATCTTACCACCAAGGTATACATAGAGGATAAATGCTTCAAGTAAATTTTAATCAAGCTGCTTTGCAAGCATGCCCCTGGCTAATCCTGTTTGAAAGCTGATGATCATTTCTGCTGTTTAAAAAGTGTTATTTAATAGTTACCTTTGAGTTTAAATGAGTAACATTTGAGGGTAGGGTTTCTGCTTTGTGTTTTAGCTTGAGGGAAGTAGATCACTGACGTGGACACATCTCTTAGTGAACTTTTTGACTAACACCCAACCCGTCAGTATAATGGTAGCGCTACAGCTTGTGATACTGGTGACACAGGATCAGGAATGAGCTTGGCTCATTAGAGGACCAATGAGGGAAGGAGAACTAAGCATCAAAGAGGATGCTGTCCTCTGGGGAGTGAGGGTCACTGTCTATGCTTCAGTACTGCCACCTGGGTGAGCACAGCTAATAGTGCAGCATTAGACAGTGTGGGAGGGAAGGTGTCATCAGCCAGGGGCATGGCTGGCATACTATTGTCCCTGCACTGTGTCCTTAGCATGCTGACATCCTAGAGGACTGGGAGAAACATGGAAAATCCCCCCCGAACCCAAGACGATGGATCCTTGTATAGCAGGGCCCCCTACCATGGCCAGCAGCACTTTGTGATGAGACAAGAGACTCTGTGGTCAATCCCTCTATCCAGCCCCTCCTTGGTGGTAAGCTATGACTCTGTGGAGAATGACAATTTAAGATAGGAGTACCTGGTGTCTGGTGTGCCTTGGGAGCTCATATAGGAAGCAGGTGCTAGAGACAGGAAAGGGTCATTCACAGAAAGTAAAGAAGAATATTAAGATCTATCCTGGTAGGATATGAGTTATAAAAATTTTAGGAAAAATTGGTGATGAAAATTCTGTAACCTCATTGGATGGTTGAAATATGTAACATGATCGTTAATTGTTTTCTAATAACCCCACACCTCACATGAACTACAGATGTTATTTACAAACAAAATCTCATTTTATAAGTAAAATAACACACTCTGGGGTCTGCAGACATGAGGGAATAATATACTCTTCTCGAGTAATTGCAGCACTCGTCGTTGCTTTGTACCTATCAACCATTCAAGGGGTGTATTTTTTCCCTTGTACCTGCACATCCTCTCATATGTTATTCTTAGCATGCTATAACTAAACAAACAATTGACTAGATTTCAGCAAGGATCTCACAACCATTCTACAATATTTGTTAACTAGGGTAGTACCAATGGTATAAGAAAAAGGGAAGTTTCTCTTGGGCATACGGTCTTTGGTAAGCAGTGAGTCATGACCAGCATGACAAAGCACCAATTTACTGGCCCTTCCAGGAGTTTAGTGAGCTCACTGAACAGTGACCAGCATGAGAATACACCTGTGGGCGTTTAGTGAGCTCACTGAACAGTGGCCAGCATGAGAATACACCTGTGGGCGTTTAGTGAGCACACTGAACAGTGGCCAGCATGAGAATACACCTGTGGGCGTTTAGTGAGCTCACTGAACAGTGGCCAGCATGAGAATACACCTGTGGGCGTTTAGTGAGCTCACTGAACAGTGACCAGCATGAGAATACACCTGCGGGCGTTTAGTGAGCTCACTGAACAGTGACCAGCATGAGAATACACCTGCAGGCATTTAGTGAGCTCACTTAGCAGTGGCCAGCATGAGAATACACCTGCAGGCGTTTAGTGAGCTCACTGAACAGTGGCCAGCATGAGAATACACCTGCAGGCGTTTAGTGAGGTCACTGAACAGTGGCCAGCATGAGAATACACCTGCAGGCGTTTAGTGAGCTCACTGAACAGTGGCCAGCATGAGAATACACCTGCAGGCGTTTAGTGAGCTCACTGAACAGTGGCCAGCATGAGAATACACCTGCAAGTTTAGTGAGCTCACTGAACAGTGGCCAGCATGAGAATACACTGCAGGCGTTTGTGAGCTCACTGAACAGTGGCCAGCATGAGAATACACCTGCAGGCGTTTAGTGAGCTCACTGAACAGTGGCCAGCATGAGAATACACCTGCAGGCGTTTCGTGAGCTCACTGAACAGTGGCCAGCATGAGAACACACCTGCAGGCATTTAGTGAGCTCACTGAAAAGTGAGCAGCATGAGAATACACCTGCAGGCATTTAGTGAGCTCACTTAGCAGTGAGCAGCATGACAAACACTATTCTGCCACACTTGCAGGCTGTTAGTGAGCTCACTGGGTAGTTACCAACATGAGAAGTGCCATTTTGTTTTTTAAACAATGTGCTTTATAGAATTTTTCACACAACACGCATACAATAAAAACAGTTAAAACAACTGTTAAAAACAGTTGACAAGCAGTTAAAAACAACATGCAATAGTAAATTAGGATCAATCTCATTACAACAATCTGGGCAACCAGGAATGCATTTTGTGTATTCAAAAACATAACTGTATTAATTAATTGGTTATAAGAAACGTAGGAGAAACACTTTCCATTCACATTATGCAGACAGAGATAAGTAAACACTCAGTGTGTATATACCTTCATTCTGGCTACTGCAGGAAAGTGTATAAGTTTTCTCAGGGATTACTAAAGGTTTTAAACCTGTGTTTTATGCTTGTTAGCATTTTTTTTCCCATTCTCTGGGCTTCTATGGCCAAAGCTTGCCATTCTCTGAGGGAATTATGTCATCTAGCCAGTGCCTGACAGTCACACGTTTGGTTGTAGCCATGATTCAATCCATGTGGTAACACTGTTAACCCACCAGCTATTTTAATCCAAGTCCTGTTAGGCAGGTTATAGGTATAAAAGCTTCTTGGAGCCTAAGAGTGGATCAAGCCTATTCTTTTCCCATATAGTTTTTTTCCCTTCAGGTTCTGTTCAGGCAGGCTTCATCAATCCAGTCCCTGCCCCTGCTGCACAGCATTCTGCCTCAGCCTTGACCAGGATCTCCAGAGTCCCCCAAGAATTGCACCCTGTGGCAGGGCCAGGAAGGGGACAGCAATCCCTCCTATTGCCCTGCCTGCCTGCATGGATTCTGTTCTGCACACACTTTATACACTCTGTGTATTGGGTATTGCTCTGACGGTGCCTTCACTTTCTGGGGACTTACAGTATACTGTACATCATTTGTATATAATGGACTTATACTGTATATGACCTGTATATAATGTGCTGTTTGCAGCACTGGTGATCCGTTGTATTTGTTCTGACCATTTGTATGTACCTGCTGACTATGTTATGTTTCTGTTTTCCCTGACTCTGTATAACTGCCTTAAGTGAATCATATTGTGTTATGTCGTATTTCCTGTACTCTCCCGAGTCGTACCTGAAAATAAGCAAATGTCTTGTCTAGTGTACTTACCTGGTTAACAAAAGCTAAATAAATAAATAAATCCTCCCCCCATCTGGAGACACACATACAGTACTTGGGGTTCCCAGCTAGGCAGCGGCACAGGTGCAGAGGACCATCAGGCAGCATTTCATAGAGCCCAAGCTGACCACTGTTTTCTGTTTTCCCCCCTAGCTGAGGTGACTCGGGCTATGCATGCACTGGAGACATACAGTACATGCATCCCCAAACTGCAACTACCCCTCCCTCTGACTTTCACCTGCCGCTTGTGTGTCGGCCCTACACCATACCTCCACCTGGTGGCAGCCAAGAGCTGAGTCAACTCATCACCCCAGTCTGGGACATTGGAGTTGCTCAGTGGCCGCTCAATACACTTTCGGCCTCTCCACCCTCCCCCCGGCTGACCCTCAGCAACCAGAGTTCATTCCCAAACATGGGTGACTGGTGTGGTGAGAGGTAGGGTGCACAGCGCCTCAGCCCTCTATGTCACTGGGTCAGCTAATCAAGTCTATTCTTTATTTCTTCCCCAAAGCGGTTGTTATTTTGGGCTATCCCAGAAAATGAGCTTTAGAATACCTCTGTGGGCCTTACATCTAGTACGAAGGTCTGGCTCTAGTTTATTTAACTTGAAAAGCTTCACAGGTGTAAAATACATGTCATTTAATTATTTATACTGGGCCAGTCTGACCATCAAACTTCAAGAATTCATGCAGGGAGGTCCAGACTTTGTTACTCTTACTGGAATCCCCTAACTCTGGAAATTCAGTTTTCCAGTAGACTAACTGCACATTTAAAGTATCTATGGCACTATCGCTTAGCTTATTGTACAGTAAGGACATTTCATTTCTTTGACTGGCTCTGCGGCTTCAGTCTGACCATTTGTTTTCTTGATTAAAGGCCCACAGAGAGGAGCTCAGAGTGCAACAAATCATGTGTTGAACGTGTAAGAATTGGAACACGCAGTGAGGACCTGAATTATTATGCCTATTAAAGAGCTGGTAACACATTCAGGAGAACTTTAACAAAACATAATATTTAGGAACTGTCCAGCTTGTATTTTCCATTAGTTCTGTATTCCTCCTCCCCATTATGGGGGATTCCATGATCAGGGGTATCAAATGGGATAGGGAAGGGGAAGCCTGCCCAGTTAGAACAAAATGCTTCCCTGGACTAACGGTGCACAGTGCCAAGCATGAGGTATATCAGCTGGCAAAGGATTGTGGGGGGTTCCCCGGACATACTGGTCCACCTGGGTACAAATGGCATTGAGGGAAATAGCGAGCTAGAGATACAGGCAAGGTTCAGGGAGCTTGCCAGGGTCTGTCACGACATAGGCTGCGCAATTTCCTTCTCAGAAATCCTGCCAGTGCCAAGGGCTAGTGGGGAACACAAAAGGAAGATCAGGGAGATAAACCAGTGGGGCTCAGGGAGTGGTGTGGGGCCAGAGGGTATGGGTTGATGGGGGACTGGGGGGAACCTGGGAGGATAAGGGGCTGTATACTAGAGATAGGCTCATCTCAATTTGGAGGGGAAGGAAATCTCAAAGTTGAAAATAGAGAGTTTCACTGGTGAAAGGTGGGGTTTAAACTTGTGAAGGGGGGGATGGGAGAGAAGGCTGTCGAGGGAGGTCCGATAAAGGAGGGACTCTGTCTCCACCCCCCTGGGGAGCGGGAGGACTGCGGGAAAAGGCCGACTGGTAAGGTGCAGACCGGGGAAGATGGAATCCCCATGGGAAAGCGAGCAGGGGAAATGGAAGTATAGGGAAAGGGTGGAAGGTAGTCCTGTTAAATGCCAGGAGCTTGGGCAATAAAATGCCTGAGCTCCAGGTGATGCTAACTGAGGGAGAGGTGGATGTGGCAGCGGTCACTGAGACCTGGGCCACCGCAGAGCATGACTGGGACCTGAACCTGGAGGGTTACACCATGTTCAGAAAGGACAGGGGGGAGGGAAGGGGATGAGGGGTAGCAATAATAGTCAAAAACTGCATTGGCACAGGAGGTGTAGAGGAGGCGGAGGGAACTGTGGAGGTGATTTGGGTCACCTTGATAACAAGGGTGGGGCAAGAGAGTAAAAATAGGAGTGGTGTATAGACCCCCTGCATTGGCGGAGGAGCTGGAGGAGAGTCTGGTGGCAGATGTTGGGAGACACTGCAGATTGGGCAGGGAAAAGGTGGTGGTGTTGGGGGACTTAAACATGCCAGGAACAGACTGGAAGACTATGACATCCTTAATGGCCAGGGAACAGAGGTTGTTGGATGTCTTTCAGGATGCGTTCCTAACTCAGCAGGTGGGGGAACCGACCAGGGAGGCGCGGGTACTGGATGTGGTTCTGGCAGACAGTGACCAGATTGGGGGCCTGGAGGTAAGGGACCCGTTGGCGGGGAGTGACTATGCCACAGTCTGGTTCTGCCTGGACCTAGGAGGAGCAGAAGGCTGCACAAATATGGAGGTAACTGACTTCAGGGGAGTGGATTTCAAGGAAATGGGGAGGATCCTTAAGGAGCATTTGGATGGGATTGGGCCAGACATGGACGCTGACAGTAGGTGGGAAATCATTGGGGGGGGGGGTGCAGGATGCTACCAGCACCTGTGCAAGAGTAAGAAGAGAATGCGATAGAGCCCGAAAACCCTGCTGGTGGACCAGGGAGGTTCAGGAGGTGGTGAGGGGAAAGAAGGTGGCCTATAGGCAATTCATGTGCTCAAGGAGTGAAAGGGATCGATGGGAATTTGAGCTGATGACTAGAAGGGCCACTAGGGTGGTGAGGGCGGCTAAGGTGAGGAAGGAGTAGAACCTGGCCAGGTAAATTAGAAGAGGGAACAAGGGGTTCTTTAGATACACTGGAGAAAAACGATGGGTGAAGGGGCAGATTAGCAGGATTAAAACAGGGGAGGGATGGGCACAAGACCCGGGGGAGCAGGCTGAGGTACTAAATGAATACTTCACCTCAGTTTTCACCAAGGAAAATGGGGGGGGGCTGCATCATACATGGGAGAAGACAGTGAAACTGAGGAGTCTGGGGAGGGGGGCATCACTGACAGGAAGGGAGAAGGCTAAGCAGGGGGACAAGGTAGTGGAGGTGGAAATCATGGCAGAGAGAGTGAGGGAAGCCCTCATGTCCCTTGAGACGGAGAAAGGACCGAGGCTGGATAAATTACATCCCAGAGTGCTGAAGGAACTGGTGGATGTCCTGGCGAAACCCCTGGCAGAGCTTTTCAGCATCTCTCTGAGGACAGGGTGGGTGCCCCAGGACTGGAAGGTGACACATATAGTGCCTACCTACAAGGGGGGGATCAAGGGAGGTGGCAGGGAACTACAGGCCCGTCGGCCTGACATTGGTGGTGGGCAAGGTGATGGAGGGCATTGTCAAGGAGAGGCTGGGGGGGACCTGGAAAAGTCAGGGTGCCTGGACGATAGACAGCATGGATTTGTCCCGGGGAAATCGTGTCAGACAAACCTTGTGGAGTTCTAGGACTGGGTGACAAGTGCCTTGGGCCTGGGTAGACCGATGGATGTCCTCTTTCTTGACTTCAGCAAGGTGTTTGACTCTGTTCCTCATGGGAGCCTGTTGGATAAGCTGGGAGAAATGGGGGTGGGGAACCAGATGATCAGATGGATAGGCAATTGCCTCCAGGACTGGTTGGCAGGATAGTCTCATCCCCAAGGAGGGTCATTAGTGAGGTCCCGCTGGGATCGGTCCTTGGGCCCCTCCTGTTCAACGCCTATGTCTCTGACATAAGGATGGGTATCAGGAGTGAGATGAGTCTCTTTGTGGATGAATCAAAACCGGGGGCGGTGGTGGATGGGGAGGAGGGAAGGGTGGCCCTACAGGGGGACCTGGAGGCTCTAGAAAGGTGGTCTCGAAAGTGGAAGCTGAGGGTCAATGCGGGGAAATGCAAGGTAGTGCACCTGGGGGCCAGAAACCCAGGCCAAGTGTACACCCTGGGGGAATGCTACAAGTCATGATGGCTGAGAGGGACCTGGGGGTGGTGGTGGATGTCAAGATGAACAACTCAGAGACTTGTAGGAGGACAGCAGCCAAGGCCAACAGGATGCTGGGATGCATCACTAGGGGGATCACCTCCAGAAGGAGGGAAGTGATACTCCCTCTGTATAACTGCTTGGTGAGGCCACACCTCGAGTACTGCGTGCAGTTTTGGAGGCCCCACTTAAAGAGGGACATTGAACTCCTGGAGAGGGTCCAGAGGAGGGCAACCAAAATGATTTGGGGCTTGGGGGACAGGACCTATGGGGAGAGGTTCGAAGAGCTAAATATGTACACATTGGAAGAGAGAAGGGACCGGAGGGACATGATAGAGGACTTCAGGTACATGAACTGGGTAAATAGGGGAGGAGCAGTCAGGGTGCTTCAATGGAAGGAGTGGGGCAACTAGAGGGCATGGGTGGAAGCTAGAGGGGGGAGATTCAAGGGAGAAAGGAGGAGGTGCTACTTCACTGAGAGGGTGGTGGAGCCATGGAATGTGCTGCCCAGGGGGCTGGTGGAGGCAGAGACGGTGGAGGGGTTCAAGAGAGGGGTAGGACAGGTACAGGGGAAGGGTTCTGGAAGCAAAATCCAGTGCAGCGAGAATATCCGGGACTGGGAAGGGAGAAGCCAGAGAGGGCGAGGGGGGGCAGCAAGGTCAGCTCCCAGGGTGGGGGCTGACCAAACAAGCAGACACGAAAGACCGTTAGGCCTATTCTGCTGGCATTTTAGTATGTTAATATTATTTAGTGGTGAGGTCATCTGCATGAAAACAGGATCTTTGATCCTGAAGAGTTTATCTTCTTCTGCTGCTTTCTCCCTACCTGAAGTCATACAGCACTGCTTGTGACCTCACAGTTGCTCCCATGGCAACAGATTGTGATGTCACAACAGAGGATTATGACTAGAAGTAGGGAGTAAGCTATAGAGGCAGATGAACTCAAAATAAACTATATGGGACAACAATCATATAGTCATTCACATTTCTTTAGTAATAAATGATGAGGAGGAGAAATATATAAAATATATATGGTATGCAAGCAGAATTGTACCTAATTATTATGTTTTTTAAGGTTTTCTCAGAGGCATCAGTAGCTCTTTAAATGTTTTGAAGGTAATTAATTTATCCCTGTCTATCGTGGGACAACTAGGACAAGTTGGCCCTGGCAAAACAGAGTCTCCTAACCTCTTTTCACCTACTGTGAAATTAGTGTTGTATCTAAGCAGTTGTTGAATGCCAAATTGTGGCTTAGTACCCATGAGATCATGAAGTTGTCTGCAATCTAGGATGGATGTACCCTTTGGGTTGCTTTTCACTACAAGGGGCATTTTAATTAGGTTACAGCTGGTCAGGGACCTGATATTAATGTTATATTGTCAGCACAGATCCACTTTTATTACCTTATGAGGTGGCACATGCCTAATTTCTTAGTCTGGGAGTATTTCTCCACACAGAATGTGACAGGCGTGGCTTGCTAAGTAGTAAAGAAAAAAGCTTGGCAGTTGAAGGCCCCCTCTGGTTTTAGCCTGAGTTAATTTATAGTACACTCTTTGGGAAGGTATCCCACACCCCAAGTAGGCTGAGAGGGTGGCTCTCAATTTCTTGAACAGCCTTTAGCAATAAAGAGACCAATTATGCTTAACAGGTACAGTGCCCTAGGGAGGATGTTTATTTTAATGATATTAATTTTCACCCATAACGTCAGATGTGAGACTATCTGTCTACAATAGCCAGGTCTGCTTTGATGTGCACTAAGGGTTTGGTCACATTATGCTCTACCATAACTTGTTTGTCTCTACTGACTTCAGTTCCCAGGTATTTGATAGATTTTGGGACCCAGGCACCCCGGTGCATGACTTCCACCTGTCTACTGTGCACATTAAGTTGCATTATTACTGTTTTGGCATTATTTAATTTGTAGCTTGAAAGTTGGGCTAAGATCTTAAATGTTGCAGGTATGGAGTCTGTAGGTTGTTCTGAGTGCAAATTGATGTCATCTACATAGGTGGACAGTGTATACCTGTGCTGACCTACTGATTCTATCATCCCATAGTACAGTGTGGGTCTGGGGCTCCAGGTATAATTCTAAAATTAGAGGGGCTAGAGAGCATCCTGCCTTGTTCCTTTACTTAGTTTAAAAGGGTGTGACTTGAATCCATCACAATTCACTCTGGTCGATGGGCATGAGTAGGGCAGCTTTACTCAATCCATGAATGTGCTGGGGAAACTAAATTCTTCCAATATGTGAGAGAGGTAATCCTGTGCCACCCTACCAGAAGCTTTCTCCATGTCTAGAGACACCAGACAGTAGGGATCCTGGAGTCCCCAGACATGGACATTATGTGTCCCAAATTCAACACGTGGTCTTTTGAGAGGTGTCCCTGCATACACCCCACTTGCTCAGGGGAACTCCAAACTTTCATGACCCTGACTGCTAAAACCTTGGCTAATACCTTAATAGCTAGGTTTAGCAGTGATATTGGCCTGTAGTTACCTATAAGTTCATGACCCTTGCTGGGTTTTGGCATCAGTGTAATAAGGGCCTCTTGCATACTGGGGTCTAAGTGCTTCCCTTCATATGCAGAGTTAAAGAGCTTAGCGAAAGCTTAAGTTTTCTTCAAGTATTTTATAAAAATTGGAGGAAAAACCATCCGGCCCTGGGGCTTTGTTGAGCTTCAGGTCTTGTATTGCCTCAACCACCTCCTCCTCTAAGATTGGACTCCCCAAATCTTCCCTTTGGCTCCCAGGAATTAGTGGCAAGTTAGCTGCCTGAAGGAAAGCCTTAATCTCTGCAGTACTGCTGCCTGTCTCAGCCTGACAAATAGTTTCATAAAATTCACCAAAGCCCTGTACAATATCTCTGGATTTGGTTAATAGTGTGAAACCCAGCTTCTGTCTTACAGCTGGCAGTGTTCTTAGGGCCTCATTCTGCGTCAGTCGGAGTGCCATCAGCCTGCCAGCTTATTTAACCTGGTCTACAGAATTTAATTTGCCATAAAATATGGATTGCTTGGTGCTCTTTCTAAGCAACTCATTGTATTGCTCTTTTTGGGAATTTAAGCTAAGCCAATTTGTGTCTGGACAGGTGGTCAGGATTATCCTCTTTGATATTTAATTCCCCTTAACAGTCTGTTGCTTTCCACCTCCTTTTGTGTTTTCCGGTGGCTGTTAATCTTATGAGCTCCCCTGATCATGCACCCCGCAGACTCTTGTAGTTTTCTACTGACTGCTTATTCTCTGCTAAAAACATTGAGGTTCTTTTTTTTTAATTTCCCTTCAATACATGATTATTCACTTTCTATGACCTGTCTCTTTCTAGGTTATCAGGCCGTCTCAAGAGGAAAAATACAGGGGAATGATTTGATACTACCCTGGCACTTATTTTGCACATCTGCACTCCTTCTAGTAGCTCTGAATTTAGGAGACAGAACTCAATGTGTGAGTCAGGACCATGAGCATACGAGTAGAAGGTGTGCTCACAATGGGTTGGGTAAAAGGTCTTCTTTGGATCTATCAGACCCAGGGTGTCTGAGTTCAATGGGTGCTCATTGTGCAGGTGAGAGGCCTCTCCTGCCTGCCTGAGATATATCTAATATGCTATCCTGAACAATATTCCAGTCCCCTGCCACTATTATGGGTATGGATGTAAGTTTGTCATGGCAGTCATACACGTCATTGATTCCATAATGTTTGATCTTTATTCAGGACTTCCATGACTTTCACTAGTGTCATCAGAATGTAGCAATGATGACAGTGCCACAACATTTACTACTTTTTACTAATGATTTCATGAACAGACAATGAGTCATTAAAACCTCATCCATGACAAACTTACATCCCTAATTATGGGTGTGCAAGGGGAATCAGCCAGAAGGGTAAGTTTGGGAAAAATGAGGGGTCACCCTGATCATGCCCACAGACACAAGCCAGCATTATTTCAGCTAAACTCAGTATACCTCTTAGTATAAGATACCTCCCTTCCAGGTTCCTGTGCTCTGCAATTAAATGGAAAGGCACTGCATGGGCAAGTAGAATTGTAACCCCTGCCTTTTTGTCACTGCTGCCCACTGCATACACAGGCCTACACATTCCCTGTGCCACAAGGTGCACGGTTCAACTTTTGTGTGGATTTCTTGGAGCATGGCAATCTGTGTCCCCAAGGATTTGACATGACGTAGACCTGATGGTGCTTTTCCTTTGTTTGTGCCCGCTTGACAGTCCATGTGGTTATTTTAAACCCCGACATAGCCATGATTTGATATGTTAAACTGGCTTGTGTCTAACCACTATCTGGGCAGTAACATTGCAGTTTGCAAACCAAATTGGTGCCCCATAAAAAAAAAAATGCAGATTTTCTTGACGTGTCTTGGGCTTGAGCCTTGTAGATTTAGTCAGAGATCAGAAAACTGTCTGTAAAAGAGCTTGTAACCTCTTGAATACCAATGGTAAGTGCCAAATACTTGTTCACATGAGCAAGCAACCATGACTTGTTAAACAATTAAAATAAAATAACAAAACACATGAAACTGAGATACACTGCCAGAGAAGTATTTTGCTAAAATGGCACTAGGCCCTGTAGCCAGTATGTTGGAGCTCTGGTGAAACATCCCTCTGAAGAGGGAGGCCGAAAAACTTTTAGCATGGTTCTCCATTTGCTTCCCCTCTGTGGAGGGGGCTAAGTATTGGAAGGGCCCGAGATGGAAGAACCCTGCCATTTCACAGGAGTCTGTCTGTGGGGTATTTACCTGTAGAGGCAACCTCACAGTTCCAACACAAAACCTCTAGCTGTTACCAGTGATGATGAAATTAAGGCAGTAACATGCTTGCATGTTTTTTCCATATGACACTAGAAACTGCAATATAGTATTATAATAAATATATAATAATCATTTTAGTTATATAGCGCCTTTCACAATATCAAGACGCTGAATAAATCAATAAAAACATCAACAAACAATTCAAATGACAAACCATAAAATTATAAAATATATTCTAAAAGCATAATAAATTACAGTAAAATTACACACACTAAACAGTGCATTTAACTTTCAAGAAAGGCCATTCTCCAAAGATAGGTTTTTAATTCCTTTTTGAAAATCTCCACGGAGGAGCACTCCCGTAACCGGCAAGGTAGAGAATTCCAAAGAGTGGGTGCGGCATAAGAAAATGCTCTACTGCCAGAAGATTTCAAACTCACTCTTGGAATCTCTAACAACCTCATGTCGGCCGAGCGGAGTGATCGGCTAGGGCAATAAGACACCAGAAGGTCTTTCAGATATGCCGGACCCTGATAGTGAAGGGCTTTGAAAATCAATAAAATTACTTTAAAGGTGATCCGCCACCGTATTGGGAGCCAGTGCAGCTCGCGCAGCACCAGGGTAATATGACAGGACCTGCTTGTCCTAGTCAAAACCCAGGCTGCCGTGTTCTGCACAAGCTGTAGGCAGCGAATTTCAGCCCCAGAAAGCCCAAAGTAAAGGGCGTTGCAGTAATCGAGGCGCGAGGACACAAAAGCGTGGACCAAAGTTGGCAGAGAGACAGAACAAGGTGCTTAACCCGGGCAATATTCCTAAGACGGTAAAAGGAAGTCTTGACGACGGCTGACACCTGAGATGGAAAAGTTAGCCTATTGTCAAGAATCACCCCAAGGTTACGCACCCGTTCAGAGGCAGGAAGCGCCACACTGCCGAGAAAAATTCCAGACGGCGTGCCAGCACATGACCTCTCAATGTGACCACCCAGGTCCACAATCAAAACCTCAGTTTTCTCCGAGTTCAACTTTAGCCAACTGGAATCCATCCAGTCTTGGATCTCCCCCAGACAGTTATTAAATACCGAGAGAGCTCCATCCTGGTTGGGTGCAAAAGACAGGTATAGCTGAGTATCATCTGCATAGCAGTGAAACCTCAGCCCATACCATCTTATGTTTCCGAGGGACAGCATGTACATTGCAAATAACATGGGTGACAGCACGGAACCCTGAGGCACTCCACACAACAAAGAGACTGGGCCACAGGAAAAAATTCCCGACAAAACTCTTTGTGATCTCCCAGTGAGGAATGACTCAAACCATTTAAGAACGGTTCCAGACATTCCACAAATTTGCCCCAGGCATGCTAGCAACACCATGTGATCCACAGTGTCAAAAGCTGAAGAGAGATCAAGGAGAACCAGGATACAATGTCTCCCTAGAGCTCTCACCCTCAGAAGATCATTTAGCACCCGAACCAGCACTGTCTCGGTACTGTGTCTTTTACGGAAACCAGACTGGAAGGATTCGTAGATATTATGGATGGCTAAATGGTCATTCAGTTGAGCAGCCATGACCTTTTCAATAACCTTCCCAATAAAGGAAAGGTTAGAGATAGGTCAGTAGGTGGAAAAACAATCTGGGTCCAAAGAAGCTTTCTTCAAGAGAGGTGTCACCACCGCCTCTTTCAGGGAGCTAGGAAACTCACCTGACTCCAAGGAGCACCAGACAATTTGTGCTAATACTGGACCTCTGATGTCTACACAACCCAAAATTAGGGCAGTAGGTCCAGGATCCAAGCTGCAGCTTGTGGGGTGCACACTGTGGATGATCCTCATAATATCCACAAACTCCGGTCGACAAAAGGAACTCCAGGAGAAGTGAGGTCTTATGCTCTCGCACACTCCCACCACAACACCCTTAGAGGTTGCTGGACGCAAGTCCGCCCTGATGTCAGCCACCTTAGTTGCAAAGTATCGAGCAAGCTCATCGCACTCAATTTGCGAAAAGGCTTTCTGAACTTGCAGACAGGCTGGGTTGCACAGTCTGTCTACAGTTCGGAACAGCTGAGCCGGTCGATTCTGAGCAACTGCAATCTCCCTGGACAGGAATTCTGCCTATTATGGTGGGGGTTACATGACATTGCTTTAGATAGCAAGTGTATGAGGATAATATATAGAATAATGCATGGGGAAGTATGGTTAATGAGGAATTTATGCACACCTGAGGTGTGTGATGCCCCATAAACCCCGAGGGCGAAGCCCGAGTAGTTTATCTGAGTATCACACACCAATGGTGTACATAAAATCTGAATTTTCCACACTTCCTCATGCTTTAATTTTTATATTTACTGGTTCTTTGAGAATTACTGGATTGTATCTTAGATAATTAGTGACATAGCAGTGTTTTTGCCGGTCAGATTCGGTGCCCGCTGTAAAATGAGAGGATGTTACCATTTTTTTATTTTTTGGGGGGGGACTTGGAATTTATTTTGAGTATCTTATGCCCTTTGTTGTACTCACTGATGAGGAACATGTTTGCCATGTGGTGGTTTTGGACAGCACGAGCTGAGAGCCAAGGGAAGGGAGTCGCTTAGCTGGTCTGCATGCATCTCACAGCTTCGGACACGGTTTGCAGTTTTTATTTAAAGTATTTTGTGCTGTTTTGTTCTGGTGGCTGAGAATCAAGTTATTGATATTTACTGGTTTATTTTGAGTATCTTTTGCCCTTTGTTGTGCTCACTGATGAGGATCCTGCTTGCTGTGTGGCGGTTTCGGACAGCACGAGCTGAGAGTACGAGGGAAGGGAGTCGCAGAGCTGGTCAGCTTGCATCTCAGAGTTTTGCACAAGGTTTGTGGGTTTTATTTAAGGTGTTTTGTGCCATTTTGTTCTGGTGGCTGAGAATAAAGCATTTTGTGTTTTCCAGTTTCTGTGGCAAGGAGAGAGCGCAAGGGAAGGAAGCCGTGGAGCCATTCGGGTGGCAAATTGTGGCTTGGGACAAGGTTTCTGCTATTTTTTTTAAAACTAGTTTTAAAGGATCTTAATCTGGTGCCTGACAAGTAAGGGCTTTGGAGCTTGAGGGTTTCTCTGGCAGAAGGTGATTGCACGAGGGAAGGGAGCTATGGAGCTCCTTAGATGGCATCTCGTGGGTTGGCAGAAGGGTTGTGGATGGTGCTTGGACAAACTCCATTATTCATGGTTTGTTATTCACACATGTGAATAACAGATTTTGCCAGCCACTGCCCGCAGGTGATAAACAATGTCAACCAGTAAATATATACAGTAGGTCTCAAAGCAGGCATGTCAGCAAAAGTCCCTTTTCAAAAGCAGGCATTATTGGTGAGATGCCTAAGCAACTTTTAGGAAACCCAGCACTGGTTGCTACCATAACACTGTGGCCACTGGGATATACTACCATTGAGGAGGGTGGAAGCAGTGCTGTTAATAGTATGATACCTGCTATATAACAGAGTCAGTCACACTGTGTATGGAGATTAGCAGTTAAAATGGTGTCCTGGCGTACACTGCAAAAGATCAGGACAAAAGCTTTTGCATTCACCCCACAGTTAATAACACAGTTGCTCATCTGTAGGGCCAGATTTGCTACTACATTTGCCTTACTGCTGCCCTAGAAGTGTGGCTTCTGATCTGTGACAAGCAGCTCTGGAAAAGGGCGGAGACAAAAGCCCCAGTCACCAGTGTCCATCATGGCCAGTTCTGCATCCTACATTGATCCTGTGCAGTGGACTCCACATCTTTGTTGTTTACCCATGTCAGGAATATGACTGCCATCTCTCTGATTGACTGTAATTGGTGTCACTTGCATGGACAACTATTGGGTGACTCACCCCTGCATCCACATCGGTGGTTCCAAGCCACTGGGAAAAGGCCCACTCGCGTCCATGCCATCTTGAACTGCACATGTTCTTTGTACACCTTTTCAGTTCAGTGGTGAGAAAGATGAGGAGAAGTTTTTCAATAACAGGGCTGTTTCAGCAGGTGAGTTTGACCACAACACTGGGTGCCATCTTGTATAAAAATGCAAACAGGAGACCCTGCTTGAGCTCATATCATACAGTCTGTCCCCCCCCCCCTTCAAAGACACAGTTCTGGTCAATGTGAACACATTTGCAAGCACAGCAAACTGCTGTATTATATTTCAAGCTTTAGCTCCTGTCTTATTTGTTGGGGTTTTAGACTGCCCAGCTCTAGAGTCAGTTGCAAGGTTCAGATCCAGAAGTGCAGGCAGTTCCAGCTTGGTCACCTCTACAGAAAGGAACACCGCAGTTTCCTTGTTGGTGTGGACAATGAGGAGAGCTGGATGTAACATCCAGAGCTTCATGATGGCCTGGTGCAAGGCTCTTTTTATATCTTTGTATGCCATTTACCACACACTGCAGGTGTTACATCACTAAAGATAAAGAATTTCTGTCCATTACACAATCAGTTCTGCTTCTCCCTAGCATGACTATATGTAGACTTTCTCTTGAAAATGTAGGCACTTGATGATTATGGCTCTAGGTTTACTATTTGGGGGAGGTAGAGGCTTAAGTGAGTGGTGGGCTCACTCAGTGATATATATCTGCTTATGTGGGGGCCCGCCACATCCATTAACAATGCCTGCATAAAACTCATCATGTCTGAGTCCTCCACCTCCTCAGGGATACCGATGAAGGTCAAGTTATTATGCCAGCTCCTTCCCTCTTGATCTTCAATGCAGTCCTCCAGTTTGTTCACTTTCTTTTCCAGCTCCCAGATTTCTTTTTTCTCTCTATTGCAGGCTTCCTTTTGTGAGCTTACTCTCACTTCTGCATCACAGAGCCACTGATTAAAATGCTCCAAGGCAGGCTTGAATAGTTTGAAGTCCTCGGCTACCTCCAACAGAATGACTTTTACTGAAGCCAGCTAATTGAAAATTTGTCTAGCTGCCTCTTAACCCCCCTCAGGCTTCAGAGGTAAGTAGAGTGGTGGCCTTCTCTTTGGTGGTTGAGATCTCGGTGGGACAAGGGATTCCTCAGGCATTTTGGTTAAGTTGTTTTCTGGAACAAATCACACCAATCAGTGCTGTAGTTCAGGCAGAGCTCAGTGCTGTATCATTAGACTCATCATAAACTGGAAAAATGAAACAAAAAAAGCTACAGTTTTGTAAGATTTAAACAGAGCTGCTCTGGGGCCATCTGTTCAAGTGGGCGTCATCACATGACTCCTGAGAAGTGCCATCTTATCCACACCTGGTGTCTTTAGTTAGCTCACTGAGCCATGACCAGCATCAGAAGCACCATCTTACCCATAACTGCAGGTCTTCAGTCAGCTCACGGCGCAATGACCAACATGATAAGTGCCATCTTACTGACACCTGCAGGCCTATAGTGAGCTCACTGACCAGTGACTAGAATATCTGCCACCTTCCCTGCACCTTCAGGCATTTTGTGAGCTCACCAACTGGTGACCAGCATAAGCACTGTCAGCTTACCCACACCTGCAGGCCTTTACAGACCTTACTTAGCAATGTACCACATGAGAAATGCCATGTTATCCACACACCTGTAGGAATTTACTGAGCTCGCTGAGCAGTGACCAGCATGAGAAGTGCCAGCTTGCCTACACCTGCAGGCCTTTAGTAAGTTCACTGAGCAGTGACCAGTATGAGAATTGAGAAGTGCAAATATACCCACAGCTGGGTCCCTTAGTGAGTTCACTGAGTAGTGTCAATAGAGTAAGTGCCATCTTAGCTTCGCTTGCAAGCCTTTAGCGAGCTCATTAAGCAGCGACCAGCATGAGAAACGCTATCTTAGCTACACCTGTAGGTCTTTAGTGAGCTCACATAGCAGTAACCAGCATGAGAAGTACAATTTCACCCACACCTACAGGTCTTTAGTAAGCTCACCAAGAAGTGACCAGCATGCAAAGTGGCATCTTATTTACACCTGCAGGCCTTTTGTGAGCTCACTGAGCAGGGATCAGCTCGAAGAGTGCCATCTTACCCACACCTGCAGGTATTTAGAGAGCTCACTGAGCAGTAACAAGCATGAGAAATGCCATCTGACTTTCACCTCATTGCCCTTACTGAATGTCTGACATAGCCAGCTTATGTAATCCACCCTAGGAACATGGTGGAGCTAATAGAACACCTGGCGGGGACCCCTTTCAAAAATCTTTCTTGAGTCTGTTTTGACAGTTGTGGTGCTAGAAGACTGGAAAATGGCCAATGTGCTCCCCATCTTCAAGAAGGGGGCAACATCAGACCCAGGCAACTGCAGGTTAGTCAGTCTGACATTAGCGCTGGGCAATATCCTGGTAGCCGTTATCAAGGGCATAATAAGTGAGCACTTGGTTGAGGACAGTAGTCCTGTCTTTTCTCAGTATGGCTTTATGAGAGGCAGATCATGCCAAAGCAACCTGATCATCCTTTTTGAAGGGGTGACCAGGGACTTCCTTAATGTCCATTTTGTGTTAAAGAGCCCAGAACTGCATGCAGTGTTCCATTTGGGCTGACCAGGGCCTTGCAAAAGGGTCAGGATAACTTCCTCGACACTGGTGGTCACCCCCCTTTTAATACACACCAGCATTCTGCTAGCTCTCTTCACAACAGTCATGTACTGCTTGTCATGCTTTAGCTCCTTGTCTGTTGTAACCACCAGATCCTTTCCTTCTTCCATTGCTGCAACAGGAGCCCAACAGAGTCCTACCACTATTTTTCCTCTCCAGGCATTGCACCTTCTAGTTGGCTATAATGAATCTGAGACTCCAGGAGTTCAACGAATCAACCAGCTTGTTCAGGTCCTCTTGAGGTTTGTCCCCATCCTCACAGCAGTCTACTACTATGGCCATCTTACAGTCATTAGTGAACTTAAGCAGCTTAGTGGAGACCCCCAGCTTCTCTGAGTGGCTAGAGGTACTCAGCAGCATTCCTCATTAATTAGTGGTGGGCCCATTGCTGCCTGACATTTTCATCAGTGATGTGGAAACTGGAATCTCCAGTAGGCTGTCCAGGTTCACTAATGACACCAAGCAGGCTTGGATGCTGCAAAACTCATCTTAACATAAAAAAGTTAATTAGTCCTGTTGAAAGGGATTATGAAACTGTGATTAAGATGTGCACTAAAACTAACCTCGTTGACATCTGAAAAAGCAATAGCCAATTTTGGTAGCACAGAAACATACACTGTCAGTAGTAAAAAGGCCTATTGGTCTGTCGTGGCAGCCCATTTCCATCTATGCAAAGTTGAATGAGAGAGCCCTAGAGGCACTTCACTCTGCTCATTCTCCTCCCATTCAGATGTGGTCTTTCCCAAGCCTTTGTATCTGACCCACTCACTTTTTGAATCCCCCTCCCCCAACTGATTTTGCACAGATCACCTCCTCTGACAGTCTATTCCACCCCTCTGTCACTATCTTCATGAAAAAGCATTCCCTGGTATGTCTCTTAAACTTGCCCTCCCCCCACCACCACCACCAAATTCATGGAGTTGCCCGAGTGCTTCTGTTCCCATTCAGTCTGAATATTCCCTGCTATCCACTTTATTTACCACCCCCCCCCCAAGGTATCTGTATGCTTCAATCATGTTCCCTCTTTTTCTTGGCTTTACAATGCCGGTTCAACAATCCTTTTGTCAACCGGCATCTTGCCGACAGGAATCATGTCAACAGCAAGTTGCAGTTTACATAATTCCTGTGTGCCTCCCCATCCTTAGGATTCTCAACTCCAGTCGGAGTTGATTGGGGAGGGGGTGCAGGACCGGGCGAGAGTGTACCCCTGTCTCAGGCATACCAACACAGCAACCTGTCAGCAAAGTGTCGATTTTGCCGAAAGGAGTGTATTTCGCTGTGTTGGTGTCACCGTACATGACTACTACCCTTTTTTTTTCTCCCCACAAGCGTGTACATGTTCAGATCTGCAATCCTCTCCTCTGATGTTCTCTTCTGCAGTCCTGGATCATCCTGGTTCCCCTCTTCTTCCCTGCCTCCATTCTGTCCCTGTCCTTCATTACATGTGTACTCCAGAACTGCACACAGTATCCAGGTGAGACTGAACCAATGGCCTATATAGAGGTAATAGCATTTCCTCTCTTCTGCTGGTGTTTACCCTCACTATGCAATCCAAGGTCCTGTTTGTCCTGCCCGCTGCCCTCTTGTGGTGTGCTAATCTAATGCAGGTGTGCATTGTGCAGCACATCTGTTTACATTTATGATGGCCAAAATGTGATTTTGTTTTTGATCTAAGCATGTTAAGTTTGGTAATGACTACATTTAATAATGGAGATGGATCTCTTTGCTGTAACATATCTGTATCCAAAACTGCAGCAGGAACTAGATACATTATCCAAGTAGGCATGGAGGGCAAAAATGACATTCAACCCTGACAAATGCACGGAATTATGTTCTGGGACAAATAATTCTTGAACAGCATGAACTGAAAGCAAGCTGCTGTGAGAAAGAACTGGGAGTACTGGCTAAAGACACCCTAAAGCAGAGGCAGCAGTGTGACAGTGTAGTCAAAAAGAACAATAAAATTCTAGCCAGTATAAGAGGAAACTTTGCCAGTAGAGACAGGGGAGTAATAATGTACAAGACACTGGTTAGGCCAGACATTGAGTACTGTAGCCAGTTTTGGAGCCCGCAGAATACATCTAAGATAGCAAGAACAGAGGCAGTGCAGAGATGAGCAACTAGAATGAGTCATTTGGGATCTCAGAGGGAGAGATTACAATTCTAGGTTGGCAACCTAAATTTGTTCTCACTGAGTAGAATGTTGAGAGGTGATATACTTGTTTATAGGTTATTCAGGGATCCTAAATTACAGAAATGTATAGGTCTTCATCCTAAAACAGGTGAACAGAATCTAAGGAGACATTACTACCAATTAAGAGGTGAACTATTTAAAACTAAGAGAAGGAAGCACTGCTATGCACAGAGGGTAGTGGAGGTACAGCAATGGACTGTCTGGACAGATTGTGGGTAGTGCTAATCTAGAAGCATTTTAAAGGAATCTAGATAGACATATGGAGGGAATGTCACATCTGCTACCAAAAACCACTTTGAAGATGGCAGAAAAAAAATAGATGGGCTATTGCTTACTTTTGTCTGAAATACCTATGAACCTATAAATATACACCTAATGTAGATATAGCAATGTGGTTACCATGTGGTTTGAGACTGACATCATTTAGCCACAAAGAGATAGTAGACCTTTCAGTTGGGTAAGACTTAAGAACCCAGATCTGGGAGTTTCGTTAAACTTGATCCCAATGCTTGGACCACAGCCAAGAAGTCCTTTCAACTGAAAACTGATTTGATTTAGCTATGAAAAGATGTCAGCCCTCTTAGCTTAGTAAGGGGCAGGGACCCAGCTCTACGAGTTTGTCATGATATAGTTGTTTGGCTTCCACCACAGATACCACAGCTTCTGTTTGAACCCCTAAGAATTAAAACCTCCTGAAAACTGATTAACCAGCCCAGTTGAAAGGTATTTTTAAAATGGAGAATAACGGCTGGCACTCCAGCTTACTGGTAGTGCTACTGTTTGTGGTGCCAAAAACTTGTGCTCGGGAACAAACTCAGGAGATCGGAAGGTCAACAGGGATGAAGAGGATCGAGCATCCAATGGAATGCTCTCCTCCAGGGAGGGAGGGTGGGATGCAGTGCCTGGCTCAAGCCTGGCTGCCAGTGGGGGGGGGGGGCATGTCCTGGCTACTGGCAATGGCAGACATTAATTAACTGGGCTCTCACTGGCATCAACTTATTTGGCAGAAACGGTATTTTTCTTGATCCTATTTTCTGGTAAGACTGCATTTAAAATATAGCTCAGCACTATGGCTTCTTCTAAATCTACAAAAAAGCAAGCTACACTCTCTTTTGAGACACAGGAGAGAGGGGGTAACAGAGGGATGGAGGGCCACACCAGATCTCAAGCAGCATCAACCGAGAGTGGCACATGCAGAGAGAATTTGGACCTCTCGATTGTGGCTCTCCCAGCTATGATCACAAATCTACAGCAAAAGGTTAAAGCCAGGTTCGCCAATATTACTTCGCAGACCACTTGTTTACAATCAGTAGTGATCAGCCTGGCAGAGCCATCATCTATTCACACCACCTGCATCAATGAACAGGAATGAAAGATAAGTGAGCTCTAGGGTCTGGTGGTTGACTTGGCTCAGGAAAAGAAAATTCACAAGGAGCAGCTAGATAATCTCATGGCCAGAGCGGAGGACCAGGAGAATAGGGCTTGGTGCTCTAACATTCAAATAATTGGGTTACCAGAAGGGCTAGAGGGCAGATAAGGTGGTCAAGCAATACAGAATTGGATGACTGAGAAACTAGGCATGGATGCAGTGGCCGTGGACTACAAGATTCAGTGACCAAACCGCACTGGTCCAACCCCCAAACTGGGTGAGAGACCGAGGCATTACCTCATAAAATATGCTGAGAGCGGCAAGAGCCCAGGGTCCAATTCCGGTGGATGACAGCCGTGTGTGCATCTTTCAGGACTATTCCAGAGATGTGCAGCTGAAGTGCCAGAAATTTGCAGGGGTCAAGGCAACATTACACCATCGTGGCTGGGATTTCACCCTGTTGTTCCCTGGGAAGCTGAAGGTTATGAAGCCAGGCTTCCCGCCAAGATTTTTTAATAAGCCACAAGACTCTAAGCATTTTGTTAATACTGTGGAAGCTGTGGCAGAAGGGGGAATGTGAACCAGAGAAAGAGCAGCGGTGACCACCTGAAGACAGTTGTTGAACCACCTAGTTCACCAGGATCTAGAAGTGTTCCTGATGCAGTGGGTCAAGGTCTTCTCCTAATGAGGTACTATAGTGAATAGTAATTATTTATAATGTGTTCACACAATTGTTTAATGCTCTCTCGACTTAAGAAGCTGTTAGCCATTTGATCACATGGACAAACAGAGTATATTGTACCAGCGTCGTGTCTTGAGCCTTCAAATGTATTATAGTAAAATGGCTGTGGTTACATGGCATTAAGTTCCTGAGTACCGCATGGCAAGGGAGCTTCATGGGCGTGTACTTGCTGTCTCCTTACTTTGGCGCCCATCTCAGTTTTGATAGCTAACTAAATTGATAAAGGAGCTCTCAGCCAATCATATCATTGGTTTGGACAGGGCCCTCCCACAGTTGCTGTCAATTTCCCCCTACGTGATCTATGTTGCTATGGTAACTAAAATCAAGCTGGAATATGCTCAGTGGAGTTGCCCGGTGTTATAATCAAAATTAAATGTGTGCAGCTACATGGGTAACTTGTACAGGTGACTACAATTTATTGCAACTAATGGAACATTAAACTATTAAACCAATTTCCTATATCAAATCCAAAACTGATTTCACACAGCATCATGGGGAGCAATCTGCATCAAGAGCTCTGTGCAAATTTCTATAATTTTCATTAGGCATGGAGTGCCAGCTCTTTTCTGCTATTTCAAAGAGGGACAGAATGGGAACATCAGCCTTATACCACATCAGAGTATGCAGATGCCCTTTCTCAATGCATGGTATTGTCCGAGTGTCTCCCGTACTCGACTCCCAATAGTTTTGCCTCCTCAACCTCAGCTGGGGCTGGGTGTTGCAGCGAGGGAGTGCTCTGGTGGCAAGCAGTTTCTTCTCCGACAGATGATCCTACATGAAATTTAATCATCATCACTTGCCATTGGTAGCCCCAGTGATGGTCTGGGGATGCTGTTGATCCCTCTTTTGCCGCCTGTCATGGCTGCTGTGTGCAGCTCCCAGAGATCGAATAAGAATATTTCAGGAGTTGAACAGTGTTGCTGCACACAGGTACAGGATCCCCCCCAACCCCAACACATGCCTTGCTACCAGAACTTTGAACTTGGCACTGAAACAGAGGGGTGCTGTCTGGGGTCTTGGCTCAACTCCCACCAAGCACTCTTGACCCCAGCTGGGGCTTGGGGTATCGGCGAGAATCTTCTGGTAACTGCTCTCTCTGGATAGCAGGGCTATGGGTTCGGCACTGCGATCGAATCATGACCCTTTCAATTAACTTACTCTCAGCCTGCAACACTGGTCAGATCATAGCTCAGGATGATTTGCGAATGTAAGGGCTAAATAAACAGACTTTGGTGTGCACTCGCAGTTGGGGTACTTGGTCAAAATGTATGCATTTATGCCTGATTTCCCCGACTCCCTCTCAGGAGTCACTAATTGTTAAAGTGTATGCTTCTGTATGATGATTGTTTTTTTCCCTTGTTCTCTATGTTTCCTCCTACAGGATGTAATGTCTGTAATAGCAGTTATAAGGGGGGCAATGTATAAGTACCAGATGGATTGGGAAGGGGATAGGGGATATGGGTTATCGACCAGATGAAGGCTTAACAGAAACAGCTGAGCTCTAATACATTAGAGAGTGGAAAAAAATTTATGAGAGAGCTCTGATGTTAGGTTAAGATTAAAGTGAACTGTCAACTATAGCAGTTAATGCAAATTCTCACTAGTGGTGTGATGAATTACTCATCCATGTTTATGCGCATTTGGGGGGGGGGTATGACCTTGCCTTGTCACCTGCTGCCTTGGTTGAATAAACAAAAATGCCAGAGTTAGACTACTGCTAAATAACATTAAATGAAATAAAGGGAGGAAATAACCTTCAACTAAGCAGGACATCTATTTACTTGGTACTGTAGCCAGGTAAACATGGCATGGTGCAAAGGTTGCATGTTGCACTAGCCGGAAGTAGAGTTGATTTCATTTCGATTCAGTTATCCCCCATCACCTCCAAGTTTTTATTTAGTTGTTTAACCAGGTATAGCACACCAAGCTGAAAGCTTTTTTACAGGAGCGACCTGGGAGCACAAGGAGGTTAAGTGACTTGCTCAGGGTCACGCAGTATGCAAGTGGAAGCTGTGGGATTCAAACCCAGGTCTGGTCTGCTGGATGTCACCAAATTTGCAGCTCAGAGCCTTAGACCACTGCCCTATACTGCCTCCTTAAGTTGGGTGGGGGGTGCCTACAGTTATATTTTATTAAGCATTTCACTGCCATTATATGATTCAGCAGATTTCATTTTGCAAGAAAGATGCCATTAAGGTATGGATTACCAAGAAATTAGTTAAGCAATATACCACGAGAGGGTGTGGGTGATGCCAGGATTTACCCATGCCTGGTGTGTTTTTTGGTCATGAGGCCGTGGGCTGGTGGACAAAACACACCAGCATGACTAAATCCTGACATCACCCCGCACTATAGTGGAGTTGATATATAATGTCCCTTTCTTGTGTTAGAAAAAATAAAGAAAAAATTTTTTTATTTTAAATTATTCTTTATTGATGTTATTGCTCCACCACAAAAAACAGTTCCTTGTTGACAGGGAGATTCTGACTAGAAAGACTTGGTGTCTGTGAAAAGAATGACTCCCCCTCCTCTCTGTGGTGTAACAGTGTGCTGATTCATTTTTAGCAGCCTGTGAATATATTTATGATGGCTACGAATAGAATATCACCCTCGTTCCTTCTGTGCCCCAAGCTTGTGCTGCATGCCACATAGCTGAAGATGTAGTTTATTATTTTGACCAATGGTGATGTAGGGAAACTGGTTTTCAATGTAAAATGAGGGCTGAAAGCTGTAGAAATCATGGCTGAAATGTCATGCCATGATGTTGGGCATGCTGCAATACATATTCATAACCCGGGGGGGGGTATGCATATGCATAGCGCACGCGCTGTATCAAGGCTCGGGTTCTCGGCCATTATTTCTATGTGTTTTACTATTCGTTTGTGTGTACGGACAAGTTTTCCTAGTTGTCTGTTGTTTAAAGTCTTGAAAACTGTCTTTTCCTGAATGGCGATGGTTGCTGCGGTTTTGCTCGGTACAAAAAAAAAAAAAACTTTGTAACGGAAGGAATGGTTCATCGTAAGGCTTCCTCTACTGCTGTGACTTCCTGCTCTTGTGTCACATTAAAGGCATTGTGTCACAACATGTTGTTTCTACTTTTTTTAGTCTTCTTTTTGGCAGACAGTGTAGTTTTTTTTACTTCTTTTACTTCTTTTTGGTGGACAGTGTTAGGCAGGGTTTTCCAGTTTAGCCCTTCTGGAGGTTAGCAGGGGAAATAATATGGTGGCTGCTACCTTTAAAGTTTGAGTGGTGAAGTGATTTTTTGGGGGACTGGCTGGCTGGCTGGCTTGTACTTCTTCCCGTGGGGTGATGGCAGGATCTACACGTTGTAAATTGTGCCAGCCAGCCAATCAGGATTTTAGAAGCACATTGTATAATGGGATATTACATACTAGCAGTGTAAAGGGGGGGGGGTTGTTTCACGACTTCTCTTCATAAACTGGGAGTGGGAGGCGAGATAGTTTTCAGGGTATGTTCAGTTATTGTTATTGTTGGTTCGACCTCACAATATTGCATGAGGCAATGGGTTCTCTGTTTTGAAATAGTTCATAAAGAAAAAATTACTCACCTTAGTAATTGCTTTTCTTCTCATGGAGTCTTGCTGTATTAGGACTTAATGCAGTCAGCCTCAGCCTCTGAACTGCCCCGGAGAGGATAGGGTTAACTCCAGAGCAGTCTGGAGTTCCACAGCGCGAGGGTGCTGTTCAAAGCTCTATCTGGCAAGTTTCAAATGAAACTGCCAGGTTCTTTACGGAGCTAAACTAATATAGCAAGTCTGTGTGGAAAAGCTCTACACTAGCCATTGGCTACCTACCAGTAGTAGAACAACAAAAACACAACAACAATCATAGAATAATAACGAAATAACCTGTTATTGTTAGAATCACCCATGACAAGCACTAATAGGCCCCCTCTCCCCAAAGACTCAAGTCCAGAGAGGGAGCCACCTATCACTTAACAAAAAACAGAATCACCTAGTTCCTAACCCAAATGAACAAAAGGAGGGGGGGAGCTAGAGAGAAATTGAAATGGCATGACAGTGCTTGCACCAATTTGACAACCCCATACTCAAGTAGGAGTTCTGAGCGGGGTAGGAGGGAGGGTTGTCCTAATACAGCAAGACTCCATGAGAAGAAAAGCAATTACTAAGGTGAGTAATTTTTTCTTCAAACACCATGAAGTCTTGCTGCTATTAGGACTTAATGCAGATTATACAGCAGTACCTCCATGGAGGAGGGTCAGAACCTACTTGGGAATAGGCTCTGAAGCACAGCTGTGCCAAACCGAGCATCTCTCCTGGACTGGACATCCAGGGAATAATGCTTAGTAAAGGTGTGGACTGTTTCCAGGTAGCAGCTTGGCAAATTTCCAAAATGGGAATATTTCTAGCAGCCGCTAGAGATGCAGCTGTAGCCCTGGTGGAATGAGCCCTCAGTCCTGAGGGAGGTTCTCTACCTAGTTTTTGGTAACAGAACTGGATACAAGAGACAATCCACCCTGCAATTGTCCTCTTAGTGGCAGGTCTCCCTTTGCCAACCTCTCCATAGGTAAGGAAGAGTTGGAGGGATTCGAACCTGTGACCCTTGGTGCGCTCCAAATAGTAGCTTAGGGCTCTTTTGACGTCCAGACTGTGCAATCTCCTCTCCCTGAGGAGGAATGCTCAGTGAAAATACTGGGAGAGAGATGGATTGGTTGAGATGAAAATCTGAAACCACTTTAGGTAAAACTTTCTGTTAGTCCTAAGGACTACCTTATCTCTGTGAAAAGTAAAATCTCCTTCTACTGACAAGGCCTGTAATTCACTTATACATCTAGCAGAAGTGATAGCCACTAGAAAACAGTCTTCCAAGTCAAAAACTTGAGGTCTGCGAGGACAGAGGCTCAAAGGGGGGTTGCATTAGCTGAGCAATGCAAACATTCAGGTCCCATGCAGGAGCTGGTTCCCGAAAGGGGGGGTTAGTGTGAAGTAACCCCTTAAAAAACTTGGAAAATACAGGGTGAGAAGAAAGGGAAGCAAGCTTCCCCGCTGACACAAAAGCAGAGACAGCTGCCAGATGAACCTTTAAGGTAGCTGGCCTAAGGCCTAAGGAATTTAAATGGACCAAATAGTCCAGTAAAATGGGCAGATTAGCAGATTCTGGGATAATCTGCTTACCAGAACACCAAATGGAAAACCTCTTCCACTTAGAATTGTAAGTGGCTCTAGTGGAAGGTTTCCTAGAAGCCTTTAAAATATCCAGGACACCTTGAGAAGGTGTAAATCAGCACATTCTAGCTCCTCAAGAACCAGGCCTTGAGGTGGAGGGAATTGAGGTTCGGATACCACACTCTCCCTTGTGCACAGGTCAACAGGCCGTGGGTCCTGGGCAAGCTGAGGGGAGGGTGGAATGTCAGGGACAGGAGGAGGGGTACCAGGGCTGTCTGGCCCAGTCTGGAGCAATCAGAATCACTCTGCAGGGCTGAGTTCTGATTTTACTAGTACCCTGAAGAGAGGAGAGGGAAGGGGGGAAAAGCATACAAGAACTTCCCTTTCCAATCCAACTGAAAGGCGTCCAGTGGGACTGATCCCAGAACTGGAGGCCTGCAACAAAACAGGGGAAGTTGGTGGTTGTCTGGGGCTGCGAAAAGATCTATCTGAGGGGTGCCCCATCTGGCAAAGACTGACCCCAGCACCAGAGAATTCAGAGCCCATTCGTGATGGCCCTGAGAAATCCTGCTGAGGGCATCCGCCAGGACATTGTCCTTCCCTGGAAGGTGAACTGCTATCAGGAGGTGTTCAGGAGTAAGCCAGAGACCACAACTTCATTGCTCGGTGCACAAGGCTGATGACCAAGTGCCCCTTTGTTGATGTACCACATTGTTGTGGTGTTGTCTGTCCTGACTTGGACTACTTTGTTCTGGACAGTAGTCGAAAAAACCTGGAGAGCTAAGAGAACAGCTCTGAGTTCCAAAAGGTTGATGTGGAGCACAGATTCCTGAGGGGACCACACTCCCTGAGTGGAAAGGTCGCCCAAATGTGCCCCCCAACCTAACAGGGAGGCATCCGTGGTGAGGGTGAGGGAATGAAGAACGGGTAAGAAGGGGACCCCCTGAGTTAAACTGCTTTGATCCTGCCACCACTGAAGGGCTAGGATCAGGGTTTTGTCACTGGGATTAACTTGGATAGGGGGTCCTTCCTTTGAGACCAGTAGGACCTCAAGTGGAACTGGATGTCTCTCATCTGAAATCTTGCTCCCTGCACGACAGCTGTGGAAGCAGCCATGTGCCCTAGGAGCTGCAAAAAGTGCCTTGCTGGTCGAGAGACCCACAGGGTAAAGGAGGATGCCAGGGCAATGAGTCTGTCCACTCTTTCGGAGGGAAGGAATGCCCTGGCTGCCTTTGTGTTCAATTCTGCACCTATGAAAGTTAGTACCTGAACTGGTTCCAGAACTGACTTTGGAAAATTCAACAGGAATCCCAGAGAAGTGAGAAGTTGCTGGGAGACTTGCAAGTGGGATTTTACCTGATCTGGAGACTGACCCACTATGAGCCAGTCGTCCAGGTAGAAACACAGCAACCCTTGCCTTCTTAAATAAGCCACTACTACAGCTAAACATTTTGTGAAAACCCTTGGAGCAGAGGTAAGGCAGAAGGGCATTGCTCTGAACTGGTAGTGGCCAGGGGTAGTTTGAACCTGAGGTACTTTCGGTGAGAAGGCCTGATCAAAATATGAAAATAGGCGTCCCTGAGGTCCAGGGAAGCTAGCCAGTCCCTGGCCTTAGGGAAGGCAGAATCATTGCCAGAGTTAACATTTTGAACTTTGGTTTCAAAGGTGCTTGTTCAGAAACCTTAAATCTAAGATGGCCGCCACTCTCCTGTCTTTTTGGGGTAAGGAAATACCTCCGAGTACAGACCCTTGCCCTGATGGCAAGGAGGAACTCTTTCCACTGCTTTGCAGCCCAGCAGAGAAGAAACCTCTGCTTCCAAAGCAAGGGCTTCTGAAGGATTTGCAGGTGGAAAATGTCTGGCTCTCATCTTTGGGAACTGTTTGAAACTGAGAACCAGACCTTGGCTTACCACCTCCAGAACCCATTTGTCCGAAGTTAGGGACAACCAGTTCTGGCTGAAATAAGCCAACCTGCCCCCCACCGGTACAGGAGAATCGGCCCTGGGCACCCCATCAGGGTGCCTGCTTGGCAGCAGCTTTATTCTGAGGAGAGGGAGATGGTCTGCCTGTGCCCCGTCTACCCCTGCCTCTGAAAAAAACCCTCTGTGCAAAGGCTGAAGAGGCCTGAACTTGATAAAAGGGCCTGTGGTAAGGCCTGCCCCTACCCCTGGGGGCATGCCTTTGTGGAGTGGCATGCCTCTCCTTAGCTTGGGCGCTTTTGTAGGTAGTTCTGTATTCATCCATTTTCTTCATGTAATTTTCTGTTTGATCCCCAAACAGAGAGTTTCCTACTACAGGAAAATCTATAGCCTTTGCCTGAGTATCTTGGGACAGATTAGTGCATCTAAGCCATGCCAACCTACGGAGAGCTACAGAAGTGGCCATGACCCTAGAGGAAACATCATTAACATCAACGGCAGTATGAAATTGAACTTTAGAGGCTTCAATGCCATCAGCAGCCACTTGTTCAACTCACTAGCCAGCTGGCCCTGGGCCTGCTTGGCTAACTGCAATATAGTGTCCCATCTAGATTTCTGCTATCTAGCCACATAAGCCATATAATTAGCCTGCCTGAGTCCCAATGAAGCTGCCATATATTGCTTTTTCGCCATGGCATCAATCTTCCTGGAATCCTTATCAGGAGGATGTGATGCCAGGAATATTAACCTTGTCACAGGCTGCAGCTTGAACAACACCTACATGACTACACTGCTCGGAGAGGAAGTCTGTATCAGGGCCTGATAAAGTATACCTTCTGTCCATTTTCTTATCTACAGGAGGAACAGAATGAGGATTTTAAAATCTTTGTTGTTTGCTTCCTAAATGACTTATGCAAAGGAATAGACAACCTTCTAGACTCTGGAATATCCATCATTTCTACATAATCAGGCTCCTCTTGCTCATCCACAGCCTCCTCTAAAGGGAGCTGGAGGGTTTCTGCCACCTTTTATAAAACATAAAATGAAAGGGACTCAGACAGCAAAGGGGGAGATTCTAAGGGTCTATCTGGAGAAATGCCCGGTTCAATGGGCACGTCTAGACCTTCCCAGTCACAAATACACTGATCAAATTCCTCCTCCCCCTCCTGTGGTTCATAAAACTCCTCAACATCATAATCCTGAACCACCGGACCTGAACGAGCCACCCTTTTCCCAATTGTAGGGGGCTCGACAAGTCCCTGAGACAAAGATTGAACAATCTGAATGGCTTTTGCTATTTCTGCAGCAGTTGGAGAGACAATTTTGGACTCCAGACCTGCTGATTTCTTTGTCTTTTTTGCTGGAGCTGGTTCCTCTGAACCAGCTTTTCTTTGCTGAGAAGTCTAGCCCTGGTCAGAGGGCACTCCCTCTGGTTCAGTGGTTACTGGACCGGGCTGGCCATCGGGTCAAGCGGACTTTTGGCCTCTTCCCTGAGCCGGCCCAATCTCTTTTCCAGGGTGGCTGCAGGGAAGTTTTTACACACCTGGCAGTCTGACAGGAGGTGGTCAGCCCCCAGACAATAGACACAAGTGGTGTGTGGGTCAGCCTTGGCAAAGGCTTCCCCACAGACATCACAGTGTTGAAACCCAGTGGGCCCGGTTTTTCTTTGGGTTTCTCAGACATAATGCCAGCCTGACCAACCAACTTGCCCTTTAAACGGCAGTGCCAGGCAAGACACCCTTATCGGTTCCTAACCGTGTCATGGTATTGGAAAAAAACCCAAAAAAATAAAGGTTTTTTTAGAACCGATAAGAACCGGGTACCGCACTTCTAAAGCCCAAAAAATCATAAAATAAGCCACTGATCGGTTCAGACTGAACCGATAATGTATTTCCACACAGACTTTATTTTTTTAGTACTTACGGTTTACCAGATAAAGCTTCTGACCAAAAATGCGGTAATTTTTAACGCTTGCCGGTTCAAATGAACCGAGTAAACTCGCTTGAACCGCGAAATGAACCGAGCTGAAGGAGCTGATCTCCGGAGCGACTGTTCAGTGAAAGCGGAGTAAAGAATCTGGCAGTTTCATTTGAAACTTGCCAGATAGAGCTTTGAACAGCGCCCTCGCGCTGTGGAACTCCAGACTGCTCTGGAGTTAACCCTATCCTCTCCGGGGCAGTTCAGAGGCTGAGGCTGACTGCATTAAGTCCTAATAGCAGCAAGACTTCATGGTGTTTGAAATAAAGCTTCTTAAATGTAAAGAACTAGATTTAGATATCACTGTACAGTTAATTGCAGAAGGTTACATTTCCACACTACTTTTTGATGGATAATAAATTAAACATATTTTCCTGGAATATTAATGGATTGAAATCTCATAAAAAGGAAAAAGGTTCTGACAGAATAAACGCCCCACACTCTGATGTCGTATGTCTGCAGGAAATCCACATGACAAATAAGGAAGGGTCTCACATGACAAAAAACTGGGGAGGTGAGTGGTATGGCTCCTATTTTACCTCCAAAGTCAGAGGTGCGGTAGTGGCTTGACGCTGCCCTTTCTTGGAAGGACCACCCAGTCCCACGAGGGTAGCCGCTGCTATTGCTCCCCCACCCCCAAGCGAGCCCACAGCCGACAAGGATGCTGCTTTCTTGAGGGACCACCCGTCACGAGGGGTAGCCGCTGCTGCTCTCCCCCAACCCCTGAAGCGAGCCCACAGCCGACGAAGGTAATGGAAAGTTAATACCAGGCCTGCCTGCAAGCTATCTCTTTGTACTGCTCCTCCTCCTACTTCAGTGCATTTTTCTACCCTACGGAGAGGAGTCGCGGCTTACAGGAGCATTCTTGTGCCTCTGTGTTCGCCCTTGCACCTGCTGTTGTTTGGAGCCATGCAGTGAACGCCACGCTGCCTTTCCTCTGCCGCCGCTGATGAGGAAGGACTGGGACTGGGACTCTGGTGCCATCTTTTGAATTTTAAAGTTGCGGTCAGCATATATGTGCTGTTAGGTTCATATTTTAGCCAATTTGAGCCTTTTGCCTGCATTTTGTAGCATTTTCACCTGTTACCTTAATTGTGGGCTATCGTACCTGTGCTGGTAAGTTCATTTTTAACCAGTTTTGTGCCCTTTGCCTGCATTTTGCTTCATCTTCACCTGTTACCTTAATTGTGGGCTACCGTTCCTTCCTGTAGCATTGCCAAATGACCAGGTTGCCTTAATGAGCAAACCTGTTGCCTTAATCTAACCTGTTGCCTTAACTGTTGACTGCTGACCCAAACGCTCTTGTTTTAAAGTATAGCTGTTCATTCTTTAGCCAAATGTTGCTGGGATCCTAACCTGTTGCCTGCTGACCAAAATGCTCTTGTTTACAGTTTTGATGAATATTAGCGCCTGACTCGCTTATTACTCACCCTCCATAGCAGTGTTTCCCCTCTCAGCCCCCCTCCGCCTTCCCTGCCTGTCTCTCCGTAGTCCTCCCCCCCAGCACTCCTTGGTGTGTATAGGTGAGCTCACTCTGATTGCTTTTCTCTCTACAGGGATGCTGCCTTTCTTGGAGAGACCACCCGGTCGCGAGGGTAGCCGCTGCTGCTCTCCCCCCCCCCCGAAGTGAGCCCACAGCCGACGAAGGTAATGGAAAGTTAATACCAGGCCTGCCTGCAAGCTATCTCTTTGTACTGCTCCTCCTCCTACTTCAGTGCATTTTTCTACCCTACGGAGAGGAGTCGTGGCTTACCGGAGCATTCTTGTGCCTCTGTGTTCACCCTTGCACCTGCCGTTGTTTGGAGCCAAGTGGTGAACGCCACGCTGCTTTTCCTCTGCCGCCGCTGACAAGGACTAGCCCCGCCGGCTTCACCGGCTGCCCCACCGCCCCCACCAGTACCCATGGTCGTCACTGAGCTTTATAGCTCTCATCACGTGGGCTGAATTATCCTATCAGCCCACTTTACCATCTGCAGGTTATAGCAGTTCGCCACTAGAGAGCTGTTCGCATTTTCTCTATGTGTGTACCTGGCTGACTGCTTTATGTGTATCTCCTAGGCACATTATTATGTGACTCTGGCTTTCTGTGCTCATTTTAAGGCACTATACCATAGGTTATGAGCTGTCCCTTGACTCCTCTCCTTGCCTTAACCACTGCCCCCGTCTCAGCCCCACCTTAGACACCTTTTACTCTAGCAGTTGCCCCTGGGTCTCTGTTAGGTTTACTCCTATTGTGCACTGGATCACTGGACACTGCACCTAAAGCCCAGGGTTACCTCGCAGCCCAGTAAGACCAGGCTATGGCTCCTCTCGTGCAGCCGGTCACCACACCTTCCTATCCTGGTCCCCCAGCAACCCCATACCCCTCCAAGCCGCCCCCAGCCTGGCTGTCTAAAAAAGGCCTAAAAATAGCTCATTTAAACATCCGCAGTATCCTACATAACCAAGCAGAACTGACAGCATGGGTGACCCTGTATGAGCCTGACATCATGGGTATCACGGAAACATGGCTGAAGCCTGGTATTCCTGACACCGCATGTGTCATTCCGGGTTACAGCCTCATTAGGCGGGACAGGACTGGTACTAAACATGGGGGGGGAGTGTACTCCTATACTTTAGGGGGCACCTAAATGTATCCGTTGTGTCACTGTCTCCACCCGACTCTACAGGTTGTGAATTCATTCACTCTCTCCTACTGCTCGGTAACACAAAAAAATTGCACCTGGTCTGTGCCTACAATCCGCCAAAGGGAGGCTTACCAGGACTCTCCTCTCTACTTGACCACCTTAAAGGCAAGGTTGGGTCTAATGAGGTGCTAATCCTGGGGGATTTCAACCTCAACTGGCTGGGGCCTAATACCAAACTATATGAGCCACTTCTGTCTGGCCTCGCCCTCAATCAGACCATCACAGTACCTACTAGGACCTCCTCCCAGGGGGACAAGGGGTCGCTTATTGACTGGTTACTGAGCAACCGACTGGATAAAATCATCCAATCTGGCACTCTCCCGGACATGATATCTGATCACTCACCCATTTACTGCATCTGGGGAACAACCGCCCCCAAAATTCCTAGTAGAGTGATTCAGATGAGGGATTACTCCAAGCTTATCCTCCATGACTACTTGGATGACCTACGTCGTACCGACTGGTCTAGGGTTCTCAGCACCAATGACCCTACCAAAGGACTGGACCACTTCCTTGCGATTCTCATCCCTCTGCAGAACAGGCACGCTCTCCTCACAAAAAGGAGAGTGAGGGGTACTGTCACTAAGTGGCTCCATGGTGGACTACTCGCTCTCATGAAGCAGAGAGACAAGAGTTGGATCAACTACAAAATTTCCAGCGACACACAAGACCTCCTTGAATATCGATGGCTCTGAAACTCTTGCAAGGCTGCAATACGTGCTGCCAAGAGTGAGTTCTGCAAATCAGCCATGCTCAAATCGGCCTACAACCCCCAGTGCTTCTGGCAAAACATTAAAAATATGGTTGGTGTGTCCGTCAAGCACTCGGTCATCGACATGAATGTGGGGCCAACTGTAACAACCCCCAGACCATAGCCTCAGCGTTCAACTGTTTGTTCTCTGAACTGCCTGCCTCCCCTCCCCTCCCAACCTCCACCCCCGAACCTCAGGACCACCCCTCCCCCGGCCTCCTTTTTACCTGAAACAAATCTCTGCTAGAGAGACTCAAACTCTCCTAGCTGGTCTCTCACACCACTCAGGGGCGGGTTATGATAACCTTGAGCCTAAGTTTCTTAGTCTGGGGGCACCCCTTCTCGCCCGGCCGATTACCCACATTTTTAACTCTTCCCTCACCTCTGGAATCTTACCTGACGTGTGGAAGGTGGCCAAGGTTGTCCCAGTGTTTAAGCACGGCAACCCCAAGGAAATGAACAACTACCACCCCATTGTCATACTCCCTGCTACCAGCAAGCTACTTGAAAAGGCTATAGCTGGACAAATCTCCCATTACCTGCAGGAGTATGCAGTTCTCTCCCCTGCCCAGCACGGGTTCAGAAAGGGGCATAGTACGGCCACTGCTATCGCCGTGGTCACCTCAGAGGTCAGATCCGCTACAGACATTGGCAAATTGACTGGGGCCATCTTTGTCCACCTCTCTAAGGCCTTTGATCCGGTCGACCACAATCTCCTTCATTCCGCTCTACTCGGGCAAGGCCTCTCCCCCTGAGGCCTTGATTGGTTCTCCAACTACCTTTGGAAGAGACAACAATACACCTGTTTTAACCGTGCCCTTTCGGACCTTTCCCTAGTCAGATGCGGAGTACCCCAAGGGTCCGTTCTCGGTCCCATTCTTTTCTCCCTTTATAGAGACGAACTCCCCTCTGTTACAACCTTCGGGTCTACCACACTCTATGCAGATGACCTGGTACTGTTATCTAGCTCCAAGGAAATCTCTACCATCAACTCCCAACTCAACTCAGACTTTGGGCGTATCCTTAACTGGCTCGTGGGACACAAGCTTACCGTTAATCTAAACAAAACCCACACCATGTTGTTCGGGTCAGTGGCCAAAACCGCAACTTGCCCCTCCCCCCTTGCCATTAATGGGGGGAATGGCTCCCTCCTGCCTGTCCTGAAATCCGCTAGGTACCTAGTGGTGACCCTAGATCCTCAGCTTGATCTCACAGTGCACCTCCGGAACATCTGCAAAGTGTCGAACAGTAAGCTCAACTTAGCATACAGGGCCAAGGACTGCCTCACCCCTGCCGCTCGGCTTGCCATAGCCAGGGGAATCCTCCTACCCATGCTCTGCTATGGGCTTGTTGCCTCTGCGCCAGTCCCAAACACCTATCTAGCTAAATGGGATATGGCCTATAACAACATATGTCGTTTTGCCCTCTCCACTCCTCGCCTTACACATCGGTATGCCCTCTATGATCATCTGGGGTGGCTTCCCCCTGAAAAACAACGAGCCTTTGTCCTCGGTAACATGGTTAATAATATAGTCCAAACTGCTTGCCCCCCCGCTCTTGCCCTACCCTTCAAAACACTGCACCCTGGCCTATCAACTAAGGTCCAGCTCGACTTTGGTTTGCAATGCCCCTAGGACCCGCTCCCTCACTGGTGATCGGGCCTTCTCCGCCTACGGCCCGAGACTCTGGAACTCCCTCCCTGCCCCAGTCCGAGCCGCCCCTTCCCACCCCGGCTTCAAAACGTCCCTCTGGAAGTTCCTCAAAGCTGCCTCCACTCTTCTTTGTGCCAACTAGTTGCTGGCACTAGCAGCTGCCCGACACCTCTCCCACAAGCATGATTCGGCCTCTGCCACTCTCCACTATAGCGCTTCTCATGCTCGCGGCTGCCCGACACCTCTCCCACAAGCTGAATTCAGCCTCTGCCTCTCCCCACTATAGCACTTCCCACTCTCCTCTGACAGGCATCCCCTACCCATTAGCTCCCTCCCTTGTGGCACCTTGAAGTCCCCACGCTATTTTTTGACCTGTCCACTGGGCATGCAGCTGGATTGGGCAGTTCTCTCCCTGCAGTTCGAGCCATACTCTGCTGGGGTTGCCCCCAGGTTGTGTTCCTCCCCATCTCCTCACCCACTAGTTCCATGCTGTCCTACTGCACTGTTTACTCTCCTCCCTGCCTGTTTCCTGACACACACCTGGACTGTTCACTGATCATGCTCCCTCCTTAGTTACCTGTACCTGTAGTCTCCTACCTCCATGTTACCTTATGGGTTTAACGTATTTGAGTTGTAGTTGTACTCATGTTTGCTAGCTCTGTCTCTGTACCATGTCTATATATTGTACTTCTGGCCCCATCTGTGTGTGGGTGAGTATGTCACTCTGTCTATGCACCATGTTCCTTGTACTGAATTCTCTCTGGCCCACCTGTATTGCGGGCTTGTATGCTACCTTGACTATGTACCACGTTTTTCTGTATTGTAACCTCCCGGGTTGCACCTGAAAATAGGCACTTGTTGTCTAGTGTGCTTACCTGGTTAACAAAAACAAATAAATAAATGTAACCCCTAGATGGCGCTATCCCAGGGGCTACTACCCCTGCCTGATTTGCCACTAACAGGTTGAGGGGCCTGGATCCAATGGCGGGTGCCTCCACCCAGAGGTCAGGGTTTGCAATAGTTAAACTAACTTGGTCACAGCCCTCTGGGACACTGCAACCACCCTTTCTTCCCACTAGTGGCCCACACAATATATCAGAATTACCTTCACAGTATACACTTACCCCCAGGTCTGGTTCCGGCACTGGGACCTCCTGTGAAATGAGATACAGTGCAACAATCACAGTACAGTACTTTAACATGACAAACACCTCAGGCAGTATAACTTTGCTGAAACAAGCAGCTCTGATTTATTTAGGGGATATAACAAGGACAGGGGAAATCAGGTTAATTAGCTTATCACTCTAATAATCTACCTATGGCTCTGTGCACAGGCCTATCCTATCAGTTACTGTCCCTGGGTACCCAAGCCCTAGTGGCTAGTCCAAACCGTGGCAGCTGGTGAGGGCCCTTTCACACAGAGAAAGGAGAATTAAACAGTCAGCAGTACAGTAATTCCATTTGGATTTAATGTGGCAATTCAACAGGAGCGACCCTGAATTAGTACTCACGACCTCCAAATAAGATAGGGTCCTTCAATGTCAGCAGGGCTCACTTGAGGTACACAAACCTCTTCACACATCCATATAAAAGAAAGCACTATACCAGGCAGGCTGCATCTGTATCCCGATCGCAATTACTGCACAATACCCGGGAGAACACACAGCAGATTCAGTTCCTGACAGACCGAGTGCAATTTTCAACAATTCCTCCAGTCTTCTACAGGGTGAGCCTGGTTTCTACTCTTCAGAGATCCTTTGATTCTTTTCACAGGACGGATTCAGTCCTAACAAGCTGTTACACAAGCTGCAGACCGGAACTCTGGGCCTTACACACGCTTTTTGACTAAAACTGCACACTGAAAAGCACAGGGCTCCTTCCTTCTTCACTGCAAAGCTCAACTGAAACTCCAACCGACAAAACCGGGCACTTCCTTTGAGTTCCTCCCAGTTCTTGACTGGATTGGCTGTCACTCACAATAGACTGCTGCTGTTGGTCCAAAAGCACTGAAGTCTAAACTACATCTCCCAGAGTCACTGCCCATACAATCCTCTTGTGGCTGGCTCAGATTATGAGTCCAAGTTCTGATTACGTCAAGGCACCATTTTAAGCTAGCTTACCCCACACTGATTGGTCCAGTTCAGCAGTTCAAAACTAGAATGGGGAACTAGCAGACACAGTTCTGACTGCAAAGAAAGCAGGTTAGACAAACTGTAATTTCATTATTACTCTAAATAATTTCTGGCAAACAGTTACATCTTTCAGATAGGTTCCCTTTGCACTCCTAGTGACTGCAAAATGAAGTGAATTGGCAGCAGCTCGAGTGGTACTCAGAGAAGCACACAGTCCCCCATACAACTAATTATGTCTGCAAGCAGACAGCTCTTAAAGAGACAGTACCAGAGGCTCTAAAAACACTCACTGATAAATGGCTTAAATGCCAAACACCATTCAGGCTTGGAGCATTCAAGCAAGCTCCTGGAAGTCTTTTGGGAACCCCCATTTGCAGGGGGGTTACATAAATAAATATGTCCTTTTGCAAATCCAGCTTAACTCTGAGCATACTGCAATTGGGTCAGTCTATGCTCTCAGTGTTGATAATTCAGGCTTTTTTAACCATCTGCCAGTAGAAATGATTAATTTCATAGGCTCTTGGGTGTTAAATGGGAACTTCAGTTGTGTTCTGGACAGTGTACTGGACAGAACACAACCCAGCACACTGCCACTTGCAGCAGCCACAGCAACAGCAGAGCTCCCTCCTGGAGCAGAAACGAACTTGGGAAGGCTAAGAGGTAAAGGAGACCTCTCTCATTCTACCAGATACCTGTGTGGGGTGTTAGCCTGACAACACTGGATGTTGTCTGCCCCGCCCCCCCCGGGGCATCCCTTCCTTTATTGACCCCCTTTGATGACATCACTTCCTGGCTGCTGAATTACTAAGTCCCCACTTTCCCATTTGCAGGTTATACCTGCCAGCCACTAGAGGGACCCACAGACACTACCTCAGGTACAGTCATACAAACCTCTACCCCCAAACCTCCTGAGTCCTTCTGTCAGCCTGTGCCACTTTGCTCCTCCACTACTTCTGCTTACCTCAAATCTCTGGCCACATTGACCCTAGTCTACCTACTTCTAATCCCTGTCCACATCTCCCGCAGCACCCACCCCATAGTTCATCATACATCCTAACCCCCAGCCTAACCTCCTAGCCTGTGCCCTGTGACCACTAGGAGTCGCTATTTCTCACCCTGTTTCTAGCCCCAACGCAGCGTGTCTCAAGCCCCATAATGCAGAACTCAGCTCCCACCCTGGTCCCTTCTCCAGCTGCCCTGGCTGAAACTTGAACCTGGTACCCTCTGTACCAGAGTCCGGGACACTACCACTAAGCCAAAGTGGTATCTAAGCTTGCTGAACAGCACCCAAAATACTTCTACCTTTCTGCCCTGCTGCTATGGCAAGCACCATGTCAGCCCACCCTCTCCTACTATGCCTCCCCCTTTTACTTACCCTGGTACCTAAAACCCAGCTACCAGGCAGCCCATCCAGTACGCCGGCCCTAGCATCAATTCCCCCGGATATAATAAGATCCCACCCTATAATGACCATGTGCCCCTACCCCCAGCACCCATCCCCAGGTTACCTCCCCTGGCGCCCACTGGCGACTAATCACCCCTGCCCTCCCGACCGTGCTGACCCTACCCATCCCCTCGTCCCTGATGGCCCCCCAACCCCAAATACCCACCGAAAGATCGCTAAACTCCACCCCCTAGCTAGAGCCATGATCCTCCTACTACTCCTCACAGGCAATATACATCCCAACCCAGGCCCCACCCAGACCAGCCCCACAACTGGGACCGCCGGTCTCCGTATAGCCTCCATGAATATATGCAGCATACTCAAAAAATTTGACTCCCTTCAATGCTGGATCATGCTGCATAAACCAGATGTCATAGCTCTGGTAGAAACCTGGCTGTCAAAATCCACTCCCGACCACTTTGTCTCACTACCTGGATACACCCTATACCGAGAGGATCGTGTTGGCAAACGTGGGGGAGGCTGTGCTATCTATACCAGGGACTCACTTACTGAGCTAGCACTCCCTGCCCCGGTTCTTGTAAACGGGGATCAGGCCCTCACCCTTAAACTTACGCCTGACCCCACCAGGGGCCCCCTATATCTCACTACGGCATACATTCCACCAAAGCACCAAACTCCGGCGATGTTATCCTTAACCGATTATCTCGCTACCCTCCAACACAAGGTTGATCACATCCTTGTGGGGGACCTAACCGTGAACTGGCTCAGTGCCTCCTCTTCCACCACCTGAGATACCTTTGCGGCTATGGATCTGATGCAACTCATTTCCTAATCCACAAGAGTAAACTCCAAGAGAGGTACCAGTACCCTTCTAGATGTAATCATCACAAACCGCCCCCAAAAAATCCAAGATATCCAGGTCCTTTCAGACTCACTCAGTGATCACTCCCTGATCCTATTCCGCTGGTCGACCCCCACCCCCCCTACTTAAAGCCCAACCCACACTCCGCAGGCGCCTCAGACCTGGTGGGCTAAAAAGTCTCAAACGACTTCTTACCCAGATTAACTGGTCACCCATACAGCATGCTCCTGACATAGACACAGCTCTCACCTTCTTTTCCCAGACTTTCAACAAAGCCTGTGACCTCTATGCACCCTTACCAGAACACGACCAAAAGCTCAGTGTCCCTGGTTACCTCCTGCCCCTCGTCAACTGCTCAAGCACAGGGATAACTTATGGCACCTTGCCACTGAAACAGGCCGTGTAGCTGACAGACAGGCTTATAATGCAGCACGGAACAAGTGCACCTGGGCTATCCGTAAAGCAAAGGCCAACCATTACCAGGCCACGCTCACCTCCTCCTGGGAATGTGCGCAAACCTTCTGGGACAATGTTAAACAATTGAATGGGAGTGCCCGCACCCCCCCCCAGCCCAGATCACCATGGACGGGACTACCTCGACTGACCCGGCCTGCATAACCAAATTCCTAAACACTACCTTCACGGACCTTAGCTTGGTCCTCCCCAGTAATTTCTTCGACCCTTTCCCCTCCCGGCTGGCCCCTGTCATTGAACGCCCTTGTTTCCATCTACGCAGGTTAACCGACCAAGAAGCCAGACCGCACCTGCTCAAAGCTTTAAAGAGCAATAGTCGGCAGCGACTCCTGGACCCCAGCATTCTCCGTCAGGTGCTGGACCAGGTACTTGCTCCCTCACCACCCCTATTCAACAAATCCCTCTGCCTGGGGCAATTCCCAACTGCATGGAAAACGGCCATAGTTACACCCATCCACAAAGGCGGTGACAGGTCTAATGCAGGGAACTACAGACCTATCTCCATCCTCCCACCCCTCTCCAAAGCCCTTGAAAAGCTGATAGCCTCTCAAATCACTGAGTACCTAACCAAGTACAACATCCTCTGTCCAGAACAGCACGACTTCTGGACAGGGCACAGTACCGGAATGGCCCTAATTGAGTTTTCAAATTTCATACACTCCTCCCTGGATGCCGGCGCCCTAGCTGGTGCAGTGTTTGTAGATCTCTCAAAGGCTTTCGACACTGTCTCCCGGCCCCTCCTACTGGAAGCTCTCTCCCATACTGGCCTATCTACTGGGCCAATCTCTTGGTGCACAAGCTACATATCTGACCACCTCCAACATGTCAAAATCAACGGGACACTTTCTACAACCTGTCCCATCCGCTCAGGTGTCCCCAGGGCTCCATCCTGGGACCACTACTGTTCTCAATCTACCTAAACACCCTACCCAGTGCTTGCACTGGTAGAATTCTGTTATATGCAGATGATGCCGTCCTCTTTGCCACCCACTGCAACCCCAACGCCCTCCAGGACCCCCTACAACTCGCCTTCAATAATGCAGAAACCTGGTTCAAAGAGCACCGACTTGTCATCAATCTAAAAAAAAAACAAATCAATGCTCTTTTCCCACCCTCAAAACAAAGCCAGTAACTTCCCACTACACATCCTCCCCAGCTCCAAGCAACCCCTTGAACTAGTCCGCTCGTACAAGTACCTTGGGATCAGCTTCGACACTGCCCTTTCCTTCCCCACCCATATTGAGGCACTTGCCTCTGCTACTAATGTGCGGCTAGGTATCCTCTACCACCATAAAAACTGTCTCCCCCCCGTTGCCCTCTGACTAGCAGTTACAGCTCGATACTGTCCTGGTGGACTACGTACCTACCTGTTTACGGTGCGCTTGACTCGACCCCTTCAACAAAACTGCTGCTGTCCTGAATAAGACATGTAGGCTTATTACACGGGCCCCCAGCTCCACTCACACATGTCAGCTATATGACTTGGCAAGGCTACTAAATCTGAATTGGGCGACTTCAATACCAAACCAGCCTCATTACGAAAAAAAACCTTCTCGGGCTATCCCCCCTTGGGCTGACAGCCTCCTTCCGCCAAGCCAAACCCTTGATTAATACCTGAACCTCCTGCAAAATCACCCTTCTGATCCGTAGAACCAGGACAAGCCATGGACAGAGATCTTTCTGTTATAGAGCCCCAGCCTGGTTTAACATGCTCCCACCAGCCATCTCTGACACCACTACTATCTCCACCTTCAAAACCGCACTTCGGAACCAGCTATTTAATGCACGTGATTGCACCTGTCACTAGTCGTGACTTATTCCACCACATACTGACAATGCTCGCATGATAGACACCACTGTAACTAGAATGGTTCCTTCACTCTACAAATATTTGTAAATATATATGGCTGTCAATTTAATTGGTTGTCATTTTATTTCAACTTGAAACTCTGTGATGTAACAATGAGCCTGTAATATAATGTATTTGTCCTCAATGTGATGTAACAACGAGCCTGTAATGTAATGTATTTGTCCTCAATGTGACGAGGTACCTTTGGAAATGAGCCTCTGGCTCAAAGGTTGTAAACTGATGCTCAAATAAAAATAAATAAATAAATAGATCCTCCAGGGTAGGGGGACAGGCTACCAGGAGAGCAAAGGCACTGCAGAACTTAATCAGGGATCATAGACTGGTTGATTCATGGAGGCATCTCAACCCCAGTGATAGGGAGTATACCTTTTACTCACATTGTGCTAAAAGCTACGCTTGTCTAGGTATGGCCCCGGTTTCTCAAAATCTAGTTCAGACACTGACATCAGTAACACGTGGTGCTATATTGGTCTCCAACCATGCTTACATTCAGACGGTGCTGTCAGTCTCTGGCTCTTCAAACATTCCTCAGGCATGGAGGCTAGATCCTGTTCTACTGAAATGCCAAGACTTCAGGGACTATATTAGATTACAAATTTTGGACTTCTTGACAAATAATCCTCCAGGAGAAACATCCACCTTGATGCACTGGGATGCATTAAAATTAGTGCTACGGAGAGGTATACTTTCTTATTCTGCCCATAAAAAGAAAATTGATAATCAGCGTTTAGCCACCTTGGAGGAGCAAATAAAAAAAGCTGAAAAAGTGCATATAACTAGCCCCACTCCCAAAAACTATCACTCCTTACAGAAAGAAACTTAAATAGCAATATAACTCCACTAATACTGCAAATTTAGAAAGAGCTATTTTGCTCACCCAGGCAGGGGCTTACTTTGACAGGGACACCGGTGGAAAATGGCTGGCCTGGCAACTTTGAAATAGGTAAGGAAGTGAAAATATTGAATAAATCAGAGACGGGGCTGGTAATATTTATTATGGGGATAGTGAAATAGAGGAATGTTTTCACACCTATCATGAGGAACTGCATAAGTTAGAGGTGTCTCCATCGGATTCCAAAATTGATTCCTTTTATAACAGGGCTAACTTACAAAAGATAAGTGACCAAGAGAGAATGCAACTAGATGCTCATGTTTAGTGGGATGACATTTGAAAGGTAATTAACCATTTAAAAGGAGGGAAGGCCCTGGGCCCTGACAGCTACCCTATAGACATTTTTTTTAAATCTTTTGTCATGAGCTGCAAGTGCCCCTCCAAGATATGATAGTGGAAAGTCTAAATAGTGAGGTTCTACCACCTTTAGTGAGAGCTGCTAACATAACTGTTCTCCCAAAGCAGGGCAAAGACCCTACGCAATGCTCCTCATATTGCCCCATATCCCTATTAACCACTGATTATAACATTTTGGCAAGAATTATAGCTAACAGATTGGGGCAAATACTACCTACTATTATTCATGAAGAACAGTCGGGGTTTGTAAAGGGTAGGCAGGAAAAGCTAAACATCAGACAGACTGTGAACATAGCCTGGAGATGGTCAGAGACAGGAAAGCAGGGAATCCCTGGTATACTAGCACTTGATGCCGAGAAGGCATTTGATAGAGTTGAATGGAAATATTTGTTTGAAATGCTGCACAGATTTGGTGTGGGTGTAAATATGATTAAATGGATATGAGCATTATATAATCTACCATCATCCCAAGTTTTAATAAATGGCATATTAACCAGGTCTTTCCAGCTGAGCCGTGGCACTCAACAAGGCTGCCCATTGTCTCTCTCTTAATTTATGTAATGTCACTGGAATCATTGGCTGCAGTAATAAGGCGGGATTCAAGAATCCAAGGGTACATCTCAGGTGGTAAACACCACAAATTAGCCTTCTTTACAGATGACCTTCTGGTCTATCTTCAGGACCCACAGAGGAGTATCCCAGTATTGCATGAGGTATTGTCAGAATATGGTACCCTAGCCAGTCACAAAATAAATTGGACAAAAAGTGAGATGATGATTTGGGGGAAAAGTGACTCGGGTTTCCTGAGAGAAACACCCCTTAAATTAAAATTGGTAAAAACACTGAAATATTTAGGCATAATGATACCTAAAAAACACTCAAACCTATACAAAGAAAATTACATTACCCTGCTCTTTAATATCAAGAAACATTGTGATAGGTGGGAGGGGCTGACAATTATTCTGATAACGCAGAATTAATTCAATAAAAATAAATATTCTCCCCAAGTGCCTTTATCTATTTTAAAATCTGCCAATCAGGATCCCAGAATGCTTTTTCAGACAGTTAGGTGGCACCTTAAATAAGTTTATGTGCTCGGATAATGAGGACAACATTACAGCTCCCATTGTGTAAGGGAGGATTAGCACTCCCCAACTTCATGTTCTACTACTGGGCAGTGCAGTTAACATTCTCAGAGAAGCCATTATGCGACCCTGCCCAAGCATGGAGACTCCTTGAGGAGAAGGCAATTGTCGGGGGGCTAATCAGGAGCATATTGTTGCCTTCTCTGAATCAATTTGATTCCTTAAAATGTAAAAATTCCTTCACTAGAACTTTATCTAGGCTGTGGATTGGGGTACATACATATATTAAGCACCCACAGTGACTATCACCAAACACTGCTCTGCACAAAGGCTTTATAGAAAGGAAAGGATACGTTTTTATTCATCAAACATTACTGCATTGGCGAAGACTGAGTATTTTTACAGTAAGGAATTTGTTACATGGAGGGGGCTGAAGTATTTTCTGGAGTAACATGAGCAATTTGAAATTCCCTCCCGTGATTACTTTATTTACCTAAGAATCAGGCAATGTCTAACTAACACTGATCTCAGAATGTCCCCTATTGAGGAGATATCTTACAAACTGAAGCCTGGATTCTCTGTCCTCTACCCTTACAGCATTCTACAAGCTCTTCCAGGGATCCGCTCCTGAGCCAGTCATTAAGTCTACAGCTCCTTGGAAGGCAGATCTGGATATAATGATTGATAACTCCCTGTGGTCTGAAATTGTGAAACATGTGCACCACTGCTTTGTTTTGAACAAATCAAGGCGAATTCAACTAAATTTTGATTATCAAATTTATTTAACCCCCTGCAAGTTGCATAAATTCACATCTAGCAGGCCCAAAATATGCCCACGATGTCAAATGGGAGATGGTACCTTTCCTACATATGGCCTTAACATATGTTAAGGTGACTCCCTTTTGGAAAGGAGAAAATTTTGAAGTTTATACTTCCAGATACTCTACTTGAACTCATTCTGGGGCCTAGGAAATCCAGAGCCCCAGAATCAGGCATACATTATGTAACGTTGCCCTGGTCAATGCCAGAAAGACTGTGGTACAGCACTGGGCCAGTAGTACGGCTCCAAGTATATCACACTGGTTGAACAATTTGATAATGTGTATGCGCTTGGAGAGTGTCAATTAAATGCCAATGGTCTTGAGCCTTTATACCAAAAAACATGGCAACCCCTTTATGGAAGCCATTGAATCTGGTTTGATTTCGGGGTAGAAATGGGTGTTGGTGGGGATTCATATAGAATTGCATAGTATTATATAAAGGGGTTAGTTATCTTGTCTCAGGCCTCACTGAGCCTTAATATCCATAATATCCTGAAATGCATGATAATGCTTGTATTTAAGAATTCCAGAATAATAAATAGTGTAAGGAGCTGTTTAAGTGTGCCCAATACTGTGACTATACAAGTGTATGACTGTATTTTCTTGCAACTATGTAATCTGATTGACACCTTTTCAGTAAAAAAATGTCTTTAAAAAACAAAAAGCCTGAACGCTAGCAGTGGCTGGGGGAGAGGACACTCTGGATTGCTGACTGGGAGACAGGAGTAGCAGCTGTCGACATACTTTGCGTGGTAGCATCTTTGATAGTATTGCACACACACACTCCTCCAGGGTAAGAAAACTGGGAAAAATCACCCTCGCTGACAGGATGATTCCCAGCCCCTTTCAGGCCCCCGCAACAGAGACCAAGGCATAGCCTTCTTCTGTATCTTGTGATTGAGTCAGCTCCCCTCCACCCCACCACTGGAGGTAAGTCATGGGGGAAATGTAGACTTTTAAGTCTTGGAGAAGCCTGGTAATGCGGCTGGGGGGTGGGGGGAAGGGACCAGCTAGGGAAGGCAGAGCAAAAAATAAAAATGTAAGATGTGCACCCAGAACTATCTCTGTTGGTCCTTCTCATAGTACAGCTCTCAATAAACTCAACAGAGCTGCCAGAGGAGGGGGTATCCCTAAAAATGATGGACAGCTTCAACAGCGGTTGGGATAGGGTGAGGGGAAAAATTGCAGGAAGGGAGGTCAATGGGGGTGAGGGGGAAGTAGAAGGAGGTCAAAAGGGAAATGGGGATGGGGAAGCTCCCTGTGTAAATATGTAGGGATCTGCACAATCGAGCAGACTAGATAGGCCGTAAGACATTTATCTGCTGGCATGTTCGTATATTCGTAATATAGTGCTCTGTGTAAGGTCTCATCTGTACAGTGTGGAGTGGCAATATAATTTCACTTGATTTATTCTCTGGTCCCACCTTGATTCTTCCAAGAATCCTGTGAACCTTCTTAACCACTGCTGGGCAGTGTTGCACTTGCTTCAGAGTCCTGCCTATGATGAATCCTAAATCTCATTCCTGTTCTGTTACATACACTATAAAATGGGTTTTGACAATCCCAAAACCAAATTGGCTAAGGGCCATCTTTAGCCTTGTTGCTATCTCAGAACAACAGCACCCGGTAAAGATCCAACAGTCTCTTCACAATAATCAGTACTATTCACAGACCCTCAATTGCCATGGCAATCTTGCCCACCACCGTTTCTCACTAAGATCTTTAACTAAGCCCAGTGCTTGAAACTGACAAAATTCACTAGGGAATGCACCACCTTTCCTGTAGGATAAACCATACCTGACAGGGGTCTATGGATGCATTTTCTCATTATACATTGCATTTTAATATGTTACTTATTCATTTTATGTCTTTTGGTAGATAATATAGAAGCTGTTGGCAGAAAAGGACCTACTGGCTCACTTAGTCTGTCCCAAGATACCTACCTACTTTGCTACTGTAGACCCTAACTGATCTCCGGCCTTACCCCACCCCAGCCCTATTAGCAAAGTCCCCCTGTATCTATCCCATGCATGTTTGAAACCTGTTACCATTTCGGTACCCACCACCTCTGCTGGGAGGCTGTTCCAGACATCCACCACCCTTTCCATAAAGAAATATTTCCTCACATCCCCCCTGAGTCTCCCCTACCTTCCAGCTTCCTACCATGCCCCCTTGTCCTTGATCATCTCTTTCTGTGCAAAATACCACGTTCCTGTACCTTACTGATACTTCTGAGGTATTTGAATGTTTCTATCATGTCTCCCTTTTCCCATCTCTCCTCTAGAGAGTACATATTTAACTCTGTGAGTCGTTCCTTGTAGGGATTCTGGTGCAGTCAGAAATAAGGTAAATATTATACAGGAGCAGTTCTTCCCCATTTTACTCCAGGAACTAAGACAGGCTCTTAGTTTTACTCCTAGAACTGAGTTACCCCATTCCCTCCCCCCCCCATTCTGCCACTTAGTACACCCTAAAAATAAAACTGCCTTAATTTAAAAAAAATATTACGTTTTTTACTTTATAATCCTCTTTTTACACATAGGCACTAATATAGAGGATAATGACTACTTTTCAGTTAATAAACGTGCTGTAATCACCTCAAGTGGTTGCCAGGATAACATAGTAAACCTCAAGAGCACAGCCTGAGAGGGAGGTTTATTGTTGTCCTGGCAACCATGAGAGGTGATTTCTGCATGGTTATTAACCGAAAAGTAGTCATTATCTTTTATAGTGTATGGGCAAAAACTCAGTGATAGTCCTTACTTTTTCTTGTATGCCCATAGTGCCGCTCTCCTTAAGGGCCAGCTCTCGCCACCACAGCCATTCGTTGTGCACCACTACTTTAGATCCACACATGCCAGATCGGCTCCCGTTGTTATGGTATCGTTGTGACACAGTCAAGAGGGCTTAACAACCTCTTATAAAATGGGTAGGCTAAATCAAGGAATGTGATTGGCTAGTTACCCATGCATGAAATCTGTTCCATGCATGGGTAAAAAAAAGAGCTGGCAGTAAAAAGGCCAAGATTCTGGTGCCATAGAATGTTGGCATTTTTACTGGCAGACATCTTTTTTTTTTTAACGAATGCAAGAGAAAAACAGCTAGATTACTTCTCACTTCCCACCCTGCTCTTGCCACTCTGTTTATCCCAAATGAAAACGACACCACTATAAAACACCAAACCCACGGATGACTTGCCTGAGGTAGACGCTCAGTGACCAGCACTAATGTAACAGTTAACAGTTCCCACACACTCCACTGATCTGGTACCCTACGTAAAAAGAGACAAAACAGACAAAGAATAGCTAGAAGCCAGACCGTGTGAGTGACGAGTCGACTACACTAAAATGCAGCACTGATGAATCAAACAGCAGCCTTGTCTCAACACAACTTGTGGAAGGAAGATAATGCAGATGGAAAAACAGCACAGTTAGACAGCAGCTGCTCAATCCCGACTCTTTCATGCAAAACAACGGAACACCTCGCCGCACCACCCGAAACACAGAAGTAGTGTGAAGGGTGCCAAAAGTTGATGTGCTGTATGGGAAGTAAGCAATAAGACAGAAAGGTGTCCGCGAAAACTAAAATTGCTAATAGGTGTCATGAGAGGTGCTGAGAATGCAGCTCCACAGCCATCCTTACCTGACAAATAACATTTTCCCTAGCTATTTCGTCCACTACACTACCCGCTATTGGCAACCACTGCAGTCACGCTATCTGCTTTCATGACGCTTTGGTCTCACAGTAACAACAATATAAACAGATCCATTTTCTACTATGCCTCATTTAGAAATGGCAATACTAGCATGGTAGAAGTACAGTGCTATATGCAAATCAGCTACTGAATATTAACACAAAACTCAGGCGGAAGGACTATTTTATCATAGATTTGCAAAACAATATGTTTTTTTTCCATATAAGCATTATTTTTCTAACTGTGAAAAGTGAAATAAAAATAGTAGGCCATTTTATAAGCGCAATAAGACACTCCAGGATTTGTATGTAACATATTTTACGGCATGCCAGGGGCTAAAGGCACTCGGCCAAGGCCTCGTGCCTTATTACGCCCCTGGCCATGCCGTAAAATATGTTCCATTCACACCCTGTCATGTCTTATTGCTTACTTGACATCACAATGATACAATAACAACACTGTAAACAGCTTGATTGATTTTGGTGGGTAATAAGGGCTCCCAATACATTATAAAAACTAAAGTACTACAGTACACAAAGTTTCAATTTCTGGTTTTTATTTGCTGCTGATCATGACTCCCCCCACCCCCACCCCATGCCTTCTTATGAGGGAAATCCCTACTGCTTAACCTGCTACAGATAAAATAGAAGTACTGGCTCCACATGAAGTATCCTATTGTGTGAATGTGGAGGCGAACATTCTTCCAGTAGATCTGATTAGATATTAGAATTCTTGCATTCCTCAGTACAAATTCCATCTACTGAATGTAAGAAAGATAAAAAATAGAGTAGGCAAATGGGAGGAAATAATTTATTATGGTGAGGCTATTCATGAGGTACTACTTCTTGGTAGTTCCAAGAAACTGCATATAGTGGGGACTTATTTACCTCCACGAACCAGCAAGCCTGGTCTGGAAGAGCTCATAGACTGTATTCCTGCATTGACCAATAAAAACGAGATTATCTATCTGGGTGACTTTAATCTTGACTGGCTCGGACCGTCCTCCTCCTCCCTTGCTTCCACTGTTAGCAAGGCCAACCTTTCCCAGCTCATCTACTCCCCCACTCAGAAACCGCCAAGCAGCTCTAGTTCTACTATGATTGACTGGATTCTCACTAACCAGAAGGATTGTTACTCCTCCGCTGGTGTCTTACCTGATTCAATCTCTGATCACAGCCCGGTCTTCTGTGTGCATGGCTCCTCTCCTTCCTCCCATCCCCACAAAGTCCTATCCTTTGCCAACTTCTCCCAACTGGACCCAGCCAAGTTTCTACAGGATCAGGAGAAGAAGCCAGAAGGTGAAGGAAGGAAACATATTCAATTCGGTGCTTCAGAGTAACTGGTAACTTGTATTTTTCTTTTAAACTTAGATTGTAGGCTTGTAGTGACACTATACTTTCTTTCTGTGTTGTCTTTACTTATAATTGTTTTTGGGCTGTTGAAAATTTAAAAAATAGTGGTGGTGTAATTCTGTGCTGTCTTTAATTGCTGCAAATTTTATCTTGGCTTGTCTGACTGTCCTGTAGCTGGGTGAAGAGTGTTAATTGTCTGGCCTCTGACCTCAGCTACGTGATAACTGAAGGTGGGGCTTAGTCACAGTTAAAGCAGCAAACAGAAGTTCATCTTCTCAGAAGAAGCCAGAAGGTGAAGGAAGGAAACATATTCAATTCAGTGCTTCAGAGTAACTGGTAACTTGTATTTTTCTTTTAAACTTAGATTGTAGGCTTGTAGTGACACTATACTTTCTTTCTGTGTTGTCTTTACTTATAATTGTTTTTGGGCTGTTGAAAATTTAAAAAATAGTGGTGGTGTAATTCTGTGCTGTCTTTAATTGCTGCAAATTTTATCTTGGCTTGTCTGACTGTCCTGTAGCTGGGTGAAGGGTGTTAATTGTCTGGCCTCTGACCTCAGCTACGTGATAACTGAAGGTGGGGCTTAGTCACAGTTAAAGCAGCAAACAGAAGTTCATCTTCTCAGAAGAAGCCAGAAGGTGAAGGAAGGAAACATATTCAATTCAGTGCTTCAGAGTAACTGGTAACTGGTATTTTTCTTTTAAACTTAGATTGTAGGCTTGTAGTGACACTATACTTTCTTTCTGTGTTGTCTTTACTTATAATTGTTTTTGGGCTGTTGAAAATTTAAAAAATAGTGGTGGTGTAATTCTGTGCTGTCTTTAATTGCTGCAAATTTTCGCCCCCCTCCCACCCCTTCCCCCAACTCTTAATTATATGCCCTGATAAATCTGATTGACAGGAGCTAAACACAGGGTATAGTAAGAGGTGTGAAGTAGGAGGGGCATAAGGGGGAAGAAGACCACCCTCAGCACGACAAGTGTTTTGACTCATTTATTTATTTATTGGTTTCTTTTTCCTTAAAAAAATATATATCTGAGGATCAGTTACAGGATTTTTAATACTGTAAATAAATAAAAAGAGAACTAAGAGAGCTTCAGTAGCAGATAAGTGGGATGCGGTATGATAATATGGGGAGTGGTGCAATGTAGTGGCTGTGGGGCAGCCATATTCAGGCAGACCTTCTGGACACTGAGGTGCTGCCCTATCTGCATGCATCTCTCGGGACTGAGGGATGAGGTAGCCAGACTCAGGCGGAAGTAAACTGGGTCAGGAGTACCATCACCCCTGTCCAGGAACCACCCAGTCCAATGCAGCTGCCTCAAAGGATGCCGAGCGAGGAGCACTTGGATGACAGTGGGCTCAGGGAGGGTTAGAGCAGTCAGGCAGAGGCACATCCCAGATCCTATTCCTCTCAAGAACTCATATGCCACACTGGCAAATGAGGACAACCAAATAGAGGACCCAGGGAAGTGGAAGGAAAGGATGTGGAGGTTAGGCAAGGAGGTGACCTCAGTGGGGAAAGCAGTGGACCCCAGAGGAGGAGGCGAATCCTGGTGGGGACTCCATCATAAGAGGGATCCAGCTAGGAACACAGGAGGGAGGACAGGGAGGTGAGGTGCCTACCAGGTGCCCGGCATGGAGGGATGGAAGGAAGATACTGGGGATCACTGGGAAGGCAAGACAGGAGGGTGAGCTGGATGTCATTATCCACCTAGGTACTAATGACTTGGCAAATGGGGAGCCAAAGGAAGTTCAGGAAGAGTTTAGGAAACTGGGAGGGGTCTCAAGCAAGTAGCTACTTCTGTCACTTTCTCAGAAGTACTACCTGTGAGAAGCAAGGAAAACATAGGAGTGCATGCACCGGAACTTTAACTCATGGTTGAAGAACTGGTGCTGTGAGAAAGGGTTTGGATTCATTGGTGACTGGGGATCCATCTGGAGGGATGGAGGTTTGTTCAAGCCTGACGGCCTGCATCCATCCTGGAGGGGAATCCAAGCACTCAATGATAAGTTTAAATGCTACATTGACAAGCATTTAAACTAGCAAAGGGGTGTGCAGGCCAGCAAGGATGGTACCTTCTGCTCACCCCCACAGCTAGTAATGGAACCAGTGAACCAGAGGAGTGGCTATCTCTGCAAAGCAGTGTGCAAAGTTGGAGATTAGTGTCCAAAAGGTGGATAAGCAGAAAGGGAAAATTCAGCAGAAGGGCAGACAGCAAGGAGAACCAGGGATAAATGACAACCAAGAAAGGGGCTGGAGTAGAACAGTGAAGCAGTCTAGGGAGGTCAAATCATGGAAAGCCATGTGCAAATGCCAGGAGCCTTAGCAACAAGATGGAAGATCTGGAGGCTGTCATGGTACAGTCAGACCTGGACATTGTGGCCATCACTGAAACCTGGTGTAATGATAACCATGACTGGGAGATGGCCATACCTGGCTACAACATATTCAGAAGAGACAGAGCAGGCAGGAAGGGAGGAGGAGTGGCACTGTATGTGAAAAATGACATAAGGGCCACACACATCCAGGAGGAACAAAATGGGGGAGAGATACTGTGGGTTAAGCTGGAAAGGAAAATGGGGCCAGCCATCCGCACAGGTGTGGTCTATAGACCACCAGCCCAGGAGGAAGAAACAGATAGGGAGCTGATGCTAGCCATCCAAAGGATGGCAGACAGAGAGTGAGGTAGTACTGGTTGGAGACTTCAATATACCAGATGTGGACTGGAGCATCCCAGCAGCAGCATCAACTAGAGACAGATTTATCCTGGACTCCTTCAGGGTGCCTTCCTCAAGCAACTGGTCATGGAACCAACTCGGCAGAAGGCAATACTGGACCTTGTGCTCACAAACAGGGACAGTGTGATGGGGGTAACAGTGGGGGAGCACCTGGGTAACAGTGACCACCAGTCATTGTGGTTTGAAATCACAGAAAGAGCAGAACCAAACCACACAAAAACACGTATCCTGGATTTTAGGGGGGCAGACTTTGGGAAAATGGGAGATGCTTGAAAGAGGCATTAAGGGGAATGGGACAGGAATCAGGGATTGAGGAACAGTGGGCGGTATTTAAAATGGGGATTATAAGAACAACAGAATTATGCATTAGCAGGTTAGCAAGAGGAAAAGAAAGAGGAGACCATTATGGTTTTCCAAAGAGGTAGCAAAGAAAGTGAAAGCCAAAAAGACTGCATTCAGGCAATACAAAAAGACACAGGCAGAAGGGATGGAGAAGTACCAGGAGAAACAAAGGAGGCAGGGAAGTCAGTAAGGGAAGCCAAAGCTCAGACAGAAGAACACATTGCAAAATCAGTGGTTAAAGGGGACAAAACCTTTTACAGGTACATAAGTGAAAAAAGAAGGTCAAAGGGAGGGATAGTTAGACTGAAGGGGGAGGATGGGAGCAGCGTGGAGGATGACAACAGTAAAGCTGACATATTGAACAGGTATTTCTGCTCAGTCTTTACTAAGGAAGAGGGGGGTAATGGGTCTGAAGGGAGTACAAGGGGTGAGAATGGTGCAGAAATGGACACAAGTCCCTTTACGAGAAAGGGTCCTGAAGGAACTGGAAGTAATAAGAGTTGACAAAGCAATGGGGCCAGATGGGGTGCACCCCAGGGTCCTTAAAGAACTAAGAGAGGTGGTGGCTGAACCTCTGGCTATCCTGTTCAGCCAATCACTGGAAACAGGGGAGGTACCCAAAGACTGGAGGACAGCAGATGTAGTCCCCTTATACAAAAGTGGGAACAAAGAGGAAGCAGGGAACTACACACCAGTCAGCCTCACCTCGGTAGTGGGAAAGATCATGGAAGCACTACTGAAGGAGAGATTGGTGGAACATCTGGTTGTCAATGGACTACAGGACCCAAGGCAGCATGGTTTCACCAGGGGGAAGTCATGTCAGACCAACCTCATTGAATTTTTTGACTGGGTGACTAGGGAGGTGGATCAGGGGAGGGCAGTGGACATGGCCTATCTGGACTTCAGCAAGGCCTTTGACACTGTGCCACATAGAAGACTATTACACAAACTGGGGAATATGGGTGTGGGCAGGACAGTAGTGTGGTGGGTAGGTAACTGGCTGGGTGGCAGGACACAGAGGGTGGTGGTAAATGGCTGTCACTCCACAGAGGAAGAGTGACCAGTGGGGCACCACAGGGATCAGTGCTGGGACGGTCCTATTCAACATCTTCATCAGTGACATTGCACAGGATATAGAAGGCAGAATTTCACTGTTAGCTGATGACACAAAGCTCTGTAACAGAGTAGACACACCAGAGGGTGTAGACAGAATGAGAAGGGACCTGCAGAAACTTGAAGAATGGTCAAGGGTTTGGCAGTTGAAATTCAATGCAAAGAAGTGCAAGATAATGCATATGGGGCACAAAACCCTGGCACAATATATCAGTTGGGGGTGAGGATATAGCATGCACCAAGCAGGAAAGGGATCTTGGGGTTGTCATCTCTGATGACCTCAAAGTAGGGAAACAGTGTGACAAGGCATCAGGTAAAGCAAATAGGATGCTGGGATGTATAGGCAGGGGCATCACCAGCAGGAAAAGGGAGGTCATAATTCCGCTATATAAGACACTAGTGAGGCCCCACCTGGAGTACAGTGTACAGTTCTGGAGACCATACCTACGTAGGACATAGACAGGGTAGAGAAGGTTCAGAGGAGGGCAACAAAGATGGTGCATGGGTTGCATCACAAATCCTATGAAGACAGGTTGAAGGAACTGAACATGTACTCCCTGGAGGAGAGGAGGGAGAGGGATATGATAGAGACATACAAGTATCTTTAGAGGGAGGAACAGGGTGCAGGAAAACACTATTTTTAGCGAAAAAGATGTTTCAGGACTAGAGGCATGGGATGAAGTTGGAGGAGGACGATTCAGAGGAAACATGAGAAAAATTTCTTCACAGAGCAGATTGGTGGACAAGTGGAACACCCTGCCAGAGGAAGTGGTGGGGCTGAAACAATCAGGAATTAAGAATGCATGGGATAGACATAAAGGAATTCTAGAGGTCAGGGGTAAGGGGAAATAGACTTCTAGGAAAACAAACTGAACTTACAAGCTCAAATGGGCAGACTAGGTGGGCCATAGGCCCTTATCTGCCGACACTGTCTATGTATCTTAAGCACACTGACTGGTCCCCCCTTTTCACCACCAGTGACATCAACCAGGCCACTGACTACTTCAATATGTCCTTCCTTGCTTTACAGCACCTGCACATCCCATACTCTACACGCAGCATCAGAGGGAAGGTGACCAAGTGGCTGAATCGCCCAATCCTGCAACCACTCAAACAACGTGATAAACGTTGGCTAAAATGGAAGCGATCCTCCAATCAGTCTGACTTTGCCAAGTATCGCACCTTGTGAAATACCTGCAAGAAGTCAATCAGGGATGCCAAGAGCAATTACTACCGTGGTCTCCTGCATTCTTCGGCTGCTGACCCTAGGAAATACTGGAGCCAGATTAATTAAATTATGGGTAACACTAAGCTTCTGGCTCCCAAAGACATGTTAATAAATGACTCAATCTGCAACAATGCCCTCACGATAGCCAACGCCTTCAACTCGCTCTTCACAGAGGTTCCCAAAATCTTCCCTCCAGGACCCATGGGCTCCATTCCCTCTACTGTAGCGTCTCCTCCGGCCCCTGGTGCTCTCTCTAGTCTCTCGTCTTGATGTTCTCAGGCTATTACAATCCATTCCCCTACGTGGCAGTGCTGGACCGGACGGTATTGAACCTAGATTACTCAGACTTGGTGCTCCACTCCTAGCTACTCCAGTTACTCGGCTTTTTAATTTGTCCATTAGCACCTCCACAGTGCCTCTGGCCTTGAAATCTGCCAGGATTATTCCGGTCTTCAAGAAGGGAGACCCTAAAATCCTGACCAATTATCACCGCATTGCACTTCTGCCTACCCTATGTAAGACGTTGGAAAAACTCATTCATCGTCAGATCTCTGCCCATTTATCAGAATTCAACCTTCAGTCTCCGGCTCAACACAGTTTCCAGACTGGGCACAGCACCACAACAGCACTCACCCTGCTCACTAGTGAGGTTAAGTCTAACATGGACACTGGCCAACTTACTGGGGCCATGTTCATTGACCTAACTAAAGCTTTCGATCTGGTCCATCACCCTCTGCTCATACACAAAATGCAGTCTCTTTGTGCCTCTGGTCCCACCTTATCTTGGATTAGTAGTTACCTCTCTAACCGCTGTCACTCCGTCTCCTTCAATAAAGTCCTCTCATCTCCGGCTCCTATCTCCTGTGGCATCCCTGAAGGATCCATTCTTGGACCTTTGCTTTTTTCTATCTTTGTCAATGATTGCCCCTCTTCCTTCACCAACTGCGTCTCCATCATGTATGCTGATGATTTGGTGCTCTACTCGGCAGCTCACTCTGTAGCTGACCTTAATGTACACCTATCGGCTGCATTCCAAGCGACTCAATCCTGGCTCCAATCCAACTCACTGATCCTCAATCAACCCAAGACACAGGCGATGCTCTTTGGGTCTGCAAGAAAAGTTCATGCTGAGACCCCGGAAAAGTTTATGCTGAGACCCCTAAACTTTGCGTGCAATGCCGTGACGGGTCTGTCATCCTGTCCACTGACTCCATAAAGTACCTAGGAGTGACATTCGATCCTGCTCTTGATTTCTCTTCTCATTTAAATGAGGTTTGTAGATCTGTCAACAAAAAGATTGGTGCCACATACCGGGTGCGTCACTCCCTAACCCCTGCTGCTAGAATCTCGGTGGCCAGAGGCGTCTTGCTTCCTAGGCTTCTGTATGCCCTCCCCATCTTTTCCCACTCAAATGCTGGTATTCTCAATAAGTGGGACACCACCTATAATAACATTTGCAGATTTGCCCTGTCGGACCCTCTCCTGGCTCACCACTGTCTACTGTACTCCTCCCTACACTGGTTGTCCCCCAAGAATATACACTTATACACTCTAGACTGCTTCACAGAATCCATGTCCAGACCCCCCCCCCCCACTCGACAGCACTGGTGCAATGCTCACCCAGATGTCTCACTCCCGACTTGTGAGTTCTGAGATCCTCTAATTCCCATTCACTCTCTGTTCTGCATTGTTCTACAAAAATGGGGTAGCAAGCTTTCGCTCACTTTGCACCCAAATTCTGGAACTCCCTACCTTCCAGTCTTAAATGCTCTTCCTCTCACTCCTCCTTCAAGTCTGCACTTTTCTCCTACCTACTTGCACTTGATTCCTGTGAATGTACCTAACCCATCCCCTCTTCTATTGCTTTCCATAGGCTAGCTTACTGCCTGTCACTGTAGTGATCGATTGCTTTGTCTTGTTTCCCATCCCTCCTTTCCTTCCATCCCTGCATGCATGGCTACCGCTAAACGTATGTTTTTCTGCTTCTCTGACCATCCCTGTGAGGATATTAACAGTTTTTCGTATTATTTGTTGATTTGTACCTTACTATTGTCCTGTTTTTGTAAACTGTATACTGTACTCTCCCGGGTTGTGCTTGAAAATAGGCAAGGTTTTTGTCTAATGCACCTTCCTGGTCAACAAAAGCTAATAAATAAATAAAGAAGGATGGACGGTGGGTGGGCAGAGAAGGACAGTGAAAAAGCAGGGATACTGAATAAATACTTCTGCTCAGTATTCACAAAAGAGGAGGAGGGGGAGGTGCCTAATCCAATTAACAGAAGCACTCTGGATAGGGGGGTCGATCCCAGTCCTTTCACAGAAGAAAGGATTCTGAAAGAACTCCTAAAACTGAAAGTGAACAAAGCAATGGGCCTGATGGGATTCACCACAGAATTCTACAAAAATTAAGGCGAGAACTAGTGACACCACTAACTACCCTTTTTAACAAATCATGGAAGGATGGTGTGGTACCTGAGGACTGGAGGAAGGTGGATGTGATTCTCCTTCACGAAAGTGGGAGCAAGACAGAGGCAGGAAACTACAGACCTGTCAGTTTGACCTCTGTGGTAGGGAAAGTGATGGAATCACTTCTGAAGGAAAGAACTGTTACCTAGAGGCCAGTGGGGCATAGGACATAAGGCAGCATGGGTTCACAGCGGGAAGGTCATGTCAGATGAATCTAATTGATTTCTTTGACTGGGTGACCAAAGTAGTAGATCAGGGAGGGGCTGTGGACATGGCCTATCTAGACTTTAGCAAGGCATTTGACACAGTCCCACACAAAAGATTAATAGTCAATTTAACCAGCCTGGGAGTGGGTCCCAGGGTGGTAGCCTGGGTAAAACATTGGCTGGACAACAGGACACAGAAGGTAATTGTAAATGGAGTACACTCTGAAGAAAGAGGGGTTACTAGTGGGGTACCACAGGGTTTAGTACTGGGTCCAGTCCTTTTTAATGTCTTTATAAGTGACACTGCAGAGGGACTGGAGGGAAAAGTATGCCTCTTTGCAGATGACACAAAGATCTGCAACAAGGTTGATACACAAGGAGGCGTGGAAAGGATGAGAAGGGACTTGGCAAGGTTGGAGGAATGGTCAGAAGTATGGCAGCTTGGATTCAATGCAAAGAAGTGCCAAATAATGCACCTGGGAAACAAAAACCCAAGGGAAGATTACACAATGGGTGGGGGGAGGTAGTAACAACAACAAAAATGGAAAGGGACCTGGGGGTAATCATATCAGATGACCTTAAGGTTAGCAAGCAATGTGAGAAGGCAGTAGGGAGGGCTGGGGGATACTGGGATGTATAGGGAGAGGCATCAGCAGCAGAAAACAGGAAGTTGTTATCCCTCTGTACAGACAGTTGGTGAGACCCCATCTGGAGTACTGTGTCCAGTTCTGGAGACCCCATCTCCGCAAGGACATAGACAGGATGGAGGCAGTCCAGAGGAGGGCAACTAAAATGGTGCAGGTTCTGCAAGAGAAGCCATATGAGGAGAGACTAAAGGAGCTTAATATGTATACCCTTGAGGAAACGAGGGAGAGGAGGGACATGATAGAAATTTTTAAGTACCTCAGTGGAGTCAACAAAGTCCAAGAGGGCAGCATCTTTCAGAAAAAGAGATGTGCAAGAACAAGGGGACACAATTTGAAGATGGGGGGATGGCTCAGGGGCAATGTGAGGAAGTATTTTTTCACAGAGAGGGTGGTAGATGCATGGAACAGCCTTCCTGAGGAGGTTGTAGGGTCTACAACTGTGGGAGAATTCAAGAATGCATGGACAGACATAAGGCAATTTTTGTGGAGGTTAGGAAGAAATAGGATGTTGGTTAAATAGGATCTGCAGCTTATCCTGTAGGTAAGGAAATGGGCAGACTAGGTGGGCCAAGCGGTCCTTATCTGCCATCAAAGTCTATGTTTCTATGTTTCTATGGAACAGGTAAATGGGTGGGTTGCGGAACATGGAGGCGTTAAAGTCTCATTTAAAAATATATATTTTGTTTGACATAATACTTAAAATTCAGATAGCATGACAGTGCTGGAATGTACTGGAACTATTTTGGTGGATGGATGAACTATAAAAAAAATCACTGAAATGTTTAAAATGATTTTATCTTTGCGCATTTCTTCCACCCCAAATCTTGGGCCCATTTTTATAACTGCAATAAGACATGTTATGCTTGCATTATGATGGGAAAATGGCATTTCTTGGGTGACTGGAGGCACTCAGATGTCCCTCATGCCTCATAACACACCTGAGGTGTGGTATTATTCCACATCAATGCACACCCTGTCAAGTCTTATCGTTTAATTTTCTACCCTTTATTGTGCATGTGCTGACTTTCTTTTTGGCACCAAAGTGCACAAGCACAATATCTATTCATATTAAACCCCTTCTACCATTTATCCATCTAGTAACAGAGTCCCTCCAAATCCCTCTACAACTTAGTACCCCGGTTGTGACTTTGTTAATTATATTTGCATCATCAGCACATTTGGTACAATAATCTAACACACCACACCTTTAGCAAAATGGTCTTATAAACAAACTGAATAACAGCAGTTGCAGCCCTGATACCGGGATTACCCTGCTGGCCACCTGCCCCAACTCCAGTTATTGCCTTTTACTACCACTGCACCTTAACAGAACACTCAGTGCCAGCCTCAGCTGGTTCTGTTGTACCAAGTGCCAGCCCCAACCGGTTCTGTTGTATTCAATCGGCTTCTTACATTTTGGAGCTATCCTGATATATAAACCAGTTTTCACTTATATCAGGCTAGCTCCAGAATATAAGTAGTCAATTGCATACAACAGAATCAGCTGAAATTGACACTAATGGCTCGATTTTGGAAAGTTCATGTTGGGCTCGCGTCCAGCCCTGCATCAACCCTGTTCTGTGGCCCAGCTGCAGCAAACTCCTTAGATGCAACAGCACCCGATTTTAGTACATTGGGTGCAGTTGTGACAGTTTCCTCCTTTTATGGCAACTTGCACCAAAGATTTGGTGAAAGCCCAGTAAAACAGGTCCCCCAAATGGCACAAGATAGACCAGGGAAAATCTGGTCTAACTTGTGGCATTTGGCTCTCAGGATTTAAAATCCCGATCACCAGCTGGGTGAATGCCACAAGCCCCGTGTATCAAATGATCAGCACACCGGGGGCTTGCGGCATTCACAGGGCTTTGAAAATTGAGCCTAAGTGTTCTTGCATAAAGAGCAGAAAGGAGTTTAAAATATCAATTCTGCCTGGAGTCCCAAGATGTCACAGGACTGGAGCAAAAAGAGATTTACATGTGGGAGACCCATCCAATTCAGAGAAATGGTTTATAATCTAGCCGGTCATTGAGCCCACCAGGAGGTACCACTTCCATATTTAAAAATCCAATGGGTCTCCCATCGTAACAACATTTTTAAATGATCTCCCCCTCTCTGTACTGGCTGAATGTGCTCCAGCGCTTTAAATATGAAATCATGTGTGGCTGAATCGTGCATCCTACTAAAATATTGCCCCACAGGGCATTGTTGTGGTTCAGGATTGCCCTTTGGGAGTGCAGAGTGCTCCCATTTTTTCCATTTAATCTGACAGACTGAGTGATCAGCTGCTAATTGCTTAACTGACTGCAACTGCCTTATGGATCCAGACAACCAGTCATCAGTACAGTAAGGACACTGTGACTGTAGTGTCACGAAATCTCATTACATTTGCAAACCTGACACTAGGTTCCACTGTACCAGAGGGTATAGTGGCCTTCTTAGTTTTAGGTACGAGTTCCCATGCTGTTTATATAAATAGCACTCCTATAATGGGATCAACTCTAGAAAGAATAAGGAGTTTTAAAGTGAATACCCCTTTACTGTTTTCCAGATGTTGTAGCAAATAAACATCTTAAAGCAAATGTCTTAAGCAGCAGTGCATGTGACCAGTGAAAACATTGACCTATACTTTTGTTATTCTGTTTCACATTGCCGCTTATCTCCTGTCTTGTATGGTACTCTCTGCCCCTAATTGCTTTAGCACTTTTTACATTAGAAATAATAAAAAGCGGGCTCCTTTTAATAAGGCTTAGTTCAGCTTTTTATCAGTATTCTTTGTTGTGTTTGAACACTAATTATTTAATATCACTGTTCTTGTAACTAAAATGAACTAGTATGCTGTGGACAGTGCTCCTTGACCTTATAGGACAATATGAGTGCAAACACAGATGACAATACTGAGGACTTCTAGTTCCAAGACACTAAAAGGAACACTCCTTTTATTATTCAAATATTAAAAAAATGCTAAGGCCGACTAAAAATGGGGAAAGAATGGTATAACACAAGAAGCAAGGAGCACTCTAAAGCAGACTGTAAAGTAGAATAAAAAAGTACAGGTCACACTTTTCACCATAATATGCCCTGCTGCTTTAACATTCCATGACAGTTTAAAACCAGTTTTTAAAATCAACTGAACTATTACATAATTTGTCAGTGCTAATTGTTTTGTTTTATGTACGCAGCATAGCTCAGTGGTTAAGAACACTGAGCTACAAACCTGGAGACCCAGGTTTGAATCCCACAGTCGCCACTTGCATACTGTGTGACCCTGAGCAAGTCACTTAACTTCCTTGTGCTCCCAGGTCGCACCTGGAAACAAGCTTTGGCTTATTGTGCCTTTTCTTGTTAAACAATTTCCCTTCCCCTTTCTACAGTGTTAAAGTGTAGTTGGTTCCCTATATTTACATAGCCCCAGTCAGTGCACAGAAATGCATTACAACTTGTTATATACTTGCTGTACTCTGCTATACAGAACCACAGTATTTCTTGTATTTGTTTCCTAATCATGACAAACACTAAGATATAGGAGAGACAAATACTTTCTGGTCCTTTATTATTTATTTATAACATGTAAGCCTGTAAAGAAACAAAATTGGATTGACCTGATACGAAGCAATACAAAACTGGGAAAACCCACAGTATACAAAACAGTACAGGAAGCACAGTGCATAACTTAAATTACCAATTTCTATAAGGTGTCAGGAACTGCTACAGTGCCATATTCTACTGACAGTTTTAATCAACTCGCAGCAGCAACATTCTCATCATAACATGCACTGCTTTTTAAGGTAGCACGGTCATCAGTCCAAGCTATAAGCATTTATAATAAGCATTTTTCTGAACCAAGAAATGCCTTTTCAAAGTTCGTTTCACATCCTGAGTTCCCAGCAGAATGAGTATCTTGTCAAATCTGTTCTTTGTCTTCTGTATCTTTATAATACCAGAATCACCAGTCAGCACTTGCAAACTCAAAAGACGCTCATATTTTTTCTACAGGAACGTAGTTAATGTTTTAACATGAAACTCAGTAACAAAATGGTTTCAATATATTCACTGTTTTGTACATCATAGTGGTGTAAATGTAAATGGAAAGTCAGGAAAAAGCCAAGAAGATAAAAAGTATACAAAAGGCTTATTACTTTACCATGTTTGCCATAGTAATGTTCCTCTTCCCTGGCCATGTCTCAGTAGGATTACTGTTGAAAACCTTTTTTTTCCACACGTAAACTGTGATTTCCTTGTTGTGTCCCAAATTCCAGATTCCTATGAGGTCTTCATTTACAGCTTAATGTTTAACTAGGTTGGAGGAAAAAAAAAAAAGTTCCATGAGTGCCATGCTCGCCGGTCTCTTAATGGCTGTGCTGTGTTCTAGTTAAAGGAAGCTTGGATTGAGGCTGAGCGTTCAGCTACAACAAACAGAGAGCTGCCTCTTAAACGGTGACACCCCCTTCCCCGAAACTCAGACTCTTCTGACCAGCTGCACTGGAGGTTGTTAGCACTGAATATAGAACTAACACAAATATAACAATCACACATGCTCTCCACAGCTATTAACTTACGTGTTGCCTGCATGCAGAGCAGACACATAAAATCTCTTGCTCCAATTCCCCTTATGAGCAATTAAAAAGTGAAATTTATATCTGTTAGGTCTTTAGCAATGCCAGTTCTCTCATACCCTCTGGCAGTGTGTAGCTAAATAAAGAACAGTTTCATGATATGGCTGAAAACCTGACAGTGTTGCAGGTCATATCAGTTGTTTAGATCCTAGAAAGCGTATCTGATGTTTTACTGTTTCTGTTTTCTTCAGCTTGTCTTGTTCTTTGCTAATGTATTTTCTTTTAACATAGGGTCGCACTGTTAGCATGCAAATTCAGCATCGTATAGTATTACTGTATCTACATTTTCACAACATTTTAATAAGATGAACTTACACTTTTTAATAGCCTAACAACAGAGGCATCGGACAAGCTGTAGGTTCAATTTTATTGACACATCATAGGGCCAAGGGACATCTGTGCGAAGTGTTTTGTTCAATGGCAAAAAAACAACAATCCTGCACACACCCACCCATAAAAATAATCACTGCTCAAGGTATCAAGTTGAATGTAAAGTGGATCCTTTGAGAAAAGAAAGGTTATTTTCCGAAACACATCTAGAGGTATGTGCATAGTACTGGCACCTTTGCAATAAATGATGCACTTTATATTCAGCTTGATACCTTGCGCAGTAATTATTTTTATGGGCGGGAGTGTGCAGGAGTGTTGCTTTTTTGCCTATGTACTTCTCTATCCTAGCACCACCAGTCCTGGTGCAGCCGCTGTGTTTCTCCCCCTATTTTGTACACTGATTGAGCTACTGAAATGTTTCCTCTCAATAAATCGTAATATCAAGAGGAAAGATATTCAAAATTGGGCAAAGCAGAGCACAAAGCTTTGTGCTGCACTTGCCCATGACCACGACGATGCTATATTCAGTTAGATAGCGCATGGCGTACCCAACTGAATATAGGGCCATACTGGAACAATGCTAAGCCAAGTAGCGCTGCCCCAATGTTGTTCCTGGCAGTGCAGGGAATGGCACACCCAGACCCAATAGTACTGGCAGCTCCTGATGCAAAATTCAAATGGTCCAATGCAAATAAGCCCAGTGGGCATGCAAGGTGCTAAGGGGCCATTTGCATGCCCATTATGGGCACACTTGCATGGGAAGCAGCAGCAGGCTTGCACCCCTGCAACCAGCTCTGCCCTCTCCCTGATTACCTGGTCCCAGAGAAGACATAGGCCGTGGTGCCTAGTGGCACCCCTACCCTTGAACCCTGGCCCCATCACAATAAAGTAAGTCCCTGGCATCTAGTGGTCATCCAATCCCCATCCCCATCCCTGGTAAATGTAAGAAATTCCCTGATGCCTAGTGGTCCCCCCACCCTCTGATCACTGGACCCATACTGAAGCAATAATGCCCTGGTGCCTAGTGGTCCCCCCTGCCCACTGTTCACTAACCCCAGTATACAAATAGATATTCCTGGTGTCCAGTGGTCCCCCCCCACACCCTCCAATTGCCAGCCCATATAATATTTCATATTCCCTGGCATCTAGTGGCACCCCCACCCACCAATCACTGTTCCGTACCAATGTAATCTTTCAATCAATCAATCAGTTTTTATTTATAAAAAGTGCAATTCTGGGTGATCAAAGTGCTTGTACAAGACACAATGCATAAAAACAATAAAATAAAATAGAAGTTATAGAGGAAATTCAGCAATTTTTAAACACAACCAGCAAATTCAATAATGATCTGAAAAAGCTAATCCAAACAAATAAGTCTTTAGAGCAGATTTAAAGCTCTCGACGGTCAGGCATTCTCTAATCCAATGAGGTAGAGAGTTCTACAGGGTAGGAGCCATAAAAGCGAAAGAATGGGCCCTCGAGGTCTTAAGTCAAATCCTGGGAACCTCTAACAATCCCTCGTCGGCAGAGCAGAGTGGGCAGAGGGGGCGGTAGGGGAAAAAGAAATCTTGCATGTACCACGGTCCCTGTCCATGTAATGCAATGTAGGTCAGTAACCCAACCTTGAAAGTGATCCGCCACTGTACAGGCAGCCAGTGCAGGCCACAGAGCACAGGTGAGACATGGCATGATCTTGGTAAACCAGTCAACAATCTGGCTGCCGCATTCTGCGCCAGCTGCAAGTGGCGGATGTCTACCCCCGGTAGCCCTAGGTACAGGGCATTGCAGTAGTCAAGGTGGGAGGTCATAAAGGCATGGACCAAAGTTGGAAGGTCAGCGGGCGAGATCAGGTGTTAAAGCCGGGAGATGTTCCTCAGATGGTAAAAAGAGAACTTGACAACAGCCGATGCCTGAGACTTAAGAATCAAGCCGTCATCAGAAACAATGCCTAGATTCTGCACCCAGTCTGAGGTCAACAGCTGGCTACCCCAAGCCAAAGCCCAGAGGGCTGTCCAGCTGGCAACCCCACACCCCAACAACCTGGGTCCACCGCCACCAACACCTCAGTTTTATCTGGGTTCAACCTCAGCCAGTTGGCACTCATCCAGTTCTGGATCTCGGAGAGGCAGCTGTTAAAGAGCAAAACAGCCCCACCCTGCTCAGGCACAAAGGACATGTATAGCTGAGTATCATCTGCATAGCAGCGAAAACTCAGCCCATACTGCCTTATAATGTCTCCCAACCGCAGCATATACACCACGAACAACAAGAGTGTCAATATGGAGCCCTGCAGAACCCTACAGGACAGGGGGAGAGGGGCTGACAAATAAATCCCCGACACCACTCTCTGAGTCCTGCCTGTCAAGAAAGATTGAAACCATCTGAGGACTATACCCAACAATTCACAGACCAGCTGCAGGTGCTCCAATAACATTCCATGGTCCACGGCGTCAAATGCTGCAGAGAGATCCAGGAGAACCAAGATCGAACGTGTCCTCCACTCTCTCACTATTAGATCATTTAGTACCCGAGCCAATGCCATCTCGGTGCTATGCCTCTTCCTGAATCCAGACTGGAGAGGATTATAGACATCATGGATAGTAAGATGATCCTCCAGCTGCAACGCAACCACCTCCTCAATAACCTTACCCACAAAGGGCAGGTTAGAGACAGGTCTGTAGTTGGCTAAGTAGTCAGGGTTGAGGGAGGGTTTCTTTAGGAGAGGTATCACTACTGTCTCCTTCAGGGGATCAGAGAACACCCCTGGCATCTAGCAGACACCCTGCACTGCGGGCACTGACCACTCACCCTGCTACCCCCCACTTACCTGACTCGCCGGTGCTGCATGAGCCCATATGGTGACTGGCACAGCCCTCCTTTCACCACCTCATCCAGCCACTGCATGCAAGGACAGGGAGCGGGCATCCCCTATACTGTAATCGTCCAATTTTTACTGGAGGCAGCAGAGTTAATTTTGACACATAATTATATCACTTTCAGTGGAGACATGTTTTTGAAAAAAGGGGAACAGTGATGGGGCCACTATGGCCCCTCTTTTGCAAATCTTTATTTAGGATGGTTGGAGAATTTGTATGTTTTCAGTGATGCAGAAAATACATTTTTGGGACAGGTGGTGCACTGGCATAATTTTATTGATGATTTACTGATAATTTAGAGTGGGTCTAGGGAGTCAGCAGAGACCTTCATAACTGAGCTTAACAACAATGATCTGAATTTGTCCTTTACTGCTAAAATTCATGATTCAGAGATGGAATTTTTGGATCTCAAACTGTAGACAAGAAAAAAGAAAATGACAGCTGGGTATCGGAAACACATGGCTGGCAACAAAGTGTTGCATGCCACAAGTGCTCATCCCCATCAGCTTATTTCACCCATCCCATATGGCTAGTTTTTACAGCTTGGTGGTAATTGTTCTTGTAAAGCAGATTTTATGCAACAATCTCTTGACATGTATAATAGATTCAAGGAAAGGGGTAGTCAATTAATATCCTTGATAAAGCCCTCAGAAAAGAAAGAAGGTACTCAATTAGTACCCTTGATGAAGCCCTCAGAAACACCAGTTCTTTAGCCAGATATACCCTGTTGGTACCAAAATTCAGAGATGCCACAAGTGGGTTCCATGTCATAACGGCAATCACCAAATAGCGATTGCAGTTACAGCGAGTGTACATCACCGAAAAATCAAAACGGCAATGTATACTCCCAGCAAGGCAACACTGGCAAAAACAAATGTATTTTATGCTATTTATGCAGGGGGCTTCACCCCCTGCACCTCCTTTAAACAGGATTCTCAACTCTAGGGGGGTGCATGTTGGGGAAGGGGATAACCTTGTAAAAAAATATTAACTCCCGCATGCAAAACACAAAATACTGTGCTCCTCCCCAGACCCAAACCCTGCACCCTCTCCACTGTAGCCAGCCACCCTCACCACCACACTACACAGCCTGCTCAGCAGTCTCTCACCATACTATCTACCACATACCTTCCCTCCTCTTCATTCCCTGTCCTGTGCTTCCAGTCACCTTGCTGTTCACCCTTCGCTACACTTTCAGGGTAGCTCACATAATGAACGATGAACCTGAGTCACGCATCCGAGTCACTCAAGTTCAGTCACTGTTTTGATGGGTTGCCCAACAAATGACATTCCATTTACCTGCATTTTAGAATTTACTCCATTGGCACCTAAAATTAGGAATATTATTACTAACAACTAGCCATTACTACATCATAGCAATGTGCCAGGTCTATTTAATGGACCCCTGAGAGTAACATATAGTAGGGCAAAAAATGTAACAGATTTGATTACATACAGTCATTTGATTGCCACTAATAACATTCATCCTGTTTGGATGCCTCCATGTCCTCAAGGATTTTACACTTGTAGCAACTGCGGAGCATGTAATCATGCCCAAAGTGGAAAGGATTTAACAGCTTCAGAACTGAATATTAAAGTAACTATCAAGGACTTTGTGTCATGTCATACTACTTTTGTAATATACGCGTTAGTGTGCCCCTGTCCTAGAATTTATGTAAGGCGCACTGTTAGGCAGGCTAGAGAGAGAATTGGTGGACATCTGAGGGATATTAGACATGGGCGTTGCAGACGAGAACTTTGACCAAAATGGAAAACTGGCCAAATTCAGCATACTAGAGCATGTGTAACAAAGGACTGGGGGGGGGGGGGGGGGGGAGAGAGAGAACGCAGTTCTCATGGCAAAAGAAATCAAGGTGGATTTTTAACCTTAGGGCTCTAAAACCTATAGGATTAAATGAAGAAATTAATTAGACTGTTTTTCTGAGATTGCAATTTTTTTTTCCTGAGGTACTCTGCCTTCTATGTGTAAATACCTTTGGTCTCTGATAGAGGATGCTTTTGTAATGAGTGAAACAGTTTTTAATACTTGTTTGTATTTGGGTGATTATATGCATTTAAGTGGAAGTCAGCAATTTTTTTAACAGCAATATGGCACATTGTTTTTCTAGAAAAGTAGCTTGCCATATAATGGGCAAATCCTTTTGACTGAAGTTGAAGAAGTTGCATAAATGTTTATTCATGAAATATGTGCTTTAAATGTTGTGATGCATGTTGTGACTTAGCCACGCCCCCCCGATGAAGAGGCAGAGCACCTCGAAACGTTGGGGAATTGGCAGTCACACCAGTCTGTGGTGATGATTTAATTGTGTTCGCTGAGTTTTTTTGTTTTGCAGTTCGTGTTAGCTAGAATTTCAGTAGCACCCTTTTGAAGCCATCAAGTGCACCACTTTTGTAAGTTTCAATATCATTTAGTATACCGGGGCCGATGACCGAAGGGTGGGGGGGGGATAACTACAGTAGGCACCAGCTTTATCATTTAGTATACCACAGCCAGTGGTCAGAGGGTGGTGGGATCACTAGGCACCAGGGAAATCATTTAGTGTACCAGGGCTGGTGATCAGTGTATAGGGGGACTGCTAGGCACCAGGACTTTATTGCTTTCACACAGGGCCAGCAACTGGAGGGTGTGGGGACCACTAGCCACAAGGGATCAGGTGTGCTCCCCCAATCGCCAACATGGTTGTTGGCTGCAGTGGCTCCACTGACCACTAGGGCTGCCCGGAGTAAGTTGGGCTTCTTTTCAGTGGTAACTGAACAACACAAAGTGGCCTGCACTACTCCCCTTGTGCAATGCTAATGCACTGAATATTGTGCTGCACCAGGATTCCTGTCCCCACCCCTCCTTGCTATAGCATACAGTATATTATTTTTTTGCACATGCGCTAATCTTTTAGTGCATGCCGCAGACCCCTTTAAATACTGTGCACAGGTGCAAACCACAGGCAAACAAGGTGCAATCACTTTACCCATCCAGCAAAGTTTTGAATATCTGTCCCCAGGAGTTTTTACTGTTCTTGTGCTTATCACATGTATGTACTGTACTGTACAGTACATAGTTATTACAGAGATACTGATTGGTTACATCAGACCTTTGGCTAGTTGTGCAGAAATGTCTATGGCTCCATTCAAACTCTCATCCCTGGGCAAGGAAGATCAGATGGTTCTGGGTTCAAGTCTTACACGAGGCACCTGGGCTAATACCTGTGCTGCTAAAGAGGCACTGCAGTGTTGGTGGTCTCATCCCTCTGATGGGATGAGAAAGCTCTAGTGGCTGCTCAAGTGGAGTAGGGGAGTATCCCTGGTGTTCTGAACAATGTTCCCAGAGGTTCCTATACACTATGGCTGTGTTAGTGACATCAGCATGCTCGACTCCTGCCACTTGTACAGTATATCACATACAGTCCCTGTATTACCACCATCTAAATAACTGCTTAACAAAGTATATGGGGTACAGTCTGTAAGAAAGGCGCTATATAAAACCACATTTTATTGTATTCTTTTTTAAGTTCACCATATTTCCAATGACCTACACAGTGACACAGCAGTCCATTATACAATAAAATAAGGCAATTTAACCCTTATTGTGATGCCGACATGCATACACATCCTACAAACCTATATGTTCTAAATCTTCTGGCAACCTAAGGGTTAACAAAAGACAGAAAGGAATTTGTTATAACATATGGCAAGGTAAACATGCCAAAAGACACATTTGTTCCCAATCACTGGCAAAATACACAAGGTGCTGGGCAACCTAAAATGGTTATCCCACCACAGTGTATACCCTGTAGTGTTTTATTGTTTAATTGATTATAGCCTATAATCAATTTAAGCAATAATGCCCGACAGAGTGTGTGTCATGCTGGGATAACGTCATGCCTCAGGTGGTTGGGTACAAGGCCGCAGGCTGAGTGCATCCAACTGAGGAGTGACGTTATCCCAAATGACACACACCTTGGAGGGAATTATTGGTATTATACAATGGCTCATTGTTATACAGAATAAAAAAAATCATTTTAAAGATGTTTTTGTGTGGAAAAATATTTTTGTTTTTTAAGAGCAGATGAAACAATCATGCTCAATGTCAATATGCTCCAGGAGATGCTCCAGCTCATATGTAGGTTCACAGTAAGGCTGAGACTAGACCCGTGATGTTGTGCTGGGATAACATCACAGGTCCAGCCCAAGACTGGCCAATCAGAGTCCAGGATTTTTTCTTGCCATTGTATAATAACCAATAAAACACGACCGGGTGTGCACTGTGGTGGGATAATGGCACTCCTTGGCTGTGTTGTAAGGCATGAAGCATTGAAAAGTGCCTTCAGCCGCCCAAGAAGTGCCATTATAACACCACAAAGCACACCCTGGAATGTTTTATTGCCACTATAAAAAGGGTCTAAGTATAACCCCTCCCCCCATGGATGGGGCTTACTGTTTCTGCCTCCCAAATGCTGGAATGTTTTAGTGCCATTATAAAAAGGGTCTAAGTATAACCCCTCCCCCCATGGATGGGGCTTACTGTTTCTGCCTCCCAAATGCTGTGGCTGCCAGCTCCCACCAGTCTGGGTCCCTTGGTGCACTCCTGCCAGTCACCATTAATGTATTCCTGGGAAGGGGGACCAGAGGAGCAAAGTGTGAAAAAAAGTTTGAACTGCCAGCTTGGTGCATGTGCCCAAGATGCCTGCTTGAATCTACAAGCTAGCTGCAGCCAGTTTTAATGTTTAAAAGTGCTACAGTGCTCAAATGTAAAAGCTACTGTGGTGGCTCTGTCCAGCTTCCCCTCAGGTGCTCTAATTCCAGGGGTCTCCAAAATGTTGACTGGGGGTGCAGAGGCACAGTGGGGGAGAGGTAGAGGAGAAAATAAATAAAATGTTAAAAAACAGCACTAGCCGAGGGCTGGCAGGGGAAGGAGAGGATTGAGCATCCTCAGGACTGCGCTCCTCTCCTGGGGTGGGTAGCGGGACGGCGTTGCTCTGCAGCAGCCTCTGGTGGAGACCAGGAGCACTGCAGAAGCAACGCAAGGAGAGAACAACACAGAAAACTGGAAACCGCTCCACGATCGACCGGATGATGGCTACCAGTCTACTGATGCCACCAGTGCCCTGAAGGAGCCATTCCACCTCAGCAGCACCTCAGGGCCAAGTAGTTGTGCTGGTCTCCCCCCTGGTGCCTTCCCCCTCGGAGGAGGGGGACCCACCCGGTGAAGGGTTACATCCGAGTTATCCTGGGGGTAGTTGTCATGTGAGGTTGGAGGCTCAAGAAGGGACGGAGTGGATCTTGGTAAGCCTGAAGGCGTGGTGGGTCGGGGAGCATGAAGGAGGGGGGAAAAGCAGCGCTATTAAGCACTATTGTTAAAAGAGCACTGTCACTTTAAGAGCAGCCGACGCTGCTATTTGAATGAATAGCCCCGGGGTGGGGGGCAACGCTACAGCACTAGGGATAGGCAGGAGGAGATTGTGCCATGCCCCACTCTGCTACAAGACAACAGGGCAGAGGGGCAGCTTTTGAACACTGGGGCATGTATTTGTTAAAAGTATTTAGTTTGCCTGAAACAAAGACTTTAAAGTGGGGACTATGCAGTGATGAAAGTGAGCAGAAACGCACCGGAATGGCGTTCCAGTACTTTTTCTGTGACCGGAACGCCGTTCCGGTACTTCTTTACAAGAAAAGAATGTATTTGACGTGCAGTGCAGATTCACATTAAGCATGCACATCATTGCCAAAAACGATTGTGTGTTTTTTTAAACTCATTTGTTTTGGGGTGAGGGGGTGGGGGTTAGAGGAGTCAGAGTCCAGTCTGGCTGCTGATCAGAAGAGATTGGTCAATGAGGTAGTTTCCACCAATCACGGTTTGTGTTGTGGATGTAGTTCTTCTTATGTCCACAACACAATCCGTGATTGGTGGAAACTACCTCACCAATAGCTCATCAACAGAAGGTGGTTGACAACTGCCGCACGGCAAACAGTTCCATGTATAACTGCCATCCCCTCATCGATGTTGTGTGTGCGGGAAAAGTCAGGGACACCATAAAATTAAACGGCTGAGGGACAGTCGGGTCGGACTCAAGGATCAAACAAAAAAAAAGGAACTCCTGTCCAACCAACATCCAGGAGGAGACTGATCTTGCCGGTTCCCACACTGCGCTCTGGTCCTATCCCTTCAGATAGCCTGTCTGCCTGAAATAATTAGGTGAGGCAGCTGCTGATGTGCTTTTTATTATTTGATATGGTTACTTGCTGCCTGGTTGTGGAAAACATGGACTGACCGCACGACTTTCTGTAGGAAATTGGATATAGTCCAGAAAATGCGGGGGTGGGGGCGTCCTTTACAAATATACGCAGATCAATGGAGGCTGAACTGACAGGATTCCCCTTTTCTTTTGACAATCTCAACAGTTCAGGCCTCCCTCGACCTTCGTATATTTGGTAAAGGAACTGCACCAGCATTACAAGATGTCTATTCCTCCTAGGTCATCCTCCTTATCTGAAGAGGACTGTCTGACTGCGGATTGGATTTGTGCCTCAAACCATTTGTCAGACTCCAGCCCGCCATTGCAATTTTGCATGTGCTCACCACAGGAACATAATCCCCAGAGAAAAAGTTTCATTTTTCATTCTGTCTGACAGAGCTGGAGTACTGTCGTCACCCTGGGTAAGGATGGCTGGAAGATTGGCAGCTCCCCCTTCCCAACTGCCAGCTCTTTTCATGTTGGGCTGGTGGCTGTTTATTTGAAATTGGTGACATTTCAGGGCACGGGCAGGAGCATTCCCAGAGGTGGTCCTGTGGCACATTTTTTTTTTTAATTTGGTGTAGAAATCCTTCAGCCACTTAGAGAGCATGAACTCTGATTGAGCGGCAGGGGGGCTTAATTATTGAAGCGGGCGATGAGGGCCAGTGAGGTGACACATAGAGGCAGACTTTATTGAACCGCCGTGATGGACCATTGGCAAAGAGGCAGCATCACCAGAAGAAGAATCAAGAAGACGAGAGAAACAAAGCAAGAAGCAGTCATAGAAGGTGAGAAGAGACCAGACCATTTGGGAGAATCAGGTGGGCAATCTAAACTCTGAGGGTGACGAATCAAGGGGGAGCTGGGTTGGGGAACTTGTGTGCGGCATGTCACAGACTAGCGGCATCTGGTCAGAAGGAGTCATCGGTGGGCCGTGAGCAACTGTGTGGGCCGGGGTTGTCGGTCGGGCAGGGCAGTTCACAGCTGCTGAAGTCAGAAGATGAGGAGCCAGGGCCCAGGGCTAGTGTAGGTACAGAAGAGAAGTGAGTCGGCCAGCCCAGAGCAAGAGCAGCCGTAAGGAGTTGGGATTCAGGAGAGGAGAGTCAGAGTGAAAAAAAGAGGAGTGGACCCATCCGGGAGGACCAACATCAGCAGTACACCAACATTGAGAGAGGCAGCACTAAAGCAAGCAGCCAGCCAGAGGGCAGCAGTACCTGGTGATGGTACCATACAACCTCCCCCAATCTAAAGAGCTAGCGAGCCCAGCCCAGCAGTGATTGAAGTCCCAGCACTAGCCAGGTAACTCTATTGTAATAGTAAATGGATGGAGAAAGACTGCAGAGGTGGTGGAAGTGTCATAACATCTGAGGTGGTGGTGGATTTGAGTTCCAGTGGTCTCCTGCCCAATTTAACCCCTGTGATGAGCACTAGTAGCAGTAACAGCCAGGAATGGACTGAGGTATTTGGGGGGGCACCTTGAAAATTGACATGGGCCCACACTCACCTGGAGTGGATTCCTGGAAAATCAATAGGGAAGGGCCCAGGGTGACAGACACATCAATATGATGCATGCTGTGGCCCTGTGTTTGCATCTAACATTTACTTACAGCCAGGCTAAATTTATTTAAAAAAAGATACTGTAATGATACCTGAGATGCAGACAGTGCAAAGTATAGAAGGCTGGCAGATACCCAACATAGGGGGCACACAGAGCCCACCTGGAAATTTCCAGCTATGTATCCTGGTGTGCCAGTCTGACTCTGACTGACATGCAGAGCAGCCTGCAGCTGGCTGGGGAATCTGCTGATTATGGGTAATGGGTATAAAATGTAAACAGATTGTGATCCAGAATTCTCTAAAATGCACCAGGAATACAGTTCCTGTACTTCTTTTGAATCACTTTCAACACTGGGACTATGTATAAACTGTTTATTAGTAGCCATGTTTGCCACCTTTGACCCCAAGCCAGCCAATCAGCAATCAAGGAGTCTAAGGACCTGTAGCTATTGCTCCTGGATAGGGGGTACGGACAATGGCCTTGGTACCTAAACAGGCAACCAATCAGGCATTGAGAGGACTCAATGTGTATTAGTTTTAAAGATGGACAGCTTTGTTCAGCCAGTTACAAGCTGCTATTTTCCTCATCAGATCCCAGAGACAGTTACAGCTCGTGGGAATTCTGGCTGAAGCTCTCTGTGGGATAGGATGGCTTGTATTGTGTCGAAGGGAAAGTTTAGAAGACTGCCTAAGGCTTTCACAGCCAAACCTCAGGAGTCTTGTCAAGAAGTTTTCTACTACCTGGAAAGCCAGAGCAGAAGTTTGAGAGTTCTTGCATCCAAAGCTCTGCAGCACACTGAGAATGCCCTCAGCCAGTGAGAATGGTTGGACTGTATTCCTGTTGAGAGCCTGAAATTGTCCTGGGTTCATGCAGCCTGTCAGGAGATGTCTGTGAAAAGTTCCCATTGTCTGGGGAAAGCCAGTTTAAAGTGAAAAAGTTACTTGTGGTTTGAAGTTGCAGTTTGAAACCTGTTTAGAGACTGTGTACCACTCCTAGCCCTAGGGAGTGAGCTGGTTGTTCCCACAGGTATCCACTGATGCCACCCACAGGGAAAAAAAGAACGTGTGATCTCTTGAGATCCAGGACAGAAGCTACTGCCAGCAAGGATGGTCTGGGGAGTTGGCCAGGTAGTACTACTGCTGGATGCTACTCATGCTCATCGTCTCCCTGGAAGGCGTGTTGGCCCTGGTCCCCAGTTCTACCCTGTTCCAGCATCTGATCCAACCTGCAATACGGTGACAAACTGCACAAAAGAGTCAAGTTGCCAGAGCCTGCAACCAACCCTGATGGTGACAAGCTGCAAGACCCTGTTACAGCAAGCAAGCTCCAACCCTGCATGCACAGCTCGAGGCCCCCTAGCTCGTTGGACTGCACCTGCAACCATTGCTAGACCCTGTGAACTGAACTTCAGAACCATGAGTAACCACAGGGCCTGCTCTGACCTGGGGTTTCTTTAAAGTGTTCTCAGTTAAAAGTTTATACTAAAGTTCACCAACACCGTCCAACACATGGCAATGTACAGGGCTGCAAATCTTTTAGCTGGGTACCCAGATAGGACATTACCAGTGGGGAGGTGGGCATTATGTATTGCTGTTGGGAGTGGGCACTGTCACTGTTACTGCTTATGGTTTTGGCATTTCATCGAATACTCCAATAGGTATTTACCTCTGCATTCCCATCCCCCTTTCCCCTGTTAATAAATTGTTTATTGTTGTTGTTGTTTAAAATTGTTGGTGAGCATATTATTAGTTAAAGTCATTAACTACATGTAACGAAAAGTACTGCAACTGTTTATCCTATTCCATGTGTGGGGTGAAGGAAGGGGAGGTGGGTAGGTACAGCATCCCAGGTTGTTGTAACAGGCAAATATCTGGCCCACTATATCTTACGCTGGGTGGAGGCACTGTGCTATTTACTTCTTTATTTTATACCATCAGAACAGAGTTCAGGCCCCTCAAACTTGTCGGAGCCCAGCAGGCAGGGGTAATAACCCACTGTTACACAGCACCTGGGTTACATAAGGTTTTTTTTTTCAGGAGGTGATTTTTTTTTTTCAGGGGTAAAAAAATACACAAAAATAAAATAATGTTACGCATTTTCATTATTTCAAAAAAAAATTCATCCACCCCAACAAAATAGTCCCAGTACATCCCAGCATTTGGCATGCCATCTCAGTTTCAGATATAATAATGCACAGCCAAACCTTTTTTTTTTTCAAATTAGCCCTTAAACCCTCTTTTTTCCCCAGACTCACCCCCATTTATCCATTTCCTCACCTTTCCTCCTTTTTTAATGTTTTTCCTCCCTTCCCCATATTGTTTCTGTTCTATCTGTCCTACACTCAACAGATGGAATGTTTACTATTGATGGAATGCAATAATTCAAATCTATGCTCAGTTATACTGGCAGAATGTTCACCCCCTCTCTCACACAACAGAAGACCTCAGATGGAACCAGAGCTTCTGCTGTACCTATAGCAGGTTAAACAGCAGAGATTTCCCTGGTAATCAATCAATCAATCAAAATCTTTATTTATTCAGGCGGACATCATTGAGCAAAGCTCATTTACAAGATGGACCTGATAGGTCGAAAAACAACATGAAGGTACAATAACAAACATATACAAAAAAAACTTTCTAAATGAACAGATGCAATAATATAAACATATATACAAGCAAGGTAGCCAGTGATTTCGGGCTCCAGAGCAGACTAAATCAGACAGTTTTGACTGAAAAGTGGTAAAGTGTTGGGACTGTTGAAGTAACCTCTGAAAAAAGAAGACATGGGGGTCTGGTGGGATGTAATTGGATAGGCACTCAATCAACTAGTAATGGGTGAATAGGAAAGGTAAGTGCAAGGAGTAGCAGAAGATGTTGTGGCAATGGTGTAGCAAAGCTGCATAGAAAAAGAGAAAAAAGAATGGGGGGGTACGGGGTGCGATTGGACTAGGCCTTGTGAAAGCAGTTGCATATCTTGGGGAAGAGACTTGTGTACAGCTTTTTAAAGGATGCTATAGGTATGAAGGTGGTCAACTTTAGGGTCTTCTGCAGAGAATTCCAAGCAAATGCTAGAGAGTAACTGAGTCACGGATCTCCCATGCCGGTACAGGCTTTGGTATCTTCAAGGTGATGAAGCTGTTGCTTCTTAGGGCATATGCCCTAGCTGTAGATTGTAAAAGTAATCTGAAATATAGGATGGAAGATTGTTAGACAGAGCTTTGTAAATCCATAAAGCAGCATTTTTGTTCCTCCTGAGGTGTAAGGATGTCCAACCAACTGCAGCATAGAGAGAGCAATGATGAGTGTTGAAAGGAAGATCTGTGATGAATCTTAGAGCTCTATGGTACAAGGTATCCAGTTTACTTAAGTAGGAAATAGTACAGTGGCCATATAGGAAATCTGCATAGTCGATGAGTGATAGAAATGAGGCCTGGATTAGTCTCTGTTTTGACTCTCTGGTTAAATAATGTTTGATTCTGAAGAAAAGGCCAAGCCTCTATCGGAGTTTTTTCAGGAGTTCCTCAATATGCTGAGTGTAATCAAGTCTGTTGTCAATCCATACCCTAAATATTTGAATTTATCAACATAGTCAAGGCTTTCTCCAAGGATGGTGGATAGTTGGGGAAGAATGCTTGGTGGAGAGTGGTAGAATATATATTGGTGAGAAGAGCATAGCTTTTGTCTTCTTAGCATTCAATAGGAGTTTTTCAAGTAGTTGGTGTTGCAACAGGAGAACTCTGATTGTAGTAATTCACAGGCCTTTGATGGTGAGGGTTACTGACATATAAGACAGTGTCATCTGCAAAAGGTGAACATTGGCTTTTGTGAGGTTGGAATCAATGTTGTTAATGTAAATGGCAAAAGGATAGGGCCCAGGATAGATCCTTGAGGTACTCCTCTGAGGAGTGGTTTTGATGAGGATAGGTCGCCTTCATTTTTCACCTGCTGCACTCTATCAGTGAGGTAACATCTGAACCACTTAAGAGAGGTTGTATATAGGCCTATGGAGTGCAGTGAAGAGATTAGCAGCTCATGATCCACTGTATCGAAGGCTTTGCTTAGATCCAGAAATACAGCACAGACGCTGTTTTTTTTGTCTAACTCAGTTTGCCAGTCGTTTGTAACTTTTGCTAGTGCAGAAGTGGTGCTATGCCTGGTCCTAAACCCAGATTGAGCAGGGTTTAGGAGATTATTAACATCGAGGTAGTCTCTTAGTTGGATGCTCACTAATTTTTCTAGCATTTTGGAAAGCACTGGTAGGATGGATATGGGTCTATAGTTGTTGAGGTCCATGAGGTCCCCTGATTTAAGGAGGGGAAACACTTGTGCTGTCTTCCACAGTGAAGGAATAGAACCAGAGGATAAGGATAGATTAAAAAAATGTGTTAGGGGAACTGCAAGTGCATGTATTGCAATTTTTAGAAAATAGGGGTCCAGAGAGTCTGCACCTGCACTTTTATTAGTGTCTAGATGCAGCAATAGGTCCTCTACTTGTTTCAGTAAAATTGGCTTGAATGAGAATGAAGAATCAGCCTTCTGACCCTCAGTAGACTGGAATTTAAGTTGTGATCGCAGTAGATTAGCTGGAGAGGAGTCAAAAGCAAGGCCAGCCGTAGTGAAATGATTGTTGAATGCATCTAAAACCTCACGCTTGTCAGTGATAGCAACTTTATTAAGGTGCACTTGGGATGGCAAAGAAGTGCTAGAATCCTGCCCTAGGATCCCCTTGATGGTGCCCCAGAATCTGGCTGGGTTGAGGTAGGAGGCATCAAGTTCAGCTGTATAGAAGGCATCCCTCACTTTTTTGGTGCAGCTATTTCTGGCTTTTCTGAACAGCAGCCAGTCATTTGGTTCCTTGGTCTTTCTTGCCCTTTTCCATAGCTTATCTCTTTCAAGCAGTGCAGATTTAAGGTCGGCAGAAAACCAGCGGCAAGTTTTGCTTTTTGTTCTAACACTAGTGATTGGTGCATGAGTATTGAGGGCACCTATGATTATGCTGTTTAACACCTGAAGTGCTGTTTCCACAGAACCTGTAAAGTAGAATTCTTGCCAGCGTACAGAATGACATAGATCGTGGAGATATTCCTCGATATTAATGCTCGATGGTAAGCAGGTATAGTAAGGACAGGAGGGATATTTCTCATGGTTGGCAAAGGAACACCAGAGAGCAAAGAGCCGGTGACAAGTTCAGGAGAACTTTAGCAAAACCTAATATTTAGACACAGTCCAGATTGTATTTCCCATTAGTGCTATATTTCTCCTCCCCATTATTTATTACTGAGGTCATCTGAATGAAAACAGGATATTTGCTCCTGAAGAGTTTATCCATTTACTGCTACTTTCTCCCTACCTGAAGTCATAGAGCACTCATTGTGGTATCACAGTTACTCCCTTAGCAACAGATTGTGATGTCACAACAGAGGATTATGACTTGAAGTAGGGAGTAAGCTATAGAGGCAGATGGACTCTGAAGACTCTCCAAGGGACAAAGATCATGTACCCATGCAAATGTCCTTAATAATAAATTATGGAGTGAAAAAACATACCAAATGTAATGCAGGCCAAATTGTACCTAATTATTATGTTTTTTAAAGATTTATTTGAGGGGTCAGCAGCTCTTTAAAAGTGTAAGTACTGTGGTACTTAATTTTTAAATTTATGTTTGTCAGTGTAAGAAGATGATCATGAGAGCAAAAAACATTTAACTTTTTTTTTTTTGTTTTAATTTAAAGCAATTTTAATTTTAGGGCCCAGTTGAAGATTTTAAAGAGTGTAAAAGTGGCAGCCATGTTTGTAATAGCAGTTAAGGATATGTGGTTAGTACTGATTTTATTGTGAAGAGACTGTTTGATCTTTAGCTAGTACTGTTTTGCTGAGATAACAACAGAGTAAAGATGGCCCTCAGCCAATCGAGTTTCATGATTTTTCAAACCCATTTTATAATCTAAATTATAGTAGTTTGCAATGGGTTTGGACAATAGCAGGCTAATTCACTGAAATGCTAAGTTATGGCCATTGTGTCATGACAGTCCGTCTGGAATATTACAGAAAACGTGTTCACCTAAATACAGCCATGCTTAAATACAGCAACTTCTACTGACATCTTAAAAACAAGAAAATAGTTGCCATGTTCTAATGTGCAGAATGATACAGCGTGGCCTGCTGTTCCTGTTTGCCATGTATACCATCATGGTGCTTTCCAACAAGTGTACGATAAAGATAACGACGTTGTTTAAAGCAACACTTCACCATTATTATAATGATTCTTGGTAAACAGTCAGATAGGATATTTTGAGCTTAGTCACCAGTATGTCAAGAGCCGCAGGGAGAATATATAACCAATAAGTATGATAGGAAAAGGTAGCATATATAGTACTTGTCTCACACAAGTAAAAGAATGAGCTACAGTGACACCATATAAACAAAAGGCTATGGCTTCGAATTCAGACAAGAGACCTTCATTTTTGTATTTTCAGAAAGGTGAACTTTGCTAGAGTAGTGATCCATAGTGGCATGAAGTTAGAAGAGCATATCTCTAGTGAAGCAGTATAGCACAGTGGTCTAAGGCTCTGAGTTACAAATTTGGTGACATCCAGCAGACCTGACCTGGGTTTGAATCCCACAGCTTCCACTTGCATACTGTGTGACCCTGAGCAAGTCACTTAACCTTCTTGTGCTCCCAGGTCACTCCTGTAAAAAAGCTTTCAGCTTAGTGTGCTATACCTGGTTAAACAACTAAATAAAAAAAAAGGGATTTCCTGCAAGAAAGGATACATGCAACAACACTTGTGATGCTGTTTCATTTGGGGTTACATGGACTCACATTTTGACTGTCTCCCTTTTTGGTCAAAACCTGATAAAGAGATTTAAGGCCCTCATACACACATATACACTATAATCACCATATAGTACAGGTATATTTAAACAGCAGGTCTTCAGGAGTGGGGATATTCTACAAAGTAAAGCCGCAACTCTGGGCACGTGCATTAGCATCAAAGTTTGGCTATGAATTGTAAAGCATGACTCCACAGGCATGCACATTAGCACCGATGCTGATGCGCATGCCTGGAGCCACAGCGTTACTTTTCAAAGCTTAGTTTTAATATCAAGTAGCACTCTTTTAAAAAAATAACTAACATTGGCTAGCTCAGTGTACATCACAATTAGTGCTTCTGCATTCAAATCATATACCTTGAACAAAATCTGAACTCGCTTATGAGCATGTTTGGGGATGCACAGGAGTGGTGGACCATGTGAGGTAAGGTCGGGATGCTCAATATACACTTTTTATTTAGCTGAACTTCACTCCAAAGCTGAAAAATCACCATGGAAAGAGCTCACGCAGCCACCACTCACAACTGAGTTCTGAGACACTCCTAGACATTTCCCTGTCCTTCGTACCCACAGATCTCTGCAACAACCCTTGACTCACGCTGCCGTGACAACCCCATTTGGATCCTGTACAACTCATGAATTTCTCGGCAGGATTTCACTCTTGTTCATTAAAACAACACTTGTTATGGACTTTCTACTTTCAAATACAGTTCTTAGAGCATAGTTTTGTTATTTTTCTGTTCTGAACTGTTACCTCGATCGTTGACATACCGAAGCCCTGACCTGAAACCGAGTAAGTAATCACCTGTGAAGCAAGATGGCGGCTGTGTGTGTGCTGCCTGAGCTACTAGTATAACCATGCTCCATTTTAGCTGATGACCCATTTTATTTATTTATGTTTTTATTGTGTTAGTTTGTAAGTCAGGGTTCAAGGATTGAGGTAGTATAGAGTAAGCGGATTTTTTGTTTTGAGTTGCGTGCCATTTGGTTTGTGGCACTAACTTTGGAAAATCTGCTTTCACACTAAACTGTTAGCAGTCGGAATATCGATAATTTTGCTGAGACTGAACCCTTTGGGGGACCGGCTTCTGATTGTGGTGAGAGCACAGTCGAAGGAAAGTAATTACCCAAAGGGACTATTACTGTTTGATTTGTCCTGGAGGTGGCAACCGCTGGTATCCATTGCAAGGTGGAGTGAGGAGAGATTTTGGAGATGCCTCAAGAGGGAACCTTTTCGAGCAGGGATTATACATATTCGCTTTTAACTGGACTTTCATCTAGACTTACTGTTTTTGGTCCCAGTTGTGTCTCGGGCTGTCGTGAGGAAGGAAGCCATGAGGAGAGAAGTAGAGCTAAGAAGTGGCATGGACTACCTGGAAATCATTTGTTGGGACCAGTACAGTGCGGGAGAAGATCTGTGGAGTTTCTGTTTCTGTCTCGATCTGAACTCTGTGGTGGATGATCTTGAACTGGTGTTTTCAGAAGGCATAGGAGCCAGTTTATTTGTTGGTGCAGATGGTCCCTACCCTGTTGGGTGACCAGCAGCTGGAATTCAGAGCTGCTCGGGGAGCTGGGCCGCGTTTTTGTCGGGTAGCCGACGGAACGGGCCATTGGTTCCCTTAGGTTCTCCGAGGGGCCAACTGATGGGTTGGTGCTGTTGGTGAACCGAGGGAGCGGCTGCAGATATTTTCTGGCTGCAGTCCCTTGGATGGGATTTTGGGGGCCTCTGCCTTCTGCCACATGGACCGTGACTGAGGACACTTATGCCAATGATTTCCTGCCAACCTGCATACGATCAGATCTCAAATTTGTTATTATTTTGCCTGATTTATTGTTATTTGGCAGGCAGTGAGAGTGCCTGTGTTTTTTACTAGCTCCCCAGGGCGTGAGAGGGCCTGGGGACTGGAAACATCCATAACTTCAGTATTATTCTTTCACAGACAGTGAAAGCGTCTGTGTTTTGTTAATTCCCCGAAACAGTGGGAGAGCCCGGGGAGCTGAAGATATCTACTGAAGATATTTGTTATTCATCCTTGATTTGCTTCCTGCACATGGATTTAATTTACAATATTAGAGATTTATTATCCATGCATGACTGAAATTCATTTCAAACAGATTTATACCAGCCCAAGACTTTTAGTTTATTTGGTTTTATTTATAATGTTTTGGGGAGGCTTAGTGACGGTTGGGCATTATTCCCCTACCAGGCTCAGGGAATTGTGTCCAATTGAATGCCCCCCATTGTCATCTGACACCTATTTTAGGTGTCGTGCTCTGGGCATTCTTAGGAAGTGCAAAAGAAGGTGGAGAGCTGGGCCTGGTGGGGGACAGGAAAGGGGAGGGCGGATTGGGGTTGTGGGTTCTAGGAGACACCCTGGGGTGAAATAGGGTCAGGACAGAGGCTATTCTTGCCTTGTCCCCATACCCAAGGGCCCTGATTTTACTGGGCAGGTGCCGAGGTCTTCCCTGACAGCTCATCCTGCCTTGGCGGTGTTATGCAATGCCAGATCCATCAATAACAAGACAGCTATTACAGCTGATCTTGTCGGATCAACTGATCTGGCTTGCATCACTGAGACCTAGCTGGATGAAAATCCAGGCCCTATATTGGCCTTGGCAACTCCAGCCGGTTTCTCAGTGATACACCACCCAAGGTTGGATCGTAGGGGTAGGGGTGTGGCCATTATGTTTAAGACTGAGCTGGGCCTTGTGGATGTGCCATTGGGAAGTACCAGATCCTTTGAATATATCCTGGGAGAGGATGTAGGTTGCGGGATTCTCCTCATCTACTGTCCACCAGGAGATGGTGGAGAATTCCTGCAGGAAATAGCAGACTTCATCGTCAACCAGGTGTTGAGGTTTCCCAGACTGATAGTTCTGGGGGACTTCAATGCCTGGGTTGACGATGAACTCTCGCATTTTGGTCAAAATCTCCTCCAGCTGATGATGACGCTGGGCCTAACACAGGTGGTTACTTCCTCAACCAATGTAGGGGGTCATTCATTGGACCTGATCTTTCTTTTGGGTATGGAGATTGCTGATTAGGGGGTGGAACCAGTCAGTTGGTCTGACCATCACACCATAAGGTTCAGTTTCAGGGCTCCCCCTAATAGGTCTGCCCCTACGAAGATGGTTCAATACCGCCCTTTAAGGGGTATTAACCCCAGTGACCTAATGGTGGTACTGGATCTATCGGGCTTGGCAGGCGAATGCATGAATCCAGATGATCTCATACTAGCCTATAATAAGGCTGTGGGAGATGGTCTGGACAAGATTGCTCCTGTTCATGTTCGGCCTCTCGCCCTTCGTTCAATGAGCCCCTGGTTTGATGGCTCCTTGAAGGAGTTAGAGCAAGTTGGCCGAAGGCTGGAGAGAGCCTGGTGGAAGTCAGGCCATAATGCTGACAGGCTTAGGTTGATGGCACATTATGATGGCTATCAATCAGAAATCACCCGTAAGAAGGCAGAATTCCTGTCCAGGGAGATTTCTGTTGCACAGAATCGACCAGCTCAGCTTTTCCGGACTGTTGACAGATTGTGCAATCCAATCTGTCTCCAGCCCAGAGAAGCTTTTTCTCAGCTGAGATGCGAAGAGTTCGCTCGTTTTTTTGCAGATAAGGTTGCCAGCATCAGGTCTGGCATCGGTCCGACCTCCCCTATGAGGGATTGCAGTGATCGGCAGGAAGTGGCATGCACTTGGTCTCTCTGGTCAGATTTTCGCCAGCTGGAGTTCACTGACATTGTGAAGATCATCCAAACACTGCGAACAACTAGTTGTAGTTTGGATCCGGGTCTTACACCCCTTTTAGTGGGATGTATAGCAGTTATCTGCCCAATCCTTGCTGACATTGTTTGGAAGTCTTTGGAGAGGAGGGTCTTTCCTGACCCCCTCAAGGAGGCGGTCGTTCGACCACTCTTTAAAAAACTCTCCTTGGATCCAGATTGTCTAGCTAACTACCGGCCTATCTCTAACCTGCCATTTGTTGGTGAGGTTATTGAAAAGGCGGTTGCATTGCAATTGGATGATCATCTTACAACTCACAATGTCTATGATACTCTCCAGTCTGGTTTTAGGAAGAGGCATAGCACAAAGACTGCCTTTGTCCGGGTATTGAATGACCTCCTAATGGCCAGAGATCGAAAGGCACATACCATTCTGGTCCTTCTCGATCTCTCTGCTGCATTTGACACTGTAGACCATGGTATGCTGTTGGAGTGCCTGCGGTTCTTTTGTGGGCTGTCTGGTACAGTCCTCAAAAGGTTCCACTCTTACCTCACGGACAGGTCTCAGAGAGTTGCCACTGGAATTTATTCCTCTGGTGCTCATCCCCTGCCTTGTGAGGTACAGCAGGGTTCCATTCTAGCCCCCATGTTGTTTGCAGTGTACATGCTGCCATTGGGAGATATCATCAGGCGATACAGTCTGGGTTTTTACTGCTATGCAGATGATACTCAGCTGTATCTGTCCTTTCTGCCCAGACAAGATGATGCACGCTCCATGCTAGATAACTGCCTCGCTGAGATCAGACTTTGGATGAGTTCCAGCTGGCTGAGACTGAATCCGGACAAAAACTGAGGTGCTAGTAGTGGACCTTTGAGGGCAGGACAACCATCAGGCTTATCTCTTGGTGGTATGTCGCTCTCTACCTCCGATCAGGTGTGTAACCTGGGCATTATTTTTGATGATGGTCTGACCCTAAAATCTCAGGTGTCAGCTGTCATCAAATCCTCTTTTTACCATCTGAGGAATATCACCCAGGTGAAACACCTGGTTCCTCCGGGTGATCTTCCAACATTGGTCCATGCCTTTGTCACTACCCATCTTGATTACTGCAATTCCCTCTACCTAGGGCTACCCGGGGTTGATATCCACCGCCTGCAGCTGGTGCAGAACGCAGCAGCCAGGCTTTTGACTGGGACTTCTAGCACCAGTCATATTACGCCTGTGCTCCGCAAACTGCACTGGCTGCCTGTTCGGTGGTGGATCACCTTTAAGGTTGGCTTGCTAACCTTTAAAGCCCTACATGATCAGGGACCCGGTTACCTGCAAGATCTCCTGGTACCCTACTGCCCCCTCCGTCCTCTCCGCTCCGCCAATGAGGGATTGCTGGAGATTCCCAGGTACGATTGAAGACATCAGGATCTTGTGCCTTCACTTTTTCAGCACCTACCCTGTGGAATTCTCTACCTCATTGGTTGATAGAATGCCCAACTGTTGATAGATTTAAAACAGAGTTAAAAACGTATTTATTTAGTTTAGCTTTCCCTAGATATTGATGGCTTGTTTTAATGTTTGTGTTTTAAATTTTATCTTTCTGTATATGGTTTTATGTACAGTGCCTTGATTTTGAAATGTGCTACAAAAATAAAGATGATTTGATTTGATTTGATTTAAGTTAAAATAAACTTTTCTTCTTAATTCCTTCAGCAATTCTACAACAGTCACTTGGCCTGAAGTGATTTCTAGCTAATGTAAAAATTCATCAGTTCACTGTTAAAAATTCTATTGAAAAATACATTTCTGAATGTTATAAAAGCATGTGTCCAATTTCTTCAATGATTTTAAATGCTGCAGAAACTACCAGCAGTTATAAAAAGTAATGGATAGGCAAGTGTGTGTCTATGACTATTTTTTTCACACCCTCATTGTTTGATGACCACATAAACCTCTCGAGCTTCGCTCTTGAGGTTTATGGGTCATCAAACACCTCGAGTGTAAATAAAATAGTCATAACACACACTTACCTATCCATTATTCTCTATGTCACTGATTGTCCATATATGCCATCGATGTACATTTAGATGCAAGAGGCACCAGGTTTTAGCACTTTAAAAAAATAGTCAGCAAAAGCTGACAGTGTCCATTAAACAATCAAATGTGACTCAATGCATTGTTTATCACGCACGCTACTGCACAGAGCTATTCAGATTAAAGACAGATGTAGCCCATAAGCCCAGTGCTACAAAAAGAGTTCTTTCTTTGACAAGGTCTGTTTACTCTGGTCATCTCAAAGGTTCGAGGATGCATATTTTAAAGAACACTGTAACATTCACAGCATATAAAAGCCAACATCTATCATACTGTGCAAGTATGTAGCACTTGCTCGGCCACATAATGTGCACCAATCACATCTGTGTTTTACAGTTTCACACAGCACAGTTCAAAGAGCCATGAGAAAACAATTTGCTCGGTATTTAAGGAACACAGCTATTCACAGTCTCATAGGGAAGCAATAGTTATATGAGATTCTAAATCTGTCACAGTGGTCTCTAATTAACTTTCAGCACAATGTATGTTTCTTTAAAGCATTTATTATCTTATAAAGAGGCAGATATTTGATTTACTATATGATTGCTGCAGTACTTATCAAAATATTTGTTTTCTAACAGAATCAAGCATGTACTCCAGTACCAGATAAAGAAATAAAGGTGCTATTTGCTTCGGGAGGGGAGGCACTAATTTAGCCAACAACATGGCTACAGTGCATCTGTGAACAAACACAGTAAATGGCTTAGAACTAGGACTAAGTACGGGCAGAATAAGGTTTAGGTACTGTAGCTACTAAGGATTCAGGGCATCCAATAACCTAACACTTTTGTACAATATATGCACCTAGGCTATCTCAACTGTGAAACAACATCTCATCTCAGAGTGGTTCTACACAATTATAATGCTGAGATGATTGAAGCACTGGGCAGTCAACTGACACTAACGTGAGACGAATGCTATAAATAAGCAATAGGTCACAACCGGGTGTGTATTAAAGGGTTTTAATGCACGCCCTAGGAGAGTGAAGTATGCGACCAAATGCAAAGTATCCTTATGTCCCTGGGGAGTGTATTCAAATCCTTAAATGCACACCCTGGAGTAACTTATTGTGCTTATAAAATGTCTCACCGACTGTTTTTATTATATGCAAAATGAAACATTTTTGGTGTGATTTTGGGTTATTTATTTATTTATTTATTTGAAAGTATCAGAATTACAATCCTTTGCGTCATAGACTCATTTCCAAAGGCTCCATGTCAGTAACATTACACAACATGATACAATACATTAAGCAACATAACACAATGCATTAAGTAACATAATACAGTACAGTACATTTATCACAGATAGGTAGCATACCAGTTACAGTGTCTATTATTGTAGTTCACTTGCTACAGTGGCGTGATTGCCGAACTAACATAGCGTTAGTGTGTAGCATTTAGTGATTACATAGAAAGGTGACCTGTTACAGAGTTTTAGCTAATCAGGTCCTTGAACTACTTAGGCATGCTATTAGCTCCTTTAACTAAGAGAGCAGTCTGGAAGTCAGACTTTGTCACTATGCTGCCATAGCTAATGCATCACAGCTAATGCAGTTACTTCACTACTAGTAGGTACAGGAGCAGGTGGTGAGGAGGTAGTTCTTGAGAGTCACTCTGAAGGCACCAAGCTTGGGGTGGCAGGTGACTGATGCAGGTAGGGAGTTGAACCAGGTTGGGGCTTTGATGGGGAAAGATCTCTGGGCTACAGTTGTCCTATCCCTGGGGATGATCAAGGATGATTTATCCACACTGCATGTGTGGACAGTGGGGGTAGCAGTGACTAGAGTGGCCAAGACTTCTGATGGTGTTAGCCCTAGGAGGGACTTTTTAGTTATGAGGCAGGTATGGTACAGGAGTCTTTCCTCAAAATTGATAATCTGTGTGAGGGACTACAGGGTACAGGTGTGTGTTGTTAGGTCCCCTCCGGACAGGAGCCTGCAGGCTTTGTTAATGACCACTTTTATTTTGTTGATAGCTGTGGCATCTGCAGCGACGTAGACCAGCAGTCCATAGTCAATTAGGGACATGAAGGATGAGGTGATGGCTAGGCGCAGGGCTTCCGATGGTAGGCAGTCTTTGTGTCGATATAGGAAGCCAATACGAATGCTAGTTGCAGATGTGCGTGTGTTTATGCGTGCATGGAAAGTAAGGGTAGAGTCAAAGATAACCCCCAGATATTTATATGACTGGACCTGCTCAAGGGGTTGGAGGGAACTGGAAAGGATATGCAGGTGGGCATTTTTTAGTTTGCTCTGGTGGTGTGAAAATAACATGGTCTTGGGTTTTTTTAGGTTCAGGACTAGCTTATGCTCCGTGAACCAGTGATTGGTTCAGCTGAACGTGTGCTGGAGGGAGGCCTGAAGACTGGCGGGGTTTGTGTGGGAGGCACAGAGGACGGCGTTGTCAGCATATAGTAGGAGCTTTCCTGGGCAAGAGATGGGGAAGGAGTTAAGAAACAGACTAAAGAGTAACGGGCCCAGAATGGAGCCTTGAGGTACTCCAGAGTGGATGGGATGGATGCAGGATAATGTCGTGTTTATTCTCACACACATTGTGTCCTGAAGGACAGGTAGCTTGAGAACCAGTCCAGGGGCCGTTGAGAGAAGCCCACTTACAGGAGGGTGTCAAGCAGGACGGGGTGACTGACCATGTCAAATGCCTTGAAGAGGTCAATAAACAGCTCCTGCCAGTTGCCCCTTGTCTAGTGTGGAGTGGATATGATTTGAGAATTCTAGGAGGGCCATAGTGGTGCTATGTCTAGCATGGAAACCATGCTGCTCTTTGCAGAGCAGGTTATGGGTTTCTAGGTAGGTTGTCAGTTGGTCTGCTACTACCTTTTCTAGGGCTTTGGGGGGGAGGATGGAAATAGGTCTGTAGTTATCAGGAGATAGGTTATCTCCTCCTTTGTTGATGGGTGTTACTATTGCATTTTTCCATGCTTTGGGGAACTGTATGAGGCAGGTTTAGCAGGCCTGTGAGTGGGAGAAGCAGAATGTCCAGAGCCAGGCGGAGGAGTTTAATATCTAGGGGGTCATTTAGGGGGTTTGATCCATTTAGGGCCTTAGTGAGGTGAGGCTTTGCTTCCTGGGGAGTGATAGGCTGGAGATAGAAACGTGGACGGGGGGGCCAGAGGCAGGTATGGGGTTGAAGAAGTTTTGGGGCAGTACTGAGCTGAGGCCTGTGAAGCTGGTGTTGAGGGCGTCAGCAATTTCTTTTGACTCAGTGGTGACAGAGCCATTTATTGTGATCTGGGATGAGTGAGGGGCCCATGTTTTGCCATTTAGGGGTTTTTATGTTATCCCAGAAATTACAGGATGATCCCCAGGAGGCAGTCAGGGGGGCCCTGTAATGTTCGGCTTTCGCCTTGTGAATGGCCCAAGTGCATCTATTCTGTTCAGCATGGTAGGCCTGCATGTCTGCAGGTTTGCCTGAGTCAGAGGCTTTGTGCCAGAGGTCGTCCCTGTTTTTCAGTTGCTGGATGAGGGATGGCGTTATCCAGGGTGTGTTTTGTCATTTAGTGCGAGTCTTTTTAAGTGGGGCAAGTGTGACACATGCCAGGGTGAAGGAGTTGTAGAAGTAGTCTAGTGCCACAAACAATGCTGGTGGCCTGGTGTATTGGAGACCAGTCCCAACAAGCAAGATGTTGCTTGAATTTAGAGACATTGCCTGGGTGGATATGGCGCCGGAGGGTAATGGAGGAAGCTGGTGCAGCTTGTCTGCCTGACCATGTGAAAATTACTGGGGAGTGGTCACTGAGGGAGTTTGGTAGGACCATGATGTCCACAACTTTATGGGGCCAGTTGGTGAGTATAACATCCAGCAGGGTACGCGTGCCCAGTGCCTGGGTTGTACCTAGTTGGTTGGGTCACCAGCTGGTGGCGGTCAAGGGCTGCCAGTGCATCTTTGGAGGTGGCAGCTGTGCTGGCGAGCCAGTTTATATTGAGGTCACCCAGCAAAATATGTTCAGACTTATGGGGAAGGCTGGCAATGTATTCCGTGATGGAGTGTAGCGCATGGGTTTGTTTACGTGGTGAGATGTACGCCACAGTGATTATAAGGGGAGCCCTGGATGGGTCTGATGTAATCTTTATTGACATGGCTTGGGCACCATGCTCCAGGACCAGGGAGAGGTAAGGCTTGGGCCAGCAGGGTGTGATGCAGGTATATTGCATACCCACCACCCTGTTTACCCACCCTGTCCATTCTGTGGAGTGTGTAGCATGGGAGGGAGAGGAAGGAGTCAGGGGTGTTCTTGGAGAGCCAGGTTTTAACCAATCCAAGGATGTCTAGTTGGTGCATGGTGATCCAGCACTGGAGTGCAGTGTTTTTTTTAGTATGCTGCATATGTTCATGGATGCAATGTGGAAGCCAGAGACTGGTGTGGGGCAGGGTGGTGCTGGGGTGCCCGGGCCAGGGTTGGGGTGAATGTTCCCAGACAGTAAGAGGAGCAAGGCGATAACTCTGAATAGAGGGAGATGCTTTTTTAAGCGGCTAGTTGGCAGGCTACTAGTATTACCTATGGTATGTCAGGGATAGGGGTGCATAAGGCGGGTATGGCTGGTGAAAGAGGAGACCAAGGCAAGCTAGTGATGTACAGGTGTAGGGGCATGGCGTGAGTGGGTGGGAGGGGGATACTGGTGCAGTCAGAGTGGGTGGGCAGCCTGGGGCGGCTGTGGGGTGTGATATTGGTGGGACGGTGTTGGGCACAGCGAGGGGAAGAATAGCATCGGTATTAGGAGAGGAGCCAGGTTAAGTAGGCAAGTGGGGTTAGCCATTGTGTTCTGGTCGGGGTATTCCTTGTGATACTATAAGGGGGTCCCACTGCCTCCCCTGAGTGAGGGAGTCTCCGTGGTGCAGTGTTAGAGTGACAGACTTTGGTGCGGGAGGTACCAGGTTCGAGACTTGGGGGGGACTCCAAGGAAATAGACTGGTATGGCCCAAGGTACGATACTATGAGCCACCGGAAGAGAGGGTAGTTGGCTGTAAAAGATGGGGTTTGGTAGCGACTCCTAGTGGTGACCGGGGGAAAGACAGCAGAGGAGGGGTGTGGCCTAGAGTGTCAGCGATGATATGAGAGGTGGGTGAATAAGGAGAGGCTGGGTTCTAAGGAGGAAAGCCCTCTAGTGGGGGGTTTGTATAACCTACAAATGAGGATCTAGGGACTTAATAAAAAGTACTGCAGGAAGTCATGTGATCAGGGCAGGTTTTAAATCAGGGGTAGGTCTTGAGTGGGAGGGTGTCTGGGGTGGGCAGGGCAATCGACACGCAGCGTCGATGGCTAACACCCCTACAGAAACTGTGCAAGAAAGGAGGCTTGTATTAACTCTTGGTGCCTCTCGATAGTGAAACTGCCCTGTCGGAGAGCTGCTTCAGGCAGCTGTGATGAGTGCTTGCAGGGGGAAGCCCAGGAGGCCTATATAGGGAAATTGAGAACAAAAGACTAGTTAGTATGTAGTGGGAGGCCTGGTGACTACTGTGCATGTGCAGGCTGTTGTACTGCGTTCAGATATCTGGCGCCTAGTGCACATGCGTAAGCTTCTATGTCAAGGCAGCTCACAGGGGTCTAAGATGGCGACCTGCAGGGCCCAGCAAGATGCTACCATGAGGAAGAAGGTCTGTTTCTAGGAACACGGGTAAACTAACACAATGCATTGCTTGCGAGTGAGTAGCAGAGCAAAACAGGCACATCATTGTGGTAAGACATTCTAAAACAATAGGCATGCACTGAGCATCAGGACTGCATAACAGTAAGGTAAAGTCCACTTAAACACAGTGTACAGAGTGTATGTGCAGTCCCTTAAAGTACCCCCGTAGCGTGTTCCAATTCCAGGTGGTGCGGCTCAGTGGTCTGTGCAGCCAGAAACTATCAGCATACTTTGGAGGGCCAAATGGCTGTAATGTGCCCACTGAACACCCCTACCGAAACTGTGCAAGAAAGGAGGCTTGTATTACCTCTTGGCGCCTCTCGGTAGTGATCCTGCCCTGTCGGAGAGCTGCTTCAGGCAGCTGTGATGAGTACTGGGGAGGGGGGATCCCGGGATGCCTCCTGGCTCCTCTCAGTAGTGATCCTGCCCTGTCAAAGAGCGGCTTCAGGCAGCTGTGATGAGTACTGGGGAGGGGGGGATCCCGGGAGGCCTCTTGGCGCTTCTCGGTAGTGATCCTGCCCTGTTGGAGAGCTGCTTCAGGCAACTGTGATGAGTACTTTTAGTTTTACTTTTTTTGTTTTACGCAAATCATGTGATCAAATACATTTTAAATTAAACACATACATGACGTAGTCCCTGATTTTGTAGGCAATGAGGCTTTTTTGCCATGGTAATGAAATCTGGTACCTGTGCCTGATGCCAGGAATTTAGTGCATGGTCGTGTAACGTCTCTCCGCTAATGAAGTTTTTGATGTTTTCTTGTCATTTTATAAATGGGTTTAGGAGAAAAGTTGATTTCTATCTGGAGAAATCAGAGACAGAGAGAGAATTATAGTGAACATAATTTACATACAGTTGCTTACACAGGACTTTATAAAAGATTGCTGGTTAGATGTTGCACGTGGTTGACACAGATGATGTTTCAGGATACCCTCTCTCCCTAGAAAAGCATATTCTCTGATATCAGCATATCCCAGTATCAGGTACTGGTTAGGAATCCCTAATCCCATAAGGGACTACAACTCACTACGCTGATGAAACTAGAAGGTGGGTTTCAAACAAAAAACACTCTAGCAGTGTCTCCAAATGCAAGCTTCCATTCTATTGCTATTAATTACAAGTTTGTCCCATCTCTGAGTAAATCTTCCATGACCCTATCCTGCCTGGTACTGTTATGAATCCCCATGCACATTACTCTACCAATCTAAAGCAGGCTTTTGAGTGTAACACTTCTCCTTAAATTCCAGAGGACACTTAATGCCTGTTGGTACCCATGGTAACTGATCACTCTATTCCTTTCTTCCAGGTCACTAACTCTCTGAACCTCATTGGTAGTTACCTCCAGAACACAGTCTTTACCCTGGCAGCTTACCGGACAGGCAAACATATAGGCCGGGCTTGGCTCACTCCCCAGTTTTCTGCTGCATCCTTAGCTGACTCAATTATATGTGGACTCCAGACTGCTGTGCTAGGGGACTGCACATACCTTCATCTACACTTGGTAACTATAGCTGTTGACCTTTAGATATATCTACAACAGGAGTGGGACACACGGTGGAAACCATCTGGATAAACTACTTGAGTAGGAACTTCTAGCATGCCCCTCACCCCCTCTGTGGTGTCTTCTCAGTGTGCAGGTGACCAGACACAATGGTAAACAGCCTACTGTACTCTGCTCTGCTATCTCTCATTTCTCACTTAAGCCTCTGCTCTGTGACTTCCCAGCTCATTCCTGTTCCTGCCCCTAGCTCCCCTCTCTCAACAGAGCATTCTGTTCCAATGCTGTATTGTGCTCCTGGGGTTCAATTGCTTGCATTTCTTCCTTTACATTGTTGCAAAGTTTCATTGCATTGCAACTAACTTCTTTTCCTAATCCTTACATAAATAAATAAATAAAAGAATGCTTTTGACAATAAAGAGTCACAACTGGTGCCTCTATCGCCACTAAGGTTAATTAATCCTTCATTGTTAATTAACTGCACTCCCCTACCTAGTAATTTCACATGCCTGATATATTTTTGCCTTGTATTTCCTACTGGCCAGTGAGTATACTGTAGTCACATATGCCTTTTTGAACTTGTATATTTGTATTTCATGATCCACGTGAGTGACATGTGCCGGTTTTGTTCTGCATTCCTTTGTTCTTCATTTGTCTATTTAGTGTTTCTTTTCTTAAGTGTGCACAAAACATACAATGCCTATTTTCAGGCACAACCAGGAGTGTACTGTACAGCAAGAACAAATATCTGATTAAAGAATTTACGTCCAGGACAGGACATATTAAAAGCACAAAATACTGGGTTAAGAATTCACATCAAGTACAACACAATGTATGATTGATTGATTGATTGATAACCGAGTAAACTGGACTGAAACCTAAGTCCCTTTTTCAGCCATGACCCAGGGGAAAACAAGGGGAGAGACAGTACAGTGGAATACATTTCAAAACACTGCAATACGTCAACTTTTGCAGCACTTTGTACATTTTGCACAACAAATGAATACGATACATTTCAATACACTAATAATACATCAAATTTAGCGACTTCTGGATGATAAATAATTAAGTTTAGCAAGACAGAGATTCTGATTCATTTTTATAAGTCCGCTGTGTAATCCTGCAGATAATACACACGTTCCCATGGGTAATATTTATATAAAACAGTTGCATGCCGAGTTGGTCATAAGGTAGGGCATAACAGTTTTGAACTGAACAAACTTCGATGCAACTTGTGCACCAAGGAGTAGTTTACTTCATAGCCATGGACCTTGGTATGAGACAGTCCCTGTCCTGGGGATGTCAAAAACACTGGTGTTGGTGGAGCAGAGATAATAGTATTCATTCTGTGCTAAGGTTGGGCGGGGCCTTCTTTTTGTTTTACCATTTACAGTGCTGAATAGCTGTTTGTACCATATAGATGCCCACTTTTTCAAGGGGGTGTACGATGCCCAGTTGAGCATGCAGTTGGCAGTGGTATGTGAACCTAAGCACACTTAGTACAATCTGCACACATGTTGTATGCAGTGTTTAATTTGCCTTGCTTTCTTTTTTTTGGAGACACCCCTGTAGACAATGGCATCATATTAGAGTATTAGCAACAGGGTATGAGTTGCAACTGCCTTTCTAGCCTCACTAGCTAGGCAGCTTGTTATGCTGTGGAGGGCACCAATTTTTTTGCTACAGCTTTGGTAGTTTTTGCTATATGCTCTTTGAAGGTCAAATATGGGTCAGATAAGAGGCCTACCAAAGGTATTTATATAAGTCTGCATTTTTAAATGGTCCCATCTCGGCAGAGGATGCTCAGAATATCACACAGCTTGTCTAGTTTGTGCTTTATGCTGAATAGCAGAGCCTGTGTTCTGCTTTCCTTTGGCAGAAGTTTGTTTCTGAGCATCCAGTTTTGAAGTATGTCAATAAAGTATAATAATACACATTGGTACCAGAATATGGAGAATAAGTGGGAGACTGTAGTAATTATGAAAGCGACCATGATTGCTTCCCTTCTGACCTTGTATACATTGAAGGGGCACGTTAAATGATCATGGGCAAAACTGAAGGGTCTACTGCCACTCCTCACCTGTAGGTTCCGGCACCTATGATAATACAAAAGGAGAGTTACAAAAAAATGCAACTCAAACACAGCAGTTGTCAAAATAGCAATGTATTGCCTTACTTGAAGCCAAAGTAATAACATTATGTATAAACAAAGGCATTTAATGTAAGCAAGTATTTTCTCAGTCAGTCCTCTAGCCCCACATTAGTGGAGTATATCAGGATAGATAAGAAATACTTCTCACTGGATCAGAAAGGGCAGGAGCTCAATGATAACCAAAGTAGAGCAGCCAAGAAGGTAGGGACACATATTTTTAAGGCTTTGTCAATAAAGCAACCAAAAACAAAAGAGCGCTGAGCAGCAAGGGAAAGCCAGCCTATCTCAGGGTATAGAAGACAGTGGTCAATTAGATGCAAGTGCAAAGTGACAGATATTATTATTAGTGGTTTGTAGATAGGTAGCAAATGGACAATCTAGATGGACCTTGGTCTTCTTTTGCTGTCATATTTCTGAGTTTCTATTATAGGGAGCTTCCCAATTGGCAGGGTTACTTTTCAAAGTATTGAAAAAGGATAGTAGACCATACTTCAGGCTAGACTGTACATTGCCATGTGCAACTGCCAAGCGAGCCATTGGGGTAAGGTTATAACAAACGCTTTAAGTAAGGTTTAACTTGTAGTTAACAGATTTGCAAGCAGTAGAAATATAGAGTGAATAATACAACGTGGGGTCTAAAGTAATTTCAGAATTTAAAATGTGTAGCAACATCCAGTTGGGACCCATCAATACAGGAGACAGTTAGCTGATCTGAGCTTGCTTGAAGTTTAGGGCCTGCATGTAACAGCATACATCGGGTCTTTTTAGCATCTAGGGCCAACGTACTACCAGAAAGACAATCCTGGGCCTTGAGGAAGTCAGAGTTTAAAAGACTATACAGTGGCGTGAAAAAGTATTTGCCCCCTTCCTGATTTTCTCTATTATTGCATATTTGTCACACTGGATGTTTTCAGGTCTTTAGACAAAATATAATATTAGATAAAGGGAACCTGAGTGAACAAATAACACTTTTTTTTTTTACTTATTTCATTTATTTAATGAAAAAAGTTAACCAACACCAACTGGCACTGTGTGAAAAAGTAATTGCCCCCTAGTTAAATCAACCCAATTAAAGGGATAATTAGAGTCAGCTGATTGAACACAGCCAGCCTTGATTACAGCCAGCCCTGCTCAATATAAACCTCACTTATTTTGGCCCTTACCATCAGAGTCACGTTGCCAGCACAAAGATTCAACAAGCACATTATGCCATGATCAAAGGAAGTTCCTGAAAAGATCAGAAAAAATTTGTTGCCCTCTATCAGTCTGGAAAGGGTTACAAAGATATTTCTAAGGCTCTGGGACTCCATCGAACCACAGTGAGCCATAATCTCCAAATGGAGAACACTTGGAACAGTAGTGAACCTTCCCAGGAGTGGGCGGCCTGCCAAAATTACTCCAAGGGCACAGTGTAAAATCATCCAAGAAGTCTCAAAGGATCCTAAAACAACATCCAAAGAACTGCAGGCTACTCTTGCCTCAGCTAAGGTCAGTGTTCATGACTCCACAATCAGAAAGAGACTGGGCAAAAATGGGCTTCATGTGAGAGTAGCAAGGCGGAAACCACTGCTAACCAAGAAGAACATAAATGCTTGTCTCTCATTTGCCAAGAAGCACCTGGAAACAAGCCTTCTGGTAAAACCTTTTACTTCAGTTAATACATACATACATACATACATACATGCATACATAAATGAATAACACTCCCCATGAAGTGGAGACTTTTTGTACCAAGCTTCGTAAACCTTGATTATCTGAAGGGAGTTACACGTATTTTATTACTTATTGCAAATATGAATTCTTAATAAGTAATATTTTTAATATAAACATAGGGCCCAATGGACAATAGGGCGGATTGCCTACATGCCACATATCTGAGGTGCACAGGCAACCCTAAGTCCTAATGCCACACCGTTGGAGGCCAGCAGACCCCCCATCAGCAATCACAACTGCTGCACAAGCCCAGTGTGCACTCAATTTCCATGGCTGCCTGCACATCTATGCACCACAGGTGGTCCAGGGGCATAACAGAGGGTGTGCCCACATTCCATGCTATTTACTAAGGCACAGAGTGCCAGGTATGAGGGGGTGCAGGCTACAGCATCAAGGACCCTGACCCCGCTGCAACGGGTGCACACAGCAACCTACGACACCAGCCAGCACTGACAGGACAGAGAATACCCCTGCTGTGATGAGCCTGTACTCCTAGCCATATAGTAGAGTTGGGGGAAACCATTCCGTCTCTCACCCGTACATTTAAAATACCAGGACTTGCACCTGCCCAGAATCCCCTGCTCATGTGTAGCAGGTGATCCATTATGGCACTCAGGATGGGCCTCTGATCGGATGCCCACCTGTTTCCCACAATCCACTCCCCCACAGCTGCATGCTAAGGAGGCAAAGGCGTGGATAAGTGACTAGCATTAGTGAATAGAGTGGAGCTCACGTGTACCCAACCCACCTTCGTGCATATGTCCAATAAATTATCTACACATATTTTAGAACTGTCAATGAATTTTTTTAACTTCTGGTTGCTAGTACTGTAGCAGACCTATAAACCTCCCATCACACTGGCTATTACAATTATTTATTCATTGACTGATCTGAATTTTCTGTACAGGAATGGCACATAGAGCTGTGTTTCTGTAGCTCTTTTCCAGCTGTCTCCTGGAGGTGAGTTAATGAACATGTTTTACTGATAGGGGGAATGTTGTTCAGGATACTAGGATAAAATCCTTATTCTTAAGATAAGTGCCATGAGATCTCTTACTTCTGCCTGAACAGCCACCAGAGCTAAGCAGGACAGCTCTGGTTTAACGTGTCATCTGAAAAACAACACCTCCACAGTAAAGCGCCCCTCCCCCCAGTGCTAGGTATTAGCCCAGGTTTTTGGTGTGGGATGAAAACTCATGAACTTCTGATTTTCCAGCCCTAAGGCAATAATGCAGTCCCCTCTGATACTGACACTGCATTCAAGAAATCCAGGAACTCCTGAGAGAAGGAGTTACCTGCTGTCAACCCCAGCCAAGGAGTAAAACCAGGCTGCTACCTCATCAATTAGAGATGACGGGCAAACCAGGGGGACACCCTTCTTCAAAGTGCATGTAAGATCTTCCTTAAGGTCATAAGGAGAGAGCATGGAGTAGGACAGGACCTGAAATTGTAGCTGCTCCACATGCTATGAAATCTGTTACAACATAGTGACTCCATGGGGAACAGTGAGAGGATCCAATAAACAGGGACGGAATCAAAAACAAAATATAGAAATGGTGAAAATAAAATAATCAACTAAGCCTGGCATGTTTGTGTGTACTAACTGGCTAATGACAAGTGTGAAGAGATTCTGCTGAGGTGCAGTAAGACTTTCAATACTCACATTTGTAGTATCAAGATGTGCCTGGCAACTGACATCAAGCCTTTTTTAAAGATTGATAATAGTAATTGGTATCCTGTCGCAGAACACTGCACCAATTTGTTCACCATTGTTTAGAAAATTTATAGCAATCATTACAAAATTTAGAACAGGTGCTATTCAATCACTGGGGAGTCACTCTTTACATTCACATTAACCTGGATCAATGCACAGCAGTCTACCAACCAGAGCTAATGACCTGCTGTTTTCCCTGTAAAACACCATTATCTTCCATGGTTTATTGCATGGAAGCTGAGCATCACAGACTCCCATCATATGGTTAAAACATGTGGTACTTTGGTTATTTATTTATTTCAAAAGTTTTGTCAAGAAAGACATACTGAACTGGTAACAGCTTATTTCCAGATGTGTCCTGGGGGGAGGGGAAAGGGAGTACAATGAGGAGCACTAAGAACAAAAATACAATAATAGGTAAATACGCATCATTAATAACAATTTTGCAACGAGAAATACTGCAAGATGTAAAACACATAATACAATAAAGTGCTGGAGGATAACATCATAAGAGTAATGCTTAAGTTTCCTTGACTTCACTGTAGTTACAGTGTAACTACACTGTAACTGCATTACAAGCGTAATGCAGTTACATGTAATAAACATGCAACTACAGTGTAATTACCCATTTCATGTAATTAATGATTACCTACCCTGCAGTTACATTGTAACTGAGACTTAAAGAGCTACTGATGCCTCAAAGAAAAGTTTGAAAAACATAATTAGGTAAAATTCTGCTTGTATTCCATATATAGTCTAGATTCCTCCTCCCCATTATTTATTACTGAGAAAATGTGCATGAATACATGATTTTTATCCCTTGCAGTTACTTTAAAGTTAATCTGCCTCTATAGCTTACTCCCTAATTCATGTCATAATGCTCTGTTGTGACATCACAATCTGTTGCCATGAGAGTAACTGTGATGTCACAAGCAGTGCATTATGACCTCAGGTAGGGAGACAGCAACAGAAACATATGAACTCTTCAGGAGCAAAAAGTCTGTTTTCATCTAAATGACTTCAGCAATAAATAATGGGGAGAAGGAATAAAGAACTAATGTGAAATACAAGCTGAACTTTATCTAAATATTATGTTTTGTTAAAGTTCTCTTGAAGGTGTCAGCTGCTCTTTAAACTTACCAACTATCACATGGTAAACCTTGAAACAGTGCAATACAAACTGTCTCATAGCTCTGACATGACCTACTCCGCTACCACTTGCATTGCTGTTTTAAGTCCTACTTCCATACTGTATACTGTGATTTTTTCATGACTGCTCTATGCTGTATACTGTGTCTGTTTAATGACTGACTCAGCTAACCATGCATTGCCTCAGCTGTATAGTATAACTAGCTGGGTGGTAGGTATAGAGTGCTTAATGCTTGTAGTCATCTGACCTTTTGACCATCCTATCTGGGTGGTGAGTGTGTTTAATTCCCTAGTCTGGCAACACTCTAGGTTCACCTGACGCTAGTGTGTGTCTAGTGTGACTCTAGTGTGTAAGCTCTAGAAATAACCAGTCGGAGACTCCACCACTGGGAGAACCTATTTTGTTGTTAGCATCCTGGCTGTGAACCCAGTAGTCCCACTGCTGTGGCCCAGGGCAACAGGATCCCCTGCTTGGCCTAAAACATCCAAGCCCTACAATCTGTATCACACCCACATGTGGGGCAACACAACTTAGCAACACTAGGAGAATTTGGCACCCCCATAGAACAGCATATGTTTAAGATGCTCCACAGCACCAGCACCAGCACTGCCCTTATAGAGTATACTAACTACCTGCATGAGGCACTTGACAATGGTCACCTGGTAGGGGCCATCTACATTGACCTGACTAAGGCCTTTAACCTTGTCAATCACAAGCTGCTGCTTGGCAAGCTTCTCTTTCCCTTGGGCTGTCTCAGAACACGGTAGCCTGGTTTCAAAGCTACTTCACTAGCTGCTCCCAGCGTGTAAAGATTGATGGTTCTATAATGGGTGACAGGAGTGTCTCTATAGGCATGCCCCAGGGATCAGTACTTGTCCCCCTCCTATTCTGTCTGTTTGTTAACAGCCTTCCAGACGCCTGCCAGTCAACTGGGGTCTTCCTTTAAGCTAATGATGCCAAAATTTACACCAGCAGTACTGACAAGGGTAAAATCAGTACTGACCTCCAAAACAACTTTGAGGGTTCCCACACATCAAATTTGTCTTGAACTACAAAAAAAAATGTTATTTTCAGGACCACAAATGAAAAAAAAGGTCCTACCACTAGTCATCCTCAATAACAAGGGATATAAACCAGAACAGGTAGAATCCTTTAAGTATCTTTACGTTATCCTGGATGATACGCTAGCATTTTACACTCATGCAGACAATACTGCTAGCATGGCCAGCAGAAGGCTAGGTGCACTACATAGGAACCACCTCAACCTTACCACCAAAGCCAGGCATTTTGCCATATCCAACACAGTACTGTCACTCATTGACTATGGCCTCCCAGTTTATGCAGCTGCATGTGACTCTGTACTAAACAGAGTCAGGATAGTTTATAATAAGGCTTGTTGCTTTGTATTGGGGGCTGACATGCTTGTCCATAACTGCTCCCTATATTCCCTTACCAACTGGTTTTCTCTACAAGGCAGATTAAAGTACCAAACCTGTTTGCTTGCAAAAGAGGTGCTGATGGGTCTTAACCCTCAATTATACAGAATTGCTTTCACCCCTTAACCAATCGATATAATACCAGGAGTGTGACTCGGAATGCCTTAGAAATATCATTCCAGATAACAAACATGGGTAAACACTCCTTTGCTGTAAGGGCATCTGTGTGGCTGAACAAACTGCCTAAATCCCTGCAAAGTCTCCCAAAAATTGCCCACTTCAAGAAAGCTCTGAGAAAAGACCTTACCTCGAGTTCCAAATGTTCCTGTTTCAGTTAATCTGTACACCCAAGTTGCACTGTAACACTTTTATTGATACTGTAATAGCTAAGTTCTGTTCTTGTACCTAATGTATCCTATGGTTTCTAACTTACTATACTCCCCTGGAGTTGCTGGTTTTTTTTACTGCTTATGTGTAGGCTTACCTCTTGACTCAGATGTGGAACTTTTGTAAGTAGCAACATAGAATTCGATTTTTTTTTTTGATGGCAGATAAGGACCGCTTGGCCCACCTAGTCGGCCCATTTCCCTACCTAATGGATAAGCTGCAGATCCTAGTTAACCAACAGCCTACTTCCTCCTACACCCCCACTAGAATTGCATTATGTCTGTCCCATGCATTCTTGAATTCTCCCACTGTTTTTGACTCCACAACCTCCTCAGGAAGGCTGTTCCATGCATCCACAACCCTCTCTGTGAAAAAATATTTCTTCACATTTTATTTTGACGCTGTTTTATTTATTTTGTACGGCGCCCAGAGCCCCCGGGATTGGGCGTCTTTTAAATAACTTTTGCCTTGCCTTGCCTTACCTCTGCGCTGTTCCTCTCTATCTTCAAATTGTGCGTACTTGTACTTGCACATCTCTTTTTCTAAAAGATGCTACCCTCTTGGACTTTGTCAATTCCCTTGAGATACTTCAAAGTTTCTATCATGTCCCCCCTCTCCCTCCTTTCCTCGAGGGTATACATATTAAGCTCCTTTAGTCTCTCTTCATATGTCTTCTGGTGCAGACCCTGCACCATTTTGGTTGCCCTCCTCTGGACAGCCTCCACCCTGTCTATGTCTTTGCAGAGATGCAGTCTCCAGAACTGCACGCAGTACTCCAGATGGGGTCTCACTAACTGTCTGTACAGAGGGATAACAACTTCCTGTTTTCTACTGTTGATGCCTCTCCCTATGCATCCCAGTATCCCCCAGCCCTCCTTACTGCCTTCTCACATTGCATGCCCACCTTTAGGTCATCTGATATAACTACCCCCAGGTCCCTTTCCATTTTTGTTGTCGTCAGTATCTCATACCCCATTGTGTACTCTTCCCCTGGGTTTATGTTTCCCAGGTGCATTACTTTGCGTTGAATCTAAGCTGCCATATATTTGACCATTCCTCCAACCTTGCCAAGTCCCTTCTCATCCTTGCCAAGTCCCTTCTCATACTTTCCACCCCGCCTTGTGTATCAACCCCACCTTGTGTATCAACCCTGTTGCAGATCTTTGTGTCATCTGCAAAGAGACATACTTTTCCTTCCAGTCCCTCTGCAATGTTACCTAGTAAGTTAAACTTTATTTGTATAGCGCTGTTCAATGAAGTATCGTAGCGCTTCACAGTGAAATAACCATGACAACAAATAAATCCTAAAATACTAAATAAACTAACTAGGAACTAGGATCTGCAGCTTATCCGTTAGGTAGGGAAATGGACAGACTAGGTGTGTTAAGCGGTCCTTATCTGCCATCAAATTCTATGTTTCTAACTTAATTAGCCATAAAACCACAGAATAATCAGTACAATATAGCACCAAATCCCTGCTGGAATAAATAAGTTTTAAGGGCAGTCTTAAAGCTCTCCACTGTCAGGCACTCACATACCCGATGAGGCAGAGAATTCCACAGGGTAGGGGCCACAAATGAAAACGCCCTGGCTCTAGATGTTTTTAGCTGTACCCTGGGAATCTCCAGCAATCCCTCGATGGCCGAGTGGAGTGGCTGGAGTTGGCAGTAGGGGTGCAGGAGATCTTGCAGGTAGCTCAGTCCCAGTCCGTGTAGGGCTTTGTAGGTCAGCAAGCCAACCTTAAAGGTGATCCACCACTGAACAGGCAGCCAGTGCAGTTCCTGCAGCACAGGCATAATATGACTGGATTGCGATGATCCATACAACAGCCATGCCACTGCGTTCTGCACCAGCTGCAAGTGGCAGATATCAACCCCAGGAAGCCCAAGGTAGAGGGAGTTACAGTAGTCAAGGCATGACATTACAAAGGCATGGATCAGAATAGACAAGTCGCTAGGCGGAACCAGGTTCCCAATCCGGGCAATATTCCTCAGATGGAAGAAAGAGGACTTAGCAACGGCCAACACCTGGGAACGAAGTGTCAAACCATCATCAAGTGTTACCCCCAGATTTCATACCCGATCAGAGATCAATAACTGGAATCCTCCGAGCCAAAGTCCAGAGGGACACCCTGTCCCCGACCCCTCAATCTGGCGACCTGGATCCACTACCAACACCTCAGTCTTGTCCGGATTAAGTTTCAACCAGCTAGTATTCACCAGTTATGGATTTCAGCAAGACAGTTATTAAAGACCGAGAGCGCACTATCCTGGTCGGGTGCAAAAGACAGGTAGAGCTGTGTATCATCTGCATAACAGTGAAACCTCAGCCCATACCATCTCACAATGTCTCCCAATGGCAGCATATACACCACAAACAACATGGGGGATAGCACAGAACAGTGCGGTACCCCACAAGACAGAGGGAACACCTCAGAGGAATAAACCCCCGAGAACACCCTCTGAGATCTACCAGTGAGGAATGAACAGAACCACCTGAGGACCATACCAGACAGCCTGCAGATGGCATGCAGGCAGTCCAGCAACACACTATGGTCCACAGTGTCAAAAGCTGAAGAGAGATCAAGACACACCAGAATGGTACGTGATCTCTGATCTCTCACAATCAGGTGATCATTGAGCACCCGAACCAAAGCAGTCTCGGTATTATGCCTTTTACAAAATCCAGACTGGAGGAGATCATAGATGTCATGGATGGTAAGACGGTTCTCCAACTGTAGTGCCACAACCTTCTCAATAACCTTCCCCGAAAAGGAAAGATTAGAAATCGGACGGTAGTTAGCGGGGCAGTCTGGGTCAAGAGAAGGTTTCTTGAGAAGGGGAGTCACCACTGCTTCCTTTAGGTAGCAGGGAAACTCACCCATCTCCAATGAACACCAGACTATCTCCTCAAGGACCAGGCTGATGACATCAAGACAGCCTAGTAAAAGGCAAGTGGGTCCCAGATCCAAGCTACAACTGGTCGGGCGCATCTCCCTGAGAATCCTCATGACATCCTCGATCCCTAGTCGATTGAACTCTGTCCAGCAAAACCAAGGTGTGGCAACATTCAGCCGACTACCTCCCCTCCCCCAAGAACAAGCCGAACGGATCTCCGATCTGATGGCAACCTTATCAGCAAAGAACTGAGCAAACTCCTCTCACTTTTTGCATGAAAAGGCTATCCGAACTTGTGAACAGGCTGGACTGCACAGTCTGTCCACAGTTCGGAAGAGCTGAGCTGGTCGATTCTGAGCTGCGGTGATCTCCCTGGACAGGAATTCTGCCTTCTTATGGGTGATTTCTGACTGATAGTCTCTAAAATGGACCATCAGTCTAAGTCTGTCAGCTTCCAGGCTGGCACTCTGCCAGATACGTTCTAATCTTCGCCCTGTTCACCTCAACTCCCTCAGGGCCCCATCAAACCAAGGGGACCGAGGGTGAAGGGTGAGAGAGCAAACACAGACAGGAAATAAGGCATCCACAGCCCCCCCTCCCACAGCCCAAATACAGGCTTGTAGAAGGTTTTCAGGGCCCTTGCTTGTACCTGGTATTCCAATAGGTCCAATTCCGCCAGAAGACTATCATGGGTCACACCCTGCAAAGGGCGGTATTGTACCATCTCCACAGGGGCAGGTCTACAAGAGGGAGCAAAGAAATTAATCCTCATGGAGTGATGATCACACCAACTGACTGGTTCCACCACCAAGTCAGCGTTCTCCATCCCCAGGAGGAAAATCAGATCCGAGTGGCCCTTAATATAAGTCATGAAGGTAACTACCTGTGTGAGGCCCAATGATAGCATAAACTGGAGGAAGTCTTGATGAAAAGGTGAGAGTTTGTCATCGACCCAGGCATTGAAGTCACCCAGCACCATCAATCTGGGGGACTCCAACACCATGTCGATGACAAAGTCCGCGACTTCCTGCAGGAACAACTTCTCATCCCTGGGTGGACAATAAATGAGAATGATCCTGCAACCCACACCCGTGGCCACAACACACTCGAAGGACCTGAATCCCTCAACTGGCACATCCACAAGGCTCAATTCCGATCTTAAACAGATAGGTACATCCCGTCCCTGCAATCCAACCTCGCACGGCGTATCACCAAGAAACCGGCTGTGGCCAAAATAGGGCCAGCATTATCATCCAGCCAGATCTCGGTGATGCAAGCTAGATCCATTGACCCAACAAGATCAGCTATAATAGCCATCTTGTTCCTAATGGATCTAGTATTGCATAACACTGTGCGAGCCAGATGAGATACCGGGACTGACCCAGCTACCGGCCCACCCAAAGTGGAGCCCTTGGGTATGGACACCAAGCAAGACGGACCTCGCTCAGAGTTCCATTTTGCTCTAGGGTGTCTCCTGGTCCTAACTACTGCAATCTGACCACCCCGCTCCGCTCCCCTCCCAGGTCCAGGATCCCCGGCCCTCCACCTTCTGCCCACTATCCCCAACGCCTTGCAGCGGCCATATACTGCTGCAAGAAGTGAGGGGTAGACAAAAGGGCGGAGGTCCCGGAGCTCGGATGTGGAGTAGCGCTTGACAGGGAGAGCCAACTGCCAACACATGCTGGCAAAGCCAGAACTACAGACCACAATTATCCCAAAATACCAAACACAAAAACCCACCCACCACCCCCGACTTTAATTAACTAAAAATAAACAAAACTCCACAAATCAACCCCTCCTTAAAAAATAACCCCACAATTAAATTTAATAAGATCCCCTACAGATCGAGAAGAAGACAACATGTATAACCAGGGAGACAAGTTCAGACACTAGTCTGGCTGTTAGTCTGCTATACTGAGGCTCTCACCCCCAGCAAGCAAATGTTTAAGTGTTCAGTGGAAAACACCGGACTCTCACTCTGGCAGTCCTCTGATAGGTAGAATTAAGTGCAAAACCGCTTAAAGGAGGCTCTATCACAACCTCCGGTCAGAATCCAGGAGCCGAGATGAAGCAGATAAACCACCAAAACTCTGGAGCAGTTCTTCAACACATTCTCCCAAGAACCCAGCAATGAATAAGCCAGAGTAACAAAACGCTAACAAAGTCAACCCGAAAAAAGCACTCAAGCCCTAATCTTCCTCACTTCCTCGACCCTGAGCTAACTAAGAACTCACTAAAACAGAAGTAACAAAATAAACAAAAATAGAGTGTTAAAATAAGTAAAAAGAAACACAGCTCAGAGCTAGAGAACTGGCTGGCTCATAGCAGCCGCCATAACGGAGTCATTGTCATCGTAAAAGAGCACCTGTGGTCAAAGGTACTTTTCCAAATTAATAAAATAAATAAATATGCATTGTGCAGAGGCAATACTGAATTTAGGGTGAGAGCAAATTGATTAGGATGATTAGATTGATGTTAATTAGGAAGGTTGGAAGAGGGAACTGCACTAGCATAAGTGCAGGGTGATGGGAAACAGAGCTAGGAGTGTGGTGGGGCAGACGCATACAGACCAGAATGGAATCAGAAAGCTGGTGGAGGGAGGTAGTGATGGAGTTGGAACTCTGGAAGACAGACTGGAAAGGGGTGAAGAAGGAGGATGAATCACAGAAGTGGGAAAACTGACACAGCATAAGGTGTTCTTGGATCAGAACCAGAGTGGGGAGCAGGGAGATAGGGCAGTGGTTGCCAGGAGAGGTGGAGTTGTCCTCTTTGGGAAGGGGGATGACAGTGGCCTGTTTCCAAGTAACAGTGACAGAGGCTAAGAAGAGGTTGAGAAGGAAGGTATTAGTAGAGCAATGGCATAGGTAGAGGGATGAAGCTATTTGGGGTTAAGACCATCAGGGCTGGGGTTTAGGATTAAGAGAAGTGGCAAGAGTTGTAGGAGAGAAGGAGAAAGGGTGGCTAGGGGTGGTAGGAGGAGGGAGTGGAGGGGGGAGGATGGAGGGAAGGAGCAGGCATAGGAGATGAAGAACGAGTTGAAAGCTGATGTGACAGAAGGGAGAACAGAAACAGGAGTGACATGCACCATAAGGACAAGGGAGACTGACTGGGGAGAGAAGAGGGCATGGATAACCTTCCAGAACATAGAGGGTGGGATTAAGGTTGTTCTGGAACATGGATGCAAAGTATTTGGACTTGGCAAGCCTGGTAACTCTAGTAGAGGCATTACAAAGGGTCTGGTACTTGATTAGGCTGGCAAGAGAGCCAGAGAACTTGTAGGTCCCCCAGGCAAGGTCATGCACAGGGAGGCAGGCCAGCAACTTAGCTGAGATCCATGGGAGGTGGGAACCTCAAACCCTGGCTTTTCTAGGGGACATGGAGATCCTAGGCTGACATAAATTTGACAATGAAATATTGGAGGGTAGGATTTATGTTGTAGGTTGTAGAGATGAGTGACCAGTTGGTAGCCACCAGGTTGGCATGGAGGGAGGCACAACTCCAGCGACTTGAAGGACTGGATCTGAATGAATTTGGGGTGGGGGTGGAATTTAGGAGGGTGAATTTTGTGCAGGTAGTAGACCATATGGTGCTCACTGAGGGCATCAGGGAGGGTACCAGCATCCATGATAAGGTGGGGGTTGGAAGTGAGAACCCACTCCAGAAGGGAGCAACTAAGGACCTGTGATTGTGCCACGTTGGCCCACTGATCAGTTGGATAAGTTAGAGTGACTTAATGTTTTGGCACCATTTATTTAGAGAGGGGAGGACCAAATGAGGTAAAATTTACTAAGGATGAACAGTTCACCAGAGAAGAGATGAGAGGAGACAGGGATGAGGAGCTTGGAGACTGAAGGTGGGGACATGCCAGGACAGCAGTAGGTACCAATTAAAAATATAGGAACAGAGAAGGGAGAGAAAGCTTGAGAAGGAGCAACTTATAGGCAAAGGTGGAGGTTATGGAGAGTATAGGCTTAGCATGGTCCTTCCAGACGATTGTGTACTTGTGGATAGCTACTGCGGTATTAGGAATTTTGGGGAGAGCCAAAGGAGAGAGGGGGGTTAGAGGGAAGGACGCACCTGAGGGTTTCAAGGTGAAAGGTGGAGACCTCACCCCAGGATGCCAGGGGGAACAGGATGGGGGGAGGCAATAGGGAGGGTGGGAAAGGGTGAGCAGTGAGGGAGATAAAGGGGTGAAGGCAAGAATATGCAGTAGGAGTAAGGGTTGTGATAGAAAATAGGAGGGGGAGTAGTGATAGGGTTAGAAGCATCAATATCGGAGGGACAGCAAGCAGCTGTTACCCTGTACTTTCTCAGTTTGGGTGGTTGGAGAGTAAGCTTCATCTCGAAAAGGAGGACAACAATATAATCATTTGGGTGAGGGATGGGGACTTCACCCAATAGGGAAAAAGTCAAAACTTAAACAAATGAGGGGATGCAGACTTCACCCAGATAGGGAGCAAGATGGCCACAACGCTGCGCCACTCCCTGCAGCTCTGTCTCTGAAGCGGCGTTCACAAGTTTTTTTCCCTTGAAAGCTTTGTACTCTACTTTTATTTTAAATCAATGAATGAGACTTAGCTTGTTTTTTTTTTATGTACTTTGTTTGCCTCACTGATGCTGTATTACTTCCCCACTCTTCAGCGTCCCAGTTCAGTGCAACTTCCTGATGCACAGCGTTCAATGGTGCACCAAGTTTTGCAAGAGCTGTATTCATGTATTGAGCCATTTGCCGTGAAGTTTGTGGCCTTTGATTGATTGATTGCCTGAAGGCGCAAATTTGAAGTGGTTTGTACGGAGTTTTAGGAAAAGTTCTGCTCCGCTCCATGCTGCACCCGTTTTCTGAAGGAGACTAAATTAGACAGGGGCATTTTTATGTTTACCTCTGAGCTTTATTTAAATTTTTTTTTAAACTCATTGCTCCTTCAGACTAATAGATTCATACATTGTGTCCGACAAGTTGTTATTAAACCAGTCAGCATGCCTGTTTTTTGGTTTGCATGGCATCTCTGCAAATGGAGTTTCAGTCAAATCATTAATATTATATATTGCAGTGCAGCCCATAACATAGGACGGAATGCGGTTCCCCTGACTATATAAGTTGTGGTGATTTAAAGATGTGGAGAGGTTTGAGAACCTACATAGGAAAACTGTGACTGGATGACTGAGAGTGGTTTTAACACTTACTAAATGTAATGGAACACAGTGGAGTACAGAGGTAAATTTGGTAACTCCTAACTACTACAAAAAACATTGGTAAACTTGTTTCATGGAGTGAAGCCAAAGAGACGTGTAGAGAAAAATGGATGGGAAGATTGCACTTTGGGTGCTGATATGCTCACATTTGTTTTAATAAAGGTATGCCATTGTTGCCTGAGATTGCGGGGGGGGGGGTCCCTGTGCTTCTGGCTACGTAATTTGCTGCGCTCAGTGGAGCATTTATCTCTTTTTATCTTTACAGGTATTTCTACAGTGACCCATGAAAGACATTATAAGGAAACAATATGAAAGTGGCGAGGATGGTGAAAATTGAAACCTGATAACGCCACCTCGGATGTCAGTCAGTAGGACTCCCCAGGCAAATTTGTTTGACATGGAGGACAAAGTCGGAGATAGACTATGGATCCTGAGGAACCTGAGTGGGAGAGCAGGAAAAAACAGATTTATACAGATGGAGTAAGTGATATTGCAACTCGTTGGAGGTATCTGACAAAGTTACTTGGAGGCAGGCAGTGTTAAAACTTTCATTTAGAAAGAACACTGAAGGAGTGCCCTCCAGAGCTTTTTGCTGGTTTTCCTGAATTCTTCTAAATTTTGGAAGTTATGGTCAGAAATCAATGGAGTCCCAGCAGGGAGTTATGTTTGAATTACTGTACCGGAGCTTTTTCTTCACTTTAATTTAGTTAAATGCCACCTTAGTGACTCAAGGCAAATTGAGACCTATAGTGCAGCACTCTCCTAGTTTTCATTCAAAAGGTATCTTTTGCTGTATACTGACTGTTACATACAGATGGATCACAAAGCAGATTGAAAAATACTCCATGGTTAGGAGAAAATGATGCTATATGGCCGTTTTTTGATTTTTGTTGGCTATAATTATGGACTGGTATTGGATTACTGTGGAATATTGTGGTGTGACTCGAGGTGAACATTTCTGAGGGTCTCTTTACATAGAGATACTGTTATTAATGTCCCTTAATGTCCCTTATATTTTCAATTAAGTCATTAAAGGAAAAAGAAATCTGGGGCAAACTGAGATATAATTAAATGGATGCATTGATGCTTTGAAGTGCAATTGTATTATGTACCTTACATTTTTAATTTTTTCATTTAAGAAAAAATAAATTTTGCGGCAACTGAAATATAATTAGACGCTTTGAAGCGCAAATGTAAAAACAAAGATTTAGACACCTTTTGGTTTTGCATGTTTAGCACTGAAAACTGCTGCACCTATGAGTTTTACTCACTTATTGTCTCATTTAGCTTTATTCTGACTCCTGTGTCTGTGAAATTAAACAAATAACATAATATGATAGCTTAATAGCACTTTAGGATCCAGACTAGAATTTTAACAATGGTTAAACAATGGACGTTTAGCTCCGATTACGCTGGGATTTATTCCTGCCATGCCAAGCTAGTCATTAATACTTCAGGAAAATCTTTAAAGAGATCATTCGATTTTATAATATTTTATTTTCTCTTTAATCTGGGGAAAATGCAGATCTGTAACAACATTTAAGGTTGATTACTGTACAATATTTTATTATTGTGTTTAAGTTGTGTATTCTATGGTACTGCATGTTGTATGTTGTGTGTTTATTGAAACTTTGTAATGACTTATAGTCGAACAAATAAAGTAACTTGACTCAACCCAGATAGGGAGGAGACCTACTCTTTAACAATTAGGGGGTTGACTGTACGGAGGGGAAATCAAGAAAAGGCAAACATCTTGAACAAATACTGCTGCTCAGTTTTCACAGTAAAATGGGAAGGGGAGGGACCTCAAAAAGGCACCAGGAGCATTGATGGGAGGGAAGTGGACACCAGTTTGTTTTCTGAGGAGAAAGTCCAGAAAACACTAGCTAACCTGAAGGTGGACAAGGTTATGGGACCAGACGGGGTACATCCAAGGGTGCTAAGAGAACTCAGGGAGGTGCTGGCTGCTCCTCTGACAGATTTAGTTAACAGATCACTAGAGTGGTCTTGGGGGACTGAAGAAGGGCAGAGGTAGTCCCACTTCACAAAAGTGGTAGCAGGGAGGAGGCGGGAAACTATAAGCCTCTCAGTCTGACATCAGTGTTAAGTAAGTCAATGGAAACACTGCTAAAGGAAAGGATTGTGGAATATATGGTATTCAGCAGATGGTAGAATTCAAGGCAGCATGGTTTCACAGGGGGCAGGTCATGAAAAACAAATCTTATAGATTCTGTCTGACTGGGTGACCAAGGAGTTGGATCAGAAAGTGGCAATGGACATGGCCTACCTGGATTTCAGCAAGGCTTTCCACACCGTTCCTCACAGGAGACTGGTACATAAGTTGGGGAACTTGGGGACAGGTATTAAGGTGGTAACCTGGGTAAAAAACTAGTTAGGGGACAGGACACAGGATAGTGATAAACAGAGTTTGCTCTAAGGAAGGGAGGGTGATCAGTGGGGTACCTCAGAGATCAGTGCTGGAACCAGTCCTCTTCAATGTCTTTATAAGTGACATGGCAGAGGAACTGGAGGAAAGGTCTGCCTCTCTGCAGACAACACCAAGATCTGCAACAGAGTGGATACTCGGGGGGGGGGTGTAAAAGGATGGGCAGGACTGGGAAAAGACTGAAGGAGTGGTCAAGGGTATGACAGCTTGTTTTAATGCAAAGAAATGCAAAATACTGCACTTGGGCCATAGAAACTCAGAAGCAGAATAGAAAATGGGTTAGAGATATGTCAAATACCAAGCAGGAAAGGTACCTATGAGTAATCATTTCAGATGACCTAAAGGTAGCCAGGTAGTGTGACAAGGCAGTCAGTAGGGCTAGTGGGATGCTGGGATGCATAGGAAGAAGCCTCACCAGCAGGAGGAGGGAAGTGGTGCTGCCCCTATTCAGATCACTGGTAAGACCTCACCTTAAAGTGTCCAGTTCTGGAGGCCATATCCCAGGAAGGACACAAACAGAGTGGAGACGGTCCAGAGGAGAGTGATCAAGCATCATATCAAGCATCTACTTACACAGCATGCTAAAATTTGGCTGGTTCAAACCACCTTCCTTCCTCTTTTGGACTATGCCGACTTCCTATATGGGTACGGTCCTAGCACTGCCTTATCTAAGCTTGATACCCTATATCACCAAGCTTTAAGATTAATTACTGGAGCTCCCTGCTCCATCCATCACTGCCTCCTCTACTCCTACTTTAGCTGGAAATCACTCAAATTCAGACAACAAAAAAAGCACAGTTACATGGACTTATAGAGCTATTAAATATGCTACCTTAGTACATATCTGATTGTCTACCTGCTTGCGCTGTTGGAAGTTATTCTCTGCAAAGTCTTTCCTACATCACTCTTATCATCCCTAGAGTCTGAACACATTTCAGAAGATCCTCTATAAGTCATGCCCTTCCTGTTCTATGTAATAATCTTCAAAAAACTTTGAAGATAGCCAACCCTGTCAAATTGTCCACCTTTAAAACCCTGTTTGCACAAGCTTTCAATGAGACTTTGCAGCTCTTTCCCCTGACTTTAGACATAGTATTGCTAACCTGGACTTCTTGTCCCCTTTTACTGACCTGCCTCTGCTTTGTCTCCTGCTCCCACTTATATACGTGTTTCTGACACTATCATTGTTTGTACTGTATATTTACTGCTCACTGTATATATTTTGTATATTATATACTTTTAAGTTTATTGTGTTTAATTTAACCAATGTCTGCATTTATGCTCTATAATGTTACTCCAAACTGTTTGCTGACATTGTTGATTATGTGCACCTTGTAAATGAGTTCTTCTCAATGGTGTTTCGCCTGGTAAAATAAAGATTGATTGATTGATTGACCAAAATGGTGCAGGGTCTGCATCAAAAGCCCTATAAGGAGAGGCTAAAGGAGCTAAATATGTTCACCTTGGAGGAGAGGAGGGCGGGAGGGATATGATAGAGACCCTTAAATACTTCACAGGGGTTAATAAGGTACAGGAGTGGGGTATTTTTCAGAGAAAAATGTGCTCTAGAACAAGGGGGCATGCTATGAAATTGGAGGGGGTAAATTCAGGAGGGATGCATGGAATTACTTCTTCACATAAAGGGTAGTGGGTGCCTGAAATAGCCTTCCAGCAGAGGTATTTAGGGCAAAAATAGTGGTGGGGTTCAAAAATGCCTGGGATAGGTACAAGAGAATCATAGGGGAAAAGAAAGGAGGGCAAGAGATGGCACCGTAGATCAAGTAAAGGTCTGCAGCAAAAAATAAAGGTTAAAAAATATGGGCAGACTGAGTGGGCCCGGTGGCCCTTCTCTGCCATCACATTCTATCATTCTATGTTTCTGTTTCTATGAGAGCTTCATCCAGGTAGGGAGGAAACATAAAATGTAACAACTGGGGTGATGTAGTCTTCACCCAGATAAGAAGGAGACCTACGCTTTAACAACTAAGGGGATGTGGGCTTCACCCAGCTAGGGATGAAGCCTAAAATTAACAACTGCGGGAGAGCTGGCTGTACCCAGGTAACAAAGTCAGTGGGGGAAGATGGCGGAATACAATGCAAAAGACTCCTACTACAAAATAAGGGGAGCACAAGCAAGAGGCAGATTACTACGTAAACATGACCTCCTCTTTAAACCTACATGGCAACTGAACAAACACAGCAGACGGGAAGATTACAACTTTAGTAAAGCCCAGTTCAGATACCTAGCTTATACTGTAGCAGTACAAAATGTGTGCAACCCCCCCCAAAACTGGGGGGGGGGGGCTTCCCTTAGGTGTCTGCCTGGGCTTCAGTAATGCCCACTGCCTGTTGACATCCAGCAAAGGAAGGTAAATCCATGTTCAGTGTTGTTCTGCTGTTGCTCTGTGTGAGTGTGCACTGCTATGCCACTGCGCTGCCCCTTTAAGAGTTCAGCCTGTGTATACTGTGTCCATAGACTGGGCTGGGTCCGAGTGAAATGAAGCTCGCAACCAGGCAGGCAGAACCCCGTTAGTTTCCACTCTGCAGTTGTTTGATAAAGCAGAGGGAGCACTCTTACAATCTGTAAATATTTGTTTTTAATCAGTACTGCCGTCTTTTAAAATGAACTTAAATGTGGGCAGTTTACTCATCTGGCATGGGAGCCACCATGTTTGGTCCGGGACTTTGCTGTTGGACCAATCGGAACCAAGGAGTCCTCAAGGGATCCTCATTACAGCGCTTTGTGGAAGAAACTGTGGCCTTTCTTGCTTGGCTCCTAGTTTAACCAATCAGAGCTCCGGGACAGTGATTGACAGGTTAGGCAACCAACTGGAAAGCAGGAATCCTGGACTTAGTGTGGGACTGTGTTTGAACAGTGTTCAGATCAGCCCAAGCTCTCATGGAGGTGGGAGCCTGTGTGGCTAGCTGAGAGAAATGCAGGGAAAAGGCCTGTTTTGCCTCCCTGTGAGAGATTTGGTATCCTGAGTGGATCGCTGGCCTGGGACTGCCTCAAAGCAGGAAGTGGAAGTCTCTTCAGCTACCAAGGCTGAGAAAGAGAACGTTTTATTGGAGAAAGTGTATTTTGCTGAATTGTTTCAGAGCGTGAGAGCTTGCTGTAGGATATTGCCTCAGGTACTCCTGTGCATACAGCGGAGCCTACAAATGCTGAAATTGTCCCCTGCCACACTTTCCAGAAAAGGGGGAGACTAGAGACATTTTCCAGCTTACAGCAAAAAGACTGAAATTCCTGCAGTGAGTAACTGAATGTGCTGTGTAAACTGCGCCAGAGACCAAACTGCATGTACTGGGCCTGCGTTCCTAAAGGCCCCAGAGACTGTTACTTTATACTGCAAGCCATCCTGGCAAAAGACCAGCTTTGGGCAGTTAGCCCCTGTAGAGGGAAAAATCGCAGGTTGCGGCCACCTTGTGGGAAAGGCCATGAAGTGGAGGTGAGTCATGTCAGCCCTGGTCCCCATGTGCAACCCTGGCAAGAAAGCATCCAGCTATACTAACAGTACCAGGACCATCAGCCTTGTTGGTCCTGGTACTGTTAGTAACCTCAGGGTGTTTACCCTGCAACAATCATTAAAGTGTCTATGGTCATCTGATTTATCTTTGAATTCACATTTGGTATTGGACTTTGATTGCCAGCCATCCAGCTGGGGATTACAATTGCCTTGTTGTTTAAAAGTATTTCATCCTACCCAAAAAAAAGTTTTCTTTATTTAAAGGCCCCAACCAGCTGCAATGCTGGCCTACCCGTGGCAATGCTTCAGGCCTGCACCTAATTCCAAACTGGGTACCCAGCAGTTGTTAAGACTGTATTTTACAGGGTCTAAATGCAATATTTATTTATCTAATGCATATCAACTATTTACTACAATCTTTCATCTAAATTCACACCCCTCCCTTGTTCAGTTTCCCTAAATAAACCTGATTAACTGAAGTTTAATCTGTCCCATGAGCATATTATTACTCAGCTTCAAGTTACTGTGTCAGCCAAAAAGTGTATTTTTGTTGCTTGTAAGTGGTTTCTTTGCAGGGTATATGCAAGAGGCCCAGACCCTGTTGGTAAGTGTGGTGTCCATGAGCATATTATTACCACTCACCAATACTTGTATTTTGAATGCCAAATACTGTGTTTGTAAAACTTCATGTGTAAGATCACTAGCTGGGGTTGTGGTTAGGTACAGCCTCCCAGAGGGTTGTACTAACTTAAGATCTAGCCCACTTAAACATTACTCTGGGTGGAGGCACCATAATTGTAGTTTTACTGTTTTGCAAGGATCCCCAGTAACAGTTAAATCCAAACCCAGGCCCCTCAGCCTGCAGTCAGGGAAGCAGGCAGGGGTAGTAGCCCATCGGGAGGTGGTGCCTGGGTTGCATATGTAACAGGCAATAGCAAACACAAGTACACCTAAAGTTTGCAGGGTGGAAGTTGGGCACAGTTCCTTTGCATCTCTGGTGACTCCCCTCAAGGACTGCCACTCCTGCAGTGCCACTTAGGATGGGACTGCAGACACGGAACCGCTTGAGTGTGCAGGCTCTAAAAATGGAGCACAGTTCAAATGTCTTGTGCTTGCAAGTAGTGCACGCAGCACTGATACGGCACTGTGTCACCGCAGCTCCTGCTGCTGATCCAGAGAGTTAAAAAAAACTGCTGGGGGAGCCACTAAAAAAGGTCCAATGACCTCCACAGGAAGACAGTGGCAGGTTGTGTAGGTGCTTGGCAGAAGACACCAGGAGAAAGGACTGCTGTGTGACTGGACTTCTCTGCTGGGACTAAAGAAGAAGAACTTTTGTACTTGAATCTTTAATTTAGGGTAAAAAAAAAACTAACAAACAAAACAAAAAAAAAAGTGTGTGTTTGTCTGTGTTAACTGAACTGAATGGGTATCTGAACAGTTATCTAGGTGTAAATCTCAGGTGATTGAAAGGACTTAATAGCTGTGAGGTTTAAATTACTTGTAGAAAGCTCTAGTAAGTAGGGGGAGTGGCTTAGCTAGAAGGAAGCTACACTTAAAGATTCTGCTAATAGCTTGGCAGAAGACACCAGGAGAAAGGACTGCAGTGTGACTAGACTTCTCTGCTGGAACTATATTGCCCTCCTTCCCTTCCCTCCACCCCACCACTCAAAGCTAGTTCTGTTTTTATAGGCACAGGATTTGACTGACAACAGGAACTTACTGTTTGGGAGCAGGAAGTGAGTGATCACAGAACCACCAAAGACCCACCATCCTAGAAGGGCAAGAGTAGCTCTCCAGTCCCCTCTTGCTGCTGGAGGTCTGCCTCTGAGCAAGTAAGTGGTCTACTGAGAAATATAGGATATTCTTGTCTCAGAACAGGACAATCAGGAGCTTAAAGGGCACACAGGCAGAAAGTAAGGAGAGAGAAAAAACAGAGGAAAGAGTAAGGATTGCAAATAGTTAAGGGGCCAGAAATAAGACATGATTGAGTGTGCAGTGCAGTGGCTGTGAGCAGCAGTCTTCCGGGAGACATTCTGGAGGATGCGGTGTTGTCCCATCTGCAGGCACCTCTGGGCTGAGGGAGAAGGTTGCTCATCTCCAGGCTGAGTTGGCCAGGATTTGTGGGACCTCTTCTTCCATCCAGGGACCACCAGTGCCACTGCCGCTGCCTCAGAGGTTGCCAAGAAAGAGGAGCGTTGGACCACAGTGGCTCAGGAAGAGTGAGGTGGTGGAACAGAGGTGCATCCCTCCAGTTGTACCTCTCCACAATTCCTATGCCATTCTGGCAAAGTGTGGTTCCTCTATGGAGGCACCCACAGTGGAGACAAAGGAGCATGCTGGGAACCTCCACAAAGGAGACCCACAGGAGGGTGGCAGGGGACCCTGCAGGGAAGAAACAACTCCTGTTGGGGGACTCCATTGTTAGGAAGGTAGAACTGGGGGAGGAAGGGGAGGGGAGGTAGGTGCCTGCCTGGCACCATGGCTTGAGGAACAGGGAGCTAATCCTCAGGATTGCTGGAGCAGCTGCACAGGGAGGGAGTTGGATATCATTGTCCACCTAGGGACAAATGACCTGGCTAAGAAAGGGATTAGAGAAGTGCAGGAAGAGTTTGTGGAATTGGGAGGGGCTTTAGTCAAGTAGCACGACGGTAACCTTCACGGAGGTGCTGCCTGGCCCATGGCATAGGAGAGGTTAGTGTTCCACACCATGGGATTAAATCAGTGGTTGAAAACTGGTGTGGAGCTCAGGGATTTGGCTTCATTGGGGACTGGGGTCCACCTGGAGTTATGTGCCTATACTGGCATGATGGGCTGCATCTGTCCGGAGGGGAACCAGGATCCTAGGTGATAGGTTTAAATGCTTCATTGGCAAGCTTTTAAACTAGCCAAGGGGGGAGGCACTTCAAAGGAGCAGGGAAATCCTAGCCCCCCCAAATAATCACGGTAGTAAGTGCGGCAAACACCAACATAGAGGTGTTGATAGGGAGAAGGGCAGGGGTAAATGGAGAAAGTGACAAAGGCAAGAAGGACAGGGATGAGGCAAAAGGGAGTAAGGCCATCAGGAAATGGAGGGTGATGAGTACCAATGCCCATAGTCTGGGCAACAAGCTCCCTGAGCTGATGGCCTTGATGGAAGAGGGATGCCTGCATATTGCAGCAGTCACAGAAACATGGTACACAGGGAACCATGACTGGGATGTTAACATACCAGGGTACATAACCTACAGGAGAGACAGGCAGGGGAGAAGAGGGGGAGGAGTAGCTCTCTATGTAAAGGAAGGGATAAAAGCAACTGAACAAAAGAGTAAACGGAGGAGAGGAGGCACTGTGGGTCACCTTGGAGACTGGAAAGGGCACCACAATCCGCACGGGGTTGTGTACAGACCCCCATGTCAGGGGGAAGGAATGGACAAGGATATACATAGACAGTGTCGGCAGATAAGGGCCTATGGCCCACCCAGTCTGCCCATTTAAGTTTGTAAGTTCAGTTTATGTTTTCCAGGAAGTCTGTTGCCCCTTTCCCCTGACCTCCAGAATTCCTTTATGTCTATCCCATGCATTTTTAAATCCCGTGATTGTTTCAGCCCCCACCACTTCCTCTGGCAGGGTGTTCCACTTGTCCACCACCCGTTCTGTGAATATGAATATGATAGAAGGCATTCTTAGAATGGCAGAGAAAGAGGAGATACTGTTGATGGGAGACCTGAATATGCCAGATGTTAACTGGAGCACATTTGCTGCAGCCACATCCAAGAGCAGGGCCATTCTTGATGCCCTACAGGTGGCAGGCCTTAGACAGCTAGTTTCGGAACCCACTCGTGAGGGAGCAATCTTAGACCACATACTCTCAAACGGGGAAGTGAGAGGATCTCAGATCTAGAAGTGGGTTGCCATCTGGGGACAAGTGACCATCAAACAGTGTGGTTCACGTTAAACTCAGCTATGAGTCAAGTCATACAAAAGTGAGGGTACTGGACTTTAGGAGGGCTGACTTTGGCAAGATGGGAGAGTGCCTCAGAAAAGCACTAGAAAACAGGCTAGAAGGAGGTATGGAGCAACAATGGGGAATCATCAAAACTGCCATCACAGAGGCCTTTGTGTGAAGCAAATAAACAAATCAAAATGAAAGAAAAAGCCACTATGGTTCTCAAAAGAGGTGGCTGTGAAAGTCAGGAAGAAAAAGATAGCATTCCGGAAGTATAAGGAAACACAGAAGGAGCAGGACAGAGAGCTGTACCAGTTAAGGCAGAAGGAAGCAGGGAGGGAAGTCAGAATAGCAAAGGCCCAAACTGAGGAAAAGATAGCCAACTCAGTTAAGAAGGGGGATAAAACCTTTTATAGGTACATCAGTGAGCTTAGAAAGACAAAAGGTGGGATAGTGAGGCTGCACAGAATGAATGGTGGGTGGGCAGAGGGGGACAGTGGAAAAGCAGGGATACTGAATGAATATTTCTGCTCAGTATTCACAAAAGAGGAGGGGGAAGTGCCTAATCCAATTAACAGAAGCACTCTTGATAGGGGGGTCGATCCCAGTCCTTTCACAGAAGAAAGGGTTCTGCAAGAACTCCTAAAACTGAAGGTGGGCAAAGCAATGGGTCCTGATGGAATTCACCCCAGAATTCTAAAAAGAATTATGGAGGAACTAGTGAAACCACTGGCTACTCTTTTAATAAATCATGGAGGATGGTGTGGTACCCGAGGACTGGAGGAAGGCAGATGTGATTCCCTTCACAAAGTGGGACCAAGACAGAGGCAGGAAACTATAGACCTGTCAGTCTGACCTCTGTGGTAGGGAAAGTGATGGAGCCACTTCTGAAGGAAAGAGTAGTTGAGTACCTAGAGGCCAGTGGAGCACAGGACCCAAGGCAGCATGGATTCAGGCGGGAAGGTCATGTCAAGGCCAGATCTAATAGATTTCTTTGACTGGGTGACCAAAGTAGTAGACTAGGGAGGGCTGTGGACATGGCCTACCTAGACTTTAGAAAGGCATTTGACACAGTCCCACACAAAAGATTAATAGTCAAATTAACCAGCCTGGGAGTGGGTCCCAGGGTGGTAGCCTGGGTAAAACATTGGTTGCACAACAGGACACAGAAGGTAATTGTAAATGGAGTCCACTCTGAAGAAAGAGGGGTTACTAGTGGGGTACCGCAGGGTTCAGTATTGGGTCCAGTCCTTTTTAATGTCTTCATCAGTGACATGGCAGAGGAACTGGAAGGAAAAGTATGCCTTTTTGCAGATGACACAAAGATCTGCAACAGGGTTGATACACAAGGAGGCATGGAAAGGATGAAAAGGGTCTTGGCAAGGTTGAAGGAATGGTCAGAAGTATGGCAGCTAGGATTCAATGCAAAGAAGTGCAAAATAATGCACCTGCGAAACAAGAACCCAGGGGAAGAATATACAATGGGTGGGGAGGTAGTAACAACAACAAAAAAGGAAAGGGACCTGGGGGTAATCATATCAGATGACCTTAAGGTTAGCAAGCAATGTGAGAAGGCAGTAGGGAGGGCTGGGGGTATACTGGGATGTATAGGGAGAGGCATCAGCAGCAGAAAACAGGAAGTTGTTATCCCTCTGTACAGACAGTTGGTGAGACCCCATCTGGAGTACTGTGTCCAGTTCTGGAGACCCCATCTCCGCAAGGACATAGACAGGATAGAGGCAGTCCAGAGGAGGGCAACTAAAATGGTGCAGGGTCTGCAAGAGAAGCCGTATGAGGACAGACTAAAGGAGCTTAATATGTATACCCTTGAGGAAAGAAGGGAAAGGGAGGACATGATAGAAATGTTTAAGTACCTCAAGGGAATCAACAAAGTCCAAGAGGGTAGCATCTTTCAGAAAAAGAGACTTGCAAGAACAATGGGGCACAATTTAAAGCTAGAAGGAGGGCGGTTCAGGGGCAATGTGAGGAAGTATTATTTCACAGAGAGGGTAGTGGATGCATGGAACAGCCTTCCTGAGGAGGTTGTGGGGTCTAAAACTGTGGGAGAATTCAAGAATGCATGGGACAGACATAAGGCAATTCTTGTGGGGGGTAGGAAGAAATAGTCTGTTGGTTTACTAGGATCTGTGGCCTATCCTGTAGGTAGGGAAATGGGCGGACTAGATGGGCCAAGTGGTCCTTATCTGCCGTCAAAGTCTATGTTTCTATGTTTCTATGTTGGTCCAGGATGAAACACTAACAGAGGCTGCAAACTGTTGTGGTAAGAATAAACTTTTAAGTCCAAATGTACCACCCTTGCAACTAGTGCACTCATCGCTGACAGGGCACTGTGTTACAGCAGCCCCTTCTGCTGATCTAGTGAGCAGGCAGCTGTTGGGGGAGCCACTAAACAAAAGGCTCAACTACCCCCACAGGAAGATGGCAGCAGGTGGCATGGGTGGTCTATGATGAAACACCAACAGAGGCTGAAGATTGTGGTGGTGAGAATAAACTTTTAAGTCCAAATGTCCCACCCTTGCAGTAGTGCACACAGCACTGATAGGGCCCTGTATTGCAGCAGCCCCTGCTGCTGATCGAGCAAGCAGGTGATGCTGGGGGGAGCCCCTAAAGAAAAGACTCAAGGACCCCCACAGGAAGATGGTGGCAGCTAGCTTTGGTGGCACAGAATGAAACACCAACTGAGGCATTATAAGTTATGAGTTACCGGGGGACAGCCCAATGACTAGTGAAATAAAGTGACAAGAGTAAAAAAATGCATAAATCTCACCAAGTAATTTTCAGTCTTGCTGGGAGGAGGGCCGTCTCCATTTATTTCGAATAACTGCCTCCAAATGTTTCTGTCTGTTAAATGCATATGGGAAAGTCAAAGGCCTACTCACCACCACTGCTGTTTTGCAATACTTAGTCTACATTAACAGACAATTAGCTTCCTCAATAGTCAGTAGTCTGTAATACTGTATTAAAACATCCAGAAACCTTCTGTATAATTTTTAAGTTGTGCAGCACCACAAAGGACAATAGATATTCTCCCACTTGCAGTCTTCTGTCCTACAGACAACATGCAGTCAGTAGAGCATATTAGCCAGAATAGCTCTTTAAACAATCAGAATGGAGAGTTAGTGTATGCACACCCATTGTGCACCACTTTCAATAGTTTACAACAATGCTCAAGAGTTTAAGAGAACTGTTTTATTAACATGCTATAAAAAGCTTCATGTTATAAGATTTGAAAATCTTGGTATACAATGCAATGCTAAGGTTGTAGAAACAACATAAAACTCTTTCAGATTAAAGCAGAGCGTGAGTAAATTCCAGTGATTCCTCGGCCCACTAAATAGTATTTATAATTTGAGGAATAGCTCTGGACACAGCTCACAGACCCAGCTTTCCTGTACTTGCTGGCTGTAACCAGTGTGGCTTGCATGTAATCCCAACTAGGGATGCAGCCGCTACTGGCAAAGGAATGCACAACATAGAAGAGGCAGTTCATCAATGAAAGCAATAATATTGACCTTTTTCAGAAACTGAGTTACCAGAAAAGAACATTTTAGACACACTTTTACTTATAATTGACAAAATCTCTGTATTTAGCTTTCCATAGTATCTACACTATAGGAGAAACCTATGCAGACATATGTGAAATATAAGCTTAACTATACCTAACATTTTCTATTTTTAAAGTTTTCCCTGAGATGTCAAGGCAGGGGCTCTTTAAGTATGCTTTTTCAGTCATTATACTTATTCTGAAATTAACGTCTGAGAAACTGACCGGCAGCCTTATTGCTAGTTCGTTCAATTTCCAATGCTTCGCAGGTACTCCAACTTAATCATGGTACAGTAGTTTCACTATTCCTAGGTTTCAACAAGCATCATCTTTTCACTATGCAAAACCTTCGTTTTGCCCAGGCCAGCCAGTGATAACAACTCTTTTATTTATTGTGTATTTAATCTCTTATGCTGTCTCTTTTCCTGGACCAGCAGTCTTTGTTGTGATTCTCTGTCCTTCGGCCCATCCACTGACAGTAAGGAAACTACCACCTAATGATTATGCAGGAGTTAACTGAAACAATAGGTGGAAATAAAATGACATCAGAGAAGAAATGGCTGCAGATAGCATGATTTTAACTTTTTTGAATATTTTACATTTAAAGGCAAGAGTTACAGCCAGGATGAAAAGGAAACTGCAGGAACAGGAAAACAACAGACATAAAAGTAACAAGATGCATTTATTATTATAACTAAGACAAAAGCAAGATCTGACAGTGGGTGAACTTGAGGGTCTGATGCATTTCGAAGGCAAGGACTCAATGCCACTTATTCATAGCTGGTGGGGAAGTTAATTACTGGAACACCAGAATAGAGAGATAACAGGCTATTCCAAACAAAAAATCCTGACTGGAAAGGAGGTGGGTGGCTCTCTTCATAAGGGAGGCAATCACTGATGGACAAAGAGGACATAAGAGGAAAAAAACAATGCCACAGAGTCCATCTGGGTCAAGTCAGGGAGACAGGAGTACAAAAGGATCACCTTAGGGGCATGCTACTGGCTCCCAGTCTGTTCATAGGCTCATGATGCCCAGCTGGTCAGTGAAATTATAAAAGCATCTAAATCAGTTGCACTGGTGACTTTGGGTACTTCAATCTCCCCCATCATATAGTGACATCCTGAGAAAGCTAACAACAGGGTTGAGACGGAGTTCCTGTCAACTTTCAAGCACTGGTTCCTAGAACAATATGTTCCAACAAAGGACTACGTTTAAAGCCATACATCACCTTGTTCTCAGCAATGGGGATGAGGTGAGCTCCAGTGTGAAAGTCAAAGAGTCAGTGTGAGGCAGTGATTACAACCAGGTCAGCTTCTTCTTGGTGACAGAGAAGACTAGCTGGACTTCAGCCACTAGGACCCAAAACTTTAGAAAGATGAACTTTTGCCAGACAAAGGACTTGATGGCCAAGGGTCTCAAGCAGCTGCAAGAGACTGGTGATGCAGAGCACATGTGTTGCTAAAGAAGGTCCTTGAAGCAACAGTGTTTTTATTTTATCTTTTTTTTTTTATTTAAATTTCGGAAACAACTTTGAGCTAGAAGCTCATTTACAAAGGTTTCATGTCAAATTACATATAACAATAATTAACAAAAATCAACAGTGTGAAACAAGAAAACAAGTAGTGGAATATCAGTTGGGGAATACTATATATACAGTCATTACAAATTACATAGTCAGCATATTGTTACACGGTAGCAGTGATCACAGTCTAAGTAAGTGCTCAAGTACTCACAAGCACCCTGAAAGTTGGGGGTTGTCATCTGTGATTAGCTTAAAAGTATGGTAAGCAAGGTGGAGTGCAAGTGGAGTGCAGGTGAGGGGAAATGTGGGTGGGACTGGGAGTGGGGTGGAGCAGATATAGTGCAGAGAAGACATGTATGGTTAGGGGAGGGAGAAAAAAATTGTCATTGTTACTTCGTGTCAGTGTAATGGACGGAGGTACAACCTAGCCGGAACTGGAAGAGGGGAACAGTAAGTGCACATGTAGAGTTAAAGATTAGGTTTCAGGGAAGCAATCACAGCCACTAGTGTTGACAAGGTGAAGCTTTAAATCCTTTTTAAATATGTTAATACCTGTAGCATTGGTTAGTTCAGCAGGAAGCTCATTCACCACTGTGGAGCTCTGTAGGCAAAAGACCGTGTAGATCTGCATCCCTGTAAGCAGTAATGGAAAAGGGTCCAAGAAGCAACCCTACTTGTTCAACAGGGACAAAAGGCAATTGATACTGAACAAAACAATAACTGCAAGAGTTGTGGAAAACACTGAAGCCTTCTTCCAGTGTAAGCCCCCCCCCCCATGTTTAGGGGTATGTAGATGGTAGCCCGTGGGGGGAGAGCACTACAGCAGAAGAAAACACAGTCACAGATTATGCTCATTTATCTGGTTCAGCTGTTTTAACAGGGGGTGCAGGCAGTCTTTACTTAAGGGGATGGCATGTGTGGGAACAAACTGGTTAGCACCATCACAGGGAGTCACTTTCATTAAGTCCATTGCCCACACCGATCAGAAGTGCAAAAATGGATTTAAATAAAGCATAAACAAAACAGGTCACTCCATGGCGCATGAGGAACACAACACGTGGTGTTTTTTTTTTCTCTCAGACATGGCCAGGACCACGGTTACATTGCTTGCAGACACTGATCCAGGAATCTAAGTGCAGCTTGCTCCTCGGAGCTGAAACAGGCTCCACACATGGTGACAGCAGCATTTCTTCAGGCTGAATAAGGCCTCAGAACAGACCAGCAGCTCCCTCACGCTCTCCTTCCCAGCCTTCTACTCTCCGCTGCCTCTGACACAGCGACCTTACTGCAGCCATGGCGAGCATCCCATGGAACAGCACTGTGGCAAAAACAGCTGATCCTGGTGGTGGATACTTTGGGGGCTTTAAGGTGGCGGCATCTTTCACAGTTCCTACACAGCTGCAGGCAGCCACGCACCAGACGACCAAGTGGGCACTCCAGACCAGGGCCAAGGACTGTCTGGTTAGGGGGCCGCTCGCAGAGACTTGTGCCCCAGACTCCTTGCAACCTCTGGGCCTCCAGGCTCCCTCTACTGACGTTCGGTGACTGCCATGCAGGCTCTCACCTCTGGCCCGTCACAGCACAGGCTGTCACCTCTGGGCCTCGACACCAGTCCTCTCTCCAGCACTCCCTCTTCCTACGACCCGCACCCATGATGACTCCAGACACTATTTCCCCTGACAGTTCACTGCTCTGCTGCACCAATTTCAGACAAGGGCGGTGGGTTGGGGTGGCTATCAACCCACCCCAGCCCCAAACCTCGGCCCTTGACTGAACTGCCACCTTTACCAACCTCCCACTCTCGGTCTCTCCTCAATCATTCCCCTTTGGCACCAACCCCCACCATTTATACCACCTGGGACTCAGGACCCGACTGCAAGCAGGCGGTCCCAAGCACCGGGCAGCATACAATGGACCTAGGACTAGTAAGCTCCCATTGGGGGCTTACACCAGTTAAAGGAAAACTACACCCTCATATCTTGTAATTATTTGTTTCCATGTCAACAGATAACTCTTTTCCTGTAGCTGCTGGGGATATACATGTTTGCTTTAGTCTGCTTTTACTGTTCATGCTAGTCCCCTGTAACTATCCTTGGGGCTTCTCCATTTTGTGGTTGCTAAAATCTCATTGCTCATGTGAGCTGCATTAGCATGTGAGAACATGATATAACAATACCCATTGTTACCATGATTTATACCATGTATTGCTATACTGAAAGAACAAGTATCCTGAAAAAACTCTCTGGAAACACACAAACTGGGTGCAATTTAAAGGGAAAAAAACTTGCATTAAAACTCGGACAGTTTGCAAAGCTAACTGAAGGTAAATGTGGTATTTCACACCTTGCTGTCTGCAACTTTGGGTTGAACTCTAATTAAGCAGACAGGTATACTGTGGAGTCAAAAGGGTACTGACACATCACGTTCTCATATGCTGATACAGCTCTCAGGAGAAAATGGAGACTCCCAGGATACTTACAGAGAATAGTATAAACAGTGAAAATAAACTAAAGCAATCACAGATATCTCTACCACCTACATGAAAAACGTTGTCTGTCGACATGGAAATAAATAAAGTTTACAACATATGAGGGTGTAGTTTTCCTTTAATAAACTGAAGCAGGAAGGTGCAAGAGGAGACTGAGTCCCTCAAAACAGGGGAAGGGGGGAAACGTGAGAAAGTCAGGTGCAGTGACCGAGATGCTGCATAAATACTTCACTTTGGTTTTCACCAAAGGGACACTGAGGGGAAGGATGCTCATTGATAGAGCCTATGGCATCAAAGGTGCAACCTGTGGGCATCACACTAGCCCTGGTAGCTGACTACCTGGCATAGATCAAGCCAGCTAATTACCAAGAGGTACATGGAATACACCCCAGAAGGACAATGGAGCTACAGAAACAATTGGTGGCACCACTTACAGTAATCTTTTGTCAATCTGTACATACAAGTGTGGTGCAAGAGTACTGGAAAGTGGCCTGTGTGATCCCCATCTTGAAGAAGGGGGCAAGGTTGGACTCCAGAACTATAGACCAGTCAGTTTGACATCAGTACTGAACAAGGTCCTGAAATTTATTATTAAGAACAGAATATTGGATTATTCAGTTGAGGTCATAGTTCTCAGCCCTCTCAATGTGGGGCAGATCATGCCGAACCAGCCCGATCACCTTCTCTGGGTTCTGACCAGTGAAGTGTACTTAGAGAATGCCATATACATATACATATACACATATTCATACTCTCTTTGGACTCCAGCAAGGCTTTTGATACTGTGGCACATGTTAAGTTTCTAGTCAAAGTATACCAGTAAGGTATACATGAAGCATACATGTAATGCAGCAAAACAAGGGTAAGCACTGAAGCTCAGAGGTAATATCTCAGTGGGTACTGTTAGGAAGCATTTATTCTCCCAGAGAGTGATCAATCAGTGGAACAGCCTAACAGTGGAGAGACAGTATATAGCACATGACGACCTTTCTGGACTCTAGGGTAAGCTTGAACAAATTACTGTTTACCAAGTGAACCCTAGGTAGTAGAGTGGAATCCCTATAAATCAGTACATGTTTGCACAGCAAACTTGATGGTCCCTGTTTATGGGGGATGGGGATAGACCTCATGGATGTAGAGACCCTAGATATTGAGTTTCAGAGCACAGAAGAGACTAGAAATTACACTTCTGCACAGAAAAATCAATTACAGTTTGGAATTTAACAATACATTAGGATTGGACTCACTTGGGTATCTTTTGTATTTTTATAAAGTGTCCCAAATTTCTATAATTATGCAACACATTTGGCGCATGCTCCATAGGGAAAAACAAACGGGATAGCTAGATGGGAACAAATGCACATAGAGACTTGCTAGACCATAACACGTTCTCCTGCTGGCATAATTCTGTTCTTAGGTTCACAGTGGGAGGCTTTGTCAATCAGCAAGCACACATACACTGTAAATGACTGTGAGCATATATAATTAGATACAATATTTATAGTTATATTCTCACCTTCAAGTGCTTAGCAAGGTGAACGGCCTAGGAACCCTTGAGGTATGTTTTTGTAGAAGTTTTGTGTTCAATTTTAGAATTGTACATGTTCACAATCACTCTCTCTCTTGATACTTCAGGATGTTGCTGTGATCTTGTTCTACACATAGCTGCAGTAGATGGCATGCACAGAATGCATTTTGTGGCGCAGGACACGTTTGCCGATATTGATTATTTCAGCAATTTACATGTCAGCTCTATGTAGTTTGAGGGTAATGAGGTTAGAATCAGATGTGTGAGGTCTGTTTTTGTTCAATGTCTTATCTTTTCTAAATAATTTTAAGTGTTTACCTTCCACACACCCACCACCCACACACGCGTGCACCCCCACACACACTGTGCGGAGAGGTGACAAGAGTGTATTGCAATGCTGGGAATGCCGCCTTCATTTTTGACCTGTTTATAATTTTGAATCTTTAGTGCTGGGAACTTGAAATTTACAAGCTTTCTTCACAGTCACACTTTAAAATGTTCTCAGAAATTTGACAAACATTGGATTAGTGTTTTTTTTTTCAATTGAGAGCTAAAATATAAAAAAAAATCACTTTGCACAACAAAACAAGTGAAATTTGCTTTAAAATGCCATAGGAGGGGTTACAGTTTAGAATCTGTTAGTTTGTTATGACTAAGGGTTTATTTTGCTTGTTTGTTTATTTTTTGCTAGTGTGTCCCAAATGTTTTAAATGACTGTTTATAACTGGTGCATGATCAGTAGCCAAAAACTGAGAGAATGCAAATGGTTACATGAGTATGAATGCACAGTAGAGCTTTCTACGGATTACAAGCCGAAAAGGGCAGTGCTGTTGGCTATCTAGGGACTGAAGGGATGCCACTACACTTGAGGGAGGCTTGCAAGAGATGGGGTTGCACCACTGTTCACCACGGGGTATTTGGTATGAGACAGGGAAAGGTGCCACTGGACACCAGGAAGCGCTTGGCACATGACAGGATGAGGGAAGGGGTGTGACTACACTCTGGGAGTCATGCCACAGGACCAGAGTGAGAGTAGGGTACCACTGGGCTCCAGGGACGGCTTAGATAGGGTTCCATGTCATAACAGCGATCCCAGAATAGCTATCACTATTATGATGACTGAATATTTTAAGGTTGTCAGTGCCTCAGTAGGTAGCACACTCGCCTCTGAGGCCGGGAGATCGGAGGGCTGTGGGTTCAGTTCCCACATCTGACACTTGAGTTAATATCCTAGTACTGACACTGTAGTGCAGCATGAGAGGGGTGCTGCACTTCTGAGGTGCCGTCTTTTAGATGAGACATTAAACCGAGGTCCCATCTGCCTGGATTGGTGGTAGTTCAGGTGGATGTTAAAGATCCCATGGCACTTATCGAAAAAAGAGTAGGGGAATTTCCCCGGTGTCCTGGCCAAATTTCCCTCATTCACTAAAAATACCACCAACAGCTTAATCTGGTTCAAGGACAGTTGGCATTCATCTGTATCCCCCTCCCCCGGGTCGTGCCTGAAAATAGGCAGGATTTTTCTAGTGCACTTACTCAGTCAACAAAAACTAAATAAATATATAAATTAAGTGTTGCAGCAAGAGGCAGCAGCAAAATGTGTACGCACCCAGTCCCAAACCCTGAACCTGCTGCACCATAGCTAGCCACCCACACCACCACGCCACACGGCTAGCTTAGCAGCAGAAAGTACAACCGTCCCTCAAAACCCCTTCCCTGTCCCTCCCCTTCCCCTTTCTATCCCTGCCTTCCTGTTGCCGTCCACTACCCTCACGGTCATATACCGTCGCTACCCATGCAGGGTAGCCCAAGAGTATAGCGCCAAATATGAGTCACTGTTTGGATGTGGCACCCATATTCGGTCGCTATACTCATAGTATACCTTACACAGGGTAGAGGGAGGAGCTGCCAATAAACAGAAATATAACACATGCAGAAACATAGAAAACTGCCAGTGGAGCAAGGCCTTGTGGTCTAGTGGACATTGTGGCCATCACTGAAACCTGGTGTAATGATAGCCACGACTGGGAGATGGCCATACCTGGCTACAACATATTCAGAAGAGACAGAGCAGGCAGGAAGGGAGGAGGAGTGGCACTGTATGTGAAAAATGACATAAGGGCCACAGAGATCCATGAGGAACAAAATGGGGGAGAGATACTGTGGGTTAAGCTGGAAAGGAAAATGGGGACAGCCATCCACACAGGTGTGGTCTATAGACCACCAGCCCAGAGGAAACAGATAGGGAGTTGATGCTAGCCATCCAAAGGATGGCAGACAAGGGTGAGGTAGTACTGGTTGGAAACTCAATATTCCAGACATGGACTGGAGCATCCCACAGCAGCATCAACTAGGAGCAGATTTATCCTGGACTCCTTCAGGGTGCCTTCTCAAGCAACTGGCCATGGAACCAACTCGGCAGAAGGCAATACTGGTCCTTGTGCTCACAAACAGGGACAGTGTGATGGGGGTAACAGTGGGGAGCACCTGGGGAACAGTGACCACCAGTCATTGTGGTTTGAAACCACAAAAACATGTATCCTGGATTTTAGGGGGCAGACTTTGGGAAAATGGGGAGATACTTGAAAGAGGCATTAGGGGAATGGGACAGGAATCAGGGGTTGAGGAACAGTGGGCAGTATTTAAAATGGGGATTACAAGAACAACAGAATTATGCATTAGCAGGTTAGCAAGAGGAAAAGGAAGAGGAGACCATTATGGTTTTCCCAAAGAGGTAGCAAAGAAAGTGAAAGCCAAAAGATTGCATTCAGGCAATACAAAAAGACACAGGCAGAAGGGGATAGGGAGAAGTACCAGAGAAGCAAAGGGAGGCAGGGAGGTCAGTAAGGGAAGCCAAAGCTCAGACAGAAGAACACATTGCAAAATCAGTGGGTAGAGGGACAAACCTTTTACAGGTACATAAGTGAAAAAGAAAGACAAAGGGAGGGATAGTGAGACTGAAGGGGAGGATGGGGCAATGGAGGATGACAACAGTAAAGCTGACATATTGAACAGGTATTTCTGCTCAGTCTTTACTGAGGAAGAGGAGGGTAAGGGGTCTGAAGGGAGTACAAGGGGCGAGAATGGTGCAGAAATGGACACAAGTCCCTTTACACGAGAAAGGGTCCTGAAGGAACTGGAAGTAATAAGAGTAGATAAAGCAGTGGGGCCAGATGGGGTGCACCCCAGGGTCCTTAAAGAACTAAGAGAGGTGGTGGCCAAACCTCTGGCTATCCTATTTAGCCGATCACTGGAAATAGGGGAGGTACCCAAAGACTGGAGGACAGCAGATGTAATCCCCTTACACAAAAGTGGGAACAAAGAGGAAGCAGGGAACTACAGACCAGTCAGCCTCACCTCAGTAGTGGGGAAGATCATGGAAGCACTACTGAAGGAGAGATTGGTGGAACATCTGGTTGTCAATGGACTACAGGACCCAAGGCAGCATGGTTTCACCAGGGGGAGGTCATGTCAGACCAACCTCGTTGAATTTTTTGACTGGGTGACTAGGGAGGTGGATCAGGGGAGGCAGTGGACATGGCCTATCTGGACTTCAGCAAGGCCTTTGACACTGTGCCACATAGAAGACTATTACACTAACTGGGGAATATGGGTGTGGGCAGGACAGTAGTGTGGTGGGTAGGTAACTGGCTGGGTGGCAGGACACAGAGGGTGGTGGTAAATGACTGTCACTCCACAGAGGGAAGAGTGACCAGTGGGGTACCACAGGGATCAGTGCTGGGACCGGTCCTATTCAACATCTTCATCAGTGACATTGCGCAGGACCTAGAAGGCAGAATTTCACTGTTCGCTGATTACACAAAGCTCTGTAACAGAGTAGACACACCAGAGGGTGTAGACAGAATGAGAAGGGACCTGCAGAAACTTGAAGAATGGTCAGGGGTTTGGCAGTTGAAATTCAATGCAAGGAAGTGCAAGATAATGCATATGGGGCACAAAAACCCTGGCACAATATATCAGTTGGGGGGTGAGGATATAGCATGCACCAAGCAGGAAAGGGATCTTGGGGTTATCATCCCTGATGACCTCAAGGTAGAGAAACAGTGTGACAAGGCAGCAGGTAAAGCAAATAGGATGCTGGGATGTATAGGCAGGGGCATCACCAGCAGGAAAAGGGAGGTCATAATTCCGCTATACAAGACACTAGTGAGGCCCCACCTGGAGTACAGTGTACAGTTCTGGAGACCATACCTATGTAAGGACATAGACAGGGTAGAGAAGGTTCAGAGGAGAGCAACAAAGATGGTGCATGGATTGCATCACAAGTCCTATGAAGACAGGTTGAAGGAACTGAACATGTACTCCCGGAGGAGAGGAGGAGAGAGGGATATGATAGAGACATACAAGTATCTTACAGGGAGGAACAGGGTGCAGGAATACACTATTTTAAGCGAAAAGATGTTCCAGGACTAGAGGGCATGGGATGAAGTTGGAGGGAGGACGATTCAGAGGAAACATGAGGAAGAATTTCTTCACAGAACGGGTGGTGGACAAGTGGAACACCCTGCCAGAGGAGGTGGTGGGGGCTGAAACAATCACGGGATTTAAGAATGCATGGGATAGACATAAAGGAATTCTGGAGGTCAGGGGTAAAGGGCAACAGACTTCTAGGAAAACATAAACTGAACTTACAAGCTCAAATGGGCAGACTGGGTGGGCCATAGGCCCTTATCTGCCGACACTGTCTACGTATCTATGTATCTATGTCTGCCCTGTAATGTTGGACATGCCCTCACTAGAGATTCATGACTGACCTTTCCCCCTCCCTTGCCCATCCAATCCCTTGTCCAGCCCTTTGTGTCTAACCATCCTCTTTTAAACGTCTCTTTATCATAAGATTTCCAACTTTGTTTTGTCTTCTGGCAATAGAAGGCATCACTGCACAGATATCTCTAACTTGAATTGGTTGGCTTTTGATCATATATCATAACTAGTACTTGCAAATTCAATTTTTAAAATGTTGCTTAAAACAAAAACTACCTCTTGTTTGGCAAATCAACTCAAAAAACTATGTTATAATTATAATTAAAATTCTATGTAAAAAAAACTTGATTCAAATTCCTCATATGCGTACCTTGTTAAGACAAACTTCATTCAGCTGCAGTAGAGCAGTTCTTTTGTGGAATAATATGCCTGCATCAATTAGATCCTCAGCTTCTGTTAATGTTTTAATCTGCACTGAAAGAGCACTTTTGTAATTTAAATGTTTGTAAATGTTTTGATTGAGTATTGGTAATTGTGCATTGTACATGTTTTTTTTTTCTGAATTTGTATTGTTAGGTACTAAATGTATTCAGTTTTTGTAATTAATCTCTGTACTCAAAGTGTACATAGGATCACGCCTGAAAAAGGAGTCTCAGCACCAGCACACTTATCAGAATAACACTATAAAGCCGGCCCACCAGCGCAGCAATTGGATTTCCGCTTGTGGCGCCGGCGACCCGGGTTCGGTAATGGACTCAAGTCGCTGGAGGACCCGCCGGGGGAGAAGGATGAAGCGTCCTAGGGACTACTCTCCTTCTCTGGGTGGTGGGTGGGGACACTGCCCGGCACTTGATGGATCCATGGCAGAGGCCAGGGATACCGCAGCAACTGGCGCTCGACAGTACTCAGAAGGTGGGGCAGACACAGGACGTCATTGCACGTCCCTGCCTCCCACGCAACAACGAGGGGGAAAAACACTCCTGCTCCCGCTGCCACAATGAAGCCCACTCCAGCTGCATTAGGCGCTCAGCCCGACTCCCACCTTTCCCAAGTTCATGGCACCCTTGGTCAAGGTGCCTTGACCCTGCCCTGTGGGGGAAGCCAGGGGGTTCAGGGGGGACAGCTACAATGTGAGCGGCCATAGTCGGAGTCCATGACCGGGCTGATGGTCTTGGTGTGAGGATGCAGGGGGCAAAAATTGTAAATTAAAAAAAAAAAAGAATAACAATATAAAACTAAACTAAACATTAAGCTCGCCCACCATTTTTGCAATGACCATTCCTCCCATCCTATATTCTGCCCCTGGGTTTCTGTTTCCCATGTGAATACCCTCTGCACTTCTTGGCATTGAAGCCCAGCTGCCAGAGTTTTGACAATTTCTCGATCCTCTCTCAACTCATAGACACCCTCTTCTGTATGAGCTCTGCCACAGAGTTTTAGTATTATCTGTAAATAGGCAAATGTTTCCCTCTGAAGTCTGCTCTCAAGTGACTAATGAAAATGTTAAGAAGCACAAGGTCTAGCATCAATCCCTGCAGTACCTCACTTGGTGATTTCCCTCATTGCTGAGAATTCCCTGTTAATCACCACACTCTTGTGTCCTCCCTCACCCCAGGCAATTTTCCACCCACATTGTTAGCTTGCCCCTCACCCCTAGGCCCCCCAGTTGTTTGACCAATCTTCAATGCTGACTGAGTCAAAGGTCTTGGTGAAATCAAGGTACAGTACGTCAGTAGCCTGTCCTTTATCTACTGCTCTCATTACCCTGTCAAAAATGCCTATCCAACCAGTCTGACAAGACATTCCTGCCACAAAACTGTGCTGTATGTCATCCTGCAGCCCATTTTCCTACAGGATCTCCTTTAGCCTTTTCTTGATAATGGTTTCCAGTAGGGATGGATGGACCCAAAAAGGTCTTAACCCTTATTATCAACACCAGGATCCAGGTCAGAATCCTAATAATTTCTAAGTGGTTCATATTCATATGAAAACACATCCCAAGCCCTCATCCTGCCCCAGTAATTATACATTACTCCAATCCAGTATGCAGCAAATGCCTGATCCCTCTCCTGTTTGCTGATACCCACCCTGCCCCAGTATGCTCACCTCTATCCACTCCATCTGCTAATACCCACCCTTTCCCAACCACTGCCCCTCCTCCAGTCTGCAGATAGCCACCTTGGGCCACAATGAGTACCCCTACCCCTTCTCCCATCTACGGAGTCTTTCGGCTTTTGGATCGTGCTGCGAGGATTAGCTGCTCGGGGATTGTGCTGAGAGCTGTCTGGTCTCCCCTGGATTCGATTTGGATCCCTGCTTGTGACTGGATCTGTTGGAGTAACTAACTTGCCTTCCTTGTTTGGATTTGATCTCGACTTTTGCCTGTGTTTGGACTTGTTGGAGAATTGACTTCCTTGTTCTTCCCTGCTCCTGGACACAGGGGTGGAGAGAGTGCGGTGCACATTTATTTTCTTTATAATTATGGATTAATGCTTGGATTCATTTTATGAATGGTCCCCCCACCATGTGAAAGGTGGTATTGGGGGAGTATACAATATTTTCAATATTCTGACGATTTGCTGGATTGTTGCACGTGAGAGGTGCTGCACTGAACTTTAAAATATAAACTTTTGTTTTCTTTTGTCAGTTATCAGTTTGGGTTCAGTATCCAGTTGCATTTGATTACATTGACACTGTGTCATTTTAGATAATTTGATATTATTTTATTATTATACTTTCTGTTATTTGGGTTATTTTTGGGCTGGGGTTTAATTTGTGATAGGGTGGGTTTTATTTTATATTTTATTATATTGTCTGTTTTATTCTGCTCTCCCTCTGTGAGAAAGAGTGGAGAGTGTTTTTATTTATAGGTTTGATATTTATAGGTTTTTGTTTATTTTTGGTTTCTTTATACTTGATTTGATTAATCAAAATGTGTTGGACAGGCGTAGAGACGGTTGGGCATTATTTCCCCACTAGGCTCAGGGAATTACGTCCTTTTGAATGCCCACCACTGACATCCGACACCTAATTTAGGTGTCGTGCGTTGGGCATCTTGAGGAAGCGTGGACGAAGGTGGAGAGCCGGGCCTGGTGGGGGACAGGAAGGGGGAGGACGGATTGGGGTTTTGGGGTCCAGGAGACACCCTGGGATGAAATGGGGTCAGGATAGAAGTTACTCTTGTCTTGTCCCCATACCCAGGGGCTCCGAAGTAAATGGACAGGTGCCGAGGTCTTCCCCGACAGCTCATCCCGCCTTGGCGGTGTTATGCAATGCCAGATCAATTAAGAACAAGACAGCTATTATTGCTGATCTTGTGGGATCATCTGATCTGACTTGCATCACCGAGACCTGGCTGGATGAAAATCCAGGCCCTGTATTGCTCTGCAACTCCAGCCGGGTTCTCGGTGACACCATCCAAGGCTGGATCAGAAGGTGGTGTGGCCATTATGTTTAAATCTGAGCTGGGCCTTGTGGATGTGCCATGGGGAAACACCAGTTCCTTTGACTATATCCTGGGAGAGGGTGCAGGCTGTGACATTCTCCTCGTCTACCGTCCACCAGGTGACGGTGGAGTATTCCTGCAGGAGATAGCAGACTTCATCATCGACCTGGTGCTGAGGTTTCCCAGACTGATACTTCTGGGCGACTTCAATGCCTGGGTCGATGGTGAACTCCCTCATTTTGGTCAAAATCTCCTCCAGCTGATGAATATGCTGGGCCTGACACAGGTCGTTACCTCCTCTACCCATATAGGGGGTCATTCACTGGATCTGGTCTTTCTCCTGGGTATGGAGATCACTGATTTGTGGGTGGAACCTGTCAGTTGGTCTGACCATTACACCATAAGGTTCAGCTTCAGGGCCCCCTCTAATAGGTCTGCCCCTATGGAGATGGTTCAGTACCACCCTTTAAGGGGTGTTAACCCCAACGACCTAATGGCGGTGCTGGATCTATCGAGCTTGTCGGGTGAATGCATGAGTCCAGATGATCTTGTATTAGCCTATAATAAGGCCGTGGGAGATGCTCTGGACAAAATTGCTCCTGTTCGTGTTCTGCCTCTCATCCTCCGTCCAAGGAGCCCATGGTTTGATGGCTCCTTAAGGGAGTTAAGGCGATGTGGCCGAAGGCTGGAGAGAGCCTGGCGGAAGTCGGGCCTTGATGACAGGCTTAGATTGATGGCACATTATGATAGCTATCAATCAAAAATCACTCATAAGAAAGCAGAATTCCTGTCCAGTGAGATTTCTGCTGCACAAAATCGACCGGCTCAGCTTTTCCGGACTGTGGACAGACTATGCAATCCAGTCTGTCTTCAGCCCAGAGAAGCTTTTTCTCAGCTAAGATGCGAGGAGTTTGCTCGATTTTTTGCGGATAAGGTTGCCGGCATCAGGTCTGGCATCGGTCCGACCTCTCCTATGGGGGATTGCGGTGGTCGACTAGAAGTGGCTTGTCCTCGATCTGTCTGGTTAGATTTTCACCGGCCGGAATTCGGGGACATTGTGAAGACCATCCAAACAATGCAACCAACTAATTGTAGTTTGGATCCGGGTCCTACACTGCTTTTAGTAGGTTGTGTAGAAGCCATCTACCCAATCCTTGCAGACATTGTCTGGAAATCTTTGGAGAGGAAGGTTTTTCCTGACCCCCTTAAGGAGGCGGTAGTTTGACCACTCCTTAAAAAATCCTCCTTGGATCCAGATTGTCTAGCTAACTACCGGCCTATCTCTAACCTGCCATTTGTTGGTAGGGTTACTGAAAAGGCAGTTGGTTTGCAATTGGATGATCACCTTATATCTCACAATGTCTATGACACTCTCCAGTCTGGTTTCAGGAAAAGGCATAGTACAGAAACTGACCTTGTCCAGGTATTGAGCGACCTCCTTATGGCCAGAGATTGAAAGGCGCATACCATTCTGGTCCTTCTCGATCTATCTGCTGCATTTGACACTGTAGACCATGGAGTGCTATTGGAGCGCTTGCGGGTCTTTTGTGGGCTGTCTGGTACAGTCCTCGAATGGTATCGTTCTTACCTCACGGACAGGTTTCAGAGAGTTGTCACTGGAATTTATTCCTCTGGCGCTCACTCCCTGTCTTGTGGGGTACCACCGGGCTCCATTTTAGCTCCCATGTTGTTTGCAATGTACATGCTGCCATTGGGAGAAATCATCAGGTGATACAGCCTGGGTTTTCACTGCTATGCAGATGATACTCAGCTGTATCTGTCCCCTTCTCCCCAGTCAGGGTGATGCACTCTCTGTACTTAATAACTGCCTCGATGAGATCAGACTTTGGATGAGTTCGAGCTGGTTGAGACTCAATCCGGACAAGACTGAGGTATTGGTGGTGGATCCAGGTCGTCCGGGGATGGGTGTGGGAGCTGAACAACCATCAGGTTTATTACTTGGTGGTGTACTGCTCTCTACCTCTGAACAGGTGCGAAATCTGGGCGTTATTTTTGATGATGGTTTGACCCTGAAATCTCAGGTGTCAGCTATTGTCAAATCCTTTTTTTACCATCTGAGGAATATCGCCCAGGTGAAACATCTGATTCCCCCAGGTGACCTTCCAACATTGGTCCACGCCTTTGTCACTACTCGTCTGGACTACTGCAATTCCCTCTACCTAGGGCTACCTGGGGTTGATATCCGCCGCCTTTAGCTAGTGCAGAATGCGTCAGCCAGGCTTTTGACTGGGACTTCTAGAACCAGTCATATTACGCCTGTGCTCCACGAACTGCACTGGCTGCCTGTTTGGTGGCGGATCACCTTTAAGGTTGGTTTACTAACCTTTAAAGCTCTACATGATCAGGGACCCAGTTACCTGAAAGATCTCCTGATTCCCTACTGCCCCCTCCGTCCTCTCCGTTCCACCAATGAGGGATTGCTGGAGATTTCCTGGGTCCGATTGAAGTCATCAGGATCTCATGCCTTTGCTTTTTCGGCACCAACCCTGTGGAATTCTCTACCTCGTTGGTTGAGAGAATGTCCAACCGTTGATAATTTTAAGGTTGCCTTAAAAACATATCTTTTTGATTTAGCATACTCTTGTTAGCTGTGGCTGACTTTTAAATGTTTGGATTTTATTAATTTTAATGTTTTGTACAGCGCCTTGGTCTTGAAAGGCGCTTTATAAATAAAATTGAATTGAAAATTGAATTGAAATTGATACTCAGCATGATCCAATGCAAATACCCCTACCACCTCATCCTATTAGCGTACACCAACCCTGTCCAAATATAAATACCTCCACTCCCTTCTCCCAGCTTCTGATACCCAACCTGTCCCAATACAAATAAAGCTATCCTCTCCATATACTGACACTCACCCTGTGCCGATATGAACACTGCTACCCCTCCTCCCAACTGCTGATATCCACCCTTTCCAATACAAATATCATGTACTGTACATGCTCCTTATTGACAGCTCCGTTGGTGGCTGGACGCGGTGGTGCGAGGAGGGTGTGCCGATCACCAACTCTGTTTCGGGTTGGGGGAGTGAGGTGTTGGGACACTGCCTGACAGGATGGGGGCACTAGATCACTAGGTTGTTTAAACATACAGAACAGGGATTGGGGCTGGGGGGCTAGACCACCAGTTTTTTAATTTATAACAGGGATCGGAGATGATTGGGGACCGTGTCATCAACACACAGGTCAGGAAGCATAGGATGACCAAGGGCAGTTGCAAAATTCACAAGCAACATTTTATTTTTTCCAATAACAGTAAAATACAAACTAAAAATTGTTCCGTATAACTATTTACAAAGGCAGTACAAACACAGAAAACAAAGTCCTTCTTCTGAGCGTTTCTTCTCAGTTTCAAAATCTGTCTTGTGTAACCCCTATGTGGCGCTATCCCAAGGGCTACTACCCCTGCCTGCTTGGCTAGTAGCAGGTTAAGGGGCCTGAGTTCTAAAATGGGTGCCTCCACCCAGAGATCAGGGTTGGCAGTGGTCAAGCTAACCTGGGCGCAGCCCTCCCAGACACTGGAACCCCCCTCTTTCCCCTCTAGTGGCCTGAACACTGTACAATAATCACTTTCAAAATACCCCTGGTACACCACACAAGTACCCACACTGTTTGCACTTACCACCCGGGCTGCTTCCTCTGGCTCGACCCTGGGGACCCCCTGTAAAACAAGGTTATGCAAAGCAAATAGCAACAGTACAGTACTTTAAGCACAAACTGGAACCACAGTCAGATTACATGCAGAAAAAGTTAGATCTGATTTATTCAAGGGACTTGAAGAAGGGAAGGGCAAAATCAGGTTAATTAGCTTAAGGGTCATATCAATCAAGCAGTTATGCATGCGCTTTGAGTCCCCCCACCCAGTCACTTTGGGTACCCAGGTGGAAAAGAGATGGGCTAGCCAGGACTGTTGGCCGGCATCGCAGCTGGTTGGGGTCCTGTGATGGAAAACACAACATGCACAGTACACAATATTTGTAATCCGGAACCAGAGGTCTCAGTTCGAAAAGGAAACGAAACAACAAGACAATCAGATGACACACTCAGATTAAGCTGTTGTTGCAGGGAGCTACCCTGGTATTTACTCACGATACCCAAGACTGCACACAGGCTGGATGAAAATCGAGACTGCAGGTGGTTGATCTGGCATGCCAGGAGAAGCAGGGCCCACACGAGTCGCAGAGGCGTCGTTCCTGTTCAAGTGTGGAGCAGGGGGGCTGATCCCCAGGCAGGTCACTCGTCGATGGTTTCTCTGTGCAGTGGGTAGTCTGGCTGAGCCAGTCTGGCAAGGCCCAGACCACATGGAGACAAATTCGGATGTAGTCTGTTTTGGGCTGGATATAGTGTCCAGCAAGCTGAACACAATTCACACAGTGGGGGGACTAACTCACAACCCACAAGCAGCTCATAGCACATTTACATGTAAGGGAATTCTACTGTACCAGGCAGAGCGCTCCCCAGTCACAATCGCAAAGTCTCTGCACACACCGGGAGCTTAGGGGTAGCTGGAACTCCAGACAGGCTGCTCGCATTTAGCAAAATCTTCTGTCTTCTTCAGGTTGAGCCTGGCCCACTTCAGTAGCTTACTTTAGTCACACAAACTTGGATTTGGTTCAAAATAATTATTTTCTCTCCCTCTCAGGAGCAGCACACCGAACTGCAGGCCAAAAACTTAGCCTTTTCAGAGTTCTCCCATGTGAATCCACTCAGGATTGCTGCTCAGAATCCTTCAGCTCCTTCTTGATTAGCATCCAGCTTAGATCTAACTGAAAACTGCAAGCAGCTCGGGACTTCCCCAAGATCCAAAAGATTTGGTTGGCTGATTTGGCTGTCAGTCAAAGCAAGAGCTCCCCCTTCAGTTGCAAAAAAGGCGCAAAAAGTTCAAACTACAGTTCCTACAGATTTTGAATTCAGACAGCTCCTGTAGTCTGCCTGCATTTTAGGTCCCACCAGTACTGTTTGGTCCAATTTGCAGTCCAGGACCAAGACAGTGGAGACAAACAAAACAGTCCTTGCTACAAAGAAAGCAGGTTAGACAAACTACATTATCATTATCACTCTAAATGATTTTCAGTAAATAGTTACATCTTTCAACAGAGCTCCCTCTCAGACTACTTAAGCTGCAATTAGGCAGCTCTTAAAGAGACAGTATACAGAGGCTATACAGGCTCTGGTAATCACATTTAAACTACTAAAACACAGGACACCAGCCTGGCAGTGAGCATTTAGGCAAGCTCAAGGAAGACTTTTTGGGAACCCCCATTTGTAGGGGGGTTACACCCTTCCCTACCTGGGAAAACTTGGCGTCCGCATCAAGTCTGTACCATTATAACATTGAAAATGCAACATATACAAGATATTTATACCATTGGCATGCTATACAAGTACTATCTGATTCATCAGTTAGCATAACTTGCCACTTTACTATACATTTCAATGTACTCCACTATATCATTTCCATTCTGACAATACATTATTTATTTATTTATTTAGATTTTGGTAACCAGGTAAACCCACTGAGACCTGAGGTCCCTTTTTCAGGGGCGACCCGGAATTAGCTACAGAGAAAACATACATAGGTATGATTTACAGTAGTTACAACAGGTATAAAAATAAACATCAGCATCAATATTCAGAGGTTACAGCAGGTTCAATTCAGGCTCATGCATACAGTTCAGAGACATCAGGATACAACACAGTTAGTAGGAATTGAGACAGGTAAGCAGTATATTGACAGCCTAGCTTAGGAGCTTAGGAACATTATGCATATTTTACACAGATAAATTGAACATTACTATAAAGAATCATGTAATAACTTCTTGTACTCTAAACAATGCAAGAGGGGGCCTTTCCCTATCTGCTAACTTGGGGCTAGATGGGGCAGGGGCACCATGGTGAGAGGGCAGAACAAGTAATCTGGAATGGGCCATCAAGTTCAATTTGGGCAGTGAGCTCTGAGAGACATAAACACCTTTGTGCACTACATTGAGAGGCAAATCCACTGGCCTCCCGGGGGAGTTGTAACTGGAGCACACCACTGGCTTGACAGCTCGGCCAGTCTTTCTGGGGTGAACAACCACAGTCTCTGTACTTTCAGCAATGGTCTTGGAGCTTTCATCACTTGTGAGGGCTGCCTCTGCATGAAGGGGAAATGTCCAAGCTGGGAGCACTGTCAGCTCCTTGCTCTGTAGTCTCTATTTCTACAACACTTGGCTCATTTTGAAGACACTCTGGCACTGAAGGGGGGTTGTCAGCACTCTCATAGTGTTCCTCAAGTTCTGGCATGTCACCAGAAAGACTCATATCATCAGCCTCTCCTTCAGGCAAATCATACAGTTCCACAATACACAAAGACTCAGCTTCTTCAGACGTGATACTTTGCACTTCACTTTCAGGGAGCATTGGCTCCAAGGATGATGCCGGGATGTTAGGCAGTCCAGAAGGCCCAGCTTCATCCCCATAATTCAACATAGGATTTCCACAAAACAACTGACTCAGTTCATATGAGGGGTAATAGGCATTATCACACTCACTGTCATCCGAGTTAGACTGGCAGTCACTATCATTCTGGGCCTGCTGTGGGGGAAGTCTTAAATCGGCAACCATGGGGGCAGACTAACTCTGTTTCTTTCTTGCAGCAGCATGAGTCACTGGTCCAAGGGAATCAATATCGGTGGGTTCAGCCTCAATTATAACTTGACCAATAGGTAGCAAGTGGTTACGGTGCATGGTCTTGACAGCTTTGGAGTTATTCTCTGGGCACACTTTGCACACTGGCAAATCTAACTTTCCAACTATGACATGGGGAAGATGGTGCCATTGATCAGCAATTTTGTGTTTACCATGCAATCCTAAATTTCACAACACATGGTCTCCAGGCCTAAGCTCTTGAGCCTTTACTTTTCTATCATTATCAAGGCCAATGGGCAGTTACTGGAAGATGGGACACTCTTCGCAGAGGCACTAAACAGCTACTTCATGAACCTGGATGAACATAAGGCTGGGCTCCCAGATAACAGCAATGAGCCTCACGTACAGGTACCCCCTAACCTCGACCGCCCATTGTTTCACTTGAGGCTGGTTAGGGTAAAGGAGGTCCTGTACATCCTTAAATCCCTGAAATTAAGAGGATCGGGGGCTCTGACAGCATCCGGACTAAAATCCTCAAGGATGGAGCCCCAGCACTAGCTAAGCCCCTTACCTGGCTGATAAACAGGTCCCTACTTGATGGGTCTGTCCCTGAGCCATGGAAGCAGGCTCACATGGTCCCTATTCACAAGGGCAGGCCAACCGAACCTACAGGAAACTACAGGCCTATCTCCTTGCTGTGTGCCATTGCAAAAATACAGAAGACGCTAGTATACTCCCAGCTGAGAGAATATCTAGAAGCCCACCGGCTAATCTCCCCGACCCAACATGGCTTTAGAGCCAAACATGGGACTGATACCGCCTTAACCAAATTCTTGGCTGAGGTACTTAGCAAAATCGACGCAGGGTCCAACACAGGTGCGGTCTTCATAGACCTTTCCAAGGTGTTTGACCTGGTAAACCACAGGCTCCTACTCCAAAAAATGTGCCAACTAGGCCTTGACACTCACGCACTGGGATGGTTCAAGAGCTACCTCTCAGGACGTACACAGAGTGTCAAGGGGAAGGACAAAATCTCCGACCCATTACCACTCAAAGAAGAGGTACCACAAGGGTCAATACTTGGCCCCCTACTTTTCTCACTATTTATAAATGAGCTGCATAGCCACTGTGGGAGCAGCAATGTTATCCAATATGCGGATGATGCAGTCATTTACAGAACCTCTTACAACCTAAATGACCTGGGGACTGCCCTCCAAAGGGACATCCTAGAGATGGAGGACTGGCTCACCGTGAACAAAATGGTCCTAAATACTAATAAAATGAAGGTAATGCTGTTTGGACCTAGATCCCTGGGCCATGAGAGGTCACAGCTCCTCTAACTCAAGTCCAGGGTGGGCAAAATACTTGAAGTGGTTGCCTCCACAAAATACCTTGGACTTAGCCTAGACCAAGGCTTCACCTTAAAACAACATGTGGACCAAGTCACTAAGGTCACCCATGGTAAACTAGGAGCCCTCTATAGACTTAAGGACCAGCTGATTCCAGAAGCTAGGGCAGCCATTGCAACGAGTGTACTACTCCCTACAATCACCTATGTGGCCCCGGTACTCCAGGGTGTGGCCAAGCTGGAGCTCAGCAAGCTACAGACATTGCATAATAAGATAGTCCGCTTTTGCCTCACTGTCCCACCCTAGGAGTCACCACTGTGAGTCACTAGCTAGACTCAGGTGGCCGCCTTCCCAAGCTCACCTCAGGTACCCAACTCTCTGCCTGACTTTTAAGCTAATTGGGCCTACACCACCCCCTAGCCTTAGCAGACTTATAACAGTGAAATGATGCCTACGGAATCTACGGACCACAGGCCAAACTCTCCTCATGGTCCCGAAGGCGAGGACAAAAACTGGATCCATGTCCTTCGCTCATGCTGCCCCCTCCCACTGGAACAACCTTCCACTGGAGGTTCGGGAAGCTGAGTCAATCACCTGCTTCCAAACCAGACTCAAGTCTCACTTGCTAGAAAGGAGCAAATGCCTGTGCTACAGCACCTGATCTACATAGCACAATTCCAGTAGCTTAAGCACTCACCTTAAGGACAGAACAATACGCCAGATGTGGGAGCACTTACGTGTTAGCTTGTCCCCCTTTGTCCATAGGCGAGGAACCACAGGTCCTATCCAAACTCTACTCACCCCCATCACTGTGCACACTGCTAATACAACATGAACTCACTAATGCAAGATGTCTCTCCATTTGTAACTGTGACATTCCTGTGTTTTGTCTGCCTTCCTACCACAATTTCCTGTCATATGCCCATGTGGACTGTTTTGCCTACAACAAGAACTGCATCTGTATGTACTGCCTCTTTTACCTGTAATAACTGTCACTCCCAGGTCGCCCCTGAAAAAGGGACCTCCGGGGCCCAGTGGGCCTACCTGGTCATCAAAATTCAACAAATAAATAAATAAATAAATCATGTCTCTCTTTGTTGGCTAGATTTCTTTTGGCGGCCATTGTCTGGGCCAGTTGATAGGCATGGTTCAATTGACCTTTCAGTTTTTGTACATATTGCAGGTAATCTTCGGCTCAGACCCCATCGGGAGAAACCCCAAAACAGGTATCAACAGGCAGCCGGGCCTCTTTCCTGAACATGAGGCAGTAAGGAGAGAACCCAGTAGCATCATTCTTCATGTAATTGTATGCATGTACCAAGGTGCTAATCTGCTGGCTCCATTTATGCTTATCTTTTGGGTGAAGGGTGCCTAGCATGTTTAGCAGGGTGCGGTTAAAGTGTTCTGGTTGAATATCCCCCCTGTGGGTGATAAGGGGTGGTTCTTGACTTTTGCACCCCCATAGAGAAAGCATTTTTTTGATTAGCTGACTCTCAAAATCCCAGCCCTGATCAGAGTGAATTTGCTGGGGGGCACCATAGTGGACGAATAAATTTTCCACTAGCACCTTGGCCACGGTAGATGCTTTTTGATCTTTGGTGGGAAAAGCTTGTGCATACCGTGTGAAATGGTCCGTAACCACTAACACATTGCCAATGTTTCGCTGATTAGGCTCTAAACTCAAGAAGTCTATGCAGACGAGTTCCACTGGGGAGCTGGTAGTAATGTTGACAAGGGGGGCAGCCCTCTAAGGCAGGGCTTTTCTCTGCAGGCAGTGACTACAAGTCCTTACATGGTGCTCAACATCAGCCCCCATCTTTGGACAGTAGAATCAAGATCGTACTAGGTCAAGGGTCCGGTCGATACCAAGGTGGCCCAAATGATTGTGCAGGGACCGCAGTACCAAATCTTTGAAGGCTGTGGGCAGGACCAGCTGTTGCTTCTCTATTTGGCCACCCCGATCTACAGTCTCTCTATACAACAACTGACTAAGCAGTTTCAACCTGGGGCCTTCTTTAAACAATAAAGCAGTTCGCAGATCAGAGGTACGCAACTTGGACACATCTTTTCCTGCACGAAGGGCGTCAAGTGCTGGCTGAAACATAGGATCTTGGGATTGAGCCCACTGAATGCTGTCATTGTCAAACTGAGGTAGTGCACTAATATCTAGAGCAGAGAAGTGGCAATACGCAGCTGGTATGCAGGTGTCAGAGGGGCCCAAGCAATCTACTAAGCAGTCCGATGTGTCCGTAGACATCTGTTCATTTCTACCAAACTTTTGGCACAATGCTCAGATGTCAGGTTCAGATAGCCTGACCCAGTCACTCTTGGAAATGGGCCTCTGGGATAGGGCATCAGCATCAATATGATTCAGGCCTGGTCTGTATTTGACAGCATAGTCATATGTTGACAAAGCAGAAAGTCACCGGTGCCCCGTGGCATCTAACTTAGCTGAAGTCTGTACATAGGTCAACGGGTTATTGTCAGTCCTCACCAATATTTTCGCCCCATAGAGGTAATCATGAAACTGGTTGACAATGGCCCATTTTAACGCAAAGAACTCCAACTTGTGTACAGGGTAGTTTCGCTCTGACGGGGTCAAGCTCCTACTGGCGAATGCCACTGGTCTCAAACCATCCTCATGGTCTTGATACAGTACAGCTCCTAGACCCTGCAGACTGGCATCAGTATGCAGCACATAGGGTTTGGTGGGATCAGCATAAGCGAGGATGGGGGCATGGGTGAGCTGGTATATGACTTTGTAGAAAGCTGCTTCACAGTCAGGCATCCAACAAGGCCTGAAAAGTTCACCTGGGTGGAAATATGCTGTGTCTGGTTCTTTGACGGACCCTTTTTTGTATTTTTGATTGGTCGAAGGGTAACCCAGGGTAAGATTCAAGAGTGGCCGAATCACTTTGGAATAGTCCTTTATGAATCGGCCGTAGTAGCCACAGAATCCCAGGAAACGTTGTAGTTCTTTCAAATTGTGGGGCTGGGGCCAAGTAGTCAAGGCTTCAACTTTACTAGGATCAGTCTCTATCCCCTCTGTAGACACTATGTGCCCCACATACTTCACAGAGGTTTGGAAAAACTGGCACTTGTCAATGGACAGCTTGAGGCCGAACTCTTCCAGTACTTTGAACAGTCAACACTCATGTTCCTCTAGGGAGCTCCCAAACACAATGACATCGTCCAAGTATACCAGGCATTCTAGCAAATTCATGTCTCCCACCGCTCATTCCATCAGTCGCTGGAAAGTGGCTGGGGCACCCGATATCCCCTGTGGCATTCTCAGGAATTCGTAGAACCCCAAAGGACAGATGAAGGCTGTCTTCTCATGGTCCTCTGGAGCCATCGGAATCTGGCAATATCCACTGCGAAGATCCAACACCGAGAACCATTTGCTCCTATTCAAACAATCCAGAGCATCTTGTATACGGGGCATGGTGTATTGATCAGGGATGGTCCGCCTGTTGAGAGTCCGGTAATCCACACACATTCATACTGTTCCATTCTTCTTATGCACAACCACAATGGGAGAAGCATATGGGCTCCTGGATTCTTGTATCACACCAGCCGCGAGCATTTCCTGCAAGTGTCTTCTCACATCGTCTATGTCTGCAGGGGCTAGGCATTGAGACCTCTCTCGAAATTGCCATTCATCGTGCAGGCGTATGTGATGCTCCACACTGTGGACAAATCCCACATCCCATTCCTTCAATGAAAACACTTGATGTCTCTGGGAAAGTTTCTGGCTAATTCTAGTTTTCCATTCAGCTGGCAACGAGGAGTCACCAAAATCAAACAAGTCGGGAGTCACTCTATAAGTCTTGCCGGGGGGCTTGTTGCTGGGCAACACTGCAGTGTCTGTGCAGTGTACCACAGCTAGGGTGCATCCTCCTCCCGATCTGACACCTTATGAATCTGGACCATCACTCATCGTGCATAGGCATGAGCACGAGCTGGCAAGATGCTGGGCTTAACCAATAATCCTTCTGGCAATTTTCCATTGCCTGGCGCATCCAACATCAGTATTTTGTTCTTGACATCTTTGCAGAGGTGGACCTCCCCTTGAATGGTACACTGGGCATTAGGGGCCAGTACCATTGAATTGGAATCCTTCTTCCACACAACCCCTGCCGGTTCATACTGGTCCACTCCCTTGGGGTTCTATTGCAAATCATAGGGCCTCTTGATCAGAACGGGAATTCTTAGGGCCCTCCCAGTCCGTCGCCCTTGTTTCTTGTGACAGAGTTGTGCCAGTCTCCCAAACATATGGGCATTGGTCCCAATTAACAGGGGAACCCCATCATACAGTCCAGTAGGGGGACACACTAAGGCCAGTGTCTCGACTTGCTCCTCTACTCCAGTTACAGCTGCAGGAAATGACAATCAGAGGTGGACATATCCTAGGTAGGGATAAGACTTGTCGCTCAGTCCCCCCACACATGTAGGCCTTCCAGGGATTGTAAGGGCACAGCAGATAAATGTTTGTCATACCAGTCCTCAAATACAATGGCACTTGTTACCCACTCTCCTGCACAGCCCGAGTAGGAATACCATTCACAGCCATGGTAGTCTCCATTGAAGGGCCCACTATTTTGGACCAGTCTGGAGGGACAGCAGCAGGGGCCTGGACAGATGATTTAGCCAGATAGGGATTTGAGTTACTACTTCTTGAACCCTCACTGTGGTCATTTTGGGCACTCCTTGACCGCTGATTCATTCTCTGAAGCTCTCCTTGAAGCCTGTATACAGCTTTATCTAGGTCTTTTGTGGACTGGCATCCTCTCTTCATGTGCCTATCCTTCCCACAATTATGGAAAAATATGCTTTCTGGGATTTGGGGTGGCCGAGGCATCACACTGGGAGCTGGGGCGGTGGTAGTACCAACTGAAAACCTTGGTGCCATCTCTGTCTGCTGTGTGGTGAGCATTTGGAGAAATCTTATCAATTCTCTTACTTTCATAGTCAAGACATTGCGTTTAAAGCTGCTGTCAGCAGGAGATGCCTGGTATTTACTCACGATACCCAAGACTGGACAAAGGCTGGACGAAAATTGAGACTGCAGGTGGTTGATCTGGAATGCCAGGAGAAGCAGGGCCCACACAAGTCACAGAGGCATCGTTTCTGTCCAAGCATGGAGCAGGGGGCTGATCCCCAGGCAGGTCTCTCATCGATGGCTTCTCTGTGCAGTGGGTAGTCTGGCTGGGCCAGTCTGGCAAGGCACAGACCGCATGGAGACAAATTCAGATGTAGTCCGTTTTGGGCTGGATACAGCTTCCAGCAAGCAGAACACAGTTCACACAGTGGGGGACTAACTCACGACCCACTAGCAGCTCATAGCACATTTACATGAAAGGGAATTCTACTGTCCCAAGCACAGTGCTCCCCGGTCACAATTGCAAAGTCTGCACACACCAGGAGCTTAGGGGTAGCTGGAACTCCTGTCAGACCAACTGCATTCAGAAAAATCTTCGATCTTCTTCAGGTTGAGCCTGGCCCACTTCAGTAGCTTACTTTAGTAACACAAACTTGGATTTAGTCCAAAATAATTCTCTTCTCTCCCTCTCAGGAGCAGCACACCGAACTGCAGGCCAAAAACTTAGCCTTTTCAGAGTTCTCCCATGCGAATTCACTCAGGATTGCTGCTCAGAATCCTTCAGCTTCTTCTTGTTCAGCTTCCAGCTTACATCTAACTGAAAACTGCAAGCAGCTCAGGACTTCCCCAAGATCCAAAAGATATAGTTGGCTGATTTGGCTGTCAGTCAAAGCAAGAGCTCCCCCTTCAGTTGCAAAAAAGGCGAAAAAAGTTCAAACTACAGTTCCTACAGATTTTGAATTCAGACAGCTCCTGTAGTCCGCTACATTTTAGGTCCCACCAGTACTGTTTGGTCCAATTTGCAGTCCAGGACCAAGATAGTGGAGACAAACAAAACAGTCCTTGCTACAAAGAAAGCAGGTGACAAACTACATTATCATTATCACGCTAAATGATTTTCAGCAAATAGTTACATCTTTCAACAGAGCTCCCTCTCAGATTACTTAAGCTGCAATTAGGCAGTTTTTAAAGAGACAGTACACAGCGGCTATACAGGCTCTGGTAATCACATTTAAACTGCTAAAACACAGGACACCAGCCTGGCAATGAGCATTTAGACAAGCTCAAGGAAGACTTTTTTGAGAACCCCCCACTTGTCTTTTCTCTCTAACAAAAGTATTGCTGCTCTTTTTATAAGTCTTTGTCTGGGAACTCATTAAGAAGAAATCCTGTTTTTCAGAAAATGTTCCTGTCAGTTTCCTTCCTGCAGGCACAACAAAACAGTACATGGCATCCCAGAACTGACCTCCTGTTAACAGCTCTGCAAAGAGTTTGCAAACCAGCGTCTCAGGTTAACCCCATGAGCTCCAAATAGCTTTTTGCAAGAATTTCAACAATATAACCATATACATTTTCAAACCAAGGGATCCCAGTTTCACATATGATTCACGTATATTTTATAACTTCAGATATACAAGGGGGAAGAAAAGAAAGAAACAGCAAGTGAAGGCTGAGAGATAGTGGGAGGGGGGGGAGGGACTAGTGAGACCGTCAGAGTGGCCAGTTCCTAGGTCTCACAAGAAAATTCGCCTGCGCAGTCAGACAGACAAGAGACAGAACAGAAGAGGATAAAACAGATACTTGCATTTAACTCTTTCTACATAACAAATCTTTCTACATAGCAAATGGGGTCTTATTCAACCCTGTCATAGACCACTAGACCACCAGGGTTATTTTTGCTATTTATAACAGGGATCGGGGATGAACGGGGGACCATTAGACCAGCTGGGTTATTTTTGCTATTAATAATGGATCAGAGATGATCGGGGGACTGCTAGACCACCACGGTTGTTTTTTTCTTTCTTAACTGGGATCGGGGTGTGGGGGCAACAGCCACCAGGAACTGCTGTTATTGCCGCACAGCTGCCCCGTTGCTTGTTGCACACCTTTGAGCTGTGCTGTCTGTTTGGCACAGTGACAGGGTTGCCACAAGCTGTGGGACTTTGCCGCCAGGACCCTACCCAATAGTGAATCGGGCACAGGGTCCCTGGCACACCAGTGATCGGCGCAAACTGCATTCAGCGCAGCTTGTGCCAACCTGTGTGAATCAGGCCCACTGAATATGAAAGGTACAGTACTATTTTGCTTTTTTAATCTGTGGTTAGAACCAAAAAACAGGTCACTTTTAATAATTCAATTCTGAGGATCAGCAAAACCCTGTTGACATCTGAACAGTAGATTTGCCTTCATAATAAATTACTGTATCATCAGCATCCATTTTTATTGTTGTAAGGTATTGATGAATAAAGAAAATAATATGGGCCTAAGACTGAATGTTGAGGGTGTCCAGAGGTGATACAATTTCATCGAGACAAACTATCTCCTATTTTGTTTCCATATAGATTTTATTCTCTGGCCAGCATGCACCATCCGTACCCCAGTTACCTCTCAACTCTGTGACTCACCTACCTTCAGCCAGTGCTTTAGGGATCCAGTGGAGGCATGGAGAATGACAGTACCTGCATCAACTTTGTGACAGCTGACATTTTCTTCTTGTTTTTTCCTTCTATTAGTTACACCCCACCTCTCCCCCCCCCAAAAAAAAAACAACACAGAGATTAGCAGGGTGACAGAACTGTGTGGCTCCCTGTGAGATGATGACAGCAGCATTATTACAAAGATGACAATGTGTATTTTAAGGTAAACACTATTAATGAAGAACACCTTTTGAAAGCAAAACATTAAAGAGATTTTCTGGTGCTGAGCAAAAACACACACATACACACACACACACACACACACACACATATATACACACACCACACACTTGTCATCAGCAGAACTCAGTTACACAAAACATCCCCAACATTTTAATTTCAGGGTCTTTTCTTCTTTATTATTGAAGACGTTTTCATTAAAACAGAATCTTTTGACTATCGACTTCATCTGTTCAGATTGCTTAGTCCTGCTGAAAAATCTTGATCCTCTGTTTATGACATCACTACATGTTGCCAGAGAAATCAGTCTTGTGCTACAGAGGATTATAAGCTTATGGCAGGAAAAGCAACAAGAACAAATGGTGTCTACAGGGGAAAGAGTCGGGTTTTATGTAAAAGTCTTTCATAGTAAAGAACAGAAGGCCTAACAAATACTTGGTGAGGGGTGGTGTTATGAGATTTGGGTTCTGCTGCTGCCAACAGTTATTATTTTGTAGGAAACTAGCCAGTCGCTTTAAGTCTTTTCTAAGCTCCAGCACTTGTGGTCTCATTGCTTTTTGCATACGGTTCATAAGTCTGCATAAATAAAGGATATTTGCACAGCATTCATCAGAGCATCTGGGCTTCCTTTGATAGCGGCATTATTCAATGTGGAGGGGTGAGTGCCTGCCATCTTCTTTGTTTTCGGAACTATTTTCTGGCATTGAGTACTACCCGCTCCTTTTCTTGTGCACCTTCCAATCCATTGACTGTTTCTATTTAAGATACTTAAAAAAACTGATTTAATGCCTTAAAATGCTAATCAGGGAGATAGCTATTGTCAGGGGAGGGCTATGTTATTTGCAGTTTTCCTTTAAATTACTTCCATGCAATCTATTACCACTATTCTTTCCATTTTGTTGGATTTCTGTACTAAGTTTGAGTTTTCTGTTACTCAAATAAAAGCTTATTTTAATGAACCACAGGTGTAAATTATCAAAATCAATCTGTAATACAGTTTATATACAATTAACTTTGGTGTTACTGTATTAGTAGGAGTACATTAGCAGCAGCAAACATCTGCGTGGTTACCCTGAACAAACCTGTGGCTGGCAAATTCTTAATAAAGAAAGAAAGAAAAAACAAATGGGTACAAGGACCATTCCTTGAGGAACTCTGTCTCTAATGTCAGTGAGATATGAGAGATTTTTATCTAGTCTTATTTTCTGTGTGTTTGCTCAGTAAAATCATTGTGAAATCATGGTAAAGCTTTTAGACTCATTCCAAATTGTTGCCATTTTCCTAATAAACATGCATGGTCAACTATGGTAAATCAGAAGCCTTAGTCAGATTCATGAATTTTTCTGCTCCAGCTCTGCCATTGTCGGTGTTGCTAAGGACATCGCCAGTAAACTGGACCAAGGCTGTACTGTAGTCATGCTGCAATATGCTGGACAACAGCTGCCCTGATATTCTGACACTATCAAATTTTGACTTTTGAATTATTAATATCTTCAGTCTGGCTCCTCCCTTGCCCCCCCAACAAACAATACATAGTTCTGTGTCTACTTTTCCATCCCTGTTTGCCTTCTTGCACTCCCTCATCTTTAACTGGATTTCGGTTCTTCCCCTCCTCCATTTCTTCCTGCATCTAATGAAAGCCCTTTTTTTTGCCCTCACTGCCTCCCTGACCTTCTTTGAGAACCAGATTAGTTACTTGTACCTGTTTCTCTTGGTAACCATTCTCAAGCATGACTTAGTTGCCTGGAGAACAGCCCCTTTAATTGCTCCCCACCTTCTCATCCAGTCCCCTGATTTTGTCCACTCCCCCAACATACCCTTGACTAATTCTCTAATTTGGTCAAAGTCTGCTCTTCTGAAATCCAGAACCACAATCTTTTACAAGGGTATACTCATATCCAGGGCCAGTTCGAACCATCTGGTGTTAAAGTCACTGACCCCTGTGGTACCTCAATCTTACTCCACCTACCTTTTTGGAGCTTGTAAGTACCATGTCAGCAATGCCAGCCTGCCTTGTAGGTTCCCTGACCAGCTGCATCTGCATCTGTAGGCAGTCACGCAATGTGTCTAGCAGGGCCTGACATCTGGTGCTCTTTGCTGCTGGAATATCCCAATCTATGTCTGGTAGATTGAGATCCCCCACATCCACTACCTCCCCTTTGTGGCCACTTCTGAATTTCTCCCCCTAGTACCTCATCACTCTTGTAGCCCCCTCCCAGCTGTCTACAGACCCCCTGCCCCATGCACAACTGCTTACCCAGTGTGGTCATAAGCAGCACCCACAGTGATTCTGTTTCCCCTTTCCTCCCCTGAAGGACCGCTCCTCTACTGCCTCTATGCCTTCCTAGACATAAAGGAGTACCCTGTATCCTTTTCCTTTACCCCTATCTTGCCTTGTTCTAGGTCAGTAGAATCTGGACAAATCTGTAAAAGAAGGGCAGTCTGACTCTTACGGATGGGAGTGGGTCCAACCGTTACATCAGTGTCTCCTAGGGCAGCATGGAGACATAAACATGGCAACATGGATGACCACAAGCACCTGACCAAACTACAACCACTCACAAAGTTGAAACTGTAGGGGTTCCCTTCTGACAGGTGGAGGATGGGCAGGGAGGAAAAGGTCAGGACTAAGTAGATGAAGTGGTCATTGCCACCACACCCATAAAGAGCTGGTTCTGGCCTCTCATCCTGTTCCAGAACCAAATGACCGCCCTCCCTCCCTCACCCATTGGCCTACCTGTCCTCAGAGGGTAAATCCTTTGGAGGCATTCTCCAACACAAAGCTCACCTGATATGCTGCTGGTCAAGAGGAAGAATATATGCAATGGTGGAGCGAGGAATAATGTTGAAGAGGGGTAGAAAGTCCACCTAATTCAGATGTCTGTAAGGTACCCAAAGTGGTTATCCAAGGTGGGTATAGCTTGCAGACCACAGAAGGAGGTCCCATCTCCTGCTGAGTGGGCCAAATCTAGCAAATTGTCTCCTACTTCTCTACAGTTGTAACTGTCTATGGGTGCCCTTGATTTTCTCTCAGTAAAATCAACTTAACAAAGCCTGCCACAATGCTACAAAATAAGCCTCTGCAAGGTACTTGGCTCTATTCAATTCTTTTTTAATTATTTTGCTGTTATAGTTAGAATGTGTTATAATGCAGGATGTGTATAGAAGTCTGAAGCACAGCAAAATGGATAAGATAAGGTCATCTGCTAACTTTAGCGTAGCAAATTCCCAGAGGGCCTGGGTGCAAGGCGATGTTATAGGGCCCCTCCCCAGTTTTGAATAAACATCGACATTTTGATTTGGGCCCCTCAAACCTCGTAGGCCCGGGTGCCACTGCACCCCCTGCACCCTTGTAGCTATGCCCGTCTGCTAAATAGTAACTATATCTGCCAACTGTCACAAACAGTGAATAATCCACTTCAAAATGCACTCTTCCCTAGCTGCACTCTGATGGGCTTGGCTGAAGTGGTAGCTTATTTAGACACTTTAACAACCAAGTGTTGCTGGTTTCTAAAAAGAAATGAAATACAGATTTAGAAAATTCAGTTGACTGCCCAGCAACTGTAGTAGAAACTGACAAAATAGAAAATAAAGATGTAGCAATTGAGTACATACAACGAGAACAAGAAGACAGTTTTAAGTGGCAGAAAGATGTTATTAAATTTATAACATTACACCATGTAAACTTCCAGTTATACCTTCTTTTTAAAGAAGGTGTTCACCCTGAATAGCCTAACCAAGATGCAAAATCTTATATCCCCATGAAATACTTCATCTCGTTTTCTTGGGAGTCCCAAGGAAAACAGCAGCAGTCAACAGGTTAACATAGTCCTGCAGGAATAGCTACATACAGGCTAAAATACATAAGGCAAAAAACAAACTATAAAGATGAGTGCATCCAGATAGTAATCGGCACAAGCTAGCAATGTGGGTCACAACAAACAAGCAGCAAGATCAGTGCTGTGCAACAAAGATCATGGTCGGGGAGAGGGGGATACGGGACCAAAACAAATGCAGGGAGTTCTAAGGTGGCTGGAAAAACTGGACTTGGAACACTTGCAAGCTAGAAGCATTCTTCTGATAATGAGGGAGTGTGTTCCAGCTGTCTGGGGCTGCAAATGCAAAGTCCATTTTACAAGTTTCACACTTTACCCGGGAATTGAGATGGTAAGTGCTGCTATTGAATGGAGTGAGTAGTCTGATTGTGTGCGGTGGGTTAGCAGATAATACGGGGCTTTTCCTTGTGCACATTTGTACAACAATGAAACCAGTAGTCATGCCTGATCGAGGGATTTAGCAAGTTAAGACGGTCATACAGCAGACAATGATTGGTATACCATCCACAGGAGAGGATGAACATGCGCAGTGTGTTGTACAAATGATCCAGGGGCAGCAGAGTTGTTTTATTTGCAAAGTAATATACAATGTCTCCAGAGTAAATGAAAGTGAGAGACCACTTGCTTCCTCGTGTCAGTACTAAGACCGTGTTTAGACCTGTAGAGAAAGTTGAGCTTGGGCCCTGCTGCTGTTAGGACATGATCAATGCATCTACTATAAGTAAGCGATACAGTAAGTCACAGGTTCCTAGATTTTAGAATACATTGACTTGTCCAATAGTGTTGCAATCTGGGGCCAGATATTGAAAGAAATTGCCCACGGGCAAATTTTGCACTGCCCGACAGTTACCATTAGCCCTCATCCCATTGCTCACAATATTCAAAGGATGGGCCCACAGGCAAACACTACTGAATATAGCATAAAAACAGAGGTGTGCAAAGCATAGCCCAGAGTGCAATGCAAGGATTGCCCAGCACTGAAGACAGCTCTGAATACAGCAAATGAGCAGTGCAAACAGCTATATCATGACATCACTGCATTTGTACATTCTGGGCCACGCATGCACCAACTGCATTGTGTGGTGCATTTGCACAGTGCATTGCACGATGTGCAAGTGCAAAACCATTTAGCATGGTGGGCAAATTTGCTATATTCAGCCAGGCTATGCAAATAGGCCTCATTTGGCAGTCAGTGGGCAAAACAATGTATTAGCATGTCATTATAGCGGACATGCATACATTTACACGTGTAAATTAGTTAGTTAGCTAGTTAGTTAGTTAGATAGTTAGTTACTTAGTTGGTTGGTTAGTTAACACTTTCTTTTTTGACAGGATAAGAACTTTAGGCCCTGCCAAGGTGATTGCCACATGTGTTGGTGCATGCTGCTATGTGTGCTGTGTATGTCACTGTGTGTGGGGTTTCGGCATTCACTATGGGTGGCGGTGTGCCTGTGTGTGTGTGGCATGTGTGGGATACATTGTTAGTGGGTACTGTTATGCATGCTAGAGCCAACATCCATGGGTAGCTGTGTGGCAAGTATAGGTGCGGTGTGGTTTGCGCTTTAGTCACCAGTTGCATGATGACCATGCAACTGGTGACTAAAGCGACAGAGACCGCACTGCTGGGGCAAGCATATGACATCACTGAGAGTTGACTAATGTGTGATGAGCGACACACTGACAGTGCACTCCTATTTCCACAGTGCAGGATACATCATCCAGGGAGGAGTAGGAGGCTGGCCCATCCACCAACGTGCATCACCCAGAGATGATGCCAGAGGAGGAGGAGGATCCACTGGACTTGATTGTGGAGGAAATGGAGGACAGCGATGAGAACACATACTGTATGTGCCAACACATCAATACCTGGAGGCCATAGCTGCCCGGGGGGGGGGTTCTCACCAACCCTAAGTCCCCCTCCCATCCCTGTCCAGCTGGTGGTGCCCTACAGTACAGATGCACCTACTGGCAGCCACAGCCCTGGGAGCAGGACTGTGTTGCCAGGGACAGCAATGTCCCAGGGGACAACCACCACCTTGACCACCACCACTACCACAACTGGGGTGGCCTCCATATCCTCCAACTCCCATGCCACCTACACTTCACAACGGATGGGCATGGGCAGCCATCAGGATACCTTGCCATTCCATACCCTCCCTGAGCATGCCACCATGTTCACCGAGGCTCTACCACCTCCGCCACCAACCCTGGATGTGGTGCACGCACTCACCACTTAGCGCCCATGCCAAACAGCATGTATTGTCCCAAAGGACAGTATACCCAGAGGCAGACTCCTTCTGACTCTTGGCAACTGCTGCAGTCTGCCGTAGAGTTGCTATCAGCCACACAATGTGAGTGGTGGCAACCCCACAGTGTACAATGACCCCACAGAGTGGCAGGTTGGGGTGAGGCAACACACCAGAAACATTGTTGTCCATGGACACTCTCCAACCCCCTGGGCATGATCTGGACATTCCATCATCCAGCCAGAGGTGTGGGCATGCGTGGGTCAAGGGGACCCCATCCCCACGGACATCACCCTTCCCCTTGACACATGACTCCTACATGCAGGGGTCACGGATGCCAGTCACTGCGCACCCACAGCAGACTGAGAACTTGAGTTTGGAGGCCACCCCTGCATTTCTCATTCATCCCCTGTCCCCTTTCCACATCACGGTTTTGTTTTCACTGGCATCCCCTCCACCCCCACCTGTTGCACACATTTATTTTCCTGATCTATTGTGCACTTTTTATGCACTGTCACTTTGCATTTTGTGCTTCCATTACAGTTTTGAAATCTACAACTGTGTCCTCTTATTTTGGTGCCCACCTGCTCCTCTCTGTGTATCCTCCTATGATGTAGACTCTGTTCCTAGGCCCTCCTGGCCATGAGGGGTCACGCCTGTCAAGCTGCTCCAGTATTCCCTACACCTCTGACTCCATGTCACTGTCACTGTGTTCCTCATGTACCAGCATGCCTATTCCACGGGTGTGGGCCATGTTGTGTAACATGCAACAGGCTAGGAATATGCCACATGCCTGGAATCGCATTTTCAGCATGCCAAAAACGCACTCAATTATGTTTCATGTGGCGGTGTGTGCCGCATTGTATCTGTCCTCCACCACATTTGAGGGCCAGAGGACTGATGTGAGGAGCCAGACAAGGAAAGGCAAATTTTATTTAAAAGACACCCAATCCCAGTGGATCTGGGCACCGTACGTGAAAACCAACACAAAACAACATTAACAAATAAGATAATCATAAAACTACAATACTAATTAAGTAAAATTAAATAAATAAATAAGGAAGGAAAAGGGGACAAGTGGTGTAACAGGTCAGAACAGGGCGGTATTTACAAAGCTGGGTCAGAAAAAGCCTGCGCAAACAGGAAGGCCTTGAGGAATGCCTTAAATACCTCCACCAAAGGGGCCTCCCTAATTGATGGAGGGAGTGAAGTGATTCTAAAGACTCTGTCACCGGCAGTTTTTAACCTCAACCTGGGAATCACAAGGAGGCCCCTCGAGGAGGAACGGAGGGAGCGCACTGAGTTAGCAGGTGTAAGAGAGTCTGCCAGGTAACTAGGACCCAGGTCCTGTAGGGCCTTAAAGGTGAGCAAGCCCACCTTAAAGAGGCTCCTTCACCTGACTGGCAACCAGTGCAGTTCACGCAGCACTGGAGTGACTTGGCAATACTTAGACTGCCCCGTCAACAACCTGGTATCTGCATTCTGCACTAGCTGAAGCAGGCGGAGGGTTCTTCCCGAGAGCCCGCGGTAGAGCGCATTACAGTAATCAAGCCTCAATGTCACAAAGGCATGCACTAAGGTAGGGAGGGAGGTCCAGGGGCCTAATCCTGGTGATATTCCTCAGATGATAGAAACTGGTACAGACCACGACCGACACCTGAGTCTCAAGTGTCAAACCGCTGTCCAGAACAACGCCCAGGTTACACACCCTGGAGGAGAACTTCAAAGGTACAGAACCCAGGACAAGTCCTGTCTCTGTGCCCGAGACCATACTATCATGCCCTCTGTTTGAGTCTACTACCAGTACCTCCATCTTATCGGGGTTCAGTCACAACCAGCTGGAGGCCATCCAGTTGTTGATTTCAGCAAGGCAGCTGTTTAGTGCATCCACTGCGCTGGATGTCCCCAGTGCAAAGGAAAGATACAGCTGGGTATCATTGGTATAGCAATGAAAACCCAAGCCGTATTTCCTAATGAGCCCTCCCAGGGGTAGCATGTACACTGTGAATAACGTTGGTGACAAGACCAAACCTGAAGTACTCCACAAGACAGGAGACTAGGGGAGGAGGAAGAGAAATTCCCCATCACTACCCTTTGCCTCCTGTTTGTGAGAAAGGGCTCAAACCAGCAGATGACTGTGCCGACGAGTCCACAAAATTCCCTCAGGTGGTCAAGTAACACACAATGGTCCACCATGTCAAAAGCTGAGAAGAGATCAAGGAGAACAAGAATTGTCCCCTCCCCTCAATCTCTCACCCTTAGAAGGTCATTGTGCACCCAAACTAATGCAGTTTCCATGCTGTGCCTTGCCCAAATTCCTGATTGGAGAGGCTCATATAGATCAAAGGTCATGAGGTGCTCCTCAGGCTGAAGCACCACAATCTTCTCAATAATCTTACCCAAGAATGGAAGGTCGGAGATAGGACGGTAATTTGCCATGACGTTAGGGTCCAACGATGGTTTCTTCAGGAGGGGTCTCACCAATGCCTCCTTCAAGGCATCGGGAAAGACTCCCTCAGAGAGGGAGTACTGAACAATCAAGGCAAACACCAGGCTAACGGAGTCCACACATCCCATCAAGAAATGCTTCAGTACCAGGTCCAGTTCACAATACATGTGCCACAGCTTGGAAGCAACCCCAATGACCTCAGCCACCTCCACTGGTCTAAACTCGTTCCAACCAGGCAGAGTGCTCTCCGGGCATCTGAGGCAATCACTGTTGGCCAAATATTGGCTCACTGGTGGAATATATTGCCTGATGGTGGACACTCTTTCCGAGAAGAACCGAGGGGCACAAGGAATAGGCACTGTCTCCAGTAAGGTAGATAACAAATGTTAGCACCTGTTTACAGTGTACTTGCCCACATCCACAGCACAGCTCATGATCTGTGGTGTATCCTGTACACCTGTTCACCCTCCCCTACCCACCCATCTTTCCCTCAGTGAGGCATGACTGTGCTGTGTTATGGCAGTGTACTCCCTCTGGAGGGTTAGGGGGGCAGCGTGTACTCACCAACAAGGTGTCCCCTGGGTACTTGGCTGCCTTCAAATGCCTGACATAGTCTGAAACTGTGCCATATGATGGCATTGTGGGCACCGTCCCAGGACATTGGTGATGCACCCAGTTGCATCGCATGCCACCTAGAAATTGACGGAGTGGTATCCCTTCCTATTGAGGTAGGCATCCACCCCATCACCAGTGGATGCCTGGATGGCAACATGGGTGCAGTCACTGGCACCACGTACTGCAAGTACGTGCATGGTTTCTGTGCACTCCGATGCTGTCCTGGGGAGTATGATGAACTCGCTGGCATGTGGCAGCAGGGCATCTAGAACTTGAGCCAGCAGGTGTGAGGTGGCCGACTGCGACACACCGATGAAATGACCCAGGGGCTAGGAAGTACATTGCAGCCATCACCTTCTGCTTGACTGTCATGGCACGGCTGTGCTGGGTGTCACTACACAGCTGTTCATGCAGAACCTCACAAGGCTGCCATACCATGGCCCTATTGAGATGGTACCAGCCCACCAGATGGTCCTCAGTGACAGTCTCAAAGGAGACTCATGGCTGATACCATCTGTGCCCGGCATATCACCTCCGTGGCCTACGAAGTGGCCAAAGGTGGCCTTCTGCCCCCTCCTCCTCCTCCCCCATGGCCTTTTCCATTAGGAACAGCAAGTGAGTGTTGAATACAGCCATTTCTGCTCTGGCTGCAGTGTCACTGCTCACTTCTAGGGTTTGCCTAGAGTAAGTCAAACTTTTTATAGGCAGTACTTGAGCCGTGCAATGATGTTGCGCAAATTCACTTTGCGCTGCGCTAATGCACTGAATATAGCATAGCACCTGTACTCATGTCCACGCCCCTCTCTTTGCCAGGAGTATACATTATCTGTTTGCACGGCACTATTCCATTCATAGGTTCATAGTTGTTTACGAGTTCAGGAGGCAATGCCTATATATGAACTTGCCACCCGAAGGTGGATTAGTTGCCTGTGCAAATCATACTTTTGAATATAGCGCAATTGTGCAAATGGCGCACAAAGTGCACACAATCTGTTTGCCCACCTGTCAAAGTTTTGAATATTGGGCCCCTGATGTTATAAGGGGGATCAGCTGAAGGAGTTAAGAAGTTCTGGGATCCAAACACGACAGACTTAGTCGATGAACCAGGAGGGGGTTGTGTTAAAATAAGATGGGAGTACTGAAATAACCTCAGAACCTTGTTTTCAGTTGGGTCCAGTGTCTACCAATGTTATAGCTGAAAGAGAAGAAGCCCATTATGTGTGGCAGATTTATGACATGGACTACTGTCTAATAGGAACTGAACTAAGATCAAAGAGCCCTATTCACAAATGTTGCACGACATGCACAAACTGTGCATAGGTCAGTGCATGTGGCCATGACGTGAACAAGTGCGTCCCTGGGGATACGCTGGCGCTTAGGGGTGGCCCACATAGACAATACATGAAGAGCCGCATATGTGCATGAATGATGCTGGTAATGGTGGCACAATGCATAGCGGCCCCACGTACAGACTACATGTCCTGGAGGCAGCTGTAAATACCGTGCATGGGGAGCACCACCGTAAGGCTGAAAGGGGTGACCCAAAAAGGGCATGGCATGGTCCACAACAGCAAGGCATGCTGCCCACACATGGAGCGATGCATGGCATGTGCTGCTGTCGACTGCAATAGCCACAATACCACGGTGCACATGCCCCGTCCCCAGGCACCGGACCGGCACATGGCCGTGGCATGCAAATCCCAAGGCCCTGCCACACAGTATTACACGAAACACACACACACCCAGGCACATCATGCCAGGGCGAAGAAGAGACACACACAGAGTGGATCAGAAAACAGTGCTTTACTGTTGGCTATCAGAAACACAAGCTATACACAAGTAGAAACAAAACCGCCAGGCCAGTACAGCCGGCACAATGTAGTTCAACAGTGGGTTTGGGGGGGGGCAGAGGGTCCACAATGGTCACAGACCTGGCCACACTAATCTGAATCTTCAGAGGTGGTGCTGATGCTTGGGCTGGAGGATGGGGTGGAGGGATCTTGCGGTGGAGTGGTGTCCAAAAAGGGCCTCTCCTCGAGGACTATCCTGCAGACAGGTCCATAGTATCACTGCAACGACAAGCACACACAGAGGGGAACCACCGTCAGTGACCCTGGTACTACAAGTGCACAGAGGACAGAGATATACACACACACACACACACACACACACACACATGGCCTGTGGCCCCACCTACGTGAGACAGTGCCGGACGGCCCGCAGGTCACTGGCATCAGCCTGATACAGGTAGTCCCTGGTGGACTCTCGGAGATCAAAGTATCTTGGTATATCATGCAGCAGCCACCGCCATGGTACATATACCCAGCCCATGCCCCCAGGGCCAAGGTCCAACAGCACCAGGACGAGCCTGGCCCTCCTTCGCCAGGTCCCCTGCAACAAACCACAGGGTAACAGGTCAGCATTATGCCCCAGGACATATGGACTACACACACTGACACTGGTACAGACCAGCAGAAATGCCTATCTGCCTCCTTTCCATCACCTCCCAGACGTCCCCTGTGGGGAGCCTGTCATGGTACATGTTGGTTGCCACACAGTAAAGACACCATTGCAGGCCATGCCTGCCACCACCAGCATCCACTACACCTGCTGCTGCTGCCATTGCTGCAGGACTGCATAGGGCATCCCCAATGGCAACATGCCCACACCACGTGCCCATGGCACGCCCATATGGCCACATGTGCCACGGTGCCCAGCATGCACCACACACAGAGTGGATGTGCACAGCTATGGCCATTGTGTAAGGTGAATGGAACATGTGGCCAGGGGCACTGCTACACATGGTCCTCCTGGAGGACGCCAGAGTGGAGCACCATGCCCACTGGAGGTGGCGGCCACGTGTGTTCAGGCCATGGCTGAAGGCACAGATGTTGCAGCATACAGAGTTCCTTCAAAGGTACCACGTTGACCACAGCACACTGAGGTACATCTGTGGCCTTGTGGAGGATGCAGTCTGGCCACACACATGGCGCTCCATGGCCATGTCCATGGAGACAAAGGTGCTCTGTGCCATGCAGTACTATGCAACCGGCAGCTTCTAGAGAGTCACAGGTGACATGATGTGTGTGAGCCAGTCCTCCGTCTCACAGGCACTGCACCAGGTGACCGACGCCCTGGTGCGACACCAGGCAAGACACATTTGGTTCCCCACAACGCCGGCCCACATCAGGTCTGTCCAGGGGGCATTCCTCATCAGGTACAGCATGCCCAACACATTGGGTGCCATAGACTGCACGCACATACCTGTCCACACACTGGCCATGAATGAATAGGCATACAGGAACCATAAGGGGTACCACAGTATCAACTGCCAGGTCATTTGTGATGCCACGGGCATCCTGACGGACGTCAATCCAAAGTACCCAGGGTCATGACATGACTCATTCATTTTTGAACATAGCAAGCTGAGGCATCATCTAGACTGTCAACTGGAGGAGTACAGCTGGCTGTTGGGTAAGCGCACACCCCATCCTGTGAACCATCCTATCGTCTCTATGCAGCAGCATGTCTAATAATTCTGTATCTCTCCCACCCACAGGTGACAGTGGATACCCACTGAGGACCTACCTCATGACACCATACCCGGTGCCACAGCACCCCGCAGAGCATGCATACAATGTGGCACACAGGAGGGCCCACAGCATTGCTGAGCATACCATCGGACTGCTGAAGATGCATTTCTGCTGCCTGGATCACACCGGTGGCATGATGATGCTATCGCCGGGCATTATGTGCAGAGTGTTCACTGCCTGTGCCATGCTGCACAACATCTACATACACTGCAGGGTACAGGATCCCCCTGACGTGCAGCCACCAGAACACACCAAATGGACATCCATTGCCACCACATGGCCCAGTGCCATCGGAGGAGGGCAAAAGGGGTGGTGCCACAGGACCCACATGGTGCAGAATGCATGGCGGCCCAGGCGGTGCACCATCACGTAGCCCATGGTACCTAAGGACGTTAAGGTATGGCACATGTGGGAGATGATGACATTGCCCATCTGAGCCAGCATTTGCGGTGCCCGCACACCCCATGTGGCACTGGCGTGCATCATGCCCGCACAAGGGGACTGGCGTTGCCTGTGGAAGTGTCAGCCTGTAGGCCAACAGGTGGCCACAGCAGTGCATGCTATGCTGGCCCCCCTGTGTTGTTGCAGGGTGAGGGGTGCCACATGTGGAATGCGGTACACGGTGTGCATGCTGTGTGTGTTGTGGACCGGTGGGTGTGCTGGGCCATGTATGGGGGGATGGGGGTTCTGTCCAATGATATTGTGGCACCTGGCTGCCATGGGTGGCTGTCTACTGGCTGTGGCAACCATGGCTGCGGCCTCTGACGGATGCTGGGCCATGTCGGGTAGGGGTCTGTGGCCGTGTTATGGTCGGGGCATACTGGCCATGGCGGGAATGGCATATGATGGTGGTGTGTCCTGGCATGGTGGTGCTGGTGCCCTGTTCAGTGTCATGGCATTGGCCGGCTGGGTCCTGCCCTATACATGCCCCCCCAGACTCAGCAGCTGTCGCCATGCCCTGTTCCATCACCCCATCCTTGATGTGTGCAGGCAGGCATGGCTGTGCAGCTGACAATTGGGCAGTGATGGCCGCAAGGGCATCGGCCACTTGCTCCTGAGCGTGGACACCCGCGGCCACCTCCTCCACCAGATGCTGCTGTGCACATGCCCTGCAGCAACCTCCTCTGCGAGCCTCTCCTGTGCCCTGACACCAATGGCTACGCTGTTGGCCAGACGCTCCTACACCCATACCGCCCCTGCCACCACCTCCGTGAGTTACCCCACGGCACCTGTACACTCCCGGGTCACCTGCAGGTGCTACTGCTCCAGCCTCCAAAGGTCAGGGTAACAGTTGGCCAGCAAAGAGCCTGGTGCAGCCCATCACGGGTGCCTTGCGGGTGGGGGACCCTCCGATGCACCCATATCGTGCTCTTGTGACATGGTGGATGTCTCTGGTGGGCCGGTCTCTGTGGCAGCCACACCAGTGTCCTCCTGATGTCCCTTGTCAGCTTCACTGCTGTCTTCCATTGCAGGCATCTGTTGCTCGTCCTCCTCCAAGGCCTTAGGTGTCTGTCCCCCATCCATGGTCTGCATCTGTGTGGCCATGTCCCTGCTGCGCCCAGTCTTCTGGGGCTGTTGTACACAGTTCCATGGCATGTTCCGTTGTGGTGCTGCGATGGGGGGTGCTGGCTGCTGTGTATCGTACACCTGCATCCTGTCCATGTCCTGCCGCTGTGTCCCTTTGGTGGGTGAGGGGGGACAGCGGTTAGCTGACCTGTATGTCTGCCATGGCACATGCCCGTCTGTTATGTTGCACTACCCACCATCACCTGCTGATGTCTGCATCCCACCTCTGCCGATGCCAGAGGGTCCCTCACCGCCACTGTCCTCTTCATGCACTGTGGATAGAATTGGAGCAAGTGGTCAGTTCCTGTTCTGTTGCTCTTGTGCTGGTCTGGTGCTCTGTGTGTGCCATCATGTGTCATGCTCACCTGGCATGCTGTCAAGTCTGTCTGGCTTGCCGTCCATTAGGACATCACTGATGGTGTCAGCGACTAGTCATTCTATCGGCATGATGGGTGGGTTCGGCGGTGGTGGGCCTCTGCCTGTGGCGCTCTGTGACTGTTGTACCCAGCTGAGATTTTTCTTTACCTAGGACCGGAGGTCCTGCGGCATTGATCGTCTCCTGCAGGTTCAGCCATATGCAGGCCTTGGTCTCCACAAGGGAGGCCCAGGGAACATCTCCCTTACAGCACATCCCAGTGCTGGTGGATGTCTGTGATGAGTATTGCCACCTGGGCACCAGTGAAGTTTGCGGATCATTGCCACCTACCCCCACCACTGACCGATGCGCCGCCCTGCAGTGGTTGGGGACCGAGGGGCTGTGGGGGGTGCCTGCTGCTCTGGGCCACAGATCCTCACTGTCTCCTTGTCTGACATCCCTGTTCCGCGGTGTTTGTAACACGGGCAGATTGCGGTTCCGCATCGCCATATATGGTGAGGTCATGGGGTGTTCCCTGGCCTCCACGCTGCTTCTGGCACACCTCTTCTGGCTCTGCCCCCACCTCTTGTGGCCATTGTGGGCATCTTTGTGAATGCCATGTATTCCTGTTGCTCTACACAGCGCACAGCTGTGCACCCTCATTTACGACGTGCACCCGCGTATGGGGCCAGCCTTCATGAAAAAGCCCCAATAAGCTCATTTCCCTGATGTGTGACCTAAACCAAGATTCTAACCCTGAGGCAGTGAATGGCCAAGGCCTTCAATGATGAGGATCACCAACTTTAGGCTAACTTTCTAATTTCTTAAGCGCGTGCATGGCAGTACCAGTTTTTAAATAAAGTTGCTACAGCATATTCTTGATCTTTGAACAATGCTGACGTTTACCTAGTACTCCACCGATTTATTTATGTTTATTTGCTGTTATTGCTGTGATCAAATTTGGATTTTAAACTCTGCACTGTTTTTAAGTAGCCTTTTTTTATTCTTAGAATTAACAGAATGACAAAACTAAAATGAAAAACAGAATGACAAAACTAAAATGAAAAACACATAAATGCATTAGTTTGATCAAATACTGTATTATTATTCATGTACTTGGAAAGGTAAACTACATATGCAGTAATAGCACTGGAAAGAATGTAGGCAGGCAAGAGTTAAATAATGTAATTTTGTACTTTTGGCATTTGACAGCTAATTAATACTAAACTCAATCACAGGGGTTATAATAGGAGGCAAATTAAGATGGTAAGATATTTTTTACATTAGTAAAACAATCTACACGCTGCCTATACAGATAATAAGTTTCATGAGAAAATCAGTAATAAATGTCTTTAAAGCCAATGTTTCACTCTGGAGTCTGGGACTAGGGCTCAGTCGATTGAACCATTTTGGACTTTGGTTCTGTTTGACTCATATTTGGAGGCACCCAAAGTGTTCTTAAATACGGAAATGCTAACCAGGCACACACTAGTAGTTCATAATAGAAGGAAAAAGAAGGCATGGCAGCTACAGCAGTGCACAACGTGTACTGTAATCACTTAACCCCTCATTTGAAGAGGCAAAAATGTTTTTGGGCATGGGTCTCGACAATGTACAATATGGTATACACAGGTACTTAAGACCCTGGGGGGACAGCAGAACAAGGAAAGCAGAGTACAGTAAAGAAATGCCAGATAGGCTTATCATTGAGCTTGATACAAACTCCCTTGATTCCAGAATCTCTAGCTGGGAATCAAGCATTTCAAACTGATCTGCAGCTCTCTTGTGGAGAGAGGGCAGAAAGTTAGTCTCCTCAGCTGGGGGGTGGAGGTTGCTGAAGACAGAATTGAGTGAGGCTTAGTCTTCACTGGCACTGCCTTCTGGACTGGACCCTTGCTCACAGCTCAGAATGCAATTCTACAGGGTTTAAAGAACAAAAGAACAGCGTAACAATCCCGGGCTGCATTAGTGCAACTGGCCACAAAACGAGACCTGTGCCGGTCGGTAAGTTGCATGAGCCTAGCTATTTAAACACATGAACATGGGTGCTCTGCTGGACCAGTATGAAGCACAGAGGAATACTTGGATGGATGCTAATATTTGTTCCTGGTTGTTTGGAGACCAGTTTGTACCACAGGTAAAGCAGCATCTTAGGTCAGAAGGTCTGCCACTGAAGGGTATACTGCTTGGAGGCAATTCCCCTGGCCACCCTGATATTGTACCTGTGCACCCAAGGGACAGTGTAACTGAATGCATGTTTCTGCCTGCTAACACAACCTCTGAACTATAGCTGTGTGATCAAGGTGTGCTAGTAATGTTTAAAAGAAGTCACCATGAAAAACTGCTCCAAACGGTCCTCTTAGAAGAAAACAAGCTGCTCTCTCTGGCAGAGGTCATCAAGAAAGTACCCTCAAAGATGTTCTGTGCATGGCATCAGTGGCATGGAACTGCTTGCAGTCCAACAGTATCCAAAAGGCTTGGATCAGGCCAGGGATTAGGACAAGTAATGATGCCCTGCCAGACACACAAGAGCCACAAATGCAGGAACAGCAGTCTTTTACAGAAGAATTGCAAAGTCTGGCCATAACGCTCAATGATCCACCCACTGAGAGTGAGCTAAATGCGTGGGTAGAGTGTGATGCCACAGAATAGGGTCACAAAATTTTATCCGATGATGCCATTATTGAAATGCTGGCACAGACAAAAGAGTCAGATGAGGAATCTGAGGATGAGGAAGAAGAGACTGAGCAGCCTGCAATACCTACTCACGGAGAAGCAGCTGATATATTTGAGGAGTGCATACCGTACCTCAAAAATCAGAGCAATTGTGACCCAGTACAGGTAATGCTCCTAAGAAGCTAGAGACAAAAAAAGTAAAAATACAAAAGATATTTGATGCTCTAAATAAAAACAAATTAAGGATGTATTTTACTGAAATCAGAACCTGTACAGTATAGCTGCTTGCCTGCTAGGTTTTTAGTATACAGGACTTTTTATTAAAGTCTTTTTTTTTAACTTTAAATACATTGTTCTTGCTTTCTTTTATGTTACATTTCCAGTACAGTATGTAACAACAAAACTAGATACTTGGGAGAAAGACACACTGCACAACAACACACTCAGCATTTACTCTTGATTATCTGACCTCCCGATTATCTGAACCAATCAGATGTCCCCCAGGCAGGTCAGATAATCAGGGTGCTACTGCAATTCTGTTAAGTCCCATTCCTCTCATGTGTCTGCCTAGGTGTGCCTTAAGTTAATTTAATCTCTGCCTTGACCACTGACACTGGTAGACCATTTCATATTTTCACCATTCTTTGAGTAATGAAGTGCTTCCTTTGTTCTCTCTTAATATGGCATTTTATTTATTTATTTATTGAATTTTGTTGACTGGGTAAGCCCACTGAGCCCCTAAGGTCCCTTTTTCAGGGGCGACCTGGGAATAAACATTAAGAAGACATACATTAGAAAAACATGTGAGAGTACAGAAAACGCGGAATACAGTATTCAGCTGTTTGCGCATTGCAGACATGACATTGGTTAGTTGTTGTACATTACATTATTCATTGGCTAAAACCTTATGAAGACAATCCAGTAGTTATCCTTGGTACCCAAGTACAGGAACATTAATAGGGAAGGAGAGCGAAGTGCATATCTTGCTAGGGGCTAACTTATAATTAGGTGAACAGTCTGCAGTGTTATCTGAAGTAGTGACCGAAGCAGAGGAAGTACACCCCTTCCTTTAATGCGTGGCTAGGTCCTGTGGCAAATGCAGGTGCTCCTGTCAAGCAGGTGAGCCTTGAGCTTGGTCCGGAAGCAGGTGATGGACTCTGCCTCCTGTACCTCCAGAGGGAGGTTGTTCCAGATGGAAGGAGCAGTGTACGCGAAGGACCTGGAACCTGCTTTGGTCCTGGTTTTGGGAACCACGAGGAGAGTTTGGCCGGAAGTTCTTAGGCTCCGAGGGTTGGTCTTAACCCTAACGAGACCTTGGAGGCTGGGGGGAGGTGTGGGACCCAGTAACTTAAATGTAAGGCAGAGGGTTGGGTAGTTGAGCCGAGCTTCCAGAGACGGCCAGCTGAGCTGAGCTTGAGATATGCAATGGTGAATCCTCGGGTGTGAAAGGGTGGCAAAGCGGACTATCTTGTTGTAAAGGACCTGCAGCCTACCAAGCTCCGTCGTGGCCGCGCCCTGGAGGACTGGGGCTGCGTAGGTAAGCTTAGGGAGAAGTACGCTAGCAGCAATGGCTATCCTAGCTTCAGGGATAATCTGGTCCTTTATTCTATAAAGGATACCAAGTTTCCCATGGATGGCCTTGGTGATTAGGTCAACGTGTTTTTAGTGTGAAGCCTTGGTCAGGGTAAGACCAAGGTATTTCGTGGAGTGACCACCTCAAGTTTCTGACCCCCGGTTTGAAGCTGGAGGTTTGCCCTCTGGGTCCCAGTGATCTTGGCCCGAACAGCATCACCTTTGTCTTTGTGGTGTTTAGTACCATACTGTTCAGAGTTAGCCAGTCCTCCATCTGAAGGATGTCCTCTTGGAGGGCTGACCCCAGTTCAGTTAGGTTCTGGGAGGCTCTGTAGATGACAGCATCGTCCAGCATACTGGATAGCGCTGCTGCTCCCACAGTGTAAATGTAGGTAATTTATGAATAGCGTGAAGAGAAGTGGGCGAGTATTGACCCTTGTGAGTACGCCTTCTTTGAGTGTTGATAGGTTGGAGCATTGTCATTCCACTTGACCCTCTGGTGCGTCCGTGAGGTAACTCTTAGGAACCACCGCAGGCGTGGGCGTCCAGGCCGAGTAGATGCATTTTTTGTATAAGAGGTGGTGGTTAACCAAGTCAAACACTTTTGAGAGGTCAATGAAGACCGCTCCTGTACTGTCCCAGTCATTGCTGCTCAGGACTTCAGTCGAGAACTTAGTTAGCGCAGTGTCTGTCCCGTGCTTGGTTTGGAAGCCATGCTGAGACAGAGAGATTACCTGGTGTATTTCCAGGTATTCTCGGAGTTGTGCGTAAACAAGCTTCTCCTGAACTTTAGCAACAGCACACAGCAGGGAGATAGGCCTGTAGTTTCCAATTGGCTCTGTGGACCCCACTTTGTGTATAGGGATCACTAGGGCCTGCTTCCAAGGCTCAGGTACCGATCCCTCAGTAATGTTACAATTTGTTTTCAGCATATTCTAGTTAGTTTTTCCTTTTCAGTCTTATACCAAGGTTTTGGCTATTTATTTAATCACCATCCTGCATAACTGCATACACCTGTGTTATGTTCTACTCCCACTCACTTCTAAATTCAGACTCTGCCTTATCTTAATCTGTCTCTAAGGTACTGCTACCTAAATTTGCATGCAAGTTTCATCTGCCCGTTGGGGTTCTACCAGTTTGAGCGTATGCCACAGGGAATATCAGGAGCACTGGCCACTTTCCAGCATTTGATGGAGAAGGCTGTGGGGGATATGAACTTGCTCGAAGTTATTGTCTACCTAGATGACTTGATCATATTTGGTCGCACCCTGGAAGAACATGAGACCCGGTTAATGAAGGTTCTGGATCGACTGGAACAGTTTGGCCTGAAGGTATTAACTGGCAAGTGCCAGTTCTGCCAGCCAGTGGTCAAGTATGTGGGGCACATCGTCTCAGCAGAGGGCGTGCAAACTGGTCCAGCTAAAGTGGAGGCCCTCACCATCTGGCCTAGGCCCATCAACTTAAGGGTTCTGCAGTCTTTTTGGGGTTCTGTGGCTACTACCATCGCTTCGTAAAGGACTACTCAATGGTGGTATGCCCACTTAATGATTTGATGCAAGGTTATCCTCTAACTATCCAGAAGAAAAGAGCCCCAGGGTCCAGGACAAGCCCGGCTAAAGAGTACTTGCGAGCTGGTGAACCTTTTGGAGAAAGATGGACCCCTGAGTGCAAAGCTGCTTTCCGGGAGATTATTCAGAGATTAAGTGAGGCCCCTATTTTGGCGTTTGCTGACTGTAACAAACCTTACATTCTCCACACTGATGCCAGTCTAAATGGCTTGGGAGCTGTGCTGTATCAGGAGTATCCCAAATGGCACAGGCCAGTGGCATTCGCTAGCCACAGTTTGACACCTTCTGAAAGAAACTACTCAGTGCATAAACTGGAATTCCTGGCATTAAAGTGGGCCGTGACTGACAAGTTACATGAATACCTGTATGGGGTTCCTTTTACGGTCAGAAAAGACAACCTCTGACCTATGTCACCACAACAACTAAACTGGATGCTGCCGGGCACCGATGGCTCTCTGCTCTTTCCACCTATAATTTCAGCCTTGAGTATCGAAGTGGGTGAACTATCATAGACACTGCTGCTTTGTCAAGACGCCCGCATGGTGATGCCTCGGCCCCCCCCCCCATTCAAATTGAGAGTGCTGTGGTTCAAGTGTTGTGTTCCAAGTTTGTCTTGCCTGCTGACGATCCAGTTATGAACCCTACCAGATCCAAAGATATGCCGGGGTCCTCTCCTGAAGCTATCCCACTGGCATATCTGAATTTCACCAGGCTGGACATGTCTTTACTGCCCCAACCCAGTAAGCCTGAACTACGGCAGGCGCAAAGAGATGACCTTGTTATCCAGGACCTAATCTGGGCCCTTGAAAAGAGACATTCAGCTGATCAAGTGTGCAGCCGTCACCCTGACACCAAACACCTGTTGAGAGAATGGGGAAAGCTAGTTCTAATAGATGGACTGTTACTGTGAAAGGTACATGACAAAGGCAACCCTGAACATTCCAAGTTTCAGCTGGTACTGCCACAGGGGTATCGCGATATAGTCCTAAAGTCCCTGCACGATGACATGGGTCTTCTGGGTTATGAACGCATCCTAGATCTGTGTAGAGCACGGTTTTACTGGCCCCACATGAAGACTGATGTAGAAAGACACTGTAAAAGCTGCCTGCGGTGCACACAGAGGAAAACCCTGCCAAAGTGAGCTGCCCCTCTAGTCAACATTAGTACGCGTGGGCCCCTCGACCTAGTCTGCATGGATTTTTTGTCCCTCAAGCCTGACAGCAAAAACACAGCTACTATTCTAGTTATTACTGATCACTATACCAGATACACCCAGGCATTTCCCACCAAAGATCAAAAGGCTAGCACTGTGGTCAAAGTATTGCAGCAGTTTGTACAGCACTATGGCGTCCCAAAGAGAGTTCATTCTGATCAAGTCCGAGATTTTGAAAGTTGACTGATGAAAGAGTTCTTGGTTATGTATGGTATAAATAAATCTCACACCACACCGTTCCACCCCAAGGGAGACCCTCACCCAAGTGCTTCAACTGAACTCTGTTGAACATGTTGGGTACCCTGGAACCAGCCAACAAAGCACACTGGAGTCAGAAAGTAAGCTATCTAGTGCATGCGTACAATTGCACCAAGAATGATGCCACCCAACGCTCTCCTTTCTCCCTCATGTTTGGTCATGAAGCCCGGCTGCCCATTGATCTTTGTTTTGGTGTGTCCGCTGACGGCACGTCCCGGCGAACCTACCTGGAGTATACACATCAGTTAAGAGAGCAACTTAACAATGCTTACCAGTTAGCGTCTGAAGCGGCAGCTCACAGTAACCAGAGTAACAAGCAGAGGTATGACCACAGAGTTCGTAATCAAGAGTTGCAAGTGGAGGATCGTGTTCTGCTTCAAAGCTTGGGGTTGCAAGGCAAACAAAAGCTTCAAGATTGGTGGGCCCCAGAAAGTTACATTGTGGTTGAGAAGCTGCCAGAATTGCCAGTTTACTGAATCAAGCAAGAGCAAGGCCAGGGTCTAGGAAAGACTTCCACTGAAACCACCTACTCCCCATTGGAGAGATTATGCCTGATTCTGCCACTGGTCCTAAACTTCCAGTTGCAAGGCGGCCCATATTCGCAGTCAAGCTGCTCAGAAAAGACAACAAAGCCCAAGCCCATCCATGCCTCTCGAAAAGAACACATTGACCCTGAATACTGGTTCAACTGCGCTTTCTGAGAGGACTCACAGAAGTGATTCTGCTGTAGATATGCCCCCCGAGAGGACCACATTGAACCTGAACACTGGTCCAACTAAGCCTCTTGAGCGGCCTGCCAGCAGTTCCTCTGAAGAAAGTGAGGAGGAGGAGTTTGAACTTTGTCCTTGTGAGCCAAGTTCTGAGTTACCCCAGTCCTAGTGGGAATGGTACTGTCGAACCTCACCTCCATCCACCAGCACCGACCCTCCAGACTGTCAGTTCTCCTTGAATCCAAATGCCATGCCCTTCATTCATGAGAAGGAGCCTGTGATCCTTACGCAAGAGCCCAATGTGGACACTGACATGGACAATGACAATGATTGGGGTCCCCTCAAACCTGTGGTTGATGCACCGGCCACCCCTTGCCCTTCTCTTGTCTCAGCCCCGGAGCAGGATCAAAGTAGTGTAGCTGTACCTGACCAGGCCCCGGGGTGGACTGCAGAACCTAGTCAGGTGGGGTTGCCTGTTATTCCTGGGGAGATTCCCATACCTGACACAGCTCTGTCTAGGAGGATGGCAAGACAGCCCAGGCCCATTGTCAAACTTACATATGATACCCTGGGTGCCTCTTCTGACCTTCCCCTCCATGTTATTCACAAGCCTGTGGTTCCTGTTCTTTGTCCCCCATGGTGTTGCCCAATGGATAGGGGTGGGAAGGTGTATGTGCATATCTATAGTTACCTGTATATAGTTAACCTGTGTTGTTTGAACAGATATCAATGGTGGGAGCAAAATGTGATGAATATGTGATTATTATTGGTGTTAGTTAGGAATCAGGTGTCCAGTTAGAAAAGTGCATGTTAAAATGTTGGTTAATAGAGTGGCTTGTCGGGATGCCAAGCATTCAGCCAGGGGAGTGTGTAAGCCCCCCAATTCAGGCTTTCCTGGTAGGGCTATGGGCCTCCGGCCCTCTGCTGAGTGGCTGTGGTGTTAACGGGCTAAATTAAATAATCTGGGGCCTGACTTCAGGGAGCCAGCCAGGAAGACAAAAGGGCAGCTCCCTAAAGAACTACAAATTGGTTGCTGCTGGGAAAATACGCAGAGGCAGCCTGGAGATCACCTAGGGAGTTGCAGCCAATAATAGAGAGGCTGCTCAGGGGAAATGCAAGTCTGTTTTTTTGCACAAAAAAGGGGGTTGGAGGTCAAGAGGGACTTCAGGGTGGATGTGAGAGGAGAGACTGCTCTCATGAATACAGTCCAACTGGCTGTGCAAATCCTGCCTACCTCCATCTGCTAAGCTGAGTGCAGGAGGAAAAGTAGCTGCATATGAGACTGAAACAGGGTAGAGAAAAACAGAGTTAATAGCAGCCCAGCTAGTTTGAACTTCAATTTGAACTGAGAAAATAAGAGATGCGCTATGGACTTTGAAAATAATCCCTGCTCCCCACAGAGCAGAAATCATTAAGTGAAGTGGACATTTCAGCCAGGGGAGAGTTTGCAAGTGTTGATCCAAGCTGCTGCAACAGGACCCAGCCTGCTGTGAAAGTATCCTCAAGGTGAGGGGCTGTAGGTTTTGAGACTGTGGAAGCACTGCTGCCCTGCGTTGGTCCTGAGGGTGGTAAAAGACATTGACGCACTGGGTTGAAGGATGAAACAGGCCTGCCTGTGTGAATTCTGTATACAAAGGCCCATAGGCGAAGCTGGCAAGGCCAGGCAGGTGAAGCTCATCATCCCTGGAACCATCAAGTTAATTTTCCCCACCAGTGGTGCACCACCTACGTCAAAACCTCCATGGTACCATGCAACACAGCCAGCTGTGAACCCCCAGAGTGGACTATCAACTGTGAGTGCCCCGAGCTGTGGCTCTGGGGAGTCTTTTAGCCAGCTAGTCAGATAGGATTCTGGGGGTAAATCATTCCACCTCTATTAAAAGATACTCAAGGCTGCCAGTATAAGATAAGCAATCCAACGTGTGTTGTGTTTAATTGGGCCCTGATGAAAGACCCCAGGCCTGCACCACCGCACAGGGACAATCTGGGTGCACCCAGGGGGTGGTGAGAAGGGATGATACTGGGGAAGGTATTGTGCCTAGAGTGAATTGTGTTTGATATTTTCCTCCTTGTTCCTTCTCCCGAATAAATAAGGTTACTGTTTTCATTTCATTCACTGTCCCTGTGTTATTGAAGAGTGCTGCTGGGGGGGCATGGGACAATAGTGTGGAAACTATAATTTGTGTGGGGAACATATTGTTGGAGCAGAGTACTATTTCCTGGGGGTGGTAACCTGTTCTTTATCCACAGGATTCCCATGCCATTATCCCAGGTGGAGGCACCGTGCCACACGAGCTGTCACTGCAGAACCCAGGCTGGCCCCCTCAGAGGTGTGTTCGGAACTACCCTGAGGGCCCCGGAGCAGCCAAGGTGAGTCAAAGGGCTGTTGCAGTTCTATACATTTCTTTTAAACATATGGGGCAGGATTCACAAAGCTTTGCCTGGGCGCAAAACCTGTTCGCCCAGGGCAAACTGGGCTTTGTGAATAGCTGGTATTCACAATGCCCAGTTTGCCCCTGCAAACTGTGATTGCGCCCGGGCAAAATAGGGAGGGGGTGGCAATGCAAATGAGTGGGAGGGGGACCAGCATATCCCCAGAATCCCATTCACAAACATTTGCTCCACACAATAGCCATATGCAAAGGCCAGTCTGCGAAGAAAATTACTGCTTGGAAAAACCTGGTGGTACATCCCACAAACCCCAGAGGGTTGCGGAGGTACTGCAGCTCCCCCATCCCTGTCGGCAGAAAGCTGAAGTCCCCCCTCCCGGTCCTGATCCCAGTATAAGAAAAATATATCTCCCCTTTTCTATAGTGTAAGTGGCCCTCCCCCTCCCCATTCCTGATCCCCATTATAAGAAAAATAAATGATGTCCCCTTTTCCATAGTGTAAGTGGCCCTCCTCGTTCCCCATTATAATAAAAATAAATTATGTCCCCTTTTCCATAGTGTAAGTGGCCCTTCCTGGTCCCCAATCATGGTATAATGAAAAAAAGCCCAGTTTCCACAGTGTAGTGGTCCCCCCAACCCCCCACCCACTGCAGTAACCAAATCCCACCCCACTCCCCCGGTCCCAGTATGTTCCCTGGTCGGCGAGCAGCACAGCCCTCCTCTCACCTCCACAGCTGCCCACCAACTGAACTGTCAATGAATGACAGCTTGCAGTACTCCCTACAAGCCCACTGGCTGACACTGTCAAAAAAACGGGACATCATTTATTTTTATTATAACGGGGAATGGGGAGGGCCACTTACGCTACAGAAAAGGGGAAGTCATTTATTTTTCTTATAACGGGGAATGGGGAGGGCCACTCACTACAGAAAAGGGGAAGTCATTTATTTTTCTTATAACGGGAATGGGAGGGCCACTTACGCTACAGAAAAGGGAAGTCATTTATTTTTCTTATAACGGGATCAGGACCGGGAAGCATGCACACTACAGCAAAGGGAGAGATATTTTCTTATACCAGGATCGGGATCATGGAGGGGGGAGGGAAAACTACACTGTGGGGACTGCGGCTGCGTGGGTCTTGGGCTGGTGGGGGGGGGGCTCATACCACACACTACTGCCATGCAAATGGGCCCATAATGAGCATATAATGGCCTCTAGCACCTTGCATGCCCAATGAGCACATTTGCATAGCTATCTTCATGAATGGCAGTTTTGCAATGGAGTGCTATCAGCTTCGGGGCCATTTACTGGCCGGCTGTTGGGGCAGCACTGCTATGTCTTCCACTGCTTTTCCTGGAATAGCATTGTCCCCACTGGCCCCTATTCACAGTCGGATAGCCCACCGGGCTATCCGACTGTGGATAGTACAGTTGCCCACCAGCGCAACCAGGGAGCACAGCGTAAACATTTGCACTCGCTTTGCGCAATCTTTGTGAATCCTGCCCGTTTTTTAATTGAACATCCAAACCCCGTCTGAGTAGTTCATTTAGTGATCTAGGACCATAACTTCAGAAGTAATGTTTTCCTGTGCTTCATACAGTATATACTTTCATCTCACCATACTTGGGCAAAAGGATGGAGGACGGCAACTCCTTCTCTAGGGATTTAAGATACCGTACTGCAATATTTGTGACATCTCTTTAAAGGGACACTGTCAACCTGTTTTTCATCATATCATTTCTAGTTAAAAACTCACATTTTATGATTGCTTACCTTCTCTAAAATTCATTGATGTTGCTGTTTGTTTTGTCTGTCTCCTTGTTTAGTAGAACTGAAATGCATGTCAATGTATATTTATAAACAACTTTGTTTTTGTTTACAATTCTGGATCTGTTCTTACTGCATACTTCCTTAGCATTAGAAACACACCCGAATAGTGCAGTCACTCATGAGGCAGTAGCCTCCTAAACTCTCACTATATCACAAGTGGCTAATCTGTGTTGTGGTTGTTCCCAAGTCCAGGAAAGACGCAGTTGGAGCTGATCAAGGAATGTAAACAACCCTGTGTTTGTGTGGTAACACCAGTTTGGTGAGCAGTCTGTTTTTCACTTTTTCCTAAGAAAAAAGAGTCAGAATCAAACTACCATCTATATCAGCAATCTTTACAGAATGTTGGTAATCATAAAATGTGTTTTTTAAACTAGAGACACTTTTGAGACCTAAAGGGGGTTGTCAGTGTCCCATTAAATTCCTCCTCCACTGAAGGTATATGATGTTATATTCAGTAAAATAGGCTACCATCTAGAACTCCTACCCAATTGTCAAAACTTAGTAAAATAAATGTCTTGCTTCTTAAGTCAAGACTCTAAAGTGTGACATACAGTACATAGTATACACTTTAGAGGAGAGAGTTACAGGATGGGTTTCTTTTTCTTTTATTCTCACTCTTTCTTTCTGTGTATTCCGTAAAGATGCTGTGTTATAGAGATTGTAAAACCCAATATCCTAAATAATAATAATACTGTTCCAACTGCTCTACTCTGACAATTTTTTTTGTTACAGTCTCTGGAACAATGTTGTTTCCAATTTTTTATTAGACACTCTTGCTTATTTTGATTCATGAAACACATTACTTTTTGTGTTCGCTTGTACAAGGAACATCTTGGGACTATAAGGCAAATGAGAGGTGTGTCACTGCTAAGCCAATTACAGCTGAAACTGCAATGGGTTTGGCAGTGTACACCAATGACCAGGCACTCTGGTCATGACAGCAGTTCAGCTTTGCTGACGTGGCACGTGCTGGACTGGCAAGAAATGCACCGCTCCAATGGGAGCGCTTTATTTCTTTCTGTAGCCCAGACCCTAGCCATGCACATTAGAGTGCACACTAATCCACATGGCCGGAGTTATGGCTGTGTTCTCTGTCCCAGTCTTCGCTCCTCTGATCCCCCCCAAAAAAGGCTTCAACGTTAGCTGCAGTGCTGCTTTCTCTCCCAGTGCTCGCTTCTTGGCCCCCCCACCTCAACACTAGCCATGGTACGGCTTTCTCTTCCCCTCTCCTGGTGCTCGCTTCTCTGACCCCCCTCAACATTAGCCACGGTGCAACTTTCTATTAAAGCCAACATCGGGATGCCCAATCCCCATGTTGGCAATAAAAAAAAAAAAAACAGCACTGCCACTGAAGGACATTGGGAAGTCCACTCCCAGTGCCCCCATATTTGTACCCCCCCAATATTCTGGGATACTGGGGGGGCCCTCCAGTATCCCCATATCTATACCCCTCCTTTAAAAATGGCCAGACTGGGTGGATCAAGCGGCCCTTATCTGCTCTCAAAGTCTATGTTTATGTTTCCCTGTAAAAAAGAAAACGGTCCCCCGGCAAATTTTTTTTTTTATATATATATATATCTGAAAAAAAGAAAACAGTCCCTCATCATCTCCCCTGTCCCCCTCCCCCATCTGAGCCCTCCCACTGCGCACTCACCTCCCTGCACCCCCCTTACCCAATACTTACCTCCAGAGGTTGACGACTGTGATTGAGCTTCTCTGGACCGAGACATGTCTGCACTCTTCAAAGCCGAACCGCAAACTGAAGATAGGGTTACCACCTTTTAAGAAGCCCAAAGTGGGACATTTCTTACTGAAATACGATTTTTTGCAGGACAATATGTAACCAACCAATACAACAGACTTGTTTTCACTAAATAATCAGAATTAAGACCAAGTATTGTAGTTTTTCAGTTGTTTCTAGCATTTCTTATCATTTTAAGGTGTTTTAATAAAAGTATTACAGTTTTTTGCAACATTTAGAGGAAAATAAGAAAATATTTTTTCTATTATAATGTCGGGGCAAGTAGTATTTTTCATGTTTTTTTGCAGGACACAACTGCCTAAATCAGGACAGTCCTGCGAAAATCAGGACAGGTGGTAACCCTAACTGAAGAATCAAGATAAGCGCCGTATAATGGCTGTCAATGGGGGGTTCAACTTATGTTGATGTCTCAGCCATTTTTTGGAATTTTTGCCCCAAATTTTCAACATAGCCTTTTTGGAATCATACCTCATGAACACTGGCACTGTCATTTTGTTACTCTGTCCTGAAAGGTGATTTCACGGTCACTGCACTAAATCACCTTTCGGGACCAAGTAACGAAATGACTGTGCCAGTGTTCATGAAGGAAGGTCCCAAAAGCCCATGTTAATCTGGTGAAAAAAATCCCAAACATGACTTTAAATTATGAGTGTCGTTAAGTGATTTCTACACACACTCATAACTTCACCAGTTTTTAGTATTTTCACTCCAGATTTTCCACATTGCCATTTTTCATACCTCCTCATGATCAGTACAGCTGTCATTTTTCACATGTTGCCTGAAACATGTTTTCGTGCCTGTGGCGCAGAATGGCACAGTTGCTGTGCAAAATCAACTTTTGGGATGGATTAACAAAATCATAATGTCACTGTTCATGAGGTGGGGCCCTAAAAAGGCCATGTTGAAAATTTAGTACAAAAATACCCAAAAACACCTGAGTTACGTGTGGTCGTTGAAATTTCACTATGCATGCACGTAACTTTGGAAAATGTTTATATTCTCACTCCAAATATTCAACATTACCAGTTTTTCACACCACCTCATGAACACTATAGCTGCCATTTTTCACATCCTGCCCAAAACGTGTTTTTGCACCTGTGGTGCTGAATGGCGCAGTCACTGCACAAAATCACCTTTCAGGATTGAGTAACGACATGATAGTGCCACTATTCATGAGGTGGGGTCCCAAAAAGCCCATGTTGAAAATCTGGAGTGAAAATGCCAACAAACACGTGGGACATTAGGGTTTCCAACTGTAACACCCTCCCACCCTGTAGAGACTGACAGGCATCAGGGGGGGTGCCTTGGGGTCGTCAGTCATAATGCCCATGCCATTCCACCCCCAACCCCACCCTGCAGCCTGTGACAGGGCATTGGGGTGTGCCTGGGGTCTTCAGCCCTTAAGTTCACCCCATTCTCCTATACTGCACCCATCTCAGCTTATTTCCTTATGGAATGGGTGAGCGTTAGGGCGAAGACCCCAAGGCACACCAGAAGCCTGTCAATGTCTGCAGGGTGGGGTGGGGGTAGAATAGCGTGAGCGTTATGTCGATGACTCCAAAGGCACAATCAATGCCTGTCAGTCTCTGCAGGGTGGTGGGTGTTAGGGTTGGAAACCCTAATGCCTTATTAAGGAAGTAAATCAGGGAGGGAAGGTTGATGTCACCTACCTTGATTTCAGCAAATTCTTTGACAAAATACAACATAGAAGGCTGATTAACAAGATGGGTAGTCTGGCCACAGGGCACAAGCTGATCAGCTGGGTTAGAAACTGGCCGATAGACAGGAGGCAGAGTGTGGTGGTTAGGGGATCCAATCCAGGGAGAGGGAGGTGACCAGCGGGGTACCTCAGGGATCAGTCCTGGGACCATTTACAGTGCAGCTTCCACTATGTGGCACCTACCACTCTCACTGCTGCTTCCTTTCTCCTCTGAAGCCAGTACCAGAACCAAACACCACTGCAAATACCTGCAAGTGAACATTCGACATTGACAAATGCTTGTTTGGTTTTGTTATTAAGTAGAAGCTTACTCATAATAATGACGTTTTGCACATTAAAAAAAATTGCTTGCAGTTTACCATCAGTGTCATCAACACAACTTCGGCTTGTACGAAAACATGTATTGACCTCACAAACATGCACCACTTACTATCAACATTATCATTACTACATAAGGAAAAAGAATTGGTCCCAGAACTGAATGTTGGTGAACTCCTTTTTTGTACCTTGTCTACATTTGCTACCACTCTGTTTATTACAGAAACTTGTGACTTAGCTTGTAGTTGAATTCTACCTAATGCAAGCTATTCTCAGAGATGGAAACAGTATTCAGCCTTCTTAAAATTATGGTCAATTATAGCAAAAGCCTTGGAGAGGTCTATAAGCACTGCGCCAGATAACATGCCTTTGTCCATATTCTATAAACAGCATACTCTAACAGGTAGGAAATGATCAGTAACAAGGCTGTAATTCCATCAAGGGATTCTGGTAATGCTATAAACCATGAGAGCAAAACTCAGGTGGTTTATGATGTCATCAGAATTCTGAGATGAAATGTCAAGTTGAGTTACTGCTGGTTTCCTGTTATTTGTCTGCAATACATGGAACACTCCAACACTGTGGGCCAGATATTCAAAACTTTGCCCCGGGGCTAAATTAGCACTGCCCGGCTGGCAAACTTAGCCATGAGCACAAAGCAAGCTATATTCAAAAAGGAATAGCCCAGGGCAAACAGCTTCTGAATATAGCATGGGAATGAGGCCGTGCAAACTGGGCTTGGAGTGCAGAACAAGCGTAGCCCTGGAACAAGACAGCACTGAATACAGCAACCAGGAAGTGCAAACCACAACAACAACACAGTGCACAGAGGCGTGAGGGTAGGTAGAGAGGAACTATGTGGCCAATGTGTGTTCTGGCAAATGCAGGGACCCAGTACAGCTGCAGGCAGCAGCACACATGGAAAAACTGTGCTCAAATTGTATAATATTCCCCGTACTGGTAAGCGCTGCGGCTAACTGCGTTAAGCGTAACTGTGCGGAGCTAAGTGGGTGCCGGTGCAAACACATTAGCCCGGCGCTAAGCTTTGCCATGTTCAAAGTGACATGCAAATGAGCCTACTTAGATAGTCTGTGGGCAAACAGCCACATTAGCATCTCATCATGCCCTGATTTGCATGCAGTTTGCACAGCGTTACTGCAGGGTCCCACAGCTCCACCTGTAGGTCAGTCTGGAGGTACAGGGACTGGCCAGGTCCGACCGCAGCTCCACCTGTAGGTCAGTCAGGCAGTGCATGTTGATAGCTGCAGGCTTCATGTAAACAGTACAGCATAGCATAGCATATCGTACCCCAGGGGACAACAAAGCATAGGCACAGGTGGTGGTAGTGCTGCATGCAACATTCACACTGTAAGTCATGCTACAGTGCACAGCAGACACTACAGTAGCAAGAGGGCTGGTAGTGTGAGGGACATGACACTGCCTATGGTATGTAGGGCAGTGATGACCACTGCACTGTACACAGTGCCAGGCACAGCTTGCAGGTAATTACTGACAGTGGACAGTACTGTCACGCTGTTGTGTGATCCACAGATGCTGCAGCTGTGACATGGGATGCACACAGTGTCATGTATATGGCTGGCAGTGTGTGCTGTGACATCTGTACAGTTGTGTGGTAGGTGGCTCGGGGGGCATGTAGGATCCGACAGGCACACACAGGTGGTGTCATAATCCCACTACTGGCCCATGTGCACTGAGCGATGTGTCCCAGCCTTGTGGCCACATGTGGGCTGTGGTGAGGTCTGGCCACCCATACACCCTACCCTCACTGGCCACCATGCCCATAGTGCTGCATGTCTGTGCTGGCATCTGTTACACACCACAGATGTATGGTCTGCAGGTGTGTGCTCTATGGCCACACTACCATGCTTTCCCCTGTGGGTCAGATCACCCATCACTGTCTGTGCTTGGCTTGGACTGGTGGCAGCTGATGGCATCATTGTAGTGCCAGCAATGTGCAGCATGTGTCTTCCATGTCTGGCTGTTTCTAAGTGTCATACTCATATGTTAGGGCCGTGCAAGCCGCACTAATGCTGAGATAGCACCGTGCAACACGCACAAAGCTGTTTGCCCAGGGTTAAGACCAGCTTTTTCTGGGCGGTAAATTGTACTGCGCTATGGGTCGCGATATGTCGCGCTAAACACCTTAGCACGGCGCTAGTCGCTGAATATCTCATTGCACCTGTATTCATGTTCACTTTGCCCCTTGCATATAATTATAGTTTGCCTGGAGCTGATGCTGTTTGCCTGCACTATTCAGCCTTTTGAATATAGCAGACCCGCGCTAATCCCGTGCAAACGTTTTTTGTCCGGAGCAAAGCTTTGAATATCTGGCCCTGTATCTTGTAATACTATTGATCTGATGTCAGAACAATAGTATTAGGACTTTCTGATGTCAGAATGATGGCAGTATGGGTTTTTGATATCACTCTGATTGCCTATGATAAAAAAAAAATGACTCCCATATATTATGTAACCCCCCTGCAAATGGGGGTTCCCAAAAGTCTTCCAGGAGCTTGCCTGAATGCTCCAAGTCTGGGCGGTGTTCGGCATCTGAGCTGTTTAAATGTGGTTCCAAGTGAGTGCTATTTGAGCCTCCATGTATAGTCTCTTTAAGAGCTGTCTGCTTGCAGACTTAATTAGTTTGTATGGGGAGACTGTGTGTTCTAATGCCCGAATCCCACCCGGGCTGCTGTCAATTCGCTCCGTTTCTGTCGTTGCTACATGTGCAGAGGGAGCCTTGTTGAAAGATACAACTGTTTGCCAGAAATCATTTAAAGTGACTGAGAAAATGTAGTTTGTCTAACCTGTCTTCATTTCAGCACGAACTGTTTCAGTGTAGCTCTTTCATTTTGGTCCTGAATAGCTGACTTGGACCAATCAGGATGATAGGGAGACCCTAAAATGGAGCCTGTGGACGAATCGGAACTTGGACTCTCAATTTTGAGCCAGCCACAAGGGGATTGTATGGGCAGTGACTCTGGGAAATGTAGTTTTAACCTTGGCACCTTTTTCCACCAACAGAGGGAGTCATATTGTGAGTGACAGCCGAACCAGCCAACAGAATGGTCTGGAGCTAAAGGAAATGCCCTGCTCTGTGACTGGAAAGATTAGATTAGTTGTGACTGTGAAGAGAGAAGGAGCTCTGTGTTTTTGAGGTGTATAATTTCGCATGGGAAGCGTGTGTGAGGCCCTGAGTTTCGGTCTGCAGCCTTTGTGAGTGCCAGTTTGGACTGAATCCGAGTTGTGAGGAGAAAGAAGCACCAGAAGTGTGGAAACCAGGCTCACCCCGTAGAAGACTGGAGAAATTGCTGAATCACGCTCGGTCTGTCAGGAACTGAAGCTGCTGTGTGTGCTCCCGGGTATCTTGCAGTAATTGCGATTGGGATTGAGGAGCAGCCTGCCTGGTATAGTACTTTCCTTTTACATATGAATGTGCGTAGTGCTTGTGGGGAATCGCTATTTCCAATCCCCTGTGCTGTGTGCTGTGCGTTGAAGCTGGAAGCAAACCCCAGCTTGTCTCGAACTAAATCCGTTTGCTATAAACTACAGTGGGGTCCAGTCACAAGGACCTTGTCTCCATGCCCTGCTGTTTCTGACAATCCAGAAGAACATCCACCATCCGGTTCTCAGCTTGGGTACTGTGAGTACAAATCAGGGTATTCCCCTGCACCTGTTTTTAATCACAAATGTGTCATCTAATTCTTGTTGTTTCTTTGCTTCATGGACTGAGCCATCAGGCTCTGGATTACAGTTGGGTGTTGTGCATATATTTTCTTCTACAGGGCCCTATCCATCTGCACTGCCGCCTGCAGACATGGAACAGCTGGCCCCCCACCCCCAACCTGGGTACCCAGAGTGTGACTTTTCAGACCCTGAATGTGTGCACAGTACTGTGATTTAATGCCACTAATTAACCTGATTTCCCCCTCCCGTGTTACTGTTCCCTAAATAAATCAGATTTGTTGTTGTTGTTAAACTTTAAACTGTCTGAAGTGTCAGTACCTTCATGCCAAGCACTGTATTGGTTTGTGTATGCTGCTTAACCTTATTTTTCAGGGGATCCTCAGAGACAAACCTGCGAATCAGTCTCGAGGGTAAGTGGTACCTTATGAATGAACAGTGTGTACATGTGGGGTATTGGTACTGTAACTCCTGTGCATCGTGTGGGCCATTAGAGGGATTAGAAGGGGGTCTCAGTGTCCCAGAGGGCTGTGACCAAACTAGACCAAACATTACAAACCCTGACCTCTGGGTGGAGGCACCCGCCATAGAACCTATGCCCCTCAACCTGTCAGTAGTCAAGCTGGCAGGGGTAGTAGCCCTTGGGATAGCGCCACCTGGGGGTTACAATTACAATAGGGTTCTGTTGATGTTACTTTCAATCTTTTAAAACTGAAATAGCTGAAAACTACATTGAGTTTTCCATACTGCTTCAGTTTAAACAGAAACTGAAAGTAGACATCATCAGCAGAGCTCCATTTTATAAGCACTAATATACCAGCCAATTCAAACTCGTCCCCTTGATATGGCATCATGAAGGCAAGGCTAGTCACTCTGTCTCCATTTTCTGGTGCACCATGCTGGCTTTTGACAGTAACCATTGCCAAGGGTTCCTCCTAAAACCTCATCAGACAGAACCTCGACATCCGTCCTAACAGCCCCACTGCCCAGAAGTGCATAAACTGTCATTAAAATACTGTAACAGGTTTCAATTTACATTTCTGGTATAATAATGGACTGAACACAGATGAAGGCAGATGCTTAATGTCAAGCATTTAGCATCTAATTCTAAACTGGGGGCTTTTTAATTTATTTTATATGTAGATGCAAATACAGAAATCTCATTTTGTGGGCTATATTTACATTACTTAGTGAATGTTGGGTTTAAAACAATGTTTCTTAGTCAGCAGGAATGTTATAGCCACCAGATGTTCTAAAATGTCTTTTCGTTTTATAAACTATTATAAACAATAGGTGATGTACACAACAATGTATCTGGAATGCAACTTGACAACATCAAAGATGTTCCATAAAATGAGTTACTGCATAGTTGCCAACCTCAGAGCATTGAAGTGACGGGCATTTAAAAATAACAAAAGCATGTTTTCTATATTCCATTTAAAATCATTTGAATATCTTCTCAATGATTGCAAGTATGCACACACAGTAAATTAAATCTATTGATTATATATATTTATTTATTTGAATTTTGATAACCAGGTAGGCCTACTGAGACAGACACGTCCCTTTTGCAGGGGCGACCCTGGGAAAAGCAATTCCACGAGTAGATTACAACCAAAAATTGGTATACATTGCAACAAAAAACATAAGGAGACATGAGATCACAATGACAGTATAAAAACAGTAAGTAATTGAAGGTATGCAGAGAAAGGAACATCAGTTTCTTCCATTGTTGGGTGATGGTTCCAAAATAGGCAGTGAGGGGTCCAGAGGCTTGTATCGAGAGTCCATGAGGGTACAGGAACCCAAGTGCTGCAACAGGTAATCTGTTCATTAAAGGATTACGCACAGTACAGTGAGTGGTCCATGAGGGTGAAGGAATCCTAGTGCAGCATAAGGTAAGTAGTCCATTAGAGGCAAACGCTCAGTACAGGTTCACAGTACAGACTAGCTTATATAAGTTTGAGAGTGGACAGAGGAGACAGATTTAACAGAGTATAGGCAGGGGAGGAGAGAGAAGAGGGAAGGAAGGGTTTTGGGAAGACAGGGAGTCAGGAGGGGCATGGGATAGGAGGGGAATAATTAGGGGTAAGGGGGTACAGAGGGGAAGGACAGCCTGAGAGGGCAGAGGGGTGAGGAAGGTAAGAGGAGAAAATGAAAGAGTTAAGTGCAAGTACCACTACAGACTGGGGGGGGGGGGAGAGAGAAAATTTCCTTTAAGTTTTTCTTAAACTGGGGAAGAGACGTACATGAGAGAAGACTAGGTAGAAGAGTATTCCATTTTTGTTCTGCGGAGAAAGCAAAGGAGTGCCTTTCAACAACAAGGCGGACTTTGGGTAGGTTAAGCAGTGAGAGGTGGGAGCAGTGGAGGGTCCTGGGGAGGGTCTTCAGAGTGAGCAGATCGGAGAGGATGTGGGCGCGGGAGGTAAATGAGTACTGTAATAATATATATTATATTAAATATGCACAAACAAAAGCAATTCTAACACATTATACAGTTTCACTACACAGTACGTATTCATTAATTCAAAAAATTTGCTAGCAGCCCCAGGGGATGAATCTATTTTTAAAGTGACAAGTATGAAACCTACATTCCTCCCAGGAGCTACTTCTTTTAAGGGATACCCACAGCAAGCATGGGGGACAAGCAAGAGACTAAGCTTGTGATTGAGGGATGTCATCTTCTAAAAAAACTTTAAATGATTTAAACCTCCTAGAGGTCAGAGGGGCAAGACCAGCTGATGCCATGTTCCTATCTACATCAGTTTAGTAGCTGTATAGAACACTTACAGCTCTCCATTGGATATTATCTCATGCCTTCTCTTCTTGGGTAGTCAAAGATGAATGCCACACTGGGCTGCCATATTCTAAACGAGTTTGGCACATAGCTATAAAATTCAGGTAAATCTGCAGGACTAACTACAACTTGCTTTAACATCAATAAGTAGTGCAGTCTTTTGTTAGCTTTGTCAATCCCATAATCAACATGTTTAGACTACTTTAGATCTTGAGATATAGTGATGCCCACAAGCTTAACATCCGACACACATTCAACATGAACCCCATCATGGCAGACAGGGGTAAGTCCACCTTTTCTTCTCCCTAAAGAAAAAAAGTGATTTCCATTGTTTTGCATGGATTGATGTCAATGCCATTATATCTAATCTAACTGGAAACTTCTTATACAACTTGTTCTATGTGGCAAACACCCTCCTCTTGACAAATTTCCAAGAAAGTATTCTCATCCACACATGTTGCTATCTCACAGTCAATTTGGAGATCTTTAATTAAAATGAGAAATGAAGGGGACCCCAATGTAATGCTCCTGGGCATGCATCCTTGAACAATACCCCACTCAGAGTGAACATTCCCAAATCTCTCATGTTGAGTATGCTCCTATAAAAATTCTTGGGCTCACCTAATAACAACACGATTAAAAGTATACCCCTCCACTTTGTTAACGAGAAAAGCATGCCTGATGAGATGAAAAACATTTGAAAAATCAATTAGGACTGATATATAGATACAGCCCCAGACAACTCTCAAACAAATACAATAAGGGAACTTGACAACAAGAACTATGGAACTTGTCATGATTGACCCAAATTGATTCTGGTCAATCCGTATCCTAAAATCTTTTTGCAGGCAGGAGTAAATAAAGCCTTTATACACCTTGGCTATCATTAAAAGATTGGCCTAAGATTCCAGGAAATGTCCAATAATGGGGACACCTATGGGACTGCCACCACGTTATCCATGAAAACTTCCTCAAGCATGGAAGCATGAAATATAGAACAAAGAACAGGTGTAAGAGTCTCACCCTTTTCTTTAAAAAATCCAATTGGAAATACCATTTGGGCCACATGTTTTATTAATATCAATATCCTTTAAACGTATCACTGCTTGCTCAACTGAAAGAAGACATTTATCCAAGACAAACAATTTCTCTCAGGTATATCCAGTTCAGGAAACTGCTCATTTAATTATAAAATTGGTGAGTATGTAATACTCTCAGCCAGGTCAGATAAGCAAAAAACGTTAACATTCCACTTAAGATCAGAGAATAGCGTCATATGATCTTTAGATTTTCCCAAGAATAGGTTAACCACATTACACAATTTTCTTGTGTCTATCTGTTTTAGTTCTATTTAAGTTTATCATCTTGACCTTGATAATATGTATGTCTCAACTTTACAATCTCCCCATTTTCTTGGCTGTTGCAATTCATAAACAGTAATGTACTGCCCACCTTAAAAGCTTTCTCCTCTCAGAAATCAAGGGTTCAATTTTCAAAGATCAGAGAATGATGGATTGTGCTTGAGTCAGAAAGGAATTACGCAAGGAGCAAACTGCATCAAAACTTGCATCATTTCCAGTTATCTAACACTGCTTGTGTCAAAAGCAGAACTGCCTGTGTCAAAGTGGCTTGCGTCTGGTTGGTATCAAACAAATGGGTGCACCATGTTACAATGGGGCTTGCGTCAAATAAATTATACGCCATTCAGTTTTATGGGGATTTTCTAAGGTGGAAGCTGTTGACACACTGCGTTAAAGATGTATGCCGATGTTAGACCTGCCAGAACTGGTCTGACACTAGAGTATATACAGAGGACCAAAGAAAGTGGGCAGACCTGATTATGGCACTATGCATGGCATTCTGTTGCAAGAGTCCTGCATTGTAGACATTGTAATGCTTGCTTCCAGATGCCATCTCATCCGCTGTATGCCATCTCACCCGCCATAATATTTTACACAGATTGCATCATTTTGTGCTCCATGTATTGTATTTTTGACTCAATGTGCGCCATTATTTTTCTCCATCTCACTCATGCATCATATTATTGACTCAGTTTGCACCATTTTTGCTCCATCTCACTCATGCATCATATTATTGACTCAGTTTGCACCATTTTTGCTCCATCTCACTCATGCATCATATTTTTGACTCAGCGTGTATCATTTCTGCTCCATATCTAACATGCATCATATCTGTGACTCAACTTGCACCATTTTTGCTCCATTTCCCTCATGAATCATATTTATGTCTCATCTTACGTCATTTCTGTCATTTATAAATATGGAAGCCTTAATCCATAAAGCTTCTAACCCAGGGTTCTCTAGCTCCGCTGAACAAGAGAAAGGAATATCGGCACTGATGCACAGTACTACACCATCACCCTTCCACTTATCTTGACAATCCTTCCTCAACCAAGTTACCTTGGCATACTGAACATTCTTAGGGTCAAAAGAAGAACACCATGTTTTAGTTAGAGCAGCAATCTGAACATCCTCCTTACTCATTAATAGACTAAATTCATCCCACTTGTTGACCACAGACCAGGTACTAATTTTCAGAAGGGTGGGTAAATTAAATCCATCAACACCCAGCCTGACCAAATTATTATTTGAAATCTCTCTCCTATGTAAAACATTCACCCTTTAATAGATGCACACCATATCTTTTACTTTTATATACAACCTCAGTAATAAAATCCTCCACTTGCTCTTCAGTACAGTAGGGCAGTCTAACATGCAACCTAATATTTTAACTTACATTCCTTTTCCTAGCCAATAAATGTCAGTAAATCTGGGGGGACTAGACGGAATACCTAATATCCTGCTAAAATATGCCACCCCTGTTATATCATATCCTCTGGCAGGAATGTTTAACATGTCCCTGCTATATGCAGAGTTGCCAATAGAGTGGAAAATAGCAAAGGCGGTACCTATTTTTAAAGCACGGCAAACAAAATCATTTGGAAAACTACTGACCAATTTCTCTTTTGCCTACAATTGCCAAACTATTTGAGTGATTGGTGGCTAAACAAATACAGGATTTCCTGGAGAAGGGTAATATTATTAATAAATTCCAGTAGGGTTTAGACCCTTACATGGTACTACCTCAGCCTTGCTTAAGGTCACAGGTGATATAGATGAGTTCCTGGACAGGGGGGATATCAGTGGTGGGTGATTTATATAGACTTGTCTAAGGTGTTTGATATGCTGGACCATTACATCCTCCTGTCCAGGCTCACTGTCACCGGAATGTCTGAGAATGTGGTAGAGTGGTTTAGAGCATATTGAAAGAGTAGGTTACAGTTAGTAGCCATTAGTGGGTGGGAATCCAACCTAATCAACATTGTATCAGGTGTTCCACAGGGATCCACGTTGGGCCCTACCTTATATAATATACATGAATAACTTTAGACTGTCCAGTCCTGAAATAAGTTGTCACCCTTATGCTGACAATGCCAATATTTATGTAGGGGGTACAGTTAACGCCACTTATATCGCCTGTGGTTAATGTGGGCGGCCATTTTTTCCGGGCAATTTTCTAAAACCATTTGCCAAATGTATAGGAATGCATGTAAAAAACTCGTTATATTTCAGATGTTGCGCTCCATCTATTTTGGCCACTTTTAATCATTTCCAGTGTTAAAGTTTACTTTGGTCATTCTGCCCATTTCACCAACGACCTCACTAAGTGCCATCAATTCATTGTCAGCACCGGACTGCACCTTTAATTAAGTGTTAATTACCTGAGCTGATGTGAAAGGCAATTTAATCTTTATGCTGTTCCCGCATTCTTCATGCTTTGTAAGCAGTTAGCAGTTGTGAACAATGGTAACAATGGCTACAGGCAGAACTAAACAAAAGGCTCTTTCACTGGCACAGAAGGTGGACCTTTTAAATCAAATTGAAAAGCTACCTTGTATGAGTCAGCATGATTTGGAACAGCACCTTTCCATGCCAAAATCAAGCATCACTGACCTACTGCAGCAAAAGGAACAAATCTTGTCTGAATGGCACTGTAATGCCAACCCAAACAGAAAGTGGAAACAAGAGGGGAAAGATGGAGAGGTTGAAGAGGCACTCCTCCACTGGTTTGAGAATGCCAGAGGGAGATGCCATGATAACCGGCGCATTGCTAACCAAAAAGGCAGAGCAGCTGGCTTCTGCTTTAGGTCACTCTGAATTTACCCCTTTGAAGGCTGGCTGGGCTGATGGAAGGCCCGTCACAACACTGGCTTTAAAAGAACACACGGGGAGAAACTGAGTGCTGATGCTGCCAGTGCACAACAGTGGGTGTCAGATGTGCTGCCCAGTTTCTTGGAGGGGTATGAAGCCCATAACATTTACAACGCAAATTAAACCAGCCTTTTTTTTTTTTTAGGTGCGTAGGCTATGGGACCCTGGCTTTCAAAAGTGACAGTGTCTGGGAGCAGAAAAAAGCAAAGGAAAGAGTTTCACTCCTTGCTTGCTACAATATGGATGGGAGCGACAAGCACAAGCTCATGCTCATTGGTACATCTACCATGCCACACTGTTTTTGAGGGGTCCATAATCTACCTGTCATCTACCGGTCCAACCACACAGCATGGATGACAGGGGACATCTTCACAAACTGCGTATGGGCATGGGATAGACAGCTCAGAAGAAGAAAGATTGTCCTCATTTTGGACAGTTTCAGTGGGCACCCATCAATCAGTGGCCTCCACAACATTATTTTTTTTTTTCTTGTCTTCCTACCTGCTAACACAATGTGTATTATCCAGCCTCTGGACCAAGGCATAATTTACTCCCTGAAGCAGCAGTACATTCACTGCATGAGGCAAAAGATTCTGGATGTGATCAATTGTAGCACAGAACTGACTGCCAGCGAATGTGTAAAAAACATTTCCCTACTTGACTATGTGCGTTTATTGAAACAATCATGGGACCTTCTGACACCCACCACAATTAAAAATTGTTTTAGGAAGGCAGGTTTCTGAAAAGACACCCAAGAGCAAACTGAGGAGGAAGAAGAGGAGCCCATAGTTGATCCCCCTTCAAGGAATTACAAATGAGCAGTTCAGTCAGCTGTGTCATCTCAGCGATGTTGAACAGGAACTGCTGCTTGATGATGTGGAGTCTGTGGAGGCATCTATGCGGCCAAACCAGGAGGAGGAACCAGTGGAGAAGGGAAAAGAAGGAGACATGGAGTAGATCATTGTGACACCACAGGGCATCCATGCGGCTTTGCTGACCCTGCATAGAGATGTTGAACAGAATCAAAATATCGTGCCTAACTGGGATTTACTTTCCACCATGGAGAAGATATGCAACCATACTGCTCAACGAATACAATACAGCAGAGAATCACTGATTTTTTTGGAGAGGGGCACAATCAACAGCAGATAACTATGACTTTAACTTTTATTTGTTTACTGTACCTCGCTGATTTTAATGGGTTAGAGGGGTTTGAGGGCTTTTGAGGTGTTTGATTGCATAGATTTTTTATTTTAAGAAGTCTGAGAGCTATAATAAAGGTATAACATACTTATATACTGTTTGCATTTCCCTTTGGGGATCGTAATGTTTGACTGCAATGCTGACGAAGTGAACTTTAGATATTTTGGCTGCTCTGTAGTGCGAGCAGAATGGCAGAACACGAATGTGCCCGCTATAAGTGGTTTTAACTGTATATCTAACATACAAATCCAGACTCTGCTGCAGGATGCTTTTGATGAACTACAGAATTTTCTTCTATATTCCAGGCTCATCTTAAATTAAAAACAAAAAATCCCAGGTTATTTTGTTCTCTAAAGAAAAAGGGAGAAACTCTGATGGGACAACCCTACAAATATGGACCCTGGATCAATCTGTTCTCGAACAGGTTTTGAGTTACAGATATTTGGGATTGCATTTGGATAGTTCTCTCAAGTGGGATGTTCATATAGAACAAGTTATAAAAAAAAAAAAGTTGGAAAATGCCTAGGAACATTGTATCGTATAAGCCACTGTATGACTGAAACAGTCAGGAAGCATGTGATTAATACTGTAGTAATCTCACTTTTGGATTTTGGGGACCTAATGTTTGTGGGTACATCTGCCCTATTGCTGGGTAATCTAGATGTTATCAGAATAAACTAGTCCAGTTTATTCTTAATGTCCCTGTGTGAACACATAGACACAAACTTTATAAAGCCCTAGATTGCTTGAGCTTGAGCGATAGAAGACCTCTGCATATATTAATGTATATGCTTAAGTGCTTCAGGTGTGAGGTCCCAGACTATATTATAGATAAACTTCAATTTATGGAAATAAAAAAAGAGACTAAGATCTGCCGAAGAGGTAAAATACTTCCTACTCAGATGTAAATCAGAATTGGGAAGATCACATTTTGTTTTATAGGGGACCTTACATCTGGAATGCCTTACCGCTTACATTTAGGATTCAAGATGGTAAAAAACATGTAGGAAAGATTAAAAACTGGTTTAAGAATGAGGCATTTAAGAAAATAATTTTGAACCCGCCCTGCATGAATAGTTAGGGCCTGTGTGTGTTATTATAATATTGATTGTGTAGAAGTGTCCTATTAAGTTGTTTGTCTAATTTTATGTATTGTATGTGTTGTTTATTATGTATTGTTACTGTGAATTATTGTTTATTCTGAATGGTTATTCTTTGTTTTACTGTAATAGTTTCTTGGTACTAAGGACCTCACTGAAAATGAGCTTGTCTCAGATGAGTTTCCGATTCATTTTTGAATGAATAAAAGTTGTTACTACTATTTATATCCTCTTACTATTCCTCTTAGTAAAATTTAATTTCTCTCATTAGATTTCCTGAATATACTTATTATTAGCTTTCCTCATATTCTTTTCCTCCATGTTAGATAGTGGATAATACTTTAGTTTTGATTTAAGATAGTATGTTGTTTTGTACTTATAGATTAAAAGGGACCTTCCTCGATGATCCAAAAAGTTAATTCTTGCAGTAATTTTATGCAGTAATGTACCTCAAATGTTGTGTGCATGTGTTAGTTTTGTCAAAGGTTTACTCTTTTATTCCATATTTTGAACTGTTTGTTAGCCCTCCTACACTTGCTTTTGCTGTTCAGCAGCTGGCTCCCGCTGATGTCACTGTATGGGGGATGAATAAATCCCACTGTGCTGTTCAATGAAGTTGCAGCAGTTTCACTAGGGAAAACTTCCATAACTTGGTGTACATACTACAGCCTAACAGAATCTGCCTTCTACTTTGCTGTCCCTTTTCATTGTCCCCTTACTGCTACTGGCACTAATTCACGCCTGTAAATTTGTACCCACCAGTGGCAGATTTAAAAATGAAAGCGCAGTCATGCTTTGTAAATTACTATGCAGCACCAAGTGCGCTTAATAATAAAATAAAGGCTGTACCCTGGAGAGCTCCTAATAGAGGAGCTGCTTTTACCAAAGAAAATTTAAAAAAAAAGCTCAGAGGAGCGAGGCACTCATCCATTGCCGAACCCCAAATTGCAACTGCCGTAAGATGCAGCTAAAGATGTATGATGCAGCGCAGGAAGGAATTTATATTCAGAACGGATTGCTCCGTATATACAGACACTGCCACAAGAGGCGGCTGAATAAAAAGAAGACTGAGCGAGTGCCGCAGGTGCGGCCAGAAAGAAAAAAATTAGTAGATAAATAAGGGACACTATGGGCAATGGCAGAGGAAAGCCTTGTAGTGTCACAAAACTGAAAAAAGTGTGCTCTTTAGTGAGTCTAGTGCTTGGGCTGCTTAAATGAAGAAGAAAAGGGGGCTACCAGTAAAATAAAGATGGTCAAAAGCAAAAAGGGCCATAATGAAAATAAAGACTAAAAACACACTCGTGCATTTTTTTACACACTGTACTCCTACCTAAGTGTCTGTTTTACACCCACACTGTAACATAGAGTACCATCAGATGTTAGATCACAAATATTACACATTTGAAATTGAAATGCAACAAACCACAACCACATGACCCAGCACAGCCCATAATGGAGCCCCACAGGCAGTAGAGGCAGAAGTGGTAACAGTCAGACGTGTGTGTTACAGAAGCAGGCAAAATAAATACCCATGAGAGATGCACAACCAACTGTTACAAAACGCCACTAGGTGCATGGGCCTACTACATGTGGAGTGCAGGGCAAAAAACAATACCAAGGAGCACCAAAGCTGCCACATGTGTGCTGCCCTTGGCTGGTTGAAGTTGCCCAATTGTACAAATTGTTGCATGTGCTTCTGTTGTGCAGGGACAGGCAAGCTGGGCCACTGCTGTGGTGCATGGTCCTGCTGGTACAGGTGGTGCTGCTGTGGTCCCAGTTGTGGGACTGGCTGCTGGTTTCACTAGGAGTGCTGGTTTTGTTACATCTTTTGCAAGACTGTCAACATCTCCTGCTCCAATAAATATGGATCATCTGTTGTTCTGTCTGCTGAATCTTTTGTATTATTTCTGCAGCTGCAGATCCGTACGTGCGAAAATTCAGCACCTGCAGACTTCCGTAACTCGCCTTTTTCTGCAGTTTTCCACACCTGCAGAACTTTTGATTGTGAATATACTGCACTTACATTTCTACAATTTTGCAAGCCTTTTTTCCACATGTGTGGAATTTTCTGTTGTCTTTGTGAATCTAGACCATACCGTTTGGTATCTCGTACCACCATGGCACTACCCTGGTCAGCTGGCTTGATAGTGATCTGAGTTAATTCTCTAAATTCTTTAATTGCTTTCCGGTCAGACCTTGACATACTGTGGTGCCATGGTGATGGGGGAGTTAGGCAGCTGTTTCAAGTCATGCAATATCCAATTTTCAAACACTTTAATTGTGTATTAGAAAATGGCAAGAATAAATCCTGAAACTTGATTGGCTGAAACAGGCTCCAAGCTGGGCATTTATTTTTCAATAGATGCCCAGCTAAAAATAAGAACCAGTCCAAGTGCCACTTCACAGTGTAGCATTTTCTAGAGGTGCCCAGCCTGCTTTCTAATTGGCTGAAAGCACCCTAGAAAATTTGAAAAACCCACCATGATTTTTGCTCTCGCTTAGCGAGAAGTACAGCTGCCCCCAACACTACTTTCTTCAGCCTTGACGGCCGCTCTCCTCCCATGACCCAGATAAAAAAAAAAACTGTTTTGCCATTAAATGGCGCGGTGTACTAAACGCTTCATTCCAATGCTAAAAGCTGCTAAGTGTAGTGAGATACAGAGAGCGTTATCACCAAAACAGCAACTGAGCACAAGAACTGCAGTACTTCTTTGGTTTTCATACCGCACAGGGACGTCCATCTGCGGTACGAAAAATTAAGAAAATAACGTTGTTGTCATGCACAGTAGCACTGCTGAAGATATCACAGTCTGCTTTACCACAGAGGAACGAGTGGCAGAGATAGCTAACATCCTTTGCCCTTATGTTTTTTTCATTCCTGCCACAGACTTCAGTGTGTATTGGGGGGGAGTTAGCTACCTCACACTAGCCTTCTTTATCAAAAACAGTTAATTAACCGAGAGAATGATCCCTGCTTTGCCGCCCGCACACAAACAGTGTGATCCCTAATAACAGCGACTCCCACAGTGTTGCTCCTGAAATAAAAAAACAACTACCACCAACAGGATCGCATGCAGAAAACAGATGGACACCCTCCATAACGAGACACTGCCAATATTGTCACAGTTCTCCTAAACAGGACAAAAAAAAGTTTTCTTTCTTTTTAAATGTGTAGCGCTAGCACGTGGTGTACTCAATCTACTCGCAAATATAGCACTATGTAAAACTCTGTCCTTGGCTCACCCAAACTCCACTCCAGTTCCAAGAAAACATCTGCACATATGTTTGTTTTTAAAACAAAAAGCAACTTCTCTTAAATGATTTCAGTGATGACATTACCGATAACTTCTGCAGTCCGTTTCTCCGATCACATTCCTACTGCCAGTCACCAGTGTCCCAAAGCACAAACGTGAAATATTCAAAACTAAGGTTCTCATAAAGCAATAACAACAAAAAGAATGCAAGTGAGCTGTTGGGGGGGGGGGGGGTTGGTTGATGGTTCAAGAGCCAAGGATGGACATGTTGTACACAGCAGCAAGAAAGCTATAAAACAACTGTGTAATGCTGCAGTGCCCTCTACTGGTAAGTATTGGTTGGTATACCAGTAGAGGGACTACTTTACTAACAAAGCAACTTTAAGTTAATTTGTAATAATTTTTTTATTATTATTTTAATTATTAAATGTTACAAAAAACCTTTACATTTAGCCCATTTTCTAAGTGCAATAATACCCTTCAGGGTGGGCGGTAGGAAATACCGGACCTTCCAGGGGCTATAAGGCCCTCCGCCTGTGGCGTCAGGCCTCATTCCACCCCCTGGGCGGTCCGGTAGTTCCCAATACCGCCCACCCTGTCGGGTATTATTGCTTACATGTCACGGTGTATACGGACAAAACATGCTTCTACTTTTCACATTTGTATTAGCTTGTAACCTTATACCCATAGTTTCAGCATTCAGACTCTCTGTAGAGTTAGACATATGTTCTGCAATGTTAATTAAAATCTCAGGGTCTTCCACACATTTGAGCTGGTTTTATTAATAAAATCAAGACAGTCATTCATAATGTCCGTAATGATATCTTGTTGAATATCTTCTGACAAAGATCCCATGATTACACAATTAGATGTGCATGAGAGATGTTCAGAGAAGAAGACTTTTAAGTCTAACTTCCTTAGAAACTTAAGCAAGTCAACTTGTAGGTTAAAACACTTGTTGTTGCTATTTTCCTTGTGTGTACCTCACCTTGCCCCCTTACTCTGTCGCACCCTGCCTCACTATATCCTGGGAACAGCCTTAGTTCATTACGTTATTTGCTTGACCAGGTTGTATTATTTAACCTTCTGATCTCTGTTTTTGTTTGCTTGTGCGCATGCACAAGAAACATTATGTGGCAACTTAGGAGAGAAGCAGGTTGTGGAAGGTGCGGCAGTGTGACGGCCAATGCCAGCACAGCATTTGTGGGCTTGGCGGTGTGCCCCCAATGCAGGCCCAGTATCCTGATGACACTGGTTCTGCAGAAATGCCACCAACTTGAAATGATTTGGCAGCTGCAATGAAGGGCCGCCTCGTCAGCAATTCCACTGCAATGAGGGAGCGACCCATCATTGCAGGGCGGTACCTTGCCAGGTGTAACATTACCAGGAATATGGCAGCTCTATGCAGCCACCTCAGAGCCAACGGGGGTGCCCAATGCCCCTGCTGGCATGCCCCCGACCCACTTCATTTGTTGACGGGAAGCCCACTCCCCATTGGCATAATGTTCCTGCCCCCGAATTTCTGTTTTTACAGAGGAAGGAGCCCAATCCCCCTCGGCATCATGTGCCCCCCCAATTGTCTTTCTTTGCGACAGGGGCCCAATCCGTCGGCTTCAGTCCCCCTTCCAGTTCAATTTGCCAACAGGGGCCCACTCCCCATCGGCATAATCTCCACCCCCAATTTCTGCTGTGTGCAGGTGGTCCAATCCTCGGCATCATGCGCCCACACCTGTTTCTGTGCCGACGGAGGGCCCAGTCCCCATCTGCTTCGGTCCCCCTCCCCACAAATGCAGGTGGTACACTGGGAGCCCACCGCAGTGTACCAAACACACCTGCAAAAAAAGAAAACTGTTCCGCGTTGTCCGTTTGTTTGTTTTTTCAACCTGAAAAATGAGAAAACGGTCCCTCGAAGTGTTCCGGTGCCCCTCCCCCAACCTGCGTCCACCCTCTGCATACTCTACTTCCCCACACACACCCACCCCATACTTACATCTGGAGCCTGGCGCGACGATCTTCAGTGGACTGGGAACACATCTGCACTCTTCAAAGCCGACCGCGAACTGAAGAAATGCCGGTAAGCTGTAAAATGGCAGTAATAGGGTTTTTTCAACTTTGGTGCTTATCTCAGGGATTTTGGGGAATTTTGGCACCAAATTTTCAAAGTTGGGTTATTGGGACCCCTACTCATGAATTCAGTCACTGTCATGGCGTTATTCGGTCCAAAAAGGTGATTTCGCGGTCACTACGCAGAATCACCTTTCGGGACTGATTAACGAAATGACAGTGCCACTGTTCATGAGGTGGGCTCTAAAAAAGCCTATGTTGCAAATTTGGTAAAAAAATTAAAAAATGACTGTTTTATGAGCATGCGTTATGCAGTTTCCACGCACACTCATAACTTCACCAATTTGTAATATTTTCACTCCAGATTTTCAACATTGCCATTTTCCCATACCTTCTTATGAACAGTACAGCTGTCACTTTACACATCCTCACTCAAATGTGTTTTCGTACTTCCAGCACTGAATAGCGCGGTTGCTGTGGGAAATCAGTGTTCGGACAGATTAAGAAAATGACAATGACACTGTTCATGAGAAGAGGTCCTAAAATGCCTTTGTTGAAACTTTGGTGATGAAAGTCCATAAAATGACTGTGTTACAAGTGTGCATTTTGCAGTTTCCACACACCCTTGTAACTTCGCAAATTTGTAATATTTTCATGCCAGATTTTCAACACTGGCATTTTTCCACACATCCTTATGAACACTACAGCTGTCATTCCAGCAGAGAACAGCACAGTCACTGTAGGAAATCAATGTTTAGGACAGATTAAGAATGAGGGAGTGAGAGAGGGGAAGTGAGCGAGCTCAACGGAGCTCTGTCAGGACTGCTGTGGATTTCTTTGTGGGCAGAAGAAGGCACCAATGCAGGCAGGAACCCAGTACAAAAGGGCAGCCTGCAGCACCGGGAGAAACACAACCAGCGAGTGAGAGAGGAGGAGTAAGCGAGCTCAACGGAGCTCTGTTGGACAGCTGCAGGTTTCTTTATGGGCAGAAAAAGGCACCAGCGCAGGCAAAAGCCCAGCACAAAAAGGCAGCCTGCAGCACCGGGAGAAACAGAATGAACGAGTGAGAGAGGGGGAGTGAGCGAGCTCAACGGAGCTCTGTTGCGACTTTAGAGTTGCCCACCCTACCACCCAGGGTCCTGTGTGGTCCTATATCACAGCAGGGTCTCTGGGGTGGAGAAAAAACAATGACTGGATACTTTTAGGATTGCTGTAATAATACAGATTTAGTTGTTCTGTTTATTTCTCTAACTGAGCTAAGTACTGAGCTATACTGTTGGGATTGCTGTAATAATACATATTTATTTGTTCTGTTTATTTCTCTGAGCTGAGTAATACTTGGAATGCAATAGGATTTCTAACTGGGCTAAATGAAACTATATGAGGGCTGAGAACAAAAAGTATGGTAGCTGAGGAGTGAAAAATGGACAAGGAGGCTGTAGAATTGCTACAGTAATACCGTATCTAATGGATGAGACTTGAGACTGAATTAACCTGGTCGGCAAGGGGGCAGTAAGTGGACTAGTGTGGGGGAAACAGGAATTTGAGTAAATAGGGGCCTATCAGTTGTAGTAGGGTACACAAACTGGGAGTAAGAGCCCATAACATAAGATGGGGGCCAAAATGGGGCAGTTGCTGCATGTCAATAGGGCGGGCATGTTTGGAAGGGTGGGGGGTGTACAGGGTGTGGGTCTGCCATGATCCTGGACTGGGCTTAGAGGATGGGGGGGGTATATGGTCTGTATAAAACTGGCTAGTTTGAGGGAGGAACTGTGGATGCTAGGGAGGAGTCTAAGTGGCAGGGCAGATGAGTAGGGTAGGCATCCTGGCTGGGGAGTGGGAATAGGGGATGGCAAGCGGGGATGGGGGAAGAACAACTAGGGACTGAAACCGACCCCAGTATCAGAGGCACTAGCAGAAAAGAGAGGAGAAGGGAGGGGATGCTCAAGGCGAGGGAGGGCCTCCTGATGGGGGAGGAAGAGACCACGAGGAGTACCAAGAGAGAGAGAGCAGATGGCTGCGGGTAGGGAGGAACTAGGGGAGCATGGAGGAGAAGAATAAGTGGGGGGGGGACTGATAGGGGGAAGAGATGTAGGAGGGGTATCACCTAGGAACAGATTTGAGCGTCTGCTGTGGGAGAGAGAGGGAAAGCAGGAACATACTGAGGGGAGAAGACAAGCAGGGCATGAGAGGGATGGCAACAGGTAGGATAAGGGATAATGAAGATGAAAGGATAGAGGTAGTTAGGAAGCAAGGAGGGGGTGACTGGAGGAGAGAAGGCTACAGGAAGGGAGAAGAATGGGAGGGGCATCATTATCGGGGTCGAAGGTAATGGGGCCTCTAAATTGACAACAACGGGGATAGGAGAGGGGGTTGGAAATCAGCAGGGGAGGAGGGGAAGTCGACATGTGAAGCCCAGTAGGAAGTAGTCAGGCTGGGAAGGGGTTCAAGGGGGATGGGAGGAATAACGCAGACAAAAGGGGTGAGGCAGAAATAGGTGGTGCAGATGCAGAAGTCACAGAGGGTGCAGCTGGTGGGGGTAAGGGGCAGGGAAGAACGAATACTGGGGTGGTGGAAAGGGCATTAAAAAGGAAAGGGGGTAAGGGACAGGGGGGTACTTGTCCTGGGGGTTCTATTCTGAAAGGGGTGAGATGGGGCACAAAGGGGGAAAGGCACGCCGTATTTGGGTTGAAGCTATCCCTGGGTTGACTGCAGGAAGGGCAGGGCAGGCACTGCTCAAGTGTGCTGCGAGGGGGGAGGAAGAAACCTCATTTAGTGTTGCATGTGAGTAGAAACAACTTGGCGGGGGAGACTGTGGAAGTAGTGAGGGGGAGTTTCGAGGAGTTAGGCAGGCAGCGTGAGGGGGTGGGAGTTGGTGGCATTCTCGGAGGTACTCACGGTACCATGTGCAAGCACGGGGAGGAAGAGTAGGATCAAGGAGTTCAACGAGTGGCTGAGGGATTGGTGCCTCACTAAAAATTATGGGTTAGTGACTAACTGGGGTAGGGTCTGGGGGAATAGTGACTTGTATGCAGGGGACAAGCTACACTTGAGCAGGGAGGGGAGTATTAAAGGTGGGATTAGAGGGGTATATCTCTACTAAGTTGGATTTAAACTAGTGGGGGAAGGGGTGGCCAAAAGACTGAGGTTGGTAGAAAGGTCCAGACAGGGGAGCCTAATGAGCTCACTCCCCTAGATATAGGAAAGGCAGAGGCACCCCGGGAGGGGGCAGGCAGAGTGGGCTTAGTGTAATACAGAAGGCACCACCACCCGGTAAGAATAAGGAGGGGAAAGGGTGCGGACTACCTGGAGGAGGGACACAGGCTAAGGAGATGAGTGAGGAGAAGAAGGGGTATGGGTGGAAGGTGGTCTCTCTCAATGCAAGAAGCCTGGGGAACAAAATTGCAGAGCTTCAGGCGCTCCTTTCAGAGAGGAAGGTGGACATTGCTGCAGTGACAGAGACTTGGGCCACAGAGTACCATGACTGCGACTTGGCAGTCCTGGGATACAAGATATACAGGAGGGACTGGGGGGTTGGAAGGGGTTGGGGTTGCACTCTATGTGAGGAAAGGGATCAAATGCATAACAGACAAAGGAGAAGAGAAGAAAAGAGGAGAGGACAGAGGTGCATTGGGTGCAGCGCCCAGACTCCAAGGGCAGAAAGCTGAGGCTGGGAGTGGTGTGTAGACCACCAGTCCAATCCGTGGAACTGGATGGGGAGTTCGCATAGCAGATAAGGAGGGTGTGTAGAAGGGGGACTGTTGTGATAGTGGGGGATCTTAACCTACCAGGGGTTGACTGGAGCACCCTGGTCACTAGCAGTACTAGGGAGCAGGTGTTCCTTGATACATTCCAGGACGGCCTTCTGACACAATTGGTAAGTGGGCCTACAAGGCTTGGTAGCACTCTGGACCTAGTACTGGCAAATGGGGAGGCAGTGAGGGAGGTAAGGGTGGAGGACTCACTAGCGGGCAGCGACCACCAAATAGTGTGGCTTGTTCTCGCGCTGGTCAGGGAGGCAAGAGGCATGGGCACTAAGGTGGTGCACTTTAGTAGGGTGGATTTTGGGACGATGGGAGCAATACTGCAAGGGAGACTCCAGAATATAAGGCCAGGAATGGATGCAGATCAAAAGTGGGGAGTCATAAAGACTGGGCTAACAGAGGCCACAGTAGTCTGCACCAGTGCCAGGAGTAAGAAGAGCAGAGCCAAGAAATCATGCTGGCTGAACAAGGAAGTGCTGCAAGGGGTGAGGGCAAAGAGGGTTGCATACTGGCAGTACAGGAGAACAAGGAAGGGAGAGGATAAGGAGACTTAGGGGAGTTGGTCAAGGGAGGTGGCCAGGAAGGTGAAAAAATCTAAGGCCTCCAGGGAATTAAGGTTAGCACAGGGCATTAAGGAAGGGGAAAAATACTTTTTTAGGTATGTCAGGGAAAAGAGCAAATGCAAGGAACATATTGTGAGGATAAAGTGGGGAGGGGATTGGGTGGAAAAGGGGGAGGAGCAAGCGGAAATTCTAAATGAGTACTTCTGCTCTGTTTTCACTAAGGAGAGGGATGGTCCACTACCAGCATGGGCTGGGGGGGTGGGGAAAGGAGGGAGGAGGTGACGGACAAAGTAATCACAGGGAGTAGGGTGCTAGAGAGGCAGAGTGCAGTAAGGGTAGACAAGGCACCAGGTCCCGATGGCATCCACCCAAGGGTGCTGAGGGAGATGGCGGAGCTGTTGGCTGAGCCACTGGCAGATATGTTCAACACTTCCCAGGAAATGGGGTGTGTGCCCTAGAACTGGAGGGTGGCCCATGTGGTGCCCATACACAAGAGTGGGGCTAGGGAGGAGCCAGAAAATTATTGGCCAGTCAGTCTCACGTCCATAGTTGGAAAGCTTATGGAGGCGATACTGAAGGAGAAGCTGGTGGCATTCCTAGAGAGTAATGGCCTCCAAGATGGGCAGCAACACGAGTTCATCCCAGGGAGGTCTTGTCAAACCAACCTAATAGAGTATTATGACTGGGTGACAAGGGAGTTGGACAGAGGCCACGCGGTACATGTCCTGTACTTGGACTTCAGTAAGGTCTTTGATACAGTGTCTCATGGGAGACTGGGGGGAAGTTGATGGCAGTGGGGGTGGGAAAAAAGCTGACTAAATGAATAGAGAACTGGTTACAGGGGAGGGTGCAGAGGGTGGTGGTGGTGGTGGGGAGCTCTTGGCATCCAGAGAAGTGACAAGTGGGGTGCCGCAGGGGTCAGTGCTGGGCCCGGTGATATCTGGGCTCCTTTATCTCCAATATAGCACACGGAGTGGGAAGCAGGGTTAGTCTGTTTGCAGATGATACCAAATTGGGGGCAGTAGTGGACGAAGAGGATGGATGGGAAAAACTGCAGGGGGACCTAACCAAACAAGAGACATGGTCGGTGGAGTGGCAGCTAGGATTCAATGCAAAGAAGTGTAAGGTGATGCACTTCGAGGCTAAGAACCAGAAGAGGGACTATTGGTTTGGGGGGGGTGAGGTTGGGGATCACAGAAGAGGAGAAGAACCTAGGGGTGTTGGTAACTGGGAGCATGAACAACTCGGCCCAGTTCAGGAGAGCAGCAGCGAAGGCAAACAGGATGCTGGGGTGCATTGCAAGTGGGTTCTCATCCAGACATAGGGATGTGATCCTACCACTCTACAGATCATTGGTCATGGAGGCCATACCTGAGGAGAGAGATAAAGTTACTGGAGGTGGTGCAAAGAAGAGCAACAAAAATGTTAAAGGGGATGGAAGGAAAGGCATATGAAGTTAGGCTGAAGGAGCTGAATATGTACACACTGGAGGAGAGGAGGGATAGAGGGATATGATTGAATCACTTAAATACCTGAGGGGTAAATAAGCCTAGCATTGAGGGGGTGTTTAAACTGAGGAGTGGAAGAGAGACGAAGGGGCACGGACTAAGGTTAGAAGGAGGACATTTCAAGAGGGAAATGAAGAGGCACTACTTCACTGAAAGGGTGGTGTCTAGTTGGAATGCGCTCCTAGAGTGGGTGGTAACATGTAGGACAGTCAACAGCTTTAAGAAGGAGTGGGATAAAGCAAGAGGAAGAGTTAGGGGGACAGGGGCTGGGACAAGCGGGGGAGGAACTGAGGGGGAGGAGGTTGGGGCAGCTGCAATCTAGGGTGCTAGTTGCACACTCGGGCAGACTCACACCGACTGGTCTGTTCTGCTGGCAGATTCATATGTTCGTATGTATGTTTGTATGTAAAATCACAGTGATTCTGTTCATGAGCAGAGGTCCTAAAATGCCTGTGTAACCCCTAGGTGGCGCTATCCCAAGGGCTACTACCCCTGCCTGTATGGCTAGTGACAGGTTAAGGGGCCTAGGTCCAGTGACGGGTGCCTTCACCAGGAGGTCAGGGTTGGTAGTGGTTAAACTAGCTTGGGCACAGCCCTCTGGGACACTGTGACCCCCCTTTGTTCCCACTAGTGGCTCACACAGTACATGGGAGTTGTCTTCCCAATACCCCACATATGCACACTTTTTACACATATAGATACCACTTACCCTCGAGACTGATTCTGCAGCACGTGTCTGAGGACCCCCTGTAAAACAAGGTTAGGCAATATACACAGACACAATGCGATGCTGATTCTGTATGTCCTAACACCACACACAGTGTATAGTTCAATAACAACAAATCTGATTTATTTAGGGGACATTAACACGGGAGGGGGCAATCAGGTTGATTTGGTTTGGCAAGGTTCAAATCACGGCGCTGTGCATACATATAGGGTCCAAAATATCACTTCTCTGGGTACCCAGGATGGGGGGGGGGGGGCTAGCCAGATCCATTGCCCGGGGTTGGCCAGCTTGTGCAGATGGATGGGGCCCTGTAGGAAGAAAATATATGCACAACACACACTTGTAATCTGGAGCCGGAGGGCTCAGTCCGTAGAAAGAAAACACAAAGAAATCAATTGACACACTTTGATTAAACGAAGGGTGCAGGGAGCTACCCCAATTTGTACTCACAATACCCCAAGCAGAGAACCTGATAGAAGTGGTTGTTCTGGCTTGCCAGAAGAGCAGGGCATGGAGTCTAGACCCTCGTGACAGGGCCCAACTGCTTTGGATAGCAGGCGGATTCAGTCCGATTAAATTGAGTTCAGCTTCCAGCTTCAGCTCACTACTCACAGTGAAAGGGGAAATAGAATCGTGATCCCCAAAGCACTAGACACATTCATATATAAGCGAAATTACTATACTAGGCAGCTGCTTCTCGTTTCCAATCATAAACACTGCAAATTACCCAGAACCTTAGCATCAGCAGTCCCGACGAATAAGTTGCACTTCAGCAAATCTTCGGTCTTCTAAGGCAAGCCTGGTTCTGCACACTTCTTCTTTTCTTCGAATTCAGGTTCTGCCCGATTTACACACTCTAACGGCTGCAGGCCAACTTTAGGGCCTCCCATGTGCTTCCTGCACGAACTACACGCCGCAACAGCACAGAGCTCCTTCTCCTTACACAGTCACCTCACATCTGGCTTCTGCCCCAACAGTTCAGGGCATTTCCTTTGGCTTCACACAAGTTCAGTTGGTTGATTCGGCTGTCAATCACTGCAGGGCTCCCTCTGTTGGTGCAAAAAGGCACCAAGGTCCAAACTACAACTCCCAGAGGCACCTGTCATACATCCTCCTTTGTAGCAGGCTCCAGGTGAGAGTCCAAGTTCTGGTTGGCCCAAGCAGTCTCCATTTCAGGGCTCCCCTAACCCAATTGGCCCAGCTCAGCAGTTCAGGTCCAAAATGGAGGGGCAAAACACACAGAGTCCCAGGTGCAAAAAAGGCAGGTTAGACAAACTGCTTTTTTACTAACATTCTAACTGGTTTCAGGCAAACAGTTACATCTTTCATTTAGGCTCCCTCTACGCTCTTAGCGACTGCAGAAAAGGAGCGATTAGGCAGCAGCTTGGGCGGGATTTGAGCATTAAACACACAGTCCCCCCATGCAAACTAATTAAGTTGTGAGCAGGCAGCTCTTAAAGAGACAGTACCAGAGGCTCTAAAAGCACTCACAGCGCCCACATTTAAGTGGCATTACGCCAAACACCAGCTAGGCACGGAGCACTTAGGCAAGCTCTGGGAAGGCTTTTAGGAACCCCCATTTGGAGGGGGGGTTACACCTGTGTTAAAAATTTGGTGACAAACGTCCATAAAATGACTGTGTTACAAGCATGCATTGTGCAGTTTCCATGCACCCTCGTAACTACGCAAATTTGTAGTATTTTCACTCCAGAATTTCAACACTGACATTTTTTCAGACCTCCTTATGAACAGTACAGCTGTCATTTTTCTCATCCTGCCCGAAATATGCATTTACATATCTGGCGCAGAATAGCGCGGTTGCTGTAGGAAATCAATGTTCGGGACAGATTAAGAAAATCATACTGAGTTCATGAGCAGAGGTCACAAAATGCCTGTGTTGAACATTTGGTGAAATAATTCCACTAAATGACTGTGTTACGTGCATGCGCTGCGCAGTTTCCACGTACACTCGGAAGTTCGAGCATTTTTAATATTTTCACTACAGATTTTCAACATTGCCATCTCTTCACACCTCCCTATGAATGGTACAGCTGTCATTCTTCACATCCTGCCCATCTGTGTTTTCGTACATCTAGCGCACAATGGCATGGTCACTGTGGGAACTCAAAGTTCGGGACACATTCACAAAATCACAGTGCCACTGTCCATGAGAAGAGGTCCCAAATGCTTTTATGAGGTGGGGGTTACAAAAATGCCACGTTGAAAATTTGTAGTGCAAATACCAACAAACGTCTGGGGCGTTAGGTTTTCTAACCATAACATCCCACCCTGTACAGACTGACAGGCATCAGGGGTGTGCCTTTGGATTGCAGACTGTAATGCTCATGCCATTCCACCCCCCCCACCCTGCAGCCAGTGACAGGCATCGAGGTGTGCCTTGGGACTCTTTGGCCCCAGAGTTTACCCCATTCTCCTATATTGCACCCATTTCAGCACATGTCCTTATGGAGTGTGGTGACTATAATGCCGAACACCCCAAAGCACACCCCAACACTTGTCTGTGTCTGCAGGATAGGGTGAGATGAAATGGCATGAACGTTATTGGCAACAACCCAAATGCATACCCCAATGCCTGTCCATCTCTGCAGGGTGGAGGTGGGGTTGGCGTGAAGCTCACTACTTCATAGCCATTCCTTCTCTGCATCTGTCTAACTCCTGCATTTCCCAATGCTAATACCAGCAAGCAAACATTCGGCATTGACAAATGCTTGTTTATATTGTTATTCACTTGCTGTACTATGAAATTGTTTTGTATTGTTCTCAGTTATCTCTGTAACCCCCTTGCAGATGGGGGTTCCTGGGGGCCCTCCGGAGCTTGGGTAAATGCTCCGTGCCTGATTGGAGTTCGGCGCTAAAGCCGTTTAATTGGGAAGCCGGTGAGCGCTTTAAAAAGCCTCCATGAGCTGTCCCTTTAAGGGCTGCCTTTTGCAGTTGAAATCGGTTAAAATGGGAGGGAGTTTGAGTGTTGTCATGCTCGACTCCCACCCGCGGGCTGCCAAGTGAGCGCTCCATTCTGCCATCGCTTATAGTGCAGGGGGAGCCCTGATAAAGGATGTAGGTGGTTGCTTAAAATAAGCTGTAAAAATAATGATAATGTAGTTGTTCTAACCTGCTTTGCTTTGCAGCACAGAGAGTTTTGATTGCCTCCTCCATTTTGGTCCCGAACTGCAGACTTGGACCAATCAGTATTTGGGACCCTACAGAGTCGACTGACCAATGGGAGAGCTTTTCGTCCTTTGAGAAAGGTATTATGGGCTATGGCGGTTTTCGCACCACTGAGGAACCGGAGAAAGTGACAGGCAGGTGTCGGCAGCCAACTGGATGGGATTCGTGCGAGTGGAGAGGTGCCTCAAGCTGTGGAAGCTAGATGCATTGTGGCTGGTGAGAGAGAGGAGCTGTGTGCTTCTGCGCTGAAAGTATTGGCTTGAAGCGCGGAAGAGCCTGAAGCGGCCGTTTGTGTTATCGGCTCCAGCGGATGAAATCCGTCGGCCAGGCGGTCAGAGGAAGCTGTGCTCTGTACAGCTACCCACCAGGCTCGACCTGAAGGAGGACTGGAAAAACTGCTGAATCGCTTTCGGTCAAAGACAAGTGGAAGCTGCCGTTGCAGTATCTCAGTGACGGTGAGTTTGTGGGAGCATTGGAAGCAGTTGCCTGGTGTGGTACCCTCTGTTGCTGTTTACCATATAAATGTGTGAGGAGGCTTGTGTAGCTCAAGTAAATCCTGCTGCAATTAAAGGACTTTTGCCTGTTGCTGTTTACCATATAAATGTGTGAGGAGGCTTGTGTAGCTCAAGTAAATCCTGCTGCAATTAAAGGACTTTTGCCTGTTGCTGTTTACCATATAAATGTGTGAGGAGGCTTGTGTAGCTCAAGTAAATCCTGCTGCAATTAAAGGACTTTTGCCTGTTGCTACTTACTATATAAATGTGTGAGGAGCTCAAGTTAAATCCTGCTGCCATTAAAGGACTTTGCCTGTTGCAGTTTGCCATATAAATGTGTGAGGAGTCTCGTGGAGCTCTGGAGTAGCCCTGTTGATGTTTAAGGACCCTATCTTGCCTGGAGGTCGTAAGTACTAATTCAGGGTAGTTCCCTGTTGAATTGCCACATTGGAACCAAATGGAATTACTGTACTGCTGACTGTTTAACTAACTTTTTCTTTCCTCTGTGTGAAAGGGCCCTACCAGCTGCCATGGTTTGGACTAGCCACTGAGGCTTGGGTACCCAGGGACAGTAATTGATAGGGATAGGCCTGCACAGAGCCCTAGGTAGATGAGTATAGTGATAAGCTAATCAACTTGATTCCCCTGTCCTTGTTGTTTCCCCCTGAATAAATCAGATTGTTTTGTACAGCTACATCCTGGCTACCGTGTACATTAATGGTGAACTGCTGCTTGGTGATTGCAACATAACTGTGCCTTACTTTACAGGGGGTTCCCGAAGGGAGATGGATTATATTTTCCGTGGGGTAAGTGTACTGGTGAACAGAATTGTTGGTACCCAGTGGGAGTCACTAGTGGGACAAAATGGGGGTTGCAGTAGCCCAGAGAGCTGTAACCGAGGTAGTCTTACTTGGGCTAACCCCGACCTCTGGGTGGAGGCACCCGTCCACGGATCTGGACCCCTTACCCTGCCTCACAGGGGGCAGACAGGGGTAGTAGCCCTAAGGGTAGTGCCCCCTAGGGGTTACAAATTGGAGGCACTGCTGGGATTAACGTCCCCTAGTGGCTCAGTGAGGAGATACCCCAAAGATGGAAAAAATGGAAGAGGATATGTTGGAAAAAATTAAGCTGGGACCCATCAAAACCACGGTACACAAACTAATGGGTTGGGGTGAAGCAGAAGAGCTAGATTCCTAGAAGATTGTATTATTGTTAGATGTGCCCTTGGGTACCTCGGCTGCTGATATTGTCTCTGTTGCAGAACGAGTAAAGTGTTTGGGTAAGGTTGAAGTGAAAGGGCGTATGGCTGATTTGCTTGACCAGACATTGCAGGTGCTACTCCTATGCAGTGTAGCCATCGACCCTGAGAAGGTACCTCCTGTACTTTACCCGGAGGGTGCGTCCCGGGGTGTAGGCTAATCCATATCCGAAGTGGGTCAGTCACTCCTGGGGGATCTCCTCAAATGAACAGTTTTAAAGATAAACTGCTTAAATTGTTAGCTGTGGAAGGGAGGACTACCCAGGAGTTGCTACAAGCCTTGGATCTGTCCAGTGATACTACCCCTCGGGGTTCTCCGAGAGCCTCCCCTGGCCCACCCAAAAGCTCCGTGCTGGCTTCTTTGCCCTTGGCAGTCCCATCCATACAGCTTGATTCCTACTGTAAGTTAAAGCTTTTCTCTGGCATGGTACCAGTGCCTCCTGGGGAAGATGACCTGGAGGTGTGGATGGACTATGCCACCCCTTTAGTCCAGGAGTGGCAATGCTCCGAAGGGGAGAAAAGGAAGAGGCTGATGGAGAGTTTGCGGGGTCCTGCCTTAGAAGCCATTAGATTCTTCCGGGCCACTCATCCGGAAGCCACTGCTGCAGAGTATCTCTCTGCTTTAGAAGGGGTTTTTGGGAGTACAGAGACTGGTGAAGATTTATTATGGAAATTCAGATCTGCTAAGCAGTGGAGAAATGAAAAACTGTCCGCTTTTGTTACTAGAGTGGAGCAGGCATTGCAGAAGGCTTGTAGAAAAGGGGGAATCACTGCTGCAGCCCTGAATCAGGTTTGGCTAGAACATATTTTAAAGTCTGCCAGATTCTCTAGTGTAACTCTATTGAAATTCCCGTTGCACCTGTGCTGTTTAATATGGACTTCCTGCTGCTGCTTCTTCCTCAGCATCTACTGAATGGGACTGGTCACATTCCTAAAGTGATGATAACTACTAGAAGCAGGAGCACGAATCCATATTCTGAACACCAACAGCAACTGGAACAACAATTGGGGGAGAAGCAAGTGACAATAACAAGTACATTTTTTAGACCTAAAATCCCAGAAAAAAGCAGAGACAAACAGCAGCAGAAGTACAAAGGGAAGAGGAAGAGGAGGAGCACAAAATGCAGATGGTGAATTTCCAGTTTCTATACCGTAGACCTGTGGTAATAAATCAATAAATACAGCATTTCATATGTGCCACGCTAGCTGAATCACAATGAAAAAAAGTTTCCGCTAGCAAAACATTCACATTTTATGGACTGTATAAGATCTGAACAGGTGTGGGGGGGCCTACAAAATCAATTGTTATGAGCATACATATTACTGTATTTTCCCATATGCTGACCAATAGTCAATAATTGTAATTGTAGAAACAATCTTTAGTTTGCTATATTAAGTATTTTTAATGCACTTACTGACACTTTGTTCTGCACTGTCCCTGTAATCACCACATGCATATGGCTGACTTTACAATGCAGCTCACCTGTGTTTAATTTAAGACACTATAAAATGTGTACCAATCACAAGCCAGCCACTCCCCCTGAGGAAGCCTCTAGACAAGGTGATATGCAGGAGCAGCTCGTCAACTTTCCTGTGAATTGCAATTTTAATAATTTATATCGTTCAATTCCCACTAGTCTGTGTGCATTGCTCTTTTTTTTTGGAAATGGATGTTTACCTGATGACCTCACATAGCCCAGTGAAATGTAGGGCAGTCTTACCCTATGGGACATGTTTCTGCAGCAAGGAAGTAGGGGACAAGGAGATCACCAGGAAAGTGCGGGCCCACTCCATTTACTGACTTGCTTAAGGTCACAGAGTGACCCAATACCTGAGGAGGAAGTCAAATATGTTTCCTCCAGTTTCACAATTAATTATACTAACCTCTATACCACACATACTTCCCTGTGGTAGTATTTGTCCAAAACCATGTTCATTTATGACACTGCAGTGCTTTTACGAACATACGAACATATGAAAATGCCTGCAGAAACAGGCCTGATGGTCTATCGAGTCTGCTCGATTTTGCAGCTAACCCCTCAACTTGCAGCTGACCCACCCTTCCTCCCCCTCCTCCTTACAGTCATCCCCTCCCCTGACTCTGTCCCATCCCCTCTTGAAACAGCCCACTGTCCTACGAGAAACCACCCCTTCAGGTAGAGTATTCAACTTGTCTTCCACCTGTTCAGTGAAAAAATGTCTCTTGACTTCCCTCCTGAATTTTCTCCCCTCCAACCTCAGTTGATGCCCTCTTGTATCCCTCCTTCTTCTGATCCAGAATATCTCTCTATATTAGTCTTGTTTATCACCTTCAGGTACTTAAAAGTCTCAATCATATCCCCATCCCTCCTTTCCTCTAGGGAATGCATGTTAAGCATGTTCAACCTTTCCGCTTAGGATTTCCCCTCCAAACCCTGGATCTTTCTAGTTGCTCTGCACCTCACCCCCTCCAACAATCTGATGTTCTTTTTCAGGAACGGGCACCAGTACTGCATGAAGTACTTCAGGTGCGGCCTGATCAGTGACCTGTACTGGGGAAGGATCACCTCACTACTTGTAGACGAGATTCCCCTCACTATATAGCCCAGCATCTTGTTGGCTTTTGCTGCTGCCTTCCTGCACTGAGCCGAGTTGTTCATATTGCCCATTATAATCACCCCTTTTTGTCCTCTGTGCTCCCCAACTGTACACTTCCCAGCTGATAGCTCCTCCTCCTCTGCTTCTTAGCTCTGAAGTGCAGCACTTTGTACTTCTGGCACTGAACCCCAACTGCCATGTTTCCGACCATGCCTGTAATTTAGTCAGGTCTTCCTGCAGTCTCTTCTACCCCTCGATGTCATCTACTACAGCTCCCATCTTGGTATCATCTGCAAACAGCCTGATCTTACTCTGGGTCCCTTGTGAGATATCTGCTATGAATATCCAAAACAGCACCGGTCCCAGTACCGATCATTGCGGCACCCTGCTTGTCACGGTTCTTGGTGATGAGAGTTTCCCCTTCACCACCACCCTTTGCTGCTTGCCCTTCAGCCAGTTGGTGATTCATTTTACCATCTTAGTACCCACCCCTACATGTTCTAGCTTCTCCCCTAGCCTCCCATGGGGCACAGAATCGAAGGCCTTGTTGAAGTACAAGTACAAGACATCCACTGCATGGCCTTTGTCCAGTTCCCTAGTCACCCAATTGTAGTACTCAATCAGGTTTGTCTAACAGGATCTGCCTGAGACAAACCCATGTTATCGCCCGTTCTGGAGAACATGTTCCTCCAAAAATGTCACCATCCCCTCTTTAAGGATTGTCTCCACAAGCTTTCCCACAATTGATGTGAAGCACACTGGTCTGTTAGATAACAGGTTTACCTCACTTTGTTTCAGAGCTGATAATTTACAAGTCCTAAGTGGACTAATTGTTATGTAAATCTGTTAGTTTATGTGCATTTGCAATTTCATAAAATGGTACTATTGGGACAGAGAGAATTGTTATGTTGCTTAATCAGCTAATGGGTTATTGCAGAGTTTCCACGGCACTATGCAATGTCATCAAGTGATAAATATACTGAGGAATTTGTTTTTTTTCACTGTTCTACCATATTCAGAATGTCTGTTTCAAGACTACCGTATTGATGTATTTTTAATTAGACATGTTCTTCAACAGCAGTTTGGTCTAATTGTCATTGCAGTCAGGGAAACTGTAATCTCAATAAATGTTTTATGTCCTAACTTAGGTTCAGCTACAATAGTCCTGTATATAAAAGGATTCATTTCTTTTTCTCATTCTGACCAAGAAAGCATAACCATCAAAAGCGTGATTCTAATACTGTGTGTCTTGCATCTTACTTACAGATGTCTGAATTTTCAGGTCTGTTTGGCAGGATGTTGTCCCCAAAATGTAGGCCCTTTGAACTTTAAAAAAATGCCACTTTATTTTCATTTGGCAATTTTGCAGATGTAGTGCTTGGCACTAGGGCTGAGGACAATTTAAAAGTTTGCTAGTAGAGTTATTATGAAATGCTGCAACTTATACTGCAGAATTTTGGCATGTACTGCAGAATAATGTGGTAAATTACAAACAATATTTCTGTGGAAATGACTGCTGTTCATTTTATCTAGTATGTAGAAAAGGGAGTAACTAGGACCAGAAATGGAAAGAAGAGACATTGGTGTAACTAGGAGGAGAAACTGAAGTAACTGTGACATGACACTACTACAACTGACACTGGTGTAATTGGAAATACTGGTACAACTAGGATGAGACACTGACATCACGGCTATGTTGCAAAACCTGTGCACATGTGAAAACAGAGGTATAAATCAACACAACTAGGAGGAGACAGATTATAACTGGGATGAGACACTGCCATAAACAAACAGACAGTTCTGTAAGTTGGGAGTAGACACTGCTACAACTGAGGAGACACTGATGAAACTGGGAGGAGAAACCTTTTTTTTTCCTTTTTTTCACCCCATCCTGGCCAGTGCTCCTTCTTGCTGGTCCTCCCAGCCCCATCACCCCAGCTTCTCCCAGGACTTACCTCTCCTTATACTCCCCCAAAGCTTGTCCTCCATGGCAGGGGGCGAGAGTCCCTCGACCCACCAGACTGGATCCAGATTTGGGAGGCTCCTGAGTCACTGGTTGCTGGACCTGCAGAGGCCGGCGGTCATCATGTGCAACCAGGGTTTTCCTGATTTTGTCCCCAGGAGACGTTACGTGCGCTGACGTCAAGGCGCACGCACCGATATTTGCCACGTCTTCCCACATCTGTAACTCAGGCTGAGTCCTCCCCTGGCCTCCACCAGGGGTTAGTTGAGCTCTTGCCCAGCCTCCCCCCCCCGGAGGAGGAAAGCAGTCCTACAGATGCTCTGTTCTCCTTCCCTGGCAGGCTCTCCAACACCTTGGGCTCGCTTCCGAACGTGGGTCATTGGCGTTGTGAGCGGTAGCGCTACCACTGCACCAGCGGGCCGGCAGGAGGAGCAACTTTTAACTGGAATACTGATGTGTGATGTCAAGAAAATATGGGAAACACTAGCACAAACTGACACTGCGCAATTCTTTGTCTAGCAGCGTAGCCACTTTGACAGTGGAATGCCAGAATGCGTAGTTTTTTGAAAAATAACAAATAAAATCCATGTTGTCACATTCCCCACCATCCTCCCTCCATCCCAACCATTTACAAGTATTTTCCCCACCTCGCTACCCTCTAGCACCTACTGTACTGTATACCTCTCTCCTCCCCCAGTTCTGGTGATGTTACAGTAGAAAGAGTTGGTTAGTTGTCACACATTCCCTTCCCTGACCTAACCCAATGTCTGTGGGTCTGGAAAATAACCCACCCTCCTACTTCACTCACCCAACACAGAATTAGAGATAGACCCCATTCCACCACCCTCTGGCACCCCACCACCCACTTTGTCCCCATTCCCCCAAACTGGATACAAAACAGGTGCCATGGTGCAGTGACTGTCACAGCCTACCCTCCACCTCAGCCAGCCACTGACTTCTTAGTGAAGCCAGGGTGTTCTCCTGTAGGAATCATGTGAATGACTCCTCAGTTGGTCAATCAGGTAATTGATATACTGTATGAGTGCACCACTAGTTTCATTTAGAAGTTGGCTGGCTGATGCAGAAGGAAGGCTGTGCTTGTTGCCATGCCATGGGACCTGTTTAGTATTCTTCATTCTGGGTCTGAGCGACTTAGAAGAGATATGTGTGACAGAGGTGGGGGCAGGGTGGGGGGCCATCTCTAATACTGCATTGGTGGGGGAGAAAGGTGGGTGATTTTACAGAACTGCAGACATTGGGTGAGGTTGGGGAAGGGAATATGTGACTACTGACTGACTGACTTTTGGTAATGCATCTTTATCAAGACTTGGGGAGGAGGTAAGTATGGGTGTTAGATAGTGGTAATGTGGGGTAGAAATACCTGTTAATGGGCAGGGGAAGGGCTGGAAAGTCACAGCATTTGGGGGAGTGGTTATTTAGTTTCAAAACCTTTTTTATTTAAAAAAAACTCCTATGCTGGAAGAAGTTGGTGAAGTCGGGAAAACTTTGCCAACTTTGCAAAGCACAGTGCTTCCCAATTTCACAACTTCACCAGCAAAGTTTAAATTCACTGCACCTCTAAGCTGGAAGAAGATGGAAACACTGATGCAACAGTGAAAAGACACTGGTATAACTGGGATGAGACACTGCTGTAACTGGGAGGAAACACTGCAATACTTGGGAGTAGATGCTGCTATATCTAAGTCATTGGTTTGACTGGGAGGGAACACTAGTAGAAATGGAATGAGACTTCAACGTAACTAGGAGATGACACTGTGTTAATTGGGAGAAGACACTGCTGTAACTGTGAGGAGACACTGCTGCAGCAGAGAGGAGACACTGGTAGACAGTAACTGGGAGGGGCCACTGCCTTAATGCTGAAAAGTCTGTGCTGCAACTTAGACACTGGCGTAACTTAGAGACCTTTCTATGACTGGTAGCAAACCTTGCCATAACTGGGAGTAGACACTGCTGCAGCTAAGACACTGGTTTAACTGGGATGAAATCATGCCATAACTGGGAGATATCGGCCCAGTTAGGAGGACACAGTTGTGAAACTTGGAGGATACAGAAAAGAGGAAAGAGATGACAGCTGCCTGTAACATACTACTGTATTATGTAAACTATGGAATCTCTACAATGATGTCACTGTGAACTGCTGATCTGTATTCCATGATTCTTCTTTGTGAATTCCATGACGTAGTATAAATGAGCAGGGAGAGTTATAACTGGTTTATAAAACAGTGGTCTACACTATGTAAACCTCAGAATACCCTGGAAACAATGGAGGATTCTGCTTCTGTTGTTCGGCTAACAACTCAGTTTAGTCACCGCAGCTGCTGAAATTGTGTTTACCTTCACAAGTACCCAACAGCTCTCACAGAATTACTGACACATCCACTGCAGTGTTGTATATGTTTCATTCATGCTGAATCTGGGTGTCACTTGCTTTTGTTGTACTTTGTCCTGCCACCCCAATAGAGATAGCACTGCTGATGACAGTTGACAGATCCAACATGGACACATTTGGCACTGATCTGCCAGGGACAGCATGATCACCACTGCCCAGTATTGAACATATCATGGTCCCCACTTTACCCTTTACCGCATGTTACAGTATCACCACCATCACGCAAAAATAAAGTCCCACAGCTTACTCCAGTCACAAAAAAGAACAGTTATGTACTTACCATAACAGTAGATCATTGAGAGAATCTCTTTCATCGGGCCACAGCCATGGAACTATACGACACCAGGCACTAGCACCACATGGAAACTTTTGCAAGCAGTCCAATAGAGGCCGCCCACGATGACGTCAGATGTTGGCTCTTCTATATAAGCATGGGTGGCCCCTTTCCTCCTCAGTTCCCCACCAGAGATTGTGTTCGGAGGACCTTCCTGTAGGGAACCAGGAGAGAACCTAGAACTCTGCTAACCAGGTGAGGCAGACAGCGGCAGACAGACCCTCATACAGAAGGAGGCAATATTTCCCAGATTCTCAGGATCTGATAAGGGGTTGGACGGTGGGTGACATGGCCTGATGAAAGAGATTCTCTCGAAGGTCTACTGCTACAGTAAGTAATTAACTGGTCTATCTTCTTCAAGGATATGTCTTTCATCAGGCCACACCTATGGAATGAGTACCCAGCAGTACTGACCATGAACAGTCTGGGTGGCAGGAGCTGACAGGCCTAAGAAAGTAGGCCTTTTAGTACAGCTAGGCTGAAGCCAGCCCTCTTTCCTGAAGCTATGTCCAGATTGTAGTGTTTGGTAAAGGTGTGGACAGTACTCCAGGTAGCGGCTGCACAGATTTCCACAGCAGACACATTTTTAAAACATGTAACAGATGTGGCCATGCCTCTAGTGGAATGGCCACGAACAACTCCAGGAAGTTCTTTACCGCACTTCCTATAGCAAAAAAGTAATACAGTTTGCCAACCATTTGGACAGGCACTGTTTGGAAAGTGGAGCAACCTCTTTCCCAGGGGTGAATGGAACAAAAAGCTGCAAGGACATCCTGCAGTCCTTTATACATAGATACAGAGATACATAGAAATTGTCAGCAGATAAGGACCGCCAGGCCCATCTAGTCTGCCCGTAAGCCCTATACCTGTATGAAGTCACTGACCCTAAGTGATCAATGGCTTTTCATAGCTCCCTCCCCACCCAATGTTCCTTTGTGCCTGTCCCAGGCATGTTTATTTTTTATTCAATATACTTTATTAACTTTTCTTGCAGCATACAGAAAAATACAAAGCAGAAGACAAGGAGCTGCAGTATTTTCAAAAATCAACAAAAAAAAAAACTATATAAAACCAATACAGAACAAATGCAAGATACAAGACACAGAACACACCCCCACCCCAAAAAGAAAAACAGAAACAATAACACCTATACCCTACCCTCCTCCCCCCCAAAATCTGCGTGCTGGGAGAATACTCTGGGGTACAAAAAATAGGCAATGTCAGGGGAGGTAAACGGACCCTAAAATTTCAACAGCAACAGTAAAGCAATAGAGACAAAAGGGGTTCCCAGGTACTTAAGTATTTGTGAGGCCTATGTCGCAATGAATGGCCAAGAAGGTTTCTCGATACCATTCCATAAGGGTGGGAAGGGCATCTTCCTTCCAGTGTCGAAGCATGACCAGTTTTGCCATGGAAGCAATTAGTGCCAAATGGGCTTTACGTATGAGGGGTGTCCCCAGGGGGAAAATTGCCAAAAGACAACACTCCGGGGTAAATAAGGAGTCTAACCCAAGAAGAGGGTCCAGTACTCGTTGTATCTCTTTCCAGAAAATTTGAGTATGGGGACACACCCACAACATGTGATACAATGAGCCCGGAACCTGTTCACAATGGGGACAAATGGGAGAGGAAAGGTATCCTAGTCTATGTGATTTTGCTAGACGGTGTAATATTATGCAGGATATTGAACTTAACTAAACATAATCTGTCCTGTTTAATATATTTATAAATCGTACCCCAAACTTTCGCCCAGTCCCAGGCATGTTTAAACCCCTCCACTGTGCTGGCGGTTCATGCGATGTATATAGTACCTGAGTATTCCATGTACATCGTGGCCCAGATATTCAAACTGCGCCCAAAAAGTGCGCAACAGCAGGAGCAAGCGCAAGTCCATTGCGCCCATGTGCAAGAGGTGCGATATTCAAAAACTGCGCTGGCCAAGATGCGCCTACAGCCAACGACTGAATATCGCACCACCTGCGCCATAGCGCAACTAGGGAAGGGAAGCTGAGCATATATGATGCGCCATAGCGCAACAAGGGATGTTCAGCTGAACAGTCCAGATGCACCATAGCGCAACCAGGGACGCCCCAGCAGTAGGGCAGCTTGCAACAGCACAACCAGGATGCAGGGCCCACCACCCATGCCACAGATGGGCAGAGGAACACACAGCAGAACAGACATCGTCCCCCACACCCCATGCACTGCACAACTGGGGAGGGCTGGAATAACCACTGGCCCATGGAGACAAGCAACCAACCCACAGCTGGGCCATGGTGCCCCATCACACCCCTGGCAAGCTGTGACCAGCACAAAGAGGCCGACCACCCATGCCACACCATCTCCCCAATGCAGAGCACACCCTGCACTGTGACCCCCAGACACCCTGCCCAGGAGCAGCGTCCACCAGTGCAGGATACCCCATGCATGCCACCACCCCAACTGTGACAATGCAACCCTGTGCACCACAGAACCATGCAAGGCAGCCCCACCATGAGCACCCATCAGCGGGTGGCAGCACACAGTGATGCAACGATGGCATACACAGTGCCACCACACACAGACCCCCTGAGGTACAGCTGAGAGACCAACCATGCGTCAGCACACGAGGTACCCCACACGTGACAGGGCATGCCCTGGACCACACCACCAGTGGTATAGCACCCTGCACACACTCCCAAGGACACACCCCGACCCAGCACTGGCCACAACAGCCAGCGCAGACATCCACAGTGGTGCATGGAAGCATGCACCACACCGGATGCAACACAGTGCATGGACAAACACCCACCCATACCCAAGGGCACACCAACACAGGGACGCAGTAGCAGGGCAACCAAGCCCCCAGCGTGGGGCCATGGAAACCATGTACACATGGCCAGCAGTCCTCCATGGCACAGAAGTGCCAGCCACCCTGCGCAGGCACTGTGGACCTGTACGCCACCAGCATTTGCCCGGAGCACAAGTCACAGACAGTGGTGCACATCCCCTGCAACACACACAAGCCACAGCATGGAGGTGGGACAACAACAGCGGAAGCCACAGTGTCACCCAAGGCAGACATGCACCACACCAGTGACAGGAGGCAACCCAGCATTGTGGACGGTACAGTGGCTGCCCTGCATGGACAGCCACCACTGACATGCCAGCAGACCGCAGGTCACAGACATGCAGGTGTCAGCTGCACAGGCCATGGATGGGCTGACAGATGCACCATGGACACACAGCATGCACCATGGACCACTGCACACAGTCATCCAGTGCACAGGGAACAACACACACACACCACAGACAGTGACTGATAGCTACTCCCACACCATAGTCACTTCCCCACGGACACACACACATACCCATGACTGCACCACCCCTGATGCCATGCACAATACTACAGCTGAGCACCTATAGCACACTGCAAATCAGAGACCACCACAGTAGTCATATCAAAAGAATTGTATTCAAAAACATCCAACAAAACGATATACAATTATTTACAAATGTGTGGGGAAGGGCCACAAACAAGGTGGGGTGGGTAAGGGCAGGGTGAACAAATGGTACAGGAAAGAAGGGTGTGAGGGTGGGTCCAGGGGTAGGGAATCAGGCAGTTTGATGATCAGTGGGGCCCGCCTCCTGCTCCAGCTGCTCCTCCTTTCATGCCGCCGCCTGACCCCCAGCCGCTCAATCTGCAGGATGTCCAGCGACGCCCGCCACAGTAAGAATTTCCTGCAGCGCCTCTCGTATCATGCACAGCTGCCGGACACCTAGGACAAAGGAGCAGAGTCAATAGGTGTGAATGCACAGCCCCATACAGCCCACCCACTGTGCATGGCATATGGCCGTGGGACATGCCTCTGTGATGGTGTGTGACCACCCACAGTGATTGTGTCCACAAGACCTGCCCACCCAGGCACACACAGCCATGCAGACCACTGCACACACCCACCGGCCAAGTCCTGCACAGCGTCACTGTGGGTGTTTAGTGGCATGGCTATGTGGCGCGAAGGCAGTGGCACAGCCATGTACCCGGTGCACGCATGGACCACCATTGATGCACTCCCAGACATGCAGTGCCACTAGACAGTGCTGACTGTAACAAGTTGCGTGCATGGCAGTGGTGTCAATGGATGGTGGCCATGCCCCACTGCCTGCCCTGTTACATAGCATGCAATAGTAATCATGGAGGTAAGGCACTCACCATCATCAGGCTGGTCCCTCTGCCGCTGTGGACCTTTGCCCCTTCTGTTGTTCCAGTCCTCCAGTTGGCACCTCCACTCCCTCGCCAGCCGTCTCTCTTCTGGGCCTAAGGTGCAAACATGGAGAGAGGAACATCAGTACAATCCTGTAGCAAAGTCCCCCTGCCCCCATGTGTGCAATCCCAAACAGCCAGACCCACCCACCCCACACCCTGATAACACCACCACAGCCAACACCGGATGGTGCCCCATGTTCCGGACATGCAACCGTGATACCCATATGGAAAATAAAAGTGTATGGACGTTACACCTACCTGGCCGTGGCACCATGCCCCTCCTGGCACGTGCCCGCAGGCGGGCAAGCAGGTCCAGGTCCCTCCGCCTCAGGTCCCCATACCTGTGGCGGCACTGCTCCACCATCCGCCCCATTTCTGTGGCCTCCTCCAGGGTGTCGGCCACCTCCTGCCACACCTGGCTCCTGGACCTGTCCAGGGTGCTTCCCAAACAGTGGCACGTGCGGCTCAACAATGGCAACCAGGTTTGCCATTTCAATCTGGTTCCACTGGGCAGCTCTCCTCCACACCATCTCTCTTGCTCAGTAGGGTCAAAATGGCGCTCTGCAGCGAGGTTCCACCACGTGCAGATGCTGCGCGGTACAGCGCTGCCATTCCCTATCATGCTGGCACCGAACAGCGCAATAGTGGTGCACCCATGCCTGACGCATGGTGCCTAGGGGGCAAAGGTCAGGCACAGGGTCAAGGGTCTCTGGTGCATGGACAGGCACAGCGCGACTGGAACCCAATGCATGTAGCGCGATTGGGTGCCTGTGTGCTACCTCCAGTAGCGGCCTACCGCGCTGTCGCCCCACCGCGCCTACGATGCCCCAGTGCCACAGCACCATATAGGTGAACATCGCTGTAGCACCACTGGCACAATGGTGGCCGTGTTCTATTGCTCCCACGCACAGCACATCAGCAGCGTGGCAGGTGCCTACGCCATCAACCCGGCATGCGCAGTTAGGTGTGTACTCGCGCATGTCACAGAACCGCGCCTGGCTTTAGCACGCTCAACACACTGCACAAAAGCGCAAAAGCCGCGATATTCAGCCGCCATATGCAAATCAGCTAATCAGCCATTCAATGGCGCAGCACTGCAATTTGCATCCACTTAAAGTTGCGCCTTGCCTCATTTGCATGGGTTGCGCTATAAAACTGTGACATTTGGGCTGCACTGGCCATAGTCGGTTACTGCAGTCTATTGGTGAGTTGCATGCTGTTTGGGAGTGTGGACTGTGGATTTTGGGACATGCATGGGACTGCATAGTCACAGGTAACAACTTTCATTCTCACAGGCTGAAACATGACCGAGCAAGTTGTGGGAGAGGAGAAACAGAGTTGTGGGAGGAGGAGGAGGCCTAATTTCACCAAGGCCGTGACGGATGCCCTGTTTGAGGCCTACCTGGACCAGGAGTCGCTTCTCAGCGGACGGCAGGGAACACCACAGGCCCGTGCTGCTGCATGGGAGGAAGTGGCACATGCTGTTAAACTGCATGGCAGCCACCAGCGCTCCATGCAGGAGTGCAAGAAGAAGATGGGCACAGACAGGAGAAGGATAAAGGAGAAGGTGACTGCCATCAGGGCAGCATGATCTGCAACAGGTGGGGGACAGCCGGAGGTGCTACGCCTGACCCCACAGGAGGAGAGGGTTGCTGGCAGCATGCAGCGTTGTGCCATTGAGGGTGTTCCCGGTGGTGGCTTCCAGATGGGTGGTACCCCGTCACTGCATGGTAGGTCATGGTCTGTCTATTGGGGGGGGCAGGGTAAGTCACATGCAGTAACGCGACTTTGTTTTCCCTTACAGATCCTGAGCATCTGCATGGGTCAGCGGTGGTGGGCCTCTCCACTGAGGCCAGTCAGATGGAGATGGAGGAGGGCCCATCCACCTCCACAGGAATACGTGGCTCAGTGCAACAGTGGGCCCACCTGGATGTCCAGACTGATGCTGTTGGAACAGGTGTGGAGGAGGCCCTGCCCGTGTCCCAGCATGCCAGCGTCCACGGATGCCAGCATGCTGTGACTCGGGCTGGTGCCGGGGTCCGTCACCAATGATGATTTCGCTAACATCATGGGCAGTGACATATGTGTGCCACAGGATGGCCACACAGCAGGTAACATCACGGCCATGGCTGTGATTGGTGCCGCCGTGGAGGCCTGTGTGTCATCACAGTCCCAGCCTGTGCCTGTCAGCACTAGTGGGGCAGCACTGGTGTGTGTACAGGACAGTGGGACTGTTGCAGCCACTGCAGTGGCACCAGTGAGCCCTTGGAAGCAGCAGCCTGAGGGGCAGCATCAGCAGTCAGCCAATGGGCTTGGGGGTACAGTGTCAGGGGGCGGCATCAGTGCACCACCTGTGGACATGCCCAGACCTGGTCCTGGTGTGCAGTGCCCACCCTCAAGGGGTGCTGAGCATCAGGGCCACGCACACCCTGAGGGACAGGATGCCGAGCAGGCAGATGACCTCTTGGATGAGCACACCCGCATACTGCAAGCATCAGTCAACCAGCAGATGCGGCTTGCGACATCGGTGGATGCACTGCGTGCAGCTCTGGAGCGGGCAGAGGAGCATTGCAGCAGAGACACCGCTCTTATCCTGGCAGGATGGACCGTTGTGGGAGGATATGACTGCTGCCGACCGCAGGCAGACACAGGCATTCACTGCTGTCATGGCCACAATGGGCACACAGTTATTTGCCCATGCGTCGCGAACTTCCGCGGTACTGTCCACCCTTCCCGGCACGTGTGCGACACCATCCTTTCGACACCAGGTTCAGCTGTGGGTATCCCGAGCATGCCTGGCACAGGCATGTTTGGTGCTGCAGACCCGCGTGAGCACGTTCGCATTCACGAGTGGAACCCCTGGGGACCATCGGTGCCACCCTATGAGGCCAGTGGTCAGCCTGTCAGTGCTGGCGGGTCTCGGCGGGCCACCCACGCATCCGCGGCAGCCGGGCACCGTGGCGCATGACTGACCCGTCTCCCAATGTGGCTACTGTCTGATGCTGCCCTGTGTGCATTGTGTCATTCAGCAGGCAATGCACAGGTGGGTACCCGGCCCTGCACGTGGACACACAGTCCATCTGCACACCCTCCCGGCTGCTGTCCACAGTTGCGTGTGCATGATGATGCCTGCATTGCGCTGTACACCAATGTGCAATGGTGCTCAGCATCTGACACACGCGCAATGACAGGCAGTGGGCGTGGTGGTCTGTGGACATGTGTGTGGCTAGGGTGGCATTCTGGGTCGTGTGCCTCCTACCCTTTGTGCATGTCTGGTGCGTTTTGTGTGTGTGTGTGTGTGTGTGTGTGTGTCCACGTGCCATATTAGACCTCACCCATCCCTGGTGGTGTGTGTGGTTCCATGCCTGGACAGTTCCCTTGACCGCATGCACCCCAGGTGTGTGTCCATGCGTGTTTGTGGGTTATGCCTTAGCCATTGGTGGTTGCACATGGCCCCATGACTTACCTGGGTTGGCTGAAGTGCTCCTCCATGATGGTGTCCTGGTGCAGCTGTGCCAGCCGGAGCAGTCAGGGGTCCCGTCGCCCAAGGGGCTGCCCATCACTATTGTCACCGGCATCCTCATCGTCCCCATCACTGTCCCCCTCTTCAACCTGTACGGCTATCCCACATTTGTTGGCCATGTTGTGCAGGATGCAACAGGCCAGGAATAGCCCACAGGCCTTTGAGGGGCTGTACTGTAGGGCACCACCAGAGGTGTCCAGGCAACGGAAACGTGCCTTCAGCATCCCGAACACCCGCTCGATGACAGTACATGTGGTGGCATGTGCCTCATTGTAGCGTTGCTGCGATGGGGTCACGGGCCGCCGGTAGGGTGTGAGCAGCCAGGGACGGAGTGGGTATCCACTGTCACCTGTGTGTAGAGGGTGGAGGTTAGTTTGGTGATCGTCATCGCCCTGCCCCGGGCCATGTAGGCCACTACCCATGTCACCTCTGACCAAGCCCCCCCAGGCCCTATGATTGTCCTTGTGGTTTGCATACTCACCCACTAGGTGGCCAGTGGGGATATTCCCACTCTTGAATCTGTGGCACAGTGCCAACTGGTGCCAGATGAAGGCATCATGTGCTCCCCCAGGGTGCGTGGCACAGACATTGATTATGCACCCCCTGGCATCGCACACCACCTGGCAGTTGATGTTAGCATAGCCCTTGCATTTATATATGCGGCCCCTCGGGTCAGGTGTGTGTGGATAGCCACATGGATGTAGTCTATTGCCCCTAGCACGCCAGGCATACGTGCTACCCTGTGGAACTCCTGTATGTTTGCTGTGCGCTCCGCTGGTGTGTTGGGGAAATGGATGTACTTTGCAGCATGTGGCAGCAGTGCGCTGAGGAATTGGGTGAGGTGGCGTGACGCTGCCGACTGGGTTATGCCTGTGGTGTCCCCAGTTGGTCTCTGGAAGGTACCCGTGGCGAGCAAGCACATGCAAGCTGTCACTTTCATCTCCACTGACAGAGCATGGCTTCGTCGTGTGGGTGCCTGCATCACATCACGGCACAGCTCACAGAGCCACCTCAGAATTGCCCGATTCAGGCGGTACCGGCCCACGATCTCCATATCACTATACAGCTTGAAGCTGGTGCGGGCTCGGTACTGCCTGTTGGGGGCATACTGCCGATGGGCCCTTCCACGGCTGCGCGCCCCCCTGCTGCCCGCCTTCTCACCCCCCTCATTACTGCCTCCATCTGGATGGTGGCACTGGCCATGTCCCTGGCTTGTGTTCACCCCCCCGGCAGCTGTTTCTGTGTTCCCCCCACTGTCCTGGCTGCTACTTCCCCTGCACCGGGAACACCTGACTGTGCTGACCTCACTGCTGTGTGGCAAGTACTTCCCCCTTCTGCACTGTGGCTCCCCACACCTTCCCCTGAGCCTGTGGGTTCCAGGTGTCCGTTTCCTGGCCTGCCCTCTGTGTCCCTCCAGCCCAGTTTCTCTGGCTAGAGTTCAGCCTCATGTGCCTTCCCTGTAGCGTTCTTGCGCCTCTCCCTTGCTCCTTTTTATTTTGTCTCATTTCCGCTATGGCGCAACTTCTGCTTGCTCCCCTATTGCACATGGCGCATGTTGTTGAATATCGCACTGCGCCATTTATGCATGGTTCCTCCCCCTTCAGTTGCGCATACATTCATTATCATTGCACTGTGGCTCAGCGTGATTTGGGGGGTGCAATTGCCTCCCGCTGAATATCGCAGAATGGCGCATTTTTGGACTTGCGCTGGTGCAACCCTATTGCGCATGGCGCAACTCTTTTGAATATCTGGGCCCTAGAGTATAGAGCAATGCTTCCCCTGGACTGGCACAGTCAGGAAAATAAACTGGCAGGTGAATGGTTTGATTTAAAGTAAACTCAGACACCACCTTTGGTGAAAACATAGGATTAGTATGTAAAAACAACTTGTCTTTGTGGAAAATCAAGTAAGGAGGCTCACATACTAGAGTCTGCAGCTCTGAAATCCTTTGAGCAAAAGTAATGGCAACTAAAAACGATGCATTCCAAGAAAGAAAGTATAGGCCACAAGTCACAGCCAGTTCAAAAAGAGCCAAAGTAAATTTTTCCAACACAAAATTCAGGTCCCAAGCTGGGACTGGATTACGGATAGGAGGCTTTAAGTGCAGAATGCCTCTTAAAAATGTATGGGCCACCTCCAGCCGGGCCACCATACAACCCTCAATAGGTACAAGAAAGCTGGGATACTGTAGCAGGCAAGTGTACTTTAATAGAGGCGTACTGCAGGCTTGTATCTGACAAGGGCAGCAAATATTCTAGAACCCAATTTATTGGACAGATAAAAGGGTCTAAGTGGTGAGAAGGGCCCACACATCAAACCGCTTCCACTTTGTGGAATAAGTGGCCCTGGTAGAAGGCTTTCTAACAGCCTGTAGACATCAGCCATTTTTGGGATACCCCAGCTCTAGCAATGGCTATGTTTTCAGGAGTCGTGCATGTAGATGAAGCAGTTTGAAGTCCAGAAGGACCAATGTTCCCTGCTCCTGTGACAGAAGTCCCTGGTATAAGGGCAGAGGTAACAGTGGTTCTACTGCCAGCAGCTGCAGTAAAAGGAATCAGATCTGCCAAGGCCATAGGGGAGCAATGAGGATTAGAGCTGCCCTCTTCATCTGAAGTTTGAGTAGTATTTTATTTTTTATATATTTGAAAAAGTTTCACCAGGAAGGACATACTGAGCCACAATAGTTTGTTTCCAGATGCGTCCTGGGGAGAGGGGGATACATAGAAGGGTGCAAGAAACTTAGCATTACATAGTGAATGCAGAAAATAACAGTACACTCCATCCAGGAAACAGGTTAGAATAGATAGAAGCATACAATGTAAATTTAGGACATATACAGTTGTTATACAGATGGCCAAATCACATATGCACTCATAGAGCAGGTTATACATTACAGATAAACAGTACAAAATAAGCCTGGGATGCAACATACTGTATACATTAGATTACAGTGGAAAGAAATCACAATATACGCAAAGTGTTAAACTATATGTTGCCAAGACAGAAACTCATTAAAGTGCTATTTGTACAGACCCAGGGGAACGAGTATAGGCTAGCTATAAGATAGAGGAGTGGGAAGGGGATAGGTCAGCCAAAGGTCTCGGCTCCTTCGGGATGCTGAGAATCCTGCAAGGGGACAACGACTTGGCATGAGGGAAGGGGTTTTGCAAAACTGGTTGGGTTTTGTAGAAGGGAGGAGAGCAGAGCTAGGTCAGTCAAAAGGACTTCTCCCTTTCAGGATACTAAGAAACTCTGCAAGAGGATGGTGAATTGGCCTTAGGAAAGGGGATTGAGCAAATTGCCTGGGCTTTGTAGAACGCAGAAAGTTGAACTGGTGATGGAGGGAGGGAATTAGGTGCAGTTGCAGGAGACAGCGATGTGTTGTCAGAGGAGGAAGGATAAGGAGCAGCGGGACTGAGTGGAGTGGATTTCTAATGGGAAGGAGTTTCAGATACTTGGGAATTGATAAAAGAGGGCAGCTCGCCTGAAGTGGTACGCCAGGGGAGGAGGGCGAGAGCCCAGAGAGCGGACTTACGGAGGGTTTACAGGGGAGTGGGAGGGACAGAGATGAGGGATTGTAAGTAGGGTGGCAGAGCCAAGCCAGAACTTCCCAATTAAATTAGCACTATGGGCAAAGCATCTGGAACTAGGTGAAGGGAAAAAGAGCGAAGAATAAGTGGTGAGTATGAGGTGAACAGCAGAGAGCAAAGCAGCAGAAGTAGTTGAAAAGAGTGTCCAATCTGGTTAGGGTGGATTTGGGGGCAGAGTTATAGACTATATCTCCAAAGTCAAAAATAGGGAGTACCCTCTGACTTAGAGGGATGGGAGGGAAGGCATAGAGAAACCTCCCCTTCCGAGAGAGGGACAATGCACCTCATCAGAAAACTCCAGACCCTGGAACGAGCGAGCAGAAAATGGCAGTTTTTCATTATGTGGGGATGCAAAAAGATCCAACTCTGAACAAGCCCATCTGTCGAACAGGCCATCTACCACTGAGGTTAGCAGTTCCCATTCATGCATTCTGGGCTGTGACCAACTTAGTCTGTCTGCCAAGACATTTTGGATGCCTGAAACATGTACTGCTGACGGTTCTGCACCATGTTCCAGAGTCCAATATCATACCCTAACTGCCTCCCAGTATACAAGGGGTAAGAGCGAGTTCCTCCTTGTTTGTTGATGTAATGCATCACACTGATGTTATCCATCTGTACTAACAGAGGACCTGGGGATACGTGAGCCTGGAAGGCCTATGGGCCATACAGAACAGCTTTCATCTCTAGAACTTTTATATGCAGGGTTCTCTCCACTTTGGTCCATACACTCTATGTCTGATTGGGCCCTAAATGTGTCCCCCCAGCCCATGCCCTAGGAATCTGTTGTTAACATCTGGTGAGTGGAAGGGACCAGGAAAGGAACCCCCTTCAGCAGGTTACTGGGTTCCATCCACCACTTGAGCACCTTGTGTATAGAAGAGGTCACTAGAACCTTCTGTTCCAGATCATCTGTGAGTTGATCACACTGGACTCTCAAGGTCCACTGAGAGATCCTCATATGAAGCCTGGCCAAAGGCACTGTAACAGTGGCCATTGCCATTAGGCCCAGAAGCTGAAGAAATGTTCTGGCTGTGACATATGCACTGTTGTAAACCAGCTAGGCCTGTGCCATCAGGTGCTTGGCCCTGTCCAAAGGTAGAAATGCTGAGCCCATGGCTATATCCAAAACAGCCCCTATATACTGCAAACGTTGGCAAAGGGTCAGGAAGAACTTTGGTAAATTAGCAGTAATCCCCAGAACATCGAACAGTTGTCTGGTTCGAGCCAGAGTGTATGTGAGTTGTTCCCTGGAGTGAGCTTTTAGAAGCTAGTCATCCAGGTAAAGAAATACATAAAGGCCTTCCCTGTGAAGGGCTGCCGCCACCACTGCCAAGCATTTGGTAAAGACCCGCTGTGCAGATGACAAGCCAAAGGGCAATACTCTGAACTGGAAGTGTTCCCCCTGAAACAGGAACCTTAGGAATTTCCTTTGAGGTTTTCGAATTTTGATATGAAGGTAGGAGTCTTTCATGTTGATGAAACAAATCCAATCCCCTACCTTCAGTAGTGGTAGTAGACTCTGCAGAGCAACCATCCGGAACTTTTTATATTCTATGAAACAGTTCAGGTCCCTGAGATCCAAAATAGGCCTTAGAGCCCCTGTCTATTTTGGAACTAGAAAATACCAAGAACAGAACCCTGTGTTTCTCTGTTCCAGGGGGACAGATTCTATTGCTCTTTTCTGGAGCAGGGAGTGAGTTTCCTCCAGAAGCAGTGGAATGTAGTCTGGAGGATAATACGTAGGCACTGGTGGATGACCTGGAGGTAGCTCTAGAAGCTCCAGAGCATGTCTTTGTGCTATTATTTCAAGGGCCCAGGCCATCCGTGGTCAGCTCCTTCCACTGGTCCAGGTGGAGGGAGAAACAACCCCCAACATCCACCCCTGGAGGCAATGGTGGCTGGGGGATGTAAAAGGAGTTAGGCTGAGCTAGTTGTGGCTCCTGCTGCACTGCCACCTCTAGGGGCTTTTGAGTGGGTACCTGAAGTGGCTGCTGGAGTAGGCAGAGCTCTTGCTCCTTTACCCTTACCTGATTGTCTGGTGGTGGTATGGTGTCTCACACCAGCCAGATGAAAAGGCACCCTCTGTCTGCTCCTTGACTGGGTGTGATAAAGGGAACATACTGATCTGAGGGTTCTGCCTGAGGCCTGCAAACTGGAGAGGATATCTTAAATATCTGCACCAAACAACTTATATTCTCTGAAAGGGGCATTGAGAATTGACTGCTGGATGTCATTGCAAAGCAACCCAACCCTTAGCCAGGAATACCTTCTAAGACATATTGCTGATGCTGCTGCCCTTGCTGAAGCATCTGAAATATCATAGGCTGTACGTAGGAGGTGTTTGCCTATGTCAGCCCCAGCTGTTAAAGCTTTAAGGAGCTCTTGCTTTGGTGCAACTTCTGGAAGAGCTTGGGCAGCTGCTTTAGCTTTTCTCCGCAGTGTGTTTTGGTATTGTACCATATGGGCCTATAATTTGCAGTTCTCAGGCATAAAGAGGCTGAGGCATAGGTCTATTTGCCCATCACATCTAGCCTCCTGGATTCCTTATCAGGAAGCAGAGAACTGAGATGCTTTGGTGCCTTTGATCTGTCGTGGGCAGCATTTATGACCACAGAGTCAGCTTCAGGTTGGACAGCAAAGAAAGGTCTACCTAAGGGGGCCATATACATTTTATCTGCCTTTCTAGGTATGGTAGGAATTACATTAGGCCTATGCCAGGCAGCAAAGGTGACATCCTCCGGGGTAAGGAGAAGAGGTGGAATTACAATGGGAAGAGAGACAGGTAGCTCCAAGAAGTCTAGCAGGTTCTTCTTGGTTGTATCCTGCTCCTCCAACTCAAATCCCATGGCAGCTTGAAGTTGCTGCATCATGGTTATGAAAGATGGGTCTTCAGGAGGGGACCTAAGGATGTAAATCACCGAGTCCTCACTGCAGATGGAAACTGTGAAACTAGTCCTCTCATAGGGACTTTCCACATAATCTTCGGCCTCCTCCTCCTCATCATCATCCTGTACCATAAGATCAGGATTGTATTCTATGTTGTCATCCATCTAGTCGATGGGACAAAGGGAGCATGCTGGTGAAGCCATCGGCACTCGGGAGGGCATGATACTAGTAGGTGTTGGAAGGGTTTGAATGAGAGATCCCATCGACAGAGCTCCTGGTGTAGGAGGTGGAGGCAAAAGCTGTTTCAGGATGACCATAAAGGATGACAGGATGGCTTGTATGTCGGCACCTGTGTATTCGATGGGCACGCCAGAAGGTCGACAGGGGAGGCAAGGCCCCTGGCATCAACAGCAATGCACTAGCCATACTAGGCCTGATGGTGCCTGTGGCCTGCCTCTACCTAGAAACTAAATCAATAGTCTTGGCGGCTGGTGGCATCACCGCTGAAGCAGTCAACGCTGCTGAAGTGGTCAGAGCAACATGGTGGGGCAACCGAGAGTGAACTGGGGAGGTTTTGTCTTTCTCTATCTCTCCCTCTCCTGGTGCTTATGCTTGTGTGACACAGACATATTTTCCTAGGATTTTGATGATTTGAATCCCAGGGAATCTGCCAGCGACATGGTGGGGCTCTTTTGCTGGAGTTTCTTCTCCATTCTGGCTACCAACTACTTAAGTAGATGCGTTCTAGAGTGTCTTTTTGGCATCACTGGGTGGCTGTATTGAATCCCTTGCAAATCAGACACGCCTGAATGTTATGGTCCTGGCCTAGGCAGCACATGCAGACATCATGGGAATCTCCAAAGTATATTTTTCGCCACACTTGCAATAATGGAAAAGCTTCAATGGCTCTTTTGTTGACATTTACACCATCAAGGATCACTTGGGAAAGTGATAGTGTGACTACAGTGAGAAAAAGAGAAAGAAAAGCGGTGACTGTAACAGCGTTGTTTCTGTACACGGTCCGTCGAGAATGGTCAATAGTGGGAAAAGAACTGAGGAGGGAAGGGGCCACACACGTTTATGTAAGAGAGCCGACGTCTGATATTATCTTGGGCAGCACTTAGTGGACTGTTTGCAAAAGTTTACATGTTGTTCTGGTGCTTGGTGGCTTATAGTTCCATAGGTGTGGCCTAACAAAAGAGATACCCTCGAAGAAGATCTATAAGGGACAGAATGTACTGTAATTGCAAAAAAAATATCTGCAAGGAGTTTACAAAACATGAAAAAGAAATGTCACAAAGATATTTAAATCTCTTTTTGATTGCAAAAGTAAGCTGAACAGAGCAGCAGATCTATTTCCATTCCACAAGAACTGCACAGCAGAGTATGTGGTGCAGTCACGAGAGAGACAGAGAGAGAGAGAGAGAAAAAGAGCACAGGGGGGTTGCTATATAGTACCAACTAAACCTTGCCCTTCGGTTCCTGCACCTACTGTAGAAGATGATTACTGTGACAACATTGCATGGAGAATAATTTTTGGGGAGTTTTCCATGGAATTCACTCACCCCTAAAGCAGGATATTGTTCCATCCCTCAGTAGGACACTGGCACAGCCCTCCCAGCACTTTGACTCACTGCCATCCACTGAATGGAACTGGGCCCACTGCTCGAGTACTAACTACTATAGAAGTGCACCCAGTTCTTTAAGTTGACAGCAGCCAGCTGAGGTAGAGGGAGGGCATTGCTGGCATCTACCAAAGGATGGAACAATTTCCTTTTTTAGGTATGGTAAGAGGGTGGATGGTGCCAGAGGGTGGTAGGGTGGTTATGGTGAATTTCACAGGGTTGTATGGAGCAGAAGGGTGGGTTCAGGGGCAGGCATACATACATAGAATGGGGGACGAGATCTGCCCTAACATGACTTTTTTACAGCTCTGTACTATTCACTGAACTTCACTGGTACTGGGGTAGCAGGGTAGTGTGGGGGATACAGAGAGCGGGGAGATGGGGGAATCAATTTTAATGGTCAGGGTGGAGGAGGATGGTGAGCACTGTTACTATGTGAGTGTGGTTTTTATGTCGTTAATATCTTTTTTTTTATTATTTTAAAGAAACTCTGCCATGTAAAGTTGGGAGAAATTCATTAACCTTTGTGTTGCTTCACAAAGTATGAAGTCCCCAACACATTTTCACTTCACAACACCCCAACAGACATGATGGACCTCTAGTCCCTTCTGATCTTAAACTGTTGTATTTCTAGATATGCATGAGATGCTTGCATAACAAACAGGAGACAATGCTCTAACTGAGACACTGGTGTAAGTGGGATGAGAGAGAGAGAGAGAGAGAGAGAAGAGCGAGAGAGAAAGACACATGAAGCACACTGTAAATTGCAGGATAGATTGCTGTGAGTAAGACACTGGCCTAACTGAAAGAAGCCATTCCGATAACTGGGAGCAGGCTCTGTTATAACCGAGGCCTTAAAACTGGGAGGAGGCACTGATGTAACTGAGACACTACAATAACTGGGACGTGAGACTAGTATAACTTGGAGTAGAAATGGCCGTAACTGAGAGGAGACATTACTACAATTGAAACTCTGGCATAACTGGGATGAGACACTGTCAAAACTGGGGAGACACTCCAGTACTGTGACTGGCAGGAAAGACACTGCTGTAACTGACAGTCAATAGAATACATTTACAAGTTGTGCCCCCACATAATGACTTGTTTTACAGCATTGTATAACAACTGAATTAAATGCATTGTCCTATTGGCTAAGCTCCCAAATTCATTGTGCATTCTGCTCGCCCCTGCTGCTCAGTCCGCTCACCACCATCGCTCCTGCTCCAGAAACAGGCTCCTTGTTCTAAGGCATAAACAGAATTCTGGACAACATGTATCCAGCCATAAACTCCCACAGGACTGGAACAACCTTGTCTTGGGTAATAGCCCACCCACCAGCACTGCCTCTGCTGAGCTGTTCCTCAAAGGCCTAATTGTATCCTACTGTAACTGCACCTGCCAATGCGTTTTTGGATAACATGCTGTACCAGCCACTGTTGTTGTTCATCTCCACGCTGCTCATGCCTACATATATTGTAAACCAAGAACAGATATTGTGATTATGATGTTTTTTCCAGTGCAATCTGCTGTCTCTCCCAAGTCCCATCTGTAAGTGAGATTATTATTTTACCTCTGTATGTCTACCTGGTAAATCAGTTTTAAATAAGTAAATAAATAAATAAATAAGTATTGTATTTTACTTGATGTTTTGTACTGTACTGATTGTCAGACATGGCTGGAAATTAGTATTTTAAACTCAGTCCACTACCTGATTAAACAAACTAATAAAAAAAAAAAAATCTAACTGCAAGGAGACACCGGCACAAATAGGAAGAGACAGCTGTAACTGTGAAAATGCCATACCTGGTACAGTATGAATCTCTGGCAGAACTGAGAAGAGACACAATATACCTGGGAGTAGACACAGTTGTTACTGAGATACTGAGACACTAGTAGAACTAGCAGGAGACACTGGCATAACTGTCATGACTAAGAGGAGGCCCCGGTAGAAATGGGATGAACTTTGTTGTAACTGGGAGTAGACACTGGCATAACTGATATAACTGGAAGAAGGCATTGCTAGAACTGGGAAAAGACCATGCCATATCTGGGAGGAGACACTGCCATAACTGGAAGGAGACGCTGCTATGACTGGGTGGAAAGAAGACTGTAAGTGAGACATACTGTAGGTACAGTATAACTGGGAGAAGCCACTACTAGAGCTGGGAACAGATGGCCATCCCGACAGCCCAGTGGCAGCACATGATGCTGCTGTGCAAATGACCCAAGTCTGGGAGCAGACTCAGGTCACTGTGTCAGAAGGCAGGCTTGGTTGGGGCAGCTGCTGCATAGCAGTGTGCCTCGGTTGAGGAAGGTTGGTGGCAGACTCAGGTCATTGTGTCGGGAGGCAGGCCAGGCTGGGGCAGCAGCTACACAGCAGTGTGCCTCAATTGAGGAAGGGTGGTGGTAGACTCAGGTCACTGTGTCAGGAGGCAGGCCTGGCTGGGGCAGCTGCTGCACAGCAGTGTACCCTGGTTGGGGAAGATAGGTGGCAGACTCAGGTCACTGTGACAGGAGGCAGGCCAGGCTGAGGCAGTGACTGCACAGCAGTGTGCCTCAGTTGGGGAAGGTTGATGGTAGACTTGGGTCACTGTGTCAGGCGGCAAGCCAGACTGAGGTAGCAGCTGCACAGCAGTGTACCCTGGTTGGGGAAGCCTGGTGGCAGACTCAGGTCACTGTGTCGGAAGCCAGGCCTGGCTGGGGAAGCTTCTATACAGCAGTGTGCCTCAATTGGGGAAGGGTGGTGGCAGGCTCAGGTCACTGTGTCAGGAGGCAGGCCTGGCTGGGGCAGCTGCTAAACAGCAGTGTACCCTGGTTGGGGAAGGTTGGTGGCAGACTCAGGTCACTGTGGCAGGAGGCAGGCCAGGCTAAGGCAGCGGCTGCACAGCAGTGTGCCTTGGTTGGGGAAGGTTGGTGGTAGACTCAGGTCACTGTGTCGGAAGGCAGGCCAGGCTGAGGCAGCGGCTGCACTGCAGTGTGCCTCGGTTGGGAAAGGTTGATGGCAGACTTGGGTAACAGTGTCAGGAGGTAAGTCAGCCTGAGGCAGCAGCTGCACAGCAGTTTGCATCGACTGGGGAAGGTTGGTGGCAGACTCAGGTCACTGTGTTGGGAGGCAGGCCAGGCTGGGGCAACTGGTGCACAGTAGTGTGCCTCAGTCGGGGAAGGTTGGTGGCAGACTCAGGTCACTATGTCAGAAGGCTGGCCTGGCTGGGGTAGCTACTGCACAGCAGTGTGCCATGGTTGGGAAAGGTTGGTGGCACACTCAGGTCACTGTGTCAGAAGGCAGGCCAGGCTGAGGTAGCGGCTGCACAGCAGTGTGCCCTGGCTGGGGAAGGTTGGTGGCAGACTCGAGTCACTGCATTGGGAGGCAAGTCAGGCTAGGGCAGTTGGTCCACAGCAGTGTGCCTTGGCTGGGAAGGATTGTGACAGGCTCAGTCACTGCAGAAACACCAGTGGTGGGCCAAGGAGTTTGTTCTTGCTGCAGGGGCAGTGCATGCAAGAGGCCAGTGCAAGGTTGCTCCCACACCAGTGCGAGGAGTGATAAAATAAAAAGGGGGTAAAATGGGTGCAATACCCAGCTGCCAATTGCATGACAGGTGAGAATTACCTCAGGCCTGACCAGTGTATATCACTGTATGAGGGCTATAGTCTGTGAAAGATGACAGCAAGCCAGAGTAAAAATCTATATATAAAAAAGAACTGAGAAGAGTCACTTAAGTGTCTTGGAAAAGTCACTACTGTAATTGAGACAATGATATAACTGGGAGAAGACACTGCTGTAACTGGGAGGAGACATTGTTGCACTGGGACACTGCAATAACTGAGTGGAGACATGGTATAAATAGGATGAAGTACTGTGTGCTGTAACTGAGAAAAGTCACTGCCAAAAATCTTTTCTGTGGCATTCCATGGCACAGCATAAATACACAGGGAGGTTTTTGTGTGGTTTAAAAGAAGTGGCCTATGTAAACCACATTATAGATCGAGGGACCAATCAGAGCACTCCTTTCTTCTGCGCATGAGACACTCTTACTCTGTGAAGAGCATCTCATGAGCAGATACCCTGGAAACGGGCACTTCCAGGAACAGTTTTTTGTTTTTTTTTAATATTATTGATGACGCTCAAGCAATAATATATTAATACATCCCCTGTCACCACTCCTTCCTGTATAAGAGTGGTTTCACTTGCCTTCAGCTTGAGCCAGAACAACTCAGCTTTGCTTCGCTGTTGTTGCTCCAGCGGAATGCGCATGAAACCATTCTTATACAGCAATGAGTGGCTCCTGGGGACATATTAACATATAGAATACCACAAAAACTGCAGATTCCCACTTTGTTGTTCTGGCAATGAGACACAGTTCAGTTACCACAGCTGCTGCAGTTGTGTTCACCTCCACCCGCACCCAACAGCTCTTGCATCCAACATTAGTGCTGTCGCACCCACAGCAGGCTGGCATACACTATATTCACCTTGGCATAGACATCACTGACTTTTGGTTTAGTATTAGATTCCCCCCCCCAAAAAAAAAACAAAAAAACTAGCAATACTGATATTAGACCCAGCTGCACAAGCCCCCTTCCCTTGGGGGGGAAAGATTTGATACCATGAAGCAGAAGCAGACCAGGGGTTCAAAGATCTGTTAAACAATCACCAGAAAAATTATATAAGGGTGGGCAACTGTCCATATAGGCATATTATCAATTAAAAATGAAAGAAATGGCTGCACACTCATCCACTAGTGTTTTTGAAAAATATTTCAATTTATTCAGTACCAAGTATTTGGTCACCAATGTCCAAAAAAACAACATTTTGTGGATAACTGCCATTCACTGTCCTATTATCACACTACTGGGTAACAGAGGGAGGGCATCCCCCTCTCACTCTCCATGCACCAGATGGGAGGAATCGTCTGGAGAATTATTACTTCAGCAACCATGAGCAGGGGCACAGAGGATACTCAGTACACCACAGTCTTACTGATGGTTCTCCTCTCCCTACCCTATTGCTTACCATATCTTATGGTAAGCTAACAGACCAACTAACATGAACTTTACCTGTTATAGCGAGAGCTCATTCTATTGGGAAGTTGTTTAAATCAAGAAAACGGTCACAGAAAAATCTTCCATGTCCTGCATGAACACTGTTTAGAGCCAAAAATCGTCACAAAAAATTGTCCTAGTTCTACATGACCCAAATATCTAAAGCACAAAACCCACTGTGAAAAAATGTCCAAGTCTCACACAAGATAATAGTTTTAAGACAAAAACAGTCACCACAATTTGTTTAAATCCAACATGAACAAAATGTTCAGTGCGTAAACCCTGTCATAAATGAGAACTTTATGTGTGATGCTAATACTGGTAACCACAAGGTGGGATACAGGAAAGACAGTGTTTGTAAAGAAAATTTAAATTAGAGGCGTAATACTTTGCCAAAACAGTGGTGGAAAAAATAGCCTTAAAACACCAGTACCACGTTAACTCTTACAAACATATGACAAAAATATAAATTAAACAAACTAATTCAAATATCTAAATGTAGGTAATGTTAAATACTGACTGGAACACACTAATCAGACATGTTCAGTGTGACATCCAGTGGTGACATAACAAATTACTTTAACCCAGTGAGACAATTATAAGTGAAGTGACGTGTATACTGTAAGTATGCATGCTCAAACAGATGGCGTGTACATTGTGACATACAAGAGGAACAAAAAAGGACACAAACTAGGAGGACCCGGCTACGGCATTAAATTTAGGAGTAGTCACGAATGCCACTGATGACACTAGGAAGTGTGGCCCACTCCCAAAACAAAGTGAAGCAAACTTTGTCAGGTAAAGTTTAAGCAAACATAAGAAAATCAAAGAAATGTTCACTTTAAAAGTAAAAATCAGCTCAAACAGGACAGTGGTAGCCATGACCACAATGAACGATATTGGGTGTTATAGTGCACTGTGGCATGCTATCCGGCCATGAACTGGACGTCCAATGTTAGAGCAACAAATGCTGACTTTGGTAAATCTTCTATCTATATATGTTTTTGGGGGAGATAGCGGAGGGGCTAGAGGGAAGAGTAGGTCTATTCGCAGAAGACACGAAGGTCTGCAATAGAGTGAATACCCCTGAGGGGGTTGAGAGTATGTGCAGGGATCTGGAGAAACTGGAGGAATGGTCCAGGGAGTGGCAATGGTCCTTCAATTCAAAAAAGTGCAAGATCATGCACTTAGGCAAGAAAAACTAGGGTGTGGAATACCAGATGGGGGGGCATGCCCTGGAGGTTACCGAGCTGGAAAGGGACCTGGGTATAATCATTTCACGGGACCTGAAGGTGACAAGGCAATGTGAGAAGGCAGTGGCAAGGACCAGTAGCATGCTGGGTTGCATCAGTAGGGGAATCACTAGCAGGACGAGGGAGGTCATAATGTCCTTGTACAGGCAGCGTGTCAGGCCATATCTCGAGTATGGGGTCCAGTTCTGGAGGTCGTACCTCCAGAAGGATGTGGATAGAGTGGTCCGCATCCAGAGGAGGGACAACAAAAATGGTGAAGGGCATCAGCCAATTGTCATACGAGGAACGACTGAGGGACCTAAACATGTATTCCCTAGAACAAAGAAGGGAAAGGGGGACATGATTGAGACCTTCCTATATATCAAGGGTATTAACAGGGTGCCAGTAGGGGACATCTTCCAGCTAAAGGAGCAATTGAAAACAAGGGGGCGTGATATGCAGATAGTAGGGGGGAGGTTCAGAGGAAACATTAGAAAATTCTACTTCACAGTGAGTGTGGTGGATAACGGGAAGAGACTTCCATAGGAGGTGGTAGGGGCAAGAACTGTGGGGGGATTCAAGAGATAGACACAAGGGTCTTTTAGATCCGGGGGGGGGGGGCCGTAGGAAATAGCAAAGTCCCAGCAGCTAGCTAGGCATACTGAGCAGACTGGGCCAGCCTGGCAGTCTTTTTCTGCCGTCACATTCTATGTTACTATGTTTCTATGTGTATGCCACTAGGTGGCTCGTGATCCACTGTTCTATTTGGCGTGCTTGCTCAGCCACTGGAAACGCCAACTACACATTTACAAGCAATACCTAATACACATTTGTGTGTGATAGCATGAAACTTTTGAAAGTAAGGCACCCAGCACACTTCACACCCTCCCCCCTTCCCACTCCCGTGGCTGAGTAAGCATGCCAAACAGAAAACAGATAGCAAGCTACCTAACATTTGTCCCTTATTATTTCATCCCAACCCACCTTCCCTACCACACATTCAATACCATACTTCTGAACCACTTTTAAGTCATGGTAGTGGTGGCATTCATGGCAACACCAATTTTATGTTTTGAACCACTGTATGTTAGCAAAATAACAGGGAGAAGTCCATTTTTTTAATCACTCTTATTTTCCAAAAACATAACAGTATGCCACAACATATTGTATACTGTTAATCAATAAACATAAAAACACAATTATGCATTTTCATACCAGAGGGTGCGAGTCACCTTTATGCAGCATTCGAAATGTGATCCAATACATACACATGTACAGTATCTAAAACAGCTTCAACAGGAAAAACAAACTTATGGGTTCAGCATAGTTCAGCTTTAAAGGAGAATTGTGGTGACCAGGTAAGTAATTTATCCCAGCCAGCTCGCCAGCACAGAGGTTGGATTTCTACTTGCGACGCCAGCGACCTGGGTTCGGGAACTGACCTGGGGAGCTGGAGGGCCAGCCAGGGGAGAAGGATAAGAGTGCCCTTAGGCTGCTCTCCTTCTCCGGGGGAGGAGGAGGGGAGAATGCCCGGTGTGCGTAGGACTCCTAGCAAAGAACTCGCTAGCACTAACATCAGAAAGATGTAGATGGGCAGGGCAGATGCAGGTTATCATTGCACACCCCCACCCCTGGGAAATCACACTAGAAATTGTTCACGGCCACCTCTATGAAGCCCACCCCCTGGCCCTAATTAGCTTCTAGGGCCAGCTCTGCGATTTTGGTCCCAAGTTCGCAGCACTATGCCCCGGGTGCCATGACCCCACCCCCAGGGGGCAAGCCGGTGGTGTCAAGGGCTATGGCCTAATGAAAGTGGGGGAATCAGGGGTCCGTGACTGGGCAGATGCCTTGGTGGTCACAGAGCAGCAAAAAATAGAGAATTTAAAAAACCAAAAAAGTAATTTATCCCAATAGAAGTGGTTTAGTAAGTACAGAAACTCGCCATTGTTCCATCGGTACTAGCCATTTAGCAGCTGCTATGAGTGTTCTGCTTTAAAATATGGCACTGTAGTCTGAGCCTTTTTAAAATTGTATGATGCAGTTTATGCCCCCAATACAAGAGAAGAACAGGGACATAAACCGCATCATACAGTTCTAAATTCCAGTGCTCCCAGATTGATTTGGCATTCTCCCCTGTAACTCCAGGGCAATTTATTATTTATTTTATTAAATTTTGTTGACCGGGTAAGCCCACTGGGGCCCAAAGGTCCCTTTTTCAGGGGCGACCCGGAGTTAGTTACATAGAGATGAGCATATACAGGCAAGTAATACAGCGTAAGACATAGCGTACAGAAATGCAACGACAGTGTGCAATTTTCATATAAGAAAGCGGAGATATACAGCACGTTTACACAAATCAACAGTGGCAGCTGATAGCCTTAGGACATTAGTCTTTTTAGATACATACAAGCAATACAGTGCATTAGCCATTTAAGATACATTCAAGTAATACAGTGTAGGACATAGAGTACAGGATTACAATGAGAGTGTACAGTTATTATGGTACAAAGCAGCTATACACAGCACAATTGCACAATTCAATGGTGGCAGCTGATGGACTTGGGGCATTAGACTTTTAGAAGCCAAACTGCAGGGGGCGAGCTTAGCTAGCCTTCAGGACAGGAGCAGGGGCTAGAGTTTAGGAGGTGAGCATGCAGTCCTCTCTGAAATGTCACTAGGGAGGGGGCTTTCGGAAGGCGATTGGGGAGCTTATTCCATAGCGTAGGGGCTATAAGGGCAAAGGATTTGCTGCCAGCTACAAATCTAGTCCCGGGCAATTCCAGGAGTTTTTTGCCTGAAGTGCGGAGTGGTCTGCTGGATCGTTTTGGGGCAAGTAGCCCAATTAGCCCTGCAGGAGGATCATCATCAAGGAGCTTATATGTCTAGCTTAACAGGGGGTACTGGAGCCTATGGTTCAGGGTGGGCCAGTTGAGTGAGGCAAGGGCTTCACAGTGGTGGGTCCTTGGATGGGCTTTCGTGGCGAATCGTGTGATTTTGTGGTACAGAGTTTGTAGTCTACACTGGTTGAGTTTTGCAATGCCGAGTAGGGTTGGGGCAGCATAGGTAAGAGTTGGGAGGAGGATACTCTGAGCGATTGCCAGTCTTGTCTCCGGAATCATATTAGCGCTAAGACGGTAGAGCAGGCCGAGTTTTTGGTGAATGATTTTTGTCACCAGATCCACGTGTGGTTTAGAGTGAGCCCCTGATCTAGTGTAAGGCCCAAGTATCTGAAGGATGGGACCACCTCGATTGTAGAGCCAGATACAGTGACCAGTGGGAGAAGGTGTGCCCGGGAATGACCCAGGGATTTGGGACCAAACAGGAGTGCTTTGGTTTTATTGGGGTTAAGGATCAGACCATTCTCGACTAGCCAAGCTTCGGTCTTGGTATAGTCTGACTGGAGCAGGGGCCCTAGGTTGTCCATATGCGGCACAGTTCTATAGAGTACATGGTTTCCTGTAAATTATATTATTTCCTATGGAAGCAGATCTGCTCTGTTTTCCTGTATACCAATTCAAGTCTATGGGAACAACTTCCCTGTAAATGGCTCCATTTTGCTGTAAAATACTGAAATCCCTCCAGATCTGTGAGTCCTGGAATTGGTTCTTATCACCAACATGTTAATTAGAAACATCCACTAGGAAACTTTAACTAAAAAGCACATATAGAAACTGTAGAGCTGTACGGATGGAACTCTTTAACAGAATCTTTAAAGAGCAGATTCCAAGTTGCCTATCCCCCCAACCCCGACATACACGGCAGCTTACCTGCCCTGAAATGTATTGTCACAGGCAGTTTCATTTATTTATGTTGCTATATGTAGAAAAAATGCTCGTAATTTTCTTTCTGCAGTTGGCAGCCAAAACAGACCTACTTCCTCATATGGAGACATGCCCCCATGCAAGCACGTTTCGTGATGTCACTAAATGAACAGCCTGGGGACATGCTCCATAGACTTGAATGGGGACAGTTTTTAAAAGCTTATTTTTATACTTTTCCATGCTGATTATGACAAAAGAAGGTCACTGCTCAACTAACTAGGACAGATCTTAAAGGTGACATGTAAAGAAGACGTGCCACCCATTCTCGTCCACACATACCTTTCAATGCAGCTGCGGGAGTCAGGGGCTGCTATTATCATAATTTTAAAATCAACATTAATATTTTAAAAAAGCTGCCAAAAATTAAAGCCAAATGCAGAAGCGCCGCACGGGTCTCGATTCAGCGGGCACAAGTTGTCATGGGTATGCCACCCATTCTGTGACATGTCAGGCACCACTGCCCTTATTGTAACAGCAGTGGCAGTAACTTAAACTACTTATTTTATTGCTTCCATGGGCGTCTTGATAGCTGAAACAGTACTTATGGCAACAGCCTGTCCAGGTGTTGCCATAAGTAATATTTCAGGTATCAAGACCCCTATGGAAACAATAAAATAAGTATATTACATTACTGCCACTGCTGCTGCAATAAGGGAAGTGGTGTTTGACACATCACTGGGTGTAATACCCATGACAACCTTTGCCCACTGAATTGGGACCTGCACGGCGTTTCTGCATTCAGCTTTAACTTTCAGCAGCTTTTTAAAATATCAATGTTGATTTGAAAATTATGATAATAGCATCATCCCCTGACTCCCACAGCTGCATTGAAAGGTATGTGGAGATGGACGCGGGCTGCACATCTTCTGTGTAAGACACCTTTAAGGATTAAAAACATATATAAAACATACAATATGCTTTTTACTATAGAGGACCAATACCTTGAAAAGGTGTCAGTTAACCACAAAATGTCAAGTTGCTGATATTGGTGGCTAGACACTTGAAATTAAATAAATTCAAAAATATTTTTAGAAACACTAATAGTTGAGTGTGTGGCCATTTCTTTCCTTTTTAAATGTTTGACACTAAACAGATGGTGCCAACACCAGCTCCATGCCTTTCACCATCTCTGCTTGATGATCAACACATCATGATCCCAACTTTACCTTGGCCACACGGCCCATGTACTCTTTTGTCTCCCACTATCCTGCAAACAGATAAGTGTCTCACAGCAGCTGAAGTCAATAAACTAAGAATTATATTGCTGAAAACACCACAAAAATTGACAGGGACTTCACAAAAAAAAGAAACTTGCACAAAAACGAAATGCCATAAAGTACTTTGAAATGTCATTTTACAAAAGCAAGCAACAAAGTGCAGCAGCACTTTCTCATTCAGCACAGACTGTAAAACTGCACCACAGAGTAGGAGTGGCAGCTGAGGGAATGAGAAAGAGTGAGAGAGAGAAGCCCTAACATTCCTGCCTAACAGAAAATTAACATGTGACCTCATTGCTCGCAGAGTAATTTTTTTAGGGTTCCACCAAGTCGGTTCAACAACAAAGTTGTCGACATCCCCCACAGTGACATGGATTTGCCAACATCGACCAGGTCAACTGGCAAATCCATCAACAGACTACCACGGAGCCAGGGCTTTTCTACATTGTTTGTCAGGGGGCTCCCCCCCCCCCCCACGCAGAGGGCTCTGCCTCCACACACCCTGAACTTATAGACTGTCAGCTCCAGGGAGGTGGTGAACTACATGGGAGAGGGCTTACAGCAAGAGTCACTGAATCAGTACTTCACTCCGTCAACCCGTTCGACACTGTGGATGTCAAATGGGTTGTGTCACCATGATGGTTTAGCTGTCAGGGGTTCACTCTTCCGACAGTATAAGATTTTTTTAGTGCTACGCTGAATTTGATTGTGAATGGCAGAATTTTTTCAGGAGCTGTAGAATTTTAAAAACACACAAAAATGAATATTGCATTGCTACTAGTCAGTTCTTATGTTTGCTTGCACGCATGCACAAGAAACATTATGCGGCAGCTTAGGAGAGAAGCGGGTTGTGGAGGTGCGGCACTGTGGCAGCCAACGAAGGCACTGCATTTGGGGGCTTGGCACTGGTGGACCAATGGAGTCACAGTGAGCTGATGACACTGGTTTCCAAAAGTGCCACCAACTTGAAATGTTTTCGCCGCTGCAACGAGGGGCCACCTCGTCATTGTAGAGTCAGCCATTCCGCTGCAATAAGGGAGCGACCCATCATTGCAGGGCAGTACAGCCCCATGAAAGCCAAACAGGGGTAGCCAATCCCCCTATTGGCAGCCCATGACCCAGTTAATTTGCCAACAGGGGAGCCCACTCCCTGTTGGCAAGATGTAACCCCTTCCCCATTTGTTGTGTGCCAAGGGGGTGCCCAGTCCCCCTCGGCATCATGCCCCCCCAAACAGTTGTTCTTTGCCAACAGGGGGCCCATTCCCCATCGGCTTAACTACCCCCACCCCAAAAATGGCAGGTGGCACACTGGGAGCCCACCCCAGTGTGCTGGAAGCAAGCCTGGATAAAAAAAAATTCCCGTGACATCTTTTTCTTTTTTTTATCTCCCTGAAACAAAGGAAACAGTCTCACACCGGTCGCCATCCTCTCTCCCCAATCTGCACCCACCCACTGTGCACCCTACCTCCCCACACACCCCTCCTCACCCCATACTTACCTCCATAGCCTGGCGCGACGATCTTCGGTGTACCAGGAATACGTCTGCACTCTTCAAAGCTGACTGCGAACTGAAGAAATGCCGGTAAGCTGTATAATGGTATAAATAGGGTTTTTTCAACTTTGGTGCATATCTCAGGCATTTTTGAGAATTTTGGAACCAAATTTTCAACATGGGGTTATTGGGACCCCTCCTCATGAATTCAGCCACTGCTATGGCATTATTCGGTCCCGAAAGGTGATTTTGCAGTCACTGCGAAGAATCACCTTCAGGGACCGATTAATGAAACAACAGTGCCAGTGTTCAGGAGTTGGGCTCTCAAGAAGCCTATGTTGTAAATTTGGTGAAAAAATCCCAAAAATGACTGTTTTACGAGTGTGCGTTCTGCAGTTTCCATGCATGCTCGTAACTTCACATATCTATAATATTTTCACTCCAGATTTTCAACATTGGCATTTTTCCACACCTCCTTATGAATAGTACAGCTGTAATTTTTCCTGTCCTGACCGAACTGTGTTTTCACACTTCCGGTGCAGAATAGCATGGTCGCTGTGGGAAATCAGTGTTTTGGACACATTAAGAAAATCATAGTGACACTGTTCATGAGCAGAGGTCTTAAAATGCCTATGTAAAAATTTAGTGACAAAAGTCCATAAAATGACTGTGTTACGAGCATGTGTCGCGCTGTCTCCATGCACGCTCGTAACTTCACGAATTTGTAATATTTTCACTCCAGATTTTCAACACTGGCATTTTTCCACACCTCCTTATGAACAGTACAGCTGTCATTTTTCACATCCTAGCCGAAATGTGTTTTCGTGCTTCTGGCGCAGAATAGCATGGTCACTGTGAGAAGTCAGTGTTCGGGACAGATTAAAAACAATCACAGTGACACTGCTCATGAGCAGAGGTGCTAAAATGCCTATGTTGAAAATTTAGTGACTAAAGTCCATGAAATGACTGTGTTATGAGCATACATTGCGCAGTTTCCACGCACCCGCGTAATTACGCACTTTTATAATATTTTCACTCCAGATTTTCAACATTAGCATTTCTTCACACCTCCTTATGAACAGTACAGCTGTCATTTTTCATCTCCTGCCTGAAATATGCATTTACACATCTGGCACAGAACAGCATGGTCGCTGTGGGAAATCACTGTTCAGGACAGAGTAGGAAAATCATAGTGACACTGTGCATGAGAAGAGGTCACAAAATGCCTATGTTGAAAATTTGATGAAAAAATTCCACTAAACGGCAGTTACGTGCATGCGTTGCGCAGTTTCCACATAAGTCCAGAAGTTCGAGTATTTTTAATATTTTCACTACAGATCTCCAACATTGCCATCGCTTCACACCTCCCTATGAATGATACAGCTGTCATTCTTCACATCCCTGCCAGATCTGTGTTTTCGTACATCTGGCACAGAATGTCACGGTCACTGTGGGAACTCAAAGTGCAAGACACATTAACAAAATCACAGTGCAGCTGTTCATGAGAAGAGGTCCCAAATGCTTTCATGAGGTGGGGGTCACAAAAAGGCCATGTTGAAAACTTGTTGCGCAAATACCAACAAACGCCCGGGGCGTTAGGGTGTCTAACCATAACGTTCCACCCTGTACAGACTGATAGGCATCAGGGGTGTGCCTTTGGATTGCCGACTGTAATGCTCATGCCATTCCACCCCCACCCCACCACCCTACAGCCAGTGACAGGCATCAAGGTGTGCCTTGAACTCTTCGGCCCCAGAGTTCACCCTGTTCTCCTATACTGCACCCATTTCAGTGTATGTCCTTATGGAATGGGGTGACTGTACAGCCGAACACCCCAAGGCACACCTCAACACGTGTCAGTGCCTACAGGATAGGGTGAAGTGAAATGGCATGAACATTATGGGTGATGACCCAAATGCATACCCCAATGCTTGTCCGTCTTTGCAGGGTGGAGCTGGGGTTGGCATGAAGTTCAGTACTTCACTGCCATTCCTATTCTGCATCTCTCTAACTCCTGCATTTCCAATGCTAATACCAGCAAGCAAACATTTGGCATTGACAAATGCTTGTTTGTAGGAGTGGGAGTCTTAATTAAGAAAGAGAGTGTCCTTACAGAAAAAAATCCTCTTTGACCCTTTAATTCCTGCCTAAATGAAGACCATAACATGACTGCAATGCTTGCAGAATATGTTTCCGTGGATTTCTACTGTGAATGGCAGAGTTTTCCTGTGACCTGCAGAATGGTTTTATGGTAAATAAGATTTATGCAGTTTATTAGCGAAATTCATCAACGAAATTCTGCAGTTCACATGATTATTCCACCAAATTTTCACAGAACAATGTAAATTTTGCTGATGGTTGATACTGGCAAAAAATATGTAATTTCACAAAACTTCCAAGGAAGTAGGATCAACAATTTTCTCCTTGCCCTGCTTTGCATGACATTTTGCCACTGTTATTCCCCTTTGGCACAAATATAAATGACCCATTCAAGTATGGCTACCAAGATGGAGGTGAAATCTCTTTTTGGCTACAACCTTTTTAAAAAAAATCTCTATTTGTCAAAGGAAAGGGGATATGTTAACTATTTTAATTTCTTTTCTTCAAAATAATATAACCTTTCCATCAGTAAATTGGATATTTTGCGAATACCAGGCCACAAAAAGAGTCAGAAACACTTAACATGCAAACAATGAAAAAACATTCACAATTAGCTACTGCTATGCCTCCTAGAGCCACAACTCCTTGCAACTCCAGCCCAGTATCTGCTTTAGGTTATAGCATGGTAACGGTTAGTGCTGGCTAGTGTACACTTGCATTTGAGTAAAAATAAAAAACATTGTTTGGAAACATTAGAGAATTAACAGCTGCTTATAGGGTAGAAACATCTGCCTACTTGCCACTTCTTTACTATTTTTATGGGCAATGGAACACACACTCAGATGCTTGTTTAAAACCCATTTCCTCCAGTGGTGCTTTTAGAAGTCTCACCATTCTATTAATTACACTTGATACATATGGCCCCATCAGCCATCAGAATTGAAGTAAAAATGTGTTTACACCATCTCCATTGACTTTTTATACACAACTTAAATACTGTTGAAACTACTTTCAACAGGGCACTTTGCCATCAGTGAACTTTAACTGTGGTTTACAAATCATGGCAAGATGAGCAGCCAATCGGGAGTTGAGAAAAGGCTTGGCGCCTTTTTCAAAGGGAAAAAAAAAGAACCCAGCGCAGCAGAGTCCCTACATAAGGGGGCTCAGGGCTTCCTTCAGTTTCATTTGGAGGTCATCGAGTGCTGAGGCGGCTGTGTCCCAACATCCCAACAGTGGGATCCCTCTCCCCTGCACCACAGGGATCGGGGCATCAGAGCACAGCATATAGGCTGACCCCTGCATCGCATCGGGAGAAAATTGCCCACCATCCCGCTCCCTCCCCCACAACTTCTTCAGTGCACTAGGATCCTAAAGGGATTGGGCTGTACAGAAAAGGAGAAGGAGCGTTCAGCAGCAAAAAGAAAAACAATTCAATAGACAAAAGTTTTTAAAGAGACAAAAGACCTATTACAAAAGGAGAGTTGGGCAACAAAAAGGGGAAAAAAACTTTCAATAGGCAATCAGAAAGGCTGAAGATAGATAAGAATTGGTTGAAGCTAGATAAGAATATTAGGCACAAATACATTTATTTTGGATGACCATGGAAAACAGTTGTTAGATCTGGGCAATTCCAATATGGTCATATGCCAAAGCTAGTTAGGATAATATATAACTCTGGTTTAGGACTACATGTGACAACCTGGAAGGCCACAGGGAGAAAACCATTGGGGTAACTATTGTTTTTTTTCCTCTCTAATTTTTTCTTTTTCACCAATTGTGGTGTAACCCCCCTGCAAATGGGGGTTCCCAAAAGACTTCCAGGAGCTTGCTTGAATGCTCCAAGCCTGAATGGTGTTTGGCGTTTAAGCCATTTATCAGTGAGTGTTTTTAGAACCTCTGGTACTGTCTCTTTAAGAGCTGTCTGCTTGCAGACATAATTAGTTTGTGTATGGGGACTGTGTTTCTTTGATTGAGTACCACCTGCTGCTGCCAATTCACCCCATTTTTGCAGTCACTAGGAGTGCAAAGGGAACCTGTCTGAAAGATGTAACTGATTGCCAGAAATCATTTACAGTAATAATAAAATTACAGTTTGTCTAACCTGCTTTTGCAGTCAGAACTGTCTGCCTAGTTCCCCATTCTGGTTTTGAACTGCTGAACTGGACCAATCAGTGGGGTAAACTAGCTCTAAAATGATGCCTTGACGAATCAGAACTTGGGACTCATAATCTGAGCCAGCCACAAGAGGATTGTATGGGCAGTGACTCTGGGAGATGTAGTTTAGACTTCGTGCCTTTTGGACCAACAGCAGCAGTCTATTGTGAGGACAGCCAATCCAGTCAAGAACTGGGAGGAACTCAAAGGAAGTGCCCGGTTTTTGTCTGTTGGGAGTTTCAGTTTGAGATCTGAAAGTGAAGGGAAAGAAACCCTGTGTTCCTTCAGTGCACAGTTTCAGTCAAAAACGTGTGCAAGGCCCAGAGTTCCGGTTCACAACTTGTAACTGCTTGTTAGGACTGAACTGGCCCTGTGAAAAGAATCAAAGGATCTCTGAAGAGTAGAAACCAGGCTCACCCTGTAGAAGACTGAAGAAATTGTTGAATTACACTCGGTCTGTCAGGAACTGAATCTGCTGTGTTCTCCTGGTTATTGTGCAGTAATTGCGATTGGGATACAGATGCAGCCTGCCTGGTATAGTGCTTTTTTTTACCATATAAATGTGTGAGGAGTCTCTTGAGATCAAAAGTAGCCCTGCTGACATTGAAGGACCATATCTTCTTTGGAGGTCGTGAGTACTAATCGGTCGCTCCCTGTTGAATTGCCACATTAAACCAAATGGAATTACTGTACTGCTGACTGTTTAATTTTCCTTTTCTCTGGTGAAAGGGCCCACCAGCTGCCACGGTTTGGACTAGCTACTAGGGCCTGGGTACCCAGGGACAGTAACTGGTAGGGATAGGCCTGTGCACAGAGCCATAGGTAGATAGTAAAGTGATAAGCCATTAACCTGATTTCCCCTGTCCTTGTTATATCCCCCTAAATAAATCAGAGCTGTTTGTTTCAACAAAGTTATACTGCCTGGAGGTATTTGTCTATGTTAAAGTACTGTACTGTGATTGTTGCACTGTATCTTATTTTACAGGATGTCCCGTGCCTGAACCAGCCTTTGGGGGTAAGTGTATACTGTGAAGGTAATTCTGCTATATTGTGTGGGCCACTAGTGGGAAGAAAGGGGGGTTGCAGTGTCCCAGAGGGCTGTGACCAAGTAAGTTTAACTATTGCAAACCCTGACCTCTGGGTGGAGGCACCCGCCATTGGATCCAGGCCCCTCAACCTGTTAGTGGCAAATCAGGCAGGGGTAGTAGCCCCTGGGATAGCGCCATCTAGGGGTTACAGTAGGAATACAGAACATTCAAAAGGAGTCAGTAGTAAGGACAGTAGGGAGTTGTTAAGAACAAGGGCAAAGACAAACCACTGACTAAACAAAATGTGGCATAAAAATGGCAAGAGCACATGGTGGGGAAGGGAGTTTCCTGGAAGCGAGGGGTGGCATGAGAGGGGTGGGAGGTTCAGGGGAAGAAGGAGTGGCACGAGAGGGGTGGGAGGTACAGGGTGCAGGAAGAAGTTATGGGACCAATGAGATGAAGTAAAATAGTGGGCTACAATGGATGTGAGGTAGTGGTTTTTATGGACAAATTATGGAGAATTGGTGGGTGCCCAATATGTCAAAAATGGAGACAGATTGAGGCCAAAGTAAACTGGCTAAGAAGGGTGTTGAAGTGGAGGGTATGGAGGGAGGCGGGAAGGGTGAAAAATGCAATGGTGCAGGCAATACTAAGGGATGGAATAGGGATGAGGAGGGCAGGGGGAGGAAGGAGCTGGGTGGAGGGATGAGGGATAGGTCAGGTGTTAGGGAAGGAGACGGATGGAGAGAGGTGGGGAAAAATGGGGGGAGCAGGAGAAAAAATGCAGACATACAGTATGACAGGGGAAGCACACCAGGATGGAGGCAGACAAACTTAGGAGGCAGTGTAAGGGTATCGAACTGGTACTCACCGTTAGCAGAGGTGCAGGGAAGGAGGGCTCAAGATGGGGGGGTGGATTGTGAGGGCTCTGAAAGGGGTCAAAGGGGACACAGTGGGAAGGGGGAGGAAAGAGGATCAAGAGAAAGAGATAGAAGAGATAAAGGGGGCTCTGGGAGGCAGGGGGAGGAAGGAGGGTGGAAGTAGGGTAGGGTAGGTGATCACAGAGGGAGGATAGGAAAGGTGGGAAATGAAAGATGGAAGGAGGAATTTGGGAGTAAGGAAAATCTAGCAGGAGAGGAAAGAAAAAAAGGAGCAGGTACAATGAGGGAGGGGGGGAGAAGGGAGAATGCAGGAGAAACATGTCGGCGGTATGGGAGAGCAAGGAGACAGTATGGGGTCAGAGGTTCAGGATGTGGGAAAAAGTAATCCAAAGAAAGGAATTCAGGACATAGGCAAGGGGTACCCACAAGGAATATGAGTACAGAAAAGGTAAATGGTCTTTGGGGATTCCATAATAAAAGGAACCCACTGGTTAAGAAAAGGGGTGGACTATAAAAGGAGGTTGGTCTTCTGTGGGCCAGGAATGGAGGCTGGAAGGGCAATAACAAAAATAAGGGAGAGTATTAGGTTACTGGGGGAGAAGCTGCACCTATTCCTACACCTGAGGACAAACAATATGGCAGAAAATGAAACAGGGGAAGTAGAAAGCAGGTTCAGGGAGCTAGCAAGGGTCTGCAAGGAAGAAATAAGTTCTCTAGCTTTCTCAGAGGTCTTACCTGTTCACTGTGCTACCACAGCAAGGCAGCTGAGAATAAAGGAATTCAACCTATGGCTCAGGGAGTGGTGCAAAGGAGAGGGATTCACATGCTTAGGAGACTGGGGGGACACTTGGGAAAGGGATGATCTATATATGAGGGACAGGCTGCAAGTGAATAAGGGAGGAGCTAGGGTGCTGAGGGCAAAGTTCAAAGGTTATATAGATGCAATCCTAGAGAAAGATTTAAACTGAGCAGGGGGGAGTACGAGTCTAGGGAATGGAAGGTGGTAGACCAGGGAGAAACCTGCCTAGTTAGCACTCCCCTGCAGGAGGGGACAGGTGGGATAGGAAGAAAAATGATAGAGAATGAGGGACATTGGTGGAAGGGTTTGGTGGCAAATACCAGGAGCATGGGGAATAAAATGGGAGAATTGGAGGCCATGATGGTGAAGAAGGGCTGGATCTGGTTGCCATAACGGAGATGTGGTGGATGGAAATCATGACTGGGAAGTGGTTATCCCAGGGTACAGCCTCTTTAGAAGGGACAGGAAGGGGAGAAAAGGGGGAGAATGGCACTCTACGTAAGGACGGGGATAAGGCCAACAGCAGGACAGGAAGGTCTAGGATTAACGGAGGTCCTCTGGGTCACATTGATCAGGAGGACTGGGAAGGTAGTGCGAATGGGAGTAGTCTACAGGCCACCAAATCAAGGGGAGGAGGCAGACAGGGAGTTGATGCAGGAGGTGCAAAGGATGGCCAGCAAGGGGGAACTTTTGCTGGTAGGGGACTTTAATCTCCCTGATATGGACTGGGATATCCCATCAGCTGCATCGGCAAAGCGTAGGGAAATATTGGAATCCCTACAAGAAGCCCTCCTACAGCAACTAGTCAGGGAGCTAGTAGGGAGAGGGCTATTCTGGACTTAATAATGTACAATGGGGACAGTACAGAAGATGTCTCAGTGGGGGAAAGTCTGGGGGCAAGTGATCACAGAGTAATAAGATTTAGACTTAGGATGGGGAGGGAGGAGAGGAGAGGAGAACTGCCACCAGGGTGCTGGACTTCTGGCAGGCAGATTTTAACAGACTGAGGGAGATTTTCAGGGGTGAGATGGAGGGCAATGAAATGCTGGGAGTTGTAGAGAAACTGTGGGGGGGAGCAATAAAGGGTGGGATGTTGAAAGCCATGGATCAGTGCATTAGAAAGGTAAGTAATGGCAAAAGGAGAAGGAGGCTGCTTTGGTTCTCAAAAGAGGTGTCAAGGACAATGGGGAGGAAGAGGGGTTTCAAGGTGCATAAACGGATACAGAGAAGAGTGGACAGGGAGTTATACAGGAAAAATCTAAGAGAGGCAGGACAGATAATCAGGAAGGCAAAGGCAGAAAAGGAGGAGAGGATAGCTAGGGGGCCAACGGGGGGGCCGGGGACATAAAGTTCTTCTGATATATCAGCGGGAGAAGAAAGAATAGGCAGGGCATAATGAGACTGAAGGGGGAAGAGGGAGCTATGAAGGAGAAAGACTTGGAAAAAGCTGACTTTCTAAATGGGTGCTTTACCTCAGTCTTCACAATAGAAAAGGAGGGGAAGGACCAGAGCTACAGGGGAGGGGTATGGAGACCAAGGAAACCAGTGCAACAAGGCAGTGGGAAAAGCAAATGGAATGCTGACCTGTATTGGGAGGGAGATTACAAACAGGAGAAGGGAAGTGATAATGCCTCTATACATGTGCATGATTCAGCCGCACCTTGAGTACGGGATACAGTTCTGGAGACCATATCAGAAGGGGGATATAGAAAAGGTAGAGAGGGTCCTGAGAAGGACAACCAAAATGGTGCATGGCACACATCAGAAGACATATGAGGAGAGGATGGAGAGGCTAGAGCTATACTCCCTTGAAGCAAGGTGAGAGAGAGGAGATGTGATAGAAATTTTTAAATACCTAAAAGGGATAAACAGGGTTGCAGAAGGGAGCATCTTCAAGAAGAAGGAGAATCCGAAGACTGGGGGTAAAGCTTAAAGCTGGAGGGTGGGCAATTCAGAGGTAATAGGAGGGGGAACTACTTTACTGAAAGGGTGGTGGGCCCATGGAATGGACTGCCGGAGTGGGTGGTGGAGGCAAAAACAGTAGGAGAGTTCAAGAGGTTATGGGACAAATACATGGGTATCAGTAAGAAATGGAAATAGAAGAAAGGAGGATGGAAACCATGAGGGTGGGAAGGGGGGTAAGGGGCACTGGAGGGAAGAAAGCTAGGATGTGGAATCACTGACTTGGGGTGGGAAAGGAGCAGACTGGATGGGCCACTGTGGTCTTTTCTGCTGACAGATTTCTACGTTTCTATGAGAGAGTGATGGCTTTGCCAGTGTCACTGTTTACATTATAATCCACCATCATAAGTAGTACAGACAGGTGGATGGAAGATTATGAGCTTCAAGCATTGTCAGGTGGTGCTGCTCTCAGGGCTTTATCTGTATTTGCTCCTTGTTCAATGAATTTGAAAATATCAGACAGAATAATTTCTATCCGGTCAAACTATTACTGTATGTTTGATTGGTTTGCCTGATGACATATTGAGGATAATCTGTTTCCCTAGTGAATAACATGGCCAGTGAGGGGCACAGAGAGGGTTCAGAGGAGGAGGAACTCATTGTCTCAAAGGTTTACATTTGGTGTTCACTTTATTGCTTTTGCTCTAGATCAGTTGCCTTATTTAGAGAGAGTCTCATTATGCAAGTGGTTGAGGTGGGGGGAGTCACTTGTTTAAACACAACAGAACTTACATTCAAGAAGAGCAACATGAGTGGTGGCCAAGTTGGCAACTGAAGCAGGCCACAGGTGAGCTGCCAAGACAGAGAAGGAAACTGATGTATCAAATACCTTAGTAGGTCAAGAGGGGAAAAAACAGGGGCCTGTTCCACAGTATCTAGGTGTGAGGTTATAACACAAGGGGTGAGCAGATGCTTCATTGTTGCCATACACCTAGGGGCTATCCAGAATGGGTTGACAGAGTCACTGAATGGAGGAGTGCCCCTGCAACTTATGCACATTACAAATGAGGGTCACCAGATTTCAGTGGACACAAACAGGATTTAAACCTAATATCACCTGAGGTTTGACACCCGTAGACTTCTGTGGATGGCACAGTGCCAGTCACATGGAGCAGTGTCATCCATAATACATGAGTGTGTATCACAACCCATGTACTATATTATGGAGTTTATTACAGCTGTCTCTGTGCTGGAGTAATCATTGTGCTACAGTTTCACTTTCATCCCACAACACCAAAGAACTGTAGTAAACTCAATGATTGCAAAAGTTTTTTTTTTGTTTTTTTTTTATTATCTGTTTTTCCCGTGGCAGGCCTGGTCGTCCACTCCTTTGAGTGACCAAGCCTACCCCCACCACTGACTCTCCATTGCCATCCACTGCCCCTCATCGCATTAGACCCCAGTTATCCCAGTGTATCCCTTCGCTGGAGCCCGCCCCTCAGTCACGACGGGGGAGTAGAGACTTCCGTGCCCACAGACACTTTTTGAATTTGCACTGGGTTCCAATGAGGGTGCAGCACAGGCACATCCAGCTTCATGGCTGTCAGGGAGCGGGTCACCATCATCCAGATGGCCAGGCAGCCATTTCTGCCCACTGTTTCTCCCGGCCCACCCCTCCACTCCATTGGTGCCACATGCCCGCGGCATCCTGGCCAAATGCACCAGCAGCTTGTGGTCACTCACACCGCAAGGTGTATCACCACAGGTCGGCCACTAGGAGCCACTCAAGGGTGATGCTGGCTTTCATCCCCCCCCAGGAGGAGAGCATCCCTCAGGTGCACTTAACCTTCCCTGCAGGTCTCCACTCCTGTCGTCCCGGGCTTGGGCACAAACCCGGGTCACCAACACGCCATGTGAACCCCCTTCGCCCAGCGCCATGAAGCAGGCAAACATTTTTTATTATATTCTAATTTTGGGTTTCAAAATTAGTAATTATCAAATAAAATGAACAGGCAGCAGAAATACTCGAGTTTGTTTTTTATACACCCTGGGTGTATACTGCATTACAATCACTTGTGCTTTACTCTTGTGGTTTATTGAGCAGCACTGATATTGTGTGTATAAAAAAATCTCACAATGCACTGCTGCCCAAATATTACACTATACTTAATTTACATTCCAATCCTTCAACCCATCTTTTAGTACCTCTGACCCATCCCCTAGAGACTGTGTGATAGAAGCAGATAAAATATATCGCACACCGATCATCTCAAGTACGGCATAGTTGATTATCAGGTTTGGTAGCCAGTGGGTGGAAATGGTACTGCTGGATTGAGTAGGTCTCTATGCAAAATGTTTAGAGAGACTACAGAAGGAACAATGCTGATGCCTGATGGGTAGCCTAACTATGTTGGCAGATTCATCATCATCGGTATTTAGCAGCATTTGCTATGTTCCGAGTGCACAAATCCAAACATCAATCATGAAGGCAGGACTATAGGCAGCATGCCACTGTTCGTGACACTTAGAAGCATTCTTCTCATCTCAGTAGGCACAGTATCAGATGATGACGGGTTTTTTTTGGCAATGATCCTGGGCACTGCTGAGAACATTACATCACAGGTGGTTTTAAGTCAAACTGCCACACTGCCAATGATTAATAACATAGGACTGTAAACAGCCATGCAAAAGGGCCCATGTAAAAGCTGCCACTGTTTAAACCTTTAAAATCGAGTCCAAACTATGCTTGGGTAAAAAGGGAAGGAATTTGGTTTATATTGCATTTCATACACACTGCATTAAAAAGTGCTTTACAATCTAGGTATGGTTCATTCTACAATAAAAGTAAGTAAAATATACGTTTTCAGCAGCTATCAGGCATGTGCAGTACACAGAAGAAATTTAAGGAGGTAAGTGTAGTAAAGAGATAGAGAAGGGAAAGAGAGAAAGAGAGACCGAGACAGAGTGAGAGAGAAGGAGGGAGAGAGAAAAAAGAGAGAGAGATAAACAGACGAAGAAAGGAGATTAGGCACACAGCCACAAAAAGAGATTTGCTCACGGTCACACAGTTATTACATGCCACATGGCAGTGGTGGTAGTCAGACCTGGGTCTCCAGGTTCACAGCTGTGCAATCTGATCGCTATGCTTCACTGTCCAGCATTAGTCGACTCCCTCTTACTTTTTCATAGGCCATTCCTGAAGAAGGCCTGAAGCCAGAAATATTGATTCTAACTTCATTTGGTAGTTTCTCTGTACATTTAATGAAACACCTTTCTTTTATTTTCAGTGCTGACTTTACCTACAATCCTGATACATGGAAGACTAAGGGGAAAAAAACAAGAGAAAATTCCAACTTTAAAAAAAAAAGAGAGGGAGATTTTTCCTGGCCATGTTTAATTTTTCTTTCTTTGGCTGTCACCAGAACTTATTTTTTTTGTTATCTGGATAATGCAACTCTAAACAAAAAAGATCAACACTGCCAGTATTGGGGGCGGGGCAGATCTGGAACCACAGGGCCATAGGGCTTTTCAAGTTGACCACATATCAACTGTATATCTACCTCAAAGGCAGATGGACACCTCAACCAATGAATCACAGGCTCTCAAGCAGACAGACACCCTTAAAGAGCAGGTTTCTATGTTTTGAAAATGTTGCCCCCCAAAACAGACAATGCAGCTTACCTGGCCCCAGGTGTAATTCTGTATAAATTTTAATTTTTCTGGTGGCACTATTTAGGGAGGGAATGACCTTGTTAGTTGAGCAGTGGCCTTGAGTTGTCAAAATCGGAACTCTAAATTAGACTAAAAAGCAGTTAAGAAACGTCCCTATTGAATTCTACGGAGCACACCCTTGCACTCTCCCTGAACTGAAATCACAAAATGTGCTAGCACGGGGGCATGTCTCTGAATAGGGAAGTGGAAGGGATCGGGCTCTTGGCTCCATGGAGCCAAAATATGATCCTCTCCCTCACTAAATACTGGCAGCAGAAAATTAAAATTTATACTGAATTACACGTGCAGCCAGGCAAGCTGCATTATATTGTTTTGGGAGGCAGCAACTCTGTAACTCTCATGCTGTATCACATCCAAGTAACTATGACTTTCAACAGGAAAACACCAGCATGTGGCCATGTGTATGAAATGATCACCTGCTGCTATGCAAATGAACCCAAAGCGCCAGAGACAGCAAGTGGAAGTAGCTGTTTTCGCCATCACTCACTGGCTAAACCCTGCCACACCTACAGAGTCCACACATCGTGACAAACTGTTTTACTTGCAGTCTGTAAGCAAACATGAAAAAAGTATTAGGACTGCCCATTGACATAGTGGGTAGTGTGTGATGCTCAAATGCTGGCGACCCAGGTTCAGGAATGAGCTCAAGATGTCGGCAACCAGGTGACCGGTGTTTGAGAAGTGCTGCTGGTGGCAGTGTGTCCTTGATTGGGTGGGGTGGCATGGCACTGCCATGACATCTGCAACCCCAGCAGTTTAGCCACAAAAGGATCACTTTCCAGCCATAGGGGAGCCTTTGGCGAGACCCACAGTGGCTATAGTGTGCACCATGGGGTGGTGGGAAGGGCAGCATCACAGGGAAAAAAATCAGCCTGGATCCATTTAAAGGATGACAGCAAGCTGGTACATTCCAGCCTCATTCAACAAAGCCCAACACCTGCCCTAGAACCAGACTGCATCGTGGGGGTGAGTTGGGGGGATGTTCCCCCTCGAATATCCCACCCACAGAGGAAAAACCATAGGTACTGGCAGAAGTAGTGCAGTTAGTGGTTCATACAGCTGGGTGGTCACCAGAGAAATGCAGGAAGGTGATTAGGGAGAAAAAGAAAACTGAAGAAAAATAAGGTATGACATCTTCAACATATGAAGTACAACACATATTGCAAGATGCTAAGTAATTCAGTAAACAGTGGAATCTAACCTCTTGCTTGCACTCAGATTGGGCCCTTCAGTGCATATATATAAGCCTATGAGCAGGCTTCAAGATGAAAATGTTCTAGAATTAACACTGACACTTATTTCTCTGCTAGAGGGCACCCAGCACTCTTTTACATCAAACAAAATATAGATGAGTTGCATAGACGAAGAAACTGATAAGCTACAGACAGATAGCTTTGAATCTGGGCAAATGCCACAGGAATATATCCTGAATATTTTATGTTTACAGTATTTCAGTTGCTTTTAGTAGTTAGTTTATATGGAAATTATTGTTTGAAACTTAGTACCGTAAGGCTCAGATAGAGCCTTTCACCCATTTTTCTACATGCTATCGTATTGCTCTTACTCAGATAACAAAAATCAGTTAAATTAAAAGTTAAATTATGGTCTGTAATTTTGTCTACCTTTCTAAAGTTGGTGTAGCACACCATGAGCTTTACAACTTAACTGTAGAAAAACAAACAGACTGGCCCAGTGGCTCCTCTATGTCTGATCAACATGCTGGACTTGGGGAGGTCTTAGAGACAACTGCGAATGCCCCCCACACACCAAGATTTGCTGCTGCAGTGTGCTCTACAGTTGCTGGAGAAGGGGCAGAGGAGTAACGAGCAAAAAAGAAAACAAAAGTATTGGCACAGTGTGCTGTGTGATTCTATTTTTGTACTGCATTGATAATTTTGTGCAATAGAAATTAATGGGTTTTTTGTTTTATTTATTTAGTTATTAGATTCTGTTCACCAAGCTACTGTATACTATAAATTAAAAAAAAACAGAACCACTCCAGGGTCCTCTGTGCACAAGTCAATCAATAATTAGGCAAAACACAGGACCAGTGCTTCACAGCAACTGCAGGAAAACTTTAGTAAACATAACCATCAAAATATTTTGTATGGATTAAAAAATAGCAGACAGCTTACTTGATTGCCCTGCAACAAGAGGCACCCACACTCATACAGGGAGTACTGCAAGATCCTGATACCATGTGCCTGAAACATGTTTGCTGATTAGTGAAGTTTGCTCCCGGCACTGTTAGTTATAAAAATTATGAAGGTGCGTGGGGGGGGGCAAGACCCCTCAGGCTTTAAAAAAAACCCTCTGAAATGGAAAAACTTTCACCTGTTGGGCAAACATGTTTTAGGCTGCTAGTGTTGGGATCCTGAAACTCAGGGAACAGAGTTTCAGGATCTCGTAATACATCCCTCACACAAACCCCAAATGTTTTTGCATGTAAGCATGCTTCCTCTGGACATCCCCCCTGAGGCAAGCTATGCATTATGTGTACCTTGTCCCTTAAAGGAGACATACATTTTTCAAAGATGAAATGGTGTCATGTTGGGATTCTAACCTGACTCTAAATCTAAACTGCACATTCAAAATGAAAAAGTTCAAACACACCAAAGTGACAGTAAATAACACTCAGAAATCACACAGCTGATAATATCAAATTGAAAAGTTAAAACAATTTATGCAAAAATCATACAACACCACAATAGTACAATCATTTCTTGTATGCTAAGGACATTCAAGCAAACTGCTGAACTAGCTTCTCTTTTTAAACAAAGTTCCCACATTAAGTTGTTCTCTGATTGCTAGACTCGAGGTGAAGTTATACAATCTTAGCTTCAATCAGTTTCTACTCCACTGGAGGAAACAAAAATCATATTGACAAAACAATAAAGAGCAGAATGCTCTAACATCAAATATCATCAGGTTAAGGCACCGGCTGAAAGAAATAATAAAGGAAAAGAGTATTTTATACAGCTAAAGTGTCCAAATTATAGCACAAATTTATAGATCCCAGTGATTTACTTTTTTTAAGAAATGGATAAATTTCAAAGCAACCATTAAAACCAGATTCTTAGCACCCAATGTAAATATGCATATGGACTCCCTTCATAACAGAAGAGAGTCCAATTCCCTTACCACCCCCCCCCCCACCTCCTGAAAGTGTTATATACTGAAGCATACCCTTTAAAACATTTAATCTGCAAAGGTGTCTTGGCGAAATACCAAACAGCTGATCACACTTTCATATCACAAGCATACAATGTTCATCCAAGAACAACTTTACTTTATTGAAATCCCTAACAGTGTGGGAAAACATTTTACTTTAGGTTCCTGTAACAACACTGTAGTTACAGACAAGTAAACTGTAGCTATATGGTAATTATGATGTACTTACAGTGGAGCCCATTCAGATGCAATACTGCGGCACTCTGCAGCAGAGTTACGGCAGGAAACAAGGGAATTTCAAAGGTAGTTAATCTCTTTTGTCATGCAGTGATCTGAGACAGTCTTGCATCCTGGTGGGTTCCACTGTACGTGCAACAAATGTGTAACAACTACAAAAGTACCTCCTTTACACATTTTTAACATACTGTATGTATAGCAGAAATTAAAGGAAAGTGGTAGTGTATGTGTAAAATAATTCCATCGAGTAGGTCAAACGACCTAATAAACCACAAGGCTGAAGGCTGAGTGAACCTGTTAGTTTGCTTGACCCATGAAATGGAATGATTTTGCAAGTGTATAGCACTTTCTTAGCTTTGTTTAATATAGATAGCATATGAGTGATCATACATAACAAGGATGTTTTTCACTCAAGAGGTTTCCATGGTAACAGTAGACCTCGAGAGCGCAGCTCGAGAGGTCTCATTACCACGGAAACCTCAACAGTAAAAAACATCCATGTTGTGTATGATTGCTCATACACTGTCTTTTATAGTGTATGGGCAACCATAAATTGAAGGATTTGTCCTTACTTTTGTGTTTTTTCTCACCATTACTCTCTTCTGAATCTCGCTCTCACCTCTGCGGCCGTTTCCTAAAAAGCAGAGGTTAGTGATGCGTGCATGCGTGAAGACATTTCTAGTTGTGCTGCAGTAGTTGCGTATCTAGTTCAGCACAATAAAAATATGACATAGCTACTGCAGCACAGCAAACCTATTCTAGTGATGGATTTCCATCCTCAGCAATGTTCCGTAATACATTATATAAACATTTGGTTAGCCAAAAATGACTTTATTTGAAGTTATTTTTACAGATTTTAGAAACTTTCCAACATGGCGGGAGTTAAGATCATGAAGAACATTTGTTAAGAGTGCTGATCTTTTTGTGTTTATTGTTGCCATGTTTACCGACTGGAGCTTCTTAAACATGAGGCAGGATAGACATTTGACAATGGAAATGATGTGCCTGGTTTGGGTGTGGATTGTGAAACTAAGAAGGGAACACTGGCTGAAACTTGGTTTGTTTTTAAATGGCTTTGAACTCTCTCAGTTTGGAAACATTTTTCCAAAGTTACTGAGCTCTGTTCTGTCAGAATATGTTTTGTGGTGAATTACATTAGTTCTACTGAGTGAAAATGTCTTTTTTATGGGTGTTTTTTTCCATTCCTTTTCCCTCTGGTCACTGCCGACTGCACCAACATCAGTCGTCACCCAGCCTGCTTCCACCCTGCCTGAAACCTTCCCTACCTGTGGCCCTGGTCCTCTGACCCACCCGTGACTCACCTGCAGGCAACCCTTCAGCTTGTGCCCCCCCCAGGGCAGGGCCGGCTTCTGCTCCTCCACACTCCCATACAAATATCCAGTGGCCTGCAGGTAGAAGTTAAGGATGGAGGGTGGCCAGACCCAGGAGGGTAGGAACAGGCAGTGGGTGTGGGGACTATGGGGTGACGTCTTCCATTCAGACAATGGGGCTTTTCCTTTTTCCTGTGCAAAACTCCTCCCCTCAACATCGATGGGAGTGGATGTGCAATGATGTCAAGGGGAGGGATGCATGCTCCCGTGCATGCCACAATGACATCTGTCGCGTCCCACCAACTCTGCACAGAGGGCTGTCAGCTCAATATCCATGGCTGCCACCAGGAGGTATCCTGTTGCCAGAGCCCTCCACCCTCCCTCCCCGGAGAAGATGAGCAGTCCATCGGACACTCAAACCTTCTCCCCCTGGCTGACCCTCTGACACCCCAGGCTCGCTCCTGAGCCTGGGTCATTAGCACCATAAGCAGTAGCGCTAACATTGTGCTGGCAGGTGGCTGTTTTTTTTAGTTTTAACAATATTTTATACTAGAAACCCAGGGAGGTGTGATGCAGCAGTTTGTGTGGGGTTTTGTTTTTCACCTATTTCCTCAATTGGTGCAATTCCAGCATTTTTGTGTGTTTCCTCCCATGTGCTGAAAAGGAATGCTGGGTAGATTCACGATGACATTTGCTTGGGGGTGCTAGAATTTGAACTGTTTCAAATATGTTTTGTCATGCTTTTCCAATGTTGTTTATTTAATCTACGATATCCCAGCAGAGATGCAACATCTTATTTTCATCAAAGTCCTACTCTTTATTTATTTGCTTAGCTGGGTGGACTGTAGCACCGGGAAGTCAAGAGAACGCACTGCACTGCATGTTTTTCACTTTTCTGGGGTGTGAAACAAAAAGTCGCAAAGCTTTTTTTCCTGAACATATGATTCTGAAACTAAGATAGGAAAGCTTAAAAAGTTCTCTATTTATGATGTTAACATATACTGTAACATGGATACAAAAAATGCTGAAAGCTGAAAGGTGGAGAACCAGCTTTACCCATGATGTCATCCCAGCCCTACCTCACAGGTGAGAACAGTGCTCACAAAACAGGCTATCTACAACTGTAAACATATAAATGGATTCATTTTATATAAGCAATAAGACACAAAAGGGTGTGCATTGTGGTTTGATAACCACACTCCTAGTGGCATAGTTAGCATGAGGCTGAAGGCTGAGTGCCAGTTGCCCCTATGAGTGCAATTATCAAACCATAATGCACAACCCGGGAGTGTCGTTGTGCTTATAAAATAGCCAAAATAAAGAAATAACATAACACAAGTTTTTACATAATGAATAAGTTAAGTTTATTTGATTAATTTAATAGGCATGGATGAAAAATAGTCCCACAGCTTCTGGATGGGGTGGGCAAAATAATAAATCTAAAATAAACCTCTTGCTGCACTTCCATAGTGGCCAAAATAATATATCACTTGCTGTAGTTTATGAAGTAGACAGGCACATTAAGCACACAATTTGGGAAGCTGAAGGGTCCAAACTGGCTCTGTGTATTGCTTGTAGTCTGTGAATCTGTGTTTTGATCTCTCTGGTGCCTCAGTGGTGATGTATTGTTTTCTGAGCACTGACTTCTCTTGAGCGGACAAAATATCACTCCATCTTTTCTGGTAATCCATAGTTGCTGACCAATAGCTTTGTAAGCTGGCTTCATTTCAATGCCCCATCACTGCCATGATCTGTCGACTGACCAACCCAGCATCTAAGAGGAACTGCACTGCAGTAGCCTTGACTGAATGATTGGTGTAGTGCTTGCACAGTCCAGCCTCTTTGCGATTCTTGCCATCATAGTTGACAATTAGTTTACTCCTAGTAGCGCTTTTGTGTACCATATTGGTACAGTATCCAGGTAGTGCTGCAGCAGGCGTCTCAGGTGCATATAAATGGCTGGTGAGTCAGGCTGGAGTTTGCTTATGTATTTTTTAAAACTTGCCACAGGACATTGTAGATTCCCAGCTGTAGCCCAAATGAAGCCCCTGTAGTTCTCTTTTCCCTGCTCTGTAAGGTCCCTGTGATTTTTGGTGTGCTCACTGAATGCGAGGGAGATATATTCCACTCCATTCTCATTTTGCTGGACCTGAAAACTGGGAGGTTTTACCTGGCGTAGCCCCTCTCTTCCACGCTTGGCCATTATGAGCTGTATGTCTGTCTGCACTTTGCGCAAAAAAACTGGAGCTGTGTTAGGGGACAGAGCTGGGGAATTTGTCATCTTTATTAGGTCTGCTTTAGTGAGAGGGGGATGGTGCCTAGCTGCGTCTTTCTGCTGTTTCCTGTATTTTTTTCACACTGATATAAAGACATTATTGCTGCTTTTGTACGCTGGGTCTGTTATTATATTCACTTTCCTGTTTAATGGGGTTGATGTGAAGAAATGGTTTTGCCCCGTACATATGCTACAGAGGCTGTTTACAGTATATCCCCTCTGGAGCTGTTCCTAATACTGGCAGAAAACTCTTGAAGTAAAGTGTTCAGGTCAGCATCCAGTATTACAGCAAAATCAGGATGTAGCCCTTTAGCAGTGCACCAGTCTGTCAGCATACTGACAGCCCATGAGGTGGTTTTGAGGGTGCTTTTCCCATAATGCTCCTCCTCTATGTGTGCCACTTCCTATTCAGTAAGGGAAAGGTGTCTACTCACTGTGGCTCTGGTCATGCCGCTCCTACTTGGCTCCTACAATTCCAGAGGTCCGAGTTTAGCTCTGGTTACTTTATTTGGATTTTTGACTGTGATATGTGGCTGGTCATTCTCATTGGACTGATCATGCTGGTGGAGAATGAATTTTTCATCCTCTTGAGTGAGTGGTAGTAGTTTGAAATTTACTTCTGTTGTCACCGTTGTTTTTTTAAGTGTAGCTGTCTGTCATGAGGGGGAAAAAGGCACCGCTTGAAAACAGCACGATTCGATTTTGGCTTAGTGATACTTTGTGAACATTAAACATTCTAAAATAAGGCTGCTGAGCTGGTACTTTTTATCTATAGTGCATTATTGTCTCAAAATGCACTATATATAACGAATCAAAGCTCAGCATTTCTCCTGGCTATTTTATAAGTAAGGAATAAGACACTCCGAGATGTGGTTTATGGGCTGATAAGAGCATGCCCCAGGTGCATAATGAGGCATGAGGCACTTGCACAGCATGCCTTTAGCACCTGGGAAGTACTCTTATCAGCCCATAAACCACACCTCAGAGTGTCTTATTCTGCTTATAAAATGGGTATAACACATCCTGAAAGAAGGAGAAACAACAAAATTATGTGATTCAAAACTTCAGACTTATTTATTTTTGCTGAAACAGAAAAATGAGATAAAATAGTTCCTCAGTAACTCAGTAACAGTGTTTTTTAAAGAACAGGTAAATAACATTTGAACTCAATTCAATTCATTTTTTTTTCTGAAATTAATAACCTTCTAAAGTATTAACTGATAACCTCGTAAGGTTGAAGTGCAACACAGCATTTGGTAACATTCAAAAGACATGACTTTATTTAATATGCATTGGTGAGATATTTTTTCGTATTGCTGGAAAGTGAAACTCAGACAGATGCACTGCTATTTATTTACTAAAGTGGATAAACTTCACTTTTTCCATGTAGCAGTGCTGAATAAGGAATGGTGAGGAGGCTGTGATTTTGCTCAAGTGCTGGAAGTGGATCCATCTCGGTGCACTAACGTCATTGGGTGGCATTTCCTGAGCTGGTCCAGGTTCTTCAGTACAATAAGGCTGGAGCTGCATCGAAACAAGGATTTGTTTGGTACTTTTTAGTTTTTCATTTTGTTTGGGGTTTACTTGAAACAAGAAACGACTGGTACATGGTTGTTCAAAATAGTCAGTTGCATTCGATGTAGATGGGTGCTGATCATCAAGGACGGTGTTCGAACTGCTGGTCGTTGGAGGTGGTGTGTTGGGATAAAATGGTGCTCTATTTCTGATGCTCTTTTTCACTCGCTGCCAAGTAACTTCAGAGGCTAGACTCTGATCGGTGGCCCATTACTGACATAATCTCATGGGTGTAGAGTCCAGCCTCGAACAGAAGTTGAACCGTCATGGCTCGGACACTACGGTTAGTGTAGCGGCTGCTTAAGGAGGCTTCTGTACTGAGCCAGGGCATTGGGTTAGCTAGATTATTAACCCTGAGTGTCTCTCTCGAGTACAGATGTCAGCAGTTGTATAAGTTTGGCTCTTAAATCTTCTAGGGTGCAAGTTAAAAGCAGGCGGCTGTGGTGGCAGTTTAGATGAGTACTTTTTGAAAGAGGCTGCGAGACACTTTGGCTTATTCAGGAGCTCATAGATGAATCCTCTGTACTGTTCTCTATTAGGCTCACAATCTTTGTGATTTTTTTGTACTTTCATTAAATGTCAGTGTGATGTACTCTGCCTGTGTTTGGTCCTTTTAAATGGTAAAATGTTCCAGCTTTAATTGCCTGACCTTCTCGTCCCCTTCTTGCCATACAGAGTTGGATGTTGAGCCATACTTTCTGAAGAAGGCCACTGGGAGTTTTGGTAGACAGGGCACTCGAGTGTTTTAGTCCCAAGAGGTCAGCGGCAGTAATCGGCGGGTGGTGGATGGCAGTATCGTTGTGTTCCCACCAATATTTTTTACTGACAGCTGTTAGAATACTGGTTGTTGAAAGCAGATCCAGGTGATTTAGTATGTTTGTACAGCAGTTTAACTGTGGACTATTTAAATGTCTGTTAATGCCCGCTCACAGTGACAGGAGACTAGAGAGGCTGTATTGGGTACTGTCTGCCTGACGAACCTCCACATAAAAAATCTTAGAATTTGACACAGGTGTTTTGTTTTGATTAATTCATAATTAATCTCTGTCTGCTTCGCTTGTGCCCAGCTGTTTAAGACATTTATCACCCATTAGGTCATTTTCTTTGTGCTCAGTTTGTCTTTTTCTTCCTCTAATTTTGTCATTTCCTGTGGAGACAGTTCAATGTGTTTGCTTACGGTTTGTGTATTTTCTTTTTTTTTTTTTAGTTAGTATGCTTTTTGCAGCTGCAAGCCACCCAGAGATCCACCAGTTCACGGACCCTCACACCCACCTCCAGATCAGACACACCCCTATCTTGGTACCCCCTGGCTTACACCCCAGGGTGGGGCTGAGGCACCAGCTCCCCAATTCAGCACCACGGACAACAGGATAGGGCAAGGAGGGGCCGTCCTGGAGGCTAATCGGAGCTGAGGGCTGGCATCATGGAGGGCAGCCGGCAGCTCAATTTTTCTTTCCCCTGTACGCGTGGGGCAGGAACGTACAATGATGGTCAGTGTCCATCCCGCCCCTCCTACCACTGTCTAATGCCGGTAGCTACGGTGCCCCTGGGTCTGTCGAGTGCTGGACATTTCTCCAACCCTCCCCCCAGAGAAGGAGAGCTGTCCTTGACCCCGGCTGGCCCTCTGATGACCCGGGTCCATTCCCGAACCTGAGTTGCCAGCGTCGCAAGCGGAAATCCAACCGCTGCGCCAACGGGCCAGCTTTCTTTTTTTTTAAGATGGTTCTGATTACTGTCTGTCATTCTCATCCTCCTGCTGTAGTTTTTGAATTATGACTTCAACTCAAGCTGGAACTGGGTGGCAGGTATGTCTGACATGTTCAAGTTCAAAATCTTTTCAGGTCTGAGGTCAAGTTTCTGAGGTGTTTCAGTTTGGCAGGCAGAAAACAAGATGGCTCTTACTGGCAACTGGTCAGTAAGGTGGCTTAGGGATATTCAGATAGCCCTGGCTGATCACATGTAAGTAGTGCCAACTGGGAGATTATGGCTTGATAAGGACACAGCAAAATTGCTGGTTCAGCCAATCATAATCATGGAAAACTTCTACCCATTTTATAAAATCACAATAAGGCACTCCAAGGCATGTGTCACTGGGAAACTATCACTGCTCAGATGGTTGAAGGACCTTCATCTGTAGCCTTGTGCCTCAGAGCACAACTGAGGTGTGATGCTATTCAAGCATGATATGTACTCTGGCATGCTTTATTGATTAATATGTTTAGGCATTTCAAACTGATGATGTGATATTTGGTGTTATAAATGTGTAACTAGGTGTATTTAAAAGTCATAAACTTTTAAGTCCATCCAGTTAGTAAGGTTTTTTAATTGATAATGTCATAATTTTGTACCTGTTGTCAGTTATGGTGCACTAAGTCTGCAGCATCCTAGGGAGAACAGACAGTTTTATTTACACCCCCAAAGTATGTGATGCTACTTAAGCTACAAAAGCAAGCCTCTGTGGTTTAACCAGGCATCACGCAGCTAAGCTGTGTAACTATAAAAAAAATGTAACTCCTGTGATGCTCTGCCCTCTTGCTTGTGATACTGTATATCTATAAAATAAATAAATGGTCTGTGATCTATAAAATAAATAAATGGTCTGTGTATGAAATTGTCTCCCCCCCCCCCAGTCAGCAGTGTGTGAGACTTGGCCTTTAACTTTCAAAGTGTCAGTGAGGATGTCATTAAACAGACCAGAGAAACCTGATTAAAGGTTTCCTATTTTTGTCTTAATTAGAACTGGACCAGCTGCCAGGATATAAGCCTCGTAAACGCTCATGGTTCCTGCATGAAAAGGCCAATTTGGTCACAGAACTTTGTCATAAGTCATAAAATCTGAGATCACACTAGCAACAGGAAATCAGCAGAGGGACATCGAAGAGAGATGCTTGATCAAAGGATGTCATATGTGGGAAATGGATTTTGCTGATGTTCACATTATTTAAACTACATCCTTGTAGATAATTTTGTTATGAATTAACTCCAAGGGAGGGTCTAACTGACATCGCAGAAGAGCAGGGGAGATGCCCCCTGAAATTAAACATTGTATCTGGGGAACGGGATACATCATCTTGGGCTCTGAGACAGAAAATTCTCTCTAACTTAAATGCACTTAAAAAGGAAATACTTAGATAACAAAGATCTTAAGTATTGTGGTAGGAGTCTGTGTTCAGTAATTTTCCCATTTTTTTTTTTTGTGACTGTGAGCTCATGCTATTTGTTCTGTATTTTATTTTACTTATTTTACAATTTTTAGTAAACAACATTTTCTTTAAGATACTGCCTGTGTCTCCTCTGTCAATTTTGCATGTCATTGCTGAACCGCTATTAAGTTTGACAGCTGTAAGGGCTTCTTGCATGGTGTTACCAAGCTGGAAAAAGGTAAGAATATCTGGGTCTCATATAGAATTTTAAAATGGTTCATTCTGGAAGCCTGGCTGGGTGCCCCGGCCAAAGATTGTACTGCAGTCCCGAAGAGGGTACGTATCTGAGCCTGTACATTGGGTATGCTAGCATAAGGTTCACAGTTTGAATCCCACCCAGAACTTGAGGCTAAAGCTGGTTTGGACCCAAAGCAGACAGGAGGGTTACCCTGTCTGTTACTTGTTCACACTATCGCATGCTGAGGTTGGCACTGTGGGAGCAGAAGGCCTTGACCTGCGAGTGCGTTTGTGACAACCCACCCCTACAAATTGGGGTTTACTAAGATGTCTTCCTGGGCTGCTTAATGCCCACTGTCAGGATGGTGTCCTGTGTCTGCAGTAGCTGTATGCGTCTGCATGAGAGTGCTATAGAAAGCCTCCGTGCCTGTCTCTTTAAGACAGTTATTATGCTGTGTTAGTAATTAATCTGGGCTGGGTCTGAGTATTTTAGGGCTTGTGACTGGCCAGGCGAGTGGTATTTCTACTCCATTCTGTTAGGAACTGTGTTAATTTACTGTTTATCTGTCTTTTTAATAATAGTATAGAAGTTTGTTTAACCTGACTTCTCTTGCAGCTTGGACTTTTTGAATAAGAGCCACCATTTTGGTTCTGGACTGCCAGAGTTGGACCAATCCAACCTCAGGGGACCTAAAATGGAGACTGTCCCCAGAGGTCTTATGGGACTGAAATCTGTAGGAACTGTAGTTTTTAAGGTTTGGCACCTAAATGGACCTGGAGGGGGAGCCCTTGCTGTGACAGACAGTTCCCTCCACCAGCCAAACCTTTTGGATCTCAGAGGAAATCCCCAGAACTGCCTGCAGCAGAGTCAGTTGTGAGCTGGAATTTGGAGAGTGAACAGCTCAAGCCATCGAGCAGCTGCTCCTGCATAGGAGCACGTGAGAATCAACTGGAAGGCTGTGCTGGCCTGCCTGTCACATCTTCCAGTGAGAAATCCCGTGAATGTGAAAGTTGGACTTAAATCTAATGCCTTTGTTTGAAATCTGAAGCCTGAAAAGAAAGAAAGTTATCATTGCCTGAGTTTGGGACCGAAGACTTGCTCCAGAAGCGATTGGCCTGCCAGGTACCAAAGTGAGTCACAGATTGAGAAGTATGCACAGAACGGCTGTTAAATTGCAACTGGACTTTACCCTTACTGTGTCTAAGGGTTGTGTTGCTTATAAGTATGCTGAATATGCTGTGTGGGTCGCGATTTGGTTCCCCACCTTCAAGTGTGTTATGCTAGCTCGAAGCTGCTCCAGCACCTGTACGGACTAAATCCGAACTGCCTGCTCTGGTCTGGGCCCTGCCATCTTGGCCTAGACTGCAACTCCAATCACAGAGACATTTTCCGATGAAAGACCCGCTCGAGGATTCGGCCCCCTGCTCAACACCATTGAACAGGTAGCAACCACCTCAGTAAGTCGTGTGGGCCATTTCCCCTGGCAAACCAGAACACTATCCAGAGGTCTTCATCTCATCAGTCCTGCCTCCTGGTCTGGGTAGTGTGAGTACCAAACAGGGTAGCTCCCTGCAACAAAGCTGCAATCATTGTGTGTCACCTGATTTATTTGTTTGGGTTTATTACAATGAACTGAGCCACCCGGCTCCGGATTACAAATTCTGGGTTGATGTGCATGCTAACTGTTTTCTTTACTAAGGGTCCCAACAACAGCTGCAACACCGGCCTGCCCCGGGCATCACTTCAGGCTAGACTGCTTGACAACTGGGTACCCAGGGTTGTGTGACTATATAAAGGGACTCCCTGTGCATGCATGTTCAGCCTGGATTAATCAGATCTGTCAATCATCCACTAGATTCTTGCCCCACACCTGTTCACTTCCCCCTGAACAAATTTGGATTTTGTTATTTTTACATTTAATCTGGCTAGTGTGTACCTTTTTGGTGGGGGTATTGTACTGCCGTTGAACTGTTGCATTACAGGTCTTACTTTACAGGGGGTCTCCAGGGCAGCTGCAGAGGATCCAGTCCTGGTGGTAAAAGCAAGGGGTGTGAGCAAGTCATTACTGCCATATGGTATATGTGAATGTTTTTCTGCTATACTGTTTAGGCCACTAGAGGGGTTGGTGGGGGGTAATAGCATCCCGGAGGGCTATACCAACAGCAGTTATGCTACCCCAGAACCATTCCTCCAGGTGGAGGCACCCTTTCAACGAGCTCAGGCCCCTCAACCTGCGCCTAGGCACACAGGCAGGGGTAGCAGAACTTAGGATAGTGCCACCTAGGGGTTATAAAAAAAAGAATTGCCATACTCCACACGTATTGCTTTTTTTATGATTACGGGTTTTAAAAGTGGTGGTCTTCTCTGCTTCGAGGGGAAAAAACTAGATTTTGGTCAGTTGATGGCTGCAGCTGTGTTTTGCTCTGTTTTACACATGTGAAATTACACTCATGTATAATGGAGAATTACACGCATGGATTGCAGTGTGTAATCATGGTTAATGAGTTATTATAATTACATACCTCACAGTTACAGTGTAACTAACACTTAAAGTGTCCCGCAAGTGCAGATCCCCAATTTTTGTACAAATTTAAAAAAGCAGATTTAATGACATGCAAATCATGTGTGATTTAAGAGCAGACGGTATTTCTTAATATTGAACATAGCTTTAATGAATTAGATATATAAACAGGATAGTAAATTAAAAAATCTGGAATGTTCTTGCAGTTCCATTTAAAAAGGAAACAAAACCAGAGATACTGCCTTCTTGCTTCAAAGCTTAGCTAACCAAGCTGTTTGTACATTACACAGTTGTGGTTTTTAAAATAGCAGAAGAGAATAAACCAGAAACTATTATGATAAAAAATATTAAGCAGTTGGAAATGAGAATTACTGTTTTATTTTTAGAAACAATTTCACTATATAGTATAATAAATTGGCTGACTAATTGCTTTTAATTTATTCCTTGGGCAGCTATTATGTTGCTTGAAGTCAAGATTTCAATCAAGTACGACCCCCAAGATATTAAAATTGGTTTACATATTCAAGAGCAATTCCAGTCGACTTTTTTCACTCACCACCTCTTTAACTGTTTTTATTATTATTATTATTATTTAAGACCAATTTATTAGCAACAAACCAACACTGGCTAAGATAAAAGTCTTCCTGAAAGTTTGTGTTAATTGAAGTATCTGCTGAGTCAGCACTACATGCCACAGTGTCACCTGCTTATAGATGTGGAGGACTTTGCAAGGGCAAGAAGAAAAGATCATTATTAAAAAATAAAGAATAATTGACAGCCTAGTGCAGAGCTCTGGGGTACAACAGCAGTCATTTTAGTAATTTCAGAAAGAGCTGAGACCCAATAAATCAACTGATGCCCAGTGTCCAGCCTCATTCTATCCCTAGCAAAACCACCGTCCATGCATGTTCCATTCCATGTACAGTGTGGAGGAGCCACAGGCCCCATTCCATTACAAGCACTCCCTGACACTGAATGGCACTCCCACCTCTCCTTATCCCATGTCAAGCATTTTCCCATGTCCAATGGGACCTCCTCCTTCATGCTGTCTCATAACAAGTACTGCACTGTGTTGCGTGGCACCCCTTCCTTTTCTCATCCCACCCCAAACAATGCCTGGCACCCACTGACATTCTCCTCCCTTCGCCCAACCAGTGCCATGTACTCCATAATGCCCAGTGGCACACTAACCTTCTTCCCATCCCAAGGCAAGTGGTCCTTAGTGTTCACTCGCACCTCCTCCTTTTCTCTATCCCAAGACAAACAGTCCCTGTTATCCAAAGATTAACCCTTCCTCTCTTCAAGCAGTCCCCCCACACCATTATCCAATAATAAACCAAGCAATTCCAGTTTCTACTGCCACCCCCCTCCATTATCCAAGCCTGTACCAAGGCATCCCTGTTGTCCAGTGGCACACCCTGTCTCGCCCCTTCCTCTGTCAAACAGTTCCTGGTGTAGAGTAACACGCCTTGTCCTAACCCCATACCATACCAGTCAGCCCCTGGTGTCCTTACCATGCTAAATGCTATGCATTTCCTGGTGACCAGTGGCACACCCTTTCACTCTCTGTTCTGTGCCAAGCAGTCCCTGGTGTCTTGTGGATTCTCTCTCTCTCTCTCTCTCTGTCCTGTGCCAAGCAGTCCCTGTTATTCAGTGATATCCCTTCCATCACCCTGTGCCAAGCGGTCCGTGCTGTTCGATGGCTCCCATATCCTTCCAGCGGGAACTGGATTAGTCCCACCTCCTTATCTGGCAGAAATTCCCTGACAAGGCGCCCCCAAACAAGCAGCCCTCTGGACCCCCAGGACGTGGCTTTTCCTCTGCCACTGTTCTCGCTCCACCAGACCACCAGATCTTCACCCAGCAGAAAGCCCCTGCCTGGGCACCCCCAAACAAGCAGACCTCCAGACCCCCAAGACACGGCTTTTCCTCCACCACCATCCTCACTCCACCAGACCGCCAGATCTTCACCCAGCAGAAAGCCCCTGACCGGGTGCCCTCGAACAAGCAGACCTCTGGACCCCCGAGACACGACTTTTCCTCTGCTGCCATTCTCACTCCATTAGACCACCAGATCTTCACCCAGCTGAAAGCCCCTTACTGGGTGCCCCTCAACAAGCAGACCTCCAGACCCCCGAGATGCGGCTTTTCCTCTGCCGCTGTCCTCACTCCACCAGACTGACAGATCTTCACCCAGCAGAAATCCCCTGACCGGGTGCCCACAAACAAGCAAACCTCCAGACCCTCAGGACGCAGCTTTTCCTCCGCCACCTTCCTCACTCCACCAGACCTTCACCCAGCAGAAAGCCCCTGACTGGGCACCCCTGAACAAGCAGACCTCTGGACCCCAGGGAAGCGGCTTTTCTTCAGCAGCCATCCTCACTCCACCAGACCACCAGATCTTCACCCAGCAGAAAGCCCCTGACCAGGCTCCCCCAAACAAGCAGACCTCCAGACCCCCGGGATGCGGCTTTTCCTCCGCCGCCGTCCTTGTTGAACCAGACCACCAGATCTTCACCCAGGTGCAGACTCCATAGCTGCATTTGCTCCGATTCCACTCCAGCACCTCGCACAGCCTCTGACTGGCTCGCCTCGCCAGGTCCGAGCTCCTCATTGGCTTCCGTACGGAGCCACTGTTCTACTCCAAGCTTCCCAGTTTTTCACTGCTCTTTTGGCTTGAATTTTTCAAATTTGAACTTTCTCTCTCCCTCCTTAGTATCTGGTTTAATTTTTCTCTTGGTTGGGACTTTTCAGAATTATACTTGGGGATTGTACACTGTGGCCCATATATTCAAACTGCACCCAAAATGTGCGTAATAGCAGGAGCAAGCACAAGTCAATTGCGCACATGCGCAACAGACGCGATATTCAAACGTGGAGCAAGTCAAATTGCGCAACCAGCCAATGTCTGAAAATCGCACAACCTGTGCCATAGCGCAACCAGGTAGGGGAAGCTGAGCACATATGTCGCACCATAGCGCAACAAGGCCAGCCCAGCTGAGCAGTCGAGATGCGCCATAGTGCAAGCAGGGAGCCCCCCCCCCAGCAGCAGAGCAACGGAACTGCACAACCAGGGAGGTAGGCAGGGGCACACCACCCATGTTACAGACGGGCACAGGAACACACTGTAGAACTAACAACACACCCCCACACCCGAAGCACAGCATCACCAGTGGAGGGACGGAATATCCACTGGCCCATGGGGACAAGCCTACAAAGCACAGCTGGGCCACGGCACCCCAGTACACCCACTGGCAAGCAAATATTGCCACACAAAGGGGCCGGACAACCCAGGTGTACCACAGCCCCAACTGTGCACAGCACACCTTGCTCTGGAACCCCAAGACACCACCCATGAGCAGTGACTGTGACTGGCACTGCCGGAACCACCATGCCCCCCCCACCTGGCACAATGCAACCGTGTGTACCACAGAACCATACAAGCCAGACCCACCAGGAGCCCACAGCGGTGTGTGGCAGCACACGGCCAGAATGGCTGACAGCCACCACTACACCAGGGACACCCCCCACGCAGACACACACACAATCCCAGGACCACAACACACCAGATGCCACGCACACCACTGCAACTGAGCACCTATAGCCAGCTGCAAATCAGAGACCACCACAGTATTCATAACAAAATAGATATATATATTCAATGAATAACAGAACAACAACAACAACAGGAACAACAATAACATTATTTACAAATATATACAATACAGGGGTGGGGGTACAGGTACAAGGTAGGGGTGGGTGGGGTAGGGTGAAGAACTTGGTGAGGGAAGGCAGGGTGTGAGGGAAGGGTAAAGGGTGTAGTTGTGGGGCAGCTACTGCCCCCCAGGCTGCAGATCTGCAGGCCGGCTCAGACCCCGTGTCCCCCTCCGGCGTCGCACACCCCTCTGGTTCATCTCCCTGAGGATGCTGAGTGACTCCTGCGACATCTCCATCAGGTGGTGGATGGCCTGCTCTATCCTGCGCAGGACCCGGACACCTAGGGCAAAGGAACAGAATCAATGGCTAGGACTGTATACAACCCTGAAGCCCACCCAGTATGCATGGCATACAGCCAAGTGCCCCGCCCCTGTGATGGACTGCACACACTCACAGTGACCGTGCACAGGCCAAGCCCAACCAGGCAGCAACAGCCATGTGTGCCACTATACACACACCCCACCCATGCCCAGCACAGCACAACCAAGGCAGTACAGTGACATGGCTATGTGGTGGGAAGGTAGTGCCACAGTCATGTGCCCAGTGCATGCATGGACCACCAGTGACGCACTCACAGACATGCAGTGCCACTGGACAGTGCTGACTGTCACACGTCGCGTGCATGGCAGTGTTGTCCATGGATGGTGGCCATGCCCTATCCCCCCCATTGCACGCAATAGCATCCATGATGTAATGACACTCACCCTCATCCAGCCGCTGCTACTGCTGTGGCGGCTGCTGCTGATGCTGCTGCTGCTGCTGCTGCTGTTGTGGGCCCATTCCACCGCCTCCACTGCCGGCCACCTCTGCAGCACCCCTGTGTGCCTCAGCCCAGGCCCTCCTCTGCTCCTCCATGCCTGTGGGAAACAAATGTTGAGAAACACATTAGTGAGATCCAAACGCAGACAGCCCCCCTGCCCCAATGAGTGTGCCTGCCCACACAGCCAGACCCATGCATCACACACCTGCAAACACTGACACAGCCAACCATGGAACAACCCTCCTCCATGCTCTGGCCCCAATACACAGTTATACCCCTGCGGACAATACAGGTGCACAGATGGCTCACCCACCTGGCCTAGGCACAATGTCCCTCCTGGCACGGGACCTGAGGCATGCCAGCAGTGCCTGCTCCCTCCTGCGCAGGTCACTGTAGCAGTGCCTGCACTGCTTCGCTGTTCTCTGCCCCCCTGTGACCTGCTCCAGCGCAGTGGCCACCTGCTGCCACACTTGGGTGCAGGCCACGTCTAGGGGTTCCCCCCCAAACAGTGGCCCATAGTGAGGCTCCACCACGGCCACTAGGTTGGCCTCCTCCAAGCCACTCCACTGGGGAGCTCTCCTGCGTGCCATGTCAACAACTTGATAGTAGGCAATATGGCGCTCCGCAGCGTGGCAACCCCACATGTAAATGTTGCGCAATACAACCTCGTCGGTCCCTATCACGCTGTTCAGGCAGCGCCGTCGGTCCCTATCGCGCTGTTAATGAACAGCGCGATAGAGCTGTACACATGCCAGACGTAGGGCGCCAAGGGGGCAAAGGTCGGGCACAAGGTCATATCTCTGGCGCAAGCCCACGCATAGCGCCATTGAACATCTACATGTCCAGTGCGAGTGGTCGCCTGTGTGCCAGTGCCACAGTGGACTATTGCGCAGTTGTACCACAGCGCCATGTGGTGACCAGCGCTGTAGCTCCACTGGCACAATGGTGACCATGTCCCGAATAGCTGACCGCTCACAGCACGTAATCAGCGCGGCAGACGCCTGTGTAAGGTACCTGGGCATGCACGGTGCAGTGTACTATGCAGTCACAGAACTGCGCCATAGGCTCAGCCAGCTCAACCGTATTGCGCAAAGCCGTCATATGCAAATCAGCTGATCAGCCATTCAATGGCACTGCGGCGCGATTTGCATCCCATTAAAGTTGCTCCACTCCTAATTTGCATGCATTGCGCTATAAAGTGACAGTGATCTGCAGTGGCCATATTTGGTTACTGCAGGTGATAGGTGGGTTGCATGCTGTGATGTTATGGACTATGGTCATGGGATAATGCTGTAAACTGCACAGTCACAGGTGTCCACTTCCACCCATACAGACCGTGACATGGCCGAGCAAGGACTGGGTGAGGAGGATGATGGTGGGCGGAAGAGGAGGCCCAACTTCACAAAGGCTGAAACAGAGGCACTCTACGAGGCCTACCTGGATGAGGAGCCACTACTCAGTGGACGGCGGGGCACCCCTCAGACCCATGCTGCTGTATGGGAGGGGGTAGCTTGCACCGTAAACCTGCACTGAAGCCACCAACGCTCCGTGCGGGAATGTAAGAAGAAGGTGGGGACCGACAGGACACGGGTTAAGGAGAAGGTGGCAGCCCTCAGGGTGGCACACGCTGCCACAGGTGGGGGCCAGCCAGAGGTGGCGCAGCTGACCCCGGCGGAGGACCGTCTTGCTGCATCCATGCAGCGCTGTGCCATCGAGGGCGTTCCAGGAGGTGGCTTCCAGACAGGTGGAAGCCCATCACTGCATGGTATGACATGGTGGGGGGTTGGGAAGGTTGATCCCATGCACTAACATGTTCTCACTTTCTGTTACAGATCCTGTGTGCCTGCAGGGGACAGTGGTGGTGGGCCTGTGCACTGTGGACGTGCAGCTAGAGTTGGAGGAGGGTCCATCCACCTCTGCTGGTAGCCAGCATGCATTGCACCAGTGTACACGCCTGGCCGCCATCTCCGATGTCGGTGAGTCAGGTGTGGGGGGTGCCCTTCCTGTGTCCCAGCAGTCTGGCATGCAAGCATGCCAGCATGCTGTGACTGTGGCACGAACCTGCACCATTGATGATGCAACGTCCGGTTTGGGCAGTGACACGTGTGTGTCACATAATGGACACACAGCAGGACAGCCCATGCCCATGGACCTAGATGGTTCCAACGTGTGTGCCAGCACGTCAGCACAGTCCCAGGCCGTGCCTGTCAGCACCGGTGGGGCAGCATCGGTGGCTGTGCAGGTCCCTGGCACTGTTGCGGACACAGCATTGGAATGACTGGTCCCTTGGGCACAGCAGGCGGAGGGGCAGCAGCGGCAGTCACCCACCCACCAGGTCTGGCAGTACAGGGTTCAGCGGTGGCGTACGCACACCGCCTGTTGACTTGCCCATACCTGGTCCTGGTAAACAGCGCCCACCCTCAAGGGGTGTTGAGCATCAGGCCCTTCCATACCCTGGGGGACAGGTTGCCGATTTGGCAGATGACCCGTTTGACGAGCACACCTGCCTGCTGCGGGCATCAGTACAGCAGCAGATGCAGGTTGCAACATCCGTGGAGGCACTGTGTGTGGCTGTGGAGTGGCACAGCAGGGTCAATGCAATGATCTTGGCAGAGATGGTCCAAATGCGGATGGATGTGACCGCAGCCATTGACAGGCTGACCCAGGCATTGGTCGCTGTCGTGGCCGCATTGGGCACACAGTCAGGTGCCCCTGTACCGCGCACCCCACGCAGTACGCTCTCCACTCCACGTTCCCGGCATTGTGTGACACCCAACCTGTCGACATCGGGTTCTGCTGCGGGCATCCCGAGCACCCCTGGTGCAGGTATGTTCGGCATGCTGCAGACCCCTGTGCAGATAAGGTTGAGCTCGCGCAGTGGGACCCCTGGTGGTCCATCGGTGCCACCCCATGTGGCCCATGCTCAGCCTGCCAATGAGGCTGGGTCTCGGCGGGACCACCCACACATCCATGGTGGCTGTGGCTCAGTGCCACCTGACTGACCTGTCTCCCAGTGCGGGCCCTGTCTGGTGCTGCCCTGTGTGCAATGTGTGTCTTGGTGGGCAGTGACCGGTGGGTGCCCTGCCCAACACGCCGACACACGGACCACCTGCACACCCACCCAACTGCTGTCCACAGGTGCATGTGCATGATGATGCCTGCATTGTACTGTACACCAAGGTGCAAGGGTGCCCAGCATCTGACACACACGACATGGACAGTACAGGTGGTGGGGTGGTCTGTGATCTGTGTGTTTGACATGTCTGTTCCTGCTCTGCTGTGCAACTGACCCTGTGCACTGTGTGCCTGGTATGTGTGTGTCCATGTAGTGTGTAACTATTCACCCCTCCCTGGTGGTGTGTTTGTGCACCTGTACCCTTCCACTCCCCTTGCCGTCATGCACCCCTGGTGTGTTACCCTGTGTGTATGTGGGATGTGCCTAGACAGTGTTGGTTGCACACGGCCCCATGATTTACCTGTGTTGTGCGAAGTGCTCCTCTGTGATGGTGTCCCGGTGCAGCTGGGCCTGCCGGATCAGTCGGGGGTCATGCCGTCCAAGGGGGGGCTGCTCAGCCCCATCATCACTGGCGTCACCGGCGTCCCCATCGCTGTCCCCCTCCTCGACCTGTACAGCTATCCCACAGTCTTTGGCCATGTTGTGCAGGATACAACAGGCCAGGAATATCCCACAGGCCTTTTGAGGGCTGTACTGTAGGGCACCGCCGGAGGTGTCTAGGCATCGGAAGCGTGCCTTCAGCATCCCAAACACCCACTCGATGATGTTGCGTGTGGCGGCATGTGCCTCATTGAAGCGTTGCTGCGATGGGGTCGTGGGGCACCGGTAGGGTGTGAGCAGCCAGGGACGGAGTGGGTATCCACTGTCACCTGTGTGGAGATAGTGGAGGTTAGTGTCATGTTCAGGTCCATATTGTCCCTAGCCCTGTGTGCCGCTCCCGTGGCACCTGTGGCTTGCCCACCCGTCCCCCAACTTTGCCGCTCCTACATGCATACTCACCCACTAGGTGTCCTGTGGGGATGTCCCCACTCTTGAATCAATGGCACAGTGCAGACTGTTACCATATGAATGAATCATGTGCCCCACCAGGGTGCGTGGCACAGACATTGATGATGCGCCCACTGGCATCACACACCACCTGGCAGTTGATACTGGAGTACCCCTTCCAGTTGTGATATGCAGCCCCATCGGGGCCAGGTGGCGTGCAAATAGTCAAATGGGTGCAGTCTATCGCCCCTAGCACACCAGGCATACGTGCTACCCTGTGGAACTCCTGTATGTTTGCTGTACGCTCTGCTGCGGTGCTGGGGAAATGGATGTACTCTGCAGCATGTGGCAGCAGTGTGCTGAGGAATTGAGTGAGGATGCATGACGTGGCCGACTGTGTTATGCCTGTGGTGTCCCCTGTTGGCCTCTGGAAGGTACCCGTGGCGAGCAAGCACATGCAGGCTGTTACCTATGTCTCCACTGACAGAGCGTGACTCCGTCGTGAGGGTGCCTGCATCACATCACTGCACAGTTCACAGAGCCACCTCAGTATTGCCCTGTTCAGGTGGTACCGGCCCACAATCTCGAAGCTGATGCGGGCAAGGTACTGCCTGTTGGGGGCGTACCGCCGATGGGCCCTTTCACGGCCACGTCCCCCTGCAGCATGCCTTCTCACCCCCTCACTACAGCTTCCATGTGGAAGGTGGCACTGTCCATCTCCCTGGCTTGTGTCCCCCCCCAGCTGTTGTTGTTCCGTTCCCCCACTGTCCTGACTGCTACCTCCACTGCACGGGTACACCTACTGGCCTCCAAACTCTGTGGCCCCACGCCTTCGGCTGCCACTATTCTGTCCTGCCTACTCCTGGCCTGCACTGGTTGCTGCTGGCCTGCCTCTGTTGCTGCCTCATGAGCATTCCCTGTCGGGTTCTTGCGCCTCATCCTTGAGCCTTTTATTTTGGCTCATTTCACGCCGTTGCACAACTTCGGCTAATCCACTGTTGCGCACTGCGCAAGCCTTTGAATATCGCATTGCGCTCTTTATGCATGGATCCACCCCCTTCGGTTGCGCATGCCTTCATTTGCATTGCGCTGTTGCTCAGCATGTTTTCAGTGGCGCAACTGCCTCCCACTGAATATCGCGGAATGGCGCATTTTCGGACTTGCGTGGCGCAACCCTATTGCGCATGGCGTAACCCTTTTGAATATCCGGGCCTGTGTGTTTTAAACTGCTGTGAATGATTGTTAATCACAACTGTTAAAATTGCTTATTTGTTACTGATCTTCCTCTCTCTGCTATGTTCCTCCCCCTCTACTTCTGCCGCTCACTTTTCCGCTTACTCTCTCTCCCATTTTGCCCCCCATGCCTGAACCCTATTGCTCTCCCACTGATTTACACCTGCCTTAATCCTAAACCTCTGCTGTTCACCAGTCTCCCTGCTTGTCTGCTCTCCACCCACTAATATCTACCCTTTTAACTACAGCTCTTTTTTTATTCCTTGCAGCAGAAAGCCCCTGATCATGCACCCTTCAAACAAGCAGACCACCGGACCCGGGGATGTGGCTTTTTCTCCACTGCCGTCCTCGCTCCACCAAACCGCCAGCTCTTCACCCAGGTATGGACTCCATGGCTGCATTTGCTCTGATTCCATTCCAGCACCTTGCTCGGCCCCTGATTGGCTCGCCTCGCCAGGTCTGAGCTTGAGCTCCTCATTGTCTTCTGCACAGGGCCACTGCTCTGTTCCAAGCTTCCCAGTTTTTCACTGCTCTTTTAGCTTGAATTTTTCAACTCTGAACTTTCTCTCTCTCCCTCCTTAGTCTCTGGCTTAATTTTCCTCCTGGGTGGGGCTTTTCAGAATTATACTTGGGGATTGTATACTGTGTATTATAACCTGCTGTGAATGATTGTTAAACGCAACTGTTAAAATTGCTTATTTGTTACTGATCTTCCTCTCTCTGCTATTTTCCTCCCCCTCTACTTCTGCTGCTCACTTTCCCACTCACTCTCTCTCTCTTCCACTTCTCCCACCATGCCTGAACTCTGTTGCCCTCCCACCGATTTGCACCTGCCTTAATCCTGAAGCCCTGCTATTCACCAGTCTCCCTGCCCTTTCTGCTCTCCGCCCACTAATTTCTACCCTTTTAACTATGGCTCTTTTTTTTATTCCTTGCAGGAGAAAGCCCCTGACTGTGCACCCCCCCAAACAAGCAGACCTCCGGACCCCTGGGACATAGCTTTTCCTCCGCTAGCATCCTCGCTCCACCAGACTGCCAGATCTTCACCCTGGTATGGACTCCATGGCTGCATTTGATCGGATTCCACTCCGGCACCTCGCATGGCCCGATTAGCTCACCTCACCTCACCAGGTCCTAGCTCCTCATTGGCTGCCGCATGGAGCCACTGTTCTGCTCTAAGCTTCCCAGTGTTTCACTGTTCTTTTGACTTGATTTTCTTCCGCCCACCCTCCCCCGCCTCTGGCACTCTTTAAATACACTTTGCCCCTGTCCTCCCTGTCTTCTCATCCCCTTACTATTGGTCACGTGACAGGCTTTACCCTCCCTTAAAGGTCCTGTTCTCTATCTAACTTTCAGTCTTTAGTTCCTGTCTGCTTTCACCTCCTCCTTCACTGCCCCATATTCCTTGCTTCTTGGGCAGCTCACCTCCTCTGTGAAGTGCGGTTCTCTACACCGAAGAAAAGCCTTTATTTTCTTCCAGCAGTTCTCCACTCTCTCATTGCCCTCACCCCTTTCTCTCTTATCACCCACACACAGGATGAAGCCCTCGGAACTGACCCTTCTGGTAGCCATTCATCTGAGCCTTATAGCTACTGCTGGTACCTCTTTGAACATTCATGATTGTCCCCCTCTTCATCTGTGCCACAATCCCTGCCCTTTCATTAATCCACTACTCCCCTCTTTCCTCTCAACACCACCACTCCCATCAATTGCACAACAAGCTCACCCCCCCACTCCGCCTCCTCCCCATTTGCTCCCCTCCCCACTCTTACACACACACTGGCAATAACTTCTCCTCCAGCCTCCACCCAGGCCTCTGCCCTTACAAACTCTGCCTCCTTCAAGAATTTTCTTCCTGCTACAACAATTTACTTATCTTGTCACATATCCGCTCTAGGCTTAGACCCCATAGGATCAATATATTTGCCTCCTACAGGCACAGAAGGCTACTCCTTCTTCTTCTGCTCATCTCTAGCTCCATCCACTCTAACCCCAGACCAACCTTCCCCACCTTGAATAACCCTCCCCCAGACACTCCAAACAGCTCAAAATGGTACACCTTAATGTACAACATTTTATGGCAAAAAAAAAAACTGATTGAATCCTGGCTTTCCTCTGATAATTTCGACATCATTGCTCTCACTGAATCCTGGCTCTCTGATAAGATCCTATCTAGTGAAATTAACCTGGAAGGCTACACCCTTTATGTATTTATTTATTTTATTCATGTCTTTGTTAACCGGGTAAGTGCACTGATCCAGGGGACCATTTTCAGGCATGACCTGGGTCACACATGTGACAGCAAGTTAATCCACAGTTACAATGCAAGAATAATACACAGAAATCAAAAAAGTCTATGCTCAGAAGCAAGGTGTAGACATAAACTTGTGGCATACAGTAAGCAGCAGTTAAAATACAACATGGAGATGTAGAAATAGCAACAGGGTTACAACTGTGGGCAGTACAGTGCATGTGATGTAGTCCAACGTTCAGCAGATAACAAGCATATTGTAGTATGACACAGAGATGCAGAGATCACAAAAGGAAACGGACAACCAGGCAGTGGAGCACTTGCCATTTATCAAGTGTGCAGATACTGAAATGTAGCCAGTTTTGTGGAGGAAAGCCAGGTATACACTGTTAATATTCAGAGAACAAGAAGGCAGAAACTGGACCATAGTTGCCTTGTTGTGGGGATGGGCAGAAAGGAATAGGTCACATGGGGTTCTGTGGTGAACAGTGGCAGGTGAAAGCTGACAAAATCCAGTCTTTTAGCTGGTGTTTGAAGGACTGGTGGGAGGTGGTTGAGCATATAGTCAGGGGTATTGTGTTCCATAGGGAGGGTGCAGAGGTGGAGAAAGCTTTGCATCCCATCTTGGTGGATGTTCAAGGGACTAAAAACGGAGGGACAGAGAGTGCCCTGAGAACTTGCTGGGCAAACCTGTTTGTTAGGAGGGCTGAGTAAGGGGACTGCTGGTAATTTCTAAGCGAGTTGCCCACCAAGCCACCTAAGGCATAGTCGAAGCGACCTTGCAAAGGGAGCCAACCTAGTACCTGGTAGAGACAGCAATTCAGATCTGTTCAGGAAAGATAGACAAAGCAAAAGGGTTGGAGGCTGCCTTTTCTGGATAGCTAACCACCTCTCTGCCATGGCAACTTAAACTTCCCCAAAGACCCTCTGTCTCGAATCCCTCACTATTAACCTCCTCTTAGGTAACAGCAAGGCTATAACCATCAGTGCAGCCTATCTTCCCCCTGGCACACCTGCACATGAAATAGATAATTTTCTCTCCCTCAAGGATTTCCTCCCTCAAGATACAGAATGGATTATCCTGGGAGATTTCAACATCAATTGACTTACCACACACAGTGTCACAGCCAAAGAATCAATCTTAAGTCATGGCCTCCACCAGCTCATCACTGCTTTAGTTTATTTGTTCGACCATGAAAGGCCATTACAAACATGATAAAATAGAAATACATTACTAAATACAAATATATTACTAAATACAAAATACTAAATCACCCAATAATAATACAAATCCATCAGTTTGCCTACATTATTTACTTACAATAGCAAGAGATACCTATTAACAAATCTATTACCCAAGGTAGCAATTCAATATTCTTTTCCAACATCCTTAGTTTAAATATATAAATAATAAATTTAAATATAAACCCTACTTAAAGAAAATATCTGCTATCCAGATCTTTTTCTTCTAATTGTTCAGTACAATTGGTGCCCTGTACCCATACACCTGTTCCAGCTTGACCAATAGGGAGAGTTATCCCGATCCACAGGAATATATCAACTCATACCCAGTTCTCAGATGGAAGAAACTTTAGTACACACACACACACACACACACACATATTGCCATTCTGCAATCACCTTTCTGTTACTTTTTCAAGACATACCATGTCCAAGAGCACTTAACACAATACCCAACTCCCTTTGATATGGGAGTTTAGGGTATGCCATTAAGGGTTAACTCCCTGGTCCAACTAATCCTCAGGAAGTATAGGCCAATTAGACCAACCTATTAGACTCTCATGGGCAGGCTTCCCAGACAGACTTCCCATTAGATCATTTATGGTCCTTACACACCAACTTTGGAAATTAGGACTCTGAGTAGCCCAAGGCTACCTAGACATAAGACAACTATGGTCCTGTCATGGTATACGTACTTCAGCTCATTTAACAATGATCTGCCCCAAAATTTCTAGATCAGCAAATCACAAATAGCAATCTGTGATGTCCAACAAAGTACTCCCACCCTTGCTCTGAGAAAAATTAAAGTGTATCCCCGATACAGTTAAATAATCCATAAAGGAAATAACCCTGCAGCATATCAATACTCAGATCCACCAACAACTCTGCCACTACAATTAAGATCTAGAAAAGCCAATTAGTTGCTGGTAAATTTTAAATTTTGTTTAATGAATCTAACCTTATAATTATGGGTTACCTATGCAATTACTCACCATTGTTCACTAATTAAACATCCTTGCTATCTTCTGTCTGGAGTAATTAAACTCCTAAGCTCCTAAACACAATTCTACCCACATATTTCAGCAATTAAAGTGGATATTAGAATAATAGCTACCTATTTAAAATAGGATTAAGTACGCCACATTTGTATTGTGGCCTTTCACCATAACTCCTGCAGTTTCCTTAAAAATAAATCCATAATAACCATGATATATAAAATAGTTATGTGTTTATGTTTAGAAGTGTTCACCAAAGTAAACCATTTTAAATGGCTCTATAGCAGACCCCTGTATCAAATACTTTTTCCTTTTAGGTTAATTAGATAAATTAATTACAGGGCTGCAAAACAAACCACTGTATGAGTCAGTAATGAGTCAACTCAGCAAAGTTATCATTTCCCTTAAAAGTTCTAAAATATATAAATGGGGAAATATTTACTCAGTAAAGTGCCCATGAATAAAGAAAGTTTAATTCAAACAGCGTCAAAAAAATAAGGCCAGACATCACCCAGAATCTCTCTCTCTCTGTCAGTTCTGCAATTAAAAATACAAACACACAAACTGCACATTGACCTTTGCTGAGGTTCGCTCAAAAGAGACAGTTCTCTGCCCACAGATCCATTAAGCTCCAAAACCACTGGTAAGAGTAATCACAACCATCCAAATTCACCATAGCAAATGGCCCTGTCATCTGGGATCCTGCTTCCAAGGGCCAAAAAGTGCCTTAGGTAGTAGCTTATATAGCAGTCTCTGCCCCAAGTGTCAGCCTCATAAAAAAGCTAAGAGAGTACCTTAGGGGGAAGGGGAAGCTGCCTTGATATTTGCTTCCAATAAAAAGCATTATCCGGAAAACCAGAAGAATACTTTGGCAAACATGAGCAGACTTATCTTCGCTCTGGACTGCATAACTAAGGGTTTGTGGTGTCTGTCGAGAAACTGAGTGTTTAATGCTCGCAGAAATGAATTATACTCTCCAAAGGTCTCCAGCAGTTTTTCCTTCACTCCCTCTCTCCTCCGGGCACCTTCAGCTTCGACAGCCATTTCAACCTATAAAATAAAATAAAAAGAAGGCGCTCCATTAAGCGCAGTAAAACTGGGTGACAAATGGATAAATATAATATCATCCCACAGGCAATGATGACCTACCTTTTGAAAGGCTTTATAAGCCTGTCAGCACAACTGTGCATCCATAAATACTAGCGTGGTTTGCCATCATTTTATGTCCAGATTCCTCCTCATCTCAGTGCTGCTTTTCTTATCACAATAATCATAGTGTCTTGAGGTCTGAGTAACAGTAAAGATAAAAAATGAAATCCGAGAGCCATGCAATGGCTGTAACATGAAAACCTAAGCATAACCAATTGGCACTCTTTTTCAGTACTTGATGCACAGTGGCATTACAACTCAAGGTAACATACATGGAATAAAACGATAACCTTGTACAAAAATAGCCTTCATTTCATTCAATTAATGCGGTCTTTTCTGTATAAAAACTCACAAAAAGACACTATAAACCACTGTGTTGCAAAAGCTATGAAGAACAGAGCAGCGTCGCGGTCATCTTCCCTTCCATTCCCAGCAGCCCAGCCCATCACTGTCCCCACCAGGACAAACTACAGGATGGGGTATGAATCCCTGTTGGACTGGATACTTGTCACAAACCCCTCACATGTCACCTTGTCTGGGACTCTTCCTGATGCCACTGGTGACCATAGTGCTGTCTATTGCTCCTGGTCTGCTAAAACTCCCATCCAGTTACACAAATTCATCTGCTACAGACAGTTGCAGAAACTTAACCTGGATGATTTCACCAAGGCGGCCCTTGCCATTAACTTGATCATCTTCAAGTTTGGGCAGCCCACACTGACCTAGATCTTATTATAATTACCGAGTCATGGCTAAAAAAGACCAACACTGATCCACAAATTACTATACCGGGCTTCAAGCTCTTTAGGGCTGATAGGGATTCGAGAGTGGGGTGGTTGTATACATCAAATCAAAATTTGATGTTAGCAGCATTTCCCGTAAAACTAAGCCCAAGGAATACGAGATTGTCTCATTTAAACTTCACCTGCCATCCTCAGAGTGAATCACAATCATTGGTGGCTATAGACCCCCGTCAGGAGGCACAGAAATTCTTAATGTGTTGAAATCCATAACTTTGGCTGCTAACATGGAAACAATAATCTTAGGGGACTTCAATATGGATTGGCTCACTGCTAAATCGCACTCCCTTAAAGCCATCTGTGATGAGCTGGGTCTTACACAGATAGTAACTGAACCCACAAGAATCAATGCTTCTAACTCTGCCAACAGCTCACTCTTAGATGTCATCTTAACTTCGCATCCCCATAAAATCTCACATTCTGCAGTTTTCCATAACGACATGAGCGACCACAGTATCGTTGTATGTACAAGATTCCAATCTAAAATCCAGCAGCACCCTAAACTCAGAATCAAACGCTTGTTCCGTAAATTCAACTCAGTAAACTTCCTAACCGATCTAGCTACGATCAGGCGGCAAGACCTATATCTTGTCGAATCTGCTGATGCCACCGTCTCTGTCCTAAATGACAACCTCACCACCCTAATTAACAAGCATGCTCCACTTATTAAAATGAGGGTACAGAAAATCTCACATCCGTGGTTCACCCAAGAGCTCAAATCTGCACTTACCAATAGAGACAAGCTATGGGCTAGGGCCAGGCACACAAAGAACCCGGCAGACTGGCAGGCATTTAGAACTGCCAGAAATGCCTGTGTTAAAAGTGTACATGCTACTAAAGCAAACTTCTACATCTTCACTCTGGAGCAGGCCAAAGGGAACTCCCAAAAAATCTGGAAGACACTGAGATCCATTGAAGGCCATCCTGCTGCTTCCTCCTCCCACCAAGATTCTGGCCAAGGACGGGATGGTTGAAAATAAACTGCAAATCCTTGAAGAACTTAACCTTCACTTTGCCACTGCTGGGTTGGCATTCGACTCCTCCCCACACGCTAGCCGAGTGAATAGCAACACTAGCCCAGATTCTACACATGCTACTCCACGTCAACCCTTCCAGTTGTGCCTGTTTAGCTACAAAGAAGTCGAAGACATAATTCTTAGCCTTGACACCAAGAAAAGTGCAGGGGACGATTGCCTTGAATCATTTTTCTTGTGGTTAGGCTATGCCCAGCTCACAGCCCCCATCCTTCACATCTTCAACCTCTCTATTACCACAGCCACTGTTCTATCCTGCTGGAAATCTGCCCATGTTCTTCCTCTCTTCAAATCAGGAGATCCTTGTGACTTAAACAACCTTACCATCTCTCTCTATCTTGCCGTTCTCTCCAATGTGCTGGAAAAACGTATATACAACCAACTAAAAAATCACCTTGAAGTGCACTCACTCCTAAACCCAGCCCAATCTGGCTTCAGGTCGAAGCACAATACCATCTCAGCCTTGGCTAAAGTCTCTAAGGACTGGATCCATGTTATGGACACCAAGAAGGTTACTGGTGCAGTCTTTCTAGACCTCAGTAAGGCCTTCGACACTGTAGATCATCACCTCCTAATCACCTGTCTTGCCTACATAGGTGCCACTCCACTTACCTTACAGTGGTTTAACAGTTATCTCATGGGAAGGATACAAAAAGTCAAAGCTGATGGCCTACTATCTGCCCCCCTTCCAATTGCCAGAGGAGTCCCTCAAGGCTCCATCCTAGGACCAATCCCTTTTTCCCTGTACATCAACAACCTTGACTCCCACATAAAGAACTCTAGCAAACATTTCTTTGCGGATGATACGGTTTTGTACACATCAGGCTTATCCTTAACTGAAGTCAGGGAAGCACTCCAAGCTGACTTTATCCAGTTAGAAAGCAACCTTATCAATGCCAAGCTTCTCTTAAATGCCAAAAAAAACCAGACAATGATTTTCTCAAGACTTGCCTTGTCTAGTGCCCTACCTAACCCACCTAAAAACTTCATAGTTACCTCCCTAGGTGAACCCTTGGAAGTCGTACCTAAATTTAAATATCTAGGTATGTGGATAGACAACAAGCTTTCCTTCAACGACCACATCGAGGATCTATCAAAGAGGCTTAAAGCACGCTTGGGTTTCTTCTTTAGAAATAGGACCCTCTTTTCTCTCGTGACCCGCAAAAGACTTGTCCAAGCAACATTCCTTCCCTTTCTTGACTACAGAAACATTATCTTTATCTCCTCCCCAACCTTGAGCCTATCTAAACTGGACGTACTCTATCACCGTGTTCTTCGCTTCATTACTAACTCTGAGTACAGGACCCACCACTGTGATCTTTATGCAGCAGTTGGGTGGACCTCTCTTGCCACCAGCTGCCTCCTGCATGCTGGCATTTGGACCCTCAAATTACTGCTCCACAAATTGCCTGTCTATTTAACGACTCTCATACACATCTCGCATAGCGCCTACTTCCCTAAGGAAATACGACCTTATCCTACTAGATGTTCCCAAGACACATAACACAGCTGGCCAAAGAGCTGTCTCATATGCCCTCCCAAACATTTGGAACCAACTACAAGCCATGCTGAAGCTAACCAGCATTGTATCAATTAACTCCTACAAAACACTAGCTATCTCTAAATTAAAAGGCATATGTAGGTGCTACTAGGCCTCCAACACCAAATCAACTTCCTAGGTACCAACTGGCCCTCTACTTATTAAGCTGAAAAGTGTTGCATAATTTAAGGCAAGGTTAAAGCTGGAATGTACTGCATATATAGCATAATGACTTCTATTGTGTATACCTCTTGTGTTATATATTTTTTCTTTGTTGTTCTACATTTTATATCTCCTGTCTATGTAATTGCGAACTGTATATGTATGTGCCTCAGGACCTCCTTGTGAATGACCTTGCTCAACGGAGACTTTCCTACAATAAACTTGAACTTGAACTTGGTCCTTTACGGAAGCCATTCATGACATTGACCAAGCCCTAGAAATGTTCTGCAGAAAAGTCACTGCACTTTGTGACTCCTTCCTTTCCCTTAAAAGAACTAGCGTCAAAGGTAATAGCCGTGAATGGGTCACCTCTGATAGTCGTAAGCTGATGAGACAAAGCAATAGTGCCTGGTGTAACTATAGAAAGCTCAAACACCCCCAACTTCTCCAACAGTACAAAGCCCTTAGAAACAAATGCAAGGCCACCGTCAGGTCTGCTAAATCCTCCTTTCTTACTGAAAAGCAATGAAATGCTGCTGGAAACCCCAAACACACCTGGAACATACTTTACAACCTTATTATTAGGGGTCAATACAATGATCAAATCTGCCTATCCTCTGAGGGAGTGGCCATCTCTGATCCTCATGAGATAGCCTCTCTTTTCAACCACCATTTCGCTGATCTGTATAAATATAAGCCCAGCCCGCTCCTGGTTCCAGAATTTCCGCTCCCTCCCCTAACCCTCACCCTTGTTTCCACTTCAGATATCTCTCTCTCCCTACAAAGTGGTGAAGCTAATGAAATCAAATAACCCATGGCCCTCTGTTGGTCCTGACAACACTGATTTTAGGGTACTTAAACTAGCATGTGAAGCCCTGGCTCTCCTCCTCACCAACATCTTTAACCACTCCCTTTGCTCTGGTTCCATCCCCATTAAATGGAAATGTGCTGTCATCAAACCTCTTCAAAAATCTGGCCCTAAAGACGAAGCCTCCAGTTATAGACCTATCTCTCTCCTGGCTCCTCTATCCAAGCTACTTGAGAAAATTGTTCATAAACAAACCATCAACTTCCTGGAAAACTATAACCTTCAGAATGATGCCCAACATGGTTTCAGGGCCAGCCATAACACTGAAACTGCCCTCATAAAATTCACTAATTTCATTGATAAAGCCATTGATGAAGGCCTTTACACCAGTTCAGTTTTTGCGGACCTTACAAAAGCTTTCGATCTTGTTGACCATGATGTTCTTCTTCACACCTTCTCCTGCCTCCATTTCACCTCTGACGTAGTTAATTGGTTTAGGAACTACCTCTCTGCCAGGTCCCACCAAACAATCATAAATGGCATCCTCTCTGAACCATGCCCCATCAAATATGGCGTACCCCAGGGATCTATCCTTGACCCTCTACTCTTCTCCCTCGTTGTAAACTCTCTCCCCAATATCTGCACAAACACAGAAATAATTATTTATTCTGATGCTGCAGCTCTCTTTAGCAAAGATAAAGACCCCTCCTCCCTACTAAACAAACTCCAGAGCGACTTTAAGACACTCCTCACCTGGTTCTCGTCAAACGCACAGCCAGTATCTAAATATCAATTGCATGACTTTTTAAAGGGCTTTGTATATGAAATGGCACTAGATGACCCACCTTCTTACCTATCTGCTCTTTTTAATTTTGGCCTAACTACAAGCTCATACTATTTTTCTTTTGAGAGGGCAGCCACATCTCCACATTAGCATCAGTTAATGAGTGACAGTTTTAAAAAAAAATGTTTTATTTATTTTTATTTTAGAATATTTAGCTACGCAAGGTGTACTAAGCCACAGCAGGTTTCCAGCTGCATCCTAGGAGCACAGGGAGGTGAGGTGACTTGCTCAGGGTCACTCAGTATGGAAGCAGCTATTGTGGGGTCTAGACAAAATGGAAAATATGGACTCTGTTCAGCTAACCTCTAGCACATATTAATTGGGCATAGACAAGATATCCCACACAGAATGGCTCTTCCACCAAAACAAGCAGTGTAGAATCATTAGATGAAACAATATAGTAGCTGTTTTCATTACATGCATACCTATATATAATAAATCTTACAGAAATCTCCATGAGGGGTGACTGGTTATTGTAGCTTATGAAGAGACAGAATCTAGGCCAGAACACTGGGGTTTATTTTATTTAGGACACATTTTATGAGGCAAGCAAACAGAACCCAGGAGGCTCATTTCCAGTTGTGATTGGGTGGGTGGGGGGATAGGGAGAACACAGGGGAATAATTACTATACATTCACATATATAATAATTAATGTAAACAGATACAGCTTAGCACAACACTTGAGCATATGAATATGGTTTGAGCCACTGAAAGATATGAACCGCATCCAGTACTGTATTTATTTAACTTTGCAAAGGTGACTAATATTGAAATCATTTTTGCCTTGCATATTCCTAACATAGTAGGATCTTTCCTTGAATTCCAGAAACTTTTCTCAACTAGGATATGTTGAGATTATACTATGCTCTACTGACCCATCTATTATTTCCCTTCTTTTAAAGTGAAAATATACAGTAATTCTTCAGAGCTGTTAAACATGACACAGTTGTTACTAAAGTGATAATGAAACACGGACAAAGTGGATCAGACATTAAACTCTAAACTCAGAATTGCACATCATTTTCAAAGTAGCTAGCTGTATTTAAGAGCGATGTGTACGGTAATTGCAGGGAGGAGTGTGTGCTTGCATGGAGACTACAACAACATCACCTGAGTTTACAAAAGTCGTACATCTTGGTAGTGTCTCTGAACACAGTTTTATTTATGTGCGTATTTATGTATGTATGTATGTATGTATGTATGTACAGTACGTATGTATGGTTTACCTATGCCGAATCGACAACACTGTTGTCGAGTTGACATAAGCAGATCTAATGTCGACAGGCAAAATTTCACCAGTCTGACACTGAAGTGTTTCTCCGTGCCCCAAAAGATTATCAACTCCGAGTCAGGTTGATTTGAAGGTGGGGCAATACACAGCGAAAGGGCAATATTTTGCCCTCAGATCCCCCACAGCGACAATTTTGAAACCTGTTGAAATTGTCGCTGTGGGGGATTTCGCCATAAATGTTTTGATGTGCGGTCAGCACACCTGTATGATTGTATGTATGTATTTAACATTTTGTACACGCAGGATAAGTCCCACGAGACAAATGTCTTGTTGAACGGAACATTCTGAGACAATACAGAAGAGATATACATTATATGCGAAGTACAAATTTCAACAGATTATTTAAAATGATTACAAACATGCCGAAGATCATTTATCACTGCAGAGGAGAGGACAAACAGACTGGCACAATATCTTAAACTGGGGTCAAGTGCATTTCAAGACACATTGGTGGCATTTGCAGTTAAATGTTTTATTAAACATTTTCAAACAATGCAACCAGCCAAACAACAAGATAGCAGAAGCAGACATATGAAGGAACACCACTACCATTACAAAATCAGTGAAAACAGTCAAAATTAAGAAATGTAGACAACAAACTATACTAAGAAGACAGCCGTAACCAGTGTATGAAGCTGAGAAGAGCAACAGGAAAGTGCAGCTGCACCTAAAAGGGAACCAGTAACACACAACACAAAATGATAAGCAGCACTAGTAGGGGAATCAGGGTGTATGCACAGGGAAACAAGTAATGGTAGAGACAGACAGAAAAGATACCTGGGCAGGGCAAAATCTGCAAAACCATAAAAACGGGTGGCATTTGAAAAGGAAGTTGTGCCAAACTCACATAAAATATGGTGCTGTACAGCCAACAAACTACTGTAGAATAGGAAATTTTCACTATAAGCTAATTTTCACTATATTCTCTGAAGTGCTCAGAAGCGTGAAAATAAAATTACGCTAATTAGCACTTTTCCCATTAAAGTGAATGAAGACCTTTTAGTTTAGTATGAAAATAAATGTACACACATGGCCACTTTGTAGCAAGCACTAAATATAAGTGATGCATTAATTTCCTATTCTACAGTATAGCTACAGGAGGGCAGCCAACAATCTACTATGGAAATAGGGAGCACAGAGGTAATGCACAGACTATCTTCATATAAACCATGCTTTAATATATAACAGACTAAATGACATAAGGCTAGCATGCAAGTCCACAGTTCCTTTTGCATTAAAGCCATCAGAGCATCTGATCTTCTTAATACTTCCCTTGTTAATCTAATCTAATCTGTAACATTGTTACGGTTTGCACAGTGATATACTCATGTATCACCACAAGTGAAGATAAGGTCTTTATAGCGGTTAGCTGAAGCGTCTCCTCACAGAGAAACACAGATTTTATGGCAGAAAAAGACCCAGAGGTTCACCTTGTCTGCTCATTTCTCTACCTAGTTCCATGCTCAGCCTAATACCCTAACCGTAGTGGCTCCTCCTCCTCAAGGTATCCCTTCTCCTCTTCTACCTGTGGGTCCCACTAATTCCTTATATGCCTTGGAGGCAGTATCATGTAGTGGTTAACAGCACTGAGCTGCAAACCTGGAGACCTGGGTTTGAATCCCATCAGCCCCCATTTGCATACTGTGTGACCCTGAGCAAGTCACTTAACTTCCTTGTGCTCCCATGTCACTCTTGGAAACAATCTCTGGCTTAGTGTGCCTTACCTGGTTAAACAAATGTTCCCCTTTCCCCTTATATCTGGTACAAGTACAAGTAAATTTGTTCACTTCATAAAATATGACTGTGTTGATAAAAAAGCAAACATAGACAAGGAAATAAAATGCTTTACCATGTATGTATCATGGGATATATTGCTAACCCCATCAATCACAGTAAACAATTTTCCCAACCAGAAAGGTACACTGAGAGACAGACAAACTGCCAAAAACCACCCATGGATTGAGAAGCAGTGGTGCAGTGGTTAGAACACTGGCTTGGGAACCAGACGATCACAGGTTCATCCTGAGCTGAGTCAAATACTTATTGAGTGACCATGAGTAAGTCACTTAACCTCCTGTCCACTCAGCTGCGGACACGGGTAGAAGTAGGTCCCCACTGGGAATGGGATGTTACATCTCAGCTGGGTTGTCCTGAGTAAATAAATAAACAGAGAAACAAACATATAAAATATGTCTAACTTCAAGATATCATGATATCTTAGCTTTTAGGTAGGTCACAATCAATTCTGTAGGTTAGATACATCACAACAGACTACTAAATCAACCAGACAATAACCTTCACAATGCTGATAACAACAGAAACTGGGATAACAAATCTAAAATATAATCTGGGATTTTTCTGACATGTACATTTATACATAAAGGTAATAGCATGCATGGCCCTTGTAGCTGCAAGCGACAGCCAGTTTAGTTATTTGAAGATACTATACAATGATGAAGACTGCAGGGGGCATTTAGAATAAAATGTGATATTCTGTTAAAAACAGTTTATAGCGTCTTTTTTATTGAGAAAAAGAAAAATGGGTCTGTAATACATTTCAGCAGGCAAAAAGTTACATTAATTAATGTTACAATCAGAACCTTAAGTGGCACCTCTCAAAAAAGAAGGAAAAACTGAAAAAGAACTGTATAAATAAACAACTATTATATCCTTTCAGAAAACTTCTTCTGTCAGCCAGGGACTGAAATTCACATCTGAATGTTTTTAAAATATTTAGCTACTTCTATAAATGTATTCCATATTTCATGAAACAATTCAGATCTATCATTCTTGAAATAATGTATTCTTTCTAAAGAATACAAATCTACCATTAAAATAAACCAGGTTCTTACCGATGGAGGACAATCATCTTTCCATTTCATTAAATGCATTTTTTTACTACAAGAAAAGCCAAAGATATTAATTTAACGTGGTAATCATGCAAGTTCGCAGCCCTGTTGAATTGGCCCAATAATACAGCCAACGGGTCCATCTTAACCTTAGCCCACATGACATATTCTAACACTTTCAAAATAGTGTCCTAATACTTGGTGCATTTTTTAGAATTAAGAAATGTGTGTAAGAGACTCTGTATTTTCCTGACATCTTGGGCACTTTTCATCTATATTTGGATTAAATTTATGCAACCGTGACGGAGTTAAATAGGTCCTATGGAAAACATTAAATTGGATCTGTTGAAGTTTGCTTGAGTAGAATTCCATAAATGGGTAAGTAGCAATTTTATTCCACTCTTCCTCACCTATCTGTACCCCAGGTGCTGTTCCCATTTATTTTTAAGTTTACTCAAACATGGAGAGGAAGAGTCATTCATTAATTTATATATATTAGATAAGGGTTTAATATTAGGGTCTTTATTTAACATTATTTGTTTTAATGGGGATAAAGTCAAATTAGGTTTATTTTTAAAGTTGTAATCTTGCATTTGTAAGAACCTAAAAAAGTGTTCAGTGGGAATGTTGTATTTCCTTTGAATTTGATTAAAAGTTGACAATACGTTATTTTCATACAAATCTTTAATTGTTTTAATTCCATGTTCCTCCTATAGTAAATATGCTGGGTCTACCGTAGAGGGATGAAATCCATATTTATGATATATGGGAGAAAAGATAGAAATAGAATCCATCCAACCAATAATTTTATTAACCTGCTGCCAACATAAGACGGTATTTCTTGACGCCGTCAGGGTTTTGTTTTTAATATTTTTGTTTATATTATAGTATTGTGAATATAAAATACTTCTGGGATTATGACAACTGTGAACATTTTTCTCTAATTCAAAATTTTTTGTTACTTCCCCCTTATACCAATCAGAAATTTGGGATGTTTGGACTGCCAAATAATATTGTTTAAAATTGGGGAAGGCCAGTCCTTCTTGTGTTTTTAACAACCTGAGTTTTTGTAGGGCTATTCTTGTTTTGTTTTTCAGTTCCAGATAAACTGAGTGACCTTCTGATCCAAATTCTTAAAGAACTTGTCAGGGACTGCTATGGGTAGGGTCTGAAAGAAAAATAATAACCAGGGAAGGCTGTTTATTTTTATCTCATTGCAGCACCTAATTAATGTCATTGGTAGCTTACTCCAATTCTCCAGGTCTTTTTGTATATTCTTAAGTAGGGGAAGGTAATTTAGTTCATATATTTGTGATAACTTTTTAGGTATTATAACCCCTAAATATTTAACCTTTTCTTTAATAATATCTTTATACATTACCTGGATATTGGAGGTTAAGGAGGGGTTAAGCAATAATGCCTCAGTTTTTGCTACAGTACGTTAATTTTATATCCAGATGCTTTTCTGAATTCCATAATTAGCTCCAAACAGATCGGTAGTGAACTTGTGGGATTGGTCAGGTAGATTAGGGTGTCATCTGCATACATACTGATTTTATGATCCTCATTATTAATTTCTATTCCTTGAATGTTAGGGTTTTCCCAAATTGCTACTGCTAATGGCTCTATGGCCAGAACAAACAAAAGAGGGGACAGAGGACAACCTTGCCGGGTGCCTCTGGAAAGTGGAAAGAAATCTGATGTTTGGTTATTTGTATCTATTTGAGCCAAGGGACTTTTATAAATAGTTTTTATCCAGTTAATGAACTGATCCCCCCATCCCAAACATGTCTAATGTAAAGAACAGATAGTCCCATTCAACCCGATCAAAGGCCTTATCCGCATCTAAGGTCATTATCAGGGTTTCTCTATCTCGGCTTATTTTGATCATTTGATCAGCCTTCTGGTATTTGCTCCTAATTTGCTGCCTTTGATAAAACCCATTCTGATCAGGCTGAATAAGACTTAGAATCACTTTCTCTAAATGAGTTGCCAGTATTTTGGCCAGAATTTTCATATCAGTGTTTAAAAGTGATATGGGTTGATATGAGGCCACCTGTTTTGGGTTTTTATCTTTTTGGGAAATACCATGATCTTAGCTTTATAGAAACAGGGTGAAAGAGTACCCAATTGGCTAGACTGGTTATACAGATCGACTAAAGGTTGTCCAACAATATCCATGTAGGATTTATAAAAATCAACCAGGATCCCATCTTTTCCCACTGCCTTCCCTGCAGATAAATCTCCTATGGCCTGCAAAGTTTATTCAATAGAAATATCCCCACTAAGAGTCTGCTTATAATTTTCTAATACGGTGGGTAATATAATGTTTTGATAACATTTTTCTATTGCATTGGAATAGTTTGGCTTTTTGGTAGTGTATAGTTTTTTTTTTTTTTGTAAAACAAGCAAAAGTCTCATTAATTCCATTGGAGTCTGTAAGTAAGTCATTGTTCTCATTTCTTATGGAAAGGATAACACAGGATTGTTTTTCTTTTTGGAGCTGTAAGGCCATGACTTTATCAGGTTTATCCCCCAGGATATAATATTTTGCCCTAGTGCGAAGAATATTTTTCTCTGCTTACAGTGCTGATAGTTTATTATATTCATCCTTGGTCCATAAAAGGTCTTGAAATACCTGCGTGTCCTGAGTAATCATGAGTTGTTTTTCAAGTCTATTCAGTTCCCCTTCAACTTGTTTAAATTTTTGTTTAGCAATCCTTTTAATATATGAATCATGCCTTATACAAACCCCCTTATAACAGTTTTTAATGCCTCCCATCTAACTTCCAGTGTGGTATCCTTTGTATTATTAAACTGAAAATACTCTATTATGTCATTTTTAAGATTTAGGGACAATTTTTTATCCTTAAGGTATGTAGTATTCATGGACCAGTTAGTTGACCTCAGAGTATTTTCTAGGCCAATATGAATTTGGACCGGGGCATGATCTGAAATATGAATGTTGTACTATTTAACATCCTGAAGTTGACAATACCAACTGTTAGAAATCAGAAAAAAAGTCAATCCATGTATAGCATTGATGAGGGGTGAAAAAAAGGAGAATGTTTGAGTGGTGGGGTATTTCTCGCTCCAGGGGTCTATAATTCTTAGATCCTCCATACATTTTCTGCATGTTTTTCTCATTGAAGCCATATTACCATTATAAGATGAGGATTTATCTAATCTGGCATTCATTACAAAATTAAACTCACCTCCAATAATGTAAGGGCCATTGAAGGTGGCTAATAAGAGGAATAAATCTACAATAAATTTAGGTTTGCTCCAATTGGGACCATAAAGATTTACTAAAGTTTTTGATCCAACAGGGCTACAAACTTCAGCAATTACATATCTTCCGGCTGGGTCGCCATATGATTTCCCAAATGTAAATGAGGATTTTTTTCTTTATGAAAATGGCAACACCTCTGGCTACACTGTTATAATTGGCAGCTTTACACTCACCCCATTTTTTAGAATAAAAATAAATCTCCTTGTTAGAAAAATGCATTTCCTACAATAAAAAAAAAATCAATATTTTTACTGTCTAGATACCTCTTAACTTGGTTGGCTTTAATCTTAATGCCATAGAAATATATATCCTTGCACATTTTTAACAGATTCTGTACTTTGATATACAGAAAAGAGACTGTTTATCCCTATAGCTGAAGTGCCAGTTACCCTAAATCAATATGCCATGCTGAAATTTACCCCTTTCTGTTTCCTAAACTGTAGCTCCCCATATGTTTCCTGTTCAATGAGTATAAACAGAACAAAACTTTCCAATAAACCCTTCCTCCCATTTATATCCCTACCCCCTCCCCCCCTTTCCCATTTACATTGGCAAAAGATAGGCTCATTTTCTCTTATCTGGAGTGATAGGTGGACCCCCACCTCTCATTCTCTAAAATAAACAGAGTGGTTTAGTACCAAAGTGAGATTGAAGAAAATAGAAGAAAAGTTATGGATTTGGATGGTCCAGGCACCGCCACATTCCCAAAACACTTTTCCTTCGAGAGATGAAAAATAGAGCCTTAGGTAACTAAATACCTAAGAGAAAAAACAAAGATTCAAACTATATTTATATATTTAAGTTATATTGCCCCATTGTATCCATAGCTACACCACAGCTACATATAGATAGTGTACCAAAAACCAAATATAGACACCTAAAATTCTGTATATGTCTCCACCCCTTTTTTCTTCTCCCTCCCCCCTTGTTTTTCTCACTCCCCCTCATCACCTCCATTCAGTCCCCCTCTGAATCAAATTCAACTACTCATCCAGCAAAACATCCTAAATTGCCTGAAATACCGAATGGCCAAAACCTTTATAAACATAACGTGCCTACTCTATCTACATTCTCTATCTTAGGGACCCAAAATCAAATAGAGGTTCAAAAGAATTCTTTAGTTGCAATATCTGCTGTAAAGAATTATTAGAGTTGTGGCTGGGATTATTTCAGGTTTGCGCCTGTGTGGCGGGGTATCCAGAAGCAGAGGGAAAGTTGGAAGCTGCCACTGGTGGATTTGATTTGTAAAGCATAGCCTCTGCTTCCTCTGGGTCCACAAAATACCTCATTCTTCCCTGCCCAAAAAATCTTAATTTTGCAGGGGGGAGTAAAGCGTATTTAATCCCTCTTTCTCTTAGAATGCTCATTACGGGGTTAAAGGCTCTTCTGTCAGCCATGGTCTCCATGCTGAAGTCCAGGAATGCTTGAAATTTAATGCCCTTGAAAATCAAATCTTTATCCATTCTTGTTTTATGTAGTAAAGATTCTTTATCTTGAAAGTAATGCGGCTTAATATACACAAAGCTAGGAAAGTCTGAGTTAGCTTGTCTTCTATTTGTGGTGCTTCTGTGCACTTGGTCCAGCTGGATTTTCTGGTCAGGATATACTCTACCAGACGCAAGTGTTACCAGCTCTTCAAAGAATGAAATAGGATCTCCAGAACCTTCCACCCCTTCCGGGATCTTGACAAGTTTCATATTTCCCCTTCTGGACCGATCTTCTTGGTCTTGAACTTTTTATAAGGGATGCCAGCTGAGTGGAGTGGAAAGCCACCGTTTTTCATAAGGGGCCAACATTATCTTCAAGGGTGCTTACTCGGGTTTCAGCCTCGGTCATCCAGAGCGTCAAAGCTTCAAGTTTTGAGCTGATGCCATTCACAGCACTAGTTAGCTGACTAAGAGTTTGTTGTAATAGTTTAATTCCTGTAAGAACTTCTTATTTGAAAGTGGAAAAAGAGTTACCTTTGGCCCCAGCCCCTTTCCCTTGGTTGTCTTTGGCACTATCCCTGGAAGGTCCTACTTTAAAATTATTATTTCTATTATTTTCCTCATTGTCTCCATTAACAATAAAGTCAGTTGCTGTGGATCTCACCGGAAATACTGCATTCTTGATTTATTTGCTCCTTATATGGTTGCTTTTGGGAGATAACCCTCGGGTTAGCACCTGAAACCACAGTAGATAAACCAGTAGACATAGCATCAAATGGGGACTTTTGTTTATTTTCCAGGGCCCATGATGACTTTCTTGTAATATCATTCTTGTCAGCGTGGCTCAGTTGGTAGCACATCCGCCTCTGGACCGGAAGGTAGTGGGTTCTCGTCCCTCACCGGGATTGGACTTGCACCTAAAAATCGCTGGCATCCGAGTGCAGTATTGGGGGGTGCTGTACTGCTGGGGTGTGCCGTCCTTCAGATGAGACGTTAAACCGAGGTCCCTTCTGCCCATCCTGGTGTTGTCCTGGTGGGTGTCCAGGTGGAAGTAAAAGAACCCAGAGCACTCTTTGCAGAGAGTAGGGAACATTCCCGGTGTCCTGGCCAACATTCCCCTTCCCATAAAACTGGTTCATGCAATTATCCAGGCTGTGTGTGGGTGATGATGTGCGATATGGCCGCCACCACACATTCAGTCACTTCACTACCAGTCTAGCATTGCTTGTAAAGTGCTTTGGATGTATGAAAAGCGCTATATAAATGCTGATTCTTCTTCTTCTTCTTCTTTTGCAAAGCTGCCCCCCCCCCAAAAAAAAACAGGCACTTCCTTAGTTGTTACTAATAAATCATTCCTATTTTCTGCCATAGCAAATTCTGTATGTGCACTAGGTGCAGAAGAGACCATCTCTGTACTCAATATATTCATTAGGGAGAGTGGGTCAGTTAAGTCCATAACAGTTTAATTGTTTAGCAATGGTATAAGATTGAGGGGACTGCACTTACTTTATCAAGCAATGTAGAGCAGGGTAAGTTTCCAGAGGGGTCTTCAGTCATATATGTCTCTACTTCCTCCCTCGCTTTAATGTACACTTTATTCCCTGAATTTAAATACATAAGATTCATTTCTGTATCTTCAGCTGTCTCTGCAATCACCGGCTGCTCAGTTTGTAAGTGCAGTGTCTTCCATATCATTACAATTTTATCACTAGGGTGAACTTCCACCCCCCAATTCACCTCCTTCCCCCAGAGCAGTTGCACCAGTATTCTTATGATTCTCCAAGGCTGCAGTCTGTCTCCTTACTACATCCTCTGCCCTGTCTTGGGAAGCTGTTGATTTTAATGTAATCAATTCTGATACTTCTGAATTGATCGACTCTGCTGCACCATAGAACAAGTCTCCCCTCCAGCAGGTAAAGCTTTTGTTTTATCCAGAGTGTTAGGTAGGGGGGAGATAGCAGTTGGCAAAGAGAAGGGATTTGGTATCATTAATTCCATGCTGAAAATCTTACCCTCTGAGCCAGAGGGTGTTGCTGATACCTGCATGACTTCCATGGCTGGACCCCCCTTCAGGTATCGCCGTCGCAGCTCCAGGTAACCCAGGTCGGAACTGCATTAAATAGGAATTTATGTCCTTCTTTTTTTTTTACTCTTGTTAGGCAGTTTTTCTTGTGCCGTATCTCCTTGTGCCTCCTTCCTCTGTGTCTGCTTTTGCATCCTGCCAAATATACCAGCCAAAAGCTCTACAGAATCAATAGAGTAGCAAAACCCACATTGGTATTTAAACTGAATGGCAATCAGCGGCTGATACCTCACCGCGCCCGTCGGTGTTTCAGTTCAGGGAAACAATAATCAGCGGCCACTACCTCGCTGCATTTGTCAGTGTTTTAGCTTAAAAAAACGGTAACCAGCAACCAAACCCTCGCCACGCCCGTCATTGTTTCAGTTCATAAAGCCCATGAACCACTAGAAGTACATCCACTTCAGCAACATTTTTAAATCCAATGTTTGGCTTGGTTTAACTGGATAGAAAAGGTTTAGAAGCCGTGAGAGTGTAGAGCGACACACACACACACACACACACACACGTTTCTTCAGGTGGCCATCTTGGATCGTATCCGTTTGCACAGCTAATTTGCACTTACTTGCTGACGACATGGTCCTTTACACCTCCAACTCTTCCCTGGACATGGCCCACAAGGAATTACAGCGAGACTTTATCTCTCTCCAATACAAGCCATGAGAGTGTGGAGTGACACACACACACAGACAAATTTCCTCAGGCAGCCATCTTGAATCGTATCCGTTTGCACAGCTAATGTGCACCTATTTGCTGATGACATGGTCCGTTACACCTCTAACTCTTCTCTGGACATGGCCCACAAGGAATTACAGTGAGACTTTATCTCCCTCCAATACAACCTTGTGAAGCATAAGCTTTTGCTTAACGCCAAAAAAACTAAAGCTATGATCCTCTCACTGAATGCCACCCCAGGACCAACTTGCAGCCCTCAGATTCTAACCCTATTGGGTGAACCCCTGGAAATTGTTGACACCTTTAAATACCTAGGATTCTGATTGGACAATAAGCTTAACTTTCTGTGCCATCTGAATGAGCTTTCGAAAAAATTAAGACAACGTTTAGGCATATTCTACTGCATTAAGCATCTAATAACCAAGGAAGCTAGAAAGAGACTAGTGCAAACAACTTTCCTGCCACTACTTGATTACGCTGATTTTCTCTACAGCCTCTGCCCTTCTTCAGTGCTTTGTAAACTCGACACTCTTTACCACCGGGCACCGAAATATATCCTTAACCTACCTTTCTGCACCCACCACTGCCTACTTAACCTAGAGATGGGATGTCATCGCTTACTACAAGGAGGAAAATAAATGCTTTCCTCTAGTTCTACAGGGCTCTGACTGATAACCTACCAACTTACATCTTGTGCTTTTTTGAGCCTGCCAAGATGTTGTACAGCCTGAGACACTTCTCCTTAATCAGCTTCCACTTACCTAGAGTAAGGTCTCTCCTCGGATCGGCTGCAATTAATTTCTCCCTTCCTTCCTTATGGAATACTATGCAAAGGACCCTAAAATGTTCAACCCTCCCCGGTCCTTTCACCTTCAAAGCACTGATAGCAGGGTACCTAAAGGAATCCTGTAATTGCTACAGGTGACCAGTCCCTTCCTATTGCCGTGGTGACCCCCAGAACTCCATGCTTCTCAAGAATTTTGTGGATCCCATTTTCTCTGTAGTGGGCCTTCCAATTTACTGCAATTCCCAATCCCATCTCCCTCTATCGCCCATACCCTTGCCCCTCCCAATCCCCCCTATACCTCCCTCCTACTTACCTCTCCCAATTCCCTTACCCCTCCCAATCCCCCTGTACCTCCCCCCATGTACCTCTCCACCCTCCCAAGTCTTACCTGTAGCAATCCTCTGACTACCTATCCTATTGGGTGTCTGGGGTTGAACCATCCCAAACATGGACATATTTTGCATGTTTGTATTGTGTGCTATATTTATCTCATAAGTTGTGTTATCCCTCTGAACAGGCCTGTTTCAGTCCCTTGTATGTACAGTTTTTTAATTCTTACCTTGTAACGACCTGTGTTTTATTGCTATGTCCAGGACCACTTTGAAAATGAGCTTGCTCAATGGTGCTATGCCTGGTTAAATAAAGTTTGATTGATTGATTGTAGCTTCTTTCAACGGACAGTCGCAGTACTTCCATGAAGTAAACTATAGTCCTGTGCTACACTGAAGCCAGCAGTTGAAATCAAAGTGAAATAAAATTTCCGCTAAAACAGTAGAATTAGAAGTTAGTAGTTATGACTAGTGAACAGATGGTGTGTACACTGAATACACAATAGACTGACTCAGATGATGCCTTTGATCATCACTTGTCAGAGGGCAGGACTTTCATAACTCACTTTTTTCCTCCTTGCCCAACTACATTTTTTTATCCCATCCACATCTACTGAAGCAGTCATTACCAGCCCTCACATACCCAGTGACTTGACCTTTCAAATACCATCTAACACTTACCATACCAGGTGGGGCCAAACAGCGAGAAGTCAAGCTGGCTAATACTTTCCCAACAAAGAGTCAGGGGGAGGGATCAAAGGCTTACGTGACACATCTGGGTAGTGAGGGTGTGGGGGCATTATCTGCTAATAAATTGTTTTCATTTGTGTTTTTTTAATCACCTCTATACCACCCTGCAGCACTAGGTCAAGACAGCGAAAACAAAAAAAGCACCATCAACAGTAGCGCTGCAAAAACCACACTGTCAAAAACAGCACCACTCCAAAACATCACCAGGAAAAAATGCCAATGGTAGCGATCCAAGACCATACTGATGACTATTACCATGGCTAAAAACACAAAATGTTTCCCTACCTCTGCCAGAAATTCCAGTGCAGACTCAGTGACCTTCTATATCAGCAGTTACAGACATTGATGTGGGGCAGAAACTGTAGTCTCCAATGCAAGCAAGTGCTATGAAGGTTTGCCCTGTCTGCTTCTCCAGCTGCCTCTTGTTTATTTATTTAATTTTATCTGATAGTGTTTTTGCCAGGAAAGACACTGAGCCAAATCTCATTTCCAGGTGCATCCTGGGAGCACAGGGAGATTAAGTGACTTGCTCAAGGCAGTGTTGGATTAGCCCACCATATGCTCTTCTTCAAGCTTTTTATCTGCAGCTGCTGCCATCTCTTTCTTTTTTTGCAACTGTCCAGGAGGTGTGTGGGTGTTGATGTTCGATATGGCCACCACTATACATTCAGTCACTTCACTACAAGTCTAGCATTCCTTGTAAAGATCTTTGGGATACACTGTGTATGAAAAGCACTATATAAATACTGATTCTTCTTTTTCTTCTTCACAGGGGCATGGCCCCAGATAGGAGCCATTTTTCTGACCAGTCAGCTGCGGGATGGGAACAAGCCCACCCACTACATTCCAACTAACACTCCCTGGCATAGGACTGCTTCACATCAGCAGCATGGAGCTGTGTATTCCTGCCCATTTGACCTCCCAAGACCACCATGAAGAAGTTGGGTTATAGCAGGAACCATCTATCCTCCCTGAAGCAAAAAGTATCCTAGACAGATGCTTAGTGCTGCCTCTACTGTCAGATGTACAATAGCACTGCCTCAGGATGTGAACCTGCCTCATCAGCACAGTAAGCAGATGCTTACCGGCAGACCATCGGGCAGCAGGAAAGGGTTCTTAAATTTGCAGAAGTGACCATACAGCAATTGCAGGTGTTTTGAGAATCTGGGGTTCAAATCATACCAAGTGACCCACAGCAGTACTGTTTACACACCTCTGAACTTATAAAGCACCAGAGATCACCTGAGCAACACTCTTGTAGTGTTACATGCAAATGAGGCCATCCAGCTGTGTTCCCACATTCATAACCATTTTGAGAGAGCATGGGAGTCCATAATCTGTGCCCTCCCTCACTGCACCAGCCCAAAGCTCCAGTTCAACACAATGGAGAACTTTAGATGACTGTGACTGGGGCTTTCCAGGCTAATAAAGGGCTTGTACTAGCTCCAGTCTACTTGGCACCATATACTGTGGCCCACTTATGGACTTCCAAAATCCCCCACTGTTTTGTCTGGAGTTGGCCTAATTTTTCCCAAACCAACCTCCTTTGTCTTCTACATAACAGGGTTTTATTTATTTTACAATGTAAAACCGAATAAGTCAGCAGGTTCCAGTGGAATACATCCAAAAATACTTATAAAGCTATCAGAAGAACTTGTAGGCCCAATTGCTAAACAGTTTTCTGCCTCTATTAGTGAAGGAAAATACACTAGCCAAGTGGAGAGAGGCCACAATCGCTCCCATTTTTAAAAAGGGGAATAGGCAGGAGGTACAAAACTACAGCCCAATAAGTTTAACCTCCATCCTTGATAAGCTGTTGGAAGGCATACTACAGGACTATATAGCTGACCATATAAGGAAACGGTGCCGAGGGGACATTGCACAACATAGTTTTACTCAGTGGTGCGCCTGTTTAACAGCCCAGCTTCATTTCTATGAATTCATAAGTGCAACACTCGATAAAGGCCTTCTAGTTGATACTATATTTCTTGACTACTCAAAGGCCTTTGACTCTGTACGTCATCATACACTGATTACAAAATTTAGGGAAATTCAGTTGCATCCAAATTTAGTTTTATGGATTGAATCATGGTTAGATAAAAGGAGGCAGAGAGTCGGCATTACAGGTCACTACTCAGAATGGGGAGAGGTGACAAGTGGGGTCCCACAGGGGTCAGTGTTGGGACCAATACTGTTTAACATATTCATTACATCTATGCAGATTTCAGATAATTCCTGGCTATGTAAATATGCAGACAATAGCAAAATAGGGACAACAGTGAACATTGATACAACAACCAAAAAGCTCCAAAAAGATCTGGCTCAACTGGAACTGTGGGGGGAAAACAAACTGAGATTTAATGAACAAAATGCAAGGTTATGCACCTTGGTAAGAACAACCCAAGGAATTAGTATGAGCTTAATAAAACTATATTACAAGAAACAACTAATTAGAAGGACCTGGGCATCAGTATAACTAAGGATCTATCATTTGACATACATACCAGAAATATGGTAAAACAATGTAACAGAATACAGGCAAACATATTTAAACACATAAAAAGTAGGGATTCTAGAGTGCTAATACCAATGTACTCGTCCCTTGTGAGACCCCATCTGGAATACTGCTCTGCCTTCTGTGCCCCGCAGAATATAATGGGACAAAAACTGATTGAAGAAGTTCAAAGAAGAATTAATAAAAAAGATAAAAACACTAAAACACAAGACTTATGGAGAAAGGCTAAAGGAACTAGGTCTATATTCTATCCAATATAGAAGGTTAAAAGGAGACCTGTGTCAAGTATACAGAGACTTTATTGATGTCCTGTTTTGGGAAGAGTATAGGTTTACACAGGAAAACAACAACCAGAACAACGATGTCACACCACTTACAGCTACAAGGGGAGGTAGCCTACACTACCAGGAGAATGAAATGGTTTACAAATAGAGTAATTGCTGTGTGGAACTCTTTGCCAGGAAAGGTAGTTACTTGTAACATCATGGAAGTCTTTAAAACAAGCATTGGATACGCATGTGGGCCAGGCAAAATGTAGGTACCACCACTAAACAGTGGCGAGTTATAGGTCTATGACCTCCTAACTCGTAACACTCTCCAAAACTCAATCACCTGCTGCAACTACACAACACCACAGGATACACACCTTAGTTGGTGAACCAACTGAAATTGTTGACGACTTCAAATACCTGGGTTTTTGGTTAGACAGTAAGCTTAATTTTATGGTACACCTGAACGAGCTAGCTAAAAAGCTGAAACAATGCCTGGGCATCTTTTACCGTATTAAACATCTTCCCACCTATGAGTCAGAGAGAACACTAGTCCAAACTACCTTCCTACCTCTATTAGACTATGCTGACATTCTCTATAGCCACTGCCCTAAATCAGCCCTAAGTAAACTAGACACTTTATACCACTGTGCCTTGAGATTCATTTCTAATGCTCCTCTAAACACCCACCACTGTTCGCTCTATGAGATGCTGGGCTGGTCCTCTCTTACTACTAGGAGGAAGAGGAACATATCTCTTTGGTTCCACAGGGCAATAACAAATAATCTTCCTTACTACATCTCCAACCTATTTACATGAAACACAGGGTTCTACTGTCTGAGATGATACTCATTTGCCATGTTCAATGTCCCTAAGATCCAAACACGACACGGTGCTGCAGCTATTAGCTTTGCTCTGCCATCCCTATGGAACTCCCTGCAGAAGACCCTTAAGTTTATGACAGTCCCTGGGATATCCATCTTCAAGTCCCTTCTCACACCTGTCATGAAGGAAACTTGCACTTGTCTGAGATAATTGCTCAGGGCTACTATCGATCCACTACCGCACTTGGCCTGTCAAGACAGCTTAGCACTTCCTGTTCCTTCCTCCCCCTGTCACCACCCTCTTCTCTGCCAGACTTCATGTGCCTTCCCCCTCTATCATCACTCCACTCTCCATTCCTTAGTCTATACCTGTTGTAATGTATATTAAATAAATTTATGAAAATCCTTGTGACTGTAGCTAATAACTTCTGTAACATTCCTAAGATGTAACGATGACCATAATTTCCTATATGTATTTGTTGTTTATCCATATACTCTTGTCTTTTATTGTTGTCATTTCATATGTGTTGTCCAGGACCATCTTGCAAAGGAGCTTGCTCAAAGGTGTAAAGCCTAGTTAAATAAAGTTTGATTGGTTGATTGATTGATTGAGACCTATGAACCTATGTTTATCCAGGATAGCCCAGCTGAAATGCAGTTTCCAGTAAAAACCTACTTCTATACATTTGCACAGCTATTGCATCAGTACCGGTATACCAGGGCTCATGGTCCTTAAACATTCTCCTTAGTTTCTTCTGCTCCTCCCTCAAGAGGCAACATAACAGAGACCTACAAGTACCTCAAACAAGAAGGAGCACCAGAACCGGAGGCACGTGATGAAGCTGGAGGGGGAAAGTTTAAGAGATATGTGAGGAAATATTTCTGCACTGAAAGGGTGGTAGATGCCTGGAATAGACTACCAGCAGAACTGGTGGAAGTGAAAACAGTGGAGGGGCTTCAAGCATGTGTGGGATAGACATAGGAGTATATTACAAAACAGGCAAGGAGGAGTTATGGTCTCCAAAGATAAATTAGGCAGGGAACATCTGGGCAGACTGGGTGAGTCAAGCGGTCCTTTTCTGTCAACAAATTATATGTTTCTATGTTTCCTCCCCTGCTATTCCAGTGGCAATTTCTTTGTGAGGTGGGTGTCTTACATGAGCCAAACATTGCCTGTGCAATCCAGCCAATTTCAGATAAGTCCACCTTTCCTGACAGCCCAAGCATCCCATTCATATGATTAGCATCAGCCGGCCCGCTGGCGCAGCAGTTGGATTTCCACTTGCGATGCCGGCAAGCCAGGTTCAGAAACGAGCCCGGGTCGTCAGCGGGCCGGCCGGGAGGAGAAGGATTGAGCATCCTAAGGACTGCTCTCCTTCTCCGGGGGGAGGGTTCCTGTGGGTGGTGCAAGAGTGGCGCCTAGCGGCAGCTAGGTACATTGCCCAAGGCACCAACATACAGTCAAGGGGCACTGGGGCAGGACAGACGCTGACGTCATTGCACGTCTCAGCCCCAGCCTATAGGGATAAAAATCCCTCTCGGCCGAAAGTCTTCATGACGCCCTGCCCCCAGGACGCAATCAGCCACCTGGCCAAGGGCTCCCCCAACCTGATACGGACTCACGGCACCAGTTTCCACTGCGGTGCTGTGCCCCGCCTCCCAGGGGGAAAGCCTGGAGTGACCGGGGGAGCAAGGGGCTCATAAGGCGGTGGAGTCTCGGGGGCACCGTGACCAGGGCAGAGCTACGACGAACAGCAGAGGAAGGGGCAAAAAGTAAGCTGAGTATGATTAGCATCAGACATCCTCTATTTTATAACCACTGTTCCCATCAGCACCTGCAGACATCTCTTTAAGATGGTGGTTATCCCTGTGAGATAACCACCATCTCTTAAATATTGTTGGAGTGCAACGATAAGAGGATCCTAGGATGTATGGGGCAAAAGGAGACCACAGTTCCCTCAATCCCCGCTTACTGTTTTGCCTTTAATGCCCCTTTTTCTTCTCTCACCCCCTTCCTTCAAGCCCATTCATTATCTCACCCACTACTCCTCTTTCCATGCCAAATACTGGTTTGCCACCATTACCTCCTACCTCTTCTTCTTTACTCCCTCATCCATCCAGTTGTTCTATTCACTTTACTCATCTGACAGTAGATCATTTCACATTCCTCACTGCAAAACCTCGCCTTTTCTGTCTGTGTTCCAGCTGTCTGACATAATCTTCCAATTCAATTCAATTTTTATTTTATACTGGAGAGTATGTGAGCAAAAATGCCTGTTTTCACAAATGTCCAGTTGTACAAGTTATTTACAAATTAGAGACATGGTCAGATTGAGAAATGTAACACAATCATAGAGGTAGGAATAAATAAGAGGGAAACTATACAGAGTTCACTATCCTAATGTGCAGAAAAGGCACAAAATGCAAGGGGGAAGATATAGTATGTACAATATATAACAATTGATTAAATACAATGGCATACATAATATACAAAATCACATAATAAACAAAAATCCTCTCCCTATTTGTCTCTCATCCGCACTTCTGTCTCTGCTGTGATTGATTGAGTGATTGATTGACTAAGCTGTTAACAGCTCATTTTCAGATGTGTTTTGGGGTAAGGGGAAGAACTGTGCATAAAACAGCAATACATCAATACATAAGATGCATAGTAATTACAGTACTGTACAGTGAAAATAACAATACAAAAGGTGCAGCAGTTGAACTGTAATAAAACAGTAGCATGGGACTGTAGGTCTGACATACAAGAGAGCGTGAGCATATCAAATGAGTGTCTGAGCAGGCTTGGCATCCTTTGAGTCAGGGTTTAAAGGGATTCAATGCACGTATAGAGCAAGGTGGAGGGAAAGGACTAATCAGAGTCAGTTGCAATTGCAGGAGTGTGACATGAGGCCTCAGAGGAGGGATTCTGGAGTCAAAGGAGTGGAAATGAAATGGACAGCAGCTCTTAAACTGTGTGTGAGCTACAGCGTAAGAGCTATTTGTTCATCACTCCCTACCCTGCTCCTGCAACTACCAACTTGCGTCAGTTTTGGTGGGCTCATACTTAACTCCTGGCCACTTCTGCACCCCTCATGCTGTTCTACTACCCAAATGATTTATCACCCAGGACAACTGTAAATATTTGTGATTTTTGTATGTAACTGGGTCACTATGGATATTGTGGTTCATATCCCTGTTTTGTGGTCTCAAACAAAGTTGAAGTTCCTGGGTCAATAAACTCCTGATTTGTGAGATCATAGCCAAGTTTTAAATAAACTATGTGGTACCTCCACCAAGAGAAAAGTTTAAGTAGGCCTGGTGCCAGTATGGTACAACCCCCTGGGATGCAGTACCTCCCACCTCCAACAACAAGATCACCCTACCCATGAATCAATGCAGTGCAATAACAGTTACCCCAATAAGTATGCAACTTATTGCTTTAAACAATAATCACTCAGGCAAGGAATATGAACAGAAGAACAGGGAACTGTATTTAGGGACTGCTGCAGGCCTTAAGAAGAAAGGGGCTAGGCAGTGGGATAATATGATACAGTACAGACTGGTTCTTCAGTGCCCATCTAGGTCCAGTGCAAATTAGATATGAGGGTTGTTTTTCCAAGCCCTCTTAGGCACAGCCAAATAGTGTTCACCCAGGCGGAGCTTCAACTGCCTGACTAGGCTCAGTCCTCAAGACGGCCTGTCCCAACACCACACAGTACAGTAGTTGCAGTTGCCCTCCTGTTTTGAGGGTATTACCTTCTCCCCATTTGTACCAGAGATGATCCTTAAATCAATGGGAGTTCCCGGTTTCACTTGGTACCCAAATATGGAAATGGTACAGAGCCAATGGCATTGCAAGTGGCTGGCCAACAGTGGTACACGTAAACAAACAGAATAATAGATAATTGAAAGTGTATTACAAGGGAGTAATACCATCGAGAGGTTTCCTTGTGCCCAGAACCTCAAGATTGTATTACTTCCGAGTAATACACTCTCACCTATTTTTTATTTTTTGTAATATATGGATCTGATTTTAAACTTGTGCAGCCGCTGCTGCTTTGAGGACTCGCTCACTGCGTGTCTGCTGCTGCACTGAGGACTCGCTCAGTGCGTGTTCAAGAACTGCCCCCATTGTCTGTCTCTGTACTTCAGTGCATCTGCTTAATTTTATTGGGGAGCCCTACCAGTTTGCTGTTTTGATGTGCAGCGAAGGCAGGATCCACCAAAAAAATGCCAGTTTAAAATAAAACAAAATATCGCAGAAACAGCGAAGACGAGATAGTCTCTCGCTAAGCGAGAGATGGCCGCCATGTTATTTAAAATGTTTCGCCCGCCCAGACACAGAATTCGGCCAATCATGAGCCGTGATTCGAAACGTATGGACGCTGCTGTCTGATTGACAGTTGGGGGAGCATGGCAACCACTGAATGGAGTGGGAGAGCTTGCGCTTGCGTTGTTTAGATTCTGTGATAATACTATCATTCAGAGCTTGGAACGATAGTATTACAGGCTCTGAACAATACTATTATCACCTACAAACAATGGTATTATCACTTTGGCTCCAGTGTATTACCAGAAATTTTTCATATGCTTTTTTGATGGTATTATTTTAACTATCCATATATTACAAAATAATTAACAATGTTTTGCAATGAAGTTACCAAATCCCAAATGCTTATAAAACCCACAAGGGGTAATTGTAAATCCTGGCTAGATGACCTAGCCCATCAAATGTTTTCCCAAACTATGATACACAATTGTGTTGTTGCAGGGCAAGCCCTGAGTTTACTCATGGGTACCACACCAGGGGCAGGGGTATGGTACAGTCTGCAACAAGTCCCTCTGTGGTTGTTTTTACCCTCTCCCCCCTGCCTGTGACAGTGATCAGTATCAGTGGGAGCTCTGGCTGTCCCTCTGATGCAGGCTGCACAGCCTTTAGAATGTTATTACCAGTGTCAGAAGACACAAAGTCAGCTAACAGCCCAGGAGGTAAACAGCCATTCCTGAAATCATCTGTTCAGTTCATGTTTGAGCCTGAGTGATCCAACTCAAATTCCATTATACAAAGTGCAGCCCGTTTTTTGAAAGTCTGCCGTATGTTGCTGCTAATGGTGAGGTCGGAGACAGACACAAAGGAGTTTGCAAAAGAAACCTAGTAGGCAGTCATTATCATGTAGTCAACAGTTTAGTTACATGTCCACACATCTGTTGTGTAACCCGGGTGACACCGTACCCCACGGGCTACTACCCCTGCCTTGTGGACCCAACCAAGGTTGAGGGACCTGGGTCCTATTTCTGATGTACTAAAGGTTCTTTCCCAAGATATAAAATAAATAGCGCAGTGCCTCCGTCCAGAGTAAACTTACAAGTGGGTCTGATATCTAGCTAGTACAACCCCCTTGGATTCTATACCTACCCACCTTTTCAAGCAGTCACCCCACACATGGATTATCATTATTCAAAACTCAAGTTTTTCATATCTTGGAATTATTGACTTACGCTAATAATATGCTCACAAAACAATTTTGTAAAAAATGGCTGACCAACAATTTATTTACAAGGGGGACTAGGAAAGGGAAATTGGATGCAGAGGTTAAGCAACATTTCAGCTGGCATTTGGTAATCAGCATCAGAAAACAGTCATTTTGCTTTTTAAATTCAAACATATTTTAATGCTTGAACCCACCAACCCTCTGATGGATTTTTCTGTTATTGACTTTTCTAACTAGCTAGCTGCTTTAAACATGTGATTGGACAGACCCCCAAACTGATACCAGTCCCCCAGTCCAGATAAAGACCCCACAATCCAGATGCAAAACAGTTGGTGAGACCCCACCTGGAGTACTGTGTGCAGTTCTGGAGACCCCGTCTCCGCAAAGACATAGACAGAGTGGAGGCTGTCCAGAGCAGGGCAACCAAAATGGTGCAGGGTCTGCACCAGAAGACATATGAAGAAAGACTAAAGGAGCCTAATATGTATACCCATGAGGAAAGAAGGGAGAGGGGATAGAAACTTTCAAGTACCTCAAGGGAATCAATAAAGTCCAAGAGGGTAGCATATTTCAGAAAAGAGATGCAAGAACAAGGGGGCACAATCTGAAGATGGGGGGATGGCTCGGAGGTAATGTGAGGAAGTATTTTTTCATGGAGAGCGTTGTGGATGCATGGAACAGACTCCCTGAGGAGGTTGTGGAGTCAAGATCAGTGGGGGAATTCAAGAATGCATGGGACAGACATAAGGCAGTCCTAGTGGGGGGTAGGAGGAAGTAAGCTGTTGGTTAACTAGGATCTGCAGCTTATCTATTAGGTAGGAAAATGGGCAGACTAGGTGGGCCAAGCGGTCCTTATCTGCCATCAAATTCTATGTTTCTAATCCTATCTCTGGGTATCCAGTACTAAACGTTGCAGGCCTGTTATTGGAGCAGCTGGTGGGCCAGAACTGGCATGCTTAATCCAAATTAAACTTTAACCTTTTTGTTGGTTGCATTAACTACATGACAAGAACCTGATTCTGTAGTTAGACAGGCAACCCCAGAACCTTAGCAGCCAAAACTGGTTTCACTACTGAGCTTGATAAACCCGTGATTACTTGTTTGCAACTATTTACAGTTTCTTGGGTGCAGGTCCATTCCTGCTTTACTCACTGTTTTTGTAGTCAGTCTTTTGCAAATACAGCAAAGCTTGTAGAAGGTAGACATAATCGGTAGAACTCGACGTTTGGTGAGGCTGACAGCAAGCGCTTGTAGCATGCTTCCTTTCTTGCAGCAGGCTCTTGCAGATCTGGCAGGCTGGAAACTTCTCGCAGCTTCTCTGATAGCCGAGCCTTCTCTTAAGGCTGAAGTCACAATCTGGAACCAGACCAGCACAGGGACCTGGGCCAGCACGCCTCAGACCCCCAAGTCTAGGCATGACCCCTCAGGGGGAGGCGCAATGGCAGTGCGTAACTGGTGACGCTATCAGGCTGATTCCCTGAACAGACCTTCATGGTAGTCACTTTTTCACTGTCTAAAATTCAGTCACATTTAGTTATATTGGCATCTTAGCCATACTGCCAGCACAGCAGCCGTGGTTCCCTTTCACATTTGGAACACAGTCTCAGAAAGACTCGGGCACATTGACTTGGCTTCACAGAAGACCACTGACCTTGTACTGAAGGCACACACCTTCCCTTGAACAGTCCCATGATAACAGACATCACTTTCCTCAGCATGCAGGTGCTCACTGAAACAGAAGAGGGTCTCTCTCTTCTCACTTGCAGCATTACCACTGGAGATTAAGGCAAGTCTCCTGACCAAACTAGGTACTTTTCATATTATAGCTCCTTTACTTTAGCTTCCATAAGCTGAGACACAAGTACACAACTCCTCGGCAGGCATGGCACCATACCCCCAAGCAGGACATCAAGCTTCAACAGGCATCACTGGCAAATTTCCTTTCTCTAGGAAGACTCCCAGATGACCACTGTAGAACTGGAACTAGAACAATAAATCCTAACACAGATGTCCATCCTATTCTGGAGCTGAGTCAACACAGGGTAACAGACAAAACTGAGCACCTCTTGGCACTCGTAGCTTCTCGGCCCCCAAGCAGGTCTCCCTCTCGCTTGAACTTCACAGTAGGCTTTTTCACTCAGTAACATTCTAGACAGCACTCTCACAATGGACGTGTAGCTTCTTCACAGCCCTCTCACAGCTGAATTTACAGGTCATTACAGTGCTCTCACCCTTAAGTCATAGATCTTTGCAGCTCTATCACAACTACAGAGGTAGGATTTTTACAGCTCTCTCACAGCTAAATGTTGAAAATCAGCATTCTTCAGAAAAATTTCCTCCAAATGTGAAAAGGTACATGCAGGCTCTGAAGGACAAGTAGCTGTCAACTTTCAGATTGGCCACTCTTAACCCTTGCAGACACATTTCTTTGGTAAGGGACCAGAGCCCCCCCTCCCCATGGAGGCGCTCCCGCCAGACTGAGCCCAGAACCAAAAGTGTCTTGAGGTTTGGGAGCTTTAGGCAGCTCCTGATTGGCTGAAACAATTGTCTCACTGAAAAATTAATATTCATCAGGCTCCTTCGATGCCTGATTGGTCCTTCAAATGGGCGCCAAACATTGCCCCTGTATTTTCCCCATAAGTCTATTATGCAGTCCCATAAATTCTTGGAAATAATCCTAATCTTCCGATTGGCTGAAATAAGGTCAAAGGCTGTAATCATGGCTGCTGGCCAAACAGTTCAACATGCAGTCCATACAATGTCCCACTTCAATGCCCTGATGCAGCCAGAATAAACATCTCTATTTATTTATTGCCCCCAGTTTCAAAACAGCTTCAGTGCCCTATAAAACAGTTGCAGAGTCCAGCACCTTAGATAAGCCCCATGTCTGTCGCTAGTGCTGAAATTCACTGTCCCCAGGCACTAGGCAGGCTTGTCAATTAATATTCATAATGCTTCATTAATATTTATGAGGCAGATCTAAAGTGCTATTGGCGCTCTTTACTTAAAACATTTTTCCACCTCTCTTGGGCCTCTTCTGTGTCTCCAGTCCCCGACTAACTGAATTTGGGGTCCGAAACCACCGAAGAGGCATTCATTTTACCGCAAGCATGGTAAGAAAACAATCAGGTGCTACTGTGCATGCGCAGACCACTGGCTTACACATTTGTGCAGTTGCAACGCAGTGGCTCCATGCCTTGCTCCTCTGACCCCATTTCCAAACTGCAAAACCACGTAGGGGCCAAATGAAGAATCCAGGGGGCACACAACACTCGGACCAGGCGGTGGTGCTCATCACGGGGGAGAGGAGCACAGGAGGCAAATAAGGTAAGCCCACCCGGGGGTTATAGCTGTAATATTTATTTTGGGGAAAAGGTATGCACTGAAGAATTATCAACTTGACACAATTCATGGTACATGTTTTGTATTGCCTTTCTGGAAAAAAGAATTGAAATGACCCCTTTTAGTCAGACACTACAGTGTGCATCAGATCCTGAAAACCAATATCCTCTATACATGAGAAGGGACACAGATTTACTGCTATCATTATTGATATGGCCTTAGTTAACATTTGTGCCACTAAATAACTTGGATCATATTTTGAAGACATTTCAAATGATTTGCTCATGCTTAACTGTTTTTGGCCTACTAGGGTACAGTACATGAAGCTAAAAGAGGAAGAAGCTGTCTTTTGACTGATCCAACCTAACTGAGTGGCAGAGCCTACCAGCTACTACCCACTCCATGGCACTTGAACTTATGCACTAGTAGCTTTGTTTCACTTGTGTTTCTGACTTATTCAATCAAAAAATAAACAAGCATTTGTCAATGCCAGATGTTCGTTGCTGGTATTGATGTTGTACTAGGTCTAGGAGCAGATCCCCATTTCAGAAGACTAATATGGGCTGGGCTTGGGATGGGCTGGGCATGGGGGGGCAGTTATGCAGCAACAGACTATCATTTAAATCAGAAATGACATGCATAAGGCTGAAACTGATCTAGATAGCAGGGGAATGCAGACTAGCAATTTTTGCACTAACCACTGAGCCATTTAACTTCACTTTCTAATTGCTGACTAATACATATACACATACAGTATATGCATATATATTCCAGTGAGTATAACATTAGACAGTGCACCATCTGCACACATATTTACAGATGAAAAGAAAAGACATCAAGGGATCATTTTCTTCTTTTCAGGCTCTGAGGGACATCAGATGGTGGGGAGTTGCCACTAGACACCTCAGTTAAATAAGCAATGACATGCAGAAGGCTGAAACTGATCTGGATAGCAGGGAACTGTAGACTAGCACTTTCTTCACCAACCAAAGAGCATCCTAACTGCATTTTCTAATTGCTATGATATACACATGCTGACTAATACGAATACACATACTGTATATGCATATATATTACAGTATAACATAGCAGTGCACTGTCTGCACACATACAGCACTGCCACACACACATACACACTAACACACATACAGTACACTAACACACATACACTGCCTTATATGGGGTATACCATTCGAACATCGAAGTTTCGACATTGACTCCCCGGCATGGAAACCCCAAGTCGATGGACTTTGTGTCGACAGGAAGATTTTTCATCAATGGGGAGGTAAGCACGTAACTCCACTGTCTGTGGGATGTGGAGTTAGATATTTAAAGTAGGGGGGATGTGGGGGGGGGTACAGCTCCCCACATTGGGGGACGGGGGCGCAGACCCCCCCGCATTGATACAGTTAAGTGTGGCAGTCCATGTTGACGTGTTGCGGGTTGTTGTTGGGGAATGTCAGCGATATCAGCCTGATTACATTGATGTGAAGGATTGCAGCGAAATTTCCATTGCTGCTGATTGGTGGAGCCATTATATGGCATTTATTTATATATCTAAGCCTAACTTTTACTGTATTTTGGATAAGCACTGTGTTTTGCTCTAACTCATTGTACTAATCTACTGCATGAATGGGTAACTAAGGTAGGACCAGAGAGATGCAGTGGATGTGGCCTATCTGGACTTCAGAAAGGTCTTTGATACTGTCCCCCTCAGAAGGTTGATTAACAAACTCCACAGCCTAGAGGTGGATTCTAAAATAATTCTGCGGGTGGAGAACTGGCTGAATGGCAAGAGTCAGGGGGTTGTGGTAAACAGGGAGTACTCTGGAGAGGAAGAGGTGATGAGCAGGGTGAAGCAGGAGTTGGTGTTGGGGCTGGGTCTCTTCAATGTCTTCGTTGGAGACATTGCAGAGGGACTGGAAGGGAAGGCATTTCTCTTTGCAGAGGATACAAAGGTATGCAATAGGGTGGACATGCCAGGGAGTGTTGAAAGAATGCTGGAGGACCTTAAAAAACTGGTGAGCCAGCCCGGTGGCACTGGGGGTTGAGCCGCTGGATGGCACACCTCATGCTACACTGGTGACCCGGGTTTTGGAGCGAACCTGGGTCATCAAAGGCCGGCTAGGGGGGAGGGAGGGAGGGAGCAGGACTGAGCAGCCACAAGGCAGCTCCCCCCCTCACAGTCCAACTGCCCCCAGGTGGAGGCCTGAGGGTTGCACAGGCAGACAGGTGGCAAGCAGAGGGAGGGTGCTGCAGAACCACAGCATGCACATGCCTCTACAGGCACACGCACAGCCACAGCATGGGGAGTCAGGCGAAAATTGGGAAAAAATGGGGACATAAACTCAATAAAAAAAAATGGAGAAATGGTCTGATGAATGGCAGCTGGGATTCAGTGCAAAGAAGTGCAGGATCATGCAGATACGGCACAAGAACCCAGAGGCAAAGTACAAACTATGTGGAGGGGTACCGACAGTCACAAAGTAGGACAGGGACTTGGGAGTTATCATCTCGCAGGACCTAAGAGAAACTAGGCAGTGTGATGAGGTGTCTGTAAAGGCTAGCCAGATGCTTGGATGCACAGGGAAGGGGTATCAGAAGTATAAAGAAGAAGGTCATCTTGCCCCTGTATAAGACACTCATGATACTGCACCTGAATACTGCATTCAGTTCTGGAGGCCCCATCTGAGAAAAAACATAGACAAGGTGGAGGCGGTGCAGTGGAGGGCAACTACAATGGCGCAGGGCATATGGGATGAGACCTATAAGGAAAGACTAGCCAAGTCGATATTTAAAAGATTTATTTCATTTGGATAAAGCATTTAAACCGTTTTAAATATTGAATTTTTACAGAATATGCCAGTTGAGATTCGATATATGATATATTGAATCTCAACTGGCATATCCTGCAAAACATCACTTACAGTGTGGTCATGCTTTTACCCATTATTTCTAATGAATTTGCACAATGCAGATCTGCTAAGAGGCAGTTGCAATATGGTCTTCCTTTTACACATTTTTACAATGTGTTTTCCTAGAATATGCCTGCTGATTGCTATATATTTAGCCTGGATAGTTCATAGAAGACGTGGCATCTTATTTTCAGTGGGGGGCTACATCTACACAATATTATGCTGCATTGCATAAAATCAGAACACGCTGAAAACAATATTTTACATATTTATTGAGATATTCAGAAAGACCTTTGAGTCAAAGCCTCATTTACAAAGGTTCCACGTCATACATAAAAGATACAGGGTCAACATTTGTTACAGATTACAGTACATTACATTACATAACAGGCATTGGATTACATAATTGTTCAGTAAGTGGCTATCAGTCAAGGATAACAGAAGTTTCAATACTTTAGCACAGCCATAAAGTTGCAGAGAGATTCTGTAGAAGGCTGATAGTCATATAGTAACATCAGTTAATTTAGGTATGGAGACCCGAAAATAGTTGGTTTAATGAGATCTAAGTCATCAAAGGAGAAGGTGTCAGGGGCAGTCACATAGGTTGGAGGCCTGGAGGTATTCCCTTGGCCTGGTCACCCATAGATACAATAGGGTGCACAGATAGTGGCCTTGCCTGCTTCATTACCTCCTTCAGTTCTGCATGTGACCTTTTTGCCCTGGTCTCAAAACAGATGGTAAAAAATTGTGTTATTCCCTGGTAACTGAAGCACTTCTCGACCTCATGTGCCACTGGGATAGTCTCTGGCATAGAGCCCTTGCTTCTGGGTTGCCCCATGACAAACAACAGTACCGGGAAGAAAGAAACAAATGTACGAGAGCCCTGCGACAGGCAAAGACTGCTTATTATCAGAATATCCTCACCTTGGCCAGGAGTTCGAGGAAAAAATTCTGGGACACTATCAAAGAACTTAATGGTAAATCCTTATCCCCCACCCACCCAGCTCTTAGTAAATGGGACCATTATCCAGGACCCGCTGCAAACTGCCAATACCTTAAACCTGTCTTTCTCTGACCTTAGCAGTGTTCTTCCTCCAAACTTTTAACCCCTCCCCATCGGGTCCTTCCCCCCGGCCCCTCCGCCAATTCCCCCCCTTTCAGGTTTCGAGTTATATCACCCCATAAAGCCAAGACTTACATCTCTAGTGTTCTGGGAAAGAGCCATCACAGTGGAGGCTCCCTTGATTTAAAACTTCTCCACCTCTCTCTCTCGACGCTGTCCTAGTCCCCTTTACAAAAATCCTGAACCACTTCCTCTGTTTCAGGGAGTTCCCTACCCTCTGGAAGCGGGCTGTCATCACCCCACTTCTAAAGCGTGATGAACGAAATTCCTCCACAAACTATCGGCCCATCTCCATTTTGCCCCCCCTCTCCAAGGCCCTTGAATAAATAGTGGCCGATCAGCTCACTGAACACTTATCAAAATATGACCTCCTGTGTCCTGAGCAGCATGGTTTCTGTAGGGGCCACAGCACGACCACAGCCTTCCTCGAATATACCTCCTATATCCACAAGGCCCTTAATCAGGGACACTTAGTTGGGTCAGTCTACATCGACTTAACTAAGGCATTTGATACCATCCATCATGCCCTCCTCCTTGAATCACTGACCTCCGAGGCCATGGCCTGGTTTGAGAGCTATTTAACTACCAGGTCCCAGCAGGTCAAAATTGACTCTACCCTCTCTTCCTGCCTACCAGTTCGGTCCGTGGTCCCTCAGGGCTCCATCTTGAACCTGCTTCTATTTAGCCTGTTCTTGAACTCCTTGCCCAGGGCCTGTACTGGTCAGTTACTTCTTTATGCTGACGATGCTGTCATTTTCTCGAGCAACCCCCAACCTCTACCCCTGCAGGATGCCCTCTAGAAATCTTTCTCCAAAGCGGAAGCCTGGTTTACAGAGCATAGGCTTGTATTAAACTATAAAAAAAAAACTAAAACAATGATTTTCACTCACTGCCAAAACCCCTACTATAGTGCCCCATTACTTGTCCATACCTCTCAAGGCCCCCTGCTCGAGCAAGTCTACTTCAAATACCTGGGCATCACCCTTGACCCCTCCCTCACCTATCATGCACATATCCACCTCCTCTATTCCACCATCAACTCCAGAATTGGCCTCTTTTATAGGCTCAAACACTGCCTTCCCCCTGAAGCACTCTGCCTTGCTGTGTCTTCCTCAGTCCTCTCCATGCTGGACTATGAAATTGTATTCTATGGCTCAGCTGATAACACTGCTCTTCATCACATAAAGACAACTCTTAATAAAGCCTGTCACTTAGTGACAGGTTGCGACAGGATGACCCACGTATGTGACCTCTACAGTCGCTCAAACTGGCTAAACTTCGAATGCTGTCTCAAATATCATACTTGCCTCCTGGTCATGAATATTCAGTGGAAAGTCCCCCCTCCTTGCCTGCACTGTCTCACCCAGCCCTACCTCCCCCAAACAGTCTCCAGGAGTTCCTCTAATGCCCCCTTTCTGGTCCCCCACTGCAGAACCTCCCTGGGGCAAAGAGCCTTTTATCACCAAGCCCCCTACTGGCTAAATGGCCTACCCGCAGCTCTTACTAGTGGCACTAAGATGGATCCTTCCAAAACCTCACTCAAGGACTTTTCTTGCCCAGAACTCCACACGTGACTGCCACTAGTATATTGCTTTTTACCAGCACTGCTACCCCTCACATCCCCTGCTCCTAGTATATTGTATTACTTGTTATTTGTATTATGGTACTAGCACCCTATCAGTGTTGTAATCTTACCTAGTGCACTATTCTCTGCATTTCAGTAATGTCACTGGCTGAACATATGCTTATTTTCTGTACCTTTTGTTTTGCACCAACTCTGGGCTCTCTCTGCCCTCTGTATGTAATATTACTCTGTTTATTTGACTGATAGTGATGCTCCTTTGTTGTTCACCCTTGTTTATTGTTTGTATTTGGTGCTATTGTTGGTGCTCCATGTTAATTGACGAAGAGCCTTAGCAAAAGAGTCTATGACTCAAAGGGTTGTAATTCTGATTTCTCAATAAATAAATATGTTTAGCCTAGATAGTTCACTGATGATGTGGCATTTGTCTGAGACCCTGCTTATCAGATAGTGTCTTAATAGGTTAAAAAAACAGTGTAAATCTTTTTAGGAGATTGCTGGGAAAGTGTGACGTTTATGAGGTATGACTCTTTCTTGAAAGAGAATACCTGTCCAACTGAAGCTACAATAATAACAAGAAAATGTTTAAATGCTAAATATTTAAAGGGACACTGTCAACCTGTTTTTCATCATATTATTTCCAGTTAAAAACCTACATTCTATGATTTCTTACCTTCTCTAAAATTCATTGATGTTGCTGTTTATTTTGTCTGTCTCCTTGTTTAGTAGAACCGAAATGCATGCTAATGTATATATATAAACAACCCTGTTTTGTTTACAATCCTGGATCTGTTCTTAGTACATGCTTCCTGAGCATCAGAAACACTCCCAAACAGTGCAGTCACTCATGAGACAGTAGCCTCCTAAACTCCCACTGTATCATGAGGGATAGACTGTGTTGTGGGTGTTCTCAAGTCCAGGAAAATTGCAGTTGGAGCTGATCAAGGAATGTAAACAAACCTGTGTTTGTGTGGTAACACCAGTAAGGTGGGCAGTCTGTTTTTCACTTTTTAAAAGAAAAAATAATCAGAATCAAACTACCAGCTACATAAGCAATATTTACAGAATGTTGGCCATCATAATCATGTGTTTTTTAAACTAGGGACACTTTGAGACCTAAGGGGGTTGACAGTGTCCCTTTAAATGTGCAAGTTGTTTCACTTTGAAGGGGGTAAACTAGTCCCCAGTTTAATAGACAACTAATATTTAACAAGATGTTTCAGTTTCTATTGCTGTAATGTTGAGGAGGAAGGGAGCAGGCAGGCCAAGAGCACATGATGAGATCAGCTGTGCTTGCTGAAAGAGCTGATTTATGAATGTGTTTGCCGACACATTGATTTGAAGTCCATGCACTTTCATGCCTGAAAAGTGTCATGATCAGGCTTGCTGATTATTGGTCAAGCCCCTTGTAGAGTCTCCTGCATTGGACCACCGTGACACACCACTCAAAACCCTGTACATAGCAAAATGTTTGACTTGCTCTAGCATGCTCAGTGAACATAAAAAAGGCCACCTGACAGTGGTGTTAGGCTTACAGGTCAGCCCAGACCAGGGTGCACTCATTTGCTTTCTGACAATAAAATTCCTCACTGTCACTGCTTGGCACAATGCTTACAACTAACTACCATTTAGGTGCTCGGAGCTGTTTCCTCTGCTACCCTTCCCAAATGGCTGGATATTTTGGGGGGTGTTGGGACTGTCTGCTGCAGCACCCAGCAGTCTTAATCATGCTATCCTCCCCTTCCCCCCTTCTTTTCTGTTTCCCTACCCACCTCGTTACAGAAAAAAAGTACCTATTTTTGCTTTCATTTATAAGGTTAGGTTATGCATTTTTTTTCTTTTAAGATCCTTTTTTTTTCTTTTTAACTAATCTGTAGTTGTCATTTGCAATGGCAGACAGTTTGTAAGATAAAGAGCAACAGCAGTCACACGTCTTTCCTATCTCACTGCTACATGACGAGTGAATTATCAGTTGCGTGCAATACTGAGAGAACATAAAAATACTGCATTTCATGGTATTTCATAAGCATATAAACCTATGGGAAGTACTGTGAGAGGCAAGTAAGCTCTTGAGGTATTTCCTCCCTCTCCCCTGTATTTTGGAGGGAAAAAATATTCAATGCTCAGAACACACCATAAAGGCAGAGAAGCCCACCCTGATAGTAAATCCAAGCAGAACTGAGCCTTTAATGGCCAGCTTTCTTCTGGCTTGTGTCACGTGTGCAACAGAGTGTTGCGGGTGGCTCGGATTCTGGCAAATCCAAACCACTCAGCCCTAACTATAATTAAAAACAAGACAGTCACTTAAAAATATGGCAGTGTTGTTTCTCACATTTAACACAAAGGGATTATTAACTACAGTGTGAGTGGAGGCAGGAATAATAACGTGCCCAGGCTCCTTTGTGCCCAGTTAAGCCTATCTGGACCTACAGAGTAGCTCAACAAGCACAACTGGTTAATAGTTTGTTACACTGTGTTTCATTGTGCAGTGCTTTGGATAGCTTGCCAGAAGGGTGCTCTATAAATTAAATAAACAGCTACTACTACTAAGCCAGTAGTCTTTCATCCTGTATTTACTGTATAGCTTAAACTTGACTATAGCTGCTGGGCACCACTCTGGGGAAAAGTGTCAAACAGAATATTCCCCAAGTTGCAAATAGCACAGCTTCAGAGAACTTTGGAAGTGTAGGGTAGCAGTAGTAAATGTTTTGTTCTTATCTTTTTTGCGTCTCTTTAAATCACAGGACTGGAATCCCAGCGTATTGCCTATCTACCATGTTTATAAGCAGATTAGCAGTCATGGAATGTATCTATGGCAACAACCACTTTGCCTAATTGCATTAGCCTGCAGCATGCTAAATGGTAATGACTGTGACAGTAGGACAATGAAAGAAGAGAGCGCTCAGAGCCAGAAGTCAGGCCAGTGTCTCTTATTGAAAGTGAAGTTTAGTAAGTTTCAGTTTTGACATAAAACCATTAAAAGAGCCACTTACAGATATACTGTAGGTATGTATTGTAGTGGAGCAGGGTTGAGTAGACCATTATATATTGACTTTTTCTTGACAGATTATCAGAAAACCTTTGAAAGTGGGACTTGTAGCCCAGAATCACCTGACGTGGCATGTTTGGAAAAATTTGGTAACATTTTTTCTTTGTTAGAGATGGGCAAAAAAAATTTAAGATTTATCCATTTTTACTCTAAAAAGATAATTCAGGTCCAGTCGAACTGCTACTTTTGCAGATGAAATTGGCACTTTCACAGATGCATCTCCACTTCTGCATGTGCAGCTGGCACTTTCATAGATGCATCTCTACTTTTGCATATGCAACTGGCACTTTCACAGATGCATCTCCACTTCTGCATATGCAACTAGCACTTTCACAGATGCCCCTTTTCTTCAAAGTCCATTTGCTACAGTGCACCTGCACATGGTACAGCTAATATTCAGTTCATGGAGCCACTCACAAAGCATGCTATAAGACTGGAACTTAAAAAGCAATGACATTTATTACAAAAAAAATCTGTTAAAGCAGTACTTAGGGTTAAAGATTAAAGCCACAACAGTAAAGGAATGCAGCATTAAGGTTACTAGTCCCCTAAGCCATGGTGACTCTAAGTCCTGACTTTCCATGGGGTTTGAACAATCACATGATACAGCATTGGCTTTGCCCTAACATTGCACCCAGCCCACAAGCATTGCTGTGTTAGCATTGTTTAGGCATCTGGACAGACTGTGCCAAAGTTAGGGCAACACCAGCACCAACATCAACACTAATGGTAAGCTGATGCTGAATTTGTATTCAGTGAATTGCCAAAATGCAGCATTATTACCTTCTATTCTGCCCAATTAAACATCACTTCAGCCTTTTGAACTTAATAAAACACTTTAGCCCTTCCCAAGTGACGAGGGCTAGTACTCAGACCACCCCATTCAACCACCACTGTCATTTTCCACCCTCTGCCTTCCTCCCCAGAATTAGTTTTTTTAATTTCAGGCTCCTGGCAGTGTACCACATTCTACAGACTATGAAGTTTACATCAGCAATAACATAAGAGAAAAAGAAGGCATGGCACAGGGAGCTACAATTCCATTGGGCATGCAATAAGAAAAGTATGTCATAAGGAGAAAACACCCTGGGGGCTTACCAGTATGTGAAGAGCAAAACATCTAGAAATTCCTCCATTGTTTAATGAAAGTACAGGGAAGGGAGCAGTGCCTAGCCACTATAGCCCTAATTTTGTCCCAAGAACAGCGTATCATACAGTTATGGAAGACTAACTAGAACTCTACGTAATAATATGGTTAATTAGAGTATACAGTATGCAGAACAAACAGTCGTTATAATATTTCTGTCCCTAAAAAAACATGATACAGACAGTATACCATAACCAGCGCAGCCATCATGTTTTGTCCAACTTAGTTCATACTAATTAAGGTTCATACTAAGGAATTCAGGGTAGTAGTAGGTACTATCATGACTGTCCCCCACTTCCCAGCAGTGAAGTCAAGTTGTATTGCCTCCCTGTAGATATCTAGTCACTGCTTTTCTAAAAGTCAGTTTCAAAATGAGTCCAACAATACAATGGGGTAAGCTATTTCATGTGCCCACCACTCACAGCGTATAGAAGTTCTTCTTTTTTTTCGTCTTAAACTGTTTGCTCTGTAACTGCACTTTGTGCCCCCTTGTAATGTTTACATGGCTTAGTACACTACAGTATATTCAAAGTTAGTTAGCATGTTCACACTCTTGTACTTATGTGAACTCAAACAATTGTAATGGAATCTAAGGGTCCATAACAGAAATAATTAGAAGTGTAAAAAAATGGCGCTTGTTTTACTAATCATTGAAAACATTCCTGCTCACGACAGTATAACCTTCCCTTAAAAAATGCATGTTTGCCAAAGCACTAAGACACAGACACAGATCATGAAACACAGTGTAGCTTCCCGGACTGATTCAGCATCAGTTTCAGGCATTCTGCCATATAGCACCTTATAAGGATAAATTGACAGTACACAGACAATCCCAGTGCGGACGGTACAAACAGTGCCATTAAAGAATATTTATATTTCAAGCATAATGCTCAATTTTCCATAGTAAACTCTGGCAAAAAATGAGAAACTGTTAGTGAATATATAAATTATTAATTAGCTCTGGATATTAAGAAGTTAAAAATCAACCTATGATTTACTAATCACTAGGGATGCAGCTCACTTAAGGGCCTTTTACACTCAGTGATCTGTATTGCAATGAGTGACATAGATCAACTGCAACATTACCCCATTGCCGTGTAAAGGTTATCTGTTCGGCAATGAAAATGAACGGTCATCGATTCCACGAACCCTGCTTTCCTGGGTTCGCAGGGTTTTGTTTCACTCTGCTGGGCCATGTAGAAGCACCTTTCCACCCATTTCTATCCCATGAAAAAGGGGGATCCAGAACTCTCCTGGGTGTTGCGGAGCGGATCGCCTTTACACGGCATGAAAGGGTAATGTTATGGTTGATCTGTACCACACATTCTGGTACAGATCCCACTGTGTAAAGGCGATCTGCTCCACAACAATCAGAGAGGAACAAAGCGGGTCACAGAACGAGTGGTACTGACAAGTGCCGTGTAAAAGTGCCTACTGACTGACACACTACCTGATGTGCAGTACCATAAAACAGGGGCCCCATACACAGTTGCAGTGGTGCATGGTGGTATTTCAGGGGTGCCCTGGGATCATTATAACACAGCCTACCAAAACTAACATATACAAAGGAAAGTCGCTATCTGTAGGGGCAAAATGTCCTCTGTGACAGTGGCATTACATATGTTTATGCAGACTGCAATTCTAGATGTTAATGGTTGCATACAGGCTGTGTTATCACTCCCATTAAAGGACTGTAGTGCTGTAGGTGCTTTGCTATAACCCATGCCTCCAGGCACCCAGACCCACCACAGATGTCAGCTCCAGGAGTGAAATTAAAAGTCAGACTTGGTTCCAGGAGCAAAATGGGGAAGGAAGGCTCCAGTGTAAAATGAACCTCCTAAAGGCAAAAAACAGACTAAATAAAGTGTAAAAATGCAACATACAATAAGGAAACACATCCCTAGACCCATGTCAGGTATGTTCAATCTTACATCAAAGGTGGCGGGTTAGTCCAGTGAACTGTCTTTCATTTCCAACACTGAACCAAGACATTCTTGTAAATAAGTATCACTCAGCGTGCCCACTCCATGCCTAATCCCTGACCATGTGTTTATCACTGTGCTGGAGCAGGCAGGGGGGGTGAGGCTAGACATCTGTCCAATCCTGATCACTGCCAGGCCAGTGTGTGCAGCCAGTGGAGAGGGTGATCACTATGCTGCCATAGAGCCTATGTGCCCCTCTCCGCCCTGCAGTCCAGTACACACCAGAGCATATACAGCCTACTCTCCATGGGCCCCCAACCCTGGGAGCATAGGTACATGACTGGGAGTGTCACTGGCCTGTTGTTGTTGAACTTTTCTGCCTCTTGTCAAAGGAGATATGGCAGCCTATGGAGGACTGGAACAGACTGCCATATCCAGTGGACACCCGTGCTGTGCTGAACAGGGATCCATTGAAGAGATAATGCAGGAAGATGAATGGATGCCAGGTAATTCTGGCTATGGCACCACTGGCACTATCCACAGCCCCTGCATGGTGATCTGCTTTTACACGGGGCAGAGGGAAGGGGCTGAGGATTGCACCCGTCCCCATTGGGTCCTGGTGCAGCATGGTGGGGATACACTGACATTGCATAATCCTCTCAACGGAATTGCCTTATTCTTCTTATTAACTTTTTAGTTATGTTAGTTTTTAGCAATGTAGTAGTGTTGTTGCCCCCTGCATGGGGGGTTCGGAGGGCAAAGCCCCATGTAGAAAACACAGTCTGAAGTGACTTTCTTTAGAAGTCACTGTAATGTCAGTCGACAATCAATTTGTTGACCAACTGCCATGGATCTGGGCACAACCATAATTAGATATACAGCAGGGTTTAGGTTACAACTGGTAAGCTACACTAGTTGGGACTGGCTGCACTGCAAGGAAGTGAGTTACTGTGTTGCTTCAAATAGGTATTCCTGACTTTTTACTTCCTATACTTCCCCTGTGATCTGTGAGACTAAGCTGGATATGTGAGCTGTGCTTCCTGTTCTTTCCATATGATCTGAGTAAGACCTGGTAGCCTAGGATATTGATTAGATGTCATGTGACCTCATTCAGGTACACTTCTGGGCAGCTAAGATTCAAGCAGAGAGTCTGAGTTGTCCTTTGTTTCTAGGTAAGTGGATACTTTTATTACATTTTAGAGCAACGTTTGTAGACATTTTGTTGATGGTTTAGTGATGTATGTATGCATGTTTTTGTGCGTGTTATAGAATCATAGTTTTGAAATATATTTTGTGTTCTACTAGATCTTTACAATGTTTTTCTTATGTGCACAGCACTTGTTTAAATTTTTTTTTCTTGTGTGAGCAATACTGAGGCATTTGGGATTTGGATTTTTAATTAGCAAGTACTGTATGTTTTTTCAAAGTTGTTGGATGGATTTCCTTTACAGTTTGTGATTCTTGAGCAATGTTGCTGGGGGGGGGGTCATGTGTTTTTTGGTTTAATTAGCATGATTTATTTTTGATGTTGCTGTGTTGTTTGATTTGCATTGTGACCTTTTTGACCTTTAGAATACGTAATTAGCATATTGACCTTTTTGACCATGACTGGTTGTGCTCTTCATTAATGCATCCCATCATGTCTTCTGAGCAGATGTATATGCTAGGCTAAGGCAGTACCATCCCGAATGTTATAAGTGAAATAATTCACTGTGGGTATGTAGCAAAGCTACAAAACCACACTTTCTGTATGGCTGAAGGCCTTTTGCTGCACCTCATGCCTCACAAATCACTTAGGGAAAGCTGTTATTGCAGTATTCCCAACTGTGATTATTACCTACAGACTGGCATGGCCACAAATCAGTCATACAGTATACACACGGGAACAGGAGAAGGGTAGAGGACAACTTTGGCAGCACAGCCATGTACCCAGGGCACAGGCCATGGCATGCCACTGTTCCCCAGGTGCAATGTCAAGTGCCAACCTATGCAGCTCTCATAGTTTTAGTATTCTAGTGACTACAAAGCCAGTCACAAAGTGCCTCAACCTATGGAAAGTGTCACAGCCTTGCAACTGGGGAATGGTTAGGTAGCATATCTGACAACTGCAACAGAAGAGAACAGGGCTAACGGATCCACATTAGCCAGATAGGTAGACAACCAAATCATGACACTCCAGGGTCAGCCTGGCAAGTAACGATATACAGATAGGTAGACAGATAGATAGATAGAGTATACAGGCATGGTCATGCATATATATTATGGTTGATTAAGCATTTTAATGTTAAACCCCAATATTTGTACCTTAGTAACTTCACCCCTGTTCAATTGATTTCACCCCTGTTCAATTGATTTCCATGAAATTTGGAAAGCACAGTTGTGGTGCTAGGAGCTCTGGATCCTAAAAATTTTGTGGGGATTAGTCCACGAGGAGCAAAATGACAAAGGTGCACAAAAAACCAAAAATCACCGAAATTCAGCCCTTTTTTTTGCTCAACTATAACTAAAAAAAATAGGAGGATCTGAAACCTGAAACTAGCAGGTTTCATAGAGCTTGGCCCAAGATGTGTGCTTTTGTGTTTTTTACGTCCCAGAGTTAAGTAATTTTTAAACTATTTAAGAAAAAACATTCCATTTGTGAGCATGTGCAGTTTGAAAGCTCAATGTTCTAAAAATAGCTGAATTGTTGCAACAATGTCAAATTGTACTATACAAAACAGTTGCCATTTGTTAGCTGGCAGGGCTGGCACCCTGTTGAAAATGCTATCCTGGTGTGTGTGTGTGTGTGTGTGTGTCTGCCACCATTAGCCAAATTAGCTTGATCCCCAGTGCCAGTTTAAATATATAATTTAAGTAGAATCTGACACCAGAGTGACCACACCCAGAATCGGCTTGTTCCCCCACCTTCCCTCCATATGGTCCCTCCCCATAAACCTATAAAATGATGTCCCTGACACTGGGGGTGCTCAATCCCTGGTGTCAGCATACAAAACCCCCCTCACCCTCACCCAGCAGCCTGGGACACCAGTTCCAAGCACAACTATTTACCCTGCTAGATTAGGTCACAAAGAAGGGCTTTATTACAGAACAAGAACAGAATTTTTAGAGGTGGAGAATCCTGTAATCCCCCCATTGTACTACAGTCCCAAGTTACATAAAGACCAGGAAAATCCCCCTGGGTGACCAGTCATTTCAGGGATAGGGTCTTTAACTGAAAATCTATCTAAATTTTGTGATAATTTTTTGCAACCAATAGTCCTGGAATTACCATCTCTATACTATGGACTCCATGCACATTTTGGAGAAAATAAAAGATGTTAGATGGTGACATGATTTTGTATGGCTATCCGTAGATGTCTGTTCACTATACACTTGAAATTCTCACCATTTAGGAATAGAAGCCCTACAATATTTTCTCAACAAAAGTCCCAACTTGAGTAGTCTTCCAGCAAAGTTTTTTCTAGATTCCCTGAATTTTATTTTAAAGCACAACTACTTTCTGTTTAACAACAAGATGTATTTACAAAACGGGGAACAGCAATGGGGGCAACAATGGTCCCCACGTATGCTGGGATATATCTGGGTTGGTGGGAAATGAAACATATTTTTGATGAGGGAAATACCTATCTGGGGAATATTGAATTTTGGAGCAGCTACATAGATGACTTGTTCATTGTCTGGCAAGGAACAGAAATGGAAGCTAAGACCTTTTTAGAAGGCTTAAACAATAACAATATGAATCTGACTTTCACATATAAAATTGAGAGAAAACAAATAGAATTTTTAGATCTTAAACACTTTCTGTGGCAGACAAGTTTCTGCTATAGAAAAGAAACAGCAGGGAATGCCATTTTACATGCACAAAGCTCACACCCACCATCCCTAATTAATTCCATTCCATATGAACAGTTTCTGAGACTGAGAAGAAAATGTTCCTCTGAGCAAACATTTAAAGTACAAGCTAGAGAAATGTGGCAGAGATTCTCTTAGAGGAGTTACGGTGAGGATATTTTAAAACAAGCAGCAGATAGGGCAGGATCAGAAGATAGGACAAAACTACTTAAACCAAAGATTAAAACAAAAGAAAACGAGGAAAGGATTACTTTTGTTTTAGAATTTAATAGCATCTCTCTCAAAGTAAAGGATATCTTACTTAAAAATTGGGGATTGTTGGAGCACTGTGCCATACCTGGGCTGTTTCAAGAGTACCACGTGTTACATACAGCAAAGCAAAGAATCTAGGGGATATGGTATCCAGCAGCCACTATGGGGCTGAGAAACCAACTAGAAATATAGGGATACCAGAAAGACCAACTGGTTGCTTCAAATGCGGCCATTGCATGGCATGTAAATATTTGGTACAGGAAAAACAGTTTGTTCATCCAACTAAGAAAATGATAATGGAGATTTATGACTTTGTGAATTGTTCAACCAGTTTTTTTGTTTATGTGATGCAGTGCCCTTGCAAACTCCTACATGCTGGAAAAACCATCAGATGTGCTAAGGAACACTTTTTGGAACACATTAGGGATATTAGGAATAAGGATCTAGATTCCTCTCTTGCAGTACATTATTTGCAACAGCATGACAGCAATCCTATGTCCTTAAGATTTACTATAATAGAATACATAAAACCTTTACCTAGGAAGTGCAACAGAAAACAAATGTTACTACAAAAAGAATCCAAGTGGATTTATACATTAGAATCACTTTTTCCAAAGGAGCTCAACAAGGATCTGGACCTCAGTGTATATTTATAAGATTGTGAATATTAATCGCATCCATTATTAAGTGATTGTACTTTCTTGCTATCTATATATTATTCTCTATCGTGGTTAATCACTTTTTAACCAATTTTCATATTTTGACCAACAGTTACGGCGGTTTGAAAATTTCTTATGCCATTCCCTTATTCTTCAAACAATCCCATATTAGTAAACGAGTGTTTCATTTGGGCATTGTATTTTGCCATCAATGAGATTAATAACTAGAACAAAGTTATTAAAATTTGTCTAAATTTACATTTTTGACATAAAAAAAACATTTTTGAATATAGGGTATGGTATTTAATGCAGGATGTACATCTCTGGTTTGGCACAAAAGACTAAAACCAGATTTGGAATGAATAATTACACTTATAGAACAAGGTATAATTATATACATATAAGTTATATAACTGTGGAACTGTTTATGAAATAGGGCTCATTATGAAATGTGTAAATACTGTATATGTGTTTTTATTCATAGAAGAATATTATACAGGGTTGACACCAATAATGTTACTTTATATCTTAAAATGAATTTAGGATCCCTTAGGATACTACTGCAGATTATGATAGGGAGATAGATTTGAATTTTTATATTACTGCATTTTTTTATTTGTGAACCTTTTAGATACATTACAGCACTTCACTTAGATACTTTATACATGTGCTTTAGAAGGGGTAATATGGTAAATCACTAATGGATTAGAAATACACTTGCACTTTACTGATTGGTTTGTATTATGTCATTAATTGATGTCCTTTATATGAATGTATCATGTTTATTGACTCCACCCCCCCATCTCCCCACCCCCTTGCTGGAGCGGGTGTATGCCCTCGAAGTGCTGGGGAGCCATTGTTATGTGCACTCAGAATAAATAAGTACAGCGTTTTTCTACATCTGCGTGCATCACTTTCTTTAATGGTTTTCTATGTCCCCAAGTATTATAACAACATTGGGGTACTCAATCCCAATGTCAGAAGTAGTGTTAGCCCATTAGTGTTCCTGTAAAAAAAGAAAACCTCCCCCAACATCCTTTGTTTTTTTCAAACCCTGAAATAAAGAAAATGGTCCCTCATTGTCTGCCACTATACCCAACACCCCCTTCACGACTCACCAACTCAGCACCCCACCCCACCCTTACCCTATATTTACTGAGCCAAAGTCCAATGCTGTAACCCAACTGGACTGGAGACACATCCTCACCAAGAACTGAGGAAAACAGGTAAGTGTCATATAATGTATGTCAATGTTTTGAACTTATCTTCATAACTTGGTCACTTTAATTAATTTTTTCACCAAATTTTCAACATGGCCTTTTTGGGATCCACCTCATGGACACGGACAAGATATTGCGGCCACTGTGCAAAATCACCCTTTAGGCCTAATTAACATAATTTCACCATCAGTGTTCATGAGGTGGGGTCCTAAAAAGGTCATGTTCAAAATTTGGTGAAAAAATATGTAAAAACAACCAAGTTATGAATGTATGTTTACATTTTTCTATGCATGCTCATAACTTTGGTAATTTTCAATATTTTTACTCCAAAGTTTTTACATCGCCATTTTTTCACACCACCTCATGAACATTACAGCTGTCATTTTTCACATCTTGGATGAAATGTGTTCATTTCAACTGGGATTTGAAAAGTTTCACCTACGGGGTTCATGAGGTGTGATCATAAGACGACTATGTGTAAAGTTTGGGGTCAAACAAAATATTAAAAAACAACAAAGTTATTGAAGTGTTCCACAATTGTTTTATGCACGCTCATAACTTTGGTAATTTTCAATATTTAAACCCAAAATCTTCAGCATAGCCATTTTGTCGCAACACCTCATGAATGGGACAGCTGTTGTTTTTCTTATCCTGGCCAATATGTGATTTTTCACTGCTGGTGCAAAATTATGATACTAAATGACACCTGTCATGTTCAGAAGGAGGGGTCATAAAAAGACTGTTGAAATTTTAGGGTCACAATGTCATCAAAAAATGATGAAGTGATGATGTTTGCAATGATATCCATTGCCCCAGTGGGGACCATGTTGCCTTCCTGTACCAGTGACACGAGTTCTGGTGTGAACTCAGTGAGCCAGTTTAATGGGTCAAGGCTGGTGGGGAAGGTGTTACAGCGTGCCGCACCAGCCCCAGCCTGGGTAGGGATGGAGCAGTGTTTTGGCATAGACATGACATCCTGTGGTGGGCCAGGGAGCCTTCACTCACAAGATATGTTTTCTGCAGAAGCTGAGAGAGGGAGAGCAGCTAACCTACAGCAAGGAGGTGATTTACTGAATACATTGAATTGAATTCTTAATTCAGGGGCCTGTAATGGTACATAGAAGTCAATGTTTTGGTTCTCTGTTTTGGGGGTTTTCTTTACTTAGTGTAACTTTAATTTGCAGGGGAGGTAATCTAGCTGGGAGAATATTTGCAGTCATTTGTGGCTAGAGCTGTTACTGAAACTCTGTGAAAGAGGTGTCTGATAAGGGGAGGAGCTGAAGAAGGCTTGAGGGACTGTGAATTACAAACAGGAGTTGACTCTGGGCTCTGTTTGCTGCAGAAGCTAAGACAGGGAGAGTAGCAATCAGTTTCCTTAAACTAGAGCTGTGTTTTGCCCTGTAGGTTACAGAAGAAAGTCTTTTTTTTTTACCAGATTGTTGATTGTTTTTTGTAGACACTGAGTACCAAAGGAACAACATTCCCCCACCCACCCCATTCTCCAACCACCCCCAGGTGCTCTGCCTTTATAGTGGAAGGCCAGGCCACACCTACTTAAAGACACAGGAACAGTTAGGCAGCACAGCATAAGCAATAGCCTGGCTGGTATATAGGCAGAATTACAAAGGGTGTAACTAGCAACTAGGTCCACAAGGGCACATACAAGAGGAGGAGAGAGAAGCTGCAAGTACCTACAGAAGGAGATAAAGACAGGAAGAGAAGGAGAAGGAGAAGGAAAACAAAAGGGTTAGCTACTGGAGATCTGTCTCTGAGCAAGTAAGTAGGAGACTACTGAGGAATACAGGAACTTCCTGTCCAGAACAGGAAGGGCAGGAGCTGTAAAGGCACAGAGGCAGTGGGAAAGTAAGGAGAAAAAACAAACAAAAAAAAAGAGAGAGGAAAGAGTAAGCACACAAAACAAAAGTCAAGGGGCCACAAATAAGGCATGATAGGAGTGGTGCAGTGCAGTGGCTGTGGAGCCGCAGTCTTCTGGGAGGCATTCTGAAGGATGCAGTGTTGTCCCATCTGCAGACACATCTCTGGGCTGAGAGAGGAGGCTGTTTGTCTACAGGCTGAGTTGGCCAGGATTCCGGGGACCTCCTCTCCCACCCAAGGACCACCAGGGCCACCGCTGCTGCCTCAGAGGTTGCCAAGAAAGAGGAGCGGTTGGACCACGGTGGGCTCAGGGTGGGTGAGAGTGGTGGAACAGAGGTGCATCCCTCCAGTTGTACCGCTCCACAATTTATATGCCGTTCTGTCAGAGCATGGTTCCTCTATGGAGGCACCCACAGTAGAGACCAAGAAGGATACTGGGAACCTCCACCAAGGAGACCCACAGGAGGGTGGCATGGGACCCCACAGGAGGAAAGAAACAACTCCTGGTGGGTGACTCAAATGTTTGAGGGGTAGAACTCAGGGAGGGAGGGAAGAGGGAAGGGTAGAACTCAGGGAGGGAGGGGAGAGGGAGGTAAGGTGCCTGCCCAGTGTCATGGCTTGGAGGGACAGGGAGTGAATCCTCAGGATCATGGCAGCAGCTGCACACGGGAGGGATCTGGACAACACTGTCCACCTAGGGATAAATGACCTGGCTGGGAATGGGATCAGAGCAGTGCAGGGGGAGTTTATGGAGTTGGGGAGGGAACTTAGACAAGTAGCATGCATGTTAACCTTCTCAGAGGTTCTGCCTGTCTATGGCATGGGTGAGGCTAGGGTACTCTGCACCATGTGATTCAATCAATGGTTGAAAAACTGGTGCAGAGCTCAGGGTTTTTGCTTCATTGGGGACTGGGGTTCCAGCTGGAGGGATACAGGCCTATACTGGTGTGATGGTCTGCATCTGTCCAGGAGGGGAACCAGGATCCTAGGTGATAGGTTTAAATGCTTTATTGGCAAGCATTTAACTAACTGGGGGGGGAGGCACTGAAAAGGAGCAGGAAAATACCAGCCCACCCCCACAAAACAGGGTAGTTAGTGAGGTAAACACCAAAATAGAGAAGTTGATAGGGAGAAGGGCTGGAGTAAATGGAGAAAAAGGCAAAGGCAGTAAGGACAGGAATGGGTTAAAAGGGGTAAGACCATCAAAAAATGGAGGGCAATGAGTGCCAACGCCCATAGTCTGGGTAACAAGCTCCCTGAACTAGTAGCCTTCATGGAAGAGGGAAGCCTGGATATCGTGACAGCCACAGAAACACGGTACACAGAGAACCATGACTGGGATGTCAACGTACCAGGGTACACAATCTACAGGAGGGACAGGGAGGGTAGAAGAGTAGGATGAGTAGCTCTCTACATAAGGGAAGAGATCAAAGCAACAGAACTAAAGGGTAAACAAGGAGGAGAGGGGGCACTGTGGGTCACCCTGGAGACAGGAAATGGCACCACAATCCGCACAAGTGTTGTATACAGACCCCCCGTCTCAGGGGGAGGAAATGGACAAGGAAATGATAGAAGGCATCCTTAGGATGGCAGGAAAAGGGGAGATATTGTTGATGGGGGACCTGAATATGCAAGATGTTAACTGAGCACCTTTGCTGCAGACACATCCAAGACCAGGGTCATTCATGATGCCCTACAGGGGGCATGCCTCAGACAATTAGTGTTGGAACTCACTTGGGACGGAGCAATCTTAGGCCTGGTACTCTCAAATGGGGATGGAGAGAGGATCTCAGATTCAGAAGTGGGTAGCCATCTGGGAACAAGTGACCATCAAACAGTGTGGTTCATGATAAACACAGCCATAGAGTCAAGCCATACAAATGTGAGGGTACTGGACTTTGGGAGGGCTGACTTTGGCAAAATGGGAGAGTGCCTCAGAAAAGCACTAGCAAACAGGCAAGAAGGGGAGTGGAGGAACAATGGGGAAACATCAAAACTAAAAAGATCTGTATACACAGATTGGTAAATAAGTAGCCCACTCACCAAATGTATGTATATAATATAATTTTTTTATTTCAAAAAATATATAAATTGCATATATGAATAGGTGATGCAGTCAAATAATGCAGACGTTTCAAATCAGACTCCTTCATCAGTGCTTGTCTGTACCACACCATATCAAAAAGAAGCACTAGAGGAAGCAGGAGGTCATGAACCACGCCAGCAGCACTCTCTAAATCCAGGTTGTGGAGAAAACAATGTTTATATAAGAAAACTAGATTCATTAGCTAAAACAAAAGGAGTTAAAATATGATTTAAAAATATGCTGCATACACAAGCTGGTGATGATTCTTTTTGATATGGTGTGGTACAGACAAGCACTGATGAAGGAGTCTGATCTGAAACATCTCCATTATTTGACTGTATCACCTATTCATATTTACAATATATATATTTTTTGAAATAAAAAAAGATTTATATTATATACATACATTTGGTGAGTGGGCTGCTTATTTTCTAATCTGTGCATATTGATCTTTTTAGTTATGATTGGTAGTGTCTCCTCCCTTATTTAACCTTTTTCTTTGTACCGAGGTTGGCTGGACTGGACTTTCTCCAGAAACATCAAAACTACCATCACAGAGGCAACAAGCCTTTGTGTAAAGCAAATAAACAAATCAAAATGAAGGAAAAAAACACTATGGTTCTCAAAATAGGTGGTGGGGAAGGTTAGGGAGAAAAAGATAGCATTCAGTAAGTATAAGGAAAATCAGAAAGAGCAGAACAGAGAACTGTACCAGTTAAAGCAGAAGGAAGCGGGGAAGGCAGTCAGAATAGCAAAGGCCCAAGCCAAGGAAAAGACAGCCAACTCAGTTAGGAAGGGGGATAAAACCTTTTATAGGTACATTAGGGAGCGAAGAACGACCAAGGAGTGGATAGTGAGGATTAATAAAGGGGAGGTGGGTGGCAGAGGGTGACAGTGAAAAGCAGGATGTTGAAAGAATACTCTGCTCAGTATTCACAAAAGAAGAGGAGGGAGAGGCACCTAATATAATCAATAGAAGCACTCTGGATAGGGGAGTCGATACCAGTCTGTTCACAGAAGAAAGGGTTCGGAAAGAACTCCTGAAACTGAAGGTGAACAAAGCAATGGGACCTGATGGAATTCACCCAGAATCCTAAAAGAACTAAGGGCAGAACTAGTGACACCACTGACTACCCTTTTTAACAAATCATGGGAGGATGGTGTGGTACCTGAGGACTGGAAGAGGGCTGATGTGAGTCCCCTTCATAAAAGTGGGAGCAAAGCAGCAGCAGAAAACTACAGACCTGTTAATTTGCCCTTAGTGGTAGGGAAATGATGGAATCACTTCTGAAAGAAAGAACTGTTGTGTACCTAGAGGCCAGCAGGGCACAGGACCCAAGGCAGCATGGATGCATAGCCAAAAGCTCATGTCAGATGAATCTAATAGATTTCTTTGACTGGGTGACCAAAGTAGTAGACCAGGGAGGGGCGGTGGACATGGGCTACCTAGACTTTAGCAAGGCACCTGACACAGTCCTACACAAAAGATTAATAAACAAGTTAGCCAGCCTGGGAGTAGGTCCCAGGGTGGTAGCCTGGGTAAAAAATTGTCTGGACAACATGACACAGAGGGTAATAGTAAATGGAGTCCACTCCAAAGAAAGGGGTGTTACTAGCAGGGTACCACAGGGTTCAGTACTGGGACCAGTCCTCTTTAATGTCTTCATAAGTGGCATTGCAGAGGGATTGGAAGGCAGAGTATGCCTCTTTGCAGATGACACAAAGATCTGCAACAGGGTTGATACACAAGGCGGGGTGTGTGAAAAGGATGAAAAGGGACTTGGCAAGGTTGGAGAAATGGTCAAAAGTATGGCAGCTTAAATGCAATGCAAAGAAGTGCAAAGTAATGTGCCTGGGAAACAAAAACCCAGGGGAAGAGTACACAATGGGGGAAGGGGGAGGCATAACAACAACAAAAATAGAAAGGGACCTGGGTGTAGTCATATCAGATAACCTAAAGGTAAACAAGTAATGTGAGAAGGCAGCAAGAAGGGCTGGAGAGATACTGGGATGTATAGTGAGAGGCATCACCAGTAGAAAACAGGAAGGTGTTATCCCTCTGTATAGACAGTTGGTGAAACCCCATCTGAAGTACTGCATGTAGTTCTGGAGACATGATCTCTGCAAGGACATAGACAGGATGGAGGCAGTCTAGTGGAGGGCAACTAAAATGGTGCAGGGTCTGCACCAGAAGCCATACGAAGAGAGACTAAAGGAGCTTAATGTATATACCCTCGAGGAAAGAAAGGGAAAGGGGGGACATGACAGAAACGTTCAAGTACCTCAAGGGAATCAACAAAATCCAAGAGGGTAGCATCTTTCAAAAGCAATGTGCAAGAACAAGGAGGCACAATTTGAAGATAGAGGGGGGATGACTCAGGGGCAACGTGAGGAAGTATTTTTTCATGGAGAGGGTGGTGGACGCATGGAACGGCCTTCCTGAGGAGGTCGTGGGCTCAAAAACAGTTGGGGACTTCAAGAATGCAATGCAACAGAAATAAGGCAATTCTGGCAAGGGGTAGGAAGAAGTCGACTGTTGGTTAACTAGGATCTGCAGCTTATCCAATAGGTAGGAAAATGGACAGACTGGGTGGGCCAAGCAGTCCTTATCTGCCATCAAAGTCTATGTTTCTATGTTTCTAAGATATCAACATGTGTGTTGAGGCTTTATGGGGCCATGCACTGGGTCAGGACTGTCTCCAATATTGTAGGGACCTACACAAATAAGGATACAATTCCACTGTCAGAAAAGAAGAGAAATTGCAGAAAACTGTGTTAATGCAGACATTAGGGCTGAAAAACAAATCAGTGGTGAGGTCTTCCTTGGGGTTGTCAGCCCTAATGGCCACCCCCTCCAATGAACAAATGAGATCAGATGTGGTCTCTTTTCTTCATGCAGGGCCCGCAAGAAGAAAGCTATGACAGATTCTGTTGGCAGAATGTGGCTAGCCATACTTCTCTGGCTTGGAGCTGTACATTGTGCTTTGGATGGGAGATTACGGGCTGGGGGTAGGGAGTGGGCATTAGGGTCGACAACCCCAAGGAAGACCCCACCACTGATTCATCAGTACTCCACAAACCCAAAACTCTAATGTTTTTTCATTTCCCTACTTTGTGCGTTCTTCTAACCTAATGTCTGCATTAATGCAGATTTTTGCAATTAATATTGCATATATATAAGACAAAAAACCTCTGTGTGCAAGCACTGAGGCAATGATTACCCCAAAGGGCATTTGGCTGGGAAGCCAAGTTTCAAAGAAATACAAAATCACACATGCACCCACAATGCAAAACATCACGGACTGCATATGCAAATCACCACAGAATACTATGCTGGTTCAGCTTTAAGCAGAAATGCATGGTGCCGACAGGCCTCTTACACAGTTTGCAAAGGGTGCCAACAGATGATATAGTCACGTGTTTCGTCCTACCAGGACTCATCAGTATGCCTTGTCTGTTTGACACCCCAGTGGAATGAACCAGCATGTGTGATTTTGTATTTCTTTGAAACTTGGCTTCCCGGCCAAATGCCCTTTGGGGTAACCATTGCCTCAGTGCTTGTGCACAGAGTTTTTTGTCTTTTAAATTGTTTTTTGTTTTAATTGGGTTCACCACAACATAACCCAGATAGACCATCTTAGGGTAGCTAGTTCATTCCACTGGGGTGTCAAAGAGACAAGGCATACTGATGAGTCCTGGTAGGACGAAACACGTGTCTGTGTCATCTGTTGGCACCCTTTGCAAACTGTGTGAGAGGCCTGTCGGCACCATGCATTTCTGCTTAAAGTTGAACCAGTATAGTACTCTGTGGTAATTTGCATATGCAGCCGATGATGTTTTGCACTGTGGGGACATGTGTGATTTTGTATTTCTTTGAAACTTGGCTTCCTGGCCAAATGCCCTTTGGGGTAACCATTTCCTCTGTGCTTGAGCACAGAGATTTTTTGTCTTTTAAATTGTTTTTTGTTTTAATTGGGTTCACCACAACATAACCCAGCTAGACCATCTTAGGGTAGCTAGTTCATTCCACTGGGGTGTCAAAGAGACGAGGCATACTGATGAGTCCTGGTAGGACGAAACACGTGTCTAAGTCATCTGTTAGCACCCTTTGCAAACTGTGTGAGAGACTTGTCAGCACCATACAATTCTGCTTAAAGTTGAACCAGCATAATATTCTGTGGTGATGTGCATATGCAGCCCATGATGCTTTGCATTGTGTGGGCATGTGTGATTTTGTATTTTCCACAAACTGTGGCACTGTTTCACAAAAATTACTGCAATTTGCAGCAGTATCTCAATGGGAAAACCCCATTGGCCCCAGTAAGAAAACCCAAAACCCAAATCCATCAGATTTAAAGAACTTTCACTCCCAAAACTGTTACCAGTTCCCTACAAATTTGTGCCCAAATTTTTGTAAAAAGTAGTGTCACAAAGTACTGTTGTCAGTTCCTCAAATTTGTGTCCAAATTTTTGTAGTGAAAGTACTTTTCGTGATATGCAATACTTTCGTGATTTTATTTACGTAAAGTGTCGCGGATTTTAAAGTACTTTATGGCCACTATGCCCAAACAATAGGAATTCACACCCTGCTGCAAAAGAACGGTTTAGTCTTTGGGCTGACATTTGAAGGGAAGAAAGCCAAGATCACACAGATGGGCATTTTGTGGTTTGGTGACAAAATATTAGAGGGCTTCAAAGTTACAGCACTCTGAAGTTCATGATTTTTCCCATAGGATAACATTACAGCATCCCCTGCACATTTCGGGGCCTGTATCTCGAAAATGGTTCACGATACGGACTTTTCATCAGAAAAATACTTAGTCCCTTGCTAGGGAGACAAGTGCAAAACTAGCCTGGAAAATCACAAATAATATTCGATTTTAAATTTGTTTCTATGTCGTATGGTTCCTGAGATATAAGCAATTTAGTATTCCAAATGTTCATTTTTTGCTTCAAGGGACATTATTATGCATACATTCTTTGTATTCACTGTGCTTCTGAATGCACCTTTTTGGGAAAAAAAGTGTGTGCATTTGCGTTACTGTTACCGTTAGCATTTCCTCCTGCGTTTCCATAACCATCAGCATTAACGTCTATGTCACCATGTGCTTTACCCTTTGCGTTTGCATTTGCGCTTGCGTTGGCATTACTGTTACCATTTGCATTTCCATTACTGTTTTTGTTTGCATTTACTTTTCCATCACCATGTGCATTATCATTTGCGTTTCCGTATGCCCTTGCATTTGCATTTGTGTTTCCTTTGGCGTCATCGTTGGTGTTACCATAAGCGTTTGTGTTTCCAATTGCGTTACCGTTACCGTGCACGTTACCATTTGCGTTTGCATATGCGCTTACATTTGTGTTTCAATTTGAGTTAGTGTTTCCTTTGGCGTCATCGTTGGTTGGTGTTACCATAAACGTTTGCATTTCCAATTGCGTTACCATTACTGTTTGCATGTTCGTCACTGTTTGCATTTCTGTTGGCCTTAGCGTTTGTGTTTTCAGTAGCGTTTCCATTGTCGATTGCATTACTGTTTCCTTCTGCATCGCTGTTGCAGTTACTGTTTGCATTTCTGTTTGCGTTTGTGTTACTGTTTGCATTTTCGTTACTGTTTGGGTTCACATTTCCGTTGACATTAGCATTTGCGTTACTGTTCTCGTTAATATTTGCATTTCTGTCACCATTAGCATTTGCGTTACCATTTGCATTACCATTTCTGTTTTCGTTTAAGTTTGAGCTTGCATTTCTCTTACCGTTTGTGTTATCGTTTACTTTTGCATCACCAAGTGCGTTACTGTTTGCGCTTGTGTTTGCGTTACCATTAGCATTATTATTTTATTTTACCTCACTGTTTCCATCACCATTTGCATTAACATTACCGTTTGTGTTTTTACGATTGTGTAGTGCAGTGCAAAACATTATATTTTTACTATTTTCTGCACTGTCTTCTACGATGCATAGCACAGCTAGTGTGTGGTTGATTGGTCTGAAACTTGGCATGTAGAAAGACCTTTATTCAAGGAACATGCCAGTGTTTGTTTGGTGAAACAATGTTGTTCCGTTACAGAGTTATGGCCATTTGAAGTTGGCCCACTTCACAGTTACAGATTTTTTTACAACTATGTTTCTTGCCCCACAGCCTGGAACTCTCTCAGGCCTCTTGCTCACACCAGCTTACTCTACCCCCCGCTGTGTTCCCTGATCATCTTCAAGGTCGGCCCATTTCACAGTTACAGATTTTTCAGCCGCCAGGTCCGCAATTTTAGTACATTTTTGGCTGCGATTTCCACCATTATGTAGTGGAAGATTTCTTTTTTTTTTTACAACTATGTTTCTTGCCCCACAACCTGGAACTCTCTCAGGCCTCCTGCTCACGCCAGCTTGCTCTACCTGATCATCTTCAAGGTCGTTGTGGCTCTCCAGGTCGGGCAGGTCAACCCAGAGAGACCACGGGGCAGTGGCAGGGAACCAGCATTGGGAGTGTGGCAGCGGCTATGGCAGGGGCTGTCGCCTATCCAGGGCTGGAGGGGGGATTTTTGGTAGTTAGCCCCAAGATCCCCCTCCCCCCTGCATGGACACGTCTGACGCCGGTGCATGGCAACCCTGCCTATGTCAGCCACACTCTAACATGCAGCCCAGTGGCTTGAAGGTGCCTCCAGTCTCCACTGGGTGTCGGCAGAGCACTGAGTGTCCCTAACCCTCCCTTCCGGAGAGGAGAGCTGCCCAGAGGGTGCTCAATCCGTCTCCCTCCCCTGCTGACCCCCGACTCCTGAGCTAGCTCCCGAACTCGGGTCATCAGCGCGGCGCGAGGTGTGGCATCCAGTGCCTCAACCCTCAGTGCCCCTGGGCCGGGCTGGTGGAAAACTTCTTAAAGGTGCAGAAACATAAAAATTGAATATCTCTGGAATGGTTTGTTCTTTTCACATGAAATTTGGAGGGTGTTGAGTGGATGTCCTGGAGATGTGAATTATGATGTTTACATGTTTGAAAAATCATTTGCTGTGGAGCTACTGCATGACGCAGTTAATGTTTTGCACTTAGCATTCTGCATGGTGCTACTGGCTTGAAATTTACTTTACTTTAGAAGTGACCCGAGCCGAGATATTTGTGTTTGTGCAATTGGAAAACTGAAAACAAGATGGCGGACCTCGTGGTCAAAGAATTTTTGAAATTCCTCTGGAACAAAGATTCTTGAACCACGAGGCTGCAAATTTTTTGACCGCCAGGTGGGACAAAATGGCCAGAACCCCATTCTTGGATCACAAGATATACATATAAATTTCCCCACTGCCTTATAATGGGAACTTAAAAGTGCCATAGCTTTTGAATGCCTTAATATTTTTTCACCAAACAAAAAGCGGCATGTTCAGCCACCAAAGCTCTTTCAAACTAGCCATCTTACAGAGTGGCATACCATATGATAGCTGTACAAAACCACATTAAGGATGCCAAAAGGTGCCTCCAAAAATGGATAAATTTGCATTTTTCAGCACTTTGGTACACAAAGACCGGCACTCCACCTGAAACACAATTTGGTGAATCAAGAGAACTACCACGCCCCAATGTGCGTACCAAATTTCAGGCAAATCCATTGAACGGGTCCAAAGTTATTAATGCCCAAACTTTTGACTTTAGTATGTAACTGACCGCTCAACCCTAACTATACTCAGTTTGACTTCTACTACTCCAACATGCTTGCTATTGCCACTCCACTACCTCTACCCCCTCTGCTCTCATCAGCAAGCGTATTAGCCCAATAGTCAGATACCTTCACCTTCATCTGAAGCCGCCACCCTGCATGTCTATCAGGGCGTACCTCATCACCCCGCTATGGTTACTAACCCTATCTCTTATACTATCCGGCAACATTGAGATCAACCCTGGTCCATCTCTGCGTCCTGTCATAACCTTGCCCCCCTGGCCACCACTCTCCCTAAAACCGATGGACTAACTTTCGCCCACCTGAATGCTAGGAGCCTTATGGCCAACCTCCCTGACCTCCAGGCTTGGATCTATACTAACGTCCCGGACGTCCTCACCATCCACAGAAACCTGGCTTAAGCCCAGTGCCTGACTCTCAGTGCCACTTTCCTGGATACAGCATGCTCAGTATCGACCGTCCTGGCACTAAAGGGAGGTGGCCTTGCCCTCTACTTCAAAACTCACCTAAACATTACCCTTCTGCAGGACCCCCTCCTACCAAACTGAAATCCTGCACTCCCTACTGCTTCTTGGGGTGTAAAAGAAACTCCATATTTTTTGTACTTATATCCCCAAAAAAAATGGTACACAAGGCATCACTGAACTCCTAGGGTTTCTGCCTGCAGTTACAGGCAAGAATGACATTATCTGCCTTGGTGATTTTAACCTTGACTGCTCAGAGAAAACTCAGCTAACCTATCCTCCTTAGCTAGCAAGGCAAATCTATCAGCTCATACATGAACCCACAAGGGTCTCATGTGGGGCAACTAGACACCCTCCTTGACTGGATACTTACAGGACGAATATGTTGCCTCAGCCGTGTGCTACCTGACACAATTAGTGACCACTATCCCATCTACTGTGTCTGGAACACTGTCATTCCTCCCCTCCCTGCTAAAACTGTAACCTTTCCTAATCTCTCCCGCCTAAGTCATGAGGACTTCTTTAACTGACCTTAACCAGGTTGACTGGTCCCTCTCTACCAAACAGAGGACATTAACATAGCCACAGAATATTTCAACTCCGTCCTCCTCTCTCTTCAAAACCTTCACATCCGGTCACCACCGTAGGATGGAAGGAAAGTAACAAGTGGCTAACACCCCCTGCTTCAACTTCTCAAATCTAGGGACAAACTTTGGTCCAGGTGGAAGATCTTCCACCTCCATGCAGACTTTGAAGACTATCGTGCATTATGTAACAACTGCAAAAGACAAATTCGTGACACAAAAGCACCTACTATAGGAACCTACTAATAACATCCTCTACAAATCCGCAGGTACTGGTCCAAAATTAAGGACATTCTCGGCAATGAGAAGCAACAGAATCCAGCTGACATGAACATTCAAGGTGTTCACTGCACCAACCATGACACACCATTGCGCGCTTCAATGCCCTTTTTCTTCTCCACCAGTCGCTACTCTAACCCAGCCCACAACCTGACTGTCCTCTTCTCCTCCCTCGCCCTCCCACTCCTCCCTTTCGTTTCTGGCTCAACCACATACCTTGAAGTTAGCAAGCTGCTAAACTCCTTCCGGCATGCGAGAGGTTCAAGGCCTGAGACATCCATCCTTGCATGTACTTAAGCAGTATGCACAGCTGACCAGACCTATCACCAGCTTTTTAACCTCTCGATTACATACGTCTATTGTACCATCCACCTGGAAAACTGCCAGAACCATCCCTATACACAAAAGAGATGTCAAACTCATGTCCAACTACCACCTATATCTCTTCTGCCCACTCTCAGTAAGCTGCTTGAAAAAAGTCCACCGCCAGCTTGCTGCTCACCTTGACATGTTTAATCTTCAAACCCGTTGCCAACATGGTTTCGGCCGGGTCAGAGTACCACCTCTGCACTTACACACCACAAATGACATCAGAAATAATATGGACTGTGGCCTACTCACTGGGGCCGCTTTTTATCGACCTGTCTAAAGCCTTCCACATGGTACACCATCCTCTCATGCTAAAGAAACTCCAATCCATTGGAGCATCTGACCAAGCCTCTCCTGGTTCCATAGCTATCTTGACAATTGGACTCAGCAGTAGCATTTCACAAGGCCCTTCTCCCCTAAACATCTCCCGTGGAGTTCCCCAGGATCCACTCTTGGACCTCTACTCTTCTCCCTCTTCCTAAATGATATTCCCACCATGTCCCGGCATAGCTGCACTCTTATGTGCAGATGACCTTGTTCTCTACTCTGGGTCAAAATCGGTTGCTGCCATCAACTCCACTCTTACTAATGACTTCAATTCCTGCAGACCTGGCTCTGTAACCACCAAGTCCTGAACCTGGAAAAACCTGTGCTATGCTATTCGGATCCTCTAGAAACTGTCTGCCCCTACTGAACAGGCTCGGGTTCAATGCATTGATGGCTTCTCATCTTAAACACTGAGTCCTTCAAGTGCCTTGGGGTCACTTTGGATCCCACACTTGACCTGTCTCAACATGTCAATATGGTGTGCCGTGCTGTCAATGCTAAAATTGGCGGAGCTTATCGCGTGCGCCACTCCCTCACTCCTTCCGCTAGACTTTCTGTTGCGAGAGGTATTCTCTTACCCCAGCTCCAATATGCTCTGCCCCTCCTCTTTGCTGCAAACTCTGCTACACTCCACAAATGGGACACTGTCTACAACAACATCTGTAGATTCGTCTTAACTGCCCCACGTCTTACCCATCATTGTCTCCTTTACGCTGGCTTAAATTGGTTGTCACTAAGGATATTTGAGCCTACTCCTGGGCTGCTTTATCGACTCCTGTCTAGACCTCCCTGCCCTGCTATCTTGCCAACCTCCTGACTCCTGCCTCACACACCAGTACCCTCAGGTCTTCCTCTGTCCCCATGCTCTCCACTAGACCTTGCATGACAAAAATGGGTGAACAGGCATTTGCCATTTTGCTCCCAAATTCTGGAACTCACTCCCCTTATGGTGAAAACTTCAGCCTCCATCGAGAATTCAAAAACTCGCTGTTCACCCACCTTCTAGCCTCTGGCCAATGCAAATGCTCTTAATTTGCTTTGTCCCACTGCAGGCTGTCGGGTCTGACCTGAGTACTACACTAATGTTCTCCCATGCAATATGCTTGTCTAGGTGGCTATGAACCTTGATGTCTTTACTGTCTTCAGCTGTCTTATGGTTACCCTAATTGCTTTATTTTACATCCTTATTATGATCTATGCCTAAAATGTACCCTTATGTAACTATTACTGTGCTACCCAATGTATATCTTGTTTTGCTCCTGTACACCTATATTATGTCTGTGCATTTCTACATATTGTAACCAATGTCCTGTGCTCTCCCGGGTCATGCCTGAAAATAGGCAGGTCAGTTGCCTAGCGCACTTATCCGGTTGCCAAAAGCTAATAAATAAATAAACTATAGTGGCGCGACCGTGCCACTATAATAGACAGTCAAGCTGCCATCAAGGTATGGTGCAAGAGGAAGTGGGAAGAGGAGAACAACTTTACAGTAGCACCATGCAACTGGAGTCATGCCAATGACCAAACCCTGCACTGTTACAGTCCATCATGTTAATGGTCACACAGCCTGTGTAGGACCATTGACATCTAAACAGGCAATTGTTAGGCTGTGTCACTGTCACAAGGAAGAATATATCCATGCAAACAGTGACACCCATTTGTTTATAGCAGTTTTCAATGATAGTAGTAAAAGGTATTCAGTGTTTTTCTAAATAGCACCACCCACAACATCAATTACGTATAGATTTCCTTGTGTCTAAGCTCAGGGTCAGGATGGAATTTGCTTCATGATCACATTAATTTTGGCTATGGTGTGCCCAAAATAGAAAACCAATTCAAAGAAAAACAGCTTCCATGCTAAGCCCTGAAACAAGATTATCCCTAGAAAAGCACTGGCAACAAAGCTGTTTCAAAGAAATACCATATTGCACATACATAACACATGCAAAGCATCATGGGAAATATATGTATGGTGATTTGTATACACGTCCCATGATGCTTTGCATTAGTGAGGTATGTGTGATTTGGTATACTGAATAAGTCCTTATATGCAATCCTTATGGGGATATCCTTGAGCAGGCAGGGTTAGGTGGAGGCACACATACATATAGCCCGTGAAGGAAGGGTAAATGTGTGACCATTTTGCAGTACATTTTTTCTGTTTTGCCTTTTTGTACTACATTTAAAGGGGTTCAAAGTCTTACCCTGCATAGTGGTCAGTTTTTCAGCACAGGGAAAGGGGTGGGGAACACAGCTCCACAACATTTAGCCTAAAGACTGCTCTACTAATGACATTTGTGACCATCCTTACTTCAAACCGACAACTCACCCAATGCAACATCTACTCTAACAGTATGTCTTACTCTTACCTAACTGTCTCTTCCCCACAACACACCCATGCAACCCAAACAAAACATACAAACAAATCACATTAAGTAGAATAAAGAACCTAATTTAATCTCACAAAACACACTTTGTGCCATTCTCATCCATCAGAACATCTCCGCCATGACTACTCTTTCTAAAACAAAACTCTTAACCATTTCTGTCTGCCTTCTAAACTACATACCACAAACCTCCTCCCTCTAGCTAAATACTAACAGAAACTTTGCCATGAGGAAACTAAATACCCACTATCCACATCTTTAAACTTATTAGCCTAAAGGCATTAGGCCAAACATTGTTGATATAAAACACAACACCATCGCAGACCAAAACTAGTAGACTGGATTGAATGTAGTCCATATGCTAAACATTGTGTCACTGGGGAAGGCAGAGTGAATAAGGCACTGGTATGCAGGAGGGCACTGTTCTATCCATAGTTCCTCCCCAGTACCCTCACTTCTCTTTCACAAGGCTGTGGCTGTCACAGTCTAGTATGTTAGGGGTTATACAACATGTGTGGCCGCTAACTACTGGACACTCTCTTTGCTTCAGTGTATGCCATATCACATTCACAGGAAAGACTATCCCCCTTTAGCAAACAGCAACCATTAGTGTATTGCAGTTTTGGTGAGGATCAGTACAAGCAGCCCTCTATCTGCCTAACTAAAACAACATACCACTGTAACTGTGCATTAGGTCCTTGTTATGTTAGGCCAAGGAAAGGGAGGACCCTGCCCCATGATCTCATTTATCTGAGTCATGGTGAGTTCAAAACAGAAAGGCGAGTTAAAAGACAAGAACATCAAAGCAAAAGCACTAAAGTAAGTTATTTCCTGGAAGGGCATGAGCAACATATTTGAGTTTAAAGAAATACCAGATTACATATTCATGCAAAACATAATTGGCGGTATATGCATAATTTGAATATACTTCCCATAAGTCATTACATTAGTGGGATTTGTGGAATTTGGTATTTAATAGAAATCCTTATATGCAACTTCTATGGGGATTCCTCCTGAAGGCAGGTTTAGGCATAGGAATACACAAAAGTAGTCCAACAGTCACTAGGTAATTTTGCTGCTTCCTTTCAGTAGATCTGCTCTTGTGTGCCCAGAAAAAGTCTGCTGGATATGCCAAGTAGCCTTAAAAAAGGAGGTGAAAAACTGAAAGACTGACTTAGCTGGAGCTTGCAGTTTTATTTTTAGAACAAAACTGTTTAAATGTGAAACTTAACTCTACGTTCAGTTTGTGTACTGATGGTGTAATATTAACTGACTATGCCTTGCTGCAGCATTCTGCACCAGCTGCAGGCACTGGATCTGACTACCTTGCATGCCCTTATAGAGTGGGCTGCAGTGATCAAGACAAGAGGAAATAAATGTCTAATATTTTCAAAGTATCTGCTTCTAGGAAAGGATGCAGTCAGGTAATACAGTATTTCTGAGATAATAAAAGTAACTCTTGATAATTTCTGCTACCTGAGACTCCAGGGATTGCCTCTTATCAAGAACTACTCATTAGCTCAAGCTGTGGACCCTGCAATATGAGCAGATTTGATAGACCAAATGGTCTTCTTCTGCTGGCTTCTTCGTATGTTCATATGTATGTTCATACTCCAGACTGCAAACAGCCTCCCCACTTTAAGATGAACTATATCCAAGATGGCCAACTTGAGCCTAGTTTTTATTGCAGTGACTATGATCATTGAGCCCACCTCTGAAATCTCTATTTTGTTGGGATTCAATGCAAACCAGTTGGACACCCCTGTCTTTTTTTTTTATTCTGTGTTTTTTCTTCTAAGAAGGATGCCTTCCCTCTGGCACCACTGTGACTGCCCAGCTCCATCACCCACTGCCACCATTCCAGAGGTCCCCCAACTCCATAGCTGGAGAACAATTAGGCAAGGGGGCAAGATAGCAAGTGCAGAGATGAATGTGTCAGAGCCTTCATCATGGTGGCTATGCTTTCCCTGGTTTACTTTCTCCCCTGAACAGCATCAATCAGGGCATTCAAGCATGCTAGAAAAGGCATTATGACACTGGAATAATGCCATCCGTGAATTCTGGCGTGCTCTGCTCATGCTGACTTCCTATGGTATGGTCACCAAAGAGCAGCTATGTAGTAGGCAGTACAGCCCTCCCTTACTGAAGGCCGATGACATCTGTAGAGACACCCTGTCAGTCTTCTGCCAGCCCACAGGCATGACCAAGGCTCAGGGCGTAAATCCAACTGGCCTGGTAAGTGGTTCCACAACTGTTGTGCTAAAAGGGCCAGAATCCAGTCTTGATTGCTAAAACAACTATCATTCTAACTCTGTAATTCGTACTCATTGCTGACCCTTGAGGTTTTCCCCCTAATTTGTAGTTTGTTCTCCCCGTGGCAGTTGCTGCATTGAAAGCCAAAGGGGTTCAACTGAACTGACAAAGGGGAACAGAAGTTTCAGGCCCAAGTCAAAGTTAGACTGAAGCTAGTTCTGGACCACTTTTCTCACCATTACACCAAATTCCAGGAGTCTCCAAACCCCATGCCATGCCAGTGCAGCTGAACAATCTGACTTTTCCTACAGGCTCCTTGCCCTGTGAAACTTGTTCCATCTGAACTTAGAGAATCAAGCTCTATCATCACCTCTGGTTCCCATAGATGTTATTAATCATCTTTCAGATGAGACATTAAACCGAGGTCCCATCTGTCTGGATTGGTGGTAGCTCAGGTGGATGTTAAAGATCCCTTGGCACTTATCGAAAAGAGTAGGGATAAATTTTATTCAAAACAAAAATCGTGATGTGTATACATCATACACACACAATAATTAGGCCCATTTCTCCAATACATACAATACTGCCAAAGAGTTGTAAGAAGGAAAACAAACAAAAAAAAAATTGTGAAGACATACAGATAAAAAAATAACATTACAAGCTTGAAGAACCATACAAATTATAACACCAAACTCTGGATATGTCTCCTTATCCTCAAGGGCTTCAAACAGGTCACCTCGGTTCTCTTTATACAGTGCCTTCAGAAAGTATTCGCCCCCTTGGATTTTGTCACATTTTGTGATGTTGCAAACTCAAATTAAAATACATTTATATGGGATTTTTTTGTCATGTATCTACACAAATTACTCTATAATGTCAAAGTGGAATGAAACTTCTGGAATTTTTTGTACATGTAATTTAAAATAAAAACCTGAAATGTCTTGATTTGATAAGTATTCACCCCCTTTGCTATGACACTCCAAATTGAGCTCAGGTGCATCCAATTTCCTTGTGAGATCACTCTAAAACTTGAATGAAGTCCACCTGTGATCAGTTCAAATGGTTGACATGATTTCAGAGGAAATACACCTGTCTATATAAGGTACCACTGTTGACAGTGCATGTCAGAGCAGAAACTCTACCATGAAGACCAAGGAGCTGTCCGTAGAACTCCGTGATAGAATTGTGAGGAGGCATAGATCTGGGGAGGGGTATAAAAACATTTCTAGGGTGTTGAAAGTTCCCAGGAGCACAGTCAAGTCCATCATTAGGAAATGGAAAGATTATGGAACCACCTAGACTCTTCCTAGAGCAGGCCGTCCTCCCAAACTGAGCAACCAGGCAAGAAAGACCTTGGTCAGGGAAGTGACCAAGAACCCAATGACCACCCTGACAGAACTACAGAGTTCCATGGCTGAGATGGGAGAACCTATCCAGAGGACAACAATCTCTGCAGCACTTCACAGATGTAGCCTCTATGGGAGAGTGGCTAGCAGGAAGCCACTCCTGAGAAAAGACCACATAATAGCATGCCTGGAGTTTGCAAGAAGGCACATGGCAGACTCTGAGACCATGTGGCAAAAGATTCTCTGGTCTGATGAAACAAAACTTGAACTCTTTGGCCTGAATGCAAAGCGCTATGCCTGGCGCAAACCGAACACAGCTCATCACCCATGTAACACCATCCCTACCATGAAGCATGGTGGTGGCATCATCATGTTATGGGGATGCTTTTCAGTGACAGGGACTGGGGCACTTGTCAGGATAGAGGGAACAATGAATGGAGCCAAATACAGGCACATCCTTGAGGAGAACCTGCATCAGTCTGCAATAGACCTTGGACTGGGGCGAAGATTTACGTTCCAACAGGAAAATGACCCAAGCATACAGCCAAAGCAACACTGGGTGGCTTCAGAACAAGAAGGTGAATGTCCTTGGTGGCCCAGCCAAAGCCGAGACTTGAATCCCATTGAGAATCTGTGGAAAGACTTAAAGATGCGGTTCCCGGCGCTCCCCATCCAACTTAACAGAGCTTGAGCAAATCTGCAAGGAAGAATGGGCGAAAATCCCCAAATCCAGATGTGCAAAGCTGATACAGACATACCCAAGAAGACTCAAAACTGTAATTGCTGTCAAAGGCGCTTCTACAAAGTATTGAGTCGGGGAGTGCATACTTAAGTAAACAAGATATTTCTGTTTTTAATGTTTCATAAATTTTTGTTACACAATATAAATATTTTTGCCCCTTTAAATTTTTGAGTATGCTGTGTGAATCAAGGGGGAAAAAATCATTTCATTGCATTAAAAATTCTGGTAGTAACACAACAAAATGTGACAAAATCCAAGGGGGGTGAATACTTTCTGAAGGCACTGTATATAGCTTGTGCAGTTTGTTTTATAATTATCTGACTATGACCTTCAATCAAGTCTCAGTTGTGCCTAAGCTGGTAATCCAGGTCATATTTCCCCATAACTCTAATACATCCCTCTAGGATAGTTAACTACATTCTGTAATATACACAGTATGTACATCCTTTACAATTTTCCCACATAATTCCATGTAAGAGTTCTCTTTCTGTTGGAGTGTGAACCAACACCTGACCATCCAAATGTTCCATTTAATGATAACAAACAATAGGTGAAGTGTACTTAAGTTCCACTTCCTCCAATCTGGGGAGACATAACCATACATTACGTTTTCATATGTTATCTTCTTAACCAAAGGCTCACCCCAGGCCTCAGCTATGTATTCCCAAAACCCTTTAATGAAGGAACACTGGAAAAAAAAGGTGCTTGATTGTTTCTAAAACATTAATGTACCGTAGTCTACTGCATATTCTTTCTTGGAGCTGTTTATGGTTTTGATTATTTTTGATATTTATCTTTTCGTGGCACAAGAGCCAGTGAAAATCCTATATATGAACTGGAATCCTTGGGTTACGCAAGAGGGTTTGTAATGAGTTTTGAAATTGATCTGGGCATTTCTCAAATGGTACTAAGACCCCACATAGTGTGTTTACTAGAGTTTTGTATAAAACTTTATGTGAAGAAGCAGAGATAATCTGTTAGGTAGACACCCTCCATTGTTTTAACCTAAGAAAGGTACCTCAGGTCCTTTCAAGTTCTTTAGGGTATTCTGTTCCCATGAGTGAAACCATGTTTTACAATTTCATACAACCAGGGCTCCCATCCGTTACCAGCATTGATTAATAGAGGTTTTAAATTATACATGAAAAAAATGCTGTTGAAAAATAAAATGGGACTGATCATATTCAAATCTCCCTCTCTGACAGATAGATATAAAATATTCCTTTTTATGGGGTTAAGTCTGCTTCCCCACATGCCTTGAAAGAATATGCTTATTAATGAAGTTTCAAGCTTTTTAGGGATTGGGAAGACATAGCTGAGATACAGAAACACTGGTATCAGGAAGATTTTTATTAAAAATACCCTTTTCTTTTTCCCAATCTTATTTCTATTCCAGTGTACTATTTTCTTTCTACCTATCTCCAGTTTCTCTTCCCAGTTTAAAACATCCATATCTATGGCCCTAAATTTTATACCTAGGATTGGTATAGGTGCTAATGTAAGTTGCAAAGGGCCTATTATGCCATCCTGCTGCATATTATTTCCTAGTGCCTTCCCAAGGCATTTCTCCATGTTTAAAGAAGCCCCTGATGTTGTTCCAAAAGCTGCACGTAGAGAAAGTGCATGCTGGACTGAAGGTTGATCTGCAGTTAGTATGCACACATCATCAGCACATGCTATGGCTTTAAAATGGGCTTGAATTCTCTGACTCACTGTTGGGGAGATGGAACTTGACCTGTTCATCTTTTTTAACAAAGGGTCTATGAAAAAGGTATATAATAAAGGGCTCGGGGGCACCCCTGCCTAACCCCCCCCCCTTTTAATATATATCATTGGTCCTCTTCTCCCATTTACTATAGGTATGACCGTGGCAGTATTATACAGGGATTTGATCCAACCTATCACTTTCAGTGGTATCCTATAGTGATATAGTGTTTCTCACAGGAAAGAGTGGTTAATTGAATCGAAAGCCTTTCTTTGGTCCAAGGAAACTATGTATCCAGGACATATGTTTGAATAGCTTGTTGCAAATATTTCTCTCAGAAAGATGAGATGATTTTGTATTGTCCGGTTTGGAACAGCACAAGCCTGTTCTGGGGAAATTACAATGTCAGCTATGGGTAGTAATTTTTTTGTTAAGATTATTGTTAAAAGTTTGCAATCTGCATTGAGCAAGCAGATAGGCCTCCAATTGTTTAAATTAGTCTTATCCCCTTTTTTATGTAGAAAAATCAGACTTCCTCTGTTAAAATTTAGAGAGATATTGCCAGAGTCTAACATTGCATTTAGGACTGCTGTAAGTTCATCACTTAGATGCTCTCCTATAATTTTATATAATTAATTGGGAAGCCCATCTGGGCCAGGTGAGATGTTGTTTTTTAACTGTTTGATATTTTCTAAAACTTCCTCTTGTGTTATTGGCTGTTCTGCCTTGTTTAATACCTGGAGGGGAACAACTTTGACCTGTATTGTTTCTAAATAGTCTTGAATTTTCTGAGGGTTAGAGGAGATCTCTTCAAATAGTTTCATAGAGTTGTCAATGACCACCTGCATTATGTTCTTCTGTGATTGCTGTGAATGGCCTCCCGCGTCTACTAAACTATGCATAATCTTTTTTCCACCTGGCTGCCATTATATTCAAATGGGTTTACCACTTCTGCAGTTCCCTGGGTCCCAGATTTGTGCTGATTATATAACTGTTCAGCTTTTTGCTGTAAAAAAAACCCTCATTTCCTTTTGCACTAATTGGATCTGGTAACTAAGGTTTTGTCCTGTTGTATGTGAAATGGGTAATAGGTTTTGGAGGTGGTGCCTCTGATGCAAATATTGCAGGTAACTGAGGTTACATTTCTTCTTGCTGTATTGCTTTAGTAATGACATTAAATCTAATTTTGTGTCCTCCTACCATCTTATGGGGTCATCATAGCATATCCATACAGACTTCCTTGCTAATAAGAACTGTTCTATTGTATTAAGAAGCTCTCCATCTTTTAATAATGAGGTACTGAACTTCCATATTCCTGGACCCTTAAGGTCCAGGGGGGCCCTACCACTGTTATAGAGACCCTCCTATGGTCTGTGAATTCCAAAGGAGAAACAGCAGCATTTACAATCTGCAAGTTTGGGGACAAAAAAACATAATCAATCATGGTGGCCAGGACCCCTTTTTGGAAAATGGGAGTATGTTTTTTGGTGAATTCCAGGTAAGCATCCTTCAATTTGGCTGTCTGAATGGCTGTATTTAATGAGCGGGAGTCATAATATATTTTTTTTGTAGTAGTATACGAGCTTTTATTCTGGTTACTCAGGCTACAATTAAAGTCTCCAGCAAATATAACTTGTTTTGATGTATGCAAGTATGGCTGGATGAGGGAAATTAGCTCTATTCTTCCAGTTTTCATCTGAGGTCCATATATATTTATCAGACAATATGGGGACTGGTCGATTAGGGCATCTAGTATTAGCACTCTACCGGGGACCACATTGTATAGTTTTAGTAGCTTAAAATTTATAGAGTGTACCAGAATGCCTACCCCTGTGCAGGTGTCCTGGCCAATAGACCAAAAAGCTGGTCCCTTTAGCCAATGTCTTTGGGCCTGTTTTATTTCAAACAAAGTATGAAATCTCACATCCTGCAAGAAGATCATACCCAAAGGCAGTGAAGCAAGAAATGCAAATACAATATTTCTTTTGTTGACTGTTTTTATGCTGTTTACATTAATTGTACGGCATTCAAAATTAGTGTGGGACATGATTAGTTATTTGGAAGGAGGCACCAAATATTTTTATGTTACTACCCCCTAATTTCCCACTAGTTTCTTCTCCCTGTTCCCTGAGACCCTTTTACTTTCGTCCTTGCTTTCCTCTTTTTGGGTTCCTCTGCCTTTTGAGCTCAACTCAGTGTCAGTTGTCCCTTCTGGATGTGAGGAAGGGACTGAAGAAGTGTCAGAGTCTTTCCCTGATTCTTCTGACAATCCCTGCAAGATCTCATAACTGCTTGAAATCGGTATAGGAGAAGTCCTGACTGTTTTTGAGGGCGGGGGGCTGCTTTTAGCATAGACCTGGTAGATCTTCTAAAACTTTTTTGTATAGGTACGGGGGGGGGGCATTTCTGCTATTGCCAAGACATGGTCAGCTGTATTTTCTTTATTTGTTTCCTGTACCGGGGGGGTCAGTTTGCTGACCCTGGGTTCTTTCCTGCAAGGGGAGGGATGCTGATGATGTAGAAGGTTCTTCTGGTTCATGAATCTGAGGGGCAGGATTCATTCTGGACCTAAGTTTGGCTTTCTGAGCCTGGGAGATGATAAACTGCTGGTCTACCCCCCCCCCCCATCATGGTGTTCCTGGTTATGTGCAGCCCAGGTGCAATTCTGGAATGTGTGCCCAAGTTCGTCACATAAATTACATTTGCATTCATTTAAACAGTTGGAACTGATATGACCTAGATCACCACAGAGATTGCATTTTACAGTATCACACACACTGCTTAGGTGGGATGGATTCCCCACACCTATAGCAGGCCTTAGGCTGTCCTGCATAGAAGAGCACCCCTCTGTCACAACCTAAAAATAAAGAGTTTGGGAGATGAAGCACACCATTATCATCTGATTTTAACAATACTTTAACCCTCCAGCCCCCAGTCCAAATGTTTTCAGTGTCCAAAATAGCCTCGGCCTCTCCTATCACAGTGCATCTCATTTTCAGCCAGTACAGTACATCTGATAAGTCCACTCCTTCATTCCTAAATAGAATGGTGATAGTTTTGTATGCTGGCTTAGTCAGGGGAATAGCTAGGAATGGGGTCCACAGTGCTGTACACTTCAAGGAGTGGTATTTCGCCCAGAATCTCTCTAGACCTTTGGATGTTTTAAAACTAACATCAAATGTTGTTTCACCCGAGATGTGGATTAAAGCATACACCTCATGGGAGAAAAACTTCATGGAGTCCTTAAGAAGATTCCTAGCTACATAAACTCTGTCTGGAGATTCAGGTAGGCCCCCAACATAGGAGAGTCTAACAGCATTGTGACGCTTTGCAGGTAAAATAGGCAGTCGAAATAAAGAAGAAAATGTTTTTTTCTGTCTGTCTGGGATAGCATTCAGTGGTGCCTCAATCTGAATGTGTGGGGTTTCCTGTATTCTCATAGCTGTCTCTGTGGAAGGTAAGTTCAAAATTGGATTTTGGGTTAAAGCCAAGTCTTCTGGAATCACCAGAGGGTCACTATTTTCAGTTATGTGCTCCGTTGTGCAAGTTTGAGCCTCTGTTTCAGTCTGAGGAGTAAAAGAGACAACATCTCCCAGTGATGGCATTCTAATAGGCAAGCAGCCTGAGACCCACTGCCCTGATTCAGACTGCTTTTCCCAACCTGCTCCCTTTGAAAGCAGCCTCTACTGACCAGGGCCTTGCTTCTGGTTTATTTTTATTTTGTTTTTTAAACAATATTCCATTTTGTGCAGTTAGATTGTCATTATTCAGGTTTGTTCTTACAGGAGGAGGTATTTTCCTGGTCCCCAAAACACTCGCGGTCTCTACGCTACTTCCAGCAGTCAGCAGATCTTTAGGAGCATTTAAATCTCTATCCAGTTGTTGACTACTGACAGCATCAGTTTTACTGCCAGCTTTACGCTGCCACATCTTCTACATAAGGGAACATTTTGTAGCTGAGAACTTATGTTCTTCTAAGTCCAGGATTTTCTGCAATTCAAGTGTTTCATTTGATTCCAAACCTAGTCCTGTACCAGTGCCATTTTCTTCAGGACCATCAACATTACAATCCACTTCCATACCTTCCTCCTGTCTCTCCTCTTGTGCTTTAAAGGTTCCAGATGTCATCCCATGGGTTTCTTTGTTCTCATTTAGTTCTAAAATTTCTATATTTCGTTCTCCATCTAGTCGATTAGCCATTTCTTCAGTCTCTAACAGTGTTGAGGTATGGGAGGAGACTAGCTCCCTCACCTCCACAGCAACCTGTCTTCCTCAAGGACTCTCGTCCGCCATCTTGGTCCCGCAGACAAAAGGGTCCCCCCTGCTCACAGGAAGCAAAAGTAGGGGAATTTCCCCAGTGTCCTGGTCAAATTTCCCTCATTCACTAAAAATACCACCAACAGCTTAATCTGGTTCAAGGTCAGTTGGCATTCATCTGTATCCCCCTCCCCCGGGTCGTGCCTGAAAATAGGCAGGATTTGTCTAGTGCACTTACCCGGTCAACAAAAACTAAATAAATAAAAATAAATAAATCTCTTCAAGTTCCTGACCTGACCTGACTTTGACCTTACTGAACTCTAGTTTTATACTGTTGGCCGGTACATATGCTTTACATTACACACTACTATTTTTACTTTGAACTGCACAGTAATATGTTCTGTATGTACCAGACCATTTTGCGTCCCTATACTGTGCTAGAATGCTTTTTGCATGGCCCCTTGAGGTCCTATGTAATATTTTATAGATCCACATCACTACTGAACCCTTTCAGTTGGTAGGCAGTATATTGCATTGGTTAAGAGCACTGAGCTGCACACCTAGAGAACTGTGTTTGAATCCCACAGCCACCACTTTCATACTATGTGACCATGAGTAAGTCACTCAACCTCCCCATGCTCCCAGGATGCAGCTGGAAACAAGCCTTGGCTTAGTGTGTCTTTCCTGGCCAAAAATTATAAGACAAAATACAAAATAAAATCTTTTAGGACCTGCCCCTTCCTTATTTGTTAATAGAAAATATTCACTGTTGGACCAGCTACTTCATGTACCCATGGTACCATAGACTGGTGTTTATTTGGGCCTGATAATCTGATAAGGTTTAATTTTCCCAACTTTTGTTTAATAACCTCAGCAAGTACATTAATATTCTGGTCCTGGTCTCCAGAGGGGCCTCCCAAGGTTAATCTGTCCTCATTCATGGTATACACTGAATGGAAATATGTTGTTAAATAAACCAGGTAGATTCTGCTCTGTTTATGGTTTTATCACATGCACTAATAATCTACTGTTATATGTTTCCCTTGAACATACTGTAGTTATGAAATTCTTTATTATTACATTTAGAATAAGCTGCAGTCCTTTTCTCCATGTCAAGCTTTCATTTCTAATAACCTTTTTACAATCTCCTTTCTGTTTATGATCCTTTGCCTCTACTATGCCCTCCGTTCTTGACCTTTTAAAAGCCTTTTGTCTTGCTTTCATTTTTCTTTTGATTTCCCTGTTCAGGATGTGTTCCCAGATGGCATTTACCGTGGCCCTGAAGCTTCTAATTAACCACTTGCACACCTCCTGGAAGCAATCCTTTGTCATCTGCAGGCAGTGCAGTTGTAACAGAAGGACCCTAGTAAGAATCAAAGGGAGGCAAACATGTTATTCTGGGTGGCTATAATCATGGGGAGAAATTTTGATCTCTCAAGTCTGAAGCCTCCTAGTAGTTCTTATAATAGACTAACATGGCAAGCTTGTCAGCAACCAACCACATCTTTATTTACTTCTTTGGTAACTGGATACATTCCACAGGGCATTAGGCCCACTTACCAGGTGACCCAATTATAGGGTGACATCTTCCTCCACCTGGGATCTAAGGCACAACCCTCACCGCTCTACAATCAAAGCTCTTCTGTACTAGACTTGTGCACAATTAAGAAGCCACTTGGTTCTATTTAGACTAGTACTCCATCACCTCTGTAGATGGAACAGGCACTTGAGGACCCCCGGAGACTGAACCTCATGGTGCAGTGGTCAACTAAATGACTGGATAAACAGTGAGGTCTTTCAATACCATCCCCATGGTGTGCAACTGAGGCACTACTGTTTGGTCATTGGACTACAAAACCAGTGAAATATCAGGTATTTTGATATTTTTAATTAGAATTAATATAAAAGGATTGGACACATTTAGGGAGGGGACCGGAAATAGCTATGTATATTAGGATGGACTTTGATAATTTAGTTCTGCTGTTTGTTTTGCAATAAAAATACTTTTTGGTACACTTACCATTGATCAAAAAGTATGTTTTTTATTATGAGATAAACAACATTAGAGAATTTTGTGAATATGTATTATATATCCTGCACATCCAGCACTGGCAAAGCTGGCAGGAGGATTATTCTCCATATTATAGTACACCACAACACATTGTGAGGCTTCACCTGTTGTTGTTCATTACATTTTCTGAATGGAAGAAATCTGTGTGGAATGTGTACTTTGATTACTCTTTATAATGTTATATTTCAGCTATTGCTGTGGCTGCCTTGAACAATGTTACCTTGTGATACGTGAAAATATAGAATGTAGCCACAGAAAAAGAGGTCCATCCAGTCTGTTTAATTCCCTGCTTGGTTCTATGCTTGGCCTAATAGCCCAAGTAGCTGAATGTCATGGTAGCCCATTCACTTTTCTGCCTTCAGGTCTTACTATTCCCCTATATCTGTCCCAACCAAATTTAAACCCACTACAGTACTGGTTTCAACTACCTGTCACAGCAGTCTATTTTAATTGTCTATCACCATGTCCTTTCTGAATCCCCCTCCCCCAAGCAGTTTGCATTCATGCCCTCTAGTAATTGTATCCCCATTTTTCATGAACAGGTAGGTCCTTAAGTTTATCCTGCTGATTCCTTGCAAGAATTTGAACTTGAACGTTTCAATCATATCTCATCTTTCTCACCCGGATTCCAGCGTATACATGTTAAGATCTGCCGACTCCTCCTCAGATGTTTCCCCTGTTGCCCCTGGGTCATCCTAGTGGCTCTTCTTTGTATGGTCTCTATGCGATCCCTGCCCTTCTTAAAGTGTGAACTCCAGGAATGTTGTCATCAGTGGCTCAGCAGGTTGTACACGTGCCTCTGAGGCTGGAAGATCGGAGGATTGTAGGTTCTATCCCCATAACGAGAACTTGAGGTAAAACCCAATACTGACACAGTAGTACAGCATGAGGAGGGTGCTGTACTCCTGAGGTGCCATCTTTGCGATGAGATGTTAAACCGAGGTCCCGTCTACCTGTTCTGGTGGTTGTTCGGGTGGACGTTAAAGATCCCATGGCACTTCTTGAAAAGAGTAGGGAAAATTCCCCAGTATCCTAGTCAAATTCCATCATTCACAAAAAATACCACCGGCACCCTAATCTGGTTCAATTTCAGTTGGTTTACATCTGTATTCACCCTCCCCCGGCTGAAAATAGGCAAAATGCCGAGCCCTCCTTTCCTGGTAAAAAAATAAATAAATAAATCAAACTGTGCAAAGTACTCTAGGCACTGTCTCAGCAGAGACTAGTGGTAGCGGAGGTGGTGGGGCAAACACAGTGGGGGGATTCAAGCATGCATGGGACAGGCATAGGGGAACCCTAACAATACTAATGAGGAAGTAAAGCCAGAGATCAAGTAAAGTCTGCGGCTTTTACAGTAGGCAGTGAAAATACACAGACTAGATGGGCCTAGCAGTCCTTGTCTGCCATCAAGTTTCTATGTTTCTAGTACGGGGCAGCATGACCTACCTTCTCCTACTATCAAAACTCCTTCATACACACCCCAGCATCCGGCTTGCTTTCTGAAATGCTTTGTTACACTGAACAGTAGAAACTGTAACTTATGATGACCCTGAGCTCCCTCTCCCCTGTTATTTGCACAGCCCCTACTCTCCCCATCTAGTAATCTGTTTTCTCTTTTCTTTCATCACCCTGATTGCCTCCTCAGTGTCCACTCTGCCTCAGATGTAAGTGTTGTCTAAGTGTTATCTGCAAAGAGACACACCTTATTGTGTATTCCATCTCCTATATCGCAGATGTAGATATTGAAAAGCACAGGTCCCAGAACTGGTCACTGTGGTACCCAGTTCATGACTTCCCTGGCATCTGAGTGTGACTCACTGATGACCACTCTCTGTTTCCTGCCCCCAGTCAGTTTCCTATCCACCTTGTCAGCTTGTCACCTATCCCCAAGTCCCCAGCTTTTTATTAGCCTTCTGTGGGGTACAGAATCAAAGCCCTTGCTAAAGTCTACTTACAACACACCCACTGCTTTGCCGCTGTCCATTGCTTTTGTGTCCAAATCAAAAAAGTCAATTAGCTTGGTCTGGCATGATCTCCCCATTTCAGGCCTGTGTTGCCTCCTGGTCTACAACATATTTGCCTATAAGAATTCTACCATTTGCCCCTTAATGATGGTTTCCATCATCTTACCTATGATGGATGTCAGACTGACTGGCAAATAATTACCCGGATTATCCCTGTACCTGCTCTTGTGGTGTGGCACTACATTAGCTACCCTCCAATATACTGGAACCACTACCATCTCCAGGAAAGGGTTAAACAGATTTGCCAGTGGTGCTCTCAGTGCCTGACCAACTTACTTTAGCACACTAGGATACAGCCCAATAGTACTTGGCTTCTTATCCACCTTCAGGGGTTTGAGACCCATGGGCACCTCATGAGCACCCTCTTCTCAGATACTGATCTTATCTCCACTCCTTTCACCACCTCCCCCACCCTTGTAGCTTTTGTAAGTGTAATGCCCCAAAAGTGGTCATTACAGAACATTAAAATTAAATTAAATAAATACAGAAAACAGAGGTGCTTACAGTACCTGCTGCAGGGGTAGGCAGCAGGGTACTGTACGAAGGGGCCCCTAGACATAAAAAGTCACCTCCCTACACACACAAAACACTGTAAATAATAGAAAAGGTGCACTTGTGCACTTAAATTCTGGTCAAAGATGGATCTTGCAAGCATGCCATAAATATATCGGTTGGATGGAACGCTGTGCTGAGTGGCTCATGCACAGCATTCCAATCCAGCCATTCCAGAATCCAGGCAGTTTTATCTTTAAAAATAATTCTATAGTTAGTCAGTTGATCCTGGGCAGTGGTTGAGGAGACAGGACACAGAAGTCAAGGGACAGTTTAGGGCTTACCTTGTGTTGAAGCCGCCCCTCTGGGCTTGCTGTGGTCCTGTGCTGCCTCCCTGCCTGAAGACTCCATGCCCAGCGTTAGTCCTAGTGTCCATGTGCCATCGGGGCACCAGAAGAAAAGAAGCCGACTCGCTTGTCACGCTTTTGGGCTAAATAGCTCCTTCGTTATTTATTTTACCCCTCCCGTATTTTAAAAGTATATCCTTAAGTCCCACGGGCGGCAGAGAAGCGCGATCGCCGAATTCCTGTCGGCCTTCGGCCCTAGTCGCCCCCAGTCACCTGTCCATTTCTCCTCCTCTGCCAGCACTCCTCCCGCCTCCCGGTTGCCTCCTTCCTTCCCGGAGACTGCAGAGCGGTGAGTGGCAACGCATACGTGTGCTGACCGCCAGTTTTCAAGGGGGAACTGTATTTTTGAAAATAGCGCATTAGGTGCTTTCAGAGGGCGGTCGAGCGCCGCGGAGGCCATCGGGTCATTAGGACCTGTGAATATTAATATTCATTAGGGAGGTGGGATTAGCGACGCCCCAAAGGAGGGTCCAGGAAGCAAGGCCTTGAAAGTGGCCTATGAATATTAATGAAGGGGGCGGAGCGGAGGCGGGATTTGCTGCACTGAATGACAGCAGCTCTCAGTGAGCTGGAAAATTTAAAGGGGCAATGTCATTTAAAAGGGCAATTCCAGCCCAATTATAAAGTAGGGCGTTAGGCCCATTGCGAAGTGGGGCATTCGGCCCAAAGTGTTGAGGGGCACCAGGCCCAATCTAAGGTGGGGCATCAGGTCCATTGTAAATTGGGGCACCAGGCCCAGTGCAGAGTGGGGCACCAGGCCCAATGCAACGAGGGGCTCCAGGCCCAGTATAAAGTGGGGCACCAGGCTCAAGCTGACGTAGGGCTTCAGGCCCGAGGTAATGGTAGGGCATTAGGCCCAAGGTAAAGCCTGGTACTACAGGGAGGCCCCGGCCTAGCGGAATAGGGCAAGCCAGCCTAGTGGTACCACAGGGAGGCCCCGGCCTAGCGGAATAGGAGAAGCCAGCCTAGTGGTACTACAGGGAGGCCCCGGCCTAGCGGAATAGGGCAAGCCAGCCTAGTGGTACTAAAGGGAGGCCCCGGCCTAGCGGAATAGGGCAAGCCAGCCTAGTGGTACTACAGGGAGGCCCCGGCCTAGCGGAATAGGGCAAGCCAGCCTAGTGGTAGTAAAGGGAGGCCCCAGCCTAGCGGAATAGGGCAAGCCAGCCTAGTGGTACTAAAGGGAGGCCCCAGCCTAGCGGAATAGGGCAAGCCAGCCTAGTGGTACTACAGGGAGGCCCCGGCCTAGCGGAATAGGCCAAGCCAGCCTAGTGGTACTAAAGAGAGGCCCCAGCCTGGTGGAATAAGGCAGGCTCAAGCTAATGTAGGGCTTCAGGCCCGAGGTAATGGTAGGGCATTAGGCCCGAGGTAAAGCCTGGTCTAAAGGGAGGCCCCAGACACATCGGACAGTAAGGGATACTATCCCAGAAGTACCCTACCTATAGAAACAGGGGTTCATTTGAGAGTGTTCTAATTGCCTATACTGTGAATTTACTGTGATTACTGTACTGCTTATGCTGAACTATTGCCCCTAGGTACCTGAACTATTGTCCGAAGTACCTGAACTATTGCCCTAGGTACCTGAACTATTGCCCTAAGTACCTAAACTATTGTCCGAAGGACCTGAACTATTGCCCTAAGTACCTGAACTATTGCCCTAAGTTCCTGAACTATTGTCCGAAGTACCTGAACTATTGGTCTAAGTACCTGAACTATTGTCCGAAGTACCTGAACTATTGCCCTAAGTACCTGAACTATTGCCCTAAGTTCCTAAACTATTGTCCGAAGTACCTGAACTATTGGTCCAAGTACCTGAACTATTGCTCTAAGCACCTGGACATTGGCCCTTATCAGTAACAATTACCCCTGAAGTTATAATTTGCCCTCCCCGGCAAATTATTGTACTATTCCACAGTTCTTTGGGCATTCTTCAGTTATATGTTTACTACTGTACGAAGACAGTCTCAGTCTTCTACCACACTGCAGTCTCCTAGTGTGGTCTGTTACACCACGTGCTCAGAATCAGTCTCTACTCAGAAGAAGACATCCTTCCAGCATTCTTCACTCCAGGAAGATCCTCCATCAACTTATCCGGTCCGTTCGTGTCGTCCGCCGCAGTCGAAGTCTGTCGTCAGTCGTACCCGCCGTTTTCTTGTTTTCACAGCTTGAAAGTACATCCGCCGAAACGCATCATGACAGCCATGCCAGTTTCGTTCCGTTTGGTTCCTGTTCCAGATGTCCCGAAGTTGGTCGCCCTCTACAGAAGAGAGAGAGAGCTCATCTTGGAGAACCTGTTCTGCGTCCCCACCTGCGTCAGCCAGAAAGTCGAGTCCGTCAAGCCCAGTCCAGGGCCATCCGCCGTCTTTTGTTTTGTGTTAGTTCCTGACCTGAGGATTGCAGATTCAACCATCATCTCTTCAGATTCCTATGGTTCCTGGTCCTGTCAGAGTTCCTTCCGAGTCCAGCTGGCCCTTGGAGTGCTGCAGCATCAGTCGGATCGTGGTAGTCCTCCATTGGATTCATCGCCACGCAGATCTTGGTCTTTCTTCATCCTTGGCAACCCTAGAAGTGGGTTTTGGCCGAGGAACCTCTTGCTTCAGTGTGTGTTATTTCAGGAACCAGTTGCTTTGGTTCTACATTCCGGCAGCCTCGGAGAGAGTGGGCTTTTGCCGAAGATATATGGTCTGTTTACCAAACCTCTCACCACCCCAGTGGCCTTATCTAGGTCCTTGCTGGGAATTGAGATTAGGGTTCCACAGTTCTGTTTTATTTCCCCTTATAGCTACCAACGAAGAACGACGGTGTACACGAAGACGCCGGATCTCTGGACCTTTGTAAAATTCTGGACTCTTTGTAGATGTATGATGCTGATCACCCTAATGTAGTGCTGAGTAGCCTATGACTGGGTCTTTGTGTAGAGTATAGAGTACAGTATAAACTAGTACTAGAATAAGAGTGGCATTAGGCCTGCAGTTTCTATTGGTAGAGGTAACCATAAAAGTGGTAGAACGAAAGTGTTTCAGCATCCTTGTTATAATCTGCCCTATTGTTAATCAGGGCATCCCTACTCCTTCTTGTGACTGTGTCTGTCTACCCCCTTGGTTCCAAATAAAACGCCCGCCCTGCGGGCATTTAAAATTACTAGGTCGACTCCTGCCTCTCCTTGTCCGGATAGCAGTTATCCTATCCGAAATATAATTCGAACCTCTGGTGCCTCGCTCATCTCTTTTCACCACCTTAGAGTAGAGCGCACTAATCTTCATCATAACATCTTCTACTTGAGAGCACCACATAAGTGACCATCCCTAATTTCCTGTGAATACTAAATGAAAGTATCCATTCAGTATAAAAACCTTTTTTCATCCTCTTCCATCCATGCACCCTCCTTCTTTAATATGATTATACCCTGCTTTGTTTTCTTTTTTCCCTGATATATCTAAAGGTTTTAGCTCCTTGACCCTCCTTACTATTCTCAGTTCCACCTCTACTTTAGACTTTAGTACCATTTTGTTGGCCTCCTTTAGTTTTTCTACATAATCTTCCCAGTTTGACTCACTTTGTTCACCCCTTCTATTTTCTAAGTGCTATCGTTTTTGTCTTTATTGCCTCTCACACCCTTTGGAAAACAAAATCTTTCTGTGTTTTTTTGTTCTTCCTGCCCTGCCATATGTAGATTTTAGTCACTACTATTACACACATCTTCATGACAGCCCATTTGGCATCTACCCCTTCTGCTCCTAATATGCCTACCAGCTTATCTTTGAGCAGTTCCCTGTCCTGCTGAAGTCCACCCTTCTAAAATCCAGGAGACACAGTCTTTGAATTGGAGTGCTGTGCTCTTCCTGTTATACTGAACCACACTGAATTGTGCTCATTGGAACCCACTCATTTACTCACTCCTATTTCTCCAACTATTTCAGTGAAAGAATCAGATTAAGGGGACCCCCCTCTCTAGTTAGTTCTCAGACCCAGTGCATGAGAAAACAGTCTTGCATCACATCTACTAGCATCTGACTTCTTGCGCTTCTGGCTGCCAGGACTTCCAAGTGCACATCCGGTAAATTTAGGCCGCCCACCTTTACCACCACACCTTTCGCTGATGCTGTCCTAATCACCTCCTCCAACTCCCTGTCTCCTTCCTCATTTTGGGTAGGCAGTCTATTCACCACAGCAAACCTTATCTTTTCCCTCCTCAGTTGCCACTTGCAGCCAGACTGTTTCTACTCCACTCCCCCAATGTTGTATCTTCTGTGGCCTTCATACCTTATGTACAGTGCTACCCCCTTCTATCTAGCCCTCCTGTAAAGTGAATAATCTGGGACTGCAAGATCCCAGTCATCATTAACTGTTGCTCATGTTTCCCTTATGGATATCAAGACCAACTTTGCCTCTGCCACCACTCCATGGAGCTCACTGATTTCATTACTCAGACTCCTGACATTTAGGCACACCACTCCTAATGAACTCCTTTTGGCTATACTTTTTGTCTGTTGTTCCTCATTGGCTTGCATACCCTAGGTCTTGTCATTGCTCTCCTTGCCTCCTCTTTTATCCTTCCTTCTCTACTCCCCTTCTGCACAATTTTCCTAGTGCAATTTATATCCTGGTAATTCTTCCATAGTCTGCCTGTTCCTGTTGATCCCCACGCCTTGTTCTCCTTTGTTCGTGTTTTAGCTGCCTCTGTTTTTCTTGCCCCATTATTCTGCAAAGGAGATTGCCAGTTAGGGCTCCCATATCTGAGTCACTGCCCTCACCTTTTTGTGCACTAACCTCCTTCTCTCCAGTTTAAATTTCTCTTTATGAAGGCATCAAATTTCTGCCATATTGCCAAGGCCCTTTCATTAGTTAGATGTATGTTTTCCCTTCTGAACAGCCTTTGATCCAAGCAGAATGCCACTCAGTCCCATATGAATTTGAATCTCTCCCCACTGCACCACAGTTTCAACCATTTATTAAAAGTGAAGATCTTAACCTTTCTGCTCAGCCCCTCTTAGTGAATAGCAGCACTTCTGATAAGATCAACGTAGCCACTGTCTCTTTAAGGATCCTACTCAGCATGCAGAATGCAGTCTAGTCTCTGCAATAGTTAGTTACTCAGTTTTGTAAGACATAAGAAGGCTTATGCCCATCTAGAATGTCTCCCACGACTTCGTGGGTGGATTGTGAACCTATTTCCATCCAAGGAAGTTGTCCAGTCTATTTTTGAAGGAAGTAAATGTTGGTGCTTCCACCACTTGATTAGGTAACGTATTCCAATCTTTAGCACTTCTTATAGTGAAGAAGCTATCTCTTTTAGTAGTCCTAACTTTGGGTATTAATAATTGACGATTATTGCTATGTAATTTTTTCCAGCGATCATGAAACAAAAACCCACAAGTGTCCTTTAGGATAGAATTATGTAAGATTTTATAGAGCTGCAGGAGGCTTCCCCCTCCTCCTTCTCTCTTCCAATTTTGTTGGACAGTTCATTTGTCCCTATGAGGTGAATTACCTCAGGCCTACTTTCCACCTCCTGAACCAACCTTCTCATCCTCACAATGACCCTTTCTTCTGTTGCCACAAGCGTATATTTTACCACTCTCTGTTCCTTACCTTTAGCCACTACCACTTTCTCTGCCCCTTCACAACTGAATCCCTCATTACCAGCCATTTTTTTTGCAGATCTCCTCTGGATGGACCCACCCCACCTACAGACTTGGTACACCCTGCAGCCTTTTGGGGTCCCCGTAGAAGTATTTTTTCCAGCCTAACTGGATCAGTCATGCAAACATCTACACTCAGTGCAGTAAAGCAGTTCATTATTTCCAGGAATGAATATAACCCCTCAACATGGTAAATTCCTCCTTGTTCCCTCTCCTCTGCCCACAACTCTCTATCCCCCCTTGGATCCTTTCTTGCTCTTTTGAACAAGGTAGTTGTCTGCAGAAATGTCAGCTCCTACTCAGATCTGCACCATTCCCTCATCTACTCCTTTGCTGCAGCCAATTCTGTAGTGAGCAATTTAAACCATCTGCAAATACAGAAGCAACCTATCTCCACAAAACCCTCCAGAAAATTGCTGCACCACATCCCCTACAGCTGACTAGTTCCCCTCCAACTCTTGGAACCTGCACCTTTTTCTCTAGCTGTGTACTACTCCCTGATAACTACCATGACAGCTTTCTCCCTTCCCACCCTCGACTATAATGTCATCCCTTATTAATCAGTGTACCCCGGATAGGGTTTTACCACTGAAAGCCAATCTCCCCCTTTCCACCCCTAACAATTTTGCCCCATTTTGCAAGACCCTTTATCAGTTTAAAGACCAGGAACAATGCAGGATATATGGCCCATACAGGCATCCTGCACTCAGAAGGAAACTCTCCACAAATGTGTCTCATTATTGAAAGTGAAATCATCACACAAACTGTTATTTCATGAGGGTTGTCCCCTTGTAAACTTTACAGGCTACAGCAAGGTCTGCACTGCACATTAGCCATGGGCACTTTTGCCACAGATTGTATTTGTATTGATTTACTTCAACAGGAAAAAAGCTTCATTAAGCAGTGCTGATTTACACAGAGGTCCTGGTTAGGACAGTCAATAGTACAACAAGTCAAACATACAGAGCAAATCACAGAGTACAAAGGCAGCATAGAAAGTAAAGATATGTATTATAGACAGACTGCAGCAACCATATAACATACCTGGGATTAAAAAGGCAAATATACAAATCATTATAATGAGGCACAAAGTGGCAGGTAAATGCAAAGGACAAAAAAGACACAGGAAGTGAATCATGAAGTATTGTCACAGAGCAAAGTTTCTGTTGGCAAGAGCATTCATCCGCACAATGAGATTGCCATACAGAAAGTTTGGAAATTCTTTTTCAAGATGGGTATTTATTTTGTAACTGCACAATCCTAGATAAATACATTTCTGAAATAAACAGCGAGCAAACAGACAATGTTAACACCGGTAACTCTAAACAACTATGTCATGCTGTTTGTTTAGATTGTACACAAGGCAACCCATCAAGTCGTTTTGTATAAAGAAATGGTTCTCGATGGTACTGATGACTGTCTCAGGTCTTTCTTTTTCCAATGGATAAAAAGCTGAACAAGTTTAAAAATATATTTAGCTCACTGCTGAGGAATACATGAAATACTGTGTTTCTCTCTTTCTATATGTGAACCTCAACATCTGTGATTTGAATCTCATACAAATGGCCTGTGATATACAGTAAGGGCTCTTGTAAGTGGATGGGGGGGGTGCAGTATTTAGGGACCAATATGCTACTCACGAAAACGCCTGTGCTGAGGCTGCAATGTACCAGCCACCCCTAATCCTGTCAATTGAGCTACTGTGTAGGAGGAAGGCTGCATGCACAGAAAATGGCAGCACTTAGGGTGGACGTCAAAGCCAGCAGGCTTCAAACCAGAAACCTCTCAACCTGCTCTGCCTCCAATGCAGCACGGGGGCTGCCCTTTACATTTCTGCAGACACTGACTGCTGGAGAATGTAACATCCTTTTAGGAACTAGATAATTTTCCGTTCCCGCTACTCATTCCACAGGGTGATTTTTCATTCAGCCATTTAAAAGCCCCAGGACCTCTCCTCTGGAGGGACTCCCTCATCCCAGACACTTAACTGACACACAGCTCACACTGTGGAGATACCCCCAGCAGCATGGCCTCCCCCAATAGATATTCCAAGAGTGTGTACTAAGAATCCAGTGAAATGGGGGAAGAAGAGGAAGTTTGGGGCTTCTGTCAGTGGGCACTCCACTGCGGAGGTAAAGCATCACCTGCCACAATTTGCTGTTTATTTTTTTGCTCTTCTGCCCTAAAGCCCATCCTCGAAGTAGCAATGAAATATGCACATCAGGAATGTTCACACACTGTACTTATAGTCCTCCCCTCCAGCTGAGCACTTCTAGCTGCGCTTCAACCCATAGTCATCCAGGTGGCAATACTGCAGCAGCAGGTGCTGTCCACCCTTCCTGGAGAAGGAAAGTATCCACTAGGATGCTCGGTCCTCTTCTACGGCTAACGTTAAAGGGAGTGACTTCCATAGTAATGAAGTCGACAGATCAAATGGTCTGCCCATTGATGATTTCAGATGTGCCCCAAGACCATTAGGATGTTAGCCCTAGTCAACTGAAAATCACCAACAGAGTTAAACAGGATCAGGGAATCACAGCAGTAACAAAGATGTAGTCTATTCAGAGCTTTTCATGACAGTACTAAAACTGTGAAGGTAACAAGCTACTTACAGGAAGGCAGGACAGTTTGCAAGAACTGGTATTACGTGATGGTACACAAGTGCTAGTGTGCATCAGCAATCTATATACAGCATTGCATTATCCCTCCATGTACAGACTGGCTGATGAAAAAAAGCATTACAATTTAGCCAAATGTCTTATCCTGTAAGTGCCTCCACCTGGCTACAATCTTTCAATGAAAAAAGCAACTACTGAACAACATAGCCACCTGGAATTCCAGTGACAGTCCGCAATCAGAAACAGTCACCAGGATTTTTTTAAACACCCCCACAGCTCTTAGAGGCACCCCATCCAACCTTAAAAGAAGTCTCTGGGGACTTCCGGTTCCACTTGCGAGGTTGATGGCTGCTTAGTCGAACTGCTCCTTCTCTCCCCAAGCAAAACTCTCTCTTTAGCAATGCAGAATTTAACTCAAAATGCTTCCAAAATATGAATAAGAGGGGTACCAAAACTGCTGAACCCATATCCACTCAGAAGATGGATGATTACATGGTGGATGCCGCAGGATCAGAATCCGAGGCCTCAGATACTGAAACAACGCAGCTACAGCCCACTCCAGCATCAGCAAAGTCTACAAGCCTTTCCCAGCGCACCCCAAATGCTAAAAACCAAAAAATAAAGCTAGATACCATCTATTATGAGCTGTGTGCCTTTTGGGCAGATATTAAACAACTGTATGGGGAAATTCACCGGGATGTTCCACTACTTGAGCAAAGGGCTGATGATACAGAGTGCCAGGTCACTGCCACAGAAAACTGGGTGGAAGACCTGAAGGGTCTTGTGCAATGTTTACAGGAACAACAAGAAATTCTTGAAGCGTGTCAAGAAGACGTGGAAAATCGAGCAAGATGTAAAAACATCCGTCTTTACTGCATACCTGAGGGTGCCAAAGGTGCCATTATAAAGGACTTTATCCTTAACCTGCTCAGAACAATGCTTGCTCTACCACAGGACATGGTGCTGGACCTTGAATGTGTTCACCAGGCTCTTGTCCTAAAACCAGCCTCAGTGACAGCCAGCCCTCGCTCAATTATTGCCTGCTTTAATAGCTACTCAATTAAGCAGCAGGTTTTGCTTACCGCCTGGCGAAAACAAAAAATTTTCTATCAGCAAAAGCACTTTTATATTGATCATGATTATGCACCACAGACAATGAAATTATGCAGAGCTTATCTCCCACTTCTACCCACACTGAAAACACAGGATTTCGAGTTCACTATGCCTTACCCTGCAAGGCTGGTTGTCCATCTTCCCTCAGGTAAATGAGAATACTCCACCGCCTCGGAGGCACACGAGGATCTGATGCAACAGGGAATGGTCTTCCCGGCGCACCCTCAGGCTTCCTCTCAGCCTCTGCCCCAACCACCGCGATGGCAAACAGTACCCACAGCAGACTGTGGGAAGGAGAAAGACAACGCTGATGGCAAGAACATGGAACCAAAGCAGAGTCTGGCAGAATTTCACAGAGTAGAAAATAACCCTGCAGCCACCTGAACCCTAGAAGTGCTTTTCCTGCTGTGCCTTTTCTTTAACTACCTCAGTGGGCCTAACTGAAGGTCAGGTATGGGAATGTGGGTTAGGATTGGGGGGGCGATTTGGTAGGGGTTTCCCTCTGCCAGGGCTCCCGAGGCCAGCCTAGCTCTAGATCACTGGAAATTAATCATATTCCCCTTAATTTTTGGGAAACCATGCGGTCCCTTGTTGGGACTCACCCTGAGAGACTAATTTTCTTCCTTAGACCCCTCATCCCCTCAGAACCCCCTGTGCCAATTGCCTTATAAAAAGGAATTATTTGGACTCTTTATTTAACTGCATTTCAAATCCCTTCCTGTACTTTCTGGGATATGGCACTCTGGGACACCTATAGGCCTATATTTGGAGAAGAGAGAGAAAGCGAGACAGTCCTAGCTCTCCACAATATGTAAATTTTTCTCCCTTAGTGTCAGTACTTTATATATATATTAGAGACAAAAAGCTCCATTTAATGCATCAGTTAGGGTTGTTCCACAGTGACAAAAGCGAGGAAATTCAGTGTTAGGGTTGAAAGCCCCCTTGTCCCCCAGCCCACCCTCCCAACCAGCATCGGGTGCGCATTGGGTCGTCAGTCTAACTCACCCCTCACATGCGTGAAGAAGGAGAGTATGGAGAATGGGGTGAGAGTTAGGACTCACTATCCCAACGCGCACCCCGATGGCGGTTGGGGGGGTGGACTGGGGGGTACAAGGGGAGCTTTCAACCCTAACACCGAATTTTCTCACTTTTATCCCTGTGGAACAACCCTAACTAATGCATTAAATGGAGTTTTTTGCCTCTAATTTCCCTTCTTTTTGAGAATGAGGATGATAAATAGTGAATGGAATGCGGTGGCGGGAATGCGGGGTTCCCCAGCAAGTAATGTCTTGTTACATAGTAACAGGAACTGCAGTGCAAATGCAAGCGGCAACAGTTATGCACATGGTAAAGTAAACGTAAATGGTAAAGCAAACATTAATAGAAATGCAAGCGTAAAGTGACGCAGAAGCGAACAGTGATACAAACTGACTTGCAAGCGCATACGAAAATGCAACTGGTAATGCGCACAATGATGGCACCGGTATTGTAAAGGCAAATGTTAAGTGTTACAGCAACAAGAACACCAAAGGGAACAGAAATGAAAATGTGAATGGAAGCATGCATGTAAACGCAAACCGTAACGCGCATGGGTATGGTGCCGCAATTGTAAACGCAAATGGTAAAGTTAAGATGAACAATAACGCAAAGGAAACAGAAACATAAACGCAAATGCAAACGCGTACGTAAACACAAACTGTAATGCGCATGGTCACATTACCGCAATTGTAAAGGCAAATGGTAATGGTAACAGCAACAATAATGCCAAAGGAAACAGAAATGCAAAAGAAAACACAAGCACATATGGAAACGCAAACTGTAATGCACACGGGCACAGTAACGCAATAGGAAAAGCAAATGGTAACAGTAACAGCAACGAAGATGCAAAACGAAAGACAAACGCAAATGCAAAGGAAACGGCTGCCATAAACACAATTGGCAATGCACACGGTGATGCAAACCAAAATGCAAACACAAACAGTAGTGGAAATGCAAATGGTAACAGTAATGCAAAGGGAAGCGCAAACGAGAACGCAAAGGGTAACGCACACAGTGGCATAGACGGGAACGGTAACGCAAACAGGTATGTAAATGCAAGTGGAAACAGTAACTGTAACATTAGCAGAAGCGCATACCCTGTTTTTCCCCAACAGCTGCATAAAGAAACACAGTGGGTGGGATATTCAGAAAGGTTGCGCATGGCACAACACAGTTGCACCATGCGCAACCCACTGATGTGCCCTGGCACGATATTCAAAAGAGGAAAGTGCCTGGCACAAATCCCGATGTGCTGAAGCGCATCATTAATGTATGCTGTGTAAGTGGGGGCATGTCATGGCTGTTCCGGGTGACATCCCAATATGCAGCCCGGGATGTGTTGAGCCTGGGCGCAGGTGCAACCCTATCTTGGCGCTGCACACAGTTGAGCAAGAAAAAAAAGGAGCAACAGCTGGCCACCCACAGGTGAGCTGCCATATGGCAGGGCGCAACATGGCAGCTGCCAGCTGTGGGTGGCCACCCAAGCTCCAGTGGCACCTTCGTAGTAGTGCCCCCCTCCCCCTCCATGCCCGATCGTGGGCATATGTATTACAATAACATGTCCAATATCCCTGGTGATCCAGTGGACCGCTCCCAGCCCGATCGTGGGCTTTAGTAGTAAAGTAACTTGTCCAATATCCCTGTTGGCCCAGTGGACCACGTCCAGCCCGATCGCAGGCTATAGCAATAAAATAACTTGTCCAATATCCCTGGCATGGGGCCATAATGACATGCAAATGGCCCCATTTGCGCCTTGCATGCATTATGGACCCATTTGCATGTGCACTTTTGAATATCGCAGTTGATGCACCTAGCGCAACGGCACTTGCACTAGCGCATCCCCCTGCCCCTCCCTGGCCACTTGCACTGGTGCAGTGCCACTGTGCCATGCACAATGCGAGTGGCAACAGCGTGATATTCAACGGTGCTGAGCCATGGCGCAGCACCATTGAATATCACCCTGGCAGCGCCCTGGCACATTCCAGTTGCGCTGCACCCAGGCTTGTGCCACAGGCTGGTGCAGTCTGAATATCCCACCTAGTGTGTACGAAGAATGTATGCATAATAATGGGCCTCAGAGCCAAAAATGAGGTGTTGGAATACTAAATTTCTTATATCTCAGTAACCATACGACGTAGAACAAAAAAATTTCACAATTCATAATTTTTCTGGCTACGTTTTGCTGAATGCATAGCCATGGGCTACACATTGTCACGATGAAAATTCCGTATCTCGCACTGTTTCCGAGATACGAGCCCTGAAAGGCATGGCGTACGCCACCATGTTAGTCTATGGGGAAAAAATGCCAACTTTGGAGTACTGTAACTTGGCAGCGGTGCAATATTTTTTCACCAAACCACCAAAAGGCACATCTGTGAGATGTTGGCTGCCTTCCCTCCAAATTTCAGCTCAAAAAACCAAACCGTTCTTTTGCAGCAGGGTGGCAAAGAACTGTCATTTTGGCCATAGTTTGGAAAAGTAGTGTCGTGATTTGTGACACCTTTTGCAAAATTTGCGAAAGTGTCGTGAGTGCAACACTACTTTTTCCAGAAATTTGAAAAACATATTTCTGGGGTGTTTAACCCCAAAATAAAGACATGGCTAGCATCCTCAGGGCTTGAATAGGTAAACACAAAAAGAATTATGTCCCTAGATAGTCCCAATTTTAAATCCCAAGCATTTCTGTGATCATTAACTGAAAAAAAAATGGCTGACTCACGACACTACTGACGTCATTTGCGACACTAAAAACTGCATTTGCGACACTTTTGAACTTTTTGTTAACTTTTCCTATTGACTTATAATGGGAACTTGTTTTTTGAATAAATTTTGAACTGTTTAATATATTTTCACAAAATCTTCAAAAGGCACATCGGGGACCCTGGCTGCACGTTTCCTGAAGTTTTCGGACTGGTCATGCAAACCACGTGACCCGCAGGCACGAGCAAAGAATGCGCAAAAAACTCTAAATATGCACATGGATGTTGCTTAATAACTCCGCAGCCGTATATCCGACCAGTACGAAAGTTGGCAGGTCCCAAGATCTATTATTATGCCCCATGCCTGCCAAATTTCAGGCAAATCCATTGAATGGTGGCAAAGTTATTAAGGTGCAAAGTTTCACCCTTTAACCTTAAAAGGGCTACTCAACTCTAACTATGGTAGCACTACTGTGCTACCATAACATATATATATATATATATATATATATATTTTTTTTTTTTTTTGCTTTCCTCGCTTCCACAGGAGGACAATGTTTTGAACTGCCTAACTTGCCCACTCATAATCTGCTATACCTGCGGAATGTAAAATGCTGTGGCCTCTGTTTAATTGGGCAGACTGAGCTAGCATGAGAACTAACAAACGAAGCTCCTGCATTCTAAGCCAAGATGGACTCACTTTACGGGCTTGCACCATTAGAGCAGAAATATCTGAGATGGGGGGAGGGTATTGTGTGGGCACTCATCTGGGTCTTTAACCATTAATCTCATTCAGGCCATTATTCACTCCCTTACCCCTTTTTTTCTTTTCCTCCTACTGTATATTTTCCTTTGGGATCTTTTTTGGTCTCCAGGGGGCCTGGAGCAGGCGATGCTTCAGACACATACCCCAGTCTGTCGGGGAGCTGTACTATACCACTGCTTCTCTGAAGGACAAAGGGAGTGACTCTCAGTCCTCCCCAGCCTTGGAAACCAAAGTTGTCTTATCACAAATTGAATGTTCTACTGGTTATTTGAATTATGGTATCAGCTTTTTGTCACACGTAACTATGACAATGTTTTATATGTTCATTGATAGTTATTGTTGTGCCCAGTTGGCCAAGTTTTCATTGCTTATGAAACAGGATGCAGTACGTGCAAGTTTAGATTGACTCAACACAGGACACGTATGGACCTAGCTTTACAGGCCCAGCTGTTCACCAGTCTGCTACCTGATGGTATAACTGAGGGTTTCCATAGGAATCACAGACAGCAAGGGGTCAACCCCACAAAGTCCTTTTTGCCATTCAATCAGGAGAGGGGAAGCCCGATGGTAACCCCGTACCACTTTATAGCTAATTTACAGTTTTACAAATGGTTAGCCCCTCCCTCATACTGTCATTCAACATCAATGGCATTCACAACCCTATTAAGAAGAGGAGGCTAATCCAATTCCTTAAGAAAGATAAAGCTGACATTATTCTCCTTCAGGAGACACATCTCCCCCAATCAGAGCACGCAAAATTAAAATCTTGGGGATTCCATACAGTGGTGGCTTCTTCACACCCCTCTGGATGCAGACGAGGAACAACAATTATAGTTCTACAGGGGATACCATTCCAGGTGTAGAACCAGATCAGTCATAGCGAAGGTAGATATGACATAGCTGTGGGTTTATTATATTCAATGCAAGTGACCTTGACCTCAGTGTACCTCCCCCCAGGCAGCTCAGCTCCGGTGGCACAGAGATTCTTGGATGATTTTACCACTATAGCTCAGGGCCTATATGTAATAGGAGGGGACTTCAATGTAACTTTAAACCCCACGATGGACATCTCACTACCCTCTAGACATAGAGCCACCCTGCTTCAAAAGTATCTGAAGACAACCCTCCCTGCTCTTGGTATGGTTGATATCTGGAGGCACTTCTTTCCCCCAGTCTGGATGTACACCCATTATTCTCCCAAGACTAATACCTCAGCGAGGTTAGACTATTTTTTTCTTATCTGTGGAACATCTGGAAATGGTTCAGGACATCTCGGGGGGTGCTTCCATTCTTTCTGACCACACCTCTCTTCTACTTAAGCTAGCCCAAGACAAGCCACAAAAACACTATTTCTGGCGATTTAACCTATCCTACATTCAGAACCCGGAGTTTAGTCATATGGTGAATCAGAAGGTGCCCTTGATTCTGGCTGATAATGATTCAGTGGAGACCTCTCATACTAAACAATGGGACACGCTTAAAACGGTACTTGGGGGGAGACTGTAAAATACTCGGCTAACAAGAAAAAAGCAAGGGAAGCCCTACAAGTAGAACTACAAAATACCTTGGCCCATTTACAAGCCCAAGTCAGCCAGGGAGACCTTAGTCTGAAATCACAACTTACCAAACAAAAACTACAAAATTAATGGATCAAAAACTAGAACAGCAGTTACTTTATTTAAAACTTAAATGACAGGATGAGGGACCTAGAGGTGCAAGGCACCTGGCTAGGCGATTGTGGGATATGAGACAACAGGCAATGGTTACAAAACTGTATGACCCTCAAACCAAAAAATATCTGGTGCATCCCACAGCCATCAGACAAGCCATGGCTGCCTATTACAAAAACCTCTATTTGGAGGATACCATATCATCCTCCCCACAATTAACACAATATTTAAAAAATACCCCCCCCCCAGCTTTCCCCGGTACAGGTGGAAGGGCTGCTACGTCCCATCACTTGGACAAAATCAAGGCTTCGCTTAAATTAACAAAGACTCAAAAGGCACTGGGACCTGATGGGTACTCGACGGAGTTCTATAAAATATGGAGTAAACTACTTATTCCACCATTGCTTAAAGCCTTGCAGGAAATACAAGAAGGAGGCCTACCACCACCTTCATGGAAATATGCCGAGATAGCAGCCCTCCCCAAACAGGGCAAAGATGCCACCCTGATGGGATCGTATAGACCAATTTCAAAACTAAACACAGATTATAAATTGTTTATGTCCATCTTAGCCCATAGAGTAGATGTGTTCCTCCCCCCACCTTGTGGATGGAGACCAGGTAGGCTTTATTATGAAGCGTCAGGCACATGATACAATCAGGCAGGTGCTGTTATTAATGGAGTATGCCTCTCGAAGACAAATTCCCTTAGTCCTTCTTGGCTTAGATGCCGAGAAGGCATTTGACCGGGTTTCATGGCCCTATCTATGGGCTACACTTCAATGCGTCACCTTTCTGGATAAATTTATCTCCCAAATACAGCACATATACCAGTCCCCAGTGGCTTACCTTAAACTAGATGGCTATCACCCCCCCTTCCCCCTAGCCTGGGGCACCATACAAGGTTGCCCTATGTCTCTGTTGCTGTTCGCTTTATATCTGGAACCACTAGCAGCCAATATCAGGCAGCATGACAGTATAGAGGGAATACCTCTGGGGGGCAGGTTATACCAACTCACACTTTTTGCAGATGTTATCTTGCTGACAGTCACTTCCCCTGAAGTCTCTATCCTGGCGGTGTGGGATCAGCTAGAACTTTTTGGAAATTTGTCAGGATATAAAATAAACTGTTGCAAAACTGAAGTCTTAAATTACTCGTTTACTCCTTCTAGAGTTATGAAAGGAGCTTTCCTAGCCGCTGGAACTGGGTAGAAATGAGATATCTTGGAATCAAGATACCATCCTGACTAATGCACCTGGAGCTGGTCAACTTTGAACCAATTACTCAGCTAATAACTGCTGACTTATCCAAATGGACACACCTCCCCATCAGTTTGGTGAGTAGGGCAGAAACTATCCAGCAGAACATCCTTCCTCGAATCTTTTTCTTTTTTTAGACTTTACCTATTACGTCCACTAATACCTATTTTTTTAGACTGGGACAAGTTAATCTCCAGGTTTCTTGGGGGGGGCGCAAACCACCACGACTGAAATATCACATATTACAACTACCTAGAACCCAGGGTGGCCTTAGCATGCCAAATTGAAAGAAATAGGTGCAGACAGCACAAGTACCACTGTCCTTTTATATGTTTCTGATTCTTGTACAGCATACTGGAAAGATATTGAAGCAACCATTAATGGGTTAGAAAATTTCCCCTCATACATCTCTTGGGGCACCCCCCGAGATGTCTTCCCCTGTGCAGGTTTATGCAATTTACTGGGAAACTCTTTGCAACTTGGATGCTAGTCGACCGTTTCACCCTCTCCACCTCTGAGAGACTACCTCTCTATACTAACATACAACACAGACCTAGGGCCACCGAGATTGGTCTCTTTACTGAGGAACTGGGAACCCTATCATTTATGCTATGTGTTCCAAGTTATAAGCCCATTTGGCCTGCTCGCCTTTACCTATCTACAATCTGTTTATAAATTACCCTCAAATCAATACCAAACCTATGCACAACTCAGAAACTATCTTTTCTCCCAGGAGGACTCCCTGTCCTCAGTGGCGGAATCCCCGTCCCCTCTGGTTGGATTGATCAGGCATCACCTGAAAGGTGGCATACAAGAACATCTCCATTATTAGTCAGCTCTATCAAGCACTTCGAGCAGATGATATTAGCCCCTTAGACCCAGTCAGGCAATGTTGGGAAAAAGAAATAGGGGTAGAGACTGGTAAAGATAATTGGCACAAAGCCACCCTCCCTATTCTAAGGTCTCATCCACAACATACTGAAGGGAGTTTGCCAGGAAAGTCAGACTACGTTATTTTAGAACCCCATCTGTTACAGCTAAATATAGGGAGGGAGACCCAGCAGAATGCTGGAGAGGATGCGGATGTCACCCAGCTAGGGAGATGCATATTCTGTGGTCTTGCCCTTTCCATCAGGAATATTGATCTGAGGTTACCTCTGAATTAAATGACATTTTTCAGAAACCTGAATTACTCATACCAGCCTTCATCCTGACTGCGACTCCTCCCACAGGCCTCCAGATAAATTGGGTACAATACAGGCTTATTGCACTCCTGGTTTTGATAGCAAAACAAGTGATTACCAGACTTTGGTTTACCAAGCGTAAACCGACTAAGGAAGCCTGGTGCATGTTGACTTACGCAGTATATAGATTACAGCAGACATCAGCCAAACTGAATAATAGAATGACTGGTTTCACGAATAGATGGAGTCTATGGACCATTTCCAGGTAGAGCGTTACCCAGACTTTATACCATGATGGCGGGGATAGAAATGGTCACCCCCTCTACAATTCCCCTTGCTTAAGGGTATAGATCGGAGAGTTCTGGGTATGGAGTCGCCTAAGGATGAGGGCAAGGCTGAGCCAGGTTGTTGCACCCCAACCCATGTCCACATCCAGGATCTATGTACATATCTGTGGTGGGGAATGAGACTACTGTTTCAGATGTCTCCTACCTCTCTTAATTTTAACCAGAAACCTGTATTAGTTATTATTGAAATCACATATACCTAGGGACCTATGGAATGTAGTTATATACAGCTGATATATTTTTATTTGCATATCTATACTGCATTGTACTATGGAAATCATCTTTCTAAAGACAATAAAAATTTAAATTAAAAAAAAAAGTCTCCAATGTAAGGCAGCTACTCACATTTTGTGGCAGCTACCTTCATCAATAGTAATTCCAGTCTGGTTTGAATAACTAACATTAGCCCATACCTTAGATATTTCACTCCTAATTTCAATATTGCAGTAGTCACCCCAATCCTTTCAGCAAGCCCGGTGACACTGACACGCCCCCTGCGCTCAAGCACATAATGACGTGTGACCAGGGAGAGCGCGAGGGCGCGCTCCAATGAAATGAATGGGGCTAGAGTTCTCTTACATTTTTAAGCTTAAGAATGGCCAGCTGGGGATTAATGAAGGTCACCACTCGAATAACAAAGCCCGTTATTCAAGCGGTGACTTCATTAATCTGTAGCTGGTCATTCAAAAGTTTAAAAATGTAAGAGAAATCTAGCCCCATTCATTTCAATGGGGCACGCCCCCCCCCCCGCACTCTTCCTAGTCACACATCATTACATGCTTGAGCGCAGGGGGCATGTCAGTATCACCAGGCTTGCTGAAAGGATTGGGGTGGCTACTGTGATATTGAAATTATGAGCAAAATATCTAAGATATGGGCTAATGTTAGTTATTCAACCCAGGCTGGAATGACTACCGATAAGGGCAGCTACCACAATATATGAGTGGTAGCTGCTATCAGCTAAGTCAGAAAGTCACTTTAAGAAGTTAATCAATTTGCCAATCATTACTGAAGAGTGAGGACTTGAAGCAACCATCAACACTTCCACCTTATTGGAGTTGAGCCTCAGCCAGGATGTACATTCAAACGCTCCCTCCACCAGAACCACATGAACCTAACATGATATACTATACATTGTATACCCGCCAGCAGCACCACATGAACCTAATGTGATGTACTGTACATTGTATACCCACCAGCAGCACCATATGAACCTAATGTGATGTACTGTACACTGTATATTATGGAACTGCACTTTGTCCTCTTGAACTGTATGTACAAATTGTCATTCTTCTTCCAAGTGAAGACTGCTGTATAAATTATAACTACCATTGTTCATGCTGTTTCTACTGTTCTCCTGTACCTGATGTTGTATCATGTGAATTCCATTTATTGTATGTACTTTAATCCGGGTCACTCCTGAAAAAGGGACGCATGTCTCAGACAGCTTACCCAGTTACCAAAATCCAACACAGAAATAAAAATGGGCATGGTGAAAAACACCAGAGATAGGAGCAAACTCTAGGGAATTCCACAGTGGAGAGTAAGTTACTTAGAGGAGGACATAGTTCCATCACCTTCTACTCTGCCCTGGAAAGGAAGGGCAGGAACTGAGTGACTACCATTCAACATGCCACAACGGTGCCTAGCCAGCCTCCCATAACTGCTTAGTCCACTGTGTTTAATATCACCAACAGATCGAACAGAACAAAGATGGGCTGCCTCCCTCTACCTCTTGCTGTGAAATATAAGACTGGCTAGTAATAATCGTGATTCTTTTGTAGCTTGTAACTGATGACCAATAGTCTAGGCTGCTCACACAGTGAACACAAAGCTTTAAAATAAAAGTCCCACTTTGAGAACAGTTTTCCTGCCAACGTACTGCAATACTGCTGCAGGAGGCAGTGCACCCTACTAGTTGGAAAGTAGAACTGCCAATCTGGAAACCTAGGACTGAATCCCACCACCACTTAATTGCTACGTGACCTTGAGAAAGTCCTGCAACCTCTCTATGTTCATCTTCCTCCCCCCCTCTTTCTCACTGTTTTGTTTTTGCACTTAACACACTGAGATTTATTTAACCTCCCTCAATTTGAGACAAATTCTTTGCACTCCTAATGACATCTGCCTGTAGGTCAGGGATTGTAAAGCACTTTGGGATACTGTATGGGTGTGAATAATACTAATATAAGACCAAATTCTGTTTTGTTTTGTTTTTTGTGATGCAGCTGCAGGATGCAGGTTGGCTCTGCATCGTGCCTATAAGATCCATAATAGATTTGTCAACTAAAAATCATCCATAGCCTCCACAGAGGACCAGGAGTTCTCCCAACCTACTTTAAGGTAATATGTTAAAGAAAACAAAAGTATGCTATGGTATGGTACCCATATAAGAGATCACAGCCGTTAGAGCTTTCAAGGAAAAACCTTGCTAAATCGCATCTTTCTTAGACCAGATCATAGGAATGACTAGCAGCATCATGCACTACTGCTGCTGATGTTTCTATTATCTGGCCAGGGGTCTCCAACATGAATATATTACTTTAATTTTTCTTTAAAATACTTGGAAAATGAAGGGGAACATAATAATTTACCTATTCACCACGTTTCTGGGTTTTTGAGTGAGCATGCCAGCACTTATTTCCAATCATGCCCCTTTCCCCAACTTGACCAACCCCTTAACATTTTCTGGTGCACAGAGGAATTACAGTAGATAGCACATAGACTATTATGCTGATTGCCACATTAATAGATAATTACGCACTTGACTGTCCTGTACAGCACATGCCTTGTGCATACAGTACGTGTAGGGGATGATGAATAGAATCCTTATTGCACTACTCCTCTGCTCTATATGGATTAAAAATTGCAGTAATACCTTTACCTTGCCTTCATTAGGCACAAATTCAAAGTTTTCTCTGGTGTTTATGTTTAATTTCGATCTTGATTTCGCTGCTGCAAACTGAAGACTGCAGTCACAATTAATCAAAATTTCTGTTAAGCATAACATCATTATCATAAAAGCTAGGAAACTTTCAAGAAAGCTAGGGAAAATCTATATGGAGGTCACAACACAAAGCTTAAACTGCATTCCTGGATATCAATATTCCTTAGGTTGCCTGGGGGCCAATACACAGTCACAATGGGGTGTCGCAAAGTGATAGCAAGGACCACTGTGTGACACTCTTCTGATTTGTTCCATTTTGTTCTATACACAAAGGGATCACATCTCTTGTTCTGTGCTGTCAAACAGGTCAGCAAGACTGCAAAAGGAAAGGGGTGGATGGAGTCCTAGTTCAAGAGGGCACTAGTATGAAAGCACAGTGGCTCCCCTGAGCCCTCAACCCCTGGCCACAATGTACAGTGATCCCAGCTTCTGAAGAACTACTAAAAGTAGTTCTGGGGTCACTGCCTTTTGAGCTAGAATTTCTGTTCCTGCAGGAGGATGGCTTAGGCAACATACCACACCACTGAACTTAGTGCAGAAGGGGACCAAAGGCTGGGGGGAGGTGATTGACTGGGCGCCAGGGAAGAATAACGGCATTGGGGGTCATTTAGGGACACTGGACTACCAGGGAAGACTGCTGTAGGACAAAATGTACTTTGTAACCTGCCCACAGACAGGAATCCAGGTAAAAGGTATTGGGGGGGGCAACTACAATGATAGTGCCAAGTGCCTGGGGCACAGACAATAGCATGACACTGTGCACCTGATGCCATGCCATAGTCTGACCCATGCAGCTGTCACTGTTCACTGGACCTCAGCTGTTGATCATTTCTTTTAGCTTTTGACTTAACCACCAGGTATCAAACATTTTCAATTGAAATCAACTCTTAATGTACTTGTCTCTAAGGGCTATCTAGCCAACAACCATTTTGAAGAATCAAACGAAACTTTTGGCATGTTATCAAAACCACTGCAACTGTGCCCTTACAGCTCCTTGCTGTTACTAACTGGTCACTACCTCATGCATCATCCTTATGGAAAGGAACCTGTTAAAAAAAGGGCCCTGCTGCCCCACAGAAGCAACTTGAAACCCCTTTTAAAATATCATACTGCTGCTGTTGCTCCTCTCAGGCAACATTCACCCTAACCCTGGCCCACCACAACTTGGCCACAAGGTTACCAGCAGTGCAGGGTCACTCTCCTTGGCAAGCATTAACATCTGCAGCCTCCTCTCCAAACTTGATACCCTCTCTGCCTGGGTTTCCCAGCACAATCCAGACATCCTATCAGTGCTGGAAACATGGCTGTCTCCGAAGATACCTGACTCTGCGATAGCAATTTCCGGATACGTAGTTTTCAGACAAGACAGACTTACCAAGAAAGAAGGAGGCTGTGCCCTCTACCTTAAAGAGTCCCTCATGGGTCATGTCATGCCCATGCCCATCCCTGGAAATGACATCCAAATCCTTGCTGCCAAAGTACTTCTCGGAACACATGACAAGATCCTGACTGTTGTTTCTGTCTATATACCACCCAATTTGAGCAATCTGGGCTTTCACTCCCTCCTTGACTGTATCAACTCCCTGGATCAGAATACAGAAGTTATCCTACTTGGTGATTTCAACATCAACTGGCTGGCCTCCAGCTCGAATAGTTATAAGGGTGCCCTAGCTGCTGCTAACTTCTCACAAATGGTTAAATCACCTACTAGAGTAAACTACAGAACAGGGACCTGTACACTTCTAGACTGGGTGCTAACTAATCGTCCAGAGCACATCTCCGAAGCAACAGTCCTCCCAGACTCCTTATGTGATCATTCCCCTATCTTGTGTATCTGGACCAACAAATACACCAAACTCCCCCCAAAACTATTAACAGGAGAATGCTGACCCCCGGTCATCTTGAGTCACTTAATACACTCCTTCATGAACATGACTGGTCACCAATTGATATAGCCCCCGATGTAGACACAGCACTTGAATACTTTATCACCTGTTTCAACTCAGCCTGCGATGTTCATGCTCCGTTCAAGAAGCATAAGATCAAGGGTGTCAATAACCCATGGATTACACTAGGCCTCCTTACACAAATTAAATCTCAAGACCAGCTCTGGTATCGTGCTAAGACTACTGGCACCCAGACTGATATCCAGGCCTACAAAACAGCAAGGAATGCATGTACCAGAGCAATCCACCATGAGAAGACTAACTATTACATGAATGCCTTAGCCAGCACCTGGGATGACGGGAGTAAATTCTGGCATAACCTTGCTGAAGTGACTGGAAAGGATCCCAAAACAACACCCACAATGTTGAACATAGATGGTACCATCACTCTTGACCATGTAATCATTGCCAACGCATTTAACACCACTTTTGCTGACCTTTGTCACGTGCTACCCCCTAACTTTTTTGATCCCACCAGTCAACCCAGCTCCTGTTAGTTCAGGTTTGCCACCAGGGCACCCTCCTTTCCATTTCAAAGCAATCCTGGAAAGCCTAGCTAAAAAACACATTCTTAAAGTGCTTGGAAAGTCTAGGGTCAGTGGCGATTCACTGGATATGAAACTTCTTGCCCTCACCATTGACGAAGTCCTGCTCCCACTAACCAAAATCCTCAACCATTCCCTCATGCTCTCCCAGTTCCCCCAAAAGTGGAAACTGGCAGTGGTGACTCCAGTCCATAAAAGTGGTGACAAGGCTCTCACGAACAACTACAGGCCTATATCCATCCTCCATCCTCTATCCAAAGCCTTGGAATGGATAGTGGCTGATCAGCTCACGGAGTACCTTGTAAAATATAGCCTGCAATGTTCCCAGCAGCATGGCTTCTGCAAAGGGCACAGCACTACCACGGCACTCCTCGAATTCACCACACATATCCATCATGCACTTGATCAGGGCCAGTTGGTCAGCGCCTCTTTTATTGACCTGACTAAGGCATTTGACACTGTCAATCACTCCATTCTCCTCAAACAATTATCCCTCCTTGGTCTTTCAAGTGAAACTACCCTCTGGTTTCAAAGCTACCTCAGTAACCAGACCCAACAGGTCAGGATTGGTGAATTCCTCTCGTCATCTCTACCAATCCACTCTGGGTACCCAAGGTTCTATCCTGGGTCCCTTGTTATTCAGCATATTCCTGAACAGTCTCCTGCCTCCTGCCATGACAGAATGTTACTGTATGCAGATGATGCAGTAATCTTCACTTGCCACACCGACCCCACCTCCCTTCAGTCTCAACTACAGAAAAGTTTACAGAAGTGGAAGACTGGTTTTGCTCACATAAACTCATCCTTAACCACAAAAAAACTAATACAATGTTGTTCCATGGAACCCACAACAAGTACAAGGACCATGAGCTCATAATTAACAACCACGAAGGCGTCACTCTTGAGCAGGTGGATATGTTTAAATATCTGGGCCTGACTCTTGACCGCTCCCTCTCGTATACCAAACACATTGACAATATCGCTAAAACTGTGAACTCTCATATAGGGCTACTATACAAGCATAAACATTGCCTAACGGCTGAAGCCTTGAACCTTGCTATCCAGAGCTCTGTTATCTCAACTATTGACTATGGGCTCATTATCTATGGATCCGCTACTGATACTGCACTCCGGCGCATAGCTGTAGCCCTTAATAAGGCATGTAGACTCCTTATTTCAGCTGCCCGCCTTTCTCACACGTGTGACATTTACGAGCAGGCTAACTGGCTCCAGCTATCTGGCAGGCTAAAGTACCAGACCTGCATCCTAGCTAAGAAGACATCACTGGGCCTTATGCCCCCTGGACTCCAATCAATATTGACCCGTAGCGTGTCTGCCACCTAACTAGAAGTTCGGACAGTCTAACCTTTACAATACCTCGCTGTCGGACCTCTCAAGCTCAGCATTCTTACCTTGTCAGAGCCTCCACCTGGTTCAACTTGCTACCTACAGAAATCTCCAACATTGCCACGATTGGTGCTTCTAAGTGTAAACTGCGTCAACACCTCATGGCTAGTGCCTTCTGTGATTGCTTCTTATAATCCCCTTCAGGCAGACAACCCTCAAGCATCCCTCCTCACTGCCTCAGCTCCTCCTCCTCCTCTCCTACCCCCCATTACTGGGTATAGGATGAATCTGTCTCCTTTTCATCCCCCCCTTTCCTCCTCCCTTGCTGTTTCCCATCTACCACATACCCAACGCAATGCCCTCCCCATTTCTACCCTCCTCCCCTCTCTCTATCTCCCATACCACCTCCTCACCACCACTCTTCTTTCTCTTTTCCCACTAACCCACTCCTAACAAAGCTTCACTAAGCTGTTGATGACTTGTACTGTATAATTAACTCGCAACACAATTCCTTGACAATGCCTTTGGCTGCTATTATTGTAACCTTATTTGTCTTTTTTTTTTGTAAGTTCCATTGTAATGATCATGTTATGTTTTGTACCTTATTGTCCTTATTGCCTTGACGTGGAACCTTTGTAAAAGAGCCCTCGGCTCAAAGGTGTCATTCAAAATACAAATAAAATAAATAAAAATAAATATGAGTGTTGCACAGCCTCTCTGCAACCACTAACATCTGGATTAGAGATCTGCATAGAGAGACCTTGAGGCACTGTTGCTGGGGGGGCATGTCTCCCATATGAAAAATTAGCTAAGATGCAAAATATTTAATTATGGTTAATTAATCAATCAGAGATAACACTCCAAGTTTGTTATTTTATTTTATCATTACTTATCACGCTTTAACAAGAATATTCTGATTAAGGAACTCCTCTGCAAACAGACCAAAGAACTTGGACAAGTGTCTTCATCAAGCTAGCTAATGTGGATTGAGCCTTAAGAAAAAACAGTTTAAGACATGCATAAGCATGCCATTGTGAGGAGGCAGAGAGTTTATATCAAAATATCAAAAAAAGAATATTCTCATAACAATACATGGAATAAGCCAAGTGTTGGGTAAAGGACAGAGGTTCAATTCCATGGAACTGTGTTTTTTAGTGATGCCTAGATCAGGTAAGGATGCATTCCACATAGCCGCCCTGAGGATGTGGAGGGCTGAGGCACTGGGCACCTTACCTCCTGTTACGCTGGTGACCCGGGTTAGGAAATGGACCTGGGTTCAATCAAGGGCTATCCAAGGAGGGAGGATTAAGCACAGGACTGCTCTCCTCAGAAGTAAGACAGTTCTCCTCCCTCAGGGAGGTGGGGACTACCAATCCCAAGGCTTGCCTGCCACCCCTTCCTGCTTGCTTTGCTCTGTTATTCTCTGCCCCTCCTCTCCTCCTACTTCCTTAAGGTAAGGGACTGAAGGAACACAATGGCAGTTGGGATGGTTTGCTTAAAGATGCTACTGCAGAGACACAGATCTGTTCTGGGGTATATCTTCCAACGCTGTGATTTAAAGCTTTTTGACTTTTAAAAACTAAACTATCTTTGTCTGAGGGCCACCTTTGAGTTTACTCTTATTTGAGCTATTGAAAACAATCTGCACTTAGATGGGGTTTTACCTTTGCAGAGCCATGCAAGACCTGGAGTGTGGAGGCTGAAATCCACCCAGGGGATCTGTGAGGAGTTTGGTTTTGAGACCAGAGTTGAGGACGGATGCTCAAGCACTCTCCTGAACACTGTACATGAGCACCAAGCCACACTGGGCTGAGGAGTCCTGACTTGCAATTTGCTTGTTGCAGAATGGGCCAGAAAAATTGATATGACCAGCATCATGTGCTTTAGAGTAATAGACTATATTGTGCACTTCTTATATGGACTTTTCATTCTAACTTTGTCATTTTGGGATTTGGAAGGACTCACATAAGAAGAAATGCAGGAGAACTGTGCTACATAGCTCTACATTCTGATTTTTTAGGAAGGAGCATTGTCTTTGCCTTTATATTTGTGTTGAATGCATTTTTTGATTCAAAAATGAAATTCTACTTATTTTTACTTCTATATATTTTATGCATTTTGAAATTTTGCACATTTTTGAGTCAGGTGATCAGCTGTTGATGTCATTTAAGATGTCCGTTACTCTGCCTTCATAAAAATGCTGAAAGGGATAAAGGAAAATTGTGCCATAATTATTAGAGGAAGAGTAACTGTGATACATTTTTGAATGCATGGCTTTTTCATTTAAAATCTTCACTGTTTAAGACTGATTCCTTGAACTCTGAGCACAGGCATAGCTTAACTGTTTGATGGCAGATAAGGATCACTTGGCCCACCTAGTCTGTCCATTTCTCTACCTAACGGATAAGCTGCAGATCCTAATTAACCAACAGCTTACTTCCTCCTACCCCCCACTAGAATTGCCTTATGTCTGTCCCATGCATTCTGTTTTTGACTCCATGACCTCCTCAGAAAGGCTGTTCCATGCATCCACAACCCTCTCCATGAAAAAATACTTCCTCACATTACCTCTGAGCCATCCCCCCTCTATCTTCAAATTGTGCCCCCTTGTTCTTGCACATCTCTTTTTCTGAAATATGCTACCCTCTTGGACTTTGTTGATTCCCTTGAGGTACCTGAAAGTTTCTATCATGTCCCCCCTCTCCCTCCTTTCCTCAAGGGTATACATATTAAGCTCCTTTAGTCTCTCTTCGTATGTCTTCTGGTGCAGACCCTGCACCATTTTGGTTGCCCTCCTCTGGACAGCCTCCACCCTGTCTATGTCTTTGCAGAGATGGGGTCTCCAGAACTGCACGCAGTACTCCAGATGGGGTCTCACCAACTGTCTGTACAGAGGGATAACAACTTCTTGTTTTCTACTGGTGATGCCTCTCCCTATGCATTCCAGTATCACCCCAACCCTCCTTACTGCCTTCTCACATTGCTTGCCCACCTTTAGGTCATCTGATATAACTACCTCCAGGTCCCTTTCCATTTTTGTTGTTGTCAGTATCTCACCCCCATTGTGTAATCTGCCCCTAGGTTTTTGTTTCCCAGGTGCATTACTTTGCACTTCTTTGCGTTGACTCTAAGCTGCCATACATTTGACCATTCCTCCAACCTTGCCAAGTCCCTTTTCCTCCTTTCCACCCCACCTTGTAAATCAACCCTGTTGCAGATCTTTGTGTCGTCTGCAAAAAGACATACTTTTCCTTCTAGTCCCTCTGCAATGTCACTTATAAAGACATTAAAAAGGACCAGACCCAGTACTTAACCCTGTGGTACTCCACTAGTAACTCCCCTGCACTGCTATATGAATTATCTAATTAACAAATCAAATCAAATCAAATCTTAATTTATTTATAAAGCGCTTTTCAGAAATCAAAGCGCTGATACAATGTTAAAATAACAAATAAATAATTAGATACACAATATTAAAACAATAAATATAAAACTAATTTTCCTCTCCAAATGCTAAACAAAATAAATAAGTTTTCAGAGATGATTTAAAAGTCTCAGTGGACGGGCATTCTCTAATCTGACAAGGTAGACAGTTCCACAGGGTTGAGGCCACAAAAGCAAATGCTCTCACACCAAATGTCTGTAAACGAACCCTGAGAACCTCTAGCAATCCCTCATCGGTGGAGCGGAGAGGGCAGAGTGGGCAGTACAGCCGAAGGAGGTCTTGCAAGTAACCCGGTCCCTGTCCGTGTTGGGTCTTATATGTCAATAATGCGACCTTGAAGATGATCCTCCACCTCACCGGTAGCCAGTGCAATTCATGCAGCACAGGCATGATATGGCAAGCTCTCGAAAGTCCAGTCAACAGCCTTGCCCCTGCGTTTTGCACGAGCTGCAGGCGGTGTAAATATACCCCTGGTAACCCTAGATACAGAGCATTGCAGTAGTCAAGACGAGAGGACACAAAGGTGTGAACTAACACTGGAAGGTCATCGGGTGGAACAAGGTGCTTTATCCAGGCAATATTCCTCAGATGGAAAAATGAGGACTTGACAACTGCTGACACCTGTGCTTTACGCATCAGTGTTGTCAAGCATAACTCCCAGATTCCACACCCATTCAGAAGGTCTCAACTGGTCACCCCCCAACATCAAGCCAGACGGTTGCCCAGGAGTCAACATCTCTACCCGGTGACCTGAGTCCACCACCAACACCTCAGTCTTATCTGGATTTAGTTTCAACCAGTTTGCACTCATCTAATCTTGAATCTCAGCAAGGCAGTTATTAAATACCGAGACATCATCACTCTGTTCGGGTTCAAAGGATATGTAGAGCTGAGTATAATCTGCATAGTAGTGAAAACTCAGCCCATACCACCTTATAATGACTCCCAATGGCAGCATATGCACCGTGAACAACATGGGAGACAGCACAGAACCCTGCGGGACCCCACAATGCAGAGCAAAGGGGGCAGAGGAAAACATTCCCGACACCACCCTCTGGGATCTACCCATGAGAAAAGAGTAGAACTATCTGAGGACTGTCCCCAACAGTCTGCAGATTTAACTGCAGGTGTTCCAACAATACCCCATGGTCCACTGTATCAAATGCTGCAGAGAGATCAAGGAGGACCAAGAACGACGACGCCTCTGATCCCTCACTATCAGGAGATCATCCATCACCCAAACTAGTGCAATCTCGGTACTATGCCTCTTCCTCAAACCAGACTGGAGAGGATCATAGATGTCATGGGTGGTAAGAAAGTTCTCAAGCTGCAACGTAACTACCTTCTCAATAACCTTACCCAAAAAGGGTGGTTAAAGACTGTTCTGTAGTTCACAAGACAGTTGGGATCGCTGGACGATTTCTTTAACAGGGGAGTCACCACCGCCTCCTTCCGCGGATCAGGAAACACCCCCTGATCCAGCGAACTCCAGACTATCTCTGCGAGGATCAGTCCGATGACATCTATACACCCCACAAGGAGGCGAGTTGGACCAGGCTCCATACTATAGTAAGTCGGTTGCAAGCTCAGAACAATCTTCATGACATCCATGATCGCTGGCCGGTCAGAATCTGTCCAGACAGACTGGGTGTCTGTGCCCTCACATAGACCTCCGCCATACTCATTTGAACAAGTTAAGCAGATATCCAACCTGATGGATGACACCTTATCTGCAAAACATTGAGCAAACTCATCAGACTTACCTTGTGAAAAAGCTCTCCAGCCTCGTAGACAGGCTGGATTGCACTGTCTGTCCACGGTCCGAAAGAGCTGAGCAGGTTGATTTCTTGCTGCAGTAATCTCCCTGGACAGGAACTCTGCCTTCTTACGGGAGATTTCTGATTGATAGTCTGAATAATGGGCGATCAACCTAAGTCTGTCCTCCACCAGGCTGGATTTCCGCCAACATCGTTCCAACCTTCGCCCCACTCTCCTCAACTCCCTCAAAGTCCCATCAAACCAAGGGGACTGAGGACTGAGAGGGAGTGGGCATACACGGACAGGAGCTATGGAATCCAGGGTCTCCAGCACCACACTATTATAGTGCACAACTAGATCCCCTGGATCCAAGCATTCCAATGGCCAACTCGATAGGTCCAGCACTGCCAACAGACCTTATTATTACTATTAATCAAACTCCAATATAAATACTTTTGTTGAATTACCTATTTTATCCAAAGCTAAATTTGTTAGTAGTGAGGGGTATTAGTAGATGCTCCCATCATCAACTGTTTGACTGAAATGGTTAACACTAGGAATAAGGGAATGGATCTGCGGGAGGGTGCTGGCAATCAGCCTGCTAAGCAGCAAACTAAAATGACTAAATCTAAAAAAGGGCAAAGAAAGAAACAGACAAAATAATCTAAACAGGGTAAAATAATGGCCCGTATGTATCATTTAAAGGCAGCAGTGGGTAATTCTCCCACTCTGGACTGCGCACAAAGCCAAGCTACTTCAACCCTGATGTTACCGCTTGCTAGGGATGTTAAAACAGCTGAAAACAGGCTTATATTCTAAAAGCAATAATTCAATATCTTTGAGTTACAGCCACTTAACTGCCTGTCTTAAAAAAAACAAGTTTATATTTAAGGGGAACCACTGGTAGCTGCCTATGGGTACTCCACCGGCTCTTACAGTAAGAATAGTAACAATAGCAATCAGACAGTTAGTTTATGGCATTCCCGCTGAATAATTCACTGGGATAAACCACAGAAAAAAATTTAGAATGACACAGAAATAGCTAACAGGGAAGGCAAATCAATAATATCAGGGCTTGTCTCTGAACTACACTAAACCATCTTACGTCAGAGAAATTTGAACTCAAAGTGTGTGAAACATCCACTGCATAGAGACAGACTTGTTCCCCTCATACTGTTATAAATGAATTGGAATATAGCCCCACTATGTTAACTGTGGATACAATCACTTTATTAAAAAAACATGCAGCAAATATTATTTTGATGGAGCAAATTATTGCTATGAAAAAGGATCTTGATAATTTACAGCAGGAGATGTCTATTCAGACTGCTCAGGCTGATGAGGTGATCCTATTAGTTAAAAATTTAACAAGTAAGATTGGGAACATAAACAGGTTGACAATGTTATTCAAACACTGAAACAAGCAAGACCTGATTTCACAAGTGAAATCACCAGTGTAGAGGAATATAAGGAAACAGTCCAGAACAAAAAGAAATAACTTAAAAAGAAAATAGAAGAGGGGAGAAAAAGGTAAAAACAAGAAATGACAAGACAGGAAAACCTGTACAGGAACAAGAACAAACAGAGTTCCCCAAACCAGAAGGCACAGGATAAACTAGAAAGTCATGAGATTACAGCACAACCTGGTAAAGAGATAATAGACACAAATCAGGAGATACTTCCTATATCCGTCTTTGCATGTAAGGATTTACCTTTGAAGAAGAACTCTAAAACTGTCTGACATGAATCTTCCTTAAGGAACCTGAGTGACTTCTAGATGACAGGGAAGAAGTATTAATGGCTTAGAACAGACTAGGAACGAGGATAGGGAGACTCTCTATAGAATAATCTGTGTCATTCTAGAAAATAATTCAATAAGGATAAACTGTGTAATCACCTAAAATTAGTGCAGAGCAGTGGTTTGCAAAGTTGCCAAAATTCACTCTGTGAACTAATCCACAAATTTCGGCAAATTTGCAAAGCTAAGGACCACAATTTGTGTTGCTATTTGGCAGGCGAATTGGTCAAATTCGCATGGAAAATGGACAATTTGCAGGAGAATCCAAATGCAAATTGTGGATACACCTCCTCCCCAACCCAAAATGATAACCCCCTTCCCCACTCAAAATGAAGTGCAAACCATGATACCCTCCACACCCCAGTTGGCATCCTCCCCTCTTTTGCCCTGGTGAAAGTCTGCTGCATCTGCTGCTCTATGCTTGACAAAGCACCCACAGATCAACCTGTAATAAAGAAAATGGTCCCCTGGTGCACATTGTCTGCTCTTTCCTGTGTCCAGCAATGAATGAATATGATGATTTTGCTCTTAGTAGAACCTGATTGGTTGAATTTGCAGTCAGTCAGGTTTTACTAGGAGCAATGCATAACTACTCATTCATTCCTGCCATTACAAGATGGACACTGAACGGAGCAGACGCTCTGCACTGGAGGACCATTTTCTTTATCCCAGATTAATTTTGTGGGTGCTGGTGGGAGGAGAAGGGTTATGAGGACCAAAAGGGGGTTGGGTGCGAGTCAGGGGACTGGGTGTGCTGCTTAATAAAAACAGTGGGATTCAGGTGGGGAGATGCAGGTGGAGCATGTTTGGTGCACAGGTGTGGAGAAGGGATTACTTTTTGAAGCACAAAGCAGTAGATGCAACAGCACATTGTCAGTGCAGGGCAGGATGAGGGAGGAACATGCCAGCAAGGGGGTGGGAGGGATGTGTCCTGGTTTTCATTGTTTTTCAGTGAGGGGGTTACAGCACAGTGGATGGGAGGAGGTTTTGTTAAGGATTTCATTTTTAAAATCCACTGGCAAAGTTGATTCACCTGCCATGGAATTTGGAAATGTCACAAATCACAAATTTCCATAAATTCACACCAACTTCGTCAGTGGATTAAAAATTCACAACATCTCTAGTACACAGATGCAGCAGTATGAATAATCAGGGACAGATACGCAGGACATTGTGACACTGTGCTTCATCCTTGCAGTGTCATAGTTTCCTGCATGACAAAGGGGACTAATTCCCATTGAAATAACACTATTTACTGCAATACCTCTGCTGCAGCATGTTGCAGAAAGCTGCAGAATTGGATTTAATCCTGGTGAGCTTCACTGCAGTTGCTATACTTGATAATATTGCTCTGGCATACACAATTTGGGAATAAGCAAGAACAGTGGATGGTTTGGGAAATATTTTGAAGGAGTCAGGCAATCTGTCATCTTACCTGGATCAATTAAGTAAACAGTCAAAGGGATTGTCAGCCACTGACAAAATAAAAAAAGTTATTAAATGAAGAATATCTAAATGTGGGCTACTTTTGGGAAGCACATGATAAAGATATAACAATATCAAGCTTTGAAGTTGCATAGAGAAAGGAGGAAACTGAAGCTAAGTTGCTGAAAAAATGTGTACACACTTTGCCAATAAACTAAATGTTAGCTTGGGAAACAATGGCTTAAAAGAAGCCTAGAGGGTTTCAACAGAGTCTGATAATACTCAGGTGGATATAGTAGTTAAAACATAGAACTAGGTAAGCATTTATTGGTCGGTGCTGAAACACTGGATCCTCTGGGAATCCCTCTAACTGATAGGGGTCATCTGATAGAGAAAATCCCTTTCCCTTGTGGTTCAAATAATAATAATAATAATACAGAAAATATGGAAAGAACAATTACTAACCCAAGAGTAGTAATTGCCACTCAGAACCTTCAAAATATGGGTACCAACCAAATTCAGCTAAGTAATAAATTTGGAGTCCGGGGAGAGACAACTGCCTGACACAATAATTCAATCCCATCTACCAGAACTGATGTTTCATTATTAAAACAAAATTTAACTTGGAACACAGTTGGTCTCAAAGATAAATCAGTAGACAAAGGGCTGGATATTCAAAAGGGTTGCGCCATGCGCAATAGGGTTGCGCCTGCGCAAGTCCGAAATTGCGCCATTCTGCCATATTCAGCAGGAGGCAGTTGCACCCCCCCAAGGCAAGCTGAGCAACAGCACAATGCAAATGAATGCATGCTGAACTGGAGGGGGAGGAACCATGCATAAACTGCACAGCCCGATATTCAGCGGGAGTTGTGCAGGCGCAACCCCAACCTGCGCCCGGCACAACTTTGAGCCAAAAAAAAAAAGGAGCAAGTCGAGGGCCACCCACAGGTGAGCTGCCGCATTGCAGGGTGGAACACAGCAGCTGCCACCTGTGGCTGGCCCTCAACCTACTCCCTGTGCCCCCCCTGCAGCCTGATCGCGGGCAAAGTGTAAAAAACCTCACCCCCGACTGGCTCATGGCGGGCATAAGGTTAATACCCCCCACTAGCCCAATCGTAGGCATAATTGTAAAATACCCCACCACCAGCCCGATCGCGGGCAGCACAGAGTCCAGCCCCCAGGAAATATCCCTGGTGGTCCAGTGGAGCGCTAAGCCCGATCACGGGCTGCAAAATGTTTAAACCCCACCCCCAAGACCATATCCCTGGTGGTCCAGTGGACCGCTAAGCCCGATCATAGGCTGCAAAATGTTTAAACCCCACCCCCAAGACCATATCCCTGGTGGTCCAGTGGACCGCTAAGCCCAATGCGGGCTGCAAAATGTTTAAACCCCACCCCAAGACCATATCCCTGATGGTCCAGTGGACGCTAAGCCCGATGCAGGCTGCAAAATGTTTAGACCCCCACCCGAAGAACAGATCCTGGTGGTCCAGTGGACCGCTAAGCCTGATCGCGGGCTGCATAATCTAACACCCCCAGACCATATCCTGGTGATCTAGTGTCCCCCACACCCACCCACGAGCCCCACCACCCCGCTCCCCCAAGGCAGCCGGCTGGCGGCAGCATCCCACCCGCCTGCCGCCCCACCGCCCGCCGACTGACTGCCCGGTAGGGCCACGCCCGTGGTGCAGAGCAGAGCCAATGAGCGTGCAGCCACTCCTCTGAGGCAGTCAGATATGTGAATGAATTCATTCACATATCTGGACTACCTTGTAAGGAATCAGCTGCGCCCGTGGCTCTTGCTCTACTGTCAAGCGTCCGAACAGTCCTCGGCGGCGGCTGACACTGGTGGGATGCTGCCACCGCTGGCTGCGGGGGAGAGGTGAGCGTGAGGGCTGTCTGCAGATGGTGGTCGGGGATCACTAGATCACCACAAGGTCATGGGGGTGTTGCAACATTTTGCAGCCAGCGATCGGGATTAAGCAGTCCACTGGACTACCAGGATATGTCGCTGTGTGGGGGTTGGACTCTATGCTGCCACGCAATCGAGCTGGTGTGGGGGGTTATTTTACAATTATGCCCGCGATCGGGCTGAGTGGGTGATTTATCCATGCCCACGATTGGGCCAGTCGGGGAGGGATTTTATGCTTTTGCCCATAATCGGGCTAGTCGGGGTGGGGGATTTTTCGCTTTGCCCACGATCGGCCAGTCGGGGTTGGGGATTTACACTTTGCCCATGATCGGGCTGCAGAGGGCATCGGTCCCTGACGGCTGCTGTCTGGCAGGTCACCAGCGCAAGTCCTCGGGATCGGCACACCTGCATGCTAATGGCATGCAAATGGAGCCATAAATACGCCTGTAATTACCTGCACTCTGCGAATTATGCCCCATTTGCATGTCACCTTTTGAATATGGAAATTTCGCATGGGCGCAATGGTACTTGTGCACGCCCAACCGAATGCTCCTCTCTGACCCTTGCGGTGGCGCAGAGTTCCACTGCGCCATCGCACAGTGGCTGTGGCCGGGTGATATTCAGCGAGCTGCTCAATACGCACCTTGAATATTGCCCCGCCACACCCCTGCACAACTATTTTGTGCAGCGCAAAGGCTTGCGCCACAAAATAGCGCAGTTTGAATATCCAGCCTACTGTCTATAGTAGCTTCAAGATGGTTCTTAAAATGTCATATTGATTAATTACTACATTCCTCCAACTGGTACTAGATACAATGACCCAAAGACCTTAAATGATTTGAGGCACCTTCTAGTGTATTTGGAAGAAAACTAACCTCTGGCAGACATAATTGTGGCTGGTGATTTTAATAGTAAGGTGGGGAATACTGAAAAATTTAAAATACTGGATATAGAACAAACTTTGGAAGGTTTGGGTATTGTTTAAATTGTTACTGCTAGAAGGACTATAGACCATAAGATTAACCCCTTTGGTGCCAACCTAATGAACATTATGCATGAATTTGTATTTCTTTTATTGTATGGGTACACTGATGGTGATCTATTAGACGATTACAATTTCTTTGCACAGAAAGGGGTGCCAGTTATTGACTTAGTTTTTGGCAATTTTTCAACATGGTCATTGGAAAATACCCTTCAGGTGATAAGCAGGTCTGAAAGTGACCACCTCCCTATATCCCAAATTCTGAATAGAGGGCATGGTGCACAGGATTCTTTACACCCAACTGCCATCATTAATAAGAAAGTATTATGCAGGCAACTTTTAGACCAGTATAACATTGGTACCCTTTTGCAGTATGATAAACGCAGAACCATGAAAGACTGCTTTCTGAATATTGATGATTGCACACAATTTCAAATATAAATAGAGACTATACTGCAGCCTATATCCTCAGAAATCTACAAACAAGTCCACTGCAAAATAAGGGACATCACCTGGTTTAACAGTAATTGTCAAAAAGAAGTCTTAATAAAATCCTAAGAAAGATAGGAAGGACAAAACTCCTGAAAATATCCAGTTACTAAAGAATGTCAAATCAGACTAAAGGAGAGTATTAAAGAAGATAAAAACAGATTATCAAACAAGATTATGGGATGAAATATATCAAGCCATAAATAATAGGAACTACAAAACGTTCTGGCTATTAACTGCAAAGGGCAACCCAAACTAGGATAATAGCATTAATGCCCAGATTTGTCCTGATACCTAGTCTCAGTTTTATTCAAGTTTATTTTTCTTCCTGGAAGAGAAAAAATGCTTATTTCTAGAAGTACAGGATCTATGTTTGAGCCATGGAAATTAGACCCCCCAAGTCACCCCTGAAAAGGGACACTTAGTCTCAATGGGCTTACCAGTTAACAAACGTCAAATAAAATAAATATAAAGGGGCAACTAGACTAATATATCACAACATGAAATTTGGAATGTTCTTAATAAAATTAGATAAACAAGGTACTAGGATCTGATTCAGTGCTAGCCAAAATATATAAATTAGATAAAAGACTGGTGGATCCAATTTTGCTAAAACTATTCAGTGCAATTTGGATGGGCGGCATATTAAGATAATCATGGAAGGGCTTAATAATTGTGCCAAAACATAAGAATGGTGCAAATGATAATCCTTTTATGTGCAGGCCAATAAGCCTATTGGATAAGTTACAAAAATATTCTCTGGTGTTGTACTAGAACAATTAAACAAATGGATCATGTAGAATAACACACTATTCAAAGCCCAGCTGGGATCTGGGGAACAATGGTCTGTGCTGGACAATTCTTTAATCTTGGATTATATGGCCAACAAATATATCATAAAACCACAACTTTACTGTTTGTGGTTTTTGTTGATTTTTCTCCAAGTTTTTGACAAAGTCAGCAGAAAAATACTCTTGCAAAGGCTGACCACTTTAAATATCCCTCCTAATACCCTAGATATCATTATAAGACAGTACTCTGACACCTAGACACAGGTGAGGTATTCATTAGATAGTAATCTAGCTGCTAAAATCAAAACAAATCTTGGGGTCAAGCAAGGCTGTATTCTAGTGCCCACCTTATTTAACTTATTTATTAACACTATCTTGACTCAGTTTAACAATCCTAATTTCCATGGCCCAAACATGTTTGATGAAAATACTGAATGTCTTGGATATGCAGACAACCTAATTTTACTCTCACTATATAAAGTGGGATTACAAAGAAAATTGGACACAATTTATCCATTATGCACCAAAGCAGGACTGCAAACTAACGTAAACTGATTATGTACACTTCAAAAAAAAAGTACATCCATTGCTTACTTCAAATTACACCCAATTCTGGCAATAGTCCCTTTATGTAACGGTTGATCATTTTGTGCAGGCGTAATCTAAAGGGAAGGGATAGTAGTTTGACCCTGACAAGGTGGCCAACCAATCCCTTCCACTTCCCTATTGCTCTCCAAGCCCCGTGCTCAGGCATCTTATAGCGTTCAGCAAGGAAGAGCATGAGGCACCCCCCATTGAAATAAAAGAGGGTATTTTTTATTACTGTTTTATATATTATGATGGGGACTCGGAGATCAATGATGACCACCGCGCGACTAACAAGGCACTTGTTAGTCAAGCAATGTCCTTCATTAATCTCCAACTCGGCATCATAATGTATAAAATTGTAATAAAAAAAAAAAACATTCACTTCAGTGGGGTTCCCACCTCTCCCTGCTACATGTCATAAAATCCTGGAGCAGAGGAGCATGGAGATCAATAGGGAAGTGAAAGGGAACCGCTGGCCATCTTGTCAGTGCTAAACTACGGCCCCTTTCTATTAAATTACACCTGCACAAAAATGACCAACAGTTACAGAAAGGGACTATCGCCAGCATCAGCTATCATTTCATTAAGTTACCCCCCAAACTCCAAAAATCACTTTAACAAAGACACAGTCAATAACTATAGGAAAACATAAGTCTTACAAATTATCACTTTTTCTAAATAAAACAAAATTAGTACAGGCATACCAATATGATTTTCTGGGATGTGCTTTACATGCAATAAGAACTAGGAAAAAAACACTTAGATAATATAACTTGTAAAGCAAAACTAACATTAGGTACACTTTGCATCAATAGAAAATACGCTGGAAATAAGATCAAGGGAGTTCTAGTAGCATGTAATGCAAAATTTAAAAAAAAAAACACTCTTTGGGGTGAAACTCTGGGGCATTCATGAGTTCATAGGACTGTAAAGAGTTTGTTTGTGTGTTTATTTGCTATTTATTTCAAAAGTTTCACCAGGATAGACATACCGAGCTGCTAGCAGCTTGTTTCCAAATGTGTCCTGGGAGAAGGGGATGTGGAAAATCATATACAGCAAATACAGTATATCAAGGAGCATACTCAAACATTGAAGACAAGTCAGTATAATAGATATGTGTAAAAAAGGAAACAAGATTTCCAGGGCAAAACTAGTGTGGGTGTGGGGGGGGGGCAGAGAGTCATGGACAGTTGCTGGAGGGAGAAGAATAGTCATGAAGGAGGAGCTTTTAGAAGAAAGCAAAAGAGGCAGAACGAATTGACAAGGGAAGGGAAGATCAGAGTTTTGGAAAGCAGAATGAGAAAGCAGACTGACCAACAGCAGATCTTCTAGAAGGAATAGTGAGGGAATGGGAAGTATTGTTTTGTAGAGTGTAGTAGGAAGCTGAGGGATAAGATAAGAAGGATGTAAGGTAGGTGGGAAAGGGGATCAACCCAGAATTTAGATATAAAAGAGGCACAATTATTTGTGCAGCACCAGGTTGTGCATTAGAGAAAGAATAAAATGCGCTCCAGGATAGCCAAGTTTCCAGTTGCCTTGGCGTCATAGCTGGTTAGCGCCACCAGAATGGTATTCCGGGTGGCCTGGGTTCAAGTCCCAGCTGAGGCACTTACTTCTGTCTCTCCTTTGTTTGTATGTGTTCCATAAATTTGCACACCGCACCCATGTGATTGAAAATGCAGTAATTATTTGTGCAGCACCAGGTTGTGCATTAGAGAAACAGTAATGTGTGCTCCTGGATAGCCCAGGTTCCAGTTGCCTTGGTGGCACAGCTGGTTAGCGTGACCAGAATGGTATTCCGGGCAGCCTGGGTTCAAGTCCCAGCTAAGGCACTTACTTCTTTCTCTCTTCTGTTTGCGTAGGAAGAATCATCTTTAAAACAATCTCTCGGCACACAGGAAGCTGGATACTCACTTTGTTTCTGTACAGTGCACCAAGCTTGGGGTGCAGCTTTTGGCATATGGCATCAATCTGAACTGAGAAGTCAAGATAACAATCAAGCCATCTTGATTTCTTGGTCTATATTGATGCCATACATTATGAGTTATGAACTCTGTTTATAAAAGAATCTTACAGGTCCTAAATTCCACTTTAACTTGTATTACAAGTGTTGAATTGGGTCAGTGCTCCTTGTGATCCATGGTTATAAGAACAACATTACATTTTTAACTTCCAGACTTTGAATGGAGGAAATGTACAGCTAAGTCACAAAAGGCTATCAACTACCATGGGCAATGACAGGGCTTTCTGGACAGATTTGGTTTGGGTTACATGTGGGATTTTCCCACACTAGAACATTATCAGCTTATGAAAAAGTAAATATTTCAACGTATAGATCTTCAAGAAACACAACAATCCACAGCAGACATCAAAAATCAGAAGGTATGTCAATGGCTTTCCAAAAGCAAACAAAACATTCATTTAGAACCATATCTTCTGGCACTGACAAATCCTGCAGACAGGAAGTTATTTACCTTTTTCAGAATGGAAATATATGAAAGCAGCATGAAAAAAATGGTTCAGAATTTTAAACATTAATAAAACCTACATGTAATTGCTCCCTTGGATTCCCAGAAACTTTATCCCACATGTTATTTACTTTCCCAAAGTTCAATATAGATATATGTCTTGCAGATCTGCTTATAAAGATCTGGTTATCACCTGAACAATTAACAATATAGCAAATTAATTATTCTGATCAAAAGAGATTAAGAAATATTATCAGTTTCTTAACAGCAAGTAATACAAAATTCCATCTTGTAAAATGACATAAATAAAAAAAATTATTTCTGTGCCCGTGACGATATAGGCATAGGCCTTCTTGACATCTTTTCTTGGAGTCTTTTTAGCATTCTGTCTTGCTATGTGGGACTACAGAATTAATGATCTCAGGCAACTTTACTATTGAACGTGTCCAACTGTTTACAGCTGTTTCTATAAGACTATGAAGCCCTTTTCTCCAGCCAACCCTAGCTTTTAAACTGAGGTGGGTTGGATAATAAGGACATATTGAGACATAATTTTTAAGTCCATTACTGGAAATCTTTTTCTTATAGAGATTATGGGCATTTATTTATCAAGCCTGCTTACATTCACTACTTTTTTAAGGCCTGTACCTGTATTTTCCTATTAGACAAAATGTGCAATATGTAAGCAATAAGACATGAGCAGGGGTGTGCATTAGACACTTCTAATGCATGGTCAGGAGCATAGTAAGGCATGAGGCCACAAGCCAATTGCCTTCCACCCCGGCCATGCATTAGAAATGTCTTAATGCACATTCCAGGAGTGTGTTATTGTGCTTATAAAATGGGCTATTTTTATATGTCCCCAGAAATTAAAAATAATATGCTTGAATTTCAAAACATTCAACAGTTTAGCTTAAATTGCTATAAAATAGTTCCTCCACCTGTGTGAAGTTAGCTGTCATAATTTTTTTTTTTTTTACTTAAGGAATTTTGATCCATTATGGCCACCGTAGCTGTGACTATATCAGGTTGCCATGGCTCCAACCCCCCCCCACACACACACACATATACTGATATTAGAGTAAAAAAAGCTGCAGCCTACACAATGTGCTGGCTGGTATGGGCATACAATAGAGTTCCCCACCACCAGCTGCTTCCTCCTTGGCTGGGGGCCTCTTCTTCCCACCTTGGGGCCTCCCCTTCTGAGGAACCTCACATCTTCCCTAGCCACTACTTCAGGTGCCTCCTTCTGGCTGTCCCATTCCCACCAATATGGCAAAGGAATTTTGTAGTGGCACAGGATGAGAAGTGTGTACCCTACCTACCACCCCCGCCTTCCCCGAGCCCAGCAAGGTCCAGAAATTCCACCTCTGCCTAAGCATCCTCTGAGATATTGGTGGCATCCTTGGTGGTCTCTGAATGGGGCAACGGGTCCTCTGTATCTTTGCCAGCTTGGCCCTGAGTCCAGTGACCTCTGCCCTCGCCCCAGAGAGGTGGGTGCAACTGTGGTGTCAGAACAAATATGTCATCCAGTGCATTCATTTTGATCAAAGTTTGTAAAATCTGCTGAAGGTGAAATGATCAGTGGAGTACTTGAGCAGCCTTTATTCCTATTATACAATTTAATTATGTCATTGCATAAACCAGAACATACAGTAAAACTGAAGTTTTTCTTTATTTTTTCTATTTTCTCAGGCTAGCATGACTACGATGCAGCATCTTATTTCTAGCGGGGGTCCTGTTTCTGACCATTTCTGCAGCTGGGAGTACTGAAGCACTTGGAGGTTAAGTGAACTGCCCATGGTCACACAGAGAGTATTTGATACTGTCTGTCTCTAGCGGGGTTTGAACCTGTGGTGTCTTTGTTCCTAAGCTTGTTCTCTAACCACTAGAGCAAACAGGCTCCCATTTGCTAGTAGCATAAAGGTGAATTTGAGTATAATTACAATGTTGAACTACAAAAAGAAACAGTGGTACAAAAACAGTTCCCAAAGAGACACCAACTGTCCAATCCATTTTTTAAGTTGCCAGTTTTCCCATCTTATTATCAAAAGAAGAGGTACTGTATGCAGCAAGACAACCAACAAACAATCTGAAACACTGTACAGGCAGAAAACAGCCTATCCCTCACAGGTGGCTCAGAACACCAATGTGCCATGGGCCCCCACTGATGTGTTTAACAACAGTGACAGAGAACTGCACCAAAAAGTGGGGGTCAGAACTGCAGAGAACACAGGAAATTGGGGTTAAGGATTAGGACATTAATGTCCAGGACAAACAGTTGCCTTCTTGAATATACTTCAGTCAACCTATCTAACGTCTTATAATCCCAAATAATCCAGATATTTTCATGAATAATTCATGACATGTTAACAGAAATGCATGGGTTATTCATGATTCAATGGCCTACGCAGCCAGTATGATATAATGCTTGTGCAACTGTGTTACTTGGTTTTGGCCATTCGCGCTCTCTATTCCAGAGCAATTACCACCCTGTAGAGGTACCAAAGGCAAGGAACCTTCAAAGAGGGTTCCACCCCTACAGGTGCCGTGGGACGATTCCCTTGGCTAAAGGTACCTTAGGAAGCATCCCAAGGAGAGAGGTGATGCCGCTGGAGGAGATGGAGGGATGGTGGAGCAAAGAAAATGTGCTTGAGAAAGAGGATCTGAGGAACTGCTTATGTATCACAGGAAGGGGGGAGTGGCTGGCTGCCTGTCCACTGAACCACAGGCATAGCCTTCCAATTCAATGGCCTATGCAGCCAGTATGATGTAATGCTTGTACAACTGTGTTACTTGGTTTTGGCCATTTGCACTCTCTATTCCAGAGGAATTACCACCCTGTAGGGATACTAAAGGCAAGGAACCCTCAAAGAGGGTTCCATCCCTAGAGGTGCTGTGGGACGATTCCCTTGGCTAAAGGTACCTTAGGAAGCATCCCCCCCCAAAAAAGTAGTAGTACGAAAGCACATTAGCAATCAATAGCTGTGAGGCATAGTAGTAGATTAGGCTCGAGGCAGCTTGATAACGTAATGAGATGCGTAGGTTAGCAATGGCCTGAATATAGTGGGTTGCGCTGGAGATTTAGGGGGCCTCCTAAGGAGAGAGGGAACAGCAAGTAGGGACACCACCCACCTCCATCCAACAGCGGAACCTACCTAAAGGAACTAGAGAACACTAACTATGATTAACTAATGCTTATGACCCGAGGCACGGAGGAGAGAGAAAAAAAACTCTTTGAGGAGGAAATCTCCGGAGATCCAAGACCTAGGTCACCTTCCCTCCAGGCTTGGAATGTTTTGTTTAGTGACGGGTCTGCTGCTGCAATTTAGAAACCCAATTAAGGGGGGGGGGAATATTCCAATTTGGAGGAAGTGTTCACTTGATCCCTCTAACGGGAATGCCGTGGAAGGTTGCGAGAGTGCTCTGCCACATCGGGGGGCAACCAAGGCAAGAGGAGGAGAGCAACAACTGCTGAGGCACTCACCTGGCCTACCCACCCTAAAAACAAACCAGATGAACCGGAGGCAGTCGTAGGGAGAATGCAGTGAAGGTGCCTTGCTAGTAGAATACTAGAGCCAAAGGAGATCGCTGTAACCACCCTTCATGGCTAGTCTTAATTCTACACCAGGAGCTGCCATCAAGTCTCGAACAGCTAAAGCCAGGCCTGGAGTGAGGGCATTCCCAGCTATGGTCCAGGTGAGAAGGACTCCACCCCAAGTCAGGCATGCTTAAGATGCGGACTTCATAGGTACAGAGTGAGACCGTAGGCTGCAGGGAGGCCCTGCACTATGGAATGGCTGGCATGCCCCAGAAAACAACTGAGGAGGAGCTGAATAAAGTGTTGAGTGCTGGGACCCTCACGTAGGTCAGACATGGTAGTGGCGAGACGTTGAGCAAATGAATTGCGTAAGCAATGAGTGGACCTGTACGTAGGTCAGTAAGCAGAGTAAGCAAATGGTTGGACCTGCACAGAGGTCGAAGGAGTAGCAAATATGAATAGTGGGGCAAGCTAGCCAGACCATCAAGGAAGCCGATGAAAGGTGACAAAATACTTGGAGGATTTTAGTAATGAAAGCAGGATTCGAACATGGGTTAGTATGCCACACGGGGCCACAGCTCCTCGACAACAACTTCAGTTTCCCACCACAGGAAAAACAAGAAAGTGATGGGAAGGCTGTGACCCACATGCAGATATTAAAACTAGTTTACAGCATCAGTGGTAGCTTAGCTGACCTCCAGAGTATAACAGCAGTGAACAAACATAATAGAGCAGCATCAGTATGAGTAATTATGAGTTATAGGAGTAGCAATTCAAATGAACATAGACTGTAGGGAGACAACACTCTGAAGCAGCAAATTGGCTAGGCAGTGCAGTGAAAATAGCAGCAATGAGGTATGTGGCATAAGTTCAGGAAGCAGGAGTGAGCTCCATGGGCTGGGGTTCAGAGTGAGCCTGAACCAGGTGAAAACAATTAAGGTGCATAACTTGGAGAGCAGCAGCAGGGAAGCAGCTTGAGCTGAAACACACAGATAATGAATGCAGTTGCATTGTGAATAAATGGGAGCAAGTAGCATGAGCTCTGGATTAGCAAAATATAAGGAGTTTAAAAACAGAAGCCCCCCAAAAAGAATCCAAAACAAAAGACACAAAAAACACAGAGGAACAGGGAACAAGCAACACAAAGAGCACATACCCGGAGGCAAGCAATACTAACCAAATGCAGAAGAACAGAAACAGAAGTCTAGCAAAAACAAGCAGACGCCAAAAAACACAGCAAGGCGGGGGGGGGGGCAAGCCCCAGCAGCTGCAAAGAACAGACCAACAGGGCCTCCGGCTGCAAACAAAAAGTGCTTGAGAGAGAGGCTCTGAGGAACTGCTTATGTAGCACAACTGGGGGAGTGGCTGGCTGCTTGTCCATTGAACCACAGGCATACCCTTCCAATTACCAAAACAGGATGAGGAAGTCCAGCTTTTGGAGAGATTTTAGAGGAGAAAGGAAGCCCAATTAATAACTGTATACAGTGCAACTTATGCAACAGTAAGGCAAAATATACTGTTAGTGGAGAATTTGCACCAGCCTCATTTTAATGAGGCAGAAATCAGACTATGGTAGCAACTCCGCTACTTTGCATGCCTGACTAAAATTAAGACCAGTAAAAAACAAAGTCAGCACTGCCAATCAGCTTAACATAGGTCATTTAGAAAAAAGAAATCTACATGAGGAGATGACGTGCAAATAATTCAATACTTGGTATGCCAAACTCTATGGAAGAGAAGGGTGACACAAATCCCCTGACCCTGACTAATTTTGCAGTACCTTGTCTTATCAGGGAGCGTCAAATACTGTGTGACGGTGGTTTGAATAGTGCTGTACAATTAAAGTGACAGTCTGCACATACAAAGGTGAATACATCAAATGGATTGTGGTACAGCAATGTTTGTTGAATTATTTGCACATCATCGCTTCATGTAAGTTACTTTTTTCTAAATAAATTATACCAAGCTGACTGATGGTGCGGAATATCTGTTATTTCCTCATTTTAATGTTGCTTTACTAATTGAAAATGGAAGGTAAAATGCTTTGGCTGACCCCTCTGCTACAAATGTGAGGGTCTGCTGACCCTCTGATCCCCTTGCTCCACCACTTGTGTTTACATTACTCATGTGGAGGATTGGGACGAGTCCTACATGTAAGCAGACAAATTAATGCTAACTAGCTGTGCTGCCGCAAAGGCTCTGTGGGAGCAAAGGGGACAGAATTGCACACACTCATCACTGACCCATTAAACCTAGCAGTGGAAATGTTAAACTCTGATTTGAGGGGTATACAAGCCCATATAGGGCTGTCACTCACTAGTTCATATGAGACCATGGACAATGACTAGTACAGAACCAGCCACGTATGGGGTTTTTCATCCACAAACATGGCATTTAAAAATGTACCCAGGTCTAATAAGTCATCCAAACCAGGACCAATGGTTCCCCAACCCACCCCTTTGTCTCCTCCACATGCCTTGTATTTATTTTTGCCCTTCCTCTTCTGTTTAATTTCTCTTTTCCCTGTGGGGTAATAAATGTCCACTGTGCATGCTGACCCCTGACCCCCCCAAACATCTCACACTTGCAGGGTGGTGCCACTTCCAGTATGGCTAATTAGACCCTTGTCCCCATTTCACGATACATGGTTCTGAATATGATAGGGGCAGCATGGTCTAGTGGCTAAAAAACAGGCTTTAGAACCCAGATACAATGCTGACCCAGGTTCAAATCCTAACAAAGTCACTTACATACATAGAACATAGAATTTGTTGGCAGAAAAGGATCACTTGACCCACCTAGTCTGACCAGATGTTAGCTGCCTAATCTGTCTCCACAAACACTAACTTGTCTCTGGTAACCCTCCCTTCTCCCTGCCTATTTATTATTACACCCCTATGTCTATCCCATGCATGCTTGAAGCCCTCTGCTGTTTTCACCTCTACTACTTCCATTGGCGGTCTGTTCCAGATGTCTACCACCCTTTCTGCAACACAGTATCTCCTCACATCCCTCTTATACTCCCCCCCCATCTGCATCATTACGTGCACCTTGGTCCCGGTGCCCTTTCTCATTTAAAAGAGACTCTGCTTCTGCACCCTATTCACCCCAGTGAGGTACTTGTAGGTCTCTAGCATGTCTCATCTCACTCTCATCTCTTCCAGGGTGTACATGTTGACATCCCTCAGTCTTTCCTCACAGGGTATCATATGCAACCCCTGCAAAATGTTAGTCGCCCTTCACTGGACAGCCTCTACCCTGTCTATGTCATTTCTGAGGTGCAGCTCCAAAACTGGACACAGAACTCCAGTTGGGGTCTCACCAGTGAGCAATACAGCAGCAAAACCACTTCTCTCCCTTCTCCTGCTGGAGATACCCCTCTCTATGCATCCCAGCATCCCACCTGTCTTCCCCACTGCTTTTTCGCACTACCCTGCCACTTTCAGGACTTCAGTTATGATAACCCCTAGGTCCATTTTCTGCTTAGACTGTCAGTACCTCCCCCCATCCTATATTCAGCTCATAGCTTCCTCTATCGCCTATCTGTTAACCAGTTTCTAACCCAGTTCACAACTTTTGATCCTACCCCTAAGCTGCTCAGTTTTTTTTTTACCAGTCTCCTGTGTGGCACAGTGTTGAAAGGCCTTGCTAAAACCCAGACAGGCAATGCCCACTGCCCTATCCTGATCTATTTTCCTGGTCACCCAATCAAAGCTATCAATTTGATTCATATGCCCCCCTTCCCCCTCCCCCAATGAACTCATGTTGCCTGTGGTCTTGCAGCCCACTGGATTCAAGATACCTTACCAATCTTTTCTTTAGTAGGGTTTCCATTAATTTCCCCACCACTGAAGTAACACTGACTAGCCTATAAATTGCTAGCCTTCTCCCTGCTGCCACTCTTGTGTAGAGGGACCATGCCAGCCCTTCTCCAATCCTCCAGAACTATGTATGTTTTCAATGAACTGTTGAATAAGGTTGTCAGCGTGGCAGCTAGCACCTCTCTGAGTTCCTTTGGTACACTTGGCTGTATCCTGTCTGGTCCCACAGCCTTGTCCATCTTAACAGCTGCAAGTCCCTTCAGGACTCTGCTCTGAAAATGGACTTGTGTCCACTTCCCCCACTCCTGCTTCTCCCTCATGGTCCAGGGCCCCACCGTCCACTGTGAGGACTCAACAGAAGTACCTGTTCAGAATGGTAGTTTTTTCTTGGTCCTCTTCTGCACAGGCTCCCTTCTCCCATTCTTATCCTAACTATTCCTCCCACTCACTTTCTTCCTCTTCTCCTTTATGTAGCTGAAGAACATCATTTCCCCTTTCATGACCTCTTTAACTATCCTTTCCTCTTTCTGCACCTTTGCTCCCCTCAGTGCCTTTCCTGCTTACCTTAGTTTTATTTGGTATACCTCCCTGTCCTCCTCCTTCTTTGTTTCCTTATTCTTTCTGAATGCCACCTTTTTTCCTTATGCACCTTAGCCACTTCCCTACAGAACCATAATGGTCTCTTTTTTTTTCTGCTTTTACTCACTTCCTTCACGCAAAGGCTGGTTCCCTTAGTTATGCCCTTCCTTATTTTTCCCCACTGTGCCTCTATGCCTCCTTGATAATCCTCCCCATGAGGTAGTTTCCCATTTCTTTAAAATCCACCCTCCTAATGTCCAGGACCCTCATCCTCATGTGGTTTGCCTCTGCTCTGAACCACACTGTATGGAGATTGCTTATCCCTAGGGCACTGCCCACCATTACGTCTGCAATGCTGTCCCTGTTTGTAAGCACCAGGTCCAGCACTGCCCCATCCCTAGTGGGTTCCTTAACTAGCTGCCTGAGAAAAGCCACTTGTAGAGAGTTAAAGATGACCCTCTCTTTGCCGAAGCTGCAGTTGGAAGGCTCCACTCCACGTCTGACAGATTGATAGCACCAACTAACAGCACCTCCCCCTTACTTGCCATTTTGAGGATGGCTTCCCCAAGTGCCTTAATCAGCTCCTCTTCCTATGCTGGAGGTCTGCACACTATGCCAGTATAGATAGCATCCCCAGGGTTTGCCCCCAGGATGACTCAAAGCACCTCTAGCCCTTACTTTTCCTCCAGGTGGCCTTGATTCCCTTCCTCATATATCATACAAACTTTCCTCCCTGCCTCCCTTCTGCCTTGTCTCTCTTGAACAGAGAGTATCCAAGTATCGCCATTCCCCTGTCATGGTGCTCAGTGCAGCTCAACTTCGTTATGACCACCAAATCCAGACTAGACTCCACCATGATGGCTTCCAGGTTGGTAATCTTGCTTCCCAGACTCCGTGCAGTGGTGCACATGACTCTCCGTATCTTCCCTCACTTTCTGCCTGTGTGGTTCCCTGAAGCTCCCCCGACTCATCTCTTCTCTTTTTACCTGCTCCATTCCCCATCTCCTTTAATGCTTTTCTCTTGCTTACCTGATTTATACCCCCCTTTTCCTTTGTCTTGTCCCCCACTTCTCTCTTCTTACTCCCCTCAGGCCCTCCCTCTATGATGCTCCATCCAGGGGGAAGGCAATTGTTGACTCCCTTAGTTTTACAGCCCTCTCACCCACACACCCATTTCAATGCTTATCCAAGTAGCATTTAAACCTCCCACCAAGCACTGTGATGCAGGCCATCTCCCTTACAGAGGCCCATATCCTCCCTTATTGGCCCCCAATTCCCAATGTAGCTGAAGCCCTCCTTCATGCACCATGCCTTCAACCACAGTGCTAGTGACTTAACCTCTAAAGCAATTCCATCTTCCCAATTGTAAAAACATGGGTTAAAGCAGGCCCCCTGAAAATTAGATACTGCATCTCAACTTGGCTGCCCTAGGTAAAATAAAATTATTTAAAAAAATATGGTCTGCAGGCACTCAAATTCCTGGAGCAAAACTCCCATTTTGCTTGCAGATGGTGACACTTACCCTTTGAATAACAGGCAACAACTGCATGATCTATTAAATTAAATGCTGAAGAGAAGCCAATTCAAATTACTCCTAAAATCAATGCATTATTCACTGCCAAGCCTACACATTCACAAAAGTGCAGGGGTACGATGGCTGCATTACACTGATGTAATGACAGCTGCAGTGCCTTGTTTTAATGTATAGACTCAAAACTGCTCACTTCCCAAAATACCATCTTAGCAAACTAGATGGCATTCAGAATATGAGCAAGTCTTTGCAGTTCTGAGTATATTAAGGACTGACATTGGGCTCCATGTATGAATGACACATGACCCAATGTGCAATGATACGTGGCCCATAGTGCCGGAATACATGCAGTCTGGGCATCCAAAGGACACCCAGCAATGCACTAACAGCCCACCCTAAAAGTATGTCCCTGCTAGGCTCCAGTGCACCTGTATGCACAGAGCCGTGTGGCTGGTTGGGTCAGTGGGCATGCCAGAGATGGGCCAGCAGAAGAACTTATTTACAATGTCGTTTGCGGTCTGCTAGCCCAGTGTCAGGGAGAGTTTGTTACACAAGCCTGAAGGCTCCTGCAAATGGTACACTCCCCCCTGACAGCCCTGTGGAGGACTCACCAGTGCCTGCAGCCACAGACCTCAGCCCTCCTCTTTGCCACAGAGGGTTGGGTCAAGGATGATGGCTGCAGGGCACATGTTGGAAATACATATTTAGAATTCTGGAATATGCCAGTTAGTATGCTGACTGCCATATCACATGATCTACTGCACCCAAAGAGCAGGGAATTTACTGTGGGACCAACTGCAGCTTCTGATAAAAAACCCACAGTCTGACCTAAGTCTGGACCCCCTGGCTGGCCCTTTTCCTTGAGTGTAGCAATACATCCATGCACTAGGTCCAGTCAGGGATAGTGAATTCTGGCCCTACATGTCTGTCTGGGGTAGTGTGTGCTGTGCACAGTTGCACGGCTCAGTATGCACCTTTTTCAGGCATGTACTGTACTGATCTTCTTTGTGCATATGGGCCATCGTCTGCAGTCATAACAGGTGGAATAGTGTATACCTGGGTGGGCCAAGCAGTCCTTATCTGCTGTCAAAGTCTATGTTTCTATGTTTCTATCTGTGAAATCCAGTGCACTGTATTAGAAAGATCAAGAACATGTTTTCCTTTACATCTGCATGTATGCACTAAAGGGATATGTCTATGAGCAAAGATGCCAATATTATTGCAAAGGCAAATCCATTTCAGATAAGCAATTGGCCAAACCTGTAATCCTTTCAGGGCCATAGGACCAGAAATATAAAATATCTAGTTCCCCTTCCCTTTATGTAGCATACACAAAAGCACCGCAGAATGTTCCTGTCAGCAACATCCTATGTTTTAGTTAGTTTACAACATTTATGCTCCTTATGGGATGAGAACTCTGGTCACCAGCTCCATAGGATGTGTGTTTGGTTAGCAAGAAAAGGATCAGTGGTTTAAATCTAGGTAGAAGCACAATATTTTATATTTTCAGGATGAGACAAGGGTTCAAAACCTTACAGGAACTTAAAAATGTTTATCAACATTTTTTTCCTTCAGTTGGAATTTCACTATAGTGGTAATCCATGACGGCTTGGAGTTGGAATAGTAAATTATAGTGAAAACAAATTAAGTTAAGAGCTACAATCTAAGCAGGTAGAAAGCTGTTCTATCAGGACAGGAAGTTCCTGCCAGGAGAATTTCATGGTAGTTTTGTGAACAGAGCTTCCTTTTACAGCTGCAGGTATCCTTCTAAGTCACTAGCACAGGGAATGATGTCACATTTGGGGAAAATCAAGAATAAATGTTGCTAGTAATTCATGGCCCCCACGGCTCTCAGAGAAAGTTCTGGAAACTTGTACTGATGGCATTTGCAGGCACCAGCACTGGTGATCTTGCGCATTTGTAAAGTCACTATTTCAGAGAACTAAAGTTTGCACCATCTTGACAAAGGTTTCCAAAACCATTTGAGGTTTTGTTACTTTGCACAACACTTTGTGGCATCCTCATTTAGTGAACTGTTTTGTGCCTTTGTGGTTTGCAAAATGTCATTTTGCTAGTACCAGTTCAAGTAATGTTTGTGCCTGTGCCATTTTACAGATTTGTGCTATAAGTACAGTTTCAAGCACTGTATTGGTAGCGTGCACTATTCTGCATTAATTTCAGTTGTTCTTTTGCATACTGTATATGTTTGCAAAATTTCTGTTTTAAATACTTTTCTGTGGTGGCACCATTTTGTGCACATTTTTACAACAGCATAGCAAGAGTTATGCTGACATATTGCTGATGGAGAAGCAGAGAGAGAAAAAGAGGACTCTGGAAGGGTGTGACTGAATACGAATGCATCACGTTATGTTTGCGCCATGCTCCACCCAGTTGAGGTGAAGCACACATAGTACTGCATGAATAAGTGCATGTTCTCTCTCTAGACTCTCGCCCCCCTTTTACACTTCCTCTTTGTCTATTAGAAAAGGTTCTGCCTACTGTCAACAAAACATAAACATGCCCAGAAGTCACAACTATGAAGACAACTAGAGGTCATGCTAACTGTGGACTGCCATGAAGGTAGCTTTCTTGTCTCATTGTATAAGGGGCTGTTTTCCTTATCTCGATTTAAACAGTTGCCAGAGCAGCTCACTAATGTAATGTACACCTTGCTAAGGCATACTCTCCTGCTCTGGCTATTATTCCAGACAGACATGTAGCTTAGCAAATGGCCTGTCTCCCTCCAACTGATGGTGCTGCTGCAATGGCAAACCATATGGTTTGATGGGCACCCTGACAGTTTGCACTGAGGTAGGAGGAGGTGGGTGCCGCTGCTTTTTAAACATTCCTGGTACCAGATAGTGTCTGATTTGATACCTGTTTTGTGTTGCACAGTAGCAGTTTTGGCATCTGCAGTCTCAGCTCACAACCATCGCGATCCATCAGCAGCAGCACTCATGTAGTCTGAGCAACAGAAACACTGGCACACAGTCCCACAATGAACTTGCACAAGCATGGGAGATGAAAAAGAGCAGGGAAGAAAATAGCTCGGTGGCAAAAGTGCAGAGGATGTTTCCTTTGCCAATAGCAGCTATGGTTCGAGGCAACACAGAACTAGAAAAAAGTATTTATTTTGAGTTATGTGCCAGACAAAGTAGAGAGATGAATTTGTAGGTGCCATCAATCTCTGAGACTGTTGCCCCTCTGCAACAGTCAGGGGATCTGAACCATCAATCATTCCACTGGGTTTTACATTGGAACTGTGAAGGAGGAACTCTCAAAGTAAACAAAAACAAACACCCTTCCCCACCCTCTGTGCCCCCTACCACCCACTGCACCCACCCAGTAGTACCCGCCTCTGTTCCTCGTTAGTGACTCCTCTTGTCCCTTGATGTTGAATCCTCTGTATCCCTTGAAGCATTGCTTCTCTGATGGCTGACTGCATAGAAATGAATACTGCCCATTCAGTTCAATGGGATTTTTTCTTTAGTTGGTAACTTTTTTGTTTAATATTTTTATCTGTTTTTTTTTCTGTCAAGGTCTTTCTGAGCCCAGCCCTGATGAACCCTATGGGTGCTAATTTCAAATCCCCCTTAAAATGGGTTTTTGCAGAATATGGTTCTATGTGATAAAGGTGATCGCGGAATAGTGATCACCATTTGGGCGAGTGTACATCGCTGAAAATAAATAACGGTGATGTACACTCGCAGTGACTACGAAACCGGCGACCAGTTTTCTATGTTATGCGGGGACAAAAAGGATTCTCAACTCCAGGGGGGGTGCATGTTGGGGGGGTGTAAAACTTAAAAAAAATGAAAAAGCCGACCCGATGCAAAAAGCGATCGTGCCTCAGAAACGAACATGGCACCCTCTCAACCTCAGCCTGCCACCTACCCACCATGCTATGCTGCCAGCTCAGCAGTTGACCGCCACACTACACCCCACATACCCTCCCTCCCCTTCCAGGCATCGTGTGGCATGGTCCCCCCCCCCCACACATGTGTATATATAGCGAAATGCTGTTGCAATATTCGCCTACCCCCATATCCGGTCGCTACCCTGCCAAGTAGCCCTGAACACAGGTGCCTTAATTGAGTCACCCTTTTTGTAATCACTCAATCATGGTCGCTGTGTTCACTGGATACTGCGGAATACCCAAGAGCTCCATGTTAAGTGGGCTGGTTGCTCGGCCGGCCCCGGTATCTCATCCAACTCGCACGGTGTTGTGCAATGCCAGATCTATTAAAAACAAGACAGCCATTACATCCGATCTTGTTGGGTCAGCAGATCTGGCATGCATCACCGAAACCTGACTGGATGAAAATGCTGGCCCCATTTTGGTGGCAGCGATTCCAGACGGGTTCTCAGTGATACACTGTGTGAGACTGGATCACAGGGGTGGGGATGTAGCAATCTGTTTTAAATTGGAATTGAACCTTGTAGATGTGCCAGTTGAGGGAGTCAGATCCTTCGAGTGTGCCGTGGTCACAGGTGCGGGGTGCAGGATCATGCTCATCTACCGCCCACCAGACCAAGAAGTTGTCCATGCAGGAAGTCATGGATTTCGTTGTCGATATGGCATTGGAGTCCCCCAGATTGATGGTGCTGCGACTTCAATGCCTGGGTTGACAACGAACTCTCATCATTTGGTCAGGACTTCCTCCGACTTATGATTTCATGGGGCTTCACACAGGTGGTTGCCTCTGCGACTCACAGTCAAGGTCACTCATTTGACCTGATTTTGCACCGGGGGATGGAGGCTTCTGACTTGGTAGTGGAACCGGTCAGACGGTCTGATCACCACTCTATAAGGTTCAATCTCCTTGCTCCCCCTGTTGGCCTGCCCCTGTGGAGATGGTCTGATACCGCCCTTTGTGGGGAGTGACCCCAGGTGGTCTTTTGGTGGAATTGGACCTATCGGGGCTATTGGGTGCAAGCGAGGGTCCTGAGAACCTGCTACAGGCCTATAATCAGGCAGTGGCACAGGCTTTGGATGCTTTGGCTCCTGTCCTCATTCACCTCCTCACCCTTTGCCCTCAGTCCCCTTGATTTGATGGGGCCTTGAGGGAGCTGAGGCGAGTGGGGCGAAGGTTAGAACGTAGCTGGCGGAGACTCGGCCGGGATGCCAACAGACTTAGAGTGATGGAACATTATAGAGACTATCAGTTGGCAATCTCCCGTAAGAAGGCAGAATTCCTGTCCAGAGAGATTGCTGCACCTCAGAATCGAGCAGCTCAGCTTTTTCAAACAGTGGACAGACTGTGCAACCCAGCCTGTCTGCAAGTTCGTAGAGCGTTTTCTCATGATAAGTGTGAGGAGTTTGCTCATTTCTTTGCTGATAAGGTTGCCAACATCAGGTCTGAGATCTGCTTAGCTCGCTCTATGGGGGGGGGCGGATAGTGGTAGGCGGGGTGTCTCTACTCCTTGGTTTTGTTGGATGGAGTTTGAATGGCCGGAGATCGTGGATGTCATGCGGATTCTCAGGGGTATACACCTGACTTGCTGTAGTTTGTACCCAGGCCCTACTCATCTTTTATTAGGCTGTATTGATGTCATCGGCCCAGGCCTTGCGGAGATAGTCTGGTGTTCACTGGAGTTAGGTGAGTTTCCTTGCTCCCTAAAGGAAGCGGTGGTAACTCCCCTTCTCAAGAAATCTTTGCTTGACCCAGACTGCCCCGCTAACTACAGACCGATCTCTAATCTTCCCTTTGTGGGGAAGGTTATTGAGAAAGTCATGGCACTACAGTTGGAGAACCATCTTACCATCCATGACATTTGTGATCCTTTCCAGTCCGGTTTTCGTAAAAGGCACAGCAAGGAGACCGCTCTGGTTCGGGTACTCAGTGATCTCCTGATTGCGAGAGATCAGAAATGCCGCACCATCTTGGTATTTCTAGATCTCTCTTCAGCCTTTGATACCATGGACCATGGGATGCTGTTGGAATGCCTGCATGTCATCTGTGGCCTGTCTGGTACAGTCCTCAGATTGTTCCATTCCTTCCTCACTGGCAGATCACAGAGAGTGGTCTCGGGGATTTATTCCTCTGAGTCATTCTCTCTGCCTTGTGGGGTACCACAGGGTTCCGTGCTGACCCCCATGTTGTTCGCAGTGTATATGTTGCCATTAGGAGACATTGTGAGGCAGTATGGGCTGGGGTTTCACTGTTATGCAGATGATACACAGCTCTACCTGTCCTCTGTGCCCGACCAGGGTAGTGCGCTCTCAGTATTTAACAACTGCCTTGCAGAAATCCAAGATTAGATGAATACCAGCTGGCTAAAACTGAATTCTGACAAGACAGTGGATCTTGGTTGCTGGATAGGTGGTTTGTGATGGGATGTTCCTCAGGGCTTTGGCTCGGGGGTGCCCAGTTGCTGACCTCTGAATGGCTGCAAAATCTGGGGGTAATACTTGATGACGGTTTGACACTTTGTTCTCAGATGTCGGCTGTGGTTAAGTCTTCCTTTTGCCATCTGAGGAATATCACCCAGATTAAGCATCTAGTTCCATCTGACAACCTTCCAACTTTGATCCACGCCTTTGTGACCTCACGCCTGGACTACTTTAACTCCCTTTACCTAGGGCTTCCAAGGGTTGATATCCATCACCTGCAGCTGATGCAGAACGCTGTGGCCAGGCTGTTGTCTGGATCATCTCGATCCAGTCATATTACGTCTGTGCTGCGCAAACTGCACTGGCTACCAGTTCAGTGGCGGATCACCTTCAAGGTTGCTTTACTGACCTACAAAGCCCTACGTGGACAGGGACAAAGCTACCTGCAAGATCTCCTGCATCCTTTCTGCCCCCTCCGACCACTCCACTTGACTGACGAGGGATTGCTGGAGATTCCCAAGGTATGATTAAAAACTTCTGGATTGCAGGTATTTTCATTTGTAGCCCCAGTCCTGTGGAATTGTCTGCCTCATCGGATATGAGAGTGCCTGACAGTGGAGAGCTTTCAAACTGCTTTAAAAACGTATTTATTCGAACTCACCTTTGGAGAAGTTCTCTAATTTTTGTCTGACTATTGCTGTTGTGTTTTATACTTATTGATGGACGTATTTTAGAATGTTATGGTTTAATTAATGGATGTACAGTGCTCTGATACTTTGTGAAGAGTGCTTAATAAATAAAGGTATTATTATTATTTATTAATATGCTAGTGTGCGACACAAACACCCATTTCAGGGGATATTTTAATGTCAACATCCACAATATTGATCAGAGTGAGGCTAAACAATACTTCAACAGAAAAAAGTAGGTAAAAATATTGAAAAACAAAAAATTTATGACTTAAAGTAAAATACCATTAAAATTAATAGAAAATGTGTGCCCCTTCATTTCAGTGGGGAAGGGGTTCTTTAATCCATAACTTTTTTTTTTAATTAATGTTTTTTCATACTGCTTTTCTGTCTAGGTCTTTTTTAGCCCCACTCTGATGAACACCAAGAACAGACACCAGCATCAACTCCAAACACCCATTTTGGAGGATTTGAAAATTGACACTGATAGAATTTGTCTGGGTGGTGCTACAAAAACCTTCTGTCTAGGTCTTTTTTAGTCCCACTCTGATTAACAGTCTCAACACACACCAGCATCCACCATAAACACCCATTTCAGGGGATTCAAAAACTGGCACTGCTAGGGTTTGTCAGGGTGGGACTAAAAAAAACCTTGACAGAAAAAGTATGAAAAAAATATTAAAACACAAGAAACATATGCCCTACTGTAAATAAAAAAATGGAACCCCTGCCTACACAGGGTGTGGGTCATGGCATGATATAAGTTTGATATAAGTTTTCATGACATCAACTGCCTGTAAAAGTGACGCTTCCCCAGCCCACTGAGGAGGCTTCAAGGTGCTGGGCCTGGAATAGAGCGGGCTGATTTGGCCTAAAATTGTGGTTTGTGGCTGGTGTCCCCCTAGGTCAAAAGTAGAACGCTACTGAAAAAAAAAGATATTACATTTCAAACGGGCTATGCTGGCTAAAAACAGTGTAAAGCTGGGTAAAAGCAAGACCCTAGTGAGACAAGATATTGCTGGTCAGCTGTACTATCCTGGCTAAATATATAGCAAAAGGATATTGCTTCTCAACAGGCATATCTTGGGAAAATACACTGTAAAAATGTGTGAAAACAAGAGCCCACTGAAAACAAGATATCACATCTCAGCTGGACTATCCTGGCTAAATATATAGCAAAAGGATATTGCTTCTCAACAGGCATATCTTGGGAAAATACACTGTAAAAATGTGTGAAAACAAGAGCCCACTGAAAACAAGATATCACATCTCAGCTGGACTATCCTGGCTAAATACATGGTAAAAATGGGTAAACTCTGGACCTCACTGAAATTGGGCAGGGCTTCAACAGCGGAGGTCCAATAGAGATATTTTTTTTTTTTTTTTAGTTTTTGTTGACCGGGTAAGTGCACTAGACAAATCCTGCCTATTTTCAGGCATGACCCAGGGGAGGGGGATACAGATGAATGCCAACCTTGAACCAAATTAAGCTGTTGGTGGTATTTTTTTTAGTGAATGAGGGAAAATTGGCCAGGACACCGGGGAAATTCCCCTACTCTTTTTGATAAGTGCCATGGGATCTTTAACATCCACCTGAACTACCATCAATCCAGGCAGATGGGACCTCGGTTTAATGTCTCATCCGAAAGACGGCACCTTAGAAGTGCTCCGTACTGCTCCGCTTTACACTGTTGATTATAGTGCCACACAGTACTTTTAATTGGTTTGGTTTTGTCTTGACTCTGTTTTTTTATTTCTTTCTTTTATTTAGAGTTATGTACATGTGTTCATTTTTGGTTATTTAAATTTGTATTTTGCTCCACAATGCAGTAAGCCTTGATGATTCTGGTTCTCGGCAGTTGATTTGTTTTTCCCATTACCAGTGTATCTCTGGCCAGTGGCAGTTACCTTTTTATGTTTATTTTTTGTTTGTGTTACTTTATCTGTTAGGTGTTTTTTTCCCTTAGTTTTGATTTTATTTCATTGTTTGCCTCTATGTGCCTAATAGCCTAAAAAGCCTGCATACCCGGGGACCCCATGTGGTTTCCCTGTGTTCCTGCATTTCTGGCTCCTTTGTTTGCTACTTGATATTCACCTTTTTTGGTAGTGTGACATTACTGCTGGAGCAGGTTTGTGTGTGCTATACAAGTTTGACTGCTCTTTGATGTCTGTTCTTGAGCCGCTGGCAAAAAGAGGGCAGCTTTATGTGTTTCTATGGCAGGTTTGAGCAGTTTGAATACTGTCTGTTAAAAATTCTGTGCTGGGAGTGTCAGCATCACTAATTCTTGGAGGTTGGTCCTCTATTTGCCAGTATATGCCTACTGCTGTAGTTAGCAATGTATAAGTTAAACCAGTAGTTAATAGTGAATTTTATCTGATTTATATTTGGTCTTTATCTTCTGGACCATATTTTGCTGGTCTGCTCGGTGTATAGCTCCACCGCAGTTGCTGGTATATTCAGCGAGGAGTATATCTCCAGTTGTAACTTGTGTTCAGTTCTGAATAAGTCCAGACCTGCAGCAAAGCACAGCAATTCAAATTCTGAAGCCTCAGAAGGAGATGTACAGTATAATAATCTTACAACACAAAATCTTATGTATAGAACTTTTCAGAAGCTATGGCTATTGGCACTGTGGAGGTCCCATTTGTCAAGCTGGCTTGATATTTTTTGAGAAGTAAGTTTATTAATCTATTTTATTGTGTTCATATTTATGTGGTCTGCGTATGTTCTGAGTACAGATTTTATTGTTACTAATTATAGTGGCACAGTACCGCCACTATACTTAGGGCTGAGTAGTCTGTTTAATGTTTAACTTTGCACTTTAACAGCTTAATCCCCATTTAACAGATTTGCATGACATTTTGCAAGCATGGTCTCAAGGGCAAGGTCTCTTGCTGTACCAAGTTTTGTTCTAGTCAGATGTTTGGATTCTGATATCCAGATGGTGAAAAAATCAGGGGGAAGGGTTGCTGTTTTTTGTCATTGCCTAGAGCCCAGACAGTTTGGAATTGTAATCTAATATTTTCAGGGTAAAAAGGGATTGGCTGAGAGTGATGCCATTCATTGATTTGGTGAAAAAATATTAATTTATTCCAGAGTTACAAGGATTTGAAATTTTGGTTCTGAGCATGCTCAATATGCTCTTTTGGATAGCTGTTTCATATGAAAAAAAATGTAGCCATACGAAAAAGGATTCTGTTTTGTATGGGGAGTAATCCTATATCATGAAAAAAAAAATTCTATTTTCGTATGGCCACCATCTTGTTTCCATTTTATCCAAAACATTTTTTTAAATCCATAAAACACATATCATGGAAACACACCAACACATGTATTGCTAATCAGGACCCCATTAGCTGGATTCTGCAGTTAGTTTTTGGAAAAATTACCCAGAAATGTGTTTTTAGCACATTTTAAAAATCTTTTTTCATCAAAAGATTCTTTCTGTATGGCCACACGAAACAGGAACAGAGCCATATGAAACAAGATTTACCTTCATATGAAAAAAGAATTTGGACATAGGTTTTTTTCACATTCTTTTTTTGTGTGAAGGAATCTTCTTTGTAAGATTGACACAATCTCACGAAAAAAGATTCCGTCATACAAAAAAGAATTTGGACTTTTTTTTCACATTCTTTTTTCATGTGAAGAAATCTTTTTGTGAGAACGACACAGTTTCACAAAAAAAAAGATTCCTTCATATGGAAAACTAATTTCAACTTAGTCATTTGTTTTCACATTCTTTTTTCATGTAAAGGAATCCTGTTTCGTGAGAATGACACAATCTTATGAAAAAAGATTCATTCATATGAAAAAAGAATTCAGACTTCTTTTTTTCCACATTTCAAGTTTAACAAGCCATAACTCTGTCAGTGTTTGCAGTTAAGGGACAATCTAGATATCAAAAGAAAGGTCTTAATGAGTACTACAACACTAACACATAATGCCCTACAAAGGAATTTAGGGGCCCCATAAAAGTCATAAAAATTTAAAAATACAATTTCCATAGGATAACATTGCAATTTTAACAAGCTGTAAGTCTGTCAGTCTTTGGAGTTAAGGGACAATCTATATATGGAAACAAGGGTCTCAATGAGTACTACAACAGTAACACATAATACTGCCTGAAAAATTTAGGGACTATATAAAAAAATCATAAAGCTTAAAAAATGAAAATTCCCATAGGATAACACTGCAACTTTAACAAGCCATAACTCCATCACTCTGTGGAGTTAAGGGAGAATCTATGTATAAAAAATGCCTCAGTGAGTACTACAACATTAACACATTATACCCCCAAAATTTTACAGTCCATATAAAAAACGTAAAAAATAAAAATTTTAAATTGCCATAGGATAACTTTGCAGCTCTAACAAACCATATAAAAAAGTAAAAATTAAACAAAGAAAATTCCTATCAGATAATATTGCAACTTTAACAAGCCATAAGTCCTTAAGGGACTAATGCATATATAAAAAAGGTGCCAATGAATACTACAACACTAACACATAATCCCACCTAAACATTCATGGAGTATGCACTGCACCTGAAAATTACCTCCAGTCATCACCATGGTGCCAAATCCACAATGAAAGTTCAATCACCATCAGTCCTATTTGCTGCAACAAATAAACTGTGAATGTTTTTAATGTTGCATGTTGTAAACATATTGAGGGCTATGCAGGAATGGGGCAGAAGATACGCACCTCCCATTCACATAGTTCTGTGGCCCCAGACAGGCACAAGGTGCATGGTATTCACTACTGTATGCATCCACAGGGCACCTGTCCACCCACCCCACTGCGTAGGACTGTGCAGGGTGGCTGGGGCAGAGTAGCAGACCCTGGCGGGCATCCAATCAGATGCCCATCCTGGGTCCCATAGTGGATCACCTACACATGTAGATGCGGGTCTGGGTGTATGAATAGCAAACGCAGGCACTCAGACCCACACGGAAATGCCCTAATGTCCAGTGGCCCCCCTGCCTGATACCCATCCCCAAGCACAGATACATGGGCCTCCCTCCCACACACACACAGTAGCCCTGGCACAGTCCTGGATATGTGGGCCCCCCCACACACACAGTAGCCCCGGCTCCAATCACATAATGGAGACCTCCCACCCCACCTCACCCAAGAAGAGCCCTGTCCTGGCAGTGCCAGTCATGGAATATACCAGGCAGACCATCCCCTGCCCCCGATCCTGAATCCCCCGTCCCTTCATTGGTGATCAGTGCCCCTTCCCACCACCCCACAGCATCGACAACACTGCCCCCATCCCTGTACCTGCCAGTCAGTGCCGTGGCTATGGATAGCCAGTGGCACATCCCCAAACACCTCCTTAGCCACTGGCCATCCCAGTGATAATGGGAGTATGCTGCCTATTTATAGAGGCATGCTCCAGCATCAGTTGAATGGCCGCTGGCTGAGAAGGTGTGTGAAGGGATGTGCCGTTGGCTGTTCATAGCTGTGGTACCAACTGGCAGGTACAGGGGATGGGGACGGTATTGTCAGTGCCATGGGGGTTGGGGGAGCCAATGACCACCAATAAAGGGGCAGGGGTTTTGGGATCGGGGCAGGGTGGTGGTCCTGTTTTGCAATACTGGACTGGATCCCATAGGAGGATGCTCTGGTTGGGGGTGGGTACTATTATTGGGACAGGGCACTGCTGTGTTATGTGGTGTGGGCTGGCATATGGAACAGAGGTGGACACTCTGCTGAGGGGGGTACAACACATATGGGGATGGGGCTGTGATGCATGGGTGGATGCTTGTACTGCAATGGGGACGAGGCTGTCATATATCTGGGGGGGGTAGCTATATATGTGAAGGACAACCTGACTGCAACCTGCCTCACCTCATCTTCCATAGTGCAAGAATTTGAATGCCTATCCCTTAAAGTGGCAATTTCACATACCACATCCTTGCAGGTAATAGGCTGCTATAGACCTCCTACTGCTGGTCTCAAACTATTATCACATCTAGGTGAGATAATCGAAAATGGGTCTCTAGAAACTATTATTATAGGGGACATAAATCTAAATTGGCTTTCCAAGGCAGCTACCCCTTTATTATCATTCTGTGACACATATGACTTTACACAGCTCATCAATGAGCCAACCAGAATTAATAATAAGACACCAAGTAATAGCACACTTCTAGATGTTATTCTGGTGAGCAAGCCTCATCTATTCTCCCACGTTGGAGTCCTTTTCAGTGATATCAGCGACCACTGTTTCATTGCTAGCATAAGAACAACCTATAAACCTGCATCCCCCACAAAGTTCATAGCAAGGAGATCGAAGCAGAATTTTAACATCCATGCATAGCTGGAAGATGTGAAGTACTCCACACATTGGCAAAAATTTTACTTAGCAAATATGGTGGATACAGCATATGATGTCCTTAATGAAATAATCACAGGAGCTCTTAACAAATATGCACCAGTATCTAAAGTGCGTATCAAAAACAAAACTTGTCATTGGTTCACACCTGACCTTAAATCCGCTCTCCTAGAGAGAGACAATCTGTGGAAAAAGGCACGTAAAACAAAGACACCGTCAGACGGTGGGCGGTTCAAAAAGGCCAGGAACATATGTACCAGGAAGGTCAGAGATGAAAAGGCTGCTTACTATCGTGCTGAACTAGACTCCTCCTTCCATAACCCCGCTAAATTCTGGAACACTATAAATGACATAGCTGGACATGCCCCAAGTAATTCGCTCCCAGCCAAGACAATAACCGAGACGTCCATCATCAATGACAGACTTTGAAGTCCTAGAGTCCTTTAACAATCACTTCACGACCGCAGGATTAGCATTTGACAACTCTCCTGCAAACCTAATGCGATCCCAGTTAGGCATGCAACTTACCGAAACTCAGGTAACCGACTCTACCTTCTCCTTCAAACCAGCCACTTTGAAGCAAGTGGAAGACTTAATATGCCAAATGGACATCAAGAAAAGTGCAGGTGCGGATTCCCTCAACCCCTACTTCTTAAAGATTGACGTGCAGGTACTAGCAGTACCGATAACACATTTATTTAACCTCTCGTTACTACTAGGAACTATCCCATCGATTTGGAAAACTGCACAAGTCATTCCACTATTGAAATCAGGGGACCCTTCTGACCTCAACAACTACAGACCGATTTCCATCCTCCCTGTACTATCCAAACTGCTGGAAAAGATCGTAAGCACACAATTGAGAGCCTACCTTGAATCAGCTAACCTCTTAAACCCAGCACAATCTGGATTTAGAGCCAAAATAGCACCATTACAGCCCTTGCAAAAGTAACCGACTGGCAACCAGAATTGGATAAAAAAAATTGTGTCTGCGCTGTGTTTTTAGACTTGAGTAAGGCATTTGACGCAGTTGACCAAGAACTGCTCCTTTCCTCCCTGAAATCCATAGGGCTGGATTCAAACTCCTTATGATAGTTCAACAACTACCTTACTGGATGGACCCAGCAGGTGAAGGCTGAAGGGGAGCTGTCCCCACTTAAACCACTGCAAAGCGGAGTACCCCAAGGATCTATCCTCGGTCCTATCCTATTCTCCATATATATCAACAGTATTGATAATAACCTCACCAAGGCCACTGTACACCTATTTGCCAATGATACGGTGCTGTACGTCAGCCACCCTTCTCCAGAGACAGCCTGCAAAGAGTTACAAATAGAGTTCAATCTACTCCAACACCAACTACTGAGAAAAAAAACTCCTGCTCAATGCAAAGAAAACAAAGGCAATGTTTTTCTCTCCCCACACATATGCAGGATATTCAGTCCCAAGCACGCTCCCTCACATATCCACTGTCCTTGGTGAAAACCTTGAATTTGTCACAAAATTCAAATATCTGGGTGTCTGGCTCGACGGTAGACTTTCCTTCGTAGAACGTATGGAAGAACTACTAAAAAAATGTCATCAAAGACTTGGACTTTATTTTAGAATAAAACATTTTCTCACAAGTGAGGCTAAGCAAAAGCTGGTCCAGGACACATTTCTTTCTGTAATTGACTATGCTGATTTCTTATACAGTCGTTGCCCCATCTCATACCTGGATAAATTGGATACAGTCTAGCATAGGGCCCTGAGATATATCACAGAACTCCCTTTCAGCACCCACCATTGCTCCCTTTATGTTGTAGTTGGATGGACCTCGCTTCAGTTTAGAAGGGACAGAAACACTACACTATGGATCTTCAGAGCCATATCCAAGAAGTTTCCAAAATACATCTCGGACTGCTTCACACAAGTCACCGCAAGTAAATATGCCCTAAGAAGCTACACTTGCATCATACTCAAAAGTGCTCAAACTCAATTCTCGCTTTGGTAGAACTGCCATTAGTTTTGTGCTATCCTCCCTATGGAACAGTATGCAGAAATTACTGAAACTGAGTATACCCATATCCATTACATCCTTCAAATCCACCTACTCTACGCTTATCAAAGAAAAATGTAACTGTTTTTGACAGTAGTAGAGAATAACCCTCTTCCTCTCCTTCATCTCCTAGTCTGTCCCTTCCACTGACGCTCTCCGCTAATTTCCAGGTCCTGCATTCATACCTTTTCCTCATTTTTTTATCATGTCATCACATAGTGCCTTATAATTCCTCCCTGTCACATTCCCTACTCCTTCATCACCTATTTCTACCCTCTCTCCCTGCCTACTTGCACCCCTCCCCTCTCTCTCTGTTTCTCTCTCAGCCCTGCCAACATGCACTGCTAAGACCAACATTTCCTCTTTTCTTTTGTCACCCAGCCCTGATTGTAGTATCCCTCCCCCTCATCTCTCCCCATAGCACCACCTCCTTCATCTGCCCAGACTGCTCACTGCCCATTCCTCCACCTCTGACAAATCCCCTTATACTTTATACCCGAGTCACCACATATTCTCTCTCTCTCTCTCTCTCTCTCTCTCTCTACATGCCCAAATTCGTGTTCTCCCAATTTCCTTATTTTATGTAAATATGTGCATTTGTGTCAGTAGATCTTGCATAATTGTACATATCCATGTGTTGGTATCCTTTATACCATTATATCCTGTACAATCTGTTCCTTCATTGTGTTGTGTTCCTTGAATTGTACTATATTTTTATGTAACTGACCTTTGACCTAACCAGGTCCATCTTGCAAATGAGCTCTGCTCAACAATGTTCACCTGGATAAATAAAGATTTGATTGATTGATTGATATGTAGGGGGATGCTTACACAACAACTGGATGGGGCTGATGTGGGGGGATGCTTATACTATAACGGGATGGGGCTGTCATGTGCGGGGGGAAGCTTTACAAACGTCGGGGATGGGGAAGATGTGTGGAGGGGGGACTCATACTGCTGCTGGGGCCTCTGTGTGTGCAAGGCTGGGTGCATAGTGCGGTTATGTAAGGGTCCCCCTGGCGTAACCTGCACCCTCCTATGCCCCCCTGCGCACAGCACTATGTGCCATAATGAATGGCACGTAGTGCAGGCTTGCCTCTGGACCGCCCCTGGCATGTTGCTGCCCGCACAGCCAGGGAATCTACTGTTTAACTGCCTTGCATGCCATTTGTGAATGCCACCAGTGGTCTGTGGGACCACTGCTGTGCATCATTCATGTGTAGCTATGCCTATGCGCCCGGTTTCTGCAGCATGTAGGCATAGTGCATAGGGCCCTATGTATGTTATGTATGTTATATTTATTGTATTGCATGTTGTTGTAACATCTTAGCTGCATGTAGTGGCTCCGCGTCGTTCTTGAAAAGGGGCCTTTGGCCCAGTGTACTTACCCAGTCAACAAAGTAAGTAAATAAATAAATAAGTAAATAAGTCAAAAATACAGCAAAGGTGTATCACGTCTTCCACTACAACTACAGCACATTTCACAGCAAACTGACAAAAATTTATTGACCTATTGGTAGTAAAGCAAAAAACACATTTTTGCAAATATACAATGAACTGCTGACAGCTAAGATAAATGCTTGATATATTTTTTTTCTTTAAAGTGAGCCCCATAAAAAACAATTACAACCGAGCACATACATTGCTTTTCCGGAGGCATAGACGCTCAGAGCCCTCTGGGCCCTGCACTCCCACAGCCAGATGGATGGATGCATCTGTGGAAGGATGGAGGGATGGAAGCATGGGGTCCTCTGGGCCATGTTCTTCCCTACCAAAAGAGTCTGTACCGCGATCTATGATACTGGGGCTGGTGCAACTGCAAAACGGGTGGCCTGCCCAAACTAAACAGATTCAGCAAAGGTTGGCTGTTGCACTCAAACCTTAAAGCAAATGCTGGTCCAGCCCTGTTTTCATGAATCAAGTGAATCAAAAGTAACTGGACCAATGGTCCACAGAAAGACAAACACACAGCTTTCCCCAGCACTTCGACTCAGCTGAGTCTTCCTGAGGGAGTGGCACTGTAAGGAGGTATATAACTTAAATAGTGCAAAAGGTAACTGAAATCAATTATTTCTCATCACGTGATCAGTGAATTAAAATGTAACAAATATTGCTGTCCCTAACAAATGCACTAGATGGAGCTGCTATAGTAAAGCGCTCCCATTACTAGTATTGGCGAAACAAATAACATTAAACTTCAACATTTTTAGAGTCTTTAAATTCCATTATTTGTAAATAAATCTTTTACTTTGAACATAAGAAAGGGACAGTGGTCCAAACCTTCACAGTAATGTCATGGCAATCAGGTTCAGAAAGAACCAATGAGAGCATAGTGTACACTGTACTCGTCCATTCACAGTTCAGTTGACGGCTGGCCATGGTGGTGAGAGGAGGGTTGTGCCGATTGCCGGCTGAGTTACAGGACGGGGGTGGGAGCAGGGTGGTAGATCACTTTCAGCCAGGGTGGGAGGGTGGAGGGTCCACTAGACCACCAGGGACAGGGGATGGTTTCTTTATGGTCCAAAGAAGCGGGCGGGTGCCCCCAGGGGTTCCACGAGACCAAGTGGGCAGGCAGCCGGAGGGGCTGCACTGTCCACCAATCCCCTGAGGGCAGTGCTGTGCAATGCCAGGTTGATCAGAATTAAGACCACAATTAGTGCGGATCTGGTTTCATCGGGCGATCTGGCATGCATTTTACAGAGACCTGGATTGGGGATGATGTCGGCATGGTTCTAAAGGCTGCTGTCCCCCCCAGGTACTCCATTGTGCACTGCCCAAGAAATAACGCACGGGGCGGGGTGTTGCCATCTGTTTTAGATCTGAGCTGGGCTTTGCCATGTACCCAGTGAGAACACTGGGTTCATTTGAATGTGTGGCCATCTGTGGTGGTCCAGGCACAGGTTGCAGAATTCTCCTGATCTACCGCCCCCCCCCCCCCGGGGTGGCAAGGGAATTCCTGCAGGAAGTAGCCGAGTGCATCACTGGTGAAAACACTGGAGGCCCCTCAGTGTTTAGTCCTGGGGGGAATTCAATGCTTGGGCTGACAATCGGTCATCTAGATTGGGTTATCACTTCCTCCAGATGATGGCATCTCTGGGCCTGTCGCAGGAGGTTTCAACCGTGACTCACCAGGGTGGCCACATGTTGGACTTGGGTCTTCTCGCTGGAGCTTGAGATTGACAATCTCAAGACTGATCGGGTCAGTTGGTCTGATCATTACACAGTCAAGTTCCTACTCAGGGTCCCCCCACCTATGAACCCTCCCCCTGCAGAGATGGTTAGCTACCATCCTTTGAGGGGTTTGACCCTGGAGGGTTTTTTGGTGGTAGCTGATCTATCTAGTGTGGGCAGTGCATGCATGAGGAGTCTGGGGTACTCAACTCCCTTGCACTAGTCTGTGTATGACCCAGATTGTCTCACTTGAGGTCACCTTGGTTTGATGGGGAACTCAAGGTGGTGAAGATCAAGGGTCAGAGGTTAGGGCGCTGCTAGCGGAAGACTGGTCTGAAGGCAGACAGGCTGGCTCTTCATGCACACTATTCAGTGTATCGGGGGCAATCAACCGTAAGAAGGCAGTATTCCTGTCCAGAGAGATTGCCACCGGGTAGAACCGACCATCTATGCTTTTTCAGACTGTGAGCAGGCTATTACATCCAGCCTAAGCAAGCACTTTCTGATGCGCTATGCAATGAGTTTGCTCGGTTCTTCTCAGATAAAGTGTCCGCCATCAGGCAGGGGATCCTGCCAGTGAGCCACAATGTGGCTGACAGTGGTCGCCTGGATTGTCCAAGGTGCACTCCGCCTGGTTGGGAGGAGTTTAAACCAGTGGAGGTGGCCAAGGTCATTGAGGCTGTATTGAGGCTGAAGCACACATATTGTGAACTGGACCCAGTGACAACGCATTTCTTAATGGGATGCGCTGACGCTGTTGGCCCGGTGTTTGCCTTGATTGTCCAGTGCTCATTGTCAGAGGGGGTCTTCCTAGATGCCTTGAAGGAGGCACTGGTGAGGCCCCTTCTGAAGAAGCCATATTTAGACCTTGACGTCATGGTGAATTACCGTCCTGTCTCCATCCTGCCATTTTTAGGTAAGGTTGTTGAGAAGATTGTGGCACGGAAGCTTGGAGAACACCTCAAAGCCTTTGATATCTACGAGCCACTCCAGTCTGGATTTCATGCTGGGCACTTGTATAGAAACCACATTAGTTTGGGTGCATAATGATCTCCTCAGGGCGAGGGATCGAGGTGAGGGGACAATTCTCGTTCTCCTTGATCTCGCCTCAGCTTTTGACACGGTAGACCACTGTGTGTTACTTGACCACCTGAGGGAATTTTGTGGACTCGCCAGCACAGTTATCTGCTGGTTCCAGTCCTATCTCACAAATAGGAAGCAATGGGTGGTGATAGGGAATTTCTCCTCCTTCCCGAGCCTTTTATCTTGTGGAGTACCTCAAGGTTTGGTCTTGTCACTGATGTTGTTTGCCGTGTATATGCTGACCCTGGGGTGTATCATTAGGAAGTACAGTTTGGAGTTTCATTGCTATGCCAATGATATCCAGCTGTTTCTATCCTTTGCCCCGGGACACCCAATGCTGTGGATGTGCTTAACAACTGTCTGGCCGAGATTAATAACCGGATGGCCTCCAGCTGGTTGTGACTGAACCCTGACAAGACAGAGGTACTGGTGGTGGAGTAGAACAGGAGGCATGATAGGATGGCCTCTGGCACAGAGACTGGATAGTTTCTGGGATCTGTGCCATTAAAGGCCTCCTCTGGAGTGCACGACCTCGGTGTTATTCTTGACAGTGGACTGACATTTGAATCTCAAGTGTCATCTATTGTCCAGTCCAGCTTTTTCCATCTGGGGAATATCACGAGGATCAAGCACCTGGTTCAACCCCCGGGACCTCCCCACTTTAGTACATGTATTCATCACATCTAGGCTTCACTACTGTAAGGCGCTCTACCTCGGGATCTCTGGAGGTACCCTCCGTTGACTGCAGCTGGTGCAGAATGCAGCCGCTAGGCTGTTGACTGGACAGTCTAGATACTGCCACATCACCCTGGTGCTGCATGATCTGCATTGGCTGCCAGTCCGGTGGAGGGTTCTCTTTAAGGTGGGCTTGCTTACCTTTAAGGCCCTACATGGACTGGGCCCTGGCTACCTATCGGACCTTCTTACACCCGCTGCCCCGGTCCAATTCTTCTGATCCTCCTCTAGGGGCCTCCTGGCAATTTCCAGGACAAGGTTAAGATCTGCCAGCGACAGAGCCTTTAGTGTCATCAGCCCCATCCTGTGGAATCTGCTTCCTCCATCAGTAAGGGGGGCCCCTTCAGCAGAGGTGTTCAAGGTCCGCCTCAAGGCTTTCATGTTTAGCTGGGAATTACCAGTCACTGTCCTATAATTATTGTATGGGTTATTTATTTATTAATATTGAATCTATTGACAATTTAGACCATTTTAATGATATGTTATGTTGTTTAATTGAGTGTTGATATTTATAATGTTTTAATTCTGATGTTTTTATTGTGCGGTGCCCAGAGCCTCTGGGATTGGGTGCCTGAAAAACAGAAGTTGCCTTGCCTTGCCTAAATGTGTGTGTGTGTGTATATATATATATATATATATATATATATATATATATATATATATATAGTGGGTAGTCGGGTGGGGTAGGGACCACCGGACTGCCAGGGAATTAATTTTCTACAGTTGGGATGGCGATCTGAGAATGGGGAAGGGGTGGGACCAACTGACTGTTGGGGGATTTTTTAAACATACAGGGTCAGCAATTGGAGACCGGGAAGGAGGAGAGACCACTAGATTACCAGGGATATTCTTTTCTTTTCTTTACAACGGGGATGGTGATCGGAGACTGGGGAAGGACCACTGGACTACCAGGGATATTCCTTTTTTTACAAGGACCACGATCGGAGACCGCGGAAGAGGGAGGGACCACTGGACTAACAGGGATGTTCTGTTGTTTTAAAACAGGGACAGCAATCAGGGAGGGGAAGGGACCACTGGATACCAGAGTTATTTTCCTTGTTACAGGGATGGTGATCAGAGGATGGGGGACTGTGGCTGCATGGGGCATGGACTGAAGGCAGGTTGCTGTGGTAAGCCACTGGCAGGCCATGCAACTGAGCTGCCCATAATGGGCATGCAAATAGCTACCTAGCACCTTGCAAGCCCAAGGGGCTCATCCTCGTAGCTCTGTTCATGAATAGGGACATAGCACACCTAATCGTTGCATGGGGTTCTCCTGGCTGACTATGGAAGCAGCACTACTGGAGTTCCCATTGTTTTTCCTGGGTTAGCGCTGCCCCCACTGCCCCTATTCACAATCAGATAGCGCGGTGTGATACCTGACTGTGAATAGCAACATTTCCCACCTGCACAACCACCAGACTTTGCGAATTTTTGTGACTCCTGTCCCTGACATTCAAAGGATTAAGACATCAGCATTAATAATTTTGATCTATTTCTGGTGCCAGCCAAAAAAAAGCATAACAAGCTAGGTAGGGCTTCAAGGGATCCTGCATGTTTTGTTAAAATTGATACTCATATTACCTTTAAATTTATAAAGTCCATGGACTTTTGCCTTATTCTTTCAGACAATGTTTATAACATTTTATTCATCTTGATTAATGCTGATGTTCTTCTGGCTTCTTCTAAATTTGTTTTAAATTGTCCTTGAACTCCCCTGGGGAACCTGATTGAGGATCTTCATGAGTACTTCCCCAGTGCTCCAACTGTAATAACAGGGGATTTCAATGCTAGAATTGGTGTAGTCGATGGTCTTCTTGATGACACTGCTGCTGGGACATTATGCGATGCCCCTGAACTCCCCTTGAGACATTCGTGTGATGGTAAGACTAACAATGCAGGTGTTAGTTTAATTAAATTTATGCTAGATTATAATTTTTATCCTTTGAGTGTCCGGCTGGCAGGAAATGAACTTGGGCAATTAACATTTCTTTCTCCACTGGGTGCATCTGCTATTTATCTTGCCATTTGTGATGGTCCTATAGATATGTGGTGTGCTCTTTCTATAATTAATGGAGCCGAAAGTGATAATCTTTCCCATCTCTTAAATGGGCAAATGATAGGCAGTCTGACTTTGTGATTCAGCATGCAAGTATTCCAGTATTTACCCTTCCAAATGTGGAAATTAGAAACAGAAAGAAAGTTAAATGGAATGAAGATATTTCTCTTAAGTTGGAACAGGTTTCTGCTATTTATGTAGAATCCTGGTTACATCAGGAATTATCAGGTTGAGTTAGCACTGAAATCCCTCTTTGTTCAAATACATTCTATTCTGTATACTAATTCTTGGCCTAAATTTCATCTTAGGGTTGTTCGACTGTCATTGTTGAAAGGAGAAATCCAAACTTTTATCTAAGATTAAATTTAACAGGAATACCCATCAAGGGATAATTGTAGGCCCCTTAATGTTGATTGGAAGGCTCATAAGACTTTTCTGCAGAATAGAAAAGTAGAATATTATCATAAACAGTGAATATTATGCTTAACATAATTTCTAATAATTCTACCAGCGCCTTCTGTCATCTGGTTTCTAGGGGTACTTCACATTTTTCATCTAGCAAAGATACTTATATTCCCGCTTTAGTTTGGTTGGAGCACTTTGTCTTCCTTTTCTCCAATCCCCAGTTACATAATATTTCCTATATTATTTCAGATCAGCTTACAATAAGACACTTTACTATTATTGAAGTGTATTCTGCTCTTAATTCTTAAATAATGCTCCTGGTTTCAATTTGGTTCCTGCAGAGATGTCAGGATAGCATACCTAAGATGTCTAATGTCAGTCCCCTAGGTATTTTCAGAGACTAGGTAGAAGACTTTGTTTGCACAAAATGCTTTGACTTATCTGCACTTTATTAGATGCCCTGATTTCATATCCCCACTTGTTGTTTGCCATGTAATCTAAACACAGCTTGCTCTGTTAATTTCTTACTTGTAATTCTATACCAAATATTCTGTAAAATATTCCTAATTGTATCTATTGTCCTAATATTTGGTGTCTCCTTGTATATATATCTTACTGTATTATGCCCCTGGATCACACCTGGAAACGAGCCTTGACTCAGTATGCTTTTCCCAGTCACCAAAAGTTTAAATAAAAATAAAATTTGCATCCTTCCTTATTATGGTCGGGCATTCTCCTGCCATTCTTCAATAAACACATAGAGGAAGGTTTCTTCCCTCATTCATGGAACAGTGAGAAGATAATCCCAGGCTTTAAAAAGGGCAGTATAGCTGACCTCAGTATATACTGTCCAATTAGTCTTCCAGATATATCTTCTAAAATATTGTGCAAAATTATTCTTGAAAGATTGTGTGAACAGCTACCAGCCTTTGGAGGGTTGTCTGAATTGCAGTTTGGGTTTAGAGAAGCACTGTTCGGCAGTTGATAACTGGTTCATTCATAGGCATCTTTGGGAGGAATATGTCTTGATCTGCAGGCAAAAGCTGCGAAAGTTTATTTTGGTCAATTGTGCCAGTCTGAAGAAGGCCAGTATTAGGAGACTTGAATACCTCATATAAACTACAGCAGCGTGTTATTTTTGTAACTACATGTCTGAGCTTTAACCCCTTTAAAATTATTAACTGCATTATGACATTATGATTACAGAGGATATTCTTAAAGCTCAGCTTTATCATCTTTGGCCCACATTTTCAAAGGAGATGCATGGCACATCTCAGAAAATGCGCAGAAGCACAATATTCGAAAGGGAGAGATGCACTGCTCATCTCCAGATGCGACATCATGCTGAAATAATGTATGCAGCACAAATAAAGGGGGCATTCCCATGAATATGCCATGCATCCCTATATTCACACAAAATGTGCGGCGCAACTTCCGCACATCTCAGAAATTAGCTGCCCAAAGTTAGGCATACAAAAAGATGGCCTAAAGCGGCCAGCTACCCACAGGCAGGCCACAGAACTGCAGGCAGGCCATCCGGTGACAGCCCTCAGAGGTGCACCAGAACATGATCCAGGCTCCCACACACAGCTGTCATGCCAGGGTGGACATATCCAGAGCCTCAGGTGCTGTGTCACCACTGGCACCGTCCAGGGAGCAACCCCCCCCCCACACCACACCCTGGATGCAGACACCTGGCAGCCACATGCCAGTGCTGTCAGTGCCGCAGAGCAGACAGTCACAATGCAGCAAATGTACTGGGGGCCATGGTCTGCACCCATTCGGCTTGCAGGGTGCCACCTGGTGGTGGCATGCACCCAGGGTGCCGTCTGGGGCAACGGTGCCCAGGTAGCCTGGTGGATGTGTGGCAGCCTGGCACAGGCCAGGGACTGACCTGTGGCCACACCCATGGTGGTACACCATAGGTGCACACAAGTGGGACCCACCTACTCAGGTACCTGGGCACCCTCTGCACACTGCCATTCCTTGCAGTTATCACCATGTTTCTCTCAAACAGGGGGGGTTGGGCACTGCAGGTGACTGCGTGCTGCATATGGAGCTGGTGTATCACATGCATGTGGTATACCGATCAGACTGTGTCACCCTGTGCACTCCCCTGTTGCACATCCAGGTGGGCCTCTGTGGCCACTATCTAGGTGGGCCCCCTGTACCCAGTCCGACTCTGTATATGGCTATGGGGTAATAGCACTGTACTCAGGCCAATGCAGTCCACCCACCCACACACAAACATTTCAGCATACCTGCCTGCTAGGCTGCTGTACCTCCTGTTCAGCTTTGTGGAGTGGTGGGGCAGCCCTGCAAAGCTGGAACTGGGCATGCCTTGGGTATGGAAATGGCCTGAATACATTCCAGTAATGAGCTGCGCATGTGGGAGATGGGCTTGGAATGTGCAGTGAGGTCATTTACATATCCCGGCTGAATACTGCGATTTTGCACACTGCGCAAGTGGCTTTGCATCGTGCATTTCCCCATGCTCTGTATAGGGCTCAGGTCACCTGCTGTGCATCTCCCACTCCGCGATCGCACATGTTCAGGATATTCAGCCAGACATGTGCAATCGACTCTCATGGTGCATCTTCTGAATATCTCATTATTTTGGGTCGGGCATCTCAGATGAGCAGTGCAGGCACTTGCGCAATTTTGCAGGGGACTTTTGAATACGGGGGCCTTTGTTTTTAAACTTCAATATTAGAATTAATATTGTAATTAGAATTAATATTGTATGCTACTTTTTTTCACATATCTTGTCCCTTTGTATTCTAGTTTAACAAATGAGAACAAAATAATGTTTGGAAGAAATTATGGCAGGTAAAGGTTTCATGACCCTATAAACTGGGGTAAGCTTGAACACAATTAGGTAAGCAAAGCACTGCGACTGGGCAAACATGCCAAAATTACCAAGCTTTTATTTATTTATTTGTTTATTTGTTTATTTTCAAACTAGACCTGTCACCCCTGGAAAAACTCCACAAACATGCGGACAGCATACTACCACAAGATCACCCCATACTTATCAATATTCAGTGCTGTCAAAGGGAAAAAAAATAAACCATTTGTAAGGTCATGCCCAAGAGCCCCACAAAACAAGGACCGTCACAACCGTGTGACATGGAGAAATTAGCTGAAGACCAGAAAACCAGCTATCAAAGTGCATTATACAATGGTAAGAAAAAATCCTGGACTCTGATTGGTCAGTCTTGGGCTGGACCCGTGATGTTATCCCAGTACAACATCACGGGTCTAGTCTCAGCCTCACTGTGAACCTGCAGATGAGCATTTTATGGAGCTTTTGATTGTTTGTTTCATCTTCTCTTAAAAAACCAAAATATTTTTCCACACAAAAACATCTTTAAATTTTTTTTTATTCTGTATGACAATGACCCATTGTATAATAGCTATCATGGACCCTTACTGTTTGGGATAACGTCATGCCTCAGTCGTTGGACGCACTCATCCTGCGGCCTCATGCCCAACCACCTAAGGTGTGACATTATCCCAGCACGACACACACCCTGTCGGACATTATTGCTTAATTAACCATGGAAGAATTATCCTAATTTCTTTACAAACAACCACTGTAGCAGTGTCCTCACAGATAGACAATACAGGACTAGTGCATGCATTGGTTATTAGTAGCAGGACAGGAAACCAAGGGTGGGGCTATGACAGTTCGAACTGTCATGGACCCTTACTGTTCGAAGTCTTTACAGTTCGAACAGTAAAGTTCGACCTGTACAGAACTTTGAACAGTTACTCTCGATCAATTGGTCCTTGCAAAGTGAGTGACGGGTGATATGATTCTCACCTTAAAAACACATACTTCACCTGCAAATTTTTAATAATGTTGCTAAGCATGTGACTGAGACCTAAATACAGGTCTTGGTCATCCCTAACCACATAAATCCAATTTTTAAAGGGGGGAAAAATAAGATGGTGGAAGCACAAACAGTATTTCTCTGAGGTTCGACCAGTAAATCCTTAACAATTAACAGTTTGAATGGTTTTCAATAACCTGCCTGTCTGGTGGCTATCACAAAATTCATTATCATTCAAAAATGGTGACATTTCATTTTTTTTTTTACTTAGTTTTTGTTGACCGGGTGAGTACACTAGACAAATCCTGCCTATTTTCAGGCATGACCCGGGGGGGAGGGGGATACAGATGAATGCCAACTGACCTTGAACCAGATTAAGCTGGATAGTTTCAATCAAGCTATCCAAAGACACACCCTTGGCACTGCCCCATCATCCCTGAAAATTTCTGGAAAAAAATGTATTCCCTTTGATCTGTAGATGACAGCAAAAAATCCCATGTTAACCAATGGGAAAAAAATGTTTTTTTTTCTGTTGTTTTACCACTTTATATCTCAAAAATCATATAAGATGCCATCACGAAACTTTCCACATCTTGAGATATTTACAGGGTGACCAAGCATGGCAAATTTCAGGCTATTTTGTCAAGAACTGACAAAGTTATTAAGGTACACAATTTTGAATTTAACATAGAACTGTCTATACAACCCTAACTATAGGGGCACTACCACGCCCCTAATATGTATATATATATATATATATATATATACACACACACACACACACACATATATATTTATTGGGCAGGTATTCAGGTGGGGGTAGTGATAACTGGACTGCCAGAGAATTAATTTCATATGGTCGGAATAGTGACTGAAGAATGGGGACGGTGTGCCACCAACAGACTACCAGGGGAATTTTTAAACATACAGGGACAGCAACTGGAGACTGGAGATGGGGATTGAATCACTAGACTACTAGGGATATTCTGTTTTTTTTCACAACGGGCATGGCGATCAGAGACTGGGGAGGGCCCACTGGACTACCAGGGATATTCTTTTTTTTACAACGGGACCGTGATCGGAGACCGGGGAAGGGGGATGGACCACTGGACTAACAGGGATGTTCTGTTGTTTTAAAATGAGGACCACGATTGGGGAGGGGAGGGACCATTGAACTACCAGGGTTATTTTCCTTGTTACAGGGACAGCAATCGGGGGATGGGGGACTTGGGCTGCATGGGGCATGGGTTGCAGGCAGGGGGTTGCAGTAAGCCACCCACAGACCATGCAAATGAACCCATAATTCCTTCTTAAATTTGAAGCATTTTTTTCTACTTGTGCTAATTAGATTTTCTACCGGACAATACTTAGTGTCTGATGTGTGGAGCAGCACTCTATCTGGAGGCTAGCATAGCAAGTTCTGTTCCTTCTCATACAGCATCAGCCCTATGAACTCACCATCTGTGACATCACAGCAGACAAAAGAGACAGTCACCTGCCGCAAGATCGGTCACTTGTGATGTCACAGTCGGTGTGGTCACAATGTTGATGATGTATGAAAAGGAATAGAACTAGATATGTCAGTCTCCATGTAAAGTACTGCTCTTTACATCACAACTAATATTATCAGGTTGAAATTCTTCTAATGAACAAATGGAAAAAGGAAAATGTTCCGAAGAACATAACAACAGACTGCTTTCTAAAATCAATAACATGTTCTGCTAGCTATATTTGGTAGTACTAGCTCTTTAATGCAAGATGAATTCTGAAAAACCTTAGATCACTCAAGAAGCATTATTAAATCAGGATTATAAGATTTCGTATATTTCCTACCTTCTTAATCATTTACCCTGCAAACCCCTACACTTATTCTTGTAGCCACAACCATTTATAGTTACTACATTACAATGCTGATGTAGCTATTTCAAATAAATGGTAGTCACTAGTAGAGGAAAGGCTGCAGTTACTTAGTATTTCCACCAATACTAACCTATTCTACTGGAGGAAAAACTGTTCATGTTAAAAAACTGGGCTAGATTTTCAAAGGCCTTGGAAATCCTGCAGCTGGGGGAAAAAACTGGTGCAAATGGGTCTCCACTTGCGGTGCCACAGATTTTACCGCAGCTGCAGCTGCAGTATTTTCAAAAGTGGAGCCAGTTTGCAACCAGCACCAATATTTATGGCAGCTTGTGACCATTTTTTGGTGCAGCTGCAGGGAAAAGTTATGCCTAGTGGAACCAGGTGTAACATACCCCGCAGCTGCGCCAGCTGAAACTATGAAAATTCTGCAGGTGTGGAGATTTCCTCCTGCGGCTGAGGCTGCAGCATGGGACTTAGTTCTCAAGTCATGTGAAAATCTAGCCCCTGATGTCAAAAGGCTCAGAGGGCCCAATTCTCAAAGACGGCTTAGATCAGCGCAAGCTGCATCAGACATCAGACAGCAGCTTGGGTCAAAGCCCCTTGTGCCAGGGATCCAGCAGCAGATTCTGGTACAGGAGGGGTCCCAGTACCTAAGTTCCCAAACTTGCGGCAACCCCTCCCATGTGGCAAACACCTGGCACATGGGAAGGGTCTGCTGCAGGCTTCCTGCAGCAAATGCAACCACCCCCCTCGATCCCCGAAGTCGCCAGTGTTAATACAATCAAACATACAGCCTCTTCCCTTGTAATATTGCGCTACCAACTCCCCGATCCTCGACATTACCCATGAGAATATAATAAATATATATCCCCTTCCCATGTAATATTGCCCTCCCCCTCCCCAATCTCTGATGCCACCCTATTATTCAAGTTAATATGCCCCTTCCCGATCCCCGATGACACCCTGTTATTCAAGTTATAATATGCCCCAATCCCCAATGTCACGGTTGTCATAATATAACTGAAGACCCCCTCTCCCTGGTGATCTAGTGGTCCTCCACCCACCACCCCAGCAGGTAGTGACCACCACCCAGCTCTCCAAATTCCATAACAGAGCTGGCACCAGCACAGCCCTCCTTTCACCTCTGCTGAACTGTTATTGTGTGCTATACTGTATAGTGTATTGGCATTGCACATATTATGACTTATACCTTGGAGCATCGGGAGAGGGCCACTAGACCACCAGGGATTGGGGACTGAATGGTGTAAACACCTGCCATGGGGATCGAGGTGGGGTCCGCTAGACTACCGGGGGGGGTTATTTTTCTTCTGGGAGATCGGGCTGGGCGGGAGACTACGGCACATTGCTGCAATGTGCATGACTCACCCAGAGGACATATTTCTAAGTACCCTTAGACCAGCCCTGGATGATCTAAGGGGCACACAGAAAATCACCTTCTGGGTGAGTTTTATGAATACCATTTGGGGTGCTTTGGCAACCTGTGTCTGCCGCAAGCCCCTAGCACCTTTCTGCAGGTAATTTCCTGGTGCACAGGTGGCGTAAGCCCCATTTGGTGCAGGCAGCCTGCATTTTGTGAATTGCTCCCGGGGCATCATGTGGCGCAAGGGATACCTTGTGCCAATCACTGGGACACAAGCCCCTTGCACCACCCAGGAAGCTTTGAGAATCGGGCCCAGAATGTTAACATAAGGTGTCTTCCAAAACAAAACACAAAGTTGTGGCTCACATAAGGCTGTACAATACATTTATTTGTGCAAAAAGTACACAGCAAGTTATATATCACACTCAGTGAAACAGCCCATCCTGGGGTCGTCTACACTGTTGTTTTGCTGAGTCAGAAAAGTAACTTACTATGTATGCTTTACACAGATACATTTATTGTACAGCCTTATGTGCATCACGACTTTGTATTTTTTCTGTAGATTTAGGCTGTGACTGCTTCTGTGGTGGCAATTTTACAGTCCATGTAGCATGCTCATTTAACTGTTCTTTTTATAAGGTGTCATCCACATGCCAAAATAACTTTATTTACTACAGTATAGCTGACTTTGCACTGTTGAAGAAGCATACCAAACTAGAACCTTAAAGCATGAGTATGCAAAAAATTTAAGATGAGGGGCTAGATTCAGAAAACTTTGCCCTGGCGCAAACCCGGTTTTGCACGAGCAAACCATTTTTTCCACCAAGGAGGTATTTACAAAAGTCAGATTTGCACCGGGACAAAGTGTAGAGGGGGCTGCAATGCAAATGAGGGGGAGGGGGACTTTCATATTGGCACAGTCTGATACACAAAGCATTTTATCCACGCAAGGGCCTTTTGCAGGGTTCCCTTGCGTGGAGCAAATACTGCTGACCGAGACCTTGCCTTAATCTTGTGCAACTGTGGTGGTTGATGGAGGTACTGTGGTGGTCACTCCCACCAATCACTGGCTGGCATGTTAAACCATAATGTTTCCTTGGTGCCAGTGGTCTCCCCCACCCCAACCCCAGCAATCACAGATAGGTAAGTGTTCCCTGGTGTCCAGTGGTTCCTCCCACCACCTGATCACCAGTCCGAGGTATAGGAACAGTTTCCCTGGTATCTAGTGGTCAATCCCCCCACCCAATCCCATGCCTGATCTTTCTGCATTATTCCCTGGTGACTAGTGCCCCATCCCAATCCCCAAAACAAGAAATCGATAGCATTCATTGGTGTCTAGTGCCCCCAAACCGGCAGGTACCATCAGAAATGTGTTCTGGCACCATCTTGAAACATCTACAGTATTAATCTAGTATGCACAACATAATCAAAATGGTGCCAGTGTAATAGTGCAATGACTTTGAAGCCACCAGCTACATTAGTGGCCCAAGTTTGCATCCTGAGCTACAATCATTTCTGTGGACCAGCAAGGGGTTGGCAAGGTATCCACCTGGAAGACATCACTAATCTCCAAGGGAGGGAGTCAGGTTGTCCTGGGGTTTGATTGCCCCAGGTAACAGGGTTGGCAGAAGCAGGAGTATAAACAGAAGACATAAAAAAAAACATTTCAAGGAAAGTGAAATGTTTCAAAACTGCTTGCAGTGGCCATATTTATTGACTTGCATTATTAATTATAAAACTAGTAATAAAAATTATAAAAAGTTTTAAAAATATCTGATGGGAATAAACTCAATAAAATCTTCAGATAAAAAAAGAAATAAATACACTGACGATGATTCCAAGGATCTCATGAATACTTGATTGTTAATAAGCTATATACCAAATATTTAAACCTGAATTAGTACCATTATTAACAAGACTCTTTGATTTCTGGACCATAGGTTATTACCACAAAGCTCTTCAGAAGCATTTAATTTGAGGTGGCTGGACCAGCCCTCTGGAACTTGCTACCAATATCCTTGAGGGAGGCTCCATAAGTGGAGGCTTTCAAGCAGGGTGTGAAGGCACATCTCTTCAGGGAAGCTTTTGGGACCCAGTTATAGCTTTAAGATTTAGACTGCTGAACTGTTATATTATTGAGATCTTATTTTACAAAGTCTTATCTTAATATGCCATTATATGTTTATTAGTAATTGTTTTATTAGTTGCTTATTTTACTTATACCTATTTGTACAGCACCCAGAGCCTCCAGGATTGGGTGCCAAATCAATACACCTTTGCTTATTTACTTATTTACTTAGTAACAGTTCTACCTAAAGAAGGGAAAGACCCTAAGTGCTGTACATCACATCACTCTAGCTCCCTTCTAAATTCAGACTGCAAAATTGTTGCCAAAATTCTGTACATCATATCCCCTATCTCCCTTCTAAATTCAGACTGGAAAATTGTTGCCAAAATGTTAGCGTTCAGATCAGAAAAGATGCTTTCATTGATTGTCCATTCAAACCAAACAGGATTTGTGTAAAACAGAAGCCCTAATAATGTCATAAATGCACTTAATGTACTCTTTAATGGTAAAAACACCAAAACTGTATTATTATCTCTACACGAAGAGAAAGCCTATTGACAGGGTTGAGTGGGAATATCTGTTCCATGCAATGCATAAAGCAAATGTTGGCAAGAACTTTATTAAATGGGTGAAAGTAATGCATAAAAGCCCCAATGTGGTAGTTCTAACAAATCAAGACAAATCAGAAAGGTTTCTACAGTCAAGGAGAGTGAGGCAAGGGTGTCCGCTCTCCCTTTTGCATTTAACTTTGGCGAGAGAACCCTTAGCAAACATGATAAGAACTTAGAGATTTCTGGTGTTAAAGTAGTGGACAAAGAACTTAAAATACCTTTATTTACAGAATGACATCTTGCTGTGTATAGCCAACCCAGATACTGCACTAAAAAATCTAATACAGATAATTGGCAATTTGGGGAAACTATCAGGATTAAAAAAGCAATTGGCGAAAATCAGAACTATTAACATTAGCTCCAAAGAAAGCTCTTAATTTGTGGAATAATACATTATTTAGGATAGTTCAGGGGAAAATTATTTAGGAATAAATCTTTCAAGAGACACTGAATCTCTGCAGAAGAACAATCTGAACCCAATGATCTTAAAAATCAAGGGAAACTTAGAAAAGTGGGAGAATCTACCATTCACTCTAACAGGGACGGATCAAGTAGTTCAGATGAATATCCTTCTCAAAATTCTGCATATTTTACAATCAATACCAATACCACTTACAAAAAAAAAGAAAGATTCACAGCACTGGACAAAATAATTAGGTCATTTTTATGAAAGAGTAAAAGGGCAAAACCAACACTGGACAAACTAAGAGCAAATTACAATCAAGCATGATTCAAATTGTCCAACTTCTGGTGGTACCACAATGCAGCAATACTAAGCCATAACACAGAATACTATGCAGAAAGTCCTCCATGGTGGGTATGCAGGGAAGGGGAAGAAACACAGAAACATAGAATTTTTCAGCAGGTAAGGACCACTTGGCCCACCCAGTCTGCCCATTTTTCCCAACCTACGGTATCACTGCAGACCCTACTTGATCTCCAGAACTATCTCCTTCCCCTCATTCCTTTCCACTAAGATTCCCTTATGCCTATGCTATGCTTTCTTGAACCCCACCATTGTTTTTGCCCCAACCACCTTGGCTGATAAACTGTTCAGGAATCCATCACTCTTTCTGTGAAAAAGTACTTTCTCACATCTCTTCGGAATCTACCCCCTCCAGCTTTATAACATATCCCCTTGTTCTTGAGCACCTTTATTTTCTGAAAAATACTTTCCTCATATACCTTCTTTACCCCCTTGAGATATTTAAAGGTCTCTATTATATCTCCCTCTCTTCCACAGTGTACATACTGAGTTCCCATGGTAACCCGTGAAGTGGACGCATAAGGAAGGGTGCCGTCTGTTACAGCGACACCTTCCTTGCACAATCCACTCACGGCGACCGACAGGTAGGGCGACCAGATGAGGGGTTGGGTGAACTAGGCGACAGAATGTCGCTATACGTACGAGCACAGGGGGGGTGGGAGCAAGCACGGTGAGCATTTGTTGGGGGTGGAGAGGCTATAGGGGTGGCGCTGTGGTCATTGGTCGAGCTGCGGCGTGGCATCGGGGATTGGGCAATGGCTGGGGTGGCTGAGGTACTGGGTTCGGGTCCGGGCGCTGGTGCGATTTTTATTGTGCCCAGCCCAAACCTTTTTATTCTTACTACTCCCCCCCCGACATGCAACCCCCTGTAGTTGAGAATCCTTAAGTAGGTGGGTGTGGGGGACAAAGAACCCCCACGAGGGAGGGGTTGGGAGCACAGCTCCCCATAGAAATTATTAAAAATATGTCCTGGCACCATTGTGCTGGTGCACCAGGGTTGTCAGAGTGCTGAAAATGTGTTCGGCACTCTGACTGAGTGATAACAAGGCGTTCGCCATTATCACATAGACCCAGTTCCCATAGTCTCTCCTCGTAGGGCTTTTGATATAGACCCAGCATCATTTTAGTTGCCCTCTTCTGGACTGCCTCCACTCAAACAAACAATGACAAGGTATACCCCATCACCTCTACAGAACATAATCAGAAAAGGACATTAAACAAATGAAGAATCTATGTTTACAAACAAAAATTAGAAACAATTTATTATACCATATGATCACAAAAGAAAACATAAGGATAAATATCCATAGCCCTACACATAATATCATTGGAAATAGTGGAGACAAAGAAAGACACCTTAGCATATGAGAAAGCAAAGGAATAATACAATTGGAAGATTTACATTATGGGGAAAGGTACATGACATTTCAAGAACTACAACACACATTTAAACTACCTCTAAAGGACCACTTCCTACATCTACACAAGAGAAGACCAAGGGATAAATTGGGTAATTATTGTCTAGTAAGTCTCACCTCCATTGTGTGCAGACTCATGGAAATGATACTAAAGGAAAGACTGGTGTCGTACCTGGAGGACAACAACCTCCGGGATGTGAGGCAGCATAGGTTCATTTCAGGGAAGTCCTGTCAAACCAGCCTGATACATTATTATGACTGGATGACAGGTGAGCTGGATAACGGTCATGCGGTGGATGTTCTTTACTTGGACTTCAGCAAGGCCTTTGATTCAGTGCCTCATTGGCAGCTTAGGGGAAGCTAACTGGTGTAGGGATAGGGGCAAAAATGACGAACTGGATTACAAGCTGGCTGAGTGGGAGACTGCAACAGGTGGTGGTGGGAGGGAATCTCACAACTCTGAAGCCAGTGACAAGCATGGTGCCACAGGGCTCTGTGTTGGGACCAGTATTATTTGGGCTCTTCATATCAGTCATTACACATGGGGTGCTGAGCAAGGTAAGTCTGTTCGCAGACAACACCAAAATGGGAGCAGTGGTGGATGGAGAAGAGGGATGGAAGCAGCTGCAGGGGTACCTAAGTAAGCTAGAGGAGTGGTCAGAGAGTTAGCAGCTGGGGTTCAGTGCAAAGAAGTGTAAGGTTATGCACTTTGGGGCAAAGAACCCAAGGAGAGAATACTGGCTGGGTGGGGTTAAGCTGGGGATCACTGAAGAGGAGAAGGACCTTGGGGTAATGGTAACAGGGACCATGAACAATACTGCCCAGTGCAGAAGAGTGGCTGCAAAAGTGAACAAAATGCTGGGGTGCATAGCAAGGGTTTTTTTTGTCCAGGCAAAGAGAGGTGAATTTGTCCCTCTACAGGTCGCTGGTAAGGCCGCACTTGGAGAACTGTGTGCAGTTTTGGAGGCCATATCTGAAGCGTGATATCAGGCTACTGAAGGGGATGCAGAGGAGGGCAACTAAGATTATATGTGGAATGGAGGGGAGAGACTATGAGAGCAGGCTGGGAGACGTGAATATGTACACCTTGGAGGATAGAAGGGACAGGGGGGACATGATAGAGGCATTCATGTATCTGAGGGGAATCAATAAGGATGGAGCAGACGGGGTATTTGAGCTAAGGAGGGGAGGAACACCAGGGGACATGGGCTAAAAATAGAGGTGGGAAGATTTAGCAGGGAAATGAGGAGACACTATTTCACAGAGAGAGCGGTAGCAAAATGGAACACACTACCAGCATGGGTGGTATCCTGTAAATCTATGAACAGCATTAAAAGGGCATGGGACAGGGAGCAGGGGCGAGTGAGGGTGGGGGAGGTGGGGACGGCAGTGGGATGACTCTGTTACAGATATTTGTGTCATCTGCAAAGAGGCATACCTTTCCTTCCAGATCCTCTGCAATATCACCTATAAAGACATTAAAGAGGACTGGACCCATTACCGAACCCAGAGGTACTCTACTAGTAACCCCCCTTTCTTCGGAGTGAGTTCCATTTACTATGACCTTCTGTGGCCTGTTGTGCAGCCAGTTTGTTACCCAGGCTACCACCCTGGGATCTACTCCCAGGCTGGCTAACTTGACTGTTAATCTTTTGTGTGGGACAGTGTCAAATGCCTTGCTAAAGTCTAAGTAGGCTATATCCACAGCCCCTCCCTGGTCTATTACTTTGGTCACCCAGTCAAAGAAATCAATTAGATTAATCTGACGTGACCTTCCTGCTGTGAATCCATGTTACCTTGGGTCCTGTGCCCCTCTGGCCTCTAGGTACTCAACAATTCTTTCTTTCAGAAGTGATTCCATCATGTTCCCTACCACTGAGGTCAAACTGACAGGTCTGTAGTTTCCTGCTTCAGCCTTGCTCCCAGTTTTGTGAAGGGGAATCACATTCACCATCCTCCAGCCCTCAGGTACCACCCCAACCTCCCATGATTTGCTGAAAAGGGTGGCCAGTGGTGTCACTAGGTCCCCCCTTAGTTATTTTAGGATTCTGGGGTGAATCCCATCAGGCCCCATTGCTTTGTCCACCTTGAGTTTTAGGAGTTCTTTCAGGACTCTTTCTTTTATAAATGGACTGGTGCCAACCCCCTGCCCAGAGTGCTTCTATTGTTTGGTTTAGGTAACTCCTCGTCTTCTTCTTTTGTGAATACTAAGCAAATGTATTCATTCAGTATCTCTGCCTTTTCACTGTCTCCCTCTGCCTACCTCCCTCTCCTTTATTAATCTTCACTATCCCTCCCTTGGACTTTCTTCACTCCCTAATGTACCTATAAAAGGTTTTCTCCCCCTTCTTAACTGAGTTGGCTATCTTTTCCTTGGTTTTGGCCTTTGCCAATCTGACTACCTTCCCAGCTTCTTTCTGCTTCAACTGATACAGTTCCCTGTCGTGCTCCTTCTGTGATTCCTTGTACTTCTTGAATGCAGCCTTTATCTCCCTAATCTTCCCTGCTTGAAGATGTTCACTGATTTGGCCGTTACCATTGCCTCCAGCAGCTTGTTCAACTTGTCCACCATTGCTCTCTGATTTGGCCATACCACTGCCTTCGGCAGCTTGTTCCACTTGTCCACCACTCCTTCTGTGAGAAAGTGCTTTCCGACATCCCTCTTGAATCTCCTCTTTGCAAGTTTAAATGAGTTTCCCTTTTTCCCTGAATTTGACCTCAAAGAGAAAAGAATCTTGGTATCTACCCTATGTATCCCATACTTAACTTTTTAAATAACTTTTGTTGGTTAAAATCAAAAATCAGGGGACCTATTTCATAAATGCAATAAGGCATTCCAGGGTGTGCTCACAAAATGTAAGAATAGAAAAACATAGTGCTGCAACAGTATGTGGGTTGCAAGTATAATAAAAACATACTGCTAAATGCACACTTAAAGCAGAAAACAGAATTAGACTCAATGCTTCGACCATAGGCCTTTTTTAGGAATTATCTATAAAGAAAAAAATAAGCAAAGCTAGCGAGCTCCAGAGTGTGCATTATTTAAGTGATAACATTCAATTAGCCAGAGTAAACAAAGGAATAACCAGCTGATGTGGGTGACTTAATGCTCACGGGTGAAGGCCGAGGCAATCAGTCAATCACAAAAGTCAGATATTTCAAGTATACTCCTGCTAACTGAATTTTATTACTATTATACTATACAATTAGAAGTGCTGAAACCAGGATTTTAAAAGCTCAGTGACAAAGTACTTGAAGTGGAATGTGCCTTTTTTCCCTTTTTTACTGTGGACTAGATGTGGATAAACTATCACGAGTGTATTATAGTTAGGGTTGTGTAGGTTGTTTAATGTTAAACCTCTAACTTTGCACATTAATAACTTTGCCCCTGTTCAACTGATGTGCAAGGAATTTAGCATGTGTGGTCTCGGGGCCAAGGTCTCTTGATGTGCCAAGTTTTTTCTGGTTGGATGCGTAGATTCCGAGATCCAGATAGTGAAAAAAGTGAAAAAATGAGGGGGGGGGGTTGCTGCGTTTTTGTCATCACCTAGCACCCAGATGGTTTGGAATTTGGAGTCTGAAGTGTTCAGGGTAGAAACAGCTTGGCTGAGAGTGGTGCCTTTCATTAGTTTGATGAAAAAATATTAATCCCTTCCAGAGTTATATAGATTTGAAATTTTGGCTCTGAGCATCCTCAGTATGCTGTTTTGGATAGCTGTTTCATATAAAAAATAGAATTTGGCCATACAAAAAAGGATTCTATTTTGCATGGGGGGGGGGGTAATCCTGTTTTGTGAGAAAAATTTCATTTTTCATATGGCAGCTATCTTGTTTCTGTTTGTTTAAAAAAAAATTAAACCCATAAAAATCAAATCATGGAAAGACACCAGCACATGTATATTGCTAATCGAGGCCCTATTAAGTGGATTCTGCACTTAGTTTTTGACATTATTCCATGAGACGATTTTCTCTTTTCGTGTGGCCATACAAAACAGGAATAGGGCCGTACAAAACAAGATTGCCTTCATGCAAAAAATACTTTGGACTTAGCTTTTTTTCACATTCTTTTTTTTGTATGAAGGAGTCCTGTTTCATGAGAACAACACAATCTCATGAAAAAAGATTCCTTCATATGAAAAATGAATTTGGACTTTTTTTTCCACATTTCAACTTTAACAAGCCATAACTTTTGTCAATATTTGCAATTAAGTGACAATCTATATATCAAAAGAAAGGTCTTAATGTGTCCAACAACACCAACACATAATACTCCTCAAAAGAGTTCTGATGCCATATAAAAAAAATAACAATTTACAAATTACAATTCCCATAGGATAATATTGCAAATTTAACAAGCTGTAACTCTGTCACTTTCTGGACTTAAGAGACAATCTATATATGCAAAGAAGGTCTCAATGAGTACTACAACACTAACACATAACACCCCCAAAAAATTAGGGACCATATAAAGAACCATAAAAGCTAAAAAAAAAAATTAAATTCCCATAGGATAACACTGCAGCTTTAACAAGCCATTAACGTCGGCCCGGTGGCGCTGAGGGTTGAGGCGCTGATCGCTCCCACCTCGCGGCATGCGGGCGACCCATTTTTGGAATGAGCACGGGGTTGCCAGGGTCGGTGGAGGAGATGAATTGAGCGTCCGGAGGACTGCCTCCATCTCCGGGTGGGGGATCGGGCGGACGGTGCTTGCCTGACCTAGCGGAGGCTGGGGATTGACAGCACGTAGCCGCAGAGACAGAGGCGGGGCCGTGTGGCAGACGCTGGACTAGTGTGCATGTACGGGAGCGTGCGCGCATCAGTCACTGGCGCATTGCATGCCATGCCCACCGGGAGAAAAAAATTCTGAAAAAATGGAGCCTGGCAGCACGACGTCATTCCCCGTCGCCATTCCCGGAGGACGCCTCCCTGGTATGGACCTGTTCGGGTGGGTTGAGTCGCTCCCCACCACCCTGCCGCGAAGTGTAAGTCGCGGAGTGCTGAAGGGAAGGGGTCTCATGTCCGGGGATGGCGCCAGAGGAACGGTGGAGTGCGGGGGGGGGGTGTAGCCGGAGCTCCTGAGAAATAACATCATAAAAAAAAAAAGCCATTAACTCTGTCACTCTGTGGAGTTAAGGAGCAAACTAGGTATCAGAAAAATTAGTACTACAACACTAACACATAATACTCCCCTCCCACAAAGCAAAATTAGAGGCCATATAAAAATACACAAAAATTAAAAAAATGTAAATTCCCATAGGATAACAATGCAACTTTAACAAGCTATAAAGCCATCAATAATTGATGTTAAGGGGCAATACAGATATAAAAAAGGTATCAATGAATGCTACAACACTAACACATAACCCCCCAAACATTCATGGGGTATGCACTGCACCCCAAAATTGCCTCCAATCTTCATCATGGTGCCAAATCCACAGTGAAAGTCTGATCCTCATTAAAAAAGCGCTGAAGGTGCATTTTGTCTTCCACTACAACCATAGCAAATTTCAGAGCAAAGTGGCAAAACTTTATTGACTTGTGGATAAAAAAAATGAAAAACACAGTTTTGCCCATATGCAATCAAGTGCTGGCAGTTAAGAGGGACACTTAATATATTTCTTCCTTTGATGTGAGCCCCACAAAACACAATTATAACCAAGTGCATAAATTGTTTTTCTGGAGGCATGGAACTGCAGGACCTTCTGGACCCAGTGCTTCCACATCCAGTTGGATGTAGGCACCTATGGAGGAATGGAAGCGTAGGGCCCTCTTCCCTAGCCAGGTGGATGTGTTCATGCAGAGATGAGGATACAATTCTACTATCTCAAAAATTAAGGAAATTCTTTGCAAAACACTACATTAATGCACCAGTTAGGGTTCAGATTAAAATGATAAAAGTAAGGAAATGTGGTGTTAGGGTTTTCAACTCCAGCTCCTAACCCCCAGTCCCCACCCCCCAAGCAGGAAAAGGGAAAAATATTATGGTTTTCACTGGCCTGACTGTTGATGAATCAGGGGTTGGGGTCTTCCTTGGAGTTCTCAACCCTAACACTCACCCTATTCCATGACCAAATAAGGTGACATGTTATATGTTTTCTTCAGGCAGAGTCTATAGGTTGTTGGCAACATGTGGGGAGACACAGTTCTGTACATTTGAAGTCTGTATCACAATGGGGTGAGTGTTAGGGTTGAGAACAATCAGGCCAGCAAAAACCATGATTTTTTTTCCTTTTCCTGCTTGGGGGCTGGGGGAGGGGAGTTACAGTTGAAAACCTTGACACCACAATTCCCTATTTTTGTCAGTTTAATCTGAACTCTAACTGGTGCATTAACACAGTTTTTTGTAAAGAATCTTAAATACTGTATGGGTAAACTATCATGGGCATGTCTGAAATGTAGATAAACTATTGTGTGCACGTTTTAAACGTGACTAAACAGCCATGGGCATGTCTAAAATGTGGATAATCAATTAAGGAAGTGGTTGCAGTATTTTATGATTTTCCTCTATTCTGATGGACTTACGAGATACTTTTTATATAATGTTGGTTTATGAAACTTCGCAGGAGTGTAAGGCACTCAGCTTTGCCTAGTATCTCACTCCCAAGACATACTATTACATTAAAATATTGCACACCTTGCCATGCCTTATTGCTTAAGTAATCCCTAAAATGAACCCTGCCAGATCTCAGAAATAGTGTTCAGGAGGAAGTTGAATAGCACTGACAGCCAAACGTTGTCATGCTGTTTTAAATCTAAAAGTTATGTAAGCAAATACCAGGGTCTCTGTGACCAAATCATTGTCTTCGTTCAACAAATTAAAATTATCTTTGAATCATCTATTTTTGCAAACATGGTTTCAGTATCAACTAACTGTGACATTTTTATAATTACTGGTAGCAGTGTTTATAATCTGCTATCTGTTACTTTCAAACACCATAATAATTGACTGCAGCAATATCAACCAGTTTCCTGGTTATTATAGAGCTTTATGATAACCAGTTAGCCAGTTGATATCAGTCAGACTCAGTGTTGTCTGTTTAAGCCTGTTCCACATACTTTAAAAAACTCATAAGAACATAATTTTACTCATTTTCACTGTTAAGTGACAAAATATATTTCACAAACCACTTCAGTAGGTGTGCTACTGTGATTCCCTCTCACCTCTGACCTCTCATCTCTCCCTCGTGCTTCTCAACTTCAATGCCAATTGTGGAATGGAGGCAGTTTTTTTATTTAAAAGATTGTTTAATTTTAAAAGATCATTTACAAAAGGTAAATAAACTTGCTACTTTTTACTGAAAATTACTACCAGAAAATCTCTCTCTTACAATGGGGAAATGTGGGATTTAAAGAAAATGGAATTCAGCAGTGTTGATAAACCAGTAATTCTAAAAAAAAAGTACAGCTGTTATATTATTTGTTTTTTCACATACCCTCAGTGTGTGATGCCTTGTTAAACCCTGCAAGCTTCACTCTGGGGGTTTATGTGACATCACACACGTCAGCTGTGTGGAAAAAAAACTCATAATACACATCTGCACATACATTATTCTATATATAATTCACTTTACTGCACAAGAAAGATAACAGAGGAACATTATTTGGAGATTAAAGTCCTCTATCTGTATTACAGCAACACTTCAGATAACTTGATTTTGGAAGTATTTTACATATCAGAATTATGAAAAATTTTCAAAACTGACTGGGTAAAATAATTCTACTGTTCTTTCATTGAAATGTAGGTCCTAGAATTAGTTTATTTACCAAAAAACCCGAGATGCGAGTTTTTAAAAGATAACAGTCTATATTCGTGAAGCTCCAGTTTTCATTAAGCACTTATTATGATAGCTTAATTTTACCGTTATTAATGAAATATGCTTATAGTGTGATTTTTCTTTTTTCTGGTTTTATTTATTCTTGTCATTTTACTGTACTCTTACAAGGGTAGTGTTGAATCAGGAGTAGAGTAAAACCATAACAGGAGTGCAAAGCCAGAACAATAAAATTGAGAAAATGTTTAATGAATAGCAGGGTAAAAATAAAACCGTTAATGTCCCAGAAAACTGCTCATGAACATAAGCCAATGAATATGGAAAAAACAATTTCAATGATATGAGATTTATAATGCTTGAAAGGTAGAAGGAAGCCAAAGTAAACAAACACCTAGGGATTCTAGGCACTGCTTTTGCTGTTAGGAAGGACTGCCAAGATGGAGAACAAATGGGCATGTATTTCATGTGGCACTAAAACAGCTAACTAGCAGGCACATTCTTCTTGTTGGAGTTAAACAATTATACATGATGAGATGTGTGGTAGCCAAGCAGGAGTCATTATTTTGAAACATTACAGGATCTCATATGTTAAAGATGTTCCATGTTAGTAGCCTCAGAATAATAAGGCTCTATGTTTTGTTGGAATATTTCATGTTCATCCTTAAGGATCTCTCTCCCTCTTTCTAAATAGGAAATTTACAATTGAAATGCAAGCTCAATTTCGGGGGGAAAAAATACGCATTTTTTTTTTGTGTGCGATCTTTTTACCTCCCCTCACACTCCGGTGAGGGAAAAATTTTTTTTTACAAGATCTGTATAAGGAATAATGCACCTCCAAGTGTTCAAAAAAAAAAAGGATATAATCACTTGTAAAGGTTGAGTGCAACCCAAAGGCCAGTACTAGAATTCTTTGTTACACACCTGTGTATAAAGGAGAGAGCGCATTGTCAGCTTACATAAATCCACTTTCGTCGCTTCCTCCTCATGTGTAGCTTCTAAAACACACTACTAGTAATAGTATATGGTTGCCCTCGATTGTCAATAGATTTTAGCAGTTGTCAAATCCTTGTTGTAGGACAGTTCAAAAGTCATAAAAGTTGTTGTAGTATCATTCTGATGTCAGATCGACATTACAACAGCCTTTCTGTTCTTTGAATGAGCACGTGCTATCACTGGCTTTTCAAGGTGCTCACAACCCACAATTCTGACAGAGCCACTCACTAAGCTGAAACTATAGGCAGTGTTACAAATAAAAGTGTTATTACTTAAATACAGTAATTATACCTTTTTTCCTCAATTTTGTCACTTAATTCCACTTATTAAAGACAGTCAGGAAGGCAGGGGGCAGTGCCGCAACAATACTGAAAGTGAGCAGTGGGTCACAATGCGGCCACAGAGCCTCCTGTTTTTTTTTATCACCCTGCTAGAACCCCACTGACAATCAAGGGCAACCATATAATACATAAACAGTATATGGTTAACCATACACATCCAGGCAGTGTTTCCATCTTGGGTTGGTGATGACGTCATAGGGATCTCTCGAGTTTTACTCTTGAGGTCCCTATGATGCCATCACAAACTCTCAATGGAAATACAGCCTTGCTGTGTATGGTTACCCATACGCTATCCTGTGTATTGTATACAATAAAATATGAGGAGTGTTGTAACTTTTTTTAATACACACCCTTGTTGTGTGACACAAATATAAAACACTCAAGTTGATCTCTTATAGTTTATGAGGTATCAAACATCTCTGGGTGTGTAAAACATTTTGTTACACATCACTCCCCATGCACTTTTTATATGTAGCTCTATTGAGGGGTTCTAGTGACATGAATAAATTACAAGTGACAAGCAAAATAGGTTTTCATTTCTCAGCAGGACCCAGACATATAATTGTAGCTGTATTAACTGCATGCAGATATATTGTATTTTTAAACAGCTTTTTATTTAAAATGTACTTTTTTAGCATTGATGGGCATGAATGGGAGTCAAGCAGCAAAGAGTTAGAGCAGGAGCTGCGAGGCAGAATAAGAGTGGGACCTGTGAAACAGACTAAAAGTGGGACCTGCATGGGCAATGGCATCACAACTGACAAACTACAGCTTTACAATCGAGGAGTTCTGATGGTATGGCCAGTAACCAGTGGACTTGTGATAACTGGCCCAGTACAAGGTTGTAAAAGCCTGGCAAATTATATTCCAAAGAAATTACAATATGGTCATACAGTACATATAGTAACTAGGTCTCCAATGGTACAGTATGAGCATCTTGCAAGTCCCTTGAGTGCCAGAATCACAAGAGAGGCAGCTGCTGTACATATAAATATATAAAATGGTTATCTTACATCTGTTGCTGATTTTGAGAAAGCAGCCCTGAACAGCATGTACAGATACGTTATCAACATTTAACAGAGGGAAGTAAATGTGGATGTCATTGACTACCTATACAGACCTTGACATAACAGCAATAACAGAGACATGGTATTCTGCTAATCACAGCTGGGATGTCAATGTGCCAGGCTATACACAGAAACATGGAAACATAGAATTTGATGGCAGATAAGGACCGCTTGGCCCACCCAGTTTGCCCATTTCCCTACCTAATGGATAAGCTGCAGATCCTAGTTAACCATCAGCCTACTTCTTTCTACCTCCACTCCCTAGAATTGCCTTATGGCTGTCCCATGCATGCTTTAATTCAATCACTGTTTTTGACTCCACAACCTCCTCCGGAAAGCCTTTCCATGCATCCACAACCCTCTCTGTGAAAAAATATTTCCTTGCATTACCTCTGAGCTGCTCCCCCATCTTCAAATTATGCCCCCTTGTTCTTGTACACCTCTTTTTTTGAAAGATGCTACCCTCTTGGACTTTGTTGATTCCCTTGAGGTACTTAAAAGTTTCTATCATTTCCCCCCTCTCCCTCCTTTCCTCAAGGGTATACATATTAAGCTCCTTTAGTCTCTCCTCATATGTCTTCTGGTGCATACCCTGCACCATTTTAGTTGCCCTCCTCTGGACAGCTTCCATCTTGTCTATGTCCTTGGGAGATTGGGTCTCCAGACCTGCACACAGTACTCCAGATGGGGTCTCACCAGCTGTCTGTACAGAGGGATAACAACTTCCTGTTTTCTACTGGTGATGCCTCTCCCTATGCATCCCAATATCCCCCCCAGCCCTCCACACTGTTTAGAAGGGACAGGGAAGGTAAAAAGGGGGGGTGGCCCTGTATGTCAGAGAAGGCATAAAGGCTACAGAAGTACAGGGAAGGCAGGGGGAGGCTGAGGCAATGTGGGTCACCCTTGAACCAGGAAATGGCAAAGCAATACATACAGGGGTGATCAACAGACCTCCAGCACAGAGGGAGGAAGCAGACATGGTACTAGTGGAGGAAATTCATGACATGGCAACTAAACGTGAAATCCTGTTGATGAAAGATTTCAATTTGCCAGATGTGGAGTGGACTACCCAGGCAGCTGCTTCGGCCAGAAGAACAGCATTCTTGGAATCCCTGCTGGGGGGGTTGGACTCAGACAGCTGATACATGAGTCCACCAGGGACAAATCGATTCTAGACCTGGTATGGACCAATGGAAACAGAGTCGAAAGAATCCAGGTGGAAGGGCAGCTGGGCTCCAGCAACCACCACATGGTGTGGTTTGACATGGAGACAGGGACTCAATTAAGCCACACAAGGGCAAAAGTATTAGATTTCAGGAGGGTGGATTTCAATGAAATGGGTAGATGTTTAAGAGCAGCCCTGGGGAAGGTAGAGGTAATGGAGGTGGTGGAGGAACAGTCGGGGAGACTAAAAGGAGCCATTATGGAGGTAACTAACCAATGCATTAGGATATTCTCCAAAGGGAAAAGAAGAAAGAAACCACTATGGTTCTCTAAAGAGGTGGGAGACAAAGTAAGGGCAAAAAGCATACATTTCAGGAAGTATAAGGGGACCCAAAGGGAGGAGGTGTACACTGAATGTCTAAGAGAGGCAGGGAAGGCTGTTAGGAAAGCCAAGGCACAGACAGAGGAGGGTTTAGCACGGACTGTGAAAAAAGGGGACAAGACATTCTATAGGTACATCAGCGATAAAAGAAAAACTGGAGAGATCATGAGGCTCAAAGGTGAGGAGGGAGAGTGCAAGGAGGGGGATCTAGACAAGGCAGAAATACTGAACAACTACTTTAGTTCAGTATTCACTGAGGAGGGAGAAGGTCAAGGACCACAGTTAGGGGGCAGAGGCAATCGGGAGGGAGAAGTGGACACCAGTCCATTCATAGTGGAGAGAGTCTGGAAGGAACTCACAAAGCTGAAGGTGGATAAAGCCATGGGGCCAGATGACATACACCAGAGGATATTAAGGGAGCTGCGGAGGGAACTAGCAGCGCCTCTGGCCACCCTGTTCACAAAGTCACTCAACACAGGCATGGTTCCAGAGGACTGGAGGAGGGCGCATGTAGTCCCACTGTACAAACGTGGTAGTAGAGTGCAAGCAGGAAACTACAGGCCAGTTAGCCTCACCACAGTGGTAGGGAAGATCATGGAGACACTGCTGAAAGAAAGGATAGTGGCACATCTGGAATCTATTGGTGCCCAGGATCTGAGACAGCACTGATTCACATCAGGAAGGTCTTGTCAAATGAATCTGATAGATTTTTTTGATTGGATGATTAGGAAAGTGAATCAGAGAGGGGCAGTAAATGTTGCCTACTTGGAGTTCAGCAAAGCCTTTGATACTGTCCCACACAGAAGACTGGTTAACAAGATGAGTAGTCTGGACATGAGGCATAAGGTGGTGCAGTGGGTTAGAAACTGGCTGATGGACAGAAGGCAGAAGGCGGTGGTAAATGGGATCCAATCTGGGGAGAGAGGGGTGACCAGCGGAGTGCCACAAGGGTCAGTACTGTGACCAGTCCTGTTCCATGTCTTCATTAGTGACATTGCAGAGGGACTGGAAGGAAGGGTCTGCCTATTTGCAGATGACACCAAGATCTGCAACAGGGTGGATACTCCAGAAGGGGTGCAGAAAATTAAGAGGGACCTGGAGAAGCTTGAAAGATGGTCGGAGGTGTGGCAACTGAGGTTCAATGCGAAAAAGTGCAAGATAATGCACCTGTCTAGGGGGATCCCTGGGGAGAGCTAGAGGTTAGGGGTGAGGTGCTGACCATCACCAAAGAGGAGCGGGACCTAGGGATTATCATATCTGATGACCTTAAGGTATCAAAGCAGTGCGCAAAGGCTGCAGGGAGGGCCAGTGGCATGCTGGGGTGCAAAGGTAGAGGTATTAGTAGTAGGAGGCAGGCAGTGGTGATGCCATTGTATAAAACACTGGTAAGGGTTCACCTGGAGTACTGCATGCAGTACTGGAGACCACACATGCGTAAGGACATAAACAAGGTGGAGGCTGTCCAGAGAAGGGCGACAAAGATGGTGCATGGTTTGCACCACAAAATATATGAGGAGAGACTAAGAGACCTCAATATGTACTCACTGGAGGAGAGGAGAGAAAGGAGCAACACAGTAGAAACTTTTAAGTACCTCAAGGGCATAAACAAGGTGCAGGTGGGAGATCTTTTCCAACGTAGAAAAGATACCAGAATGAGGGGGCACGATATGAAATCTATGGGGGGGAGATTAAGAGGTGACGTGAGGATGGTTTTCTACACAGAGAGGGTGGTGAACGCATGGAATAGTCTGCCACAAGAGATGGTGGGGTAAGCACAGTGGAGGGGTTTAAACATGCCTGGGACAAGCATAGAGGAACCTTGGGTGGGAAGGGAGTGATGAAAAGCCATTGACCACTTAGGGCGAGTGGATGCATACTTGTATAGGGCCTGTGGGCAGATTGGATGGGCCTAGCGGTCCTTATCTGCCGACAATGTCTGTTATTTCTATGTTTCTACAAAGAAATGGGATTTAGGGCTAAAATTTGTAATGATACTGCTCTAGGGAATCATACACAGTATAAAGAAAAAAAAAACATGGCCTACGATAAAGCCCCGAGGGACTAGATTGTCACAGGAGGAATCTAGGATAAGAAGTCCGGAACAGGCAAGGATGATAATGGAAGTTTACTTACCTGGTAAAAGTAATTTGGAGGAGTAGACCTCTGAGGCACTCCAAGTCCTTACAGACTGAGTTGTGTCCACTTGATAGGCTGATGATGCACATGTGGCTTCAAAGTGGAAAATGGATCCCACCTGGGCTCTGCCCTGTCCCACAATCCTCAGTATGATTCTTCCAAAGCATCTGTTATCGTTCTTATATGACCTGAGGAGGGAACTGTTAACCTGCATATATGACATATGACCATAATTAAAGCCTGAGGGAGAAAGATGAGTCTACTCTATATCTTAATAATATTCACAACAGTGACCCAGCCCACATGGCATGCCAGCAACCATATCTTCCTCTGAGAGGTAAATCTCTGTTCATATCCTGGTCGCGTCCTGTCTCCTAGTCTGGATGGGCCGTGGAGTGCCTCAGAAATCTACTCCCCACAATCACTGAGTAAATTTCCATTTTGGGTTATAGACGCTGAGGCCATTCCAACTCCTTAAAGACTGGGTACTAAAAATCAGACCACATTATGACAAACTGTGTGGGGGAGATTAGCCGTGTATGAGACTGTTCTTGTAAACTGTACTGAGAACTGAATGGCCAAAATTTGCTTTGGTGGCTGATAGGGTGTCCAGTCTAATGTTTGCTGACTATATGGATCATGGCCCAAGTGGTGACTGCATACATTCCTGCACATGCCTGGTTTCTCTCTGCTCAGGATGTGGTACATTAGTAGTCACAGACACTGCCAGCTATTTCCCAAAATTTCTGTGATATTTCCAGAAATATCTCCTGATTTCTGCATTTCCACAGTAGGGGCAGCAGAGAGAAACTCTTCAGAAATTTTGTGAAATATCTGGAAATAGCTGGCAATGTCTGTGGCTACTACTGTAGAGTGTGCCTTAATGTTTGGTGGAAGGACCAGGGAAGCTGCCTTGTATGCCTCCTGTATGGCCTTCCTGAGCCAGCCAGCAATTGTAGATTTGGTTGCCAGTGCGCCTTTCGTTATCCCTCTGTTATCATGAATAGTCTGTCTGACTTCCAGAACTCTTTCATTCTGTTACTGTAGATAGTTCCCTTTTCACATCCATGGTTTGGAGCTTTCTTTCTTTCTTTCTTTCTTTCTGTGTTCTAGAATCTGGGAGTAGGTAGACTGATGGTTTGGTTGCAGTGGAACTCCAATGACACCTTTGGAACAAAGGATGGTATTGTTCTAAGCCTGATTCTGTCTTCAAGAAAGATGATGAAGGGTTCTCTGCAGGACAAAGTGTGAAGCTGACAGGTCCTCCTTGCAAAACATACTGCCACCAAGAATACAGTCTTTAGGGGCTTCTGGAGATGTCACTGAGCAATATGGTGGCCTGAACGAGAGCTCGTTCCTCCGAGTGTTTAATTTCCATGTAATCGGTTCCCATCAGTGCACCAAAACAGTATTTATCGACAGAAAACATTGTGCCTACCTTAAAAGACATGAGCAGATCCAGAAAGTCGAAGCAGTTGGGCTCACCAGGACGTCCTTCAGTCTCACAAATGAGCGGCCTAAACCCCAAACCCTTGTGGTCTTCCTTAATCACTGCATCAAGAGAAAAGGATGATGAATCGGGCTCTGATGCGGGACCACAAATGACACACGGGGACAGCCGCAACATCATTCAAATGCTGTATAAAATAGTTGCCAAGGTCATGGGAATACAAAAGGACTTTAAAAAACTGGAATCCAGAACGGGTGCTTTGGAGACCCAAACAGAGACCCTACAAAATGAGCATATGGCCTTGGGCACTTGGCCTATTTACATAAAAGAGAAAAGGATCTTAATCTACGAGAGGAAGAGGCAGAGGCAAGGGCTCATAGAAATAACATCATGTTTTTTGGAGTGCCAGAGGGGGCAGAACAAGATAACACTGCACAATTTATGGACTGTTGGTTGCACCAGGAGCTTACTTTGGGAGAGAATTTTCCCTTATAAATTGAACGTGCTTATCGTGCGATTGCTCCAAAACCCAAACCAGATGCACTCCCAAGATCCATTCTAATCAAATTTCTGAAATATCCTACTAAAGAGAAGATCCTGAGATTGGCTTGGGGATAAAAAGACTTAAATTTGGATGGCAAAAAGGTATATGTAGACCAAGATTTCCCCCCGATAATGTTAGCCAAACAGAAAAAAAGGTTTTGCAGTGGTTAAACACCTCCAGGACAAAGGCATCAAAGCACAAATTCGATACCCAGCAAGATTATGCTTGGAAGAGGTCAAATTATTTGAATCATTGTTGTCTGCAGTCCCATATCTGGAAGCATGTGGGATTCCTCTACTAGATATGAAAGAAGACAAGGCTAAGCAGGATATCAAAGACCTATTATGGTCCATGATGCCAGGTGTAAAGAGATCGAGTAGAAAAAGAGTAGACCATTTGCTACCTCTCCACTCGGAGTTTTCATAGTGGTTAAGACCAAAGAAATGACTGAGAGCTCTACAAGATACAGAGTTTGTCTACTTTTCCGTAGAAGCTAACCACATGTGCTGGGTTGAGACAGGGAATCTAATTTAACATGTTATTCCAGATCTAATCTGAATCTGAAAAAGTTTGCAAGCACTTACAGGGAAACTTAAAGACCTGGAAACCAGTATAAATAAGAAACTTCTTTCTTTAGCTCTGCTGTGAGCTTAACAGTGGAACTATACTTCATTATGCTGATCTGAGGTGGGAACTATATGTGTAAGCAGCGGGGTAGGGTCCAATCTTCAGCTGTGCCAGACCCAGCAATGATGAACCTTTAATTTTCATCCCTCCACAATCCTCAGAACCAGAACCAGACTTCCACAGCAAAAAAAATACATTGTAAGAACTATTTTTGACTTTTTGAGTAAAGAAGAAGAACAGGTAGAAGTACAAGGTTTATATCTGAGATGTAAAAAAATGTTTTCTATAGCAGATATAAAATGATCTGTAAATAAAACATTGCTTAGGCTGCTAAATGTGACTGTTTTAAACTAAATATTGTATCTTTATCTGAACACTGTGTCGTGTAGTAACTGTGCTGTGTTTTGTTAGGGACGTTGCGACGTCTTACGTGGAGCCCTAGCTCAAGTACTAAGCTAGGAGGAGGCATTGTAGTTTTTTGGGAGTTACTTCCTGAACTATACCTCGTTTATTTTATTTTTGAATAAGTCCCTGCTGAGCCACCTGAAAGATAACCCTCTTCTTTGCCAAACCATGCTAGGTGGAAAATTTAATTGCAGGTATTTATACTCTGCATTTTTAAAATCAAGATCCTTCGGAGGTATAGCGCGACCCGTTGAGTCACTTCCAGGTCCCCGGGGCTATAATTAGCTGCCCTGTGACGAGCATGCTCAGATATAAAATGCTCTGTAAATGAAACATTGCTTAGGCTGCTAAATGTGACTGTTTTAAACTAAATATTGTATCTTTATCTGAACATTGTGTTGTGTAGTAACTGTGCTGTGTTTTTTTAGGGACGTTGTGACGTCTCACTTGGAGCCCTAGCTCACGTACTAAGCTAGGAGGGGGAGTTGTAGTTTTTTGGGAGTTACTTCCTGAACTACACCTCGTTTATTTTATTTTTGAAATAAGTCCCCACTGAGCCAACTGAAAGATAACCCTCTTCTTTGCCAAACCATGCTAGGTGGAAAATTTAATTGCAGGTATTTATACTCTGCATTTTTAAAATCAAGATCATTCAGAGGAATAGCGTTACCTGCTGAGTCACTTCCGGGTCCCCTGGGGCTATAATTAGCTGCCCTGCAGCAAGCGTGCTCAGATACAAAATGCTCTGTAAATGAAACATTGCTTAGGCTGCTAAATGTGACTGTTTTAAACTAAATATTGTATCTTTATTTGAATATTGTGCTGTGTAGTAACTGTGCTGTGTTTTTTTAAGGATGTTGTGACGTCTTACTTGGAGCCCTAGCTCACGTACTTCGAAGGTATAGCATGACCCACTGAGTCACTTCCGGGTCCCCTGGGGCTATAATTAGCTGCCCTGTAGTGAGCAGGGCAAGCCTGAGGAGGGCAGCAGCAGATCGTCACAAGACGCACGCAAAGACCCACACATCGGCACATGTTATGCATGTTGGGCATTTGTAGTCATCATTAACTCTGGGTGCCTAAATAAAGTTTGAAAAAAAAGCCCTGATACAGGAGCCGGTAAGAAGTGTTATAAGATTGCAAAGTAAGCAAGGTAGAATGGTTACTGTCATACTTGCGACAGATGGGAAGGCAGGTACGATGTGTAAGTTGTGTAATATGTTTGACTTTGAGTTTAAACAGCAGAACAATCTGCCTTATACATGTAATAAGTCTATTAAGGTTCAAGAATTAGAAGCAGAAATAAAGTTGTTTGATTGTAGATTAAGGGCACTGGAACTCAATTAGAGACTGCTAAAAGGCTGCACATAACAGATGGACATAATTCAGCCTTACAATTATATGAACCTTCTGGCTTAATACCTAAGCATACTGATGTGGTAACCGGGAAGAGGCCTAGACAAGAGGGAGATAGCACTGATTCAGAGAATGATTGGTTTACAGTGCAATATAACAAAGCCCCAAAAAGAGTCAGAAAAGCCAATGATTTTCACCTACCTACATGTAACAAATTTGATCCTTTATTAATTAATTTAGAAGAGGAGAGTGCTGAGTCTACTACCTCTCAGACAACTGTTATATCACCTATGAGTTTACATCAACCTAATAATAATGAATCTGATTCTGTAGTTAATCCTGAAAATAGTGATGTCACAAATGAGCAGTCCGATCTTTTAAGCTTTTCAGGGACTAACAATATGCAGTGTGAGCAATCTGATAATAGGCAAATGGTTTCTGCACATAACTTGTCACAGCAGACTTTTGTGTTGGGTGACTCCATGTTAACAAATCTTGATAGGCAAATATGTAATCCTAACAAAGCCACTCGTACATTATCCTGTTTTCGTGGAGCAAAAATTCAAGATATAACTAAAATGAGTAGACAGATTCTACATAACTGTGGTAAAAATGATTTTGTGCTGATTCATTCGGATGTAAATAACATTTGGAATCAGAGTGTTCAACAAATTAAAGAGGCCTATGTAGGGCTATCTAACATCCTTGCTGACATAAGAGTTAATACTGTAATATCTGAGATTCTACCTCTACCTAGAGCAGACAGATTCATTACTGATAAAATAAAATATTTAAATGACTGGCTCCGAGGCTGGTGTCTAAAACAAAACATAAAGTGTCTGACACACTGGGAACATTTTCATCAAAATTGGAATTATTACACAAAAGATGGTTTACATCTAAACAAAAGGGGCTCCAAATTTTTGGGAAATGCAATTAATGCACAGATAGATGCTTTTTTATCCAGAGCATTTGGGGGGGGTGGAGTAAATACCAATTTTGAATCAAGCTTAACATCTGGTATTGTCACAGGAAAACAGGGTTCAGTACCGAATCAGGTTAATTCTACTAAGTTACCTAAATTAAATAAACAAGAATCAAAGTTTAGTATATTACTTTTAAACGCTAGGAGCTTGCTCAATAAAATTAATGAACTGTAAATTATCCTTCACACAGAAAACATTGATATCTCTGGTGTAACAGAGACCTGGTTCACCCACGAACAGTGGGGACAAGATATCCCTGGTTATATACACTCTTTAAGAAAAATCGTATTCATGCAAGAGGTGGAGGTGTAGCTTTTTATGTTAAGGATGGAATTGAATGCATAGAAGTTAATATGGACACCCCCTCACCACCAGGAGCTGAGATCCTATGGGTCAAACTTAACAATATTTTTTTTCCCATTACATTTGGGCTATGATACAGACCACCTTCTTTAGACTCATTTAATAATGATCTTTTCTGTAATTATCTTGAAAGTATCAATTAACTGGAAAATATTGTATTGATGGGTAATTTTAACTATCTAGGTATACATTGGACATGTTATGAAGGGTCAAATACACAGGAATCCAAATTCTTAGGTACAACAGTACACTTAGGATTAGATCAAATAGTGTTTGAATCCACAAGATTCAATAATATACTGGATCTAATACTGATAAATATCAGGGAAGGTATAGAAACTGCCCTAAGGGAAGCAGGTAAGGCAGTAAGGCAGGCAAAGTCCCAAACTGAGGAAACACTAGCACGAACAGTAAAAGAAGGTGACAAGACTTTCTATAGATACATTAGTGAAAGGAGAAAGTCCAGAGGGGGTATTTCTAAGCTTAATGGAGAAAAGGGAGCATGTGAGGAGGAGGACCCTGTAAAGGCATCTATCCTAAATAGATACTTTTGCTCAGTATTTACTGAAGAGAAGGTAGGGCAGGGCCCACAGCTCAGCATCATGGACACAGGGGGGAGGGAGGTGAGCACTACTCCCTTCACAAAAGAAAGGGTCCTACAAGAGCTTGCTAAGCTCAGGGTGTATAAGGCAATGGGACCTGATGGCATACATCCCAGGGTACTTAAGGAGCTAAAGGAGGAACTAGCAGAGCCATTAGCAGAATTGTTTAGTGAGTCTCTGAGCACAGGAGAGGTCCCAGAAGACTGGAGAAGGGCTCATGTGATCCCACTCCACAAGAGTGGTAGCAGGAGGAGGCAGGGAACTACAGACGGTCAGTCTTACCTCAGTAGTGGGCAAGATTATGGAGGCACTCCTTAAGGAAAGGATAGTGCAACACCTGGAATCCATAGGGGCACAGGATCCAAGACAGCATGGGTTTAAAAGGAAGGTCCTGTCAAACTAATCTCATAGATTTCTTTGACTGGGTAACCAGAGTGGTGGACCAAGGGGAGCAGTTGATGTTGCCTACCTTGACTTCAGCAAAGCTTTGACACTGTTCCACATAGAAGATTGATAAATAAGCTAGGTAGGCTCGGATGGGTCGAAGTTGGTCAACTGGGTGGCAAACTGGTTGACTGGCAGAAAACAGAGTGGTGGTAAATGGTATACAGTCAGAAGAGATGCAAGTCACAAGTGGGGTACCTCAGGGATCAGTCCTGGGGGCCAGTCCTATTCAACATCTTCATTAGTGACCTCGCAGATGGACTAGAGGGTAAGGCTTGTCTGTTTGCAGATGACACCAAGATCTGCTACAGAGTAGATGATCCAGATGGGGTGGGCAGAATGAAGAGATCTGGATAAACTAGCAGAATGGTCAGAAGAGTGGCAACTGGGATTTAATGCAAGAAGTGCAAAATCATGCACATAGGGAAGAGGAAACCCTGAAGCCACTTATAGGCTGGGAGGAGTTGCTAGCAGTCACAAAGGAAGAAAGAGAATTGGGCATCATCATCACTGATGACCTAAAATCATCAACAGACCTCTAAAGCAGTAGGTAAGGCAAGGGGTGTTAGGAGTGTATTAGTAGGGTATCACAAGTCGTAAGAGAGTAGTAATCCTCTGTACAAGACATTGGTTAGGCCCCATCTGGAGTACTGCATGCAGTATTGGAGGCCACACCTTCACAAGGACATTAACCAAATTGAGGCAGTCCAGAGAAGGGCAACCAAAATGGTGCAGGGACTGCATCAGAAGACATATGAGGACAGATTAACGGAGCTCAATATGTATACCCTTGAGCAAAGAAGGGAGAGAGGTGATATGATCGAGACATTTAAACACCTTAAGGGCATAAACAAGGTGAAAGAGTCTAACATGTTTAAATATAAGAAAAATAGCAGGACAAGAGGACACAGCATGAGATTAGAGGAGGCCGATTAAGGGGAAATGGGAGGAAATCTTTTCACAGAAGGGTGGTAGATGCATGGAATGGCTTACCACAAGAAGTGGTGGCTATGAATACAGTGCAGGGCTTCAAACAGGCATGGGATAGGCATAAGGGAGCAGTACAAATGACTATGAATAGATAGGTCACTGACAGAGCAAAGGCCGATGGCACATTTATAAGGTAGAAAAAGAAATGGGCAGACTGGATGGGCCTTGCGGTCCTTATCTGCCGTCAACTTCTATGTTTCTATGTTTCTAGAAACACCTACCATAATGGCTTCATTAGATGATAGTGATCACTCTGTGATCAAATGGTCCATAAATTATTATAAAAAAGATTCCAGAGGCATAATTAAATTCTGAAATTATAATAGAGCAACTTATGAAGCTATCAAAGCCTACTTAATGAAATGGAATTGGAAAGAAGATCTATATGGTTTATCAGTTAATGAGATTTGGAATAGTATAAAACAAAAAAATGATTATTGTATATCCAAGTGGGTTCCCGTTAGAACAAAATACATTCATAAGAAAAAGCTGCCACCTTGGTATTCCACATCTATTAAAAAATTAGTATTGGCTGAAAAAAAGCCTTCAATAAATATAATAAAAATAAACCTGATCATAAGTGGTCAAAATTTATACAAAAGGCAAAAAAAACTAAATATGCTATAATGAAGGCTAAAAAAAGATATAGGCCTAGATATTCAAAAGGGTTGTGCATGGTGCAACGGTATTGCACCATGCACAACCCACTGCGCCCGGGCGATATTTTAAAGGAAAAGTGTGCCACACAATCCGATGATCAGTAATATGCAGGCACAGGTGGGGAGTGCCCATGCATAACCTGCACAGCCTGATATTCTGCCGGGGCTGTGCAGAGTTATTATCAGCAACCTACCTGCGCCTACACAAAGTTACGCCAAAAAAAAGAACAGTGATGCCACCACAGGTGAACTGCCGCGTGCAGGGTGCAACACAGCAGCTGCCACCTGTGGGTGGCCGTGGGTAGCCACCACTGTTCCTGCCACACCTGTGATTACCCCCATGCCCCGTGCGGGCATCACTGTATCTCCCAAAGTCCATGTCCTGGTGGTCAGTGGACGCACAGATCGATCGCGGGCATCATTCACCACCACCCCAGGCCGTATCCCTGGTGATCTAGTGGACCCCACCCACCCGCCCACTGGGCCCCACACCCCCTCCCCCCATCAGCCGGTTGGCGGCAGCACCCCATCAACTGCCGCCCACGCCGCCGACTGACAGCTTGGGAGGCTTCCACCCATTGGTTCAGAGCATGAGTCAATGGGCGTGCCGCATACCGGATAGTCAGTCCAGATATGATGAGTTGACCATTCACATATCTGAACTGACTAGTATGGTATGGGTTGCACAAACTCATTGGCTCATGCTCTGAACCAATGGGCATGCAGCCCCACCGAGCTGTCAGCTGCTGGCGGCCGCGGGTGGCAGGTGGGTGCTGCCGCCACCGGGTTGACGGGCGGGTGGTGGGGCTCAGTGGGCGGGAGGTGGGGGCCACTAGATCACCAGGGATATTGGACTTGGGGATGAATGATGCCAGACTGGGTGGGCCATAGGCCCTTATCTGCCGACACTGTCTATGTATCTATGTATGCACGCAATCGGGCTCAGTGGGGTCCACTGGACCACCAGGGATATTGGACTTGGGGGAGTTGAATGATCCCCACGATCAGGCTCAGCGGGGTCCACTGGACCACCAGGGATATTGGACTTTAGTTTTCCACCTACAGAACTTCCCGCGATTGGGCTGCAAGGGGCATCGGTCCCCGACGGCTGCTCGCCAGGCGCAAGTCATCAGGAATCGGGTGCACTTGTGACGTTATCGGTATGGCAAATGAGGGCTACAATCAGATGCAAATGACCCTTGTGTGCCTTGCATAAATTATGGCCCCATTGGCATGTCCCCCTTTGAATATCACAGGTGCTGTGCATGGCGCAATGGCACTTGCGCCACCACATCTCAATGCTCCACTCTGACCACTTGCGCTGGCGCAGTGCCACTGCACCATGCACAGTGGGGGTGGCCAGGGTGCAATATTCAAAGCAGTTGCACCATAGCGCAGCTCCGTTGAATATCGCCCTGGCCACACCCATGCACAACAAAGTTGAGCTGCGCCCAGGATTGCGCCACAGCCTGGCACAGTTTGAATATCTGGGCCATAGCGTAAAAATTAGCAAGCACTCAGACTGATAACAAAAAGAAGTTTTTCAATTACATTGGTTCTCTTAAATCTACAGCAAACACAGTTGGACCACTAAAAATGAATGGTGAAATAATAAGTGATGAGCAGTTAATGGCTAACAACTTCGATCAATATTTTGCTAGTATTTTCAAAAAAAAGGCTATACCATCCAATAATAATTGCACTTCTTTAGATCCTGTAGTTACCTTTACTGTTGCAGACACCTATTCAAATATTAATTCATTTAAACCTTCTACGTCAGTTGGACCTGATAATATTCCCTCTATATTTTTAAAAGAGGTTTCATATGAACTAGCTGGCGTATTAACATTACTCTTTAATGAATCAATAGCCAAATGCATTGTCATCAAAGAATGGAAAGATGCCCTAGTTATTCCAATACACAAGAGTGGTTCTAAGCAAGAAATGAACCATTAGAGACCTATAAGCTTGACTTCTTCTGTGTGTAAAATAATGGAAAAACTAATATCTCAAAAGATCAATGCACATATTTTGGATAAAGGGCTTTCAGATATCTCACAGTATGGTTTTCAATCAAGTAGATCATGTCATACTAACTTAATAAATTTCTTTGAACCTATTAGTGAGGCATTGGATCAGGGTTTCCCGGTGGATGTCATTTATTTGGACTTTGAGAAAGCATTCGATTCTGTATCTCACAACATCTTAATTGACTGTTTAATAAAAATGGATTTAAACAAATATATAGTTGATTGGATTTTGCTATGGTTAACTGACAGAAGACAGCTGGCTAGCCTGCGTGGGTATAAGTCTACATGGACTGAGATTACAAGTGGTGTGCCTCAGGGCTCGGTCCTAGGCCCAATTTTATTTAACATCTTAATAGCTCGTATGAGCTCTATGGATGGAATCTGGCTAATAAAGTATGCTGATGATGCCAAGTTGGGAGGTATTGTAAATGATATGACCTCTGCTCTAAAATTACAGGATAACATGAAATTAATGTCAGACTGGGCCACCTCGCATAAACTAAACTTCAACTATGCAAAATGCAAAATTATGCATTTTGGGAAAGATAATATGTGTTTCAATTATGTTATTAATGATTATCTACTAAGTAAAACTAGCTCTGAAAAAGATTTAGAGGCTATTATCTCAAATAACTTAAAATTTTCTGAACACTTAAATGATACAGTTAAACAGTGTACTCGTTTAACTAATTGTATACTGAAAAACATAAAAAGTAGGGAGCCAGCTATATTAATTCCATTATATACCGGTATTGTGAGATGAAATTTTGATTACTGTTACTCATTCTGTGCTCCCACTTTAATTTGAGACAGACGATCGAGGGAAAGAGTTCAAAGAAGATTTACTAAGCACATGACTGGTATGTGCCCCCTATTTTACAATGAAAAACTAAAAAAATTAAAGCTGTACTCTGTGGAATCTCGTTCCTTGAGAGGAGACCTATGTTTACTCTACAGAGCTATGAAGGATGAATTTTTGTTTTAAGCCATTTATCTAGATTGGCATCCTTCAGCTTGTTTAACTAGATCGCATAATCTGAAATTAAAGGCCAATAAAAATAGGACCTCAAGGAAAAATAATTTCTTTACGCTGAGGATAATCCCAATATGGAACTCCCTCCCACTTGAAGTTGTGCATAGTGATAATTTAACACAATTTAAATTGAAGCTTGACTTGTACATGGATGAACTAAAATATGAATTCCACCTAGAGTAGGTGGCGTGATCAAAATGGGCTTGTCCTTCGATCGCGTACTCTTCCTATGAACCTAAGATAATAACTACAAATTGCTACTACAAAGTTTTAACATGCTGGGTCTGAGTTACAAAGCTCAATTTGGTAAGCTAGATAAAGTGAGGGTCATGTGAACCCCCTGTTGGTTCAGTAGGCTCACATTTATACCATGATAACAGTGGTTATATATTCGTAGTTAGTTAAATGTTGAAAAACACGGATGATACCTGACTTAGTAATGACTCTTTCAAACCTGTTTTTCTTTTCTTATTTTACACTTGGTTACTAGGAGTGGGGAGCCTGACAAAAGAGTTACTTGAAACAGTAGTTATGGTCTCACTTACAAAACAGGTGGCAGGATAGTGACAACATAATTTCTTTTTGCCTTGTGGAGTCAGTAAATAATACTTAATTCTGATGAAGCAGTCGGAGGTCAGCACCTACAGATCACTTGACTCCTGAAAGTTCAACATCACAGGGGAACAGCCAGATTACTCTAAGTGTAGGCAAAGATTACTGGCCGTCATCAACATAGGAGTTGGTAAGTCCCTCAGAGGCTTTTGGCCTACGGATGCAGACTTGCGTTCCAGATAAGAAAATTGAGCGGTACGCTGAAATTAGTTTTTCAGCAGGCAATCATTTGTGTTACATTACAACATTAACTATTATGCAATGACAAGAAAGATTCCTGGCTCCTGATTGGTCAGTTGGCCATCACAGCAGGGATGTTATCCTGGCATAACATCCCTGCTGATGTTATTATGGAGGCGCTTGCATCTTTTCTTGAAAAAATATTTTAAAACACTAAATAAAATTCTTTAAAATTATTTTTTTCTGTATAAAACAACGAGCCATTGTATAATAGGAATAATGCCCTCCAGGGTGGGTGTTATGCTGGGATAACATCCCTTCTCAGGTGTTGGACGCTTTTGGGCGGTGGCCTCGGGCTAGCCACCTGAGGTGGGATGTCAAGCCTCTTTCTAATCAGCTGAAATATTCCTTTATTCTAGCCCAGTTGGCAGTATAGCTCTAACTCTCACAGTAATGTTATTCATGTTCAGTTTTACTTTTGTCTAACATTTTGTACATCTTTTATGTTTAAAACACATTCTTCAAAGCATAAGGGTAGAAGATGGTGGAAAAGGGGTGATGGGGGGATGGAATGAGCCAAGCTGAATTTTTTATTTGTTTTTCATATTTACAACAATGGCTTCTTTCAAGATTTGTACCATTAATGTGAAAGGAATTAATAATGTGGTAAAACATACAAGAATTTTTGCTGAAATTAATAAGTTACAATGTGATATAGCTTATATACAGGAGACAAAGTTATCTCAAACAGAGCACTTGAAATTGAGGAGATCCTGGATTGGAACAGTTTATTCAGACTCACATCAAAAAGCTAAAAGGGCGGGGGTAGCCATACTGGTGCATTATGGTCTCCCCCTACAAGTTACTAAAGTCACAACAGCTAATACGGGGAGATCAGTGATAGTCTTGGGTACATTTTGCAGCAGTATACGCTCCAACACCCCCCACTGGATAATTTTTTAGATACTTATTCAGAGTGATTATTTCATTTTTCATTTTATTTTTTACCCTTCTAAGTCTGATGAGCAGATTGCCCATTTTCACAGATGACAAGCAATACAATGAACAAAGAAGAGATACAATAACATATACAATACATTATAACAATTTACAATTAATCACTCACATACATTCTTAAATAAGCTGCAAGTGCTTTTTCAGCTTTGATTTAAAAGACAGTAAAGATTTACAGTTTGATATATCACATGGGAGTGAATTAAAATAACTTGGTCCCCTATGTAACAATGAACATTGTCCACGGTTCTCTTGAAAAATGGAACATTGAATGTAAACTTTAACTGGGTTCTAGTGCAATTAGAATTAACTCATAGGAGCATAAACCACCAACCTATAGTCTAAGACACTAAAAAGAAAGCTATGTGCCAGGAGCCTTCTAGATTCAGATGTTAAAAAATGCTTAACTCTATAAAGGCATCCAAGTCTTTCATGCACTTTTTTTATTGTAGAAATTATGTGTTGTTCAAAAGTAAGATTGCCATCAAAAATGAGCCTTAAATATTTAAATGTATCAGCTAATTCAATTGTATTTCCCTTAACATCGCAGACAGGTGGAAGGTCAGACAAAATAATCTTTCTACTAGAAAAAAGCATAATTTTTGGTTTTGCTGAATTAAGCACAAGGGAATTAGCAAGCAACTAAATTTGAAATGAATCAAAATTGACCTGAAGCTTATCCAAAGCCTTCTTTGAATTTAAACTATCCTCATAAATAACTGCATCATCTGCATACATTATAATAGAGCTTGATGGACAAGAGGATGGAGCACCATTCATAAGGAGAGAAAAAATAAGTGGGCCCAAAACTGAACCTTGGGGAACACCACATCTGATTAACTTAGGGGAAGATGAATGACCTTCAATAGTTGTCACATGAGACCTGTCTGTGAGGTAATGGGAATACCATTTAGTCACCTCACAAAAAAATTGCATTTTTTCCATAATACAAGGAAGCACATTGTGCTCCACAAGGTCAAAGGCCTTGGTGAAGTTCACAAAAAGAGTGACAACTGAGTGCCCTTTATCTAGGGCTCTCTGGATGCCACTAGTGAACCTCACCAAGGCCGTTTCAGTATTATGCCCTGCCTTAAAACCGCACTGACAAGAGGTTAACAAATTACATTTATTAAGATACTCCTGGGTCTGGTCTAAAATAATTTTCTCAAGAATCTTAGACAAGGGTGGCAGGAGAGCAATTGGGCGGAAATTGGAGACCAATGAAGGGTCACCAACTTTGTGTATTGGTCTGATAACTGCGTGTTTCCACATTCCTGGGAACACACCATGAACAATTGGAAAATTAAAGATGGTAGTTAAAGGATAAGAAAACGTATCAATACCCAACCTAAGTATTTGAATGCCTAAAGAATCAGTTAACAAACATGGTTTAGGATCGTTACTAAGTATATAATCCTGAACTATCTCAGGTGTCACTTCACTAAATACACACTTAGAAGACAATTCAGGATCAACGTTAGCTTTGTTAACAGTATCAAAGTGTGCATTAGAACTTGGAACCCTTACATTCTCAAGATCTCCAAAATAGTTATAAAAACATTCTGCTACCAGTTTGGGACTAGAAATGGGCAAATCATCATTTTGAAGAGAAATCGATTGATGACCTCCCAGAGGGGCAAATTATATTGGCTGGGGATTGGAACTGTGTGGAAAATTTAACATTAGACAAAAATCTTCCAGGTCCTCAACAGCAGAGGGCATGTTCCTGTTTGCTCTGGACTATTTGTGTGGAGTCAGGTATGGCTGACCCCTGGCAGTTTCAAAACCTTCAAAAAAAAGATTTCACCCTCTATGCATCAGCCACAGATTCATACTCTAGGTTGGGCAGATTCTATACAAAAAAAGGGTGGGCACATACGTTTCAAGATATTGTTATTCATCCAGTCATTTTCTCAGGTCATGCGGCAGTTACAGTGAAGGTTTGTTGGGCCCCCCCCCACAAGAGAAAAGCTTTATGGAGATATGACCCAGGGCTCTTGAATGACAAATAATATGTAGAATCCACCCAAGAGGTGATCACAAACTACATTAAAGAAAACTCAGAGACAGGGTCAGCCCTGGAATATATTTGGGAAGGCTTAAAGGTTGTGGTTCAGGGCCACACAATAGCCTATGCTTCATATAGATACAAGCAATACCAAAAAACACTTAAGACCACATTAGACCGGGTGAAGGAATTAGAGGAGGAGCATTAGCTAACTAGGAATAAAACGCTCCTACCTGATCTGAAACAAGCTAGAGACGCTTATAACAAATTAATATTAAGGCAGACAGAGAATGTCTACACTCAACAAACTTACTATGAATGGGGGGAGAGGGTGGGCAGGCTGTTGGCTCTGCACCATAGAAAACAAGCAGCAGATAGATACATAGCACAAATCCAATCATCAATGGATTATCAGGTTCTGTGATCATAGCCCTCACAGGTGGCACAGGAGTTTGTCAATTACTATCAGCAGCTTTATACTAAGGAACGGGTGCCTGATTGTGAAACAAAAAACACAGAGTATCTAAACAAGATGCAGCTCCCACACCTATCAGAAGGGCAGAGAGAGGCACTTGATTCTTCATTTACCACAGCTGAATTTCTTTTGGCTATTACAATCTTTTAAGGCTGGTAAGGCCTGAGTCCTGACGATTTTACGGTCAAATTTTATAAAACCTTTGCAGGAATATTGACTCCCCTTTTTCTAAAAATATGTAATTCAGCACATGAAAAAGGAGCCACTCCAGATACTTGTAATGGAGCCCTGATTACGGTACTCCCCAAACCAGGGAAAGACTCCACTTTTTGCTCAAGCTTCAGACCAATTTCCCTCCTGAACCAAGATGCAAAACTATTTGCGAAGATGGTGTGGGGCTAAGCTACAGGGCATGGTTAACTGTTTGGTACACGTGGATCAGATCGGGTTCATCTCAGGTCGACACATTTATTATTTAGTTAAGAGATTTACCAGGAAAGGCATACTGAGCGGAGCACCGCTCGATTCCAGATGCGCCCTGGGGTAGGGGGTTACAAGAGTGCAATAATAACAAAAACAGTTCATACATAATGAGCAGATAATAACAGACAGTGGTACAGTAGAATGGTTGCAGTAAATAAGATGAAAAACAGTTCACACAAATGTGAAGATTATATCAGACAGTGGTGTAGTAGAATGGAAGAATTACAACAATTACATAGTGGGAACAAAAATTGATGACATGCAATATGGGTAAGGTGTGTGTATAATACAGCAACAGTAGCAGGTTCAGTAGCATATAGTACCACTATGTGATGAATGCAAAAATGGAGCCCAGACAGGAGCAAGTAGCAAGTCAGAATGGGGAGTGGTTGTGCGAGTAGCTGATAGATTGGGTAGGAGTTGTGCAGGGAAGTCAGCGATGGGGAAAGCATGAGCAGTTGGTAGCGAAATGTGATTTGAGAAGGGCATTACGTTGGGGAGTACTTGTGGTGAGTCTGATGTCGGCTGCCAGTGAGTTCCATAACTTGGGCAGCCTGAAACTGAAAGCTACCTGACCTGATCGGGTGGATCTGTGAGGAATGTGCAGGAGCCTGGAGTCAGTGTTCCTGAGATTGTAGGTAGGTGGGGAGACGGCAGTTAGGGATGTTGATAGGTAGGAGAGGAGCGTATGAGACCAGAACTTAGCAGTAATTCTAGCACTGTGCGGCAATCGCCGGTTTTGGAGTGAGGGGAGGTCAAGGGACTGGTATAGGTCGCAGTGGAGGGTACTGGGAGAACGGTCCAAGTCGAACCGGCAGAAGGAGTTGTATAGGGGGTCGAGCCTGGCTAAGGACGTTTGGGGGGGCGGCACCATAGACGACATCGTCATAGTCCAAAATTGGGAGGGTCATTTTTTGGACAATTGCTAGTCTGGTTGGTAGAGGGATGCAATACTTGTTACGATGGAGAGCTCCCAGCATGGGATGTAGTTTTTGTGCAGTGCGTCTACGTGCACTGAGAAGTCAAGGTACTGATCTAGCCAGACGCTGAGATGGCGATATGTGGAGTAGGCCTCAAGCGGAGCTCTGTCCAAGGTATAGAATGCTGGTACGTCAATAAGCCGGGTTAGTCTGGCCCGGCAGCCGAAAGTGGGGGACACAGTTTTTTTTGAGTTTAGGAATAGTTGGTTCTCGAGGAACCAGCGTTGGATGGAGTCAAAATCCTTCTGAAGGCATGGTGGTTCCGGATGGGCCAGAGGCAAACGGCACCGTATCGTCCGCGTACATATGGATGGCAGTTTGTGTGCAGACAGCAGGCAAATTGTTGAGGAAGATTGAGAAAAGCAGCGGGCCAAGTACGGACCCTTGAGGTACACCACTGGTGACAGGGAGAGAGAGGTGGATAAAGCCGCACCGATGCGGACTGATTGAGACCTACCTGATAGGTATGAGTGGAACCAGTTTAGTGCTGATGCCGACAGACCAGTTTGGGCAAGTTTAGACAGCAACAGGGGGTGAGAGACCGTGTCAAAGGCTTTTGCCAGGTTTATAAAAATAGCTGCGATTATTTCCCATTTGTCAATGCCTGTAAGGATGGAGTTAGTGAGGCGAAGGAGGGATGTGGTGGTGGAGTGATTTTTTCTGAATGCGGCTTGGAAGGGGGTGAAAAAGGAGATTGTATCTAGATAGAGGTGTAGCTGGGATAGAACAAGGTGCTCTTGAATTTTGGCTAGGATGGGGAGCAGAGATATAGGCCGATAGTTTGATGGGGAGAAGAGGTCCCCTCCCTTGGGAAGAGGAATGACTGTGGCTTGTTTCCATTGTGTGGGGACTGCCCCTAATTTGAAAGACAGATTATAGAGCATGGTTAGGGGGTGGGCTATAGCTGGGGCAGAGAGTAGGAGCATTTTAGAATCTAGGCCCGATGGACATTTACCTTTGGATGTGTTTAGTGAGTGTAGTATTTTTAGCACCTGGTCTGGAGTGACTGGGCAGAGCGAAAAGAAGGCCGGGGGTGCATTAGGAAGCACGGGGGGAACATTGGGGAGAACGAAAGGTAGCAGGTGAGGGTGGGAGGAGAGTAGGGAGGCAGTAGTGACGGAGAAGGAGGCATTAAACTCAGTGGCAACCAGACAAGGATCATTGATGATTTTGCCTGCGAGGTTGAGAGTGGGGGTTGGGGGTTGGGTTGGTGGGGTGAGAAGGGATTTTATGGACTTCCAGAATTGAGGAGGGTGGGTGTGGCTTTTGTTGAACGCCGTTTTGGAGTAATTTGATTTGGACTGCCATATGAGTCTTGTGCAGGCATTTCGAAGTGACCGGTATTGTTGCTGGACCGCATGAGAACCTGTGGCCTTGAAGGATTTCCAGGCACGGTCTCTGGCTCGGAGTTGTTCCATGAGGTTTGGAGTTACCCAGGGTAAGTGGGAACCTCTGACTCTGGATCTCCTTAGTGGGGCATGTATGTCCCAGATGGTGAGGAAATTAGTAGAGAAATAGCTCAGGGCCTCGTCCATGGAGGTGGCACAAGGGATGGGAGACCAGTCAATGGTGGTTAGGTCGTTTAGGAGAGCAGACAGATCCAGTGATTTGTAAACTCTGCTGTGCAGCAAACGGGGTGGAGGGGACGGGGGACGGAAGATTTTGAGCACTATAAAAATCATATGGTGGTCGCTAAGGGAGTCTGGTAGAAGGCCGGCTTTAAGTATCCTATGTGGGTGGGTAGTGAGTGCCCAGTCCAGTAGTGTGTGTTTATTGGATTTGTGGTTTAGGCGGGTGGGTTCCCCTATTTGCTGGTGCAAATTCAGCACGTTTATTTGGCAACGTGTCTTTGATGCTGCGCATCCCAGCCAGTTCTGATTGAAATCACCAAGGATATGGAGTTCTCCGCCTTCTGTAAGGGCCCTCAGGTTGCCTAGGTGTTCAAGGATGCTGGTTAGCGGTGTGTCCGGCAGACAATATGACACAGATATGTATACTGGGATAGAGTGGGGCAGGGGGATTTTGATCAGGAGGGAATCTATGGTTAGTAAGGGTGTTGGTGGAGTGATTACAGAAAACTGGAGATTTGAGGTGACATACATGGCAGTGCCACCACCCTTCTTCCTCCCCTGCCTGTCTTGATGGATTAGAAAGAAGCCGGGTATTGAGAATTCCTTGTCCCGGTGATGGGACTTCAGCCATGATTCTGTGATGATTATAATTTCGGGCGAAGGGCCAGGACAGTTGTTTGTAGGGCAGCCATTTTATTTAGGATGCTACATATATTATGGTGGACAATTTTGAGACCTTTGGGGAGGTGCGTAGGTGGTGCTGGTGGTTGGGCAGCAATGGGTGCCTGTGGTCCAGGGTTCCGTTCAACATTCCCTGCTACAAGAAGTAGGAATACTAGGGTGTGCCTTAATAGGCGCATGATCTTTACTGGTGCACCCCTGCGAGTGGGGTGATTAGAGGTAGTTAAGTTTGCCTTTGGGGCTGAAAAGAGTGGGAGATATAAGGCTGGTGTTGCAGCATGGAAAGAAGGGGGAGGATAGAGGCCCACAGGGTCCAGTTGTGCCCATGGTGCAGGTTGTGTTAAACTGGTGCCGAGGAGGAGTGGGGTGTAGGCTTGGTAGCTAAGGTGGGAAGTGGCAAGGGGTCTGGTAGCCTACGATTGACTGAGGGTGGGAGGAAAGATGAGGCTATGCAGAGCATAGTGATAACTGCAGTGAGGAAACTGCATTATTTTTGAAGTAAGTTCCTTTTGGGCAGAGGAGGATTTGTCAGTGTGCTCTGCGGTGGCCGCTAGTGGTGGAAAAATATAAGGGACTAATGGGAAAGTGGGCTGATTGGTTCACAAGCTCACGGGTCTGGGAACACCACTATATAAAGAGAAGCCAGGCCAAGGGTGGTGGTGGGGGAGGCGGTGGGGGAGCCGTATGCGCGGGGCTCGAGCTCCTATTCAGTGAGCAGCTGCAAGAACTCCGGCTACCTGGCTTCAGGATTCTTTGGCGTGGTCCGCGGGGGAGAGGGGGTTCGCTTGTCTGTGGGGAGGGCTTGGGGACTCCTGCCCTCGTGACCTGACCTCAGCGCTCCGGAAAGGAAGAGAAAGGCTTTTAAATACAGGTATGTGGCTTGTAGGAGGAGCGTGTTACTAATGCATACAAGACAACATTAGATTGTTATTAAATACCATGTCGGTGGCAGAATCCTTTCCCAGAGGAACTTTAAATGCAGTTACTGCATTAGATGTAGAAAAGGCATTTGACCACCTGGACTGATCGTATCTATACAGGGTACTGCAGAGATTTGGTTTCAGGGGGAAATTTCAGTCATGGATTGCAAATTTATATAGAGGCCCTGGGGCACAAGTGAGGGTGAATGGGGTAGTGTCATCTGTGTTCCTGATTAGAAGAGTTACTAGACAGGGCTGCCAGCTCTCTCCCCTTCTTTTTGCCTTGAGTATGGAACCCCTTGCAGCAATGATTAGACAGTCGAGGGAGTATAAGGGCACTGGGGTGGGGGGGCGAGGAAGTGCACATTTCTTTATATGCAGATGACACGTTACTATACATAGCTAATGCAGTAAAAGATTACCCATAGTTAAGTAATATGTTGGGAGAATTTGGAAAAATTTCTGGCTTTAAAATTAATGAAACAAAATCAGAAATGCTCCCTCTGGGTTGTGGTCTGTCCGCTTCACTGCCAGTGGTAGGTCCTTTTAAGTGGGTGGATAAGGGTTTTAGATATCTAGGGATTTGGATTCCCAGAAAGCTTAAAGATTTATATGCCACAAACCATCCAAAGCTTCTCCACACTGAGCAGGCCGACTGTCACAGATGGACAGAACTACCAAATTTCATTATCGGGTCGCACTGAATGCGTCCATATGACTATATTACCAAGATTTCTCTTCCTGTTCTCGTCTCTCCCGGTGAGACCACTGAAAGGGTTTTGGGTATCCCTTAAAAATACAATTACTAAATTTATTTGGAAGGGCAAACCACCTAGGGTGAAAAGTAAGGTACTCTCATTGTGTAAATCTCATGGTGGTTTAGATTTGCCAGAGTTACAGCATTATTATTGGGCTGCCCAGTTACAAACTTTAGTTACTTTCTAAAAGAAGGAGGAATCTCCACTTTGGGTGCAAACAGAAGAAAGGTCTTTCATTAATGGAAAAGTGAAGGACATAATCTGGATGGACTCCAATAGTTTTCAGAAACTAAGCACTAATTACCCTTGGGCAACAGTATTAAAAATTACTTGAAAGGAAATATGTGCCAGATTTAAATTAAACATGACAATGACTAAAGATGCAGCACTGAATGCCTGTATTGACTTTATCCATTTCATCTGGCATCTCCTTCTCTGAGATCCTGCCAGTCTGGGAGAGGGGGGCAGATTGACGGAAGGTCAGAGAAGGGGAGATGGGGAGCTAAACACGTGGCTCAAGGGCTGGTGCCAGGAAAAAGGACACAGATTTGTAGGGAACTGACAACAGTTCTGGGAGCGAAAGTTCTTTAAATTTGATGGACTGCATCTGACTAAGGAGGAGTCAGTGCATTGGGGCAGAAGTTTGGCGTCTTCGCAGAATATTTAAACTAGCAAATGGGGGAGAGGGTGCAGCACCCATCGTCGAATGGGAAGAACACCTCCCCTCAGCTAGTGGTCAAACAGGGATTCAGCATGTTTGCAGTTCATTTGCATCACCAGGTAAGAAAAAGGTTTGTCTCCCATATGACACACAGGGTAATGCCAAACCTCACCCAACAACTAACACACCAAAATCTGGTCAATGGAAAATCATGTACACAAATGCTCACAGCCTGGAAATAAGATCCCAGACCTGCAGGCAATAATGTCAGAGGCTAAACTGGACATAGTAGCAATTAGTGAGACGTGGTTTACCAGTAACCACACTGGAGACTTCAGTACCTGGCTATGTATTGTTCAGAAGAGACAGAGTTGCAAAAGGGGAGGAGGGCCTGTATTTCAATGAAAATATCAAAGCTACAGAAATTCAGAATACACATAAGGAGCCAGAAGAACTGTGGTCACCCTGGAAACAGGAAATGGAACAGCCATAAGAACTGGGGTTGTCTACAGGGCCCCAGACCAGGGGGAGGACACAGACACATTACTGTTAGAAGATATACAAAACATGACAGCTAAAGGGGAGGTTCTGATAATGGGAGACTTCAACATGCCGGATACAGATTGGTCAATACCAGCAGGAACATCTGCCAGAACTAGACACATAGTGGATTCCCTGCAGGGGGAGGGCATCAAACAGCTGGTACAATAACCTACAAGAGACAGGGCTATCCTAGATCTAGTACTGACTAACAGGGAAGGGATCATGATCTCCAGGTAGAAAGGTCACCTGGGGCCAGTGACCATCACATGGTATGGTTCAATTTGGTTCTACATCTAAATCATCCTATTCAAGGCAAAAATATGGGACTTCAGAGGAGCTGACTTTGATAAGATGGCCAACAGAGTTAAGCTAGCCCTGGCAAAAGAAACACAGGTGAGGGGTACAGGCAAAGTGGGCAAGCATTAAGGATGCAATACTTGAAGCAACATCCCATTGTGTTAGACAGAAAAGGAAGTGCAAAGAAGAAGAAACCACTTTGGTTCTCAAATACAGTAGCAGAAAGGTCAGAGCCAAAGGCTGGCCTTCAGGAAATATAAGGGAACACAGTGGGATGAAGATAGGAAGCATACCAAACTGCCCTAAAGGAAGCAGGGAAGGCAGTAAGGCAGGCAAAGTCCCAAACTGAGGAAATACTAGCACGAACAGTAAAAGAAGGTGACAAGACTTTCTATAGATACATTAGTGAAAGGAGAAAGTCCAGAGAGTATTGCTAAGCTTAATGGAGAAAAGGGAGCATGTGAGGAGGAGGACCATGTAAAGCATCTACCTAAATAGATACTTTTGCTCAGTATTTACTGAAGAGAAGGTAGGGCAGGGCCCACAGCTCAGCACCATGGACACGGGGGAGGAGTGAGCACTACTCCCTTCACAAAAAGGGTCCTACAAGAGCTTGCTAAGCTCAGGGTGGACAAGGCAATGGGATCTGATGGCATACATCCCAGGGTACTTAAGGAGCTAAAGGTGGAACTAGCAGAGCCATTAGCAGAACTGTTTAGTGAGTCTCTGAGCACAGGAGAGGTCCCAGAAGACTGGAGAAGGGATCAGTGATCCCGCTCCACAAGAGTGGTAGCAGGGAGGAGGCAGAGAACTACAGACCAGTCAGTCTTAACTCAGTAGTGGGCAAGATTATGGAAGCACTCCTTAAGGAAAGGATAGTGCAACACCTGGAATCCATAGGGGCACAGGATCCAAGACAGCATGGGTTTACCAAAGGAAGGTCCTGTCAAACTAATCTCATAGATTTCTTTGACTGGGTAACCAGAGTGGTGGACCAAGGGAGAGCAGTTGAAGTCACCTACCTTGACTTCAGCAAAGCTTTGGACACTGTTCCACATAGAAGATTGATAAATAAGCTGGGTAGACTTGGGGTGGGTCAGAAGTTGGTCAACTGGGTGGCAAACTGGTTGATGGGCAGAAAACAGAGAGTGGTGGTAAATGGTATACAGTCAGAAGAGATGCAAGTCACAAGTGGGGTACCTCAGAGATCAGTCCTGGGGCCAGTCCTCTTCAACATCTTCATTAGTGACCTTGCAGATGGACTAGAGGGTAAGGCTTGTCTGTTTGCAGATGACACCAAGATCTGCAACCGAGTAGATGATCCAGATGGGGTGGGCAGATTGAGAAGAGATCTGAATAAACTAGCAAAATGGTCAGAAGAGTGGCAACTGGGATTTAATGCAAAGAAGTGCAAGATCATGCACATATAGAAGAGAAACCCTGAAGCCACCTATAGGCTGGGAGGGGAGTTGCTGGCAGTCACAAAGGAAGAAAGAGACTTGGGCATCATCATCACTGATGACCTGAAATCGTCCAAGAAGACCTCTAAAGCAGTAGGTAAGGCTAGGTGGGTGTTAGGGTGTATTAGTAGGGGTATCACAAGTTGTAAGGGGAGGTAATAATCCCTCTTTACAAGACACTGGTTAGGCCCCATCTGGAGTACTACATGAGTATTGAGGACACACCTTCACAAGGACATTAACCAAATTGAGGCAGTCAGAGAAGGCAACCAAAATGGTGCAGGGACTGCATCAGAAGACACATGAGGACAGATTAACAGAGCTCAATATGTATACCCTTGAGCAAAGGAGAGAGGTGATATGATCGAGGCATTCAAACACCTTAAGGGCATTAATAAGGTGAAAGAGTCTAAAATGTTTAAATATAAGAAAAATAACAGGACAAGAGGACACAGCATGAGATTGAGGGGCCGATTAAGGGGAATGTGAGGAAATTCTTTTTCACAGAAAGGTGGTAGATGCATGGAATGGCCTACCTCAAGAAGTGGTGGCTATGAATACAGTGCAGGGCTTCAAACAGGCATGGGATAGGCATAAGGGAGCAATACAAATGAGTATGAATAAATAGGCCACTGACAGAGCAAAGGTCGATGGCACATTTATAAGGTAGAAAAAGAAATGGGCAGACTTGATGGGCCTCGCGGTCCTTATCTGCTGTCAACTTCTATGTTTCTATGTTTCTATGTATCCCATATAAATGGGATGTGAGTTTTCAGAATTGGGCCAGAAGAGGTATGGTAAAGGTGGGTCAATTCTTTGAGGAAGGGGTATTCAAGACCTTCCAACAGTTACAGAAAGAATTTAGTCTATCCAGAGGCGATATGTTTTGTTATCTGCAGGTGAGACATTACTTGTTTGAAGGCAATAAAGAAAGTCAAATAATTGTACCAGCAAACCCTTTACAGGAATTAGTGACTAGATTCTCTGTGATGAAAGTCAATAGGGGTAAAGTTTCACAAATAATTGAATTACTGGCATCTCTGGAACCAGAGCATTTGATATAACGTAAAACAAGGTGGTCTAGGGAAGCTGGTGTATTCTTAGAAGAGGTGGACTGGGGACGCATATGGAAGGGGAGTCATTCGACCATAGCAGCCACAGCAGCAGCAGCTACATGGCATGAATTTAGATGGAGGGTGACATTAAGATTTTTTCATACTCCAGTAGTTTCTAAACATTTTGGATGAAATAAGATTTATGCTGGAGATGCTCTAAGGACATAGGCACACACTCACATATTTTGGGAGTGAACACAGTTAGCAATGTATTGGGATCTCATTGGTAATACAATTGGTAAAATACTGGAGCTACCAGGACCCTTTACTATTAGTAACTGGCTATTTGGGTTACCACCAATACTAAGGGACAAAGGTACTTATATTATATTTTAGTGGCAGCAGTGTTAAAAGCCATTACACAGTGTTGATTATTAAAAAATACCACCCACATTGGAACAATGGTACGGCAACTGTTTACAAATTCTAGAAATGGAAAAGCTTACGGCCAAACTATGAATACAAAAAGATTAATTTGTGGCCCCATGGTTGCCATTTTTCCATTATATAGCAGAGAAAGAGCAAAAATCTGCTTTGGAGATTATAACCAAGCATAATTAATTAAATGTTGCACATGCGGATGCTATAGGATAAGTCTACGTAGGAGAGCACATAACAGAATTTTGAGACGTCATGGACTAATAAATGGTTTGTAGCCAATTGATCCCATCACTTCTATATGGCGTTCCCTCTGCCATGTCATACATGTAATCCAGAAGTTATATTTCATTTCATTCCACCTTAATAGATTCATCATACTACTCTATGAACTTGTGTTGAATGTGTTTTTGTCTAGGTTTGTTCATCCTTCTTTTATAAAAGTATTACTTGTTGTTTTATTTGTTTAATGTTTTTTACAGTTAAACAGTATGTGGTATTATTTTTTTTTTTATACACTCAACAGATAAGAAGTAGATAAGGATGCTGTATGATCCGGATATGGAATGTAACAGTGTTATTTGTTTGATTATGTGATGGTCAATGGATTGGTTGTATTGTATGTTTTGTGTGTCTTAAAATAGTAAAAATGTATGAATAAAATATGATTTCAAAAAAAAGAATATAGTCTTTAGTGTCATCCACCCTAATTCCACTAAGTGGAGTGACTCAAATGGTCATGGGGTCAAAACAGCTAAAACAAAAACAGCGCAATCAAATACATCACAGCAAAAACAAATACAGTGCTTCATAAAAACAGCAAGCGCTAAAACCATTACCACCTAACAAAAAGAAACCTGACTGTTCATGGGGGGGCTGTGCCCCCAACCCCCCCAACTTAAAATAACTACCTCCAGGGGGGAGGCAACTTGAAAACAGGGAGAAACCCCAGGGGGGAGAATTGTTCTGAAGGGGACAGGGAACCAGCAGGACAATGGGGGGAGGTGCAAAAGGTGCAGGGTGGGAGACACACACACACACACACAGAGGGTAAATCAGGAGGGAGGGTGGAGACAACATCCTCAACAACAAAAAAAAGTGTTCTGGGGCTGGGAATCAAACCTCGGTCCACTGACGCTCCACCATCCTCCATTGTCTGTGACCCTATCCTCTGAGCCATAGCAGTTGCTTGGCCAGCACACCCCACAGCAGAAGCTTTCTCCCTATCCCCCGAACAGTTACAGAGACAGCGCTAACTATACCGTAGCTATTATTTACCTTCACTATTATGTCTCTGTAGCTGTTTTATCTTTAGTTGTTTTGACTTAGTTGTTTTGACCCACGCTATTGTGCTTTCAAAATTTTAACCCAGTACCACTCGGAGGCATGGGGTCTTTGTCAAGCTGTTCAGACCAGATTTAGGTCCCAGGGTGCTGTAATCTGTTTTGTATTAGGACCTTCAAGAACCTAATTATATCTGTGTGTGTGTGTGTGTCTGATACGGTATCCCCCGCCTTGCCTCTGGCTGCCCCTACCGTTGATACTCAAACTCTCAGTGAGGCTTGGGAAAGCACTTTGTCCAGCGCTGACTGAAGAAAAAACAGAATGTCCAGGATGGAAGCATGATCCTCTTGGATGTTGTGCTGGTTTCCCACTGTACAAAGATGTTCCACTGCCTTTTGTGTGTGGACATAGTTGATAACTTCCTGGATTGTATCATGGTCTTAGTGACAGACGGATGGTAGCCTGCTCTCAGCAATCACTCCATTTCAGGAGCGAAGCTGTCAGTTTCAAGTTCTGAGGGTTGGGGTGATGTACTGGACACTGTGTCAGCATGCCCAGTCTATACAGGAATTGCCACCGAGCCAATGCCATCGACACCACCATTGTGAACCCAGAGTGCATGACCAGTTGGGGGTTACTAGCATCACTTGGGCTCTGGATCGTGTACTGTACCTTTGGGATGAATGACATCAAAGGAAATATGTTGAAGTTCCAGTCCAATGACAGGGAGTCTATGCTCATCAATGAGGGTTCCTTGGCCCCCACATCTATTTGGATCAGCTCCATTCCTGTTTATTAATGGGAATATTTGCTCATGTAGGTGTAATTTGCCTAGGTGGATCTGTTGTTTGCTAAGCCAATCTGCTGTGGTGTTGAGCTTCCTGGCTAGGGGAATGGCTGTTATGTGATGTAGGTTATACTGAGCCCAGTTCAATACTCTCACCTGCTGCATCTGTTTGCTTTGTGTTCCTCCCTGCTTCACAATGCAGGCCACCGTGACTTTGTTGTCTGATCATATGAGTGCAGTTCCCCTGTACTGTTGTCTTGAAATGTGTCAGAGCATTGTATACCACCTTCACTTTCAGCCCATGATTGGTAGTGCTGGCTCTGGGCTGTCCATCTTTCCTGGGCTATCCTGATAGGCTGGCATCCATATCACTATGTCCTGCACTCTTTTCAGTTCTACTCCTCTTGACAGACTGGACTGCCTTGTCCCCCAGTTTAGTGATTTCTAGGTGTGATTTGACATGCTGACTATTGTATAGAGCTTGTAATCAATTCCACTCCTTTCTGAATTACTAATGACTGGAGAGGTCTTGTGTTCTATTTGGCCCACAGTACCAGATCAATGCAGGAAGCCACTGTTCCCAGGGATTGTTACACTTGTAGAAGAGAATGACTCCCTCTGTGCTTGGTATTTTGATTTGGTTCTTATTAGCCAGTTGTCCAGATATGGGACAATATGGATGCCCTGTTCCCTAAGACAGGCTGCCAAAACTATTAAGACTTTGGTAAATACCTTTGGTGCTGACACCAGGCCGAAGGATAGTGCTTGGTATTGAAAGTGTTGCTCCCATTATGTGAAATTTTAGGAATTTATAGTGTGATGGTCTTATTGGTATGTGAAGGTACGCATTCTTCATGCCAGTGGAGGTTAGAAAGTTCCCTGGTCTGCTTGCTCATAGAGTCGATTTTATGGCCTCCATTTTGCATCTTTAGTGTTGCATGAAATCATTCAAGTATTTTAAGTTTAGCATGGGGTGCAAGTCTCCTGTTTTCTTGGGTATCATAAAGAACACACAGTAGATGCTGTGTCCTTTCTGCCCTGCTGATACCTCTGCAATTTCCTTGTTTTCCAATAGTCCATTCAATATGCCATGTACTTGGATTGGGTGATGCCTTTCTTTTTGAAACATGGGATGTTATCACCCTGTCTCTGGATGATGTCTCTCCTAGTTCTACTGCATATCCTTTCTGGATTCTCCCCAGCACCCATCTGTCCAATGTTGTCCATTGCCAATTATGGGTAGAACTATTGGAGGTTTACTCCCACTGGAGTAAGTAGCTGGTTCCTTACTGGAGGAACATAGTCACTGGTTTGATTGTTTGCTGAACCTGAAGTTATTGGGGTTGAAGGGCCCTCTGCTAGAGTAGTTTTTGTTTCTGAACCTGTTGTTGTTCATGTTATTTGCTGAGAAGGAGTTTCAAAACCCAGTTTTTCTGCTGCTCTGACTGTATTGATGGCAATGGTGTCTGGTAAATTCTAACTGCACTGAAGTCTGCTTTAACTGAAGGTAGGTATATGGAGCATATGGAGTTTTCTTTACCCAGGCTATTTTCTTCCTCTTTAGGAATTTCTCGAGGCTTTCACTGAACAGGTGGCCTCCTCTGAATAGCAATTTCTGGAGCATTATCCTTGATTCCATGTCTGCCTTCCACAGCTTCAGCTATAAGGTCCTCTGTGCTCTGTTGACTATAGCTGCAGATCTGGCATTGATCTTCAGAGAGTCTATCTCCATGTCAGTTAGGTATTTTATCATCTGAATTGACTGCTCCATTAATTGTACCTGAGAAGACTTTGGCGTGAGGGCCTTTTTTATGTCCTGGAGCCATGCCAGCTTGTGCCCTGGTTGCTTATGTCACTGTAGTGGCCAGCTCTGGCCTCCAGGCCAGTCAGCTCAAAGCTTTTCTTTATCATGCCTTCCAGTTTTCAATCTGACAGTTCTTTGAGGCCAACTTTTTCCTCAGATGGTAGGACCATTTTCTTACTGAGGGCCGCAATCTGATGGTCGACCACTGTTGCTTTGTCCCAGGACTGTCTCTCTGTGATTCTAACTGGTTCTGCAACCTCCCATTCCTTTTTCATGACTTTGTCAATTGATCCACAGACTGGGAACACATCTGTTCTTGGCTGAGGGATGGAGAGATGGCATAAGGTTTCTTTCTGGTGAAGGTGGGGGTAGCTCATAGCTGACCATGGCCTTGATAGACCTAACCATGTTTGGGACTTAGTCATATGGGCACATCTTCTCAGTGAGAGACTGTGAGTAAGTGCCTAGCTCAGTCTCATCTTCTGATTCTTTGTCTGACTCACCCTGAGTCTGGCTTATCTCCATCAAGTTGGTCTTCTGGCTGAGGGGCCTGAGGAAGTGATTCTGGTTGTGGTAGTACAGAAGAAGAAGAATTAGAGGGAGTAGGCCTAGCTATTTCCTGTAGTTTCTCCATCATTGTGATGATGAATTGTTGCTGATCTTGGATGAGGGCTGTGGCAGCTTGTTGACTTTGAATAAACAGCAATGAGGTATCTGGGGTCGTCCCTGCAGACCCTGTTTTTGGATTGGAGCTGTTAGATGTGCTGTTTTTGCTGCTGTTGAATTCTTAGGAGGAGATTGGGGAGTTGTTGTTGCTGAAGGCCTGCCCTCAGAAGTCTGACATGTCTTCTAAGGGGCATGCGGAACACAGGGACCCAAACTGTGATGGCAGAAGAGGGACGCTGCACATGTGGCATTTCTTGGCTTTCAACATGGTGCCTGCATGGAGAGGAGACACAGTGGAGAGGTGAGACTTAGTACTGGTTCGAGTATGTACTTGCAGCAATACGTTAATCAGTGCCAGAGGGGATGCTAGGCCTGTGCCATATACCGTCGCCATCTAGCAATTCACTGCAAGTATAGAGTGGAAGGCAATAAACTGCTATATTAGGGGGTTCTCTAGCAAATGTATTTGTAGGCCTATGATGGCTCCGCTGTGCGCAGTACTGGAATGGCACAAATGGTATAAGTCAGCTGTTGACTGCATGCTGGACCCCGTTATCAGAACTTTGCACAAGATGGCCAGCAGAAATGAAGCATGAGATGTACTTCCACCTGCCTGGTTACTAGCAGTTACTCAGCCATGCACAAGATGGCTGACAGAAGTGACATTGGCGAATCACCCCCGTTGATCCAAGACTGCCAGAGAACCCTGCACAAAATGGCTGGTAGAAGTGGAGTATATTGTCACACTTACACTGCCTTAGAGAGTTACAGAAGAGCCCCCTCCACATCTTGGGAGTTGAAATTCTGTTCAGAGATCTGTGGCCATGAGAGGTGCGGCACATGAGAAGTGGGCCCCGACCTCCATGGTCCAGTGGAAGGGACTATACTGTACTGTAATCAGAAGTAAGGCACACATGCGTGCAGGACTGCTCCTGCACAATGGTGCTGGGCCAGAAATTGCCAAGGATTCGGCACACCCATCTGGGATCATGAGTGTTGTGGCACACAAGATGTGGGCCCGAATCTCCAGGATGAAGTAGGATACAAAGTGCGAGTGCACTGTGGTCCGAGGTGTGGCATGCCATCTGCACAATGGTGCTGGATCAGATATGTAAAATTCATCATTCTATAGAGGGTAAAATTGTTTATGCTTCCTGAGGTTAGGTTAACTCCACCAGCTGGAGGCTACCCGTTCCCTTGCACTTCACAGTACTGGAATGGGCAGAGGAGTTGTGGCATCTCTTCCTGGAGCCACTATGGGAAGGGCTCCAGGGGGTTGCTGTATCTGCAGCATCTCAGAACACAGGGAATGCCCCACTATAAAGGGGAGCACTCCTACCAGGATGTTGCCGAGCTCTGCTGCATGTCACTGCCAGCCCCGGAGTCACAAGTGCATGTCAGGGACTTGCCAACCCCACTAAGATGGGGGCAGCATGTTGCAGAGCAAGGGGCAAGAAGGGTGTGACAAAATGAAAATATAATGTGCTTGTGCACTGTCTGACTCCCATATTGACAGCACTGCACAAAGAAAGAACAGTATGAAAAAATAAGCTGCTTAACATATGATAATCTGCCTCTTGCTAGAGGTAGAGAGGGCAGAGCCGACATAGTGAATAGCAAAACTGGCAGAAAGTTAGCACTATGCTGATAAAACCTGTCTAAATCTGTTAGCAAGTCGTAGAAAGGTCATAAGCAAGTACAGAGTTCACAGTGGCGAATCCAACATTAATAAAGATCCTGCAGCAGAAGGGATCGGCAGGTTGGAGGAATGGTCAGACACATGGCAACTTAGATACGACGCAAAGAAGTGCAAAGTAATGCACCTGGGAAATAAAAATCCAGGAGTAGAGTACACAATAGCAGGGGAGGTACTAACGACAACAATAATGGAAAGGGATCTGGGTGTAGTCATATCAGATGACCTAAAGGTGGGTAAGCAATGTGAGAAGTCAGTAAGGAGAGCCAGGGGGATACTGGAATGCATAGGGAGGGGGCATCACATGTAGAAAAAGGGAAGTGGTTATCCCTCTGTACAAACAGTTGGTGAGACCCCATCTGGAGTACTGTGTGCAGTTTTGCAAGGACACAGACAGGATGGAAGCAGTCCAGAGGAGGGCAACTAAAATGGTGCAGGGTCTGCATCAGAAACCATATGAAGAGAGACTGAGAGAGCTTAATATGTATACCCTTGATGAAAGGAGGGACAGGGGGGGACATGATAGAAACTTTTAAGTACCTCAAGGGAATCAACAAAGTCCAGGAGGGTAGCATCTTTCATAAAAAGAAATGTGTAAGAACAAGGGGGCACAATTTAAAGTTAGAGGGGGGATGGCTCAGGGGTAATGTGAAGAAATTCTTTTTCATGGAGATAGTGGTGGACGCATGGAACCGCCTTCCTGGAGAGGTTGTGGGGTATAAAACAGTGGGGGAATTCAAACATGCATGGGACAGACATAACACAATTATAGTGGGGGGTTGCAAGAAGTAGGCTGTTGGTCAACTAGAATCTGCATCTTATCCAATAGGTAGGGAAATGGATAGACTGGGTGGGCCAAGTGGTCCTTATCTGACGTCAAAGTCTATGTTTCTATGTTTCTATGTTACTCAGGATGCTGTGGGATGGAGAAAGTTCATCGCTGTTACTTGGGATTGTTGCAAGTAATTTGTTTCATAATTGTTGGTGGCAAGAATCTGTGACTTCCAGCCCTATTTTCCAGTGGTTTTTTGCTGAAATCTGATATTTACTGAAGTAAACTGTTTTCCTTAAATTAAACACTAACTGTAGCTGGGTACATTTATGAGTTTCTGCTCTGCCTTCATTAAATTTTCAAATTCCAGTATAACTGGTGTGGAGTGGATAGTTGATTTCTTAAATCCACTGGCATTAATCCATTCAGGCAGAACCTTCCCTGTACTGTCTGTCTACTAAGAATAGAATACACACGAAGGCAGTGCCAGTAGTGAATCCCAGGAAGCATGGTATGATGAGTCAGAGGGATTGCATGCAGTTCTCATATGGGCTGTGCACACAATTTAGCTAGCTGAGCTTAGCGTACTGGTTCACTCATTTTCAAAGTATTTATTTTGTCAGTACTCTATAACAGTGTAGTGCATGCCACACTGCCATCCTCAATTATATAGCTCCCTGGAAAAACTATGAATTGATGACCAGACCAGCTGTGAGAGCAATCCCCACCACCCTTCACCACTACCCAACCAGGGCTTAGAGTGGGTCAGGTCAGGTAGGGTCTCAGACTCAGACAAAATGTTGAGGGATTTGGGGGGGGGGGTCTCATAGGGTCTGAAAACAGGGTCCTTACTCTGTGTTTGGTTCCCCTTACAATGACTTCAAGACGGCAGTATGACCCTTAGTTTCTTTGTCCCTCAGTTTCCTACAGTATCCTCATGTTCTGTGCCTACATTTTGACTTATTATTGAAAAACTGAATAATAAAAAGGCAAATTCCACACTATGAAGGAATAAAATAACTTCCACAGCAGTAGTCCATTCATCTTTCTATAATTATGATCCTTATAGATCCATCATTTTTTTGTGCACACTTTATGCAGTGTCCCCAGCACAGGTCTTCGGCTGTATGGCTAGGTGTTTTGTTCTCACAATTCAAACCCCCCCCGTCCCTGCTGCTTTCCTGCTTCTTACTAACCTTACTGCCCTTATGCTTCTGTCCTGGACTGCTTACTTTGGGCTCTCTTCTGAGGCTCCCCTGCTTTCCCCTCCCTTGAATCTGACCTCAGCACTCACTCAGTCACCTGATGCACATTGCTGTCAAGCATGCTGCATCTGCTGCTCCCACCAGTGCTCCCTTACATCCCCTCTCTGAGTTCTGCTTTTGGGTTAGTTCCACCATCAGTGTGAACCTGATTATCAATGTGTCACTCACTGTGATACACATAAATCCACTCCAGCCCCCCACACCCAAGCATCAGCACCACCATGGGAACAATCGGGAAGTAACCTCCTTCAGTAATTTACAGCCAAGCAAGAAGTTACCCCTCCTGACTGGACAACTTGGAAAGGCAGAGGGGAGAGATCATTCACCACCACCCCCGCCAGCCTGCCTTAAAGTGACAAGGACCCTATTTCCTGTAATAGATGGTCCATTACAGCCAAGAGCACTTTTGCTGATAGCCCATGGGAGAGAATATGCCCTCCATACACTATGGACATGACACCACTGCATACAGCTGTCAGTCAGTTCAGCTCTAATACCAAGTGTTAGTCAATACTTTAGTGTTTGCTTGCATGTGTTAGTAGTACAATAGGTAGGGTTAGTGAGGGAAAGACATAAATGTTAACAAGTGGTATTGCAATGTATGGAGTAGGAAGGGGTGCCATGGTGGTGGGCAGGTGACTGTGACCTGTTGAAGGCCATGAGCACAGCAGGCAAGGTGAGATGGGAGGCTTGCTCCAGGACAGGTGGGAGAATGAAGACTAATGCTGCTGCCACTGGCACAAAGTCTTGGCCTTTATAGAAGCTGTTTCCATCTGGGCCTACAGACCAAACCAGACACTTCTTATTCCTCCTGTTACAATCCAGTGACATGAAAAGTTCTCAGACTGAACATACTGCAGGTAACCAAAACAACTTACCACCAATTAAATAAATTCTTATCAGCAAGACCAGCACTTGGCGCTAACCCTGCTTTCCATGCTCTTTCTCCCTCTCTCTCACTCACTCACTTTCTCTACAAAGTAAACAGTTGCTAATTGTTAACAGCTGTGTGTAGAAAAGGCACTGAGTTCATGGAGTAGGGTGTGGGGGTGAAGGAAAAACGGAACTGGAATGTCCTGCATTGGAAAGTTCATCCCCAGAAAGTTCAGAACTGGACATCCAGGAACAAGACAATTAGGCACGATGTCAAACACAGAAATGTAGTCCCACTGAGCAACTCAGGGGTGGGAGTGGGAGGGAGATTTACTATTCTAAACTCCGGGGCGCAACTTGGGGGGTGAAGTTGAGGAGATTTTGTATTCTAAACTATGGGTGGGCACAACTTGCGGAGAGTTTACTATTCTAAACTCTGGGGGAAGTTGGGGGGATTTACTATTCTAAACTTTGGGGGGAGAACAACTTGGGGGGGCATAATTTAAGTAACTAACTGCAAAAACAATTAAGCCAACAACCTCAAAAACATGGAGGTTGTAAAAATCGAACCCTAGTCTGCTGGATGTAACAAGCTCATTCACAGCTTGTGACTCTAACCTCTACACTAGGCTATCAGTGCACTTCAATGGCACACACTCATGGACTTCAACAATACAACATGGGGAGAGATGAGCAAACTATGGGAACGCGTTGCAATAACCGTAACCAAACGTCTGTACACTCACTTGTGACAAAGCTACCTGTGCCACACTGTCCAGTTCCCAGCTTTCCCAAGTCCAACACTCTGGTGCCCAACTTTCCAGTTCCATCTTTTCCATGCCCCAGGGTGGGGGAGCTTTACAGGAATTTTGTGTGTGGTGTGTCTAAAAGCATACTGGAAGAGGAATTGGCAGCTGCACTGAAAAAAAGCACGCGCTCCAAGTACAAATAGGAAAATGTCAGTGGGCAGCGATGTGCAAAAAGGGTCCCATGTTAGTATTCAAATCAAGACACGCACACTACAGCACTGGCTGAAAAGTAGAAGCCATTTTCTCCATCACTCACTGGCTAGAAGGACTAACACACATACAAAGTGCAGTATCCTACCCATGTGTTTCCTCACTATGCAAACAGGCACAAAAATGTTACTGCTGATGAGTGACCTTACAATACTGCTTACAGTATATTTACTGGGAATACTTCTAATATGCAAGAGAAAAGGAATGCACCAAAACTGAAAACAGATGCCTTATATTTCAACTACAGGCTTAGAAATTGCTCTTGGATTCAGAGTAAACATGGCAGCCTCAGGCTTGTTGGGAACGCAGTTAACTATAAACTACTTAATATTTGTTCCTATAAAATTGAAAGACTGCAATAAAGTGCACAGTCAAGGGCTTTAATTTGCAATGCTAAATTCAAAATCAATTTCTTGAAATTAAAACCGTTACAATATAGACTGAAATAAACATTACTCCTGTAAAGTGAAGTTCTTTCATAAGAAGAATGTTTTGCTCAGTCTTTCATATTATATTTTATGATCCTGATAGCCAAATCAGAGGTTTATAATTCTGCACTGTGACTAAATAAGAACAGATAAGTCTTTACAAGGGAATGGGACATTATTCTTTTTTATTTCTACATCTCACTTTATTTTATCCCTTATAAACTAGCATAGGAAAGATCAGCCATTTCGTAGGTTAAGAAATTTGGAAGTTCTATGATACAACTCTATCAGTCCGACTCATTGAAATGTATGATGTAATGACAGCAAGCCTATTGGCCTTCCCAGGTGTTCTGAACTAAACTGCAGTCTTTAAAATGTGTTTGTAAAGTTCATTTACACTCTTCCCCTCACTATCACCATTACAGTGTCAACACTATCACAGTACTGCATATGAATTGGAACAGAACCATGCATGTTAAAACGTTTCTAGACTTTGATTTATTGTGCTATGAAATTTGCTTAGAGAAAGCTAGTTCAGGAAGGCAGTATAGTCTAGGGGTTAGAGTAGAGTTTGTTACATCCAGCAGACCTGATTCTGATTCCCATAACCTCCATCTGTATACTGTGTGACTCTGAGCAAGTCACTTAACCTCACCAGTGCTCCCACGTTGCCCCTAAAAGCAGACATTTGCGCCTAGTGGGCCTTACCCAGTTATGAAAAGTTCTTCTTGCTAGTTACTATGTGCTGAGATTATTTTTAGCAAGACTCTGTAACCAATGTTTTAGTAAAAGGATATTAAAAACAGATTTTACATTTTATAGGATTTAGCTAGTGGGTGTACAGTATTTAAGTTCCATGGGATGACTTGTTGAAGGCAATCATATTGACTCTGTAATCACTGACTCATTAAGCACTTTCTCTCTGACGTTAAAATAGCTTCTGGTCTAAAGTTGTCGTTTTTCGAGAGAGAGAGAGAGGAAGGTTTCCATTTATTTGAACACTCCCAACCCATCCTCACACACAGAAGAACTTCAGAGATTGTTGAACAGGTAATTTTGGAGAATCCCCACCTCATCCTTTTTTTTCCCTCACATCTCGGTTGACCCCCATCAGCTTTGATCTCCCAGCTGCATCATGTGGATGTGTGCCAGGCCTTTCTGCCAGCCAGTACCCCCAGGGCTTGGCTCTCCCCCCCACCAGGGTCAGTGGGGTACAATCTGCAGCTGTGAAGCAGATCCAGTAGTTGGACCAGCGAGCCCAGCTAGTCAGGTGTGGGGCCTGCAAGGGTCCAAGTGCCATCCTGCCACTGAGGATTTTTTTGCTTTTCCTCCCTGAGAGACATGGCATGCAATGATGTCATGACGCATGACCTGTGCACCTGCATGCCATGCGTCCGCGTCTGCCCGCACCTCTGCTTGTCTGTGGAAGTCCTGGATGCCTTTCCCCCAGCTACCGCTAGGGGCCAGGCATATGCCGGACCTTGCAATCCCTCCCCTTCCCAGAGGAGGAGGAGAGCAGTTCTCCAGATGCTCAATCCTCTTTCACCCAGCCAGCCCTCCAATGCCCTGAGCTTACTACTGAACTCTGGTTGCTGGTGTTGCAAGTGGTAGTGCTACCTCTGTGCTGAAAGGCCTGCTCTACCCCACCCTATTTAAAAAAACTAACACTGTAGACAACTCCTGAAGCTTTCGGTACAGGAGGCTCACTTACAATATAAAATCATCAACTGCATGCAAGTAGACATATGGTCAGTTGCATCATTACTGCACAGAAATATTTTGTTTTGGGGTAAGCTGATTCAGGTGTAGTGTGTTTGTGTTCTGTTAGTATCTAGTTGTTCAATGTGGAATGACACATTCATTTTGTAATTCTCATGGGGATCTATGCCAAGCCACTTGGGAGAGACTGTGACCTACTGGTTTGCCAACAGTGCACAGACATTTGTCTCCACAACTATTCCTTTCAGTTTCAAATAAGCAAATTGAATACTTAACAACCTGTTAGTGTAGCCCCATTATTCTGGGAAAAGACTTCCAACTCTGGCATGCTAACCGGCTCAGTAGTGCACAGCAGTAGCGCTTCCTCTTGCTTTGTCAGCAACCTGGGTTCTGGTGCAAGCCTGGGTCATTGGGGCCAGCCTGAAGGAGGAGGAGGATTGAGCATGCCAGGGACTCCACTCCTCCTTCAGGAGGGGTGACAGTGCATTCCACATCAAACTGCCACTTGGCAGAGGCTGGATGGTAGTGCAGCAGAAACCAACATATCAGGGAAGGATGTCACTGGACAAATAGTATAATTACATGCATGCATGAGCATCACTTATACCAGTGTTCCCAGGGGAGAAAATGGTGGGATATCCCCCCCAACATGTAGGATGATGCTGGCACCCTCATAGGCTCAACACTACCGACCGTGGCACTCACACACACCATGAATAGTGTTGAGAGAACAGTGGTGGTAAGTCTCAGACAGGTAAATGTTGGGCTGAGGGGGCTAGCAGAAGGGGGCATACCAGCTGACCCATGAAAGAAACAGTGGGTGGTAAACATAACTGTAATGGTGGCTCCTTCAGGACTGCCAAACAAAAAAAAAGATTATAAGGGCTCAGTCATGCCCATATATTTAGGGTTGTACTGCCAGTTCTATCCTAAAGCCCATTTTTTGCAATTTAATAACTTTGCAACCATTCAATGAATTTGTATGAAATTTTGCATGTGCGGTGTTGTTGGATAGATCTCTAGATTTGCCAAGTTTTGTTCCAGTCAAAGGAGCAGATTTCAAGTTCCAGACAGTGCAAAAAGTACATTTTTGCAAGTGTTTTCCCACCTGTTATAATGGGTTTTCATTTGTTCACTGTACAGCCCAGATGGTTTGGAATTTTGGTCTGAAATTTTTAGGGCAGAAAGGGGCTGACACACAGATGTGCCTTTTGTTGGTTTAGGGAAAAAATAATAATCCGTTCCAAAGTTATTTAATTTAAAAAAAGTATAAATTGATTCTGAGCACGCTCAGTAGGCACCTCAAGATAGCTGTTTGAAATGAAAACATAATTATTTTTCATATTGACATCATCCTTTTCATATGAGAAAAATCCTTTTATTTTGCCTCAAAAATTCTAATTTGGAAACCCTCAAAAATGATATTCTGGGGAGGAACAAACACATGTAGCTTGCTTCTCAGGACTCCATTAACTGGATTCTGCACTTTACTGCTCGAGAAATGCCCTTAAAATGTGTTTTTCATAACATTAAAATTCCTTTCTGGTATCAACGTGATACGAAACAAGATCTTGTTTCGTATCACGACTCATGAAAAAAGATATTTTTTCACATGGAAAATCAATGTACAGTATTCCAGTTTGGTTTTCAACTTTGGTGCATAACTTTGTGATTTTTGCATATTTTGACACCAAATTTTTAACATACCCTTTTTGAGACCCCTCCTCATGAACAATGTGGGTGTCATTTTGCAAATCCTGCCCGAAGGGCGATATCACGGTTGGTTGGTGACATCATATTTCTGGTGGGATTTCAAAATGTTCACCACACTTGTTCATGAGGTGTGGTCATAAGAAGGGTATGTTGAAAATTTGTGATCAAATTATGATAAAATGGCTAAGTTGTGTGCATCTGTTAACATATCACTAAGCTCACTCATAACTTTGTTAATTTTCAACATTTTAACCAAAAATTATCAGCATAGCCATTTCTTTACACCACCTCATGAATGTGACAGCTGTCATTTTTCAAATCTTGCACAAAATGTCTTTTCGTGCCTCTGCCATGAAATTACACTGCAGTGGTGCAGAATGACATTTTGGTAGAGGATTTGACCATTTTTACTATCGGCTTGAAGAGGTGGGGTAATACACAGGCTGTGTTGACAATTTGGTTGCAGTTGTCCTACAAATGGAAATGCTCCCATAAACATACATATATGCATCTATGGAGGGATGGGAGCACATGGTCCAAAGTGCCATGTGCTCCATCACACAAATAAGGATAAGATTACACTATCTCATAAAGTAAGGATGCATGGGAGCTCAGGGCCCAGAGGGCCCCTGTGCTCCAACAGGAAAATAAGGATACCATGATACTATCTCAAACAGTAAGGAAAGTCTTTGCAAAAAAACTGTGTTAATACAATATTTAAGGTTGAGGCTAAACCGACAAAAGTGGGGAAATCTGACTTTAGGGTTTCGAACCCTAAAACCCCAGTGCCACCCCCAAAGCAAATCAAAGGCAGAGTCTTCCTAGGGGTTGTTAACCCTAAAACTCACACCATTCCATACAGTCCAGAAACATACACACCTAATGGGGTGAGCTTTAGGGTTGACAACCCGTAGAAAGACTCTGCCCCTGATTTGCTTTAGGGGTGACATTAGGGTTTTAGTGTTGGAAACCCTAAAGTCAGATTTCCCCACTTTTGTTAGTTTAGCCTCAACCCTAAATGTTGCATTAACTTAGTTTTTTGCAAAGAATATATACCATATATGCATATATATATATAGAGAGAGAGAGAGCGAGCGAGAGAGAGAGAGAGGGAGCCAGAGTAAATGATGGCAAAGTGTGGTATACATAGAAATAATACCATTGAGGGGTTTAGCAAGTCACAAAACTATGAGCATGAAGGGCAATCGGCTTTATGAGCTTGTTTGACCAGAAGAAGGTGATATTTTTTTGCAAGTACTCCGGACTTTGTCAACTTTTATTTTACATAACACATTAGATTGGACACTGTTTGCTGTAACCTGGCGTCTTTTGTTAGTGTAGAGATTTTCTGTACTGTAGTAGCACATTTGGTAGTGTTTTTCCACAATGTAGTGATATGTTTGTTAGTGTTTACCATAATGTAGTGGGTCTTAATAGGGACTTTGTTTTGTCCCTGCAGTGTTTCCATTGTGCAGGGGCCTCTGAAGGTCCTCTCAGTTGTTTTGTTTGTTTAATCATGTAGTTTGCAGGCAGGAACCATGATTGTCTCTATTGCAGCCTCCTAATTTCGTCAGGATTTAAATTTAAATAAAGTTATTAACTCTGGCATAAAAACCTGCTTGACTCCATTATGAAGGTTGTGACCTGACTCAGGTAAGGCATCCTGAGACTTTATGATGCTTTAGAGCTAAATTCTGCAGTAGTTCTACTGTATCAGTTAGTGTTGTTCCATGTCTTCTACAGTCCCTATGTTCTTGTCTCGTGCTGGTCATCAGACTTTTCAAGGTACAGTAACCACCCTGCTGTCTTCTATAGTCTAAAGTGTATCTGAGTTGAAAAAATGCTTTTAGAGAAGGTTTGGTTTTGTAAAGTTTTCTGCTTTGCTGAATAGTTTTGTGTTACAAGTTCTTATTTTGAAGACTGAGCATGTTGTCTCTTTGTTCTCATTTTGTTTTCCTCTCTCTGCTGGCTAACACACAAGATTTAAGGCCAGCATAAGGCAAAAACACAGGGACTGCAGTGGACATCAAAAGCACTGACTGATACAGTAGAACTGCAGACTTTAGCCCTAAGGCATTGTCAAATCCCACAATGCCTTGCATGAAGCAGGTCATGACCTTTGTAATGGAGTCACGCAGGTTTTCACATCAGACTTAAGTAACTTCATTTACATTTAAATTCTGATGATATTAGGATGGTGCAGTAGAGGCAATCATTGTTCATGCCTGCAAACTACACAGAAAAAAAAAGCCTCAGGGGACTGTCTCTTTAAAAGGTGTGACTCCTGCAGTCTTCTCCTTAGAATCTTTATGTCATGTAATCAGGAGTAGTATGGTGTGCAGCTGGGAGCAGTGTTTGGTCTGCTGGAGAGCTGCATGACATCCAAAGCAGTGTATGGTCTGCCATCAGGTGCAGCACGCTGCAGTGTGAACAGCAGCAGGAGAAAACTGTTTGTGGTCAGGAACATCGTGAGCAGAGAGGACGGGCAGTAGCAGCATGGAGGGCCTGAATGAGCAACCAGCAGCTTTGAGGGAAAAGGTTGCTTGATGAGTGAGGCTGGAGGGAGGATGTTGGGTGGATTTTTAGTGTGGGCTATGGTACTATAGTTTTTTGCAGGTAAATTTCTGGAGGTTTTTGGGTGGTGGTATTTTGAGTTAATAAGGTGGGTATTATATGTTTTAATAAGTGATCGGTGCATGTATTATTAAGGTGGTTGTTATATGTGTTATTGGGGTAATTAAGTGGTTTGTAATGTGTAAGGCATTAAGGTGTTAATAACACTTTAATAAAGTGTAGCTAGCTAATTGGTGTCATATACACTAATTGACAACTATAATATGTGGGAAAATATATGATGTGTCTATCTATGTGGAGGAAGGCCCAACCATGTATTTTATATATAAGCAGCCACCTTGCTCAGCAACCACAGTGTGCATATCTACCCCTCTCAACATCATGTACAATGGTAACCCTTTTCAGGGGCCTCAAATCCCCAACTTCAAAATTTGGCGTTTACAGATTCTAGGTCTTTATCTTGAACTGCTTCTCAGCTGGTCAATCAATCATAAAGCATTCTTCAAGGTCCTTCTTAATACTATAAAATAAAATCATGTGTTCCTTTCTTAGACTTTCAAACTGCTGTAACCCTGTCCTACAGTACCTACACTAGTCATGTAGCATGCAGGATATCAGCACCTACACCCTGGAAGAGAGGATAGCGAGAGGGGACATGATAGAGGCCTACAAGTATCTCACAGGAGTAAACAGGGTGTAGGAGGGTAGTCTCTTTCAAATGAAAAAGAGCAGTAGGACCAGTGGGCAGGCAATGAAGCTAGATGGGGGACAGTTTAAGAGGGATGTGAGGAAGTACTATTTCACTGATAAAGTGGTGGATGCCTGGAACAGACTACCTGTGGAAGTGGTGGAGGCAAAAACAGTAGGGGGCTTCAAGCATGTGTTGGATAGACATAGAGGAATATCAGTAAATAAGCAGGGAGGAGGGAAGGTTACTGGAGACCAATTAGGGTCTGCAGAGACAGACTAGGCAGGGACCATCTGAGCAAACAGGTTGGGCCAAGCGGTCTTTTTCTGCTGACAAATTCTGTGTTTCTGTGTTTGTATGCTCAGCAAGCTCTTTCATCCAGTACAGTGAGCAAGTCCCTCCATACTACTAAATTCAGATGCTGACTAAGTGTCTAGTATACTAGTAGTACAGGGGGCACAGCAGGCTAGAGGACTGTGAATAGTAAACTCGGCAGTACATTATTCCCTTTTGTGGTGCTGGAAGAAGGGGTATGAAGGTTGGACTGGCTAACTGGAAGGGGGAGAGGGCAGTAACTTGGACTTTGTGGATACCGATGTGGAATAGAAACATACATCTTTAACTGAATATGCTGTATTTTGTGAAGAAGGTGTGAAGATATTTTTATTACACTGCTGAGTTCCTGGTTGGGGCCCCAGCTTGTGTATGCATGACTAGGGCTATGAAGTTTATGCAGCTGGACCAGTGCAGAAGATTGTCATTTAGCTGTCTGAAGGTCTTGAAAAATCTCCATGAGACATCTGTAACATTTTTCCCCAATGGATAGAGGGCTAAAAGAATCGGGTACTATGTATCAAACTGAACTAAATGTTGAGTCTCAAAAGTGGATATTAAAATGTGTGTGTCTCCAAGCAGCATAAAAAGTAGAATAAATACAACTTTACACATACAACTCTTATGCAGTATATCATAGGAAATGCGTGCAAAACTCCATGAAGGCAATTAAAGACTGGACATGCTTTAAGCAGGAGTATAAGGTGCCAATCGGGGTGCATAGTATGTGTAATTTTGTGTTCCGGTAAAACCTGGCCTTATTGCCAGTGCACATTTGGCGTAACCCATGCATTGTGCTTTTGTAGTGCAGGTTTTTAAAATTTAAATTAAAATATATGTGAAGCAGCATGCAGTGGGTTGCAGGATCTAAACAGATGGATGAGGCAGCAGAAAGATGGAGGCGGCAGCCCTCAGAAATGACTGGAGGCTTGAAAGATGGAGTGTATCCTGCAAGGCTTCACAGGGGCCTGGAAACACAAAAAGGAAACCTACAGAGAAAAGAGAAGAGGTCTGGAAAGAGACGAGGGACAGTTGGAGAAATGAAGGGGCATCCTGGAACAATGGATGGGAAGAGTAAGCTAAAATCTAAGACTACAAATACACACACACACACACACACACACACACACACACACACACACACACACACACACACACACACACACACAAACACACACACACACACACACACACACACACACACACACACACACACACACACACACACACACACACACACACACACACACACACACACACACACACAACACACACACACACACGTGTCTTAAAGTATAGAGAATATTGAGGAAAAGACTCTCTTCCTATACTGAACGGAAATGAAAAATAATGGTATTTTAAACTAGCATCACTGATCAAAATCAATCCAGTATTATACCATATAGAATTTGGTATTTGTAGAATTGCACAGAACATCACAGAAATAGGATGAGATTCACTATCTCCCAAATTGTAGAAACCTTGCATACTTTACATTTGTTTGCATAGCATTCCTACTAGACGTTATTTCTAACACAGGGCTTCAGTTTACATAACAGCTTCCTGTGGTCTTATCTGTTGGTCACAGTTCTAGCTGGTTTTGAGAAAAAAAAATACTTCATATTCTCTACAGAAGTTTAGGAAAACTGCTGCAGCATTGCTACAAAATCTCATACAGGATATATATATATATTTTTTATTTATTTGAATCTAGGATTACAAGTACCTTTGAGCCAAGGCTCTTTTACAAAGGTTCCACGTCAGTTGAGGTACAATTCAAACAAGACATTGAATAACAGTATAATAGTAGGTTACTGGCAGTTACATATAGTTTTATACATTGAAAACAGTGGCAAAAATGCTGGAAGGAGGTCTGGTAATAGGGTTGACACGGTATGGAGGAGAGATGCACTAGTGGGGTGCGGCCATAGGCACTTGTCAAATATCAATTAAAGTGCTACAGTGGGGTAGAGATGGAGGGTGGGAGGAGGGGAGGATGAATGGGTGTATGGGAGAGGGAGTTGAGTGAGGAGAAGGTTAAGTGCTAGGTGGAAAGAGCAAAGAGGAGAGGGGAGAACAATTAGGAAAGACAGTCACAGGAGCTAGATGCAGACAGGATGTGACACAGACTGGATTTGAACGGACCAAGCTTTGGCATTGAGACGATGTCAATGTTGAGACCACTGAACCAGCTGGGAGCTCTGTGTGCAAACGATCTTTGCCCTTGTGTGGTGCGGAAACGCGGGATATGCAGAAGCTGGGATTCAGAGCCCCTGGTGATGCGAGTAGTCCACGCTTGGCAGAGGAGAGCTTGGACATCTGGGAGAGCAAGGCCTAGTGTTATTTTCTTTGTCATAAGGCAGGTTTGGTACTTGATCGGGTTTGAAAGTTGAAGCCGCCCAGTCTGTGCGTAGAGATCATAAGTGTGGGTGAGGCGATGTGAGCCAGTTATGAGACAGCAAGCTTTGTTTAGTGCAACTGATATGCGTCTGAGGGCGGTGGCAGAGGCAGAACCGTAGATGATCAGACCATAGTCGATTATTGAGATTACTGAGCTCTGTACTGCAGTCCTTAGGGCATCTGAGGTAAGGCATTGCCTGTGCCTGAAGAGTATGCCAATGCGAGTGTTGACATCCTTGGCAATGTTGTCAATGTGCGTAGCATATGACTGGTTACAATCGATGGTAATATCTAGATATTTAAAGGATTGAACCTGTTTGAGGGTTGCACCAAGGCAGTTTTTGATCGTGATGGGATTGAGTCTGTGTTTGTTGTGCGGACTGCAGAAGAGCATGGACTTGTTTTTTTTTGTAGTTGAGAACCAATTTATGTGTACTAAACCAAGCTTCAATCAAGCTGAAGGCAAGCTGTAGATTCTTTTGTAGGTGGCCCGGATCCTTGTGACTGGAGAGGATGACGGCAGCGTCAGCATAGAGGAGGATTTGTGTTGGACACGATTGTGGAAGATCATTCAGAAAGAGGCTAAAAAGAAGTGGCCCAAGAATGGAGCCTTTAGGAATTCCTGAGTAAACAGGAAGTACATCTGAGAGAACATCAGCTATTTTCACTCTTTGGGAGCGGTTCTCCAAGTAGCTCTTGAACCAGGTAGTGGACTCAGGTGAGAGCCCAGCAGAACATAGCTGTGTGATTAATAGATTATGATGTACAGTATCAAAAGCCTTGATCAGGTCAATGAAGACCGACCCGGTTATTAGGCTGTTGTCCAACGAGCTGTGGATAGCACCGGTGAATTCAAGGAGGGCCGATGTAGTACTGTAGCCTGTACGGAAACCATATTGTTGGGGCAGAGGATGTTGTGTTTGTCCAGGTATTCCATTAGCTGGTCAGATACCATACATTCAATGGCCTTAGAAAGAGGAGGAAGTATGGAAATAGGCCAGACATTCACATGCAGATCCTTGTCCCCACTTTTGTGGACCAGGGTTACTGTGGCTGATTTTCATCTGTCGTGGAACTGGCTGAGGGTGAGGGAGAGGCTGAAAGTTTTTGTTAGTGGAAGTAGCACTTCATCAAGGGTGAGGGACACCAGCTTGAGGTCGAGTAAGTCCCAACTTGTTCTAGATTTGGCGATTGCATTAGAGACATATTTATGGACCTCATGTGCCCTAACTTCCTTAAAGTAGAATGGTGGGTGGTTGGAGGGAAGGGATTGTGGGCTGGGGGTAGGAGAAGGAAGGAGGGTGGTCATCATTGAAGAAGTCTGAAGGGAGAACACTACTGAGGTCAGAGAATGCAGTATTGAAAGTATTTGCAATTGTGATAGGGTCAAGAGTTATGCCACCATCAATGACCAACATAGTAGGTGAGGTTTTTGACTGCTTCCCAGTTATTTCTTTAAGATTTTCCCAGAAGGATTTTCCCTTACCCCAGGTGTTCGTGAGGATATTTCTGTTGTATGCATTTTTCTTCCGGCAGATTGATTTAATGCAGTCGTTTCACCCGGTTGTAGTTCTGAATACTGGCTTGATTGCCAGTGGCTCATGCCTGAAGCCAGAGGAGGTCCCTTGCCTTCAGATCCTTTAGTAGTTCAGCGGAAAGCCAAGGATTGCAAAGACCTTTGATTTTACGTCTTTTGAAAGGGGCATAGGTGCCACAGGCAGCATTGAAGAAGTTGATGAAAAAATCCAAGGCTGAGTTCACATCAGAAGCACTGAATATAGGAGACCAGTCGAGCTGTCGGAGGTGGGATTTGAGATGTTTCAACTGACCACATGGGAGGACTCTACTATTGATTAATTTGGGGGGGGGAGGCTTGCAGAATTTATTTGACCATTCATAGATGACTGGGGAATGGTCACTTAGTGTATCTGGAAGGACGGAAACATCTGAGATGCGGGAGGGATGGCTGGTCTATATCCAGTCCAGGAGAGTGCTTGCGCCAGTTTTATAATTATGTCTGGTGGGGGAGACTACCAGCTGTGCCAGGTTGGCTGCTGAGATGGCATCCTTGAGGCCCCCTGTGTTGCACCATTATAACAAAAAACATAAACAGGCATCTTTGTACTGCAGGAGTTTCAAGTCTGATGTTTTGTAGAATCCCTCAAAAATATGTCCAAAGCTGAGTAGTTATACTGAGGCTGAAGTCAGTCCCTCACATTGAACCTGCGTTACAATACAAACAATAGCAGTAACACAGACCATATGCTGGCCTTCTTTCAGTTAGATGCATTCTGAAAGATACTCAAACTTCATGTGATCTGCTTTAAAAAAGCCAAACAATGAATTAAAATTATAGCTAAAAGTTTTTATTTATGGAAACAAATGCACTGCAATATCAGAATTAGAATTTCAATAACACACCAAACTAGATCCCCCAGTGGGAAAAGATATGGCAATCTACATCGAAGGCTACCATGTCCCCCCTTTGGCAAGAGTATTTGTGGAAAGTTAGAGTCCATTTTTTTTCCTAACCCCAGATAGAGTGGTTAAGTGGTCCACCACAGGATCAGCAGACTGTTGGTGACACTGTGGAGAACAGAAGGCTACTCCCACACACATATTTTATACTTGGCCCAAATTAGATGGGTTTAAGGGAGAGGTAGGAGACAAGATTCATAGTCTATTTCAGATACCCACCCCTCTGTTGCTACAAAACTTGGTTCTGGGTCTTCCTCCTGAAGGGATGAGGGAAGCAGACGTGTTATATATGTGGTATATCTGTGTGCTAGCATATAACAAGGCCATCACAAGAAACTGGCTACAACCCACTCCACCAGCTGTACAGAAGTGGACACAGATCATAATAGACATGAAGTATATGGAAGAATTAACTTTCCAGCTGAGAGATGCTCAAGAGAAAGGCCTGATAAGATGGACCCTCTTGAGCTGAATAACGATGAAGGCATGAGATATACCTAAAATGAGAAACAGTATACACCCTAGTTTAATTCATTTATAGGTAAGAGATACTAAGAATGAGTTGAATAAAATAATTCTCCCATCAGCACAGCATCAGAATAAGTTGATCATTAGAAAGAGATCATAAATTAGAATAGAAAGAGATAAATAATGAATATGCTGACCATGTATAGTTACCTAAAGACTTTTTTTAATTCTCTTTTTGATGTATGTCTAGCTGAATACTTTACTAGCATACTGTGCAGTATGCTAGATCAGAACACAAAAACAAACAAAAAAGAAAGAATAATATGCTGTACTAAAGATGTATTCTGGATACCTTGTGAACTGACAATAAAGCACACATAAAAAAAACAACAAACTAGAAGATACCATAGCTATACTGGAAATAAAGTCCACATAAAAAAAGGGTTTACTTCATTAGAATTCCAGAGTTCCTCAGAACAGAATTCCAGTGATGCTCAGAATGAAAACTGGCGTGGCTTTACAGCTGTGTGCATTTTTAATGAATACATGTAGGAGTTAATGGATTTAGCATTCACGGCAGACCACTTTACATGCAGTAAGCTGACAGAAAATGTGACAAAACCTCATTTTAAAACAAGACCATATTTGCATTCAAAAGAGATATCTGAATGATTTTCTGCCATGTCTTTAATTATGTCTGACTTAATTATGGAAGCACGCATATTACTTGTCATGTAGTGCTGCTAGAAAAATATTATCTATGAAAGTGGCAGTTGTCACAAGAGGAAGCTGTATCAGCCAATTGCAAGGCAGAATGGGCCGGCACTTATGGAAGAGAAGCTGAGAATGTAACTAATCAAAGCGTGCTGTAGTAGCAGGGATGCTGCAGCTGCTAGTAAGAGCAGTGTTATCACCTGATGCTTCACAAACTGCTTCAATTATGAAAGTTCCTGAATGTTATTTATTTTACAATTTATTTATCCAGTGCAGCCCAGCTGAGAAACAATATCTCCTTTTCAGTGGGGTCCTGCCTATACCCATTTCTGCAGCTAGGTGGACTGGAGCACTGGGAGGTTCTTATACAATGTCACATAGTGAGTGTATTTGGTTCTGATGGAGTTGGAACCTGTGATCTCCCAGATCTCAAGATGGTGCTCTAACCAGTAGACTGCATTGCCTCTTTAAAGGGGAACTGTCATCAATAGGGTTTCATAAGGTGTTTTAATAGTGCAGGTTTTTGAAATGGAATCAGCGTTACTTGTGTGGCGACGTTGTACTCTGTTGTGTTCTGGTTCCTTGCTACACGCTGCAAGTATTCCGGCAACCCCCTCCTCCATTTGTTTCAGCTCCCCCAGAGTTTGCTGCTCTATAATGTTGTTTTCTGCCTTTCTACCGGAATGGCTGTTTTACACAGGCCGATGAAATGGAACACAGCAGTGCAAACCACAAAAAGCAGAGATTGTGGTTTGAATGAATGTTCACCTAGGGAACGAAACAGATCTACTTTACACACGAGGGATGTAACGGAATACTGTTTCTGTAACAGTTATTCTATTACATAGACCTGTATGTAAAAGCGCCTTTAATGACTGAAAGACCATAAAAAGCTAATTTAAGTAAGCCATTGTGTTTATCTGTGAGTCTTTGCAGTCCAGAGCTATTCATATGTAAATCAGTCTGTAATTAAGGGCTAGTTGCAGCCATATGTTTTAGGCTCCTGACAGGAAATTATGTCACCGAGGATCTTGGCCATCCATTGACTGTAGGTTAAATAGGAAATCATCAGTTTTATTAAGTGTGTTTTAAGGTGTTATTACAACACTTTCTACATTTATAATAATTATGTTATATGTGCACTGAAACTAGTGAGTTATCACCCTTGCATTTCAAACTGTTAGTAAAAATAATCAATCTTTAAGATTGTTTTAACCTCTGGGCTATACTGCCAGCTGATCATCAAAAACTACACATCTCAAGGCTGGATCTGTGGTGCCAACAGGTATTGGGGCCCCATACTGTATCAGGATTTCTAAACCCTGGCTGTGTTCATGTCAGTGCAGATTTCTGGGCCTACCACAGCACTAACTTCTGTCTTATTCCATTCCCTCACTTACAGCCTTTTCTCTTACAATTTCGGGTGTGAACTCAGGTTTACAAGATGCAAATGTGGCTACGTACCTACTGGCCTGGCATCATGGGGCCAGCCTTGAAATGTGTAGTTTTTGATTAACAGCTGGCAGTACAACCTAGAGATTAAAGCAAAGAGCTGTGAACAAGCTTCCTTCATCCAGCAGAATGGGGTTTGATTCCAACATGCTCTACTTGTATATTGTGTGACCAGAGTAAGTCACTTAACCTCCCTGTGCTCCCAAAACACACCCAGAAACAAGCTGTAGCTGTGTGCCTTTCCTGGACAAAGATGGTAAAAGCAATCTGAGCATGTGTTATGATTCTGAAAATAGTATGCTCTTTCTATCCAGATTTGACTTGAAAAGAAAGAAATAGGACACCATTAAGGTTTATTAATTGCAAAAACACATGGATGGACAACATTGTTTAAAAAAAGCATAATCTGAACTGCTTTACTAAAATATAGAATAGTGTGTGTGTGTGTGTGTGTGTGTGTGTGTGTGTACCAAAATGTTACACACACCTGAGGTGTGAAATGCTACATTAAACTCGATGGCAAAGTCAGAGTGGTTTATTTTTATTTGCCTTTGTTTACCAGGTAAGTACACTAGACAGCCAAGTGCCTATTTTCAGGTGCGACCTGGGAGATTACAAAGGTACATTCAAGCACATCAGCCAAAGACAGGTACAAGGTATAATCAAGAGCAACAACAAAACAAGGTAATACAAGAGCATCAAAGGTTTACATTGGAAGCGGGAGGACGATAACAGCATGGCAAAGGCAGTAATTAACATACCAGGGCAACAATGCCCCTAAAGATAGAGCAGTAGATAGAACAGTAGCATATACACGATTAGTGAGCAGTAGGGACAAAGTGGACCCATCACAATCAATTCAGCTAGTAGCAGTACGCTTCATTAGTGGATAAGGTGCAGATAAAAGCATCCCACACTGAGGGTGTGTGCAAAATTCTGTTTTTTACACCCACCCATATATTATTTTATTTAATTAATGGTGATATTCTTTTTCCCCTTTCAGCACAGTTCAGTTAGTGCAGCACTTCTGTCAAGATACACACGCTTCACACACACACACACACACACACACACACACACACACCACACACATGCATGCACACACCTAACACACCACACACACACACACACACACACGTCTCTCCCTTTGTTTTTTGGTTTTCTTTCTTTTTTTACATTACAGTGGGAATGGCATTCTGGAAAGTTGCGGTCCATCAGCATAGCTGCGGAATGTAAGACACGCTCGAAGGGTATTGATGGCAGGATCAACCAGATTGATTTTTTTCCTTTACGGTACAAAATCCCGTTCCATCCAAAGTATTTCCGTAAGAAACTGTTATACTTTGGACTTCATCAAAAAAAGTAAAATACTCTTTTAATAATGCATTTTACATCATGCATGTTTTAACTGTGTTGTCCATCCATGTGTTTTTGCAATTAATAAACAAGTAATGGTGTCCTATTTTTTCTTTTCAAGTCAAATCTCAATAGAAAGAGCATAATATTTTCAGAATCATAAGACATGCTCAGATTGTTTTCACTGTCTTTGTCCAGGAAAGGCACACAGCTACAGCTTGCTCCTGGGTGTGTTTTGGGAGCACAGGGAGGTTAAGTGACTTGCTCTGGTCACACAATATACAAGTAGAGCATGATGGAATCAAAACCCATTCTGCTGGATGAACAAAACTTGTTCACAGCTCTTTGCTTTAACCTCTAGACTGTACTGCCAGCTGATAATCAAAAACTTCACATTTCAAGGCTGGCCCCATGATGCCAGGCCAGTAGGTACATAGCCACATGTGCATCTTGTAGACCTGAGTTCACACCCAAAACTGTAAGAGAAAAGGCTGTAAGAGAGGGAATGGAAAAAGACAGAAGTTGGTGCTGTGGCAGCCCCAGAAATCTGTACTGACATGTACATAGACAGGGTTTGGAAATCCTGATATGGGGCCCCAATACCCTCTGGCACTACAGAACCAGCCTTGAGATGTGTAGTTTGTGATGATCAGCTGGCAGTATAGCCTAGAGGTTAAAGTAACCCTAAAGATGGATTATTTTTACTAACAGTTTGAAATGTAAAGGTGATAATTCACTAGTTTCAATGCACATACAAAACAAGTATTATAAATGTAAAAAGTGTTGCAATAACACCTTAAAACACACTTAATAAAACCAACGATTTCTTATTTAACCTATAGTCAATGGAGGGCCAAGATCCTCGGTGACATAATTTCCTGTCAAGAGCCTAAAACATATAGCTGCCCCCAGCCTTTAATTACAGGTTGATTTACATATGAATAATTCTGGACTGCAAAGACTCACAGATAAACACAATGGCTCACTCAAATTAGCTGTATTTGGTATTTTAGACATTAAGAAACCCTGCCAATGACATTTCTCCTTTAATAACAAGCTGATAGCAAGCCAGGCTCTGAGCACAGCTGAACTTTACCCTTATAAACATGTAAATGTGAAGGGATGCTGGCTTAGCAAGTTATGAGTTTGACAATGTTCTTTGCACTGAGGTCAAATGATGAATATAATGACAGAAACCACAAGCATGTAATTCACAATTATGTATTAGCTTTCAGCAGAGGTGTGAACCTAGCAACCAAAAAAGCCTGATTCAGCCCATTTTTGTATCAGTGAGGCATAATATCATTCGTAAATAGATCTTTTTATTACTCTAAAGAAAAAAAAGTAGCTTTTAAGAAAATTACTTGAAAACAAAAACTAAAATAGTAAGAAAAATCTCAGGAACATAACATTTCTCTGTTTTTTAATGATCTTCAATTTGATTTCAAAACATCTGATGCATATATTATATTAAAGATGTCAAGTACTATTTAAAGTAAAGATACATAGACTAAAATAATGGTCCAGAATTGTTCAGATGCCAGTAATTAGTTTTTGTAGAAGCTCACAGACAATGGGCAATTGCTGATTTCTTTTCTGCATAACCTTCCATAATATTATTTTCAGAAAAAAAATCACATAAAACATTCTGTGACCAGTTTTCAGCAGAGTTTTTCCATACCGTGTAGAAATCCCACAAAAACAATACCCACTTTGTTTAACAGAGACCTAAATGTCTATTATGGTAAAAACAATTACCTTTAATGAAAACAATTTCAGGGCCCCATATTGAAACGTTGTGGCTTGTGATGTGTCAAGTCCCTGTCCTGAGTGCCAATTAGCTCAAGGCCCTAACTTGACACTCTGCTTAATTTGCCTCCTCTATGTGCATAGTATTTATTATTGTGGTTAATTTATATGGTTTACCTGCCTTTGTGTCACTTACCAAATGCTTTTGATAACTTGCTCTGAATTCTATTTTTATATATGGCTGTTTAATACACATACCAATATTATTCATGTTACCTTGCCTCTGTATCCTCTTTACCATATGCTTCCTGTAACTACTGCTCTGTATTCTACATTATTGATAACTGTTAGAGTTCCTTTTCTGCTCAAAATGAGTTTCTGTTTGTAGTCTCCTGGGTCATGCTGAAAAAAGGCATTTTATTGATTACTGCACCTATTCTGTAAGCAAAAACTAAAAAAATGAATACAGAAATATTCAATCAAGTTCTCAGCACAGTGTGAGTGCCCATAACCTTTTCAAGTTTAGCATGCTAGAGTGCAATCCTAAGTAAGGCACTAACAGGTGTGCTCAGCCAAAGTAAAACAGGGAGGTATTACATGCCTATGGGGAATACAGAAGGTGTCAAGGAGCAAAAGCAGCTAGGGCATACCAAACTTGTTTGCACTTATAGACTAATTAAGCAATAAACCACGACAGGGTGTTGGTGATGCTGGTTTTACCCACGCCTGGCGTGGTTTGGTAACGAGGCCGCAGGCCGAGTGACTAAACCTCGTCAGGCGTGGGTAAAACCAGCATCACCAACACCCTGGAGTGGTTTATTGCAATTATACAAATGTTGTGTGTGGTAAAATGTGAATAGTAATTTAATTGTGATAATTTGTTGTGTGTAAAAAGTAAGGAAATAGTGGAATATCCTTCCATGCAAAAAAATAGTCCATACAGCTTTGTTTTTGTGTTAGGATTGGCTGGTGTGGGGCCTTTGAAGGGAAGCGCCGTGTTTGAATTGTGCTCTGCGGTAGTTGGACGTGCTGCGAGCAGGCTGTGTGTGACGTTCACGCTGGGGATGTGAGGCAGAGGGACGAGCTTTCTTGGTGGCAGTATTAATGGTTTTTCAGGTACTGGATTTTTTTTTTTAATTTCGGTTTTATCGCCGTCTTCTGCGGCAGTTGGACGTGCTGCGAGCGGGCTGCTTGTGAAGTTCAGGCTGGGCATGTGAGGCAGAGCAACGGCCTCGTGGGGCTGTGGTGTTGTTTTTCCGGTGATGGATTTTCGTTTCAATTTCGCTAATATCGCTGTCTTCGATTGATTTGAATATTGCTTCCAGCTCATCATTATCAATCAAGTCGAAAGTTGTTTGTATGTTCATTTTTTGAGGTGAACGGCCGGGTTTTGGTTTACTCCGTAGCGCAATGTACAATGGCGGTTTTGGGATTTGGAAACGGGGGTCGGAGTGTTTTGTTAATGGGTTGCAGCGCGAGGTTGGCACAGCTGGCACTTGTTCCTGTTGGTAATGCTATATTTTACAACGGGGTGATAGTGCCAGCTGGCCAATGAGGGGTGACTATTTTTTTATGCATTGTATAATTAAGGAATAACCCATGATACGGCATGTATTATAGGATTTTAATGCATGCCCCAGGAGAGTAGTAAGACACGAGACAAAAGGCCAAGTGTTCTTATGCCCCAGGGAAGTGCATTAAAATCTTATGATGCACAGCCTGAAGGGGCTTATTACACTTATAAAATGGCTCTAAGTAGGTTTTTGGGGAGGAAAATGTGATTTGACACCTGATCGTGCTTTTATAGAGATTTAATACATGGTCAGGTAATGTCTCTCGGCTAATGAAATTTCTAGATTTTTTTCTTGCCATTTTATAAGTTGCTGTATTTGAAAGTTCACATGCAAATAACTTCCTTTCCCGTGTAAGGCCCTAAGAGGGCATTTGCATCCCATTACAACTTCATTACATATGGAGGAGCAATCCTTTTCTTCTTGGATTGCATGGAGGCTGTGGCCTCTTTAGGACAGACTGCTGTCTGTAACTGTATCCCTGGTAATCTAGTGCCCCCCCAATCTTGTAATAAAAATAACTGTTATTCAAGGTGGTACCCCTTCAATTGCCCGGTGCCAGTTGCTTTGAAATAAAACTCTTCCTGGTATTTTTAAGTGGATGCCCTCAGTTACCCAGACTTAAAATAAAATTCCCTGGTAGTCTAGAGCTTCCCCTCCCTCCCCTGGTATCATATTTAGTAAATGAAAACTCTCCCTGGTAGTCTAGTGGTTCCCCATCTCTTGGTCCTGATCCCAGTAGATTTTCAATAATAATCTCCATGGTGGTCTAGTGGTCCCCCCTCCCAATCCCAGTATCTGATGTGCCCACATGCCACCAACCTCATCACCCAGCTCTGTCCCAGTGATAGTGGCCAGCACATGCCTATCACTCAACTCTGAGGCCAACTGCCAGCTGCCACTCACAAGTACGGTAGTGCACACAACTCTGTATAGTGATGCAGTACTTGCAGGACACCTATTAAAAATCAAGTATACTACAGTATATGTAAACATTGACTAAAGTTCCCAAGCTCATAAGCTGAAGACAGCATTCTGAAAAATGACTTAAGCAACATTTTACAACACAAAAAAATCTCTTAAAGACCCAACATAGTACATCTGTTGTTTACCACAGTTTTTGTTGTTTGTGCTGGCTTTGTGTAGTGACACTGATGGACCATTCCCCTATCTCTTGTTGTAGATTTCCCATGCAGATGTCATTGGATTGATACTCTTGTGAGGGCAGGCCATGGGTGTGACCCAGGAGGTGCTAATGGAAAGGCATGGTCCTGATTATGGGTGCTACAGCAGCAGTGCCCTGGAGGGGAGCATGAAGAGGCACTGTAGGGTGAAGAGGATCACCCCACTACAGGACTGGTTTTGAGGCCAGGAAAAGCTGTCTCTGAGTTATAATGATTTGTATGTTCCCTAGATTGGGATATTCCTGCTGTGTGAACCTCATTGTGTTGCAGCCACCATGTTCTGGTGGGGTCAATCAGTGTGGGAGGGGGAACACTGACATGCTGATGCTGTATGCCAAGCCATTAATGGTCTTCTACATATGTCTATCTATCTATCTATCTATCTATCTATCTATCTATCTATATAAGGGTCTAGGTCAAAAGAGTTAACAGAAAATTGCGACAGCTCCGTTCAGCCGACGAGGGGTTGCTAGAGGTTCCGAGGGTTATACTGAAGTCCTCTGGGGCTAGGGCCTTTGGTTTCGTGGCCCCTACCCTCTGGAATTCTCTGCCTCGCCGGCTTAGAAAATGCGCGACCATGGAAACCTTTAAACAGGATTTCTAGACTTTTTTATGGAACAAGGCTTTTACTGATTGATGCTGTTTGTATTGTTGATTTTATTTGTATATTCTGATTTTATGATTTATTTGTACAGCGCCTTGGTTTTGGAAAGGCGCTAAATAAATAAAGTTATTATTATTATTATTATTATTAAAATAATACATCAAAAACTGAGCAGGGAAAACAGCAGGACACAAAACAGTGCTGAGGAAAAGCAATGAGTGGTACAGACAGTGCTGTGACTCAGGGTGGGTGAACATCAGGGGGGACGGCAGATTGATGACAAGTTATCTTAGCAAAAATGGCATGTGTGTTTGACACTTTTATGTGGTCACATGGCGAAATCACCATTCAGGCAGGATTTGAAAAATTTGACTGCCCTTGTTTATGACATGAGGTTATAAGGAGGCTATGTTGAAACTTTGGGGTTAAAATATGTAAAAATGGCAGTTATGCACATGCATTGAAAGTCTGCTACACTTGCTCGTAACTCTGGTAATTTTAAATATTTGACTTCAAATGATCAGCATAGAAATATTTCTGCACCACCTCATGAATGTGACAGCTGCTATTTTTCAAATCCTGACCAAACTGTCTTTTCACGTTTGTGGAGTGGAACAACACTGCAGTGACACGGAATCACATTTTGGTGGGGATTTGGAAATTTTCAGTGCAGAGTTCATAAAGTGAGGTAATAAGAAGTCTGTGGTGACAATTTGGTTGCAGTTTTGCTAAAACTGGAAGTGTTGGGCCTGGAGGGCCCTACACTTCCACAGCAATGTACATATATGCATCTATGAAGGGATGGGCATGCAGGGCCCTCCGGGCTCTGCACTCCCACAGGCAAATGAAGATGCAATTATGCTATCTCAAAAAGTAAGGAAATTCATTACAAAAAACTTTGTTAATGCACTAGTTAGGGTTAAAGTGACAAAAGTAGGGAAATGCAGTGTTAGGGTTTCCAACCCCAACATCCCACCCCATACCCTACAGGAAGCAACAGGCATGGGATGTGTCTTGGGATGTCAGCCCTAATGCTCACCCATTCCCATATACTGTACCCATCTCAGCTTATTTACTCATGGAATGAGGTGAGTGTTAGGGTTGACATCCCATGCCTGTTGCTGTCTGCAGGGTATGAGTGGTGTGTTAGTGTTGGAAACCTTAACGCCACATCTTCCTATTTTTGTCACTTTAACCCTAACTAGTGCATTAAAAAGTTTTTGCAATAAATATATATATATATATATATATATATATATATATTAAATACAAAATCATCGTTAATGCATCAGTTAGGGTTATTCTACAGCGACAAAAGTGAAGAAATTCGACATTAGGGTTCCCACCTTGCACCCCACCCCACCATGCCCCACCAACAGACATCGGGGTGTGCATTGGGGTCATCGGACCTCTCACCCCATCCCATGTGCAAAGAAGCTAAGGTGGTGCAGTGAGGAGAATAGGGTGAGAGGTAGGGCCAGTGACCCCAACGCACACCCCGATGCCTGTTGGTGGGGGACGGTGGGGGTGGGGTGCGAGAGGTGGGAACCCTAATGTCGAATTTCCTCACTTTTGTCGCTGTAGAATAACTCTAACTGATGCATTAATTAAGTTTCTTGCATTTAATTTCCTTACTTTTTAAGAAAGAATAAAAAAGTAGAAAGTTACGCAAGTTGGTTGAAGGGCCCCACATTCCCACCAACTTGTAAGTGTTGGGCCACATTACAGAGCTAATGACTAAAAAGTACATTGACAACAGCACAACCAGCCATTAAACAAATGTTAATGTAGTAGAACAATAGAAAACGCTGTCCACAAAACGTAAACTGTGCCACACAATATGTCCGCAAAAAATATATTCTCCAACACGTAAACACCTCTATTAAAATATACAGGACATGCCGTCAACACACTCTAAATTTGAAATAAAAAGACCAAACCGTGTCCAAGATATGAAATGTCAATATTTGAAATTTTCATTCATCAGAGTGCCACAGTTCCACACCTGTTGACATTTAACACACACAACAGATGAAAATGACATCCATGACACTAAGGCTAGGTAGGTATCCTGTGAATTTCAAGCCACCACCACAAGCAAAACGCTGTCCACAGAATGTAAACTGCACCACGCCATATGTCTGCCAAAAAAAATTTTCCAAATGGAAACACTTTAATTTAGATCCACAGGACATGCCGTCAACACCCTCCAAATTTCAAGTGACAAGACCAAACCATGCCTGAGATATAGCACTTTAACGTATGAGATTTTCATTCATCAGACTGGCACAGTTCCGCTCCTCTTGACATTTAACAGACACAATGACTGAAAACTACATCCATGACAGTAAGGCTATGTATCCTATCAATTTTAAGACACCACCACAAGCAGAACACTGTCCACAACATGTAAAGTGCATCACGCAGTATCCCCGAAAATTTTTTTTCTCTGGCATGTAAACACAATAATCCATATCTACAGGACATGCCATAAACACCCTCCAAATTTCAAGTAAAAAGACCAAACCGTTTCTGAGATATTCAATGTTAAAGACTGGTAAAAATTCCCTATCTATTACATTATAAAAAATCTGACCATCTTGTCCCTATCTCGCGATCAAAGATGGCAATCAAAGAATCTCATGATCAAAGAATTTGCAGGCTCATGAACAAAGAATTAAAAATGTTATAAATCCAGAAATTGATAGAATTGCGGTATACCACCACAATGACTCGACAAAACGAAGCCCCCTGAGTAAATCCCACCCTCATTTGTTTTCCTAGTACACCCCCTGGGCTGAGAAAATAGATTTTTTAATCTGGCCATCTTGTCCCTCGCTCGCGATGCATGATTGCGATCAAAGAATCTCACAATCAAAGAATTTGCAGCCTCGTGATCAAAGAATTTGCAGGGTCATAATCAAAGAATTAAAAGTCTTCAAATTAAAAATATTTACAGAACTGCAGCAAACCACCGCCATGGTTCGTCAAAACGAAGCCCCCTGAGTAAATCCCACCCTCATTTGTCTTCCTAACACACCCCTAGACTGAGTAAATAGATTTTTTCATCTGGCCATCTCGTCCCTCGCTCGCGATGCACGATCGTGCTCAAAGAATCTTGTGGACAAAGAATTTGCCGGCTCTCGATCAAAGAAATTGCTCGCTCATGAATAAAGTGCAAGGGATGAGATGGCCAGATTTTTAAATGCATTTCTGTGGCCCAGGGGTGTCCCAGACTGTTATACTAGGGTGTGTTTAGCTCAGGGGGCTTCATTGTGTCCCATTTGAATAAAAACACATAATTTTTCATCATACCTGGTAGTCTAGTGGCCCCCTTCCCCCGATCATGATAATATACATTAAGATCTGGTTTCCCTGGTAGTCTAGTGCCCCCCATGTGTATCTGATTAATATGTCATTATTTTATCCCTGGTAGTCTAGTGCCCCCCCCCTCCATGTCTATGTAGTCATATTTGTTGTTTATATTCCTGGTAGTCTAGTGGGCCCCCATCTGTATTTTATTATTATTAATATCCCTGGTAGTCTAGCTCCCCCCATCATTTGTAAAAAATAAGCATTTGCTACTTCCTGATAGTCTAGTGGTCCCCCCACCCCCACCCTGCCATGCCAGCCCACCCAGCACCCCCCACCATTCCCCAGCTGGCGGCTGGCACAGCCCATCTCACCTCCACGGCCAGCCACCGACTGTGTATATTACGAGCACTAATTCAAACAGGCACTCTGAAATTATTTCTGAGTGCCTATTTGAATTAGCACTCATAATATACACAGTTGGACCACCAGGGACATAGGACTATATATTTTACTACATATGCCCACGATCGGGCTGCGAGCGGTCCACTGGACCACCAGGGATATAGGACTATGCATTTTGCTACATATGCCCGTGATCAGGCTGCGAGCAGTCCACTGGACCACCAGGGATATAGGACTATTGATTTTTCTACATATTCCCGTGATCGGGCATGGGGGGCGCCACCACAAAGGTGCCGGCGGAGCTCGGGTGGCCACCCACAGGTGGCAGCTGCTGTGTTGCAACCTGCAATATGGCAGCTCACCTGTGGGTGGCCAGCTGTTGCTCCTTTTTTGGGGGGCTCACCTGTGTGCAGCGCAGGTAGGGGTTGCGCATGCATGGGCTCAGCACATTGTGAGGAGTGGAATAACAAGGAGGATGCTTGCTCAACTTTTGCAGATGATCCAGGAATCAAATTTATTAACAAAGTTAATTGTACAATCAAACTTATTAGCGAAAAGTACAAAACCAAAAATAAATAAATAAATAAATAAAATAACTTTCGACAGCACTAGAATAAGCTAGTGTAGTTCAGTCTTGGAGGTCAGCACTGGTCTGAACCTCACAGACTATCTGACTCACTAGGTTAGCGTTTCAAAATATATACAGGACAGGGATCAGGTGACTATCAAACTCCACCCCTGTATCTCATTTCCAAGTTTTTGTTATTTACAACATACTTTATTTCCTAAAGAACAGTGCTACACCTTTAAATGAATTAAAACATTCTTATACCTCTTTAAATCTTATTTTATTAGAGCTTCTGAGTTTTAACATTGTATTAATTTCTAGGAAGCATCTCCCCTTTTTTTGACATCATAAATACACTCAAATCATGGCCGGCCAGCTCCTAGATAGAGGCTGAAGAAGAAGCAGGACACATCCCAGTTTATAGCCAGAAAATTCTTCGTTTTCTACTATAACCTAAAACTGACTGAAATCGCATTAGAGTGCCTTTGGAAGGTATGTAAACTGCAGTTCACTTCTTTTCAGCAAGAAAACTTAACTGCAGTTGAAATTACGGAAGAAAATACCTTCACGATCGTGAGCACACTCAAGAAGGTATTTACAACTAGCGCTAGCATACGCACGGTCGTAATAGGCATTAGACAGCTTTATTTAATATAAATTTAGCTCCAACAAAAGAAACTTTCTTCTTTACTTGTTTGGGATGTGTCCTCTCTATTAAGGCAAAGTAAAAATCTGAAACAAACTAAACCAACTAAACGGTCCGTTAGTTGGAATGTTTCTAATTCGACCTAGGAGCCTCTACAGTTAAAACAACTATTTCTTCATAGTTTTAATTAATAAGCACAGAACAGGATATTACAAATATTTGCAAACGGAGGAAAATATCCAAATAAATTTAATGTCAGGCTTTCTTAAGTAATCATAGAAACTTACTCTATGAGAAAAGGCCATAGCACCGAGTATCATTACACGAAGATAAATATGATCTTGGGCTTTGTTGTACAACTCGGCAGGATTGGTTTTGAATGGCTAATGCCGATTCCAATGGAAAAAATTATCCGAAATACATTACATCCTATTTTCATTTGTTCTATGGTTAATTTACATATCCTGGGGGGGGTTCCAAACCTAAAGTATCAGAATCACAAAAAGCAAGAAACAAGTACTGTGGTTACAATAATCATATAGGTGGCCAGCCTATATGAAGAAATAGGGACAGTAAGAGCAAGAAAGAGAGGTAAAACTTAGAGTGCTGTTGCAACAGACTTTTAGAAAGAAAAAAAAAAAAAAATTTAACACAGAGAGGGGAAGAAAACTTCTGTGTTCTGATATATTTAAGGCTTGGTCTTTACATTCCTCCCCCTTCAAGAGGAAACCAAACTTTTATCAATTATTTCCCATTGGTTTCCTAACACTGGTAAACATGCCAGATCTCCCTTAGGAGATGGAGCTTTAGCCCACCCACTCCCAAAGCTCCACTCCGGAGTCCCAAAAGCTAATAATTCCTCCTTATTTCAAACCAGAAAGGAATATTATTCATTATTTTCATTTACTCCAGAGTCTGGTACAGTATTCTTTTCTGCTCCATAACGGGACAAATAATCAGCATTAGCATGCTTTTTTCCTGATCTATGTTGGATCTCAAATTTATACGGTTGAAGAGCTAAATACCACCGCATGATGCGGGGTTTTTTATCCTTCATTGTGTTTAGCCAACATAAGGGGTTATGATCTGTTAAAAGTAGAAATGGTCTACCCCATAAATAGAATGTTAAGGCATTTATTGCCCAACGAATAGCTAAACACTCTTTCTCTATCGTTGAGTATTTAGTTTCTCTGAGATGCAATTTCCTGCTAATAAATATAATTGGGGGTTCGTCTTCTCCATCCATTTGTGAGATGACGGCCCCAATTCCATTATTAGAGGCATCGGTGTGTACTATGAATGGTTTTTGAAAATTAGGACTGTATAGTATCGGATATGAACAAAGTTTGGCCTTTAGTGTGTTAAAGGTTATGTTACATTGTTCATTACAAAGGACCTTTTCGGGTCTATTCTTTTTAGTCAGGTCTATCAAGGGACTAGCAATATCTGCGAAATTGGCTATAAAACGACGATAATAACTGGCTAGTCCTAAAAAGGACTTGACTTGTTTCTTGGTCTGTGGCTGAGGACTGTTAGCAATCGCCTCAATTTTGTTTATGTCAGGTTTTACCTCTCCTTGTCCAATTATAAATCCTAGATATCTGGTCTCCTGCATACCTATAGAACATTTACTTGGGTTTATAGTCAGCCCTGCGTTAGCTATGACTGACAAAACATTTTGTAGATGGATTACATGTTTTTCCCAAGATGTACTAAAGATAATGACATCATCTAAATATGCTGCGCTGTAATCTGTATATGGCTGCAATAATTGGTCCATACATCTCTGAAACGTAGCTGGGGCTCTGTTTAGCCCAAATGGCATCTTGGTGAATTGAAATAACCCAATTGGGGTACTGAACGCTGTTTTTTCCTGGGATTCGGCATCAAGGGGTATTTGCCAGTATCCCTTGGAGAGATCCAAAGTACTAATATATTGAGCATTGCCTAACCTGTCTATAATATCATCGATTCTGGGCATGGGGTACCCATTGAATCTAGATATATTATTCAATTTACGGAAATCCAGACACACTCTTACCCCTCCTTCTTTTTTATTTACAACAACCATAGGGAAGTTCCATGGGCTTTTAGAAGGAATAATGACCCCTAATTGTTGCATTTTTAACAATTCCTTATTTACCTCCTCCCTCAAACTTTCGGGTATCCTGTATGGTTTATGTCTGATGGGTTTTGTGTCGGTTACTTCTATATGGTATTCAATCCCTTCCACTATCCCAGGGATTGTTGTAAACGTATTTCAAAAAGTATGTATTAATTTCCTTATGTCTTGTTTTTGTTCAGTATTCAGGTTGTCATTGATAAATATATCTTTGCTATTGTCCTGACTTTCCAAGCGATCATAGGCGAGATCCAACTCGCTTTTAATTATTTCAGGGTATACGAAAAGGGTTGGGGAGTTTCTTTCATGCCACAATTTTAATAAATTCGCATGATATATTTTCAACTGTTGTTTTTTTTCAGGGCAAATGATTTCATAATTTATTGGACCCACTTGTTTATGAACACTATAGGGCCCTTGCCACTTCATTAGTAATTTATTCTCTGTACAAGGTAATAACAGTAAGACCCTGTCGCCTGGTTGAAATGTTTTAGTCCCCACTCCCTGATCATAATACTGTTTCTGGGTTAATTGATGTTTTTCATTAACCTGCTGAGCCACTCTAGCATATTTAATTAATCTTTGACGTAATGCAGAGACATATTCCAATGTGGAGACTGGGACTGTATCTGCTTTAGACCCTTCCCAATTTTCTTTAATTATATCTAATACTCCCCTTGGATTCTTCCCAAAAAGAAGCTCAAAGGGAGAAAATCCCATTGAGGTTTGAGGGACTTCACGATAGGCAAACATTAAGTATGGGAGGTATTTATCCCAATATTTACCTTCATCAGAGACAAATTTTTTTAACATCTGTTTGAGAGTTTTGTTAAAACGTTCTACCAACCCGTCAGATTGGGGATGATATGGAGACGTAAATATAGAGTGTACTCCTAAAGCCTGATAAAGACGCTGTAAAAGTTGAGAACAAAAATTGCTACCTCTATCAGTTAATATTTCTTTGGGTATACCCATTCTGGAGAATACTTTAATCAATTCATCTGATACTTTCTCTGCTGTAACTGTCCGCATAGGTATTGCCTTAGGGTATTTTGAAAAATAATCACAAATGACTAAAATAAAACGGTTTCCCCTGGCACTTTTAGGTAGAGGACCCACTATATCCATTGCAATCCGAGTGAATGGGGTTTCCACTAGAGGCAAAGGCTGTAGGGGCACTTTATCTTTTTTAAGTACAGGTCTTACCTTTTGACATTGTGCACATGACCTACAATATTCTGCCACTTGATCGTGTATACCTGGCCAAAAGAATCTGTACAGCAATTTCTGTAAGGTACGCTCTTTCCCCTGGTGGCCAGCTATAGGTATGTCATGTGCAAGTGTCAATAATTGTTCTCTATAAGCAGTGGGTACCAGTAATTGAAAAACGGTTTCCCCAGTTTTCATGTTCAAACATTTCCTATACAGCAAACCTTTCTCAATCACAAACTTCTGGTTAGGATTTTGTTCATTACCCACTTGAAAAAATTAAGGTTTTAAAGACTCATCCTGCATTTGTGATACCCTGAAATTGGTTTGCAACCCCATATTTTTAAAGTCCACAGTATTTGTAGATCTTTTTGCAAGTGTTGCCACACCTGTTTTTCTTGTCTTTTTTGACTTTTTGTTTTCCTTGTCTTCCCTGGAAGCTCGAATAGGCTATCCTCAAATGGGAAGGAGTGTTGGAGTTCAGTGTTTTTTTTCTCTTGTGCTCTGGTAGTCATTGCATCTAGCTTATTAGCACTGGCAAGTAACTGAGGAAAATCTGGGTGATCATGTCCTAATATAACCAACACTGGCAATTGTGAAACCACTCCAACTTCCATGTTTCGGGTGTTTGATTGTACCTGTATCTCTACTTGTTGTACAGGATACATATGTGTGTCCCCATGTATACAGGTTACTTCAGTTCGTGTGGTTCCAGGTACTGTAGATATCATACAGGCTTTAACTAATGTCTGTCGACTACCAGAGTCTAGTAGTCCAATCATTTCCTTACCATTCACTGTAACAGGTATGAAGTACTGCCTCCAATTGGCTAAGGCTAGATGTGTTGGACCAGTTTTCTTTTTTGGACAAAACCTTGCAATATGTCCTTAGCCTTGACAGTAATGACATATCACTTCATTAAGGGGGGTTTTAAGAGCACTTACGGTTTTAATAGGTCCGCTAGGTAGAGGTGTAGTAATCAAAGAAGTTCTTACCGTAGGATGTGGTGTATTACTTCCTGAGTGACTTTTAGGTCGATTAGGCCAAGCAGTTAGATAGTCTTCTGCTAATTGTACCGCCTTCTTGGCTGTCTCCGGGCGGTGTTCCCATACCCATATCTGGATATCTTGAGGCAAAATCCATATAAATTGCTCCAAAACAACAGCTTCCAACATCTGTTCTTTTGTGTTAGTGGCAGGCTAGCCACTTAGTACATAAGTCATTAAGCCTGGTGAATGCTTCTTGTGGGGTATCTGAAAGTTGAAATCTTAGGCTCAAATCTCTGTCTATAGGTCTCTAGACAGATATCATATCTTTTTAATATTGCTTCTTTGACAGTATCATAGTTGTCACTCATGGCACCCTCTACCCTGCCATAGGCCGGTTGAGCTTTCCGCGTCAAGTAAGGAGCAAGGCGGATTACCCACTGGTCCCTAGGCCACTGACAGGCCCTTGCTATACGTTCAAACGTAGTTAAATATGTCTCTATGTCATCTGTTTCACTCAACTTAGTCAGTTTTATGTCTTTAGGGATATCCCCTGCTGGTAGGGGAAGGGGCCTACTGACACCAAGTGCCTGAATGGCCCTTAAGGTGTCGGCCCACCTTGCCTCATTCCTTCGCATTTCTCTGTCTCTTTGTTTCTCCATCGCTATCTGTTGCATACACAGCCATTGCAACAGGTCTTGTGAGTCACCAGTAGGGGGTCCTTTCTCCAGCTCTTCTTGTTCCCCATCCGAAACATCACCATCTTCTTTCGGTTTCACCAACTTACGTCTAACATCAGGGAGTCCGGTCTGCAGAGGTAACCCTGACTTCTCCACCATGGTTCTGGTCAACACACCGATAGGCACCTCCTGGGACATCCACAAAACCACAAGCTCCTCAGATACTTATAGCAGTATCCTTCGAATCCCACCACTGCCACCACATGTGAGGAGTGGAATAACAAGGAGGACACTTGCTCAACTTTTGCAGATGATCCAGGAATCAAATTTATTAACAAAGTTAATTATACAATCGAACTTATTAGCGAAAAGTACAAAACCAAAAATAAATAAATAAATAAAATAACTTTCGACAGCACTAGAATAAGCTAGTGTAGTTCAGTCTTGGAGGTCAGCACTGGTCTGAACCTCACAGACTATCTGACTCACTAGGTTAGCGTTTCAAAATATATACAGGACAGGGGTCAGGTGACTATCAAACTCCACCCCTGTATCTCATTTCCAAGTTTTTGTTATTTACAACATACTTTATTTCCTAAAGAACAGTGCTACACCTTTAAATGAATTAAAACATTCTTATACCTCTTTAAATCTTATTTTATTAGAGCTTCTGAGTTTTAACATTGTATTAATTTCTAGGAAGCACCTCCCCTTTTTTTGACATCATAAATACACTCAAATCATGGCCGGCCGGCTCCTAGATAGAGGCTGAAGAAGAAGCAGGACACATCCCAGTTTATAGCCAGAAAATTCTTCATTTTCTACTATAACCTAAAACTGACTGAAATCACATTAGAGTGCCTTCGGAAGGTATGTAAACTGCAGTTCACTTCTTTTCAGCAAGAAAACTTAACTGCAGTTGAAATTACGGAAGAAAATACCTTCACGATCGATGCGCACACTCGAGAAGGTATTTACAACTAGCGCTAGCATACGCACGGTCGTAACAGGCATTAGACAGCTTTATTTAATATAAATTTAGCTCCAACAAAAGAAACTTTCTTCTTTACTTGTTTGGGATGTGTCCTCTCTATTAAGGCAAAGTAAAAATCTAAAACAAACTAAACCAACTAAACGGTCCGTTAGTTGGAATGTTTCTAATTCGACCTAGGAGCCTCTACAGTTAAAACAACTATTTCTTCATAGTTTGAATAAATAAGCACAGAACAGGATATTACAAATATTTGCAAATGGAGGAAAATATCCAAATAAATTTAATGTCAGGCTTTCTTAAGTAATCATAGAAACTTACTCTATGAGAAAAGGCCATAGCACCGAGTATCATTACACTGAAGATAAATATGATCTCGGGCTTTGTTGTATAACTCGGCAGGATTGGTTTTGAATGGCTAATGCTGATTCCAACAGAAAAAATTATCCGAAATACATTTTACATCCTATTTTCATTTGTTCTATGGTTAATTTACATATCCTGGGGGGGGGTTCCAAACCTAAAGTATCAGAATCACAAAAAGCAAGAAACAAGTACTGTGGTTACAATAATCATATAGGTGGCCAGCCTATATGAAGAAATAGGGACAGCAAGAAAGAGAGGTAAAACTTAGAGTGCTGTTGCAACAGACTTTTAGAAAGAAAAAATAAATAAATAAATTAACACAGAGAGGGGAAGAAAACTTTTATGTTCTGATATATTTAAGGCTTGGTCTTTACACATATCCCTGGCTGAATATCGGGATGTGTGGAGTATGCATGGGCATGCCCCCCCTTCGTGCGCCGCATACATTACTGATGCGCTCCGGTGCATCGGGATTTGTGCCAGGCTCAATCCCCCTTTGAATATCGTGCCGGGGCGCATCAGTGGGTTGTGCATGGTGCAACTGAGTTGCGCCATGCGCAACCCTTCAGAATATCCCACCCATAATGTACTTCGTCCCATAATTTCTGATGCATTTATAACCCAATCCCCAAAATTTATTGACAGCAAAGATCTGCACACCCTCCTCCACTTAACTAATGCCCTGTTTGCTGAACTAAATAGTAAATTACAATGACTCCCCCAAGACAGACAGGACACACATACAAATACATGGTTCGATAAGGACTGTAAAAAATCCAAAGCTAGTGTTAGGACATTGTTTAGAAGCTATAAAAAAAATGGAAGTAAACTAATTCTCACAGATCTCAACAAAGAAAGAAGGAACCATAAGCAATTCATAATGAAAAAAAAACAAAACAAAAGTATTTTAGCAATCAGTGGGAAAAAAGGCTAACAGCTGTCTGGAACAAAGATTGTAAATTGTTCTGGACACTCGTTGCTAAAGAGATGGATACATTTAAGACAGATATAGACTTCCATATTGCAGAGAATAAATGGACAGGTTTTTTTACAGGTATTTATTATGATCCAACAGAGGCCGATTGTTTAATCCCAATGCAAACAACTTATAATACATTCATGTTAATTACAACAGATGAGGTTTACTTTGCTATTTATTCCCTATAAAAACACAAAGCCCCAGGACCTGATGGGATTCTGGCGGACTTTTTTTGTCTGCTGTCCCTATATGGGCTAAATTTTTTACCATATTTTACGATAAATGTATAATGAACAACAGCAATCCACAAACCTGGGCTGGTGCCAATATTGTGCCAATTCATAAGAAAGGAAACCTATCAGACCCTGCGATGTATAGACCCATCAGTCTTCTTGATATAAACTTCAAAATAGTCTCCAGAATAATACTGGAGAGACTGAAATATGAGGTAGAAAAAACAGGTGGGATTTCTGTTTTTCAGGCAGGGTTTAGAGCCATTTACTCTACAATTGACAATATTTTTGTTTTAAAACACTTTACTGAAAAATACATAAAGCTCAGGGGCCAGAAACAGTACGCTGCTTTTATTGATTATTCCTCTGCTTTTGACAGCATCTCATGGGGGATTCTTTGGAAAATCCTCCTGGAAAGAGGAATTGAACATAACCTAGTGGCAATAATGGCTCATTTATACTCCAATACATGGGCCAAAATTAGACTAGGCAATAAAGGCCAATACTCCAGCCCATTTAAATGCAATAAAGGTCAATACTCTGGCCCATTTAAATGCAATAAAGGTCAATACTCTGGCCCATTTAAATGCAATAAAGGTCAATACTCCGGCCCATTTAAATGCAATAAAGGCCAATACTCCAGCCCATTTAAATGCAATAAAGGTCAATACTCTGGCCCATTTAAATGCAATAAAGGTCAATACTCCGGACCATTTAAATGCAATAAGGGTGTAAGATAGAGCTGCATCCTGGCTCCCCTCTTATTTTCCCTCTATCTAGATGGTATCCTGAGAGGATGCGAAGCAAGTGACCAAGACTCCCCAAAAATTAACTTGACTCCTTGCCCACTCTTAGCTTATGCAGATGACATTATTATCCTGTCATTAACAAAAAAAAGGTTTGCAGAATCAGCTAAATTACCTACTAGAGAAATCAAATGACTTAAAACTAAATATCGACATGAATAAAACTAAGGCCATTATATTTGGGGGGGGGAGTGAAGGCAAATGGTTTGTGGGCAACAATGTTTTAGTTGTTAACAACTATTCCCAGCTCAGTATTGTGTTTCAAGAGAACTGTTTATGGACCATTCTCATGGAAATGTTACTAAAAAGATTTAAAAAAAATGGCAGGGTTAACAAGGTTTAACTTCAAATATGGTGTCTTGACCATTAAACCCCTACTCCAAGTTATTAAAGCAAAATTTAAAGCACAGCTATTGTATGGAGCTGATATATGGGAAATCAAAAATAACAACAAATTAATGGTACCTGTATATAAAAACCTGCGTAGCTTATTAAGGATGGGGCATTCTTGCCCATCAGTTTATTTAAGGTCCAAACTAGGACTTATTAACATCAGTGCTGCAATAGAAAGCACAAAGTTGTGCTACTGGATAAAATGCACAAGGTTGGATGACTCTGTACTAATTAAACAATGTTTAAAAGAAAAGGAACAGTGGTTGAATAGTGATTATAAGAGCGGGTACTGGTACACCACCATATGCTCGCTTTTGGATAAACGTAAGTTAAATAACCTAAAGCGGGTTGTCAACTCAGGCATAACCCTGAGCCTGAAATATAAAAAAATATGTTACAAAAAAAGTGACCTGGTACTGGAATAATACAGACTTGAAACACATTACTGAAACACACTACTCAAAGTGGTTTGCTGTAAATAATACTTCCATGGCTTCAAACCATATTTGGACATCATTATGGAACCAAGGCTAAGACTTACATTTTTGAGTTATAAATTTGAGCAATTTCATAGTAATGTGCTAGAGTTCCGATATAAAAAAAAACCTGGTGTATTGTCAGCAGATTGTAATTGTGGGCTTGGAGAGAAGAAAGATTTGCTTCATGTACTATGGAACTGCAGATGGTATCTTAAGCAAAGATTATCCTAGTTGGGGCCTTTTATTAATAACATATATCAAGTAGACAAAGTTACGCTCACAAATATTCTAATACACACAGAGGGCCCATGGTCACTTGACAGATTAGCTAAGTATTTCTGTGCTATTAAGGAACATGGGGAAAAAAATAATTGTTGCTTAAAACATCCAAAAATTATTCCTTTTTTTTCTTAAAGTGCAATATATGGATCGTACAGTCTTATGAATGAAATCTCCTGTTTCAACAAAATGAATTGTATGGTTTTAACAAGTGTATATATTTATATGCTTTTTATTCTATTTATTGTTCTATCTGCAAATCTGCAGCAGCAATGGGGAAGGGGACACATACCAACTCCATATGATGCCATGTGATTTTGTGTACATGCATGCATGCATTGGGGCCCATGCATACCAGTAGTCTGTGGGAGCTTAAAGGGGAAGAGAATCCTTGCACCACCTCTATGATATTCAGCACACTTGGGCTCAGTGTTTCCTGCCGCACCCCCTAACACTCAAAGGGTCTCCAGAGAGATACATGCTGAGGTGTTGAAAGCTTGGGCCGCAGTCATGGAGCTGTGTAGTTGCCAGGAGAGCTTCAGTGGGCAGGTAAAAGAAAGAACTAATTTAAAAAAATCATCAGTATTGACTAGTATTGTGCAGTAAGATTAATACTAGTCAATAAGAGCATGGCTGGATGGTCATAAACTCACAGTCAACTTGAAGAAAACCCAGGCCATGCTATTTGGCACAGCGGCCAAAATCTCCTCTTGCACTACGCCCCTCGAAATCCATGGGTCCAGCAACTCCCTCTTGCCGACAGTCAACTCAGCTAAGTACCTGGGGCTCACCCTCGACCCTCTCCTTGACCTCTCCGGACATGTCAGAAATATATGTAATGCTACTAATGGCAAACTCGGCCTAGCTTATAGGGCAAAAGACTGTCTTACCCCCGCCGCCCCGTTGGCTATAGCCAAGGGGATATTACTTCCCACCCTTTCATATGGTCTCGTTGCCTTTGCCGCCATCCCGTCCTCAAGTCTCGCTAAGTGGGACACCACGTGCAACAACATCTGCTGCTTTGCCCTCTTGGCCCCCTGTCTCACACACCGATGTACACTCTACTCGTGACTGGAATGGCTCCCCCCTGAAAAACACCGGACCTACATCATGGGAAACTTCATTGACAACATAATCATACGCCACTCCTGCCTCTCTTGCCCTTCCCCTTAAATATGCCTCCCCCGTCTACCACCTCAGGTCTTGCATGTCCCAGACCCGCCTGGTCCCCAAGACCCGCACCCTCTCAGGAGATCGGGCGTTTACCACCCATGCCCCCAAACTGTGGAACTCCCTTCCTTTACAAGTTTGTGCATCCCCCTTCAATTCCACCTTCAAAACCTCCCTCTGGAACTTCCTGAAACCTGCTGTGCCCTGTCTGTGTGCCACTTAACGCCCAGTCTGACAGTCCTCCCTCCCTCAATGGTACCCCAGCTAGGCTCTTTCTGCCCCGCCACCTTGGTGAGGCACCTTACCAGTGGTTATGCTATGTATTGTCTATTATCAGCCTAGGGGGTCCTATACCTTTGCTGCCCCTAGGCCTGTATGTACCCTATGATATTTGACCCACTGTTGTTGCATATATGCTTATCCCTATACTATGTACTTCTGCTTTAATAACCCTTGTTGTTTCACTCCTGTGTTGGAGCAAGCTGCTCCAGGTTTGTACTGTGACTATGTATTTCTCTCATGTATACCTTGTAACTCTCCCAGGTCGCACCTGAAAATAGGCACCAGCTGTCTAGTGTGCTTACCCGGTTACCAAAAGCAAATAAATAAATAAATAAAATGATAATGATAAAGAACCTCAGTGCTTGCGATAGTTACCCCAAAGGGCATTTGCTGGGAAGCCAAGTTTCAATGAACTACAAAATCACACATCCCCCCATAATGCAAAGCATCATGGGCTGTATATGCAAATCACCACAGAATATTATGCTGGTTCAACTTTAAGCAGAAATGCATGGTACCAAAAAGGCCTCTCACACAGTTTGCAAATGATATGATAATGATGAATGTTGATTCTGGATTTAGAGGAAGAAAGATGGTAATCATTCCAAACAAATCTAAATGGAAAAGAAACCAATGGACACTGAACCAGATTAAGCTGTTGGTGGTATTTATTTGTGAATGAGGGGAATTTGGCCAGAACACTGGGGAAATTCCCCTATTCACCAGTAGAGGAACCTCTGTCCAAGATGTCCAACATAGAGTCTGAGGAGGAGGAGGACATGGAGGAGAGTTTTCACCTTGCTGGTGAACTCATAGCAGAAAATAATGAAGGTGGAGACGAATGAAGAGGTATTGCAGACTGAGAGAAATGTGGACAGGCAGGACTGCACTACTAATGCTGTGCCTTTGGGTGATCCTGTTGAAAGAAGTACTGGCTTTAATTCTCTTGAGAAGCATGAGGGAGCTCCCTTACAACAAACCACAGCTGGAGAGGCTGCAATGGCAGATGTGCGCGCCTTTGATGAAGCATGTGTAGCTCCATCAGAACATCAACCTGATGTGATGGAGCCCTCAACCCATACAGAGGTGAATGTACATTTTACTGAACAGGGTCAGACTACACTCATTCTACAGGATTATGACAACACCCCCTGAGTGGGTTACATGGAGGGTTCGACTTGCACAAGGATGCACCTTTGGATTTTAACACCTGGACTCCTGAGGATGCTCCTTCAAACACAGGCTGGGTGTGAACTCCTGAAGGACGATGGTTACCTGACTCATAGTGGGAGGCTTTTGAGAGTCCACAGCATCCTGAATCTGATCCCACAGCTCATTCTTGCAAAACTACTGGTATTTGGAAGGGTCCAGGGGTGAGTACTAAATTTGTTCAAGACACTGCTCCTGTTGGTATGAATTGTCCCGAGTCAGAGCCCTTGGAGAATACTGCTAATAGCACTGATGCCAATATTGCAGCAGGGCAGCGTGAACAGCCACAACCCCTATGACCAGAAGGAGGAGGGAACCAAGGAAATAAATTAAATATTGGAAATATGGACAGTGTGGACAATAATTCTTGACCTAGTTTTACCTAAGCTGACCAGTCTGGCAATAGAAGTAATAGTAATTCAAATGCCAACAGCAATACTAGGGGACCTAGAAAAGAAGAGGAGTCGGATGAGGACTCTTCCTCCCCCCACCCCTGGACCAACGAGGCCCTTCAGCTAGACCCAGACCTACATTTTCGGATCTTTTTTGAAATAAACCTTTACAGGCACCAAGAAAAAAATGCCATTAGACTGCGTTAAAGAGTTGGTTTCGAGGAGCACCCGGACAGGGTTTTTATAGCCCGCAAGCTCTTGAAAGAATCAATGGCATTCCAGCCTTCAGATATTTATGCCCTGATTCACATCTCAGGGGAAGATGTGTATGACATTAGCTTTTGCCACCACTCAGGGCTTGAACGCTTTTGGACAAAATACAATATGCTGAAATCTATGCCCTTATGGATTAACTTCTTGGCTATGCCACTTACAAAACCACTTCTGAAAACCATCACCATAATGTTCAGAAGTGAGGGTGTAAATATCAATGACACTCTCTTCTGGCTACAAAAATGATGTACAGTTTTGGGTCAGCCTGATCCAATTACTGACACAGAAGGTATCTGGACTGGCAGTTGGCGCTTCAAAGTGAAGCTTTTTCAGAACAATTCCACTGTACAACATATTCCTAACAGTTTTTTTTAGGCCGGGACAGGGGGTTGTTTTTATCCTGGGCAGCCAAAGGCCTGCTATAAGTGTGGCTCCCCAACACACTTAAGCAGCACATGTGATTGTTTGAAATGTGCCCTATGTGGGGAATTTGGGCAGATTAGCATGTCTTGTACAAACATATTCAAATGTAATCTTTGCAAAGAATTGGGGCACGCTCACCATCAATATCCCTGGGCTGGCCAAAACAGGTCAGATCATATTGATCAGGAGAACCTGGTTCACACAGCCCAGGACAGTGCAACTCCTGACCAGCATTCAGGTCCTTCTAGGCCCCCCTTCTACAGGACCTGATTCACAGGACCCTCAGAGCCAAACTGAATCTCAACCCCAAGGGCCTAGTACTTCTGTAACTCCAAATGCAGGACCCTTGAATACCCCCAGTGTTCCAGATCAGCCCGATTCCATGCAACCTAAAATGCCCCCACCATCAGATTTCTAGCTTCCTAAGGCTAGGAGAGTTACGAGGGCTTCCACAAAAGAATCTGTTCAACCTACTACCATTCCCCTACAAAATGCTTTTCAAACACTCCATAACCAAAAAGAAGGGGAATCTGATCTTGAGTCAGACGTTTCCTCTGTGTCTGAAAGAATACCTGACATGGAGGAAGAAACATCTCCTGTTACTTTACAAACAAAAAAAAAGAACAGGAAGAAAAGAAAATCACTTGAAAATATGATAGTATGGGGTGAGGTCACGACCTTTTGACTTGAAAAAATTAAAAACTAAATGGCAACCTTACAGGTAGCTTCAGTTAATGTGTGCAGCATAAAAAACTACAGGAAAAGATTGATGCTATCCACTATTTCCAGAATTCTCCTTATGAGATTATACTCGTACAAGAGACTAGACTGAATTCCATCTTCTTTACAGAGCAGGTTGGGAAAGCATGGATGTTAGGTCCCTCTTTCTGGCCATTTGGTTTGGATGCTGTTGATGGTGTTGGTATTCTGTTTAAAAACCAGCAATCTTCCCCTACAGAAATAGATAGACTTAATACCAGGCCGTGTATTAATCTTGGATTGTACATATAGGCCTGGATATTCAAAGGGGGTGCGCATGGCGCAACAGAGTTGTGCTGGCACAACCTCGCATTGTGCCCTGGTGGGATATTGAAAGGGCTGCCAGGTGCAGCACACATCCCGATGCCCCGGGGCGCAATGTAATGGTATGCGGCACAGTTGCCGGGGTGTGCCCATGCATATGTGGAACATCCCAATATTCAGCCTGGGATGTGCAGCGCATATGCTGGTGCAACCCTGCATTGCGCCACATAGGGGGGCTCAAAGTTGAGCCGCGGAAGAGTGGGAACAAATCCCGGCCACCCACAGGTGGGCTGCTATATTGCAGGGCGCAACACAGCAGCCGTCAGCCGTGGGTGGCCATCCGCCACCCAGAACACCTCCCACAAGCACACATACCCTCCTGGTAGTCTAGTGGTACTCCCCTTCCTCCCATGTCCCCGATCGCCTGTAAATGACTGTATTAAAATCCCTGGTAGTCTAGTGGCGCCCCCCCCTCCCATTGCCACGATTGCTGGTGAATACCGTATGAAATCCCTGGTAGTTCAGTGGTACCCCTCACCCTAGCCCTGATTGCGGTACAGCACCGTATGTATATTCCCTGGTAGTCTAGTGGCCCCCCGCCCATTGCCAAGATTGTGGTAAATCTCCATAGAAAGATTCCCTGGTGATCCAGTGGCACCCCACCCTCCACCACCCACAGAGAACCCTTGCCACCCCACTCCCTCCATCATCAGCAGGCAGCTGCAACTGCCCACATACTGCCCAGCCACCGGCTGAATGACAGGTACAGTATGGGCTTGCAGGGGCATAATGTACTAGACGGTCCCAAATATGAATGAAGTCATTCATATTTGGAACTATCTAGTCAGTAAGCCATGCAAGCCCATACTGTCATTGACAATTGACTGGGCAGTATGTCAGCGGATTCACAACCACCTGCCGATGGCCGGCGGGGAGAGGTGCTGAGCAGGGGTTCTCTGTGAGTGAAGAAGGTGCCACTGAGATCACCAGCAATCTTCTATGGAAGCCTGCGACTCATGATGGGGAGACCACTAGACTACAGGGAATAATTCATATGCAATAGACAACGCCGAACGGAGCTAGGGGCGGAGGCTACCACTGGACCACTGGACTACCAGGGATGCTGTACAATATTAACCAGCAATCGCAGCAACAGGTGGGAGGCGGGTGCCACTAGACTACCTGGGATTTTAATATAGTCATTTATGGGTAATTGGGGACAAGGGAGGGAAGGGGGTACCACTAGACTACCAGGGCTTTGTCCTATGGCGTTTTACCACGATCGCAGCTACGGGGTTGGGGATGCCCCAGGACCACCACTATGCACACGTCATTCTGTGGAGGGCACCAGGAGCAATTCACTGGGCTGCCCAGTGCAAGACATGCAAATGGGGCCATAATGATATGCAAAAGACCCCATTTGCGCCTTGCATATCTTATGGCCTCATTTGCATGCCCTCTGCTGAATATCGCGGGTAATGCACCCAGTGCAACTGCGGATGTGCTGGCACATCCCTGTGCTCACCATCTGTGGCTTGTGCTGGCGCAGTGCCACTGCGCCATGCACTGTGAGTGTGCTGTCTGTGCCATATTCAACGGTGCTGTGCCATGGCGCATCACCACTGAATATCACCTGGCGCTGGCGCCAGCGCATCCCATTTGCACTGCGTCCAGGCTTGCACCACTGCCTGATGCAGTCTGAATATCCGGGCCATAAACACTTTTCTCTAAGTATAATAAATACATATATGCCACAAACTAAGGCTGCCAGGGTTGACCTGTTTGAAAATATCAGACCTTACCTATTTACTACCAGACACATTATCGGGGGGTGACATTAACTGTGGACTACATTTTAAATCAAGAGAAGTGTTACAAAATAAGATATATTGTGACTCACATTCTCTTCAGTCTATTGTTTATATGGCAAATTTGTCTGATGTATACAGAACATTGCATATAATGTATGGTAGAACGTTGTTTAGGTAGAAATCTACCTTTTTATAACAACGTTTTACCACTGATGCGACGTTACGATGTTGTTAACCCATTGATGGTATGTCACATCAATGGGTTAACAACGAGGAGCAGTCTGGGCATGCGCGCAACTGGATCGGACGGCTTTAAAACGGCCACAGTGGTGAAAGCAGAGCGGCGGTGACATTAAAAAAAACTGCAGTAAGGAACTGCTTTCTTATTTAAAAAACATAAATGGTACCATACACTATAAAATATAATGCATGATACATCGATGGTTAACCATTTTTTTAACCCATCTCATAGAAACATAGACTTTGATGACAGATAAGGATCGCTTGGCCCACCTAGTCTGCCCATGTCCCTACCTACAGGATCAGCTGCAGATCCTAGTTAACCAATAGCCTATTTCTTCCTACCCCCCACAAGAACTGCCTTATGTCTGTCCCATGCATTCTTGAATTCTCCCACAGTTTTAGACCCCACAACCTCTTCAGGAAGGCTGTTCTATGCGTCCACCACCCTCTCTGTGAAAAAATACTTCCTCACATTGCCCCTGAGCCTTCCCCCCTCTATCTTCAAATTGTGTCCCCTTGTTATTGTACATCTCTTTTTCTGAAAGATGCTACCCTCTTGGACTTTGTTGATGCCACTGAGGTACTTAAACATTTCTATCATGTCCCCCCTCTCCCTCCTTTCCTCAAGGGTATACATATTAAGCTCCTTTAGTCTCTCCTCGTATGGCTTCTCTTGCAGACCCTGCACCATTTTAGTTGCCCTCTTCTGGACTGCCTCCACCGTGTCTATGTTCTTGCGGAGATGGGATCTCCAGAACTGGACGCAGTACTTCAGATGGGGTCTCACCAACTGTCTGTACAGAGGGATAACAACTTCCTGTTTTCTGCTGGTGATGCCTCTCCCTATACATCCCAGTATACCCTCAGCCCTCCCTACTGCCTTCTCACATTGCATGCTAACCTTAAGGTCATCTGATATGATTATCCTCAGGTCCCTTTCCATTTTTGTTGTTGTTACTACCTCTCCCCCCCATTGTGTAATCTTTCCCTGGGTTTTTGTTTCCCAGGTGCACTATTTTGCATTTCTTTGGATTGCATCCAAGCTGCCATACTTCTGACCATTCCTCCAGCCTTATTTATTGAATTTTGATGACCGGGTAGGCCCACTGGGCCCCGAAAGTCCCTTTTTCAGGGGCGACCCGGGAATAACAATACAAGTATAATTAAACAGTAGAACATAAGCAGATACAGGTTATCACGGGTATACAGTATTCAGCTGTGTACACATAGCAGTTGTAATAGTGGTTTCATATATGTAGTTGCAAAGTTGTTATTTCATTACATTACATTACATTCTTCTTTGTCCTACATCTTAGCCTTGCCAAGTCCCTTCTCATCCTTTCCATGCCTCCTTGTGTATCAACCCTGTTGCAGATCTTTTTATCATCTGCAAAGAGGCATACTTTTCCTTCCAGTCCCTCTGCAATGTCACTTATAAAGACATTAAAAAGGACTGGACTCAGTACTGAACCCTGCGGTACCCCACTAGTAACCCCTCTTTCTTTAGAGTGGAATCCATTTACAATTGCCTTCTGTGTCCTGTTGTCCAGCCAATGTTTTACCCAGGCTACCACCACGGGACCCACTCCCAGGCTGGTTAATTTGATTATTACTCTTTTGTGTGAGACTGTGTCAAATGCCTTGCTAAAGTCTAGGTAGGCCATGTCCACAGCCCCTCCCTGGTCTACTACTTTGGTCACCCAGTCAAAGAAATCAATTAGATTCATCTGACATGACTTTCCCGCTGTGAACCCATGCTGCCTTGGGTCCTGTGCCCCATTGGACTCTAGGTACTCAACAATTCTTTCCTTCAGAAGAGATTCCATCACTTTCCCTACCACAGAGGTCAAACTGACAGGTCTGTAGTTTCCTGCCTCTGTCTTGCTCCCACTTTTGTAAAGGGGAACCATATCCACCTTCCTCCAGTCCTCAGGTACCACACCATCCTCCCATGATTTGTTAAAAAGGGTAGTCAGTGGTGTCACTAGTTCTCCCCTTAATTCTTTTAGAATTCTGGGGTGAATTCCATCAGGCCCCATTGCTTTGTCCACCTTCAGTTTTAGGAGTTCTTTCAGAACCATTTCTTCTGTGAAAGGACTGGGATTGACCCTCCCCCCCATCCAGAGTGCTTTTGTTAATCAAGGTTGCCATGGCGACATAAACCTCTCATGCTTCGCTCTCGAGGTTTACATGGTCGCCCTGGCAACCTCTCAATGGTTAACAAACTGGTTAACCATCGATGACCATACATTGTCCTCTATAAGGCACCTGGTTTCACATATTACAGGAATAAATATGCTACTAGAATACTTTATATTTTCTCTTCCAGGCTTTTGGTTCTACAAAAGGCATCTGTTCAACCTTGTGAATTTTCTGACCACTTACTACTTAGTTGTGTTCCTTATTTAGGTAACATTCCCCCACGTTTTGTTTCTCCAAAGACATGGAGAATGAATATATCTGTTCTTGAACAAGATCAAATCTGTATGGAGCTCAGACTATTTTTTTTTAGACAGTCAACAAAATGTCTCTATGACAATATAATGCAATGGTGGTTAGACAAAGAATGATATTAAGAATTTATTAATGCACTTAGGGCAAGTTAAATCTAACACAGAATACTTATTATATCTTGAACACAGGAACAGACTATATATATATATATATATATATATATATCAATAACACATGATAATATAACTCAATTTTACAATTTTAACACATATTAACGAGCTAAAAAATAAAATGTTTGAATACCAATATAACAGGGCCACAACACTGGAAGCTAAAATGAGGTATGGCACAGAAATCAAACCTAGTTCTGATCCCGTTGCAGCTTGCAAGCAACTTTTGGATGTCACACTGATAACTGCATTACAAGATGAAGGTGGTGAGATGAAAACAAAGGATACGGATGTCCTGAATATCATTTAAAAATATTTAAAAATAACTTTTCTACACCTTATGAAACGATGGCTTCATTTCAAACATTTTCCCAGAATACACCACCTGCTCTGAGGGAAGATCAGAAAATATTATTAAATAGCCCTATTTCAAAGTCAGAAATTGAAACTGCTATTAAATCTCTTAAAGATACTTCTTCTCTGGGAATAGATGGAATATCCAGTGCATTTCATTAAAAAATTCTTGACAGAATTACTGGATTCCTGCCATCAATTATGCAATGAGTTCCTTGTAGATACAACTGCTAACACTAATTTTGGGGAAGCAATACTGATTTTCCTTTATAAAAAAAGTAATAACAAACTGTTATCCAATTGGAGACCTATAAGTATTTTAAATACACAGGTACATAGATACATAGACAGTGTCGGCAGATAAGGGCCTATGGCCCACCCAGTCTGCCCGTTTGAGCTTGTAAGTTTAGTTTATGTTTTCCTAGAAGTCTGTTGCTCCTTACCCCGACCTCCAGAATTCCTTTATGTCTATCCCATGCATTCTTAAATCCCGTGATTGTTTCAGCCCCCACCACTTCCTCTGGCAGGGTGTTCCACTTGTCCACCACCCATTCTGTAAAGAAATTCTTCCTCACGTTTCCTCTGAATCGCCCTCCCTCCAACTTCATCCCATGCCCTCTAGTCCTGGAACATCTTTATCGCTTAAAAATAGTGTATTCCTGCACCCTGTTCCTCCCTGTAAGATACTTGTATGTCTCTATCATATCCCCTCTCTCCCTCCCTCCTCTCCTCCAGGGAGTACATATTCAGTTCCTTCAACCTGTCCTCATAGGACTTGTGATGCAATCCATGTACCATCTTTGTTGCCCTCCTCTGAACCTTCTCTACCCTGTCTATGTCCTTACGTAGGTAAGGTCTCCAGAACTGTACACTGTACTCCAGGTGGGGCCTCACTAGTGTGACTACAAACTGACTACAAACTTTTGTCAAAAATTCTTTGTACTAGATTACAACAAGTATCACGCACACTAATACACTCTGCATAAACCTGCTCTATCCCAGAAAGAAATATTTCACAAAATGTATCTCTGTTAAGAGATATTTGTGAATTTGGGACACAAAATAAACTCCATGGTTATATTCTTTCAATTGACCAGGCCAAAGCCTTTGATAAAGTTTCATACATATCTTTTTCAGGTGCTAGAGGCCTATGGGATCCCTGACAATATGACTAAATGGATAAAAATCTTATATACCAGGGCAACACTAACACCGTATGTTAATGGTATACTAGGAGATCCTGTCCCAATGAATATTGGCATAAGGCAAAGGGTGTCCTATTAGTCCCCTTTTATACACCTTTATTTTAGATCCCTTAATTTGGAATATATATCATAATAATAACATAATAGGTTTGACACCCTCACTTCAAGTAACACCACAAAAAACTGCAGCTTATGCAGATTATCTTTGTTTCTTTCTCTCATATCAGGAATCTGGACAAGAACTACAGTATTAACTAGATCAATATGCACACTTTTTGGGTGCAGTTATTTATAAAGACAAGAGTAAAGTCCTTTGAACTGGTCATTTTACAGACCAAGAAAATATCTCCCACATAGTAGATATCTCAGTGGTGGGACCCACTTTATCAATTCTGGGGAGTCACTTTGGTGAAGGAAATCTGCAGCTACTTAACTGGGAAAGTAAAATTAAGCTATGTGAAGCTAAGGTTCAGGTCTGGAAAAACTGGAAGTTTTCTAAAAAGAAAAGGGTGCTGACAGTAAAGAAATTCCTTTTGTCCATATTTACTTATCTTAGTTTTATTTACCCCCCCTCCCACATGTCTAGAGACCCGTCTATTCAGTTTTTTTTTTTCAAATGATCAGGTGCAGCAGATTAAACCCCATCAAAAGAGAATATACTTATCTGGCATGCAAATATGCCGGGTTGGGAATGATAAACCCACTTGTGTTTTTTCATTCTTTCCTTGGTAAATCGACCCTTTTGTTGGGATGGGGTGATATAGCACACCCCTGGCAACAATGGCCATGGGTATTATTAGAAAACTTTTTTAATTAGTGGGATAACTTACCACCTAAGATTTTAAAGAATGATAGTACTGTATTCCACATTATGCTGACTCCTCATTTCAGAAGATGAAGCAATGGAAAGTAAGCAAGCTTGCTATCAGGACTTTATCTAGAAAGCAGTTATATTCCCACATTATGATAGCACAAGGGGTAACCCTGGAATTTCTTAAATGAGTACCCTCTAGAACTTCCACAGTACTGAAACTCTTAAATAACAAGAAAATACCACAAAAAATCTGGGATACTATTTGGCTTAGCTGTCATGGCAGACTAGGAGTGAGGGCAATTTAAAGCATAAGTCTATTGAAGAAAGATACTGCCCTAGAGTAGAAGAAGAAGAAGAAGAAGAAGAAGAAGAAGAATCAGCATTTATATAGCGCTTTTCATACATCCAAAGCACTTTACAAGCAATGCTAGACTGGTAGTGAAGTGACTGAATGTGTGGTGGCAGCCATATCGCACATCATCACCCACACACAGCCTGGATAATTGCATGAACCAGTTTATGGGAAGGGGAGTGTTGGCCAGAACACCGGGAATATTCCCTACTCTTTGCAAAGAGTGCACTGGGTTCTTTTACTTCCACCTGGACACCCACCAGGACAACACCAGGATGGGCAGAAGAGACCTCGGTTTAACATCTCGTCTGAAGGACGGCACACCCCAACAGTACAGCACCCCCCAATACTGCACTCAGATGCCAGCGATTTTTAGGTGCAAGTCCAATCCCGGTGTGGGACGAGAACCCACGACCTTCTGGTCCAGAAGCAGATGTGCTACCAACTGAGCCACGCTAGAGTATCACCAGATAGAAGAAACACAGGTACACTTCTTTTTAGAATGTCCCCATACTCAGTATTTGTTATGTTTTTTGGCCACCAAATGTCAATGGCCTTATTTGAAGCATCTGACATACTAGAGCTTTATACTTGGAGACTATACAGGATATTTGAAGTCATATCACCCAAGCACCCTTAATCTCATATTTGCTTGCATTAAATTCTATTTGTGGCAGGCTAGATGTCAGTTTTTGACTCAACAGTTAAATACTTTCCCTGCTACACTCGCTCAAACGATAGCGAATACTCTTATCCAGATTAAAAGACAGGACTATAGAACCCTACCGAAAGTGAGGGCTGATGTATTCTGGTGTAGGATTGCTTGGTTAGATGAAGAATAATTTCTTTAGTAGGACAAATTAAGAGGATAATCTGGTCTCTTTATACCTTCTAAAGTAAATATTAGGATGGTCAGAGAATTACAGGTAATGCTTTGATATAACTTAAATTTTTCTGATGATGTTCAGTAAAATGTTTCACACAAAAAGAAAAAAACGTGTTATTTGGGTCAGGACATTCCTTCTTTAGGTGTTTTACGTTTAGTTTTACAGATGGTTCATTGTTTAAAGGGCCTATTATTTTATTTTCTTATTTCTAATGATAACCAATTTGAGCTTTTCTTTAATAACTAAGGGGTAACTATGAAGGAATAGTATTCATTTGTGTTCATTTGTTGTTCTTTCCTTCTGTTTTCCTTTGGGCTTTTGTTTTTTGTCCTTGTATAAAACTGCTGACAGTGAAGAAATAGTATTTGCCCAAAGAATGTGCAATGAATTGAACTGTGTTTATTTCTGTATGATTGTTTTGTTTTTTGTTAATAAAATTCCCCTACTCTTTTTGACAAGTGCCATGGGATTTTTAACATTCACCTGAACAGCCACCAGATCAGGCAGACAGAACCTCAGTTTAATGTCTCACCTGAGAGATGGTAACTCGGGAGTGCAGCATGCCTCTCATGCTGCACTACAGTGTCAGTACTGAGATTTAACTCAAGTTCCTGGTGTGGGGGTGGAACCCACAGCCTTCTGAACTTCCAGCATTGGAGGTGAGTGTACAAACTGCTGAACCACTAACACTGCTATCCAGTGTTATTATTAATATGATAATGAGAGCTGATGACACGGTCATCTTCGACTGGGTAAAGAGGTTCAGTCTAAACTACAAGACAATTACAATATTCAAAACATTTTATCAGAACATAAATTTGTAGTAATTAAATTGAAAACAGAAGTAATACTCACTGGTACAACCCAAAAGCTATCCCCAGTCAAAGATGACCTGTCCCCTGTAAGTGTGAATGGGTCTGGATTAGAAACAGTACAGTCATTTGAATACTTTGGAGAATATTTTAACTTTTGAGTCTCGTAGCATTTGTCATGAAGAAAATTAATCAAAAATTAGCATTCCTCTACAGGAACTTGGCCTCAAGGATGAAGCATGAAACACTGTTGCTACACAGGTACTGTTGGCAATTTTAGACTATGGAAAATGTTACAAAGTTTGTGTATCTACTGTAAACACATATAAAGTGGTTTCAAATAATATTTGGATAATAAATTATAATGAAAAGTGGTATGCAAGCAAACATTTAAAAAAATATCTGTAATTTCTCCAGTTATTGTGATTGGCTTGTTTAGTGGATGTTTCACTACTCTCACTTTTGTAGATTTAGATTTGAAACCGTGATCACAAATTAAATGAGTTTCTTTTCCTCAACTTGCTTTCAATGCAACAGTAGTAATGAGCATCATTAAATGCAAAATGTGCCCTGTTAAATGCAATAAGTAGCATTCAAATAAAACCACTGTATGAGCAAGCAAGGACAGTGAATTACCACCTCATCTTAGAGAAAGGCTGTCCCTACAGGTCACTACTGTGGGTACACTAGTACAGTGGTAGAGCAGAAAACTACGTGCATCTTCACTGTGCACACTTCCACTCAGTGGGTAGACCATGGATTTCTGTTTCTAGTCACTTGCCCATCCCTGTCACTACACTCATTGTTCAGATTTAAAAATAAATAAATAAATTAAATAAATAAAAGCTCTCATATTGCAGATTTGCTGTATAAATCCCCATGCTCTACTTCCTTGAAAAATGTGCACACTGCGTTTCCAGTTGAGAATTATCTTGAGCAAGCATTGCTACCAGCTGTTATCCCCCACCCCACCCCCACGGGCCTTCCTGAAACTTCAAGTGAAAATGATTATTCTAACTCTGCATAAATTATTCAATTCCCTTGCAAGTATGATATATGCATAAATACGGAAACATTCCGCACTTGAAAATAATGGAATACCTGTTTTTCCTAGTGTCTACATGCAGTGTACTGTATGCTTCAAATTCTCCAAAAGATTTATACCTTTTGTAAGGTACCCTGACTTTTTAAAGATTAATTGCTGCTAAAGAAAGTCACTTGGTTAAGAAAAATCAGATTGGTTCTTGGTGACATCAACAATTCTGCTTGTAAGGTAAAATGCTGTGTACTTACAAAACTAATTTTCTTCTTTTTCATGATTAAAGAGCACCTAACAGCTGGAGGCACAGATATCGAGCAGTATTGTTACTTTATCTGTAAAAAAACTAAATAGGTATGCTTAAAATGTGATGTTTAAAGAGCTTGTTTGGGTAGTTGTATAACAATTAGAAAAAACTAAACTGTGGGTGAATGTACAGCTATACATACAGTTTAAAGTGTAGTACTGTGACGGGAACCAGAGAATCTAATTTTAAAAAGTATGCATGTTTCTTACACATCTGCAAGCAAATTAAATGTAATTTTCTAACACTAAATATATCCCTTATTTGCAGTTTTCCCACATATGCCATTTTTTGTTTTTGTTTTTTTAAACACCCACTTGCAAGAATTTGCATACAGTAGCAGGTTTTTGTGAGAAGAAATTGGCACACTGGTAGAATTAAATGTGGGCACAACTAGCATTTTCAAAATCAATTCATTTTCCAAAAAGATCCTGAGATAGTAGATGAGGTCTATGGTATTAAGGGTGAATAAAGGCTACTGCCCACCCCATCCAGCATGACCACGCTTTGTAGGTTATGGACAAGAGTTCTCTATACTACCCAGCATCCTGTTGCCAATAGTGTTGTGTGTATATGCTTTTCTTACCTGTTTGTTAATGTTCTTAGTTGTATTATTTTTATATTCTAAATGTCACCTGAATATTTCCCTTGCAGTTGAGGTTTCGATACATCAGTGGGCTACAAATTGTTTCCAGATTAGCGAGAAGGGATTTGGAGTCAGATATTCAAAACTTTGCACTAAGTGCAAACTGTTTGTGCAGGTTTTGTGCGCTGTCTGCACAGGGCTGCAATATTCAAATGACCAAATAGTGCCAATGCAACAGTGTAGCAGCAGCGCTTAAAGATAATGTATGCGCGGTGCAAAGCGAGGGGCGGGGACATGAATACAGGTGCAATGGTATATTCAGCACCTTAGCCCTGCGCAATGTATGTTAGCGCGACACACAGTGCAGCACAAGTTAATGCCCAGAAAAAGGTAGTCTTAACTCTGGGCAAACCAAGGATGGGGGCATGGACACAGCAGCAATAGGCAACAAGGCTGTATGCAACATAGAGGATAATGTATGGTCTTCTATCCGTAATAAGTTTGTAAACTCTTCGAGAGGTCGTCATGGTGACGTTTCGAACCTCGAGAGCGAAGCTCGAGAGGTTCAGTCGTCATGACAACCTCGAGAAGATTTTTCAAACTTGTTACGGATAGGGGACCATACATTGTCTTTTATAGTGTTTGGTCACCTATCTATTGTATTTCAAGTTTGATCCGACGTGCTGCCATGACCTCCGACGTGACCTGCGATGAGACAAGTAAGAGGGGACGTTGGAGTCAAAGTTCAAAGGACGTAATTTTGTTACGGGAAGGCGTCACGGGAGTTCGTGTACTCACAGTTCGTCGGTTTCCACATTGCAGTTTTTGTGATGACCGCCTGTGAGGTAATTAATAATTTTTACATTTACAGCCCCTTATTGAATTTACCGCTCGGGTAAATGGCAAATGTTCTGAGGTTAAGCTTGACAACGCGGCTCACGCTTTTGGAATGCAAGCAAGGTTCTAAGTTGTTATGCTGCAGTAGCTACGTACTTGGTGCAGCATAACAACAAGCTACTGCAGCATAACAACTTTTTAGTTGGTATGGATTTTTATGCTTAACAGCATTCTACCATACATTATAACAGCATCATTGTGCACCTAATGACTGTAGTCATTGAGGAGGCAGAGAGGGCAGAAGGCCACCCTGGGTCACTCCATATGCCAAGGAAGAGATATGCTGCAAACAGATGATTCCGGTCATGAGTCCTAGCATGGTGCCCTGGCAGTGCCCATGACACCTTCATCTGACACCAGTCCCAACCCTGCCAGGCATGTGAGGGTGGCATAGTACCCAGTGGACACCTTTCCAGTGTGTACATGCAGCACACACCCCGAATTCCCCAAATAGGGGGTACACTACCACAATCCAGCACACATATGCTGCACTGAGGGGAGGGAGGGTATTGAGGGGAGGGTGTACAGGTGCCCAGGATGCACCACACAGTAGGTGCTGACATGTGACTGGGGTCATCCACACAGTGAACATGCACCAGTGACGGAATGCCCCTGACATCATTGGGCCTGTCACGATGGTATGTGTCTGCCCCTGCCCCCCGGCACATACTGCACACCTGTACATACACTTTGTCACACACAGCCAGCCATGTGTGTGCTACTTTGAGAATCCCATGCCATTGGCAAAGTGTACATGGGTCACAGGACGGTATGACAGTGTTGTTCACTGTCAGAACACACCTGCCAGCTGGGCCTGTCTATGTGTGGATAGCAGCATTCAATGTTACCTGACACACAGTATGCATTGCTATGTCCCTCACAATACTGGCTACCCATGGTACTGTAGCACATGATATACACTGCATCAGAAACAACAATATGTCTGTGGCATGCAGCACAACCACCCGTGCCTGTGGTGTTTGTCCCCTTGGGGCACAATAGACTGTGCTGCTGTGTACAAACCCAGACTGCAGCTGCCAACTTGTAGTTCCAGTCTGCTATGCAGGTGGTGCTGCTGTGTGCTCCCTGAAATAGCCTAGGTAATCTACACATGGAAATGCATGCAAATCAGGCCATAATGACATGCTAGTATGGCTTTTTGCCCTCAAAATGCCTAAGTAGGTTCATTTGTATATGGCAACGTTTTGCCCTGAGCAAATGTGCTTGCCCTGGGCAAATGTGTTTGTGCTGGGCAAACGTGTTTGCCCTGGGAAAACATGTCTGAACCTTAGTGCAGCTCTACAGTATTTTGCTTGCACTGTTGGTTGCAGTTGTTATGCACCACTTCTTTGCTGGCACACACAGTGGCCACATAGTTCACCTGTGCCTGACTCCACTTCTGTGTGCACTGGGCTGCTGTTCCTGTTTGCACTGCCCAGCTGCTATATTCAAAGCTGTCTTCTTTGCTGGGCTGTCTCTGCACTGCACTCATAGCCATGTTTGCCCACCTTCGTTTGCCCACTATATTCTGTAGTGTTTGCCCCTGGGCTATTCCTTTGAATATTGTGTGCTTTTGGCTGTGGGCTAAATCTGCCCACCAGGCAGTGCAAAATTTGGCCACAGGCAAAGTTTTTAATATTGGGCCCTTGGAGCTTTTAATCGGTTGCTTGTATGGAATGGTGCAACTTTTATCTGCAGATGTCTCAGTTTCTAAAGATTATGCTTGCACCTTTGGTACTAGTGTTTTAACTAGATTCACAGACTTATTATGGTATCCTTGGTAGTTGTAAGCATTGTCACTTATACTATTAAACCTCAAAACAGTGTCGATTGGGGAAGCCGAAAATATCTGAACAAAGTCCTGGGTAAAGGAAGATACAGCAACGATACCCTTGATCTCAAACTAGTGGCTCTTACATTGGAGGAAATCCTATCCCCTCTCATGTATATCCTTAACCTATCGCTCCGATACGCTAGTTTCCCACAAAGATGGAAAGCCACTGTTGTACCCCAGTGCACAAGAATGGTGATCATGCCCTCCCAGAGAACTACAGACCCATCTCCATCCTACCGCCACTCTCTAAGGCACTTGAAAGAATTGTTGCAGACCAGCTAACCGAATACCTGGAAAAACACCAGCTCCAATGCCCCAAGCAACATGGATTTAGGACCGGGCACAGTACCACCATGGCTCTTCTTGAATTCACAGGCTCTATCCATAAATCCATCAACCAAGGACATCTTGTTGGGGCAATATACATTGACTTAACAAAGGCCTTTGATACAGTTAACCATGCCCTCCTTGCTGACCAACTAGTTACCACTGGTCTCTCCACCGACACCATCAACTGGTTCCATAGTTATCTAGGTAGTCGCTCCCAACAAGTGAAGATAGGTACTGTCCTCTCAGACAGTCAGCCTGTTTGCTCTGGTGTCCCCCAAGGCTCAATCCTGGGCCCCCTGTTTTTCAGTTTGTTTCTTAATAATTTCCCTCAAGCCTGCCAAAGTGGCATCCTCATTTACGCAGACGATGCAGTTGTCTTCTTCAGTGGCGCGGACCCAGGTGCCCTTGAGTGGCAACTCCAGCATGATTTCTCAAGTGTCGAGCAATGGTTCTATGACCACAAGTTGATTATGAACTGCAAAAAGACTAAGACCATGCTGTTCTCAAGCACCCAAAACAAGGACATAAATTATCCCCTCTCAATATGCAACAGTCTTGATTCCTCACTTGATCTCATTCAACACTTCAAATACCTTGGTATCACCATTGACAGTTTACTCACCCATGCCGGCCACATAGATAACACTGCCAAAGCCATCAATTCACGCACTGGACTTTTCCATAGACACAAGCATAGTCTGACGTCTGAAGTTTTAAGCACTGCTGTTCACAGCTCTGTGGTTTCTCTAGTTGACTATGATCTCACCATCTATGGCTCTGCCAGAGACACTGTGCTCTGACGCCTAAAAATTGTGCTTAACAAAGCCTGTAGGCTCAGTATGGGAGTGCCAGGACTGACACATACCTGCGACCTTTACTCCAAGACAAACTGGCTCCCACTTCTAGACCGACTGAAATATCAAACCTGCCTTCTGACCAAAAAAATCCACCTTGGTCAACTACCGACAAGGGTGCAACAATTACTTGTTCCCAGCACCAACCCCCATCCCACACAAAATTCTGAGCACCAGCTCTTCCTAACCCCCAAATGCCACACTACCCAAGGTCAACGATCCTTTGCATTCAGAGCTCCGCAGTGGATCAACTCCCTTCATGATAACATTGCCAATCTTCCCACACTTGGAGCCTTTAAAGTAAACCTTAAGCAGCAGCTGGTGCTTGGGGCCCACTGTGACTGCCATTGCTAGTTCTCTCTGCCAGATGTCCACGACTGCCTCCCCTCCTCCCCCCTCCCAACCCTCCTCTCTTCCTTCCCCCTTCCCCATCACCTGGTGCTCCTGCCTCCACTCCACCTCACATTTTCCTCTCCTGCTCCAACACCCTTGTCCTGCCCTCCCTACTTCCCTCCCGTCCCCCACCTCTGACAAGGCCTCACTGACTGCTCTATCCACCTGCTGCTCTCGGGGCGCTGCCCACTGTTAGTTACTGCTGCAGTGGCCTAGGCTGGCACCTCACTTATCTGTCTCCCTCCCTCCCCAAGTAATGACTTTTTTCCCTTTCATATCTTTTTTGCTTGTTATTAACTAAATTGCACTTTGTAGCTATGTCTCCACGTAATACTGTCTTGCCTTGTTTGTATGGTTTGTACTTTACTTGACGTGGAACCTATGTAAAGAGCTTCTAGCTCAAAAGTACTAATCCGAGAATGTAATTAATAAATAAATAAATAAATAATCAATTGGAGGGAAAAAAAAGTCAACCCTCCCACTATCTCAGAGGTAGTATTCCGAAATGTTTCCCTCCTCAATATATTTATCTCACAAGACACATTTGATCATTTTCCAAATTGTAAATAAAAAAGCAGCCCCACACCACACACACACACACACACACACACACACACACAAAATTGTTTCCCAACTTAGCCAAATGAACAAACTAACAGTGCTTAACAATTTAAAGTGTTTTCCATGCTTATTTCCCAAGGCTACTACTTACCTATTCTGGTAGCTTGGGTCAGCGATAGACAAAGTACACTAGTTTTATGTGTTGGAAAAGCCTGCAAGTGGTGGGAAGGAATTGTATTTTGGCCCCAACAAGGTGGCCAGCCAATCCTTTCCACTTCCCTATAGCTCTGATCTGGGCACATTATGACATATCCTCAGGAATAGTGTGGGAGCATGTGGCATAGAAGTCAATGGGGCTAATATTTCATTGCTTTGAAATGCACATTGATGGCTACAGTGACTTCAATCAAGGCCACCGCTCCATTAAGATGGCCCATCTTAGTGGAGCAGTGGCTTTGATCGAAGTCACTGTAGCCATTAATGTGCATTTCAAAGCAATGAAATATTAGCCCCACTGACTTCTACGGCACATGCTCCCACACTATTCATGAGGATATGTCATAGTGTGCCCAACATGGAGGCAGATCAGAACTATAGGGAAGTGGAAGGGATCATCTGGCCACCTTGTCAGGGCCAAAGTACGATCCCTTCCCACCACTTACAGGCTTTTCCAACACTTTTCAAACTCGTGTACTGTAACTATTGCCAACCCAAGATATCAGAATATGTAAGGTGTACCTGGAACTTAGAAAATCGCTTTAAAATGAGTGCAGGCAAATGACTTCATACTGGCAACGTTTATGTGCATCAACAATTAATCAAGCAGGAACTGTCACTGAAAGGATGCCCTCCCCTTCCCCCAGAGCATTATTGGGTTGTTTGTTTATGGTTTCAAAACTTTTCACAAAAACCAAAAGAGCTGAGCACTCACAAACCAGAAAGGCCAGCTCTGGATACCAAAGATACAGTTCATAAATGCTTCTTATTCAGTACAAATTAGTGTAGACAGTGGCCACTGGACACAAATGTCTTGAGCATTTTCCATCATCAGTTTTTCAATGTTATAAAACTATATAGTTTGCTTAGTGTTTTAAAATGTTATAGTTTGTTCAGGGCTTACAGTATCCACAGAAAAAGGAACTGGAGTGTACCTACTAAAACAGTCTCCTTTTGTGCATTCTTATTGGTACTCTTCAGCTGTATGTACTGTGAACACAGCGTCATGCACACAGCGTGAAAATGCTGCTCAGGTCATCATTTCAAGTTCTGACTGCTAATGCAGTCTGTCTCAGAAACTCAAAAGTGTTTATATTTATGTTTTATAAACTGGATCATAATTAACGGATCTACTTGGTTCATGTAGTGTAGTGTAATTTTGACTTTATTATCTTTCAATGTTTTCACAGACATTGCCTAGAAAAGTATAGGAAGATTTGGGGTTACGCAAGGAAAATGAAGATTTTATGTACTGCTATGTGGAAATACTTTGTCATGCACACATTTATGTAATTGCTATTTTTCATGTATATGACTCACAAATGAGACAATGTTAAAATATTTTGGGGGAAAAGTTATTTTTGTCACAAAAAACTATCTGTAAGGTGTTCAGACTGATGCACTGTGTACATCAGGATGGGCTGCTAAATGGCTGGGGGGGGGGAGAACCCAAAGGGTGATGGTCAGGGTGAGCACTCAGAATTAGTGTGGTCACCAGTAGGGTTCCATAGGTGTCAGCGTTCAGTTTGGTGCTGCTCAATGTTTTCACAAATAAATTATATTGGGGACAGAATAAAAGGCAAAATTTGCCTCTTTGCAGATGACACCAAGCTCTGTGGGAGGGCGGACAAAGGGCAGGAGGTCAGAAATCTGATGGAGGACCTATTGAAGACAGAGAGATGGTCCAACATTTGGCAACTGTGGTTCAGTGCAAAAAAGGGTACGGTCATGGACACAGTGAGCAAGAATCCCAAGACCAAGTACAGACCAGGGGATGCAACCTTCACAATGTCTGAGGAAGAGAAAGACTGGGGGATTACAATCACGAGTAACCTGAAACACTCTGCACAGTGCAGCAAGGCAGTGGCAAAGGCAAACAGGATGCTGGGTTGTATAAGTAGGGGGTTCACCAGCAGGAAGAAACAGGTCATACTGCCACTGTACAGGTCAATGGTGTGACCGCACCTGGAGTACTGTGTACAGTACTGGAGCTCCTACCACAAAAAGGATATCAACCTGCAGAAGACAGTACAGAGAAGGACTTTGAAAAAGATTCAGGGCCAGCAGGGGCTCTCATATGGGCAAAGACTGGAGAACCTTAACATGTATTCACCCGAGAAGTGAAGGGAACACGAAGACATGGTAGAGACTTTCAAGTACCTCATGAGGTTGAACCTGGTGATCTTTTAAGATTCATTGAGAACAAGAACATAAGGGGAAACAGTTACAAACTGGTGGGCCAGGAGACACTTCTTCACGGAGCGAGTGGTTGCTGGATGGAATGGAATGCCAGAGGACTGATCAGAGTCACTAAAACATTTGAGGGAAATTAAAGTGCAGCATTTAAGACAAACAATTTATCACTGTACAAGTACAAAAGAATACTGAAGAAAGCCTAGTGCTGGACCATTGATAAGCGTTGCATTGCACAAGATACTTGAAACGGTCTAGGCATACCAAGCCCCTGTGCAACCAGTGTCCAGAGAAGGCCTCCTAAGGGAAATAGGTGCAGGTGGGGGTGGTAGTCGATTTAGCTGGCACCTGAAAGAGCCTGGGGAGGTGGAATGGAAAAGGGAAGAGGGCAGCAGGTTCTAGAGTGATGGGAGATGATAGGAGAAGGTGGACTAACTAGTAGAGGAATGGGGATGAGGAGTGGAGAAGATATGCAGGTCCCTGAAGTGGAGAGAGCAATAAGCAGGGGGGACAGAAGACAGGAGTGAGGAGAGGTAGGAGGGAAGGGAACCAAACAAGAATTTGGAAATGAAGGAGGTACAGTGTGACTGGCAATGTGAAGGTATGGGGAGGATGGATGATGAGGAGTAAAGACAACAGTGATGTGTATGAGGAGGGGAGTTTGTAGCAAAGCAAGGCATTTCACAGAGTGTCCAGTATGGCTATGGAAGAGGAGGGGGTGGTACCATAGACCACATCCGGGTAGTCGAAAACCGGGAGCACCATTTCTTTGACCAGCTCCCAGGCAGACCAGAAGAGACAGGCAATCTAGCTTAGGGTGGAGTTTTGCATGGATGGCATCGATGTGGGCTGAGAAGTCAAGCTTACTATCAAGACACACCCCAAAGTACTTGAAGGACTGCACCATTTTAAGGGGGGAGCCATCCAGTGTGGAGAAAACTGAAAAGCTCAAGAGTTTAGCCAATTTCTGGCTAGTACCAGAGGTCATAGACACTGTTTTCTTGGTGTTAACCTGGAGATGGTTGGAGTGGAACCAGCATTGGATGTTGTGGAAATCCTGCTAGAGCAGGTTTTTCACAGATGCTGTAGAGGGACAGAAGGTAAAGGTATCATTTGCTAACATGTGTATATGTGAGTTGGCATAGGCGAAGGGGAGATCATTCAGAAAAATGGAGTAGAGATGGAACATAGGATTGAGCCCAGTGGGACCCTGGCCTGGTTGGGAAGGGGTGGTGGTAAGACACCACCAACCTGTACTGACTGTAGATGGTCCATTGGGCAGGAATGGAACCAATGAACTGCAGGTGCCAAGAGATCAGCAGAGCTCAGCTTGTCCTGGAGGAGTAGATTGGACACCAAATTGAAGGCCTAGGCCAGACTGATGAAAATTGCAGCTGTGATGTGTCCCTGATCAATCTCTGAGTAGATGAAGACAGTGACACGCAGCAGGGAGGAGACTGTGGAATGGTGCTTATGGAATCCAAACTGGAATGGGAAGAGGAGTCTGGAAGATGTGAGGTAGTCAAGCCAAGGATAGATTAAGGCATAGGCAACATAGCCACAGGCCTAGGGACCATGCCTGCCAGGAGGCCCCCAGCAAGCATCAAAATATATTTACTATATGCCCTTTTGCTTCTGCCTAAGCTGCATTTTTTTTCTTTAAAGGATTTAGCCACTAAGTAATTTGAGCAAGGCAGGGGCTGAGCTGTGACATGACTCTCACCTCCTTGATTAATTGTTAAGTGCAGCTGATAGCTTCAAGGTACCTCAGTCAGACTGACCATCAAGGTGTAAACAATCCCATTTCCTTTGATTTATCTTCCATCCATACCTCACAATATTAAAATTCATAGCACTGGGTTTCAAAATTCGGAGCAAATGGCCAGAATGTGTAGCACTTTCTTATTTTAAAGAATAATATGTCTACGAGTAGTGGACCCCATAAATTTAGTGTTAAGGAATGTTTCTATCACGTTACTTCAATGATTTAATAGTTTATGTGTCCAAAAATTGCTCTAACATTATTACAAACATTAGCAAACTATTGCAGAGCAAGGGTAAATCTGAGTGTAAAAATCCATGCAAAATTCATAGCAGTTGAGAGGTATGTTCACATCCCCCGGTATTCCACGTGAGAAGAAGTGGCTAGAAAGTCCCTGCCCCCCCCCCAGACTGGTGTTCCTGATAGAGAGTGTGACTGCCGCAAATCTTAAATGGTGGCCCCTGCACAATTGTGTCCACTACTTGTTTCGTCTTGTGCATTTGAAGGGGCTATCATCTGTATCAGAAGGATTAGAGAGCCAGCAGAGCCTGCCTGTTGGACAGCCTGATCCAAGTTTGAGAAGATCAGAGAGGAGCCGAGAGCTGCACCACTGGTGCTACTTCCAGCCTCAGGTCCATGACCACCAGAGCCAGAGACTGGGACCAGCCACAACAAGTGAACAGAGAGTGAAACCACCAGCCAGGACCGGGACGAACCAGAAAAGGCATTAGGACTCATGGCAAAACCAGCACACTACTACAGTGCACAGTTGGGGGCAGTACCAGGCATTGACTCAGTACAGAAGTGTACAAAGTTTTACAGATTAGTAAACAAGCAGGACAGAAGGGAGATGAAGAGTTTAAGTGTCATCTATCTCCACTAAAGGTGCACAGTTCTTTCATCCATTCCCTATTTTGAGAAAAAAAAAACTCTAAATCCACTTTGTTTTTGGGGTGAGCAGGCTCTGGAAAGCAAGAGAGGAGGGGGAGAAAGATAATGCCAAGCAGTCTTCATTCATTTGGGGGGGGGGAGAGAGAGAGAGAGAGAGAGACCGAGAGACAGAGAGAGAGAGAGAGAGAGAGGTAGCCATTGGCCATGACTTCAGTTCCCAGTCGTGACCCCTCTGTGGTCACTGGTCCAAGATGTTGAGGTCGGTTCATAACAGGTTGCTGCTGGCCATGGTCACTGCTGTCCTAAGCTACATCACTGAAGGGACAAGGCAAGTAGTGGACGGAATACTGCAGGGGGCTCCCATTTAAGAGGGAATAAGAGCAGGACTACAAGGACTGCTGATTCGATTATCAATGTTTATCATTTAAACTACACAATTACATAAAACCAAAACATTTTATAAAATGATACATAGTTGTGTGTAACAGTAATTCTATCTCAATGTCAAGATTATTAAATGTTTAATTTTCACAGTCCTGTAAAACTCACTCACTAAGAATCAAGTCTTACTCTTAAATGTAAAAGATTAGGAGCGCTATTTAAAGTGCATGCTTTATATTTAATTTCACTCCTAAAATCAAGAGATTTGCAATGCATTTTAATGGTAGTCAAAACTCAGTTAAAACTGATGATTTGTGGTCATACCAGACATCTGTGCATGTCGCCGTGGCATGTACCATGACATCACTGCACATCACATCTCCCGGGGCAAAAACCAGAGGAAAAACACGGTGGCAGGATGAAATGGAGTGCCCGCAGGCCCCGCACCCGACCAGCTGGGCACACCGTCAGCCCCTTTCAGAAATGGCTTCCTACCCAGCTCAACAAAACTCCCACATCCTGGTTCCTACTATCTGACAAGACAAAATGATAACACCCAGACAGCAAGTGCACACATGTGTGTTGGGGTGGTGGACTTTGGAGAAGTGCAAGTCATGACATTTCACACCCAAAAAATATTTTTATCAGGTCAATTAGTACTTAGTTTCTATAAATGATCAAAACTCAGACTAATGTTTTTTTTCATACTGATATTATTTGTTTAATTCCTTTTGAAGCATGTTGATTAGTCATGCCACTTTTTAAGTGACAGTAAGAATATATATATATATTTTTTTATTCTACCTTGGTCCCCAGTCTGCATCCTCATCCAGGCATCCTGACTCCTCCAGCCATCATCCTGAGCATCCTGGCTCCTATTTTGGGCCTCCTGCTGCATTTACCCCCGTGGCTTGCCCCCCATGGCGGGGTGATGGAGAGCACCCCCGCACTCTCCTACCCGGGTCTTGATCCAGTAGTCCGCAGTGATGCTCTCAGAAACCGGGCACCCCGCTGAATGCCCATAAAGCCACCATTATCGGTCGCCATTTTCCCTGTTCAGCTCTCCCCTTGCGAGTGGGGTGTGAAATGACACCAATGGAAAGAACGCGTACGCTTACATGCGCACTCCCTCCCGGTGCTGTGCCCCAGCTCACCCCATCATTGCCTGTGCATCTGCATCACCCCCAGCTTCCACTAGGGGTCACCAGAGCACCGGCACCTGCAAACCCCCCCCCAAAGAGGGAGAGCAGTTCATCGGATGCTCAATCCCTCTTCTCCCCTGCCAACCCCTGGCAGCCCGGGCTCGCTCCCGAACCCGGGTCTCCGCTGTAGTGCAAGGTGTGGCATCCAGTGCCTCAACCCTCTCTGATAGCACTTTCCAGGTGAAGGGCAGTGCTCCTTGCTCTCCTAGAAGTCCTCTGCGTGAAGAGACGGTACGGTATTCAGGCTTAAAACTATATTTTTTACAAAAGGGCTGTCTCGCTGACAGGAAGTAACTTGTAGCTACTTCCTGTACTAGTGCCATAAAGAAGCACCCCAAGGTGCAGGGAACAGATCATTTGGTAACTGTGGCAGGTGTGCTGCTTTGCCCTTCTTTGGAGCACTTAAATACTGTTTTTTCAGTGATTTTATTGTCCTGCATTTGCATCCCTCTGGTGAGATGCGGTGGTCCCTGTAGCTATCGTTGTTTGGCAACAGGGACTCTATCAATATGGCTCGTTATTTCCTAAACCCTCTCTGATAGCACTTGCCAGGTGAAGGGCAGTGCTGCTTGCTCTGCTAGAAGTCCTCTGCATGAAGAGGTGGTACGGTATTCAGGCTTAAAACTATACTTTGGACAAAAGGGCTGTCTTGCTGACAGGAAGTAACTTGTAGTCACTTCCTGTACTAGCGCTATAAAGAAACTCTCCTCAGAGCGGAGCAAGCAAGAGCGGAATGAGCGCGCATCCACGCGTGCTGAGACGCGCACAGAGACACCTGCATCTCCGCTCATGTCTGCTGTGTCCGCTGTGGACCCCTGGACAATTGGTAAGAGGGCAGTTTGTTATAATTCTCTGTAATATACTTCTGTACACAAACCAGGAAAATGAATATTCTTGAGGGTTTTGTTACCCTTAGTTCTGGGAAGTAGCAATACTTTGTATTTTGTGTAATAAATTTTGCTTGAAAAGCCAAGGTGGCTTTGAGGGACTGAAATGTGAACAATGTATTGAAATAGCACAGCTTAAAACAAAGGTAACAGACTTAGAAAAAGCCTTAAGTGAGTTTCAGGCAAGTGCTAGCGAGATAATCTCCTTATCAATAGCTAAAATTCCAGCCTTACACCAAGTGTTACAAAAAACAAATAAATCTATGGGAGACTCACAAAAATGCCCCAGGGATATTAGTAGTGAGGAGGAAGATGACTGGAGCCCAGTTAGGATCAAAAGGAAACATCATAGAAAAGGATGTAGATGCATGGAGTTTAATTTACCACTTCAAAATAGATTTGACAGTCTTTTTTTTTGTAGACTTTATTTCATTCACTACCTAAGCCAGGCATCCTTCCAGGGTGTTCACTCGGATAGGACTTTCTGCACCCTGCCTGAACCCTTGACTCAGTGACCTCCTCCGGCAACCAGGCATGCTCTAGTGCCGCAGATCACCCCCCCAGGCAGGGCCCACTCTCCCTTAGCAGCCTGTCTGTGATAAGAGACTGCCTACCTTGGTCCTCGGGGGGGATGAGATCACCGATGAGGTGGGCCAGCGATGGGATGAGTGTCCTGCCCTTGGAGCCCCCATCATCTCCACAAACCTAGATAGGGATTTTTCCTTGGTGGTTACCCCCTGGGAGCACAACGTGCCATGATGTCTACGCACGGCTATCCTGCTGACGTCTGCCATGCTCCCATCCCCACTTACGTGCAGCTGGCTTGCCTGTAGCACTTCCGGTTTCCACCGGGGGCCACTAGGCAGCCAAGCTGACCCCGAACCCCTCCCCAAGAGAGGAGAGCAGTCCTCCAGACACTCGATCCTCTCTCTCCCCTGCCAACCCCCGATGACCCGGACTCATTCCCGGGTCACCGGCGTGGCGCGAGGTGTGGCGTCCATCGCCTCAACCCTCAGTGCCACTGGGCTGGCCCCAGATTTGACAGTCTTGATCCTAGTAATGTCTTTCAGGTCCCTTGTCATGATAACCAGGACTCACACAAAGCAAATGGTGTGCCCCCGAAATAGTACCCACTGAACTAATTAACACATTTATTACTGTAGAATCTAATACAGAGGAAAGGCAAGAAGAAAGCATGGGTATAAAACCAAATGGAGATAAATCCTTACTCCAGGCCAATGGCCTATGTGAAACCAGTAATATTACTATGGTACCCCATTCCCAAGAACCAGCCCATGTAAGTGAAAGTACAGGTACAGAATTGCAGCAGCCAATAATAAATCATAGACTGATTTACATGTTGGGAGATTCAGTTCTCAAGTACTCTGATAGGTACATTTATGGGGATGATACAGAAAACATTACATGTTCAAGTTATAGAGGTGCATGGATTAGGGACTTAGATAGAATGCTCCCAACAATAGTAGAAAATAAAAGTTAAAACCCACTAGTTATATTACACATGGGCACAAATGATATTAACAGATTTCCAATTGAGACTATATGATCAGATTTCATTGAGACTGCAAACACCCTGAAAAAACTGGGCTGTGAATATTGTTTTTCCGAGATCTTGCCAGTGCCCAAGGCAAATTATCACAAACAATCTAAAATAAAAAAGGTTAATGAATGGCTTCGGAAATGGACAATTCAAAATAAAGTAAAATGCATTACACACTGGGAAAGGTTTTCCACTAATTTGGAGTTGTTCAGATAGGATGGACCCCATCTCAATAAAAAAGGATCTGAAGTCCTGGGAATAACAATATCAAAAGCAATCCAAAATATTTTAAACTAGATTGCATGGGGCAAAAAGGGAAAATAAACTATCAATACCTCAAGCATAAAAATAAATATAAAATACTTGTAACAAATGCAAGGAGTTTAAATTCAACTAAAATAATAGAATTGGCTGAATTGATGTTGCGTCACATGATTGATATTGCCGCAATAACTGAGACCTGATGGGACAATTTATCTGATTGGTATACTGCTATCCCAGGTTACACATGATTTCAAAAAAAAACAGAACTAATAAAAAGGGAGGTGATGTCTGTATATTAGAAACAACATTAAGACATCCGAACATCTGCTCCCATATTCAGGGACAGGATTACTGGAAGGTATTTGTATTCATATAACTGAACAAGATGGAAAACATTTCCTCTTTACAAACTATTATAGACCCCCATCATCCAATTCAGAGCAGGACAACTTATTGATGGAAGAAATTAAACATCTTACCCAAAACTCTGACACCATGATAGTAGGAGACTTCAGTATGGCAGATATTGATTGGGAAAATCTCACAGTTAAAACTAATCAAGAGGGATTATTCCTTGACGCAATCATAATGTCAGGATTAGAGCAACTAATTAAGGAACCAACAAGGCTGACAGATATACTTGATCTGGCTCTATTTAATTTTTCACAGAAGTCATTCATGACTAACACTATTGGTAATTTAGGAAGCAGTGACCACAACATTGTCCTAACTGAATTTAATAAAAATAAACTGGTATATAAATACACTGATTTCAGGTACAACTATAATAAAGGTAAATATGACCAAATCAATAAAGCACTAAATGGGTATGATTGGATCTCCATGTTCCAAAATTTAAATATCAATGATTGTTGGTTATTATTCAAATCTATTTTAATGGAATTAGAAAAACTACACATCCCCGTAAAAAAAAATCATAACAACAAAGGCAAAGTCCCCTTATGGTTGAACAATTCAATTAAGCAACAGATTCTTATCGAAGAACAAGCATTTAAAAATATGAAAAAGTTTCCTAGTAGGTTAAATCAAGAACAGAATAGGAAGCAATTGGAAAAAAACAAAAGTTTGATTAAAACAGAAAGAAAGAAAATTGAACTACAATTGGCCATAGCTAAAAACCCAAAGCATTGTATGCTTACATTAATAACAATAAAACCAAGAATAACACAATCAATAAATTAGTTCTAAATGGAGCAGAAATTAATGATAACAAAGCCACATCTAATTAATTTAATCAGCATTTTTCTTTAGTCTTTTCAAAAAAAAAATCAACCTCTTAATATTATTATTGTAGACCAGAAGTCCTCACATATTACCTTAAGTGAGAGTACCGATGCAATCAAATTACTAAAAGAACATAGTGCCCCGGAGCTCGATGGTATCAGTCCTTTGTTCCTAAAAAGAACTCTTACATCAGTAGCATTTCCATTAACACTAATTTATAACCTCTAGCTCCAAACTGGTTCTATTCCAGAAGAATGGAGGGAAGCCATAGTGAAGCCAATTTATAAAAGTGGTAGCAAAATGGACACTAATAATTATCGCCCCATAAGTCTGACCTCGGCTAGTTGCAAAGTTATGAAGAGAATGCTTAAGAAAAGGCTAGAGCTTTATTTGGAAAATAATAATTTACAGGACAGAAAACAACATGGTTTTAAGGCAGGTAGGTCCTGTGCCACTAGTCTTATTAGCTTTTATGAACAATTAAGTAATCATCTTGACAAAAGAAAACCAGTAGATGTTCTGTTTATAGATTTCCGAAAAGCATTTGACAAGGTTGCCCATGGTATCCTCCTTGACAAACTGTATGACTTAAAATTAGAACCTCAATATATTAAATGGATTTATGCATGGCTGCTAAACAGAACACACATCATTAACCTAAATAATACTACTTCTGCACCAGTTAAGGTTACTAGCGGAGTCCCCCAGGGATCAGTGTTGGGCCCCATCTTATTCAGACTATATGCTTCTGATTTGCATAGTGGCATAGTGGGCAACATCGGCAAATTTGCCGATGACACTAAACTGAGCCAGGTAGTTGATACGGACTTAAACGTAGAAAATTTCAAGAACGATATATTAACCTTGGAAAAATGGGTTGACCGCCATAAAATGGAATTTAATATTGCCAAATGTACATCATGCATTTAGGGGGTCACAAATCCTTGTGTACAATATTACCTAAATGGCTACCCCATGAAACAATTTAAGACTGAAAGGGATTTGGGAGTCTTAATAAACAACACTCTGTCTGCAAGTGATTATTGTAGACATGCAACCTCGACTGCAAACAGAATCCTTTCATCTATTAGAACAGTCTTTACATCTAGGTATGAATGGTGTATCTTAAAGTGACAGAAATGGTAAAGAAAGAGTTAATGGTTTGGATTCTCTAGCTGGTGTTTTTTAGCAGTTTGGAAAAAAAAACACACACAGGCTAAAATCCAAATTCCAGTAGCATCCACAAGCTGGAATTTGCAGTCCTCCCAAGCTGCTAGATAAGAGCTGGGTCATAAATCTCGAGTGGACATCTCTACACACTCACAGACCTGCAGACGCATACACAAGCTAGTTTGAATGGATTGAGTCATTCAAATACAAACTGAAGGTTAAAATGGAATATAATTAGTCACTGATAGGTGTTCAGTCTGATTGGGACAATTAAATACATACATGTTATATGGTTGGTGCATTCAAAGGGGGAATAGTCATTACCTATTCCCAGGAGAATATATAAGAGGCTGAAAGACAATGAAGGGCTTTCTCTTGCTTTGGAAGCTGGAATGGACAACATAAGTTTGGAGCCTACCCTTGTAGCTATGTCGGTGGGAGCTGGCAGTTAGAATAGGGTCCAGTGTCTCTTAGAAGGACAGAAAAGGGTAAGTTTAGTGCTAGCATATTTCAGTAATAACCTTCTTCTTTTGCCATGTTATTTAAAAACATTTGTTTACTTTTCCTGTATGAGTGTTATTCTCTTGTGTTGTAAATATTTATCCTGTAAATGCTCAGTGCACATTCTGTTTAGTAAAAAGCTATTTATTTGCTCAACAGTTGTGACTGTGATGTCATTTTTCTAAGGTAACATTTGGTTTCCACTGACTGAGGTAAACTCTGTGTAGCATCCGCTACCCGAGAGAGACTCACTACCAGACTAACTTGTGCAATTGCACGTTTAATTATTCAAGTTGGTAGACTTGAAGGTGGTGCTGGACACAGTCCAGCTGGTGGCAGTGAATACCCTAGGACAGACACCTCTCTAAAGGTTGTTTCAGCCTAGAGGGAGAGGTGGGTTGTCACACTTACCATTACATAAAACATATGTTAGGCCGCATTTGGACTATGCATTTTCTTACTGGTCTCCCTCTCTTGTTAAGGACATTAAACTTATAGAAAGTGTCCAAAGAAAAGCCACCAAAATAATTACTAATATAAATTATCTGTCCTACCAGGATAGATTAAAAAAACTAAATCTCTTCGATTTAGGTACAAGAAGACAAAGGGGAGATCTGATACTTTTATTATGTTCGCTTGCGCGCATGCGCAAGGAATGTCTTGGGAGAGTAGCACACTTTGGAGGTGTGACTCTCCTGTGCAATGCACTGCTCCGTTGAGCAGGCGTGGCGGTCCTGCACCAATGGATGCAGGTGCTGTGTATGACAGCGGTGGTCTTCACTTCAAAGAAAACCACCGCTGTCTGCTTGCAGCGCCTCATGCCCCCCCAAAGCTTTGGTGCCACGCTGAGCCCACCCAGCGTGGCAAATCTGTTTTGGCCGACGGGGTGCCCAATCCCCGTTGGCTCCACGTCCCCGAAACTGCTTCCCCTGCTGCCATGCTGAGCCCACCCCAGCGTGGCAAGCGTACCGCCATCGCACCGCCTCACGCCTCCCAAAGCTTTGGTGCCACGCTAGAGCCTCCCCAGCGTGGTAAACCTTGTTTTGGCCGACGGGGTGCCCAATCACCTGCCGGCTCCCACGCCCCAGCCGTTCCTTCTGCATGCTGGGAGCCCACCCCAGCATGGCAAACGTCCCGCTGGCCCATTTTTTTTTTTTTACAACCTGTAAATTAAAACGGTCCCAAGGCGCTTCTCCTGGCTCCTTCCCACAACCCGCACTCCACCCATTGCACACCCAGCCTCCCACACCCCTCACCCCATACTTACCTCCGGACCTTGGCGCGATGATTTTCGGTGGACCGGGAACACGTCTGCACTCTTCAAAGCCGACCGCGAACTGAGGAAATGCCGGTAAGCTGTATAATGAGCTAGATAGGGGTTTTTCAACTTTATTGCATATCTCAGGCATTGTTTGGAATTTTTGCACCAAATTTTCAACATGGGGTTTTTGGGACCCCTTCTCATGAATGATGTCACTGTCATGGCGTTATTCGGGCCTGAAGGGTGATTTCGCAGTCACTGCATGAAATCACATTTCAGGCCTGATTAGCGAAACGACACTACCAGCACTCATAAGGTGGGCTCTCAAAAAGCCTATTTTGAAAATTTGGTGGAAACATTCCTAAAAATGACCGTTTTACGAGCATGCGTTGCGCAGTTCCTACGCAGGCTCGTAAGTTCGCGAATTTTCAATATTTTCACTCCATATTTTCAACATTGCCATTTTACCACACCTTCTTATGAGCAATATAGCTGTCATTTTTCACATCCTGCCCAAAACGTGTTTCCGCCCATGTAGCGTACAATGGCGCAGTCGGTGTGAGAAATCAATGTATGGGACACATTAAGAAAATCACATTGACACTGTTCATTAGCAGAGGTCTTAAAATGGCTATGTTGAAAATTTTGTGAAAACATTCCTAAAAATTACTGTTTTACGAGCATGCATTGCGCAGTTCCTACGCACGCTCGTAGGTTTGCGAATTTTCAATATTTCCACTCCAGATTTTCAACATTGCCATTTTACCACACCTTCTTATGAGCAGTACAGCTGTCATTTTCACATCCTGCCCAAAACGTGTTTCCGCCATGTAAAGTACAATGGTGCAGTCAGTGTAACTCAATGTACGGACACATTAAGAAAATCACAGTGACACTGTTCATGAGCAGAGGTCTTAAAATGGCTATGTTGAAAATTTGGTGAAAAAATTCCTAAAAATTACTGTTTTACGAGCGTGCGTTGCGCAGTTCCTACGCACGCTCGAAAGTTCGTGAATTTTCAATATTTGCACTCCAATGACTTCCAAATACCTAAACAGCACATAGAAGCAAGCAACATACGGCATTAACAAATGCTTATACTTCTTTGTCACTGATTTTTGTAAGCCATGTCCAAGTGCCAAATACCACTGCAAATACCTGCAAGCGAACGTTCGGCATTGACAAATGCTTGTTTAATATATTAAAAGATCAAGACTTAATGATAGAGTGTAAATTATCATTTGCACTCAAACCCGGAAACCTAAGATGCAATAACAAACAGTTATTATACAAAGGGCTAAAACTGACAAAAGGCAAAACTATTTCACAATTAGGACGGCCTCACTGTGGAACAACTTACCACAAAGCATTGTAGATTCTGTAAATCAGTCTCAGTTTAAAAACAGACTCGATAGGTTTATTATGGGTTTAAGCATAATATAGCCCACAAGGGTGGGAAGGTGGACTCGACGGGCCTTGTTGCCTTCTTCCACTTTTTGTACTGAGTAAACCCTCAGTGCCACCGGGCCGGCAAATTATTTTTCAAGTTTCATAACTGATATGCAATGGCGAATGGGTGCAGTCATGGCAAATGAGAACATTTGTGGTGAATGGACATGGTCGTGGCGAAGGGGTGTAGTTGCAGCGAGGAGAGGCCCCAGATTTCTCTTTGGCCTAGGGTCCCAGGTTGCCTTAATCTGGCCCTGAGACAAGCAACCTACAGTAAACTAACTTCTACTGTAGCTTAGCAAGGATGGGGAAGAGGGAGATGAGACTGAAGTTTCCAGTGCAGGAGGGGTCATCCCCTTTGTGAAGTGGGAGAGCTCTGGCAGTCTTCCATAACTAAGGAATGGAGCAGAGGGAGAAAAAAAGATTGAACAGATCAGTGAGTGGAATTAGAATTGCAGGAGCTAAGAGGTGGAGAAGTTTGGAATCAAGCTCATCAGGGCTGGACTTTGACAGACTGAGGTAGGAAAGGGCAAGCAGGGTTTCCTGAGTAGTGATGGGGGATGGAACCCTGGGGTGGGTGGTGGGGAGGAAGGAGAAGTAGGAGGGGAAGAAGGGCAGCTGAAGCAAGGGGGAAGAGGAGGGCACATGTGATGAAGAACTCACTGAAGTGAGCCACAACAGAGGAAAGGTCAGACACAGGTAAACCATTAACTATAAGAACGGGGATCAGGCCGGGTGGGGGGGGGCATCAAAAAGGAAATGGATTACCCTCCAGAATTTGGCTGGAGAGTTAAGGATATTCTGGACATTGGCTTGGAAAAAATTGGATTTCGCAGCCTGGACAGCCTTTGTACAATCGTTTTTACATCATGTCTTTAGAGCCCAATATCTTATCAACTGTACATATCTAATGCTAGTAGCAATGTCAGTGGTTCAGTAGGTAGCACACTCGCCTCTGAGGCTGAGAGATCAGAGGGCTGCGGGTTCAATTCCCACATCTGGCACTTGGGTTAATATCCCAGTACTGACACTGTAGTGCAGCATGAGAGGGGTGCTACACTTCTGAGGTGCCATCTTTCGGATGAGATGTTAAACCAAGGTCCCATCTGCCTGGATTGGTGGTAGTTCCGCTGGATGTTAAAGATCCCATGGCAATTATCGAAAAGAAAAGCCAAATTTCCCTCATTCACTAAAAATACCACCAACAGCTTAATCTGGTTCAAGGTCAGTTGGCATTCATCTGTATCCCCCTTCCCCGGGTCGTGCCTGAAAATAGGCAGGATTTGTCTAGTGCACTTACCCAGTCAACAAAAACTAAATAAAAATTAAAAAATAAATAAATGCTACTGTGTATATGTCTGGTAAGGTGCCGGGCAGGACTTTCCAATGGTGTACAGTATAAGGCTCTAGCATATAAGGCACAAAATATATTGGCTTGTAAACTTAGATTGTCATTATTCATATAAAGACAATACACTGATGCAACAATGAGTGTATGGATACATAAACACTGTATTGGCATGCCACAACCATATTAACATTACACCAAGCCTTTATTTAAAAAAATGAAGCTCCTAGCCCTAAAAGTTCCAAAGCTAGTACATTCTAAAGATAATTTCTTTGAAATGAGCTAACTTTGCAACTGTTTGGGCTAGGAACTGAATTTTTGTTTTTCAATGAAAGCTTGAAGTAAAGTTGATATTACTGTGTCATGTTGATACTGTTTTCAACAACCAATACGCATCAAATCAGGTGTTACCTGTTCAATAGAGGTGTACAATGTGTGATACAATACTGACTGCTGTACTGCAAAATACTTATGGTATTCCAACAAGAGCCACAGCCTTTGTTCTTGTTGTATATGGCGATAGAGAAATTAGAGCATTATACTCTCCAAACTGCAAGAGACTGCTCAGTTGTCAGGGGGAGGGGGCAGACTTCTGGAGCCATTTCTATATCCATCACTCAGGTAGCACTCATTTTAAAAAATGTCATGTAGACAATTTGCAGGAAATCTTTTGTCATCTTGTTCCACTCAGTCAGAAAGGGAAAGTACATAATGGTGGAAGTATTATTCAAGAAACTGGCCTGCAGCACATGCATATATTGGAGAACCTATTCTTAGTAAGACATATTTTTTTATCAGAAGTATTATGCTAGATCACCTTGAACTGAAAATGCTAAAAGTTGAGCTTTTGTATTTTCAACTAATCTTTCAAAATTATGAATTCCACATGTATGCATCTTCTGCAGCCTGGATGTTGCTAGACTGTGATTGGGAGCCCTTTGTGCTAGCAACTGGGTTGAAGAAAGCAAAGTCCAGAGCAATGCTTTAAAAATCTCAGAAGGTGCCCAGTTGTATTATGAACATACGAATATACAAACATACAAAATTGCCAGCAGATACAGGCCATTCAGTCTATCTACTCTGCTCAAGTGTGCAGCATGCTGTCTTGTTAAATTGCAGCTGCCCCCCCAACTTCCCTTGCTTTCCCCCACCCTCTCCATGGTTTTGACCCTCCCTTTGGCCCTATCCCACCCTCTCTTGAAGCTGGCTACCATCCGCAGTGCCACTACTTCCTCTGGCAGCGCATTCCAACCAGCCACCACCCTCTCTGTGAAATAGTGCCACCTCATCTCTCTCTTGAACCTTCCTCCCTCCAATTTCAGGCTGTGTCCCCTGGTGTCCCTCCCCCCTTTTAACTTAAACAAGCCATCTGAATTAACTCTGTTTATGCCCGTCAGGTACTTGAATGTCTCAATCATATCCCCTCTCCCCCGTCTATCTTCTAGGGTGAACATGTTGAGCTCCCTCAACCTCTCCTCATATGTATTATCCTCCATCTCCAGGATCATCTTTGTCACCCTACGCTGGACCCCAGTATCCTCTGGAGTAGAGTCCTTAGAATTTGCAGTAGTCCATTTCTATCTACAGTGTTGCACACAAGTACAAGGCAGTTTCCTTGTGTACATTTTCTAGCTACCTATTCATTCTGTTTCACAGGTACTTTCATTCTGTTCTCTGTATTTAGCACCAACTGCATTTTAGACATTCCAGTGAGACACAGCTTTCTGTTATGAGCTGCTGCCTCTTATAGTCAGAGCTCCTCATCCACACTCTTCACAACTCTATGTCACAACATAAGGATAACTGAAAAAGAGTCCTGATAAAAGTATAGAGAAGTAATTAGCCCAAGGTACAATATGGCATGCTGCAGTAAGAGGAAACATTTTATTGCTATATGTACTGGGCCATGCAAGTACGCGCAGCATACTTGGCCTCAAAACAGTATGAAGGGCTGGGATGCACTAACACTGACTGGCCCAATGTGCGGACACAAAGGTCCATGCAAGTGCAGAGGCTAGCCAATGGGACAGACCTAAGACAGACTGTGAGTTTCCAACATGAAGCTACAGCTGGTCTCACAGCAGGTCCCCAGCACTGTAGGAGTAGGGGATCATGGGATATGCCAGTCTGCATAAGGACTGCCGGATCATCTTTGGCATATTTACCATTTTTATTTTTTGTTACAATATGCCCTACAGAAATCATCCTTTCCCCAGCCCTCTGTGGGAAGGAGAAAGGCAGGGGTCCATGTCCGCGGGGCAACAGCACACTCTCCAGACAGTTGTTGGTGCTGGAGCTAGGGGGACCAGGGGGTCATGGCTCCGCCACTTTCAAAAGTGGGGGGACCATGTCCCCTCACTTTTCTGAAAGTCAGGATCTAAATAATTTTGTCCCACTACTACCCAGCAGCTTAAAATGATCCCACCATTCCTGCCACACACCTGCCTGTAGCCCTTTAAATTAACCACAAATGGTAGGCGAGAGGACCAGGTAAATGGTCGTGGCTCGGCCACTCTTGGTCCAATCATATTGGAGCCACAGAAGTTAGTGCTGCATTAGGGCTAGCCAGGGATTGGATAGCTGGAAACTGCTGGCTAGAATGGAGCGTAGCATCACCGTGTGTTGCAGGAGAGACTCTCCCTCATCACTCTCCAGATCCGGCTCTCTTCTCTGCTCTGCAGTCTCTGCCTGTGGCCTGTTTTGTTCTGTTTTTTTTTGTTAAAAAAAAAAAAAGTTTGTCACCTGTTTTGCAGACTGCCATGCTGGGATGTGCTGCAAGAATGGGGGTGGCTGTAGCCTGTACCCACAGCAACGGCCTTTGGCCTAAGCATGCGTTGGACGGTCGGACTAACGAATGAGCCCACCGAACCAAAAAACGAAGGTGAGTTAGTACTCAGTCCAAGTCCAAAAGGTTTTATTTTTGCAGGTCTTAAGGTCAGGTAGGTCTCAAAAGGCAAACTCAAGTCAGTTTGGCTCAAGTCAAGTGAGTGGCAGTAGACATGGTACTAACTTTGCTGGCTATTTTATTGATCTACTCACTCTGACTCTTCTTGCCAAATGTCAGTGTGACTTCACTGAACCCCAGTTTAAGCATATGCATCCCCCTACTTATGCTGTGTGTATGTGTAACCCTCAGTGCTGTCCTTCATCATAATTGTGAACGCCAGAACAGAAACATTTGGAATACCCATTTTTCAAGAGGGTTGCATGGAGGACTATTACAGCAGGCTGATATTTCTACTAAAAATAGTATTTACAACAGGCAGCAGCGTAGTACACTAATTCCAATACATGCACATTTAAGGGGTAATTATTTAAGGGAACCTCTACCAGTGACAGGCTCGGCCTTATGGGACTTGGACTAGGCAGTAGGAACACCAAGGATTTGGGGACAGATACAGTTGCAGAGGGTGTGGTAGTGGGACACACACAATGTGTTTAAAGCTAGCAGCTTCTTCGGGACTGGGAGGGAGTTTTTTCAGAGTAGTATGTACTGTGAAAGATTTTTATATAAAGGCTGGAGGTCCGGAGGCTGCAAGGGCCTAGTGGGATCCAGACCCCCAACCTTTACATAAAAATCGTTCACAGTACATGGGGCGAGTTGTTGATGGCATTGGTCAGGCAGTTTCCCACCCCAGTTGTGACTGCAGACTTTAAGGTCAGCCAGAGTCTCCCACACCCTTGACTCCAGGGGAAAGAAATAATTTTTTCCCTGGTGTCAGGGGTAGGGAAGATGTGACAAAAATGTGTTTTTTCTTCTATAAAAGTCCCAAAACTCATCACAGAGCACCTAAACCCCCAGACCCCTGGCTTTTTAAAAAAATTTTTCACAGCTACCCCCTCACCACTGGATCTTGGTCACCCCACTTTCAAAAAGGCTCCGGCGCCTCTGTGTGGGGACCTTACCTGTTAAGGCAGCCCTCTGGCTGGCATAATAAACTCCCACCCCCTGACACTGGGCTGGCATAGTGCAAAAACACCCTGAATGCCATGCTCTGCCAGTCAAGCCCTTGACTTGCCCCTCCCCACCCCCAGCCCCAACTGTTCACAGATATGTGAGTACAATCAAGGTCGGGGCCAGTGAGATCAACATGTGGCAGGGGTGTGGTGTTAGTGCACCTGTGGTTGTCCATGGCATGTGGGCCTAATATTAATCGTGAATGGAGCCCATCAATTGTAGATGTGGGTAAACCATGTCTACATTTCAACCACATACTGTAAGTCCTAAATCTGGGTCTGTAAGGGGTTGTTGGCGCTCGAATATTGAACAGAAATGACTCCATGGAAAAGCTGATTTCTACCCTTACTAACAAAATCTTCTATATGTAACTAAAATGCAAAAATAATAACATAGAGGATAATGTATGATCTGCTATCTACAACGAGCATGTGTAGCCACTGAGAGGTAGCTACTGTGACTGTTTAAACCTTGAGAGCGATGCTGGAGAGGTTTTGGTTGCCATGGCTACCTCAAGATGGCTGCATATGCTTGTTGTCAACAGTGGACCATACATTGTTTATATTGTATGGTCCACACACAGCAGTTAAACGAGTCTCTTTTAGTTTAAATGGAGCTGTAAAGCCTTTACTTTTGCATTTATTTTTTAACCACCACTCTCTTCCGGGTCCAGCTATCAGTACCGCGGCCACTCATTCAGTTGAAAGCCAAGTTAGTTATGCACACATGCACGAATGCATTCCAAGTTGTGCTGCATTTGCTACCTGGCTAGTGCAGCACAACACAGTAGCTGACATAGCTAGTGCAGTACAATAACATTGTTCGAGGGATTGATTTCCATTCCCAACAACATTCCATCATACACTATAGTTCTTTAAAATAGCACATATCTGTAAGAAAAAGTAGATTTAGATACAAAATATTCAATTATTATTTAGAAATAGTACCATGTTTTCTACTTTTGCTACCTTTGCCAGTCACCATCTGAATGATGGAGTGAGCACATGTATACTGCAGAAACAGCTGTTTCTATGGTACATGCTTGTTTTCTCCCAGACATTGCATATAATCCTTCTTTTAAAGGGGAGATCACTTAAGCAATAATGCCTGACAGGGTGTGTGTGTGTGTGTGGTGCTGGGATAACGTCATGCCTCAGGTGGTTGGGCATGAGGCCGCAGGCCGAGTGCGTCCAACAACTGAGGCGTGACGTTATCCCAAACGACACACACCCTGGAGGGCATTACTGCTATTATACAATGGCTCATTGTTATACAGAATTAAAAAAATCATTTTAAAGATGTTTTTGTGTGAAAAAATATTTTTGTTTTTTAAAAGAAGATGAAACAATGAAGCACATCAGGATTTTTTCTTGCCATTGTATAATTAAGCAATAAGGCATGACAGGGTGTGGTATATCATGGGATATTGTCACACCTCGGGTGGTTGGGCATGAGGCCGCAGGCCGAGTGCTTCCAACCGTCCGAGAAGTGACGATATCCCATGATATACCACACCCTGGAGTGACTTATTGTTATTATGAACTGGTTTATCAGTTTTGTTAGGAAAAATAATTAAAAAGAAACTTTTAAAATGTTTTAATGCCCCTTTTAAAGTGTTGGGGGAACATCTTTTAAAAAAAAGTTCCTGGAGGGTTTTGAGCAGCAAGCAGCGCTGTTTCAAGTGGAGTTCATGTAGCAGTGCAGCTGCAAGCACCAATATGTTGGCAGGGACAGTGATCGTTGTGGTCTGTGATCTGCTCCCCCAACCCCCAAACAGTGTTGTGATTATTGCAAGCCTGGAGTAAAGGAAAACTGTGATGCTTCATTTTTAAAGGAGAAGGTCAGGTTAATAAAGAAGTTTTTTTGTAATTGGGAGGGCCATTGTGATACCGGGTATGTTTTCTTCTCGCGAGCGGCCGTTAATGAGCTGCGTGGTGGCGTTATGGTATTTCTTTGTTGGGAGGCGAGTGGTTTGTGAATGCCATAGTCGGCAGTCACCCATTGTGTTGCTGTCGTAGTGCTCTGGTGGCAATTCATTTTTGGGTTTTTTAACATGGCCAACTGGAAGTCTGATCGCACGGACTGCAGGAGATGTAGAACTCTGCACGTAAGTGAGAAGGTTGAGGACTGAGAGTTTTCTGAAGCCGTGATGATGTAGCCCGATATCATCACAGCTTCAAAAACCTCTCGGCCAATCAGCTTCCTCCATTTATGATCCCCAGTTCATAATGACTGTTAAGCACCTTGAGGACTGCTGAGTTTTGTTCTTATCTTTTTATATGCTACTTAAACGTCTTATTTCAATGTACTTTTCAGTGAATAGGGAACTATGTTTTTATTTTCTTAATGTTTATGTAAATATTGTATTATGAACTATTATGGTATTTGAGGAAAGCTTGTTTTCACTGTTGGACTGTAGACTGGGATTAGCTCTAGTATCTCTGCTCTGTCCCACTAGAGACAAACTCTTGCTTGAGTCGATAGAGCTGCAGCTGAGGAATTTGGGGTAAAAATATTGAAAATTACCAAAGTTACAAGCCTGCATTTATATAAATGTGTTGTTTTGTAATATTTTTACACCAAATTTTCAACATAGCCTTGTTATGACCCTGTCTCACGAAGATGGGCAGACAAAATGTTCAACTCCTGGCCTAAAGGTATCAATCAAATCAAGTTTATTGTTCTTCCAAGACATAAGAGTTTTGGACATTACAACAGTAAAAAAAATTGTTAAAATACAGTAGAGTGCATATCAAAATGTACAATCCATATATATAAACATTTATACAATGTAATTAAATAAATACATTGCATCACAGTAAAATCATTGGTTGATAGCTAGGATGGAGGTTTATCTCGCAAGACTCTTCTTTAGAGCAAGGGATCTCTTTCTTTTGGAGCTAATCACTAACGATATAAATTTAGTAATCCTTTCAGCATCCTCTTTGACCATAGGGTGTAATAAAATAAACATTATATCATAATCTGTGTTTGCATGCCTGATCAAAAAATCCTTTAAGATGTTATCCCTATAACTATTATAACTATTATAAAAGGGGCATTGAATAATGATATGATATAAAATTGCCTGAAAGCCTCTATTACAGGGGCAGGTACAGACTTTTAAGGCACCAAAAGAAGTATATTGCCTTTATTCAGGTTTTATAAACCTCAGAAATTGATATGCCGAGTTGATAATTGTTCCAAAGATGTGCAGAATCTATATTATTCAAGTTCAAAACAAGCACTTTTAACCATGGAGAAGAGAACGCATTTTTGAGCCATTATCTTTTTTCAGATAGACAGGAAAGAGGGATTAAATTAAGTGTGTTATTTATTATTTTCAACCAGTTTTTGGTTTATTAAATACAAAATCAGAATTCTGCCCAGCTCTGATCTAACAACCGAGTTCGACATGGAAGAAGGTACCTGCAGTATAGATTTATAATAATAATAATATATTGGCAGTTCCAAATTGGAATTATTTTTCACTCCCCAGATCTTAGCTCCATATAAAAGAATGGGGGTAATTTTAGCCTCCCCTGCTGTAATAGCCGGTACTACAGTAAGGCCTCCAAATTTAAAGTTAAAATGTTGGAGAGCTTTGGCAGCCTGTTTTGCCTTAATAGCTTGTTCTCTGAGATGTGAAATCCAATGGGCATTAGAAGTGAACTTAATTCCCAGGTAAACATAGGAGACTATGTAAATACAATTTCTATGCAGAAAAAATTTGGTGGGTGTAATTTTAAACCAAAAATTATCTCTTTAGTTTTCTTGAGATTAATCTTTAGCTCAAGCAGATCACATTTAGCTTTAAGTTGGTCTATTTTTCTTTGTAGTCTGACTGGGGAGAGCAAAAAAGGGTTATGTAATTTGCATAAGTAAGTATGTAGATATGCATGTTATTAATTTGGGGGGAATCAAAGGGTAGAGGGGTGTCAAAATGTAGTAATGAATTGATATAAATGTTGAAGCGTAGAGGGGGCAAAATGCATTACTGCTTTATGCCTTTATTAGTTACAAAGTACTCAGTCAAGTTTCCCCTTTTATCATGTCTAATAGCTGTGTGTGTGTGTTAAGGTGATGAAAATAAATAGGAACTAACAGATGTAGGGGAAATCCCCAGGTATGTAATATATCCCAAAGAGTCTCTCTGACCACTGAATCAAATGCTGTAGTAAAGTCTATGAACAAGGCATAGAGTTTTATATTCCTAAAAAAGTCTTCATTTTTCTAAGAGGTGGGAAACGGTAAAAATATTATCTATAGTGGAATGACCATAGCAAAATCCTACTTGAAATCTGGAGCGTGGGCTAGAGTTATCTACCCAGAATTGAAGTTTGTCCAGAAGAATTCTAAAGAATATTTTACAACTGATATCTAATAGTCTGATCAGCCTGTAATTCAAAGGTATCTGGTATGAGCCTTTTTTATGTAGTGGCACTATTATATTTCTGGTCCAGGATTGAGGAATAAACCTTTCCAAAAGACAAGCATCAAAAAAAATTGTTAAGAAAGGTACCCAAAAATTCATGTGCTCCTTATAAATTTCACCTGGGATGGTGTCAGGTCCCAAGGCTTTATTATTTGCTAATTGCAATATTGCTTGTTCAACATCACAGAGCTTAACAGAAAAAGGAAGATAAGTGTTAGAGTGTGACCAGGCAGGCAGGGTACCATTACTAACCACTGAGGTTTCTCTGGTGAACAGCTTTTTAAACTAAGAGACCCATGTTTCCTTGGGTATATAAATGGCCAACGTAGGTGAGTACGGATTGATCCCTTTGGTAACCATAAGCCAAAATGACTTGGAGTCTTTACCCACTATGGTGTGGTGCATTAAATACTACTGTTTCTGAGTATATTCAAACTTATTTAGTGTAAGAAATGTTTTGTAAGCTTTTCTTGCTGTGTTTAGTGTGGCAAAACTAGCCTTAGATCGATTTTTCTTAGCTGCCCTAATTAATCTCCCCAGTTTACATTTTTCCTCGCTACACTGTGCATCAAACCAAGTAGAGGGCAAGTTCTTGTAAATGTTTGTACTGATAAGTCGCAGGCAAGGCTCCAGGTGTTCAAATAAGCACTTGGCCGTGGTAGGACCTTGGGCTAAAGAAACTAACCAAGACATGGAAGGGGAATAAATAACTTCATTAACCTTTTCTTTATTTTTAGTATTGAGGATTAGTTTAGCGCTACCACAGCAAGCCAATGGTGCCAAAGGGTTATTCATGTCCATTAGAGCTTGATTCTTACCTGGTAATTCAATTGTCGCTGGCAGAACAAAAAGTGCTAGAACCCTTCTGGTCACCATCTGTCCTGCCTCTAAGGATCAGGAGGTTATTGTTGGTAATAACATCAATAAGGATTTTGCCTGCTTCATTAGTAGTGTTATCAGATGAATTCCTTGCACTAAGATCCCCCAGGTACATGTGTGACTGTAGTAATGAGAGGTTATCAAAATTAGCTATGCATGAGTTAAAGTCACCTGCAAGTAATACAGTGTCTATCTGATATTTAAGTAATAGCATATCAATTTCTGTGGTCAATATTGACTAAATGTCATATGGCAAAGAGGAATAATGTTTAGGAGGGATATATAAATTCACTATAAGAAATTAGCTATTGTCCCATTTAATAATATTCAGTGCAAGCTCTTTGGTTGGTGAAATATGTTATATGACCTGTATTCCTTTCCTAATCTTATCAAAGGTAGTAAATTCCCCTTTAGGTCTGCCAAAATGTTTACTTTTCACTGCAGAGATGCAATATGACTCAATATGACTCATATCCATGGATAGATATTTGTTCCATTGCCCAGGTCTCTTGGAGCAATAATATATCAAAATTTTGTACACAGTTAATCCAGTTAGGATCAGCAAGTTTGTTCCCAAGGCCCACAGTATTCCATGAAAGAAAGTTAGCATTCCCTGTCTCAGCAGAAGAGACCATGGAAGTGAACGCTGGGGAATTTAGCACAGAAGTTAGTCACATGCTATTAGGAGACTCCCCATTTAAGGGAGAGTGTTTCATCTCAGAAAAAGCCATCAAAAAAATGTTGGACTTATCCAACTTGTGTGTGCATGAAAGTAAATAATCAAATAGTTCATAAGATTTAACTGTAATGTCTATTTGAGTCTCATTTACCCTGCTATGAACTCTTTTCATAGTTTCTAAATCTGAAGGGCCAATTTCAGTTTGTAAAACAGTAGCCAATAACATCCGGACAAGGGATACTAGCAAAACTTTATTTTCCCCCTCAAACTGGCTGATTCCAAAAAGAGACAAGGGGCTGGATATTCAAAAGGGTTGTGCCATGCACAATAGGGTTGCGCCCGCGCAAGTCCTAAATTGCGCCATTCTGCGATATTCAGCAGGAGGCAGTTGCGCCCCCCCCAAGTCATGCTGAGCAACAGCGCAATGCTAATGAAGGCATGCTCAACCAGAGGGGGAGGAACCATGCATAAACTGCACAGCCTGATATTCAACCCGGGCGTGCAGAGTTGTAAAGGCAACCCCTACCTGCGCCGCACAACTTTGAGCAAAAAAAAAGGATTAAGTCGAGGGTCACCCACAGGTGAGCTGTCGACATTGCAGGGCACAACACAGCAGCTGCCACCTGTGGTGGCCCTCCACTTGTTCCTATGCCCCCGCAGCCCGATCGTGGGCATAATAGTAACCCCGTAGCCCGATCGCGGGCATAATTAAATGACCCCCGACTGGCCCGATCGGGGGCATAATGTAAAGAACCCCCGACTAGCCCGATCGCGGGCATAACGTAAAGAACCCCCAACTGGCCCGATCGTGGGCATAATGTAAAGAACCCCCCGACTTGCCCGATCGCGGGCGCAATGTAAAGAACCCCCGAGACCAATATCCCGTGGTCCACTGGACCACGAAGCCCGATGCGGGCATAAGATCAAACCACCTCCCAAAGTCAATTTCCCTGGTGGTCCAGTGGACCGAAGCCCGATCACAGGCATAAGAGTCAAACCCACCCCAAAGTCCAATTTCCCTGTTGGTCAGTGGCCCCACCACCCACCCACGGAGCCCACCACCCGCTCCTCCATCAGCGGCGGCGGCAGCACCCACCCGCCTGCCACCCCACTCCGCTCCGACTGACAGCTCGGTAGGGCTGCACGCCCACTGGTTCAGGAGCAAGAGCCAATGGGCTTGCAGCCCATACCGCATAAAGGCAGTCCAGATATCTGAATGAATTCAATGGCATGCAGTCCACCGAGCTGTCGGCGGCGGGCGGTGAGGAGGCAGGCGGTGGGGTGCTGCCGCCCGCCAGCTGATGGGGAGCGGGTGGTGGGGCTCTGTGGGTGGGTGGGTGGGGGCCACTGACCACCAGGAAATTGGACTTTGGGGGTGGGTTGACTCTTATGCCCACGATCGGGCTCATGGGTCCACTGGACCACACAGAAATTGGACTTGGGGGTGGTTTGACTCTTATGCCCGATCGGGTCTTCATGTCCACTGAACCACCAGGGATATTGGTCTTTGGGGTTGTATCTCATTCTGCCCCACGATCGGGCTAGTCGGGGATGAACTCCATTCTGCCCATGATTGGGCCAGCTGGGGGTTCTTTACATTATGCCCGGCGATCGGGCCAGTCGGGGGTCTTTACATTATGCCCACGATCGGGCCAGTCGAGGAGGGGAGTTCTTTACAGTTTGCCGCAATCGGGCCAGTCAGGGGAGTTCTTCATTGTCTGCCGATCAGGCCAGTCGGGGGAGATTTACATGCCCACGATCGGCTGCAGGTGTCGGTCCTTGAAACGCCGCTGCCTGGCAGGGCGCCAGGCGCAAGTCGTCGGGGATCGGCACACCTGCATGCTAATGGCATGCAAATGGGGCCGTAATTAGATGCAAATGGCCCCCCATGCACCTTGCATAAATTATGGCCCCATTTGCATGTCACCTTTTGAATATCAGAAATTTGGCGATGGTGCAATGGAACTTGCGCCACCGCGATCTGAATGCTCCAATCTGACCACTTCGGTGGCGCAAGTTCCACTGCGCCATGCACAGTGGTATGGTTAGGGGAGAGATATTCAAAGGAGTTGCTCAGTAGCGCAACTCCGTTGAATATCGCCCCGGCCAAACCCCAGCGCAACTTTTTTGAGCAGTGCTAGGGCTTGCACCACAGAATGGTGCAGTTTGAATATCCAGCCCAAGATCTTCACTGATTCATTTACATCAAAATTCCAGTTTAGCAGGGACAGTGTTTTACAAATAGTTTCTTCCGAGAAACAAGTATCTGAGTTATTAGAATTATAAGTATGTTTCCAAATAGCAGACCAGGTTACAGGGGAAGATATGGAGATTCCTAATGTATTCAATTGTTGCTGTTTTGCCCAGATTTTTTTTTTTTTTGCAGTCTCCATATTAGGTAATAAAATGTAAATGGGGGTAGAGAAAGCAGACATATCTCTAGAGATGAACATAATGGACTCAGCCACCAGGGGGAGTTCCAATTCAGCCCTTATTAGATATGTTATTAGCTCATAGAGTCTCCTGTGTTTCATAAGATTTATTATAAATATTTTCCAGTTTGAATACGACTTACTTACCTGTAATAATAACTTAATTAATTGAATGTGAAGGTTGCCCCTTTATATTCCAAGTTTGTTCCCTGATCTCTTTTACTGGGACTTTAGCAGGGTTGTCCACAGACACCAGAACAACTTTACTGTGGGAAGGTACTGTACTAACAAGGTGGGCTCCTCCTTGTTTAACAGGGGAGCATGGTGTATTTAACTTACAATTTTCTTTTAAGTCAGGTGTAAGCTGAACAGTTTTCACCCGAGCACTAGCACATGAGTTTGTAATGGTGAGACTAGGTGGATCAGAAACTTCTTTAATATGTGCTGTGAATGGCACATTGCTGATTGTTCTCTTATTTTTCCTTGTTTTTTTTTCTTTTTGGGGTTTTTAAGAGCATTACCTTTCTTTCTGATTTTATTATTGTTTTTAGGGGTGAGAGGGATATCTATAGAGGAGAATGAGAGCTTTCTAGCTATTCCCTTGAATTTTTCCCTGTCAATGGAATCAATCTTTTCTGAAAGCTCACAAAACCTTTGTGTAAGCAGGGCAGAAAGACCTCCTATTTAATGTTTAAGTTTATTACAGGCTTCTAGAGCAGTGGTTCTCAATGGTGAGGCCAGCCTCCCAAGGGAGGCCCAATACTGTTCCAGGGGAGGCTTAGTGAAGTCTGAGAATGTACAGTACTTAAATTTTAAGTTTTGAATGTTTTGTGTGAAGGGAACAAGCAAACTAAATATGGATAATGGCAGGTGAATTTCTTTACTTATGCATAGACTGGTGACCAGGAAAGGCCCTGAGTCAAAGCTTGTTTATACTGTAGGCGTGTATTTACATGTACATTGGTGACTAAGAAGGCACACTGAGTCAAGGCTTGTTTGTACAGTAGGTGTTTATATGCAAATTAGTGACTAGGAAATGCACACTGAGTCGAGGCTTGTTTCTACAGTAGGTATTTATTTTATATGTAAATTGGTGTCTGGAAAAGGCACTCTGAGCCAATGCAAGTTTCAGGTGTGACCTTGGTAAGGGTACAAGAAGTTGCTTAACAGGGTAAGGGGGGAAGAGATTGTGTGGCTAGGTTAGTTGTTCTAGATAGAGAGGAAGTAGCATAATAAGGGTCCAAGAGTCAGAATAGTGGAGTGACAAGGATAACCTGGGGTGTGGGGTTTTGGGTGGAGAACAATAAGTCAAATAAAAAGTGAATATTCTCTGTCAACATTATTAGTCTCGCTTGATTCCTGGTGTACTGTGCAAAAGTATAATAAATGTTTTCTAAGGGAGGCCCAAGATTTTTTCAAAATTTGAGGGAGGCTCGAAATCTGTTCCATGGCTTGGGGGAGGCCCACTGTCACAAAGTGTGAGATCTAATGTTCTAGAAGAACAATATTAGCCACAATAGGATAAGCTAGAGCTTTAATGGTGCAGTTAGACAAGATATCAGAACACTGTACCAGGAAATCAGGAGCAAGATTGATTTTGTCTACTCCTGCATTTAGTCTCTCAAAAACTTTATCCAGCAATCCTGCCTGAATGGAAGAGGCCTCTAACTGAGAGGAAATAGAATTATCACAGTCAGAGAGTTTTAGTGAGCTGAATTAGTCCAGCCTAGCTGGAAAAAGTGAAATTTCTGCTCCCTGAACAGGATTTTCCATTGATGCTTCCAAAGGTATATCAACCTAAACCTCTGCATCATTAGATATTATTGATTGCAAGTGGGAATGTAAACAAAAGGATGGGTTTGAGCTTGACTGGGTCAAAGTAGTCAGTAATTTTTCCTTGCTGTGGATGCTATACTAGAGGGGAGAATACCCTTTTATTAATATTGTGGGTTTTGGTTATTATTGGTGTGGCTGGAAGAGCATGGGATTTAGAGGTCACAGGCTCTAGGATCTTCAAAGAGTCCTGTGGGTGACTACAAATGGTGTTTCCTGCTCCAACACCCCCCACCCCCGCATGCATGCTCTGGAAAACATTAGAGTTTAAAGAAAGTGGTGAGGCCTCCATTGAGCCAGGGTCTCCCCTTAGATCAAAAGTTACTTCCTCCTTGATATAGTGTGGCAAGAGGGAAGGTTTGACTAATTCAGTGGAGGTAGGAGATGAAACTGCTAACACTTTGAGCTCTTGTGAAAATACATAGCCATTCTTTTTCCTTTTGGCAGGTGCAGTCTTCATCAGCCCCTTGCCAAGTTCCTTACCACTTCTGGTATACATTTATGCAAACAGATATGACTAGAGTGACAAGGGACTACAGCTTGAGGCTAAATATTGACCAAGTATGGTCTGTAGTAATCCGATAGGCTTAGCTAAGACCTTCAATATGAATTTATATCTCGACTTGTAAGGCCTGCTATGGCCTACTGTTGCCTGATATGGCAGTTACCACCTTTATGGCCTGCTATGGGTTATTATGATCAAATAGGCTCTTAACTTATATAGGTAGGTATGGTCCAAAACTGGGCCTTATTTGTACAACATTTCATAGTTATTTCAAAGCTGTTCCAGGCTGATGTGCAAAATACATGGACAACATGCATAAGACAATAAGTAAAGTGCAAAAATGCAGTATTAAAATGGTTAAAAAAATAATAAAAAGATTAAAATATATAGACACTCTAAGAAAAAAGAATATTTGTGTAAAATCCTCTGAAAATCCCTAAAAGTAGGCACAAGATAAGTTGTGGTCCCAAAATTGCGACTAGAGCACTTGGAGAATATGAGCACCTAGACGCACCTTTAGACTTCTAGAACATAAGGATTTGATAAAAGTTACAGGACCGCTTTCCTCTAGTGTGACTGTCCTCCTTTCAAATTACTGAATCCAGGGGCAGTGTTCAAGTGGGGCTTACGATGTTCAAAGAAAAGAGAAACAGCATTGGCCCACAAATGTTTTGAAGTTTGGCAACAAGCGTTCAGCTAAATGACTGCACAAACACAGGGCCAAACATTACTTCCTAGTTTAAGTAGCTCGACCATCCAGTATCTCAGGCCTACAATGTTTCAGGAGTTTAGCATTTCAAAACTTCTGTATTTTAGTAGTTTGGGGATAACACAGGAGTTTTCCCAGGCAACTTCAAACTCCATGTTAGCAGCCCCACTCCACTCTCCTGCCCTCTTTGCCTTTCATGCTTTTCTTGTCACCAGACTTCAGGACAACTGAGCTTTTGGACTCCTTCGGGCTCCTGTATTCCTTTTACGGCTTCCACACATGGACGCTGCTCCTGTGTCGCACCCGCACCATCATCAGCACAAGTCCTCCGGTTTGGCGGCAGGGTATCAGCAGGTCTCAGCGGATCAGCAGCTCCCTTCAGTTACCACTGTACTTCTTCAGCTTCCTTTTGGCTCCTTTCGGTCTCTGAACATCAGTCTCCAAATAGAAACAAATGAAAAGGAGAGGACTCGAGACTACAAAATTCCCATATACATCGATTTTATCTCTTGAGGCTGCTAATATATACTGTAGGTAATGATGGCATACCTTTCCTAAATCCTGTATGTTTGCATTTAGCAGCCCAGCTCAACTGACTCCTCTGAGGTCCTCCTCAGTTCAAGGTTAGCAGCAGTGTGACATCAGTCCCTACCACCCAGATCTGTCCAAAAGGTTATTTCGTGCAGGGACCACAAAATCACCTTTTGGGGCAGATTTGCCTAATGACAGTTACATTGTTCATGAGGTGGGGTCCCAAAGAAGGCAGGTTGAAAATCTGGGCCCAAAATATGTACTGCAAAAGTGCCCAAGTTATGGCACTAAGTTCAAAACCCCATTGAAATACATTAAACTATATACCTATGTCTTCAGTTCACAGTCCAGCCTTGAAGAGTGAAGACGTATCTGTGGTCCAGAGAGGATTATGGTGTTGGACCCCCAATGGGTAAGTAAGGGTTTGGGGGGTGGGTATGGCACTGAGTGGGAGGGTTGGGTAGGGGGTAAGGAACGGCAGGAAAAGATATCAGTGGACCATTTTTTTTTTCCTTTTTACAGGTGGAAAAAAAAGAGGAACGAGAATCCCCGATCATGACACTGGGGGACTGGGCACCCCCAGTGTCACAGTTATGTTTCTCGGGGGGACAATCGTGACACTGAGGGATTGGGCACCCCCAGTGTCACAGTAATGTTTCTGGGAGAGGTGTGGGGTGGTGGATGCAGCCTGAGAGGGAGGGTAAGGTGGGAGGAAATAACTGGGGGAGAACAACAGCTGAACACTGGGGATTGGGCACCCCAGTGTAATGTCTATGTTTCAGGGGTGGTGGGTGCTGAAAGGGAGGGTCGGGTGGGGGAATTTCTATAATATTAAAAAAATATATAAATTAATAAATAAGTGCCAGAGGCCACAGTGGAACATGGCCTACTCCACTGTGACCAAGATGGCCACTGCATGCTACTGCACATGCACAGTAGAGTATGGCAGCTATCTTGGACATGACAGAGTGTGCAGTGTTCCACTGTGACTGCTGGCACTATGAAATAATGCAGTGCTGCGGTCAGTAGGGACAACATGGGTGGACTGCTTCACAGATGCAGAGGCAACTGTGACACAAGTCCAACATGTTGTTCGCTTGGAAGGAATGCGGAGTCCATTTTCTCATCGATCATAAAAGGTCTGCAGGGCTCCACCCACTGCAGCCCTAAAAAGCAAACAGTCTTCTTTCCCTGTGAGAGGAGAGACAATTAAGTAATTATTGGCAGTATAGCCTAGAGGTTGGAACAATGAACTGTTAACAAGCTTGGTTGGTACATCCAGAAGACCTGAGTTTGAGTCCCACAACCCCCACTTGCGTACTGTGTGACCCTGAGCAAGTCGCTTAACATCCCTGTGCTCCCAGGACCTCCCTATCCTGGAAACAAGCATTGGCTCTGTGTTCCTTTCCTGGCTGATACTTTATAATAGGAAAGAAAGTTAGTTACCAAATTATCATGATGGTCAACAAGCTAAACAATCAATTGTTTTTTTTATTTACCTTTTGTACAAAAGAAATCCCTTAAATTCCTTACAAATTGCATGGACAACTTTTATTGTCCTGGGCACCTGAATAAGCCTCAGAATGCACTGGAGAGCATTAAAACTACCAAATCTTCTGGGAGCCTGGCACCTCACCTTACACATTCAGTCACTTCACTACCAGTCAAGCACTGCTTGTAAAGCGCTTAAGCGCTTTGGGATACAATGTATATAAAAAGGGCTACATAAATGCTGATTCTTCTTCTTCTATTGGGATTTAAAGAATGGGCTCAAGCCCTAATGGATTCAAATGCTAGATATGTCCCTGCCTCTGACAGGGGTCCGAGGACATGTTACCTCATTATATGTCGCATTTTTGCACTTTAATCACTTGCATGCCTTTTAGGGGTTGCAATGTACACAAGCGTAGACTTTTCCCCATGTTACTCCTAGAACTTAATCAGCCTTTTAATTTCACTCTTGGAACTGCCCCCATCCCCACCCCAACTTTCCACCACTGTCATGGAAGGTTCTAAACTTATCCGAGTTCTCCCATCCTTTAAGTGACACTATAGGTTGCTATTATATTCTCCTTGTGTGCCACTATCCAAACCTATGCACACGTAAAGGTAGCCCAATAGGATCCATAAAATAACGTTCTTCAATAACGTAAAAAAAACAGCAAACCGTTCTTCAATAATGTAAAAAAACTGCAAAGGTGTTTCCAATTCAGCACTGTAATGCTCAGTGCCATAATCACTGCCCAACATGCCAGGTTCTGCAAACCTGCAGCATGGAGCTCGTGTTACAGGGACACAACCTGACATCACTTTCATTGATGAAGCGACTCAAGGTAGACGGTGCTGTTTGACTGGGCTGGGGTCCAAGCAGTGACACTTCCCAAAGTGCCGATTTGATCAGTCTCCGAATTAGTAGTGACAGATGAAGAACGCTGAGGGATAAACACAAGATAAAGACAAAGCTATTTCATGCCTATACTCTAGGGCAGACTGCAGCAGTCCCAACACCGGTTGAAATAGAAACACACTCCTTGCCTTGGGTGGATTATATCCCCCTAGAAAGTTTTTTTACTTTTTCCTTGCGGCGGAGGGCTGGGTTTGGAGCAGCCCCCTTTCTTGATGTAAAATTGCCCTTCTCACTCTGGTTTCCCTGGATTCCTTTTGTGTGCCCCGCAAGCCATGACAAGCAATGAGGACCTGGACAGCTTCAACGGCAAGGCTTCAAGCATGTCAATGCTCTCCAGGGCAAGCAGCCTGTATCAGCCAACCACTGAGCCAGTGATGCTGTGGCACGGGCTGGCCGGTATCAGGTGTGGCACCGACTACCTACACTCTACCTTCAGCATCCTCAGAATTATCTAGGTGGTACATATCGGATTGCAAGGGTGGGGGCAGGGATGCTGACTCAGCTCGCCTTACACAACAGTTCAAGATTTCTTACTTATCTTTCTCAAAGCCATTGGCTTTTTTTAACCTACACATGCATATTGATTTTAAATACAGTACGGAGATTGACACATCACCAGCTGTACTGTACTGTACTTTGTGATCATGCATTTTAAAATATGGTCTGAACTAGTGAAAATCATTTTGAGATTGGTCGTAATATTGCTGTCATGTAGTCGGTACCACAAAATGGTACAAATCTAACATTTTGTTCCTTTAGACTGATCTAAGTTGGTTTGTGTGTCAAACAGTATGAGATGGTGTATTCAGTCAGAATGTGTAACAGTTGGGGATAGTGTTCAGAAGTAAAATTTCTTGTAACATTGCTGTGTACTGTAGTCTTTGATGAGTGGTGTCTTTTCCCAAGTAGGACTGTGCAAATGGAAAAACTTATGTGTTGTGCGATTAATAAGTGCAAACGGAAAAACTTGTGTGTTATGGGGTTAATAAGTTGTTTGGACTCTGTTGTGAAATAGTGCAGTTCTGCGGTCGGTAGGGCAACATGTGCGGACTGCTTCACAGACACAGAGGTGACTGTGACGCAATCCAACATGTTGTGTGTTTGGAAGGAATGCAGCGTCCTTTTACTCAGTGATCACAAAAAGGACTGCAGGGCTCCACCCAACTGCAGCCCTAAAAAGGAATTATAGTCCAGTCACTTTAACTGAAGGAATACAGAAAGAGTTGAAACCTATCAAACTCCACCCCTGAGGAAGGCTTAGAGAAACCAAAGGGCTGGGGTGTTTGGTCAACCAAAGTTCATGTTGTTATAGAAACATAGAAACATAGACTTTGATGGCAGATAAGGACCACTTGGCCCACCTAGTCTGCCCATTTCCCTACCTACTGGATAAGTTGCAGATTCTAGTTAACCATCAGCCTACTTCCTGCCACCCGCCACTACAATTGCCTTATGTCTGTCCCATGCATGTATGAATTCCCCCACAGTTTTAGACCCAACAACCTCCCCAGGAAGGCGGTTCCATGCATCCACCACTCTCTCCATGAAAAAAAATGTCCTCACATTACCCTGAGCCATTCCCCCCCCCCCCCATCTTTAAATTGTGCCCACTTGTTCTTACACATCTCTTTTTCTGAAAGATGCTACCTCCTGGACTTTGTTGATTCCCTTGAGGTACTTGAAAGTTTCTATCATGTCCCCCCTGTCCCTCCTTTCATCAAGGGTATACATATTAAGCTCTCTCAGTCTCTCTTCATATAATTTCTGATGCAGACCCTGCACCATTTTAGTTGCCCTCCTCTGGACTGCTTCCATCCTGTCTATGTCTTTGCGTAGATGAGGTCTCCAAAACTGCACACAGTACTCCAGATAGGGTCTCACCAACTGTCTGTACAGAGGGATAACCACTTCCCTTTTTCTACTTGTGATGCCCCTTCCTATGCATCCCAGTATCCCCCTGGCTCTCCTTACTGACTTCTCACATTGCTGACCAACCTTTAGATCATCTGATATGACTACCCCAGGTCCCTTTCCATTTTTGTTGTTGTTAGTACCTCCCCTGCTATTGTGTACTCTTCTCCTGGGTTTTTGTTTCCCAGGTGCATTTCTTTGCACTTCTCTGCATTGAATCTAAGTTGCCATATATCTAACCACTCCTCCAACCTTGCCAAGTCCCTTCTCATCCTTTCTACCCCCCCCCGTGTATCAACTCTGTTACAGATCTTTGTGTCATCTGCAAAGAGGCATACCTTTCCCTCCAGACCCTCACCTATAAAGATGTTAAAGAGGACTAGACCCAGTGCTGAGCCCTGAGGTACTCCACTAGTGACCCCCCTTTCTTTGGAATGTGTTCCATTCACTATTACCTTCTGTGTCCTGTTGTGCAGCCAGTTTGCTACCCAGGCCACCACCCTGGGACCCATTCCCAGGCTGGCTAACTTGATTATTAATCTTTTGTGCGGGACTATGTCAAATGCCTTGCTAAAGTCTAGGTAGGCCATATCCACAGCCCCTCCCTGGTCTATTGCTTTGGTCACCCAGTCAAAGAAATCTATTAGATTTGTCTGACATGACCTTCCTGCTGTAAATCCATGCTGCTTTGGGTACTGTGCCCCGCTGGCCTCTAGGTACTCAACAGTTCTTTCTTTCAGAAGTGATTCCATCATTTTCCCTACCTCTGAGGTCAAACTTACAGGTCTGTAGTTTCCTGCTTCTGCCTTGCTCCCACTTTTGTGAAGGGGAATCATATCTGCCCTCCTCCAGTCCTCAGGTACCACCCCATCCTCCCATGATTTGTTAAAAAATTTGGTCAGTGGTGTCAGTAGGTCCTCCCTTAGTTCTTTTAGGATTCTGGGGTGAATCCCATCAGGCCCCATTGCTTCGTCCACCTTGAGTTTTAGGTAACTCTTCCTCATCTTCTTTTGTGAATACTGAGCAAAAGTATTCATTCAATATGTTTACCTTTTCACTGTCTCCCTCTGCCCACCTCCCCTCTCCCTTATTAATATTCACTATTCCTCCCTTAACCTTTCTATGCTCCCTAATGTACCTATAAAAGGTTTTATGCCCCTTCTTAAATGAATTGGCTATTTTTTCCTCGGTTTGGGCTTTTGCTATTCTGACTGCCATCCCCACTTCTTTCTGCTTTAATTGATACAGTTCCCTGTCATGCTCCTTCTGTGATGCCTTATACTTTTTGAATGCAGCCTTTTTATCCATAACCTTCCCTGCCACCTCTTTTGAGAAACATAGTGGTTTTTTACTCCGCTTTGTTTTCTTTATCTGTTTCACACAAAGGATTGTTGCCTCTATGATGGCAGTTTTGATTTTTCTCCATTGTTCTTCCACCCTCCTTTTTGGCCATTTGCTAGTGTATTCCTCAGGTATTCACCCATTTTGCCAAAGTCAGCCCTTCTAAAGTCCAGTATGCTTGTTTTTGTATGGCTCATCTCCATGGTTGTGCTTATTGTAAACACACTGTGCAGTGGTCTTGTTCCCCAGATGTCTACTGACTCTAAATTTGTGATCCTCTCTCTCCATTTGAGAGTACCAGGTCTAGTATTGCTCCTCCCGAGTGGGTTCCAACACTAGCTGTCTAAGGCCTGCCTCTGCAGGGCATCGAGAATGACCCTGCTCTTGGATGTGGCTGCAGTACATGTCATCCAGTTAACATCTGGCATATTCAGGTCCCCCATCAACAGCATCTCCCCTTTTTCAGCCATTTTGAGAATGTCCTCTATCATTTTCTTGTCCATTTCCTCCCCTTGAGATGGGGGTCTGTATACAACCCCTGTGCAGATTGTTATGCCATTCCCTGTCTCCAAGGTGACCCAGAGTGCCTCTTGTCCTCCCCCTTTACTTTTTAGTTCTGTAGCTTTGATCCCTTCCCTTATGTGTAGAGCTACTCCACCTCCTCTTTTCCCCTCCCTGTCCCTTCTGTAGACTGTGTACCCCGGTATGTTAACATCCCAGTCATGGTTCTCCTTGTACTATGTTTCCGTGACTGCCACAATATCCAATTGCTCATCTTCCATCAAGGCTACTAGCTCAGGAAGCTTGTTTCCCAGACTATGGGCATTGGCACTCATTGCCCTCCATTTAATGTTGGCTTTATCCTTTTTTTCCCCGTGCCTGTTCTTTTTGCCCTTGTCTATTTTTCCATTTACCCCGTCCTGCCCTCTGTTGAGCACTGTACCTCAGTGTTTACTTTACTACCCGTCATGTTTTGTGGGGGGAGGCTTGAAATTTCCTGCCTCTTATTAGCACCTCCCCCCATGGCTAGTTTAAAAGCTTGTGTCACTTAGGATCTTGATTCCCTTTGTGGACAGATGCAGACCATCATGTCAGTATAGACCTTCATCTCTCCAGGTGTACCCCCAGTCCCCAATGAAGCCCAAAGCCCTGTGCTCTGCACCAGTTTTGCAACCATTCATTAAACTGCATGGTGTGTAGTACCCTAGCCTCACCCCTGCCATGGACTGGCAGCACCTCTGAGAAGGTAACCGTGCTTGCTACCTGTCTGAGGCCCCTCCCCAACTCCATAATTTCATCCTGCACTGCACTGAGCCTAGCTAGGTTATTTGTCCCAAGGTGTACAATGATATCTAGTTCCCTCTCCTGTGATGCTGCTTCTGCAATCCTGAGGATTCGCTTCTTGTCCCTCCAAGCCATGGCACCAGGCAGGCACCTTACTTCCCTCTCCTCTCCCTTCCCCAGGTCTACCCCTCTAACAATTGAGTTCCCTATCAGAAGCTGTTTCCTTCCCCTGTGGTGTCCCTTGCCACCCTTCTGTGGGTCTCCCTTGTGGATGTCCTCAGCATTCTTCTTGGTCTCCACTGAGGGTGCCATCATAAAGGAAGCTTGCTCTGCCAGACTGGCATATGGTTTGTGTAGAGGTACGACTAGGGGGCTTTGCCTCTGTTCCACCACCCGCACCCTCCCAGAACCCACTGTGGTCCAACTGTTCTTCATACTTGGCAGCCTCTGTGGCAGTGGTTGTGACAGTGGTGCTCTTTGGGTGGGGGAGGCCTCCTTAGTCCTTGCCAGTTCAGTCTGGAGGTGGGCAACCTCCTCCCTCAGAGCTGACAGTTGCCTGCAAATAGGACAGCAACACAGTTTCCAGAATGTCTCCTGGAAAACTGCTGCCCCACAGCCAGTGCATTGCATCACTCCCCACATGTCCCTCTCCCTTATAATATACAATATGTAATATATATAATTTTTTTTTTTCCTCTTCCTTTTTGTGGTGTGTACTTACCCTTTATGCACTGTGCTGGGTTATTAAGAATACAACAGTTCTGCCCCAAGACCTGTTGAGGAAGTGATGTCAGAACATTGGCTATAAAGGAAACGTCATGCCTGGAGGGGTTGGGTGTGGGGAAGTGTGGATGGGTAGTCCACAACCACTGGTGACTGTTAGAAACAATCAAATACACCACTACTCCACCACCCTGGTGAGTACTGCCCTTTATAGTAATTCAACTAACCTCCAGTAACTGATTTGTCAACTATTTAAAAGTAATTTGATGCAAACTGTTGCAGAATACTAGTAGACAGTCCAGTTACTGATAAAGGAAAATCAAATATGCAGTTATTTCAACCCTTCTGAAGTTGCTCACAAGATAAGCAGTTTTGAAAAAAACCCTTCCTGATTTAAAAACTAAAATAATTAAACACAAAGCAATACCAATGTAAGACTGTAAAGTAAGGAACACTTCCCTCAGATGTAAGTAAGAGACATTTGTTGCAGATTTCTAGTCCAATATAGTATACCCCATGCAGCTTCTCAGTTGTTTCAAAGCACACCCTGTTACACAACTTGAAGAGATGGGCTTCTATCTGAAACAGGATCACACCAGTAGTTTATAGTAATTGATCAATGCTGGAATGTTCCACCCAAAACAATTGGCTATGATGCAAGGTCTCCCTGACTAGTGAAGACAATTTCCACCACCTGAGGCTCTGTCTGGCATCAAATTACAAACTGCAGCCTTTGCTATTAGAAGTACACAGCCACCACCAGTAAATTATTTCAAAATATATTGATGCAAACTGTCACAGAATACTAGTAGACAGTCCAGTTACCCACAAAGGAAAATCAAATATGCAGTTATTTCAACCCTTCTGAAGTTGTTCACAAGATAAGCAGTTTTGAAAACCCCCTTCCTGATTTAAAAACTAAAATAATTAAACACAAAGCAATACCAATGTAAGACTGTAAAGTAAGGAAAACTTCCCTCAGATGTAAGTAAGAGAGATTTGTTGCAGATTTCTAGTCCAATATAGTATATCCCATGCACTATATTTGACAATTTTGGGGGGAACATGGCAATTGGAATAAAAGCACATTTTTCTTAAAGAAAACTATTTTTGTTTGGAAACACTGTACTTTCTGCCATGTCTGCCTATTTACTATACCAGAGGGAGTGCTAACACCATTTGTGAGGGTATATACTGTTACACACACTGATAAAAATTGTAATGGCAACTGAAAATCTAAAAAAATTAAAAAAAGAAAGATAGAGACAACTCTGTAGCATGGTTGTTGGGGAACCACATGCTTTACCAGCAGCTAGACTTCATGTCCTGAGCCCAAATAGGAGACTGACTGCTGACTGGCTGAGGCAGGGAGGGCATCCATCATGAATGCCTCCCACCTTGAGGGGGGAGGCTCCATTTTCTGCACAACTGCCCCTTGGTTACCCTGGAGGAGGGAGTAATGGAGGAAGAAATAGAGTATGAGGCACTTAATTGCTGATAGTGTTGGTGCATGCATACCCCCTTGCTTTAGGCATCCTACCACAATACCCCACTTTGGAAACCTGGCTGGAGAGTAGACCAATAGGTTGAACAGGGCCAAGAGGCTCCTCCTAAAGTGGAAGAGGTTTGAAGGAGATGGAAGAAGTTACTTGTGGTCAAGGGAAGAAAAACTGAAACAAAGTAAACAAGCACTAGCCAAAGCTAAATGTTCACTTGCTTGTATTTACTGTGTAGTTATTAGGTATAGACTGCGCAGCAGTTAAAATTAATAAATTAATAACACAAGACATAACAGTGAAATTGCCATGATTGAGAAATAAAGAAATTCTCAAATAACACTGTTGTTTTCTTAGACTATGACCCTGAATTTTCAAGATAGTGTTTTTACTACCCCAGGATATGAACATTACAGGTTTATTTATTAAATGTGACACAAAATGCTGATTTTGAAAAACAGCTGTGATAATGGATTTTAAAAATTACACCTGCCATGTGTATGAAATAGGATAAAACACGAGTATGTTGAAAATGTGGATTCAAAAAGTAAAACAATTGCCACGTTATAAGTAAACGTTGAAAAATATCAATGTTTGTTCATAACTTTGGTGTTTTCTGAAATTCTGACCCTAAATTCTCAACATAGACTTTTTAAGACACCTCCTTATGAACATGACAGGTGTCATTTATGAAATCATGGCCAAAATGACATTTTGCAGCATGAGTATAAAAATATGTCTTGTGCGGGAATTGAAAAATGCCAGCTGTCATGTTCAAGAGCTGGTATAATAAATGGCTATGTTGAAAATTTGGGGTCAAAATTTGGAAAAATTGAAAAGTTATGAGTAAACAATTGAGCATCCACTTCCAATTTTGTTGCAGAGGTGGTGGATGATGACATGGTGGCCAAAGATAGGATAAAGCTGTAAACATTGTGCAACATCTCTGCCATTCTCTAAGAAAAGCACATATGACAGAAGTAAACATTAACTCATATGTAGACCAAAAAGCAAGGGAAATGTTTCAAGCAGGAATTAGGAGTTTCACAAGAAAACCCACTTACACCTTGCATTTTCCAGCCTTGTGATCTGGCATGGATTTCAAAGGAAAAAGGAGCAGAAAAGCAGAGTGTGGGCAAAATCAGGAAGCAAATTTTGTATTATGATGTTGTGACAGGTGAAGAATGGGAACACCCCCAAACTCCCTCTAACAGACCAGACTGATACCAAATTATTCATCTGCTTTGCAGGCGAACATAATCTGCTTGATTCCAAGGATAGGTTAACCTAGGGTATATGTGCTAAGCCTTGTGTATTTTATTTATTTATTCATTCATTTTTGTTTGCCGGATAAGCATGCTAGACAAGGAACGCCTATTTTCAGGTGTGGCCTAGGAGATTACAAGAGTAGGTTTACAAGCAGAATGAGAACAATTATAACATAGTGAAATACAGGCATTGAACAGGGTGAAAAAAATAAGTACAGGATGATCAGATAAGCCTATATATCGAGGTAAGAACATACAGGCAGTAATAACAATTCCCGGTATAACACAAGGGCTTTCAAGGTGGGACATTGGGTGGTTGTCCTGGAATAAGGACGTTAAGTGCCGAGGTGCAGGAAGCCATAAGAGTGGATGGTTCCCTAGTTGAGCTCGGGGGAAGGGGTTAGGAACCAGAGAAGAGGATGGAGCACACCTGGGTCCAAGCCAGGGTTGGAGGTACCAAGCATCCTAGGGACAGTTATAGGCTGAGGCAGACTTCAGGTGCGACCAGAGGGAGCTCTTAAACATGGGATGGGTGGGACTACATCTGATGGACGCAGGCAGGGTATTCCAGAATCTAGGGGCGCAGACAGCAAAGGCACGATCACCTGCCAGAGTATGAGTTTTTGGGATGGGGGAGCAGGACAGCTGATCTGAGCTGGTATGACCATAGAGTCAGTTGGAGGAGTTGAGACAAGGCAGGTGGGGTGACATTATGGACAATTTTGTCTGTGAAACAGCCCAAGACAAAGGAACGACAATTACTTGGTGACATCCAGTGTGGGTTTTTGTATAACTCATAGTGATGGGTAAACCAAGGGGCAGCAAGGGCAAAGCGGCAGATATTATTATAGGCCACATCCCATTTTGTGAGACTAGTTTTAGTAGCGAGGGTAAAGGTAGTCAGTCCATAGCTGAGGAAGAAACAATCCTTTAGCAAGGGCAAGATGAGCAGCTGCTGTAAGGGAGCATTGAGCCCTATATGCAAGTCCAAGCTTGATGTTTGTTGCCCTGCGTACATTTTTAATATGTAGAGATAGGTCTAACTGAGGGTCAAGAGTAACTCCCAAGTATTTAAAAGAGCATGTAGTGCCAACAGGGACTCCATCATGACTCAAGACATTTAGTGGGACAGGACACTGCTTGAGCTTGGCAGAGGATCTGAAAAGCATGAGTTGTGTTTTCTTTATGTTTAGCACAAGCTTGTTAGTCAGGAGCCAATTCTGCAGCTTGTTGAAGTCAGATACAAAAGATACACAGTGGTAACAAGCAGTGGTCCGCACCCACAATGTTTTTATAAGAATTTAAACACAAATGTTCCATTTGTGCAAAAAATCTTTATTTATTCAGTAACACAGTTGCATATGCATACCACATCCAGTTTGTCACCATTGTTACATGCAGCTTTTCATTCAGATATCAGGCATGTAACTGAAAACGAGTCTCCAAAAAGCAGCATTCCAAAATCCCACACCAACTGGCATCAAACCATTTAATTCCAGCTCTGTGGCCCGAATTGCAAGAAAACTTTGCTAAGATACTGCTAGGGCTATGGACCCACCATGCCAATAGGCAGAATCACACGTAACCAAGCCACACCCTAACATTTTGACATCACACCCCAACGTCTTCTTCAGAGTGGTGGGCACCTCAAGTGGATAAGTTCAGATAGTCACTGAAAAACAATGGGCAGACAATACTTAAAGAGATATAGCCACCAATGGGCAGGACTACATTATCCCTAAGACTTCCAGGTGCTTTATGTAGAGAGTTCAGTCCACCCTCGTGGGGGATATTGGTGCAGAGGCTTTCTACATCCACATATGTTAAAAGATCCCTTTCACTGACTACAATTATATGACTATATGTACATGTATATTTATGGTATTGCAATACCCTTTTTCTCTGCTACAGGGGTAGGTTATTTATATATTATTTATTGAAATAACCCTTTTTTCTGCCACATTTTTTTTATTGCACATATTTACCGTGGTTCTGTTTAGAGTCATGCTGCATTGGATAAGTATGGGATGTATGTATTGTGTCAGTATGTGTATCTCTTTGTTATCCAGTATCATCTCTATCTTTTTAAATTACTGGTGATCACACTCTTTTGATGTCTGTACCTCTTTAAGGGTTGTCTGTCCCTTGTATTTCTGTGGCTATTTAATCCTGGTCACTTGAGGTGTCCACCACTCTGAAGAAGACATCGGGGTATGACATCAAATCATTAGGGTGTGGCTTGGTTATGTGTAGTTTTGTCTGTTGGCGTGGTGGGCACATAGCCCTAGCAACATCTTAGCAAAGTTTTCTAGCAATTCGGGCCACAGAGCAGGCAGTAAATCGTAAACGGTCTAACTGCAGTTGGTGTGGGATTTTTGAATGCTGCTTTTTAGAGACATGTTTTCAATTATATGTCTGATATCCTAATGAAAAGCTGCATGTAACAATGGTGACACGATGGATGCAGTATGCTTAGGAAACTGTGTTACTGAATAATTATTTAAAGCTCTTTTGCACAAATACAACATTTCTCTGAATTCTTACAAAAATATTGTGGGTGCTGACCACTGCTGCTTACTTCCATGTAACCTTTGTATCTTGAATTGCCATAAGCACTGGGTACTGTGCTCCACATATATAATATATATATATATATATATATATATATATATATATATATATATATATATAATGGTAGCAGTAGTGCTACCATGTTAAGTGAGTACCCATTTAAGGCTAAATGGTGACACTTTGCACCTTAATAACTTTGCCACTGTTTAACAGATTTCCCTGCAATTTGGCAGGCAAGGGGCGTAACTATAGATCTTGAGATCTGCCAATTTTTGTACCAGTTGGATATACGACTGCGGAGTTATTAAGCGACATTCTGGGGCACATTTACAGTTTTTTGCGCATTCTTTGCTCGTGCCTACAGGTCACGTGGTTTGCACGACCAGGCCAAAAACTTCAGGGAACATGTGGCTAGGGTCCCCAATGTGCCTTTTGAAGATTTTGTGAAAAAATATTCAATGGTTCAAAAGTTATTCAAAAAACAAATTTCCCATTATAGTCAATGGGAAAAATTAACAAAAAGTTTGACAGTGTCGCAAATGACCCTAGTAGTGTCGCAAATCCACCATTTTGTTTTCAGTTACTGATCACAGAAATGCTTGCCATTTAAAATGGGGACCATCTAGGGACATAATTATTTTTGTATTTACCTAGTCGAGCCTTAGGATGCTAAGCATGTCTTTATTTTGGGGTTAAACACCACAGAAATATGTTTATCAAAATTTTGGAAAAAGAAGTGTCGCAAAGTAGTGTCACACTTGCGACACTGTCGCACTTTTTTGTGAAAGGTGTCACAAATCACGACACCACTTTTCAACACTATGGTCAAAATGACAGGAATTGTTTGCCACCCTGCTGCAAAAGAATGGTTTGGTCTTTTGGGCTGAAATTTGGAGAGACGAAAGCCAACATCTCACAGATGTGCCTATTGGTGATTTGGTGAAAAAATATTGCAGGGATGCAAAGTTACGGTACTCCAACGTTGATGCTGTTTCTCATAGACTAACACTATGGCATCCGTCGCATGACAGGAATTCTTTGCCACCCTGCTGCAAAATAACGGTTTGGTCTTTTGGGCTGAAATTTGGATGGAAAAAAGCCAACATCCCACAGATGTGCCTTTTGGTAGTTTTGGTCAAAAAATATTACAAAGCGGCAAAGTTACAGAACTCCAAACTTCAAATTTTTTCCCATAGGATAACATTACGGTGTCCGCCTCACCTTTCGGGGCCCGTATCTAGGAAACGGTGTGAGATATGGACTTTTTGTCAGAAAAATGCTTAGCCCCCTAAACAGGGGCCAAGTACAAAACTAGCCAGAAAAGTCATAATTCATACAAAATTTTTAATTTTTTTCTACGTTGTACAGTTCCTGAGATATAAGCAATTCGGTATTCCAACTCCTCATTTTCTGCTCCGAGCCCCATTATTATCCACACATTCTTTGTACTCACTGTGTTTCTTTATGCAGCTGTTAGGGAAAACCAGGGTGTGCGCTTACGTTACTGTTACCCTTGCCATTTCCGATTGCGTTTCCAAACCTGTTTGCATTACCATTCCTGTGTACACCACTGTGTGCGTTAACCTTTGCATTTTTATTTGCGCTTGTGTTTGCGTTACTGTTACCATTTGTGTTTCCACTTCTGTTTGTCTCTGCATTTACATTTGCGTCACTGTGCGCATTTTCATTTGTGTTTGCAGTCACTGTGCGCATTTTCATTTGTGTTTGCAGCAACTCTTCTGTTTGCGTTTCCGTTTGTCTTTCGTTTGGCGTCATCATTGCTGTTACCGTTACCATTTGCATTTCCAATTGTGTTACCTTCACCATGTGCGTTACACTTTGCATTTCCATATGCGCTTGCTTTCACATTTCCGTTTCTGTTTCCTTTGGCATTATTTTTGCTGTTACTGTTATCATTTGCGTTTCCAATTGCGGTACCATGACTGTGCACATTATGGTTTGCGTTTCCATTTCCATTTCTGTTTCCTTTGGTGTTATTATTGCTGTTACCATTACCATTTGCATTTACAACTATGGTACCGTGACCGTGCAAGTTACGGTTTGCGTTTCCGCATGCGTTTGCGTTTGCGTTTCCATTTCTCTTTGCTTTGGCATTATTTTTGTTGTTACCATTATCATTTGCATTTGCAATTTGCGGTACCGTGAGCATGTGCATTACGCTTTGCATTTCTGTATGCACTTGCGTTTGCATCTCCATTTCTGTTTCCTTTTGCGTTATTGTTGCTGTTACAGTTACCATTTGCATTTACAATAGCGGTACCGTGACCGTGTACATTACCAGTTGCGTTTCCATATGCGCTTGTGTCACTGCTCATTTTGGCATCAATTTCTGCTGCATTTCTATTAACGTTTGCATTACTATTTACGTTTGCATCACCGTGTGCATAACCGTTAGTGCTTGCATTTGAGTAGCAGTTACCATTACTATGTCCAACCACCACATTCCATTCACTATTTATAGTCCTCATTCTCAAAAAGAAGAGAAATTCATGGCAAAAAACTCTGTTTAATGCATCAGTTAGGGTTGTTCCACAGCGACAAAAGCAAGAAAATTCTGTGTTAGGGTTGAAAGCCCCCCTTGTACCACCCCAGCCTGTCCCCCCCAGCCGGCATTGGGGTGTGCGTTGGGGTAATCGGTTTTAACTTTCACCCCATTCTCCTATGCCTCAGCTTGTTTACACATGTGATGGGGTGAGAGTTAGGGCCACTGTCCCCAGCGACACCCCAATGCCGCTGGGTGGTGGGCTGGGTGGTACAAGGGGCCTTTCAACCCTAACACTGAATTTCCTCACTTTGTCGCTGTGGAACAACCCTAACTGATGCATTAAACAGAGTTTTTGCCATGAATATATATATAGACATATATATATATATATATATATATATATATATATCATTCTAACATACTAAAATGCCAGCAGAATAAGCCTAACGGTCTTTCACGTCTGCTCGCTTTGGCCAGCCCCACCCTGGGAGCTGACCTTGCTGCCCCCCTCGCCTTCTCTGGCTTCTCCCTTCCCAGTTCCAGATATTCTCGCTACATTAGATTTTGCTTCCAGAACCCTTCCCCTGTACCTGTCCCACCCCCTCTTGAACCCCTCCACTGTCTCTGCCTCCACCAGCCCCCTAGACAGCACATTCCATGGCTCCACCACCCTCTCAGTGAAGTAGCACCTCCTCCTTTCTCCCTGAATCTTCCCCTCCACCTTCCACCCATGCCCTCTAGTGGCCCCTCCTCCTTCCTTCGAAGCACCCTGACTGTTCCTCCCTATTTACCCCTTCATGTACCTGAAGACCTCTATCATGTCCCCCAGTCCTTCTCTCTTCCAATGTGTACATATTTAGCTCTTCGAGCCTCTCCATAGGTCCTGTCCCAAGCCCCAAATCATTTTGGTTGCCCTCCTCTGGACCCTCTCCAGGAGTTTAATGTCCTCTTTAAGTGTGGCCTCAAAACTGCACGCAGTACTCGAGGTGCGGCCTCACCAAGCAGTTATACAGAGGGAGTATCACTTCTCTCCTTCTGGAGGTGATCCCCCTAGCGATGCATCCCAGCATCCTGTTGACCTTGGCTGCTGCCCTCCTACAAGTCTCTGAGTTGTTCATCTTGACATCCACCACCACCCCCAGGTCCCTCTCAGCCATCGAGACTTGTAGCATTTGCCACCCCAGGGTGTACACTTGGCCCAGATTTCTGGCCCCCAGGTGCAGTACCTTGCATTTCACTGCATTGAACCTCAGCTTCCACTTTCTAGACCATCTTTCCAGAGCCTCCAGATCCCCCTGTAGGGCCACCCTCCCCTCCTCCTCATCCACCACTGCCCCCAGTTTTGAGTCATCCGCAAAGAGACTTAATATATATATATACACACACACACACATATGCCGGGGGGAGATAAGCTGAGCATCTGATGACAGCTCGCCTTCTCCGGGGAGAGGGAGGGGGCCTAACCCGGGCGAGCGGTGACCCCTGGCGGAGGCTGGGGGCAAGACAGCTCGTCGGCACCTCGGGAGTTTGACTGGTCATGAGCGGAGGCCTGTGGACCAATCACCTCTAGGTGCTGCATCATCAAGGGGGAGGACATCTCAGACATCAGCGCTTACACCTTGATGTCACAGGCTAGCAACATCCATAGAGAACAGGGGGAAAAAAACCTCCAGAGCCGGGACCATGGATCATCGAGCCCAGTCCCAATGTGCCAGCATCTGCCTACAGTCGGCGGAGCGCGGACGAAATTACAGATTCGGTACTTCACCTCACCTGACTTACCCGGGCAATCCACGGCTGGATGGATGCACCTGGCTTATCAGGTAAGATGTTAGCAGGAACAGGCTTCATTGGCAATCCTGATGGGGCGCTCTGGTAGGGACGTGGAGGACAAACAGAAATTTAAAAAATATATATATATATTTCTGTATGCACTGAGCTGCTGAACTGTATACAGTACCTCCTTGCTTATTTATGTTGTAATGACCAAAATGCTTTATCTTTAGTGTTCATAACACATGTATGCAAAGTAGCACAGCTCCTTACCTAAACTGATCAATGAGGGTAGGAAAACATTAGAACATTTGTTTTACTTGCTTTGTACTACATTATGAGAATATGATAATCCTATGAGATGCAAGCACTTATCATGAGCATGCAAATGATGTGCGTTGTGTAGCATCTCTGCTATTTCCTGAGAAACAAAGTACTAAACAGCAGCCCTCATGAAAGAAAGGAATGGTAGCACATATGTGGAACAAAACGCAGGGGTAAGGGCTCAAGCAGGAATTAGGAATTGCACAACAAAACCTTCCAAGTTGCATTTTCCAGCTTTGTGACTGGGTCAAAGAATTCAAAGAGAAAAGGAGGAAAAAGATGGACAGTGACTGGAATTAGGAAGAGGTTTAAGTATTCTGAAGCTGTGATAGGTTGAGGAGGAGGCACACTCCCAATAACCCTCTCACAGCTCAGATTGATAATATATTCACATGCTTTGCAAGTGAACATAAAAAGAGCGGCTCAGAGAGACGCTGAAGAAATATAGAGGGAACCTTTTAAGTACAAAAGCAGGAAAGGGTGCAATAAAGTACAGGGGTCTGAAGAAATGCATGGACTGGAAGCACAGAGGAAAAGGTGAAACTGATTCCATATAGATCTGATATACTGGTAGACAAAACAGGATTGATTGATTGATCAAATATGTTGTTTAATCCAGGAGAAAAACACAGAGATACATAGGAAATCTTGTTTACAGATGTGTCCTGAAGGCAGACATTGGAATATCATCATAGTACAAATTTAGATACAATAAATAGCAGCAGTTAAAGTATAAATGTCTAAAATAGCAGCAAGAAACAGTCAATGCAAATATGTGAAAAATAGCAGCAAGGAACTATCAATGCTAGTCATGCTCAGAGCAGGAAGAAGTATCACAGTTCTGTTGATTACACAGGCAGGCGGGAGTGAAATGAGAGCGCAATTTCAGTTTGCTGTCTTGGATATTATTTGTATGCTGAAAGAACAATGGGCAGAATGTGCTAAGTGGGGGGTGGCAAAAGGATGATAGCATATTGACCTACTTTATTTCTGCAACTGAGAATCAAGAGTTTTGGAGAATAGGTTGATATGCTGTATGAGGGACAGGGGGTCAACAGGCCAACAGACTGCTTACACATTGTGGGAGCTTGTTGTACCAGAACTGTGTGCCTAACAGTGCAGTATACATAGTAGCCAAGATATTCAAAGGGTTTGTACCTGGCACAACTGAGTTGCACCAGCGCAACCCCAGAAATGCACCCCAGGGCAATATTCAAAAGGGGGAATTGCACAGCGCAATTCCAGATGCGCCGGGGTGCAAAGACAATGTATGCAGCACATCTCAAGGGGGCAAGCCCATGCATATATGGCAGATCCTGATGTTCAGCCCGGGATGTGCAGCGCATCTGCTGGCACATCCCAGAGATGTGCCACATACCTGGGCACAAGGCTGAGCCTGTAGAAAATGGCTCAACTGCTAGCTACCCAGAGGCGTGCCACTGTATTCCAATGCACAACACAGCTGCCACCAGCCGTGGGTGGCTACCCCCCCAAACACCATTCATAAGCACTCATATATTTCATTGGTAGTCTAGTGGTTCCCCCTTCCTGCCCATAACCCCAACTGCCATAGAAGGTGCAATGTTCCATCCCTGGTAGTCTAGAGGTACACCCTCCCGTCCCATACCTCCGATCACCAGTAATGTTAAAATAAATTTCCCTGGTAGTCTAGCTGTAAACCCCTCCCGGTCATGTAACCCCCATCATTGAAAAAAAAAGACCAATATCAGTCCCTGGTAGTCTAGTGGTCCCCCCACCCACACAGGACCCCCAGCCCACTCAGCTACCACCCGGTCACCGGCAGGCAGCATACCCACCCACATACCTCTGCAGCTGCCCACATACCCACCCACATACCTCTGCAGCTGCCCACCAGGACAACTTACAGTAAGTGCTGCAAGCTCACTGGTCCACACTGTGAACCAATGGGCTTGCGGTGCATACTATAAAAGTCATTCACAACTTTGTGAATGAAGTCATTCATTCACAAAGTTGTGAATGACTCTTACAGTGTGCACCACAAGCCCATTGGTCCACAGTGTGGACCAATGAGCTTGCAGCACTTACTTTAAGCTGTCATTTGGCAGGCAGCCGTGGAGGTATTCGGGTGGGTATGCTGCCCGCCAATGACCAGGAGGGGTAGCTAGGTGGGCTGCAGGTCTTGTGGAGGTGGGGGGACCACTAGACTACCAGGGACCGATACTGGTCTTTTTTTTCCGAGATCGAGGTTACGGGATGAGGAGGGGGGATACCACTAGACTGCCAAGGATCTTACAGAGGATTCATACAGTGATCGAGGTTACTGGCGGGGACGGAGGAACCACTGGACAACCAGGTAAATTTTTTTTAACCCTACAGGCGATCTAGGTTATGGGATGGGGAGGGGGTACCACTAGACTAGCAGAGATCTTACAGAGGATTCATGTGGTAATCAGGGTTACTGGCAGGGATGGGGAACTACTGGGCCACCAGGGAAATGTTTTCCTTAACCCTACGGGTGATCGGGGTTACCGGCGGGAGGGGGTACCACAAGATTATCAGGAAAATATATATATATATATATATATATATATATATATATATATATACATACATATATTTTTTTTATATAATATGCTTTATTTATTTTACTCAAATAAAACAAAACAGGAAATACAGGACCTGCAACAGACAAAGAATTTTAGGAACTAAACATCTTATACAGCAGAACAGTTACAGGAGTTAGGATTACAGTGAAAATACACACAAACAATTATACATTCTAACACATTAAACTCCCCCCATCCCACCTAACCCTACTAACCCTCACTTCTACTAACCCTCCCACACACCCCCACCTTCCCAGAGCCACATATATCCTAGTATAATGTGCCCTTCATATCTATCAGGTAGTTACACTTATCCCTAATAGGATGGTGGAGAAAAACAAACATACCAGTTGCTGGGGTTGAACTCAGGTGTATCTGTAGATCTCAAGTAGCTCTACCCACACATCACAGCCTTATTAGTGCAGGGGCCTGCAGTCATTGGCAGTGCTATTGGCTGGTTCCCAGAACAGGTAGGTAATATGACAACTCTACCCTCCCTTAGGGAGGAATTAGAGACCAAAGGGTATGCAGCCTCTCCCATCTAACTCGATACAGGGAAATTTTGCAATGGAAGCTGGCAATTGCTTTTTCAATCCTTAGGTTATGGAAAAACTCGTTCACCCACTCAGAATAAGAAATATCATATTGGTCTTTCCAGTGTCGGAGAACATGTTTTTTGACTGATATGGATATAATGTTCATATGGTATCGCCTTTCCCTTACTGATATTTTGCTATAGTCTCCCACTATACAAATTTGAGGTGTGAAAGGGAAATAGATTTTAACATTACAGGTGATCGGAAGTACAGGAGGGGAGAGGGTACCACTAGACTACTAGGGATCTTACAGAGGATTCATGTGGTGATCGGGGGTTACCAGTGGGGAAGGGGAATCACTGGACCACCAGGGAAGTGTTTTCTTTAACCCTGTGGGTGATCGGGGTAACCGACGGGGAAGGGGTTACCACTAGACTATCAGGGAAATATATTTTAACAGTACGGGTGATTGGCGGTACGGGAGGGGATGGGGTGCCACTAGACTACCAGGGATCTTAAAAACAGATTGATATGATGATTGGTATTATGGGATGAGGAGGGGGGGAACCACTGGATGACCACCAGGGATCTTACTACAGTATTAATACAGCGATCAGTGTTATGGGATGGGGAAGGGGTACTACTGCTGTGCAGGGCACCAGGCGCATTTCACTGGCCAGCCCTGTACAACACATGCAAATGGGGCCACAATGACATAGTGAGGGCCACCCCAATTGCATGTGCATAGACCAGTGGTGAATATGGAATGGGCAGCTCAGTACAAAGCCACATAGGGAGTTATAAAGCAAGTCTAGTTTAGTCAACTGGGTTTTGTATGCAGAGCCATACAGACTATTTCCATACATAATGGAGGGAAACGGCATATGCATGTGCATGTGAGAGGAAGGGCATGAAGGGAAACAAAGGCAGATGGTACATCTTATTTCATTTTATTTTATTTGAAGAACAGTTCATTTTAAGCTTTATTCAAGCGGTAAATTCATAAAGAAATGGATGCCCTTCCCTTTTGACACCATTCTTCATTTAGTTTTCTTAACAGAGGGTTTTTCCTCCCAGTTTTCATCTAAACTTCTTTGTTTTAGAGTAGGCAAGTTCTGATTTCACTTGAGCTATAGGAATATGTCTAGTCTAAAGTTAGATATAAAGCTTTTTTAGTTTCTCCCATCTCTGCTGATATCAATGGGGGGCTATGTACTACTGTGGGACCAGGTATGCGTGGATTGCACATACCTGGTCCACATAGCTCTGCACCAGCAGACAGGTACAAGGTGCATGGTATGCACTACCACATGCCTCCACAGGGCATTGTCTGCGGACCCACCCCCGGTGCACTGCTGTGTGGGAGAGGACTAAAGGACCCAGGCAGGCATTCAATTGGATGACTGTCCTAGGTCCCAGAGGGGATCCACTGCTCTGCGCAAGCAGGGGATTGTGGGAAGGCATGGTAGGGACAAATTGACTGTTTATGGGACAGTGCTTGAATGGCTGCCCCCAGCCCTCCCAGTCTGCCCAGAGGACCGGGGCAGCATGGTGGGGGGGTTGTGTCCGCCGCAGCCAGCAGTGAAAACCCGGGGGGGCACAATAGATATGGTAGGGACCCTGCCTGCGTATCCTGCACCCCCTCGCTGGGCACTCCACATCTTCATAAATGGCATGGAGTTTGGGCATGCTACCCAGACATGCCCCTGCACCAGCCACGTGCATAGCTGTGCGACTGACCAGGGGATCCAGTGTGGAAGGGACATGTGTCCCTTCTGCATATGCATGCAGAGGTCCGTGGGACCCTCATTATGTGGCATTGTCACTTAGGATTGCCTATGCACTGCTGATCCATGGCACGTAGGCAATCCACATGATAGTGCATAGACCACAATATGTATATTTTAACTCTAAAATGTGACTTATTTGGAACCTGGAAAAGGTTATTTAGCATACCGTGTCAAGGCTCAACCCTTTTTAAACATGCGTACACTCACACATACTGTACATATCCTTCTGTTCCTATTACTGCTAAGTATGTTCCTATACAGGAGAGCCCTCCTCCAATGAAATAACTCCTTCCTTTAATAGCACTTAAACCTCATTTAACACAGTAACAGTTTTTCAGCTTCACTGATTTTAAATTATTGTGAGAAGAGTGCCAGTTTTGCTCATTTAAAATTAAAATTATATAAAGATATAGCATTTTTCAAATTTATTTTAAGGAACGGAGATCTCTTACACTGATCTAGATAAGTCGAAACTCCTAGAACATACTGCTGTACCACAGTAAGGTAGCATCTCAATGTTCTGTGCAGGATATCAGGTACCAATAACTGAGGTATATATTCTTTGTTTTTCAGCTGATCCAATAAAAGTGCTGATGTCTATTTCTCTTATCTGTGCCTACACCCCTGACTCAAATGAACTGTGAATATGAGTAGCAAAGTAAGCCAGCCTGCCAATTTAAATTGATTTGCTCAGACACTGTCTTTTACTGAAGCTATGATGTCTGACAGCCAGTGCTGAAGGCTTCTGCCAAGTAAAAACCCTGACTAATTACAAAGGATTGTGTAATTTATTGTTCACCATCTAGCTTGCATGGAATTTAATATTTCCACCATTACTTTCTATCAATGTTTGCTTGCTGATTGTGTCACAATAAATATTTAGCCTTATACTAAACAATTCTAGTAGCTCAGAGAATAAATTAGCTGGTTAATGAGGCATAAAGTGAATTTTAAATTAGATACTTTGGTCTCACAGTTGGGTAACCATCGTCATGTTTCCAAATCATGTAACATGATAAATTATATCATCAACCATTGATAGTAATGCATGCTTTTTAGTTTCTAACAGCCATCAGGTAAAGTTCTTGTAGCATGAAAACCATTTACAGTATGCTGAGTAGTCCCCCTTCCTGTTCTTTGTTTATAAGTGTAAGGACAAATGCATTGACCAAGAAAGATAAAGCCTTGCCTAATTTCATTAAAGCTAGTCCCTTTTCCTGGCAGTATCCTCCCCCAGTACTCTGGCAGCTTCCTAATAATGCCAAATAAGACCAGCTGTGTGATGCTTTATGGCATAATCTATAATCTAGGGTAACTCTACTGCTTCATGTTTCCATGAAGTAGATACTCATTCCCACTTTTAATCAGCCAGTTACCAGGGGAAGGGGGCAAAATCTAGTACATAATGGCTTTGGATTGACTGTATCTGTTTTAGCTTCCATTCATGTGAACTGGGACCTTTATCCTGGGGTCACCTTCTACATACTGGGCATGCAACTGTGAAATATCCATTTCATGCTGAATACTTCTGTAACCAATATGATGCACTGAACTTTTTTGAAATATCTAAGAAATATTTTATCTTATTCAGTATGATTATGCTGTTTTGTATAATCTAGCATCTACATGGGCAACACTTACTGCACTGTTAAATGTAGGCAATGCAGTAAAAAATTGTAGAAGTCCATCTGTAAAGCAGCATGCATTCAAGTCATCCTTCTCTGTAATTAAACAAATCTATTCAGATTGTACTACCTGAGAAAGCTACTGTATGCTCCTACACACACACATGAACACACATCAACCAACTGCCCATAGGCATGTTTACACTTGCCCCGCTGGCACACTGCTGTCTGCATCGCGCAGCCAACGCTCCACCCAAACCATTGCCAACCTGCGTATGCATACGGAGAGTGTGCGCTGTTGTAGGAAGACTGCATGCATTTTTTCTAAATTTCCACCAGGGTCAGTGTGGATGGTGTACATTTACTAGTGACCACAGATTATGTCTGGCACACTGCGTTATGGGCTGTACTGCTGCAAGTGGAGCTGCGCGCTTAGATGTCAGCCAAAAACGCCTGCAATAGTACATGATCCCAGGAAAACAGGGATCATCTTGTGCTGGAGTGGAGACCACTGCAACACTCCCCTTGCAGTTTACACTGCCTGACCTGTACCAATGCAAATCATCCACACCTGTTGCAATGGTGCAGATCTGGTAGTGTAAACAGTCCTTATTACTCCTTCCTTGCTGCTGTCAAGAAGTATCTACCTTCCTTCAGTTAAGGCTTTTCCTTCATATGTCCATCTATGAACTGTATAAGGGATAGCAAATGCGTATTGTGGTAACTAGCTTGTCCATTTGAGGAATCGCATTCGTAGATTTCAGTGTTAGAGGAACAGTCCAATTCTGACTTTGGTTTTGAAACCTACATTTCAGATGGGACCAGACCATTTAACCTCTGAAGCACTATCTCTGAAGATTCTAAACAGCTTTAAATAAAATAGTTACTAGACTACAAGGATATTAAAGGGTTACAAACTAAAGGAATATAAACATACACACAAAATATAAAATCAAGGTGCATGGGATCATGTGATGTGGTCGACTAAGTAGCAGCCTTCTTGTAGAGCTCCTGTCTACCCGAAACAAATTACCTTCCTAAACGCATACAAACACCAGCCACTGACTGTAAAACTTCTGGAGAGACTATGTAGCTGTCTGCAAGCAAGACAATCAAGTTTGTGGAGCATCAATGGAGGCGGAGATGCGCCTAGCTCTCCCTAAGCACACGCCACCCTCCACACCGGAGAAGCAAAGCAAAAAGTCTAGGCCGCAAGCTCCGGCCTCCGGGAGAACTACCACTGCCACCCCAGACCCCGATCTCCTAACAGTAGAGCATTTTCTAGTGGAACTCCGGCCATTTAGAGAGGAAGTAAAATCCCTTACCAGCGAAATGAGAACCATGGCCACTGCTTTAGAGGACATCACTCGTCGTGCTGGGGATAACGAGGTGTGCATTAAGTCTCTGGAAAAAAAAGCAGACCGGGTTGAGCCCGATTTTGCCATTATCAGGCAAAGGGTCGCATGGATGGAAGCTAAGATTGAGGATCTTGAGGGACGCAGTCGGCGCAACAATGCCATCTTGATCGGACTCCCAGAAAAAGAAGAGGGTGCCAATACAGTGTTGTTCATGTAAAAGTTGGTAAAGAAACTAGCAGACCCCTCCCCATATGGCCCAGAATACTCCATAGAAAGGACCCACAGAGCATTAAGACCAATGTCCCCACCTGAAGCACCGCCTCGCCCTCTAATCTTAAATTTCTTAATTTCCAAGAAAGGCAGCATTTCCTCAAAAAGATCAAGGAGCTGCAAGAGGTAAAGTGGGGAGAACATAGGGTTCGAGTAGCTCAAGACCTGCCTGCCACTGTACACCAAAGGCACACTGCCTTTCACCTGATAGTAGCCAAACTAATCCTGGCAGGAATTAAATATAGGATGCTGTACCTGGCCAGACTCTAATCACCATACAAGGCCAATGGTAAAGTTTTGAGGACCCATCCGTTGCAGAAACGAGCTTACAGTGGCACTTCCTGATCTTTTTAAACCGCGTTGAGGAGCTGAAATATATACGGTTGGTCTTTACCTAGTATTGTCAAGATGACTCTGGGTTTATGGAAGTCTTTCATTTGACTGTAGATCAAGAATGGTATGCACAGTATATTGGATGGTTGCATACCCCCTTATTAGAACATTGGGCTGAATTGCCTTTGCTGGGAAGATGGCTTTACAGGTACCGAAAAGGGTAGAGCTTGGGGTTTGGGTGGAGCAAGGGCCTGTGTGGTCAGACTGGATTGGGGAGGAACCATTGGTAACACCTCCCCAACCGTAGAGGAATGAGAAAATATATAACTAAAAAAGTTACTGCCTAGCTACCAAAACTGTAATAATAGCAGAGTGCAGCACTTCCTTATTTTGGCCACAAGAGGGGAGTATTGTATATAAGGTTATGCAGTGCACTATTCATATATTACTAAGATTTTCACAACTTTAATAGTTATTGTTATACGTTCATAGACACAGGATTATTACCTGGATAGTACGTTTAGGATAGCATATGGATTGTTAGGAATAATAGGGCAGGAGCGGGAGGGAATGGGGCTTGGTTTGTCTGTACATCATGGATAGAGTGATCAATGTGGATATCAAGAGATGGAAGACAACCAACTCCAGTCTCTAAATGCTTCTAATTCATACCTGGATGGAGTAACACAGGGGAAGGGTTGGGAGGGGGGTGTAGGGTATCATTGTTTTGTCTTTTGTGTCTGGGTTTTTGTACAAGGGTCAGGGGGAGGGGCTTCTGGGGTGGGACATAGAATTGTATCACCTGGGCTGCGACATGACAAAGGGCACAAAGGGGTATTGCTGCTGGCATACGGATGGAATAAATTAGGGTTAATCATATGGCTGGGAAAATAAAATTTATTTCATGGAATTTAAGGGGAGCCAGAAACAAAACTAAGAGATATCAAATATTAAAGCATCTAGGTCATATCAAAGCTGATGTTATGCGCTTGCAGGAGACACACCTGTTAGATTCTGAAGCAGGGCTTTTGAGGAGGCAGAATTTTGGCTATGCATTTACATCAGGTTCCTGTATGCAGAGTAAAGGTGTAGCTATTATCATAGCCCGTAGACTGGCTTTCACAAGCTTACAAATTATCTCTGACCCAAATAATAGATATCTGATTATCAGGGGGTGCGTCAATGAGGTGGAATTATTAATCCGTAGCATTTATGGCCCTAACACTGATTCACCCTCCTCTTTCACAGAGCTTCTCCAAGTTCTTTCCCCTTTTTCTCACCTTCCGGCTTTCCTAGGGGGAGACTGGAACCTGCCATTCTCGCCAGACATTGCCAAAACATACCGCAGAACTCAGGGACTGTCACCAGCCCAAAGGGCTATTAGAGACATAGTGGATCAACCAGGATTATGTGATCTCTGGAGGACTCTCAATCCCTCTGGTAGAGAATACACCTTCCACTCCACTACTCATGACTCCCTGTCTAGAATTGATTACTTTTTCCTAAAGAAAAACTCCCTACCGGGTGTTCAGGTATATGGGATAGATGCCAGGGTCATCTCTGATCACTCCCCTGTCTGGTGTCTGGTGTCTGGTGTCCTTAGCCCCTCATCACCAGAAGGATACCCTGTGGAAGCTTAACAATCAGCTTCTGAAGGACACAGATGCTGTGAAAAGAATATCCCTATCCATTACCCAATACACAACCGAAAACTTACACACAACCGGTAAACCAGATATTGAATGGGCTACGATGAAATCCTTTCTTAGAGGGGAATTCATTAGCATCGCCTCCCACAGAAAGCAGAAAAGGGAAGAGCACACATCTAATTTGTTGTCTCAAATTTGAAGCATGGAAAGGGCCCTCCCACTAACAGACAATGAGAGAGATAAAACCAAACTTTTGAAACTCAAAGAAGAATATAATGAACTACTAAGAGAGAAGGCAAAATATGCCATTCTTAAATCATGCTCTCTCTACATTGATCAAGGAGAGAAGGCATGTCATCTACTGGCTATGAGGGTTAAACAACAAAAAGCAGCAAGACTAGTTAAAGCCATTAAGTCAGGTGTTGATGGTTCCATTAAGGTTACTCCCAGAGAGATAGTTTCCGAATTTGAATTTTACTATAGGAATCTATATGGTCCCAGGGCAGCTCCTCCTTCCCCCGGAGAGATAGAGGTATATCTTGATTCACTGCTCCTCCCATTTCTAGATGAAGCAGGTAGTAGGATACTATCAGCTCCCATCAAGGTAGAGGAGATTAAATCGACCATCAGCGAACTCCCTCAAGACAAAGCTCCGGGCCCGGACGGGTTCACCCCGAACTTTTATAAAAAATTCTCGGACTATTTAGCTCCCTGGTTGTTTAGATTATACTCTTCCAATTTATCAGAGAATTCTTCTGATCCTCATTTATTTGAGGCTCTCATTATAGTGCTCCATAAAGTAGGCAAGCCTGAAGAATGTGTTACGAGTTATATGCCCATCTCGCTTATAAACAATGATATCAAACTACTGGCTAAACTATTAGCAAACAGACTAAATAGGGTACTCCCAGATTTGATTGGGCCAGAGCAAGTAGGATTCATGGTTGGCAGAACGTCCCAAGATCATCAAAGGAAATAGGCCCACATTTTCTCCGTGGCCAGGGACTCCATTCACCCAGCAGTGTTGGTGTCCCTGGACACAGAGAAAGCATTCGATAGGGTGGATTGGGAATTCCTATTTAAAGTTTTGGCCAAGTTCGGCATACCAGAACAGTATATATGATGGATTAAAACCCTGTACCTCGACCCCAGCACCAAGGTCTATTGTAATGGAGTGACATCTACCCCCTTCCAGTTATAATCGGGCACTAGACAGGGCTGCCCCTTATCACCCCTTTTATTTAATTTGTACCTAGAGCCCCTACTGTGGAAGTTAAAGAACAACCCAGACATACATGGTATCACAATAGGATCGGCTGAATTGAAACTTTCAGCATATGCAGACGATATATTATTACACCTGTCTAAACCCTCTCCCTCCATACCAGCTGCCATGGATGTAATATCAAGTTATAGTAGAGTATCCAATTACAAAATTAACTTGGACAAAACCAAAGTTTTTCCCCTGAACAATAATACACATAGCGCATCCCTGAGTCATACCGGGCTGCAATGGTCCCAACATAGTCTCAAGTATCTGGGTATTAATCTGGCGAGAAGTAATATCAAATTGAAAACTCTTAATCTTGATTCCTTAATGTCAAAAATACTACAAGACTGTTCCCGCTGGGAAGTTATGCCTCTGTCACTCTGGGGATGAATAAGCCTGATCAAAATGAATGTACTGCCTCAGCTGTTCTATCCCCTAAGTATATTAAACATACGGCTGCCTTTAACCTGGTTTAAGAAACTGCATGGGATAATATCACAATTTCTCTGACGTAGTAAACCTCCGAGACGAGCATATCACAGACTGGCGGCATCAAAAGAAAAAGGAGGCCTCCGGCTCCCGCATTTTGTCCTATACTACTGGGCCATCCATCTGAGTAAATATCTCAGATAGCTCCGATCTGTACAGACCCTCTGTTCATTTCCATATGTACCATCCTGGCATAACATAGAGAAAGAACTGAGAGAGTCATCTGGAATCTCAAGAGATGCCATCCTACACACCTGGCCCAAGGATCTCCCTAGGTCATTATCCAATTCTCCCATTGCTATATCGGTGAGAGTACACTTTCAACTATGTACGTTCCTAAAATATAAGTCCCTGAAGGACCCGACACAACCAATCATTCAAAACCCCAATTTTCAAATGGGGGTGCCCTATTGTCAGAAAACTGGTTTCCCTCGATCATAGATGGGACCCCTCAAGACTTAGCAAGTGGAGACTCCTATCTGTTGGATAAGGACATGGTAGAGAAAATTCCGTTGGGGTCAAGAAGTATTTTAAAAATTTACCAACTCTGACATCTCCTCATGTCGAAACAGGTCTCACCTGGAGTAAACAGAGGAAAGGAAGAAATGATATTACCTTCAGTCACCCCCACCCAACAACCTCATTCGGTTTCCAAAATTTATGCCTTGCTCTACACCCTGGCCTTTCCCCAGATAGATGGATCCTCCCCATACTGGGCAGATAAGTTCCCTCATAGAACCTTTAAATCGGACAAGATATGGAAGCCGTGACATGCAAATATCACGCAAGACAGACTGAGAATCATGCAATTCTCAATTTTACACAACACGTATATGACACCAGTAAGGCTACACAGGATGGGTAAGCTCCCTTCCCCATCTTGTGGATGATGCAACCAAGTGGAAGAGAATTTGTATCACATTTTCGTGGCACTCTGGGAGACCATCAGGCAGGGGGTAGACCCCCTACTGGGAATAGATAATTTATTCTCACCTGAAATTTGTCTTCTGGGCAACTTCACTAAGGTTAATGTTTAAAAAACGCAGATTCCATATGTCAATGATAGCACTCTCCCTTAAGACATTAACACTCCGCCATTGGAAAGACCCCCATGCAATCTCTTACACAGAATGGCATCAAGAATTGTTAACTAACATGAGAATTGAGAAAATGGTTGCGAGTCTACGTAATTGCACGACTCGTTACAAAGATAGGTGGGAGTCACTGCATTATTTATACTCCTTTGAAATCCTACCGTCAGTGAACATAGATGAAGGTGATGCATGAGGAGGGGGGAGGAGGGTGGGCGGGGCTTTGTAAGGATTTTGATTTTGTATTGTAATGTCTCTTTATTGTTAAGTGTGGTATACTGCTGTACGTATGTCCTGTACCTTTTAATTTTGCATGTCTTTCCTGAAGAAAACTATTTCAAGTGGAATTTCAAAAAAATAAAATAAAGATGCATTTTGTATGAAACATTCATCAGCTCAATCGCTCTGAGTCGGTAATTGTCTGATTCTCTGCCTCTGAATACTGTATTTGGTAATCACTATAAAAAGGCTCAGATGCTTGAGGATGACGACGTCAAAAGCTGTGCCAAAGAATTCCATATCAACTCCTCCAGTACAATAACCAGGTTTTGTGTGACTATGTATATTGATTTGTAGCCAAGGATTATTATCAGGCATTACTATGATTGTGTCATATCGTCAATGATGGTCGAACTGGAAACACACGAAGAACAACAGGCTATTTTACTTTAGTGTCATTTATCAATAAGTATTCACCCAGGAAACCCCTACTAAGATGCAGCACACAGAATATTGGAATATGTATCAGAATGCTGTAAAACCAGACGTTATTATAGGTTATGCTAAAGTAAGCAGTTCACAATGAAAACGTCATGAGCACAACCATAATTTTAGAAAACAGAAGATATATTTTATTTTCTCAGTTATGAGGACACTACTAAACTTAATTTGCAGCCATCTATGATAAAGGTTTTCACAGCAACTCTGACTCATAGTGTTAGCCATATATAGTAAATACCAAGGAGATCCAGCTGCACTATCAGGGTTAGTTAGAAAGAGATGGTACATCGCTTGAAGAGATATTTTAGAGTCAAAAGCATTTAGCAGATATACACACATGAAGCAGCATCATATTCATGTATCATCAACACTTTCAGAATACACACATACACACACACACACACACAGGGCCACATATTCAGATGGGATGCATGGCATATCCCTGGATGTGCTGTGCATCTCCGGACTTGCGCAGGCTGTCGGGGACATGGCCATATTCAAAGGCCACCAATGCGCCATGTACCCCTGACTGCACCGCCACGTACAATATTGTAATGCACCTATGCAAATGAGGGGTCCCTCATGCATATGCTACACATCACAATACTGACCCCCCCCCAAGCATAAAAATGGCTGGCTGCACTGGCACATAGTTATGCTTTTGAAACCCTACTTTAACTATGCGCGGGACAGGTTGGTGCCCTGCTCATAGTCTAGGGCCGGGTACACAGTCCCCCTTCCCTGCCCCGATCACTGTTTAAATGAAAGATACCCATTTCCATAGTGTAGTGACCCCCCCCAGTCCTGAGTGCTGTTTAAGTTAAAGAACCAGTTTCCATAGTGTAGTGACCCCCACCATAGCCCCAATCACTGTTTAAGTTAAAGATCCCCGTTTCCATAGTGTAGTGACCCCCCACCCCAGCCCCGATCACAGTTTAAGTTAAAGATCCCTGTTTTCATAGTGTAGTTGCAACTCCGAGTTAGGTCATGCGCAGTAGCACTTAGCGCTACTGCGCATGCCCGAACTCGGAGCGCTAGGTACTACTGCGCATGAGCGAACTCAGAGCTGCAACTTTAATAACGATTTTAAGTACATCACACTGCTCTTTTTTCACTGGGAATTGGTTCTAGAGGTTCAGTTAACACACCTCTACATGCCACAATGTTTTGTTTTCTCCCATGTAAATACGCCTCGCTCATCATTTTTACAAGCCTTCCAGCACAGGACAGGATGCCGGGGCACACTCCGTCTTCCGGTGCGGTGGCACTTTTGACATGGCACATCCAGGAGCAACATTAAAACACTAAATAACTCAAGAAAGGTTAGCTGCATTTATTTTAAACCATATAGGCTGTTTTAATAGGGTGTTTTTGTAGCCCTGATGATTGCCCCCACTGTTTTGGACAGTTTTCCTTTAAAATTTTTGTCCACCAGGAGGAAATCACATTTGGTGTAGTGCCTAATTTACATGCAGGTCCTACAGTGACAGAGGAAAATGCAACAGCAGAATGCCCCAGGTTCCTCATGTAACCAAAATTATTAAATGGATTAGAAAAATCCTGAAAGCTGATTGGCCAGTCTGGATCTTTACCCTTGGGTAAATCCTGCAGCATATAATAGGTAAAGATCCAGATGGCTCACTTATATAAATTATTACTTTGTCTGAGCATAATTAATTTGTGTGTTTGTTTTTTTGCTTTTTTATTCTAGTTTATTTTATAATCACAGTAATGCACTCAGGGCATGTGTATCAGAAGGCAATTTACCCACTTCTTGTTTGGTTAACATCACTCTGCTGCAACTCGTGACACACCTCTCAAGGCATGGACAAATCCCGCAGCAACACATCCTGTTGTGCTGCACTAAATTATACAATCAATAAAGAATTATAAAATGGCAAGGAAAAAATCTAGAAATTTCACTGGCTGAGAGATATCACCTGACCGTGCATTAAATCTCTGTACACGCACGGTCAGGTACCGAATCTCATTTTCCTCTCCAAAACCTACTTAGAGATATTTTATAAGTGTAATAAGCCCCTCCAGGGTATGCATTATAGGATTTTAATGCACTTCCCAGGGGCAAAAGGACACTCAGCCTTCCGGCTCATGCCTTACTTACTACACTGCTGGGGGGAGCATAAAGTCCCATAATGCATACCCTGTCATGGCTTATTACTTACATATATGCTATGTTTGACTAATCAGAGGCATATAAAATATTATCATAAATCACTACCTTGTACAATATGCCTTCTTAGGAGCTGTTACAGTGACAAACAGCACTGAACCATGCTATTTACGCACACTAATAGGTGTCACCATCAGTAATTGTTTTTAAATTATCCAGCGATCATTCCAAAATTTTGGCTGAAAAAAACTAAATGTTTTTTCTCCAATGGATGTTTTTTTGTCTCGTCAAGGCCTAACCTTTGCATGGCAGAGGAGAGCACAACCTCTGCATCTAGAAATTTAGCTTTAACTACATTGTTTCAGACAGAATACAAACATTCTAATTTTGGTTTACCATTCAAAAATCTGGTATACCTATCAAGATAAACACAATTTAACTTGCAAAAAATATATATATTTTAGTTTTAACTGATATTCAAAACAGAATACCAGAAATCAGAAAATGGTATTCTGCGCTTAATTATGAGTGTGCTTAGAATACAAAATGAATGTAAAATCTGAACCCTGTTCTACCAGCAGCACAAAAGGGAGAGGCTGTCCACGACAGAATATAAACCTCACACCAATAGAGTGCATTATGCCTGAATGTATTTCCTCATTCTGAATCTTCAATGATGAACAAGAATTTAGCAAACATTAGTAATCTATTGTAGTATTAGTAGCAGCGATAGTAGTAGTGGCAGCAGAAGTATTAGTCTTTTACAGTACCCTTTACAAACTCAAGGCACTTTCACAAAAATGAAATAACATAAACATGACTGGCAGATCAAACAATTACAGCACAAGAAGGTGACATGACAGCTTAATTAATAAGATCCAATAACTTACTCATGTTGAAATAGTGAAAAACTTCAATAAAGGCAGAACTCTAGGCAGAATTCTATGAAGAGATGATCAATAGGGCCTACGCTACTACTGTACAGCATGCTTGATCAGGCAGATGTTCATTTAGCTTCGCTCTTAAGAAGGAAATCGAGCAACCTCATTTAGGAGGCAGTTCCAAAGGGCAGGAACTGCCACTGCAAAAGCTCAGTCATATTGCAACATTTACCATAAGAGTGCCACCCTCAAAAGCCCGTGCCCCATAGACCTCACCAACCAGGCAGTGTGCAGGGGGCCAGGAGCTCACTGAAGTACTGAAAGCCCAGCTCATTCAGGACTTTATATACCATTATAAATCACTTACCTGAGTTCAACCAATCAATGCACAGAGCCGCTGTACCTCTTTTCCTGCATGCAGTGGTCTCTTATGCAGAAATGTTAGGAGTGGAGCATTCCACTGCACAGCCAGGAGAGGGCAACTTCATTTAACTTTTGAAATTAAAAAAGTACTTAAAACTTATAGTAAATGTGGCACTAATGCCTTAGAGCTAAACTAAATTTATGCAATTATTGCTGCATTAAATAGTTTTACAGTGTAACCAATCACTCTAGGCAACCTACGTAATTTATAATAAATTAGTAGGGCCTCAGCAGGGTGTCTTTTATAGTATAAGAGACTCCTCTTGAGAAGTCATGAAGTATATGCACTCTTCATTTAGATAAATCTTTCCAGAAAAATTACTTTATTGAGCGTTCTGAAATTAACACAGTCACACTCGGCCTCGATAGGGCATCGAGCCTGACTGTACTGGCGGTAGACTTCATTTCAGAGCTGACGCTCAATAAAATAAATTTTTTTCTGGAAAGATTTTGTCTACGTGAGCTGTGTTAAGGAGTGCAAATACTCTGTGAACTGTCCTGATGTTCGGGCTGGCAACCCGTTTATTTGTACCCACCTGGTCGATTGATGCAGGTATGAACTTTGGAACTGTCCTCTTGAGAGGTGTTGGTAACCAGAATTGCTCAGCTTCACTTTGTAGTTCTCTTGCCAAAACCTCATACTCGGAGTTTGTTATATAGTAAAAGTATCTAGCAGTCAATGCACCACCTCACTAAAAGCCAGCTCTGGACCCAGAGAGAGGGAGCAAAAAGTCCTGACCTCCAAATGGAAATGAAAGATCAGGCTGCTGCATTCTAGACTAGCTACGAGGGGCGTAAATGACCACCAGGTCAGCTCTTATAGAGTGTATTACAGTAATCAAATCTGGAAGAAATGAAGGCCTGCACAAAAGTACAAAGATCATCAATATTAAGAAACGGGTGCAGTCTGGCAATATTTTTCAGATGTTAAAAGCAGACTCTGACCACAGAAGCCACTTGGGATACAAATGTGAACAGCCTGTCAAGATGACATCCAGATTGTGAACTTCCTCTCCGCCTTCATATGAACCCAATCAGAGAAAGGGAGCTTCAAGCTACCAATTAAAGCTGACAACAGATGGTCATTCCCCACCAAGAGCAGTTTGTTTTTCCTGGGTTAAGTGCCAACCAACTGGGATTTGATTTCAAATAGACATTTTTCTAACAAGAGCACTGATGACACTCTGTCAGGGACAAAGGACATATAGAGTTGGGTATCATCCATACAGCAGCAGACCTTATGCTGTATTTCCTTATGATCTTCCTCGACAGACGCATATACACTGCAAGCAACACAAGCTTCTGAACCTTGGAGACACCATAGTCGAGGGCAACTGGATGCAACAAGAATGAACTAATCACCACCAACTGCTCTCTATGATTTCAACATGACTAGAACCATTTGAGAACTGTATAGATCAATCCTCCAAGTCCCCCAAGCCTGTTCATCTAAAGCCAGTTGTCCAGTTTTGAAGGCAGGTGACAGGTTGAGTATGATTGAAATGGAAACCTCCCCTTAATCCCTCACCAGGTGTAAATCATTACACACTCTGATCAGGACTATATTAGTGCTGTGTTTTCTATGGAAACCAGATTGAAATAGTTAGAAGATGTAATTTTCTTCAAAGTGATCCACAAATTGTTCTGACATCTTTTTCTCCACAACCTTCGTCAAAAATAGAAGATTGGAGAAAGGTTCATAATTTGCGAGACTGTCCTGATTGATGACACATTCTTCAGCAAGGGCATCACCACTGCCTTTGAAAGGCCCTCACACAAAGAGGTGCTGACAATCCTTTAAACGCCAGAACCAAAACCTCCAGCCCTGCCTTGAGCATCTGGGCCAGAACAGAATCCTGTCTCAGTGTGGTGCAGTGCAAACTAGAGACGATTCTATTGACATCGCACCAGCACCTAACTGTACGTTGACTCTCCCTGACCCTATCTCTTTCACTGATCTTGCTGGCAGTGTCAGAAGTGTATCCTCAGTATGAAAAATCTTGGCTCTGAAAAACTTGTTAAATTGTTTGCACTTCTCCAAAAACACAGGCCAGTTGCATTGCAGACAGTCCAGATGTAGAAGACTAACAGCAAAGTCACCTGCACTCACCAAGGAAGACAAGAAGACTGCCTGGGTGCAAATGCTCAAAGGATAACTGTGTTACCTTTCATACAGAATGATCTGGCTTATTTACAAACCTGGGAGGCAGTCTTCAAAGAAAGTATCAGGGAAATGACCAGATAACTCTTTAAAGGGAGGATTAACCACAAAAAAGTTTTTTTTTTGTTTTGTTTTTTTTTTAATTTATTTATTGCAGCTAGGCAATCTCCTTGTCTTCCTTAGTGAGTGTAAGTGACTTTGTGGTTTGTGTATTTCAAGTTAGTGGTTACCCCCCACCACCACCACCACCAAGCATTGGCCTCTAATTCAAATCATCAATATTAAGAAAAGGGTGTAGTCTGGCAATATTATTCAAATGTCCAAAGCAGACCCTGTCTTTTGTTGTACTACATTATGAAAAAGACTGTCTACTGTGCTAAAAACTTTGAACAGATCATTCTTCTCAGCTGTAATCAGAGCAGAAATGTATTTTGTCCTCTACACCTTAGTGCCATCCTGGTAGATTTTTTTATCGCTCTTCCAGGACAAGCCTGTCAACATGCTCCTATAACCTCCGACACCTGTTCTCTATTTATCTGCCTAAGACCTGCAACAGCTGAAGCTATTCTAAAAAACAAACAAAGGGGCACTTCAGTGTTAGGCCATCAGGTGTCACTGAACTAGGTGTTAAGTTCTATAATGAGCTACAGTTGCATACTGCAACCCCTAACCATGCCATCCCAGAGCATGTCATGGTGTTTGCAGCAGGCCAAGACCACTGGAAAGTTTCAAACAAGAAAGAAGATTCCACTGCCATCTACCAGTCTATTATCAAGTACATTAATTATTTCCTGGATGAAGTGATAAGGAGAACATGTCAATATACAGTATTTGTTTTCCAAAAGACCACCACCACCAACAGGAATTGGCAACAAATGGATGCTGTTCCTGACATAGTTGCAATGACAAAATGCTCAGAGTCACTCTGCTGCAACAGGGCGGTAAAAGCTGCAGGGGGGAAGCATGTGGTAGTAACAGGAAAGTCACGGCATCAGGCAGATGCAAGTAAATGGTGGAAAGGATCAGCAGCTGAAACCTGAGACAAAGCGAATGACAATTAAACAACAGATTACACACATAGCTGTGAAGGACATAGCTATGATTGAGGCTGTCTATTTAACAGGCTTCCAATAAAATTATTTGCAAGCTGTGCGTCATAGTCAATGTAAAAAACTTAGAGGGTGTAACTTAAACTGTATCATGATTCTTACAGTCTTATACAAAATGCACTGCTTTGTCAGTTTGAGTTTGTTTTTCTGTGAGACGGTTGTCAACTGAGTTAATAAACTAGACAAATAACAAATGTAAAAACCTTTAACTGCGAGGTAAGTATATCTGCCTTCCTATGTTTATACAATTGCTTCTTCTTCAAAACACTTAGTTCAAATGATGCTTGGTATATAATGTCAAGTTTTCACTGACCTGGGCTAATGGGGTCTGTGCTGCACCGAAGGATTAATCGTCTATTGAAAGAGAAATCTGTTCATATTTTTTTTTGGGGGGGAGAGGGTATGTGACTCACTTAATCACCAAGTACTGCAGGAAACCCAACACTGTTATTTTTGCATATAGCAAGTCACTTACCTGATTTACTGAAGGTCGACAGGTTATGGGCATGCTCTTCCCTCTTTGGTGTAATACTTACATAAGGGAGAATAATAACTCATCAGTAGATCAGACTTGATAAGTAAAGGAATTTGTTTCTCTGGGATAGCTTTTTAACATGCAAGAATCAATGTCTTCAACAACTAGATATATTTGTATTGTCTAAGTCCTTCTTTTTGTGGCTGCATAGTGACAACTATGCTGACATATTGTGAATGGAGAAGAAAAGAATTAAGGGGGTCTGAAAGGATGTGACCGGATACTGAACGCATCATATATTATTGCTCTATGCAGTGGAGCCAAAGCACATAATGAGTATGCATGAATCAGTGCACTTCCACTCTCTATGTCTCTTTCTGTACCCTCCACTGAAATAAAAAACCTCAGGAAAATAAACCCATACAGTTCATAAGTGGAATAAAATGAAAAATGGAATAATGGGCAGCAGTTGATCTCAGCATGGGGCGGTTCTAAGGCAAATGATGAAACTTATGCACCTCTACTTGGAATGTGGGCTGACTGCACTGTGTGGTTTCAGGATTCTTATTAAGCTGGATAATACATTACTGCAAATATGATTTCATTTTTATTGATGTCAAAGTTAAATACTGTTTCGACACAGAAAAAACAAGTTAACTCCAAACCTTGATTCATGGTGTTCATATGTAGTAACGGGTTGCTTTGAATCCAGCACTTTAACTGGTTTGGTTTGCTCGACAAATTCACAAAACATTCAGGGCTCTAAACCACGCAACCCACTGTATCTAGATTCAACAGCTGCATTGCCTCATTAGTTGAAGACACTGCTTCCTATAAGTGTCCCTGCCCTGTCCATGCCAAACCCATTTCAGAAATCATTGCCAAAGGGTTGCTGCTTAAGCCCCACATAGGTCAGTGGGCTTGGGGTCTACTGAGCTGTTTATACCACTGTGGAACAGAATATGCATGCACAACCTTGAGACGGAAACCCAGAACTTTGTTAAGAATAACATGCTACTGCTCTGAGTTCAGCATCCCATTAACGGACTACACACTGTGGCACAAATAAATGTGAAAATCACAAACAGAAACAAATAAAGCTGGGGTTGCTTGCCATTGGATATTAGGTTTACTATTTGCATCCCAATCCCACACATCCCCAAGCACCACATTTATGGCTAAGTAAAACCCTTTCGTCTAGCTGGATTAATAGCAAGTGTGATGTGCACTGGTCAAGGAGGGAGCAGGTTATATTTAAGCAATAAAGCATGACAGGGCCTATGTTGTTGTGGGATTTACACACGCCTTGTGTGAAGTGTTACGAGGCACAGCCGAGTGACTTTAACCACACAAGAAGTGTGTAAATCCTGGTTTTATGTGATAAGAGCATGTTGTTTAAGTCACATACCAATAAGAATGATTAAACTGCCCCAAGTCACAAAAGTGAGCAAAAACAGATCGACGCTAACAAACAGCGACGGTCAATACATTAAATTAACAACAACAACAATGAAACATTTTTTATGCGAGGGGCACCCACCAACTAAAAGATTCTTAACTCTGGAGGGGGGGGCAGACTTGAAAATAAAAATAAAACCCAAGGACGCACAAAAATCATATCCCACCCCAGGACCTGAACCCAGGTCCTTCAGCTATATAGGTGGTAGCTCTAGCCATTACACCAAATGGCCAGCTTGGTGAAGTTTGGCCACACTACACCTCTCAACATCGTCAAGCGAGGGCAGCTCATTACTGCAGTCACTCTCACTTGTTCTTCACTATATTGCACCACTAGCTCTTCCGTCGAGCGGTTTTATTGAGTCACTCCTATTGTGTAGCTCAATAAAACACGCTCATATCACATAATATCGTAAATCCCTCTACTACACATGTCCTGAAGTGCATTATTGCGATTATAAAATTAATCTGTTATGAAAAATGTATTTAAAAAAAATTAATTGGGTTCAAACAAAGTAAACATTTAATCAGCAGGATCTTTACCAGTTGCCTGCTGCAGGATTTACACAAGGTCATGTGACATGTTTTGACCACTGAGGCTACAGGATTTTTGAGACCCATTTTATAATCTGCTCCTAATGTTCTGGGCTCATCAGCACCCCTGCTGCTCCTCTCTGCCATCTATAGTCTTCACACTTCCTGAACAGATCTGATAATAAAAGACCTGGATGGCCCTGAGACCCTGCTGCCATGTTGGGATAACAAGACCTCTTTGACAGTGTTGAAATTACAGGGGAGAGGGCAGGCTTGCCAGAACTCAGCCCCCATAGCTTAGACATGAGATACCAGTAGCTCTCCTATCACTGCAATTGACATATATAGGACAGGAGGCTCCCTTTAAAGATGGAGACCTCATGAGCCCTCAGACTGTGAAGCTCACAGTGCTCTACTGCAGTTCCAGCTGCTCTTGGGGCTTGCCATGCTTCAGCATGCAGCTGAAAGAAATGGAAGTTTCTATAATATAGGATCAGGGCTTCAGCAAGTCAACTCAAATTCAGGAGTGTTTGACTTCCAGGAATAAGGGAAGAGCTTCCAAAATGTTGTGTGCATCGGTGCATACATTCATGTGTTTGTGTGGGGGGGGGGGCAGCCTCTCAAAAGGAAACAAAAATACATTTACATGACATTGAATTTCGCATGCATGAATAGAAGTCAGAGGCCCCGATTCTAGAAAAGTTGCACCTGGCGTAACAGCACTTGCGCCAAGTAGAATGGCACAAGTAGCAACTTACACCAGCAGTTTCGACATGCGCAGTTCTACAAAGTGGCCTGCGACATGTTGCAGACCACTTGCACTGAATTGCTGTTATGCCAGCAGTTGCACCATAAACTCCCTGCCACATGGTGCTAGGGGGTTTACGGCAGCAGTTGCACTCCATTCCAGAAGGGCAGCAACAAAGGCCTCAATGTTGTGATTCTACAAGAACCCCTGGAGGAGAATCGACAATGTAATTTACACCTGCATTTAACTGGTGTAACTTACATACGTCCTCCAAGGGTCCTGTAGAACCCGGTCAATGTGCCCTCACCTCCATGCCCAGACCACCACCAATGGTGCCCCAATGGGCATCTCACACCCCTGCCCCATCCCTCGTACTGTACATGCTCCCCTGTACCCCCCCACACAGTAACAGCCCCACAGGGCTGCCCACACCCCCTGCCCCTTGAATTCATGTGAAATGAATGCCCCACAGGGCTGCCCACACACCCAGCCCCCCAAATCTCCCATTGCGAACAGCCCCACAGGGCAGCACAGTCACCCCCCACCGTGCCCCGACCCCGATTCGCTACTGCAAATGCAGCATATACCCAGCCCTGGTAGTCTAGTGGCCCCCACCCAGCCATGTCAGTCCACCCAGCACCCCCCACCCATCCCCAGCTGGCGACTGGCACAGCCCACCTCTCACCTGCACGGCCAGCCACCGACTTGAGTGCTGTAGGAGTGCTAATGTAAAGACATGCTCACTTCTGAGCGCGTCTTTACAGTAACGCTCCTACAGAACTCAGTCACCTCTGTTCGGCATACCTGGCCGCATGCCGCAAGTCACAGGACTTAGCTGCGGAGACCCTGCCCCGTCTAGAATAGGGCGCAGGGTCAATGTCGCAGTTGCGGTTGGCGCAAGTTGCATTTGGCAGCGACTTGTGCCAACCTTCTAGAATCGGGCCCCCAAAGTTTTTCTTTTCTGAATGTGAGGGAATGTTACATTCTTCCCATTACTGATCTTGGCAAGCCTGAAGAAAAGGAGGCATCTTGAGATAATATTAACAAATATTTGGGGCCTGAGAAGTACTGTATTTTGATTTCCAAATGCCTGGAATGACTTCCAAATTTGGGCCCATGAATGTTTTTAACTCCCACAGAAAAGGAATTGAACCCTCAAATAGGACATCAATGGAAGGTTGTGGATACTTTGCTGTTAGCACATTCCTTCTTACATCTGATCTAAAGAAGAAACTCATGAATTAGAAACTGAGAAAGGGAAGAATGTCAGCCATTAATGCTAGAGCTGTCAGCAGACCTCTAGTCAACAGTTCATTGCATAAGTGACAGAAGGGACTGGTAGCGGGTGCACAGATACAGGATTTCAGAGTTCTTGTTTAGATATTGTATCTGGTCTACACCGCCTGCTCAGTCTAAGTATGCTGCTGCTGTGTTGTAACCACTGCCCGCTGGTGTTCTGTTTTGTTACAATTTATTTACCCAGACTAGCCCAGCTGAGACCTAACATCTCTCCTGCTTCTACACAAGTATAGTTGACTTACTACATGGAGTTCAAGTGGCTCGCTCAAAATCACAGAGTGAATAAATGGCTTAGGCGAGACTTCAACACACACACACACATACACAACCTTCATCAATTTAAGCTGTAACCACTGGGCACATGTCTGCCACAGGAATTCTGGGTTTTGGTTATTTTATTTCAGCATGCACACATTACTCACTGCATTTTTATTAAACCCCTGTTTGAACACTGATGTCAAATAATGAATTTGTCTGTTAATAGTAGCACTACCACAGTTAATATGTAATTACAAAACAAAAAGTACCCATCTCTTAAAGAATATGTTTTTAGAATACAACTATTTTCTCTTCACAAGAGACCAGGGCTAGGTCTTGAGCAGAAAGTTCTACTGGAGCAAATGATTGAACTGAACCCCAGAGACCTGCGCATAGTTGTATACTACCTACACTGAGAGCTTGCTGTCAAACAGAAGGTGTTCTTTGAAACATCCCTCTCCCCCCTCTGGTCAATTTATTCCAGAAAAAATGCATCTCCTATTAAAACCATATATTATTAAACAACCCAGAAAGGATCCTTTTGTATGAATGAAGCTGGATAGAATCTATATAAAACATACAGTATTCTGAATCTGGTTACTATAAACATGCCACCTCATTTATCAAAGGAGTAGTACACCCAGAATTTGTAAAAACATATGTTGTGCAGAGTGTTTTGATTTCTGTGTGAAGTCCTAGTGTGTGTCCCTCTCTCTGTTATCAGGAGTTTTTCCTAAATTAGCCTGCTAGCTTTATGGTAGTTTTATGACCCCTGGGGATCTCCTTCTCAGCTAAGTTTATTGCTTTTCTTGCACCTAAAATGCATCCTGTCTCATATGACAGTGATGTAGCCGTGCCCATAGATTCAGCAACAAGCACTGCTTTACAATACAACAGCAGAAATGGCTATATTTTAAAAACTATACAGAATTCAGTTTGGTGACTACCATCATTGTAAAGGTCTTTTTGTTATGAACTATTTTGACATGGTTGTCTATGTGTAACTTGTATGGCTTTCAAGATATTTACATTTGTTTGACATGTCTACTTGAGTGCTCATTCGGAGAGAAAAAAAGTATCTGCTGTTTGTAAGCGTATCTGCATACATGCCAAACAAATGTAAATGTCTTGAACACTTTACAAACTACACAAAAACACACTGCATCAAAGTTGTTCATGACAAAAAGACCTTTACAATGAGGGTAGTCACTAAGCTAAACTCTGTATAGTTTTTAAAATATAGCCATCTAATTAATCACATTTCCAAGTTTTTTTACCAATTTTCCGACTTTGGATGCCAAATAATTTAAAAACTGTAAGGAGTTCAGCTTAGTGACCACCCTCATTGTAACAATCTTTTTGTCCTGAACAACTCTGTTACTTGTTGTTTTTGTGTAGCTTGTATAATTTTCAAGATATTTAGATTTGTTTGGCATGTGTGCAGATGCACTTACAAACAGCAGATGCTTTTTTTCTCTCTGAGTGAACACTCAAGTAGACATGCCAAACAAATGTAAATATCTTGAAACCCATACAAGTTACACATACACAACCTGTGTCAAAACTGTTCACAGCAAAAAAAAAACCTTTACAATGAGGGTAGTCACCAAGCTGAATTCTGTATAGTTTTTAAAATATAGCCATCTCTGCTGTTGTATTGTAAAGCAGTGCTTGTTGCTGAATCTGTGGGCTCGGCTACATCACTGTCACATGAGACAGGATGCATTGTAGGAACAAGTAAAGCAATAAACTTAGCTGAGATGGAGATCCCCAGAGGTCATAAAACTACCATAAAGCTAGCAGGCTAATTTAGGAAAAACTCCTGATAGCGGACAGAGGGAAGGACACACTAGGACTTCACACACAAATCAAAATACTCTGTACAACATATGTTTTAACAAATTCTGGGTGTACTACTCCTTTAATGTAAATATGTTTTAGATTTTATTCTAGTGATTGAGAGTTAGCAGAATCTTTATTTGGAGGTACCTGGTGTTGAAATTTGCTTTCCCTTTGTCTTACATTCCGTGATTTATTTTTATTTATAATAATTTGCCTGTTTCTTATGCATTTAGAATTTTTCAACTCACCTCTCATAGAAGCATACTGAAACATAAAAACATAGAAGTTGTCTGCAGATATGGATGTCTTGGCCCACCTAGTCTGCCCTATTTTCCCTACTTACACTGCCACCGCAGACCCTACTTGATCTCCGGTCCCCCTTCCCTTGCCTTATTTCTTTTTTTTTTTTTTTAATTTGTCCATTTTGCTGCCTGCAGCCACTGATTCATCAGCCCGGTCATGGACCCCTGTACCCCCACCTCCAAGTTAGCCACGTCTCTTGATACCCCCAGCTTGCCCCCTCAGGGTGGGGTTACGGCACCTGAGCTCAGTGCCGTAATCTTGGGACTAGTTCGGGAGCCGGCCTGGAGGCTAATTGGGGCAAGGGGCGGGCATCACTCGTGGCGGCTGTGAGGATTTTTTCACCATTACGTTCCCAGGAGTGGGGATGTGCAATGACGACCTGCGTCCGCCCCGCCCCCTCTGTAGATCCAGATGCCAGCACTTGTGAATCCTCCTGGCCTCCGCCAGGAGTCCTACGTACACCGGGCATTCACCCCAACCCTCCTCCCGGAGAAGGACAGCAGCCCTGAGGGCACTCAATCCTTCTCCCCCTGCTGGTCCTCCAGTTCCCGGGTCCGTTCATGAACCCAGGTCACTGGCGTCGCAAGTGGAAATCCAACCGCTGCGCCGGTGGGCTGGCTTCTTGCCTTCTTTCTAAGGTCCCCTTGTGTCTATCCCATGCATACTTGAATCCTGTTACCATTTTAGCACCCACTACCTCTGCTGGGAGACTGTTCCGGGCATCCACCACCCTTTCTGTGAAGAAGTATTTCCTCACATGCCCTCTGAGTCTCCTCCCCAGCTTCACAGCATGACCCATGTTCAGAAAGAGTCAACTGCACACAGGAGACAGGCATGGGGTACTAGTTAAAGGCAGCAAACTGAAAACAATGGAACAAATAACCAGCACTCCAGGAGTATGCTTCATGCAATTTATTTTGAATTGAGAAGAAGGAAAGTTATGGAAAACATGCCAAACTGCAGCCCCTTGTAGCATGATCCTTGTCCTTGAGTGTCTTTTTCTACGTAAAAATGCTACCCTCATGTACCTTATTAATACCTGTGAGGTATTTGAACATTTCTATCATGTCCCCCCTTTCCTGCCTTTCCTCTAGAGAGTACATAATTAATTCCTTACGTCTTTCCTCATAGGGCTTTTGATGCAGGCCCTACACCATTTTGGTTGCCCTCTTCTTTACTGCTGCATTCCAATCTATGCCCTTCCAAAGACAGGGCCTCCAGAACTGGACAGAGTACTCGAGGTGTGGCCTCACCATCATTCTACAGAGGGGTAACACTACCTCACACTTTCTGCTGGAGATACCCCTCCCTATGCACCTGGGCATCCTGTTAGCTTTTCCCACTGCTTTATCACACTGCTTTGCTACCTTCAGGTCATCAGCAATTATTACCCCCATGTCCCTTTCCTGGTTATTGAGTTCTCGATATTTTCCACATTTGTTGCTGTTGGGTTTTGTATCCTAATCAGCACGTTAGTGTTTCTTTATACGTTCTTTGTTTTGTAATGCATTCCACTTTTAAAAGTTTGTTCCAATATGCAATTACCCAGACCACGTAACTAAAGTAAAAACTAGAATCCAGCCTATGCCTAACAGATACAGTTACAGCATCGGTCAAATCAGGGCTCACATCTACAGTATACTCAACCGCTAACTGTACTGCAATCCCAAACTCGGGGAGGTGATATCTCCCTCCACGTCTAAGTACCCAGTTTGCATGTCTTACTGTATATAATGTATGTTGCTCAGTTCCATTTACCTAAGGTTCATTTCTCCATTGACCAGGAGGCACATGATGTTAGAGAGGTTACCCCTGAGGCAGCAACCACACAGCAAGACAGCAACAGCCTCCACCTCGTCGAGAGCGAAAAATGAGAGCCAACAGGAAGGTGACCATCAGCATGATGAAAAACTGGGAGACAAGAGCCAGCAGTATCCCAGCGGGTCTCCGAATGTGCTCCCCAATATGGCTCACCTCCACTGTGCAGCCTAGCCCCAACACTGTGAAACACAGGGCAATGCCCACAAACACACTGATGACATGACTAAGTGGGGAGTCCCAGAATGGCACTTCCTACTGGTTGGGTCAGCAGAGGCAGCAGCAGCAGCCTGGCTTATGCAAGTGGCCTCCATTAACACCGCTCCTTGAGCCATGGAACTCATCCCTTCCATGGGAGCTTGGCTTCTGAAGTCCATAACAATGAAGGAGTCTGCTTCTGAAGTACTAGTGCTGGGCAGGTCAGTGAAGTGCTCAGTGAGACCTGTGACAGAGTTTAGGAACAACTAAAGGCAGAGCCAATCTCCATGCTAAAAAGATCCACAATATCACTTCCTTGAGGCTGTATAGCGATAGCTATGCTGACATATTGCAAACAGAGGAAGGGAGAATGTAGGGGGTCTGGAAAGGCTTGACTGGATACCAAATGAAGCACAAATGTTTGCTCCACACAGTTGAGTTGAAGCCCATAATAAGTATGCATGAATCAGTGTGCTTCCTCTCCCCCCCCCATCGATCCCCCCAGGGAAAAAAAAAACACCTCCCCTGCCCTGATGCTCCCTCCCTCTATATGCTTCCTCCCCCACCCTCAGTTACTAGTACAGTCTCATGCTTCCCTCCATCCTCAGTTTCCATAAGCAGCTGCCAATGTTTCCGCTGGCCATGGCAGCTTCTCTGATGTCTGTCTAGCTGAGTGGGCTCTTTCTGTCCCAATCCTTGGCAGCTCAGCAAAACTTTGAAAGTAAATCTGGAGTGAGCCACTTAACCAGCAACACTTTGGAAGTAAATCAGGTGTGAGCTGCTTAACCAGTAAAACGTTGGAAGCATATAACTCCACACCCCTCAACTGGATGTCTCCCTAAAATCTCTTGTTATTCCCCCCACCCAAAAAAAAATAAAAACACCTCCCTGCCCTGAAACTCCCTCCCTCTGTGTGTTTCCCTTTCCCACCCTCAGTTACTGGCCCTATCTCATGATGTCAACACCCTCTCATCCTCAGTTTCCATAAGCAGCTCACAGTGTTGCCACTGGCCAGGGAGGCTCCTTTGATGTCCATTGAGCCAAGTGGGCTATTTCTGTTACAGCTCTCAGCAGCTCAGAAAAACTTTGGGAACAAGTCTGGAGTGAGTTGTTTAACCAGGAAATCTTTGGAAGCAAATAACCCCACCCCCTCAATTGGACAGCTCCCTAAAACAAACAAACTCTGGTCAGAACCAAAAGGGCTGTGGAGAGCTTTTGGGGTGCCTTTACCCATTATTTCTAATGAACCTGCACAATGCAGATTTGCTGAAAGACAGTGTCAATGTAGTCTTCCTTTTACACATTTTTACAATGTGTTTTCCTAGAATATGCCTGCTGATTGCTATATATTTAGCCTGGATAGTTCACAGAAGAAATGGCATCACACACTGAAAACAATATTTTACATCTGGACTAGGCTACCCTGAATAAATACATTATAAAAATGATAAAATCATGACCCCACTGAAAACAAGATATTGCATCTAATCTAGGATATCCTGAGTAAATATAGTGCAAAAATGTGTACGTGAAGATCCCTATGGCAATGAGATGTAGCATTTCCCCTGCGCTATCCAGGATACAAAATATAGGATAAGAAATATTTAAATGAAATCTACTGTAAACTGAACTTCACTGCGTTCATGGACATAAGCAGTTTCTTTATTGTTTAATAACATATTAGATTGCAGTATTTATTTCGAATGTTGTGGCCATGAGGATGGTGTGTGTGTGTGTGTGTGTTTGCTGTAGCGCAATATTTTTTTTCCCCAAAAAAGCATACTAAAAAGTGCCTACTGATTGCTATATATTTCGCCTGGATACTTCACAGAAAACCTAGCATATGTCTGAGACACTACTTATCAGACAGTGTCTTAAGAGGTTAAAAACTGCAAATAGTTTTAGATTTGCTGGGAAAAGGTGACATTTATGAGATATGAATCTTTCTTGAAAGACAATACCTGCCCAACTGAAGCTTGTAGCAAGAAAATGTTTAAATGCTAAGTATTTAAATGTGCAAGTTGTTGCATTTCGAAGGAGGTAAACAAATCTCCAGTTTAATAGGCAACCAATATTTAATAAGTTGTTTCAGTTTCCTAATGGCCATCTGATAAGCAGCTTGGAGTTATGTCTCCAACATTCTAAACAGAAAGAAGGGAGTATTTCATTTCAATTGGCATAGCGATTTGTAGATGTGGAAGGATACATTGAAAACTCCAAAATATGTGTTCCACGATACTCCATTTTTCCAGCTACAGACAGCAAGATGGCTGTAGGCTCTTCCCACAGCCATAAAAAAGAACTAGAATAGAAATGCTGGGCTCAGGGTGAGCAGTTTAGTCTACTCTATCTCATACTACCCCACGGTCCTCAGTTTCCATTAACAGCTCCCAGTGTTGCCGCCCATGGCAGCTCCTTTGATACCCATTGAGGAGGCTCTTTCTTTCACAGCCCTCGGTGGCTCAGTCAAACTTTGGTACTGTAGTAAGAAATAACCCTCACTCAACCAGCCATCTCTGTAAAAACAATAAAAAAAATGGCTAGAAAAGAAAGTCCAGAGTGAGCCATTTAACCTCTCTAAGGAGCTGGAGAAATTTTGACAGTAAAGCTGGAAAGACTGATCTGCTAAGCAGCAATCCCTTTGTATCCTGTGAAACCCTCTGTTCCTACAGTAAATCAATGTCCCAGCAAATGAATGGACTAGCTACCTCCATAGGCAGAGGTAAAAAAAATCTTCATTTGGAAGATGCTGTTCGATTTATTCATCTATTAGTGCTCGGTATTTGACTTTTAAGCACCGTTATATGTACCACTTAACAGCTGGCTGAAATAATTCACAGCTCCGCTTAGTGATGGGACTGTAAGTGCTGCAATATGAATACTGCAGCTTTGTTTTCATTTTAACAGTCAAGTTTTTATTGATAGTGAAAGTGACCTACTGCTGACTGTTTGGAAACTGGCATTTGGCTACTTTTGATCCTGGCATAGTGTTATATTTCAGCTCCATTATATTTGTACATCATGTTTTACTTTGGCTTTATTGTGTGCGTAAGTGGTATATTTGTTTTAATTTTTGTTTTGTTTTTTTCTTTGGTAAATGGGTAAGGCCCACTACGCACAAGTGCCTGTTTTCAGGTGAGACCTAGGAGCACTGGCATGGGTTAAGTGACTTGCTCAGAGTCAAAAAGTATGTGAGTGGAGGTTGTGGGACTCAAACCCGGTCTGCTGGATGTACCATGCTCATTCATAGCTCATTACTTTAACCTCTAGACTATACTGCCAGCCTAGTATATATTAACTTTGAAGCATTTTCTCCCATAGGGAAACCCAATTATAATCTGCAGGTATAACCAGCTGGTTATAACAGTGAACACACACCAGGTTTACCTCACTCCATGCATGTGCTCACTGTCTCTCCTCTTTAGTCTGACAATGGCTACTGGCATGACGATCAGGCTGTAGTTATATAATTGCTGTGACAAAAAAGTGCTCCAAAGCAATTATATAAAACAAGACATGGGATAGTGTGTAAGATTTGAATTTTAAATGCTTGTATAAACCCCTTGAGTTTCACTCTTGGGATTTATGTAGCATCCAACACCTCAGATGTGTGTAAAATTTTTATTATACACACTACCCCATGTATTATTCTATATGTTAACCACATGAAATGTTTTCTGATGTAAGAGACATAGCTAGCCTAGGCACCATATACAGTGAACATGGTGATAAATGAGTGAGGAGAAAATCATGTATCTCCATCTAGAATCTAATGTAACACCTTTTCTTGACTTAGCATCCAAGATAACACCAATTTTAGGGCCATGTTTATTATCCACATTTATAAAATGGGCACAAAAAATTCTATATCATGATTGGCTAATCAGCAGTCTTACCCGTGTCCTTATACAGCCATATCATGCCAACCTGCACTACATACCAACTGATAGCCCTGCCACACCTAGAAATCACTGAGCCCGCACTGCCCAAACCACTTTCTAAACATTCGAACTATACATGGCGGCAGTTACAGCCGCGGCATTCAAAAGCTACCAATACCTCAGAAAATGCCACAAAATCAGCAGATGCACGTGCTGCAGGCGTCCTCAAACTGAATCCACAGACTTGTCCTTCCATAGACTGTTTCACCTACCAGTTAGTCACATTTAAAACGTATGGACAAACTTTCGTTACTACAGCAGGAGCGGCGGTCCAGACGATTTTTCAAACAAGTCTAACAGCATCTACGGTGGCTAGCAAGGGACACGCTCACTCTTAATGAGCAGCGGTGGTTCTCAAACGGCTTTTCTGTCCACTCAAGGCACCCTTCAGGAAATGGGCATGTGGTTGCAATAATTGTAAATATACTGGCCATCAAATCAAACACTGACTGTCAAAAACTGGCACATTGTTAAGCACCAGAGACACCCTATTATGACAGACAAAATCAAATGACATGTGGAAGAGAACCTCAGCAGTCTCCGTGTGTGTGTGTGTGTGTGTGTGTGTTTCTGTATGTGTGGGGGGGGACACCACCCTAAACGCCCTATAGTCCCTATCAAATGATTCAGAGATGCCCTCAATATAGGGACTATTTTACTCCTTCAGACATTAAAACCTCAAGTTTTAAAAAGTGTTTGCATTTTTTACTTTTTTTTTTCTTAAATACTACCTTAATAGGGCCCATTTTATAAGCGGAATAAGACACTCCGAGGTGTGGTTTATGGCCTGATAAGAGCACTTCCCAGGTGCTAAAGGCACTCGGCGCAGAAGTGCCCGTGCCTCGTGCAGCACCAGGCGTTCTCTTATCAGGCCATAAACCACACCTCGTCGTGTCTTATTCCTTACATAAATTTCATTACCCATTGGCTACTTTTGCTATCCTTAATGTTCACCCAGGCATGTCTCTATATCTCTTTCTCTCTTTCTCAGACGCTCTCCTTTTTTTATGTTGGCTCACGCGTGCGTGCCAGCCAACATATTGCAGTAATAGCAGATTTGGAGGTGCGGTCACTGTGGGTGAATGCAGGGCATGCATCAGTAGGTGCATCCCTCATTCCCCAATAAGGCAGCATGTAGGCGCTGACACCAGCTATAAGTAAAGTGGCCACCAGATCTAAGGAAAGTGCAGCTGTAATGAGAGGCAAGCTCATCATGCAGCAGCACAATAACATGCCCTCCCGACGTGCCTTTCCGAGTGAAGCAGTTCAATAAACATGGCGGCACTGACTGTTGCCGCGCAGAGTGCCCCAACCCACTTCATTTGCTGATGAGGTAGCCCACTCCCCATCGTCATAATGCCCCCCTTCCATTTAAAGTGTATGCCACAGGGGTGCCCAATCCACCCTCGGCATCATGCGTCCCCCGAAAAAGTCTTTCTTTGCCAACATGGGGCACAATCCCCGTCAGCTTCATTCCCCCTTCCCCATTTAATTTGCAAATGGGGAAGCCCACTCCCCGTCGGTATAATGTCCCCCCTGCTTTTGTTGTGTGCCAAGGAGATGCCAATCCCCTGGCTCTTGTCCCCCTTCAGTATGTGCCGATGGGGGTGCCCAATCCCGTCGGCTACAGCAAACCCCCCCAAAACAGTCAGGTGGCATGCTGGGAGCCCACCCCAGCGTGCCAAATGCCCCTGTAAAACCTGCAAACCAAAAAATGGTCCCTCATCGAGTCCACTGGCCCTCCCCCAACCCACGCCTACTCTCTACGCACCTTGTCTCCCCACACCCCCACCACCCCATACTTACCTCCAGAGCACGGCATGACAATCTTCGGTAGACCAAGAACACGTCTGTACTCTTCAAGGCTGACCGAAAACTGAAGAAATGCCGGTAAGCTGTATAATGGCATAAATAGTTTTTTTCAACTTTGGCGCATATCTCAGGCATTTTGGGGAATTTTGGCACCAAATTTTCAACATGGGGTTATTGGGACCCCTCCTCATGAATTCAGTTACTGTCATGGCATTATTCAGTCCCGAAAGGTGATTTCACAGTCACTGCACGGAATCACCTTTCAGGACCGATTAATGAAATGACAGTGCCACTGTTCGTGAGGGGAGATCTCAAAAAGCCTATGTTGCAAATTTGCTGGAAAAAATCCAAATAATGGCTGTTTTATGAGCATGCGTTGCACAGTTTCCATGCACACTCGTAACTTCGTGAATTTGTAATATTTTCACTCCAGATTTTCAAAACTGGCATTTTTCCACACCTCCTTATGAACAGTACAGATGTCATTTTACATATCCTGGCAGAAATGTGTTTTCTCACATCCGGCACAGAATAGCGTGGTCGCTGTGCGAAATCAGTTTTCGGGACAGTTTGAGAAAATGACGGTGACACTGTTCATGAGCAGAGGCCCTAAAATGCCTATGTTGAAAATTTGGTGATGAAAGTCCATAAAATGACTGTGTTACAAGCGTGCATTGCCCAATTTTCATGCACCCTTGTAACTTCGCAAATTTGCAATATTTTCATGCCAGATTTTCAGCACTGGCATTTTCTCACACCTCCTTATGAACAATATAGCTGTCATTTTTCACATCCTGCCCAAAATGTGTTTTCGCACCTGTGGCGCACAATGGCATGGTCACTGTGGGAAATCAACTTTTGGAACAGATTAACAAAATCACGGTGCCACTGTTCATGAGGGGAGGTCCCAAAATGCCTATGTTGAAAATGTGGTTGAAAAATCCCAAAAATAATTGGGTTATGGACGTGTGTTGCGAAGTTTCTATGCATGCTCATGACTTCACCAATTTTTCATATTTTCACTCCAGATTTTCAATGTTGCCATTTTTTTACACCTCCTCATGAACAATACAGTTGTCATTTTCACATCCTGCCCAAAATGTGCTTTCGCCCCAGTGTCGTCAAATGGCATAGCCGCTGTGCAAAACCACCTTTCGGCTAACAAACTGATAGTACTGCTCTTCATGAGGTGGGGTCACAAAAAGTCTATGTTGAAAATCTGGAGTAAAAATACCAACAAATGCCTACGGCGTTAGGGTTTCCAACTGTAACACCCCACCCTGTAGAGACTGAGAGGCGTCAGGGGTGTGACTTGGGATCATTGGCTGTAATGCTCACGCCATTCCACCCCCAACCCCACCCTGCAGCCAGTGACAGGCATTGAGGTCTGCCTTGGAGTGTTCGGCCCTAAAGTTCACTCCATTCTCCTATACTGCACCCGTCTCAACATATTTCCTTATGGAATAGGGTAAGCATAAGACCCAAAGACCCCAAAGCACACCACGACACTTGCCAGTGTCTACAGGGTAGGGTGAGGTAAAATGGCACAAGTGTTATAGCTGACGACCCAAAGGCACACCCCAGTGCCTGTCAGTCTCTGCAGGGTGGGGGTGGGGTTGGTGTCAGTTCAATACTTCACTGCCATTCCTATTATGCATCTCTAACTCCTGCACTACCAATGTCAATGCCAGCGAGACAATATTCAGCATTGACAAATGCTTGCTTGTCATACTGTACATAGGTGTCGATCAGTTCAAAGTTCATCTTTCCCACCTCCCCTCTCCTGCTCCTGTAACTATCATGTCCTTTATGTGTGTGTTTCTGACCCCCTTTCTTCTTGTTCCTCTCCCGTCTCATAATAATCTGTTTGTGGTCACACTTTCCCATGAATAAAACAACATTCTAACTTATACCATTTGTCCTATGACTATTCATTACAATCCAAGCCAAGTAATTCTGTAGCCCTTAACAGGTTAACGCAGTGCAGCCATGATGATGCTTTTTTTAAACCTAGGGCAGGCAAGTCACACCAGGGTGTTACCTGCCTCAGGGTGTAAGTAAGCAGTTTTAAAAACAATTAATAGAGTAAGTAACCAGATAAAAGCCTTTATATGGCTAGTTTATGTTCAGTAAGCTTTAGGGGTTTCCAACTACAGCCCCCTCCCCCCCCCCCACACACACACACACACCAAACAGCATTTTGATGATGTTAAGTGAAAAACGGAGCTACAGCATGCTTTTTAATGTATAAATGTTATTAAAGTTGCTACAGGTCATGTTACAACTTTATAACAATGGTTATAAGTATAAAAAGCATGTTTTTTCATATTGCTTTTTGTCCTAAAATCCCTCCTTCTGCCTCAGACCTAGAGACCATACCCCCACAGCGACACTCCCAGTTCCATCCTCCATTAACCACACCACCACTCTGGTGCAGATCCATGGTTTAGTGCCCAAGAGTGCCGCCAGCCTTCATCTTGATGGATGTGTGGCTTTTCCTTAAGTTTTCTCCCTAGAGCACTTAACCAAAGCTCCACTGTTTTTCCTCCACCCTACTGTGTGGGGCGCGCGCGCACACACACACACACACACACACACACACACAGTGAGCATGAGTCCCATGGCAGGGGAACAAGCCCCTTGCCCTTCACTGGGGGTCACTGTGGCAAGGGACTACCAGCACCATCCCTACCTAGGTTACCAGCATGACAGTGCATCATGCTGCCAGCGGGCCAGCAGGCGGCCCTCTGGCTACAGGATGTTTAAATCAAAGTATAGTAGAAATGGTGGGGCAGGGGTAGTTTATGACACTTTACTCAACTTAGCAGGCAACAATTCATTTTTGGGGCAGTATTATATTTAATATACTACCCTTAAAAAATGAAAGCTGGCCTGCTAAGTTGTATAAAGTTACTACAAACAGCCCACCCTACCAATTCTAATACACTTTACACTGAACATACTGTAGCCCTGTCCCTCAATTAGCATGCTGGTTTAGGGGTAAACCTACAGTCTGAGACTTCAATGCTTGCTGAATTAATGAATTTATAAGGAGGCAGTGTGGTCCTATGGTCAGTCACTGGCTTGAGAACTAAGAGGTCCAGGTTAAAACTTCACCAGATGCAAACACTTATTGTGTGATCTTGGGCAATTCACTTAACCTCATAATGCTCCAGTCCACCCAGCTACAGAAACTGGCAGAATCAGGACCTCAGTGTAAACTTGATGTTGTACCTCAACTAGGCCAGTCTGGACAAACAAACTGTAGGGGGAAAAAACACAAGTCAGCACTACAAAAGCTTTTACATTGAAACCAGCAAGGATGCAAATACTACTGCAGCACACTGCGGTAGTTACTGCAGTAAACAAGGCAGTTTCAATGGCAGTTAATCCCTTTTGCCATGCAATAACTTGAGCCATGGCATTACCTCCTTGTCAGCTCTAATGTATCTAATTATTTTCTCTATAATTTTTCTTTCTTTTTAGACCTCCAGGCAGGTGACACTCTGGTGTGACATGTCTATTCGACAATGACTGGTACCAATTTCCTTAACTTGTGTTGCACCTGTCTCACTTTTTGTTCTGAATGATCCCTGTATTTTTTCTCATATTATTTACTTTGTTTGACAATGTTATATATGGTCCTGCAAGTTGCTTGTAAATTTTTTTCTCTGTATTGTACAACCTATTCTATGTGCTGCATCACATTGCTGTTTGATGTTTTGTATTTGATCTGTATCCTCCCGGGTCGTGCCTGAAAATAGGCATCTCTATGCCTGTTGCACTCACCCGGTTAACAAAAACAAATGCATAAATAAATAAATGTCAGCTGCTCTTTAAGTACATTCAACTGCTAGAAAACTTACATGAGTGGATAGGGAGGGTCCTTGAAACAACATTTGTTTATTCTGACCTCAGAAGACGATACTGAAAGGTTTTAAACAGGGGAGTGGTTTCAAAATTATTTAAGCAGTGTCCCTATTTCTCCATGCCATGTCGACCCTGATTTCTATAGCAGGGCCCCTAGGAATCTGTGGCAGCATTTGTTCATGCCTAGGGCATAATTCATTTGTTTCTTTGACAGAATGCAGTTCTGCCATTGACTAAACTACAATGTGATCTCAACAATGACATCATGTGCTAAGCATAGAAGAAGGGCTTCATGATAAACAAGAAAGAGAATGGCACTTGGGGCAAGGGAAAAGGGGCTTGGGGCATGGTAAAGCAGATAGACAACCAATGGAAGAAGAAAGAAGGGGCAAGCACCCAAGCAGAGGAGGAGGAGGAGAGAGTCCCTTGACCGAGGTGGGGGGGGATCAGGAGTGGTGGAGGGTAGTGTCCCTCAATGTCAGAAGTTTCAGGAACAAAATGGACGACCAGCAGACCATGATGGCAGAGGTAAAGGGGGATCTGGCAGCAGTCACCAAGACCTAGGCTACCCCAAACCATGACTGGGACCTCTCCACTCCAGGATACAAGTGCTGTATATCCTCTATAGACAGTATAGGGACAGAAGGAAGGGGGCTGCACTTTATATCAGGGAGGACATTACTGCCATTAGGGAGGAATTGGGGGGGAAGGAAAAATAGAGGATATGTGGGTACAGGTACATATCCAGATGTCTGCTGGAAGGAAATTGAGGCTGGTAGTAACTTACAGGCCAATTAATCAGGACAATGACAAAGACAGAGATTCTGGTACAGTGATCAAGATGGCAGCAGAAAGGGATGAAATGGTGGTTATAGGGGATTTCAATTTGCCTAAGGTGGTTTGGAGTGGTCCGTCAACTACCTGTTTCAGGATCCAATTGGTCCTGGGCACAGTCTAGGATGGGTTCCTGGTTCAGGGGTGACTGAACCAACATGTGAAGGAGCCATTCTGGACCTGGGAAAGGGACACATCAAACTCAAAGAGGAGACTGCTGAATTTAAGGAAGGCAGACTACATAAGAGGTATGAGATATTGAAGGGACACTTAGCTAGCTTTATGGAGGATATGGGGAGTGGGCCAAAAGTGGAGAATGGTCAGAGAGGGAATCGTGGCAGCCATCAACACCTACCTTAAGCAGAAAAGGGAAAACTCCAAAGCTGGGAGATCAATTTGGTTCAATAGGGAGGTGAGCCAGGTAGTGAGGGACAAGAGGGATATGCATAGGAAGTATAGCAAATCCCAAAAGGATGAGGATGAGGATGAGATGGTCTACTTGAAGAAAGCTAGGAATGCTAGTTGGACAACCAGGAAGGCCAAGGCTAGAAAAAAGCTGAAAACTGCAAAAGGGATTTAGAAGGGAGAGGAGGTCTTCATCAGATACATCAAACAAATGTTACAGATGAAATAAATAAACTTGACCTGGGCTGCTTTTAAGTCCTCTCCTTCTGCTGTTCTGTTGTCCCAGTATAGACAAATTAGAAACAGAGTTACATTTATGATTAGATCTGCTAAAACTGAGTATTACAAAAAGAAGTTGGAAACTGATTGGTCTGACTCTTGTAATTTTTGGGACAATGTCAATTCCCTTATTAATACTAAAGACAAAGAACAATTCAATCTTTAAAGGCTAACGATATAAGAGATTACAGACCCTTTTGAAATAGACAATTCCCTTAATTCAAAATATTCTGATTATAGTTTATTTACTCTTCTTGTCAACCCCCTCTCTTCTTCTGAGGTAAACATTTCCCATAATTGGCCTGATTTTTATTTCAAGTGAATCACTATTAGTGAGGTCCTTCAGTTACTTTCCTCTTTTCCTGATGACAACTCTTATTGTGGGTCTGGATTTGACAGTCATTTTCTTAAATTAGTTGCCCATTATATTGCCTCCCCTCCTCTGTGTGTAATATTTAATTTGTCACTTATTTCTCAGCAATGTTCTGCTGCTTGGAAGTGTGCTAGAATTGTGCCTGTGCCTAAGAAGGCCCATGCTATTCTTGTTGAATATTTTCATCCTATTTCGATCTTGAATCCAATTAGTAAACTTCTAGAAAAAATTGTAGCCAAACAAATGAATGACTGTTTGGAAAAATATAATATTCTCTGCCCATAGCAGCATGGTTTTTGAAAGGGTTTTGGTAGTGCAACCGCCTTGGTCAGGTTCATGAACTTGGTCCTGAATGGTACGGATAATGGTTTCCTTACTGGAGCCATGTTCGTGAACATGACCAAGGCCTTTGATCCTGCTGATCACACAGTGCTGTGTCTAAAGTTCAAATCCTTGGGCTTTTCATTTAACACTGTTTCTTGGGTTGAAGCTTATCTAATGGATTGTTTCAAGTTTGTGTGGGAGGGGTCTCTGTGTTGTCCAGTGTAAATACAATTGATAGAGGTGTACCTCAGGATCAATTTTAGGGCCACTTACCTGTTTGTTAACTCCCTCCCATTTGTAAGTAAGAAGTGTCATTCATTACTTTATGCTGATGATCTTATTCTCTTTTCTTCAGCTAAGGAATTCTCCAAGGTGGCTAAAGATCTTCAGACTGATGTTTTTTTCTGTTCACAATTGGTTTTCTAAAAATGTATTTTAAACTCAAAGAAAACTAAATTTAAGACTTGTGGATCACATTTCATATTAAATGACTGCCCTTCACTTGAGTTTTGTGACAATCAAGGTAATTTAACTGAGCAAGTATCACAGTTGAAATGCTTGGGAGTTATTTTGGAGCCTTAGCTTACCCTTTCTGATCATATCAAGCTTGTCTGTTGTAATATTAATAAAACAAATTAGAGTCCTGTATAAGCTGAAAAGTGTATTTTCTTTTGAATCTCGCGAAGCCATTGCCATTGCTCCTACATCTTTTTAATTATGTATCAAGTCTTTTTTTATTTGGGTTCTAAGGAGGTTCAAAATCATTCTGTTGTCTACAACAATATTTGGCATTTTGTTTTATTAGCTCCTTTACGTACCCATCACTGTTACTTATACTCACAGCTTGGTTGCTTATCCCCAGTGCAATGTATACAACATTTTGGGGGTTGTTTCATTTTTAAATGTTTTTTACTCTACCCTTTCTCCACACTCTGATCTTCTTTCAATCAGAATACATTACCTAGTTTGTGGTCAGCCATTGGGGTTGATCTTAATGTAGGATCCTGTAAAACTAGAGCTGGTTTACATGCATTCACTGCAGCTGCTCCTCAATTTTGGAATAGCTTACCTGAATTTTTACGTGTCGATTGTTCTCTTCAAGTCTTTAAAAAGTGACTAAAACTGTATTTGTTAGGATTATGTTACTGTAAATGAATGTTACTATTGAATATTCTATTTTTTGTACTGCATAACTTGACCGGGTCAAGCCTGAAAAAGGACCCTCGGTCCACTGCTCTTACCCAGTTAACAAATGAAAATAATAAAGAATAATAATAACATTAGTGATAAGAAGGCTACGAATGTAGGCATAGTGAAATTATAATGGGTGAAGAGGTGGATGGAAGGCAATAAAGAGGTGTTGAATGACTACTTCTGCTCAGTCTGTACTAAGGAAAAGGCTGGACCAGTGCCGCAAAGGAGGATGGGGGAAAGGACAAGAGGAGGGGGGACATGATTGAGGACAAGATAACAGAAGACAGGGTTAGGAGTGGGCTCATGTCCCTAAAGGTTAACAAGTCCTTGGGTCCGGATGGCATGCACCCCAGAGTGTTAAGGGAGCTGGTGAAGGAACCAGTGAGTCTGCTGGTGGAACTGTTCAACATTTCATTAGATATGTGGGATGGTATCGCAGGAGTGGAGAACTGCACATGTGGTACCATTACAATAGTGGGACTTGGAATGACCGTGAGAACTACGGGCCGGTCAGTCTGACCTCCACTGGGATTAAACTGATGGACACCATTCTCAAGAAAGGCTAGTTGGGTTCCTTGAAGCAAATGGCCTACAGGATGAGAGACAACATGGACTCATGTCAGGGAGGTCCTGTCAAACCAACCTGACCAACTTCTTTGACTGGGTAACAAAGGCAGCAGACGAAGGCCAGGCGGTTGACATTCTATATCTAGATTTCAGCAAAGCCTTCAACACGGTGCCTCACAACAGGTTGATCAAGAAGTTGGAGCACCTGGGGCAGGGAGCAAATCAACTAGGTGGGTGGCAAATTGGCTCTGCAGTAGGACCCAAGGGGTGGTGATGTGGAACACTCAAGTATGAGGCAAGTTACCAGTGGGGTCCCACAGTTGTCAGTGCTCAGCCAAGTATTGTTCAATGTGTTAATTAATGACATTGGGGAGGTGTTAAAGGCAATATCTGCCTCTTTACAGACAACACCAAGCTCTGTGGCATGGTTTACACAATAGAGGGAGTACAGGACCTAACAGGGGATCTAGTGATGCTGAAGAGGTGATCTGGTATCTGGCAGCTGGGGTTCAATGCAAAGAGGTGTATGGTCATGCACATAGGAAGAAAGAACCCAACAGCAAAGTACAGATTGGGTCAAGGTCACCATATCAGAGGAGGAAAAGGACTTGGGGATAGCCATTACCAGTGATCTAATGCAGGCTACACAGTGTAGAAAAGTAGCAGCCAAAGCTAATAGCATGCCTGGCTATACTGCAATGGGGTCATGAGCAAAGGGAGGAGGTTATCCTGTCAATGATCATTTGAGTACAGACTGAGATAACTCAATATATACTCGGCTAAGGAGAGGAGAGACAGAGAGAGAGAGAGAGAGAGAGAGAGCACATGACTGAAATTTTCAATTATCTGAAATGTATAGACAAGATGGATATTGGGAACCTTTTTTGTCTTAGTAAGACCAAAACAGTTCCCAATATCCACCTTGTTTATGCATCAGAGTCTTCACAATCGAGCAGACTCAATAGATCGTATGGCCTTCTTTTTCTGGCTAATTTGTATGTTCATATGAACAGAAAGGAGCCAGGCAGTTTGAAAAAAAACAGTACATTTTTATGACAAATACAATGAATTCTGCAGCATTACATACTTGTACATTATGCAGCTTGATGCAAGTTCTACAGGAAATTCAGTGACTGTTTAATCTCAGAAGTACAGAGGCCTTGTACATGCAGTGAAGCTCACCAGGATGAAACCCAATTCTGCAGCATTTTGCAGATCTCTGCAGAAAACAATGTAATTTCAATTTCAATGAGTCCTTTTTTTATGCAAGAAACTGTGACATCCACTCCATCCTGGCAGCGTCATATCTTCCTGCATGACGAAAGGGATTAATTCCCATTGAAATTGCACTGTTTACTGCAGTAACTACTGCAGTAAACTGCAGAATGCCTTAGAAGTGGGTTTCATCCTGGTGAGCTTCACTGTAGGTTTATATCGAATGGAAAATCAAACCCCTTAGGGTTGCAGAGTATAGAAATGAAATTACAGCTTTCACAAGCAGAGTTGAAGCATATTTGGTATGATGTAAGTTTTCACACAAAGTCAGAGTGCAACTGAGTAATTCAGCACAAACTGGTGCAAAGGATGCACATGTCTTCTCATTTATGAAAATTTGAAGTTCTCCCTTCAGCAGACTATTGGCACAGAGGTAGAAGCCCAGTAACACTGTAGCACACATTTTGGTGCTACCTGCCAACCACTCATTTCTGGAAGGAATTATACAGACCTCTAGCAAATATTCTGGCCTTACAACTGATACATGGTTTTTGTACAAAATTAATGAAAGCAGAGAAAAGGATTTGTAAAATACATGTTACTGCTGAATATTAAGTCATTATTAATAGCTGAAATATGCTGTGCCTTACATCAGTGCTGGTGAAACATCTGTTAGATAGCTTTCTGGAATATCTTGCAGCTGAGAACTTGTGATATGATGATACTGAACTTAGTCACCCAGATAATGTTCAGTGAGAAGTAATGAAACAAATAATATATTTGTAGAACCCCTACCAAAATACATTTATATGGTTTTTGTGACACTATCCTTTTACCTACTACCAGTAGGCTGATACAACATAATCTCGCTGCTACCAGTCTATTGCAAACTGACCACTGGGCTAGTCCCTTCTTGTCCCATTTATGCACTTACCCACACATTACAAAACTTGGTCACAGAAATCTTTATTTACTTTAGAAACTCCTGGCTCCCCTTCTGTATTGAAACAGTCAGGTGCTCCTGTCCAGGCTCAGCCAGATCGGGTTATCCATCCAAGTTGTTAATTGGTTTTCATCTTACTTAAATGGAAGGAAACAATTCATTGAGACTGATCCTTTTAGGTCTAACTTAGCTGATGTGATAAATGGTGTCCCACAAAGGTCAATTATGGGACCTTTGTTATTTAATATATATGTTAATAATCTTAATTTTGACCTTCCAGATATAGGGTACCACATTTATGCTGACGATACAATGATATACATAAAGGGTCATTCCTTGGATGTGATTAAATTTAAACTTCAGTTGGCTTTTGACCAAGTACAGGATTTCTTTAAGAAGCATCTGTTAGTATTAAATTCAAAAAAGACCCAGGTTGTTGTATTTAGAAACAAGCAGTTTAAAGATCAGATTTTAGGTCTGAATATAACAACAATGGATGGTACTATTTTAAAGGAAGAGGATCATTATAAGTATTTGGGTCTTTGGATGGATTGTAACATATCTTGGTCCCTTCATATAAATAATATGATAATGGGCTTAAATAAAAAATTAGGGGCTCTATATAGGTTTAAGGGATATATGTCCAGGGATGTTAGTTTAAATGTTGTGAATTCTTTATTAATGTCCAATTTAGATTATGGATCTCTCCTTTATGGGGGGGTCTCTGTTTTTTTATTGGATAGGGTTGATTTGATGTTCCATAGAATAGCCCAATTTGTATTGGAGGTCCCATATAGGACCCACAGATGCCTCTTGCTTACCAGTTTGGGCTGGGTGAGGCCTTCTGAGCATATGTACCTTCATCTCCTTAAATTCATGTTCCAAATCTGGAAAAAAGGGGTTCCAATTTATATTTCTCAAATGTTTCCTCCTAGAATTATGAAGGATAATCTTAGGTCTGCCCAGGGGTTGCATTATTTAACCCCAAGATGTAACTTGAATATTGGTAAGACATCGGTCCCTTTTAGAGGGATGACTCTTTGGAATAAAATACCTTTGTTCTTAAGGGATGAGAATCAGATCATCTATTTCTCAGATTTGTATAAATGGTACTTGGGATGGGCAAGTAGTCAACTGTGATATTTATTAATTAACTAATTGCTTATATATATACTGCTCCTTGCTGTATAATTGTATATTTTTATATTGATATGTGATTATGTTGACTATCGTGTTTTTTTAAACTGATGTTTGATGTTGTTGTCTTTTGATACTCAGGACTTCATTGTAAATGTGTTATGCTCAACTGAATGTTTCCCTTATTCTTTATGAATAAAAAAGATTTACTACTACTACTTTGATTTTGTATCATGCTGTAGGAGATGAAACATGAACTGGATAGTAAAATGAGTTACCTGTCATATATAAAACAAGCACATATGCAGATTGATTCAATGTAAACTATTTAATTGTATCTACACAATGTACAAAAATGTACAAGATATACAAATCACACATGTGGGTGCCCTTTATAAACTAGAGGAATAATAAACAGATAGCAAACCACTGAAATGCATAAACAGAAAAAACACTGAACTAAACTAAACTCTAGATCGTCTTACCACACAGATTTCTGACAAGATGCATCTCACACAGATGAGCTTCTCACACAGATGAGCAGCTGGAGATCTTTTCCTTGGTTGCATTCGATATAGACTTCACCCAGAGCTCAGCTGCTTCCCTCTGGGCTGTTTGACTGATTCTGACCTTTTGAAGCACAGGCTACCTTCTGAACCCCATGTTATACTGTAGCTGACATTTCCCAGTATTCCAGATTGGGATTCTACTATATTCTATGAGACTTCCCAGTCTCCCAGAAAGAGATGAGGGTGTCACAGTTTTCATAAAACAGCAATAAACACCAGACTGACCAAAGCTTCCTGTCTTGAGGAAAACAGAAAATATTTATTGCAGAAGTAGCCAAAGCTCAGTGCAGCAGCAAAAGTAGAAGAAAGGAACTGAGGCTACTCACTCACTGTGGTCATTTTGATTTCTGGTCAAAATTACGTAATCATTGGTCAACCAATGGAAGCAGATATGCTCGGCCCCATGACAATTATTCAAAGAAATAGTGGTCCAACTGACCCTGGAGTCAAAATAAAGCATCTACTTGGTCCAGCCTAAATATTGAGATTATTGCAGTGTGTGTGCAACCTTGATTTCTTTGTTTTAGGTCTTCTTACACATAATACTTAGAACTGGGTATGAAGGGAGTAATGGCATGCAATTCCCAAGGGCTGCAGGATATGTGATGTATATTATGTGTGGTTATTCAGTGTCCTCTGTATTTTTATGCAGGTGTATGATGCAGTAGATAATAGTGATAAACTAGTGATGTTTTGTAGCTCTTTACAGGTACCATTTATCAAGTCGCTGTAAGATCTATCAAACAGAGATGTTTCCAAGTACAGTAAGTAGTGAACACTACAATATATGATATGCAAATAGCACATAGGGGACTATTCAGAGAACTCCATATTGATTTATATTACTAACAAATGGCATTTCTGTATTATTTAAGTAATTGCTTTAAAGTTGGTCTTCATTAAGCAGTTTGAAAAACTGAGTGTATTTTTAATGGTCCAATGACTTGAAGATTCAACAGCAGCTGATAAATAACAAAAAAAACACTCAATGAGGCATTTTAATAAAACAAAAACACACTGAATGAAACATTTTAATAAAGGAATAATTGATTATGGGATCAATCATAAAGGCTTTGTATCCTAAGAAAAAATAATACTAACTAGTAGCCAGAAATGGTGCAAAGTGAAGTTCAAACGAAATGAAAATGCCCTCCTACTCAAACACATTGTGTAACATCACTGTTTGGCCTGTAGCCAGCTTGGACTCCTGCATAAAAACTTGCCATGCAGAAAATAACTGAACAAAATTAATCATTCAGGGAGCTGCCTAGGGAAACTGCTGTGGCTCAGAATTGATGGCACAACATCCATGTCATGGTCAAAAGCTTCTGACATTTTGTCACTATCTCTAGAAAAGGAAATGGCCCATGATTTTCATTAACAGAAAGGATCCACATACAAGCACCTCTGCCAACCCACTGCAGATTTTGTAAGTACTGATACTGAAGCCCCTCCACAGTAAGTGTGAATATTTCCTATATTCAATATAAAATCCAGTTTTGCAGCTTCAACAGTTGAAGTCTCACTTGATTGTTAGTATCTTTAGTTTGTGGGCGATCTCACATATAGTTTCTTAATTACCAGTTTGCTCTAATTGTTATACTGGGGAAAGGGGAAATTATTTAATCAGGAAAGGCACACTAAGCTGAAGCTTGTTTCTAGGTGTGACCTGGGAGCACAAGGAAGTTAAGTGGTTTGCTCAGTCACACAGTATGGTGGGAGTGTGGGATTCAACCCCAGGTCTCCAGGTTTACAGTTCAGTGCCCTAAACTGCAGTGCTATACTAAGCTATGAGCTGGCAATATAGCCTAGAGGTTAGAGTAATGAGCTGTGAATTAGCTTGGTACATCCAGCAGTCCTGGGTTTGATTCCCACAACCTCCACTTGTATACTGTGTGACTCTGAGCAAGTCACTTAACCACTCCAATGCTCCAGGGTCACCCCTCTAAACAGGCACTTGTGCGAAGTGGGCCTTACCCAGTTACCAAAAGAATAAAAAAAAAAAGTCAACACTATTGAGAAGAACAATATCAATCAATACACCAATCAATTAAATCTCTGGCGCTTTTTGAGAAAGCCTTCTAAAACGCACCTTACATAGAATAAAAACCATAAATGGAGCAAACAACACATGTTGCATTATTAAAAATCAGACAAAGAAACTATGCACATATTCACTGTAGATATTAAATAAAAACAAAATGCAGTCCACTAAATCCTACAAAGAATATTATTAAAAACCTTTTAACAGACTCCATGGAAAGAGCTGGATGGATACACCTCGTTATGACATTCCATTATTCCATGGACCCTCCCAATACCAAAAAGGCACACAGATTCCTGGTGAGTTGCGGGAGTAATAATTAACAGTCTCTCCTTGGAGGATAGGAGAGAGCACACTACGGTATACAGAATCATGTGCTTGGAGAGATACAGTTGTACCAAACTGTATAGGGCTTTACAAATTGTAACAAACAACAAATATTTGATAGATCTGTGTAGTAAGGTAGCAAAATCACCAGCAGTGAGACATCAATGAAGCCTTGAGATATACATCAGATTGTAAAACTATTTTTGAGTGTGGTCGAGATCTGTTCTTTAAATGTAAGGCTTTGTTAAGGAAGAATTACCAGATTAGAAACCATTTCATATTTCAAGTTTCTACTCATCATAGATAGGAGCCTTAATAACAATTATAAAGTAACATTGAAAAATCCACAAATATGGCTGCCACAAACATGTTACATGACCATGACCATGCATTAAAATGCTTTAATGCATACCTAGAGTGTTGCTCTTGTTTTATAGTTAAAAAAATGTTTATACAGTGAGATATTTTATAAGACTATGCCTCATGCCTCACACCCTGGCGCATGCCTTAAAATGCTTTAACTCTTAGACTGCCAACAGAATTTGAACGTATTGCAATTTTGGACTGATATATCAGTCTGCGGCCCTGCAAGAGTTAATGCACACCATGTTGTGTGTTACTGCTTACATAATAATAATCAACTGATTGACCAAAGCCCACTGATAACACACTTCAGTCTTCTCTGGGTTCCACTTAAGCTAGTTTCTTGGCATCCATGTTCAAAGTCTGTCAAAAGGCACATAACAGTAATGTTAGGATCTTATGGCAATGATAGGTGCAGATAGGAAGTATCAGAGTAACAATGAAGTTCCATTCCAGGCCAACAAATGATCTCCCTGAATGGCTCTATAGAAAGCAGGTGTCAAAATTCATCCCTGAATAACACTGCAGCCAACTTTGGCTAATACAGTAGGGGAAAGCTACTTAAACCATGGAGTTAGAACAGCCGCTGTGTAAAGAATGACCCATTATAGAACCATCCTGATGAGCTCTACAGTACATCTGTATGCAAGTGGCTGAATAATAATATCGGTATCAGGTTTGTGATTTCAAATAAATAGGGAGTATCACATAGCCCATCGAACCAAATCTGATTTACAACATAATCCCAAATACTCATCATAATTACAGTAACATCAATATTAAATTATAACATAAAATTTAAAGCTTGATAACTGCATACAAAATTACAAGTTAAGTAAGTAAAGTAAGTAAGTAAAAATTTATTTTTAAGAGCTTTTCGATATCAAAGCGCTGTACAAATAGAACAATTTAAATCCATACAAATTTCATACATATAAACAACAACAGAAATAACAATATAATTACAATAAAATACAACGAGTCACTACCCATAAGCTATTTGAAATAAATAAGTTTTAAGTTCTGACTTAAAGCTCTCAACGGTCAGGCAGCTTCGTATCCGACGAGGTAGAGAATTCCACAGGGTAGGGACAGCATAAGAAAATGCCCGTGCTCCCGAAGTTTTTAAACGAACCCTGGGAACCTCTAGCAATCCCTCGCTGGCGGAATGGAGTGAGCGAGAGGGACAGTAGGGAGCAAGCAGATCTTGAAGATACCACGGTCCCTGTTCGTGTAGGGCTTTATAGGTCAGTAACCTGACCTTAAAGGTGATCCGCCACTGAACCGGCAGCCAGTGCAGCTCGCGCAGCACAGGTGTAATATGATTCCTCATAGATGTCCCAGTCAAAAGCCTGGCTGCTGCATTCTGCACTAGCTGCAAGCGGCGGATATCAACCCCCGGCAGCCCTAGGTACAGGGCATTGCAGTAATCAAGGCGAGAAGTAACAAAGGCATGGACCAATGTCGGAAGGTCAGCCGGAGGAACAAGGTGTTTCACCCGAGCAATATTCCTCAGATGGTAAAAGGAAGATTTGACAGCAGAAGACACCTGAAATTTCAGCGTCAATCTGTTCGTCAATAATAACACCAAGGTTCACGCACGGTCTGAGGGTGAAGAGCTGGGCACCATCGATCCACTCGCCCGAAGGAAGCCGGCCTACAACCCGCCTCAAGGCGACCTGGGTCCACCACCAACACCTCAGTCTTATCCGGTTTAACCTTCGCCAGCTGGCACTCATCCAATCATTGATCTCGGATAGACAGTTGTTAAGTATAGAGACTGCATCTTCTTGCCGGGACTAAAGGACAAATATAGCTGGGTATCATCTGCATAGCAGTGAAAACCCAAGCCATATTGCCTAATAATGTCTCCCAATGGCAGCATATAGACAGCGAACAATATGGGTGCCAAAATGGAACCCTGCGGAACCCCACAAGGCAAAGAGACAGCATCAGAGGAATAAATTCCAGTGATAACCCTCTGTCTCCGCCCTGTGAGAAAAGATTGAAACCATTGCAGAACCGTACCAGACAGTCCACAATAAAACCGCAGGCGTTCCAAAAGCACACCATGGTCCACAGTGTCAAATGCTGCAGAGAGATCAAGAAGGACTAGAATAGTACAAGCCTTTTGATCTCTCGCTATCAGAAGATCATTTAGAACCCGGACAAGAGCAGTCTCAGTACTATGTCTTTTCCTAAATCCCGATTGAAGAGTATCATAGACATTGTGATTTGTAAGATGGTCATCCAGTTGCAGTGCAACCACCTTTTCAATAACCTTACCCAAAAAGGGCAGGTTAGAGACAGGTCTGTAGTTAGCTGGACAGTCCGGATTCAATGAAGGTTTTTTTAGGAGTGGTCGAATGACCGCCGCCTTTAAGGGTTCAGGAAAGATCCCCTGCTCCAAAGATTTCCAGACAATTTCAGCAATGGTCGGACAGATAATATCTACGCAACTCAATAATAGAGGCGTAGGGCCCGGATCCAAACTACAGCTGGTTGGACGTATAGTCTGGACAATCCTCACAATGTCCATGAATTCCGGCCTACCAAAGTCAGACCAGGTGACACAGGTGTTTGCTTCCCCTCGCCGATCACTGCAAACCCTTGAAGAGTGAGCTTGGCTGATATCCGACCTAATGCTGGCAATCTTATCAGCGAAAAATTGAGCAAGCTCATCACACTTTATTTGTGAAAAATCTCTTCCAGACTGTAGACAGAGTGGATTGCACAATCTGTCAACAGTCCGAAAGAGTTGAGCCAGTCGGTTTCGCGCAGCAGCAATCTCCCTGGACAGGAATTCTGCCTTCTTACGGGATATTGCTGATTGATAGAAAACATAATGATCCATCAATCTAAGTTTGTCAGCATCCAGGCAAGATTTCCGCCATGCCCTCTCTAGCCTTCGCCCCACTCTCCTCAGCTCCTTCAAAGACTCATCAAACCAAGGTCTTTGGGCTAGTGACAAGCGAACAGGAGAAATTTGGTCCAGGGCCCGTCACGCCTTGTTATAGGCAATAACCAGGTCCCTGGACCATGCTCTCATCCAAACACCCGATAGGTCCAGTACCGCCAATAGGCCCTCTGGGTTTACTCCCCTTAAAGGGCGATACTGGACCATCTCCGTAGGGGCAGACCTATTAGGGGGTGCCCCAAAACTGAATCTTATGGTGTGATGGTCTGTCCACACATTTGGTTCCACCTCCAAATGTGAGACATCCAAATCCAGTAGGAACACCAGGTCCAAAGAGTGTCCACCTATATGGGTAGCAGAGGTAACTACCTGTGACAGGCCCAACATAGACATAAGTTGGAGGAAGTTCTTTCCAAAGTGCGAGAGTTCATCGTCGACCCAGGCATTGAAGTCACCCAGTATTAGCCATCTAGGCGACTCCAGTGCCATGTCAATGATGAAGTCCGCAAACTCCTTCAGGAATTCACCACCATCACCGGGTGGACGGTATATGAGAAGAATCCTGAGCTCTGCATCTGCTGCCAGGATGCACTCAAAGGATCTGGTGTTACCCACTGGCACCTCCACAAGACCCAGATCTGATCTAAAAAAGATGGCCACTCCCCCGCCCCTACGATCCAAGCTCAGATGGTGCATTACCGAGAACCCAGCTGGAGCAGCAGAGTCTAAAATAGGACCTGCATTCTCATCCAGCCAGGTCTCGGTAATACATGCTAGGTCAGATGTTGCAACAAGATCTGCAATAATAGCAGTCTTGTTCCTAATCGACCTGGCATTACATAACACCGCCCGAGTTGGATGGGTTTTCAAAGAGGATCGCAGTACCTGCCCACAATCCGTGGGGCCCTTGTGTATGGGAATCAGGCAAGGGGGACCCCTCTCCTGAACCCATTTCGCCCCAGGGCATCTCCTTGACCCAACTATCCCTATCTGCCCACCCCTCTCCATTCTCCCACTCTGTCTAGCCCATCCATCCCCTTAACGCCTTCTCATTATCCCTGTTTTTCGACAGTTGTTAAAGACGTCATCAGATAACCGAGGACAGTAAAAGGGACGGAGGTCCCGGAGCAGAGTGGGAGAATAGCGCCTGACTGTCTTAAGCCCCATCAAACACATCATTGATGGCTAATGTCAATAACTTCAACTAAACAACCTATCTTAATTAGCAAATAATATTATTAACCAAAGAAACCTAAAAAATAAAAGAATCATATAATCAAACCAAAACCCATACAAAGCCACATAAAAATAAGTAAATAAAATAGAATAATAAACAAACAAAACAGAATAAAACAAACAAATAAAATAAAAACTCTCCTACCCCAACACAAAAATCCCCTCCCCTTCCGCTCTCTCACAGCAAAGGTAAGGGGAAAAACAATCTTAGCACTCTCACTGCATACAAAATAATAAAAATCACATATAAACAAATAAAACAAACAGCATGAATCTAAAGATATCACACAATTTAAAAACCCTAACTAAAAGTCCTTAAACTTAATAAAATTTAATCATAAGCCCCACAGTTTAAAATGTTTCGAAGTCTGTATACTTTCTTCATGTTCCTGACATTCAGCCACCTGGGAGGAAGCACTCTTCACCTAGTGAACCGCAGGAGGGCGCGGATATGCAGACTGTCCCCCTTACATGGGATGCCAGACAGCCCGGCCTCTGCCAGGTTATTCGGCATCACCCGAGGCCCGAGAACACCAACCCACCGGCAGGTACTCCCAGCCCTCCCAGGTACAGACACCAGCACCCCGCACCCACCTCAGGGACACTTAGGCTAAATTCTCAAGTCTTTCTTCCTCTTCTTCCTTCCCAACACAATTTCATGGCCAAAATTCCCAGCCAAGAGTTTGGCTTTGAATCCTGCAGTCCAGTGTATCCAAACAGGGAGCAAACAACAAAATGTAGTACTCCTTTCCTGTCCCCAGCGTCACAGTTCTATATTCAATGTCAAAAAGCTTCAATTCCCCTTTCAATCTTTCTCGTCTCCACAGCCTTCACGCTGTGACCAAAACTCTCAAACCAAAACAGTATAAAGTCATTAGGGACAACACAAAATCATCGGTGCTCCAATATTCCAGAAAAAGAGCTTCTTCACGGCTTCTCCTATTCCACCACAGCTTCCCACGTCGCAGGTCCAAGCGCAATTTATTTAGAAAGTCATACAAACTCACCGGGCAAGACCTTCCACAGGTCCTTGCTATCCTCTTAGTATTAACAGAGACTATACAGGGCTGGTTACATGATGACAGAAATAAAAGCAACTCACTTTCAAACTGGCTACCACACCGTGAATGAGATTTAACAAACAGAATCTGATAATCCAGTGTATCACATAACTGTAACTTTGACAGGTTATAGCAGGTGTAATCACAGCAGGAAGTCAGAGCATGTAATAAGCCAGATAAGCCAGCAAGAAGGGAGTGCAAGGAAACACCACATTAGAGCCAAAAGGCACAGGGGAAGTAATGTTAGACTCTGACGACTATGATAGGGGACACTGGGTATCATCAGAATAACAATGAAACTTTGGGCAATGCATATACACTCCCCTAGGAGCAGCCTGCATGCACTTCATAGCATAACAACTCTGCAGAATACTAGAAGCAAGGTGAGAAGAATTCCCACCCATACTGCAGCTCCAACATCACACTCGAGCAGCATGAGACACTGACCTGGCAAGGAATGACTCCATGATGTCTATCCAACAGGAAAACAATTACAGATAACCTAATTGCAGTTGGGTAAGATTGTAGGCAACTTCTGTTTTGTAAACACAAATTTTTCCACAGCATCTATTGAGGCAAATTTTTTTTTACAATGCATTTATCTAGTGTACCTCCAGTAAGAACTCTTGCTACCAGATATGGCAGACCGGTGGAAATAAAAGAAGCAATAGGCACAAACTCCACACTCCAATATCACACTAAAGCAAAGATACAAAAATAACAGTTATAAAATGTATTCAATTACACGTAACACAAATGGATAAAAACTTGCATGAGTGGCAACAGCAGTGCAGAAAAAACCTGATGTTTCCACTTACATGTGCTTTGTTAAAGAGGCCCCTTTCATCCATTTGTTTGTTATGCTATATGCAACTGAATAAATGTGATAACCACTACTTTTGTGGCTTTGCTTTGGTGTGGTATTTGAGTGTGGCTTTTGTGCCAGTGATTTATCCAGGTTAGCCCAACTATTATAGCATGATATTTTTTTGTGGACTCCTACATAGTTTTACAGCTGGGAGGATTGGGGTACAAAGAGGTTAAATTGCTTGTTCAACATCACACAAAGAATAAATTGCTCAACTGGGATTTGAACAGAGTTTGCATGTTTCACAGCTACCAGTTCTAATCACTGGACCACAGTATATCCTGAATAGTTTCTCAGACCCAAGATGCTTTATAATCATCCAGTGTTTTCACAAACATGTCAAGTTCAAAGAAACCAGCACTGAACATGACCCAAAATAATATCGAGATAGATTTATTCTTGAATCATTACTTGTAAATTCAAGTCCAGCACACCTTGCCTGTTTTACAGCAGTAAAACCTCCAGCTAATTGCCTGACCAGTTTTGCGCATGCGCACTTCCTCAGGGAGTCTAGTCCAACATGCTATTAATCTATTTATATATAAAAATTTAATTATTTAATTCCTTAAAACAGATATAATATGTGAACCCAATTAAAATCAACTATAGCGATTTAAAGCAGCAATCCACGAATGTAGTGTGACCAAACAATATAATTATAACAGTGATCAGTATTTAAAAACTCTAAAACTCAATCATTCCTCTATGACCCAATAATACTCAACTGAACTTCCTAATACATATGGACATTCAGTAACATAAAATTATGTAATACAAAGTTACAATGATAGAAAGGTCAGAAAAATATGCACACAATCCATACAAAATTACCATATGTGTTGGCATTTAAAATGCATATTCCATTCCCTTCCCTTTTTTTTCTCTTTGTATTTACCTACAATATATGGTCATTTTTAAAATAAGTTTGAGTTTAAAAAATATTTTTCTCCTTCACTGTACATTTTTTGGAAACATTATTATAGATTATAACACATATAACAACTTTATGTTTTGATTTCAAAACTCTATTTCTTTCTCTTAGGGTGAGCAATATTCAGCACTTTGTTACTGCTAAATTTCAATTTCCATAACAGGAAATCCAAAACATTAAACCCCGAGGCAGGCAATCATCCATTTCCTCCCACTAGTTAATAACACTTGAATATAATTAATCAATGTCCTTATTTATTTTTTTATTTTATTTGAATCTAGGATTACAAGTACCTTTGAGCCAATGTTCTTTTACAAAGGTTCCACGTCAGTTGAGGTACAATTCAAACAATACATTGAATAACAGTATAACAGTGGGTTACAGGCAGTTTTATACATTCAATACAGTGGCAAAGATGCCAGAAGGAGGTCTGGTAACAGGGTTGACATGGTATAGAGGAGAGACACACTAGTGGGGTGTGGATATAGGCACTATGATAGTCCAATATCAATGCCATGGGCCAGAAATGGACTTAATGACCCCATGAAAGTCAGTACAGAGCATTATTTCCACTAATTCCAGATAAAAATTCCCACATGCTTTTTCTTTGAAAAAGACAACATTCCCTTGAGAGGTTCGGGTCTATGTGATAATGGCGAACGCCTAAAGGCGATCTTCGTTATCGTACACTCTGACAACCCCAGCGCACAGGACAATGGTGCCAGGAGATATTTTTAATGCTTTCTGTGGGGGGGGGGGCTTTGCCATCCGCCCCCCACTACTTAAGGATTCTCAACTCCAGGGGGGTGCATGTCGGGGGGGTGAAAGCATTAAAAAAATAAAGGTTCGGGCCGGGTTCAATAAAATCATACCAGCGCCCAGACCTGAACCCGGTATCTCAGCAACCCCAGCCAGTAGCTAACCCCTGATGCTACGAAGCAGCTCGGCCATCCTCCACAGCGCCACCCCCTACAGCCTCTTCGCCCCCTCCCAGCCCACACTCACCACACTTGCTCCTACCCACCATGCACATACGCATAGAGACATCCTGTCGCCCAGTTCCCCCACCCAGTCGCCCTACCCTCCCATCGCCATGAGAGATTGCGCCGGGGGAAGGTGTCGCCGTTATGGACAGTGCCCTTCCTCATGTGCCCACCTCACGAGTTACTGAGAAGTTCCTTTAAACATTACCAAACCCAACCTGACAAATTATACTTGTAAAACTGTGGTTCCACTCTGGGAAAAAAATGTTGACCTTCACCATGATGTCCTACCTATTCCCACTTCAGGTCACACCCCTTTTATTAACAATTCCATTTACCTCTTATGTCCATGACACCATCCAACGCATAATCCATAAGAACGGCAGGAGTAGAATAACTTCTGCAACTTGACCATTCCTCCAGCCTAGCTATATGGGAAAGGGAACATTGTTTAACCAGAAGTAGCACACTAAGCCAAAGCATGTTTCCAGATGCGACCTGGGAGCACAAGGGAATGAAGTGACTTGCTCAGGATCACACTGTATGCACCTAGGCGGCTGTGGGATTCAAACCCAGGTCTCCAGATCTGCAGCTCAGAGCCTCAATCCACTGCACTATACTGCCTCCATGTATGTCCCGAATGAGGTCAAATAAGTGTGTTCCAGCTTTCAATATATACTTCCTCAATTCTAAGCATGTGTATCTGTAGCAGAAACAAGGGACTGTGTGTCTCAAATTCTCAATTGTATTTCAAATTGCTGACTTACTCACAGTCTATTCACCATGCTGGATAAGTTAACACTGCTGATGATTTATTTAGGCAGGTCAACATGACCCCCTGGTAGTAAAAACGATTTAAGTTGGATGGTTTGCTGTATTGAGCAAGCTAAAATATCCATAATGAATAAACAAAAAGCAGCTCCTATCCATGTCATGCAAAGTAAAATCACATTCATATCAAGTTCAAAGAAACAAACACTGAACATGACCCAAAATAAAATCAAAATAGATTTATTTCTAATCAGCAAAAAAGAGCTGTACCAGGGTAGAGTGTGGTGCTCTATGACAGAAGCAAATATAAGCAACACCAGTCATGGCACTCTCCAGCACAGGCAATGAATGAAAAAAATGAAGAAGTCCAGAAATACTTTCCAAAAGGAAATTTTCCTTCATTTATTGAATAAATACCACCAAGACCAAAAATACCCCACTGGGCCTTTAGGACTCCAAAAAGACTTACATTTCATCTGTGTGTGAGGCTTTACTATTTCCTATTATGGAAATCAAAATTAAGCAATAACAAAGTGCTGAATATAGCTCAACCTAAGAGAAAGAAGGAGAGTTTTGAAATCAAAACATAAAGCTGTTGTGTCTGTTATAACCTATAATAGTGTTTCCATGAAATGTACAGTGAAAGAGAAAAATATTTTTTAAACTCAAATTTAATTTAAAAATGACCCTATATTGTAGGTAACTATAAAGGGAAAACAAAAAGGGAGAGGGAATGGAATATGCATTTAAATGCTAACACATATAGTAATTGTGTATGGATTATGTACATATTTTTCCGACCTTTTTGACCTTCCTAATGTTATAACTGTGTATTACATAATTTTATGTTACTGAGTATCCATATATATTTGGAAGTTCAGTTGAGTATAATTAGGTCATTAGGTCATTTCATTAGGTCATAGAGGAGTGATTAAATTTTAGAGTTTTTAAATACTTATCACTGTTATAATTATATTGTTTGGTCACACTATATACATGGATTGCTGCTTTAAATTGCCATAGTTGATTTTAATTGGGGTCCACATGTTATATCTGTTTTAAGGAATTAATTTAATTTTTATATATAAATAGATTGATAACATGTTGGACAGGCCTCCCTGAGGAAGCGCACATGCGCAAAACCGGTTGGGGCAATTAGCTGGAGGTTTTACTGCCATAAATGGGCAAGATCCACTGGACTGGTATTTACAAGTAATAATTCAAGAATAAATCTATCTTGATTTTACTTTGAGTGATGTTCAGTGCTGGTTTCTTTGAACTTGACATGAACGTGATTTTATCCTGCACGACATGGAGTGGAGCTGCTTTTTGTTGATTTATAATGTTTTCACAAAGCCTGCAAAAGGAAGATTAGGAGTTACTGAAAGGTGAGTGGAAATGTTCACAGCATAGAGAATAGTGTATGGGCAACCATAAGCAACAAAGTTGTGTTTCTATTGAGGGGTTGAGATAACATCATAGGGACCTTGAAAGCAAAGCTCACTCGAGAGGTCCTGGATGTCATCTCAACACTGAGAGAATAGCTACACTGCAGCTAATGAAAAATATGCATGGCCTCAACAATAAATAAGTGAGTTGAACAAAAAACAAGCAAAAAGATAAAATATCATTAAAAAAAGCACATCAAACTTCATTGATGAAACAATTCACATAACCTGAATTGGGGGGGGCGGGGGTTGAGGGTTGACAGGGTTCTCAAAGCATTCCTATGATGTAATCTCAGCTCTTTGATGGAAACACAGCATTGTGATATATGGCTGCCCATACACTATTTATTTATTATTATTTTTTTTTTTATTTATTGAATTCTTGGATAACACCCTTGAGCAGATGCTCGTTAATTGGTTCCACATCAGTTGAATTACAAACTGGTACAAAATGCAAGCACAGAAATACATGTACATATAAAGTGGAGGTCCATTACACTTACTATACAAGGGTAGACACTACTAAGGCATAATACAATGTATGCCTCCGTCCTGGGGAAACAACAGCAATTGGAATGAGTATAGGGGAAGAAAAGAGCAGAGAGGGCTAGAGTTAGGGTAGCAGGTGGGGAAAGGTTGGGAGGTAAGAGGGTGGGGTAGTAGATTAGAGGTGGTGTGTGGTAGTACCATAGAGGAAGGGCAGGGAGTGTAGGGGAAGTGCTGAGTCAGTGCTACTCCGGGGTAACAATCGTCGGGGTGAATAAGTGCTAGTGGAGGTTATTGCCTTCACTGGTTGTAATTCTATACCCAGATTCAGAAAAAGTGAAAAATAAATTAGCACCTGATGGCAAGTTTTCATAAAAAAAAAAAAAAGAAAAAAAAAAAGCTTCTCGCCATAACAGTTTCAAATTTAGGCCTTGCAAAAAATATGGTCTGGATTTTCAGAAATCCTGCTGCAAGCACAAATTACAATTTTGGTGTGCGTGTCTGGAAGGTAAATGTAGCACAACATTTGGTTGTTAATCTCAAATGTTTTGCCACATTTTTGGCAGTTAGCATCACCTTACAGCAACATAATGACGCATGTGTCATATATTGATGCATGAGTCATTATAGCGCTCCTAACTGGTCTAACATATTGGCACATGTGTCAGGAATGCAGCATAATTATTGCTGCAAGTCCTCGATGCTTCACTGAAACTCCAGCCCCATTTCTTTAAAATGGGTAAACTTGGGAACAGATAGGTTTATAAAATTAATTTTACTTTTCAAATGAAAGCTTTGAGCCAGCCAAGTTAATATATCAATATATCATGTTGCTACAACTGCCATACATTGGTATAAAAAAGTCAAATGGTTTAAAAACATTTTCATCCCTGTTTTTACCAATATATTACTGCACTTCAAGTTGAGATAATCTAAACATGATTTGCTGATACTATGTAAGATTATAGGTATATAACATTCATAGTTGGAAGATACAAGTGGCTGTTCCATTAAAAAACAAACACAGCCTAGCAAGACTGAACAGATACAGATGTTTGATCTGACCCTCCAGCAGGAATCTGGAACACATCCTAAAGCTCATAGCTGCTATGTTTAGGGCTAAAGTTAGGAGGCACTCTTTTTCCACTGGGTAGTGAACCTATGGAGCAGCCTACTTGTAGAGACAGAAAATATTAAGACAGTACAGGCCTTCAAGGTAAGCCTGTACAAATTTCTTCTTACCTAGAGAATCAAAAGTCACCCTGGGTAGTACTATGAGTATGGAATCCTTATAAATTAGTGTGTGTGCCTAGCATACTTATTCACCCCAGCTTACGAGATGGGGGGGGGGGAGCAGTGCTGATCTACCCCAAATCCCTTCCAACTTTAAATAACTGTTACTAATTTGGCAAAATGTATTGTAAGCCTGGGAAAAACAACATTAAAACAAATTCTAATTAGTTGCAGTAGTGTGCAAACTGCATTTATGAAAGTGTAAACTGAAAAGGATATCTGGGGCTGGACTTTCTGTTGAGACCATACTCATACAAACTGATGAACTGCAACACTTTGACGGCCACGAGTTGTCTGCTGCACGTGCCTTCTATTGAATAAACACTGCATTTCTTTATTTTTTTGTTAACCTGGTAAGAACACTGTGCTAAGCAGCCCATTTGCAAGACTGACCAGGGCCAGAGGCAACACCAAGTTACATGATCAGACACACAGCAAGCATACTTCTGGGATTGTTTTGAATGCTTTATGACCATTTGTGCGACTATGGTCCTGCTAAAGGTTGAAAACAGGCACACATGGTTGCGGTGAAATAAATTACCATCTAGAAGTTCCACACATCCATTTAACTTCCCCATTCTGACCCAAAGCAAAACTGCACAAGACAAAATGTTGTTTCTTGCCAGAACTGAGGTTTTGAACATCTGGTCTTTGCACTTTAAACAATCTGTTACCATTTACTGTGGGTTACTCTGGAAAACACGAAGGGTGATGTCTGTCAATCCATTTCAATGTAATCAAGGCTATTTAACACAGTGATGAATTGCAGCAAGAGTTAAAGATTAATAATGCACACAATAATAAGGGAACAGCAGATTAGCTTGAAACAAGGAACTCTGACACAATTATATGTAGTGCAATGGTAAATTAGAATGCTAATGAGATGGAACATGGGAATGGCAATGCAGAAGACATGAAAAATTATGTATCATGATGTGTTTTCCATTACATTTCAGGAGAATAGAGTGTAGCTTCAATTAAAATGGTAAAAACTGCTCACAATTTACAAACATTAGACAAAGTGTGATGAGTAATATTGAGGAACAATGCTTAACAAGGTACAGTAGTCTTTGTAATAGCTACTCTTAATTGAAGAAGCTACCAGTATGAAATAGCTATAATACAAAAGATACATTTGGAATGAATAATGGGAAGCCTTTTAGTTAATGGCTTCTGTCATGTTAATCTGCATGTGGGATAAGGAGGCAGAGAAATGAATGATAGATTATTAAGCATTATGTGCTCTCAGGGCATCAAGCATCCAGTAGCACTAAAATTATAACACCACCATTTCACACATGAATATGCACAGAAATGCAGAATTTTCCCAGTTACCTGGCTCATAACACATCATTAAACAGTTAAAAACACAGATTCCAAAAAGGCTCAAGAGCAAATAGGTCTTAACAATCATGACATTTCCAAGTTTGTTCAATTTTCCCCTTTTAGTGCACCATGGGCTGCGGATTGCTTCAATTCCATTCTTAAAAAATGTGTCAAAATAGGGCCTCATGTTTCATATAAAAATGACAATGACACACCAAAATAGTTTGTCGTTCTACTTGGCAGAAAACTACTTCTATCTTCTGATCTCTGAATCATAAACACAACTTTTTAGATTGTAGAAAACCTCTTAGATTGTAGCCTGTTGTGTGGCTGGCTGTTTGTGTTTGTCTGTTAGTAGTTTAGTTTTTGTAGATTTTCATGTGTTTCTGCTTGGAGGAACTGGACCATTCTTGGACATAACATCTATGAACATTTCCTGGACTTAGAAACTGCAAAACATCACTGCCAGGTATTGGCATTCTCATCATAAATCAACTTTTTTGGAAGCCACCAAAAGCAAAATTAAGGTCAGTAAATCTGTTATACAAGCTCTTGAGTTGTGAAGTGCTGCACTGAAACCACATTTCCATCTGACTTGTTCTTAAAGGATGTCTGCTTATCTTTGAGGTCTATTCACAACCATTTTGGAGAACAAAGGGACGATACTAACAAAGGATTTTTACATCCTGCATATGCCCCAGGTCAATGTTCATCACCTTCAGGAATTTAACACATTCTGGGTCTTTGATCTACAGTAACAACAGTTTTCTGTTCCCCATTAGTTCACCATTTCCTGGGGATTTGATTACTTTTTATCATCTGACTCCTGGTACCTTGGACAAGTTTACTATACTACATATCCCTGAACATAACTATCTGCATGGTTTAATATTACTACATCAAAAATGCAACCTAACCTGTTCCTGCTGCACCTGCTCCTTCTGACCCTACTGGCATCCCACACTACCAATATATTTAAATGCCCACTGCAACCAACCTCTGATTGCCTGGTTGATAGCTCCTTGCACAGAAGTGCAATGGTTACCGGTAGTCTCAGCTGCAACAACTCTCATCTCTTCTCCCAAATGCTAGGATACACGAACATGCTACTGTGCCCACAGTCGACCCTACCATCAACCTATTTCTCCCTATTCATACTATCGGGAGTCAGGTCACTACAGACAACAACTAAGAATAAGTATAAGGGAAAAAGTGCATGTAGCGGTCACTGCCGATATCTTAAGGAACTCCTAAAAAGACTAATACTGCTACTCCTTCTAATATCGGGCAACGTTCACCCTAACCCTGGACCACCCCTAGCTACCCCCAGGAAGCAACATAGAACAGGAACCCTCTCGCTAGCTAGCATCAACATCTGCAGCCTTACCTAAAAATTAGATGCCCTCACTGCCTGGACAGTACAACATAGCCCAGATGTACTATCTGTAGTTGAAACTTGGTTGTCTCCAATTATTCCTGATGCTGCTGTGGCAATACCTGGGTATACTATCTTTTGGCAGGAATGACTATCCAAAAAAGGGGGGTGGCTGTGCCCTTTATCTTAAAGATTCTATGACAGGGCAAGCCCTGACCCTACCCATTAATGGAGATGAGCTTCAGGTCCTTGCTATTAAAGTCATTCTTGGGGCCCCCAACAAAGCTCTGACAATAGCCCCTGTATATATTCCACCCAAATTTACAACAACAAGCCTGAACCCATTCCTTACCTGCACCAGTAGTCTAAAGCTTAACTCAGGAGTTATATTGCTAGGGGATTTTAATGTCAACTGGCTTGCCCCCAGTGCAAGCAACTACAAGGATGCTTTGGCAGCTGCACATTTTACACAGCTAGTTACCTCACCCACTAGGATCAACTATAGAACAGGGACCAGTACCTTACTGGGCTGGGTTTCTCTCAAATCGCCCTGAACATATTAGCCACACTACAGTTCTCCCTGATGCCATTAGTGACCATTCCCCAGTACAGTGCATATGGTCAAATAAATTCAATAAACCCCCCGCAAAAACTATCAACAGTCAGATGCTAATCAAGGGACACCTTGCACACTTAAGGCACTCCTGCAACAACAAGGCTGGTTCCTGATTGACACAGGTCTGGATGTTGATGCTGCACTTCAATACTGCATCTCAAAGTTCAATGCTGCATGTGATATCCATGCCCCCTTTAAGAAATGCAAAATTAAAGGCCTTGACAACCCTTGGATCACAGGCAAACTCCTAGACCAACTAAAAGCTCAGGACCTGCTATGGGCTTGTGCTACAGCCTCTGGCAATCAAGCAGATTTTCAAGCATACAGGGCCACCAGGAATGCTTGTACCAGAACTATCCGCACTGAAAAAGCCAGCTACTACAGGAACATCCTATCAAACTCATGGTCGGATGGAAGGAAATTCTGGCAAAGTCTCTCTGAAGTGATAGGGAAAAAGTCCAAAGCAATTCCTAATATGCTAAAGGTTGAAGGCAGCAACACCCTGGACCCCACCACAATTGCCAATACTTTCAATCTGGCATTCACTGACCTCAGCCATGTGCTTCCCTCTAACTTCTTTGACACCAACCAAACAATGGCCTCCCAATATCAACAGACTCAGGATACAAATCATCCACATTTCTATTTCAAGGCAGTTACTGAAAGGGATGCCAAAAATACCTCCTCAAGGTGCTCGGAAAATCCAGATCAAGTGGGAACACACTTGACTTGAAGCTCATCGCCCTCACCCTTGATGATGTTCTGCACCCTCTTACCAAGATTATTAATCAGTCCCTCATGCTCTCCCAGTTCCCGCTCAAGTCGAAGTCCACCCTGGTGATCCCAACACACAAGTCTGGGGATAGGACATTACACTGTAACTACAGGCCCATCTCCATCCTACCCCCTTTATCCAAAGCTCTTGAAAGAATTGTCACAGACCAACTGGTGGAGTACTTAAATACAACTTGCAATGCCCACAGCAACATGGCTTTCGCAAAGGACATAGCACCACCTCTTCCCTCCTTGAATTTACAGGCCACATTCATCTAGCTCTAGACCAAGGACAACTTGCTGGTGCCACCTTTATAGAGATCTCAAAGGCCTTCGATACAGTCAACCATCCATTACTACTGGAACAACTTGGCAATGTATGGCTTTCTCATGATACTTTACAATGATTCAACAGTTATCTCTCCAACCAGTCACAACAAGTTAAGATTGGTGACTCCCTCTCCTCCAAACTACCTGTCCGGGCTGGTGTTCCCCAAGGGTCAATATTGGGACCCCTTCTTTTCAGCATCTTCCTGAACAATCTCCCTTCTGCCTGTGATGAAAACATTATCCTGTATGCTGATGACGCAGTGATTTTCTCTAAGAATTCTGACCCTCCCTCTTGGAGAAACAACTGCAGGAAAGTTTCAAGCAAGTTGAGGCCTGGTTCATCTCAGAGAAACTAGTGCTAAATTACAAGAAAACAAAGATTATGCTGTTCCATGGCACACATAACAAACATAAACACCAACAGTTGGCAATCAAAAACAGCTCAGGTGTGACCCTGGACCAGACGCAGACTTTCAAATACCTTGGTATAACCCTGGACCCTACTCTGTCCTTCTCCCACCATATCGATTCAGTAGCAAAATCTGTAAATATCCGTATAGGCCTTCTCTATAAACATAGACACTGCCTGACACCAGATGCCCTTAAACTAGCAATACACAGTTCTATTGTCTCCATCACTGATTATGGGCTTGTTATCTATGGAGCAGCCACAGCTACAGCACTACGGTGAATTCTTTCAGCGCTGAATAGGGCCTGCAGACTGCTTACTGGTGCTGCCCACCACACGCATACCTGCGACCTCTACAAACAGTCAAACTGGCTACAACTTCAGGGAAGGATTACTTTCCAAACCTGCCTACTAGCAAAAAAGTCACTGATGGAACTCATGCCCCCTTGGATTCAGTCTCTCTTAAGCCCAGTCAACCACCCCTGTTACACAAGAAGCTCTGACAACTATTCTCTGGTTGTTCCCCGCTGTCACACCGCCCAAGGCCAGCGGTCTTTTGCACATACAGCCCCTAAGATGTTTAACTCCCTGGGCAGCGAACTCACCAACTTAGGCACCCTCTGCTCGTTCAAACACAAGTTACGTCAAACGCTTGTGTCCAGAGCCACCTGTGACTGTTTCTCCTAATCTCTCAGGTGGTCACTTCTGTTCTTCACACCTCTCTACTATCACCACCTCTGCCTGCCTCCACCCTCCCCATATCTACCCCTGCCTCTCTTTCCAGCCCAGGTCCACCACCTTCCTCTCTTACCCTCCTTCAACTCCCTTCCTCTCACCCTTTTCTAATCTGCTCACCCCACCCAATGTTGCACTTGTTCCCCGATTCTTGCCTCCCACTTGACCTCTCCTTCTACCTCCCTCCCAATTACCCCTCTACACCCACTCTCTCTTCCACTTTCCTACACGGCACAATTGGAAGCAACTCAGTTTTTTCCACTCTACCTTTCCCTTTGACAATGCCTTTCTGGCAGCTTTAGTTCATGTAAATATTATTTGTTGTGACTCATCATTCTTAAATATATGCCTGACTATGTTGTTCTAACTGTCATTTATATCACCTGTAGCTTTAGACCATGTATACCCTGTACTGAATTTTGTATTCAAACTGCTTGCCTGCTAATCTCACACAAACTGTACTTCTATTATTTGTATACTGCCATGGAACCTTTGTAAAAGAGCCATTGGCTCAAAGGTATTTATTCAAAATTCTAATAAATAAATAAATAAACTTCTTTCTATGTATGCAGTTAAATTCTGACTATATGTAATTAAATTCTGACTTACAATACATATACACAGCATGAAAAGTATTTTATAGCAGTAATTCATATGACAAAATCTGCAAATGTTTAAAAATTGCCTTTAAAAAAAGTCTTCCTGTTGGTGTTGTGTAAGTGTATATTTAGTACATTGATAGTATACTTCCAGTTTTGCAAGGAAGAACAGAAATTGAGATTGTGCTCTAACAGACTACTGACTGTCCTGTGGGGTAAGCTCAAGGTGCTCCCAGCAGAGAAACATCATGTATCAGTCAGAGTCCTGAACCTCAGAATACTGGCCAGTATTTATTCAGCAAAGGTTTGGGTATGGCAAGAAGTTCACGATTTCCTGCCTATTTGTTCAAGAAGTGCTTTTAGAAAATACTTGACCTATTCTGAGATTCAGGAGACTGATGTATATTTCCAGTTTATTTGTATACTGGAACTACTTCTTTCAGTCAGTATAATGGATATAAATCATTAGTATATTGATATGGTAAAAGCACATGTCCGGTACACTGATACACTGAAAGTGTTTCAATATGATGTAACCTTGTCAACCTGATGCCAAGCTTTCATTTAAAAAAATATTAAGTATCTCACCCTAACAGTTTAAAGGTTAGGCTTTTTTTATAGAAATTGGGCTGGATTCTCAATGGGCTGTGAATTCTGCAAGCCCCGAGTGAGATGAACATAAGGTGCATGGGGGCTGTGGCATTCTTCAGCTGGCGAGCGGGATTCTCAATCCCATGCACCAACTGCCACAACTTAGACCAGCATTTTCTGGCCTAGCTTGCAGTAGTCCTAGGTACCCTTTTATGGGGTTTACACAAAATATTTGGCCAAGCTGCAGTAATTCGAGCAAAGTGTTATAAATGTGCCCGATCTTCTAGAATCAGGTATAGTGTGCAGCAAAGTTACTGGCACTGCTGTGACCTGCATCGCACATCTGTCAATTTTGCTTTCTGATACTAACTGAACAGTGTCAGTGGCTCAGTAGGTAGCACACTCGCCTCTGAGGCCAGGAGATCAGAGGGCTGTGGGTTCAGTTCCCATATCTGGCACTTGGGTTAATATACCAGTACTCACATTGTAGTGCAGCATGAGAGGGGTGCTGCACTTCTGAGGTGCTGTCTTTCGGATGAGACACTAAACCGAGGTCCCATCTGCCTGGATTGGTGGTAGTTCAGGTGGATGTTAAAGATCCCATGGCACTTATCGAAAAGAGTAGGGGAATTTCCTCGGTGTCCTGGCCAAATTTCCCTCATTCACTAAAAATACCACCAACAGCTTAATCTGGTTCAAGGTCAGTTGGCATTCATCTGTATCCCCCTCCCCCGGGTCATGCCTGAAAATAGGCAGGATTTGTCTAGTGCACTACCCGGTCAACAAAAACTAAATAAATAAATAAATAAGATACTGTGGGGCCCAGACCTAGGGTTTCATTTTCAAGGGATTCAAACTTGGATGATATTCTCACCGGAAGTCATTATATTGAACCTAAAATAGATAACTGTCTGAGTGGGAGACAGACAGTGGGAGACCTTCAGGTTATTTTTCACGTAAAAGATGTTTGGCATGGAAATATGCAGTAGATGGTAAACAGATACAAATAGGAAATAATACTAAATTAGGCGAGGTCCACCGGTTTGTAAGTTGTTTTTTCTGAATATGTAGTATATGCTGCATGATGTTCTTGTGGTAAGGTTTACGTGGGTAGGACCACTAGACAATTGAAGGTCAGAATGCTTGAGCATTTAGGGGCCATAAAAAATGGTCTGGAGAAGAATGCAACTGGATCACATTACAAGGCACTCCATCAACAGACTAATGAGGGCTTTAAATCTGTTCATCTAGAATATGTGCCTAAATTAGAGAAAGGAGGGGATGGACAACAAAGGTTATTACAAAGAGAATCTTGGTGGATAGTTCATTTAAAAAGTCTATCTCCTATAGGACTTAATCATATTTTGGACCTGAAACTTTATTTGTGAACCAGTAGTATCTATTGCAGTTTATTATCTACATGACTTAATGATATTTTGGACCTGAAACCTTTGAGGGGGGCTAATTAGGGCTATAAGGCCATGAGTCCAAAGGGCGAGTGGCTTTACTGCCCTAATTAGCCCCTGAGATGGGTATACTTCCAAGTGTACCACCCTTACCCATGGGCTTCCTTACTGTCAGACTGACAACTGCACAGTTCCTCTACATTGTTAGACAAAAATCTGTTACATTATCAGGCAATGACATTTGTATAGCTTTTGCTTATTGCTCATCCTTGTTTACTACTTTACTTATGTGCTACACTTCTCACACTTGTTAAGCTACTGTTTTGTATTGTTTTGAGCCTCACAGGACCTCCTTGAAAATGAGCTTGCTCAACGGAGCTTTCCTGGAAAAAAACTTGAACTACCCATTGTTTGTTGAATATAATACATTAGAATGGTTACTGTAAATTCTCTTGCAGCAAGGAAGGAATGGTGTGTAGTGAGTGCAGCTAGGAGTTTGGGGGATTTCTGGGTTTGGGAGGGTGTTGTGTCAGTGTCTTTTTTCCAGGTTCTTTTGTAGCTTGTTAATTGGTTTGGCTAGCTTCATAATGCTGTGTTAATTGAGTTATTAGTGGTGTCTCATAGGGTTTAATGGACTGCAGATGTATACTTTTTATTAGTGCTGGTATATACTTTCAATTGTTTGATTAGTGTAGGTATACAGCTTTAATTAGTGCAGGCATGTAGCTGTAATTGATAGATTATTCACAGGTATACAGGGAAATAAATGATGGCCTTTTCAATGGGGCAAAGTTCCCATCCATGTATTACATATATATAGTGTGTGTGTATATATATATATATGATGGTACCACAGTAGTGCTACCATAGTTAGGGTTGAGTAGCCATTTTAAGGTTAAAGGGTCAAACTTTGCCCCTTAATAACTTTGCCACCATTCAACGGATTTGCCTGAAATTTGGAATGCATGATCAAGAACCATACATCTTGGGATCTACCAACTTTTGTAGTGATCAGATATACAGCTGCGGAGTTATCAAGTGAGATCTGCGTGCACATTTACAGTTTTTGGTGAATTCTTTGCTTGCACCTACAGGTCGCATCTGAAAACTTCAGGGAACATGCGGCTGGGGTCCCCGATGTGCCTTTTAAAGATTTCATGAAAAAATATTAAACGGTTCAAAAGCTATTTAAAAAACAAGTTCCCATTATAAGTCAATGGGAAAAGTTAACAAAAAGTTCGACAGTGTCGCAAATGCACTTTTTACTGTCGCAAATGGCCTTAGTAGTGTCGCAAATCCGCCATTTTGTTTTCAGTTGGTGATCAGAAAAATGCTTGGCATTTAAAATTGGGACCATCTAGGGACACAATTATTTTTGTGTTTACCTAGTCGGACCCTGAGGATGCTAGGCATGTCTTTATTTTGGGGTTAAACACCCTAGAAATACGTTTTTCAAATTTCTGGAAAACGTAGTGGCGCAAAGTACTGTCACACTCACGACACTTTCGCAAAGTTTTGTGAAAGCTTTCGCAAATCACGACACTACTTTTTCAGACTATGGCCAAAATTACAGCAGTTTTTTGACACCCTGCTGCAAAAGAACGGTTTGGTCTTTTGAGCTGAAATTTGGAAGGAAGGCAGCCAACATCTCACAGATGTGCCTTTTGGTAGTTTGGTGAAAACATATTGCATGGCTGCAAAGTTATGGTACTCCAAAGTTGGCGTTTTTTCCCATAGATTAACATGATGGCATACGCTGCGCCTTTCAGGGCTCGTATCTCGAAAACGGTGCAAGATACGGAATTTTCATTGTGACAATGCGTAGCATTCAGCGAAAATGTAGCCAGGAAAATCATGAATCATGTGAATTTTTTTTTCCACGTCGTACGGTTACTGAGATATAAGCAATTTAGTATTCCAACACCTCATTTTCAGCTCCGAGGCCCATTATTATGCATACATTCTTTGTACACACTGGGCAGGATATTCAGACTGCAACAAAAAGATGTGCAATAGCAGGAGCAGGTGCAAGTGCAGTGCGCCACTGCGCAACACACGGGATATTCAAACAGAGTGAGGCCAAGGTGCGCTTATGCGAAATACAGCTGAATATCACGTCAACTGCGCCATGGCACAACCAGAGATGCGCAGTGGAGCAGGGCTGATGCGCAGTAGCACAACCAGTGATGTGCAGGAACAGGGACAGGATGCAGGGGTGCACCACCCATGGAAGCCATGGGCGGAGGAGCACGCAGTAGGCCGGACAGACCCACCCCCTCCCAGGCACCCCATGAACTGCACAACCAGAGGTGAGTTGGATGGACCACCAGCCTATGAACACCAGCACCGAATCAAGAGCCGGGGCACGGTGCCCCAGCACACACCCCTGGCAAGCAGTGACCGCAACACAAGGAGGGCCGGCCCCCCCAGTGCCACCCCACCCCACCCCACCAATGCAGAGCACACCCTGCACAGTGATCCCCAGACACCCGGCCCAAAAGCAGCTCCCAACAGTGCATGGCACCAAATGCATGCCACCACCGCCACCATGACAATGCAACCCTGTGCACCATGGAGCCATGCATGGCAGCCCCACAGTGATCACCCTGCAGCGGGCGACACCAGCCACTGACGCAACAACTGTATACACAATGCCCCCCTGCATGGCCCCCCCCGTGGCACAGCAGAGAGGTCGACCCTGCGTCAGTACCCGAGGGACCCCGCATGCAACAAGGCCTGCCCTGGACACCACCACCAGCAGGACAGCACCCCGCACACCCACCCATGCACACACCCTGTCCCAGCACTGGCCCCAACAGACAGCACAGCCATCCACTGTGGTGCATGGAGGCATGCGCCACACAGGATGTGACACAGGGCATGGACAAACCCCCCACCCTGTCCCAAGGGTACCCTTACATAGGGCCACAAAAGCGGGGCAACAGATGCTGCTGGTGTGTGTCCACTGCTGCCATGTACCCACGGCCTGCACCCCACTATGGCACAGGTGAACTAGCCATCTGGCGCATGCACCATCAAGCCGTCTGCCGCCAGCATGCGGCTGGAGCACAAGTGACAGACAGTAGAACACAGACACTGCAACAGACACCAGCAACAGCATGGAGGGGGGACAACAACAGCATAGCCCACAGTGTCACCCGAGGCAGACGTGCAACAAACTGGTGACAGGACGCAAGCCGCCATGGCGCCGTGCCCAGAGGGTGGCTGGCATGGACAGCAACCAATGACATGCCAGCAGACTGTGCATACCACAGACATGCAAGGGGCCCAGCTGCACAGGCCACGGACAGACTGACAGGGGCATCAGGGACACAGCGCATGCACCACGGACCACTGCACACAGGCATCCAGTGCACAGGGAACAACACACATACCACAGACAGGGGCTGTGTCCCCAACCCACACCATTAGTGGGGCCCTGCCAGACACACACACACCCAGGCCAGCACCACCCCTGACGCCATGCACACCACTGCAGCAAAGCACCATACGCCCGCTGCAAATCAGAGACCACCACAGTTGTTATATCAAACAAGACTATAGTGCAAAGGTAAACTGTACAAACAACAAAACAAACAAAACTATGTACAAAGTAGGGGGAAAGGGCCACAAACCAGGTGGGGGTGGGCATGGGGCAAGGGGGTACATCAGGGAATGGGACAAAAGGGTGTGAGAGACAGTCCAGGGGGGCAATGCACATCACGTGCGCTGCAGGCCATACTGGTGGCCCCTCTCTTCATTCCGGTCCCTGTGGCGCCACCTGTACCTCCTACGGTCACCACACTCCATTCCCTGGAGCAGCTCCAGAGTAGCCCAGGTCACCTGTAGTAGCTCCTGTATGTGCTGCTCCAGGGTAGTCCAGCGTTGTCCACCTAGGACAAGGGAGCAGAGTCAGTACGCGTGACTGGCCAGACCTCTGCAGCCCACCCAATGTGCATGGCATACAGCCATGGGCCACACCCCTGTGATGGCATGTGACCACCCACAGTGTCCGCGCCCACAAGACCTGATTACCCAGGCACCCATAGCCATGCGGAATGCTGCACACACCCACCACCCATGTACCACACAGCACCAACGTGGCTGTACAGTGACATGGCTATGCAGTGTGAAGGCAGTGGCACAGCCATGGACCCAGTGCAGGCCATGGACCCAGTGCACGCATAGCCCACCTGCGACACCCACCCACACATGCCATGCCACAGGACAGTGCTGAGTGCACCATGTGGCATGCATGGCAGTGGGTCCAAGTGCGGGTGGCCATGCCCCACCACCACCCCTGCAACCCACCATGCACAGATGTAAGGGGAAACACGGCACTCATCTGCATCCTGGTCGGCAGGGCGCTGCTGACCCATGGCACCATCAATGTGCCCCAGCTGCAAGGCCACGCCAGCCACTCCGGCCTGCTGTCCCTGTCCATGGGCCAAACGGGCCCTACAGCGATCCTCTGGGCCTAGGGTGTAAACATGGAGAGGGAAACATCAGTACAGATCAGTAACATAGCTCCCCCTCGGTGTGTGCGTGCCCACACAACCCAGCCATGATGCACCACCACCACCACCACCCCCCCTGCGGCATGGCCTGATGCACACCATGATACCTGGACAGACAGACACTACCAGTGATGGGATAGAGCACCTACCTGGCCGTGGCATGGCACCCCACCGGGTGCGTGCCTGCAGTCGCCCCAGGCAGTCAGGATCCCACTGCTGGAGGTCGCCATAGTGGTGGCGACACTGCTCCGTTGACCTGCTGCTTCCTGTTGCCTCCTCCAGGCCCTCTGTGACCTCCTGCCACACCACACCACAGTCCGTGACCTCTGGAGGGGTTCCTGCCCAAAGAGGGCACCAGCATGTGGCTCCACCAAGGCCACCAGGTTTTCCAGTTCGATGGCACTCCAGACCGGCGCTCTGGTCCTAGGCATGGTGCTGTCTCAAACTGCATCAAAATGGCGCACTGTAGCGCATGTGCCCCATGTGCAGAGGCAGCACGGTATTGCGCTGCCAGTCCCTATCATGCTGTCACTGAACTGCGCAATAGGGGTGCAGCCATGCGGACACATAGCGCCTAGGGGGCAAAGGTCGACCGCAGGGTCAAGGGTCTGTCCACGCATGGAGCACCACAGCACTATTGGGATGTCCTGCGTGTAGCGCGGTAGGGTGCATGCGTGTGATGCCCTGCAGTGGCCTACCGCACTGTGGCACCATGGCACCCACGGTGCACCATGGCACGAGCGCCCCACGGGCATACAGCACACTAGCGCCACAGGCACAGTGGTGGCTGTGCTCTGCACTGCCTCCCGCACACAGCATGTCAGCAGCGCCACACGCATCAACGTCAGCACCCCGGGCATGCGCCGTGCGGTGCCGATTGTGTAAGTCAGTGGTGCGCCATAGCCTGAGCACACTCACCAACATTGCGCAAGGTGCTAGAGCGCGATATTCAGCCAGGTTATGCAAATCAGCTCATTAGCCATTCCATAGCGCATCCACTGCATTAGCATTCACTTACAGTTGCGCCTGCCCTCATTTGCATGCATTGCGCTATATATATGCGACCTGGGGCTGCAGAGGCCATGGATCAGTATTGCAGTCCTTTGTGGTAGGTTGCATGCTGTCCAGATGTGGGTACTGTGGTTTGGGAGGGCTGTATGGGACTGCACAGTCCAGGGTAACACCTGTCTTTCCCACAGGCACAAGCACGACCGAGCGTGAGGAAGAGGAGGAACAGGGAAGGGGGAGAAGGAGGAGGCCCAACTTCACCAGGGCTGAATCTGATGCCCTGTTTGAGGCATATCTGGACAGGAAACTGCTGCTTAGCAGACAGCGGGGAACGCCACAGGCCCGTGCTGCAATGTGGGGTGAGGTGGCGTGTGCCATGAACCAGCAGGACAGCCACCAGCAGTCCGTGCAGGAGTGCAAAAAGAAGGTAGGCATGGACAGGAGGCGGATCAAGGACAAGGTGGCTGCCATAAGGGTGGCACATGCTGCCACTGGTGGGGGACAGCTGGATGTACCCCACCTGACGCCACAGGAGGAGTGGGTGGCCAGCAGCATGCGGCGTAGTGCCACTGAGGGCGTTTCTGGTGGTGGCTTCCAGATGGGTGGCAGACCATCACTGCATGGTAGGTCCAGTGCTGTTAGTGTGTGGGTGGTGGAGGGCATGCCACAGGGCAAGGCATAGCTACTAACGCTACTGTGTTCCTTTACAGCTCCTGAGCGTCTACATGGGGCAGCGGTGGTGGGTGTGTCCACCAAGGGGGAGGCCCGGGACACGGAGGATCGCCCATCCACCTCTACAGGTGTCAGAGGGACCAGCCAAGTGCATACCTGCACGTCTGTCCGGACTGATGTGGGTGGTGCTGGTGCGGACAAGACCCTGCCTGTGTCCCAGCGTGACATCGCCCCATGGTCTCCAGTATGCTGGGCCACAGATTGGTGCCGGATCCAGCACCGATGATGATGGTCCGCACGTCCTGAACAGTGATACATGTGGGACACAGGATGGTCCCACAGCAGGCAACCGCATGGGCGATACCGCAGGTGATGCTGCCGTGGCTGCCTGCGTAACAACCCAGTCCCAGCCTGTGTCTGTATGCCCCAGTGCAGCAGCACTGGTGTGTGTCCAGGGTGGTGGGGCTGTTGCAGCTGCTGTGGCAGCGCTGGTAGACCCTGGCGATTAGCAGCTGGAGTGGCAGCACCAGCAGTCAGCCAATGACAATGGGGGGACAGTGTTGGGGGGGTGGTGGCAGTGCACCGCGTATGGACGTGCCCTGGCATGGCTCTGGCGTGCAGCGCCCAACGCCAAGGGGTGCTGGCCAACAGGGCCAGGAACACCACGAGGGACAGCATGCTTTACCAGCAGATGACCCCTTGGACGACCACAGCCGTCTTCTCTAGGCCTCAGTTGGTCAGCAGATGTGGCTCGTGACAGCGGTGGATGCACTCAGTGTGGTTCTGCGCCAGGCAGACGAGCAACGCAGCAGGGACCACGGCTTGCTCCTGGCAGAGTTGGCCCTGCAGCGGGTGGATGTGACCACTGCCATTGACAGGCAGACCACTGCAGTGTCAACTGTCATGGCTACACTGGCCACCTAGTTTGGTGCCCAGCCGCCACAGAAACCACACAGTGTAATGTCCACCCCCCCGTTCCCGACTTCGTGCAACACCTGCTATGTCGAAACCAGGTTCAGCTGTGGGCATACCGAGCACGCCTGGCGCAGGCATGTTCAGTGGGCTGCAGACCCCTGCACGGATATGGTCGCATTCATGCAGCATCACCCCTGGGGGCCCATCGGTGCCACCCTATGAGGCCACTGGTCAGCCTGGCACAGCTGGCAGGTCTCAGCAGAGCCACCCATGCATCTGTGGCAGCTGTGGTACTGTGCCGCGTGACCGACCTGTCCCCCACTGTGGCCACTGTCTGCCGCTGCCCTGTGCGCACTGTGGTGTGCATTGTGCAACGCACAGGTAGGGTACCCAGCCCTGCACACACACGGTCCCTATGCACACCCTCCCGGCTGCTGGCCACTGTGGCGTGTGCATGATGATGCCTGCGTAGCACTGTCCGCCACTGTGCAATAGTGCCCAGTGTCTAAGGCACACACAGTGACAGCCACTGGGCGTGGTCATGTGTGGTCCCGCGTGGGTGTGGGTGTGGCTGTTGGGGTGGGCGTGCCATTTGCCCTTTGGGCATGTGTTGTGGTGTGTGTGTGCATGTGTCGCATTCAGCCCTGCCACCATGTGCTGTCCCACGCTCAGACCCATTCCCTTACCGCCGTCCGCCCCTGGTGTCCAGCCCTGCCTGTCTGTGGGCTGTGCCCTTGCCCTTGGTGGTTGCACATGACCCCGTGACCAACCTGTGTTGTCCGAAGTGCTCCTCTGTGACAGTGTCCCGGTGCTGCTGTGCCATCCAGAACAGCTGGGGGTCTCGCCCTACACCAGCTGGACCGACGTCCTCATCATCCCCACCGCTGTCCCCCTCTTCGACCTCTATGGCTATCCCACAGTCGGTGGCCATGTTGTGCAGGATACAGCAGGCCAGGAGTAGTCCACAGGCCTTTGAGGGGCTGTACTGTAGGGCACTGCCTGATGTGTCCAGGCACCGGAACAGTGCCTTCAGCAGCCGGAACACCCGCTCGATGACATTCCATGTTGTGGCGTGTGCCTCATTGTACCATAGCTGCGATGGGGTCTTGGGGCACCGGTATGGTGTGAACAGCCAGGGCTGTAGCGGGTAACCACTGTCACCTGTGTGTACAGTGGAGACATTAGCATGGTGGTCTGCATTGCTATGCCATGGGCCTCATGGCCAGTACCTATGGCACCTCTGACAATGCACCCCCCCCAACATCTGCTCACATCATTCTGCGTGATATGCATACTCACCTACTAGATGGCCAGTGGGGATGTCCCCACTCTCAAACCTGTGGCACAGTGCAGACTGGTGCCAGATGAAGGCATCGTGTGCTCCCCCAGGGTGCATGGCACAGACATTGGTTATGTGCCCCCTGGCATCGCACACCACCTGGCAGTTTATGCTTGGGTAGCCCTTGTGGTTGATGTATGCTGCAGCCTCTGGGCCAGGTGGCATGTGGATGCTGACATGGGTGCAGTCAATGGCCCCGAGCATGCCAGACAACCGTGCTACCCTGTGGAACTCCTGTATGTGTGCTGGGCGCTCTGCCTATGTGCTGGGGAAATGGATGTACTCAGCAGCATGTGGCAGCAGTGTGCTGAGGAATTGTGTGAGTAGGTGTGACGCGGCTGACTGGGTTATGCCTGTCGTGTCCCCTGTTGGTCTCTGGAAGGTGCCCGTGGTGAGCAGGCACGTGATGGCTGTGACCTTTGTCTCCACTGACAGCGCATGGCTCTGTCGTGTGGGTGTTTGCATCTCTTCACTGCACAGCTCACAGAGCTGCCTCAGAATCGCCCGGTTCAGGTGGTACCGGCCCACAATCTCAGTGTCAGAGAACTGTTCAAAGCTGGTGCGGGCTTGGTACTGCCTGTTCTGGGTGTACTGCCGATGGGCCCTTCCACGGCCGCACCTCCATGCTACCTACCTTCTCACACCCCTCATTACCGCCTCCATCTGGAAGGTGGCACTGGCCATGTCCCTGGCTGATGTCCCCCCCTGGGCGGCTGTTCTCCTGTTCCCCCCGCTGTCTGTTGCTGGTGCTTCCCCTGCACCGAGTTCACCTCCAGCTGTTCACCTGTGGCTGTCCTGCCTCTTGCCACTGCCTTCAGTCCACTGTGGCACTCTCACACCCTTTTGTGCACACTGGCACGGGCACACCCACTCCTACCCTCACTCTGACACACTTCTGGTGGGCCCTGTTCTACTCCTGGCCACTCCTGCGCCCCGCTTCCTGTCTTGCCTCCCTGGCACTCTGTCTCTGCGCTCCCACCTGTGGCTTCCCTGTGGTGCGTTCTTCCTCCCCTCTCTTGGTCCCTTTTATTTTGGCTCATTTCCACTGTTGTGCAACTTCCGCTTGCTCCGCTATTGCACACATTGCATGCTGTTGAATATCTCACTGTGCATGTTATTCATGGTTCCGCCCCTGTGGTTGCGCACGCATTCATTACTGTTGCACTCTGGTGCATTGCTTGTTGCACTGCGCAGCTGGCTCCAGCTGAATATCGCATAATGGCGCATTTCCGCACTTGCGCTGGCATATCCCTGTTGCGCATGGCGCATCCGCTCTGAATATCCCACCCACTGTGTTTCTCTATGCTCTCTATGGAGCTCTCTTCTCCCAGATAAGGGAGGTCGTCTCTCCCAACCTTTGACCACCACCACGTGGAGGTATGGTGGTGGTGGTGGTGCAGGCAGGGCTCAGAGACAGGCACTAGGCCAGGGGTGGGCAGAGTGGAGTTGATCCAGGCCAAGGCAAAAACAGGGGAAAAACAGGGTATGCATTTCTGTTAATGTTACAGTTACTGTTTCCACTTGCGTCTACGTACCCATTTGCGATACCATTCCCGTGTACACCACTGTGTGCGTTACCCTTTGCATTTTCGTTTGTCCTTGCATTTGCGTTACAGTTACCATTTACGTTTCCACTACTGTTTGTGTTTACGTTTCAGTCTGCGTCACTGTGTGCACTGCCAATTGCATTTATGCCAGCCCTTTCGTTTGCGTTTCTCTTTCGTCTTGCGTCTTCATTGCTGTAACTGTTACCATTTGCATTTCCTATTGCGTTACTGTGCCCGTGCGCATTACAGTTTGCTTTTCCATTTGTGTTTGCCTTTCTTTTTGCATTTCTGTTTCCTTTGGCATTATTGTTGCTCTTACCATTACCATTTGCGTTTACAATTGCGGTAACGTGACCGTGCGCGTTACAGTTTGCATTTATGTACGCGTTTGCATTCCTGTTTACGTTTCTGTTTCCTTTGGCATTATTGTTCATGTTAACGTTACCATTTGTGTTTACAATTGCGGTACCGTGCCATGCGCATTACAGTTCGTGTTTATGTGCATGTTTCCATTCTCGTGTTCGTTTCTGCTGTAACACTTAACATTTACATTTACAATGCCGGTGCCGTCACTGTGCACGTTACCAGTTGCGTTTTTCGTCCGCGTTTGTATGTCCATTTGCGTCACTGTTCGCTTCGGCGTCACTTTACGCTTGTGTTTCTATTAACGTTTTGCTTTACCATTTATGTTTGCTTTACCATGTGCGTTACCATTGCTGCTTGCATTTACTTTGCAGTTCCTGTTACTATGTAACAAGACATCACGTAGTGGCCCCGTGCTCCCACCGCTGCGTTCCATTCACTATTTATCATCCTCATTCTTAAAAAGAAGGAATTAGAGGCAGATCAAGCTTAATGCGATCAGTTAGAGGTTGTTCCACAGTGACAAAAGCGAGGAAATTCAGTGTTAGGGTTGAAAGCCTCCTTGACCCCCCGCCCACCCCCAACCGCATCGGGTGCGCATTGGGGTCGCCGGTCCTAACTCTCACCCCATTCTCCTATACCTCTGCTTTACACATGTGATGGGGTGAGAGTTAAGGCTGATGACCCAATGCGCACCAATGCCGCTTTGGGGTGGGTAGGGGGGTCCAAGGGGACTTTCAACCCTAACACCGAATTTCCTCATTTTTGTCACTGTGGAACAACCCTAATTGATGCATTAAATGATTTTTGCCATATATATATATATATTATAGGGCGAAATACATCTCTATGTTTGGGGGTACTGGCAGTTCTATGTTAAAGCCCAATTTTTGCACTTTAATAACTCTGCAACCCTTCTACCACTCTGCACATTTTGCATGCACAGTGTCGTGGGGCAGATCTCAGGATGTGCCAAGCTTCGTTCCGGTTGAATGTGCGGACTGCGAATTCCAGATAGCACAAAAAGTACATTTTCGATAAGTGTTTTCTCATTGGTTATAATGGGTTTTCATTTGACCACCGTACAGCCCAGACAGTATGGAATTTTGGTCTGAAATGTTCAGGGTAGAAAGGGGCTGGCCCACAGATGTGCCTTTTCATTTGGTTTGGTGAAAAAATATTAATGCTTTCCAAAGTTGTTTAAATTTCAAATTTTCATAAAATGGTTCTGAGCAGTATCCCATGATAAGAGCGCTGGGGAATGGGCACCTACAATAACGGCGACCCACTCCCCAGCACATTTCAGGGACGTCTACGAGAGGGTAGGGCGGCCAGATGGGAGGGTGAGAGACTATAGCGACAGGATGTCGCTATACATATGCACGGGGGGGGGTTGGAGCAGGCACTCACAGTGAGGGATATGAGGGGTGCTGCTGTGATGGGTTCCTAAGCTGATCCTGTGGCATGGTGGGTGGGTTGCTGGCATCGGTTGGCAGGGTACTGGGTTCGGGTCCGGGTGCTGGTGTGTTTTTGTTGTGCCCGGCCCAAAACTTTTTTTTTTTAATGTTTTCACCCCTGACATGCACCCCCCAGAGTTGAGAATCCTTTAGTGGGGGATGCGGGAAGCAAATCCCCCAGCAGAAAACATTAGAAAACGAAGTCCTCGGAGCCCTTTGCTGTGCGCCAGGGTGTCACAGTGCCGAAAGAAATTTTCAGCACTCTTGACTTCTGCATAATGGCGATCACCTTTAGGCTTTTGCAGTTCTGAGCATACTCAGTAGGCACCTCAAGATAGCTGTCTGAAATGAAAAAATAATTATTTTTTTTCCGTCAGGTATTTATCCTCCACAGCAGGTTGCGATTCATGTTAGCCATCTGACAGCAGACTTCTGTGGTCGAGCAGAACCACCAAAGCCATTGTGGGGGGCTTCATCCAGTCATAGCCCCCAATTATCCACTTTTCCCCTGTTCCCTGGAGCTCCCAGTCATGGTTGGTGTGTGCAGATAGTTGCGCATGCACGCCTTGGCCTGGATCAACTCCACTCTGCCCACCCCTGGCCTAGTGCCTGTCTCTGAGCCCTGCCTGCACCACCACCACCACACCTCCACGTGGTGGTGGTGGTCAAAGGTTAGGAGAGACGACCTCCCTTATCTGGGAGAAGAGAGCTCCCAATAACTGCTCAGTCCTCACCCAGCCCCCCCCCCAGCCAGTCCCCGGTGTTCCGTGCTCATTCCTGAACACGGATCACCAGCATGGTAAGCGGTAAGGCATCCAGCCCCTCAACCCTCTGCACCACTAGGCCAACTCACGAAAAATAATTATTTTTTCATATTTACATCATCCTTTTTCGTTTGAGAAAAATCCTTTTTCGTTTGGCTGCCATCTTGTTTTCAGTTTTGCCTCAAAAATTAAAATTTGGAAACCCGCAAAAATGATATTCTGGAGAGGAACCAACACATGTAGCTTGCTTATTGGGACCCCCTTAGCTGGATTCTGCTCTTTAATGCTCAGGAAATGCCCTTAAAATGTGTTGGGGGGGTAACATTGAAATTGTTTTCATATCAGCGTGATTAAAAAGAAAAGATCTTGTTTCATATCATGAGTTACAAAAAAGATATTTTTATTATGAGAAATTATGTATTTCAATGGGGTTTCAATGTTGGTTCATAACTTTGCAATTTTTGCAAATTTTGACACCAATTTTCAATATACCCTTTTTGAGACCCCTCCTCATAAACAACATAAGTATCATTTTACAAATCCTGCCCAAAATGGGATTTCACAGTTGGTTGGCGAAATTACATTTCGGGTTGGATTTCAAACTTTTCACCATACTTGTTCATGAGGTGAGATCATAAGAGGGACATGTTGAAAATCTGGGGTTAAAACATGCTAAAATGGCTAGGTTGTGTGCATCTGTTGACATTTCACTATGCTCGCTCGTAACTTTATTAATTTTCAATATTTTAACCACAAATTATTAATATAGCCATTTCTTTATACCACCTCATGAAAGTGACAGCAGTCATTTTTCAGATCTTATGCAAAATGTCTTTTTGTGCCTCTGCCACGGAATTACACTGAAGTGGTGTGGAATGACATACTGGCGGGGATTTGACAATTTTTACTATCAGGTTGACAAGGTGGGGTGGGCCCTGTGCTTCCCCATAAACATACTGTACATATATGCATCTATAGAGGAATGGGAGCGCATGGCCCACAGGGCCCTGTGCTCTGTCACACAAATAAGGATATGATTACACTATCTCAAAAAGTATGGATGCATGGGAAAACAAGGATACCATAATACTATCTCAAAAAGTAAGGAATTTCTTTGCAAAAAACTGCATTAATGCAACATTTAGGGTTGAGGCTAATCTGACAAAAGTAGGCAAATCTTGAGTTTAGGGTTTCCAATCCTAAAACCCCAATTCCACCCCTAAAGCAAATTGGGGTACAGCCTTCCTAGAGGTTGTCTGTACACTCCAGAAACATACACACCTAATGGGGTGAGCTTTAGGGTTGACAACCCCTAGGAAGACTCCGCTCCTAATTTACTTTAGGGATGGCATTGGGGTTTTAGGGTTGGAAACCCTAACATCAGATTTCTTTACTTTTGTCTTTTTAGCCTCAACCCTAAATGTTACATTAATGCAGTTTTTTGCAAATGATATATATCACAGATTCATGGGATCCACTTCTCTTTGGAATTATCATTTTGAATTATTGTCTATATTTCAATCTTTATGTTCTCTGCCTAATGGTTTTGGTGGTGTTGTTATTATAGGGTTTATGGTTATGTACATTCAGTTTAAGGGGAATAATGATTGATTATTTATTTTGTCTCCCCTTTATCTTTAAGAGAACGAATATGCGATTCTTATTAAAAACAAAAAATGTTTTCTATCATGGCTGACTGTATTTACCCATAGGTTCTATTTCATTTCTAAGATAAGGCTATTACATCAATTTGAGTATGTCTCTTTAGAGATTAGATTTAAATATGCATGTATTTAATGAATATTTAATGTATTTCTAAATTAGTGATGTCTGATTGTTTGGATCGGTGTATTTAATTCACAGCATTCACTTTGAACTCCACCCCCTGACGAAGAAGCCAGGTGTATTCTGAATGTGCATGGGGAACTGTTTGCAGGAGTTTGTTTACACTTTCTGCAATTTGTAAGCTATTATGTATTTTCAGCAGTTAACCTATTAAATTGGTAAGGAGCGCTCTTGCGTGCAAGTCTCTTTTCTGTTTTGGGTAGTTATTTATGTGAGACTGCACCTTAGACGAGTGATGCGACTTTCAGGGGTCTTCTGTTGTCATTTTAAATGTAGCCAGTTTCTTTTTTTTTCTGTGGTATTTTTCTTTTTTCTATCTGCTTATTGGAAGGGTTTTTACTTTTTTTTGTTACCTGAAAGTATTGTGTATGATATGACGAGCAGTATTTTACCTGGAGACTGACATATAGAGTACTGTTCTGCACATCCCATCTAGTACTGTCAAGTAGAAAATGTTTCAGTTAGCAAAAGGAAAAGAAAAAAATACTTCAGAAATAAGAAGTAACAACTATGTTTAAAAGTTAATATTAATTTCAGACAATATACTAGTTCTTTAAAATTCATATTTGGAGAGGGGGTTGCTTAACTGAATTCTGTGTGTGTCTACTATGATTTATTTTCTGGGTGGTCAGATCCCCGCTTTAAATATAATTTCATTGTGATTACATCTGCAGTGGCCATGTACGCTGACATTTCACTAAACCAAGCCAGTGAGGTTTACCAAGTCTGTATTATTAATCAGAGAGTTCACAATCACATGTAGCTATCCGACTTAGCAAGAAAAGATCCAAAATTATTTTTCGGATAAAGACAACTCTTAAAGTTTAATGATTTGTCGCCACCAAGACAGTTCATGCTTCTTGTTTACTTTCCAAGGTTTCTGAACACTGTAAGTTATTTCTCCCTGAACTAAGAGAATCCATTTCCATCTTCACCTTTAAAAACCTAATGCGTCGGGTTACCCTGAGGACCCCATGGCAGCGGGTCATGCAGCCATGCAGGTAACCTGGGCTCAGGAGCAAACTCAGGTTGTTGCATCAGGAGGCAGACCAGGCTGCATGCGGCTGTCAAGTGTGGTAAGGATAGACCCTTTCACTATTTTTTTAAAGGGTTAGCTAAAGAAGAGGGTCTGTTAGCAAGTGTATCATCTCTATGACAATGCCCCCTACCCACCACCAGCACCAAATAAATCACAGTAGAAAAACAAAGCAAAAGTGCCATGTAAATGAAAGGTTAAATGTTCACTGCTTCTCTCTTTTTGGTATCTGCTGCAGCCATTTCTTCTTCTGTTCTGTTCTTTTCTGCACTTCACCTCTAATGCTATTTTCTGGGAAGGTCACCCAGAAGTGATGCATGGTCCGTATGTTTCACTCTAGCTGCCTGTCTCTACACCCCCAAATAAATGTATAACAGAAGGGCTGAGGTTTGTCTCTGTATGAAAACCTAAATAATAAATTAGTTAATAGGGGGATACCTATGCTATTTAATTGCATTTGCCCTAAGTAGGTATTAATATCTGTGCTTGTAAACCCAGGAGGGAGCCCTACATGCATGGAGTTGCCTGCAACGTTTTCCCTTAAGAATGTTAAAGTCAATTGATTCAGTGCTGCATCAGTTGGAGCCAAAATAAGTAAAGTAACAACTAAGGCTCCCTTTGCCTTACCCTTTGAAGGGTACAGCCTTGGTGATCTCTGTGGGGGAAAATATAGAGTTTAAAGAGGGCTTCATGGTTAAAAGGGGAAAAGTCTGCACTAAAAGCTCCACACCAAGGGTGGGACTGGTCCCAGTTTGTACTTTGGTGTACAAAAATAGTTTTTTTACTGTTTACTGCAGTATGGAGGTTGTTTTTTGCTGATCTTGCTAACTTCCACCCCAACATTTGCTGTAAACGGGAATCTCAGAATTTCCCGCCTCTAACGTCAGAGCCAAGCTGCAGCTAATGGTGATTCAATTGCCTGCAGTAAGTGTTAGAGCTTTTATAAGCTCCAGTCAGTTGTCCTGCTATCCACCTAGGGCTAAGTACAGTCACAGAGGACTGTACTTAACTCCTGGAAAACAGTGGCACCAGCAAACAGCTGACAGGAGCTTATAACAGCTCTGAAATGTACTGTAGGCTACCACAACATGGGCCACTGGACCCGACAGTGGAACCAGCACAAATCAAAGTACATTCGACCATTTATTTCAGTAATGTATTTATGTATTAAAAGTACATTACTCTCTTTCTATCGTGTTGTTAGTTTCTTCATGAAAGTAGCAAACACACAAATTTCATACTCCTGGCCACAGGCCGTTTTCAACAAGCATCTCACCAGGGTGTAGTATCCACGTTCTGGTGCCTCACACAGCGTCCTGACATTTGGGGTACCATACAGTCACCTTCCTTACAGCCTCTTATATAGTACATTAAGACAACCACATGACATAAAAAGTGCAAAAGAAGTACAGAAGTGTGAAATACATTGTACTAGTTGTCCTTTTTTGCTTGTTTTGTGCTTCATTATATGTTGCACTTTGTATGTCATGTGGTTGTCTTACTGTAGTACATAAGAGGTCGACTTGAGCGACTCATGCTAGCTGTGAGAAATTTGTCCATTTGCAACTTTCATGAAGAAACTTGACAATGTGTTGGACAGACGTCTTTTGAAGTGAGCTCTGTAACTGCTTTTTTGAGTATGTCCTGCAGGCTACTGAATCTCCCACAGCTGTTGGCCAGCTCTGGTGTCTGCTGTGGGAGATCCTGGGATTCCTTGTTACAGTAAACGTCGGGGTGGGAGTAAGCAGAATCAGCCAGATATGATCTAATAATGTAGTTAACAATAAGTAAGAAAAAACTGTTCCCACACAAAGTGCAAATTGGGACCAGACCCAAACATGGGTGTGGGGCTCACTGGGCTGACTGCTCCACTTTAAGCTGCTCAGATATGATAGTGGTTAAAAGGGAGCTGCTCTTAAAGCAAAGGGGTTTTAAAATACATAATTTAAAAGGTCTAATAATGGAGTAACATAGCTGGGACAAAAAGCATGTGTTTTCTGAACCCAACATTATGGGCCTTTTCTCTGTGAAAATGTAACTATTTGGTGAATTATAGCTGTGAAAGACTTACGTTTTGCTCTCCTGTTCTTCTGGTTATAATATAATGGATCCACGTGCGCGCACCCGCATCCACCTCCCTTGCGACAAATATGACATCTGGAGGATTCTGAGGATCCTGGGGGAAGGAGGGATGCAAGATTCTAGATTCTTTTCCTGGACCTGTGGGCTGTTTAGTGGGGTGCACTAGGAACCAATGGAAGTGGACCCCAAACTATGTCTATAAGGAGGTTACTGGGCTAGAGTATGATAGACCTAGGTGAGATCTCATGCTGCCTTGGGTTCTTGGGTTGGTGCAAGCTCAGCCATTCCAAGCACAGAGCTGAGAATACAAACTTTGAAAAGAGTTGCTCAGCCCAGTGAGGACAGCGGTATCCATGTGCTAGCCTGCATGAGTGTCAAGGCTGGAGAGACAGCGCATAGTAAAGAAGCTCAGCCCAGAATTGTTGGTCTGAGACTGTAGTAGAGTAGAGAGAGAGAGAATCTGGAGAGTGAGCCCACCGGCACTGGAGACACCCTGGGAGAGCAGAGATCCAGCTGCCTGCTGCATCAGGAGATGCTATCTGTACCAGAGAACCATGAGTACACTATAGGGTGGTCCTGCCTTTCTGAAGACATCACTTCCTGTTTATTCTATTTACAAGTTGGCCATCTGACTGGCTTACAAATACCCTAGTTTGTAAGGATTGTTTCACCATTTAAGCAATAGCACGGCCAACGTTACTCAATAAAGTCCACCAATGCCAGCTAACTCTTGGCAATATCTATGGGCCTGCATCAGTTCTGCACCTGAGGGACCCAGGGACTAAGTAAGAAAGGAGGTCCACTGTGGGAAACTTATAACAAATTCTGGCACCAGGTGGGAGTTAATAGAACTGACCCAGCCTAGCAGAGCACCTAAGCAAATCATGATCAAACTGGCCTGGAACAGCACCTAATTATGGACTGGTTGCAGATTAAGGTTGCACTAGCCATTTTTGGGGGGGGCCTTTATTCATGAATAAAGCTGTATTCTTTTGTTAAAGCTGTATGTTTTTTGACTCCCAAGTTGGTGAAGTAAATATTAGTTTCCTCACCGAGATACCAAGACCTGACTCCACTGTTGCTTGGTTGATCTGGAGTGCAAAGCACTCACCCCTGACCCGAATATACCTTACTGTCCCAATTTACCAAAAGTGGTGGCAGTGCCACAGTGACAGCTTGGGTAAACCTTGCCGTGGAGTCCATCAGAGTAGTTTGGTAAGTATGCCCTGCTAACCTCCATTTTGGGAATCCTGTAGGCTCTTCCCCAACAACAGACTGTGGGTTTTATAGAGCTCTGGCCTAAGGAGTGCTGGAAAAAGAAGGGCTGTATTTCCTAGGAAGAATGTGCTCTATATCTCTGTAATAACTGCTGGAAACTAAGGCACTAGTGTGCCTGTTTTCTGTACTTTGTAGTATATACAAACATATGAAACACCCAGCAAAAGAAGGCCTTATAGTCTGTCGAGTCTGCTCGATTGTGGTGTTTCTGATCTAGAGATTATAGTGGACCCTGCCCCCCCCGCCACCCCTGACCCCCCTTCACTCTGTCCCATCCTCTCTTGACCCTCCCACCAACTTTTCAGTAATGAGCTCAGATGGGAGTTAATTCCATTCAGGCACCACCCGCTCTGTGAATTGGCTCCTGATTTCTTTCTTGAACCTTCCCCTGCCAGCTTATAGCTATGCCATTTATGGTCTTATTTTCACCGAGACAGAAAAGTTCCATGATATCCACCTTGTTTATATCTTTCAGATACCAGAAGGTATCAGACATGACCCCTTCTCCCTCCCTCCCCATCTCAAGTGAGTAAATGTTGGGTTCTCTTGTCCTGTCCTCATATGGCCTGCCCTGCTGTCCGTGAACCGTCATTGTCGCCCTCCTCGGAACTGCCTGGAGCTGGTTTGTATCCTTCTTCAGGTAGGGGTTCCAGTACTGCATGTTGTATTCCAGGTGCACTCACACCAAGGACCTGTACAGTGGCAATATAACCTCTTCCCTTCTGCTCGTGATCCCTCTGGCAATATAACCTAGCATTCTGTTTGCCTTGGTTGCATCCTTTCTACACAGCATAGCCTGTTTAAGGAAGGTCGATGGTGGTGGTGTTCCCCAAGTCCTTTATGTGTTACAGAAACCTGGAACTGAAGTTTCTGTTAACATCTAGAAGGTACACACATGGGTAATTAGTAGATCATGTGACTTAAACTGACTATAAAAGAGGCTTGCAGGAAACATGGAAACATAGAAACATAGAAGTTGACAGCAGATAAGGACTGCAAGGCCCATCCAGTCTGCCCATTTCTTTTTCTACCTTGTGAATGTGCCATCGGCCATTGCCCTGTCAATGGCCTATCTATTCATACTCATCTGTATTGCTCCCTTATGCCTATCCCATGCCTGTTTGAAGCCCTGCACTGTATTCATATCCACCACTTCCTGAGGAAGGCTGTTCCATGCATCCACCACCCTTTTCTGTGAAAAGAACTTCCTCACATTACCCTTTAATCAGCCTCCTCAAATCTTCACGCTGTGTCCTCTTGTCCTGCTATTTTTCTTATATAGAAACATGTTAGACTTTTCACCTTGTTAATGCCCTTAAGGTGTTTGAATGTTTCGATCATATCACCTCTCTCCCTCCTTTGCTCTAGGGTATACATATTGAGCCCCGTTAATCTGTCCTCATATGTTTCCTGATGCAGTCCCTGCACCATTTTGGCTGCCCTTCTCTGGACTGCGTCAATTTGGTTAATGTCCTTGTGAAGATGTGGCCTCTAGTACTGCATGCAGTCTTCCAGATGGGGCCTAACCAGTGTCTTGTAAAGAGGGATTATTACTTCCCTCTTACAACCTGTGATACCCCTACTAATACACCCCACCATCCCCCTAGCCTTACCTACTGCTTTAGTAGTCTGCTTGGATGATTTCAGGTCATCTGTGATGATGATGCCCAAGTCTCTTTCTTCCCTCGTGACTGCCAGCAACTCCCCTCCCAGCCTATAGGTGGCTTCAGGGTTTCTCTTCCCTGTGCATGATCTTGCACTTCTTTGCGTTAAACCCCAGTTGCCACTCTTCCGAACATTTTGCCAGTTTATCTAGATCTCTTCTCATTCTGCCAACCCCATCTGGATCATCTACACTGTTGCAGATCTTGGTGTCATCTGTAAACTGACAAACCTTACCCTCCAGTCCATCTGCAATGTCACTGATCACGATATTGAGGAGGATTGGCCCTAGGACTGATCCTTGAGGTACCCTGCTTGCAACTTGCATCTCTTCTGACTGTATACTGTTTACCACCACTCTCTGTTTTCTGCCCATCAACCAGTTTGCCACCTAGTTGACCAACTTCTGACCCACCCCGAGCCTACCCAGCTTATTAATCAATCTTCTATGCGAAACAGTATTGAAAGCTTTGCTGAAGTCAAGGTAGGCGACATCAACTGCTCCCCCTTAGTCCACCACTCTGGTTACCCAGTCAAAGAAATCTATGAGATTAGTTTGACATGACCTTCCTGTTGTAAACCCATGCTGTCTTGGATCCTGTGCTCCTATGGATTCCAGGTGTTACACTATCCTTTCCTTAAGGAGTGCCTCCATAATCTTGCCCACTACTGAGGTAAGACTGACTGGTCTGTAGTTCCCTGTTTCCTCCCTGCTACCACTCTTGTGGAGTGGGATCACATGAGCCCTTCTCCAGTCTTCTGAGACCTCTCCTGTACTCAGAGACTCGCTAAACAGTTCTGATAATGGCTCTGCTAGTTCCACCCTTAACTCCTTTAGTACCCTGGGATGTATGCCATCAGGCCCCATTGCCTTGTCCACTCTGAGCTTATTGAGCTCTTGTGGGACCTTTTCTTTTGTAAAGGGACTAGTGCACACCTCCCTCCCCCCTGTGTCCATGGTGCAGAGCTGTGGGCCCTGCCTTACCTTCTCTTCAGTAAATACTGAGCAAAGTATCTATTTAGGATAGATGCTTTTACATGGTCCTCCTCCTCCTCACATGCTCCCTTGTCCTCTTTGATCTTAGCAATACCCCCTCTGGACTTTCTCCTTTTGCTAATGCATCTATAGAAGTCTTGTCACCTTCTTTTACTGTTTATGCTAATGTTTCCTCAGTTTTGGCCTTTGCCTGCCTTACTGCCTTCCCTGCTTTCCTTAGGGAAGTTTGGAATGCCTCCCTATTTTTATCCCGCTGTATTCCTTTATATTTCCTGAAGGCCAGCCTTTTGGCTCTGACCTTTTCTGCTACTGTTTTTGAGAACCAAAGTGGTTCCTTCTTCTTTTGCACTTCCTTTTCTCTCTAACACAGTGGGATGTTGCTTCAAGTACTGCATCCTTAATGCTTGCCCACTTTGTCTGTACCCCCTCCCCTGTATTTTTTTGCCAGAGCTAGCTTAACTCTGTTGGTCATCTTATCAAAGTCAGCTCCTCTGAAGTCCCATATTTTTGCCTTGGAATGGGATGATTTAGTTCTAGTGGTCAAATTGAATTATATCATATGATGGTCACTGGCCCCTAGGTGACCTTCTACCTGGAGATCTGTGATCCTTTCCCTGTTAGTCAGTACTAGATCTAGGATAGCCCTGTCTCTTGTGGGTTGTTGTACCAGTTGTTTGAGGCCCTCCCTCTGCAGGGAATCCACTATGTGTCTAGTTCTGGCAGATGTTCCTGCTGGTATTGACCAATCTGTATCTGGCATGTTGAAGTCTCCCATTAGCAGAACCTCCCCTAGCTGTCATGTTTTGTATATCTTCTAACAGTAATATGTCTATGTCCTCCCCTGGTCTGGAGGCCTGTACACAACCCCAGTTTGTATGGTTGTCCCATTTCCTGTTTCCAGGGTGACCCACAGTTCTTCTGGCTCCTTATGTGTATTCTGAATTTCTGTAGCTTTGATATTTTCATTGACATAAAGGGCCACTCCACCCCCTCTTTTAGCAACCTCGGTCTCTTCTGAACAGTACATAGCCAGGTACTGAAGTCTCCCAAGTGTGGTTACTGGTAAACCATGTCCCGCTAATGGCTTCTTTGTCTGGTTTAGCCTCTGTCATTATTGCCTGCAGGTCTGGGCTCTTGTTTCCCAGACTGCGAGCATTTGTGTACATGATTTTCCATTGACCAGATTTCAGTGTGTTAGTTGTTGAGCGAGGTCTGGCATTTCCCCCAGTGCATCGTAAGGGGAGTTGAACCTTTTTCCTTACCTGGTGATGCAAATGAACTACAAACATGCTGAACTCCTGTTTGACCACTAGCTGAGGGGGCAGGGATGTTCTTCCCATTCGATGTATGGGGTGCTGCAACCCTCTCCCCATTTGCTAGTTTAAATATTCTGCAAAGTCATCAAACTTCTGCCCCAATACACTGACTCCCTCCTTAATCAGATGCAGTCCATCAAATTTAAAGAACTTTCGGACCCAAAACTGTTGTCAGTTCCCTACAAATTTGTGTCCTTTTTCCTGGCACCTTCCATCCATCTGCCCACCTCTCCCAGACTGGCAGGATCTCAGAGAAGGAGATGCTGGATGAAATGGATGATAGTTTGTCACCCAGTCTGGTAAGGTGTTCCTTGGTCTCCACAACTGACCAGCTGGCGAGATCGTTAATCCCTATGTGTACCAGGACATCAATGTTTTCTCCTGCTTCCTGTACAATTTTAGCAATGTGGTCAGTGTTTTTTCCACACTGATGTACCTGGGAGACATCTGACCACTACTCCTGGCTGGAGATAGGTATCGACTCACCGAATCATGGAGTCTCCTATGATCAGAAGTTTTTTTTTTATTTGCTTTTTGCTTTTTTTGTTTTGGTTCCTGTTTTGGGTGAGTTTTGTTGTGCTAGCTCCTGTGCTGCAGTGTCCTGTGAATTCAGGCAGCTGAGGGCTGAAAGCGGGAATGGAAGGAATCAGTACCTTGGCCTGCGGGGGGTGGGGCGGGCTGGCCTACAGTTTACTTGAGGTTAGGGCTGGTGGTCATGTTAGAACAGTCTGTAAAAGACAGACTAGTGGTAGTGATAGCAGAGGCTATGGAAAGAGACAAGAGCAACATGGATGAGTGGTCAGTCTGGCAAGGCTGCACAGGTCAGTGCAGGATAGCCTAAAGGGACATGTAACCCCCTTTCAAATTGGGGTTTACTAAGATGTCTTCCTGGGCTGCCTAATGCCCACTGTCAGGGTGGTGTCCTGTGTTTGCAGTAGCTGTATGTGTCTGCATGACAGTGCTCCAGTATGCCTCTGTGCCTGTCTCTTTAAGACAGCTGTATTCTGTGTGAGAAAATTAGTCTGGACTGGGTCTGAGTAATTAAGGCTCGCAACCAGCCCGAATGTCCATATTTCTGCTCCATTCTGCAGTCGCTATTTGCACAGAGGGAGCTCTGTTAGGAAGCGTGATTATTTGTTATTTGCTGTAATAATAATAATAAAGGAGTTTGTCTAACCTGCTTTTAATTGCACCTGGGACCTTTTGAATTAGAGCCACCATCTTGGTTCTGGACTGCCAGTGTTGGACCAATAGAACCTCAGGGGACCTAAAATGGAGGCTGTTCCCAGAGGTCTTGTGGGATTGAAATCTGTAGGAATTTTAATTTTTAAGATTTGGTGCCTAAATGGACCTGGAGGGGGATCCCGTACTGTGACAGACAGTTTCCTCAGCCAACCGAACCTTTTGGATCTCAGAGAAAAGCCCCAGAACTGCCTGCAGCAGTGTGTCAGTTGTGAGCTGGAGTTTGGAGACTGAACTGCTCGGGCCATTGAGAAGCTGCTCCTGCATAGGAGCACGGGAGAATCGGCGGGAAGGCTGCGCTGGCCTGCCTGTCACATCTTCCAGTGAGACGAAAATCCTGTGAATGTGAAAGTTGAACTTAAATCCGAGTCCTCTCTTGAGACTTGCAACCTGAAGAGAGGAGTGTGCATTCGTTGCCTGTAAGAGGACCGAAGACTTGCTCCAGAAGCAATCAGCCTGTCAGGTACTTAAGTGAGCCTCAGATTGAAAGGTTTGCGCAGAGGCCCTGCTTTATTGCAAATGGACTTTTATCTGAACTGTGGTAAATATTCCAAGTGTTTATAAATGTGCTGAATGTGTAATGTGGGTCGCGATCTGGTTCCCCACCACCTGCTTTGTTATGCAAGCTGGAAGCTGCTCCGGCACTCATCTCAGACTGTATCCGAACTGCTTGCTTTGTCTGGGACCTGCCGTCTTGGCCTAGACTGCCACTCCCATCTCAGAGACATTTCCAATGAAAGACCCGCTGGGGGATTCAACCCCCTGCTCAACACCATCGAACAGGTAGCGACCACCACAGTGAGTCATGTAGGCCCTGCTTCCCCTGGCAATCCAGTACAACATCCAGTGGTCTGCATCTTGTCAGTCCTGCCTCCTGGTCTGAGTAGCATGAGTACAAAACAGGGTAGCTCCCTGCAAAAACTTTACAATCGTTGTGTGTCATCTAATTTGCTTGTTTGGGTTTATTACAACAAACTGAGCCATCCGGCTCCAGATTACAAATTCTGGGTTGAGTGCATGCTAATTGTTTTCTTTGCTAAGGGCCCCAACAACAGCTGCAACGCCGGCCTACCCTGGGAAACACTTCAGGCTAGCCTGTTTAATGACTGGGTACCCAGGGTTGTGTGAATGTATCAAAGGGACTCACTGTGCATGCTTGAGTAGCCTGTGTTAATCAGATCTGCTAATCATCGGCTAGACTCACGCCCCAACCCTGTTCACTTCCCCCTGAATAAATCAGATTTGTGGTTTTCTACATTCAACCTGGCTATTGTGTACCTTCTTGGTGGGAATACAGTACTGTTATTGTATTGTTGCATCGTTGGTCTTATTTTACAGGGGGTCTCCAGGGCAGTTACAGAGGATCCAGCCCTGGTGGTAAGTGCAAGGGGTGTATGGTCCATGTGAACATTTTGTTGCTATACTGTTTAGGCCACTAGAAGAGTTTGTGGGGGATTACAACATCCTGGAGGGCTATACCAACAGCAGCTACGCTACCCCAAAACCATACCTCTGGGTGGAGGCACCTGTTCACCAAACTCAGGCCCCTCAACCTGTGCTAGTCACACAGGCACAGTAGTAGCCCATAGGATGGCTCCACCTAGGGGTTACATCTTGGAGGCACCACTGGGATTGGCACCCCCTAGTGGCCAAAATCAAAAACGACAACTAAAGATCTAATGGGTACCACTGAAGAAATGGTTGTGCATCAGTTTGTTGGATGGTATACGGGGCATGAAACTGACCCCCAAAATGCCTTGTTAATGCTGGATATATACCCCTGGGTACTAGTAAAGGCTCTATAGAAGGGGCACTTTCAAAAACTGAATGCCTGGGAACAGCTGTAGTGGTAAGCAGACATGCTGACTTGACTACCCAAACTCTGATGGCTCTAGCAGAATGTAGCAACCCCATGGACAGCACTAAGGTACCCAAAACTATTACTGTTGATGGGTCCCCAGCCGCCTGGAGGGTGGTAACTAAAGATAGTGAGGATCCTTCAGGGAATGAGCGCCCACCCTTATCTGAGACCTTTGAGAAAATGTTTGCCAAGTTGTTATTGGAGGAGGGTAAAACCCTCGAAGACTTTAAAAAGCTATTCATGCTGCCTAGGGATGTTCCTTCCCTGATGCCCACGCCAGCTCCAGTACCTGTCCCTTCACCAGTTCCTGTGCCTGCACCAGTGCCGGCAGTTAGTCACGACTCTTACCGCAAGCTTAAAATGTTTCCTAGTATCCTCCCCACCCCTAATGGGGAAGCCAACCTGGAGACCTGGATGGACTCTGCTACCACAGCAGTACAAGACTGGCAATGCTCAGCAGCTGAAAAAAGGGTACACCTGGTGGAAAGCCTCCAGGGACCTGCCCTGATGTTTTTAGTTCCCTGGGGCCCTCTAAACCTAATGCCAACGCCCAAGAGTATTTAGCACCCTTGAAAATGTGCTTGGGGGTTCCGCTAGTGTCGAAGCCTTAAAATGGAAACTCAAAGATGTTAAACAACAGCCGGGAGACTTGTTTATTGGCTTACATGACTCAATTAGAGGAACTCATACAAACCATTTTTCAGAAAGGAGGCTGGGCCTCTAGTGAGCTGGACCAGATAAGGCTTGATCATATACTTCGCTCTGCCTGGCATTCCAGCTGGGTGTTGCTCTAACTGCAACTGCACCAAAGGAGAGCTGATCCCTTGCCTTTCCATATGTTGATGAAAGAGGTACGTGAAGCTGAGGAGGAGGAAGGCTCTAGGGAACCCTGCATGGTTGTAGCTACTGCAACCCCTGCTCTTGGCAAGGGGGTCAGTCTCTGATGATCCAGAATTTCAAAAGCCACATAAAGGGATCCAAGAACTAAACGCTGGTGCCAGCCCCCAGGAGCCCAGTAAGAGAGGGACTGCTAAGGATACTCCGCCATGGGCCAAGCTTCTGAGGGAAATCAGAGAAATGAAAGCCAGTATCCCTATCAAGGTTGCTCCTGCAGGTATAGACCCTGATCCCTCTCAGAGCATGGCTGCTATAGGAGTGGAGGTGCATGCTCAGGTGTCCCCTGCCAATGGCAGCTCAAAAACTGAAACAAGTGAATTGACTGCTGCAATAAAAGAATTATTGAGATGTCTTGCACCGCCTTCAACACCGCAGACAGAGGTTGAACCCAGACTTACTGTTGTCAGTACTCCAACACCAAATGAGTACCCCTTCCAACCCCCTAATTGTGAATGGAGACCAGCTCCTAGTGCGATGTTACAGCCACAACAGATCAAAGAAGTTGTAATTTGCCATAATTGGGGGAATGATGGACATATAAAAAAACAATGCCAGTCTCAAAAGGACCTAGAAAAGGTGGAAAACAGACTCCAAGGGGAGATTCAAAAGGCAAAACAATTGCAGAGGGGTGTAGGAAACGATCACAGTGGAGGTTCAGGCAATCCCGAATCCAGTTTCTTTGTGGCTAAATTGTCCATCCAGGCTCCTACTAAAGTTTCTCCAGACTAGTCCAAGTTGGTGGGCCCTTCCATGGACACTACTGTACACATAGATGGGATTCCAGCCTGAGTAGTTTTGGACAGCGGGTCTCAAGTCACATTAATCTTCCAAGACTGGTATGAGCAGCATTTATCCGACCACCCATTACAACCTCTTCATGGACTGCATGTGTGGGGGTTAAGTGAAACATCGCACCCATATCTTGGTTATTTAAAGGTATGGCTTTCTTTTCCATCCTCTGTGACTGGTGTAGGAGATTCTGTGGAGATGCTGGCCCTGGTCTGCCCTGCCACTGGACTCTATGACGCTATCCCTGTACTTACTGGTACCAATGCACACATGTTTGGGCACTTGGCCCAGCTATGTAAGGAAAGGCAGAAGAAAAAGACAGGAAAAGCCCTGTAAGTTCACGCCCTGATCCAAAAGGTCTATGAGAGACAGATGCACTCTGAAGAAAGTGACCTAGATAAGCCTGTTGGGATGGTTTGGAAGAAGGATCCTCCTACTGTCACGTTACCTCCAAATGCAGAATGCAGTATCAGTGGTAAAGTGTGGCTGTGGAAAGAGGTAATGAACAAGATTTTGGTGCTGGATGCCCCAGACGAGGGAAAATTACCCGGAGGACTGCTGATTAAACCCAGTATGCTTCCAGCCCGGGCTCATGCTTAGGCCTGATGAGTGGTGGTATGAATACAAAATGTTACAGACCGAGACATCATGGTACACAGAGGATGCACCCTGGCTAGAGTCTATTGTGTCGACATTGCTGTACTCCCATCCCAGTGTAAAACTGACAAAGGATGTGAGGTATCACCTGACATGTTTGAATTTGGAGATTCACCTATTCCAAACAGTTGGAGAACCAGGATCAGTAACAAGCTGGCTCACAGAACCAAGGTATTCTCCCTCAAGGAATGGGATGTTGGTTGTGTCACGGGTGCTGAACACCACATTCATCTGCACGTTGTGAGACCCTTCAGGGAGAGTCCTAGACGCCTAGCTCCTGCCGACATAGACGATGTCAGATGTCACCTACAAGAGATGTTAGCAGCTGGCATCATACAAGAGTTATGCAGCCCGTACGCCTTCCCAATTGTTGTGGTATGAAAAAAGAATGGCTCTGTCCATATGTGTATTGATTACAGGTCCCTTAACAAAAGAACTGTGACTGATCAGTATACAATGCCATGCACACAGGATGCCCTGGACTGTCTAAATAGGAGTAAATGGTTCTCCGTCCTCAACCTATGAAGTAGATACTATTAAATCTCAATGGCTCCTGAGGACAGGGAAAAGACTGCATTAATTTGTCCCTTGGGTTTCTGTGAATTTCTTTGCATGCCTCAAGGCATATCAGATGCACCAGCAACATTTCAGTGACTAATGGAGTGTGCCGTGGGAGATATAAATCTCTTGGAATGTCTCGTCTACCTTGATGAAGTTATAGTCTTTGGAAAAACTCTCAAGGAGCATAAGACTTGCTTATTCAAAGTGTTAGACAGACTGGAGGAGTACAGTCTTAAGTTATCCATTGACAAATGCCAGTTTTTCCAGAGCTCTGTCAAATACGTGGTCCACACTGTGTCGTCAGAAGGCATACAAACTGACTCCAGTAAGGTGGAAGCCTTAACCAATTGGCCAAAGCCCAAAAACTTAAAAGAACTTCAAAGGTTTCTCGGATTCTGCGGCTATTATTGCCGATTTGTCAAGGACTATACTAAGGTGATCCGCCCCCTCTTAAACTTAACTCAAGGATACCCACCTACTCACAAAAAGTTTAAGACGGGTTCTGACAGAGACACTGAAAAAAAACTATTTAAGACCCAATGAGCTGTTTGGATAGAGATGGACTCTCAATTGTGACACTGCTTTTGAAGAAATAATATACAGACTGACTCATGCTCCTATACTCGCTTATGCGGATCCATCAAAGTCCTATGTATTACATACAAATGCCAGCTTGAGTGGCCTTGGAGCCATACTCTATCAAGAATATCTGGAAGGACTGTGTCCCGTAGCCTTTGTTAGCAGAAGTCTGACACCTTCAGAGAGAAACTGTCCTGTGCACAAATTAGAATTTCTCACTCTCAAGTGGGCCATAGTTCACCAATTTTACAAATACCTGTATGGTACTAAAATCTTGGTCAAGACCAATTAACATATGTTCAAACAACAGCCAAATTAGATGCTACTGGACACAGATGGCTTTCCGCTCTAGCAACATATGATTATGCAGTGGAGTACCGACCAGGCCTAAACCACATAGATGCCGATGCTCTTTCATGAAGACCTGTTTCTGACGAACAGTGGGTTCATATTCCTGAGCAATCTGTAAAAGCACTATGCCACAAGTTTGACCAGGAAGAAACCTTGCCCTCTGAACTTGTAAGCTGTCTGGCAGATTGCTTGGGACCTCCAGAGACTTGTATTCCAGTTGCCTACTGTAATTTCGCAGCCTTAGACTTAAGCTCTTTACCTTAGCTAACTCCAGCTGACATCTGCAAAGAACAGTACTATGATCCAATGATCAGACTGGTAGTTGATGCTTTATGAAAGGGGGAAGATATCTCCAAAATGCGGTCCCGGGACCCCAAGATTGCTTCACTTCTATGGGAGAGGCCCAAACTCAAGCTTTGAGAACAGCTATTGTATCAAGAGTTTACTGACAGCCAAGGTAAAATTGTAAGGAAACAGGTAGTATTGCCAGCTAAGTTCAAAAATATTGTCTTAAAAGCCTTGCACAACCAAATGGGACATCTCTGTAGTGAAAGTACCCTTGATCTAGCTCGGTCATGCTTCTACTGTCCTAAAATGGACCTAGACATCGAGCAACATGTTAAAACATGCAGTAGGTGTCTTGCGTAAAGCTCCACCCCAAAGAGCAGCCCCTCTGGTCAATATTATCACAAGTGTACCGATGGAACTTGTCTGTATCGATTTTCTTAGTTTAGCGCCAGATTCAAAAGACACTGCAAATGTATTGGTAGTCACGGATCACTTCACAAGATATGCACAGGCCTATCCAACCAAAGACCAAAAGGCTCAACTGTAGCCAAAGCTCTTGTTGAGAATTTTTTTATTCATTGCGGTCCCCCCCCCCCCCAGCGTATTCATTTGGATCAAGGCTGTGATTTCGAAAGCAGACTTATCAAAGAACTGTTGTCCTTATGGGGTGTAAGAAAATCCAGAACAACCACCTATCATCCCCAAGGAGATCTGCAACCAGAAAGGTTTACCAGAACACTACTTGATATGCTGGGCAACCTGCAACCTAAAGATAAGCCAAAGTGCAGCCAACAAATAAGCGCACTGTCCATGCTTATAACTGCACAAAGAACGATGCTACCGGTTTTTCACCTATCATCTTATGTTTGGCAGAGAAGCTCATCTCCCAGTGGATGTGTGCTTTGAAGTGTCTCCTGATGGTGTTCGGTCAGAAAACTACCTGCAGTATGTTAAAAACCCAAAGGCTCAACTTGATCTCGCCTATCAGCTGGCAAATACCATGGCAGCAAAGAGAAACCTGGCCAACAAAACTCACCATGACAAACATGTTAAAGCCCTGGAGCTCCAGCAAGTGACAGAGTACTAATGAGAAATTTTGGACTTCCAGGTAAACATAAAATAGCTGACTGCTGGAGTCACATTCCACACATAGAAGTTAGTAAGTTACCGGATCTGCCTGTGTATAAGGTACGTCCATAAGGGGACCCTCATGCTGTCAAAACCATCCACAGGAATCATCTGTTACCTATCGGCCAACTAGTGATCAGTAACGTTCAACAGACTGAGGCTCCTCGGCCCCCTGTGACTAGGTCTGCTTCCAAGGCCAAGCAACAAGATCAGCAAACTTCTGCTTCCCCACCTGTTGCTCCTAATGTCTTTGGTTCTGCTAACATTGCAGATACTGAAAATGCTGAGATTGAAAGTGATGACGAAAATGAAGTCTATCCTGCTTCCTACCCATCTTTTGAACTTGAGAGAGTGTTCCAGGGAATTCCTTCCATTAACTATGGTGATGACTCTGAACCTCCAGCTGATTTAACAGATCCCAATTCATCCATGGTGCCTGGACCTCCAAAAAGGGATGCTCACAGTGTGGATCTTAAAGAGGCTGAATCCCTCTGCATGGTGGAACTGATGGCAATCAGCGGACCTGAACACAATGAAGTAAGTAGTGAACCTACAAGTGACCATGCAAGTGTTAATGAACTGAGTTAAGTGAACTATTTCATGCTAATGATGGTAATCCTGTTCAAGAGCTAAAAAGATGTGTCCTGGATGATTCTGACTTTACAGAAATACCTCTGACAAATGCCAGTGAGCCTCTACCACAAGATGTACCAGTGCCAACGTTGCCATGTCGCTCAGAAAGATCGGTGAAATCAATCCTAAAGCTCATGTATGACACCGCAGGACAGCCTGTTAACTTGCCCATGAATGTTGTGCACAAAGGAGTCTATGTCACACCAAATTCCTTGGCCAAAACTGTGTTTACTGCCTCCACCCACGTTAAGGTGCCCACTCAGTGTAACAAGGGGTACACAGTTAAAGAGATGGGAATAAGGTGAAATGCTATGATAAAATATGGTGATGTTACTGAAATTGTGATTCTGTTTGATGTGAAAAATGTGAATTCTAAACTACTGAGCTATAACAGATTAAACATGTATGTATCTTTTCGTATAATGTGTTCACATGAAATGTTATAGTAAGTATAGACTTGACACGGATGCCAAGTATTTCCAGGCAGGGAAGTGTGTAATCACTCTACAAACGGGGGTTTACTAAGATGTCTTCCTGGGCTGCCTAATGCCCACTGTCAGGATGGTGTCCTGTGTCTGCAGTAGCTGTATGTGTCTGTATGACAGTGCTCCAGTATACTTCTGTGCCTGTCTCTTTAAGGCAGCTGTATTCTGTGTGAGAAAATTAGTCTGGACTGGGTCTGAGTAATTAAGGCTTGCAACCAGCCCGAATGTCCATATTTCTGCTCCATTCTGCAGTCGCTATTTGCACAGAGGAAGCTCTGTTAGGAAGCGTGATTATTTGTTGTTTATTTGCTGTAATAATAATAATAATAAAGGAGTTTGTCTAACCTGCTTTCAATTGCAGCTGGGACCTTTTGAATTAGAGCCACCATCTTGGTTCTGGACTGCCAGTGTTAGACCAATAGAACCTCAGGGGACCTAAAATGGAGGCTGTCCCCAGAGGTCTTGTAGGATTGAAATCTGTAGGAGTTGTAGTTTTTAAGGTTTGGTGCCTAAATGGACCTGGAGGGGGGAGCCCTTGTTGTGACAGACAGTTCCCTCAGCCAACTGAACCTTTTGGATCTCAGAGAAAATCCCCTGAACTGCCTACATAGCAGTGTGTCACTTGTGAGCTGGAATTTGGAGAGTGAACAGCTCGAGCCATCAAGCAGCTGCTCCTACATAGGAGCATGGGAGAATCGGCGGGAAGGCTGTGCTGGCCTACCTGTCACGTCTTCCAGTGACAAGAAATCCTGTGAATGTGAAAGTTGAACTTAAATCTGATTCCTCTGTTGAGACTTGCAACCTGAAGAGAGAAGTGTGTATTCGTTGCCTGCAAGTGGACCGAAGACTTGCTCCAGAAGCGATCGGCCTGTCAGGTACCGGAAGTGAGCCTCAGATTGAAAGGTTTGTGCAGAGACGCTGCTTTATTGCAAATGGACTTTTATCTAAGCTGTGGAAAATGTTCTAAGTGTTTATAAATGTGCTGAATGTGTAATGTGGGTCTCGATCTGGTTCCCCACCACCTGTTTTGTTATGCTAGCTGGAAGCTGCTCCGGCACTCATCTCAGACTGTATCCAAACTGCTCACTTTGTCTGGGCCCTGCCAGCCCTGCCATCTCAGCCTAGACTGCCACTCCCGTCTCAGAGACATTTCCGACAAGAGACCCGCTCGGGGATTCAGCCCTCTGCTCAACACCATCGAACAGGTAGCAACCACCATGGTGAGTCATGTAGGCCCTGCTTCCCCTGGCAATCCAGTACAACATCCAGAGGTCTTCATCTCGTCAGTCCTGCCTCCTGGTCTGGATAGTGTGAGTACAAAACACGGTAGCTTCCTGCAACAAAGCTACAATCATTGTGTGTCATCTGATTTGCTTGTTTGGGTTTATTACAACGAACAGAGCCATCTGGCCCCATATTACAAATTCTGGGTTGAGTGCATGCTAATTATTTTCTTTCCTAAGGGCCCCAACAACAGCTGCAACATTGGCCTACCCTGGGCAATGCTTCAGGCTAGCCTGTTTAACAACTGGGTACCCAGGGTTGTGTGACTATATCAAAGGAACTCATTGTACATGCTTGATCAGCCTCAGTTAATCAGATCTGCTAATCATCTGCTAGATTTACACCCCACCCCTGTTCATGTTCCCCTGAATAAATCAGATTTGTGATTTTCTATGTTTAACCTGGCTAGTGTGTACCTTCTTTGTGGGAATAGAGACCTACAGTAGTACATCCCCATGTGTTTCACAGGTGTACTAGTTAACCTCTGTAGATGATGCATATTTTCTGCACTCCAGTCCTAGCAAAGTTGGATATATAAGGAATAAGACACAATGTGGTGTGGTTTATGGCCTAATAAGAGCACACCCCAGGTAAGCAATGGGGCATGAGGTGCTTGTGCTGAGTGCGTTTAGCACCTGGTAGGTGCTCTTATCAAGCCATAAACTGCACCTCGGAGTGTCTTATTCCGCTTATAAAATGGGTCTCCCTATAAAAAATTTTATTTAAAAATTTCAGATAAGTTTTAAAAAGTAAATAGAAAAATAGTCCCTGTACAGTATTGGTAATGAGAGCATATGCAGAAGGACACCACTAGAGGATGTTGGTATTTGTGCCCCCCCCCCCACACACACACACACATCATATGCACAAGTTGTATTTTTATGTTTTTTTTTTCAATTTTGTTTTGTTTTGTTTAATTTAAATGTTTTGTCAGGAGCATGAGATGTCAGGATTTCAGTGGGAGCAGTGGAAAGCGAGCATGTCTGTTGGCATCTGCTGCACGTAGTTAAGTGCCAAGAGAGATGGCCACATGGGGAGATTTACATGATGTGAGGGGTAGACAGCAGTTTTGGTCAACGTTTTTTAAAAAATAAACAAAGAAGAGAGAGCCTGGTCTACACTGGGTGCGGGTAAAATGTGAGCATGTCCCTTTACAGCTGCCATTCCCGTCCCCCATGTTTTTTTCAAACGTATGTGGTCTTAGCAGCATGTGTGCAGCTCTCAAAATTTAATGGCAGACTCCTCTAATTACGACCACAGCAAGGAGAAACTGAAATTTGAGACAGAGAAACTTTACTTTTTATTTATTTAAAAAATGCCCAATCCAAAGCAGACCAACTCCAGATTACCACAATCATAGCACTCAGAATATGAGGGTGTCCCAAATGAAGCAGTTTCTACTGTACCACATTACTGACTGAGATATGGCCGCACTGATTGTCACAGATGGTGCAGCAGATAGAGGGTACTTGCCGTTAAGGATAATTTTTGACGGTGCAGTGGGTAGGGGGCATTTGTGGGTAAGGATAATTTTCAAAATAAAAACAAGGTACTGTTGTTCTTTTAGTATTTGCTTCAGTGAGATTGACTGTACTGCAACAGAATGGGGGGAGGGGCTGACCGATGACTGTTACCAGGCTGTAGAGGGAAACTGTTTTCAAAAGGTTTGTGGGAGGCATGGATCTCAGCCTGTATTGCATCCTGGTTGACTGAATAGGTACCAGTTAGCACAATATGTCCTAAAAAGGACACGTCCAAGGGTGCCTCTCAGTCAATCAGTAGGAAGAAAACTCCCAACCCATTTTATAATACACTGTAACCAACAGGTACTAAACACTGACATTTTGCTACATGTACCTGCCTTCTTATGATCCTTTGCACTGTATATTGTTGTGCCTCTTGAAATCTGTGTATACTGTATGCATTGCTTGACTGTAACTCTTTTTGTGCCTCTTTTCACATATGCGTGATTACTATTCTCACTCCATCACTACCTTAGTTGATTTATTTGCACTGTGCTTTGTTTCTCTTTTGGACATTTTGCAACACGTATGCAAGATATGACTATTGCTCATATGCTGCCTCCTACGGTTATCCTAAACCCAACTCTAGCCACCCCCAGAGAAAAGTGAAATGAGTCATTTGGTTCAGAATGCCTTCCTGGCCAAAGTGTTTTCATAAATAAATAACTAAGCACAGTTCCAAGTCAAAGAGTTAGCTAAGGGATTCCGTACCCTCCACCAATTTTCGGACGAGGAATGCTGATTAATACAAAATCTACAAGTGGCTCAGGGACCCTAGCTCTTTACTTCACACTGTAACTAATGGGCAAACAGGGGCTAAGATTCTGTAATTTCCAGTGTAATTGATGGGCAATCACTTTTAAAATATAGTAAATAAGAAAAAATTATTCACCTTAGTAATGTTGTTTCTTCTAATGGAGTCTTGCTATATTATGACAATTGCAGTTTGTCCCACCATTAGAACTGCCCCGGAGGTGAAATAGTTAAATTCCATGCCAGGCATGGAACTTGGAGCGCGAGCTCGGTTAGAGAAGCTCTGTCTGTGTAATCTCAAACTGAAACTGTCAGATCTTTATGAGCAAAACTCACTAAGGTTCTGTGTGAAGCTGTAACCTACACTAGCCAACTGGCTACCTAAATATTAACACATATTCCTGGTCCCAACACAAAGACTCAAGTCAGGGCCAGAAAAAGATAAGAAAAGATAAAACAAAACACAACACCCCAAAACCCCCAAGAAAAAAAAAGGTGGAAAACATAAAATGGGCATAAACAAGTGCCCACACTGTACTGCCCACCCCATACCCAGGCAGAAGTTCTGAGAGGGGCAGGCTGGGGGGAGGTCATAATATAGCAAGACTCCATTAGAAGAAACAACATTACTAAGGTGAGTATTTTTTTCTTCAAACAACATGAAGTCTTGCTATATTATGACAATTGCAGACTACACAGCAGTACCTCCATGGAGGAGGGACAGAACCTACTTAGGGAATAGGCTGTGAAGCACGGCTGTGCCAAACCGAGCATCCCTCCTGGCCTGGACATCCAGGGAGTAATGCTTGGTGAAAGTATGTACCGCTTTCCAGGTAGCTGCTTGACATATCTCTAAGAAAGGGATGTCTCTGGCAGCACCTAGAGACGCAGCTGTACCTCTGGTAGAATGAGCCCTCAGGCCTGAAGGGGGAACTTTCCCCAGTTTTTGATAACAAAATTGGATACAAGAGACAATCCACCTGGCAATGGATCTCTTAGTGGCAGGTTTCCCTTTTCCGACCTGCCCATAAGTGAGAAAAAGTTGGAAGGATTCGAACCTGTGACCCTTGGTACGCTCTCTATATAGTAACTTAGGGCCCTCTTAACATCTAAACTGTGCAATCTCCTCTCACCAGAGGAGGAATGGTCAGTGAAAAACACTGGAAGGGAGATAGATTGATTAAGATGGAAATCTGAAACCACTTTAGGCAAAAACTTCCTGTTAGTCCTGAGCACTACCTTATCCCTGTGGAAAGAAATAAAGTCAGTCTCTACTGACAAAGCTTGTAACTCACTTATGCGCCTGGCAGAAGTGATAGCTACTAGGAAAACAGTTTTCCAAGTTAAGTACTTAAGCTCTGCAGAAGACAGCGGTTCAAAAGAGGGTTGCATCAACTGAGCAATGCAGACATTAAGATCCCAGGCAGGGGCCGGGTCCCTAAAAGGTGGATTAGTATGAAGTAATCCTTTAAAAAACTTGGAAAATACAGGGTGAGCGGAAAGAGAGGAGGGCTTTCCTGCTGAAATAAAAGCAGAGACAGCTGCCAAATGTACTTTCAGGGTAGCTGGTCTCAGGCCCAAAGAATTAAGATGGACCATATAGTCCAAAACAATGGGCAAATCAGCAGATTCCGGAAATATGTTTCCCAGAACACCAGATGGAAAACCTTTTCCATTTAGAGTTATAAAGTAAGCCTTAGTGGAAGGCTTCCTAGAAGCCTTCAGGATTTCAAGAACACCTGAGAAAGGTGTAGGTCAGCAATTTCTAACTCTCAAGAGCCAGGCCTTGAGGTTGAGGGATTTGAGATTCGGATACCAAACTCTCCCCTGGGCACAGGTTAACAGGTTGTGATTCCTGGGGAGACACAGGGGAAGATGGACTGCTAAGGACAGAAGGAGTGGGTACCAGGGCTGCCTGTCCCAATCTGGAGCAATCAGAATCATCCTGCAAGGCTGGGATCTGATTTTGACTAGCACCTTGAATAGGAGAGGGAAGGGGGGAAAGGCGTAAAGAAACTTCCCTTCCCAATCTAGGAGAAAGGCATCCAGGGGGACTGAGCCCAACACTGGGGGCCTGCAACAAAACAGTGGAAGTTGGTGATTGTCTGGGGCTGCGAAAAGATCTATCTGAGGGGTGCCCCATCTGGCAAAAACTATCCCCAGTATTTGGGGATCCAGAGACCATTCGTGATGGCCCTGGGAAATCCTGCTGAGAGCATCTGCCAGGACATTGTCCTTTCTTGGGAGGTGAACTGCTATGAGGGAAGTGTTCAGGGAATAAGCCAGAGACCACAACTTCATTTGCCTCGGTGCACAAGGCCGAAGACCAAGTGCCCCCTTGTTTGTTGATGTACCACATTGTAGTGGTGTTGTCTGTTCTGACTTGTACCACTTTGTTCTGAACAGATGCAGAAAACACCTGAAGTGCTAGAAAAACAGCTCTGAGTTCCAGCAAATTGATGTGGAGCAGAGATTCCTGAGGGGACCACACTCCCTGGGTGGAGAGGTCGCCCATGTGAGCTCCCCAACCCAGAAGGGACGCATCTGTAGTAAGGGTCAAGGAGTGAGATAGGGGGATGAAGGGGACCCCTAGTCTCAAATTGCTCTGATCCTGCCACCACTGAAGGGCCTGGCTCAGGGTTCGAGTCACTGGGATCAACTTGGAAAGGGGGATCTTTCCTTTGGGACCAGAAGGCTCTCAAATGAAACTGAATGTCCCTCATCTGAAACCTTGCTCCTTGCACTACAGCTGTGGAAGCAGCCATGTGTCCTAGCAGCTGTAAGAAGTGCCTTGCTGGTTGAGAGACCTGCAGAGTGAAGGAGGAAGCCAGGGCCACTAGGTTCCTTACCCTTTCTAGGGGCAGGAAGGCTCTGGCCTGCTTTGTGTCCAATTCTGCACCTATAAAGGTGAGAACCTGGACAGGTTCCAGAACTGACTTTGGAAGGTTGAGAAGAAAACCCAGAGAGGTGAGCAGCTGCTGGGTAACTTGCAGGTGTGATTTGACCTGGTCTGGAGACTGAACTACAATGAGCCAGTTGCCTAGGTAGGGAAAGATGGCAATCTTTACCTTCTTAAATGAGCAATTGCTACTGCTAGACATTTTGTGAATACCCTTGGTGCAGAGGTAAGGTCAAGGGCATTGCTCTGAACTGGTAATGGCCTGAGGGCAGTTCAATCTGAGGTACTTTCGTGGGAGCTCTGATGAGAACATGGAAATAGGCATCCTTGAGGTCCAGGGAAGCTAGCCAGTCCCCTGGCCTTAGAGAAGGTAAAATCATTGCCAGAGTCACCATTTTGAATTTTGGTTTCAAAAGGTGCTTGTTTAGATATCTTAGGTCCAAGATGGGCCGCCATTCTCCTGTCTTTTTTGGGGTAAGGAAGTACCTGGAGTACAGACCCTTGCCCTGGTGTAGGGGAGAAACCCTTTCTACAGCTCTGAGAGCCAGGAGGGTTGAGACTTCTGTTTCTAAGGCAAAGGTCTCTAGAGGATTTGCAGGTGGAAAAGATCTGATTCTCATCTTTGGAAATTTTTTGAAGCTGAGAACCAGACCCCGGCTTACTACTTCCAGGACCCACTTGTCTGATGTTAGAGACTCCCAGTTCTGAACGAGGTAAGCCAACCTGCCCCCTACAGGTAAAGGAGAATCGGCCCTGGGCACCCCATCAGGGTGCCTGTTTGGCAGGTGCTTTAGGCTGAGGGGTGGGAGCAGGCCTGCTTGCACCCCGTCTGCCTCTCCCTCTGAAGAACCCCATCTGAGCATAAGCAGAGGAGGCCTGGGTTTGGTAAAAAGGCCTGTGAAAAGGCCTACCTCTACCCCTGGGGGTCTGCCTCTGAGGAGTGGCTTGCCGCTCCTTGGCCGGAGCACTCTTATAGGTTGTCCTATATTCATCCATTTTCTTCATATAATTCTCTGTCTGCTCCCAAACAGAGAATTTCCTACCACAGGAAAATCCATAGCCTTAGTCTGGGTATCCTGTGACAAGCTAGTACACCTGAGCCAGGCCAACCTACGAAAAGCCACAGATGTAGCCATGACTCTAGAGGATACATCATTAAAATCCACAGCAGCATGGAACTGCGCCTTGGATGCATCAATACCATCAGCAGCCACCTGTTCCAGCTCCTTAGCAAGCTGGCCAGAGGCCTGTTTGGCCAAAGCCATGACAGTGTCCCATCTAGATTTTTGGTATCTTGCCACATAAGCCATGTAATTTGCTTGCCTGAGTCCCAAGGACGCTGCCATGTATTGTTTTTAGCCATGGCATCAATCTTCCTGAGTCCTTGTCAGGAGGATGTAGGCCAAGGGAATATTAGTTTATCACAGGCTGCAGCCTGAACTACTCCAACACGACTGCATTGCTGTGAAAGGAATTCTGTATCAGGACCTGACAAGTATACCTCCTGTCCATCTTCTTGTCCACAGGAGGCACAGAATTAGGAGCTTTAAAATTTTTATTGTTTGTTTCTAAATGACTTATGTAAGGGATAGACAATCTCCTAGACTCTGGGATATCCATCATTTCTACAAAATCAGGTTCCTCTTGCTCATCCACAGCTTCCTCCAATGGGAGCTGGAGGGTTTCAGCAACCTTTTTATAAAACATAAAGTGAGAAGGGGACTCAGAAAGCATAGGGGGAGATTCTAAAGGTCTGTCTGGGGAGATGTCCAGTTCAATGGGCACACCCAGACTCTCAAAGTCACATTCATACTGTTCATAATCATCCTCCCCCTCCTCTGGTTCATAAAACTCTTTAAATCATATTCTTGAACCGGTGGAACCGGCCGAACCGACCTTTTACCAGACAGTGGCAGTTCGGACGGAACCGGAGAAAGTGACTGGACAATTTGTATAGCTCTTGCTATCTCTGCAGCAGTTGGAGAAGAAATTTTGGACTCCACACCTGCTGATTTTCTTGTTTTCTTTGCTGGAACTAGCTCCTCCGAGTCAGCTTTACGCTTGCTCGAGGAAGTCTCGCCCCTGGTCAGAGGGTATTCTTCCGTCTGGTTGGCACCGAACCGGCTGGCCATCCGGTCAGCTGGACTTTTTGGCCTCTCGCTCCCTGAGCCTGCCAACTCTTTATCCAGGGTGGCTGCAGGAAATTCTTACAAATCTGGCAGTCTGAATTGAGGTGGTCAAACCCCAGATAATATACACATGTGGTGTGTGGTCAGCCTTGGCAAAGGCTTCCCACAGACACCACAGTGTTGAAACCCAGTGGCCCGGTTTTTCTTTTGCTTCTCAGACATAATGCCAGCCTAACCAAAAACTTGCCCTTTAACGCAGTGCCAGGCAAGACACCCTTTATCGGTTCCCAACCGTGTCACGGGTCGTGGAAAACAACGTAATGAAATCCGTTTTTTTTAGAACCGATAAGAACCGGGAACCGCACTCTAAAAGCTTTTAAATACTTGATTTTTAAAGTTTTAAAACAACCTGATCGGTTCAAACCGAACCGATAAACATTTACAAGTTCCACACAGAAATAAACCTGTAATTACTTACAATACCACAGACAGAGCTTGAACCGATCGGGTTTATGGTTAAAATAATAATACTCATGTTGAATTTAACCGAAAACACTGTTTAAAACCGAGAAATGAACCGAGCAGTAGGAGAAATCTCCGGAGCGACTGTTCAGTGAGGCGGAGTAAAGAATCTGACAGTTTCAGTTTGAAATTACACAGACAGAGCTTCTCTAACCGAGCTCGCGCTCCAAGTTCCATGCCTGGCATGGAATTTAACTATTTCACCTCCGGGGCAGTTCTAATGGTGGGACAAACTGCAATTGTCATAATATAGCAAGACTTCATGTTGTTTGAAAGGTGCTGATTATGAAGAGTGTCTCAATATTTCATTCACTTTTTTAATTCATGCATTCTATTCCGTTTTAATGAAAATGCAGATAAAAAAACAAGTTCCAAGGACTCTCCTTTCCTGAACCTGTACAACTGTAGTATATAACCATGATGGCACAGATGTGCACTGGCTCAGTATATGGCTTGCAAGAAAACGTTCGGAAAAGCCAGGCATATGGTATGATAACCTCTGCATAATGCCTATACATTGTTTTTCTATCACAAAATTTGCAACAAACTCACCAAGTAGCAAAGTAAAAATTAAACCAAACTCCAGTACGTACAGTGTGACGCAACTGGCTCCTGAGTAGTATGACAAACAGCCGCCAAACAAGTGAAAGATTTCTTACACATTTACTTTCTTAAATATTTCTGTCCATACCATTTTCTCCTACACTTGTTTTGAGAAAACGACATGGTTTACAGGTGTAACCCCTAGATGGCGCTATCCCAGGGGCTACTACCCCTGCCTGATTTGCCACTAACAGGTTGAGGGGCCTGGATCCAATGGCGGGTGCCTCCACCCAGAGGTCAGGGTTTACAATAGTTAAACTAACTTGGTCACAGCCCTCTGGGACACTGCAACCCCCCTTTCTTCCCACTAGTGGCCCACACAATATATCAGAATTACCTTTACAGTATACACTTACGCCAGGACTGGTTCCGCACTGGGACCTCCTGTGAAATAAGATACAGCAACAATCACAGTACAGTACTTTAACATAGACAAATACCTCAGGCAGTATAACTTTGCTGAAACAAGCAGCTCTGATTTATTTAGGGGATATAACAAGGACAGGGGAAATCAGGTTAATTAGCTTATCACTCTACTCATCTATTTATGGCTCTGTGCACAGGCCTATCCCTATCAGTTACTGTCCCTGGGTACCCAAGCCCTAGTGGCTAGTCCAAACCGTGGCAGCTGGTAGGGCCTTTCACACAGAGAAAAGGAGAATTAAACAGTCAGCAGTACAGTAATTCCATTTGGATTTAATTGGCAATTCAACAGGAGCGACCCTGAATTAGTGCTCACGACCTCCAAATAAGATAGGGTCCTTCAATGTCAGCAGGGCTACTTGAGCTCCAAGAGACTCCCACACATTTATATGGTAAACAGTCACAGGCAAAAGTCACTTAATGGCAGCAGGATTCACTTGAGGTACACAAACCTCTTCACACATTTATATGGTAAAAAGAAAGCACTATACCAGGCAGGCTGCATCTGTATCCCGATCGCACTACTGCACAATACCCGGAGAACACACAGCAGATTCAGTTCCTGACAGACCGAGTGCAATTTCAGCACCTCCAGTCTTCTACAGGGTGAGCCTGGTTTCTACTCTTCAGATATCCTTTGATTCTCTTCTCAGGACGATCTGTCCCACAAGTTGCAGACCGGAACTTGACCTTATACATGTTTTTGGACTAAACTGTGCACTGAAGGAGCACAGGGTTCCTTTCCCTTCACTGCCAAAGCTCAACTGAAACTCCCAACAGACAAAACCGGCACTTCCTTTGAGTTCCTCCCAGTTCTTGACTGGATTGGCTGTCACTCACAATAGACTGCTGCTGTTGGTCCAAAAAGGTGCCAAGTCTAAACTACATCTCCCAGAGTCACTGCCCATACAATCCTCTTGTGGCTGGCTCAGATTATGAGTCCAAGTTCTGACTCGTCCAAGGCACCATTTTAGAGCTAGCTTACTCCACACTGATTGGTCCAGTTCAGCAGTTCAAAACCAGAATGGGAACTAGGCAGACACAGTTCTGACTGCAAAGAAAGCAGGTTAGACAAACTGTAATTTCATTATTACTGTAAATGATTTCTGGCAAACAGTTACATCTTTCAGATAGGTTCCTTTGCACCCTAGTGACTGCAAAATGGAGTGAATTGGCAGCAGCTCGAGTGGTACTCAAACAGAGAAGCACACAGTCCCCCATACAAACTAATTATGTCTGCAAGCAGACAGCTCTTAAAGAGACAGTACCAGAGGTTCTAAAAACACTCACTGATAAATGGCTTAAACGCCAAACACCATTCAGGCTTGGAGCATTCAAGCAAGCTCCTGGAAGTCTTTTGGGAACCCCCATTTGCAGGGGGGTTACACAGGTAATGAGAGATTAGGGATTTCTCCTGCTGTTAAGTGATTACTATATCAGCAAACTCACTGTTGTCAGACCAGTTAGTGAGATCAATGTCAAATGGCCTGAAGAAGTAGTGCAAGGTGAATTTTTTTGCATGCCCACTACATGTGAGCTTACTCTCTGACACTAACTGCATGTCCTACATGTGCTGAAGTATTTAAGGCCACTTAATCATAAGTGTTTTTTAGGGAGACAGCTTGGCCTAGTGGTTAGGGTGCAGAAGGTAACCAAGAGAACTAAGTTTGAATCTCAAAACAGCCACTTACTCACTGTGTGACCATAAGCAAGTCCTTCACCCTCCCAGCACTAAATCTCTCTGCAAGCTCTGCAATAGTTATCTTACTAATTATGTAACTATGTACTAACTATGTATTTGAAACAGTTTGGTCTAGTTGTTAGAGCACTGGCTTGAGAACCAGAAGGTCGTAGGTTCAAATTGACCAGAGTCAGTTCTTTACTGTGTGACCATGGGCAAGTTACTTAACCTCCCAGTTCTACAGTCTATCTACCCAGGTGTGAAAATAAGCAGAAGCAGGACCCACTGAAAACGAGAAGTTGCATCTCAGCTCGGTTATCCTGGGTAAATAAATTGTAAAAAAAAAATATGTATCTGTCATCTTTTAATATCCTGTTGTGCACTGAAAATGGCAGCAACTTTTTATCACTTCTCTTACCTGGACTATAAACAGCCTTTAGCTGAGCTGCAGTGTGCAGGAAAGGTTATATATATTATAGTAGCACGGTAGTGCTACCATAGTTAGGGTTGAGTAGCACTTTTGAGGTTAAAGGATCAAATTTTGCACCTTAATAACTTTGCCACCATTCAACAGATTTGCCTGAAATTTGGTATGCATGATTGGGCATGGCAGATCTTGGGATATGCCAAGTTTTGTACCGGTCAGATCTACAACTGCAGAGTAATAAGTGACAACCAATTGCACAATTACGCTTTTTTGCGTTCTTTGCTCCTCATCTACAGGTCATACGGTTTATTACCAAGATCCGAACTTCAGGACGTGCAGCCGGGTCCCCGATGTGCCTTTGAAGATTTTGTGAAAAAATATTGAAAGGTCCATTCACATTTTGGGACTGTGTAGTACAGTACGGTCTGCATGCCCACTGGCCCACACTGTGGACTAATGGGCATACAGCCGTGCTGTACGCTGTCAGTCGGCAGGCAGCCGGGCAGCTTGCGGGTGGGGTGCTGCCGCCTGCCACTGACTGTGGGGGGAGCGGGGTGGTGGATATGAGTGGCGGGTTGGGAGGGAAGTACGGGTACCACTGGACCACCAGGGAGTAACATATATATTACAGCCCGTGATCAGGCATAGAGTTCGGTCCACTGGACCACCAGGGAGTAGAATATTTATTACAGCCTGCGATCGGGCATGGAGTTCAGTCCACTGGACCACCAAGGAGAAGAATGTTTATTACAGCCCACGATTGGGCATGGAGTTCAGTTCCACTGGACCACCATGGAGTAGAATATTTATTACAGCCCGCGGTCGGGCATGGAGTTCGGTCCAATAGGCCACCAAGGAGGAGAATGTTTATTACAGCCCACGATCGGGCACGGAGTTTGGTCCACTGGACCACCAGGGAGTAGAATATTTATTACAGCCCACGATCAGGCAATGGGGTGTGTTGCTGGTGAGGGGCAGGGGGCGTCGGTCCCTGACAGCAGCAGCCTGGCAGGGCGCCAGGCTCAAGTCACAGGGGATTGGTGCACCTGCATGCAAATGGGGCCATAATGACATGCAAATGGCCCCATTTGCACCTTGCATACATTATGGCCCCATTTGCATGTCCACCGCTGAATATCACGGTTGCTGTGCCTAGCACAACGGCACTTGCGCTAGCGCATTCTCCTGCTCCTCTCTGGCCACTTGTGCTGGTGCAGTGCCACTGCACCATGTGCAATACGGGTGGCCATGGTGCCCTATTCAACGGTGCAGAGCCATGGCACAGCACCATTGAATATCGCCCAGGCCATGCCCTGGCGCATCCCAGCTGTGCTGCACCCAGCCTGCACCCCTGCCTGGTGCAGTTCTGCATATCCCACCCAAGGTCTTCAAATACATAAATAAAATGGTGAAAATCCTTAACATCCAGAGAAAAAAACATCATAATACCCCTCTTTGAGAAGGGAGATAAAAAATATCCGTCCTGTTATAGACCTGTTAGTTTAATTGATAATATTCACAAAATCTTCACCAGGATCATAAATAATAGGTTATTAAACTGGATTCAAGTAAACAGAATATTAGATGAAGCCCAAGCAGGCTTTATTCCACAACACTCTATGACAGAATAATGTTTCACTTTAGCACACTTCATTTATAAGTATGTAGTTGTAAAAACACAAAAGTTCTGTTGTATTTTTATTGACCTTAAAATAGCCTTTGACAGCATAAATAGGAACCTGCTATGGACAGTTTTAGAAAATTTAAGAGCTGAAAAGGCTCTTATTACTAATTTAAAAACTTTATACAGTAATAATACAACCCAGGCCAGGTACTGTATGATACAAGAGGGGATAAAAGCGAAACTTTTATAACTAATAAAGGAGTTAAACAAGGGTGTGTCTTACCACCTGTTTTATTCAATCTATTTTTAAATCAGATTCTGATCAAAATGTATGACCCCAAACTCCACATGTCCCTAGCTTGCATATGCTCACGACATAGTATTATTGTCAACTAGCCTCTTAGGTATTAAAAGAATACTTCCAACATTTAATCATGAATGTACAAAAGTTGATCTTCAAATTAATAATAGTAAAACAAAGGTGATGATTTGTGGACACAAAAGTAAGAAAAAATATAGGATATTAATAGTTAAAACAGAATTATAGATAGTTAAAAGTTTTTGTTATCTAGGAATCACAATAACATAAGAGCTATCTTGGGGTAAACATATGAAAGAACTAGAAATAAAAAATGAAAAAAATTTCTCCCAGCATTGACAAGCGTTGCACATAAACATGGTTGTAACTCCATTAAAGGATGCCTCAGAGTAATAAATGCTAAAATCAAGAGCTAAATTCTTTATGGAGCAGAAGTATGGGGAATGAGAACCAAAATTAATATAGAAAGACTATTAAATACTTATTACAAGAAACTACTAAGCCTATCTAACCTGGACAGTTACCCTTCGAGAGGCTGGTCCAAGAAAGGTAAGTTATTTATTGGTTAAAAGTCTACACCACGAATGAGAATAGACTCCTATGTACTGTATGTGTATAGAAGAAGCAGTTAACTACCTACAGTCCAAAATAGTTTTCCCAAGTATGTGGGTTGCTGAAAACATCATGAAACCTTGTGGTCTACTTCAGTGCCTTACAGATATATTTACCAAACCATTAGATGAAATGTATGTGTTTAATAAAATACAGATTGAGGGCCATCTGTAGGCAAAATGAATCAAGCCTTTGTTCACAATTTAAGATAAGCAAATGGTTAGTAGCAAATAAGAATTAGTTTGGTCTCAAATGATATCTAATATTATTTAAAAACGCTCAAAGTAGGAAGCTTTATACAAAATATAGATTTGAGTATTATTATACTGAAAGATTAAAATATTGCATCAGTAAAAATAAGTCTAAAGACATATGTAAGTGCGAAAAAGGTGAGGATGATCTTACCCACCTCTTGATATTATGCCCCCTATATAAAAATATAGGCAACAATTCTTAGGAGATATCTTAGCCCACTTGGATTTAGAACCAAAAAAATGACTACACATTTATTCAACTCAAATTCCCTAAAGGTTCTAGAGGCAGTGGTTTCTTTCCTCAAGATTATCGACGGAAAGAAACTAAATATTAACAGAGAAATCTAAATAATTATGGCAAGTCATGATGTGAGCTGAGTAATACACTTTTACTTCCCCAAGATTACACAGGGAAAGAAAATGTATATTGTTAAGAAAACCTAAAAAGAACACAACTGGGCTAAGCCTTGACGTTATTCTGATAATGCATGTTAGTGTTTTTTACTTTTATATTTATTATTTTTTTTACTATGTGACTATGGTGTAATTTTGAAATGTACTATATTTATGAAAGAACGATTTGTATATTGTAAAGACAAAATGCGTTGATCAATAAAAAAAACTTGAAGCTGAGGAATTTATAGAGCCTGAATAAGAAGTAGAACTTCTCTGGGTTCTCCTTCTCTTAATTAATTTCAGTTTCCATGTTTTGGTATATTTAGGTGAAAAGGAGAAAGAAAGAAAGAAAGAAAGAAAGAAAGAAAGAAAGAAAGAAAATATTGTACATGTTGCTGTCCTGGTAAACATTTTTAAATAAATAAATGGAACAGATGTTTTCAATATCAAAAATGTTACTAGGGTCAATATAGGATTCAAATGTAAACCAAAAACCTCGAAAAAATTTGAAAGATAATGTTGACAAAAATGTTAATGTGAGTATGGTGTGTCCTGTACAAGAACCCCATCAAATAATCTCATAGTCAATGAGATATGGATTTATTTTCAATCCTAACTTGCTTTTTGGGCGTAAAACTAAGACAGTGTTTTTCCACACAGCAAATAATACAAATTGTACCTTTAAATTAAATAGTTCACCTCCTAAATTATTTATTTAAATACCAATAGCACATACCCTGAACTTGTGACTAACTTCAAGTGAAATTGTTTGTTTTTATTTAAGTTGGAACAATTTCTGTGCTATCCTGTTCCAAACAGTGCATCACATACATTTTGAAACGTTATCTTTATTTTCCGTTTCATGACTTTGAAGGTATAACAGTATCACTGCCCGGTGACCTAGCAGAAGCAGGTCATTCTTTTGCTTCCGCACAGATGACTTGGAGTCCAACATAAGCTTGGGAGCTAGCAGTCACAGCAGTCAGGCTGGGAGGAGTGTTGCCTCTCAGCAACACATACCTGCTGAGGTGGTATGATGCCACAGCTTGCACCACAGCACCCTCCCACTGAGAGCCAGGAAGGCTGCTTAAAAATTACCATAACAGTGACCCACAACATGTTAAATTCACAGTAACTAAATGTGTGAAGCCACTGCAAAGGAGAGGAGACAGTGTAAAAGTTATTTTGAAAAAAGAATCAAGGTGGATATTTGTACTGGATTCTATGCTACCCAAAGGATTAAACAGGGAATTGGACCTAAGTACACATCTATAAAATAAAAATTAACTGTATATGCCATCCTTTATAGATATATCTAGTTGGTGGTAACATAATAGTCTGCTTTTTGAAATGTCCTTGTTATCAGGACCTTGAGATGCAAGCAATTGAGATTTTACAATCACTTGTAGTTTAGATACATTTTTGCTGCTTTACTTTTGTGGTCTTGGTGGCCATCTTTACAAATATATACAGTTGCACTATAATATGAACGGTACATGCATAGGTTTTTTTTCCAATATAGTATAATTTGACAAGTGGATTTTAACTGATCCAACACCAGAACTGGTGTCCACAAGAATTCTTAAATCCTTTATGCATCTACTGTATTAATAACTTTACTATAAACAAATGATGTATATTTGTACAATAAGCTTTTGAACTTGTGCAATATAGTATGAATATTTAAATGTTTTTTAACTTGCACTTACATTTCTATTTACACCATTTGGTATTTTGAATAATAATAGCATGTATTTTATATGAGATATATTCAATAATTCTCATAAAATGGTTAATGACAGCTTACATGTGTTAACTTGCTGATTATATATAATCTTTTGAAGGTTTGAAAGATTTGGCAAATTGAGAATACTACTTTAACCATCTGAAATACATCAGGAAACATGTCACACTCTTTTGTGCTATTTAAGTATGTTTATCTGTCTGTGACTCCACCCCTCCACCCCCAATGAAGAGGGACTGTACCCTTGAAGCACCAGGGTTTGTTTCGTGGATGTGTGTAATTTAATAAATGTTTGGCAATTTTCATTTCTCCACGTAGCGCTGACTTTTTGTGTTCCTGTATTGACTTGCTGCTGGTACAGCTGCTCCAGAGAAGTCCAGGTAGTGCATAATGCATTTTGTTTGAGTCACAGTAACCAGGCTGGGAGGAGTGTTGCCTCTCATCAACACATACCAGCTGAGGTGGTATATTGCCATGGCCAGCACTGCAGCATCCTCCCACTGAAGGCTAGGGAGGCTGCTCCCTCATAAAGGATGGGTATTTTGCCGATGCTGCAGGGCACAGAGCCATTAGACTGACTTTTTATATCACCCAGCCAGGTGGCCAGAGACAAAGAGAAAATAAACAGCTGGTGAGTGATAGTCTCCCTCTGATACTCTCAAACCTTGTGCTACTGTTTCAGAGCTACCTCTGGGAAGTAGCTTCAGAGTGGGGTAGACCTGACCAAGCCAAGAGTATCAGCTCTGAAGGGTGGATAAAAAACTGTGTTAAGAAAAAGTATTTGAAACAGCTGAAAATTGAAATAAGGCCCTTGTGTGGTAGAGAAGTAAATCAAGAAGAATAGACAGACCACAGAAAAAGGTACAAGACACAAATAATATTGTTTTATTAAAAATACAATAATAAAAATGAATTTATTTTATTGGATGGCTTAAGAATGATAGAAGGATTTGGAACACCAATTTGGCAGCTGCTTTAGATCACTTATAAACAGAAAATTCAGCAAAGTCTTTTGCTGTCCATAACTGTTCCATAAGTTCTTGATTGTATCGAAATTGTGGATCCCCTTTTTAAACAGTAGGAAGTAATACCTTGCAGCTTCAGGTTAACCTGTTTGACTAGGTTAGGTATTTCTTGTTCTCTGCTTCTCAGGCAGTTGGATCCTTCTTCTCAAAGAATTCAGCATGTGTGTCAAGAGCCCACCTCCTAAAGCCATCTATAGCTATTTCTGGATTTTCTGATCTGACCTCCCTGACCTTAAGTTCTCAGAATATCACACTCAGTTAGTTAACCGTCCATCCTGATCTTTAAGATAAACAAAGATAAAGAAAAACACACTAGATTAGGTTTGAGAACATTAACCCCTTCCTGCCTTCAAAGTTGTTTATTCTTTTAACAAACTGCTAGTTTTAGACAAAAACAAATCTCATTTTCACAGCCTAAGGAGCATTTGACATTCATTTAAACAAACTCCTAAGTGTGCGATTACAGACCCTGTAAGTCTAATTCAGTGGGGGGGGCATCATGTACTGCAGCAGCAAAAAGAAGGGAGGAAACAAAAAAAAAAACACAGTATAAGAAGCAAGACAGGGAAGTACGAGAAAGAGAGATCAAGGGGTGGGAGAGGGTCATTGGACCACCAGAAGAAGAAGGCTGCACAACCAATTTTAGAAAAGATAGACAGGACAGGTAGTTGGTAGGACAGGATAGAAGAGAATAGGTTTGTAATTTTACTTTTCCCTATCAAAATGGGACTGGATCTTGACCCTGTCACACCTGCCATGGGGGAAGGGTAAGCCATACAGTTCATAGGATAGGGCAGATAATGTAGGGATGGAGCTGGAAAAAAGGAGGAGTAGTGATGGACAAGGGAGTAGAAACAAACAAATGAAGGACCGCCCGATGGCATGATGCATTGCTGTGCTAATAACATTAACTTGGCAGCAAGCTCAGGGTACTGGGAGCAGAAGACCCAGAACCCCTGCCAGATCCTCAGGTGTTGGCAGATGATGAGCAGGGGTGTTGGTGTTTGCGAAGGCCATTAGAAACCAACGGAGAGGCCCCTGGCCTGAGCACAAACTATAGCAATGGGAAAATAAACCTGGATGCACTTAAAGGAAAGGGAAAGGAATTGTCTTATGTAGTGCCATTTATACAAACTGTATCCCATAGGGCTTTACAACCCATTAACAGTTGCATTAAACATTAGGTGAGCACAGGAAAGCTAGCAGATACGCATACAGTCATCCTCCTGAATTCCACAATATATGGCAAACACTTCAAAAACTATACAAATGTACATAAGTACTGAATAGAAGTTGAAATGTTCTTTGCCTGACCTGTATCCATTTAAGGACGCTGGGCTGATCCTCCTCTGGTGTGCCTGGAGACACCCTGCAAAAATCATATAGAACAGGGTGCCCCTACATTGTAAAGGAGACTTGTACCTCACTCCCCTTACTGCACTGAAGCCCCATACACTCACAGCCGCTCACCCCAGGGCCCACCTCCTGACTGTCCCACCAAACTGCACATTAAATACACTACCTGCTAAGCTCCTTCCCCCAACTAAACACACTGGAGGGTGATGCCAAGACCCCATCCCTCCACTGGACATTGCAGTAACAACCCTGCCACCTACCACAGAGGAGGGGGTTGTTGCATATATACTGGCTGTTCAGAAACTGTATACATGCAAACACTGCAACCATTATACACCTATGACTTAGCTACTGGTTGTGCAGGGACTGTATGCAGGCAAACAAAGCAGCCAATTTATAATGTGCCAAGGAGTTAAGATACTGCACAAGGAATGTATGCAGTCTAACACAACAGTCTTTAACACTATGGAATTAGAACCATAATATGACAGCAAATAGCTTTAAAAGACAACCATACACAAGTAGTAGCTTCAAATTATATTATTTGTACAAGAGAGAAGCACCACCAGCCTTTAAAATGAACGCTCCCCCAACCTGTATCTACTCTTGAGTCCTGAAAATTACAGGAATTATCACATAATTACACATCGAGTCTGGTGGCATTGTAAATTACCCTGCCCCCCACACACACACACACACACAAACACACACACAAAGAAGCCCTGAGACTTCTATAACAGATTCTGAATATTGTATTGTATCCTACTATTTTTAATTGCTGGCTTGGGAATTGCAAGATCGATGCTGAAAGGGTTAAAGCATTGCTCACCGGGATTAGGGACTGTCAGTCACCACCACCACCGCCCTCCACACACACCCCCACCCCCACAAAAAAAATTAAAAATCTGGTAACATGTTTGTCCATTTATCATGTGTGTTACTGACTGAAAACCAGATAAACTAGTAAACTCCCATGAACAACATTGTTCTAACTGTGTAATCTAACTCTTGAAAGTAACAGCTACATGCAACCCTCAGCAAATCAATGTTTTTCATAATAACATCTGACACGGCAGACTTAGTAAGCGGTCTTAGGCTGGTTAGAGGCAACCTATCCTTTCATCAGTAATATTCCTGATGAAGAGCTACCCAGTCTTACAAAAATTATACTGCATAAATAACAAGAAGCCAAAGACGGTCAGGCAGAGGCACATCCCAGATCCTATTCCACTCAAGAACTCATATGCCACACTGGCAAATGGGGGCAACCAAATAGAGGTACCCAGAGAAGTGGAAGGAAAGGATGTGGAGGTTAGCCAAGGAGGTGACCTCAGCGGGGAGAGCAGTGGACCCCAGAGGAGAAGGAATCGAATCCTGGTGGGGGACTCCATCATAAGAGGTATCCAGCTAGGAACACAGGAGGGGGAGGGGGAAGGGGAGGACAGGGAGGTGAGGTGCCTACCAGGTGCCATGGCATGGAGGGATGGAAGGAAGATCCTGGGGAATCGCTGGGAAGGCAAGACGAGAGGGTGAACTGGATGTCATTATCCACCTAGGTACTAATGACCTGGCAAATGGGGAGCCAAAGGAAGTTCAGGAAGAGTTTAGGAAATTGGGGAGGAGGTCTCAAGCAAGTAGCTACTTCTGTCACCTTCTCAGAAGTACTACCTGCGAGAGGCATGGGAGAGCATAGGGGTGCATGCACCAGGAACTTTAACTCATGGTTGAAGAACTGGTGCTGTGAGGAAGGGTTTGGATTCATTGGTGACTGGGGACCCACCTGGAGGGATGGAGGTTTGTTCAAGCCTGATGGCCTGCATCCATCCTAGAGGGGAAGCCAAGCACTCAATGAGTTTAAATGCTACATTGACAAGCATTTAAACTAGCCATGGGTGGCAGGCCAGCAAGGGGGTACCTACTTGCTCACCCCCACAGCTAGCAGTGAACCAGTGAACTGGAGGAGTGGATATCTCAACAAAGCAGTGTGCAAAAGATGGAGATTAGCACCAAGAGGTGGATAGGCAGAAAAGGCAAAATCAGCAGAAGGGCAGACAGCGAGGAGAACCAGGGATAAAGGACAACCAGGGAAGGGGCTGGAGTAGAACAGCTAAACAGTCTAGGGAGGTCAAATCATGGAAAGCCATGTGTGCCAATGCCAGGAGCCTTAGCAACAAGATGGAAGATCTGGAGCCTGTCATGGTGCAGTCAGACCTGGACATTGTGGCCATCACAGAAACCTGGTGTAATGATAACTATGACTGGGAGATGGCCATTCCTGGCTACAACATATTCAGAAGAGACAGGATAGGTAGGAAGGGAGGAGGAGTTGCACTGTATGTGAAAAATGGCATAAGGGCCACAGAGATCCAGGAGGAACAAAATGGGGGAGCGATACTGTGGGTTAAGCTGGAAAGGAAAATGGGGCCAGCCATTCACACAGGTGTAGTCTATAGACCACCAGCCCAGGAGGAGGAAACAGATAGGGAGCTGATGGTAGCCATCCAAAGGATGGCAGACAAGGGTGAGGTAGTACTGGTTGGAGACTTCAATATTCCAGACGTGGACTGGAGCATCCCAACAGCAGCATCAACTAGGAGCAGATTTTTCCTGGACTCCCTTCAGGGTGCCTTCCTCAAGCAACTGGTCATGGAACCAACTCAGCAGAAGGCAATACTGGACCTTGTGCTCACAAACAGGGACAGTGTGATGGGGGTAACAGTGGGGGAGTACCTGGGGAACACTGACCACCAGTTACTGTGGTTTGAAATCACAGAAGGAGCAGAACCAAACCACACAAAAACACGTATCCTGGATTTTAGGGGGGCAGACTTTGGGAAAATGGGGAGATACTTGAAAGAGGCATTAAGGGGAATGGGGCAGGAATTAGGGGTTGATGGAACAGTGGGCAGTATTTAAAACCGGGATTACAAGAGCAACAGAATTATGTATTAAGCAGGTTAGCAAGAGGAAAAGGAAGAGGAGGCCTTTATGGTTTTCCAAAGAGGTAGCAAAGAAAGTGAAAGCCAAAAAGATTGCATTCAGGCAATACAAAAAGACACAGGCAGAAGGGGACAGGGAGAAGTACCAGGAGAAGCAAAGGGAGGCAGGGAGGTCAGTAAGGGAAGCCAAAGCTCAGGCAGAACAGCACATTGCAAAATCAGTGGGTAGAGGGGACAAAACCTTTTACAGGTACATAAGTGAAAAAAGAAAGGCAAAGGGAGGGATAGTGAGACTGAAGGGGGCAGATGGGGGCCGCATGGAGGATGACAACAGTAAAGCTGACATACTGAACAGGTATTTCTGCTCAGTCTTTACTGAGAAAGAAGAGGGTAATGGGTCTGAAGGGAGTACAAAGGGTGAGAATGGTGCAGAAATGGACACAAGTCCCTTTACACGAGAAAGGGTCCTGAAGGAACTGGAAGTAATAAGAGTTGATAAAGCAATGGGGCCAGATGGTGTGCACCCCAGGGTCCTTAAAGAACTCAGAGAGGTGGTGGCTGAACCTCTGGCTATCCTGTTTAACCGATCACTGGAAACAGGGGAGGTACCCAAAGACTGGAGGACAGCAGATGTAGTCCCCTTATACAAAAGTGGGAACAAAGAGGAAGTGGGGAACTACAGACCAGTCAGCCTCACCTCGGTAGTGGGGAAGATCATGGAAGCACTACTGAAGGAGAGATTGGTGGAACATCTGGTTGTCAATGGACTGCAGGATCCAAGGCAGCATGGTTTCACCAGGGGGAGGTCATGTCAGACCAACCTCGTTGAATTTTTTGACTGGGTGACTAGGGAGGTGGATCAGGGGAGGGCAGTGGACATGGCCTATCTGGACTTCAGCAAGGCCTTTGACACTGTACCACATAGAAGACTATTACACAAACTAGGGAATATGGGAGTGGGCAGGACAGTAGTGTGGTGGATAGGTAAATGGCTGGGCGGCAGGACACAGAGGGTGGTGGTAAATGGCTGTCACTCCACAGAGGGAAGAGTGACCAGTGGGGTACCATAGGGATCAGTGCTGGGACCGGTCTTATTCAACATCTTCATCAGTGACATTAGCAGACCTAGAAGGCAGAATTTCACTGTTCGCTGATGACACAAAGCTCTGTAACAGAGCAGACACACCAGAGGGTGTAGACAGAATGAGAAGGGACCTGCAGAAACTTGAAGAATGGTCAGGGTTTGGCAGTTGAAATTCAATACAAAGAAGTGCAAGATAATGCATATGGGCACAAAACCCTGGCACAATATATCAGTTGGGGGGTAAGGATATAGCATGCGTCAAGCAGGAAAGGGATCTTGGGGTTATCATCTCTGATGACCTCAAGGTAGGGAAACAGTGTGACAAGGCAGCAGGTAAAGCAAATAGGATGCTGGGATGCATAGGCAGGGGCATCACCAGCAGGTAAAGGGAGGTCATGATTCCACTATTCAAGACACTAGTGAGGCCCCACCTGGAGTACAGTGTACAGTTCTGGAGATCTTACCTACGTAAGGACATAGGGTAGAGACGGTTCAGAGGAGGGCAACAAAGATGGTACATGGATTGCATCACAAGTCCTATGAGGACAGGTTGAAGGAATTGAATATGTACTCCCTGGAGGAGAGGAGGGAGAGAGAGGACATGATAGAGACATACAAGTATCTTACAGGGAGGAACAGGGTGCAAGAATACACTATTTTTAAGTGAAAAAGATGTTCCAGGACTAGGGAGCATGGGATGAAGTTGGAGGGAGGACGATTCAGAGGAAATATGAGGAAGAATTTCTTCACAGAACGGGTGGTGGACAAGTGGAACACCCTGCCTGAAGAAGTGGTTGGGGCTGAAACAATCATGGGATTTAAGAATGCATGGGATAGACATAAAGGAATTCTGGAGGTCAGGGGTAAGGGGCAACAGAGTTCTAGGAAAACATAAACTGAAGTTACAAACTCAAATGGCCAGACTAGGTGGGCCATAGGCCCTTATCTGCTGACACTGTCTAGGTATCTATGTATCTAAAATGTGTGCAAATCAGATGGGCATACATTAAGTGAGGGTGGGGGTGGGAGGGATTTGAAAACCAATTCAGAGAAAAATGAAAAGGTGATATCATCTGTTCAAATTCTGGGTCTATGTGGGGTAACAAAGGAATCAGGTTTAATCATAATTATACAACTAGTTCAGTAAATTTTTTGCAAAACCTCCCATGCTGAAAAAGTAAAATGTTTATCTTTTCCCGATGACTACAGAAAATGCCTTCACACTGCCACACTTCAGCTCTGCCAGGCAGAAATGACTTCAGAAACAGAGAAAATTCATTTCTGAAATGTGAGAATGTTTTGATAGAAATATACAACCGATATTAAAAAAATATAGTTACTTCTTTGACATCCATGCAACCCCCATCAACTCAGTGGTGTTACTCATTGGGAACCTATGTAAATGCATTAACATCTGCCAAGTCACGGAAAGTGGTGTTTACAATGTGCAGATCGTAGATTCTTGCCTCTGTTTTTTCTTGTAAGGGTGCTTTTTTTTCTGTTTTTTTACAGTTAGTGCCCCTCATTTTGAGCTGATAAGGAATGTCGGTGGGGGGAGTTGTAATCTGAAACTGTATATATCCCAGCCTTCAAGATTCCCATCTGGTCCTGCTACCATTTTTGTTCATTTTTTCCATTTTACCATATGCAGCCTGTATTTTCTAGAAGCCCCAAGTCCTCACTCCCATCCCTGCTTTAATCCAATCCCAGTCCTGGCTCTATGTAATTTGCATACCTGTGCTAGTATGCAGTTTTCATCCATCATTCTCATATAGACAACAAACATAGATTGCATCTGGGCCCAGGGGAATTTTCCTGATATCAGGCTCCATTCAAAAATTGTACAGATTGTAAGCCTTCATTCTTAAGTTGTGGTAGGACTAGACTTTGAGTAACTGTTTTTGGAATGGGGAGTGGAAGTGGACAGAGCACGTGCTTCCCATGGAGGCAGAATAAAAATGCTGGGTAAAGCAGTGCAGAAGTCGCACACGCCCCATGAATTTGCACTGCGGCATAGCCAGAGACCGTACAAGGCAGGACCTCAAAGATGATCAAGGCGCAGCAGGGGAGGTTGTATGAGGAAAGGCTGGCAGCATTTAACTTGTATATACTGGAAGCCAGGGGGAAAGGGGAGTTGTGACTGAGACATACAAGTTCTTGTAAGGAATCAACAGTGTGGAGTGTAAGGATTTGTTAACCAGGAATGAGGGCACAGTGACGAGAGGACACAGGTGGGGAATAGTGGGGGGATTCAGGAGGAATGTAAAGAAGTTCTTCATAGAGTGGGTACTGGATAAATGGAATAGACTGCCCAGAGAGATTGTTGAAGCCAAGACTGTGCCGGGGTGGGTCAAATATAATAGAACAGTGTGACCCACAGGCAGAAGAGAGAATTGAAGCCTGGGAAAGGGGTGACAATCAGCCACTAGGGCTATATGACCTCTAAACCCAGTCTGACGTCAAGGAGAACACTGAATGAGGCAGGAAAATGGGCAGACTTGATGCACTTCTGGGTCTTATTCTCCTGACACAGTGTGTGTATTGTCACCCTGGGCTGTCACCCAGTCAAGTGGCATATGTCGTTTGGTTTTCCCTGTTATCAATGAACCCCTCCCTCTTAGCTCCTGCACCCTATAAATATCAGAGTGGCACCAACTCACCACTGCAATGCGTGCCCATGGCAATTGCAACAGTGCCTGTAGCACCCTCTCCTGATCTCCCCAATGGTCTCCAAGTTGGCCTAGTGACTGGCCCAGTAAAAGAGTATGGAGTGCAAGGATCCTCACAGGGATCCCGCAGTAACTGTCTTCCCGGATTGCCCATGTAATTGATGGCTGGATAGGCAACTGGACCTACACAGGGATCAACAACAGGTGGACAGGCCCAATTACAGGCATCAATGGTAGGGCAAGAGTCCCAGTCTGAGCGTTAAACCTGATGGGAGACCTGCTGATATATCCTCCCCCACCCCCATTAGGTCCTGCATCCTGTACCCATCCCTAGATCCGTTCCCTTGATACCAGGTCCTAGGTCCTGATCCCTCCCACTCCGGCTTCCTACCTCCCGTCTTGGCTTCCAGCTTGGGCTTCTCGTCTGCACCCCCTGGTTTTGTTTTCTGCTATTTCATGCCCTTGTTCAAATGTATATTATAAAAAGGACAAAGTCAGTGGCATATTATGCAGAAACAAGACCAAACTGTGGCAGATGGCAATCCCGGATGGCAAGGAATCTCCAAGAGAAATCATTCTGTATCTGAATTGTTTTCCAAAAAAAGAAAGTTATATTTTTCTGGGGATATATTTTTATGAGGAGAGGGGTACTTAATGAGTGACTACATGTTGCATGATAGTGACTTCTGGCCCAGGCTGCTGGTACCCCGGTCCCGATTATATCTGCACCATCTCAGTCTCCTTAATTTCTGGGCAAGATACCTCTCTGCCCAGAGCATCCCTGGGGTGTCTGGTAGGATGGTAGTTGTACAGGGCAGTTTTAGTTCCAGGTCATAACAGATTCCTAGTGACTAGGGAAGGTGGGCTTGGGCCGGATTCTATTCCAGGACAGTATCCAAGTCTGTTGGTGCAAGCTATTTTTTATTTAAAAAAAATGAAACTTCTGTAGTACGTGCAGCTATCCAGGTGTCTGTATGTCTGTGGGTTGGCTAGGGATCAGAATGCATCCTAGTTACGGAGAGTATTTTTATAGCATGGGCACTCCATAGCCACGGTTGCAGATCTCAATCCAAGTCCACCAGACTAGGCCACCCAATATGGCGGATGCACAGGGATGGGAGACGGGGTTGGCAGGCATATCCAGCAGTGGAAATGGTTGAATTATTCATCCCATAGTGAACTGTGTTCTCTCTGTCACTGTATTCAGTGTTGGAATTACAGAGGGGCTTGCCAAGACTCAGCCCCCATAGCTCTGCAGTAAACCCAGGTAGATCATGCATCGCTGTCATTGACTTACTATAATGCGAACAGGTGCTCAGTTTAAAGATAGGACCATCATGGGCCCCCATAGCTACCAAAGTTCATAAGGTATAATTCCAACACTGCCTGTATTCATGCACTGTATGTTATCATTCTATATACTGCTCACTGTGTGCCCTGTATATCTGCTGCAAACCCATAGTCTGGTTCCTCACTTAATGCTGAAATGGGGGGGGTCCATAATTGACTCTTTACATTAGGTAAAAAGGGTCCTTTCTAAAAAGTGCAGATGCGCATGAGTATCACTTTTTATAGAGTGTGCCACCACCAGGCCCTCAAACACCAAAAGGTTCAGGTGACTACAAAAAGACTTCATGTACTGTTTCATTGGGGATGTATCTCAGGTAAGGTCCCCTGCCAGACAACATGGTATTGGCAGAGCATTTAAAATGTAATACCATTTGAGGAAACTCTAGTTGCCAATTCTGTGTCCCTGCTGAGAAACAATGTGGGCATTGCAGATTACTACTATTGCACGTGTCTCGTTTGCCCAGGCCAGGAGCCACTGCCACTGGTATTTTTTTCTACTTTTCTACTGCAAGCACAGTTTAGGATGCATGAAACTGGAAGACAAGAATTAAAAAAGAGATTTGCTGACATTTATCAGATCTTATTCTCACATTTCTTTTTTCTTGCTGTTTTGGGATAATTTATAACTAAGAAGGGCTCAAACCCCTCCCCCCAATGCAAGAGTCAACTTCTTCAGGGGTACTGGGCCCAGCCTCCCCACACACACACACACATTTTCTAGCCTACTAATGTAAACAATAAGCTTCTCCCCTGGGCTTGACTTCATTGTTTTTTTAAATATACTGCACCCGCCAACCCAGCCCCTGTTTCAGCTCTGATCCCCATCAGTTCATTCTGTGTCACTACCCTGATTACACACTTAGGGTAGGATTTTCAAACATCTTGGACTGCCGCAAGCCCCAGGTGTGCTGACGATACGGCACATGGGCTTAAGGCAATCTCACTAGATTTTCTATCCCATCTGGCAACTGCCACAAAATTAGACCAATTTTTTCTGGTCTAGCTTGCGGCAATCCTGGGAGCCTTTTTTAACGAAGCTTGTGCCAGATGTTTGTCGCAAGCTGCCCTAAATCATGAAAACTGTTGCAACTGCGCCTGAGATTGTAAAATCGGGCGAAGTTGTGGCGACGGGGTTTAGCGCACTGCCAGAACCTCGGTGTTGTAGTGCAGGGCTTGGCACACCCCCTGCAGCATGCTTTGAAACTCCAGCCCGGTATCTCAGTTCTGGATCACATATGCATCTGTGCTTCCAGTGGATCCCTCCGCTACAGTCTGTAACTCCCCCACTGCTGCAGGCAGCCCATACTTGCATTGGTATCTAGGAGGGACTGTCAATCCCAGGTGTTCTGTGCTGTTGCCTCATCCATCAACTGGCTCACAAAGCTGCTGCCAACAGCCCCAAACTATTCTGAGCTGGTGAGCCCAAGTATTCCTGTAAGTGGTGGACAGGAACAAGGGGAAAACTAGTCACCCTGGCCACCACAGGTGTAAAGCAGCCGTCAGTTGTTTACCTCCTTGATAGCTGCTAACTAGTCCATGTCCAGTCCACCCCCCCCCCCACCACCACCACCACCACCACCTTGCTCTCCACTGGCAAGGAAATAAGCTCAGGTGGCAGCAGCAGATGAGTAGAGACCTGGAAAGAGAAGTTAGTGAGATAGTGGAGTAGAAGCTGGATAAAAGGGGTGACCACCAACTTACCACCGGGTAACACTGCCATATTGGGTAGTTTAATTTCTGGGTCCCAAAGCAGTGAGTCCGCTGCACCTAGCTGGGTTTGAGGAGTGAATTAGTCAGGACATGTCACCTTCTTACCGAAGTAAAGAAGAGTTATACAAATCACAAACACCAGTGCTCACACTCCAAACTACATTATCTCAGCCATCTCGGCCTATGCAAGGGTAGGGGTATTATTGAATTAAAATATGTGTTGTATCCTGTTTTAGTTGAAGAGTTTAAAATTCCTATGTGCCTGTTCTAACACTACTTAATGACATGAAGCAGCCAGTTATATTTATAATAGGAGAATAACAATGTTAAACCTTACCTGGTAATCAAAACCGAAATGCACTACTGTACTTCGGTTTAATAGTGCCTCCCCACCTGTACGAGGTATCAGAAGTAATACTCAGCACCAACTTTTAAGGGGGGGGGGCACTCCACTCAGAGTCTTACCTGTCATTTGACTGACCACTGCTACAAAGCAGTTGTTTACAGCAGGGTGAGGGGAACAGTAGAAAACTGCTTGTTTATCACACTGCGGGTGAAGGGGAGAGATTACAAAGATAAAAAGTTCAAGTGACTACAGAAAGGTTTCATGTACTACACTTCATTTTGCAAATTACTCAGCACAAACCTTCCATTTCTCTTTTAAATTTTTTTTCTCCAATCATAAGTTATAAACTTCTTAATGTGTTTTTTTTTTGTTGCTATTTTTAGACCCCCCAAGTTCCCCAACAGTCCTTAACACAAAAGGTTCAAGGAGGCGACTGAGAACATTACAGGAAGGAACCAAAGCAAGAAATCCATTAACAGAAAACACACATAATGCTCAGCTGCACTAACCTGGCTCCAAAAACTCCCCAAGGCCTTGGAGTGGTCAATAAGAATTTATTTTCCAAGGCATAAAATAAGTGGGTCTGCAAAGCAATTTGCTACCTAAAAAATGACACAGTGCTGCCTCGCTATAACAAACAAAATTGGGGCCATATAATGCGTTCATTATACTGGCGTGTTTGTTACATTGAGGGACGCTGTTATACAGTGCTGCCATACAGTGCTACCTGCCATAATGTCTGTACAACATAAAACCCACTTTAAACCCCCTCCCAGAAACACATTCTATATCCATTTTCAGATCTCCATCCATGTGTTTAAAACAAATACAGTTTGGATTGCCAAGTCAAATGCAGTACTGTATTCCCCTGCCGACACTTCTGATTGCACCTAGCAGCGTCTCAGCTGACGTCTCTCTGTTGGTAAGTTTTGTGCCTATGTGCTTTTGGAAACTTTTGAAACTTGAGTACTTAAACTGCAAAAATCTTTTAAAATCTGAAGTCGGCACTGTCCAAATGTGTTCGACGCTGAACAGTTACCCTCACAAAAGCTAGGGCAAGTTAGTGGTTACTAGACACACCACACAGCTTTCATCCCATCAGCTTTTACAGTGCCTTATTTGCTGCCACGGCTCCCACCCTGTCACCCACTGGTAAACACAGGAAGGATTGTTTTTTTAATCAAGATTCTGAGATTTTGTTGGGGAGGGCAGGGTGGAGTTCTTGTTTAAAAACTCCACAGAGAGAGAGAGAGAGAAAGAATGTAGGTGCTTTGCTTTGCTGAGTGGTGAAGTGGGGAACAGGGGCTTATTTGCACTGCAGGAGGTCAGACTGAAACATTAAATAGAATCGGGAGGCACAGCAGGCTTCGCTATAACCAAGTTTTTGGTATAGTAGGGTTCGCTATAACGAGGGAGCATTGTATTTGCTAGTCAAGTGCACCTTGATTAGCAGAAGTTACTAATTAACTGATTTGCTCCATTGAGTAAACATTTCCAAATTGTGGTAACATTGTCCTGCAATTGCTGTAAAAAAGTACAGAATTGCAGACAGTGTTCATGCAGTTTTACACTTCCCCTCACAACTGCAGTCTACTGAACTGTATCTTGTAGATAAAAAATAACCATTTAGTGAAATTGCTCCTTAAATCTGTCTGGTTGCACCTGCCCAGTGGCACTGGAGGTTGAGGCGCTGGTCGCTACACCTCATGCCACGCTGACAACTTGGGTTTGGAAATGAGTCTGGGCTGCCAGGGGTCAGCAGGGGCAAGAGAGGATCGAGTGTCCAGCGGACTGCTCTCCTATCTTGGGGAAGGGAGGTTTGTCATCCCGCTCGCTGACTGGGTCAGGAAGGGATGCACTGGCATTCTTATGTCGGCAGGGAGGGGGGATGGGAGAAAAAGGTAAAAGGGGCGGCAGGCTCATGATGGCTGTACCAGCGCCCTGGCTGGCCACCCAATGTCTGGATTTTGCTTTGGGGGTAGGGGTAAAGCTGGTGCCCTGCACCCTGGCCTTGCCATGGGAGGGAGAACCCATGGGGGATTTAGGGGGGCGTCGGGTTGGGCAGCGGTGCGGCCGGAGACTGAGTCCCTCCAAGGGAGGGACAGGAGCCATCTGCCGGGCTCAGGGAGCCATAATCACCAATATAGAAAAAAAAACTGGTTGCTAACCAAAATGATATTGATTAGCAAAGACTGCTCATCAGGTTCCCAAAACTAATTTGCACCTAGTTTTCTAAAACAGCAAACACCACATTAGCACCCCCCATCACAAGTAGGCATCAACGTTTCATGTCACTCTGATAGTTTTCAAGATGAGGATGTTTGCATGCATATCACAATTTATTGTGTAAAATACGCAAATTATTTTAAAGCACCAACTTCAATTAATAATCACATTGCGCTAGTTAAATAAGAAATACAGTAATAAATATATATATATCTATATATATATATAGATATATATATATATGCATTTAAAGTGTAAAGAGCTGATGATGGCATGTGTAAAAAAATAAACCCTGTAATTGTACAGACAGTGAGCAGAAAAGGGGAGAGGGATAAAGAAGTCAGAGTCAGGACAGGAAAGAAAAATCATCAACTACAGCTACAATATAACACTCCAACGGTCAATAAATATCACATACTATGCAAAATAATAAGGTCAAAGCACACTAATATATATAACTGAACTGGCCATTAAGAGACACCACCTCAAAAATGGGGCTAGCTGGAAAAAGTAATTTAAACCTGGTGGAGTAAGGGCCCTCAATTACGTGATGTGGTGGAGTAAGGGCCCTCAATTACGTGACATGAAACATTGATGCCTACTTGTGTTGGGGAGTGCTACTCCAGTGTTTGCTGTTTTAGTGATAAATGCTTACTAACCACTCCAAGGTCTTGGGGATTTTCTGGAGCCAGGATTAACAATGGAGCGTATGTGCATTCTTTACTAATGGGTCCCAAACCCACCCCACTACATTAAAGAAACATGTTTCATTTGTGCAGGTTGAAAATTTGCCAGCCCTAACAAAACAGGAATAATTCTGAACTCTGACTATTAGTGTTTACGTTCATCTTTAAGACATGTACAGAATCTGTTTACCACAGATAAACCCCTGCATACTGCACACCAGTACTTGAGAAACAGCAAGTAAGCTAGTGGAAGAAAAGTAAAAGTGTATTTGTTGTGCAAGCAACTGTGTCTTCCTTGGCATGGTTTTCTTGAAAGTACCCTACCCTACCCCAAGTTCAGCAAGCTTAAGTGACACAACCCAATCCAAAGTAGTGCTTGGGTTTTACCCAGAAAAACAGTACCGTCTTCATCTCAAATGTCAGATATACATCACTGAAACTCACTTTTTGTTCATACTCTGTGGAGAAACAAAGGCTCTGATGAAAGCTTGGCCTCATAATCTCAAACACGCCCTCCAGTATAAATTCCCTGAAACACAGGTTGCCTCATCCCTCCTCAGAATAGTCTTGGTTGTCTCACAGAGAACATGGCTGTGGCAACAGCAGCATGCCAATTATACAGCTTGCATTCAACGACTGTGTCCATGGAAACGGGGTGAAGAAGGAACAGTTACTCAAATGTGTCGCATCCTGCTAGAAGGGATGGGTTAAAAAAGCTGACTTATGCAAGTACTAGTGTGATATTGACAGCAGGCTAGTCAAAACAAAGCACTTGTATGCAGCTGGCTTGTACAGGAATAAAGGAACGCAAATCAGCATGAGCTGCACATTGGTCGTACTACAGGGGTGGGATGGTCAGGCTCCACTGGGCTTTCCTAATATTACAAATTCAAGTTCCTAGTTTCTATAGCAGAACAGAAGTTCAAAGAACTGAAGTTTTATAACAGCAGCGTAATTGGGATGGAAAAAGCCGTGTACACTGTTATCGAAAAGTGATGCTTAAAAGGTTGCAAATAATATCAACCAGTTCAACAGACTATGAAGTAGCTATTACATTTTGAGTGCTTTTTATATCTTTTATATTCTACAGATACTGCAACCCAGGGCTACCTACGGGGAGAAGCAGAATGACAGGGACAAATGTTGTTTTCCTAGCATCAACTACCTCTCGCTGCTTGCTCATTACACTTAGTTTGATGGCATTATCAATTGTTTTCATCCGTACCCAAAAAAGACTGCATGCTGTCTTTTAGTGTAAAGCCACTGCCTCAAAGTCATTATTCTGGTCTGCTGGTATGGTTTATATAACCTGAGTCTTGGTCGAGAGGATATGGAGGTTCACAGTCAGTGGCAAAAATGTCATACAGCAACTACACTTACACTCTTCTAAGAGAAGAAAATAACAGACTGCCAACAACTTAGCACTTTTAACTTTCCACAAACTGATAACATTGAAATAAATAAATATTGTACTTTAAAGTGACTTTGACAGTTTTGAGAAAACATTTAGTTTACATGTTATAGACTGCCTGTATATCTCTTCTTTCTGGTCTTCATTAGTAAGTTAAATTGCATATAAACTTGTCTCCTAGAGTTCATAAGCATCTGCGTCTGCTGCTTAATCATTTACTGAAGTGATAATTCACTGTTTATGACATAACTGTTGGTTGTTAAGGAACGTAGTATGATGTCGCAAACAGAGGATTGGGACTTCTGCAAAGGGATGAACAGCAGAAGAAGATCAACTGTAAGGGACTAGAAATGGAATATAGAAAACCTGTAAAATGTAAACTCAACTATACAGAGGATAATGGATGAGAACATCAATAACAACTGTGTGTTCCCATCGAGAGGTTATCATGACAACACAGTGAGCCTCGAGAGCAAAGCTCGAGAGGTTTACAGTTCGCATGCTGACCTCAGGATGGGAACTCCGCATTGTTAAATGGTGCCCATCTATTGTCTTTTATAGTGTATGGGTGCCAGTTAAGTGAAATTTGTCCTTCCTTTACTTTTTCTTCCATCGCACCGCTCTCCTTTAGTTCCAGTTCTCAGCGCTGCAGCTGTTCGTAAGCCAGTAGTTCACTTGACACACATGTGCCGAGCCGTTCACATTGTTATCATATCATTGTGATATACTCAAGAGGGTATAACAAACTCTTGATGTCGCAACGATACCATAGTAAGGATGTGATTTCATCGAATTCCATCCACAACAACCCTCTCCCTTTCTTATATTATATAAATATTATATTTTTCAAAGTTTTCCAAAAAGTAGAAAACTTACTTTAAAGCAGCAGTATTTGTTAGTCAGCCAAAAGTTTCATCATATAGTTTTGGGGCAGAAATGTACTTCTGACATCCTTAGATTCATGCTTAGTTTATTTTTAGGTTTCTCAGGTATTGTTAAACCAGTTTTTACTGCTAATTTTGTAATTAATGACTTAACAACTTCATATCATTAAAGATGGCCGCCATTTGCAATTTTTAAACTTTCTTCCCTTGAGGATACCTATTGAATGTAAATGCTAGATTCATAATGTGGATGTATTAGGATGGTGGTACCACCTGTTTCTGATGGCAAAAAGCACAACACTGTGCCGAGATATTTAGCTTTTCATGGTAGGCATGGCATGGGAGTGGTAACGTTTAAAAACTTCTAAATCCTGTATCTTGCTTCTGGGATGCAAGAAAACAAAAAGAAAATGAGATATCTTGATACTTTTGCCAGACAAACGTTATTGCTGGGAAAAAAAAAATAAACTATATGGTCAGCAATAAAGACTACTACTTTAATTACCTGGACTGCAGTTTCCATCTTAAAAAGAACTTTTTAAAGAAAACAAGAAAGAGAGTTCTAAATATTTATTTTATTTTATTCTTTTTGGTAACCGGGTAAGGTCCACTAGGCACAAGTGCCAATTTTCAGGGGCAGTCTGGGAGCACTGGGGTGGTTAAATGACTTGCTCAGTCACCCAGTATGCAATTGGAGGTTGTGAGAATTATACCCAGGTATGCTGGATGTACCAAGCTCATTCACAGCTCATTACTCTAACCTCTAGGCTATACTGCCAGCCCAAAAATTAATAAATAATTACAGCATTTTTGTTTAAGGCTTATTTAAATCTGCTGCATTACTAAACAGTACACTAATAAATTCTTACAGCATACACGAAAATCAAATAATAATTCAGTTGTCCCCCTCAAAACCTTTCATTATAGCAAAACACATTTATATTACTGTATCCATGGAGATACCCATGCCACTCTTAAAACTCTTAAGTACATTCTAATAATTCATTAACAAAGTGCATTTTGCTCTTTGAATAAATAATGGTACATGATACAATGGCAACATTTTGAAAGATTCTGTACATGCTTTTTCCTCTCAAACTATTAGTTTGACTCATTAGTCTTTAACATGAAAAAATGTATTTCTTTATTCATTACCCTGTTATGACCCTATGTAAGCTGCATTTCACATTTTAATTTTGTACACCATTTTATGTACAACTGCATTTTATTCTACATATACTAATTGCATAGTACACATTGTATATGTTTATTTACTTTTGATACAGATACTTTATCTGTCCACTTTATATTATTTGTATGCTCTCCCAAGCTTTTTGTAGTGTAGCCAAGCCGTACCAGTTTTTTTTTGTCTATGATTTTTTTTAATTGTATTGTTTGACTTTTTCCATTTGCTCTGTAAATCCCTCCCCTGGGTAACACCTCAAAAAATGAGCCTCAGTTCAGTGTGCGTCTCCCAGGTACCCTTTTACAAATAAAAAAAAATAAAATTATATTTACTGATTGGTGACTGGTAGCCCTTCCCTGGCTTTTGAGCAGGGCTTGACCCACCAATGAAGCTGCTCCCATGCCCGTTGACTGCACCCTGAAGCCCCCTCCCCCGGCTTTTGAGCAGGGCTTGACCTGCCCACAGAGCTGTTCCCACGCCCATCGACTGCGCCCTGAAGCCCACCCCTCTGGTTTTTGAGCAGGGCTTGACCCACCCACGGAGCTGCTCTTATGCCCATCGACTGCACCCTGAAGCTCCCCCCAGCTTTTGAGCAGGACTTGACCTGCCCACGGACTGCTCCCACACCCATCGACTGCACCCTGAAGCCCCTCCCCTGGCTTTTTAGCAGGGTGTGATCAGCCCACAGAGCTGCTCCCATGCCCGTCAACTGAACTCCTTGCCCCCCCTGGATTTTGAGCAGGGCTTGACCCACCCACAGAGTTGCTCCCATGTCCATTGACTGCACCCTGAAGCCCCCTGGCTTTTGAGCAAGGCTTGACCCACCCAAAGAGCTGCTCCCACACTCATCGACTGCAACCTGAAGCCCCCCGGCTTTTGAGCAGGGCTTGACCCTCCAACGGAGCTGCTTCCATGCCCGTCGACTGCACCCTGAAATTACAAGCTATGTGGACCACCCCGGAGGCCAGCCGTTGCATTCTTTTATCCAACATTTCAAATTCTCGTGCCTTTTTGTTCCTGCTGCACTGCCAATATTTTTGTATGGCTTGTTAAATTAAACCTAATCTGCTGTTAATTTAAACCTAAGTCTGCACTGAGCGAGCAATCAGAGCAACCTCCCAGCTCAGCTGCAGTTGTTTTAGCAGTTGTTGCGTCTCTCTCCACTTCCCACAGCTGCTATGCGGCTGCTCCCCACCACACCTACCCTTAGCTGGTCATTCTTTTATAGTGTTGCAGTGTCTCTCTCTCCACTTCTCGCAGCCGCTATGCGGCTGCTCCCCAACCTTCCCCCATCATGCCCACCCTTAGCTGGCCGTTCTTTTATAGTGATGCCGCGTCAGGTGACAAACTCCCCACTTCTCCATTTGCAGCTTATACTTAGCTGCCTGTAGAGGGAGTCGGGCATCTGTTTGACTGGATTTCCAGTGCTTTTTTCTCACTTGTCCCATCCACTGATTTGTGCCATTTTTTTCCCCACCTAGCTAATTCCTTTTCCACCTTGCAGCAAAAATAAATCTAGCCATTTTCAATCTCTTGCTATCCCCCCCCCGCCTTTCTTGCTCCCCATATCATACTACCTGTGTGTCAAGGATACACCTGTCCATTTTCTCCACCACCCCTCTCCTACAGCCACTGGATTTCCAGCTCAGTTGTACTCCACCTGGCTCCTCTAAACATCAGCCAAACACGCACCATGAATACCCTACTTCTCTCCCTACTGGCTGCATTGCTTTTAGGTACACTACTCCTGGTGGATTCATGTGCCCTGATCCTAGCCCAAGATCAAGTGGATCCTAATCACCTCCAAGCAGACATACACTTATTGAAGCTCACACTGGTACATGAAAGGTGGGAGAATACCCCGCTTGGTCCCATCAATCTTCTTTTTCTATCCAACCTGGAGTGCCAATTTCTAGGCTATTTCTTACTCTCTCTCTCTCTCCCCCCCCCCACCTGGCCACTTTCCCCTTACCGCCTCCTACTTTCTCTACTGTTACTAGCAGGGGACATTGAGGCTAACCCTGGCCCTGTCAATTCCCATAACACCTCCACTGACTGCAGCTGGGCCAGGCCCCATGGCCTAAAAATTGCCCACATGAACATCTGTAGCCTCCCTGCCAAATACCCCAACCTTGAAGCATGAGTATCCCTCCACCAACCCCACGCTCTCTGTCTCTCTGAGACGTGGCTGAAATCGCACCACAGTGATGCCTTGTACCACCTGGCAGACTATTCCCTACTACGCAGGGACAGGCCCAGAAAAAAGAAGGGTAGTGGTGTTGCAATATACCTTCAAGCACCCCCTCTCTGCCACCACCATCCTCTACTCTGAGCTCTCCTCCCCAAGTGAATGGCTAATTTTAGAAATCACCCTAGGGTCTACCAAGAAACTGTACCTGGGGTGCTGCTACAACCCTCCAACAGGGGCGCAGAGGGACTCTAGAATCTCCTGAATGGCTTTGTGTCTCTCTCCTCACCCAGGGACTCCATTATCCTTGGTAATTACAACCTAAATTGGCTAAGCACTCAAGAACCCGAACTCACCTACCTTCTGAAACAACACAACTTGGTGCAAACCATCACACTCCCCACTTGACTTAATTCCCCCACCTCTACCAACACTTTGCTGGACTGGGTTATTACCAGCCATGATGACAGAGTACTCCAGGCAGGAACCTTCGCTGACTCCATTAGGAACCACTCCCAGACTTATGCCATATGGTCCTCAAGGACCACTCGCCCCAACCCAAAGTACCCCTCCTTCTGAAATTTCAACTGCCCTGACACCTCCCTTCTCCTGGATGATGTTAGGGCCCTAAACTGGCAGGACCTTTACACTACAACCAATGTGTCCTCAGCTGTTGCACTCTTCACCAATGCCCTCCTCATAATCCAGGACCGGCATTTCCCAATTACTACACGAAGAGTTAGAGGTGGGTGTACCCAGTGGATAACCAAAGGCCTCCTAGCCCTCATCAGAGCTAGAGACTGGAAATGGACTGCCCAGAAATTGTCTCCCTCCATAGCCCTTTGGAATGAATATCGACAACTGTGCAATCAATGCAAACACAAGACAAGCGGAACTACTACCTCAACCGCCAAAAGGAAAACCTCTGCAACCCTAGAAAATTCTGGGACTCCATTAGCTCCATCCTTAGCCCTCACCCACACAGTAATATTATTTAACTTAACTCACCCTCTGAGCAGCTACCAGAGCCCACCGAGGTCGCTCAGACGTTCAACATGAAATTTATTGATCTCTCTGCCCTCCTTAGTAAGCTTCCCTCAAACTTAGCAACCTACAACGGGGCAAGCACCATATCCCCACCCCCTCCCTGTCCTTCTAACACCACAACTCCTCCCCCCTTTCTACTTTAAGGCTATTTCCCAACACGAAACCTTTAAGCATCTATGAACCCTCCCAAACCATGGCAGCCCTGGCTCTGATGGCCTCTACCCTACTAGTTCAAGTTTATTGCAGGGAAAAAAACTCCATTGAGCAAGCTCATTCACAAAGAGGTCCTGAAACATATATACAGACAAGGCTGATACTACATACATATAGTAAGTGCTTAGTGCATACATTAAGTGCTAAACAGATAACAGTGCATCTATGCATACTATGTTAAAGCTAGCCTCTCCAGCTATCTCTAAACCACTCACTTTTATTCTTAACCTGGCCTTTTCCACCTCTTCCATGCTTAACCCATGGAAAACCGCTAAAGTGGTACCCATTTTTAAAAATGGTGACCCGCTCTCCTCCGACAGCTATCGACCCATATCTATCCTCCCCCACCTTAGTAAGCTCCTGGAGAAGGTCATCCATCACCACCTGTCTGAACATCTCAGAAAATACTACCTCTTGTACAACCAGCAGCACGGTTTTCATAAAAACCACAGTACTACTACCACAGCCTTTGCCCAATTCACTGACCATGTCCTATCAAACATGGACCATGGATATGCCACCAGTGCCATTTTCGTTGACCTGTCGAAGGCGTTTGACTTGGTAAACCACATCCTCCTCCTCTCTAAGCTACCGCTGCTTGGCTGCTCTATGGAGACTACCAACTGGTTTTGGAGCTACCTCTCTGACCATTCCCAAGCTGTGTGCATTGGGTCTGCCACATCCCCTGCACTCTCCGTCACCACTGGTGTTCCCCAGGGCTCCATTCTAGGGCTCCTTCTCTCTTCTATCATTCTTAACACCCTCCCCTCTGACAGCTTCACCTGCTACTCACAACATGCCAACATTTCCACAATAGCTATAGTACCAGTTGTGTTTTTAGTCTATTTTGTTTTGTAATAAGCCGTTTGTTTTATGTTTTCTTTTGTTTTTAGTTAGTATAACTAATTTTGGCAGTAAGTTAGGGAAAATTGAGTGAATTAGTAAGGACTGAGTGGCGTATCGGGCTTAGAGAGGGTTTTTTCTTTGGAAGCTTAAAACGGAGTTAGGAAACCTTTTTACGCATATTTTTTCTGCTTCATCCAGTGCCTAAGATATCGCACTGGATGATTATTGTAAAATCTGGAGGTTTGATTAATTTGCCGGTTCTCTCACCTGCCTGGAGTGTTGATGTATGACTGGAGGAGACTCGGGGAGCAAGGGAGGAGATTCAGAGCGGAGATTTGACGTCCTGAAGGAAGGAACTACAGTAGCGGGCTCACTGAGAATCGGACTATACACAAGCTGTTTGGTGGTTGGACTGAAACAGAGTGGTACCGACCTCTGTTACAGAAGAGCTGTGAGTGGGGAAGTCCTTTAGTCCCTAGCTTGAAGAAGTTGATTTTTTTGGATTACCTGGGGATTCTACAGAGAGTTGGAGTCTCCTTGTGGCTGAATCCAAGTAGAATCAGCATCGCTGCTGTAGAAAACTGTGAGTAGCAAGGATTGTGAGCAGGGATTCCCTTGCCCTACCTGGGGGGGGCCTTCGAGTTTCGGCCGAGTCAGGCAGGAAGTTTGGGCTCATGGCCTGCTGGAAGATGGGCAGAGGCTGATTTGTTTCCTAAGTGGCTCAGGGAGGTCAACTATTTGGTTGGCTTATCCTGGGGGCTGTAGTCGCGGGCTCGGCGGGTGAGGAGACGGCTACCCCTTGGGTTTGTGTTGGGGGCTCTTTTGCTTGAAACAATCTTGTTTAGCACTCCAGTTGCTATCTGTACCTGCCTCGATAGCTGTGGAGGCAGCTGTGGGGGGGTTAAGTACACATCGGTGTGGTGTGGAATCATCTTTTAAACTGGAAGTTCCTGGAGAGATCTGTATACTGGACTTTGTTCTGTGAAGGATTCTCTGTGGAGTCGGGACTGATTTGGGTGAACTGAATTTGTTTTGACTTTATGTTGTGCATCGTGGGATGGGATTCTTGCATTGAGAAAACTGAGAATTGGAACTGACTGTCCTTACGTTCCACTGGATATATATTGGCAGTGAGAGTGCCTTACAAAAAAAATTTTTTTCTTCTCCATTAAGCTCTGGTTGGTTGGTCAGATTAAAGTGAGAGTTGAATCTGGCCTTCCTCTCTGGTCATGTCTTAAGAGGTGGGAACTCTTCAGACCAAAATGATTCAAAAACTTGAGACTTATTTGACTGTGATTGTTTCCTAACTCAGACTTTTATATTTTGCTGCTCAATTGTTATATAAGGTATTGTATTTGTTTAGTTTTTGTGGACATTTGTTAGAGTATTTGATTATTGTATGTTTGGGTGTGGGTTAAATTTGTATTTTGGGATTGTTTACTTGCTGGTAAATATGTGTTGGGAAGGCACAAGGACGGTCGGGTATTATTCCCCCTCCAGGCTCAGGGACCTCTGTCCTTTTTTCTGTCCTCCCCCTATCACCAGAGGTGTACAGACGGTGTAGGGCTCTGGGGATTGTTAGAAAAAGGAGGAGGACAAGGGTTGGGCCTGGAGAGAGAATGGAAAGGAGTGGGCGGATAGGGATAGTGGTGACAAGGAGACGCCCTGAAGCGAAACGGGTCCTGGAAAGGGGTCCTCCCTGTCTGGTTCCTATACCCAAGGGTTCTGTTTGTAGTTGGCAGGTAGCACGGTCATCCTCGGATTCTCATCCTACTCAGGTGGTGTTATGCAATGCCAGGTCTATTAAAAACAAAACCGCTATTATAGAGGATTTTGTTGGAACATCTGACCTGGTGTGCATCACTGAGACCTGGCTGGATGAGAATGCTGGCCCAGTTTTGGCATCAGCAATTCCAGCCGGGTACTTGGTGATACACCGCCCTAGGATGCATCGTGGGGGCGGGGGTGTTGCTATCTGTTTTAGATCGGAACTGGGCCTAGTGGAGGTACCAGTGGGAACTACCAACTCCTTTGAATGTATCATGGGCGAGGGTGTGGGGTGCAGGATACTTCTCGTTTACTGTCCACCAGGTGACAGGAATGTTTTCCTGCGGGAAGTCGCACACTTCATTGATGACCTGACATTGGGATCCCCCAGATGGTTGGTTCTGGGGAATTTCAATGCCTGGGTCAACAATGAACTCTCACAGTTTGGTCAGGACTTCCGCCAGTTAATGATTTCACTGGGCTTCACACAGGTTATTTCCTCCTCGACCCATATTGGTGGTCATTCATTGGACTTGGTGTTCCTACTGGGGATGGAGATATCCGATTTGATGGTGGAACCAGTCGGGTGGTCTGACCATCACTCATTGGGTTCAGTTTTGAGACCACCTCTAGTAGGCCAGATCCTATGGAGATGGCCCGGTACCGCCCTTTGAGGGGCGTTTCCCCAGATGGCCTGATGGCGGTACTGGACCTATCGGGTTTACCGAGAGATTGCATGGACCCAGGGGACTTGGTACTTGCCTATAATAATGTGGTAGTAGGGGCCCTGGATTCCATTGCTCCTGTTCATGTTCATCCCCTCACTCTTCACCCCAGGTCTTTTTGGTTTGATAAGACTCTGAGGGAGTTGAGGAGAGTCGGACGAAGGTTAGAGAGGTGCTGGCAGAAATCGGGCCTGGATTGTGACAAACTGAGTTTGATGGACCATTACGTGGTCTATCAATCAGCAATCTCTCATAAGAAGGCAGAGTTCCTGTCCAGAGAGATTGCTGCTGAACAGAATAGACCAGCTCAGCTTTTCGGGACTGTGGACAGATTGTGCAATCCAACCCAGAAGAGCCTTTTCTCAAGAATGGTGTGAGGAGTTTGCACAGTTCTTTTCAGATAAGGTTGCCACAATCAGGTCTGATATCCGCTTGACCCTCCCTAATGGGAGCTGTGATGGTCGTAGGAGATGTCGGACACCCAATTTGTGTGGTCTGACTTCAGCCTTCCCACAATCAGTGACATTGTGACGGTCATCCAATCATTGCGTCCGACCAACTGTGGTTTGGACCCGGGCCCCATATGTCTCCTAGTGGGCTGTGTGGATAAAATCGGTCCAGTCCTTGCTGAGATAGTCTGGAGGTCTTTGGAGAGGGGGATTTTTCCAAATCCTCTGAAGGAGGCTGTGGTTCAGCCCCTTCTTAAGAAGTTCTCCTTGGACCCGGATTGTCTGGCTAACTACAGGCCTGTCTCTAACCTACCCTTTGTGGGTAAGGTTTAGTTTAGTTTAGTTTACTGGTCTAGGAATTAATACCTTTGAGCCAGGGCTCTTTTACAAAGGTTCCACATCACAAAGAACATTTAACAAAGCACGATACACATTACAGGTAAAACCAGACAGGAAAGTTACATCATAAATTTGCTATTAACAGTTTAAGGCAGTAACGTTTTAAGTTTCATAGAAAAACAAGCTATAACAGGTTCAAGCGAGTAGACAATTTCGAGGTTAAGGAAACTTCCAGGAGAGGTGATCATTAGGTGCCAAAAGGAGGCCAGAGAGGAGGGAAAGGTGGTGAGTGGGAGAGTAAGTGAGAGGGGACAGGAAAAAAGGGGGGGGGTGAGTTTGGGTGGGAGACAGGAAGTAGTAGAGGTACCAGAGGGTTCATTGAGGTTATTGAGAAGGTGGTCGCGTCACCGCTGGATGATCATTTAACCAGCCACAATGTCTACGATTCTCTCCAGTCCGGATTTAGGAAAAGACATAGTACCAAGACAGCTCTTGTCCGGGTACTAAATGACCTCCTAATAACGAAAGATCGAAGGACTCGTTCCATCTTGGTTCTTCTTGATTTCTCTGCAGCATTTGACACCATGGACCATGGTGTGCTATTGGAGCGCTTGCAGTTTATCTGTGTTCTGTCTGGTACAGTCCTCAGTTGGTTTCAATCTTTCCTCGAGGGTAGGACTCAGAGGGTGGTGTCTGGGATTTTTTCCTTGGCATCATTCCCCCTATCCTGTGGGGTACCACAGGGCTCCATTTTGGTGCCCATGTTGTTTGCGGTGTACATGCTGCCGTTGGGAGCGATTATTAGGCAGTACAGTTTGAGTTTTCACTGCTATGCAGATGATACTCAACTGTACATGTCCTTTGTGCCTGGCCAAGATGCTGCCTTTTCAGTCTTTAACAACTGTCTAGACGAAATCCAGGTCTGGATGAATGTGAGTTGGCTGCGGTTGAATCCAGAGAAAACTGAGGTGTTGGTTGTGGACCCAGGTCGTCGGGAGGCGGGTTTGTTGGTGGGATCACCCTCGGGGTTATGGCTTGGGGGTGTTCAGCTAACTACCTCAGACCAGGTGTGGAAACTGGGCATTGTGTTTGATGACTGTTTGACACTTAAATCTCAGGTGTCGGCAGTTGTCCAAGCCTCTTTTTACCATCTGAGGAAGATCGCCCAGGTGAAGCATCTGGTTCCTCCTGACGATCTTCCTACTTTGGTCCACGCCTTCATTATCTCCCGCCTTGACTACTGCAACGCCCTTTATCTTGGGCTACTGGGGGTTGATATTCACCACTTGCAGCTAGTGCAGAATGCGGCAGCCAGGCTATTGACTGGTTCTTCTAGGACCAGTCATATAACACCTGTGCTCCGCGGACTGCACTGGCTGCCGATATGCTGGCGAATCACCTTCAAGGTCAGTTTGCTAACCTATAAGGTCCTACATGATCAGAGACCTGGCTAGTTGAAAGATCTCCTTTGTCCCTACTGTCCCTCTAGCTCTCTCCGATCCACTGACGAGGGATTGCTGGAGATTCCCAGAGTTCGTTTAAAGACTTCTGGGGCCAGATCTTTTAGTTTTATGGCCCCAACCGTGTGGAATTCTCTACATCGTCAGGTGCGAGATTGCCCGACTGTCCAAAGCTTTAAGGGGGCATTAAAAACACATCTTTTTAGCCTTGCATATAATGATTTTTAAATGTTGCTGCCTTGGATTAATTTTAACATTGCTTTAATTATTTATTGATTTTTATTATGTTATGTACAGGTGCCTTGATTTTGGAAAGGTGTCTTTCACAAATAAAGTTTGATTTGATTTGATTTGATTACTCCCGTCTCTATGTGGACAACCTTGTCCTCTATCATAGCGATAAGTCTCTCCATCATATATCCTCCATCCTCACACATAACTACTGCTCGACCCACAGTTGGTTTACAGCCAACTTGCTTCTGGTGAACGAAAAAAAAACTAAGGTAATGCTGTTTGGGTCCAAGCCCTACCTTGCCAAAGCTCTCAAGGTCATTTCCTCCCTCCATGTCTTCTCTCCCGATGGCCCTGCCCTTGAGAATGTCCCCTCCTTTAAATACCTGGAGGTAACTCTGGACCCCTTCCTTTCCTTTGCCGAACACATCAACCTCATTGCACGCAGAGTGAATCAGAAACTGGGGGTGGCCTACCATATCAAACACTACCTGTCCAAGGAGGTTTGCCTGACTATTGTTGCTATAAGTCTCCTTCCCATCTTAGATTACTGCTCTCCCATCTACTCACGCATAACCACTGCCCTTTGAGCTCGTCTCACCTCCGTATACAACAATGTCTGCCAATTCGTCCTACTCACCCTGTTCTCCACTCATCATTGCAACCTTTATCGGTCTCTTGGCTGGCTACCGCTTGAAGGTTGCTTTGACTTTGCTTGGCTGTATCATCGACAGCACTCTCAGGATGGGGAACATGTCCCCCCCCCTCCTCTCTCCTCTCTCCTTAAGGTTAGACACTCACCCAGGACCCTTCATTCCTCAGTTGTAACCCCCCCCCTTCAAGTCCCTAGAGCTACTACTAGTGTGGGACATAATGCCTTATCTGTCGCATCCCCTACCCTGTGGAATGATCTACCCTCATCTCTTAGATCAACCACATCCCACCTCTCTTTCAAATCCAGGTTCAGAACCTGGCTTCTTGGGGAATACTGCTGTAACTGCTTGCCCAAGTAGCCCCCCACCCCCACCACCTGGTAACTGTACCGCTGCTTTTCTGCCGCACTCCTACCTTTACCCTCTGCTATTTTTTCTGTGCTCAATGGTTGCCTGGCTAACAGGACAGCTCAAGTCCCAGACTGGGGGTATCCGCTCACAGCCTCCTTAACGATTGCCTATGAATTTAGTTTTGACCTCTGTATTATCCTATGTGCAGTGTACAGATTGCTCTCCAGGTTAAGGGTAACTGCTCACAGCATCCTTAATTGATTGACTATTGTAGTTTATTTTGATTTCTGTATTTGTATTGTATAGTTTGCTCTCATTACTTCTATCAGTGCTTTTCTTGTATCGTTATGATTACACTCGTGTGTAAACAATTATCATGTATGCATAGGTATGTATGTATGTATGTATGCCATTTTTTTTTCTGTGCCACTCCTGTGGCCCGGGTCATGCCTGAAAACGGTCCCTTGGATCAGAGCACCTACCCGGTAATCAAAGTCATTAATAAATAAATAAATAAATAGATGTTGCCCTGGGTGAGAAGGAATTACAGAAGGCTGGGTTCAGCACAAAGACTTTAGGCAGCAAACAATACATTCAACACTCCATCCTGAATGTCCTCCTTCAGGGGCTACAAGCTCTTCAGAGTGGATATAAAGGACATCTTTTCTGACCTACGGTCCTCGAAGAGGACCCTTGGTTTGGTTCACTCCCTTTGGTATACACAGCCAGGAGGTAGCCAGAATGTGCCCTTTCGGTGGGCCTCCCACAGACCCAAGATGGGTGCTCAACACTCAGCCAAGCACCAAGCAGCCACAGCCCTGCCCACCCCTACCTCCACCTCCAGGAAGGCTCCTAAAGGTGAAGGTGCAGCCCCGGCTGCTGGCTCTACCTCAGCATGACTCCTGGTTTGACCCCCGCCCTCCAGCACTGCAGGAAGCTGTGGTAGGTGGTCGCTTCTCCCTCCACCTATACAGCTGGAGGGAGATCACAACAGCTACTTGGGCCCTGCAACTCATAGAGCATGACCACACACTAGAACTCCTGGAGTACCCTCCAGATTTTCCTCCAGTTTACTCAAGCTACCCTCCAGATCATGTTCTGGTGTTGCTGGATGGAATTTGCATGCTGTTGCAAATAAGGGCCATAGAACCAGTTCCAGAGGATCAAGTTCAAGTTTATTGTAGGAAAGACTCTGTTGAGCAAGCTCATTCACAAGGAGGTCCTGTGGCACATACACATACAGTTCGCAATTACATAGACAGAAGATATAAAATGTAGAACAACAAAGAAAAAATATATAATACAAGAGGTATACACAATAGAAGTCCTTATGCTATATATGTAGTGTATTCCAGCTTTAACCTTGCCCTAAATTATGCAACACATTTCAGCTTAATAAGTAGAGGGCCAGTTGGTACCTAGGAAGTTGACTTGGCATTGGAAGCCTAGTAGCACCTACATATGTCTTTTCATTTAGGGGTAGCTAGTGTTTTGTAGGAGTTAATTGATACGATGCTGGTTAGCTTCAGCATGGCTTGTAGTTGGTTCCAAATGTTTGGGAGGGCGTATGAGACAGCTCTTTGGCCAGCTGTGGTACATGTCCTGGGAACATCTAGTAGGATAAGGTCAGATTTCCTTAGGGAGTAGGCGTTATGCGAGATGTGTATGAGAGACGTTAAATAGACAGGCAGTTTGTGGAGTAGTAATTCGAGGGTCCAAATGCCAGCATGCAGGAGTTGAGGAACAGAGGATTTTATTCCCAGTTCTTTCTAGTTCCCAGATCTATGGGGGATTTACAACCCATCCTGGACCTTATAAACCTAAATTTCTACATTCAATACAAGAAGTTCAGGATGGTACCCCTCCAAGGCCTGCTGCCTCTACTGCACAAGGGAGAACTGGATATGCTCCCTGGACATGCAGGATGGATACCTGCACATAAAGATTTGTGCTCCCCACAGGCAATAATTCAGGTTCCTCTTCTGGGGGGAGCACTACCAGTTCAGGGCACTGCCCTTTGGCTTATCTTCTGCACCACCAGTCCTTACTAAATGATTAAGAGTGGTGGCGGCGGCAGCCCTCAGGAGGTAGGGACTATACGTTTTCCCTTACCTGGATGACTGGTTGCTCAAAGTTCAGTCCGAGGAGTAACTAATTTACACCCTAGTGCATACCAGACAGTTATTCCACACTCTGGAGAGTATGTTCAACCTGTCCAAGTCAGTTTTGACCCCCCTGTCAACATCTGCAGTACCTAGGGGCCATACTGGATATGGCCCAGGGTGCAGCCTTCCTGTCCCAGGACAGGGCAGACCACCTGATAGAACAGGCACAGTTCCTTTACAGCAATAGATATGTCACAGCCAGGACATTCCTGTGACTGCTGGGCCTCACGGCTGTTCCTTCGGTGAGGCTGCACATGCGGATCTTCCAATGGACTTTAAAGGTCCAGTGGGATCAGCACGAGGACGGACGAGAACAGAAGTTTCTAGTCACTTCACCAGTAAGAAAAGTGCTTCAGTGGTGGTTGGAACCCAGCAATCTCCTCAGGGGGAGTCTTTCCTGATTGCCTCCCCTCATCAGGTCCTCACCACAGATGCTTCAGGGATGAGCTGAGGCACACAGCTGGGCCCTTACCAGCCCCTGGGAACCTGGACTGCGGTGGAGAGTTCCCTTCACATAAACATTCTAGAGATGAGGGCCATCTTCTACGGCCTGCAAGCCTTTCAGGACTACCTGTCCCCCAGCCCTCTGCTGGTGCAGATGGACAACATCAGTGTAGTGCACTACATCAACAAGCAAGGGAGGACTCATTCATACCTCCTGTGCAGAGAAGCGATGAGGGTCTGGTACTGGGCTCTAGACCACAGTCTAGAACTGTCAGCAGTCCATGTTCCAGGCACTCAAAATGTCTTGGCAGACAGACTAAGCAGGCTGCAGTCCAGGATGCATGAGTGGGAGATGCTAACCTCAGTTTTAGACCTGTTTGACAGGTGACGTTATCCAGAGTTGGACCCTTTTTGTGTCCCTATTCAATGCAAAACTGCTGCTTTTCTGCTCGCTCACTCCAGGGCCTGGAGTTTTCTGGCAAGACACGCTGTACCTCTCTTGAAACAGGAGGTTTCTCTATGTCTTCCCTTCCTTCCCACTACTTCAGAGGCTGCTGAGCAAGCTTTGTTTCATTTCATTTTTTTATTTTATACTGAAAGATCTGTGAGCACAAGTGCCCATTTCCACAGATGTCCAGTTAAGCTTCAGATGGAAGAAGCGACAATGATCCTCGTGGTTCCCTTCTGGCCTTGTAAGATCTGGTTCCCCTTACTAGAACAGTTGGCGATGGAACCTTCAATACCCCTTTCCCTGTGCAAAGCCTTGCTTTCCCAGGAGCAGGGAGCACTAGTGAATCCAGACCTCAAGACCCTATGCCTCCATGCCTGGCTCTTGAAGACATAGCCATGGCAAGGTTTGAGGTATCCCAAAAGGTGGCTGATGTCCTGGTGGCTGCTAGGAAGCCCTCCACCAGGGCCAGTTATTCTGTGAAGTGGAAGCGCTTTACTCTATGGGTAGCTTCCCATCATCTGGATCCATTCACTTGTCCAGTAAATCAGATTTTGGAGTACTTGCTGTCCCTCTCTGATTCTGGTCTGCAATACTCCTCCTCTGGTCTGCAGTACTCCTCTAGGTGCACCTGGCCACTATCTCAGCCTTCCATGTGCCTGCCAGAGTCCGTGACACTACCACTGATCCAAAGTGATACCTACGCTTGCTGGATGGCAACCAAAATACTTCTACCTTTCTGCCCTGCTGCTACTGCAAGCACTATGTTAGTCCACCTCCTCCTAAAATGCCTCCCCCTCATCTTTACTCTGGTACCCACAACCCAGCAACCAGGCAGCCCCCCTGGTACACTGGCCCTAGCACCCACAATTCTCCCGGACATTATAAGATCCCACCCTACAATGACCATGTGCCCTTACCCACAGCACCCATCCCCAGATTACCTCCCCGCTGCCTACCCTGGCTCCCTCTGGTGGCTAATCAGGCTCGCCCTCCCGACCTTGCAAACCCTGCCCATCCCCTGCTCCCTGAAGGCCTCCTCCCCATCCCCGCATACCCACTGAAAGCTCGCTCATCACCGCCCCCTCGCCAGAGCCATGATCCTCCTATTACTCCTTACAGGCAATATACATCCCAACGCAGGCCCCACCCAGACTAGCCCCCCCAACTGGGTCCACCGGTCTCCGCAGAGCCTCCATGAATATACGCAGCATACTCAAAAAATTTGATTCCCTCCAATGCTGGGTCATGCTGCATAAACTAGATGTCATAGCACTGGTGGAAACCTGGCTATCAAAATCCACCCCTGACTACTTTGTCTCACTACAAGGTTACACCCTATACCGGGAGGATCGTGTAGGCAAACGTGGGGGAGGCTGTGCTATCTATACCAGGGACTCACTTACAGGACTAGCACTCCCTGCCCAGGATCTTGTCAATGGGGCGCAGGCCCTCACCCTCAAACTTACGCCGGACCCCTCCAGGGGCCCCCTATACCTCACTGCTGCATACATTCCCCCCAAAAAACAAAATCCGGTGCTGTTATCCTTAACCGATTATCTTGCTACCCTCCAACACAAGGTTGATCAAATCCTTGTGGGGGACCTAAACGTGAACTGGCTCAGCGCCTCTTCCTCCACCACCCGGGACACCTTCGCGGCTATGGATCTGATGCAACTCATTTCCCAACCCACTAGAGTAAACACTAAGAGAGGTACCAGCACCCTTCTAGATGTAATCGTCACAAACCGCCCCAAAAAAATCCAAGATATCCAGGTCCTTCTGGACTCACTTAGTGACCACTCCCCTATCCTATTCCGCTGGATGACCCCCACGCCCCAACTTAAAGCCCAATCCACACTCCGCCAGTGCCTCAGACCAGGTGGGCTAAAAACTCAAACTACTTTTTGCCCAGATAAACTGGTCACCCATACAACACGTGCCTGACATAGATACTGCCCTTACCTTCTTTTCCCAAACCTTTAACAAAGCCTGTGACCTCTTCGCACCCCTTACTGGAACCTGAACCAAAAAGCTCAGTGTGCCCTGGGTTACCCCTGCCCTACTTCAACTGCTCAAGCACAGGGATAACCTATGGCACCTTGCCACAGAAACAGGCCGGATAGCTGACAGACAGGCATACAACACAGCGTGAAACAAGTGCACCTGGGCTATCCGTAAAGCAAAGGCTGACCATTACCAGGCCACGCTCACCTCCTCCTGGGGGGGTGCACGAACTTTCTGGGACAACGTTAAACAACTGAATGGGAGCGCGTGCTCTGCCCCCCATCCCAGATCACCATTGACGGCTCTACCTCTACTGACCCGGCCTGCATAACCAGTTTCCTAAACACAGCCTTCACGGACCTTAGCTCGGTCCTCCCCAGCAATTTCTTTGACCCACCCCCCTCCCTACCGGCTCCAGTCATCCAATGCCCTTGTTTCCACCTACGCAGGGTAACAGACCAGGAAGCCAGACCACACCTGCTCAAAGCATTAAAGAGCAATAGTCCCAGCAGCGACTCCCTGGACCCCAGCATTCTCCGTCAGGTGCTGGATCAGGTCCTTGCTCCACTCACCGCCCTTCTCAACAAATCCCTTTGCCTGGGGCAATTCCCATCTGCATGGAAAACTGCCATAGTTACGCCCATACACAAAGGTGGTGACAGGTCCTCTGCCAGGAACTACCGACCTATCTCCATCCTCCCACCCCTCTCCAAAGCCCTAGAACAACTGGTGCCCACTCAAATCACTGAGTACCTAACCAAATACAACATCCTCTGCCCAGAACAGCACGGCTTCCGTGCAGGGCACAGTACCGGCACGGCACTAACTGAGTTTTCAAACTTCATACATTCCTCCCTGGATGCTGGCTCCCTAGATGGGGCAGTGTTTGTTGATCTCTCAAAGGCCTTCGACACTGTCTCCCACTCCGTCCTGCTGGATGCCCTCTGCCACACTGGCCTCTCTACTGGGCCGAACTCTTGGTGCACTAGCTACCTATCTGACCGCTCTCAATGTGTCAAAATCAACGGGACACTTTCCAAAACCTGTCTCATCCACTTAGGTGTTCCCCAGGGCTCCATCCTGGGACTGCTACTCTTCTCAAACTACCTTAACACCCTGCCCAGCGCATGCACTGGTAGAATTCTGCTGTATGCAGATGATGCCATCCGCTTTGCCACCCACCGCAACCCCAACTCCCTACAGGACACCTTACAACTATCCTTTAATGATGCTGAAACCTGGTTTAAAGAGCACAGACTTGTCATCAACCTAAAAAAACTAAAACAATGCTCTTTGCCCACCCCCAAAACAAAGCCAGCAACTTCCCACTCCACATCCTCCCCAGCTCCAAACAACCCATTGAACTAGTCCGCTCTTACAAGTACCTTGGGGTTTCTTTTGACGCAGCCCTCTCCTTCCACACCCACATTGATGCACTTGCCTCTGCTACTAATGTGCGGCTAGGTATCCTCTACCGCTATAAAAACTGTCTCCCCCCGCTGCCCTCCGACTAGTGGTTACATCCTTGATACTGTCCCTGGTGGACTACAGCCTACCTGTATACAGTGCTGCTGACTCGACCGCCCTCAATAAAATCCGCATTATCCTGAATAAGGCATGTAGGCTTATTACAGGGGCCCCCAGGCTCACTCACACATGCCAGCTATATGACAAGGCAATGCTGCTTAATCTAGACGAACGACTACAATACCAAACCAGCCTCATAACGAAAAAAAACCTTCTCGGGCTATCCCCTCCCGGGCTGACAGCCTCCATCCGCCAAGCCCAACCCTTGGTTTATACTCGAACCTCTTGCAAGGCCACCCTTCTGATCCCAAGAACCAGGACCACCCATGGACAGAGGTCTTTCTGTTACAGAGCTCCATCCTAGTATAACATGCTCCCTCCCACCATCTCTGACACCCCACGATCTCCACTTTCAAAACTGCACTGCAGAACCAGCTATTTAATACACGTAACTGCACCTGTCTCTAGTTGTGACTTAGTCCACCACACAATGACAAAGCTCGTATGAGCGGCACTGCATCTCACCTCCCTCAACCTGCCTGTTTGCCCATTGAACTAGTATCACCATACTGTTTCTGCACATTCCTGCGTGCAAGAATGTGCCACTGTAATTTAGACTGGTTTTCTTTTCTCTCTGTACAAATGATTGTAAACACATGTTGTTGTTTTTTGCTACAATTTGTAACTGTGTGATGTAACAATGAGTCTGTAATGTAATGTATTTGTCCTCAATGTGACGAGGTACTTTTGGAAATGAGCCTCTGGCTCAAAGGTTGTAAACTGATGTACAAATAAACAAATAAACTAAATAAACAAATAAACTGTTGATAGCCGTACATTGGCACAACTGGAGGTGTCCTGTACCTTTTTGAGAGGCATTCTTAACCTGAAGCCTCCCATCCGCAATCCAGTCCCAATTTGGGATTTAAATTTCATGTTAAAGAAACTTACTTTGGCATCTTTTGGGCTGGCCCGCAACATGCGAGCTACAATTTCTAGTGTGGAAAGTGTTATTTTCAGTTGCTATTACTTCTGCTTGGAGGCTTTCCAAGCATCAGGCTCTTATGTGTGAGTCTCCTTATTTGGTTTTCCAAAAAGACAGGGTGTCTTTGCATACCAATCCTAAGTTTTTACCAAAGGTGGTGTCTGAGTTTACCCTGACTCAAGCCATCCACCTGTCTGTGTATTACCCAGAGCATGCCAATCCAGGGGAAGCATTGCCCCACACTTTAGATGTACACAGAATACTCAGATATAGTGACCATTCCCCAATACTTTGCCACTGATCAAATAGTGCCAAAAAAACACCTCCTAGGGTCATCTACCAGTGCACCCTAAAAAAAGGATCCCTTGGCCAGTTCAAAGATTTCCTCACAAAGTGTGACTGGTCTCCAATCGACACTGCCACAAATACAGATAGCGCCTTTGCCTTCTTTATTATCACCTTTAACTCCACATGCGACCTCTTTGCACCCTACACCAAGCGGGTGGTTAAAGGGCCCGATACGCCCTGGATCACCCAAGCCCTTCTTGACCTCATGCAAACCCGCGACAATCTCTGGCACAAAGCCCTCGCATCGGGACTACCTGTTGACAGGCAGCGTTACAGGGCTGCCAGAAATCACTGCACTTGGGAAATCCGACAGGCCAAGGCTGCCCATTTCCAATCCAGGCTGTCGTCCTCATGGGGCTCAGGGTGGATATTCTGGAACATCAAGAAACTGAATGGGAAATCTGTCCCCCCCACACACACACACATACACACACACACTGCTTAGTGTTAATGAAACCCTTATCCAGGACCCTCTGCTCATTGCTGACTCACTCAACACCACCTTCTCTGACTTTAGCAGTGTTCTCCCCCCCAGGCTTCTTTGACAACTCCTCTACAACAACTGCTCCCCCACCCCCTGCAGGGACCCCACCTTTTTGTTTTAGGGCAATCTCCCCTAGTGAAGCCAAATCCTACCTGACCAGGGTCCTGGGAAATCAAGGTTTAGTGGGGATACCTTGGACCTTAAATGACTTCATCTTGCCCTTGATGTAGTCCTCTACCCTCTCACCAAAATTCTCAACCTCTCCCTGTGCCTAGGTCAGTTCCCCTCACAGTGGAAGTCTGCAGTGGTCACTCCCATTCTGAAGGGAGGCGACAGAACCTCCCTTGGTAATTATTGCCCCATCTCCATCCTCCCCCATCTCCAAGGCCCTTGAAAAAACTGTCTCAGAACAACTTTCAGATTATGTCTCTAAATACAACTTACTTTGCCAGGAACAATACAGATTCAGAAAAGGCCATAGCACCACCACAGCCCTTCTGGAATACACAGACTATGTCCATAAAGCTCTAGACCATGGACACTTAGTTGGGTCTGTTTACACAGACCTAACAAAAGTGTTCGATATGGTCAATAATGCCCTCATGGTCAAGTCCCTACCATCCTTGGGTCTGTCCAACGATGCCACCTCCTGGTTTGCCAACTATCTCAGTGGCAGGTCACAACACCCTATCCTCCAGTCTTCCTGTCTGGTCCGGGGAACCCCAGGGTTCTATCTTGGGGCCCCTCCTTTTTAATCTATTTCTAAATACCCTCCCCAAGGACTGCTCCAGTTGGATGCTTCTTTATGCAGATGATGCTGTTATCTTCAGTGGCCATCCTGACCCCTTCCCACTTCAGCAAGACCAATAAAGATTATTCTTGGAATCTGAAATCTGGATTGCCACTCGCAAACTTGTTCTAAACTACAAAAAATCAAAGGTAATGATTTTCTCGCATCACCAAAGTAAACACAGGAACATACCTGTAAACATTTTAAATTGTCAGCTCTCCCCCCTGGAACAAGTCAATAGTTTTAGATACCTCTGTGTCACTCTTGACTCTTCCCTCTCTTACCAAGATCATATTAACCTAGTCAGCACTGCCTTAAATGTCAGAATTGGTCTGTTATACAGACACAGATGCTGTATGCCCCCCAATGCTCTCTGTCTAGCCGTAACAAGCTCTGTACTATCCATAGTCGACTATGGGATTGTTTTCTATGGGTCCGCTGCTAACACAGCTCCCCATAGGATCAAGGTTGCCATGAATAAAGCTTGTCGTCTTGTGGCTGGGTGTGACAGGCACACTCACACCTGCGACCTCTACTGACTGGCTAGCTGGCTCAACTTTGATTGCAGGCTCAGATATCAAACAAGTCTTCTAGCCAAGAAAATCACCTCAGGGCTCACCCCTCCAGGGCTCCAACACCTTATTACTACTGCCCCTATAATTTGAAAAACCAGAAGCTCCGCTAAAGCATTCCTCCTTATCCCCCACTGTAGGATGTCCTGGGGCAGAGGGCGTTTATGTTCAGGGCTCCATGCTAGTTGAATGCCCTTCCAGCCTGCATTTCATCTGAAGTGAAACTTGACCCTTTCGAAGCAAATCTCAGGGAGTACCTCCTTTCCTCCAGTCAATATGACTGCTTCTAGCCCCCCCAACCCTCCTCTCCAGGTTTTAACAAGGTCTTTTCTGACTGCATCAGCCCCACCCATCTTTCTCTGCATCCCGCACCTACCCACACCACCTCCCTCTACCTTTAACAGTGTCAGTGGCTCAGCAGGCAGCACACTTGTCTCTGAGGCTGGGAGATCAGAAGGCTGTGGGTTCTGTCCCCACACCAGGCACTTGGGTTAATATCCCAAATACTAACACTGCAATGCAGCATGAGGGGGGTGCTGCTCTCCTGAGGTGCCGTCTTTCGGATGAGACATTAAACCGAGGTTCCATCTGCCTGTTCTGGTGGTAATTCAGGTGGTTGTTAAAGAGCCCATGGCACTTCTCGAAAAGAGTAGGGGAATTTTTTATTAAGAGGACTTCAAACAAAATAACATTCAATCCAAATTAATACAAATTAACATCTTCTTTGTAATAACACAAAAAATACATACAAAATGCAGAAACAACTAATACACAAATCAAAAATCTTTATAAAATCATGCACGTTATACATTATAACCAGCTTTTATCGCAACTATATCTTTCCCACTTTAAGTGGCTTTGCCCATTTTTCACAGTTAACCCATAATAATCACAAGTGTTCTTGGCTGTGTCTTTTGCTGTCTAAAAACCATAACTTTTGCACACTAATTTCAATATTTTTCAGAATCTCAATATGTGAAACGTGTCTTTACTGTGTAACCCAGTTACACTGTGCCTGCCACAAATAGTATCTTATTATTGATATTATAATATGTAACCCCTAGATGGCGCTATCCCAGGGGCTACTATCCCTGCCTGATTTGCCACTAACAGGTTGAGGGGCCTGGATCCAATGGCGGGTGCCTCCACCCAGAGGTCAGGGTTTGCAATAGTTAAACTAACTTGGTCACAGCCCTCTGGGACACTGCAACCCCCCTTTCTTCCCACTAGTGGCCCACACAATATATCAGAATTACCTTCACAGTATACACTTACCCCCAGGTCTGGTTCCGGCACTGGGATCTCCTGTGAAATGAGATACAGTGCAACAATCACAGTACAGTACTTTAACATAGACAAATACCTCAGGCAGTATAACTTTGCTGAAACAAGCAGCTCTGATTTATTTAGGGGATATAACAAGGACAGGGGAAATCAGGTTAATTAGCTTATCACTCTAATAATCTACCTATGGCTCTGTGCACAGGCCTATCCCTATCAGTTACTGTCCCTGGGTACCCAAGCCCTAGTGGCTAGTCCAAACCGTGGCAGCTGGTAGGGGCCTTCTCACACAGAGAAAGGAGAATTAAACAGTCAGCAGTACAGTAATTCCATTTGGATTTAATGTGGCAATTCAACAGGGAGCGACCCTGAATTAGTACTCCACCTCCAAATAAGATAGGGTCCTTCAGTGTCAGCAGGGCTCACTTGAGGTACACAAACCTCTTCACACATCCATATAAAAGAAAGCACTATACCAGGCAGGCTGCATCTGTATCCCGATCGCAATTACTGCACAATACCCGGGAGAACACACAGCAGATTCAGTTCCTGACAGACCGAGTGCAATTTTCAGCAACTCCTCCAGTCTTCTACAGGGTGAGCCTGGTTTCTACTCTTCAGAGATCCTTTGATTCTTTTCACAGGACGGATTCAGTCCTAACAAGCTGTTACACAAGCTGCAGACCGGAACTCTGGGCCTTACACACGTTTTGACTAAAACTGCACTGAAAAAGCACAGGGCTCCTTCCTTCTTCACTGCCAAAGCTCAACTGAAACTCCAACCGACAAAACCGGGCACTTCCTTTGAGTTCCTCCCAGTTCTTGACTGGATTGGCTGTCACTCACAATAGACTGCTGCTGTTGGTCCAAAAGGCACGAAGTCTAAACTACATCTCCCAGAGTCACTGCCCATACAATCCTCTTGTGGCTGGCTCAGATTATGAGTCCAAGTTCTGATTCGTCCAAGGCACCATTTTAGAGCTAGCTACCCCACACACTGATTGGTCCAGTTCAGCAGTTCAAAACTAAAATGGGGAACTAGCAGACACAGTTCTGACTGCAAAGAAAGCAGTTAGACAAACTGTAATTTCATTATTACTCTAAATAATTTCTGGCAAACAGTTACATCTTTCAGATAGGTTCCCTTTGCACTCTAGTGACTGCAAAATGAAGTGAATTGGCAGCAGCTCGAGTGGTACTCAGAGAAGCACACAGTCCCCCATACAAACTAATTATGTCTGCAAGCAGACAGCTCTTAAAGAGACAGTACCAGAGGTTCTAAAAACACTCACTGGTAAATGGCTTAAACGCCAAACACCATTCAGGCTTGGAGCATTCAAGCAAGCTCCTGGAAGTCTTTTGGGAACCCCCATTTGCAGAGTTCGCCCTTCCTGGCCTGGGAAAGCTTGGCGTCGCGTCAAGCAAGTACCCCATAAGTTTCAACTGCAACCATATACATTTGCATTAGGCTCGCATGTAATCATCAGTCAATATATCATTTTACCAAGAACACATTTCTGAAACATTGCAGTACGTCACTCTTTACACAGTATTACATACACATTGTACCATAACTCAAGTTATTACCTCTTGTACATGAACCTGAAGAGAGGGGCCTTCCCTATCAGTTACCTTGGGGCTGGATGGGGCAAGGGCACCATATAGAAGGGCAACACAAGTAACTTGGAGTTAGCACTGATGCTCAGTTTGGGCAATGAGCTCGGGACACATACACTCCTTTATGGACAACATTGAGAGGCAAGTCCACAGGCCTCCCAAGTGAATCATAACTGAGGTGCACCACAGGCTTTACAGCTCGACCAGTCTTTCTAGGGGGAACTGTTATAGTCTCTGCACTCTGAGCCTCATTTTCAGCATTGTCCTCACTTGTCAGGGAGTCTCCATGGGGGTAGAGAGGCTAGAACTTGGGGCACTTTCAGCTCCAGGAGTTACAGTTTCTGAGTCCACAACATTTGACTCATGGAGAGCTTTGGGACACTGGCAGAGGACTGTCAGGGCACTCAAAATACTCTTCTTGTTCGGTGTATCACCAGTCTGCCCCAATCTATCATTTCCTCCCTGAAAGCTCAAACAGTTCAACCATGCACAATGATTCCATTTCATCTGATCTGATGCTTTGCACTTCACTTTCTGGGAGCATTGGCTCAGGGATGAAGCTGGGGGCTTAGACAGTCCAGAAGGCCCAGCTTCATCTCCAGTATTGACTAGGGATTGCCCGAAACAATTGACTCAGTTCGTAAGAAGGATAGTATTCAAAGTCACTCTCACTTTCTTCCGATATGGACTGACAGTCATGCTCAACTGGGACTTGTGGAGGGAACACTTTAACTTTGCTTCTGTAGGTGCAGACTTTCTTGATCTTTTCTTAGCAGCAGCTCTAGTCACTGGTCCAGAGGCATCTTCTAGGGCTCAGACTCAATTAAGATTTTCCAATGGGCAGTAAATGATTTCTATGCATTGTTTTACATCTTTTGAATTATTCTCAGGCCTTACTTTGTACACTGGCAGATCATCTAGTTTGCCCACTACAATGTGAGGGAGATGGTGCCATCTGTCAGCAATCTTGTGCTTGCCATGCAGTCCCAGATTTCTTAGCAATACCCGATCTCCCTCCTGGAGTTCCTGTGCTTTCACCTTTTTATCATACCTTTCTTTGTTGGCCAGATTTCTTTTGGCAGCCATGGTTTGAGCCAGTTGGTACGCATGAGTTAGCTGGGCCTTTAACTTTTGCACATACTGTAAATAGTTGTCAGCTTGAACCCCATCAGGAGAGACCCCAAAACACATCTACTGGTAGTCGAGCTTCTCTTCCAAACATCAGGTGGTAGGGGAGAATCCAGTGGCATCACTTTGGTGCAGTTATAAGCATGTACCAGGTTGCTAATTTGTTGGCTCCATCTAGGCTTGTCCTTTGGGTGCAGGGTGCCTAGCATATCTAGCAAGTCCGGTTGAACCGTTCAGGCTGTGGGTCCCCTGGGGTGGTAAGGAGTGGTTCTGGACTTTCGCACTCCCCACAGAGAAAGCATCTCTTTGATCAGACGACTCTCAAAGTCTCTCCCTTGATCAGAATGGATTCTTTGTGGAGCCCCATAGTGAACAAAAAGTTTTCTACAAGTACTTTGGCCACAGTGGATGCTTTCTGGTCTTTGGTGGGAAAGCTTGGGCATATCTCGTGAAATGGTCAGTGACCACAACACATTACTGATATTTCTTTGATCTGACTCCAAACTCAGAAAATCAATACAGACCAGCTCCATGGGTGCACTGGTGGTGATGTTAACAAGGGGGCAGCCCTCTGGGCAAGCTTTCCTCTGTAAGCAGCGACTACAAGTTCGAATGTGTTGCTCCACATCAGCCCCATCTTAGGCCAATAGAATCTGGATCTCACCAAGTCAAGTGTTCTGTCTATACCAAGGTGCCCCATGTGGTTGTGCAAGGACCTCAGTACTGAGTCTCGAAGGCAGTGGGCAGCACTGGTTGTTGTTTGTCTACTTGTCCCCTCTGTCTACTGTTTCTCTGTATAACAGTTTATTGATCAGTTTCAGCTTAGGACCTTCTTTGTATAACAGTGCAGTTCTCAAATCAGTGGGCGTAATTTGGACACATCTTTTCCTGCATAGAGGGCTTCTAAAGCTGCTTTGATCATGGGATCGCGGGATTGAGCCCGCGAATACTGTCATTGTCCAGCTGAGGCAGTGCACCAATGTCTATTGCAGAAAGTGGCAATAAGCAGCAGGTATGCAATTCTCAGAGGCTCCCAAGCAATCCACCATGCAGTCCACTGCGTCCGTGGACATTTGTTCCTCCCTGTCAAACTTCCGGCAGAGTGCCGAATGTCAGGTTCTGCCAATCGGACCCAATCATTCTGGGGAACAGGCCTCCGGAGAGAGCATCAGCATCTATGTGGTTCAGACCTGCTCGGTATTCGAGAGCATAGTCATATGTAGATAATGCAGAAAGCCACCTATGGCCAGTGGCATCCAACTTAGCTGAGGTCTGCACATAGGTCAAAGGATTATTGTCAGTTTTACTAGTATTTTAGCCCCATACAAGTACTCATGGAATTGGTCAACAATAGCCCACTTCAAAGCTAGAACTCTAACTTATGTACAGGATAGTTCTTTTCGGATGGGGTCAGGCTTCTACTGGCAAGGCCACTGGTCTCAGGCCATTCTCGTGCTCTTGGTACAACACAGCCCCAACCCTTGCAAGCTAGCATCAGTGTGCAGGACGTGAGGTTTTCTTGGATCGGCATAGGCCAGCACTGGAGCATGGGTAAGTTGATATATGATCTCATGAAAAGCAGTCTCACAATCAGGAGTCCAGCGGGCCCCAAATACTTCACTCGGATGAAAATACACTCTTTCAGTCTTGAGGGACTGACTTTTGGTATTTTTTTGGGTTGGGGATACCCTTGAGTAAGGTTAAGTAAAGGCGGATCACTCTTGAATAGTCCTTGATGAGCCGATAATAACCACAGAATCCCAGGAATCTTTGCAGTTCTTTTAGATTTTTGGGCTGTGGCCAGGTGGTCAAGGCCTCAACTTTACTTGGGTCGGTCTCTATTCCTCGGTGGATACTATGTGTCCCACATACTTTACTGATGTTTGAAAGAATTGACACTTATCAATGGACAGTTTAAGGCCAAAGTCCTCCAGTCGGTCCAATACCTTAAATAATCTGCTCTCATGTTCCTCCAGTGAGCTGCCAAACACAATAACATCATCTAGGTATACCAGGCACTCTAGTAAGTTCATGTCCCCACTGCACGCTCCATCAATCGTTGAAAAGTGGCTGGGGCACCTGAAATCCTTGAGGCATCCTCATGAATTCATAGAAGCCAGCGGACAGATAAAGGCCATCTTCTCACGGGTCCTCTGGGGCCATCGGGATCTGGTAGTACCCACTGCGGAGATCCAGCACAGAGAACCACTTGCTCCCGTTTAGGCAGTCCCAAGCATCCTGAATCGCGGGGCATTGTGTACTGATCAGGGATAGTCCGCCGGTTTAGGTGCGATAATCCACACATCCTTACTGTTCCATTCTTTTTCCTCACTACCACAATGGGGAAGCATAAGGGCTTCTGGATTCTTGTATTACACCAGCAGCTAACATCTCTTGCAGATGCCGTCTCACATCATCTATGTCAGCAGGTGCCAGGCGTCGAGACCTCTCACAGTGGTCTTTCGTCATGCAGCCGGATATTGTGCTACAGCTCCTTGCCGCATCCTATCCCATTCCTTTAAAGAAACACCTGGTCTCTCTGGGCAAGCTTCTCACTGATCCTCACTTTCCATTCAGCTGGCAGCGGGAGTCGCAAATCAAACAAGTCAGGCGTTATTCTGTCATTCTTCCTTGAACTCTTGCTGCTGGGTAGCACTGCAGTGTCTGCACAATGCACATTAGCCAGGATGCAACCTCTGTTTACTCGAATGTCTCTTTCAGACACATTATGAACTTGGACCATTACCCTTTTGGCATAAGCATGGGCTCTAGCGGGCAAAATACTAGGCTTGACCAGCAGTCCCTCTGGCAATTTTCCATCGCCTGGTGCATCCAACATTAATATTTTATTCTTAACATCCTTTCTGATACGGACCTCTCCCTGTAAGGTACACTGGGCATTTGGCGCCAGGATCAGAGACTCAGGATCCTTCTTCCATACAATTCGACGGTTCCTCTGGTTCTGTTTTTCAGCATCTCTCTGTGCCTCATAGGCCTTCTTAATTAAAGCCGGAACTCTTAAAGCTCTACTAGTCTTTGACCCCTGTTTTTCATAACACAACTGTGCCAGCCTTCCGAACATATGAGCATTTGTTCCAATCAACAAAGGACACCATCATACAGTCAGTGGGGGACACACTAAGGCTAGGGTCTCTACTTGTTCGCCACTCCAGACACGGAGGTGGGAAAGACAGCCAAATTGATATACCCGAATAGGGGTAGGCCTTCCACTTAACCCCATACATGCAGTCCTTCTAATGGTTGTAAGGGCACGTCTGACAAATGCTTCTGATACCAATCCTGGAACATAATTGTCACTTGGGAGCCACTGTCTAATACAGCTCTTGTAGACACTCCATTCACCTTTACAGTGGTCTCCATGGAGGGACCCACTATTCTGGACCAGTCTGGAGAGGCGGTGAGTGGGGGCCTGGGCAACTGACCTTGCCACAAAAGGACGTGAATTAGCATTTTGGTGCCCTCACTGGGATTATGTGTGCACCTCTTAACCACTGATTTCTTCTCCGAAGCTCTCCTTGTAGCCTATATGCAACTTTGTCAGTGTCTTTTGGGGACTGGCATTCCCTTTTCATGTGCCCATCTTTCCCACAATTATAGCAAAACATACTTTCTGGAGTTTGAGCTGGCGAGGTGCCACACTGGGAGCCAGGGCAGGGGTATTACTAACTGGAAACCTGGGTGCCATCTCTGTCTGCTGGCGTGATAAGCATTTGGAGACATCTCGTCAGTTTCTCCACTTCCATGGTCAAGGAATTGAGTTTGGAGCTGTTATCAGCAGGAGATACATGGTGGGTACCCCCACCCCATAGCAGATGCAGTCGGATATAGGTCAGGGCCGCACTTGCAGGCGTGGCCTTCATAAAGGACTGTTTTTGAATTCCGGATCTCTCTCTCAACAGTTCGCCCCATTGTGGCATATCTTTTTCCTTGTCAGAGCACTCATTGACTGTCAACCTCTGCCCCTGAACTTCACTTGATGGGTCACCTCAGTCACTCGGTCGTAGCCACAGCTGTTGGTGCAGGTACCTCCGAGGTCGCCTTTTCTCAAGTCCTCGAATTTCTCTCATTAACTCATCATAGGAGGTGGGATTCCAGTCGATTTGCCAGGCGTAACTGAAGCAACAGCAGTTCTGAGAAGGGGCAGACTTAGATTCTGTCCAGTCTGGTTCGGTCCAGTTCAATCGCTGGCAAACTACCCTTTCTGAGGCATTCTTGCAACAATTTTTCCAGCCGAGAGACATACACAGACAACAACTCCCCTTGGTACTGTTGTGCATTTCTTACTCTCCACCATAGGTCCTCATCAGAATCTGGGCTCCCATACACATTCTCCAAGGCCTCAAGATAGGCCTGTGCAGTCGCTTCAGGGTTACTGGCCCGTTTAGTACGGATGGTAGCCAGGGCAGGACCCTCGGAGGCTCTACTAACCCTCTTCTTTCGCCTTCCGAGCATTGCCATTCTAGCACTTGGGGGCAACATAGTCTATCCAGGTCTCCCAGTCATCCTCCCTTGGGGTGGGGAGGTGCCAGAGAAGATCCCCAACCTTCGGTAAGAGTCGTGACTAATGGCAGGTGCAGAAATAGGAGTCTGCATTGGTTCAGCCACCATTACGGGCACTGGAGCAGGAGAGGGTGTTGGGGAGGAACACCCCAGGTGGCAAGAATAGTTTCTTCAAGTCCTCCACAGTTTTCCCTCCCAGCAACCATTCAGCAAATTTCTCCTCAAAAGTTTCAGATAGTGGTGGGGGCTGATTCCCCGGGTCTTTACTGTCCTTAGTTATCACTCTCCAAGCAGTGAAGGCTCCTCTGGAGTAATGGTCTGTGGCACTTGGAGCTATCTATGGGATCCTTAAACTCTACTAGGGCCAGGAAAGTGTGGGTGAGCAGATTAGCATGCCGACCCACCACCACAGGGTTTTGTAAACCTTCCACCTTGGAAAGTACTCCTGCACAGTGTCCGTATTGATACCCAGGGGATGTCCAGGATAAGCATAGCATTTTGGGGTCGATCTCCTCCCAGTACACCACTCCACCAGCCAGTGCACAGCCACTTCTGTCGGGTACCCATTTTTTCTTAACAGTGGTTCGTAAATATGGCCACTAGAGGACACACAATCCCAGCGGTGAGCCTCCAAGATGTAACCCTAGATGGCGCTTATCCCAGGGGCTACTATCCTGCCTGATTTGCCACTAACAGGTTGAGGGGCCTGGATCCAATGGCGGGTGCCTCCACCCAGAGGTCAGGGTTGCAATAGTTAAACTAACTTGGTCACAGCCCTCTGGGACACTGCAACCCCTTTCTTCCCACTAGTGGCCCACACAATATATCAAATTACCTTCACAGTATACACTTACCCCAGGTCTGGTTCCGCACTGGGATCTCCTGTGAAATGAGATACAGTGCAACAATCACAGTACAGTACTTTAACATAGACAAATACCTCCAGGCAGTATAACTTTGCTGAAACAAGCAGCTCTGATTTATTTAGGGGATATAACAAGGACAGGGAAATCAGGTTAATTAGCTTATCACTCTAATAATCTACCTATGGCTCTGTGCACAGGCCTATCCCTATCAGTTACTGTCCCTGGGTACCCAAGCCCTAGTGGCTAGTCCAAACCGTGGCAGCTGGTAGGGCCCTTTTCACACAGAGAAAGGAGAATTAAACAGTCAAGCAGTACAGTAATTCCATTTGGATTTAATGTGGCAATTCAACAGGAGCGACCCTGAATTAGTACTCACGACCTCCAAATAAGATAGGGTCCTTCAGTGTCAGCAGGGCTCACTTGAGGTACACAAACCTCTTCACACATCCATATAAAAGAAAGCACTATACCAGGCAGGCTGCATCTGTATCCCGATCGCAATTACTGCACAATACCCGGGAGAACACACAGCAGATTCAGTTCCTGACAGACCGAGTGCAATTTTCAGCAACTCCTCCAGTCTTCTACAGGGTGAGCCTGGTTTCTACTCTTCAGAGATCCTTTGATTCTTTTCACAGGACGGATTCAGTCCTAACAAGCTGTTACACAAGCTGCAGACCGGAACTCTGGGCCTTACACACGTTTTTTGACTAAAACTGCACACTGAAAAAGCACAGGGCTCCTTCCTTCTTCACTGCCAAAGCTCAACTGAAACTCCAACCGACAAAACCAGGCACTTCCTTTGAGTTCCTCCCAGTTCTTGACTGGATTGGCTGTCACTCACAATAGACTGCTGCTGTTGGTCCAAAAAGGCACTGAAGTCTAAACTACATCTCCCAGAGTCACTGCCCATACAATCCTCTTGTGGCTGGCTCAGATTATGAGTCCAAGTTCTGATTCGTCCAAGGCACCATTTTAGAGCTAGCTTACCCCACACTGATTGGTCCAGTTCAGCAGTTCAAAACTAGAATGGGGAACTAGCAGACACAGTTCTGACTGCAAAGAAAGCAGGTTAGACAAACTGTAATTTCATTATTACTCTAAATAATTTCTGGCAAACAGTTACATCTTTCAGATAGGTTCCCTTTGCACTCCTAGTGACTGCAAAAATGAAGTGAATTGGCAGCAGCTCGAGTGGTACTCAGAGAAGCACACAGTCCCCCATACAAACTAATTATGTCTGCAAGCAGACAGCTCTTAAAGAGACAGTACCAGAGGTTCTAAAAACACTCACTGGTAAGTGGCTTAAACGCCAAACACCATTCAGGCTTGGAGCATTCAAGCAAGCTCCTGGAAGTCTTTTGGGAACCCCCATTTGCAGGGGGGTTACAAATATATATGGTCTCTGTATGGTATTTCCTCCAACTTCCTTCTAAGTCCCCATAAAACGATGCTGCATAAGTCAGTCCCTCAAACAATGGCTCACCCCATTTTACTGCCAGATAAGACCAGACGTATTTTGTGGAAGCACATTCTAAAAACAGATGTCTTTGTGTTTCCAAAATCTGTATACAAATATCTTTTAAACAGTACCTGTCTTGAATCTGTTTATGTTTGTTGTTGTTTCTGGCTGGGATCCTATTATGTAGCCCTAACCAAACTATATCCCACATGAATTCTGGCACCCTTTTAGAATCTAGCATATTCAGATTCAGTTGTATCCTATCTTGCGGACAATCAGCTAATGAAATATCTCCTCTCCTCTCTTGCTGAATAATGTGTGCAAAAATCTCTTTGAGGGATTTACTGGATAGTATATCAGTGGTAATATTCCACTTAATTATCAGTTTTATTTGTTCTATGACATAGCTAGGGATATTCTTTATTCTATGTAGCACTCCTGAATTCTTTTGAATCCAAGCTGACAAACAGGAAGTAAGCCATCGTAGTGCCAATTCCCTCCATATCTTGTTTCCAGGTTTCAAAGTATTTCCTAAATTGTATACTTGAAAAATACTGCTATAAAAAGCTATCAGATTTATCATAGACAGACCCCCTTCTTTTATTGGTCTATATGTGACCTCCCGTTTAACCGGATTCAACCGACTGCCCCACAGGGCTTGAAAAAAAATACTATATAAGGACATGTGTAGTGACTAAGGAGGAGGGAAATATAGCAAATGGGCAAAAATATGGGCAGAGGAAAAGTCTTAATCAAAACAACTCGCTTTTTCTTAGATATTTGTCTCCCCTGCCATGAGTTGACCAATCTAGATGCTTTATTTATACAAATCTCCCAGTTATGTGTAGCCATGTCTCCTTTGCCAAAACCTAGGCCCAATATATTAACAGTATGAAACTCCTCACAGTTCCCCACTGTCAAATAGGGTTGTCATGGTATGACGGTGTCATGGTAAACAGCGGTGTCAAAAGTCACGGTACATTGATACCATGGACAATTTCTGATACCGCGATAACCGTGATTCACGGTATACCGTGGTATTGAGACCTATCAACTTTATTTTTTTTTTTCATTTTCAGGTACAACTGTCCCTCACATGCCAATTCTCCCCCATGCAAGAGTTTGAGGAGGCTTCTTTTTCGTGCAAAAATTGTTTCGTGGATGCGACGTCCGCTGTCTGCTGCAGTGCTGTACAGATTAGTAAGGTTAGGTTTAGGTGTCCCCACGTGACCAATCCATAAGCAGACTGATGATGTTAGTTGAGAGACCTTTAATAAAATTTAAGTCAGTCTTTTGACTTCTTTCTTCCAATTTTTATTTTTCAATGTTCAGTTTCAGGACAGTTTTTTTAAGTCATCATGAAATTTGTGTGTGTCACACGGAGTGCCACACAATGCACACAGAGGCCAAGTGAGTATTAAACCACCAGTGACATATAAGTAACTGCTTCCTTAATGGCAAATGGCGAGAAAAGACTGTGCGCAACAGCACACAAAAGTCAGTGTGCTGTGAGTGCGCGACTGTATTACTCACACAGTGCACACTGACTGCACAGTACACATGAAGTGCAGAACATTGCTTGCACAAAAAGCCACACTGTAAATGCACAATGCACATCATTATTGTCCTCTCCTCTGCTGTTCGTTTGGAACAGAAGCAGAAAATGATGTCAGAATGAGTGACATCCCTCCAGAAAAGCTGAACAACAAAACACATTTGTTGAGAGTTACGTTCCCCTCTGTGACAATTCCACAGTGCCCAACACTACAGCGACAACAGCACCAGGTCACTGTAGTGTCGGCGAAGGACCCAACCACTGCATTAGGAGGTATAGCACCCCCTACCCAAAACCACTCAGACTCTGAGTTGGTTATTTAAGTAGCAGGGATGGGGGGGGGGGACATATGGGTGTCAACTAGCCATCCTAAATATGTTTGTTTATTGGGCTTGAGCAATGGGCATGGAATGGGGGTGAGGGAAGGATCAGCAGCAGTAACCAGGCCGAGGATCAAAATCTGTTATTTTGTTAACAGTAACACTGTGTAACATGTAGTCTGTCATGTCATGTAATGATCATCATGTTAAGTTTTCTTATCTTTATGGGTAACAGTTTTAACAAACTGTCTGTGGTTGGTTGTCACTGTGTGTACAGACTCAGATTGCAGACTGGTCAGCCACCTCATCGGCGGGGCCAGTGAGTGACAGATGAGACCGCAGTGATCATTCACATGACTGTTAACTGTTGTGCAGCTGGTGCTCTGTCTCGAGTGGTCGTGCGTGTTCATGTTCATTCATTGTAAGTCTGAACTATAGAGGGTAGACAGTCTTGTCAGTCTGTCAGAGGCACAAAACTGTCAAGGTTAGTCAGACACAGAATGAGATACACACTGAGAAAATGTTCACGTTAATTTTTTGTTGTTAAATAATAACACAAAAATTGCCATGTTGCTAGTGCCATTTGCATTTGCAAATTGCAGTTTTGCACTACACTTACGCTCTGGTTTTTTTCAGTTTCAGTGATAAGAATTGGCACTAGTTTCCTTCAGTTTTCATTCCCAGTTGTTCTCCACCCCTCCCTCTATCTGATTCTGTAGCACAAAGTCACTGCTGCCCAGCACACCTGCAGTGTGGATAACGAATTTGACTCCCGCCAACACATGCCATATCCAGAGTGCACTCTGCTCGCTAATCCAAATTCTTTCTGACATCTGCTGCTGTTGCTTCCTGACTCCGAGTCCTCCCTCCCTGTCCTCCTAATGTGATTTGTGATATTTTATACTTGGCATTGGCTAGTCAGCTGACCTAGCACATTTAGTGAAGTTGCTGTCTTGTCTCATCTGTCTGCTTGATGCACCCAAAGTCCCTCCAGTCCAGTTCCACTATGAACCACTTCATGTCTCTCCATCTGTCTGCTCACCTGATGCCCCCACTAGAGTGGTCCCTAGGACAGAGTGAGTTCTACTCCTGACTCCTGATGAGTTCTCTCTGACTGACTCATGTCATCTGCATCACAACTTTGGTTGGCTGGCTCACCTGAGCACTTGGCTGACTGTGGCTGGGGGCTACCTAACACAAAACCAATAAGAGAAATTACTTTACTTGCGTAATTACCCTTAGCCTAGCTGCTAGCTTAACAATTATAGTCACATGACTCAGCAGTCACCAACAGTAGCGCTGAAGATACAGTATATAGGATAATTCCTTTAATGCTATGCAGGACTCCAGTCCTCCTGAGTCACTCATCATATCACGAGACTTGACTCACAAGTCCTGAGTCCGAGGTGGTGACAAGATGACTTAAGTCACTTTGGGGGGGGGGCTACCTAAAACAAAACCCAATGGAAAAAGTAATAAAAATTCATAAATTTCTTAATTACTTAAATAGCTAGTAGCTTAAAAAACAACAACAAAAAAAAAGCAGAGAAATGAGTGCCTGCCACTGCCACAGCATTGAGGATATATAAGCCGATTCCTTTAATGCCAGACTGCACTCATGTCACAGTCACACGACTTGACTCACAACAGCACGACTCACTCAACCAAAGCAAGTCAAGCAAGCAACTCACATCGGCTCACTGCCTCAGCTGAAGGCTACTGTAGTTAAATAGCTATTACCTACCTTAAAAAAAGGAAAAAAGCAGCCAGTGAGTGCCTGCCACTGCCACGGCACTGAGGATATATAAGCTGATTCCTTTACTGTCAGACTTGACTCATGTCACAGTCACACGACTCGACTCGACTTGAGTCGCAGTATAGCATGACTGACTCAACCTAAGAAACTCAAGCAAGCAACTCACATTGGCTCACCTCCTCAGCTGGAGGCTACTGTAGCTAAATACCTAGCATATTAAAAAAGGAAAAAAGCAGCCAGGCAGCCACCATGGCATTTGGGATATACAGGCTAATTCTTATAAATGCCACCATCTCTCACAGTTGGCTTAGCTCTGCTGATTGGTTCTGGCTGTTGGCTTGGCTTGGACTCGGAGTCTTGGACACAGTGAGTGGTGAGTGCAGGCAGCAGTTGTGTTGTGGTTGTGGTGGTAGGGTACTACACTGAGGAAATAAATATGAACACAAATCTCTCCAAATGTATTTGCACTACTTACTATTACTTTTACTTTTACTAACTAACCTTGAGGGGACTGGGGGGGGGGGACCTGGTCTTGGAGGGAGCACCAGGCTGTGAGGTGAGGATGGGGGAAGGACACTCAGCCTAGTCATAGCCAGACAGTGAAACTTGATTTTCCAATCAGAACTGTTCTAATTCTAAGTAGTGCTTTTGCTGTGCCTGTTTCTAAAGCTAGTAGCACACAACTTCAGTGAAGTGCAACCCCGTCTGCATCTGCAAATGTAGTCTGCACCACCACCAGGAGTGGAGTGACTGGACATTCCTTTCATATTCATCAACTCTCATCTTTAAGTAATTGACAATTTAACATATCAAAAATGTAAATCAAACAACTTACTACTTGTACTCCCTGTGCTATTTTTGTATAGTACTTTTGTGTAACCCCTCGGTGGTGCTATCCCAAGGGCTACTACCCCTGCCTGCTCAGCTAATAACAGGCTGAGGGGCCTGGATCCAATGGCGGGTGCCTCCACCCAGAGGTCAGGGTTGGAACAGTCAAATATGACCTGGTCACAGCCCTCTGGGTCACTGCAACCCCCTTCCTTCCCACTAGTGGCCCACCAGCAATTCCCACACTATCGTTATGACTTACACTTACCCCCAGGTCGGGATGGCCAACCTGGTGCTGGGGACCCCCTGTAAAATAAGATGCAGTTATACTATAACCCATACACAAAAGGGTAGCACAAACACGCAGTTCACACGGTATACCTTGTAACAACAAATCTGATTTATTAAGGGGAAAGTAACAAGGACGGGGGAGATCAGGTTGAACAGCTTAACACTTCTACTATATAGGGCACTGTGCACAAGCCAAACCTATCAGTCACTGTCTTTGGGTACCAGGCCTTACAAGGCTAGCCTATTTGGTGCAGCTGGTTGGGGCCCTGATGAGGAAACAAGCATTTGGTACCTAGATTTGATTTGTAAGAGCCCGCAGGCACAATTCATGCAGCCACTGAAACAGGCAGACAAATCTTTCCCTCAGAAGGAATATCAGACAGGGAGCTGCCCTGATTTAGTACTCATGACTCCTGCAGAGAGATCCCTCTCACACCACTGCAGGACTTGGCCTATGATCCAGACGCTACTCCACACATTTATATGTAACACAGAGGGGTACCATACCAGGCAGCTGCTCCAAACTCCCGATCACTTTCACTGATCAAACCAGGTGAACAACGCAGCCTCACTTGTCCTGACAGACTGAGCGTGATTCAGCAGATTCTCCAGTACTCTAAAGGGTGAGCCTGGTAGGTAGCTGTGTTTGCACAGCCTCCTCTGCCTACACTCCTCATGGATCTTGTCCGCTTGCTCTATTGGTGATGTAGTCGCCCACCTTCTCGGCCCAACACATGCGTTTCCCATGCGAAGACTTGCACAGCACAGGAGCCAGAGCTCCTTCTTCCTTCACAATCACCAAACAACTCTGCCCCTCCAGGACAGTTGCAGGACAGTTTCCTCTCACTCCACAGGGCTCCGGTTGGCTGCTTTATTCTGTCAGTCACCTCATACGCTCTCTATTTGTGCAAAAAAGGCACCAGGGTCCAAACTACACTTTCCAGGAGCATGTGCCATATATGCTCCTTCAGGCAGGCACCCAGTGGGAGTCCAAGTTCAGTTGGCTCAAGCGATCTCCATTTTAAAGTCCCCTCTCTCTAACTGGCCTATCTCAGAAGTCCAGGTCCAAAATGGAGGGGCCTAACACTCAGAGTCCCAGCTGCAATAAAGGCAGGTTAAACAAACTGCATTCTTACTGTTAACATAGAAACATAGAAACATAGAATTTGACGGCAGATAAGGACCGCTTGGCCCACCCAGTCTGCCCATTTCCCTACCTACTGGATAAGCTGCAGATCCTAGTTAACCAGCAGCCTACTTCTTCTTACCCCCATCCCCCAAAATTGCTTTATGACTGTCCCATGCATGCTTGAATTCCACCACTGATTTGACTCCACAACCTTCCTCCGAAGGCCGTCCATGCATCCACAAACCTCTCTGTGAAAAAATACTTCCTTAAATTACCTCTGGCCACACCCCCCCATCTTCAAATTGTGCCCTCTTGTTCTTGCACACCTCTTTTGAAAGATGCTACCCTCTTGGACTTTGTTGATTCCTTGAGGTACTTGAAGTTTCTATCATGTCCCCCTCTCCTCCTTTCCTCGAGGCTATACATATTAAGCTCCTTAAGTCTCTCTTCATATGTTTCTGATTGCAGACCCTGCACCATTTTAGTTGCCCTCCTCTGGACAGCTTCCATCCTGTCTATGTCTTTGTGGAGATGGGGTCTCCAGAACTGCACACAGTACTCCAGATGGGGTCTCACCAGCTGTCTGTACAGAGGGATAATAACTTCCTGTTTTCTACTGGTGATGCCTCTCCTATGCATCCCAGTATCCCAGCCCTCCTTGCTGCCCTCTCACATTGCTTGCCCACCTTTAGGTCATCTGATATGACTACCCCAGGTCCCTTTCCATTTTTGTTGTTGTTAGTATCTCACCCCCCATTGTGTACTCTTCCCCTGGGTTTTTGTTTCCCAGGTGCATTACCTTGCACTTCTTAGCATTGAATCTAAGCTGCCATACATTTGACCATTCCTCTAACCTTGCCAAGTCCCTTCTCATCCTTTCCACTCCACCTTGTGCATCAACTCTGTTGCAGATCTTAGTGTCATCTGCAAGAGACATGCCTTTCCTTCAGTCCTTCGCAATGTAAACATAAAGGCGCTACATATGCTACATACACTACATATGTCTCCGAAAGCAGTTACATCTGCCAGTAGGGCGCCCTCTGCTCGTTAGCGACGTCAGAAACAGAGCAATTCAAACAGCAGCTTGAGTGGGATTCGAGCAGTACACCAACAGTCCCCTCTTGCAAACTAATAAAGCCTACAAGTAGGCAGTTCTTAAAGAGACATTACCAGAGGCTCTAAAAGCACTCACAGCACCCACAGTTAGATGGCATTATGCCAAACGCCAGTTAGGCAGGGAGCACTTAGGCAAGCTCCGGGAAGGCTTTTAGGAACCCCCATTTGTAGGGGGGTAACATTTGGTATTGGTAGTATTTTGTGCTGTAAGCTAAGAGTACACTAAAACGCGTCACTTATAACAGTATGTCATTAATGTTTCAGACTGCAATGAAATTAAATTTTTTTTATATAAATCTACTTATAATGCTCGAAGCTCCATGCTCATCATCAGGTCAAGAGAAATCTGACTTAGTCAATAATAAATATATTTCTCTTGCACATACTTGACTCATTATCTTTATTTTCTCTCATTAAATTCATAATGTGTCATTTACTAGTATTTTAACTGCTTTTGCATGTAAAATTTGGTTAAAAGTGCATTATTTTTGAATATTTTCGGTTTTCCCATTGGAATGCATTATACCGCGGTACCACGATAACTGCGATATCACGTTAACCGCGGTTATCATACCATCAAAATTTCATACCATGACAACCCTACTATCATACCTCCCAATTTCAAAGATCCTTCAGCTACAAGGCCCCCTCTTGGACGAATGGCCTACCTAGCTCCATCACAAACGAAAATGCTATCGGCCTCTTCAAATCCCATCTTAAGGGGCATCTCCAGTCCCTAAACATCTGCGACTGCCATTGATTCTGCTGTCACTCGCTCCTCCCCTGCCACAACAATGGCCCATGACTGGCTTTCTCTACCCTCCCCCCCTTGTTCTCCCCTATCACCAACTGTCGAGCATCCCAGTTTACTTGCCTACATGCTCATATGATCTAAGATTGTCTGATTCTGACACTGATTGTGAACCTCTATCTGTATTTAATGTTGTTATTTACCGTGCAACATGCTTGTTCTGCTTCTTGAGTTGTATTTACCTTATTACTGTTTGTACCACTACTGTTTGTACCATTAATGTCACATGGAACCTTTGTAAATGAGTCACTGACTCAAAGGTATTTTCTGAACTCTGAATAAATAAATAAAAGTATCCTGTGTAACAGTGATGCCAGCAAAAGTATGCGTTTCTAATGTGGATAGTTCCCCTAGGAAGAGCCCTCTACTCTTAGAATAATTAATCCTGGACCCAGACTGATCTGAAAAAGCCTGAAAACAATCAAGTAATGAATCTTCTGTAGTTTTTTTTATCTGTGCATAGCAAAAGATCATCTGCACAAGCTAGGGCTTTGATGGGCGAGGAAGTTGGTGTTAAAGTAAGGCCATAAATGTTGTCCCTCTGTACCAGATTTCTTAAAAAAAACATCTATACAGAAAACATATAGGAGGGGGCTCAAGAGACACCTCTGTCTCACTCCCTTACAAACTCTAATGTCTTTCCCTTTCCAACCATTTATGTTTGGTGTTAAAACAGCATTTTTAGACATAAGCTTAATCCACCCTATAAACCTCTGTGGAATGCCATAGGCCGCTAATGCATTATATAAACACTGGCGTGAAATCATATCGAAGGCCTTCTCCTGGCCAATTCTCAGTAGAAGGCCTTATGTCCCCTGCTAGTGTTGCTGAATAACATAACTCCCTAACCATAATGAGGTTATCAGTCTGCTTCCTAGAGAGTATTGCACAGGTCTGTGCTGGGCTAATAACAAAGTCTGCTACTGATACCAATCTGTTTAAGAGTATTTTACGTAACCTTTTCAAATCAGAATTTAAAAGATTGAGTGGTCTCCAATTTTTAAGTTCTGTCCTAACACCCTTCTTATATAAAAAGATCTATGAGGCATAGTTCATTGATTGGGGAAGTGCCCCAACTTGTAACATGATATCGTATACTATAACCATAGCAGGAAATAAATCCTTTTGAAATGTTTTAAAAAACTCAGCCCCAATACCATCTATCCCAGGGGCTGATCCATTTTCAGACTGTATGACACTGCATACTTCGGTTTCAGTGACTGGTGTTAATAAAAACTGTTGCTCATCCCCCGAAATTTGTGGTAGCCTTTCTAGTATCTGAGAATCTTCCTTAATTCGATGAGCTACAGAAAACAGCTGTGTATAAAAAGTATCATCTTGTTTTAATACGCCTGCCAGTGTAGAAATTACCTCTCCATTTTCTGTCCTAACCTTTGTAATGATTCTGTGCTCAACCCTGCCCCTGTATTCTTTAAAGGGGTCCATTGAACCTTTCTGCATCAGAATCCCAAATCTCATTTCTTGCTCCAGGGACTTAGCCCTGTCATATTGTATTGCAAACATATTTTCCTTAATTTCAGAGATTTTTTATTATCTGTTTTGCACACTTCTGTTTGGGAGATCAGTTTTTGTATCTGGGCTCGCAATTTTAAATAATCTATGTATTTATTTGTAGCTAATCCTATTGCCTTCTTTTGAAAAAATTCAACCCCGGTCTGTTTGGTCTCCTCCCACCAAGTGGCAACATTATCAGAAAACTCCACTACAGATAACCTGGCTTTCCACTCTTCTCTCCATGCTAGTTTTAGTTGGGACATGCCCCCAGCCAATGGTCAATGTAATCGATTTATGGTCTGTAAATTCTCTAGCCTGTGTCTCTACTGCAACTATCTGTAATATTGAAGAAATTAATATGAAATTGTCAGGAGGTCAAAATCTCACTTCTCAGGTTCTTGGCAATATTGGGAATGCAAGGAATCACAAACACGTTGCATATGAGTAATAAACTTGTTTATTACTACCAAAGGAAAAATTACAGTTGCCCTAAGCAGTTCTTACCAATACGAACCGGGAGCCAATGCTATGCGTTCTCTATACCTCGAGGGTTCTCCGTGTCTCCTGGGGTCTCCGAGGTATAAGACTCAGTGTCTCACATTATATGCCTATGATAATTACTATGGTTATTGTAAGATAGAAACATTTCTAGCTACAGAGATGAGCCCTATTGGCTAAATTAAGGTGGCTCCACGGTCCACGATAACATTATACAATTTTGTAGTAGTCATCAGTTTGTAAAACAAAAGAGTACAGTGTACAGAGTCTTACATAACTCAGTGTAGTAGCACAAACAATCAAAAGGTGGCAATGCCAACTTATATATATAATCATTACAAGGACACAGATGTCCTGATCATCTTGTAAGCAAGAAATACATAGAAAATACATAGAATGTATATATGTATTAGCAAGCAAAGTGTATAACAATAATATGCATACATATCCTGGCATCTACTCTTGTACTGTAGATGCCCTTACCCCTATATGTTAGTATAACATATGCCTAAGCACTAGCTGTCTACGGTGTACCTCTGGGGGTACCAATCAGGGTGCAGGGACCTCGTGTAACAAAATCTATCCTTGTAGATAGCGCCCCTCTAAAATATGTACTACCCCCTACTGGAAAAACTTGCCTGTATGAGTCTTGTAACTGTGCCTTCATAATTATATGTTGCAATGCAATGGTATCACAGTTAACATCTTGTTAGTTTGAAGCCCCCTATCTGCTTTCCCCAATCTGCAATTAAAATCACCAGCCCAGGCAATCGGTCTGATGGTGTGCAAATACGGCTGCATGGATTTAAATAAGGCCACCCTTTCAGCTTTTGTCTGTGAAGCATAAATCGATATTATTCTAAATCTTTCAGAATGGCAGGCAATATATAGCATGCAGGACCAGCCAGGCTTTATAGCCACCAATTTGGAGACAGTGAAATTATGACTTACCAACAAAATACCTACCCCATCACACAACTCTTGACCTATAGACCAAAATGAAGGCCACTTAGTCCCAATTTTTGAAGCTTACTGTAATTCAAAATGAGACTTAATTCTGGTGTCTTGGATACAAATTATGTCACAATTGTCCTGCAGCAAAGTGTGTAATACTGTTGCTATTTTGTAATTACTCTTTATGCTGTTAACATTGACAGAACCTATTTTAAGCTGGCTCATCATAAGGAGTAAAAGGGGTAGAATAGTATCACCAGATACAGAGGGACTCTTTCCATAGTCTTGTGTCTAAGTGTTTTTACTACATCTTCTACACCTTGTTCTTTGTGAAATGCTTGCAGTGCCCCCCCCCCCGTATCAGAAGTCACCTCATTCATTCGAGATGGAAGTAGCTGATGATGTATCAGATGCTTCTTCCCCTGAGTCTTCCTCTTGTCCCTCTCTGCTTAAAGGTGAAAACTTGTTCCCTGTTTTCAAAACTGTGGCGGCTTTCCCTTTTTCTGTATGTCTCTTAGCCTGAGCCCCTGTAAGTGACTTCCCTGCCCTGTTACGTTTTTTCCCCCAAGTACCTTTTGGAAGGGAACTTCTTGGCTAGGAGGAGGAGTTGGGGTGGCATTTCTTTTACCCTATCCTCTGCTATGTTCAAAGAAGCCTGCTCTAAGGGGCCTATCTCATTCACTGAAGGAGCTTCTTGATTACCTAGTCCTTGAACACCTTCTGGATTTTCACTGGGGGACAGGGCCGGGTGGGGGGCTGTTCCATGCCTGGAGCAGAATTTGCTCCCATTTCACCTGAAGTTGCTGTATTTTATCTATGAAGGCTTCCTGGCAAGGGCAGTCCTCTCAGTTATGGGAAGCCCAAGGACATTTCCCATAACTGTGACCTGTATGTTCGAAGAGATTGCACTTAAAAAGGTTCAGGCATGATGCAGAGGCATGCCCAAACTCCAGGCAGTGGCTGCATCTAGGGGAATCGCATGCTGAACTAAGATGTGAGCGATTTCCACATCTGAAGTAGGATTTGGGCTACCCTATGTAGGAAAGAGTCCCTCTATCCTTACCCAAAACATAGAAACATAGAAACATAGAATTTGATGGCAGATAAGGACCGCTTGGCCCACCCAGTCTGCCCATTTCCCTACCTACCGGATAAGCTGCAGATCCTAGTTAACCAGCAGCCTACTTCTTCCTACCCCCAACCCCCAGAATTGCCTTATGACTATCCCATGCATGCTTGAATTCCACCACTGATTTTGACTCCACAACCTCCTCCGGAAGGCCATTCCATGCATCCACAACCCTCTCTGTGAAAAAATACTTCCTTAAATTACCTCCGAGCCGCCCCCCTCTATCTTCAAATTGTGCCCTCTTGTTCTTGCACACCTCTTTTTTTGAAAGATGCTACCCTCTTGGACTTTGTTGATTCCCTTGAGGTACTTGAAAGTTTCTATCATGTCCCCTCGCCTCCTTTCCTCGAGGCTATACATATTAAGCTCCTTAAGTCTCTCTTCATATGTCTTCCAGTGCAGACCCTGCACCAATTTAGTTGCCCTCCTCTGGACAGCTTCCATCCTGTCTATGTCTTTGCGGAGATTGGGTCTCCAGAACTGCATACAGTACTCCAGATGGGGTCTCACCAGCTGTCTGTACAGAGGATAATAACTTCCTGTTTTCTACTGGTGATGCCTCCCTATGCATCCCAGTATCCCCAACCCTCCTTGCTGCCCTCTCACATTGCTTGCCCATCTTTAGGTCATCTGATATGACTACCCCAGGTCCCTTTCCATTTTGTTGTTGTTAGTATCTCACCCCCATTGTGTACTCTTCCCTGGTTTTTGCTTCCCAGGTGCATTACCTTGCACTTCTTAGCATTGAATCTAAGCTGCCATACATTTGACCATTCCTCTAACCTTGCCAAGTCCCTTCTCATCCTTTCCACCCACCCTGTGCATCAACTGTGTTGCAGATCTTAGTGTCATCTGCAAAGAGACATATTTTCCTTCCAGTCCTTCTGCAATGTAGCTATAAAGACATTGAAGAGGACCGTCCTAATACTGAACCCTCGATACCCACTAGTAACCCTCCTTTCTTCTGAGTGGACTCCATTTACTATTACTCTCTGTGTCCTATTCTCCAGCCAATTCTTTACCCAGGCTGTCATCTTGGGACCCACTCCCAGGCTGGTTAACTTGTATATTAATCTTTTGTGTGGGACTGTGTCAAATGCCTTGCTAACGTCTAGGTAGGCCATGTCCACAGCCCCTCCTGATCTACTACTTTGGTCACCCAGTCAAAGAAATCTATCAGATTCATCTGGCATGACCTTCCTGCTGTGAATCCATGCTGCTAGGGTCCTGTGCCCTCTGGCCTCTAGATACTAGGCAATTCTTTCCTTTAGAAGTGATTCCATCATTTCCCTATCACTGAGGTTAAACTAACAGGTCTGTAGTTTCCTGCTTCTGCCTTGCTCCACTTTTGTGAAGGGAATCACATCTGCCCTCCTCCAGTCCTCGGTACCACCCCATCCTCCCATGATTTGTTAAAAGGGTAGTCAGTGGTGTCACTAGTTCTACCCTTAGTTCTTTAAATTCTGGGATGAATCCCATCAGGCCCCATTGCTTTGTCCACCTTCAGTTTTAAGAGTTCTTTCAGAACCCTTTCTTCTGTAAATGGGCTGGTATCAACTTCTGTATCCAGAGTGTTACTACTGTTTGTTTTATGTACCTCCCCTCTTCCTTTGTAAATACTGAGCAAAAATATTTGTTTAGTATCTCTGCCTTTTCACAGTCTCCCTCTGCCCACCCTCCCTCCCCTTTATTAAGCCTCACTATCCCTCCCTTGGTCTTCCTTCGCCCCTGATGTACCTATAAAGGTTTTATCCCCTTCTAACTAAGTTGGCTATCTTTTCCTCGGTTTGGGCCTTTGCTGTTCTGACTGCCTTCCCAGCCTCCTTTTGCTTTAACTGATACAGTTCTCTGTCCTGCTCCTTCTGTGATTCCTTGTACTTCCTGAATGCTTTTTCTCTTGAACCTTCACTGCCACTTCCTTTGAGAACCATAGTGGTTTCTTACATCGTCTTGTTTTGTTTATTTGCTTCACACAAAGGCTCGTTACCTCTGTGATGGCAGTTTTTATTATTCCCCATTGTTCTTCCACCCTCCTTCCTGCCCATTTGCTAGTGCATTCCTTAGGCACTCACCCATTTTAGCAAAGTCAGCCCTCCTAAAGTCCAGTACTTTTGTCTTTGTATGGCTTGACTCTATTGCTGTGTTTATTGTGAACCATACTGTTCGATGGTCGCTAGTTCCCAGATGGCTACCCACTTCTACATCTGTGATCCTCTCCATCTCCATTTGAGAGTATCAAGTCTAATATTGCCCCTCTCGAGTGGGCTCCAGTAATAGTTGTCTAAGGCATGCCCCCTGTAGGGCATCTAGAATAACTGCACTCTTCGTTGTGGCAGCTGCAACTGCACTCCAGTTAACATCTGGCATATTCAGATCACCCATCAGCAATATCTCCCCTTTTTCTGCCATTCTAAGTATACTTTCTATCATTTCCTTGTCCATTTCCTCCCCCTGAGAAGGGGGTCTGTATACAACCCCTGTGCGGATTGTGGTGCCATTGCCTGTCTCCAAATTTACCCACAGTGCTTCTTCTCCTCCCTGTTTACCCTTTTGTTCTGTTGCTTTTATTCCTTCCCTTATGTAAAGAACTACTCCTCCTCCTCTTTTACCCTCCCTGTCCCTCCTGTAGATAGTGTATCCTGGTATGTTTACGTCCCAGTCATGGTTTTGTGTGTACCATGTTTCTGTGACTGCCACGATATCCAGATGTTCCTCCTCCATCAAGGCCACTAATTCAGGAAGCTTGTTACCTAGACTATGGGAATTGGTACTCATTGCTCTCCATTTTTTGATGGCTTTACCTTCTGTTGCAGCATCCCCCACTGACCGTTCTACCTTGGTCTTTTTCTCATTTAGTACCCTGTTTTGTAGGGAGAGGCTGGGATTTTTCTGCAGCTTGTCAGTGCCTCCCCCTTTGACTAGTTTAAAAGCTTGCCAATGAAGCATTTAAAAAAAGGTGCTTGGTAAATGCACTGGCCCACAATTTGTTCTATACAATTTAACTCTGATATTCCACCCCCATTCCAGATCTGCTCACTGTCTAACACCTCACACCTCTGTCTGAGCCAGAACAGGATATCCTCTACATGGACTCCCTCATTATGAAACATGATTGTGATATGTTTTATTGCTGGTTTCGTAAGAAGGATGGCCATGTAGGGGATCCAAAGAGGTGAGTTCTTAAGGGTCTGATATTGGGCCCAGAATCTGTCCAAACTTGAAATGGTTTTAAAACTAATATCAAAGTTTCCACTGCCTAAATGTATCAGTCCAAAAACCTCAGACGAAAAAAAATGCATAGACCCCTTCAGTAACTGCTTAGCTATGTACAATCTGTCCGGAGGCTTCTCCATTCCCCCCTTTATATATTAGTCTGACTGCATTTCTGCACAGAGCTGGATCTCCCTTAGTTTGAAAAAGATCCAAAAGTCTGAACATTGGATCAAGCCAAGCTCTTTGCGTAGGGTCTTGCAACACATTTTCTGAAGGACCCATTCTAATGTCTGGGTCGTCCTGTGGCTGTGTAGTTTGTGCAGCAGCTGTAGAAGCGATAGTCGCATTATTAGGCTGAGTACCCACGTTGGGACCCATGCTTGAATTTTCAGTAGCATTAAGTTCTGCAGTTCCTGGCATTTGAATAGATGAAGATAATTCTTGCAATGTCTCTGAAGCTGGCACTTGCTGTTGGTACTAACAAACATTAGCGTCTGTAAGATTCGGCAACTATTTGGCGGCTGAGTCCTGGAGCCATCCTGCTCCCAATAATGCTTTGGCTACTGACCAAGGGAGTTCCATCCCATCGTTATGCTGATATTGCTTTTATTAAGAGGTAGGGAACTCTGCTGTTTCTCACTAAGCATTTCTTCAGCTCTTCTTGGCAAAGAACTGTTTTTTGTGCCCGACTTTGATGTACTAGGCACCTCAGATCTCCGGTCGTGTACATATTTAGGAGGAACAAAGATTTTGTTTTGCAGGGTTGGCTCTCAGCACATGGCATCCTGTCATTTTAAACTGCCAGCCGGGCTATGCCCAGTTAAGTTCACACTGTCGGCACCTTGTGAAGTGCCGACATCAGAGTTCTGCTGTAGCAGGCCTGGTGAGTCATCCCTGCCTGAAGTTTGATATTTTCTATGCAGGGCTGTCAACTCTAATCGTAGTGCTTGCTGTTGCAATTTACAATTCTGTTCTATTTCTAGCAGCTCTATCAGTCGCTGCTCTTTTAATCCAGTGTCAGTCAAAACATTATCACGACTTGTTTCTTGTAGCTGCATTGTTTCAGTCTGCAGATTCTTTTGCTGTTTTATTTAAGTTATTTTTATTTATTTATTAAATTCTCGGATTACAATTACCTTTGAGCAGAAACTGCTCGTTTACAAAGGTTCCACGTCAAAGGATGAGGGTCAACATACATACAGAGGTAGTAAAAGAATGCACAATAAACGTTTTAAGTCCAATTCAGTGTCAAAACACTCCTCAGGAACTTCTTCTTCCATAAATTCAACAGTTTCCTCCACATTAGCCTCTGGTGAATAAGGAACAGAGAAGGAGGCATTCTCCCCTATTCCTGCAGCAAGCTGTCCTCCTCCAGGATCTCCAGAGTCGGCCATCTTTGGAAAATGGCCAAGATGTCCTCCTACTGATGAGTCGAATTCCCCTGTGCCCTGGCCAAATCCCCATTCATTAAAAATACCATCAATAGATTAATCTGGTTCAAGGTCAGTTGGCATTCATCTGTATCCCCCTCCCTCAGGTCATGCCTGAAAATAGACATAATTTGTCTAGTGCACTTACCCAGTCAACAAAAACGAAATAAATAAATTTGGCATATTGCTGAATACTATAGTTCTGAAAGTTTTGTACCGGGTCTTGCTCGGCCTGATTTTACCTAAATACTTGTGTAGAATGTACTATTTGTTTAATCTGTACCAACTGTTTCACTGTGTGTGTGTCAATAAGTTATTGTTTGTCGATACACTGTATTATTTGGATCCTCTTATTGTATGTATGCACCCTTAATTGTCTTGCACTTCTCTGACATGGAGCCTTTGTAAAGGAGTCTCTGACTCAAAGGTTTGTAATTCCGATACTTTCAATAAATAAATAAATAAATAAATTATTATGTTCATCGCATAAGGGACTGCAGGAAGTCCTCAAAGCTGTTTGTTTCTTTCACCCCTGGTAAAGAGAGCATACTGGTTTCTAAGCAGTGCCTGTCCAAATGGTTGGCCAACTGTATTATTTTCTGTTATAGGAAGTACAGTAAGGAACTTCCTGGTGTTGTTCATGACCACTCTACCAGAGGCATGGCCACTTCTGTTGCCTGTTTCCACAATGTGTCAGCCGCTGACATCTATGCTGCTGTCACTTGGAGTGCTGTCCTCACTTTCACTAAACACTACAGTCTGGACATTGCCTGTTGGAGGTGAGCAGGTTTTGGCCTAGCTGTGCTTCAAGGCTTTCTTTCACAAGCCTGTTATTTCCTGCCACCCTAACTGTCTCGATGTCAGAACTGCTTGGGACTTGATCCATAGGTGTGGCTTGCTGCAAGAGATATCCTTGAAGAAGATAGTACAGTTATGTAAGAACTTACCATAACAGCAGATCTTCAAGAGAACCTCTTTGCAGCAAATCACCCGAAATCCTACCACCCCTTTGTTTCTCTGTCCTTGTCACTCCTCTCCAGGCTGGTATACCTTCTGTTTCACATTTCACAGTGGCGGAAACCTCTGGCCCTCCATCAGTTCCCAAGGAGGAGGTCCTCTATATCTGGTCTCTGGCGGCGGAACTGAGGAAGGCACAGGGCCACCCATGTTTATATGGGAGGGACAACATCAGCTGACGTGGTTGTCGTGGGTGGACCTAACAGACTGCTAGCTAGAAAATTTTCCATGTGATCCTAGTGCCTGATGTCTGTAGTTCCATGGGTGTGGCTTGCTGCAAGAGATTCTCTCAAAGATCTATTATTATGATAAGTTCTTATGCAACTGTACTTTTCTTTCTGTTTTAGCAATCCTGCACAGAAATGCCACATGTAGCCCACTTTCTAAGCACAATAATACCCTCCATGGTGGGCTGTATTGGGCAATACCAGACCTTCCAGGGGCTATTAGGCCCTCCACCTGTGGCGTTGGGCCTCATTATGCCCCTGGGCGGTCCAGTATAGCACAATACCACCCACCCTGTCAGGTATTATTGCTTGCATAACCAATGAGAGGACAGCGTAAACAAGGCTTGATGATGTCACGGTGCAGCTATGCAACATTCTGACCTAAGCAGTGAAATCCAAATAAACAGTTAAGAGAGTCAAAAAAGAGCTGATTTGACAGTTTAACAATTGAAAATGTCCTGCAGAAAACATATATGCAATGCCCTAACTTAGGATATGCCTTTTATCTTTTTTGTGAGGGGACAGCACATTGACAACACACGTATGGCTTTGCAAGGGGTGAGTTATGGCCCTACCCCACTCAGACATTGAGAAAAATGGCACATCCTGAGTTAGGCATTTGCATATCCCTGCTTTATTCTCGTTAATGATGCTCCTGGAGTGAAACCAAAAGCTTTTATTTTCATTCCAGAAGAATTATAATTGATATTTCCACTCCGGTAGCATCATCCGATTCTAGAACACCTGCCAAAATTATTGAATGATGAAAATCCCTGACTTTTTGGGAATATTTGGAACACCTTAGTGTGAGTTCAGAGGAGAGCAACAAAGATGGTAAAAGGTTTGAGCCACCTCTCCTATGAAGAAAGGTTGAGGGATCTGTACATGTACTCCCTGGAACAGAGGAGGGGGGGACATGATCAAGACCTTCAAGTACCTTAAGGGTATAAACAGGGTGTCGGCAGAAAGCATCTTCCAGATGAAGGAAAATCAGAGGACGAGGGGGCATGGCCTGCAGGTGGAGGGGGCAGTTCAGGGGTAACATTAGGAAGTACTATTTCACAGAGAGGGTGGTGGATAAGTGGAACAGACTCCCAGAGGTGGTTGCTGGAGAAGAGGAGGGATTCAAAAGGGCATGTGATAAACACAGGTGGTTGTTTAGGGTGGGGGGGGGCGCAGGTCCAGGCAGATAGCTAAACAAATGGGCAGACTCGGTGGGTCTTGTCGGTCCTTTTCTGCCGTCACATATCTATGACTCTATGGAAACCTCATTCATTTAAGCAGGTTTATTAGAATGTGTTCATTTGAGTATGGATGACAACAGCAGATTGACCAATTGTGAGAGAAGGAAAAGGTCCAGAATCCAGGCTTAATTGTTATTTATAAATATATTAGGGTGTGAGCACTAGGACATACAGTGGCGTGAAAAAGTATTTGCCCCCTTCCTGATTTTCTCTATTATTGCATATTTGTCACACTGGATGTTTTCAGGTCTTTAGAGAAAATGTAATATTAGATAAAGGGAACCTGAGTGAACAAATAACACTTGTTTTTTTTTTTAATTTCACTTATTTAATGAAAAAAAGTTAACCAACACCAACTGGCACTGTGTGAAAAAGTAACTGCCCCTCACACTTAATAACTGGTTATGCCACATTTAGCTGCAATGACTGCAACCAAACACTTCCTATAATTCAAAATCAGTCTTTCACATCGCTGTGGAGAATTTTAACCCACTCTTCCTCATAGAACTGCTTTAATTCAGTAACATTTGGTAGTTTTCGAGCATGAACTGCTCGTTTCAGGTCCTACCACAGCATCTCTATTGGGTTTAAGTCTGGACTTTGACTAAGCCTCCAAAACTTTAATTTTACTTCTTTTTAGCCATTCTGATGTGGACTTGCTTTTGTGTTTTGGATCATTGTCTTGCTGCATGACCCAACTACGCTTCAGCTTCAGCTGAGACGGAAGGATGACTGGACATTCTCCTTAAGAATTTTCTGGTACAGAGCAGAATTCATGGTTCCTTTAATTATGGCAAGTCATCCAGGTCCTTAGGCAGCAAAGCATCCCCACACCATCACACTACCACCACCATGTTTGACTGTTGGTATGGTGTTCTTACTGTGGAATGCTGTGTGTTTGCTTACGGAGACATTATGGGATCCATGTTGTCCAAAAGTTACACTTTGGACTCATCTGTCCATAGAACATTTTCCCAAAAGGCTTGTGGATCATCCAGGTGCTTCTTGGCAAATGAGAGGCGAGCATTTATGTTCTTCTTGGTTACTATGGTTTCCATGCTTGCTACTCTCACATGAAGCCCATTTTTGCCCAGTCTCTTTCTGATTGTGGAGTCATGAACACTGACCTTAGCTGAGGCAAGAGTAGCCTGCAGTTCTTTGGATGTTGTTTTAGGATCCTTTGAGACTTCTTGGATGATTTTACACCTCGCCCTTGAGTAATTTTGGCAAGCCGCCACTCCTGGGAAGGTTCACTACTGTTCCAAGTGTTCTCCATTTGGGATTATGGCTCTCACTGTGGTTCGATGGAGTCCCAGAGCCTTAGAAATAGCTTTGTAACCCTTTCCAGACTGATAGAGGGCAACAAATGTTTTTCTGATCTTTTCAGGAACTTCCTTTGATCATGGCATAATGTGCTTGTTGAATCTTTGTGCTGGCAACGTGACTCTGATGGTAAGGGCCAAAATAAGTGAGGTTTATATTGAGCAGGGCTGGCTGTAATCAAGCCTGGCTGTGTTCAATCAGCTGACTCTAATTATCCCTTTAATTGGGTTGATTTAACTAGGGGGCAATTACTTTTTCACACAGTGCCAGTTGGTGTTGGTTAACTTTTTTCATTAAATAAATGAAATAAGTAAAAAAAAAAAATTGTTATTTGTTCACTCAGGTTCCCTTTATCTAATATTATATTTTGTCTAAAGACCTGAAAACATCCAGTGTGACAAATATGCAATAATAGAGAAAATCAGGAAGGGGGCAAATACTTTTTCACGCCACTGTACTTTGCTAGAGAAATAACATGTTCCACGGGCTGGTTAGAAATATTACATTTATTTTACCTTTTATCTGCAGAATTTGACCTCTATATGCCTCACTGTCATGGAGGTCAAAATCTGCAGATAAAAATCAATGTGATATTTTTAGCCAGTCATCGATACAGCTCCAATTTTTATAGCATGGTCATCCTGCTTTAAGCAATCAATAATACCCAACAGGGTGGGCGGTATTGGGCAATACCGGACTGCCCAGAGACGTAATGAGGAGGGCCTTATAGCCTCTGGAAGGTCCAGTATTGCTCATACCACCCACCCTGGAGGGTATTATTGCGCTTAGAAATGGACACTGAGAAAAAAAAATTGTTTAATAAAAAAATGTTAATTAAAAATTACTTTCAAATAAATTTTGTCACAGTATAGTTCCTCCACCTGCATTTGAATGCTGTTTTTTTTTTTTAGAAGGAAGACTGTTGTGTTAATACAGCCCCTGCCATAGTTCCCCCACCTCTACCCCCACACACAGGGCTTTTGGAAGCAGCAAGACTTAGTGTAGCTTTTTAATTTTTAATATTTGACACACCATAGACTAGGTTGGGAGACAGAGGCTCGGCAAAATTAGTTTAGTGAGCCAGCGAAAGAGAGAAACAAGTCTATCTCCCACAACAGCACTACTGTTTGTGACTGACACAAACCCTTCCCTGCTTTCTGTCACCGATCACAGTAAGCTGTGGAGAGATGGCTTTCGTTACTCTAATATTTTTTTTTTCTGGAGGGTAGCAGTGTATGGCAATCTGCACAGGGAAGCAGCAATTGTGTATTTAGCTACTAAATAGCGACACGCTGCCCTTATGAATACAGTATTCCATGCTGTCAGAAGCCGATCTGGCTGACAGCTTTCTTTTTTATTTTGTCACTGCTTTTTTGGTGTGTGTGTGTGTGAATACAGTTTACTCGATTTGAAATCGACTCACTAAGCAGGTAGCAGTTTAAGCAGTTCAGCAGATATTGCTCTCTGGTGTTGTGAGATGCTCTCGTACTGAAGCGAGGTTTCCAGGCAGTACAGAGAGTCCACGATGAAGCCAAAAAGGTGAATGCTTCTTTATTTTTTTATTCAAAATACCCGAGAAGGTCAGAGCAACTGCTGGAAGCTATTATTGCGACAGGGGTTGGGTTATACTCTCTTGCTTAAAACACAAAGCAAAGAAAAAAAGGTTTTTCACACGGAACAGTCAGAGTTTCAAATACCGTACATTGCGATCGTTGACCATAAGTGAGTGGGTGCAGTGCCGGCAAGTAAATTTGTTGATTACATAAAAGAAAAAAATGTGGGTTTCAGCCTTTGCGCTAGTTGTATGTGGAGACTGCCCTTGTGGGAATTTTAGTGAAGTGAGTCGGGTCCGGGGGGTGGGGGTCGGGGAGGCTATACCTCGCTAACGGAAAAAGAGAACATGGTAGCAGTTTTTTTTAACATTCCATGAGCACAATAATATTAGAAGGAAATGAGGTCACAGAGACTGGGACTTATTATTTCTCAGTCTCTGTTGCCACATACCTGACCAGCTGGTTGGTGGTTTTAGCCAATCAGCATTAAGAGTTCTCTCCACCCATTTTCTAACTTCCAATAAAGTCATAGTTCTCTGTGACATCATAATTATTTCCACAGTAACACCCTGTGATACTGTAAACAGAGGATTGTGACTTTGTCAGAGGCTAAAGCAAGAGGAACAGATGAAATCTGAGGGACAATTATCCTTGTTTCATGCAAATGTCCGTGCAATAAAGAATGAATGGAGATGAATATAGAAAATGAGTTACTCTAAACAGAGGCCAAATTGTGTCTCATTATTTAGATTTGAAGAGGTTTTCCTAGATCCTAGGAATTCCTTTAAGGACAATCTCTCTGCAGACATGGAATGGAATGGAAGGCAGGATTTGTTGCCGTAAACTGTGCAGAGTTTAAAAACGTGATTTTAGGATGCCTTCAACGTGGTATGAAAAGTTAAGGCTACAACACAGTCAAACCCCAAGGCACTTAAAATGGGCAAGTTCTTCAAGGGAGAGCCATTCATATTCCTGAAGGCAGGAGTAGTGTGGAGCCTGGCAATATGCTTTTTGCTCCCAAAGATCAGAGAGACCCATTTTTAACATTAATTGTACAGCTAGGAGAATCAAAAATAACAGACAGTAAAATGTTCCAAATTTTAAGTAGTAGTCAGTGTGGTGGGGATCACACCATGTCCCATTGCTGTGTTCTCATGTTATGCTAGTTTATTTATGTAATTCACCGGAAGGCTCCATTGTATAAACCTGATTGTAAGGAAGTCTGGGTAAAGGTACAATATGGTATCCTGGAATGTCACAATTTCCTGTATTTTGGGGTAGGCAGCCCTGTCAGGTGACCAGTTTTTTTTTTTTAATCTAACAATATTGCTTAAATTTAAAAAGGGATTTGGGCTTCCAGAATATTGTGTTAAATGGAAGGGTCATTAAAGGTTAATGGCATGCCCATTAAATCAAGCCTGGGTTATTTTTTTATTTTATTTTATTTATTAAGCATCAGTTTACAACCTTTGAGCCAGAGGCTCGTTTACAAAGGTACCTCGTCACAGGGAAGACAATACAGTATTAACAACTTAGTACAGAGAAACAGTGTACAGTTTTTTGGGGGGGTTTTTTGAGGATACAGGAGGACAAATGAGATCAACTGTTTACCACATACAGGGTTGGTGAAGTTAACATTGTTCAGGGAAATAACTAGAACATCAGAAAAACACCGGATATCAATACAGTGTGTTTCAATGGAGTCAACAGGGAGATAACGGGAACCACGGGTAGAGAAGGTAGAGGATTTGAGCAGCCAACAGGGGGCTTTGTCAGAGAGTGAGCAAGAAAGCTTAGAAACAGCAGCAGCTGTGAGTGATGAAAAGGTGGTTCCGGAGGGTAGAGTCCGGAACCACCTTTTCACCACTTGCAGCTGTTGCTGTTTCTAAGCTTTCTTGCTCACTCTCTGACAAAGCCCCCTGTTGGCTGCTCAAATCCTCTACCTTCTCTACCCTTGGTTCCTGTTACACCCCTGTTGACTCCACTGAAACACAGAAACTATTTGCCTTACAAAAGGCCCTGGGCCTAGAAGCAGCATGAAGTGTCATGGAGTCCAGAGTTCCATTGTCTTTGGACTTCTGCACCTGGACTGGAGCAACTACAAGTTAATGGCAGCCACTTAAGGTCTAAATAGTTCGCTGGAGGACAGAGGGTGAACTAAGGACCCTGGACTAGCAAAACCAACTGACTCCAGTCTCTGGCCTGGGAGGGCACCTGTCTTTTCCAAGCACCACCACCACCACCACCCTCATTAGCTAAGAAACTATACAGTTAAACTTTTAAATTTGAACATGGAAAGCTGGTTGGTCTTTTCTCAGCATGTGACAAGGCCAGCCTTAGCAGCCTATCACAGCAAGGAACACTGGAGGTAGGACTTTTGATTTTTCTTAAAGGAAAACTACACCCAAAACTTGAAAAAATATATGCTGTGCAGAGTGTTTTAATTTATATGTGAAGTTCTAGTGTTTCCTTCCCTCTGACTGGTATTAGGAGTTTTTCCTAAATTAGCCTGCTAGCTTTAGGGTAGTTTTACGACCCCTGGAGATCTCGATATCAAATAGCTTTATTGCATTTCTTTGTGCTACAATGCACCTTGTTTCATGTGATGATGATGTAGCAGAGTCCATAAATCAAGCAGAAAGCATTGCATTACAATCAGTTCACAACAATAGAGATGGCTATATTTTAAAATCTATAGAATTCAGCTTGGTGACCACCCTCATTCTAAAGGTTTTACTGTCCTGAAAAACTTTGCTGCTGGTAATTTTTGTGCAGCTAGTAAAGCTTCCAAGATATTTAGTTTGTTTGGCATGTGTGTGCTGAATGTTGGGTCTCTCTTACATCACGGTCACATGAGACAAGATGCACTGTGGGAAGAAGAAATACAATTACGCTATCAGGTATGAAGATCCCTAGGAGTCGTAAAACTAGCATAAAGCTAGCAGGCTAATTTGGAAAAAACTCCTAATACCAGTCAGAGGGAAGGAAACACTAGAACTTCCCATACAAATTAAAACACTCTGCACAACATATATTTTTTCAAGTTTTGGGTGTAGTTTTCCTTTAAAAGAACCTGCAGAGCTTTGCTAGAGGCATTACTTTCTTAGAAACTCTCCTGGCAGCAACAAGGACTAAGACTTGGACCCCTGTCTGCATTTCCACCAAACAGATGGGAGAATCAGCTATCTTCTAAGAACACTTTTCATTCCGGCCACTATGGACTTTTCAGGGTAGAACAATATCATAAGTTTTAACAGAGTATCTTTTTTGTAAAATTTCCAACTTTCTTTTCATATCCTGTAACCAATATCTAAAATATTTTCTCTTATGTTATTTATAGTACTTAGTAACTGATAAATAAAGCCTTTTGGCTTAATTTAAAATAACTCTGCCAGCATCTGTTGTGTGTGATGGTTTGAGAAAGTTTGTTCAAACAATACTACACCTATCTAACACTTAGGGGCCAGACACTACAAAGACAGACTCCAAGAAGGGACTCTGTGAATGAAAGGAGGGGGAAATACAAAAGGCCTCTCAAAGGGGTCTGTGGGGTATGAATTGGTCTCTGCATTTTTCTGGGAAAAGACACATATAGGGTGTATAGGGCATCCCCGAAAGGAGGGTTCTCTCCCAGGAACACAGACTTGAAGCAGTATTTTCACCCCTTACACAGAGAGAGAGAAAGCCCAGGACCTCCTAGTGGACGTTCAGTTGTGAAAACAGTGAGCACTCTAGAAAGACAGGAGGGGGAATATCCTGACCCAGTCACAGAGGGATTCGTTGTTGTCCAGGGAATCCTGCCCTACCGGAGTGGGCTTGTGACAGTCAGTTGTAATTATTTATTTCTGAAGTATTTTGATTTTTCCTTTTGCTTATTATAAAGTTTTTTTATGTGATACCAGTATGCTGGATGTGTGGAATCGCACTCTTGCAGCCAACATGGTTGGTTCTATTCCTCCCACTACATAATGACCTTACTGTGACTTCACTGACTTCCCAGGTGACTGACCTGGCAGCTACTGAATGGCTTTTCTTGAGCGGCTGTAATGTCAGCGTGGCTCAGTTGGTAGCACATCCGCTTCTGAACCAGAAGGTCGTGGGTTCTCGTCCCACACCGGGATTGGACTTGCACCTAAAAATCGCTGGCATCCGAGTGCAGTATTGGGGGGTGCTGTACTGCTGGGGTGTGCCGTCCTTGGGATGAGACATTAAACTGAGGTCCCTTCTGCTCATCCTGGTGTTGTCCAGGTGGAAGTAAAAGAACCCAGGGCACTCTTCATAAAGAGCAGGGAGCATTCCTGGTGTCCTGGCCAACATTCCCCTTCCCATAAACTGGTTCATGCAATTATCCAGGCTGTGTGTGGGTGATGATGTGCGATATGGCCGCCACCACACATTCAGTCACTTCACTACCAGTCTTGCATTGCTTGAAAAGCGCTATATAAATGCTGATTCTTCTTCTTCTTCTTCTTCACAGTTAGTGAGGATGGAATGAGATGATGTCATGAGAGAAATACAGCTACATATGTCAGCTGCCACACATTACACCTACTAATATCAGATAAAACATCTTCTATTTAACCAAAGGGAAAAGAAAAGTACCTCAGATATAAAAGGTCATAGCTGACTGCTTTTAAAAAACTAATATTAGTTTTAAGCAGTTCACTAGCTTTTTAAGCTCAAGTTGACATGAGCAGAACCATACAAAAAAGTTGTTGAAATCATGCTGAAGGACAGGTCCCAGGAGCACAGGGACCAAGACTATGGAAGCAAAAAGTATGGTGTTGTCTGCGTACACGTGGGGATGTTATTGGACACATAATTCATGGTCACTCATTGGACCTGGTGTTCCTCCTGGGGATGGAGATCTCCAGCTTGATGGTGGAACCACTCAGGTGGTCTGACCATCACACTATAGGGTTTAGTTTCCTAGCACCCCCAAACAGGCCTGCCCCTACGGAGATGGTCCGGTACTGCCTGTTAAGGGGTGTGCCCCCAGATGGCCTAATGGTGGTGCTGGACCTAGTATACTGAGTGAATGCTTGGATCCAGGAGTTCTGATACAGGCCTATAATGAGGTGGTGCAGAGGCCCTGGATTCCAAAGCACCTGTCTGTGTTCACCCCCTCACTCTTCACCCAAGATCCCCATGTTGAGGAGAGTGGGGTGGGTGTTGCGGAGGTTGGCAGGAGGTTGCGAGCACCCAGTTTGCCTGGTCTGACTTCAGCCAGCTGGCAATCACTGACATCATGAGGATCATCCAGACTCTGTGACCAATCTGCTGTAGTTTGGACCCAGGCCCAACGTGTCTTCTTGTGGGGTGCATTAAGGAAATCGGTCTGGTCCTAGCTGAGGTAGTCTGGAGGTCATTGTGGGGGGGTTCCAGACCCCCTAAAGAAGACAGTTGTGTGACCGCTCCTTAAAATGCTCTCCCTTGACCTGGTCTGTCTGGCAAACTACAGACCCGTCTCTAACCTGCCCTTTGTGAGTAAGGTTATTGAGAAGGTGGTTGCGCTGCAGCTGGATGATCATTTATCCATCCACGATGTCTATGATCCTCTCCATTCCAGATTTAGGAAGAGGCATAGTATTGAGATGGCACTTGTTTGGGTACTTAATGATCTCCTAATAGTGAGAGATTGGAGGACTCATTCGATTTTGGTCCTCCTTAATCTCTCTGCAGCATTTGACACTGTGGACCGTGGTGTGTTGTTGGAGCATCTACAGTTTATCTGTGGACTGTCTGGTACAATCCTCAGTTGGTTTCGATCTTTCCTCGAGGGTAGGACTCAGAAAGTGGCATCAGGAATTTATTCCTCAGACCCTCTCTCCCTATCCTGCGGGGGTACCGCAGGGCTCCATTCTGGCACCCATGTTGTTCGCAGTGTATATGCTGCCATTGGGAGACATTATTATGTGGTATGGCTTGAGTTTCCACTGTTATGCAGATGATACTCAGCTATACATGTCCGTTGTGCCCAAGCAAGATGGGTCCCTCTCGGTCTTTAATAACTGCCTCTCCCGAGATCCAGGATTGGATGAGTGCCAGCTGGCTGTGGTTGAACCTGGCAAAAACTGAGGTATTGGTAGTGGACCCAGGTCGTCAGGGTGCAGGTTCACTGGTGGAACAGCCCTCCAGGCTTTGGCTCGGGGGTGTTCAGCTGATGACCTCTGACCAGGTGCAAAACCTGGGCATTATTTTTGATAATGGTCTGACACTTAAATCCCAGGTGTTAACCATTGTCAAGACCTCTTTTTACCATCTGAGGAATATCGCCCGGGTAAAGCACCTTGTTCTGCCGGATGATCTTCCAACTTTGGTCCACGCCTTTGTGACTTCCTGCCTTGGCTGCTGTAATGCCCTTTACCTAGGGCTACTCAGACTTGATATCTACCACTTGCAGCTGGTGCAGAATGTGGCAGCCAGGTTATTGACTGGCTCTTCACGATCGAGCCATACCATGCCTGTGATCCGGGGACTGCACTGGCTGCCAGTACAGTGGTGGATCACCTTCAAGGTCAGTTTACTGACCTGCAAAGCCCTGCATGGGCAGGGACCTCGCTACTTGCAAGATCTCCTGTGTCCCTATTGCCCCCTCTGCTCACTACGCCCCTCCGACGAGGGACTGCTAGAGGTTCCCAGGGTTCGACTTAAAACATTGGAGGCCTGTTCTTTTGTTTTTGTGGCCCCTACCCTGTGGAACTTTCTACCTCATCAGTTGAGGGAGTGCCTGACCGTCGAGAGTTTTAGGAGCGCACTGAAAACTTACTTATTCTGCCTGCCCTTTCCTGACTGCCTTTAGGATTTTAAATGGTTTATATAAGTTCTCAGGAAATTAGATGAATTTTAAGCAATTTTGAGTTGTGTTATTTAATTGTGGTTTTAATTAATACTGCAGTGTCTGTTGATGTTTTAAAATCATTGTACAAGCACATTGAACAAGCCTGGAAATATGCTTTTGTACAAATAATCTTGACTTGAAACTTGATTTGATAATAAGAGGAAGTAATTAAGGAAGATGGAAAAGGGGATGAGGCACAGGACAGAGCCCTAGGGGACTCTTGCAGAGATGGGAAGTCAAGAAGGGATAGGATAATGCCTACTGGGACTGCCTTGTATCTCTCAAAAAGATATGAGTGGAACCACCTGACAGGCGAAGTAAACCTACCCCTGCCAGTTTGTTAAATAGGAAGGGCTAGAAAACGGTGTTCAAAGTGTTTGCATGGTTGACAAAGATAGTGGCAGTGAATAGCCTGGGTTCATCCCCTTCAGAATGAAGATTATCAGCCATAAAGGGACAAAACTGAAAAATGGGATTTACAGACACCAGACTGGAAAGGGCTGAGGGAGGAGGAGGAGTTAAGAAAGGAGAGCTGGGGAGAACAAGTTTTTCCTACACTTTCTTAAGGTGAGAGAGAGAGAGAGAGAGAGAGATTGATTCCTGGGTGAGAGAGGTCACCTTCTATCGGCGGGGAGAAGAAATGGTTTAGAAAGGAGGAGATGAGAAAGGCTAGGGACGGTAGGGGCCAAGAGGTGAAGGAGTTTATGGTTAAGCCTATCTGGGTGATAAAGGAAAAGGAGTAGCAGGGGAGGGAGCAAGGGTGGAGGGTTGGTGGAGAGGATGGTACAACTGAGTAAGACAGGACAGAGAATTGGAGGGAAAAGGGAAAAAGCACAAGTCATGAAGTATTGATAAAAGGCAGAGGCAAACAGAAAGGGTTTAGAGATTGTAGAGCCTGTGGAACAAAAGACAGGCAACAGCCTGGGTGGGAGGAGATTTAAAAACAGATTGAATAACCTTCCAGAATTTTATGGGGGGATTATAGGTTATTCTGGAGGATAATAGTGAAATAGTTCAACTTGGCTTCACTGAGAGTCTTGGTACTGGCATTGCATCTTTTTTGTAATGCAAGAATTTCTCCTGGGAGCCAGATGCTTTATGCTAGTAGCATAACAGCACACATTATTATAAGTTCTTATAGAAACTGCTGGGATAGTGCATAAACGGGAATGGTTGCAATCATATATACCTGACCTCCTGTGGGGGAGGGTGTAGTCCTAAACATTGCAGAATTTGGAGCTACAGAAAGAAAGGGATGACTCTAAGTCAGTGGACGTGGAGCTGGGGGACCAATCAGCTGTCCTAAAGTCACCTAGAAGGACAAACAGGCTGAAAGACCTGAAAGAGGGTGGTGGGCTTTAGGGCACTGAAGCCTTCAGACACAGCAGACCTTTCCATGTTCACTGATGGGTGTCCATAAAAAAGTCAGCTTCCACTATGCAGAGAGGGAGTGTGGCAAAGACCAAGTCTGTAAGTGAGTGGTTGTGGAAGCATGGGTTTAGATAGACAGATTCAGTGATGCGGTGTGTGACATGTACAGGGGGGAGGATTTGGAGGATGATTTTGTTTTTGGTGGTTGTTGGTGTTGTTAAAGAGGAGAGCAAATGAGTGTTAAGGTCCACAAGGTCCGTGAGCACACAGGAGTTAGAGTGGGTGGAGAGAAGTTATGAGGTCACAGTCAGGGGTAGTACAATAGCAGCAGTAGATGCCAGCTGTGAATACCAAGAGGGAGGAGGGGATAAGAGCTGACACAGGAGGAGTTTGTGTGAGTAGGGGATGGCTGTTTTACAGATGACATCAGAGCTGAGGCTGAGATGCACACACAGCCACATTACCACCTTGTTTATTACTGTCCCGCCTGTGGAAAGCATAACCAGCAATGGAGACATCTAGATTACTGATCCTGGCCGTGACCCAGGATTCTGAGATGACAAGTGCTGTCCATACTGAAAGAAGACAATTCAATCACCATAAAACTGGTGGACAGCAGGGGGTCTTTGTGGTGATAGCGCCCATTATGAAAAGGTACCGTTGCATGTACCAAATAGTCATTTTACAGTACTCGGCACTCTTAAGAGGCAGCTTACTTTGATGACCAGCAAATTAAATTATGGATAATAGTCTTGATCTTTGGATAATATGTGATTTTGTTGACCATTCCATTTTACTGCTGTAACCCCCAGGTGGCGCTATCGCAAGGGCTACTACCCCTGCCTGCTTGGCTAGTAGCAGGTTAAGGGGCCTGGGTAATGGAATGGGTGCCTCCAGCTGGCGGTGAGGGTTGTTAGTGGTCAAGCTAACCTGGGCACAGCCCTCTGGGACACTGTAACCCCCCCCTTTCCCTTCTAGTGGCCTGAACAATATACAATCATTACTTTCACAATGACCCTTATTCACCAGGCAATTACCCACACTGTTTGCACTTATCACCAGGGCTGGTTCCTCTAGCTTGACCCTAGTGACCCCCCTGTAAAACAAGGTTAAGCACAGCAAACAGCAACAGTACAATACGTTTGGCACAAACTGGAACCACAGTCAGGTTAAATGCAAACAAAGTTAAATCTGATGTATTCAGGGGACTTGAACAAGGGAGGGGCATAATCAGGTTGATTTGCTTAAAAGCTATATTAATCAGATAAGTTATGCATGCAGTTCAGAGTCCCTACACAGTCATACACTCTGGGTACCCAGGTAGGAAAACAGTGGGCTAGCCAGGAACGTTGCAGCAGGTTAGGGCCCTGTGATGGAAGAAAGCAACATGCACAACACACACTATTTGTAATCTGGAGCCAGAGGGCTCAGTTCGTGAAAGAAAAGGCAACAAGACAATCAGATGACAACACTTTTAGATTTAGCTGTTGTTGCAGGGAGCTACCCTGACGTTTACTCACGATACCCAATAATGGACACAGGCAGGATGAAATCAAGACTACAGGCTGTTGAGCTGGAGTGCCTGGAGAAGCAGGGCCCACACGAATCACCAAGGCGTCATTCCTGTTCAAGGAGTTGAGCAGGGGGCTGATCCCCAGGCCGGTCTCTCGTTGATGACTTTCTCTGCGTAGCAGGTATTCTGGCCTGGCCCGTGTAGCAGGGCCCAGTCCAGGCAAATGGAAATGGATACATATTCAGTCTGTGGAGCTGGATACAGTCTCCAGCAAGCAAAACACAGTTCAGACACACATTGGGGAACCAAATCACGACCCACTATAAGCACACAGCACATTCACATGTAAGAAAATTCCACTGTACCAGGCAAATGGCTCTCCGGTCGCAATTACAGAGTCTCTGCACAATCCGGGAGTTCAGAGGTAGCTGGAAGGCCTGACAGGCCAATCGCATTCAGCAAATCTTTGGTCTTCTTCAGTTTAAAGCCTGGTCACAATTCAGTGGCTTAATTCGCTCTCCAAATTCGGATTCAGTCTGAAAAAAAAAAGCACGAGTTCCCTCTCAGGAACAGCAGGCAGGCATGCAGGCCAAACTCAGGCCTTTCCACAGTTCTCCCATGTGAATCCACTATGGACTGCTGCTCGAACTATCTCAAGCTGTTACTTCTTCACTTCCCAACTCAGATCTAACTGAAACTGCAAGCAGTGTGGGACATTCCCCAAGATCCAAAAGGTTTGGTTGGCTGATCTGTCTGTCAGTCACAACAAGGGCTCCCCCTCCAGGTTATTTTGGGTGCCAAAAGCCCAAAACTACAATTCCTACAAGTTTTGGCCCCACCAAGGCCCTGTAGGCAGGCTCCATTTTAGAGTCCCAAATGTACTGATTGGCCCATTCTGCAGTCCACGACCAAGATGATGGAACCAAAGAACTGTCCATACTGCAAAGAAGGCAGGTTAGAACAAACTTGAAATATTATTACTACTGTAACAAATAATCAGCAAATAAGCACATCTTATAACAGAGCTCCCTCTGCGCAAATAGCGATGGCAGAACGGAGCAATTATCTGGCAGCCCTGGCGGGACTCGAGCATAGAAACACTCAGCCCCCTCCCAGATTAATTATAACTGCAATCCAGGCAGCTCTTAAAGAGACAGTACACAGAGGTTATACAGGCACTCTCTGGCAATACATTTAAACTGCTAAAACATGGGATACCAGCCTGGCAGTGAGCATTTAGGCAAGCTCAAGAAAGACTTTTCAGGAACCCCCATTTGTAGGGGGGTTTCACTGACTAAACTTATTTATTTTGGTTACCATGGGACTTAATTAGTTTGCTTTTTACAAGTCCATTTGCAACCAATTAATGGGGATTTCGAACACTTACTCTGATCTTTAACTAGTTTTCTGTGCTGTCCCTCAAGGCTCTAGATTGAGTCATCTTCTGTTTATATTGCACATAAATAATATGCATATATCTGTACTTCAATACATGTTTTTCTTTATCATGATTGCACTGTGACAACACCTGAGAAATAACCCTTGGGTTCAAGGGCCAAGACATAACCTGATCAAAATAAGGATTATTATTAGTTTCATGAAAACAGATTATTTTTAAAGTAATGAAAAAACCAGGTCCATGTGTTTTTTTTTTCCTTAAAACAGAACTGGATAGGGCCACCCCAGTTTGGGAGCCACCTTGGGTCACTCAGGGGCTGGCTGGGAGGGCGGACTGAGTGTCCCAAGCACAGCTCTCCACCCACGGGGAGAGGGGAAGCTGCATGCTGCTGCTGCTTGACTACCACCTGGAGTAGACTGAGTGGCAGTGCAACAGGAGCACCTAGAAGGGGTGAGGGTCTGCTGCCAGACACTAAGCACCCATGCGTATTTCTGCATGTTGGCACCCTCAAGGAAAAAAACAGGAGCTGGAGGAAAAAGCCATGGTCCTTCATCACACTTGTCACCCCCATGTGTGACCGACATGGCAGAAACACCACTGTCATGGTCCTGAGTAAGCGGTTGATAATTAGCAAGTCCATAAGCAAATTGGTGATGGGACTGGGGGTGTTCCGATGGGGTGAGTTGGGGGAGGTGAGAAAAAGCTTGATGGTAAAAAAGGAACTGCATACAGTATTTGCAAGAAGGCTCACTCCCCTGGTTCCACTTGGTAATGAAGACATTACTTCATCATTAAAATATCACAGCAGGATTGTTTTATTCCAAATTATCCATCAAACATTTGACTCTTCAGTTAAAGGTTCAAATCATATTTTGACACGAAGTCCTAAGAAGGTTTTCATGCATGCCTTGGGCTCCATCATATGGCCACCCAAATGGTCAACCACTTAAGAGTAAAGACGATAGGTAGCATCACAGTCTAGCTATGTTCATCAGTAAGAAAATGAAAAACAAGAACAGCAAGGACAATGTCTTATGTTAGGTTTTATTGCATAAAACATCACAGTGTGCCAGGTAGAAATCCCACCCAAGCCTCTGACTCACTGTGTGACAAGTCAGTTCAACTCCCTATGATTTAGTCCTGTCAGCTGTAAAACTGAATATAAGCAGAACCCAACTAAAAAGAGATGTTGCAGTTCAGCCAGGTCATACAAGGGAAAAAGTTATTTTAAAAAACTGCATTGCATTATGTCCATTCCTGAACATAATAATCCTAATACAGAGTGACAATTATGGCCTCCAGTTACCTATATATACAGGGTATTATGGTGTGTGTTTTTCCTGGGGAGAAAAAACGTTCATAAAACATTGTGCCCTTCGTATGCCTCTTTTGCTATGGCCAGGCAGATATTTTCCACTGCATTAGCAGACCTTCTGGCTGAAACTGGCAAAACAATAACAAGGAGCTTAAGGAAGACCATGAACATGTTAATAAAACAAGGAGTGAAGCACAACTGCATACTGCTTTAAGCCTGCTTTACAACCTTCTGGTAATGTTAATAGTTACTGCTATAGAGCCCATTGGGCAGTTTAGGAAGACAGACTGCTTAACATTGAACAAGTACGAGGCTCATCATTCTTGTGTACTATGGTGGCGGAACCTCTGCTGATGATCCGACCAGCCTGAAAAGGAATTCTTACAGTATAGTCTAGGTAAAATACTATGCAAAACATTTGCAGCAAGCTTTCCATTCATTAAACACATGGCAGGTACACTAACAGGGGATAAGCAAAACCCAGAAGTTACAAGGAAGGTTTCAGTACAACAGTGCTCCCATCTTACTTGGCACTCACAGCAATGTGTTAAGAAGAAGCATATCATAGTGGCATTTCACAATACAGATGCAATAATACAGTCAAAAAACTATAATCAGTACAATATCACAAATTTAAGAACATTTACATTCTGAAATACACTTCATTTGTTAGAAAATTCCATGTTTTGACATGCCATATTTTGATGTATGTCCATTGCACTGGGCATATTTTTAAGTGCCCTTTGCCTACAAAGGGAAAAGGCTTGGTCACCCATTTTTCTTCTCTTCACAGTTAACCAAGATTTCTTGTGTAAACATTTACATAAATGTTGGTTTTCAGAAGCATAGCCAAGTCCTGTGGTTGGTTGCTTTTAAAAATGTCAAGAGTAAACATTATGAAATTTAACAAAATATTGAATAATGCATGGGCAATTATGCATAGCAAGGCTATGTTTCCATTAAGGGGCTGAAATGACAGCTTAGGATCTTCGAGAGCGAAGCTTGAGAGGTCCGTGCTGTCATCTCAACCCCGCAATAATAACATAAGCACAGTTGTGTGCTGTTGCCTATAGTTAATTTTATACAATATATCTTTTTTTTACAGGACTCACAGAAGCAAACCCCCCTCCCAAATACAAAAACTGCTGTTTATTTATAAAAAGAACTCACACTGTACTTTGCTGCTTACTATCACCTAGTGCCCAGAGTTGTACCTTTTAATCAGTAGATGTTTATGAATTTAATAAGTTCCATCACATGAAACTTCAGTGCCAGGCAACAGTTCTGCAATGTCAAGCGCTTCTGTTTTAGAAATGCTGATTGAAACAAAAGCACTTAATACAGCAGAACTGTCACCTGGTGTTACGAGAAAGGGAACATTGTTTAACCAGGAGTAGCACACTAAGCCGAAGCTTATTTCCAGATACGACCTGGGAGCACAAGGAAGTTAAGTGACTTGCTCAGGATCACACAGTATGCACCTAGGTGGCGATGGGATTCAAACCCAGGTCTCCAGATCTGCAGCTCAGAGCCTTAACTCACTGTGCTATACTGCACCATTCTATGATCGAAATTAAATGTACGGATGTTTATAAGTTAAAAGGGATGACTTTTGGCACCAGGTGGTTAGTAAGCAGCTGGATGTGGGATAGCTGATGAATTTAGCATTTTATTGCCTTTGAACTGTGCACAACAACAACAATTTGGAATGTGCATAACAGTTTGGAAATTAAATGTACACAACATATGGAGTACTGGATGAGCAACAATGCACAACCAGTGTGTTCTGCCACAGAGGGGTTCTGTTCCCTCTGAAGGTCCTTGGGAATCAGAACCGCGAGGTGGAAGAACACACTGGCTGGCATATAAGTTGCTCATCCTGTATTTTTTATAGTGTACAGTATATTGTGAAATGTGCATGCGTCAGTTCTTTCACTTTCAAAACTAAACTGACTCATGAAGTCTCCTTATAAAATGGGCATCCAAAATAAAGAAGTCTCACTGGTCAAAAGATGTCATGTGACTGTGCATGAAATCTGTTTCATGCACAGTCATCCTGGTCATAAACCACATCACACAATGAGCAAATCAGTCCTCATACAACCAGAACTATCTTCCATCAGTCCCCCTACAACCAGAATTGATCTTCCATCACAAAAACGGCTGCTACCTTTACACTGTAAAAAAACCTTCAACTGGGCCCTAAAAATAAAAGTACCTTAAATAAAAAAGAAAACAAATTAATTAAATGTTGTTTCCATGATCATCGCAATCTCCTTACACACATGAACAAATTAGAAACATTAAGTATTGTTCATAGAATTAATTACAAATGTTTCTTTGCTGACAATGCAAAATCCCCCTTCTACCTTTACATGCTCATCAGGAAAATCTCTTCTTCTTGCCCTGACAGTGAGATAATTGAGTCTCTGACTGTAGAAGAGGCCTTTGTTGTGTGTGTGTGTACGGTATGCTAGGAGATGAACATTCTGCCAGTGAAACAGAGCCAAATTTTGAATCCATGTATTCCATGGTAAAGGTTCCATGTCATAATAATGATCGCAAAATAGTGATCGCTGTTATGGTGAGTGTATTTATATTTATTTACTTAACAGATTTACCAGATAAGCATACTGAGTGGGGACCGCTCGTTTCCAGATGCGATCTGGGGGGTTACATAGAATCCAAACAGGTTCAAAATACAATACACTACAGTGGTTTGACAACAGGTTCAGAATACAATACAACACAGTGGTACAGCAACAGGATGAGAGTGGATACTTACAGAGAGAATTACAACAGGTTCAGAATAGGTATAGGCTGGATTGACCAACTTTTGACATTCGCCGAAAAGCAAATCGGCGATATACACTTGCCGGGGCCTGACAATAAAGATCACTAACTCCAGGGGGGTGCATGTCAGGGAAGGGGCACAGCATGCATTTGCGGGAAAAATTAAGTGTTGCACCCGCAGGCAGCAGCAAAACTGTAACCCTCCCAGTCCCCAGCCCCAAACCCTGTACCTGCTCAGCCAGAGCTAGCCACCCTCACCACGCCACAGGGCTAGCTCAGCTGGAGCAGGAACAGCAGTCCCCTACAGAGCCTTCCCCTATCCCTCCCCTTCCATTCGCTATCCCCCCCTTCCAGTCACTCTCCCTACAGTCGCTTTCGCTGTAGGGTCACTACCCTTGCAGGGTACCCCTTGATGATATCGTTGAAAATGAGTCGCTGTTTTAGCAGTCGCTGATTTTTAGTCGCTATCATCACAGGATACCAAGGTAAACATTCCATGATAAAACTTCCATGATAAACATTCCATATCCTGAATCTTGATGCCAGCAAAGGACAAACTTTGTCCAGCAGTAATACAGTGACATTACCAATGACATCATTTGCAGTGGGCGGAAGGACTATTTTATCATAAATGCACACAAGTAAATCTATTGTTTCTACATATAAACATGGTTTTCTCAATTGTAAAAAAGTTAAAAAAAGAGGAGCCCATTTTATAAGCACAATAGGTGTGCATGGAACAGATTTTACCACACTTCCAGGGGCTGAAGGCACTTAGCCTGTGGCTTTGTGCTTCACTATGTCCCTGAGCATGTGGTAAAATCTGTTTCATGCACACCCCCCGTTGTGTCTTATTGCTTACATAGGTTTGAGAATGCTGTTGTAAAACAGAAGGGTACAATCACATTCCATGACCTTTGAACTGTGATCAAACAGCATTTTGAAAGGGATAAAATTCTATACAAAACAATGCTCTACTATACAATATATTCTATTTGTAAGAATACTGAGGTCTTTACTTTAATTGCATTGATAAGTTTCAAAAGAAGCAGTAAGGGTGAAACAACAGCACTTCCTACTAACACACTGCCACCTAATTGACTACAGGTGAAAGTGCAGTGGGCAGGTGATGTGGTAGGGCAGACACTGCATGGCTCAACTGCGCATTCATACACAACTGTGCACAATGGTACATTGGAGACCTGTCTGGCAATGTCCTGGGGGGGCTGAACTAGTAAGAAGGAAAAAATCCAGAGTGAGCAGGATGAAGCCAGGGGCTACAGGGCCCTGACTACCGAACTGGCTGCTCAGTACTGCTGCATTTGAGGATCCGGCGGGGAGGGGGGTTGCTGCTGAATAGAAGATTTTCCCAAATGGAACCACCATGATGCAGAAGCTGCACTGGGATACTTGAAGACAGAGGTAAACACCAGAGAAGGATGGAGTGGGGCTGGTAGTAGCCACAGGTAGATGGAGGCAGCACCAGTGGTGGGGAGAAAAAGAACAGTAGTAATAATAACAAAGAATAGTCCATGCAAGCCATCACTTTGCACTTGTCTATTTGCTTGCAATTTGCCAGCTGTCTACTAGAACCTGCTCTGTGGAAGGGAAGGGGAGGGGGTTGCTTTGGGCAGGATAGGGTTTTCCAAAGTGAACATTTGGAACCACTTGGTCAGTTTGGTGCCAGAGGCAAGAAACGACAGACCCAACTTCACAGGTGCAGTTGGTACTGCCAGAGTGGATGCTTCATAGAGGAGTGATGAGTCAGATGGGAGCGTGGAAATCAAGGACAGGAAGGGCAGTGAGAATATGATTGTGATTGAAGACTCTATAGTCAGAGTGACAGGGAGGATGCTCAATGGCCCAACAAATGGGTAAATATCTGTCCTATGCCTCCCCGGGGAGACATCTGTAAAGGTGCCTCCATGGCTGGAGAGTTTGACCAGGGTAGAGGGGAGAAGCCAGATGTTGTGATTCACCTCGCAACCAATGATTTGGTTTTATTGCAGTGTAGATCAAGATAAGGAAAGGTTCAGAGAACTAGACAGCTGGCTGAGAGAAGCTGCAGATACAGTATCCTTCTCAGCTACCACTGGTGCCATGCACAGGAAGTAGTAGACAGGCAAAGATTCTGGAGTTTAACAGGCTAAAAGACTGCTATGGAGAGGAGGGGTTCAGGTTTGTAAGGAACTGGGGTTCCTTCTGGAATGATGACAGACTGTTCAAAAGGGACCATCTGTTTTCTGAGGGGAAGGGAAGGGGTACTGATGCACTGTGATGGAAGTTAGATGTGGGATGATGACAGGCTGTTCAAAAGGGACCACTTGTTTTCTGAGGGGAGGGTGCACTGGTGCAAGGGGCAGATTTTAGATTTGCTCATTAGGAGTTTAAACTAGATGAGACGTAGGGCTGTATTAGGGCACAGAGTCCAGAAGGAGATCGCTGCGGGAGCCTAACTGCCCCACACGCCAAACAAACAGGATGGTACAAGACTGCTAAAGGGATCAGGAAAAAAGGGACAAAAGCAATGAATAAAACAGGTAGGGCACAGCTGACCCAGTGCCACAGAGGGCTGAGGCATGATGCACCTTATCTCTCACTACGCCGGTAACCCGGGTTCAGAAATAAGCTCAGGTTCCCGGGCGTTGGCCAGGGAGGAGAGGATTGAGCGTCCAAAGAACTGGTCTCCTCTCCCACAGTGGACAGACATTGCTGTCTCACTCCTTGGCTGCCACCTGGTGGAGGATGGCTGGCAGCGCCAGAGCAACTGCAGCGCAAGTAAGAGGGCTGTGGTTACATAGCATGTATGCGTCTCCATGAGCACACACATACAGCCCTCCACGGCAAAGAGAGAAAATGGTGGTGGAAAATGGCAGTCACAGGCTACATGAAGCCCTGCCTGCCCACCCTCACCCCACACTGTCGCCAGCTCGCTGACCCCCTAATCTGGACACTGGGTATCCAGGTGGGGGGAGGATGGTCCTCCCTTCCTGGCCCCACCATGGGGGTGGGGAATCCAGGGGAAGGATCCTGCAGTGTGCCTGGAGGGATAAAAACCTATATGAAAAAAAAAGCTGGTAGGGCAAAAAGATGGATATAGAAGTGTGTGAAGTTTAAACATCATGGGTGATGTTGCCGCAAAGTGGCCACTGCACACTTTGTGGATCTGTCGGAAAGTGGCTACTTCACACTTTGTGGCACTTGCACAAAGTTGACTTTGACACCTTGCCACTTTATGGTAAAACATAGCTGTGAAGTGGTGAATTATTGTACTTTCAGTAGGTTTTCCTATGTGAAGTGTGAAGTACGTATTTCGCACTTTACGTAGCGAAATACTACATGAAATTGTGCACTTTGTGGCAAACTATGTGACGTGCGAAGTTCAAAAGTTTCACATGCAGCTAGATGGAATCCTACAAGGGGGAGAGAAGACAAACAGAAGGCACCGAACACAAATCACATAAGTCTGAAAAACAAGATGGATATAAGTGCAGGCAGTGATGGCTGTAGAGGTAACAGATATAGTGGCCATTACCAAAACTTGGACTAATCTGAACTATTGGCACCTAAATGTTCCAGGATACAAGCTCTTCTGAAAGGAAAGGGAAAACAGGAGAGTGAAGGAGTGGCAGTGTACATGAAGATGTTAGGGGGTCTGAAAATTATAGATGGGGTGGAGTCAGTGTGGATACAGGTGATGTGGGGTGAGGAGTGCAGGGTAGGTGCAGTGCACAGGCCACCAGATCAAACAGTTCAGATGGATGAAGCTCTGCAGAGGAAGATGAGGAAAGCGTCAGCATTGTGAAAAATAGAGTTCATGGGTAATTTGAAATTCAAGACATAGACTGGGGGATTGAAGTGGCTAGGAGTCAGAAAGGGAAAAGCGTTGTGGATGTCACTCAGGACTGCTTCCTCACACAGTGGGTAAGTGAGACTACAAGGAGGGAGGCAGCACTAGGTCTGGTAATGTCCAGTCAAGACATTATCAAGGACATTAAAGGGTAGGCCTCAATTAGCGACAGTGACCATTACATGAAGAACTTCAGCATGAAGCTGGGGTGGGGTCACACTAAGTGCCACTGACACTTAGATGCTGAACATAACGAAATCAGATTTCACGAAAATAGTGGAGAAAATGTAAGAAAGAATCAAGGACTTCCATATGAATAAGGGGGTGGAGGGAAAATAAGCAGCATTTCAGGAGGTTATTAAAGAAGCCACCCACTACTGCAACAGAACAAAAGAAGTCCAGAAAATACAGGAAACCCAGTCAGTTAGATACATAGGTACAGCAGGTACTTGGGACAAAATGGGGTATTTGGGGCTTACAAGAAGGAACATGATGAGACAAACAGACGAGATAGGTATTAAGAAAACTGGGTATATGTAAAAAGCTTGTTATGAAGGCAAAGGCTGAAATGAGGCTAGTGCAAAGGGTCAAGGAGAGTGGCAAATCATTTTTTAGATGCATTAGTGACAGTAAAAAAACAAGGGATAACAGAGAGGGGATAAGAAAGCATGGGATGAGTACAGGGGGTTGTGAGAAGGCGGGTATGCTGAATGAATATTTTTGTTCAGTGTTTATGGTCAAGGAAGCAGGCCCATTCCCTATCAGCTGGCGAAAATTCAAGGGGGATACAGGTGACAGATTTGAGATTGGAAGTTAACAAGGGAATGGTTTCTAAAGGGACTGGAGACCCTAAGCAGCAACAGATCACCAGGGCCAGATAGGCTTCACCTTAGGGTACTGAAGGAGACTAGGCAGGCACTACTGGAGCCACTGGTAGTCCTCTCTGGAGAATCAGTAGCAACAGGTGCAATGCCTGAGGACTGGAGGGTGGCAAATGTTGTTCCCTTATACAAAGGGTGTGAAGGAAAGTTCAGGACAATACAGGTCCGTGAGTCTAACATCAACTGTGGGAAAAGACAGGAGGTAAATATTAAAGGGGGAACAGTCAGCACTAAGAGCTCCACACCCAAGTGTTGGGTGGGTCCCTATTTGCACTTTGTGTGCAAAAACATTTTTTTTTTAATTACTGTTGACAGCAGTATAGTACATTGTATCAGACTGATTCTGTTGACTTCCAAGCTGACATTTGCTATAACCAGAAATACCAGAATCCCCTGCAGCTGACATCAGAGTAAGGTTGCAGAAGTGGGAGATCCATACAAACATACAAAGAAGCCAGTAGAAGAAGGCCATTTGGTCTATCAAGTCTGCTCATATTGCAGGGTCCACAGCTTGAGCTAATGTCCCTGCCCTCCCTCCCCACTCCTCCCATCTTCCCTACCCATGATCCTTACCTTCCCCCTATGCCTATCCCAGCCTCTCTTAAAGCTGCCCACTGTCTTCAAAGAGGTGACCTCTTCTGGCAGTGCATTCCAAGTGTCCACCACCCTCTCTGTGAAGAAGCGCTTCCTGACCTCCCTTCTAAACTTCCCACCCTCCAGTTTAAGACTGTACCCCTCCTGTTATGGTTGCCACTTAGCTTAAAGAGACTCTCCTTATCAACCTTATTTATCCCTTTCAAGTACTTGAAGGTCCCAATCATGTCCCCTCTCTCCTGTCTTCCAGGGAGTACATATTCAGTGCCCTCAACCTCTCCTCATATGCCTTATCCTGCTGACTGGCTATCATCTTTGTAGCCCTCCACTGGACCTTCTCCAGCAGGATAATGTCCTTTTTCAGGTGTGGGTACCAGCACTGAACTTCATACTCCGGATGCGGCCTTACCGGTGAACTGTACAAGGGCAGTATAACCTCCTCTCTCCTACTACTGATTCCCCTAGATATGCATCCCAGCATCTTGTTTGCCTTTGCTGCTGCTTTCTTGTACTGTGTGGAGTGCTTCAGGTCACCAGTAATCATAATTCCCAGGTCCTTCTCCTCCTCCGATGCAGATACTTGGATTCCACCCAGGTAGTACTCTGTCCTGGCATTCTTGGCTCCAATATGCATAACCTTGTATTTCAGTACCCTTCAATGTATGTTAGAGATTTCATAAGCTCAGATCAGATGTTTGACAGTCCTGCTGTTCACCCAAGGCTAAGTATAATGCTCTGTGACCGTACTTGGCCCAGAGAGGACAGCAGGACCAGCAAACAATTTTGACTGGAGCTTATAAAAACTCTATCGTACACTGCAGGCCGTCAAATCTCCCACTGCTGCATCCCTGCTCTTATGTCAGCTAGAGGGGATTTGGGGATTTCTCGTTATAGAAAATGTCAGCTTTGAAGTTAACAGAATCAGCCTAATAAATATACTATACTACAATGAACAGTAAGTAAAAAAAATGTTTTTGCACACAATGTGCAAATTGGGATGAGCACTACACTTGGGTGTGGGACTCTTAGTGCTTACTGTTCACCTTTAAAGAGGAAATAATCTTTGGGGGCAGGAACAAGTCTGGGACAGTGGAGGGCTGGTGGAGGGAGGATGCCAGAGCAGCCCACAGGGCACTCTCCTCCTTGGGTGTTTGGACAACCATTCCCCACTGCACAAGCATATCCTGTGGGTGCCCAAGAGGCAGATGTCAGCTGGGGAAGACAGCCTGAAGGGAGATGCAGTGGTTTTGCAGCTCACATGTCCATTGTATATGTATGCCACACATTCACAGTCAAGCATCTCTAGGGAAGGGAAAAAACTGAAAAAAACACATCAGCAAGATAAAGTTGGCACACTCAGGTTCCACACCACCTGCCTACCAGCATGAAGGAGCTCCGTGACTACTGAATTTACAGGGGGGGAGGTAACTGGTCACTCCCAATTACTCTACCATGGGAGCGTTCCCCATGGGAAAGGGACAGGTAAGGGGGAGCTCCCTAGGATCTGGGACAGCGATGGAGGTGGGCAGTTACTGAGCAGATGGGATCACAGTAGGACATGCTGGAGCAGAAAGTCTAATTAAAAAATAAATAAAGAGGGTACAATCACATTCTTTGAGGAAAATGGTATAATGGATGAGAACCAGCATGGATTCACAGTTGTGTCATATTAACATAATTGACTTTTTTAATGTACTGACATAAATGGCAGATGAAGGTGAGGCAGTGGATGTAGTATACCTGTATTTCTGCAAACCCTCTGACTCGATGCCACATAAGAGGCTGGTAGGGGAAGAAATAACTAGATGAGTCCAAAAGTGACTGACAGAAACCAGAGGGTGGTCCTAAATGGTAAATTTTCTGAGGACAGGGAAGCAACTAGTTGAGTACCACAGGGGGTCGGTCATGGGACAACTCCTGTTTGATATGTACTGTACATCTATGACATACGATAGGGTATCCAGAGCAAGATGAGCTTGTTCGCAGATGATACTGAGCTCTACAGGACGGTCAGAAGTGTAGAAGGGATTAACATTTTGCAAATGTATGTTTTCAGCTTTTTTACAACCATGTACCACCCCTTATTCTTTACCTGTCTAGGCAAGGGTCATTACTGAAAAAGGTCCATCACACAAGTGTACTAACCCAGTAAACAAATATATAAAAAAATCAGACAGGATGTGAGGAGACTGGAAATGTGGTCCAGTATTTGCAGTTGAAATGCAATGCCAAAAAGTGCAAGGTGATGCATATAGGAGGGAAAAATCCAGGAGATATGTGCTCAAGCTAGGGGGAATGAAGGTTCAAAAAGAACATCAGGAAGTATTACTTCATGGAAAGGGTGGAGGATGGGCAAAACAAACTTTCTGACAAGGTCGTGAAGGCAAAGACAATAGTGGGATTTAAGAGGAAGAGGGACACATATAAAGAAGTTATCAGATGGAAAGTGGAGGGAGAGAAGGGGTGACTGGGAGGGAGGACAGAGACTAGAGCATTTCTGCATACAGGATCTTAGGATAGGCAAGACTGACTGTTCAGGTCTTTTTCTGTCCATCACTTCTATATGTTTCTATGTTTCTAGGCTAAAATATCTGTGGAGGCACACACCTGCATTGCACTGTTTCTATACAAAACCACTAGCTAACTCTAACAGCTCTTCAGATAACAAGGTATGTTAATAGCTTCTAAAAATGGTAACACCAAGCATTACAACTAGTTGTGATGGAGGACATTTTGACAGTAGTTTTTGGGTATCTTAAGTCATGATGGCACCTGACACAAAGCACTAGTGTAAGAGGACTTTGAAGAACCTGGAGACAAGCAGATGAGTGCTTAATGGTTGGTTCATCAAAGTAAAAAGTAGGGAGTCTTATACTGCAATGTGTACTCTAAGTTGCAGGACTAAGTCCCATGTCCAAACCTCTTTGAAGGAAAGCCAGAATACTTGGTTGAGGGAAAAGTATGACTTTCATCTTTGAGCCACCTTAAGCAGTGACTCCATATATGGTAGTATACTTGTTTCACACAATGAATCTCTGCTATGCCTGAGAGGAGACCCAGATTTCCAGAGTACTTCATTCAAGTTCCATACAATCAGTCTGAGGTAGAGACTGGATTTTTTACGGGGCCCTTTGACAATAAGCAAGCAAAAGAAACAAGCGCTCCACTGCATCGAAGGAAACACTGTGGCTTTAATGCGGCCTTAAAATGCAGCTTGTGCAAATGAATGTAAATCCATACTGATTAGTGATTACAGGACCAAGTGAACTGCTGCTTGATCAGCCCCAGCACTTCAAAGCAAGACCACATCTTCCTCAGGGGGTGTGGCTACCTATGCAAACTCACACTACATTTATGCAGGTATTGCAGGAGTACATAATAACTGTTAACCAAAGTGCTTTCGTCAAGACTATGGAGCAAACGCATGCCTCCTTGCCATTACATCAAATTAAAGGATAAGTATCCAATGCAACTCCCCCAGTTCTGAGAGTTAATTTAGATGGCATGGAGAGGTGAGAAACATCACCTAGCCTTGTAAAGTCAAACTAATTTCACCATCGTATATTAATATAAAGTGCATGTGAATTGCATAAAAAGGTTAAAATTAAAAACAGTCACAACCACTTATAACACCTCAATGGTTATATCTCTGCAGTTAATCATGTTTGCTACTAAAATTGCTTAAATGGCATGGCTGTTAGGACAGAGAGACTGACAAGAAATAGCCTTTAAGATAACTAGGCAAGCAGATTGGTAATGCTGTGGTAAAACGGGCTCCTTGATGATTGCAAGCTGGATTCCCGGGGGGCGGGGAGTGCTACAAAATGGCAGGGACTAAGCACCATAATGGAATAAATAAAATACCTATGGACTACTTATCCTAAAGGCTATTTCTTGTCAGTCTCTCTGTGCTAACAGCCATGCCATTTAAGCATCTAAGAATCCCTTGGAGCCTTAAAATTGGCTAGACACAAAGAGACATACTCATAAAAGCAGAAACAAAGATATATAAAGAATGAGAAGCAGGAGGGAGAATAAGGAACTTTACATTAACCAGTAAATAATAACTGGGTCACGTTTTTTCCCACAGGAAAAGCCAATTGTAATTTGCCATTATAACATGTGCCCTTTTTCCAATGAGAAAAGCACAAGCCATACAGCTGCTCATGCTACACTCTGTCGAAAGCACCTCCACAGTAAAAAAAAAAAAAACACACATACCAGCTCTCCTCAGACACTGCTTCACACAGGAGTAAAGTCTTCGGAAAATCACCAGGACACTAAAAAAATAAAAATTAAAAAATTAAAATGACAAGCCATTTCAGCTCTTCTCCTTGCCCTCCCTCTATATTGCACATAACCAGAATCACAGAGGCAGAGGCTAGGATCAGCACGGCCGAGGATGCACTAGTAGAATGGGGCACGGAGCACGGGCAACTACAGCAGCTCATCCAGAAACTAAAAGCGAATGTGGACAATCAGGAAAACAAGAGCACAACAGTCAAATATTCATGTGATTGGGCTGGGCTGCCAGAGGAGCTAGAGGGCAGGTCACCTGTCCTGAATCCATTATCACCAAGGGGCTAATCAAGTATTCTGAGCTGAGTGAGATGGGAAGAACGTGCAAGGTTAGGAGAGTGCACCACACCCCCGCAGGAAGACAAAAGCCAGGAGACAGACCAAAGCACTTTCTGGCTAGATTTATGAAGTAGCAAGATGAAAAAGCAGTATCGATGGCTGCATGAGTCAAAGACCTGTTCTGATTCCTCCTCCAGTCAAGAAATGCATATATTTTCTATAATTACTGTGGCGAAAAAATGCTACCCCAGTAATTATATAAAATAAAACATGGGGTGGTGTGTAAACTCAAATTTTACACACACCCTCGGTGTTGGATGCTTAGATAAACCCCTCGAGCTTCGCTCTTGGGGTTTATGTAGCATCCAACTCCTCGAGTGTGTGTAAAGGTTTTGTTACACACACCACCCCGTGTATTATTCTATATATAATTTTGTAAATAAAATATTCTTTTCTGTATACCTCTCTGTGAAAAGAAGTCCTGCATTGCAATAAAATGCTTCAGGAGAGGCACCATGCTGACACACCCAATAATGAAAAATGAATGGGATTACGATGAGTGTTGTCCTAATAAGCAGACTTGTAAATTAGTACAGCACAGCAAACATTCACCACAGAAATGTCCAACAAGACAAACTTTCATTTTACTATACAAAAAAACTAATGCATAATTATTTATTGTTTGCAATCCTGCATGTGATCATGTAGTGTTATATATTGAAGACAAACTGTAAACATCAATTTGTATATCTTTCTTAAGATTACAGGCAGACACACAAGTAATGCACACAACTACAGTACACTGAATTCTGTTCTGTTAAATTTAATCAAGTTATAAAGCATGGTCTGTATGAGGAACTCGAGGGTAGGTGAGAAATAAAACTGCAGATTTTGTAGCACATAAAACACTGACGGAAGTGTTAATTGCATAAAGGAAGACACAGATGAGCGAAGTATAAGTACTAGGAAACCTGCATAGTGCCAGTGCCAGTACCAGCACTCAAAAACAGTTTCTGTTTGAAATGCAGGCCAGTACCCATGCAAGCTTAACACTACTGGTTTCCTAAGCCATGGTTCTTGGTACTACATCAGACATCGCATTCTATTCCTCAAACAAAATGAAAACCATCTTTTTATATATAGAATGGTACTCCTGCATTATTAATGGTTCACTCATACTCCTTATAGAAAGTCACGTGCTGTAGTTATATTTATTTCAAGTAAAAATAGCACCATGAAAAGGACATTATTGGCTTTTGGGGACGTTTGAGTTCATTTTATACTACCCACCAATACATTAAAAAAAAACTCTTCTTGTATTTATTTGGTTGTTTTTTGGATATGACTGTGTTCTGTAATACAGTAAGCCAGGTAAGCGGAGAGCAGGTAGCCATATTTTACCACACAACACCAGCAATTAAATATGACAGCAAACAGTAGTTATAAATAAGTCTTACATCCATAGAAAGCAAACTACAGTGTATTTTATAGTCTCATTGGTGTGGTGGTGGCTAAAAAGGGCCAACATTACCCCAAAGTGCTAAATGTTTTCCTTTAACTGTTGTTAAGAGCAGTGATTGCAATGTAATTTTCCTGCAATAAGCCTCTGTTCTGCATAGTTGTATTGCTCTTTTACCCTAGTCCTCCACAGTTTTGTTTACAACTCACAGCAGGAGTTTTGCACTAAGGCTTAGTTGCCACGTGCTGCCTAGGATCTGAGATGCCTTCTCTTATAATCCTCTCTTTGCAAGCATGCACCGTAGACAACAGCTGCCTGTTATTTCAAGCCTGGAAGGGAAGGAGCAGTCTCCACGGATGTGTTACATTTCTACACTAGTTAGTGCAGCCAACAGGAAGAAATCTGAAATTAGCAATTAACACGTATAATATGGGCTCGTTAGCAGCCAGAGTCCAGTTACAGTATATAGAGCAAATATGGAACAGACTGTTCAATGAGAAATAGAGCAACCTGCATCTCTTATCTGTGATTATTTTGTTAATCTGGTTTAACTGTCTTTATGCGTCTGGATGCTGACTGGATTATATTTACTTATGAGAGAAACCAATAAGTGTTAATTTACAAACACTTGTACATATTTAGCCATGAATATATTATCGTATCCCAAAACTGTTTAGTATATTAGACATTATTTGAACACATGCAGTACCAAAGACAGATTTTTAATTCAAATATTTGATAAAAAGTAAATACAAGTAAATTAATTATATTTACATTTAGAATAAACAAATAGTGTTGGTCTATAAATTATAATCCTGTAACATATGAGTGTCATTTTTTTCTCATAGGGAATCAGTGACATCAAAAACTCACAATATCATCACTCTGACATCAGAAGGTAATAATGCTATCATTCTGACATCAGATCAATGGTATTATGAGACAGACTGTTTGGAGTGTTCCATATTTTACAAAAAAATAACAGGAAGACAGCAGTAACTAGGCTTGTCATTCCAACTCGGGATTCTGGTGTCATCATAAACCACTCGAGCTTTACTCAAAGTTTATAATGCCTAAATCCCTCGATGAATACAACCTTATAGTAACTGGGTAGTTTTTCCCTAAAGGAAACACAGTTATAATTCGCCGTTATAACCTGAGGGTTATAACGGCAACCATGTGCCGGGTTTCCCTTGTACGCATGCCCCGGCCACAGCTCTTCCTTTGCTCAGCGCCAGCTGCCAGTACTTAGCACTGGACTTTGCCACTCGGCCATAAGTTTATTTTGCTTTTTAAAATAACTGGGCACTTCATGCTACAAAGATAAATGATTTATAAATAAATTTTTAAAAAAAGTAAGGGAAACGAAACGTTTGTCTTCAGTAGCCGCTTCTGATCACATGAAAGTACTGAAACCCGACCGGACGGCACAGGGATGTCTTTTTATTTCATATAGGTGCTGTGGCGAAAAAATGATCCCCAGCAATTATATAAATAAAATGATATACACACCCTTGGTGTTGGATGCTTATAAACTCCTCGAGCTTTGCTCTTGGGGTTTATGTAGCATCCAACACCTTGTGTGTGTGTAAGATCTTGTTAAACTCACCGCCCCAAGAATTATTCTATATGTTACTGATGATTTCCTATCTATTATTGTATTTGTGAAGAACTACATTATCGGTATAACAGATATCACAAGAAAAAAACAAGTGGAAACACAAGACACAAAGTACATATTTTGGTTATTTGAGAAGCAATTTATCTATAATTGCCATTTTTGCCAAAATATTTCTGCCTTAGTAAAAATTTGTCATACAATGTTTTTTCAGGTGGAAAATGTATCCTTTATTGGCAAGCTATGTGAATCTTCCAGAGCTCCTTTATTAATATGAAAGGACACTTTATTTAAAATTTTGAAATACGTTATTTTATTTTAAAACACCTTGCTGTTAATGTCCCCCAGGACCCTTTTGAAAACTAGTTGATCCACCTAAATGAGGTTATTCTGGTGCTAAAAAATTAAAATACATAAATTTAAAAAAAGTTAACAAGGCTCAGTAGGACATCACAGTTGGGAAGGACCCAGTGGGCTAAATTAGCTTGCTTGTCTCATCAGTGGAACAAGCCTGCTTGTCTCATCAACAGGAAAGGGCGAAGTCAACACTGTGCCTTCTTTGTGCAGCCTTCCTTTTTTACAGAAAAGTACAGTTACTGCACATAGGGACTTACCATAACAGTAGATCTTCGAGAAAATCATTTGTAGCAGGTCACACATGAGGAACTTTCTGTCGTTGACGCCAGGAGCTACACAGAGGATTTTCACCAGCAGTTCACCTGGGGACCGCCCACAACAATGTCACATCTGCTTCACCCTATATAGCCATGGCCAGTCCAGATCCTCCTCAGTTGTTTTCCTGGCAGTGACTGAGCCCTAAAGGGACTCCAAGGGAACCAAGGAGGATGAATGGTTCACCCTAATAGAACTGGAACAGAAGACATGCCCATCTGGAGTGGAGAGCAGTGAAGGACTGTGTCAATGGGAGAAGGAGGTAGGGACAGCATGACCTGCTACAAGAGAGCCTCTTGAAGATCTACTGTTATGATAAGTCCCTACATAACTGTACTATCTTCTTTGAGGATTTAGGGGTTACCAGTGGGGTACCGCAGGGTTCAGTATTGGGTCCAGTCCTTTTTAATGTCTTCATCAGTGACATTGCAGAGGGACTGGAAGGAAAAGTATGCCTTTTTGCAGATGACACAAAGATCTGCAACAGGGTTGATACACAAGGAGGCGTGGAAAGGATGAGAAGGGACTTGGCAAGGTTGGAGGAATGGTCAGAAGTATGGCAGCTAGGATTCAATGCAAAGAAGTGCAAATAATGCGCCTGGGAAACAAGAACCAGGGAAGAATACACAATTGGGGAGGTAGTAACAACAACAAAAAGGAAAGGGACCTGGGGTAATCATATCAGATGACCTTAAGGTTAGCAAGCAATGTGAGAAGGCAGTAGGGAGGGCTGGGGTATACTGGGATGCATAGGGAGAGGCATCAGCAGCAGAAAACAGGAAGTTGTTATCCCTCTGTACAGTCAGTTGGTGAGACCCCATCTGGAGTACTGCATCCAGTTCTGGAGACCCCATCTCCCAAGGACATAGACAGGATAGAGGCAGTCCAGAGGAGGGCAACTAAAATGGTGCAGAGTCTGCAAGAAGCCATATGAGGAGAGACTAAAGGAGCTTAATATGTATACCCTTGAGGAAAGAAGGAGAGGGGGACATGATAGAAACTTTTAAGTACCTCAGTGGAATCAACAAAGTCCAAGAGGTAGCATCTTTCAGAAAAGAGATGTGCAAGAACAAGGGACACAATTTAAAGATAAAAGGGGGCAGTTCAGGGGCATGAGGAAGTATTATTTCACAGAGAGGTGGTGGATGCATGGAACAGCCTTCCTGAGGAGGTTGTGGGGTCTAAAACTGTGGGAGAATTCAAGAATGCATGGGACAGACATAAGGCAATTCTTGTGGGGGGTAGGAAGAAATAGGCTGTTGGTTAACTAGGATCTGCGGCCTATCCTGTAGGTAGGGAAATGGGCAGACTAGATGGGCCAAGCGGTCCTTATCTGCCGTCAAAGTCTATGTTTCTAAGTTTCTATGATATCTCTTGCAGCAGGTTACACCTTCAGGAATGAGTCCCAAGCAGTGGGAGAAGCAGGCAGAAGAAGGAGAGTAGGAGAGGCATGGAAGCCTAGGACACATCCTTGCAGGATGGTATGGCCAAAGTTAGCACGTTGTCTGGAGATGATATCCAGACTATAATGTTTTGTGAATGTGTGAACAGTAGTCCAAGTCTCTGTGTCACATATTTCTGAGGCAGGGACTCCCCTGAAACATGCCACTGAAGTGGCCATGCCCCTTGTGAATGCGGTTTGATGACATCCGGAAGTTCCTTACCATACTTCCGGTTACAAAAAATAATGCAGTTGACTAACCATTTGGACCAGCACTGCTTAGAAACTGGGATGCCCTCTTTCCTTGTGGTGAACGAAACAAATAATTGTGAAGACTTTCTAATGACCTTAAAGCAAGAAATGTAATGTCTTAGTATTCTGTGTACATTAAAGGCATGGAGCAACACTTCGCCTGCATTGGTGTGCTCCAGATAATATACTGGTAAATGTATAGCTTGATTCAACATAAATTCGGATACTACCTTAGGAAGGAATTTCAGGTTCGAAGGTAAAGACACTGTCTTTATGGAAAATAAAATATGGATGCTTACACATTAGTGCCTGAAGCTCTGAAATTCTGCGAGCTGAGGTAATGGCAACTAAAACTAATGCTTTCCATGAGAGAAAGCAAAGCACACATGTTACGGCTGCTTCAAAAGGAGGTAAGGTTAGCTTTACCAGAATGAAATTCAAATCTCAAGGTGGGATTGGGTTTCGTATAGGCAGTTTCAAATGTAGGATGCCTTTGAGGAATGTCTTTATGACCTTCAACTGAGCTATTGCGCGGTCTGAGATGGGGGACATGAAAGTCCGAAACAGCTGAGAGGTGGACTTTCAATGAAGAATGTTTAAGTCCTGCTTCTGATAACAAAAGCAGGTAGTCTAGAATTTTATCTTTGGGGCAGGTGAATGGGTTAAGATCATGAGTCGAGGCCCAGGTAGCAAATTATTTCTACTTCATGGCATATGTAGCTCTTGTGGAGGGTTTATGAGATGCCTGCAAAACTGCTGCAACTTTTGGGGACACTCCAAAGCATGCAATGGCTGCATCTTCAGGAGCCAGGCATGGAGGTGGAGGGAATGTAAGCTGAGGTGAAGGAGGGAACCCTGGTCTTGAGATAGAAATATGGGGCAGATTGGAAGAGGGATTGGTTCGTCCACTGCTAACTGCTGAAGTAGGGGGTACCAGACTTGACGTGGCCAGAGGGGGGCTACCAGAATTATGGTAGCCCATTCCTCCAGCACTTTGAGTAGCATTCTCTGAATGAGAGGAAATGGAGTGAAGAAGTACAGAAATCTCCACTTGCAAGAGAAGGACAATGTGTCTCACCAAAAAACATCAGGCCCTGGCTCTAGTGAGCAGAAAAGCAGCAGTTTGGCATTGTTGAAGACACAAAGAGGTTGATCTCTGGTCATCCCCACCTTGCGAAGAGGTTGTCTACCAAAGACTACAGGAGTTCCCACTTGTGCATCCATGTTTTCATCTGGCTTAGCCTGTCGGCCAGGGTGTTTTGTACACCTGGTATATGTACTGCTAGTAAATGAAGTCCATGGTCTATTGCCCAGTACCACACTTTCATGGCCTCCCTGTCTCTCTGCCCTCTCTTCCAGCTCTTCCCCCAGTGGGCCCAACAGCAGCACCAGCAGAACCGACCACTTCCATGGTTGGCTGCACCAACGGATAGTGACCACCAGCCTTGCTCTGCCCACAGCAGGCCCGACGGCAGCACCAGCAGAACAGGCCACTTTCAGGGCCAGCCAGCCCTGGTAAGGGATCCCCCAGACTCTCCTCGTGGCTCTGACCCTGCTAGGCCAGGCCGCTCATGGCTCTCTGAGTCACCCTCCCCCAAAACCAAAGACCCAGCTCTGCCCCCAGTGGGCCCAATGGCAGCTCCAGCAGAAGCGGCCACTTCCAGGGCTGGTTGCACCCACAGATAGTGACCACCAGCCTTGCTCTACCTCCAGTGGGCCCAACGGCAGCATCAGCAGAACCAGCCACTTCCAGGGCAAGCTGCACCCATGGATAGTGACCACCAGCCTTTTCAAGGGATCCCCTGTACTCTCCTCATGGCTCAGACCCTGCTAGGTCCAGCCGCTCACGGCTCTCTGAGTTGCCCGCCCCGAAGCCAAACATCCAGGTAAGCCCCTGCCCTGGAGCACGGAGCTTCAGTGGCTTCTAAGCCGTGAATCTGACTGGACATTTTCCATTCTAATAGCCTGCCTATTGGCTGCTGTTTTAAACAGTGCTGCTTTGAGCTTTTTCTCTGCCCGCTCACTCTTAAGCCAGCTTTTTTTTTTAAAAGTGTTACTGGAGGTTGGATTTCTAATTAACTGCCTACAATTGTTAATGTTACTGGCTGAACCTCTACTGTTGAAAAGTGCCTGCAATTTTTAATGATGTCTGTTGTTTAATTAGAAATGCAAAGTGCTCGACACGCTGGCGACCTGGGTTCAGATGCAAGCCCGGGCCATCAGGGGTCGGCAGGGGGATAGGATTGAGCATCCAGAGGACTGCTCTCCTATCCCTGGGAAGGGATCCAGGGTGCCACTGCTCTGCAGCGGCCCCTGGTGACGACTGGGGGCACTGCTAGGGTTGGAAATGCAGTATGGAGTGCAGCAGACATCGGCATGTATGTGCCATGACGTCATTGCACGCTCGCGCTCCCGGGGCTAGAAAAATTGAAAAAAAGCAGCACAGACCATGGCAGCTTGATGGTCGCTACTCCATTGGCTGACGATGCCTGGACGGCACATCCCAGTATTGGTTCCTTGCCTGGCGCGGCAGCAATAGGGGGTGCCCCTTTCGAAGGTATAGTTGCATATGCCAGCTAGGCATGCAACTTCAGGGTCGGAAGTGGAGTTGGAGCAGTGGCTGGAAGAAGGCAGGTCAGTGGCTGCAGGGGTGAAAATTGTGACATGATAAAAAAAAAAGAAATGCAAAGTGCTTGTAATTTTTTAATGTTATTTGCTGAACCTAGCCTACAGTAGCCACTCACAATTAGGCTTTGAAATTGTAGTAATGCTGAACCTGCTTATTTCTTGTCTCTAGTACTTAATCTTTTTTTTCTTCTTCTAACCCTGCTCTAACTTGTGTTTCCACTGCTGCTCTTTCCATGTAACCCCCCCCCACTCCCTTCTCCAGCCTACGCAACCCCCTATATCCTTTTGTTCCTGAAGTGCTTCTCTGCACCACGGAGCTTGCTCCCCCCACCCTGTAAATCTATCTCCCTCATCTCACCCTTGTTAGCACCTCTTCTACCTCTCTTTTGTGTCCCTGTTCCATTCCGCCCTCAGTTTAGCCACTAGCAATTTCCTCAAACCCTATTTTAAGCCCTGTCTCTCTCTCCCCTCTTTTCCAGCTCTTCCCCCAGTAGGCCCAATGGCAGCGCCAGCAGAACCAGCCACTTCCAGGGCCAGCTGCACCCATGGATAGTGATCACCAGCCTTGGTAAGGGATCCCCCGGACTCTCCTGGTGGCTCCGACCCCGCTAAGTTGGGCCGCCCATAGCTCTCTAAGTTGCCCACCCCTGAAGCCAAAGACCCAGGTACGCACCTGCCCTGGAGACTGGAGCTTCAATGGCTTCTAAGCCATGAATCTGACTGGACGTTTTCCATTCTATAGTGCGCCTGTTAGCTGCTGTTTTAAACAGTGCTGCTTAGCCCTTTTTCTCTGCTTGCTCTTAGGCCAGCTTTTTGTCCCACCCACCTCAGCCCTGCCTCCGACCAAACTTAAATACACTCAAGCTCCACCTCCTCTCCCCATACCCTCTCCCATTGGCTGACACTCATTTCTGCAGAGCCCAAAACTACAAAGCCTGGCTGCACTGAAGAATCCTAACAGCAGCGATACAGAACCTGAAAACTAAAGACTCTCTCCCCCCAGGCATATCAACTACATTCTTGCCCTGCAGATCTCTGCAACTGCACCCCCTAGCTCTGAGAAACCACCCACTATGCAGTGGCTCCCCAAACTAATCCTAGTACTGGCAACTATAATCTGTCTCCGGGTAGATGTACATAAGGAGTGTGTTAGGAGCTAGCCTAACTTCCTCCACCCCTCTGGTGATACACCAACAGGAGGTAGATAACAGGAAGGGTACCCTTGCTGACAACACCTAGCACATAGTCTTTATAGTACCCCCACAAATCTACCAGGAGCAGGCCCCTCCTGCCACCCCTGTAGTTGCACTGCTACATAGTCGCTCCCTAATACTGAACTCAGTTCACCACAATCACCCACAGTCGAAACCCAATCACTTCTACTGGGTACTCTGGTGACACTTCCTTCGTAAACTGATCTTCATACTACTACTGATATCCAGCAATGTTCACCCTAACCCAGGCCCCCTCCACTCAGAAACCACCTCTGGGGTAGGACATCTCAAGATCGTCTCCCTTAACATAGATGGCCTCCTCCCAAAGTTTGCACAATTCCAGGCATGGGTAGAGATGAAAAAAATAAGAGAGAGCGTGGCTGCAACAAGTAGGCGAAAGAACCATTAAGCTTGGTTCGAGTAAAAAAATACAGTTTATTTTTTTATTTTTTTTATTTATTTCAGTGTAGGATTACAAATACCATTGAGCCAAGACTCATTTACAAAGGTTCCACATCAGGTGAGGTGCAATACAAGGGAGGACACTGTAACAAGTTAACAGGTTACAGCAGTTTACATTGTGACAGGATAACAGGCTACAGTAGTATATAATCACAAGAGTACATATGGTACGGAGGTACAAAGTTGTTAACAAAAGACTGCGTATACAATATTAACGAGAATTAGCAATACACACAAAAATGCAGCCAGTGACTAGTTTTAAGGATCACACATAACACAGAAAGTGCAAGTAGGAAGTGCAAGTATCGGGGGAGGAGTAGGGGGGAGTGGGAGTGAGGGAGGAGAAGAGGGGATAGGATAAGTGCTAAAAAGAAAAAGATTAGGGGAGACAGTCACATGTGCTGGAGGTAGATAGGAGCAGGTGAAGTTTAGATTTGAATAGTCCTAGCTTAGGGAGGGATGGAGGAGATGTCACTGTTAAGGCCATTTAACCAGCTGGGAGCTCTATAAGCAAAGGATCTTTGACCCTGCGTAGTCTGGCATCTTGGGATGTGAAGTAATTGAGATTCAGAGCCCATAGTGAGGTGAAAATTCAGAGCAGGTCGGATGACAGCTTGAACTCCGGGGGGGCAAGTCCCATCACTGTTTTTTTAGCTATTAAGCATGTTTGGTATTTGATGTGGTTTGAGAGTTGGAGCCACCCAGTTTGAGCATAAAGGTCACATGTGTGGGTGCGACCCAGTGATGAGTCGGCAAGCTTTGTTGAGGATCAGGTATATGCGCCTGAGGGCGGCGAAGGAAGCGGAACCATAAATGATGAGGTCATAGTCAATTACTGCAACTACCGAGCTCTGTACTGCGATACTTAAGGCATCAGTGGTAAGGCATTTCCTGTGCCTGTAGAGAAGGCCAATGCGAATATTAGCCGCTTTGGTGACATTATCAATGTGAGACCCATAAGAGAGGTTATAATCAATTGTGACCCCAAGGTATTTGAAGGATTCCACTTGTTCCAGGGTTTCACCTAAGCAGTTGGAGATGGAGAGGTGGTGAAGCCGGTGCTTATTATGCGAGCGGCAGAACATCATGGTTTTGTTTTTTTTATTAGTTAAGCGCCAGTTTATGTGCACTGAACCAGCTTTCAACCAAGGAGAAGCCATGTTGGAGTTTGCTTCGGAGGAGGTAAGGGTCCTTATGTGAGGAGTGGATGACCGCATCATCAGCGTAGAGAAGGATTTGCTCAGGACAGGATTGAGGAAGACTATTCAGAAAGAGGCTGAAAAGAAGCGGTCCAAGAATGGATCCTTATGGTACCCCAGAGCATACAGGTTTTGCCTCAGTGAGAACATCAGCAATTGTCACTCTTTGGGAGTGGTTTTCAAGGCAGCTTTTAAACCATGTTATTGATTCAGGGGATAAGCCGGCATTGAGCAACTGTGAGATTAGTAGGCAGTGATGGATGGTATCGAAAGCCTTAGTAAGGTCTATGAAGGCTGATCCCATAAGGAGGCTACTGTCTAGAGAGCAGTGGACTGCTCCAGCGAATTTGAGAAGGGCAGATGTAGTACTGTGTCCTTTTCTAAAACCGTGCTCTTGAGGGCACAAGTTTACCGAGTTTATTACACCATATAAAAAACACACACTAACAGCAGCAGCACCCCATTACCAACTGCTGTTATTTTATATGATGTAATAAACTGTATTTTTTAACTTGAACCAAGCTTAAGGGTTCTTTCGTCTACTCGTTGCAGCCCCGCTCTCTTTTTTTTAGCTCTTGAATACGTTGTGGTGACTCCAGGTGAGTGTTTTATGTAGCCACCTCTACTTTGCCTTATGAGTAGAGATGATCAATCCTGACATCATAGTCCTCACGGAGTCCTGGCTATTCACAAAAAACACAAACGCCTTCTTCAACCTTGATGGATATACCTCTTTCCGTCAGGACAGGCTCTCCAAATGGGGGGTGGTGGTTGCCTAGTGTACATCAGAAGTGACATTAAAGCTCAGGCTTTTCCGAGCAGTATACACACCAAAGAGGCCCAAATTCTAAATTTAAAGCTCTCTATAGGACAACAGAACAAAGTCCTACAGCTGACCACAGTCTACATACCCCCTGGTCTACAGATCGCTGGCCTCCAGCACTTCTTAGACAACCAACAGCAGAGGTGCAAGAAATGGGAGCAGGTTATTGTTGGTGACTTTAACATCAACTGACACTCCCAGGGCACAACTTTAGCTAGAGACCACATTGCAGGCCTATACCTAACCCAAATGGTCACCCAAACTACTCGACAAAACTACCAAATGGGTACCAGTACACTCATTGACTGGCTCCTCTCCACTCACCCGGAATATGTCACTGAAGTAACAGTCCTCCCAGACAGCCTCGGTGATCACTCCCCAGTCATATGCACCTGGACAAACAAGTTTACCAAGTGCCCTCCTAAGATCTCCAAAAACTGAAGCCTGAGACCCAGGCTCCTGGACACCTTCAGACTGCACCTTAAACAGACTGACTGGTCTCCGCTCAGCAGAGCCAAAGATGGCAATCAGGCCCTGAACTACTTCTTTGAGACCTTTACCCGGACCTGTAACATCTTCGCTCCGGAAAAAACTAAAAAAGTTAAGGGGTCCACTAACCTGTGGCTCTCTGGTCCTCTCATTGAATGAATGCATCACAGAGATAATCTCTGGCATAAGGCAACTGCAAATGGAATATAGGCTGACATATCAACCTACAGGGCAGCCAGAAACAACTGCATGAAGGCCATTCACCTAGTCAAAGCCACCTATTATAAGGATCTCCTGAACAAATCATGGGGATCTGGAAAAGAGTTTTGGAACTCAATGAAATCACTGACAGGAAGGGCCCCTAGAGCTCCACCTGACTTGATCACAACAAGCAGGGACTCTCCAAGAACCCCTCAATACAGCAAATGAACTCAATTCACTGACCTCACCAGTGTGCTACCAAGAGAATATCTCACGCCACGGACTGACCCACCCTCTGGCTTGGTTACCCACACTCCTTTGAGAAACAGTGTTCTTCCTTTTTATTTCAGACAAATCACAAGACCCAAGACCATAAAATATGTGTGATGGGTACTTGGCAAAACCAGGATGGGGGAGTGGCCTAGTGGACATGAAGCTAGTCACCCCCTGAATGACGTAGCAGATCCATTCACTAAGGTTTTTAATGCATCCCTAAGATTGGGTGTCTTCCCCGATGCTTGGAAATCAGCTTTTGTCCCCCGTTTTCAAAATCGGTGACAGAACTAAAACAGCAAACTACAGGCCAATCTCCCCCCCCCCCCAATCAAAATCACTCGAAAGGGTGGTCTCTGATCAGCTCACTGAGTACTTACAAAAGTACAATCTACTCTGCTCGCAACAGCATAGATTCCAGAAAAAACACTCTATACTTACTGCTCTAGTCGATTATACCTCCCAGCTCTATGATGCCATGCACAAAGGGCTGGCAGCAGGGGTCTATGTTTATAGATCTCACCAAGGCATTCAATGTCATTAACCATCACCTCCTCCTGAACAATCTGCTATCCACTGGCCTGTCCCCTGACACGGTGGGCTGGTTTGGCAGCTACCTCTCTCAGAGAACCCAACAGGTCAGAATTGGCAACACGCTCTCAGAATCTAGGAAAGTGAGCCTAGGAGTGCCACAAGGCTCCATCCTCAGCCCACTCCTATTTAGCCTCTTCATTAGCACCCTACCCTCTGTCTGTCAGTCACACATCATACTACACATGGATGATGCCATCATATCTGCCTCTAGCAGAGACCAATCCACCACCTCCTCCGAACCAAGGGACAGCTTCCATATGCTTGAATTATGGTTCAGCCAGAACAAACTCCTGCTCAACCATATAAAGACAAAGAGCATGCTATTAACAGTCCCCCCAGAACAAAAAGAAGTTCCCCCCACTGCAAATACAGAGCCTTAAGGGAAACACTCTCAAACAGGTGATCACTTTTAAATACGTAGGCGTCCACCTGGATGACACTCTCAATTTCTCCCATCATACTGACCATGTTGTCAAGACTGCCAACATGAAACTGGGGTTTCTATACCATCATAGACAATCCATGATGCCTGCTGCATTGAAACTCGCCACAAACAGCTCGGTCCTGGCCTCAGTAGAATACGGCCTACCGATACATGGGGTAGGCTCAGTCAGCTCTAAAACAGTAAATACTCTCCTAAACAAGGCCTGCCGACTGACCCTAGGAGCCGATCTCCTAACCCACACCTATGTCCTCTATGCTGATACAGGGTGGCTCCCACTCCAACTCAGAATTCGTTGCCATACCTGCATGCTGGTAAAAAAAGCTATGTGGGGCATATGCCCCAGTCTGTTACCAGACTCTTCACAAAAGCATAGTCTGCAAAACACACTAGAAACATGGCTAAAGGAGGGCTCCAGGTGCCACTTAAACACACAAGTATGGCCCAGAAATCCCTCTCTTTCCAGGGTCCGAAGTGGTGCAATTAGCTGCCGACCATCCTCACTGTGAGCTCCAAGTTTAGCCAGTTCAAAACAGGGCTTTGCTCCCACCTAGAATCTGAAAAGGTATGTGGATGTTTTAACTAATGTACCACAAAGGGCACAACCAACTCCAACCTCCTCCGTCTCCTCCTCCCCCCCCCCCACCGTTTCCAACCCCACCAAACCACTCTCCCTCCCCTAAGTATACTTGCAGAATACCCCACCCACCATATCCCTCCCCAGCCTGCACTCTACTCACCTCCCCCACTGCTTACTTCCTGCCGCATACTACCGACAAAGCCTACTTCTGGCTGCCCCTCCCCCCCACTGAATCTTAGTCTCCTTACAGATATCTCCTCAGTGATCTCTGACTGTCTTTTCTGCACTTCCCCTGGCAGCCAGAGTTTCCCCATTGACTGTCCTCAGCACTTCATATTAAATAATACAGCACTCAAATACTGCTGCTAGGTTATAATGGTAGATATGTGTTTTAATGTAACTCTAGATTAAGTGGGGACTTCCGGTGATGTTACCGACTGAAATGGCGCCTTAGCCGAGGGGCACCTCAATCCCACTCATAGCAATCCTTTTAAATCGACTCTCATATAATGGCATCTCCAGCCAAACAAAAGAGGAACAAACCAGGAAAGCCTCCAGGCACCCCTATGCAAAAATTAAGAGAAATTATACAAGCAGATATTGAGGCTCTCCCGGAGACTCGAGAACCGCAAGTCCGCAATCGGACTTGCACCAGGCCTCACCACAACGCGACCCTCCACAAGAAGATATAGTGGAAATGATAAAACGAATGGCCCGCACGGTCGCAAAAATAGACCACACACTCACTGAACTTCGCTCGGATATAAACCAGATCGATCACAAAACAGAGCAGCTGGAGCTCGGGCTTACACAGACCATGAAGCAGACAGACAGACAAGATCGCTTGATTCTATACCTCTTGGCCAGAGAGCGAGAGATCAACCGCCGATTAGACGATATTGAAGGGAGGAGTAGGAGACAGAACATCCGTATCTATGGGGTTCCGGAGGGTCTGGAGGAGAAAGAGACAGACAGTATCTCCTTCATTCAAGCCCTCCTGCGGAACACACTCAATCTCCCAAGGGAGCTGGATTTGGAGATAGACCGCGCCCACCGATCGTTAGTACCGCGTCCTAGAAACCCAGACGCGAGGCCACGGTCATTTACTGTAAGAATGACCTCCTACAGAAGAAAGGAAGACATCCTTAGGAGGGCCTGGCAACAAAAAACCAACACTTTTCAAGGCCACAGAACAGTGTTTGACAATGACCACACAACAGATGTGCAGGAGGCGCAGAAGACCCTCTGGTCGCTAATCAAGCAACTGAGGGTCAAAGGCATTAAGGCACAAATTTTACATCCAGCCAAAATCAAAATAATTACCCAGCAAGGTAATAAAGTCTTCAAGGACTTACTCACAGCAACCCCATACCTTGAAAGACTTGATATTTCCACTCCCCCGCTGACAAAAGAAAAGCTAGAAAAAGATCTCGCTTCAGCCTAGGCCATAGCTCAAAAAGAAACGATGAAGAAGGGTTCCACACAACGTAACTCCCAAACAACCCTCCGTGCAGACATCGCGCAGATGATCCGATGATATGGAGAACCTGCTACTGTGAGTAGAGCAACGAGGCACCTGCAGACGCCGGATCAATCGACGGAGGAAAAAGAGTCACTAGTGTCTAAAGAAACACAACCGGAACAACAACACAGCCCCAGATGAAATAACGCTACTGCATGATACCACGTAGCCTTTTTCTGTGCCCATTTCCTTTGCGAATTCCCTTGGTGATTCCTCGGCTCCCGGATCTGGACTATAACCGATTGCACTGACCCCAGCCGTGAGTATGTACATCTGGACTATATAAAGACTATAAAGAAAAGATGCCATTTTACTGACACTCTACATGGAATATTCACCCTAAACTCCTATAGACAGTAAAGACAGCTTAAAGGTCCCAGCTGCTCGGGGGGGGGATGGGGAAGGAGATAAAGAAAACTGATGTCTAGATTGATTAGTCATGCCCCAAGGTAAGCCTAGAACATGGATAAAAAGACATACAATAGCTCTTTGAGAAACAGAAGAGCCCTGGATTAGATGAAAAGTGATGACTTCACCTGATGCCTTTGTGGGAGGAGAGGGAAGGCAGTTATATTTGCCGAGGGGAGGCGGAAGGGAATTTGCTGGCTGTTCATTATGAGGGAAAGGATGTGCGTTGATGTCAATCCCACCTCCCCTAAAATATAAAATATAAAAAAGGAAGGAGCTCGCTGCTGAAAGGGAACATAGAGCCTCACGGGTCGGGTCAGGCCTCTGGCCTCTGGTCGGCTTACGGACCACCCTGGGGTTTATGCTGGGGTGTCCTTGGGTCGGTGGCATTGACGGACTTGGGCGGCCTGAGGAGGTCCGACACATGAGAGATGGGGTGGGAGGAGTCCCTCTAGCAAGGCAAGTTAACAGAAGGCAGAGATCTAGATAGGACCGCTGCTGATCTCGCGGGTCACAGGACCTGCCACAGCATTCGTTCACCCGACAAGACTTGAGAGTTAGTGAGCAAGGACGTGCTATGCCCCCACCTGAATATATTAACATTGCATCCTTCACTTTGTAGAGAACACCGTGAGGTGACGGAGACACGGCCCCCGCCCATGGGGGGGGGGAGTAGAAGATATCGAGTTGAGAGGGCCTCCGGTTGCTCAGTGGGCCTAAGGGCATCTTATTGCAAGCTCCAGAGATGAGGACCCAGGGGTTTTCTAGGGGGGGAGTTATGGAGTCGGGATGACGGGATGACGGAGGGTAATACCTGAAAGGCGAAAGCCTAGCAGAAGAGGGAACTCTCCCCACAGTAGATAGGAAACAGGGGTGACTTAAAATAAAGAGAGAGAGCCCTAGTTGCACCCCGGGGCAGAACAAAAGGGTAAACAAAACTTGCTTTGAGGTGCAGGGAAAACATTGGGTACTCCTCTCTCCTGGTCGTATGGCAAGACCTTGAGCCCAGAGAACAGGGGGAAGGGCCTAAAAGATCAGCTAACCCTTCGGGCTCATGAAGGGAGGATCTGCTGGTGCCGCTTAGCATGAGCAGCTGCCTCCCTCCTGGGAGGGAAGGAATGCATGACACTGGAACAGTTAAAAACGAGCAGTCTGACGATTGAAGAACCTGGGAAGGTAATAGACTCTTGGAATAGAGATGAGAGGGGTCCTACAAGAGTTGCCTGAGACACCCTCCTCCCCCATCTTAAATACGGATTAAAAGCACTTGATAGACTAAAGAGAGGGAAGAGAGATGGGGACCTGGGCTGGCTACGAATAATCAGATTGTTCATTGAGAAACCGGGGAGAATTTGAGGGATGGCAAAGACTCCCTCTGTGAGGAAGACCAGATAAATCCCTTAAAAGTAGGGAGTCTGAGATTTGGGGGACTGGGAGAACATGGAGCAGAAGGTAATCTAATGAGTCTCCGAAGAAATCGGGATGCCATGACAGTTCCTGACAAGTATCAAAAGTCTCTATAACATAACCTGAGAGCGATTTACCATCCATTGGTCCGCTTTCCTTCCCTAGCCCTACTGGGCTTAGGGAGACAGAGGAGAAGAGGAACAACATGAGAGGGGGGGGTGTAATGCTTGGTATGAAGCCACGCCAGAGAGGTGACCTGCAAGAGGATGGCCACAACAGAGACCTTGTAATATGGCCAAAGGGAGGGCTCATTGCACTACCGAGCTCCCCTTCAGGTCCAGTAAGGACACTTCCTCTTCTGTTGAGTTTCTTTACTCAACCACACCTAGGAAGTCCATTACAGGAAAGTAAAGACTCGTGGCTCCGAAGTTTGGCAGCCACGGGCATTATTTCACTTACATTGCTTGAGGCTAGATATTGGATGAGGCCAAAGCAAAGGTTTAATTGTTTTAAGCAACTCATGTTGAAGTTAACAGAAAAGTTGTTATGTTATGAAGTTACTTGGTTTAAATTAAGGCAAGGTACTTATAATGATCAATATTATTTTACTAAAAATACAGTGTCTCTGTGGTTAGCAAATAAGACTAGAAAAAAATACACAAATGATTAATCACTACTCGAAGATAGTATCCTTCAACATAAACGGATGCTCAAGCCCTATTAAGAGGAAGAGGTTGCAAAGATATTTGGGTGCCCAGAGGTGTGAGGTGGCTTTCCTGCAAGAGATGCACCTTACACCCCTGGAAGTTCAGAAACTGAGGTGTCTGGCTTTCCCCCATCTGTTTCATTCTTCCCTGCTGGAGGGTAGGAGGAGGGGGGTGGCTGTCCTCCTTTCAGCCAAGTTCCCTCTCCAGGTGCAGGAGGTGGTGGAGGACCCAGCAGCGAGATATCTTATAGCAATAGGAACAATACAAAAACAGATGATTACTTTGGTTAATGTATATGTCCCACCTGGGTCTCCGATCTCCTCTTATTCCGCTCTGCTAAAACTGGTTGCAGAGAAAGCGAAGGGTATAACAGTAATGGGTGGAGACTGGAACATAATTCTCAATAGAGGGATGGATACCACATCTCAAATACCCAGACCGGAAATTGGTAGAGCTAGAGCATTCAAATTACTCATTCAACAACTGGGTATGGTAGATGTATGGAGGGAAAGATACCCTACTAGTAGAGAGTTTACATGTTACTCCTCGAGGTTCCATATATACTCAAGGCTAGACATGTTTTTCGTATTTACAAGGGATCTCCCTTTCTTTTCCTCGATGTGGGTAGGAACTACGGTCTTGTCGGATCACAGCCCGCTCTTTGTAGAGATTAAGCTAGGTCTACCAAGAAAAAAAACCCTCTGGAGGCTGAACACTTCCCTTGTGCAAGATAAATTATGAAAGAACTCAAACAATTTCTCAAAAAATCACTAGAAGAAAACAGCACACCAGGAATCTCTCCACAGATATTGTGGGACTCTCTGAAGGCGATGGTCAGGGGCAAACTGATACAGATTGCCACACATAAGAAAAAGATTTTAACCCAAAACCAGCAAGAATTAACCTCCCAGATTAAAGAATGGGAAAGAAACCAGAAAATTAAATGGGACCCTGAAAGACAGAAAAACTTAACAGAAAGCAGACACCAGTTGCAAAAAATACAAAAACTAGAAGTAGAGAAAGCCCTGTTTTACCTGAAACAAAAATACTACGAAGGAGGCCCTAGGGGGGCTAAAATATTAGCCTATAGATTTAGGCAAAACACAGCGAAGGCGACTATCACTAAAATAGTTTCCCCTGGTAATAACCAAAAGAGCACCCAGGTTTCACAATGAGGGCCTTTGTGGCATACTATACTAAACTGTACTCACCTCAGGAAACAACCTCCCCTCAAGAGAAAAAGAAATATTTGGAGTCTGTTCCCCTTCCCCCCCTGCCCTGCCCTGATGCAAAGACTCTTATCAACCCTATCACAATGCAAGAGCTTAAACACACAATAAAAAAACCTAAAAACAGCTAAATGTCCAGGTCCTGATGGATTTGGTGCAGAATTTTATAAAACCTTCGAGGCGGAGATTTCCCCTGTCCTCTTGGAGGTGTTTGCAGCTGTATGGACTGGAGAAAAACCGGTCCCCCCTCATGGCAATATGCCACCATTTCAGTTATTCATAAGGAAGGACCTGACATACTGCGAATCCTATCGTCCCATATCTCTATTAAACACTGACTATAAGATATTCACGGCAATAATAGCCTCAAGGCTAAATCTTATACTGCCTAAATTAATACACATGGACCAAACAGGCTTTGTCTCAGGCCGACAAGCCCCAGGCAGTGTTAGATCAGTGATAAACTTAATAGACACTATTCAGAGATCTGGTGCGCCAGCATGTTTAATGAGCTTGGATGCCGAAAAAGCTTTTGATAAAGTCTCCTGGAGCTTCCTATTTGCTGATTTAGAACATAGAGGTTTCCCCCTCCCATTCATAAATGTTGTTCGAGTGATTTACTATAACCCACAGGCCTATGTCAGAGTGAATGGTGGCATTTCAGACAGGTTTGGTATGGGCAGAGGCACACGCCAGGGATGTCCCCTGTAACCGCTACTATTTGCCTTGTATATCGAACCATTGGCGGAGGCAGTGAGGAGAGCTGAAGAGGTAACAGGTGTGCTAGTGGGTGACCTCCAAAAGAAAATCTCACTATACACAGATGATGTCCTACTGAGTCTTACACAACCTCACCGGTCCATAAACAAAGTGTGGACAATATTGACGGAATTCGGCAGGCATGCAAGTTACTCTCTCAATAAAAACAAGACAGAGGTACTTGCTTTTTGTTACAAACCTAGTTTAGAGTTGTCTACCCTCTTCCCGCTAAATTGGAAGGCCTGCAGGATGAAATACCTAGGGACATACAGTAATCACGAAACAATACTCCCAACTATATGCTGCAAACTACCTTCCCTTAATAAATAACCTGCAGAAAGATTTCGAAAGATGGTCCCTGTTAAACTTTCCAATGTATTCCAAGATACACACTCTGAGAATGAATGTACTTCCAAGGTTCCTATATTTGTTTCAATGCATCCCCCTCTACATACGCAAGGCGACCTTTCAAACCTGGAATAAAATGCTAACTAAATTCATCTGGAGCTCCAAGAAACCCAGAATTAATTTAAGAATCCTCCAAACCCATCGAGAGAGAGGAGGTCAGTCCCTCCCGGATCTTGAGGACTACTTCTTGGCAGTCCAACTAAAAAATGCCATGATCTAGTCCAATCCCAATGTCTCTACGGGATGGAAGCTCATGGAGGGAGGGGAAGAAAGAGGAATGGGCCCACAATTTTTAGAAGTCGGTCTGCTGATCCCCAATATAAATAGAGGCTTACACCCAAAATTGGCCTCAATTAGGGACACAATTAGAGCTATCCATAGAATATGGCAGAAATACAAACTCAAAAACTCTGTATGGCCACTAAGGAGACTGGCCTGGGACCCAGACTTTCTGCCAGGACGCCTAGACAATAGATTTCACACTTGGGATGTGAAGGGTCTCAGATATCTATCGAAATTCTGGCAGGGAAAGACTTTACTAGATTTTGCTTCCCTTAAAAACAAATATACTTTACAGAATTCAGACCACTTTAGATACCTACAAGCCAGAAATTACATCCTTACATTAAAGAAAAAAGACACAGACCCAGATAGGGCTCAGCAGCTTCTAGGCGCCATACAAGAGGAGATAATGGCCATAAACCAGAAGGGAATGATCTCCTTCCTTTATAGGGCTCTGGCGACATTTAAGGGGGACCCACTAGCCAAAATAAAAATAAAATGGGACCAAGAAGCCCCTCAGAGGCTAGGGGTCCCTGAATGGGACCGAATACTTTCCCTTACTAAAAGAACGACCCAATCACCGTACTGGCAAGAATTTTCTTGGAGAGTTAAGGTCCGATATTTCCTAACCCCTCAAATAATTAACAAAAGAAATCCAGCTGCTCCCACTCAATATTGGAGAGGGTGTGGCTCATTAGAAGCGGACCATTTACATATTTTTTGGTCCTGTGATGCCTTATTGAACTACTGGAGTGATATCACTAGAGCACTTACAGAAATATTTTTAGTGGAGAACCCGCTAGAGTGGCCCACAATGATCTTGGGACTCTACCGTAGAGATATGGGGTACAGACTCATTGTATCTATGGTCTATACTAACAACGGGTTGCACATAAGGCCATTATGAAGAAATGGCTATCTCCCAGTTCCCCACTACTAGGAGTGGATAAAATAGTGAATACTATAGTAGAACTGGAAGAGTTCACTTACAGAATCAACAATAGAACTTCTATATACCTGAGAAGGTGGGCTAAGTGAGAAATGTGGCGAGCCTCCAGGGAAGCGGGGGGTAGCTGACTAATGTTCAGCTAACGAAAAGGAAAAAAGAGAAATTTTTTTACTGAGGGATATGTTAAAACTGGCTGGAGGAGTGCAGATGGCTTGGGGAGGGCAGGCTATGATCTGACTGATGTTTGAAGGAGACTCTGCTGAATAGAGGGAAGGCTTGAAGAATAAAGAAGCCCTTCCTGTGATAGATTACAACAATATACTGATTAAAATTGAGCTGAACTGATTGAGACATACTGTATATGATAAAGTAAGAAATTTATTGTATTAAAAAATATGAATGGATATTAACTCATGTGTAAAAAAGGATGTACCTGAGAATTGTTAATAAACTTGAATTTAAAAAAAACTCTAGGTTAAGTAAAACCTGATGCATCTATCTGTACAATGTGTCATATGTGGAACAATGTACTTTGTTTTTAATGTCCTGTATATTGTCTTTGACTGACTTGGAACCTTTGAAAAAGAGTCCTGGACTCAAAGGTATTAATCCTAAACTTAAATAAATAAATAAATAAATATGAGTGTGTGCCCCCTTGTTTGTTGATGTAGTGCGCTACTGTACTGTTGTCTGTCTGCACTAGAAGTGTCCCTGGACTGAGGAGATCCTGAAATGCCTGCAGGGTGTAAAGGACTGCTCACATCTTTAATATGTTGATGTGCAAGTGAGTTTCCCCTAGATTCCAATATAACTGGGATTGGTGAGTATCTTAATTTGCTCCTCCAGCCGATGGATGAAGCATCCGTTGTGAGTATTTGCAGGGGCGGGGGATCTGAAAGGGGACACCCACTTGCAGATGGGTTGGTTCCATCCACCAGAGAAGTGCTCGCTTGACCGGGAAAGATACCAAGACACTCCATGTCTTCTGTCTGTTGATCCTATTGTACTCATAATGTCCACTGTATAATTCTCATGTGGAGGTGGGCAAGGGGTAGTGTAGGTATGGCTTCTGCTATTAGACCTAACATTCGTAGGTATGTGCGAGCTTTTACGTAATGGTTGTTGTATATTTCCGTGGCTTGTATTATACATTTGTCTGCTCAATCCCGGGGTAAAAAGGTGGCACCCTGAACCATATCCAGTATGGCCCCAATATACTGGATGCGCTGACAGAGGGTCAATTTGGACTTGGGAATATTGAGAGTAATCCCATAAGGTGAAGCAGATGTCGTGACATTGTCATAGGTGGTCCCCAGGTGAACTTCTGGTGGAAATCCTCCATGTAGCTCCAAGTGATAATGATGGAAAGTTCCTCAAGGTGTGACCTACTGCAAGAGAGATCCTTGAAGATCTGTAAATGTTAAAATTTTAAACTTTTCTGGTCTCCGCCATGCTTGTTCTCCCTCTGTCCTCTCCATTCTCCTATGCAACCTTACTCCCACAACATGCAACTGCCTCTAATGCCTCCTATTCACTTTACCGCCTTCTGATGCCCTCTTATAGTTTACCTAGCTTAATAAGCCCTCAATAAGTAAATAGCTCTACCTAGTTTTTCGCAATTGCTTCTCATTGTATATTTTTGCTTACCTTATCTTCATTATCCCCGTGGCAGGGTTCTCAACATCCTGAAAGGGGAACTCAGGAAATGGCTCCCCTTCTCCTCATATTCAGTTCTTGCCTCTCCCACCTCTCTTCTCCACCCACCTTTCTGGGTCACCAGTGTGCACAACCTAACCCCATCCTTTTTACTCCAACAGCACTTGCGTACTACCTTGAGCCTGCTCCTGGTACACTCATGCACTATAAATGGTTCTATAGCATTATTACTGTTTTGTACGTTTATATGTTCTTTTGTATGATTTTGGACATGTAATTTACCCAATGTTCCACTACTGTTTATTGTACAAAACCTTGTGTTCCAACTGCTGCACAACCTTACAGTGTTGTATTGTTTGTACTACCCACATACTATTGTAAATGACCATCCTTCACAACCCTATGTAACCCCTCCCCCCAAGGTCACACCGTGAGACGAGCAACTTGTTGTTCAGTGTGCCCTCCTGGTGAAACATTTCAATAAATAAATAAATAAAATTATGCTCTACTGTTCAAATTGTACGTAACAGTTTTGCCCATTTGTACTCACATCCTACTTTCCATGATATTTCATGTTTACGTATATGTACATTTATTTTACTCTATATATAGTAAATATTATTGTCGTTTTCTCCTCTCTTTCCCCAGGATACACCTGGAAATGAACAATTTTGCTCAGCATGCCTTCCTGGTGAAACTTTTAAATAAATAAATTTTGTTCAAAGATTATAGACTGCCAAGGGATGATTAATTTAAATTCAGTGCAATGCAATCCTAGATTATCATCGTAGTCCATAATCTTCCACTGTACCCCTCAACCCAGGTCCTTTTTTGTAAGATATATATATACATACATGGATGGAACATTTTCCCATAGGAAGAACCATGAGATATTTTCCCACATCTGATAGTAATTAACTATATATATATATATATATATATAATATGTGTGTGTATACTATTAATGAAACTAAACCAGCTTATTACAATGTAATAAACAACTTATTTACAAACTACTAGAAATATAAAGCCAAAATACACACTTAATTATAACACTTTTAACATATGTGACAACATCCTTATTATAACACTATTAACATGCAAAAAACACCTTATTAAAACACTATTAACAAGTTTAAAACCATCCTTAGTACAGTACAACCATAATAAAACTTCTAAACAATCTATTTTGTGCCCATATTGATGTAATATATAAAACATATGATAGCAAAGTCCCGTACACTTGTGAAATATTACCATCCCGGGGCCTAACAAGCTCATCAAGACCACTCTCCCTTCAGAGGCCACTCACCCTTCAGGTTTATGGCTTTATGATTTTGTTAGGCCCCTCAGTGGTAATATTTCCTTGCATAATTTGCTATCAGATTTATATATACATTTATATACTACATAGATACTATATAGCTATACCTACATATGTATTTATGTATTTGCATACATACATATATATAGAGAGAGACAGACAGAGAAAGAGATTCAAAATAGCCACTTCAAATATTGCTCCCTGATTGGACAAACCAGGTCATGTGCCATGCCTATAGTGCTCACATATGTTGGTATTTTCTAAGACAAAATTGTTAATCTTTACATGCAGCTTAGTAAACCTCTCTGAGTGCCTTGTTAATTATTCTGCAGATGATGGAAGGGTTTGCTGTCTTGCACTTTGTCAAAGCTTTAAAAAGATGAACAGAGCTGAAGACTTAGGGAATTCTTCAGTCCTGATTAGGTCTCATTTTAATGCTCTTTGCAATCGCAGTGAGTGGGAAAGGTGATGCCAGTTCATGGCTTCTGTGAAATGTAGAGTTCACTTTTGGAATAAATGAAGTCTAGATCTGATTAATACTTTTGTCTGGCATAAAGATACAATATAGTTCCAAGCAGGCAAGAATTCTGTACTCACTCTCTTAGCTGAGAAAGACTTTTAGTATAAGCAGTCTGAAATCCACTGTGTTCAGTGACTCAAACATGCGGTCCATCATTCTGTTCAGCTTCCATGGTGGAACAAGCTTCTTACCTTTCAACCTGCTAAGGACAGCTGCCCTGAGTAACCTGACCATATGAGGGGTGGAAACCTACTGGTTCACCCTCTTTTTTGGGCAACAGTACTAAAGGAGCCGATGTCTGCAATCACAGGATTGCCATAGCTAGAATCATGCTCATACCATTCTGGAGGAACTTCAGCACTTCTTGCACCCCAGCCATGCTCTAGATCATGTTCCTCTTAGCTGCCCATGTGATAAACGTACTTCCATCTAGAGGCAGGGTATTTTCTGGAGTTCAGAAATTAATACATAATCACTGGAGTGACCTACAGTAGGGATACAAACTTGCTCTTTGGACCTCCAAGCTCTGTGGGTATGACTGTCAAGCTGCAGATAAAGAGGAATGCCTGGATCAGTAAGTCTCTTCTTGTTGGAATGGAAGAGACAATGATGGAGCTACTGACTACTGCATCTCTAAGATCTGAATTCTTTTTGACCAGTAGGGAGCTCTCAAGATCAAAACTCAGGCACTCAAAAACCCATAAAGATACCATGGAACTCAGAAGTATTATAAAAGTGTTTATTACACTATACAGATGATAACGTGGCTGGAGTTTTTTAAATGTTTTTGTTTTTTATATTTGTTATGCTTTTTATGTTTTTTTATCATCTGTATAGTGTAGTAAACACCTTTATAGTGATTTTAAACTCTGTGGTATCTTTATGGGTTGTTGAGTGCCTGAGTTTTGCAAAAGCTGTTGGATCGTTCTTTTACTTGTGAGCACTGCATTTCCCTGTGCATACTATTTCTGTGAATCTGAGCTCTTAAGATCAGCTCTTCCATACCCCCCCCCGATGTTTCTGAAGTACTCAACATAAGGAGAGGTGCGAAGGCATACATTAGCCTGCCCCTTCAAACGAAGGACAGTACATGAATCTTCCACTCCTCGTGGTCTGTCTGAAGCAAAATCCTTGCATATGACAACTGCTTCTCTTAGCAAACACAGCTAGTTCTGCAGTTATCCACGATCTTGTCACCCTTTGGAACAAGGAAGCAGTCTGGTTTAGTCGTTAGAGCACCGGCTTGGGAACTTGGAGATCACAGGTCCAAACCCCAGTAAAGCCAAATGTTCACTTTATGACCTTAATCAAGTCACTAATGGCATGGCAAATGTAATTCTATAGGACCCTATCCTTGATGCTCAAAGCACTACGAAGATCACAGAGTTACAAAATTTAAATACAAGTACACATAAATAACAAACTAAATAAATAAGTTCATTACACTGTAACAAGGAAACCTCCATAACCACAGACATAGAAACATAGAATTTGACGGCAGATAAGGACCACTTGGCCCACCTAGTCTGCCCATTTCCCTACCTAATGGATAAGCTGCAGATCCTAGTTAACCAACAGCCTACTTCCTCCAACCAGCCAGTGGAGGGGTCAATCCTAAGTGCAAACCCCCAAAAGAGAGATCAAAATCTCTATTACAGGAGACCCTAATGGATGACGTCCCACCATAAACAGTTCAGCCAGCACAGCGGTTAATCCTCAATTGCCAATGAATAAATTGCCTAACACCAGAGTTTTGAACACAGGCTGTAAATGCAGCAATGGAGCAGGAGGAAAGAGGCACTTTAGATAATGAGAAACCTGAACCACAAACTATAACCATGACCACAACTAAAGTGGTGTCCCTCCAAAATGTACCAGTAACTGATTTAAATTTTGCACATCCCTGAATGATATTAATGTTTTCAATGGTGCCTTGTTTAGGGAATTTTGCAATGAACACACTATTGAAAGGTGCAAGAGAAGTTGGCCCATCAGTGCAGCGGTAGGTCCACTGTTCGCAATACCGGTGACCCAGGTTCAGATCTGAGCCCCAGTCATTGGGGGCTGGCCAGGGGGAGGAGGATCAAGCATTTCAGTTCATACTCTCCTCTTCCAGTGAGGGAGGTTTGTGAGCTCTGCTGCTCTACTTCCACCTGGGTGACCACAGGTGGCAGTGCACGCCACACAAAGCCACAATGTGTGGGTGAGGCACCTCCCTTCTGCTTTATGTGCAGATGTCCATTCAGTCATTCAGTTCTAGCCTGTGAGGTGCCCAGGAAGGGGGAAAAACACAAGGGAAGAAAACTCCCTGCTCACAACTGCATGATGCCTCTTCTCTCTTCGCGGGCCCCGTACCTCTCACTGGGCTGCCGAGCACAACTGAGCTGAACACCTCCCAGGCTTGGGGAACCTGGGAGGCTCCACCATTGGGGGTAAAGCCTGACACATTGCAAGGTCAGAGGTAAGTCTCAGAGACATTGGGTGGTGGAGCTGGGGGAGACAGGCTGGCCAATGGAAGCAGATACAGTGCAAGAAAGCATACTACAAGAAAGAAAGGAAGGAAGGAGGGAAGGAGAGAGAGAGAGAGAGAGAGAGAGAAAGAAAGAAAGAAAGAAAGAAAGAAAGAAAGAAAGAAAGAAAGAAAGAAAGAAAGAAAGAAAGAAAGAAAAAGTACAAGAGAAAAGTGGGACAGCAAGGGGTTGGGAAGACTCAGAAAGACTTTCACATGATAAGGGAAAATGTTAACAGGTTTTCTGATCCCAAAACACGTGATAACATGATTGAGGCAGAGATTAATAATTTTCATAAAATGAATCTGGAAATAGGACCACCACCACCAGACCAGAAAAATGAATAAACAAGAAAATGAGCTAGTCCCTAGAGGGCAATCTGCAGACCATAGAGGGGTAGCAGAGTTAAAACCAAAGTGACTTCCCTGTGGTTTGACAGCAGTACCTCACAATATTTAAAAAGGGTTTGCAGGCCCTGCAGGCATAGCAATAATGCAACAAATGCCCCCTTGCAAAGTAACTGGAGGGAATGACACAAATTGTACCCCAAATCTTTTAGAAGTTGTTTTAAATTTAACACTTCAGAAAAGCAAGAGGAAAAAGTAAATGGAAAGGAAACTACTCATGTAACTACAGAAGGGACTAAATTTCTGATACGAGGGTCTGAAATGCATGACAAAAATAAAATTATGGAAGATGTGGCACAAAAGGTAGAAAAAATGCAAAATATTTGGACAAAATATTTAAATAAAAGGACTTAAAACAATCTTCTATCAGCACCAATGATAGCTAAGCCACTTGCCATGATCTGTAACCTCTCCATAACTTCAGGACAAATACCTACATTATGCAAGCAGGCTACATTTAATGTTGCTTATCCATAAGGGGGATCAGCTACAAATATAGGCTACACCCAGCATGGTGTACAACAGCATACTTGCCTCTGGGCTGGAAGATCAGATGGCCGTGGGTTCTAGGCTCACACCAGGAACTTAAAGCAATACCCATAACTGACACTGTAGTACAATGTGGGGAGCGCTGAACAACTGGAGTACCATGCTTTGGGTGAAACATTAAACCAAGGTCCCTTCTGCCCATCTCTGGTCACTGTCCAGGTGGAAGTAAAAAATTCCATTGTGGCACTTATCAATGAAGAGCTGGGAGTTTCCCTGGTATCATGGCCAACATTTCTCATCAACAGAACAGGTCCACATAAACCTCCCACCTCCACAGGATGTACATGGAAAAAAGTTATTACTGCTTAGTGTGCCTTTTCCTGGTCAGAAATTGTCAATAAATAAATACCACTGTCCAATATCATGGTTCTTTGTGCTGGAAAAGTTGCAGGAGCACCTGCCATATCAAAACCTTGGCACTTATTTATCCAAGTGCACTATTCTTACACCAAGCCAACATGGCTTTATGAAACACCATGGTACCACTACCATTCTGGTCATCCTTGCCAAGGATATACCTGTACACCAAGGCATGGAATTTGGAATACTTATTCTTACATCTAATGAAAATGCTTGATCATGTTGCCTACCAACTGCTAATGAGTAAACAGCAAGAGATCGGATCAGGTTACCCTCCTCATGTTATATCAGAGACTATCTAGATAAGAAATCTTAAGAGTATCAATTTCCAGGGGGCATATTCCTACAGTATGTCAGAAGCATTAAGTGCATAGTGCCACAAAATCTTATCTTGGGCCCTATTCTTTTCCCTTTGTTCATAAACTGCATACCCTCTACATGTGTGCACTTAAAGGTTCTCTTATATGCATATGATGCTGGACTCTGCTTTCAATGATACTCAACTTTGGCTCACTGCAAATAGACCCCTGTTTAGACAAACACAAAGCAAACATTATATTATTCAGAACCAAAATGAGTCAGTAGAAACAAAATGATTTCAATGTGCTTTATCATGGATAAGACTGTTGTGGAGAGGGCTGAAAGTTGAAAATACCTAGGGATTTATCTGATCTCTTCTTTCTCTCTCTCTCTCTCTCTCCTTTGAAGTCACTACCAGGAAAATTCACCAAAAACGAGGAATTCTATATAGGCTTTTAGGATGTTTGTATCCAGAGGTTAGGTTGGTCATAGCTCAGCAGAACCTCTTACCTCTATTAGAATATGGGTCCTGTGTGCATGAGTGCCAAACACAGCTAGTAGCTTTTCCATGTGATTCTTCCCTGCACAACAATAAAAGTTAATTTTTGGCACCAATCCACATTAGAACGGCAGGCAAACATAAGTATATGGCTCCAAAAGGACTATGGATGGATTTCTAGTAGCTGCTTAAGTCATGTCAGCAAGGGGGCCAAAAGGATCAAAAGAAATCTGGATAGGGGAAGGGGACCAATGCCAGCACCTGCTCAGTTTGGCTCACATCCTAGAGGCACTCACCCCAAGCTGGATTCAGTAACTGGCAGAATCAAAGCACTGGCTCAGAGATATGAGCAGCAGGCATCTCACATCACAGCAGCTGCAGAGCGCAGTGTAACTGCAGTACTGCAGTGAAGGATGAGCCAAATGGGCTTCCAGTCAGCGTGGCTAAAATGGAGAAGGAACTGTGCAACCTAAGAGAGCATTTGGACGCTCAGGAGAACAACCAAAAATGCAATAATTTGCACATCCACAGTCTTCTAGAGGGGACTGAAGGGATGGGCATGGTAGCATTCTTGGAGCACTGGCTACCTGAGAAATTAAACAAACTACAAAACAGGATGAATCAGAATTGACAGGGTGCACAGGGTAGCAGTACCAAAACCACCACCTGAGGACCCATCAAGGTAGATTATTCTAAGGGTGAATCACTTCCCTGATAAACAGATGACTCTTTCTGCCTGCCGAGATATCAAAACACTCAAAAATGCTGAGTACCAAACATTCATTTTTCAAGACTTTTCATGCCTGGTGATAGCGAAACAGAAGACACTTAGCCCATTTATGAATGAGCTGAGGCCAGGGACAAGGAGTTTCATGTTGTCTTCTTTATAGTGCTAACCATATGTTTGGAGTACCACACCTATCCATTCTGGGAGTTGGATAAGGCAAGGAGGTTCTGTGTGAAAAAAAAAAGATTTTGTACAAATTATCTGACAAATCTGCAGCCTGTGGAACACGGAATTTCAGGTCTTCTGCAGGGGAGGCATATGACTGGCGGCCCTCTCTGCAATGGGACAGACTGTGACACTCCATATGAGACTGAAATGATGTTAGGTAGCATTTATTTATTGGGGGTCACTAAGTTAATTGGATGATGGGACACAATTAAATAAGTTGCCTTCACCAATATTTGACATGGTCTTCCACCTGGGATATTCCCGTAAAGTTCAGAGCATTCGGTACTTGGCTTCAAGGTGTCGTCTCCTCAGGGAAGTGAGGCAGATTGGAACTGGTTGTCCACAGACATGAGGAGCAATGCTTCCTCAAAAAAGTGACTAATTTTTTTTTTGTTCAGTGTGTGAACTTCTAGTGCTCATGAAAGGTGTTGGATTGACAGCACTGGAATTTGAAGTCCTCTCCTTATCAACATGACAGATACTGCAGGGGCAATCACAGTGCAAGCTTCCCCACACTGCCCTGCCAATGTGCCTCAACCCTGCCACGGTGGGACCACCACATAGGTGACAGGGTAGTTCCGACTCCATTGCTATTCAGTCCTTGCCCTCCCATGTGAGACTGCCATCAAAGGTGCCAAAAGTGACTGATTGTTTAAACTTTGTTAATCACAGAGGTAATGCACTGAGTTTATGTGAGCTAATGGTACTGAAACGGGAAGGGAAGGGGACTATGAGCAATATGTGGCAAAAGGGCAGGGTGAGGTATACCTATACTGTTTGTGGTCCCCTTACAACATGAACAAGGAGAAGGAATGCCAAGAATCAAGGTTCAGTAGGTCTGGTACAGGTTGGGAGTTGTATCTCCCCCAGGGCACCATCTATACAGTACTGATACTTAATGTATCTATTATTGGTATGCTCCTGTAACATCCAGGGGTTTTCCTCTCCGGCAAAAAGAAGAAAGGTTTTGAACATTCTAAAGCAGCACAAGATTCAGATTACACTTGTACAAGAAGCTCACTTAACAGAGGAAGAACATGGAAAACTGGTGAGAGAATGGGCTAGACAGTGTTATTCAGCCTCTTACAATGGACACAAAAGGGGAGTGGCCATATTAATCCATAAAAATATGTCATTTGTAAAGGACGGGTCTGTGGTGGGTCAAGCTGGGGGTGGGGATTGCTTTATTTTTGTACAGGTTTCTCTGCGTGGTTAAGCAGTTTCACTTGGGAATGTACTGTATATGCTCCAGTTACCAATGACCTGGTCTTGTTTGACCACATGCTTGAGTTGCTTCTGAGGAAGCAATTCCCAAACCTTATATGAGGTGATTATTTTAATTGTGCACTAAATAGTGCATTGACTTGATCAGTATTTGAGCACAAGCAGGAGGCAGGGTCAGTTAAAGGGAGGGAAGGATCACAATCAACTTGAACTTGGGATTGTATGAAGGGAGGCTAACCTGGGTGCCAAAGAATTCCCATTCTTCTTGAACCGACACAAAACATGGTCCCAGATTCATTATCTCTTTATTCCGAGGGCTCTTTACCACAGAGTGGCAGCCACAGGCATCAGCCCTATTATAGTAGCAGAACATGCCCATGTCTTCCTGATGTTACTACTTGACTGGGTGCACCACAGAGCAGGACCAGACAATTCCCAACATACATGCTAGCCCAGGAGGATTTTAAGGAACTGTGGATAGAACAGTGGCATATATAAGGAGACTAACACAATGTCGACTCCCTCAAAAGCAGAATAATGTGTATGTGTGGGTCATCATTTCATTTATGGCTGCCATACAAACGCAAAAGAAGGCTAAGTCGCTTCAGTTGGAGGCTAAAGTAAAGGAACATTAGGGCCAGGCACATACTGATGCCTCAGAGGAGTGCCAGGGTTAAATTAGGCAGGAGTCCCCAGGAACTCAGTTACATAGAAACACAGATGTTGAAGGCAGATAAGGACCGCAACGCCCATCCAGTCTGCTTATTTTTTCTACCTTATGAATGTGCCATAGGCTTTTACTCTGTCAATGGCCTATCTATTCATACTCATCGGTATTGCTCCCTTATGCCTATCCCATGCCTGTTTGAAGCCCTGCACTGTATTCATATCCACCACTTCCTGAGGTAGGCCATTCTATGCATCCACCACCCTTTCTGTGAAAAAAAACTTCCTCACATTACTCCTTAATCAGCCTCCCTCTAATCTCATGCTGTGTCCTCTTGTCCTATTTTTTACCACCTCTTAAAAATTGAATGGCAATTCCACCACCTCAGTTATCTTTCTCCATTCACTGCTATAGGAGAGTTCCACCATTCTGAAAGGACAGTTCTACCACCTAAAAAACTTACATATGAGAGTTCCCCTACCTAAACATTTCCAATTTAACCAGAGTGCCACTTCCTGTTGAGGGTTGCCAGAAAAGCAATCAATGTTTTTAACCTGGGGGGCACCACTATATTATTCTATGTAAAACAGAGGTTGTATGAGTGGGGTAACATGCCTAACCCACTTCTGTCCAGACTAGCTAAAGGCAGGGGGAATATAACACTACAGCAGTGATTGGAGCACCAGGAAGATGTAGCTGTGGCACAGAAGTGCTGCTCCCAGGTAGTACATCAGTCACATTGGTTACTCCTGCTGCTGCTGCTGCTGCTGCTGAAGTAGGGGTTGCTTCTGGTTGCACTGCCTCCTCTCTTTCCTCAGTATCTTATCTCCTGATCTGATTACAGCCAGTGACATGGACATTCCCTCTCCTAACAAAATTATTGCCCATAACTACATCAGCAGGAAGGTCTGGTTCTGCATCCATATCTGGCATACCCTTGGCCGCCTTCCCAGCTCAAAGACGAACTTTGTAATAGGCATAAGATCACATGGCTGGTCCCTTCTTGAATTCTGGCAAACTAACCTGTAAGAATCTGTTCCTCGTGCATTAAATTCTGCTTCATTATGGAAATGAAAGCACCTGTGTCTCTTAACCTGAGTTGTTTTATCATTACTACAGACAGGGTGCATGTGAGCAGTGGAATTAGCAGGCAGCCTTCCCCATCCAGGCCACTAGGTGCTACTTCCTCAAAGAGGCATCCCCTCTCTCTGTACTCTGCCTCTCATTTCTATTCTTGGGCAATCATATTAGAAGTGCCCTGGTTTCTAGCATACACTTTCTGTTTGCTCCTCTTTCAGGCTGTCCAAGAGCTCAGTTAGGACTCTGTTTGCTGCCCCCCCCCCACATCCGAGGATGGAGGGGCCAGCACAACAACAGCAGGCTGTCCGAGAGCTCAATTCGGTCTCCGTTTGCTGTCCATCCACACCTGAGGATCGAGGGTCCTGCACAACACCAGCAGGCTGTCTGAGAGCTCAATTAAGGCTCCGTTTGCTGCCCACCCACACCTTAGGATCGAGGGGCCTGCACAACGCCAGCAGGTATTTTGGTCCAATCAGCTCAACACACTTGATGTCGGCGCAACAGTACGGACTGATTCATTTCTAGCATCCGGAGTGCCGTTTGTGTTCTGAAATGTGCCTGCTGTGCTAGTGACTTTAATTGTAGGCAAGCTGTATGCAGTCTGAACCTCCAGTGAATTGTGTCCACCCGAGGTGTAATTTACTGCAAGGAGCTATTTCTGTGAGCTGTTAGTGCTAGTGTGTTTTGAGCTTGTGGTGTAGCCTTTACAGTTTGTAGTGCAGCCAGGATTTAGCCCTTGTCGCTCTCCTACTCGCTCCTTCCCACTCCCCCCCCCCATGTCAGGCTAGCTGTGTATTTCCCACCCTGTTACCTTACTCTGTGTTGTCTCCAGCTCCTCAGTTCATTTTCTGTTTGTTCCCTTTTCAGGCTGTCTGAGAGCTCAATTAGTGCACCGTTTGCTGCCCACCCACACCCGAGGATCAAAGGGCCTGCACAACACCAGCAGGTGTGTTGGTCCGATCAGCTCAGCACACTTGCACAGCTGCGCTTTACGCAGCTCCACCTATTGTCATCCTACCCTCCATCCCCAGCCCCCCCCCACCTCTTATAGTGGTGCTAGAACCAATCAGCACACTTTTGCCCCTTATCTGTCAATATTGGTAAATCCCTCTGTCCCTGCCCTTCCCCCAGCTCCACACATTATTGGCTCCTTCTAGGAAATACCAAATACTCTCTAACCATTTGTTGGTGAACTTATGTAGCTCACCATGCACACCTCTGTTTCTTCTCTCCATTTGGAAAAATTTCAATTTCTATTACCACCTCCTAGGTAAAGTGATATATTTACTCCTGCTTATTGCTTTTTCTTGCTTGTATTTTCACTTCCTCTCCTCTAAATCTGCCCTGTTCCCTCACAATCATGTTTCCTTCAATCTCTTTGCTCCCCCTTCTCTTCACCATAGCCTCCCTTCCCAACTCTTCCTCTCTTATCCTACTTCTCTACTCATACCCCTTTCTGAGTCCATTCTATCGTCCTCCTCCTCCCTTACCACTTCCCTGGTTCCTTTCCCCCAGACCCAAAATCCCTGGCCTCCAGAACCATCTATCTTACCCCCTTGTTTCCATGCCAGCTTGCTTGCTTTCAAGCACTCCCCCTCCCCCTACTCACACCTACCACGTCCCTCCCGCTTTTTACCCTAGTGTTTCTCTCCCATCACCGCAAAGCTCCTAATTACTGTGTTGCTCCTTGAACGTGACATTGAACGTAACCCTGGCCCAGTCTCCTCCCTTTACTCCCAAGTTCCTCATGGCCTGAAATTAGCCATTTAAACATCAGGAGCCTCCACCCCAAACTAATTTCACTTCAGCCACTACTCTTAGATCTATGCCCTGACATTCTAATCATTACAGAATCTTGGCTAAATTCCAATATCACTGATGCGAGTGTCTGTGTGCTGGGCTATTCCCTCCTTTGCCCGGACCGCAACATCAGAGGTGGTGGCACTGCTATGCATATTGCCTCCTACATCAAATTCACACAAATTCTCTCCCCATCTTTCCCAAAGGCCTACCCATTTTTGTCGCTGGAGTCTACTGTTGCCCCCAATCTTTCTCTGTCTGCTATTGTAACTCTACTATCTACCATCCAATCCTACTCTTCTATAGGTGAACTGTATATACTGGTTGACTTTAATGTGAATTGGCTCTCAGCCTCCCAAAATAAATTTTGAAATGGGATAGCTTCCCTAAACTTGATGCAATTAATAAGAGAACCCACCCATTTAAACACCAACTCTTTAAATCACTCCCTAATTGATTGGCCCTTACCTCTCACCCTCATCGCATTATTGCAGCTGGTACATTGTCTGATGCCCTAAGTGACCACCATCTGATAAACACAGTTCATAAAATCCGTCATCCAAAATCTCCCCCAAGAATTTTGTTCATCCATTCGTTTAAGTCCTTGGACATGACCCCTATACTAAATGTCCTATTTAACACTGATTGGTCTCCAATTCCTCTTACTTCATCAATTGACTCCTCCCATGAATATTTCCATTCCAAGCTACTTGCTATCTGGGATCACTATGTCCCTTTAAGACGCACCCATATGCGCAACTCCCACACCTCATGGTTCACTCCTGAGCTTTTGGCTTGCCAATGTGTCAGGGATCAGACCTGGAAGTTGCACAAATCAACCAGCTCCTTAATAGCTCTCCAGAAGTACTGCACTCTCAGAAATGCTTGTACTAGGGCAATTAGGCTGGCCAAAGCTGACTACTTCTCAGCCACGTTCAAATCAACCATTGACTGTCCATCCAAATTTTGGAAGGTAGTTCACTCTTTGTTCTCCCCTGTTTCACATCCCCTGCCACCTGTTTTTAAAGTGGGTGATACCTCCATAGTTGATCCCCTCCCTGTGGCTGTTGAGTTTATCACCTTCTTTACCTCCTGTGCCTCTTCCCTTCTCTCCACCCTCACTTCCTCCTCAGTGCTGTCCTCCCCCTCTGGTCCTTCCAAATTGGATCCCCCACATCCCCTCCTTTCTCTTTCTGTCCTGCATCCCCTGCAGATGCCCGAAATACTCTTTTTGCCCTAACCCCTCTAACGGCAAGTGCCCTTCTTTTTTTGACTCCAGAATCCTATTCTCTCTGCTCCTGCTATCGTTGTTCCCCTTGCTTCTCTACTAAATCTCTCTTTCACTCTTGCATCTGTCCCATCTGTCTGGAAACATGCCACTGTTAACCCTCTCGCAAAAGGAGGTGATCCCTCCTCACATGGAAACTACCGGCCTATCTCATTGCTTCCTATTCTTGCCAAACTCCAAGAATGCTTGGTGCTATCCCAACTCTCCTCCTACCTTGTCTCCTCCTCTTTTTTCACCCCTTACCAGTCTGGGTTCTGTAAACACCACTCCACCACCTCCTCTCTCCTGAGACTCATTGACTCTGTACTCACTGGGATGGACCAGGGCCTCATCACCTCTGCTATTTTCAACGACCTAGCCAAGGCATTTGATATAGTTTCTCATCCTCTCTTGCTTGACAAACTCTCAGCTGCAGGGCTCTCAATTGCAGCTACCACCTGGTTCCATTCTTATCTTGTCAGTAGAACACGGTCTGTTCAAATACATGTAGTAATATCTGCCTCCCTTCCCATCAACACTGGAGTTCTTCAGGGCTCTGTGTTAGGCCCTGTTCTGTTTTCTATCTCCCTAAACAACATTCCCACTGCCTGTCCACTCTCCTTCATCCACATGTACGCGGATTCTACTGTCCTGTATGCATCTGGTCCCTCCCCATCTGATGTACAGCCCAGACTTCAGCATGACTTTGACCATGTTCAGCTCTGGTTTCATTCAAATCAGTTATTTTTGAATGCTAAAAAGACAGTCTCCATGACATTTGGTATGAGGCAGAGACTCTATTGTCTCAATTCTCTCCCTTCTTTCCACAAATTAGATGGGACTTTACTTGTGGACAACCCCTCTTTCAGGTATTTTTGTGTATGGCTTGACCAGAACCTCACCTTTTCTGGGCATGTTGACAGCATCCACAAAAAGCTGCACCCCAAACTGGGTGCCCTATACAGAAATCATGGATGTATTCCATTGTCAGCTCACTGAGTTCTGATCCAGAAAATGATCCTTTCCGTTTTTGACTACAGTGATATAGTCTACAGTGCCGCTCCCAAATCTTCCCTAAACAGGCTGGACTCTCTATTCCACTCCTTCTGCAGTTTTGCTCTCGACTGTCCACCCTGTACCCATCACTGCTCCCTATACCAGTTTCTCTCATTTCTTTCCTTGATTGACAGACGCCATTTACACTGCACTTTCTTGCTAAATTCTGGTTTCACTCACTCCCCCATCTCTCCGCTACCCCACTCAAACCACGTGCTTTTCACTCACTTAGAAACCATGACCACCGCTCCTTAACCATCCTGCCTAGGTCCACCTTGGTTGGTCAGGCAGCATTCTCTCACCGTTTACCCAAAATTTGGAACACCCTCCCTTCTCTCATCCATCATGCCGCCTCCCCTCAGATCCTAAACTCCCTCTTCATAGGCTTCCCCCCTCTTCCTGTAGATGTGTTTAAATTTATATCCGCACCTTATTTATACTCTATATGTTTAAATTGTTGCACTTATCCTAGCACTATTTTTGAAATTGTTTTTTGTTCTCCTAGCACTTTTACTAGGTTGTGAATATTTATTGTACAATATTTAAGTTACTTTCCTGTTGTTGTATTGTATCTTTATTATTTCTATATTCAATGTATTTTGCCCTACTGTGTTAATCTCTATGTATCCCCTTCCCCAGGACGCATCTGAAAACGAGCATTCTTTGCTCATCATGCCTTCCTGGTGAAACTTTTAAATAAATAAATACATAACACCTCTGCTCCACTGACTCCTTAGATTTGGGAGCAGCATTTCCTACCTTGGGTTCAAGTGCAGGCTGGTTTATTTTAAACTGCCCCCCCCCCAACCCCAATTCCTTTAAACCCTCCTGATGTCCTTCCTCATTGAGCTTACACTGGATGTATGGCCTGCTGGATGCAACCTGATCAGCTTTTTTCAGATACTTTCCTTCACTGTACTTGGAATTCAGTCCAACATCCATACTTAACATAGAAACATAGAGTCTGACAGCAGATAAAGACCTCTTGGCCCACCTAGTCTGCCCATTTTCCCTACCTACTGTAACACTGCAGACCCTACTTGCTCTCTGGCTTTACTACCCCTTTCCTTACCTCTAAGGTTCTCTTATGCGTATCCCATGCCTTCTTGAATCCTCTTTCAGTTTTTGCACCCACCACCTCCCCAGGGAGGCTGTTTCAGGTATCCACCACTCTTTCTGTGAAAAAGTGCTCCGTTACATCTCCCCTGAGTCAACCCCCCCCTCCAACTTCATAGTATGACCCCTTGTTCTTGAGCATTTTCTCCTCAGGAAAAGACTTCCCTCTTGAACCTTATTTAAACCCATGAGGTATTTGAAAATCTCTATCATATCCCCCCTCTCCTTTCTTTCCTCCAGAGTGTACATATTGAGGTCATTCAGTCTCTCCTTATACAACTTTTGATGCAGATCCTGCACCATTTTAGTTGCCCTCCTCTGGACCGCTTCTATTAAATAAAACAAATATGCTTTTAATATAACCTCTCATGCAGCAGCTTTATTGTGGTGGGTGAGTGCCTGGATTTTTGTTTCATTTTCATTTGTTTTCCATGGCACCCCGTCCTAGTGCGAACTCCTTTTGGTGTTTACCGCTTCTATTCTGTCTATGTCCTTCTGAAGATGAGGTCTCCAGAACTGGACACAATACTCTAGGTGAGGTCTCACCTGTGATTTATACAGAGGTATCACCATCTCCCTCTTTCTGCTGGCGATACCCCTCCCTATGTAGCCTAGTGTCCCACTGGCTTTCCCCACTGATTTGTCACTCTGCTTGACCATCTTTAGGTCATCAGATATGATTACCCCCAGGTCTCTTTCCTGTTTGGTGGTCACCAGTAACACTCCCCCCATTTTGTACTCCTCCCCTGGGTTTCTGCACCCTAAGTGCATGCTTTTGCACTTCTCTGCACTGAGGCTTAGTTGCCACACTCTTGACCACTCCTTAAGCTTTTTTAGATCTCTGCTCATTATTTCCAACCCCCTCTTGGAGTGTCTACTCTACTGCAGATCTTAGTGTCATCTGCAAAAAGGCATATCTTCACTTCTAGCCCCTCTGCAATGTCGCTAATAAAGATATTAAGGAGGACCGGTCCCAGTACTGATACTTGTGGCACCCCGAGGCTCACCCTCCCTTCCTCTATGTGAACTCCATTTTTTTTTTTTTAAATCTTTCTATTTGTGCTTCCTTCTCCACCGCAGCACCTGCCTTCCCTTGGGGACTCCCAAGGCATCATGCCTTTCAGGTCTCTCAGGAACTGTAAGCCCCTCACAAGTCCACCCTGCCATCAGCCCTCAGATTACCCACCGAGTGGGGTGGGAGGCCTACCCTCAAACCTCCCATCCTTCGTCCAAGTGTTGGACAGACTCATGCGGCTCCTCCCAGGTCATGGTCTACATGATGCTGGGCCCCATCTCCAGGCATCGCTGCGGGACTTTTTCCTTCTTTCTGGTACCGCCTCCCCTGTGACAACTGGCACACAAAGAGGAACCAAGGAGATGGAGGCATGCAGAGACATGCCTCCGCTCTGGAGCCTCGGCTGATGTCCACCCTTCCCTGGTTTCTGCCTCCTTGGCTGCACCTCCACCTGTGGTCAACCGGGTGGTGGTATCGCAGCGAGGGATGCAGCACACACCCCCACCCCTGGAGAGGGAGAGCAGCCCGTCGGGTGCTCGATCCCTCTCCCCCCAGCGGGCCCTCCAGTGACCCGAGCTCGCTACTGAACCCAGGTCACCAGTGTCGCAAGCGGAAATCCAACTGCTGCGCCGATGGACCAGCCTGTATGAACTCCGTCTAACACCACCCGATGTCACCTATCCCCCAACCAGTTACTTACCAATTTTACCACTTTTCTGACCCACACCAAGGCTGCCCAGCTTGTTTTCAAGTCTCCTATGTGGAATGGTGTTGAAGGCCTTACTGAAATCTAGGTAGGCCACATCCACCACTCCACCCTGATCTACATCCCTGGTCACCCAGTCAAAGAACTCTATTAGATTTGTTTGACATGACCTCTCCCTAGTGAATCCATGCTGCCTTGGATCTTGTAAGCCACTGGATTCAAGATATTCTGCAATCCTTTCTTTCAATAGCAATTCCATTAATTTCTCCACCACCAAAGTCAGACGGACTGGCCTGTAATTGCCAGCATCCTCCCTGCTACCACTTTTGTGAAGTGGGCCTACACCTGCCCTTCTCCAGTCCTCCGGGACCACCCCAGTCTCTAGTGTGAGGTTGAATAGGACTGTCAGAGATTCAGCCAGCACCTCCCTGAGCTCCCTCAATATTCCTGGATGTATCCCATCTGGCCCCATTGCCTTGTCCACTTTCAGATTTGCAAGTTCCTTCAGGACTCTATCCTTCGTAAATGGACTACTGTCCACCTCCCTCCTTTCAATGCCCCGGGCACTTATCTGTGGTCCCTCACCTTACCTTTCTTTTGTGAACACTGAACAAAAATAATCATTCAGAATGTCTGTTTTTTCCTTGCCCCTTCCACATATTCCTCTCCCTCCCTTGCAGCTCTTTTGGCACTGTACAGAGAAACTGCTTCATTAAAAACATATCTTTTACTCGTTCAGCAGAAACTGCTTTAGCACCCTCCAACCATCTTTGTAAAGCATTGCACAACTCAAATTTCCATAAAACTGACACGGTGCTTTCTTTAGCCTCCTAAATTTGAACCTATATGCCTCGGGAGTCAATTCAAAATATTTAAAAAATATATTTTTCGGTGTAACACAGTCAATGCAATCTGCATTGTCCATTCTGATAAATGCCTCTGAACCTTTGCCATGAATGAGTACTGGTGTGAGGTGAGTCAGCCAAAAAGCCCTGTCCTTTTTCTGAAATCTTTTTAAAGATTGTGTGGACAATTTAAATTGGTCACGATCATGGCTCTCCCAGTAATGTGGAAACATTTTAGAATAAATGTTGGCTTCCCGGGGGTGACCTCCCATGCAAGTACATATGTTCTGTGGTGGTGCCTTCTGTCACAGAACCTTCATATCTTTCTTATGTTTTTGCACTCTCTCTCTCTTGCTCCTCGCATCTGGATCTCACACTGGCACTACCTCTCTCGCACTTGGCACCCTTTCTCTCGCTCCCCAGCCCCTAGTTTTGCCTTTTGCATCTCACACTCCAGCCTCTCCTTCTGCAGTTCAACGTTCATCTTTTGCTTTACCAGGGTGAGCTTCAGCCTCATCTCAGTACTGTCTAGTTGCTCAGTCACCCTGATTCTCCGCTCTGGCTCACCCTCACTGACCTTTGTCTCACAGCTGTAGTCAGCCTTTTCTGTGACCTGTCCTACCATTCTCCAGGTCACTTTTCTCATGAAGTCTGACTTTGTCTGCTCCTCATGGGTCAGCACTCTCCTTTGACACAAATCCTACAGTTGTGCCACAGAAAGCCTCATATGTTTCAGGTATTGCACCATTTCACTCTGCTACACTCAATAACAAAAGAAAAACAGCAGTATATGAAGTATTCCCCTTTATATATTTTGCACTCTGACTGAACAGGTAATGTTTACTGGCCATCCATTTCTTTCTGTGTGTTATTTATTTATTTATTTATGTCTGTCTTTGGTAACCAGGTAAGTGCACTGATCGAAAGGACCATTTTCAGTCATGACCCGGGCCACAGACGTAGCTACAAAATAAGCATAAACAGCAGTAACAAGGTACAAAAACAACAATAGCACAGAATAACACATGTAATACAGGAGTTGGTAACACACCTCAAAATGAGGTAAATAACACATATTGGAATCAAACAGATTCGCAAGCACAAATTTCAGAATTTAAAAGATGTACAAAAATGCCTACATGCTGTACCAGCTGACAATAGGCTAAAATAATAAGGTGCATAAAAGCTTACAAAGAGCCTACATGCTGTACCAGCTGACACCGGGCTAAAATAATAAGGTGCACAGGAACTCGGTCTTATGAGAGAATTCGCATACATGTATCAGCAGTACTACAAGGAGATCAGAACAGATTAGGAGAGCAGAGAGTACCGCAAGACATGATGCAGCTAGTGAATGCTAAGGGGCAAAAGAGGTGGGAAAGGCAAATTTGTACGAGGAGAGAGGGACCCCAATGGCACAACAGGTCCTAGCGCCTTGATAGCCCTTGATTGTGCTAGGTAACTGCTTACCTTTTTCTTGCACACATTATGCTTCCTGCTGCTAACCACTTGGCACCTTTATGGAAGAAGCACACACATTTCCGTCTGCTGCCAACAGTTCGTGACAACACTACCAGAGCTGCCCTAGGTGATTATGGTAAGCTGGCTTGCCTATGCTATCAGGCTGCCACCAGCCTGGTCACAACTCACTAAAATATTTAATATTTACACATGATTAACAACATATACAATAAACTAATGGGAAATACATACACATACATGCTAGAAAGACATGATGCTTATTACATTGGCCACATACACACACACAGAAATGTAAATCCCGTGACATTTTAAGTTAACGCCAAACTCAGTCCAGTTTAAAGCTCTCTTCATGTATTTCTCTCAGAACAAACTTAACATACTGCTGATTTTGATCTGTAATTTAAAACTCTGGCACTGTCTTATATGTGTTCCTGTCCTGTACTCCTGTATACATTAAGTAATGTTCCTTTACTGTGATCATGTACTGCATTTTTTGTAATTTATCCTGATGTGTTACTATAGAACATAGAATTTGTTGGCAGACAAGGACCGCCTGGCCCATCTTGTCTGCCCAGCTTGTACCTGCCAATAATGTCACGGCCCCTGCCATATTAAACCTTTGAAAAAGGGCACTTGTGGTTAAAGGTGCTTACCAACAATAAAATCAATTAATCAATCGAGCAAGCAATCAATCAATAAAACCAGTTTAAACACAAGAGCACAGAATATGCAAACACTAACTAAACTGATTTAAATTCTAAAGCTTACCCTAAAATTTTAGAAGCCACTGGACACAGCAAGCAATTCTCATCAGAACTGGCTAGGGTTATCACCTTTTAAGAAGCCCAAAGTGGGACATTTCCTACTGAAATGTGATTTTTCGCAGGACAATATGTAACCTTGACCAATATAGCAGACTTGTTTTTTCTAAATAATCAGAATTAAGACTAGGTGTTGTAGTTTTATTGGTTGTTTCTACTGTTTCTTATTATTTTAAGGTGTTTTAGTTAAGATAATATAGTTCTTTGCAACATTTAGAGGAAAATCAAAGATATTTTTTCCTAGTATAATGTCAGGACATGTAGTATTTTTCATGTTTTTCAGCAGGACACAGCTGCCCAAATCAGGACTGTCCTGCGAAAACAGGGACAGGTGGTAACCCTAGAACTGTCTCTTCTGTGTTGCACACAGCCATCCCAGTCTTGCCTCTCCACACTGAGAAGAGGAAAGAGGGTGGAATTCCCTTGGCCAACTAGTTAAAAAGACACATGGCCAGAGCTCCTGGAATGCAACAGGCTTTGTCCCAGGCCAGTACATTCCATATCAAACCTCTAGTTATCTGAGAACTCTTGGGATCTTTCTCTTTCTCAGAATTCCAGGGTGACTGCTTCTCCAAATCAGGCTATTGGCATTCTAAACTGGAAAACTGTTGTTTAGCTACGCCCCTCACTTTGACTACTTTCTTTTATAAGGGCTAGGCCCAGTCATAGCAAGTAGTCTTTTGTTCCACCTTACTTTCCCAGATAAAGCATCTCCATCTTAACGACCCAGCTGCAACACTCATATAGTGCACTTAGACTAGATAAACTCATAAAAAGGGAGACTCTGGTGAAAAATAATAGAGTTACCACAGTCCCCAAAAACAGTATGTCCCCACTAAGCAGACATGGTTTAATTTAAAGACAGACAAAACAAAAATGAATTAAAATAGATTCTGCCTCAAATGTTACAATTGTTTTTACTAGTTTTTGAAGAGTAAAGGTGAAAAACACTAGCTTAATGCAGAATCACAGTCATCACTGTAAAAGTAGAGAATCATTTAATAATGCTTTACAAGATCATAAATGCAATAGAAATTGCGTATTTAGCAGAAGTGAACGTCTGATCTCTAAAGAAAAGAACCTCAATGCAAGCATACTGAGGCAAGATTACCCTAGAGGGGCATTGGCAACAGAGCCAAACGAAGTATAGAACGCCACTACTTGCCCCAGTGCAAAGCATCATGGATCGTATATAAAAATCACCATGAGGCAAATCAGTCTGGCTCAGCTTTAATCAGGACTGAATGGTACAAAAAGGCCTGACAAATAAACTGCATAGGCTGAAAAGAACAGCTCACAGATGTGTGTCATCCTTGTTAGGACTCCTCAGTGAGAACAGAAAGTGGGGGAGCCAGACACATGATGTCAATGGTTTGAGTCATAATGAGCCCAAATAGGAAAGTAATTCAAAGACAAGAATTTCAAGTGCAAAAGAACTGAGACAAGGGTTACCCTGCTTGATGAACAGTGGCAATAAGGCTGTCTTTCAAAGAAATACAAAATTACACATACTCTTTAATGCTTTGAAATGTGGTTTAATTGCAAATGCCCTTCCAGGGTAACCCTTGTCTCATTTTTTTTGGCACTGAGGTACTTGTCTTTGAATTACTTTTCTATTTTGGGCTTACCATGACCCAAATGATTGACATCATGTGAGTGGTCTTTCCTTCTTCTGGGCTGAAGCTACAGCTGTGGCACACTGAAAAGTCCTAACAAGGATGAAACAAGTGCCTTTGTCTGCTGTTTTCAGCCTTTGCGGATTGTCTATAAGGCCTTCAGCAGCATTCAGTAAGATACTGATGGCCTCACCTGATGCAGTGCAACTTCTGCATGAATGACCTACTCATGAGAGAGTGGGCTTTCCAGACCACAAGGAGGTCACTGCACTGATGAATGACAACATCACCCTCCCCTGGACTGACTTGGCCTGCTGTTTGCAACACTCCCCAGCCATCGGGGCAGCCCAATAACAAAATTCTGACTATGCCACTGCTAAGGATCTCGGGGGCATCAAAGCAGGAACACCGTTTACTGAACACAGAAAGCAGAATACTTACCGTGAAATAACTTTAGCTCCAGTGTTATGTACAAAAAAGCCCTTAGTGATTTGCTTTTCTCTCAAAATCTGCTACTAACAAATATGTTCCAGATGCCACTACATATACAAACAATTACTTGAAGGAAGGGGATAAGCTGGCCACTTCATCAGAGGGGACAGATCTAGGAGTCCTCATCAGTGACTCAAGCAAAGCTACTAGTGCAAAAAGGCCTGCAGCAAGGTATCTAGGATGCTGGGGTGTATAGAGAGGGGTTTTGACAGTAGGAGGGGGGAGGTGATACTGCCGCTATACAGATCGATCAATGGTGATGCCTCACCTAGAGTATTGTGCTCAGTTTTGGAGTCCTCACCTGAGAAAGTACATTATTAGGCTGGAGTCAGTGCAGCAAAGGGTCACAAAAGTGATTCAGGGCCAGCAGGGCAGATCATATGAGGAACATATGAAGGCCCTGGACATGTACTCCCTCTAGGTCAGACGGGAGAAGGGGGACATGATGATATGGGATATACATATTGATGAAACCTTAAAAAGGGTAGGGAAATGTTTAGGGTCCCTGTCTAGATCTAGAAATTGTATGTCTCTTGAGATCAGACAACTTACAGTACATGCTATGGTATTACCCGTACTGGAATATGGAAATTTAGTATATATAGGGGCAGCAAAATCACAGTTGCATATACTGGATCTTATGTATAAGAAGTTAGCAAGGTATATTTTAGATGTTCCAAAAAAGGACCCACAGAACAGACATGTATAATGTCCTGGATTAGCTCTGTCTTACAGTAGAATTTTGAACATAATGACATTTATGTCTAAATGTATTTTGGGGAAAGTCCCTGATTATATAGCTGATGGTATTTGTATTAAAACACCTATAAGTGGATTACATTCAGCCAAAAGTCTGGAATGTGTAGTGCCTAAACGCAGAACTGAATCTAGAAGAAGCTATTTTACACATATTGGCCCATCTCTCTGGAACAAATTGCCATGGAACTTAAGACCCCTGAGCAGAGAAATCCAGACACATGAAATAAAAAAGTGGTATATTCAACATGTGAACATTGATGGGGTGTTAGAATAGGATAACCCATTATTTATGGTATTAATACACCAATGAGTTAGGTTTATCTTATATTAAGATATGAAAATATGCACTTTACAGATATCGTGTTGTTATCTGTAATGTATGTACATTTATTAATTTATTGAGTTGTTTTTTTTTGAAATTTCTTTCAATGGCGTCCTCCCCTCCCCGACTCCCAACCCAAGGGAGCCGCCGTTGCCCCGAGAGTCGGTGCTTCCACCCGTCTCGAGGCGTCGGGTGTATTAAACACCCTGGTACCCTCCCGAAGGGAGAGCATCCATTGGGACGCTTGATCCTCCTTCTCCCTGCTGACCTCACGACCCGAGTCCGCCTCCGAACCCGGCCTAGCCGGGCGTGGCGCGAGGTGTGGCGTCCCGCGCCTCAACCCTCAGCGCCACCGGGCCGGTCATTTATTGAATTTTGTTGACCCGGTAAGCCCACTGGGCCTAGAAGTCCCTTTTTCAGGGCGACCGGAGGGAGAGGGTGGATACAGATGGTAAGCAACTGAAATTGCACTAGATTAAGCTGTTGGTGGTGTTTTTAGTGAATGGGAGAAATTTGGCCAGGGCACCGGGGAAATTCCCCTACTCCTTTTTGATATGTTGCATGGGATCTTTAGCATCCACCTGAACTACCACCAATCCAGGCAGATGGGACCTCGGTTTAACGTCTCATCCGAAAGACGGCACCTCAGAAGTGCAGCACCCCCCTCATGCTGCACTACAGTGTCAGTACTGGGATAGCAACCCAAGTGCCAGATGTGGGAACTGAACCCACAGCCCTCTGATCTCCCAACCTCTGAGGCAAATGTGCTACCTACTGAGCCACTGACACTGACAGAGCATGGACATCCTGATAATTTTATCAATCTGTAAATTTTCTATGGTGAAATTTTTGTATTTGTTTATACTGTACTAGTGTGTAATTGTTGTAAGAGTAACTGGAATTTGAACTCTGGACCTCCCTGAAAATGAGCTTCGACTCAGTGGAGTTATCCTTATTCATTTCTTGTATGAATTAACAATTTTTACCTACCTACATGATAGAGACTTAGAAGTTTCTAAGATGTAGAAACAGGGTAAATTGCGAGGACCTTATTGTTAGAAATAGAGATGCAGTCATGGAAGGAACAATTGGGAATTGGTGGGAGGTAATTCAAGAAGGGTATGAAGATGTTTTACTTAATGGAAAGGGTAGTGGAGCCTTAGAACAGATTACCAACAGAGGCTGAGGAGGCACGGACCACTAATGAGTTCAAACAAAGGTGGGACAGGGCCAGGAGTCTCATAATCTCACTTGGGGGAACAAGGATGGTGGGGGGAGCAAAAAGGAGGAAGGGACTGAATAGCCCACTGCAGCACTAGGTCATAGGTTAAGACAGTACCAAATATGGGCAGACTTGATGGGCCACCCACCTCCTTCTACCATCAGATACTGTGTTTCTGTGTTCCTACATCCTCCATTTATTTTACTGTCAGCAAGAGAGTTTACTATTAGAAACAACTGTTGTCAGTTGGTGGTCTGGAGAAGCTGGCATGTGTAAGAATTCCCTACTGTCCATCACTGTTCATATGTACTCATACTCTGAAAAACAAGACTGGGAAATAAGAAAAAATATAGATTGCTTTTCTACCCCTCATGCCTTTGCTTTGAAAAACTAAAAGACTCATTACTGCAATAGATATGAGCTGTCTAATTTTGAATGGGTACACAAAATTGCTTTCATGGGTCATGGTTTGCTCAAAATAAATACAGTACCTAAAATGGCTCAAGGTGAGACAGATAACATACCTTGTTCAGTAAAATTAATCCTAGCGCAGCTGTGGTTTTGAAGCCTTTGTTATGTTGGCTGGTGAAGATGATTGCTTACTTTATTGTGATGGGAAGAGAGGATGTCTCTAAGGATGAAGGGGAAAAACAAGTCCAATAGTGTCCGCCTCATATTGCAGGATCCCATGATAAAAAGAAAGCATGGTGTACTGCAGCTATAACTCTTCTTTCAGAACAAAGGGCCCTGCATATAGCAGAACAAAACACCATGCATTGAGGCCTACAGAAAGAGGTTTCAATACACTATGCGGACATCGTACAAGTGGGTGTATAGTCCACAACCTTAGGGTGAGTTCAGTGCTAATAATGTGAGAGAAATGAAATAAAATGAAAAAAAAGAACACTAGCCAAAATGCATGATAGCTTGGTAAATTATAAAAGAGTTCAGACAAGTTCCATGCTGAAGCAAACAAAAACCCTACGGAATCTGTTGACGTATCTAAGATGCTATAAATACCATCATAAAATATAATTTAGTAGCTAAGTCAATTATAGTCCGATATATACAACTCAAGAATTATTAGACAAATAAACCCAAGATAAACCTGCTCCATTATTAAAGAAGTTCCCTGGGGAATATGGACATAGGGCCTCTCAAAATGAACACAGGCATAAAGCCTAAGCATCTCACAGGATGTGTTGGTGGCTTATTAAACAAAAAGGAAAACCATGACACAACATTAGTCTGACAAACATACACTTGGAAAGCTTGTGAACCTACAAAGCTCCCAACCCAACTCCAAGATGATTAGGAATTAGATAATACAGAAAATGTAATGGCAATGCTAATTTAAAAAAAATTCTGAGGATCAGATTAAATAGAGGCTAATGTATGGTCCTCTATCAGTAACTGGTCAGTTAACTGTCGAGAGGTTGCCAGGGCGACCGTGTAAACCTCGAGAGCGAAGCTCGAGAGGTTTACGTCGCCATGGCAACCTCAAGACAGTTAACAGTGACCGGTTGCCTGACGATAGAGGGACCATACATTATTTTTTATAGTGTATGGTCCCATGTAAAAAGTAAAACGGCTGCTTACTTTTTGATAATTAGTCACCGCCGCGGCCGTTCAGTCCTTCCCTAACCGCTGCATTCATCCGTTGGTTCCCCGTTGAAAAAAAGCGTGCACATGCACAGACCAATTGCTATTGTTAACCTATCGATGTGACGTAGCATCGATAGGTTAACAACACATCTACATCACATGGATAGGTTAACAACCTTAGGAAATGATGATTTCCTAAGGTTAACAGTGTTCTACCATACATTATATACTAGATTATAGCCTAGTAATGTATAGTACCATGCCTAACTTTAAATCCAAGTTTAGGTTGTGTGTGAAATATATTTGACTGGCTCATTTATTTAGAGGTCAGCAGGCCATACCACAAAAGTAACATCCAATTCAGCTTAAAGTAGGGCCCCATCCAAACAACAGTTGAAACAGAAACACCCTGGTGCCCCAAAGACATGGAAGACTGCAGAGTTTTACATCAATAACTTTGCACAGCGCAAGGACTGAATAGGCATAGAAACTGAAATGCCAAACAGAACACTTTCAGAATGCCCATTGCCCCAATAGGCCCTCCAGTAGATATAGTCTGAGAAACTCAGAAATGCAGAAACAAAGTACTTCAAATAAAAAAAATAAGGCTCAGCTCCTGACAATTTTTATGTACTGTAATGGAAACAGAGATCCTGATAGCAGAAAAAGACTGGTGGTCCATCAAGTCTGCCCATATTTATGACTATGTAACTCACCAACCAAATGTCATAGCTGGTTACTGCCCCTGTCCCCCACCCCCCTCGCCCTCCGCATCCATTGCCTCCAGTATCCCACTTTTAGGTTTAGGAATGGTTTGGTTCTGTCCCAACTATACCTGAACTCATTCAGAGTTCTTACCTCTAGCACACCCATTGGCAACTTGTCCCACAACTTCACCACCCTTTCAGCGAAGAAGACATTGCTTACTTCCTTTTTGAATTTACCCCATCAAATTTCAATTGTTTCCTCCCATAACTGCATCCTTCTTACTTCCAACCAGACTCGCAACACTTACTCTATTTATACCCCTTAAGAACTTAATTGTCTCTATCATGTCCCCCTTGCCTGTCTAGCCTCTAGTCAGAACATGTTCAGGGATTTTAATCTTTCTGCATAGGATTTGTCCCAGTGACCCTGAAACATTTTTGTAGCCCTTGCTGCACTGACTCTAATATAGCTATGTCCTTTCTCAGATATGGTTCCAGAACTGGGCACAATACTCCAGGTGAGGCCTTACCAATGTTTTGTGTAGAAGCAGCATCACTTCCTTCCGTCTACTATCAAGCCCCCACCCTATACACCCCAGCATCCTTGATGCTTTGCTATAAGCTTTTTGGAAAGGCTGGTTTGCTTGAGTGTGTCACTGATCAGAACTCCCAAATCCTTCTCCTTTGCTGAAGCTGCTAGTTGAATTCCTCCCATCCAGTACATTATAAGTGGATTTTTATTTCCTACATGCATCACCTTGCACTTTCTTGGGTTAAACCTCAACTATCACATTTCTGGTCATCTCTCAAGATTTTCCAGATCTTTCTGAAGTCCCCTCACCCCCTCCTCATGGTCTGCCCTGCCACAAAGTTTTGTGTCGTCAGTAAAAATGCATGTTTTCCTGTATAACTTCACCTATACCACTTTTAAACATGTTAAATATGACAGGTTGAAGGACTGACCCCTATGATGCCCAGCTCATGACCATCACGTCCCCAGTTTGATCCCATTCACTATCATCCTCTAATGCCTACCCCTTCATCAGATTCCCACCCAATTGACTAATCCTGCCTCCACTCCTGTGGCCTCCAGCTTTTTTAGCAGCTTCCTATGTGGTACTGAATTAAAGGCTCTAACGGAAGTAAAAACAGAGCTGATCTACTGCCTGCCCCTTATCTTATGCCTTAGTGATGCAGTCAAAAATAAAATTAGACAAGTTTAAGTTACATGATTTAATTCCATCCACCTGTTAGACAACACCAGCATTTCATGGCAACGCCACTTCGTCACGCCTACTGAAATGCCTTTCTGCCCTGGAGAAATGGTGATCCTCTCATGTCAGGAAAGAGACAATCTGATGACATGTATGGTGAATGCTGCGCTATATCTGGATAGATAGTAACAGGTTTTAATTTCTAGTGTGATCAGGTAGTTGCCTTCTGTAAACCCAAAATTCATAACACAATTTAAAAAAAAAATAAAACAGGTGTTATGTACAGTAATCAACAAGGTTTAGATTCCAGTGACTACCAAGCTTAACTTCTTGCACATTCCTTAAAATCAGGGCCTAATGTACTGCTCTCTCCACCATAAGACTTGCTTTATTATCATTCTTAATACAGTAACTTTGATTTCAACACTAGAACGTTATCGTCGCACCTAACTACAATATTAATTTGCTCGGCCAGATCCCAAAACAAATAAGATCAGCCTCTTAAAGACACTGCAATCTTGCTACATGTAAGACAGAGGAAATCAGTCAAGCAGTATCAATTGTACTAATGTCAGATTATAAACTGCCGTTTCTTTAAAATAAAACACTTTCAAATCACAAAAAAATTTACACAAATGGTTACATTATTATGCATACTCTCTTTTATTATATGACATTTTCAGAGCCCTATAAATATTTACACAAATAATTACCTGTTATTATGCCTACTCTGTCCAGTGATTTACTGTTTCAAACATCTGCCGGTTCAAGAGTGGTGACCGAGGAAACATTGCCTTTATTGTCGTCTTGTTATTTGCAGCTGAGGCAGAACATCATGCACTTATTCCAATGTTTCTGTTCAACAAGGAAGTGCATTTAGATGCTTAGCTCTTTGTCTTTTGTCAGCTACTAGAGCAGTAGCCACACTACAAGTATTTTTCATTCTGCTAGTAAATCTGTAGCTAAACACTGACATATTATTATGTTGTTTGTAAGGCAGCTTTAATGACTTGGCAATTCAATCACATCCGTTATATGTAATATATTGACATTAGTAAAAGGGAGGAAAATGTGGTCTCACTGAAACTGTATCATCAATGAGGAGGCAGTCACACGTACATTTGCTGTTTTTTTTTTTTAATACCAATCTGTTTTGTTTTGTGAATAACCTATTTCTACTGCCTATTTCACTCTTCCACCCTCAAGTTATCTCAGGGATCTCTTGCCATAAACATAGGTCATCTTTCCCACTCAAGGAGTCTTCAGGGAATTCAGCTAACTAACTAGCCTTCGTTGCAATACCACAGGCACTGGCACTGCAGCAACCTACAGTTTATCCCTATGGATGGGACCACGGGAGTGGGCACTCCCAAGGGACGGTATTTGGCTTGACTAGCAGAGTCAGGACAGAAGGAGCAACAAGTAGGAGGTGGAGCCTGTTAGGACCTTAGTAAATATGGTTGACAGGGAAACCGCATATGCCCAGAGCTGCCTGTATTGTCATCCCCTTGTTGCCCCCCGGTATCCTCCCTCAGAGGTGCAACTTGTTAGGGATACTTATGGACTGCCAATCATGGATGTCAAAGGGAAGAAGTGCCACACTTCTCAGTAGCTCCTACAGTGACCTTGCTCTGAGCACATGATGCTACCACGTCACACAGCAAGTGAGTGAAAGAGTGAGTGAGTCTGAGTGTATGAGTGAGTAGGTGAGTGAGTGAATGAGTATCAGTGTTTTTCATGTATTTATTAGGAAATACCTCTGAGCAGAGATGACCATTTTTAAAGGTTCCACATCATAAATAAACAATAAAGTTAAAACAGTACAGAGCACACAACGCAAAACATAATTATATACAATTGCACTTGACTGAGTCATGTAATAATGTAACCACTCAGTCCCCTGGGGTTACTAGAATCCCATTAGGTTAGCCGTAGGAAGGTAAAGAGTTCATTAGGAGCTCTGGGAGATGACATCATTGTTTACTCAGCTATCCTGGGCAGAGAATGGATTATGTAATTTAGAATTCTCGCAGCAGCATAAGCCACTTTGGATCCAGCTGCTCTGGGGAGTTTTAGAATGTTCAGATTGCAGAGCAGGCAGTCTGAAGTGGAAGCTCTAACAGAGAGGAGCTCTGCAGTGACGTTCCTGCTGGTCAGTGCAGTGGCTGACTGGGTGAAGGACCTTGGTCGATTTTCTCACCCTAGTCTGGAGAACAGCATCAGTGCCAACTGAAGTGCTGGAGACCTGACTGAATAGACTGTGTTTCAGTGGTGCCAAGGGGCAATCCCCTGAAAATCCCAATGTGGTTCAGCTGCCAAGAGAAAAGGTGTGCAGTTTGAATCTGTGAAAAGCTACCGGGAAGGACAGAGGTTTTTCCTTCAAGTTCTCCATGTCTGTAAAAGAAAGCAACCAAGCTATAAGTACAGATTTATGGGACTGAGTTTGGGGGTTGGTCCGAGGTGTATGTGCCCACAGATAAGGTTACAGTGCACCTGTCAGGACCCCTGTTTCACCACAACAATGTGCTGAATGTTTGAAGTTAAAGTTTCGGATGCCCTTTAGCATTTTGTGCGGAATGAAGGATCCAGTTTGATGTAACCCAGAAGGAAGGGCAGAGACTGAGCATGGTTTAGGATTGGGCATAACCCCAGTTTGATTTCATGGTCAGTGCTGCCTGATTCACATATGGGCACCATTTTAAACAAGGAATGTTAATGGATGTCACTGCTCCAGGATAAATGTTTTTCTTAAAGTGTGTGGTAACTCCCACAAGAATTACACTTTGCTAGGAAGTTGGAAATGTGTGTACTAAAGTGTGTGGCAACTCCCACAAGAAATGTACTTTGTTGGAAGAAAAGTGCAGGTATTCCTAGTACAGAGGGATGGACAGTTCGAATTGTGTGTGGTAAAAAGTCGTGTGGAATTGCCCTAACAAGTGTTGTTCTGGGAAACAAAAGTCTATTTCTGTGCCTGTACAGTACCAAATCTTGGGGACACACCCTGTCTGCAATTTGCTATCTTGTTATCAGAATAAAGACATACTTCACAATCCCAATTCATGTGTGGACATCAGATCTCTACTTCCAGTGTGGATTGTTATTTGGGGGCCCTGTTGTGATAGTTTTAGACCTAGCATATGCCTGGTGCCTCTCCTCACAATCCAGAATAAATATAAATGTTATTTTGTACCCTAACCCCCGGCCCCTTTAGACTGCTGAGCCAATATCACCTCAATGCTAGGGGTGATGCCTTTTTGTTTATGCCATCTGGTGGCCTGTTTGCCCTGTTTGTGGCATGGATAGGGGGATCCCAGTTGCCACATGCTGTTGGTAACTGGGGCATGGGCTTGCAAAAATAATTTATTTATTTAGTTTTTGTTTACCGGGTGGGTGTGCTAGCCATAGAAATTACTATTTTCTGACACAACCTGGGAGGTTACAAGCAAGACAGTACAGTAACAAAGCACAGGGTGGGACTACAATAGCAAGGATACAGCTTTTAACAGTAACTATAAGGTACAGCTAATGGATTACAATAGCAAAATATAGCTTTTGACAGTGAGACAATTGAATTATAACAGCAAGGATACAGTTTTAAAGTGAAAACATGGTTCAAATAGTGGATAAGGTATATAACAATAAAATGTCTGGCATACAAGAAAAATAGTACAGGGCCAGGGTAAGTGTCAGCAGCAAAACAAAAAGCATAAGAGCTAACAGCAATCAACAAAATCCTCATTATAATTTGACAATACCAAGTAGTGGTTGTCGGAGGTATGAGGTTAGGTCACAGCAGGAGCATTACTGTGAAACAGTGAGGGAAGGCCAAGGGAGGAGCAGAGCAAGGCAAGGCTAGGTGCAAGAATGATGTGAGACCATGAGGAAGGGGAGAAGGAGCTCCCAATCAAGCGATGACAGTCAGGAGAAAACTTGGGGGGATTAAAACACGTGCAAGGGATAGGTTTACATAGGTGAGACCGATACATTTTCTTAAAAAGAGAATGGCTTGGCACATACCAAACCGCTAGGGGAAGGAGTTCCAAAATTTAGAGACATAATAGAAGAAAGTACAGGTTCCCTTGGAGGTTTACATCTTGGAATGTGAAGTAGGGATTGATCGATGGACCACAGGCCATAAGAGGATGAATGGGGAAGAAGGAGGGAGGCAAGAGATCCTGGTACATTGGTTCTAATGATGTTATCCACAAGTGAACCAAGGGAGAGAAGCCAATAGTGTGAGGGGGAAGGCCAGTTTAGGTCAGCGTAGAGCTGGCATCAATGTTTGAGTTCCTAGGATGCCAAGATGGTGTTATATGTAGTGTCCCATCTGTGTAAGGATGCCTTTAAGGCATTAATAAAGGTTACAGCTCCATAGGTCAGAGAGGGAATCAGAATACCTCTGGCAATGGCTAGTCTAGAAGAAGGTGTCAGGATGTGACTAGTCTTATAAGCCAGCCCAATTTTGGAGTTCACAGACTTACATGTGGCCAGGATATGTTGGTCAAAGTCAAGGGACCCATCAAGCAGGACCCCAAGGTATTTCAATGAGCTTAGCATCTTCAGTAGAGAACCAGCAAGGCAGGAGATACTTGAGTTGGCTTTGAGCCATCCTGAGCTTAGCCACAGTGCCAAAGACCATGGCATGAGTTTTCCCCACATTAAGTAGGAGCTTGTGCCTGGAGAGCCAAGACGGAATATCATGAAAGGAAGAAGAGAGATTAGGGTTTATCTCTGACATACACTTTGAGCTATGGTACAGGACAAGGTCGTACGCATAAAGGAGAGATGAGCAGTGAAGGATGTCCTGAGTAATATGATTGATTAAAGCGGAATAAAGGAAGGGGCATAGGATGGAACCCTGGGGAACACCTATGTTTATGAATGCTTGATCCGATACGGGTGAGTTAAATTTCATGACTTGAGCTCTGTCAGTGATGTAACTATTAAACCAGGATACAGACTGTGGTGAAAAGCCAAGAGATGAGAGACTGGAGAGCAGAAGATGGTGATCAACCAGATCAAAGGCTTTTGTAAGGTCAATGAATACAGCTCCTGTCAGAAGTCCAGAATCCATGGCACAGAGTACATCATTGGTAAGTTTGAGCAGAGCAGTGGTGGTACTATGCCCTTTATGGAAGATGTGCTGGTTAGGTGAGAGCAGCTTGAAATTGGAGAGATATTCAATGGTGTGGGAGGTCACCAGTTTTTCCAGGATTTTACCTAGGACAGGGAGGATTGTAATGGACTGATAATTCGAGATGTCTTTTTTGTCCCCTTTCTTGAATGCAGGAGTGACTCTGGCAATTTTCCAAATGCTAGGGACATAGCTTTGACACAGGGACAGGGCATAAATTTGAGCCAGCGGGAAGGCAATTAAAGGGGTAGCTAGTTTCAGAAGTCTTGGTTCAATACCATCCGAGCCAACACTGGTGTTGTCAGAGATTGAATCGAGTAGTTTTAGGACATCAGTTTTGGCGATGGCTTTAAAGTAGAAAGGAGGGTGATGAGGCTTGTGATTGGTCTTGTAAAGCTGATCGTCTGCATTATTAGATTAGGTACAGTACGTGAGATACCCCCCACCCCAGAACCACAGATCTGTTCCCACACAATTCCCCTCTTCTTGGACCACCAAGGGACAGCTATGCATCAGCAGAAGGGTTTCCCACCCCTTCTGAGGCAGGAAGAGTCAGAAGAGGATATGTATTCAACCTCCACCAGTTGACTCCCAACAGCTTAGGCACAGGGAGTAAACCTGCGCCACCCAGGTAAATTACTTTTAAAGTAAAATTTTCAAATCATTAAAAAGCCCACTATATAAGAATTAGATGTTACATGCAAGTGAAGTGAAAGTTGTGTACAAATACTCATTGTACAAATGATCCTGCTAAGGAAGGTGCACGGCAGGCTGTAACAGAAATCTGTAATTGGTAGATAGCATATTATTTCAAACCTATTCTCACATTTACAGATCTTGATTTTCAAAAAGCAAAACAAAAAAAAAACTGCTATCTGCTCACCACTGTAAATGTAGATGACTACATTTTAAAACAATTATTGGAATAAGATTGCCTAAAATGATATTCCCTCAATGTAAGAAGAGGTAGCATGGCCTTGTGACTAGAGCATATTGAGAACCAGGAGATCCAAGGTCAGATTTCACAAGGGCCACTTACTTGCTATGTAACCCTAGGCAAGTCATTTTATCTAGCAGTGCTTTAAACCACCTAGCTGCAAAACAGAAGGAAAGCAGTATCACAAACTCGCTCAGACGGTCCGCCCTCTACTCCCAAAGTGCCAACCTCTGAGCGTATGATTTGTGTACAGTGAACAGAACAAGGTAGCCCTCTTGTCTGTTTTGTGGGTTCAAGTCACCTTAGTCTCAAGCTTGGAAGGATTCAAACTGATAACCAATTGTTAGCGTACCCAATTATCAGGCTCAAATAATTCTATCTTTGGGGGGCCAGATATCTTTGCCTACAGGCACCCAACCAGGTCTTTCAAATGAACCCTTAGAACTCTATGCAAGACTTTAGAGAACTCTATCCATTTCCCAGTTTGGTATACAATAAGACCATACACAGTGTACTTATAACCTTTAAAAGCTCCACTTAAAATAAAAAGAAATGTCAAGGCACTCCAGCAGTTTCGTTTGTAAAAAAAATATCTTTACTTTAAAAATATCAAAACAGAACAATAATTACAGAACAAATATATATCCCAACACATACAGCCTTAAAACAAACAGGAAAAAAAAATACAGTTCCTACAATTTATAACTTCAGACTGGTATAATCTAATGCTTACTTTCCTTCAGTGCTTTTAGGGTCTCTTCTCCTCTCAGTCAAAAATATTTTCTTGTGTGTCTCTGTCATGTTCCCTCAGCAGTTAAACACACTTCTGAGCCGGCCTTCTCATGAGGTCACTAACTCCGCCTTGGTGTATCAAACTCTATATTTTACAATACAGGTTCTCCAAATAAAATATTTAAAAAAAACATATGAGATGACCTCACTGACTTTCCTCTCCACAGGTTAACTGGTCAGAACTGGTTTGTGCTCTGCTACACATACATCTCAAAAGTTTCTTTGATCTAAGTCACTGTATTCAAAGCAAAAGTGTATTGGCCTCTTTAATCCCGTCTGGACCTTGGAATCTACACCTCGGTCTTTCTGATGTAATTCAAGGGTTCCCCGGGAAGTGTATTTTGGACCTTCCAAATCTGTCTGGGTCCTCCCTGGCTCAGACATCAAACCTCTTCAATGTCCATTCTGGCTTCTCTCTGACGCCCCTCCCCACAAGTCCTTCCTGGTAACCATGCAAGTCAAAGGATCTCCCTGAGGGCATTATGAATGGCTAATCTTATTTCCTGGGATGAAAGCAAATTTACAGGATAATTGCACCCCAGATCTCTGCAGTTTAAAATACCTCCTGTCCTCTGAACTTATCCCTGGGGGTCTTGATGTGTCAGTTCCAGTAAGACAGTCTTTTCCTTGAACCGACCTTCCCTTCACATATTTCATATGTAATAACAAAAACTAATACAGCACTCGAGCACTCAGAGCTGGCTGTCTACGTCACAAGCAGAACCACATGGAAATGAAGTACTGCATCTCAGCTGAGCAATCAAGAGTAAATAAAGTGAGAAAGTATAGTGGGGGCAAGATGGCTGATGGTGATAGCAGTATGAGCTAACCATTCCTGTGGGGAAAACTAGCGTCTGTTGTGGCAACTGTTTGGGTTTTGACTTACCCTTTTATCTGTATTTCTTCAGTTTTGAGATTGACGGCTTTATGGATTCACAGAGATGCAAAGGGGGATCTGTGTTGGAGTTTATTTCCCCAAAGTCGGGTCCGCTCGAGCAGCAGCATCTTCCTGGTAAACGAAGCCTGGAGAGTGATGGCGAAGGTGCAAGTAGTGCGACGGCCACCCCGCAGGCTGTTAGAAAAATGTTCTCGTCTATACTGCAAAGAACCCCGGAGATGTCTACAACAAGTATGCAGCAAAATATACAACCAGATCAATTTCAAAGTGACCCTTCTCAACCATTCTCTCCTGTGAAAGTGTGTGTGGGGGGTTATACGATGGAGAAACTGGGTTTAACGCTGGAGAAAATCTTAGCTTGGACTGAGCGCAGTGACCGTCAATATGAGGCATTAATGAAAAAGACAAGAGTTTTTGCAAACAGAATTCAGTAGTGTTAAAATTATGGCAGAGACAATGAAGGGAGTTACTGTGGATAATTCTGCAAAATTAGATGAGCACTCTGCTAAATTAATGACTGTAGAAGCGAACTGTGTGAGCCTGATGCGGGACAACTTTAATATAAACAGAAAATTGGAGAGTGCAGAAAATCTGTTACGATATAAAAACATTTGAATTTTGGCAGCTTCAGATCAGCTGGAGGCAGATTTTGACTCTACGAGGGATTTAGTTAAGGATATACTGATCACCACCTTTGATTTACCGCAGGAGAATCCCCCTCTAATTACGAAGGCTTTCCGATTATTCAAATGAGAGAGAAATGCAACATCCCCAATGAAAACAACAATTTTGGTGAGTTTTGGCTTTGGTTCTGATCGCGACTACATCTTTAAATTAGCCAGGCTCAGGGGGGCTTTGGAATACAAAGGCTCCTAGTACTACCTTTACCCCGACTTTTGCTACGCTACACAACAATGGAGGAGGAAGTTTTTGTCCCATCGCCAAGACATTTTGGAAATTGGTGCACAATTTTTTTTGTTGTCGCCTGACAAGGTAAAGTTGTTAAGAATGGAAAAGTTAACATATTTTTTGATGTAGACCAGCTTACTGCTTATCTTCACGCTCATTATTCTACCCAGGGGACTGAAGAGTCACTTGTATTATCACCTGCATTGTCAGAACATGAAATTCTAGGGAATCTAGAAAAAATGGATCTATAAAGGATTTAAGGCTTCCTTGAATGGACTGACTGACTTGGAGGGCAATATAGAATAAATTAAAGTTTAAAAGCAATGAGGTCTTAGGGGAGGCATTTGATATGACATAAGAATAATTTTGTGAAGTGTTAAATATATAAGGCTACTATCATTGGGTTTGTATTGATTATGTATGTTTTATTTTTCATTCCTCCCTTGTTTTGGTCTGGGTCTATCCTTTTATGTTTAAAGGTATGCACTAAGGAAAATTATGTTTGAATTGATGTTTAAGGATTTTGTATGGACTTATGGGCTTGGTGGCTTATGGGTTCATTTATGTATCATGATTTGATTTTTGTGAGTGGTCCACATGAGTGCATATTGATTTTGTATACATAAAAGATGAAATTAATATATGATAAAAAAAAGAGTAAATAAAGTGTAGCCAAGTAAGGAAAAGGCTCTTTTGTGCCAAGTGGTTGTGGACCACTTTGGTATACTGGCAGTTGTCACTTGTGCCCTAGGTGTGAGCAGCAAAGGCCGGTAAGAAAGGACTGTGTCAGATTCGAAAATCTCCTCTAGGAGAATAATTTGTGGCTCTTGCTGCTTGCCTGCCCCTGCTTGCTGAAAAGTGCAAGGGCATCCAAGGCACATGGAAGTTGGATGCCACTGGCATGTCCATACATCAGGAGTGGCATTGTGTTACATTCGCAATAGCAGTGGAAAAAATCCATACAACAAAGGATGGGATTCTGAGCTGGCAGAAGAAGACTCTTTCTCTCCCACATTTTAATGGGCCAGCCCACAAGTTTTTCTCTCTTGCCAGCTTTGCCCCCCTTGAATCATTCCCTGATCAGCGTATCTAGTCAATAGAGGCTCCACTTAGGAGATAAACACAGGTCATCAGGGAAATAAGCCACGGTGAGGGGACCAGTCAAGCTTAGTTACCAAGGCAACCAGCAGGGGAAAGCGTGGTGGAGGGAGGTCCTGCTGGGCCAGTCTAGATATAGGCAGTTTAAAAACATAAATACAAAAAATAAGATAACTGTATATTTGAATTACATATTTGTAGCCTGTAGAGATGCACTTATTTTCAAATGTTGATGACCCCATTCTGTCACAATAGGTACTGGTGAAAAATGATGCCAGTGTGATACTGCCAAAGGGCTGGAAGTTGCCTTGAACCCCCAAGACGAGGAGGCCATTGGGGGAGGCACACTATAATAAATCAGATAACAAGGCACAGAAGCAACTGTCCCTGTGAACCTACTCTGGGAGGGCTGACCACTCTCCAATCATCCTTTGCCCATTCTGGTACCCATATCCATCTAGGGTAAGGATTTTCCGAAATAACTATGTGAGAGGCAGTAGTGTTGGATTGAGCCAGGTCCAGTTTGCATGCCCCATGATAGTGGTGATGTGTGGCATAGTGGATAAAGTGTCCCCTTCTCTATTGGCCTCCCCAGACATGACCTATCCTTAAAGGGCTTGTGCATCCACATGCCATGTCTGACCAGAAGTACTCCGCAGGCATACTACACAGCACTCCCTATGACAATTGACAGTACATGCCCAACATAATAGACTGTGGTACTCAGGTTTGTGCTGGGTACACATCTGCAGTTTCAACCTGTAAGTGCAGGTAGCAGGGAGGAAGGTATAGTGCTAGATCCACAGGCCCAAACACACGCATGACATGTCCACCTTCACAGCACTGCAACGCCTAGGAGGTATGCATGGTATCACAGGGGTGTCATAGTCACCACGGTCCATGTGTCTGACACAGGTAACAGATGCACTACTAGAGAACATGTGGTGCAACACACTTTAACCAACTACTGAGGCAAACAACAAGGATAACATGGTGGGTTGGAATGTACCACCCGCAATGCGCAACACTGTCCTGCATGCATGTGCCTACTGTGTACCATCTGGGGAGGTGCAAAGGCAATGTTCTGTACATACCAGACACAGCAATGCTATGCTGGTGATGTGTGACAGAAGCCTGGAGAGTGTCTCCTCAAAAGCAATAAAGAGTTGGAAAACACACTCGGCATGCAGAATGCAAACATAACAGCATCAAATATGTCAACAGCATGTCACTAATGAACAGAAAACACCAAAAATCATTGATTTAAATGATATACTATGTTTCCTTTAAAGAGACACTGATACCAGTTGGATAACTTTGAAAAAGGTGACAGTCAGACACAATTCAGTTTATATTTCATATATTTTTGCAATCCTTTTTTTCGTATGGACTTTATCCTCCTGCCGCTCCTCATTGGCCCCCTTCTGCTGTCGACCCCCAGCCCTGTCATCTCACCTCCATGACTTACCCCATCTACTTCTTATCTCACTGTGTGAGAGGGTGCATGAATGGTGGTGGTGTGTTACCTGCAGTGTCACTGCCTCATCCTGCTAACAGGGGTTCATTTCCATCAGTTACTCCCCTTGAGTCAGAGCTGGCAGCAATCAACGGCACACACGCAAACTATGAAGACGGTGCACACTCTCAGTGCCCACCTCTGGCTTTTAATTCTGCTAGGTGGCAGCCAAGCAGCAGTAGACACTTTTCCCCCCCACCATGAAGGAGGAGAGCCATTGATGGACACTCAATCACCCCCCCCCCGAGAGCCCCCAAGCAACCCTGCTCCATTCCCGAGCCCAGGTCACCATTGTGGCAGGAGGTGAGGTATCCAGCGCCTCAGCTGTCTAAGCCACAGGGCCAGCTACAGGTTTACGGTAGCTCAGATTTGCTTAGACAATATTGTCTGTAGCCCTGTGGGGGACTGAAACTGCACCCCATTGTTTTGCAGTTCTGTGCTTTTACCCCTCTGCACCATTTAGCCAGGATTATATTTTTGCAATGCTTTCCCTTTTTATTTATTACTGAGGGAAGTGACATAAAAACAAGATTACTGCCCCTCAGACTGTATTTGTTTTGGCTGCTTCTCAACACATGACATCACAATGCCCTGTTTATGACATCATAATTATCCCCACAGCATCAGATTGGGATGTCATAAACAGAACTGTAACTGCAGACACAGACAAACAGCAGAGTGAACAGGGCAAAGATCCTGTGTTGAAGCAAATGTCCTTAGTAATAAAGAAATATGGGTGACAATTATAGAAAAAGTGAAATATGACCTAAATTGTGTCTAAATATTATATTTTTCAATGCTGGCCCAACAACATCATTAGTTCTGTAAGTGGTTCTTTTAAGCTGTAAGCAAACATTCAGCATTGACAAATGCTTGTTTAACACTGACAACTGTAAGACGGTTTTTATACTTGCTCTGACTACAGTCTGATTCACAGTGCCATTGACACACTGCTCCACACACGGTGTTCCATTCCCTTATGTGGTGAGGTCAAGGGGCATTCCATGGGCTTGAATGCTGTTACTCAGCTCCAGTCCCTTTTCACCCCGCACCACCTTGTACACCTGTCTGTCCAACCCTCCATTATTGCAAATCGAGTGACGTGCATTCGAATTGTGTGTCCCATAGCTTGGCAGCCCGTACATGTGCCTTCTTTGCACATCCTCCTCCCCTTTGCAAACTGGGTCATTTGAGTGTCATTCTTTAAACAATTCCTGTCTCTTTTGCAGAAAAATATCTGGCACTCTAAAAAGTTAATGTAGCAAAAGTTTGTTTCTAAAATGTGTTTATAGGTTCTGTATTAAGTTATAAGTATATATAAGTTATAAGTTATTATCCTGATAAAAAATAAAAGTTTTATTATTTCTTCTTATTATTATTATAAATCCTGCATAGTGCTAGATAATAATGTCACACCCAGAGATGAGTAGTGATAGATCTGAATACATCATCATGAAATCCAAATGGAAATGAAAGGGATATTGTTGTGATATATAGTATCCAAAGACAGTATATCACTATTTATCTCTGGCTCCCACTATACATTACAGTCTTTCAGTGTTTCTTAATATCTGATTTTTTCCTATTTCTTTTTGTTTTCAGCAACCACAGGACAAAAGTAGTGTGACCAGTCATGCTACAGGGCTAGAAATGTAGTTTTAAATTTGGTGTTTCAGACAGATTACCAAACTTCTAATTCTGGCATATTGTAAAAAAAAGTCTAAATACCCCATATCAGGCTTAATGCAGTTTCTCTGTGCTTTTACATACATTGCAAAAAGACTGTTTTCTCAAAACCTGGTATTCGAAATGGAACTCCAAGAAACCAAAATTGGTATCCCCCACCCATATTCAAAATGGAATTCCAAGAAACCAAACTTGGTATCCCCCACCCAATTTCTGGTATGCAAGGAACACTAAATAAAAATAAAATATGAGCCCTGGACTACCTCTGTTCTGTTCTGTTCTGCTAGTGCTGTTGCTGAAGGCAAAAATAAATAAGCAGATTTAAAACAAAATGCCACAAAACACTGAAAGACTAAAATACTTTGTTGTATTTGCAGCAAAGAACCTAAGGAATGTATTTTACTATCAGCCCTTTTCCTCATAAACGTTCTTAGAGTACTATGTATTTTGAAGTTATTTAAAGAGTTACACTATAGAAGAATTTATTTAGCTGTGAGCCGCATAGCAGTGCAGAAATGGGGCCCAGATTTATTGACAACCACTTCAATAGCCTGTCCTTGTGTCAGACGGGCTTTCGATCCTCTCATGGCCCATTCCTACTGTTACTAAGGTTGCCCTTAGCATTGTTGAGAACATTAATAAAAAGCAAGTGTGTGCAGTTATTTTTATAGATCTGGCAAAAGCTTTTGACACCATGGATCATGCTATCCAATTAAAAAGGCTCAAAGAGATTGGTTTTAGCTTAGGTTCATTAACATGGTTTCAGAGCTATCTGACTCAGCACTCACAATATGCTAAAGCTGATGGCTTTACCTCTCAATCAAATGCAGTTACAAAGGGTATGCCACAAGGGTTTATCCTTAGACCACTCATGTCCTCCATTTACTTCAATAATATACTGTAGCTTCGACAGCTAGTAGCGCATTGATTACTCTGCATGGAGTTAATACCATTGTGTATTCTGTAGACTCTTCATTTCCTTTGGTTGTAGCTGAACTACACTAAAAGTTTTGCAATATTAAATGGGCAGTTTTTCATCCGTATGTGTTACTTAACACAAACAAAAAAGAACCAATTCTTTCTGCCAGAAATAAATCAATCGATGCCCAATCAAACTGCATTTCTAGGATAACTGACAGTGACAGTGTGGCACTTGAATAGGTCCGTGTTTATAAATATCTGGCCATGTGATAGTAGTGTACATCAGGGATCTGCAAGCACCAAATATTAATTCAAAAATACCACAGGGGCATTCTCTACTCTGATCCAAATACCCAGAATGACTTCCTATTTGTGGGTATTTAGGGAAAAATACTGGGGGAGACCAAGACAATTTCACAACCCTTTGTCCCTCTGCCGGAAGCAGAATTAGTCTTGTAGCCATCACTGCCTCAGTCTCAGTCATTTATCGCCCTTCACCCTACCTCTGTTCTCTCATATACACATTTTATTTTAAAAATGTCTAGCTCAACCATGTTTTTTTAAACAACCCTCATCTGTAGTTGAAACATATATCCCTAACATATTATCTTTCAGAGTCTGTGAAAGCAAGAAAGATTACTGGGTTACTAAAATGGGTGCTGTAATGTGTGTTATGTGATTAGACTTATTTGCCAACCTTGGGTGGTCTTTAAAATGTGCCTGATTTATTAATTATTGATTGATTTAACCAAGTAAAGTTGATTGGCTTATAAAGTCTCCCTTTTATCCATGCCTAGGAAAAGAAATACAAACTGTTGTATAGTACAGTATGTCACCATATCACGTACATCTGCTACAATGTAGGTCACAGCGATAAATACAGTATAAGTCAACAATGACACGACGGAGTGTTCATTCTCATAGGTTAACCATATGCTCTGGCATTTTGTGAGGCACTAAGCCCATGCACTGAGTGCTTTCAACTCCCAGAAACTGCGGTTAATGTATGAGAACCAATAACCTGTGTGTCATATACAGCCAGCGTACATAGGGGATTCTGTGTGAGTCTAATAAGATGGGATTTATGTTTTATAGTATTAGAGGTGATACAATATTGCATTGTCCCACGATACCCACCAAATAAAACACCAACAACTTTAAGTGTGGTTGCTCAGTTGGCAATAATTTTACTTATTTGCATAATCACCTCATTGTACATCCCATAATTGACATATCTCCACATATTTCAATTGACATCTCTTCTTCTTAAATTACTGTACATTATATATACATCTATTACTTTCTTATTGATGCAACTTAGACACAAATTTATTGTCCCCTCTTTCTTTCTTCTTCTTCTTCTGCCCCCCAGACGTACATCCTGGGGGGACTCTCTTCCTCCTCCTCTGCTGTCAAGGGGTCCAAGCATACACACCGTACCCCTGGTCCGTGGTTGTCATTCCTGTGTCTTTTTGCTTATTTTTCTGTTTTTCCTTCCCTTCTTTCCTGCCCTTTACCTCATTTCTCCCTTCCTTTTTTCTGCCGTCCACATTCGGCAGTCCTTTTCTCTGCCACTGTGATCCACCTGCCACAGTGATGCCCATGTGCTTCACCTGCCACAGAGCCCATTCCATATTTACAGGGTGGGAGGGTGGGACTTTCTTGGAGCAAAATTGTGAGCTCCTTGAGTTGTGCAGCCCCTTAAGAGGGGCCCCTTCAAGCTCCTCCCCCTGGGTCTTGTCCAGTCATCCTCTGCCACCACACTAACCTGTCACCTCCCCTTCTTTGCTATCCCCTCTCCTTTGTGACCTCATTGCTTTCTCATTGAGGAGGCGTTGCCTCCTTAAGGTACCTGCCCCCCTTCTTCCCGATTTCCTGAGCTCACCCTTCTTTGTTGGGACCTCAGGACAATGGGGTCTACACTTCCAAGGGGAAACCCTCTTTGTCCCATGATCCCCTCCAAATAAAACACCAACAACTTTAAGTGTGGTTGCTCAGTTGGCAATAATTTTACTTATTTGCATAATCACCTCATTGTACATCTCATAATTGACATATCTCCACATATTTTAATTGGCATCTCTTCTTCTTAAATTCCTGTACATTATATATACATCTATTACTTTCTAATTGATGCAGCTTAGACACAAATTTATTGTCCCCTCTTTCTTTCTTCTTCTTCTTCTGCCCCTAGATGTACATCCTGGGGGACTCTCTTCCTCCTCTGCTGTCAAAGGGTCCGAGCGTACACACCGTACCCCTGGTCCGTGGTTGTCATTATTGTGTCTTTCTGCTTATTTTTCTTTTTTTTCCTCCCTTTCTTTCCTGTCCTTTACCTCATTTTTCCACATGACCACCTCCAGCTTGTGATGGACGGTGGACTCCCCCCCCCATCTCGCCCCCCCTTTTTTTTATCTAAGTTCCTGGGCCTCTCCCCCCCACTCCCCTTTTATCTGCTTTCTTCCCGTTGTTTTAACCAGCCCTCTATAGCATTTTCAGTCTCCATGTTAAATAATGCCAATCCAACCCCCGACAGGTGTATTCTGTCACCCCTGTAGAACTCGTCCACCCTTTCTATAATCCTGTGCTGAATGATTATTCCACCCATGCTCTCCACCAATCTCCCGACCCGTACGTTCATGCACTTCCGGGCCCTATCCATACCCTTATGGCTTTCTGCCTGTCTCCACATCCTTCTGGGTTTCATGTCTGACCATGCCAGTACCACTTCCGGCCACCATTCTTTAATTCTCTCCATGTCGTGTCTTATCTGGTAAAATATGTCCAGCCATGGCCTTGTTCTCAAGTCTTTGCCTCCCAACTGCAGCACTAACAGGTCCGGCCTCCTCTGCTCCTTTCTGAGTCCCCTGAGTTCGGGTAATAACTACGCCCACTTCATTCCCCTCCGACCTTTCCACACCAGGTGAATGGTGTCACTGTCAAAACTCAGCTGCTTTCCCCTGCGTCTCCTAGCTGCCCATTTCTCTGCCCAGTGTATAAATGAATGCCCACAGATCCATGCTTCCAGCCTCCAGGCCCTCCCTGTATGAGCAAGCAACAATAATTAGTAATTTTTCTGTTCTGCGCCCCCCCAACCCCTTCCCCTCTTTTTCTTCCCATGCTTTGCACCTGCTACGAGGGAGAAAGAAAAGACAGTGTTATTGCAGCACTTTTCTCACATATTTCTTATAGCAATCCGATGTCCACCTGCCTTTCTCTTTGATTTCCCCCGGGCCTCCACCCTGCGCAGCTAGGACAGATGCCGCCCCAATCCTGAATGAGTGGGATGAGTATCCTTCTACTGCTTCCCCCAGTAACCTGAGGCCTTTTCGCATCACTGCGGTCACTTGGTAACCTGACACCGCTCTGCCATTCCTGTGTATGAACAGGGCCGTGTCCTTCCCCTTAGGTCAATCTGCCACGTATGCATGCAGCGCTCGTACTGGGCAAATGCTTGCCTGAGGATGCCTCTTTAACCACACTCGCCTGCCCTATCCCTGCTGATCCATTTTGGACCTTCTTATTAGTAGTGCCACTGAATCCCACTTCCATTCGATATCCCCCCATTGTAGCCCGCCCTCCCTCTTCTGGTTATGGCCCACCACTTCGCTCACTCTGCAAGCCCCCCCCCCCCCATACAATGTGGCATAAACTGCTCTGAATAGCACTGCCTCTCTGTTGGAGCTACATACATGGCTCAGTGCATCCATCAGTGTTCCAATCAGTTTTTCTGACATCGGTTTCCTGCTGTCCTGCCTTTTTTCCTGTCCCCGCACCCATCCCTGCATCATTCTTCTTATGAAGTTGTCCTTCATTGGGTCCTCTCATCCTTTTAAATTGCAAATCTGCCCTATAGCTGCCAAGTGCAATCCAATGGTTGCATGCGCCATGTTTCGGTGCCATCCTGCCACTATAAACTGGGCTACCTGTTCCCTTGTTACTACCCCACTTACCTGCCTGCCGTATTGCTCCCGAAATGTCTGAAATGCTCTCCATGATGTTTTGTAAGCTCTACGGGTCCTGGGGGCCCAAGAGTTGTGGACCAGCATCTCAGCTACCCCAATCCAATTGTCCATACATGTCGGGATGGTGGCCCCCCTATTGTCTGCTCTGGGTGCGACGGTGCAAAATTTGTCCATCTGTAATCGTGAGAGGCAGTCAGCAATCACGTTGTCCACTCCATCAATATGCTTGGCCCTTATCAATATGTTCAGGGTCAATCCCAGCCACACCATCTTGCCCATTACCCTCATGACTCTCTCCGTTTTTGTCTTTCTCTTATTTATCACGTCCACTACCGCCTTATTATCGCTCCAGAATGTTACCTCCTTGTTTTTTAACTGCTCTCCCCAAATCAACATCGCTACCCATATGGGTAATATCTCTAGGAAGGTGATGTCCTTCGTCACCCCTTCCCTCTTCCATTCCTCAGGCCATGCTGCCACAAACCATTTTCCCTGAAAGTAACCCCCCATCCCCGTGCTTCCCGCTGCATCGTTATACAACTGCAGATTGGTATTGTACACCCACTCTTCCTGCCAAAAGGTCTGCGCGTTGTACCTTTGCAAAAATTGCTCCCATACCTCTAAGTCCTCTCTGGTCCCTTTATTCAGATCCACCCAGTGGTGAGGCTGCCTCACCCCGCGTGTTGCCCATGCCAGCTGCCGTGTAAATGTGCGTCCCGGGGCAATGGCTCTGCACGCAAAATTCAGGTGACCTAGAAGCTGTTGTGCCTGCTGCAATTGCACCCTCCTGTGACCCCCTGCCCTCAAGGGTGTAGACAGGCATACTCACTGTACACATTTGTGTACAGTTTTGTTGAGTGCCTGTCACAAACCATAAGCCACTCTGTTAATATTATCATTATAATCTGTAGTAGTTGGGTTAGTGTAGGCCACTGAGGAGTGCTCAATACATGTATAACCTCTAGAGAGTAGAGGAATCATTTGACAACAATCTGACTTGTTTGGAAGGGGGTGCCATTCGGAAAGGATGTGTGCATTTTTTAACGGGGGGGTGTAACTGTTGGAGATTGTGTACAAAATGGAATTTTCTGGCTGCTCCCCTGCCTGCCCTCCTTAATAAAACCCTCAGCTTCTCCACCTTGTTCACTGGCAGCTGGTACAACTCTTGTACCGTGTCCACTTCTAGCCCCAAAAATTCAATTGTCCGGCTAGGTCCTTCCATTTTGTCCTCTGCCAATAGGACCCCCAATTCCCCGCATAATTCTCTAAAGTCCCGTAACATTTCGCCTGTCTCCACCTCCCCTTCCCCTATGAATACAAAATCATCCAAATAGTGAACCATCGTCTGATACCCGTATCGCCTCTGGAATGTCCATTGCAGCCATGTGCTGAACATCTCGAATGTGGCACATGCAACTGAACAACCATTGGCATGTCCTTTTCAAAATAGTACTGCCCTCCCACTTGGAAACCTAATAAATCCCAGTCCTCTGGGAGCACTGGCAACAAACAGAAAGCGGACTCTATGTCCGTCTTTGCCAACCAGGCTGCCTCCTTGGTCCTGATTAGCCACACTGCATCCTCCACCGTGGCATAAGTGACCTTACTGTCCCCTTCCTGAATGGCATCATTGACTGAGTCACCTTCAGGGTAGGATAGGTAATGCATCACCCTGTATTCCCCTTCCTGCTTCTTGGGCACGAGCCCCAACAGTGACACCCTTAGGTTGGCCAATGAAGGGACCTCAAATGGCCCCTCCACCCTCCCTGCTGCCATTTCCTTTCAAATTTTTCAATCTAATGTAGCCTCCCTGCCCCTCTTGGATTTCAGGTTCATTGCCGCCATCAACTGGCGCTTCCTCTTGAATTGCAAACTAAATCCCTTATTAAAACCTACCCATAATTTCCTCACTGCCTCCCTATCCGGGCAATCCTTAAGCCATTTGCCATTGCCCCTACCTTGATGGGAGTTATGGCCAGTTGGAAACCCCCTCTTCCCTCAAGTGGTTTGGTGCCGGGTTTGGCACCCATGCCCTCTCCCTCCCCCATTTGCTCTACCCCTGTTGTTCTTCCCCCAATGTTGACCCCTAGTGGGGCCCTGGTTACCCCAAAAAGGCTGTTGATAAGCCGTCTCCTGATTCTCGGTCCCTCTTTCCCAGCTGTATCTGCACTTGGAGGCCGGGTGATGCCCACTGCACTTACAGCAAATGTGCCAAAAACGGCAGTTGGTCCACGAACAAAAGGCTCTATTATATCCCCAGCAGGCCTTCACTCCACCCCCCACTTTCCCTCTCTGTTGGCCCAGTGTATATCTCTAACCATAGATCTATCCGTCTGGCGTCCCATTTCACATCCCCAAAATTCGCCATTCTTTTCCTGAATTTCTCGTCGTATCTCAACCAACTTTGACCCCCTTTTTTATATGCGTTTTTTTATAATGAGGGAGTATGTGAGTAGAGGGGTCACCAGCTCTGGCTGTTTCTCAATAGCAATGGCTGTAAAATACGTAAAACCCGTCGACCAATTGTCCCATGTCTTCCCTTTCCCCGTTTTATCCTCCTCCCCTTTACCTAGCAAAACTACCACTGCTGCCACGTCTTTCTTTTCAAAACTATCCTTCTCCTTATATTTGTCCATGGTGTCAGCATTCGCTAATGCAAATATGTCCACGTACTCCCCTCTCCAAATTTTCTCTTTCACTGCTGTGGGAACATGGTCTGCTAATCGCACTCCTGGGGCCCCCTAGCTCTCGCCCACCTGCCGGCACCGAGGGTATCACCCCAGTGCCCGGCGTCCCCCCAGTGCCTTTAATTTCCCCTATCACCTTCTCTAACTGCCCAATCCCATTTTCCCCCATGCCGTTAAGCATTTGCTAAACATACTCTTTCACACTACTTTCCATTGTCACCAGATGATTACCTGATTTTCCCAGGTTGTCTTTTCCCATCTGCGGGCTTCTCGGCTCCGGTACCACCGTCAGAACCTGGGGCAGCCTCTCCGGCTCCGGCTGGGGCAACAGAACCATAGGCATGGGGGGTGCCAGCACAGCCTCAGGTATCAGGTTCCCTGCAGGATGGGCTCTCGCGAGGTCAGTTTCCGCCCTTTCCTGGGTTCCATCGCTCCATGTCTTCCTGGCCCCCGCTTCCTCATCTCCTTCTCCTTCCCTTGTCTTCCCTTCCGCTTAGTGTCTCTTTCCCCCTCATCCGGCTCTGTTGCCTCCAGCAGCGGATTAGCTTTTTCAACCAGCTCCATTACCGTCCGGTAACATTCTTCATCCTTATTGGCCACAACCTTCTTTGGCGTCATCCTACTATCCCCACTGCACCTGCTAGAGAAGCATACCAACTCTGTTAGTTCCCCTTTAAATAATGAAAACCAAAAACACTTTTTTTTTGTGGCAGACAAAAAAGGAGAGGACCCCACTCCTTCCAGGTCTGCCCTGGCCCGGGGCCCTCCCATACCCATATTCTTTAAATTTCCGTCCTTCTTGACTGTGCCTGCACTAGCCCTCTGGTATCCAAGCATAGCATGCTACACTCCTGCTCGTTGCCATGTCTCCTAATCTCCTGCCCTTTCTGCCCTTGACAAACCCGAAACCTTTGTTTTCTGATAATTGGTCCCCATTACCAGCGCCTCTCATTCCATCTGTAACTTATACTTCTCGAATATCCAAATGTCAGCATAAAGGTTAGCAGGGTGCAGCGTTCTTGGTGGCCAAACATTCAATCCCAAATCCATTTCCAGTTTTTTTTTTTTTGAATTAATTTAAAATTCTTATGTGTATTCTCTACAGCCTCAGGATTAAGGGAAATTACCATCTGGGTATCCAGCCAAGTGCGCTGTCTCCTGTAAGGCCAACATCCCCCCAAGTCAGCCTCCCATTGGCCCTTGATTCTTGAAATCCAAAGCATTACTGTAATTGACCAAATCCTTTCAACTGCTAAAGAGACCTCACAACCTTTTTTTAACTTGTCCCCTTCATTTCCCATTCAAAACAAACCCCCCGGGCTGCTTCTTGTACCCCTAGCCCCTATACAACGCTAATTCTTGATTTGAGAAAAAGCCACAAAAAAACTTGTCTCAGGTCGCATTACTGTAATGTCCCTAATGCAGCCTCAGCATGCAGCTAGTTCTTCTATGCCCCTGGCCTCCTGTACCCTCTCCCCCAAAGGCCACAAACATCAACGCTGCTCATCCTCGCTACCGCGTGGCGATGACGTCACACGCCATGCCACACGGTAGGCCCGGAATCCCTTCTCATTCCTCCTGAGTTGATCCTGCCCTCCTCCTTCCAGTCGCTTGTCCCCTTTCTTTCGGGAAAACCACCAACGTGCATGGACCTGGGGTGCTTTTTGAGAACTTCCCTCTCATGCGGCACACCTCTCAAACTCACGCCCACATCTCAACTCACCACTCTGTTGGCGCAGACCCCTTCTTTGTCCGAGGACCCCAATCCCTTCTCATTCTTCCACATCCCCTCTCACCCTCTCTGTTTGCTTGCTTCACTGTACTTTATTCATTTCCCCTCCCTGAGACCACGTGGTCCACTGGACCCCGCTGGCCCTTTTTACCTCTCAAAACCACTCTCTATAAGTCCCTGTTATCTCTCTGCAGATCTCCTTCCTACAACCCGCTTTCCTCGGTAAACTTTAGTCCACCAAAGGCTCTATCGCACCTATTGCTGGCTGTGGCTCACTCCTTGCTGCCCTCTCGCTCTGGCAAAGCCCTACGCTTCTTCCCTACCTCGTATCCTTTCCAAACCAGCATTGCAGCAAAACGAATGAACCACCCAAACTTCGCTCCATTGCCCAATTTTCTTCTGGCCGAAATTAACCACTCCTGTACCTTACCTCTCTTTTCGTGTTGTTCTTTCCTTGTACTCACTTGTTGCTTCCAATTAGTTGTTCCTTTTTTTTTTTTTTTTTTTATATTTACCCTTACTGGTGCTGTTACTCAGAATATAAAGTAAAATGCCTATTGGCACAGAATATCTTAAACCAACTGACGTGCTTTCAAGCATCCTTTCTTGGAGCAAAATTGTGAGCTCCCTTGAGTTATGCAGCCCCTTAAGAGGGGCCCCTTCAAGCTCCACCCCCGGGTCTTGTCCAGTCATTCTCTGCCACCACACTAACCTGTCCCCTTCCCTTCTTTCCTATCCCCTTCCCTTTGTGACCGCATCCCTTTCTCATTGAGGAGGTGTTGCCTCCTTAAGGAACCTGCCCCCCCTTCCCAATTTCCTGAGCTCACCCTTCTTTGTTGGGGCTTCAGGACAATGGGGTCTACCCTTCCAAGGGGCAACCCTCTTTGTGTCCCCTTAAAGTGCAGCTTTCAATGGCATGTCTGTTGTAATGGTGTCTCAGCAGAAGGGGAACAAGGGCATTGGAAAAAACATTTAAAGAATTGATCAGCCAAAATGTAAACTAGGCATGGGGGAGGCTGCACATGGGCATATCATCTAAAGCATTCTCAAGGTGGAAGCCACAGGGCCAACCCAGAACAGTAAAAATGTGACATGTAATAAGAAGGAGGGAGATGACATGAGAAATATTCAATGGGTGATCACAGAACAAAAAGGTACACTGAAAGCCATGGCAGCCAACAGATAACCAAAGCAAATGTGGGGCATGGCTGCAAACAACAGAAGAATGGGGTATCAGGCCACCTGAAAAACCATATGTTTTAATGACAGAAGTTTGGGCAACAAAATGGAAGAACTTCAGGCACTGGTCACAGAAGTCCAGCTGGATTTAGTGCCCATGACTGAAACCTTGGCAACACCGCATGATGACTGGGACCTTACAATCCTAGGGTACTAGACCTTTAGAAAGGATAGGACAAAGGGGCAGAAGGAGTGGCCCTTTACATAAGGAAGGGTATCGATGCAACCAGGGATGTGTCCCCAGGTGAGACCATGGAGACAGAATTGCTTGAGTACTGCTGGAAACAGGCAGGGGTAAGAAGGTGAGAAGTGGGGTTGTTTATAGGCCACCCCAAAAAAAGGATGAGGCAGACAGTGATCTAGAAAAGGAAATCAATAGGGCAGCAACACAGGGGGTTGTGTGATCATGAGAGATTTCAATATCCCTGATGGCTGGAGCATCAGAGGCATGCAGCACAAAAAGTCAAGCACCACTAGAAGCATTCCAGGAGGGCTTCTTGATCCAGTGGGTAAGGGAGAGATCAAGGTAAGGAGCAACCCAGAACTTAGTGCTAAAGAACTGTGATTATGTCAAGGACATATTGTAAAATAGGGGAATCACTGGGTACTAGTGACCATCTGTCAATATGCTTCACCAGTGAGCTGTATAAGGAATATATCAACTCCAGAACTACAGTCCTGGATTTCAGAAGGGCAAATTTGGGGGAAAATGAGGAAGAAACTCAGAAGCAGGTTGGATGATGTCGAGGGGGCAGAGGGCGTAGAGGAGAAATGGAACATCATTAGGAAAATTCTTCATGAGGTCACCGGCTCCTCCTTGAGGCAAGTGGGAATAAGCAAGATAAACAGAAAACCAATCTGGTTTACAAGGGGAGGTGAGGATTGCAGTGAAGAGAGTCAAGCAGAGCGGGACAGGGAAGCACACTTAGAAAAACTGAATGAGACCAACTTCATTTTTCTAGGTATACTTCCCTATCTCTATCTCTCAGATGAGGATGGCAAACACAAAAATGAAACAGAGGGTATCAGCGGAACTGAAGGTGGAGGATAAGACCTTCATTTTTTTTCATTGGGAAAAACTACAAACGAAGGAGGGCATAGTCAAGCTGAGATGGATGAGGGGTTGGTGGAAGAAGACAAGGATAAAGAGCAAATACATAATGATTACTTCTGTTTCAGACTTACAAATGAGAAGGAGGTTCCACTACCTGAGGGGATGGTAACAACAGACTGGATGGAGGAGGAAAAACTGCGCATGGAACCAATAGCTGCCAAAATGGTGCTCAAGGGGCTTGATTCCTTGAAAGTCATTAAATCTACAGGGCCTGACGGGCTACATGCCAGAGTGCTGAAGGAGATGGTTTAGGTGCTAGCAGCACCCCTGACAGGTATGTACAACTAATCCTTAGAATATGGGAACGTACATATAGACAAGGGAGTAGTAGATGTGCATCTGCACAAAAGTAAAGGACAAACAAATAGTGTGGTTGCTGTATTCATCCTAGTAAGAACAGATCCAGAAGCAAATGTTTTGATACCTTTTATTGGACCAACATATAAGCTGGGTGACTACAAACCAGTCAGTTTAACTTCAATAGTCAGCAAACTGCTGGAATCTATCATCACAAGGGAGACTAGTGGAGTTCCTGGTGGCAGATGGGCTGCAGAAGAAAAGATAACACAGGCTTGTGGCAGGCAGATCTTGTTGGATAATCTTCACTGATGTCTTCAACTGGGTGATGAGGGCTGTTGATAAGTGACAGCCAGCTGACATACTGAAGCTAGACTCTAGCAAGGCATTCAACTTTGAATGAAAGGAGCTTGCTTATTATCAGTGGTCACTAATAGAAATAAAGCATTGATTAAACCAATCCACTCCTTTTATGTTTTTTTATCTCTTTTTTTCACTCAGTCAGACATATTGTTAACTGGAATGACAAGGTAGGATGGTAAGCCATGTAAACATCCAGACATTCAAATGGTATGCAGTGCAAGCAGCCACGTTAATACCCTTGTATCTTTATTTTCTGTTTCTTTCTAGCCATGATTTGTAAGCTGCTTAGCTGCATGGCAGCAGACTGAAGGCAAATACTTTACCTAACAAGAACCGGGACAGAGAGTGATATAGGAGGTATAGGTACTCAGTCTGTAATGCAAATAATATTACTATACTGGATGTGTATAATGTATTGGAGTGAGACTTTTGTAACTGTGTAGTGCACTCATTTTGAATAAAACTGAGTTAAAAAAACAATCCACAGAACTGCCCATGTTATTTAGTGATTCACTGTAGGCCCAGTTTACCAATTCTAGTTGCTCAAGAAAATGAATTCTATTAAAAACTTGCTAAAACTGATTGAATTACCAAGGAAACTCTCAGTTTTCTATGTTTTCTACAACACTAAACTGGGTTGTGCTCAGCAATTGTGTCTAGTAAAGACCTATCTTTAAGTACTGAGTTCTATTGGTCAGTATCCAATGGTAACATTTTCCTGAGACTAGAATGAGGATTTACTGTAGCCTTGTGTGCTCCTCTATCAACTGGCATCGATTTCTTTATGAGAGCATATTTGGGAATTCTGGCTTAAGATTAGTGTTTTGCCAGTTTAAGTTAAAGGTCCCCATATTCAGCCAGCTGCAATCACACTGAGCTTGTGCTAGCACATGTGTATGGCCACAGAAATATTCAGAAGTAGTGCACCAGTACTAACAGACTGAATATTGGGCAACAGCCATGCGCAACAGCAAAGCGCAGCAAGGGTTACCACCTGTCCTGATTTTCGCAGGACAGTCCTGACTTGGGCAGCTGTGTCCTGCAAAAAAACATGAAAAATACTACATGTCCAGACTTTATAGTAGAAAAAATATTTTCTAACTTTCCCCTTAATGTTGCAGAAAACTATAATACCTTAACTAAAATACCCTAAAATGATAAGAAACAATAGAAGCAACTAAGAAACTACAATACTTAGCCTTCATTTTGATTATATAGAGAAAACAAGTCTGTTGCATTGGTCGAGGTTACATACTGTCCTGCAAAAAATCATGTTTCAGTAAGAAATGTCCCACTTTGGGCTTCTTAAAAGGTGGTAACCCTAAGCACAGTGCTATAGTGCAGTGCTACAGCATAGTGCAGGGTACAAGCACAGCACCAAACATGGCACTCAACATAGCACTGTATACAGGCACAGTGAAAGCAGCACAGAGAACAGTGCTAGGGGCACAAAGAGACAGAGGCAGGCACCAATTAAAAACCAGTAACACAGCAGAAAAGGTATCAAGATGTTTTAATAAATAACATTGGCAGCGGCCCATAAAAAAAAAAAAAAAAAACCACCAAAAAATAAATAAATAAATGGCAACAGCCTGTCAACAAACAAAACAAACCTGGGCAACTGCCCACAACCAAATGTAACTGGCATACGGCCATTAAACACGCTCAAGATAGGCATCACTCAGTCCAGTTTTATTGTGCACCAGCCCCTATTAGCTTGCAGGTGGCTGTTGCTGCCCATCAAGCCAGATGACTGCCATCAGTTCTTATATGGTAGAGTTGTTATCCTCCAGCCATTTCGCCACCATCTGTGGGAGGAGGACCTGGCACTGCAGGAGTGTGTTCCTTCCCTCCACCGCCATAAAGTCCCTGCTCCTTGCTTCTGCACTCCAGGCACCTATGGGAGGAAAGACACTGAACTCAGCAAGCTGCACACACACAGGATGAGGTACACAAAATAGATGTACTACCAGACTAGAGATGGGGCAACATGCTGCATGCAGCTCGAGTGAATCATGCAGCTGTGAAAGCACATGTGGGAGACACCAGAGAAAGCAGTGTGTACCCAAACAGTGAAGGACTGCACATAGAATGTATGTGCCATGCTGCAACACAGCCAGTCACATCTGTGCAAGAGACACAGGACACTGGCAGACTGGCCAGATGTGAGAATGCAGCACATGTCACAACAGCACTAAGGCAAACCACAACAGGTTGTGTATCAACCCCAGTGGACATGTGTTGTGGCCACACACCCAGTGTCCTGCAGACCAGGCACATGCAGCACACAAGTCCACACAGGAGTACAGGAGAATGGACATGCAGAAGTCACACTGGTCAGCAACAGCAGGGGTGGGGCCCAGGCACACATACCAGTGGTACATACACACTAGTGATACCCATAAAACAGCTGTATATAGAAGGAACCATCATGTAGCACGATGTGTGGTAGGGTGACACATGAGTGCAGCGATGTGGTAGGTTACTGAGTACCATACACACTGTAATGCAGTCACCATAACACTGATGTGACATGCAGAGATACCTGTAGGCACCCTGCATCCCAGCACATGCTGGTCCCATCCTACTAATAGGGACTCCCCACATACAGCCTGTGCAGGTCATCAGTCCAACAACTTCATGTGTGTTGTAATGTATGCATGTCACTCCCGTGTACTGTGGAACGATCACAAATTGGACATCACTGGGTTGGGTAGACCCTTCCAACTATGCATCATTAATGCCAAATGAATACATGCTAAGGTCATTCAAGGCCCATCAATAACTACACTGCTGCATAAAGGTCGGGTCTGGTGAGATGCAATGGCATGGCACCCAGGCAGGCTGTCATGGGATGCCCATGCAAGCTGTATGCCCTACATGGCATGTCACAGGGGTGTAACAATACAATAGTGGCCAATGACTAGCACCACCAGACAGTTATTCATACCTAGGTCAAACAATGTGTCATGAAAAACCTGACAATGACAGGTGTACCACCTGGGGCAGTGAGTAATACTGCCACCGACTCAGGGTACCAATGCTGCGACACAGGGGACAGGCCACCAAACAGTGTAATGCATGCCAAGTCAAATTACCTACACAAGGCAGCAGAGCTGTCGGCATAATGATCCAACCAGTAGATGGCACAAGCCCTACCACACCACAGTGTCAGTGATGGGACAGTGACCCAAGGACCAGGTGAGGAGCCAGAGTCACAGCCTCAGAGGTGCTGCCCTCACAGGTATGCGTGCAACCTGCCAAGCTGCACATATGAACATCCCCTCCCCCCTTGGCAAACACATGCGGCATAGTGTAGACATGCAACACAGACTCCGAACCACACAATACCGAGTACTTACGTGGACATCTAACAAAGGATTGCTTGCTGTCCTTCGACGGCCAACCTTTGCTAACATGGCTAGCCTCCCGCTCTGCCTGTCTGCTGGCCTGCTGCTTTTGTTCAGCCTGCCTGGCACTGACCGGCTCTGGCTGTGTCTTGTTGTCTGTGGAAGGGGAGGAAGGTAACATGTGGTCTACAGCAGGCAGTGGACAACATGGTACTGTGCGACTGCAGTCATAGGTTCAGAGAGGAGTTGGACAGGACCATGCATAGACCTGTTTGACAGATATGCACAGCTATGCCATGGTACATCGACAGGTGAGACCAGGGACTGGGTACAGAATCAACACTGCATACCAGTGTTGTAGCTAGGACCCAGCACTGCATACACCTGTTTGGCACCCCGTAACATTTTTCTCACCACCCCTCTCCAATATACCCATACATGTCAATCAGACACCATGTACATACCATATTACTTAGCTGATGCATACAGCATAATGTCTCATACGAACTGACCACAGTAATCATACTATCACAACAGTAGGGGAGTATTTAATATCATAGGAGTAAATCGAACAGGGTCAGCCCGGTGGCACTGAGGGTTGAGGTGCTGGACGCCACACCTCGTGCTGCACTGGTGACCTGCATTCAGGAACAAGCCTGGGCCACCAGGGGTCAGCAGGGGAGAGAGAGGATTGAGCATCCAGAAGACTGCTCTCCTCTCTCAGGAGAGAGGGTTTGATGTCCCGATCGTCGATCATCCTCTGGCGGTAGCCAGGGAGAGATGTGAGCAGGGAGGCATATCGCTGACATCTATCATTGGTGGGGCCGGGAGAAAATGGAGGAAAAGGAGCTGGCAGGCTCCATGATGGCCGCACCAAGCACCCCGTTCCGTCTTCCCTGATGTCTAGATTTCGCTCGGGGGTGAGGAGAGCGAGCCCTTCTCCTTAGCCCTGTCACGGGGGACCGTGGGGGATTTAGATGGTGTTGGGAGAGAATGGTGTGTTGAGATCAAGTCCCCACCAAGGGAGGGCTGGAGCTGCCTGCTAGGCTCCCAGGGGGGGAAAAAACTGAATGAAAGGGGGAAAAAAAAGTTAACTGAACACAATGGCAGGCCCTAGATTGGCACAACCACTCCTACAGTATACATACATACATACATGCAAACATACAAAGAAGCCAGCAGAAGAAGGCCATTTGGTCTATCAAGTCTGCTTGTATTGCAGAGTCCACAGTTTGAGCTACTGTCCCTGCCCTCCCTCACCACTCTTCCCATCATCCCTACCCATGATCCTTACCTTCCCCCTATGCCTATCACAGCCTCTCTTACAGCTTCCTACTGTCTTCAATAAGATGACCTCTTCCAGCAGTGCATTCCAAGTGTTCACTACCCTCTCTGTGAAGAAGTGCTTCCTGACCTCCCTCCTAAACCTCTCATTCTCCAGCTTAAGACTGTGCCAATTCATGTTATGGTTGCCACTCAGCTTAGAGACTCTCCTTATCAACCTTATTTATCCCTCTCAAGTACTTGAAGGTCCCAATCATGTCCCCTATCTCTCTTTCTCTCTCTCTCTCTCTCTCCCCCCTGTCTTCCAGGGAGTACATGTTCAGTGCCCTCGACCTCTCCTCGTATGCCTTACCCTACTGATCTGTTATCATCTTTGTAGCACTCCTCTGGACCTTCTCCAACAGGTTAATGTCCTTTTTGAGGTGTGGGCACCAGTACTTAACCCTATATTCTAGATGCAGCCTTACCAGTGATCTATACAAGGGCAGTATAACTTCCTCTCTTCTACTACCAATCCCCTAGATATGCATCCCAGCATCTTGTTTGCCTTTGCTGCTGCTTTCTTGCACTGCTTGGAGTGCTTCAGGTCAATAGTGATCGTTACTCCCAGGTTCTTCTCCTCCTCTGATGCAGATACTGGCTCCACCCAGGTAGTACTTGCCCGGGATTCTTGATCAATATGCATAACTTTGCATTTCTTGCCATTGAAGCCATGCTGCCAGATCCTGGACCACCTCCCCAGCTTTTCCAGATCTTCCTGTAGGTCCTGTATCCCTTCAGCTGTGTCCACTCTCCTGCAGAGCTTGGTGTCATCCACGAATAAGCACATTTTGCCCATAATGCCATCCCCAATGTCATTGATTAAGACATTGAACAACACCAGCCCCAGCAAAGAGCCCTGTGGGACACCACTGGTTACCTCTCTGGTGCCAGATATCTGTCCCCCACAACCACCCTCTGGGTTCTGTTCCTCAGCCAGTTTTCCACCCATCTGGCCATCTTTTCCCCAACTCCAAAATCCACCAATTTCCTGATCAACCTTTTGTGGGGCACGGAGTCAATGGCCTTGCTGAAATCAAGACAGAAGATGTCTACCACTTGGCCCCTGTCTACTGTCTTAGTAACACAGTCAAAGAAGTCAATTAGATTTCTTTGACACAATATCCCTCCCCCCCCATGGACCCATGCTGCCTCACATCCTGGAGACCATGCTCCTCTAGATATTCCACCAACCTTTCTTTTAGTATGGTCTCCATGAGTTTGCCCAAAATGGAGATCAGACTGACTGGTCTGTAATTCCCTGTGTCATCCTTGGGACCATCGTAAGCCATGGATTATGTGGCATATGTGTACCTACACCCATGCTGCATACCATGAACAGTATACATGGAGCAGACATGGGTTGTAGCAATGTACTGTTCAGTACACACAACATCCTGGCTAGAAGTACACACCATGGTACAGGGCATATTCGTCCAAACTTGCACAGCCTTAGTAACAAACAGTGATCAAACAAACATATGGCAAAGCCAGCAGAATAAGGCCATTAGGTCTATCAAGTCTGCTCATAGTGCAGGGTCCTCAGTATAAGCTACTGACCCTGTCCCGTCTCCCCAATCCACCCTTCCCAATTGTTGCCCCTTCCTTGACCCTTATTTTCCCCTTAACTCTGTCAAACCTCTCTTGAAGCACCCACAGTCTTCAATGAAACCACCTCTTCTAGAAGCCCATTCCAACCTGCCACCATCCTCTCCATAAACAAGTGCCTCCTAGTCTCCCTCCTAAACCTCCCCAACCCATCTCGAGTCTGTGTCCCCCTGTGTTTTGGTTTTCACTAAGCTTGAAGAGATCCTCTTTATCCACCCTATTTATTATTTTCAAATACATGAAGGTCTCAATCGTGTCCCCTCTCTCTCCCCTCCTCCAGTGAGTACATGTTCAGGGCCCCTAACCTCTCCTCGTACGTTCTACCCTGATGGCCCATAATCATCTTCAGTGCCCTCCTTTGGACCAACTCCAATAAGTTAATGTCCTTTTTAAGGTACGGGCACTAGTACTGTACACTGTACTCCTGATGAGGCCTCACCAATGACCTGTGCAAAGGCAGTATTACCTCCTTTTGAATGCTGCTGATCCCTCTGGCAATGCAGTCCAACACTGCATTTGCCTTTGCTGCTGCTTTCCTACACTGCATGGAGTGTATCAGGTCTCTAGTAATCATCACTTCCAGATCCTTCTCCTCCTCTAATGCAGATATCCAGACCCCTCCCAGGCTGTACTGAGTCCTTGGTTTCTTGGCCCCAGTGTGCATAACGTTGCATTTCTTTGCAGTGAAGCCAAGCTGCCAAATCCTGGACCACCTCTCTAGTTTTTCCAGGTCCTCCTTTAGGTCTTGTATCCCTTCTGTTGTGTCCACCCTCCCACAGAGCTTGGTATTGTTTGTGAATAGGCAAATGTTACCCTTAATTCCATCTCCAATATCACTGATGAAGATATTGAACAGCACCAGTCTGAGCACCAAGCCCTGTGGGAGCCCGCCTCCCTGGTGCTAGATAGCTCACCCCTACCACCACACTCTGGGTCCTGCCAGTTTTCCACCCATGTGTTCAACTTCTCCCCAGTCCCAAAATCCACCAACTTCCTGATCAACCTCTTGTGGGGTACAGAGTGAAAGGCCTTACTGAAGTCCAGGTAAAGGATGTCCACCACCTGGCCCCTCTCCACTGGTTTGGTGACATGGTCAAAGAATCAGATTAGTTTGACACAACCTCCCTCCCACAAACCTGTGTTGCCACTCATCCTGGAGACCATGCTCATCCGAGACTCTGCTAACCTTTCCTTAAGTATGGCTTCCATAAGCTTGCACACAAATAAGGTCAGAATGACATGTCTGTAATCCCCTGGGTCATCCTTGAGACCACCCTTATGGAGGTGCACTACATGTGCCATTCTCCAGACCTGCAGTACCACACCTAACTCCAGAACTATTGAACAAGCCAGCCAAGGGATCTGCAACTCCTCCACCAGTTCTCTCAGCACACTTGGATGTATATGTCTGGGCCTGAGGATTTAGCTACCTTCAATGCTAGCAGCTTTGTCGTCACCCTATACACTTCTTTCAAAATATCAGTGCCCCAAACCTCCCCTCTCCTTCCCCTGGTCCATCTCTCTCCCTGGTGAAGATGGAACAGAATTACTCATTCAGTACATCTGCTATGCCCCCATTCTCCTCCACCCACCCACCTTCTTTCCTGAGCTGAACAATCCCATCTTTCTTGTACTTTTTCTCACTAATACAGAAAAAAATGGCCTTTCCCCCTTTCATTGCCCTATTCCAAGGCACCCTACTGAGACAATAATCTGTCGAAATTATCAGCCTAACGGTCAGACCTTTAATTTTTTATGTTTTTTTGTTTATTATTTGGGCAGTGAGAGTGCCGTATTTTACTCGGGTGTCCCCAGGTAGTGAGAAGACCTGGGGCCCCATATGCCATCTGATATTATTTTATGAGTTTGGCACACCCAGTGAGAAGAGGTGTATCCAAGTATTTAATTTCATTTTCTGCGCTCAATGGTTTAAGTTTAGGCCATATTGTTCTAATTCTAATCTGCTGTAAATTAAAGCTCTAAACTAGGACCTTCAGTGACTGGTATACCATCTCTCTCTTCAGACTTACAGTACGTGGACCACTCCATTCAATTTTGTCTATTTGAGACTCTGTGCTTTGACTGTAATATCAAAATGCTTGGGAAGGGTTTTTTTATAGTGTTTAAATTCTGTTCTTAGACTGCATTACAATTTAGTAAATTCGTGGGGTGGGTGTTTTAGTTTGATATTAGCTGAATCTCTCCCCTCTGGGACAGAAGAGTGGGGGAGTGGTAATTTGAGTTTTTTAATCTGTTTAAATTTTGAGTGCTTGTCTTTTTGTGTTTTTTGTTCACTTTTCCCACAAGTGAGAGTTGTGGGACAGGATTTTTTATTTGTATTTTTATTTTGTGTTTGTTTTAGGGGTTTCTCTCCTTTTATGGAGGCTTGGCATTCTTGCTGATTCTAGAGCCTGTATTATGTGTCGTGGGCCTACCCTCAGGGTCGTGTGCTATTTGTCCTCCGCCCTTCATGCCCTCCACCCTTTCTCCCCCCCTCTGGTGTTTTCAACCTACCAGCACTGCAGAGAGCTGGGTATTGCCCGTAGGAGGAGGGGTGGGGTGGGGGGTTCGAACAGCAGAGGATGAATGAGTGGGGCCCTCACATCGAGGTAGTTAGGCCCAGAAGATGCCATGGGGCAAAATGGAGCCTGGAGCGTGGCCCTCCATGTCTGGTCTTCATACTCAAGGGCACCACCATTACTGGTGGACAAGTAGTCGGGGCGGCCCTGGAGACCCCTCCAACTCGAGAGGTGTTCTGCAACACCAGATCCATCAAGAACAAGACCGCAATTATTGCAGATCTTGTCAGGACAGTGGATCTGGCTTGCATCACCCAGTCCTGGCTGGATGAAAATGCTGGCCCCATATTGGAGGCTGCTATTCCGGCCAGGTACTCAGTGATACACTGCTCGAGATTGGACCATGTGGGGGGGTTGCGGTCTGTTTCAAGACTGAATTGGGCCTCACGAGTGCACTGGTTGAGGAGGCTGGGTCATTCAAGTGTACCATAGTAGCAGGTGTAGGCTGTAGGATAGCCCTCATCTACCGTCCACCCGGATATGAGAAGTGATTCCTCCAGGAAGTAGCAGATTTCGTCATCGATATGGCATTTAGGTCTCCCAGGCTGATGGTTCTGGGTGACTTCAATGCCTGGGTCGATGATGAACTCTCGCAATTTGGACAGCACTTCCTCCAGTTAATGACATCACTGGGCCTTACACAGATTGTTACCTCTGCTACTCACAAACATGGTCACTCCCTTGACCGTGTCTTCCTCCTGGGGGTCGAAGCCTCCGATTCGGTGGTGGAACCTGTCAGATGGCCCGATCACTACACCGTGGGGTTTAATTTTTGTGCCCCCCCTTCATAAGCCGACCCCTGTGGAGATGATCAGATACCGCCTTTTACTGGATGTAAGCCTTGAAGGCCTAGCAGCGGTACTTGACCTATAGAGTTTCCTGTAGCAAGCGGGAATCCAGAGGTTTTGGTACTGGCCTATAATAAGGTCGTGACCACAGCCCTAGATTCTATCACTCCTGCCCGTGTTCATCCTCTCTCTCTTTGCCCTCGGTCCCCTTGGTTTGATGGGACCTTGAAGAAGTTGAGATGACAAGGATGAAGGTTAGAGCGTCATTGGCAGAAATCCACCCTGATGGCTGACCATCTTAGATTGTCAGAACATTACCAAGTCTACCAATCAACAACTGCCCGTAAGAAGGCAAAGTTCCTGTCCGGGGAGATTGCTGCCACTCAGAACTGACCAGCTCAGCTCTTTCGAACAGTGGACAGGCTCTTCATGCTCTATGGGGGATGCTGTTGATCGTTGCTCGGTCACTGTCCCTCACTTTTCCTGAAGTACCTTTGACCAGCTGGAGTTCATGGATGTCATGTGGATTGTCCAGGGTATGCGCCCTATGTGCTGTAGTTTGGATCCGGTCCCAACTTCCCTAATTATGGGTTGTTGCGACATCATTGGCCCGATCCAGGCACAGACAGTCTGGTGCTCCCTTGACTCAGGTGAGTTTCCTAGCTCCCTGAAGGAGGCAGTGGCGACACCCCTCCTGAAGAAAGCTTCACTGGACCCAGACTCTCCTGCTAACTACAGACCAATCTCAAACCTCATCTCTGTGGGGAAGGTTATTGAGAAAGTAGTGGCTGTACAACTGGAGAACCACTTGACCATCCATAACATCTATGAACCTCTCCAATCCTTTTTTTGAAAGAGGCACAGTACTGAGACTGCTCTGGTTCGGGTGCTCAATGATCTCCTGATGGCGAGAGATCAGAAAAGCCGTTCTATTCTTGTACTGCTTGATCTCTCCTTAGCATTTGACACCGTGGACCATGGGGTGCTGCTTGAGTGCCTGAGGTTCATCTGTGGCCTGACCAGTACAGTCCTCAGGAGGTTTAAATCACTTCTCACTGGCAGAACTCAGAGGGTGGTGTCGGGGATTTATTCCTCCGACCCTCTCTCTCCATCATGTGGGGTTGCTCAGGGCTCAGTGCTGTCCCCCATGTTGTTGTGGTGTACATGCTGCCCCTCAGAGACATTGTAAGACGGTATGGGCTGAGGTTTCACTGCTATGCTGATGATACCCAGCTCTACCTGTCTTTCGCACCTGACCAGGATAGTGCACTCTCGGTATTTAATAACTGCCTCATTGAAATCCAGGATTGGATGAATTCCAGCTGGCTAAAGTTGAACTCGGGAAAGACAGAGGTGATGGTTATGGATCTTGGTCGCCGGATAGGAGGGCTGGGGGATTTTCTGGGGGGCTCCCAGCTCCTTACCTCTGAGCGGGTGTGGGACCTAGGGGTTATGCTTGATGATGGGCTGACTCTGAGGTCTCAGGTGTCGGCAGTCGTCAAGTCATCCTTTTACAATCTGACGAACATCGTTAGGATCAAGCACCTTGTTTCACCTGGTGACCTTCCCACGCTGATCCACACCTTGGTGACCTCGCACCTTGATTACTGCAACTCCCTTTACTTAGGGCTACTGCCTCCAGCTAGTGCAGAACGCTGCAGCCCAGTTGTTGACGGGGACTTCCCGGTCATGTCACATCACACCGGTGCTGCGCAAACTGCACTGGCTGCCGATCCAGTGGCGGATCACCTTTAAAGTCGGATTACTGATGTATAAAGCCCTACACAGACTTGGCCCGGACTACCTGAAAGAGCTTCTGATCCCCTACTGCCCCGAGTGACCAGGGGTTGCTAGAGATTGCAAGGGTATCGTTAAAATCTTCAGGGGCCGTGCATTTACGTGGCCCCAGCCCTTTGGAATTCTTTACCTCATCAGCTGCAGGAGTGTGCGACCCTGGGGGGTTTTAAACAGGCACTTAAAACATATTTATGGGGCCAAGCATTTACTAGTTAAGTATATTCAGTAACAGATTTTATTGATTATTTTTTATATTATTGTTTTATGTTATTGTTTTTAGTAATCTTTTGTAAAGCGCTTTTGCAATTTTGAAAAGCGCTAAAGTAAATAAAGATTATTATTATTATTATTATTATAGATTATTCTTAATTTCCTCAGCTAGCTGCTGGTTATGTTATGTTATGTTATGTTATGTTATGTTATGTTATGTTATGTTATGTTATGTTATGTTATGTTATGTTATGTTGTGTTATGTTATGTTAGTCATTCGGAAATCACCTTTGAGCACAAGTGCTCATTTACAAAAGTTCCACATCAATGACAAAAAGAGAGGCAACATGTAACAAAAAACAACATGAATACATAAAACCATAGCTCCACAAGGAGCTTAGTTAATGGCAAAAAATGGGAAGCATTAGGTAAGAGTTTTGAACTTCTGAGCTTCAGCCTGCCAGACTCCCATACCTGCTATGCTAGCCACCTTCAGGTAATCCTCCCTGTTTTCCTCCCTCTGGGTCCTCCTGAAATTCTTGTAGGCTGCCCCTTGCTCCTTACTGCCTGGGTGACCTCAGTACTAAACCAGCTGGGTGCCCTGGCCTTCAAATTCTTCCCTTTGAGCCTAATGCACTCCCCTGTGGCAAACCATTATTCTGTCCTTCATGACATGAGGAGGTGCTGTTAGAACTCTACTACTCTACTGGGAGTTAAGAACTAGAACTCTACTACTGGCACCTTCAATTCAGGGTACAAACAAACAAGAGTTAGTGTGATTGTCTGAGTGGGTGAAGAGAACTGTTATCTGTGCAGTTAGCTAGGTGAAGAAGGGAACTGTGAATTAGGAGGGAGTGGCTTAGGCAGCAGGAAGCCAGGTGTTTGGATTTAAAACTGCCCTAGATAGCTTTCGGCAGAGAACAGCAAGATGAAGGAGGTGCTGTTAGAACTTTACTACTTTACTGGGACTATATAGCCCTCCCTCCCTCTTCTCCACCCCCCCCCCCGCACACTCTTAGCCAGTTCCACTTTTATAGGCACAGGATTTGATTGACAACAGGAACTTCCTGTTTGGGAGCAGGAAGGGAGTGATCAGAGGCACTAAAGACTCACCATCCTAGAAGGAAAACAGTAGCTCTCCACCCCCCCCAGCTGCTCGAGGTCTGACTAAGAGCAAGTAAAAGTAAAGTAAAATTTATTTCTTAAACGCCTTTCAAATTATCAAGGCGCTGTACAATAAAATAGCATACAATATAATCAACAATAACAATAATACATTCTAAAAACATTCAGAAAAAGCCTGATAAAACAAATAGGTCTTAAATTCTGATTTAAAATTCAACATGGTCAGGCATTCCCTTATCCGACAAGGTAAAGAATTCCACAGGGTGGGTGCAGCGTAAGAGAAAGCACATGTGGCAGATGTTTTTAACCGAACCCTGGGAATCCCTAGCAATCCCTTGTCGGCGGATCGAAGTGAGCTGGAGGGGCAGTAGGGAGTTAGGATCTCTTGCAGATACCAGGGTCCCTGCTCATGTAAGGCTTTGTAGGTCAGCAGACCGACCTTAAAGGGGCATGTCTCAGACAGCTAGAGTTGGAACCCACTCGGGAGGGAGGGAGCAATCTTAGACCTGGTACTCTCAAACAGGGACAGAGAGAGGATCTCAGATCTGGAAGTGGGTAGCCATCTGGGAACAAGTGACCACCAAACAGTGTGGTTCATGATAAACACAGCCACAGAGTCAAGCCATACAAAAGTGAGGGTACTGGACTTTAGGAGGGCTGACTTTGTCAAAATGGGAGAGTGCCTCAAAAAAGCACTAGCAAACAGGCAAGAAGGAGAGGTGGAGGAACAATGGGGAAACATCAAAGCTGCCATCACAGAGGCAACAAGCCTTTGTGTGAAGCAAATAAACAAATCAAAACGAAGAAAAAAACACTATGGTCCTCAAAAGAGGTGGCGGGGAAGAAGGTTAGGGAGAAAAAGATAGCATTCAGGAAGTATAAGGAAACAAAGAAGGAGCAAGACAGAGAACTGTACCAGTTAAAGCAGAAGGAAGCGGGGAAGGCAGTCAGAATAGCAAAGGCCCAAATCGAGGAAAAGATAGCCAACTAGGTTAAGAAGGGGGATAAAACCTTTTATAGGTACATTGGGGAGGAAAGAAAGACCAAGGAAGGGATAGTGAGGCTTAATAAAGGGGAGAGTGGGTGGGCAGAGAGGGACAGTGAAAAAGCAGAGATACTGAATGAATACTTCTGCTCAGTATTCACAGAAGAAGAGGAGGGGGAGGTACCTAATCCAGTCAATAGAAGCACTCTGGATAGGGGGGTTGATACCAGTCCTTTCACAGAAGAAAGGGTTCTGAAAGAACTTCTAAAACTGAAGGTGTACAAAGCAATGGGGCCTGATGGGATTCACCCCAGAATTCTAAAAGAACTAAGGGGAGAACTAGTGACACCACTGACTACCCTTTTTAACAAATCTTGGGAGGATAGTGTGGTAACTAAGGACTGGAGGAGGGTATATGTGATTCCCCTTCACAAACGTGGGAGCAAAGCAGAGGCAGGAAACTACAGACCTGTTAGCTTGACCTCGGTGGTAGGGAAAATGATGGAATCACTTCTGAAAGAAAGAATTGTTGAGTACCTAGAGGCCAGCGGGGCACAGGACCCAAGGGAGCATGGATTCACAGTGGGAAGGTCATGTCAGATGAATCTAATAGATTTCTTTGACTGGGTGACCAAAGTAGTAGACCAAGGAGGGAGACCAGATAGATAGATAGATAGAGACAGGCAGATCAGTAGTAGGAGAGAGGAAGTTATACTGCCCTTGTACAGGTCACTGGTAAGGCTGCATCTAGAGTATGGGGTTAAGTACTGGTGCCCACACCTCAAAAAGGACATTAACCTGCTGAAGAAGGTCCAGAGGAGTGCTACAAAGATGATAGCAGATCAGTAGGGTAAGACACACGAGGAGAGGTCAAGGGCACTGAACATGTGCTCCCTGGAAGACAGGAGAGAGATGTGGACATGGCTTACCTAGACTTTAGCAAGGCATTTGACACAGTCCCATACAAAAGATTAATAAACACATTAGCCAGCCTGGGAGTGGGTCCCAGAGTGGTAGCCTGGCAAAATAATTGGCTGGACAACAGGACACAGAGGGTAACAGTAAACAGAATCCACTCCAAAGAAATGGGGGTTACTAGTGGGGTACCAAAGGGTTCAGTACTGGGTCTGGTCCTTTTTAATGTCTTTATAAGTGACATCGCAGAGGGATTAGAAGGAAAAGTATGCCTCTTTGCAGACGACACAAAGATCTGCAACAGGGTTGATATGCAAGGTGGGGTGGAAAGGATGAGAAGAGACTTGGCAAGGTTGGAGGAATGGTCAGAAGCATGGCAGCTTAGATTCAGTGCAAAGAGGTGCAAAATAATGCACCCGGGAAACAAAAACCAAGGGGAAGAGTACACAATGGGGGGAGTGGAATTAACAACACAAATGGAACGGGATCTGGGGGTAGTCATATCAGATGACCTAAAGGTGGGCAAGCAATGAGAGAAGGCAGTAAGGAGGGCTGGGGGGATACTGGGATGTACAGAGAAAGGCATCACCAGTAGAAAACAGGAAGTTATCCCTTTGTACAGACAGTTGGTGAGACCCCATCTGGAGTACTGTGTGCAATTCTGGAGACCCCATCTCCACAAGGACATAGACAGGATGGAGGCACTCCAGAGGAGGGCAACTAAATAGTACAAGGTCTACAACAGAAGCCATATGAAGAAAGACTAAAGAGCTTAATATGTATACCTTTGAGGAAAGGAGGGATTGGGGACATGATAGAAACTTTCAAGTACCTCAAGGAAATCAACAAAGTCCAAGAGGGTACCATCTTTCAGAAAAAGATATGTACAAGAACAAGGGGACACAATTTGAAGATAGAGGGGGCACGGCTCAGGAGCAATGTGAGGAAAAAGGGTAGTGGATGCATGAACAGCCTTTTGAAGAGGTTGTGGTGTCAAAAACAGTGGGGGAATTCAAGAATGCATGGGACAGACATAAGGCAAGTCTGGTGGGATGAGTAGGAAGAAGTAGGCTGTTGGTTAACTAGGATCTGTAGCTTATCCAACAGGTAGGGAAATGAGCAGACTAGGTGGGCCAAGTGGTCCTTATCTGCTGTCCAAGTCTATGTTTCTATGTTTCTATGATGGACCACCATTGGTCCACCACCATATCCCCGCAGATTCTTGCCAGATGATTCCTTAGCAGCTCACCCATCTTTCTGAAGAGCACCATTCTCGGATCCATGATTTTAGTCTTAGTGGGGCCTTTTCCCTGCCCATGCCCAACGGAACCACTCTGTGTGATGGTCACTCCCACTCAAGGACTCAACTTTTACATCCTGGATGTGATCCCTGTTCATCAGCACCAGACCAAGGACTGTCCCCTCCTTGGTGGGGTCTGTGAGGCCCTGTGTGTTGATCCCACTTTGCAGCATATCTAGGATCGCCAGGTTCCTTGCACAGGTTGTGGACAGTACCCTCCAATCCCCCTTAAGCAGGTTGAAGTCTCCCACTAGTACCACCTCTCCCTTCCCTGCACCAGTCAATATCTGTGAGTTCAATTCCTTGTCTCTTTCCTCCTCCTCCTGGTTGGGTAGTCTGTAACCCAACTCCAACCCTACCTTCCTCCCTCTATCACATGCCTATGTAGTATCGCACATCCTTAGTGGTATGGCAAGCAGCATGGCTCCCAGATTCACAATGATTCATGTACTGTACAGGGAAATGGATGCATCTAATGGGACAGTGGTCCCATAGACCTGCACTGGCTATGCAGGACAAAACAGCAAATCAGTTTCCATAGGACAAAGTGTAATTAACAGGTAAACACTGGTATATTGCCCTTTCCCTTAGAGATAGTAGCAAAGCAGTCCTATAGAAACAGAAACAGTACTGCACCCCAGACTCCACAGCAAACATACATATAGCTGGCTGCACTCACCTGACATTGGCACAACATCACTGTCCATCACAGCCAGCAGCTGTTGGAGTCCCTGTGGCTCCCTCTAGCTCAGGTCCTTGAATCTGTGGCAGCACTATTATCTTGTCCTGGCAATGCCTGTCCTGCAGGCCAGGCACCACCCTACCAGTGCCCACATCTCACACCTGAGCCAGTTATGAATAAAAGTTCAAACCCCATTGAAATACATTAAACCAAACTTACTTTATTTTCTCATATCTCAGTCACTGGTTCAAGCAGTAAAGCATGTCTTTAATTGGAGAATGGCTATAGGTCTTGGGACTTGTTCAGGTGAGTAAGGGAGTGAAGGGGGGATGTGGGGTGGTGGGTGCTGAGTGAGATGTTGGGGTGGGTGAGCATGTTTGGGGTGGTCAGATCAGCAAGGGATCTTTTTTCACAGGTTCCAACAAAAAAAATCAATGAGGTATGTTTTTCTTTGTTTAAGGGTACTTTCCAACAGTGGGGATTGGGCATCCCAGTGTCAGGCTACTGTTCGGAAACACTGGGGATGGGCACCCAGGTGCTGCCAAGTACTGTATATGATGGAAAAATGGGAGAGGGTGACCAGGAGGGGGGAGGGGAGGGGGAAGAGAAAAGGTACTGGTGGTGTGCACTCTGGTCCATTTATTATATTTGAAATTAAACATGGGAAGGGGGGGAGGGTCACCTGAAAGGGAGGGAGGGGAGAAAGAAGGGGTACAGGGGATTGGGCACCCCAGTCTGTTAGTTATTTAAAGAGCTAGCTAGATAGACAGACAGAGAGATAGACAGACAGACAGACAGGCGGAGAGATGGAAAGATTTGAGAGATAGATAGATAGATAGATAGATAGATAGATAGATAGATAGATAGATAGGGACAGATAGATATAGCAAAAGACAGATATAGGTAATAGATAGATAGATAGATAGATAGATAGATAGATAGATAGATAGACAGACAGAAATAGAGAGACAAAGATAGATGATAGATAGATAAATAGATAGATAGATAGATAGAGACAGGCAGACACACAGGCAGAGAGACTGACAGATGGATAGACAGACAGAGAGACAGAGATAGATAGCTAGATCAATAGACAGATAGACAGGCAGGGATCACAATCATGATCACTGGCTCCCTGCTCAAAATGAAGCCATTAACACGACTCCCGTTGCAGCTTCACAACTCAAAAGTTATGTTGTTCTCATACTGATAATGTGGATGAATGGCTCCTCTTGCTAAGCTGGGCACCCTGGGTTTTGGGGTGCCCAGAAAAGGGATTTCTGAAGGTTTTTTTTTCATATAGGTTTTTATCCTCGTTTGTCCGGAAGGTGGCTGCTTCAGCCCAGTTCCCAGCTCCCCCAAACTGGCTCCCCATCTCCCTCAGTGACACATACTTGGTCTGAAGGTTCCCCATGAGTTCTTCCCTTGTGATGGGGCCAGAGAAGAAGAACCATCCTCCCCCCAGTAAAACAAATCTGAGGTGGACCAGGTCACATACCGAGTGGCAGCATGGGCTCAGAGACAGATGGGCTAGGTTTCATTAAGCCCCCCGCACTCCATTTTCTATTTTTCTCCCTGCCTTGCCGTGGAGTGTCAGACTCATGCATGGAGGCACACCTGTCCAACGTTCCCCACAGTCCGCTCCTTTACATTGCCACCCAGACACTGCTCTTCCCCAGGCCTCAACCTGGGGGCAGCCTAGGCTGGGCTAACAAGCCACCCTATGCTTGGAGAGGAGAGCAGTCTTTCAGATGCTTGATCCTCTCCTGCCCCAGCTGACTCCCAATGACCTGAGTCATTAATGAACCTGGGTCACCAGTGTGGGAAAGGTAAAGTGTGCACGGCACCTCAGGCCTTTTTGCTACTGGCCCAGCTTTCTGGAGTTTTTTTTTAAGATAATCACTGGAATCTAGATATATGGCTCCCATTTAGCTAGGTTCAGGTGTTTGTTTTTTAAAAACATACAATTTCTATGTATTTTCAATGTTTTTTGGTTCATAGGAGAAACAAAATGGCTGCCATCACAACACAAAAAATGTTTTTCATGTTGTGAGAAGCAAGTGGTGAGAAACCAAAAGCAGTCTCGCGACACAGACTTTTTCATGTCATTGAGGGTTGTCCAAAAAATCCTACTAAGCATGCTCAGAACAGCTAAAAAAACTTAAAAAACTTTAAATCTTTATAACTCTTGAACTGTTTAATATTTTTCAAGAAACCTTCAAAAGGTATTACCTTGGCATAGCACACTGTAACCCAGAAAGTTTTGGAAAACAATTCCATACCATCTAGGCTGTATGTGAGAGTAAAACCAAACCCTATGTTAAGTATAAGAAAAAAATTAGACATCTACCAGAAAACGACATACGTGGATCTCAGGAACCCCACAAGTTACCATTATGAAACTTTCCACATATTTAGACCTTTCATCCTAGACAATGCATGCCAAATTTCAGGCAATTGTGTTGAACAACACCAAAGCTACTAAGGTGCAAGGTTAGGGGTTTAACCTGCCAAGCAACCCTAACTATACTGGCAGTACCGCAGCAGTATAAAATATATATACAGACAGATAGATATACAGACAGATATAAAATGGGTAAAAAAAATCAGGAACATGCAGTCTCCTGATTGGACGAAACATGCCACCTGACTGTGCATTATCCCACAACGATAACACGCCTGCAGTTCTTTTTATTTTTCACCCCCTCCGAAACAATTTTGGTCCTTTTTTCTGACAAATAATCCACTTCAAGGCATGCGGTCATGCCCTGATATACGCACGTCTTAGGTGGTTGAATGCACTCAGCCCATGGCATTAAGCTTCAAAACACACACCAAGGTGTTAGTATACAACTGCATGTCCTGTAGTGGATTATCTGTTACATTTATATGCAAGTTAAGTATAAATATTTTATCTTTATGCATCTCCAAAACAGTTTTAAAGTAAGGTAGTCTGATAATTTCCACTGACACTGTCAAATAAATTTTAACGTAAATTGCCACCTTACCCACTTTTTTCACAAAACAATCGGTCTTAAATATAGTGCAGCCACCAATGAAAATCTGACCATCAGGTACACTTAGTTTTAACCATGTTTCATTTAAAATGAGTGCATCCAGTTTGCTACAGTATGCTGTAGCCAGACTCGTACTTCATGAAAGAATAGCAACATTAAATGTAAGAAATAAACTTCTTTTTGGTTGTGTCCATAGAAGCATGACTGACTATTTTTTCATCAATGATTGCAGGTTGCTTTTAACAACAAACTGTAAAATATTGCCATTGAGGATAAAGAGTATAGGAGCATTTTCTACCACACAGGACATAAGAGGGCCGGTAAGGTAGCATTATACTCCAAACACAACTGAAAAGTGTTGTACATGTTCCTGTTCAAATATTGCATTAGGTGGTTTATAGTCTCACTGCCCAGTCCCAGGACAATTAAAAGGGCCACAGCTAAACTCCTGCCTAGAGAATGGAGGATTATTCATGTATGCCACACTGGTACCCTCTGCCTTGAAACTTTTCATGTGCCAGTGTCAAATGGTTATTGCACTAAGACCATACTAAGTGAGAGTCTGCCCTGCAGCATAATGATAGCACTACCACTCACTACCCTGGTGCTCCAGGTTCGAGAACTGGCTTGAGTCACTTGGGGGCAGGTTCATGCAGGGAGAACTGAGCATCCTAAGGGCAACTCTCCTCCCTCGGGGAGGGGGATGTTAATTCCCGCTACTCAACTGCCACATGGTGGATGCTAGATAGCTGCACAGCGAGAACACACAAAACAGGGTGAAGGGCAGCCGCCACATGCTAACATGCTCCACTGCATGCTGGCACCCTTGGAGACAAAACAGCAGCCAGAGAAACAAATGGTCCTCATTTGCACTGACACCCACCCATGTCAACTCAAGACAGACATAACAGGCCACCCACCACTACCCTGATTCTGAGCAAGCAGGGGATAAACAGTAAGTCCATCAGAAGGTTGTTGATGGAGTTGGTGGGGGGGAAGGGTTGCCATTCAGCAAGCCATGGGACAAGAAAACACTTGATGAAAAAAAGACCACTTTATATATTTGCATGAAATATTCCATGTTTGATATGCCTTGGTTCAACTTTGTGCTCCTTCTTGGCCTGCACATTACTATTATTGAGAACCTGTCCTCCGTAGTTTCATCTAGTTAAATGAAGGAACTGATTGCTTGACTGATTGACTGACTGGATTTGATTGACTGGTAAATCTCTAAGCTAAGCTGCTCATGAAGCTACATGAAAATCAATAGGGCATGGTTGAAATGAATGCTCTGTCTAGAAGTTATGTCTTTTGACTAGACAGACTTAAACGCTGGAAAATGAAAGTAGTCAATGATAGCTATAAAAGCAATAACACACAACACTGTGTACATTTATTTAAATCACTGCAAGCCATAGTTGAGCAGTGGCCTCGTGCCTTTAACCACATGGGAAGTGCAGAGATTGCAGCTCAATGCACACTCTGGCATGTCTCACAGTACTTATAAAATGGATCTTGACAAAGAAAATATTTAAAAAGAAACTAAAACTTCTCACCATGCATTAAGTAACATTATAAAATGGGTAAGGAAACTTCTGCTTCCTGATTGGTGAAGAAGGTTCCAAAGCAGTTGGGTTCAGGAATAGTAATAACACTGCCAAACTTATCTTAAATTAAGAGGACCCATTTTATAAATGCAGTGAAACACTCCCAGGTGTGGGTTACTATTCTTGAATTGCACTTCCAGGTGGCTGAAGGCACTTAGCGCAAGCACCTCCTGCCTCACAACGCACCAGGGTGTGTAGTTCAGGAATAGTAACCCACACACTGTCATGTCTTGTTGGTTACATACCACACAGTCATGTGGTGGGTCTTGGCAAATCATAGCTCCCCATTTTATTTAACCAAGTTTAAATGAAATGCATATAAATCACATTCTGTCAGCTGTTCATGATTTAAAAATATATGTTAAAAGACTTGTAAATTTTATGTTACAGAGGGAGACTGTATAGGGTATTCAAAGTAATGTTATATCATTATGGGTATGGTAATGCAAGTTTTTTACTGTTTCTCTCATACCGGTTGAGCAACAGGACTGCAATGCGAAGCTGAGTGCTCTGTTTGCCCAACCAGTATGAAACGGTTACTGTGAAACAGTAAGAAAAGAAGAGTTATGTAAGAACTTATCATAACAGTAATTCTTCGAGGGGATCTCAGTCATCAGGTCATACCACAGGAACTTCACCGTCGGTGAATCAGAATCCACATGGAAGATTTTCCAGCAGTACAGCTGGGGCCACCCACACCGATGTCACCTGCCAAACATCATTAACTCTATAAATGCGTGAGCGGCCCCGCTCCCTCCTCAGCTCTTTCTCCCGGAGACTAAGGAGCAAGCTCATGCCACAGGGGACTGAGGAAAGAGAGAGGTGCCCAGGCCTACATAAAAAGCTGGATACACCAGATATCCATTCTGAGCAAATGACCCCAAATAAGGGGATGGTGGAAGGGAAGGCAGACCTGATGACCAAGGTAGCCTCGAAGATCAACTGTTACAGTAAAGTTCTTACATAACTATTCTGTCTTCTTCGGGTGTATCTCAGTCATCAGGTCACACTGTAGGAACAAGTCCCAGGCAGTTACAAGTGCAGCAGAATAGTCTGGGAGGAAGTTAAAGCAAGACCTAAGACAAAAGGCCCCAAAGAACAGCCCGACCGAAGCCTCCTTGAGCTATGGATGCAATGTCCAGACTGTAGTGCTTGGCGAAAGTATGGACTGTACTCCGGGTGGCAGCAGCACAGATGTCAGCTGTGGAGACCTCTTTGAAGCAAGCCACAGAGGCAGCCATACCCCTCGTGGAGTGGGCTTTTACCACCCCTAGCAACACCTTGCCATATTTGCTGTAGCAGAACAAAATACAATTGTCCAACCATTTGGACAAACATTGTTTGGAAACCTGAGCTCCCTCTCTTCCTTGGGCGAAAGAAACAAACAAGTTGCTTTGACATTCTGCAGTCCTTAGTTCACAGCAAACAATATTTCAAAATTCTTTGCACATCTAAAGTATGGAGCAGTGCTTCCCCTGGATTGGCATGCTCCGGGAAATAGGTACGTGGATAGATTGGTTCAAGGTAAACTCAGACACCACCTTAAATTAGGATTTGTGCACAAAGACACCCTGTCTTTGTGAAAAATCAAATAAGTTTCCTCACACCAGAGAGCCTGAAGCATGGAAATCCTTCGAGCATAAGTAACAGCAACCAAAAACAATGCTTTCCAAGAAAGAAAGCGTAGCTTGTAACTCGTAGCTGGCTCAAATGGAGATAGAGTCAATTTCTCCAAAACAAAATTTAAATCCCAAGCCAAGACAGGGTGTGGATTGGGGGTTTTAGGTGCAGGATGCCCCTAAGAAAAGTATGGGTCACATCCAGTTGAGCCACAGTACGACCATCCACGGGCTTGTGAAAGGCAGAGATAGCTGAAAAGTGCACCTTGAGGAAGAAATACTGGTGGCCTGAGTCTGACAGTGACACCAGGAAGTCCAGAATCTGGCTCACCGGACAGGTGAAAGGCTCCAGATGGTGCTTGGCAGCCCAGATGGCAAACCACATCCACTTCATGGCACAGGTGACCCTACTGGAGGGTTTCCTAGCTGCCATGAGGACATTAGCCACCTTCTGGGAGACCACAACTCAGGCAATGACTATGTTTTCAGGAGCCAGGTATGCAGACAGAGGAACCTGAGGTGTGGATGGACCAATGTTCACTGAGCCTGCATCAGCAGATCCCTGCAGAAGGGGGGAGCAAAGGCACCAGAGGTTCCGCTGCTAACTGTTATAGTAATGGAAACTACATCTGCCGTGTCCAGTAGGGTGCAACCAGGATCATGCTGCCCCCCCCCCATCTAGAGCTTGATTCGCACCCTCTGAATCGGAGGAAATGGACGGAAGGCATAAGGGAACCTCCCGCTCGAGAAGAGGGACAAAGCATCACACCAGAAAACTCCAGGCCCTGGATCTAGCAATCAGAAATTGGTCAATTTTGCTTTGCATGGGGACTCAAAGAATGTCCAACTTTGGATGACCCCATCTGTTGAACAGATCTTCTGCTATGGATGACAGACATTCTCATTTATGCATCCTGGACTGAATCCTGCTGAGGCTGTCCACTAGGGTGTTCAGTACGCCTGGGACATGGACTGCTGAGAGTTCCAGGCCGTGGTCCAGTGACTAGTACCAGACCCTCACTGCTTCTCTGCAAAGGGGGTATGAGTGTGTCTCCCCCCCAACCCGTTTCTTTATATAGTGGACAACACTGAGATTGTCTGACTGAATGAACAACTGGCCCAGAAAGAGGTGGTTCTGAAAGGTCTCCATGACATACAGAACCACCTTCATTTTGAGGATGTTTATAGGTAGGAAAGCCTAGATCTAGGACCCAGGTGCGCCCCCCCTAGCCCAAGTCAGAGGTATCCGTAGTGAGAATCTGCTGGGGAGATGAGATCAGCAATGGGACCCCTCTTAAGAGCTTTTGGGGATCCATCCACCATGGAGCACCTTGTGAAGAGAGAGAGAGAATACCAGTACTAGCTGTTCTAGATCATCTGTACGCTGGTTCCATTGCACCTGGAGGGTCCACTGGAGCACCTGCACATGCAGTTTGGATGAGGGGACAGTGGTAATGGCTGCAGCCGTGAGGCCCAGGAGCCTCAAGTAAACCCTTGCAGAAATATAACGGCTCTGCACAACCACTTGAGCCTGTGAGATGAGGCACCCTGCTCTGTTAGGAGGCAGGAAGGCCTTGCCCTGCGCTGAGTCCAGAACTGCCCCTATTTACTGCAGCCACTGGGATGGAATCAAAATGGACTTGGGCAGATTGACAGTGATGCCCAGGGATTGAAACAACTGGAGGGTCCTGTCCAGAGTTTGGAGAATCTGATCCCTGGACGGGGCTTTGAGGAGCTGGTCGTCCAGGTAGGGGAAGATGTACAGACCTTTCCACCAGACAGCAGCAGCCACCGCTGCTAAACATTTTGTAAAAACCCATGGCACAGAGGATAAACCAAAGGGCAAGAATCTGAATTGGTAATGTTCACCCTGAAAAAGAAACTGGAGAAACCGCATGTGCAGTGGGCACACTGAAATATGCAAGTAAGCGTCTTGCATGTCGAGGGAGAACAGCCAGTCACCCATTTTGAGCAGGGACAGCAGCCCTGGGAGAGTGACCATGTAAAACATTTTGTATTGGATGTAGAGGTTGAGATCTCTGAGATCTAGAATCAGCCTCAGGTCTTCAGTTCTTTTTGGGACCAGGAAAAACCTGGAGTAGAACCCTTTGTTCTTCTGCCACCTGGAAACTGGCTTGATCGCCCTCTTCCACAGAAAGGAGTGTACCTCCTCCCAAAGGACCGCTGCATGGTCTGGAGGATAGGTGGAGGGTACCAGGGGAGTCTCTGGGGGCTAATCCAAAAGCTCCAGAGTGTGACCCCTTTCTATAATCTGAAGAATGCAAGCATCTGAAGTTATGGTTCTCTAATGACTGAGATGGAGGCAGACCCAGCCTCTGACTACCACCTTTTGGTTGGAAACCAGAAGGGAGGGGTCTGGCAAGGAGTCAGGCAGAGGAAGATCTGGCCACTGGAGCTGATCCGTAGCCTCTGGGTCACTTCGTGGCAGGACTCAAGGAGGATGAGGGGGTAGGCAAGGCAAAACTGTCCTTCCATTTACCCTGGAGCAGGAGCTTGCACTGGACTGGAGGGAAACCTTGCAAAAGGACAAGTGCTGTCTGCACCTGGGCTGGGTATGGTAGAGCAAATTGATGGATTTAGCATCCCTACCAGAGATCTGTAGTTCATTAACGATGTCCTGGACATCAGGCCCGAAGAGCTTGGAGCCACCGAAGGGGGCATTAAGCACCTTCTTCTCAACATCTGCAGAGAAACCCAATAGCCTGAGCCAGGCATGCATACGAAAGCAAATTCCTGTGGCAGCAGCCCTGGCACCAGTGTCAGACATGTCGTATAAAGGCCGAAGGAGGTGTTTATTGATATCCTTGGCGGCCTGTAGGGACATAAGGAGCTCCTGTTTTTGGGAACATTCTGGGTGGGCCTGAGCAGCCGCCCTGCCCTTCTTTCATATGGTTTTCTGGTATTTGACCATATGAGATAAATATTTAGCAATCCAAAGTCCCAGAGTAGAGGAAGCATAAACCCTCTTATCTCAAAGGTCAACCCTCCAGGGTTTCCTGTCGGGGGGGGGGGGAATAAGGTGTTTAGGCACCTTGGACCTGTCATGCACTGCTCTGAAGACCACAGCTTTGGTCCCTGGCTGGGATGCATCATTGGGCAGGTCCTGGGGGGCATGATAGAGCTTATCTACCCTCCGGGGCACGGAAGAAACCATGTCAGAGTGGTGCCACTCTGCAGTAGTGGTATTCCTCAGAACTGGCAGAATAAGATGAATGACCTTAGGAGGAGGTACTGGAATCTCCAAAAAGTCCACCAGGTCTCTTCTGATGGCATCCTCTTCTTCATTGTGGAAGCCCATAGCTGTAGACAGCTGTGTCATAATATTAAAGAAAGTAGAGTCTTCAGGAGGAGACCTGGCAGTATGCTTAACAGAGTCCTCACTCACTGAAAAAGCTGTAGACCTGTCTGAGGAAAGAGGCTTCTCCTCCTCCTCTTCCCCAGGGAGGATAAGGTCAGGATGGTACTCCTCTTAGACGTCGACCCTTTCCAACTTAGGGTCCAATGAACAAGGGACCATCCCTGAGGAGCTCTACCGATAAGGCCAAACCGGCATTGACGACGACTGAGCGACCGACAGCGCCAGGGACACTGGTCTGTGTGCACCTAATTGGTGCACCAGAGGTGTGGTCAACTGGGTTAGAATAGTATTTAGGTCGATGACAGGTAAGGGCTACATCAATGGTAGAGGGGTTGTTGGGACAGGGGCACAAGGAACCATCCATCAGGTCTTGAAAGCCCAAAGGCCCTGGAGTCTGGGGACCTGGAGAAGCATTAGGACTCAAAGGAGGGGCTGGAGTCAACAACCCAGGGATCGATGACCGGGATAGCAACGACCTATGGGTCAATGGCCAGTCTCCCTGACAGGTGGGAGGGGGTGATGCCAGGAGGGGTCTGGCAAGAGCAGAGGCCTGGACAGTGGAAGGCATCAAGGCAGCCGCTACTGACGGAGTACCCCTGGGTGAAAAGGAAGAAACTGTTGGGGAATGGGAGCATCATCGGGGGAGTGGTCCCAGTCGTGGTCTTTCTTATGATTTTTCCTTAAAGACTTGTCTCAGGCCTTGGAGGCCTGGGAGCTTGACGAACCTACTGTCAACTGGGAAGGAGGGACCCCAGAGGATCCCTGCCCAGAACCGGCTACCTGTTGTTCCATGAGAAATTTATTTAAAACTTTTTTGCATCACCTAAGAGTTGTGAGGTGGACTTTTTGGCAGCGTTCACAGTCTGAGATGTTGTGGTCAGGCCTGAGACAGCATACACAGAGGCTGTGGTCATCTGAAGAAGCAATCTTCATTTTGCAGCGGCAGTGATGGAAGAGAGATATGGAAGGAGTGACTCTCAATATAAACAAGGCAGTCGGCCTGGTGATGCTGAGGTTTGAGGAGCTGGACGCCACACCTCATGCCACATTGGTGACCTGGGTTTGGAAGTGGACTCAGGGTGCCAAGGGTCAGCAGAAGGAGGACAGGATCCATCCACAGTTTGCTCTCCTCTTATGGGGTAGGTTAGATGGGAATCCCCACCTTGCAGCAGCTTCCGGTGGAGACCTATGTAACCCCCCTGCAAATGGGGGTTCCCAAAAGACTTCCAGGAGCTTGCTTGAATGCTCCAAGCCTGAATGGTGTTTGGTGTTTAAGCCATTTATCAGTGAGTGTTTTTAGAGCCTCTGGTACTGTCTCTTTAAGAGCTGTCTGCTTGCAGACATAATTAGTTTGTATGGGGGGACTGTGTGCTTCTCTGTTTGAGTACCACTCGAGCTGCTGCCAATTCACTCCATTTTGCAGTCACTAGGAGTGCAAGGGAACCTATCTGAAAGATGTAACTGTTTGCCAGAAATCATTTAGAGTAATAATGAAATTACAGTTTGTCTAACCTGCTTTCTTTGCAGTCAGAACTGTGTCTGCCTAGTTCCCCATTCTGGTTTTGAACTGCTGAACTGGACCAATCAGTGTGAGGTAAGCTAGCTCTAAAATGGTGCCTTGGACGAATCAGAACTTGGACTCATAATCTGAGCCAGCCACAAGAGGATTGTATGGGCAGTGACTCTGGGAGATGTAGTTTAGACTTGGCGCCTTTTGGACCAACAGCAGCAGTCTATGTGAGTGACAGCCAATCCAGTCAAGAACTGGGAGGAACTCAAAGGCGCCGGTTTTGTCTGTTGGAGTTTCAATTTAGCTCTGGCAGTGAAGGGGAAAGGAACCCTGTGCTCCTTCAGTGCACAGTTTTAGTCAAAAAACATGTGTAAGGTCCAGAGTTCCGGTCTGCAGCTTGTATAACTGCTTGTTAGGACTGAATCCATCCTGTGAAGAGAATCAAAGGATATCTGAAGAGTAGAAACCAGGCTCACCCTGTAGAAGACTGGAGAAATTGCTGATTTGCACTCTGTCTGTCAGGAACTGAATCTGCTGTGTGTTCTCCCGGGTATTGTGCAGTAATTGCGATCGGGATACAGATGCAGCCTGCCTGGTATAGTGCTTTCTTTTTACCATGTAAATGTGTGAAGAGGTTTGTGTACCTCAAGTGAATCCTGCTGCCATTAAGTGACTTTTGCCTGTGACTGTTTACCATATAAATGTGTGAGGAGTCTCTTGGAGCTCAAGAGTAGCCCTGCTGACATTGAAGGACCCTATCTTGTTTGGAGGTCGTGAGTACTAATTCAGAGTTGCTGCCTGTTGAATTGCCACTTTAAATCCAAATGGAATTACTGTACTGCTGACTGTTTAACTAATTTTTCTTTTCTCTGTGTGAAAGGGCCCTACCAGCTGCCACGGTTTGGACTAGCCACTAGGGCTTGGGTACCCAGGGACAGTAACTGATAGGGATAGGCCTGTGCACAGAGCCATAAAGTAGATGAGTAGAGTGATAAGCTAATTAACCTGATTTCCCCTGTCCTTGTTATATCCCCTAAATAAATCAGAGCTGCTTGTTTCAGCAAAGTTATACTGCCTGAGGTAATTGTCTATGTTAAAGTACTGTACTGTGATTGTTGCACTGTATCTTATTCACAGGAGGTCCCAGTGCGGAATCAGTCCTGGGGTAAGTGTATACTGTGAAGGTAATTCTGATATATTGTGTGGGCCACTAGTGGGAAGAAAGGGGTTGCAGTGTCCCAGAGGGCTGTGACCAAGTAAGTTTAACTATTGCAAACCCTGACCTCTGGGTGGAGGCACCCGCCATTGGATCCAGGCCCCTCAACCTGTTAGTGGCAAATCAGGCAGGGGTAGTAGCCCCTGGGATAGCGCCATCTAGGGGTTACACCTATATCCACGCAGGGACTTGAAGGGGGCGAAGTGACGATGGACATCTGCGGGGGGGAGCGCACCCTTCATGTGCTGACATCACTGCATGTCCACGCCTCGGGGGAAACACAGCTAAGGAGGAAAAACCCTGGCTGCCAGGGGAGCGACTGCAGTCCTGAGTGACTAGCCCCACATACCCACTGCCGGTCATGACCCAACTTGACTCTCCATAATCCCCTCCCCTGTAAGGGCCCATAGTGGGATCTAGCATCTGATTCCTTGGTTGGGAAGGGATGTAGGCCGGGTGGTAAAGGGCTGACCGAGTAGGTCTCGCCTGAGAGAGTCCCTGGCACCCGGTGACCATAGTGAAAAAGAACTGACAAAAAAAAGAGATTCCAAAAATCTAACACTGAAGAAAAGCATAGGCAAAAATGACGTGAACTGCAATGGAGCTTCCACAGAGACCCATGCAAGAGGAGTCGATGGCGAGAAAGAACTGAGGAGTGAGTGGGGACACTCATGCCTTTATAGGGTTGATGATGTTAGCAGGTGACGTCGGTATGGGTGGCCCCAGTTGTACTGCTGGAAAATCTTCCATGTGGATCCTGCTTCACTAGCGGTGAAGTTTGTATGGAGTTACCTGATGAGATAACCCCAAAGAAGCTCACACATTACTATACTCATAATTGTATTATATGACAATGGATCGGCATAATATGATTATGGATTTGGTCAAAATTTTTTCCCCTGAGATTTCAAGTATTTAATTTCCATGATCCCCCACTATGCTGGAATGGTTTGCTTGATGGCGGCCGTTGTGGATGTGCATGATCTTCTGGTGTCCATTACAACTCAACGTGGCAGTGTGGAGGCAGTAAGACTATTGCTGCCATGCAGCAGATAGCTGTAGGAATGTTGATATAACTTTTATTTTGTATTTTTCGGGGTTATATACGTTATTTCAGTTTTCGCTCACTGGTACTGGTATGGAGGCCATGGGTGACCGTAAAGTTGGGGATGAGAACATCAAATATGCAGCATCGGGAAACAACTGAATGCAGAAAAAGAGATACAGCAGTTCTGCTTGCTAACTGGTTAACGACAATCCGCTGCCATATAATGAATATGTAAGTATCATAAGGGTATCATCAGAGCCACACTGTGAAAATACATCCTTACTGAAGTACAACTATTGCCCCACCGAACAGATGAAGGTCCTTATAGTAAACTACTACTATTTTGAGACAGGGTCTGCAGTTGGGTGTGTGCATGTGTATCAGTACCAGTGGCTTTGTTTAATAGAGATGCAAATGGAGCATAACTGAATCAGCCACACAGGAATGGTCGGTCTCTACTTGTACTGAAAGTCTGAACAATTCAATTTGCTTTGTTATACAAATACAAGCATGAAGTTTTTGAAATGTAATTAGAACTTACTGCTCCGTAAAATTTCTTCAAACCCAAGACATAGTGATAATCCAGTATCAGATAGCAGCAAGATCATACCTCAGAAGCAGTATAGCCTAAAGGTTAGAGCACTAAGTTGTGAACGTGGATACCCAGCAGCTCTGGGTTTAAATCTCACAATCACTGGTTGCAAACTCCGTGACCTTGAGCAAGTCAGTGAACCTCCCTGTGCTTAATTCTCTCCTGAGTCCCTTCTGGAAATGAGCTTTAGCTCAGTGGGCCTTTCCTGGCCTAACATTTTAAATATTTAAAAGCAAGTCTTTTTGAACAGAGACAATTAAGAACTGAAAAGCCAGATTTGCCCAGTGGTTAACAGTAAATCCTGAACCTGGGTTTTCATCGTACATTGGGAGAAAGAGGCAGTACTGACCATCCATGTTGGATGCCTCCTGTCCCAGGTGCCACTGGTGGCTCAGATAGGGCAGAGTTTTAGGCATAAACATACGGCTCCTGATGGGGATGAAATCCTAGGCTGTTATGATGCAAGATGTTAACATATGATAGGGTGGTATCATATGTCCAGTTCTTTGCCAGCAGTTGTCAGAGTAGGTTAGGTGGGCTTAGTCCAAATCCATTTATGACTTGACCAAAAAGAACCCCCATTTCTGACCATGTCCTGGTGAGATTCTGTCTTTCAGATGAGACATTAAACTGATGTCCTATCTGCTTGTACCAGTGGTTGCTCAGGCAGACATTAAAGATCCAGTGGTATTTCCTGAAAAGAGTAGGGCAGTTCTTTATTAAAACATATTGAAAAAAGTACAACAAAATGGCAAAAATACATCATAAAAACAAACCATTAACATAAACATTATACATAATGTTCAAAAGACAAGGAAATCAGAGAAGATAAAGCAAGAAAAGAGAAATACTGAGACAGTACCCAAAAGAGTAGGGGAATGTTTTATTGCAAGAGAATAATCATATAATGCATAACATACATATATTCACAACTGCATAAACTTCATATAATACATCATATTACAGAAAGGGGGGAAAAATATCCAAACTTATTAGTGTACTGTCAAAAACCATGTACAATGCCTCCGGTACTTATGTACATTTTTGGAGATCAATTTCTTTTTTGCTTCATAAATAGTTTGCAGGTTATTCACAATTTGATTCAAAACTTGTATCACAGTGTATGTTTTTTGTTGTAACAGATAAGCGCACCTGGCTTGCCATAAGTAAAACCTTCAGAGTGCGAATATTAATCTTAGAGTACTAGAATGATAACAGGACAAATACACAGGGTATAATCCGTAAACTAAAATTTCATAAGTAATAACTGGGAGGTGCTTTTCTTTCCATTTTTACAATGGAAGAGTCCAGAGTGATGTGCTGTACGGGCATTCAGTAAACAAATGCTGCATAGTTTCAAGCATGTTTGGGCATGTGTCTTGAGGACACATTCACTCATCTATTGACGTATGCTTCAGTGTACCCTGGACCTCGAGTCTCCCATGGCAAGAAAGCCATGTGACTTCCCAGAGTTTCAAAGGAATCCTAGCATCAGTAAGCTGTAAAAAGACTGCATTGGAATCTAAACTTACTCCGTGGGAGTCTAGAATCGTTGGTGTTTCAGAATAAGCAGCCTAAAATATTCTGATATACTTGCTTCCTTGTAGAGGTCTTAATCATAATGGGTGTTAGCCTCCATTGCTTTATTTTAAGGAAACTGGGTATAAAATATGCAGGGATTCTATATTTCCTGAAGTTCCTGGAGATCTTGAAGGGCGGTTGCTGCCAAAGTACACATAATGATAGAGTCAAAGTTTTCATTAGTGAAAACCAAAAAGGGGGGAGGGGTGCAATATTTGGGATATATTCTGTTTGATAAATATGCTGTGAAAAAAGGCAATGGGGTTAACCATCCAGACCCCTCCAAAGCTATAATCAGGATAAGTATATACTGTTTTTATGGGGTTTAGACGACTGCCTCAGAAACCCTGAAAGAATACATTATTCACCCTCACTTCTAGTGAAAAGGGTATTGGGCATATTGAGGCAATGTGCAAAAAAAAAGGGGTAGTACTACGAACATGCGAAATTTGCCAGAAGATAAAGGCCTAGAGGTCTATCAAGTCTGCTCGAATGTGCAGCTAGCACCCCTTATTCTGCAGCTGCCCCTCCCTTCCACCCTTCCCCTTCATTAACCCTCCCCCTTGTCCTGTCCCATCCTCGTTTGAAGCAGTCCACTGTTCTACTGCATACCACTTCAGCAGGTAACGCATTCCACCAGCCACCACCTTCTCTGTAAATAAGTGTCTCCTCATCTCCCTCCTGAACCTTCCTCGCTCCAGTCTCATATCATGTCCCTGGTGGCCCTCCCCTCCCTTACTTTGAACAGCCCCTCTGTAGCCGTCTTGTTTATTCCTTTCATGTATTTAAAGGTTTCAATCATGTCACCCTGTCTCTCTCTCTCCTCCAGTAAGTACATGTTCAACTCCTTCAACCTCTTCTCGTATAATAAGTCCCCCAGCCCCTTGATCATCTTTGTCGTTCTGCGCTGCACCCCCCCCAGTAACTTAATGTCCCTCTTCAGATATGGACGCCAGTACTGCACGCAGTACTCCAGGTGTGATCTAACTAATGACCTATACAGTGGCAGAACCACCTCCTCCCTCCTCGAGGATATACCCCCTGCAATACAACCCAGCATTTTGTTGGCCTTTGCAGCTGCCTTCCTATATTGTGCCGAGTTGCTCATTGACCCTGTAATGAGGCACACCCAGATCCTTCTCCTCCTCTGTCTGGGCTAGCTGCACTCCCCTAGCTGGTAACTCCTCCTTGGGTTCTTCATCCCAAAATGCAGCACCTTGCACTTTTTGGCATTAAAGCCCAGTTGCCAGGTGTCTGACCAAGTTTCAAGCTTTGCCAGATCATCCTGCAACCCCTGCCATCCCCCTAGGTCATCCACCACCGCGCCTACCTTGGTATCATCGGCAAACAGACTGATCTTGCTCTAGATGTCCCATGATATGTCTGCAATGAATATCCCAAACAACACTGGTCCCAACACTGAGCCCTGTGGAACACCACTTGTCACTGCCCTTGGGTGTAAGAGCTCCCCACCCAGCACCACCCTCTGTTGCCTTCCCTGCAGCCAGTTTCCTACCCATCTCACCAGCTTTGCACCCGCCCCTGTGCCTACTACTTCCTTCCCAGCCTTCCATGGCACTGAGTCAAATGCCTTACTGAAGTCCAGATACAGGACATCCACTGCATGGCCCCTGTCCAGTTGCCTAGTTACCCAGTCATAGAACTCGACCAGGTTGGTTTGGCTGGATCTGCCATGTATGAAGCCATGCTGTCTGCTGTCCTGTAGTCCTTTGGCCTCTAGAAGGGCCACCAGCCTCTCCTTCAGGATAGTCTCCATTAGCTTACCCACGATGGATGTGAGGCTCACTGGTCTGTAGTTTCCCGGTTCATCCTTGGGGCCACTCTTGTGGAGGGCATCATGAGCCATCCTCCAGTCCTGAGGTACACACCCTGAATGTAGTGAGGACATTAATAGAGTCTGCCAAGGTCCTGCAAGGACCTCTGCCATCCCTTCAGTACCCTGAGGTGGATGCCATCTGGGCCTGGCGCCTTGTCCACCCTCAGTGCCTTCATACCCTCTCGAACTCTGCTCTCCATGATTTCCCATCTGTCCACTTCCCCCGCTTCTGCCATTTCTCCCACCTTGGGTGTCACCCCCCTCTTCTCTTTAGTAAATAAGAGCAGAAGTACTCATTTGAATTAACTAGCCTTATACCTGCTTCACCCAACCCCTCCTTCCTAATCCTTACTATGTGATCCTTACAGCTCCTTTTCCCCCGATGTACTTAAAGAAGTCCTCCTCCCCATTTTTAATGCCTTGTGCCAGCCTGATTTCCGTAGATGCTTTGGCTCCTCCTTCGATTCTGTCAGGTACTCCTCCCTGTCCTCCCCCCTCTCTGTTTTCTTGTACTTCCTAAAGGCAGCTCTTTTTCTCCTTACCTTTTCCATGACCTCCTTGCTCAACCAGATCAGTTTCTTAGCCCTAGCCTTCTTGCTCTGGGCTTTGCAGCAGGTTTTGGTTGCTTCCACTATCCCCAGCTTTATGAGCTCCCACCTCTGGTTAGTGTCTAAAGTTAGTACTAAAGTTTTCAATAGCACCACCCTCTTCCTCTTCACTATAGTTCGTCCTTTCCTGGAATTTACTAGTCCTGCAGCCTTTTCTAAAGAAAGTGTCCGATTGTAAGAAACATCTTCTGCGATGCCGAAGGACAGCCTAAGATTTCAATAGGTGTAGCTGCAATTGGGATGTCTGCTCTATATGTAGTATGCTCAGGGGTCGCAGCAATAGGAAGATAAATAGCTGACCTTTTATTGTAGTTCACTTTGGAGCTTGTGAGTGCCTCAAATTCAGATATAATGGATGCAACATCTGATGCCATAATGGAAGGGGTGGTGCAGATACATAAATCGTCGGCGTATGCGCAAATGGTTGGGATGGGCATCCTTGTAGGGAAGGTAATCTTGGGGATAATGGGATGCTGCAATATTTTCCTAAGGAGTGGGTCTATTTAAAAGGTGTACAGGAGTGGGCTAAGATGGCATCCTTGTCTTACACCTTTCTGGCCTAAGAAGGGGAGACCAGGGGAGCCATTAATGTGTGGCATTATCCAGGCAGTATTGTATAAAAGTCTAATTCATGACATACATTTCTGTGGGATGTGGTAGTGATGTAGAAACTGGAAAAAATAGTTATGGGCCACCCGATCAAATGCTTTCTCTTGGTCTAATGATATTAAAAGTGACAGGTTAGCTAATGAGCTAGTGTTAACTATATCTCTAAGTAGGACAGGTTATATAACATTGATCTATGGGGAACAGCACAGGTTTGCTCTTCAGCAATAACCTGTGATGCTATAGGTATTAACCAATGTAATATGGACGCAAAAATGTTATAGTCTACGTTCAAAAGACTGAGGGGCCTCCAGTTCTGTATGTCAGTCCTATCCCCCTTTTTAAATAATAAAATCATGAGGGCATCTCAAAAATGCTTAGGTACAGAGTTGGAATCTAGGATTTCGTTAAATACTATTGTTAGAGAGGGTGAAAAGAAATCCACAAAATGTTGGTACAATTCAGCCGCAAGCCCATCCTCTCCAGAAGAAGTGCACTTTTTTTGGCAGGTTATTGCCAGTCTGGTTTCATTTACAGATACAGGAATTGTAAGAAGTTCTACCTGTTCATGTGTCACACCCAGCGTCTGCAGTAGATGCCGATCCAAACATATTAACTAGATCTGATAGCATTTTATGCTTTATGGAAGGTAAAGAGGTATTTATTTATTATTTATTCAATTTTGGTGACCGAGTAAGCCCACTGAGCCCCGGAGGTCCCTTTTTCACAGGCGACCTGGGATTACATAGCAATTGATAAATAAACAGTGTGAAACAATGAGTGCAAATTACATGTATTACAAGCAACATACAGTCATGGTACATAAGGAGTAAATAGGATGAGCCACAATGCTTATAAGTAGTACTTGACCTAATAGATACACACTAGAGACAGGATAGGTCTAGGAAAACCATTTATATGTGGGGTGGTCTCAGGAGCCGATGCAACGGCAAGTACTGGTTACCACCAAGTCCATGTGGGCCTTAAGCCTAGTGCGGAAACTTTTGATAGAGGGTGCTTCCTTCACCCCAGGTGGGAGTATGTTCCACAGGGTGGGAGCAGTGAGCGCAAATGACTTGCCGCCCGCCTTGGTTCTTACTCTGGGACATCTAGGAGAGTTTGTCCTGTTATGTGGAGGAGCCGAGGATTGGTCTTTACAGCAATGAGTCCAGAGAGACTAGGAGGAGGAGGAGGGCTGATTAACTTGTAGGCTAGGCATAGTAGAGGGTACTGAAGGTGAATGTCCAGTGAGGGCCAGTTTAGTAGGGATAGGGTGTCACAGTGGTGATTCCTGGGGTTTGCCAGGGAGACAAAGTGAGCCACCTTATTGTACAGTACTTGGCGTCTGTTCCTCTCAAGTTTTGCCAGCCCATAAACGACTGGGGCTGCATGTGTGACTGTCAGGAGGAGGACGCTGGTAGAGATAGAGACCCTGGCTTTGGGTACCAGCTGGTCTTTCAGTCGGTAGAGGGTGCCTAGTTTCCCATGTATGGTTTTGGTGACTTGGTCCACATGGTTCTTAAGGGTGAGACCCTGGTCCAGGGTAAGGCTAAGGTATTTTAGGGAGGGCACTACTTCTAAGCAGTTGCCAGACGTGGAGGTAAGATGTAGATATTGTTTTCTATCTTGACCGAGGGATCTTGGACCAAACAACATGGCCTTAGTTTTGTCCATGTTAAGGACCATTCTGTTCTCAATGAGCCAGTTCTCAAGGGATCGTAGGTCATCTTGGAGTACGGGACTGAGGCCTACCAGGTTAGCAGTGGATCGATAGATGATGGCATCGTCCACATACTGGACAACAGAGCTCCCTTCACAGTGGTCACTTAGTTCATTAGTGAACAGGGAGAAGAGGAGAGGGCAGAGTATCGACCCTTGTGGTACCCCCTCTTTTAGTGGAAGTGTATCTGATATGGCATCCTTCCACTTTACCCTCTGTGTGCGAACGGTTACGTGACTTTCAAACCACCTTAGAGCATGGCAGTCGAGGCCTATGTTGCCCAGCTTAGCTAGAAGCAGACTGTGGTTGACCAGATCGAAGGCCTTGGAAAGGTCTATGAAGACCATGCCAGGAGGGATCCCCTTGTCCAGATCTCAGAGTATGTTCGTTGAGAATTTGGTCAGAGCAATATCAGTCTCATGCCTGGTCCTGAAACTGTGCTTGGAGGGTGCCAGAAGTTGATGAACCTCCAAGTAGTTTCGGAGTTGTCCATAGATCAGCCTTTCCTGGATTTTTCACAGGTTGCAGAACAGGGAGATTGGCCTATAATTGACAATAGACTCCCGGCAGCCTCCATTTTGGATTGGGACCACATAGACCTGTTTCCACTGCTCGGGGACTGCACCCTCCTTCATGGAGTAGTTGATGAGCCAGGTCTGGGGTCTGACCAGGGCAGGGGCACCGTCCTTCAGCAGCCTGGGTAAATCCCATCGGGTCCTCCAGAACTCGAGGTTTTTAGGGTCATTAGTAGTGAGAGAACCTCTTTTGGCTTGACCAGTCTAAGATGGAAAGATGGGCGGCCTAGGTTAGGAAGTGCCCCCGTACTAGGGTCTATGTTGAGGGGAGGTAGGTCAGTCTTGTATAAGTCCAGGTTAGTGAAGTGGTGGTTGAGTGAAGTGGCAATTTGGGGATCGTTGTTTAGCAGTTGTCCATTGACCTCGATGGGACCAGGTTCAGACTTGCCTTTCCCCTTTAACAAATCATTAATGTGAGCCCAGAAAAGTCAAGGGTTCCCTAGATTATTTTTCTGAAGACACGTGACATAACCCCTTTTAGCAGTTTTTATGGCCAGTTTACACTTGTTCCTGAGAGTTTTGTAATTCACGAGGTTGGCAGGTAGGGAGGAGTGCTTGAACTTTTTCTAAACCTTGTCTTGGTTAATCATCAGGGCCTTTAATGGAGGGGTTATCCACTTGTAGCAGCTTCCCTTAGCACAGAGTTTCTTCATAGGGGTGAAAAGGTTAGTCGTCATGACAATTGATCCATGCTCTACCCTTGCATATACCCTTGGTATATGCAAGGGTAGAGCCTGGATCTATTAATTGTTCAATATGAGTGGCTGACACCCTATCTGAGCAGCTCTTGAATATGTCCAGAGAGGGTTTAGAACTCTGGGTGCCACACTGGGCTTCCAGTTTTAAGGAGATGGCCCTGTCATATTGGAAGGCTTCCATTTCAGCTTTAGGTTTGTTTGTGAAGAGTAGTTTGTTCTACTTTCATAGGATTTGAAAATAGTATCTAATCATTTTTGTCTTAGACATGTATATCTAAAATATGTTGACAAGGATTTCGCTCTGGCTTTTTTCATAAAGAAGCCTTTTAAATCTGATTTAGTGTCCTCCCACCATTGTATAGGGGACTGATTTGCATCTAAAACCGAGTATCTTGCTTGCAGTAAGTCCAAGCATGCTGCCAAGATATTTGGGTCTGTTAATAGGGAGCTGTTCAGTTTTCGGTGGGATCGTGACATACATGGGAAGGAGCCTCCTGCTGAACAGCAGGTTAAAGAGACAGCCAAATGATCAGAGGTCTCACAAGGAAAGACTCTAGCCTGTTTTACTGTAATGTTTTTTGATACAAAAATATAGTCAATTCAGGTAGCATAAAGTCCCCCATAATATGTTTTTGCACCTATTTGGTGTACAGCACAGTATCCATCTGTAAAATTTGCAGTTTTGGTTACTTTATTCAAGGTGGCCATATCACTAAATACCTTCTGAGTGTTTCCACCTCTGTCAGCCAGAGTCATACCGCAGCTGAAGTTGACTCCTAAATAAACATAGCGGGAGGTATGAAGGTAGTTAAAAATATCTGATCTAGAGGCAATTGCTCTGTAATACTCTGAGGTGCATATACATTGATCAACCTAAGTTTCAAAAGCCTATAAGTGCAGTTTATTAATATGATTCACCCTGGAAATATATCTATTACTTTTGAGATGTGAAAATTAGATCCTGAAAATAATACTCCCAGGCCGTCACATTGATCTTCTCCATAAGTCCTCTAACCCATTTGTTTTTAGCCTGGAAAATTTCCTGCCTTGTTTTTAACCTGGTATCTTGAAGAAAATAAATGTCATGATGCAGATCTGCTAAATAGTTCATTGTAGTTAACCGTTTCCTAATTTATTTCATGCTACACACATTCAGTGTAAGGCATTGCAATTTAATGTTTGTGTGCATGAAAACAAAGAGGAAAAAAATGTATGCATAAATCACCTTTTAGGCTGTTGTTCTTTTTGTCTGCCTGTGAAATGGAAGGTATCATGGTATAATCTGAAGAATAATCCATTTTTGAGGATGCCCTTGAGGAATCAGAATCATCGTCCTCCTCCTCCTCAGTATCCCCCACTGTCTCCTTTTTGCCAAAGCTTGGTATCTGTTCCTAGTGAGAATTGATATTTTGGGAGTATGGGCCTCAGACTTGCGTTTCCCTTTTCCTCACCTAGAAATAGGAGCTGTTATAAAGAAATCTTCCACTCGGGGGGAGGGGGAGGCATTGCCTCCTGGCCTGATGTTCCTGCATTTTGTTCAGCCCCTAACCCTTGCTCTGGACTAAGGGGGGAGGGGTCAAATTGAGCTGCCTGTGTCAGATCTAGGGAAATGGGAGGATTTTGTGTAGCAGAGGGTGAAGTGGGTGCTAAGACATTCACTACAAGTGGTCCTTGGGACATAGATGTTGTAGCTTTGGCAGCAGGGGTCTCTTCCTTTCTCCTCAGTGCCTGAACTTGGGAATCTATAATGAGCGCAATCTGGTCTTGTGGGGGGTGGTCCAACCTGTTGCGAATGACCCAAGGACATTGCTAGTATGTGTGTCCCTGCTCATCACAAAGGTTACAGGTCACTGGATTGGGGCCTCCCAGACTCACATGTCCGTAGGCAAGACACAGAGTGCAACGGGGTTTGTCACATGTATAGTTCAAATGTGTTCTGGAGTCACACTTATGGCAGGTTCGAGGCTGCCCTGGGTAGAAAGCCAAATCTTTGTCTCACCCTATATAAAAACTGCCAGGCAAATGTAAAATGCCTTTCTCTGTTTAAGTTGTACTTTAACTTTCCAACCCCCTGTCCAAACTAAATCCTCATCCAAAACTGGACTGGGGGCATCCAAAAGATCACATCTTTGCTTCAACCAATACTGGACATCTGCAATACTCCCCTCCTTACTTCTAAAGAGAAGACTAATAATTTTAACTGAGGGCTTAGCGAGGGGGATGAGTAAGAAGGAGGTCCAGAGAGGAAAAGTTTTAACTTGCTCTAACTTTCTCCAAAACTTCTCTAACATATAAAGATTTTTGAAGCTATCATATATAGCCTCTCCGCGTATGTGGATAAATGCAAATAATTTGAAGGGACTGATGCCAAGGGAGTCCTTAAGCATATTATGTAGTACAGTTCTCCGGTTAGGAGCAGAGTTCAGGTCTCTGAGATATTTCAAACGAACAGCGTTCCTGTGCTGTGCAGGTTTGCCCACATTATTAAATAAGTCACTTAGCCTGAATTATGTAGCGGAAAGGTCATTTTCGCTCGGTTCTGCCATAAGAGTTCGGTCCTCTTCCAAAGAGACATCCTCAGTATGTTGTTGTGTATATTGTTGGGGCCCAGAGATTGGTTGGCACGCAAAGCCAGATGGCTGCCATTCGTGGATTCCACTGGTTGCTGTGTCGAGGTCAGCAGCAGCTCACCAGCTATATTGTTATGCCGAAGTATAGAGTTGGTAATGATCTCCTCTGCACTGACAGGTTTTGGGGAAGTCCAGGGAGCTCCCTTTTCAGCTTGCTGCCATCCAGCTGCTCTTAAAGCAGACTCCAGAGTCCAGGCCCGGTCCATAGAACAAATTGGTCTGTTTATAGCCCTGAGGTGCAGGGAATGAGGTTGTTGCGATATGCAATGCATGGTAACAGTATTGTCTGTCATAGAGGTCGTAGCCTGTATATCAATACAGGTTTTAGTTGCTGCTGCAGAATATGTGGCATCTAGGATGTCGTCCTGTGAAATAGTCTCCTCCTGGGCGAGCTGTAGTAAGAAGTTTTTATGCAATTGAAAAACCTGCCGTAAATGCTCTTCTGAAATAGAAGCATAGGGTGCAGTGTCCAAATTAGTATTGTTAGTGTCCGAGTTCCAGTCTGGGTTCTCACCACCCTGGATATTCTGGTTTATCACATTATTAACTATGCCTTCTGCAAATCTCAGCCTTTCCTTGTCCAAAACCATAGGCGAAGCATTAGAAGTACGAGCCATAGAAGCCAGTGAGACACCACCTCCTCCTCCTCCTTCCCTTCCGCCATCTTGGGAGTCAGCCATCTTGGTAGTGGTCGACAAGGGCTCCCCCTACTGACAAGAGTAGGGGAATTTTTTTATTAATACATAAAAGCAAAATACATACTCAAAGAAAACTACATCAGAAGGAACATAAAGAGAAAAAAAACAGGAACATAAATAAGTATTTCATCATACATAATAATGTCAAACATCAGAATTTCTGAAAACACATCCCCTCCCCCTCCCCACCAACAAAACATTACATTCATATCTTAATATGATATCAAAAAGAAAACAACTATAATATAAATCCTTATACGGTGATTGTCTTAGAAAAGAAAAAAAAAATAACAATACATTCAGAGCTAATAAACTACTACAGGTCATTCCAAAATCTCTCCCAAACACCCCTTTTCCAGGTCACAAATTCAGTATCTTGTAAATTAACTATATCAGAATGAATCAGAGAATGTAATTCTAGTGCTGTCGTCCACTGCTGCTGAAAAATAAAGTGGCATCGTATCTGCCATACCCAATATAGTATAATAGCTGAAACCACATTTAGGGTACTAAAATCAAAACCAACCCACGTTTTTGGAAAAATATCGTCATAAAGCTATAAAAGTGTAAATCGCCGAAAGGGATGCATATTCCATCTATTTTGCCATATATCCCAAAATTCCATAATGAAAGGGCAATTAAAATATAGGTGATCCAACGTTTCAAGTTGCATCACACGTCTCTCTCAAGTACCTTTCATTTAAAGTTTTATGCTTATGGTTACCCCTTGTATTTATTTTCCCATGGATCTCAAGCCATACCAGGTCCCACATATAATGCAGAATTCTACTATTTTGTAATCTATGCAAAATCTGTTGCCTGTCCTGTCCCTGATGCTGTGGAAAAGGTTATTCTTGAAAATGTCCTTCTATGACGTGTAAGTATAAAGTTTTTCTAGGAAACTTAAGAACATCTCTATATGTTATGTCCCACTTTTTTATCCTGTCAAAGGTTGCCACCCACTCCAGGGAAAGGATATATTTCCTCTTCTTTTTATGAATAAAGGAAGTTTCCTCCCATTCTGTCAGAATGTGACATAATTTATAAGCGACCCAAATTCCCCACAGTTTATGTAACTTTAATAAAATGGGTTTCAGATGTGTAGTAACAAAAATAGAAAAAAAGGAAACCACAGGATTCACCATTCCCACGCCCCCTTCCTTCAAATCTTTATACAAAATATTACTTTTTATGGGGTTTAGTCTGCTACCCCAAAAACTAAGAAAAAACATGCTAAGAAAGCCGTTTCAAGCTGTTTTGGTAGTGGGAAAATGTGACTAACGAAAAAGAAAGGCTGGAATAAGAAAGGTCTTAATTAAAAAAATTATTTTCAATTTTCCCATTCTCCACTTGTTCCATCTACAAACCTTTTCTCTTCCAGTATTCAAACAAAGTTCCCAATTGCAGTGGGCCATGTCTCCATTCCCAAAATAAAGACCCAACATTTTTTGGGGGATGCAGAAACTGTTATACCCCCAATAGATGTATATGAACTTGGTATACCTGAGAGGCTTAAGCACACACTCTTTTCCTTATTTATAGAGGAACCTATGATAGGCAGTAAAGAAGTCAATACTCTACAAGCTAGGTCTCCAGTTGCAACAGTTGCAGAAATAACACACACACATCATCTGCATATCTGATGGTTTTCAATTCACCTATCCCTGGACAATATAGTCCAGACAAGCAAGGGGATCTATTCAAAATCCTAATAATGGGATCTAAGGAAATAACATAAAGAATGGGACTAAAGAGACACCCTTGATGAAGTACTCTCTGGACTGGGCAAATAATCCCACCCAGCTATTCACAAATGGTTTACATAAGCCAAAAGCATAACAAAGCTGCACCCAAATTAAAAAATATCAGTGGAATATCATATGCTGATAAAGTTAGCCATATAAAATCTTGTGAGATGCAATTGGAAGCTTTTGCCTGATCAAAGCTCATAACATACACTGTATGTGTTGTTTCAGCTCCTTGGTGCACCAATTCTCTAAGAAGTATCAGAGCATCTTGAATGGAACGGCCTGGAATCGAGCAAAACTGTAATGGGTGCACTAGACAATCAGCCATCAACAACAATCTATTGCATATTAAGTCCGAATTTAACAGTGTTATAGGCCTCCAGTTCCTTATTTGCTCCCGATCACCTTTTTTATATAAAAAAAATCATCAGTCCCTCATACATGGATTCCAGAATTCTGTCTTCATGCAAAAAAAGCATTAAAATCTGCAGAAGATCTTGGGGGATTAATTTCCATAATAATTTATAAACCTCAATTGGTAGACCATCTGAGCCGGGGCAGTACCAGCCTTTAAACCACTAAGAACCACCTCCAATTCTGCACTAGAAAAATCACAAATTAATGTATCTACCTTTTCAGAATTTTGCCGAGGGAGACCAGCTGCTGCAATTAGTCACTTCATCTGGTCTATATCTACTTCGGGGGGACCAAATTGTTCCATAACATAATGTTCCAACATTGATAAAATTGCCTTGTTCTCAGAGATTAAAATATTATCAGAGTTTCTCAATGCAAACATCTGTCTAGAGTGCAACCTTTTTTTGCAATCATCATATGGATTAATTTGTTCTTTCATTCCATTAGTACCAAATTTCTGTTCCAATTCTAATGACTTATATCTGTCATATTGATATTTTGTCAATTCTTTTTTAATGATTGTAATTTCTTCCATATAATTTCATACTCCAGAACTTTGCAAGGAAAGTAAAGTATGAAATTTGTCCCATAGATTTGAATATTCTTGATTTTTTTTTGGTTAGCTAAACACCTGGAATGCTATTTGAAAAAAATCAATGAAACATAATTTTGTATCTTCCCACCATTGTAAATGGGACTCGTACAGAAACAACACTGACCGTCTGTCAACCAAAATGTCCTTTCTATAACCTAAAGTATCAGGTGAACTTAAAAAAACTTGAATTCATGCTCCAATAATCTTTCCCAGGCAGTTTGGTACTGTAGGACATGGAGATACTGTAATGGTACTGTAGGACATGGAGATACTGTAACACCTATGATACTGTGGTCAGAGGTCTCAACTGGCAGTACGTCTGTTTTCATAATAGGAAGGGTATGGGAGAGAAACCAGTAATCAATTCTGGAATGTAATTTACCTTTGGAGAAGGTAGATTTTTGATTCATTATGAAAGGTCTTGTAATAAAGCTTGCTTAATCAAGTTCCCTAATTCCAAACTGTCGCAATAAATTTTACTTCTAACTTTCCTTTGGTCTAAACTGATATTAAAATCCCCACCAAAAAAGACTGAATGACTGGAAAACAAATAAGGTTGTACTTTTTTCAATAAAGCAATTCGTAACACCTTCCCTTGGGGGACATAGATATTAATTAAGCTACATGGAATATTTTGAACTAAAATATCCAAAAGCAGTGCCCTACCAAGATCTATGTCTACCAGTTTTTGGACTATAACTTCATGGGAAGAAAAACATATTCCTAAACCAGAACATTGTTCAGATCCAAGAGACCATACTGATTTACCAATAAATCATTCATTTGAGGCCCTATCCTCCTCTAGGATTATATACAATCTAGTATCCTGTAAAAAACATATGTCAAAGGGCAAAGTCTGCAATGCTGAAAAAGTAACTTTTCGTTTATATTCAGAATGTATACTGTTTACATTCAAGCTAGCCAAATGAACCATAACTACTGGCTAGGCAATAATTTGGTTCAGTAAAGTTTTTTTCTTATTCGGCCTGGTTTTCCTTTTTTCACTTTGGACAATCCCTCCATTTTATCAGAGGACCCCAAATCAATGAGAGGCTCACTTTGGGACAATTGCAGAGAGACATCCGAGTCTTCCTCATCTATTATGTTCCCCAACTCTGCAGAGGTTCGTACATATTTGATACTTGAGTAACAGGTGTAACTGCAGTTTTAGATGCCCTCTTAGCCAAATTCTCTTTTTTGGAACAGACCAAAATTCTGTCCCGTCTCCTAAAGTATGCATAGTCAAGGCCTGTAGATCCTGGATGACATTTTGGCTGATGTTCTTGGGGGGGTGCTGAGGAGGTGGAGGCATCTGACTATTCTCTGGGGGTCTTTCAGTGACTTCTAACAGCCGAGTTATAGGTCTGGTGTGTTGTGTAGGAGGCCGTTCCTTAAGGGGCTGATCAATGTGTTCCACATGTGACTTAGAGGGACAAGTCTCATTAACCTCCAGTCTCTGTACTACAGGACCTGCCTGGTCCTCTCTAGGGCGAGATGACTGTGCTGGGCTTTTGTGAGGGTGTGAGGAATTATTTTTTGTAGCTTTATTAATATAAAAATCATGTTCTGTGTAATCAGAAGACTTCTGCATTGCCTAAGGACAGGAGGCAAAAATATTTTCCTCTGACCCACATAAGTTACAAGATGAGGGAACCACACAAGTGGTAGCAGTGTGGCCTAACACACTACATACAGAACATTTAATCTGGTCACAGTCAGAGTTAAGGTGGGTTGTAGCTCCACAGCGATAACAGGAACAGGGCTGGTCCAGATAAAACAGAATACCCCTGTCTCTCCCGAGAAAAAAGTATCTTACAGGGAGGAACAGGGTGCAGGAAAACACTATTTTTAAGCGAAAAAGATGTTCCAGGACTAGAGGTCATGGGATGAAGTTGGAGGGAGGACGATTCAGTGGACACATGAGAAAGAATTTCTTCACAGAACGGGTGGTGGACAAGTGGAACACCCTGCCAGAGGAAGTGGTGGGGGCTGAAACAATCACGGGATTTAAGAATGCATGGGATAGACATAAAGGAATTCTGGAGGTCAGGGGTAAGGGGCAACAGACTTCTAGGAAAACAAACTGAACTTACAAGCTCAAATGGGCAGACTGGGTGGGCCATAGGCCCTTATCTGCCGACACTGTCTATGTATCTATGTATCTATGTAATTTGGCAAATGCTGAATACCATCATCAGTGAGCTTCAGTTGACAAAAAACTTCCAACCCCCATCCAGAAACCATTGTCATCAATGATGGCTTCTGGCAGCCCATTCACTGTACATCTCTTTTCCAGCCAATAAAGTATGTCTAGCACATTGACCCCCCTCATTCCTGAACAGTATGGTAATCACCTTGGCTGTTGGTTTCATTATGGGGATCGCAACAAAGGGTTTCCAAAGTGGACAGTTCTTTATGCCATAATAAGATGCCCAGAATCTATCCAGTGACCCAGCAGATCGAAAACTTACTTCAAAATGATGATCCCAGATGCGTGGATGAAGGCATAGATTTCTGCGGGTGTAAAGTGCAGAGGGCCTATCAAAAGGTGTTTCCCAATAAAGTTATGTCTCGTTAGAAAGTCTAAACTGCCTTTATAGTAAAAGCGGACCACAAATCTTCTCCGCGTGGCCTCAGCCGGATTTCTAAACAAACTGGCATAGTTAGCTGGCTTTTTAGGATTATTAGGCCCACCAGTGTTCCCTGAATGAATAGTTAATGAGTCTTTCTCTGTATCTGGAAAAACGTTACCTGGTTCAGAAGTGAAAGCAGTCACGTCTTGTATAGAAGTCAACTGCTGCCTCAGATTCAGCCAAACAGCACTCCTCTGAAACCAGCTGTTGAGAGTGACTCACCCCAGCATCTGACACAGTATCATCAAAGCCTGTCACCGCACCCTTTGATGTTCCTGCCAGGGAATCTGCAGAAGTTTCTCATAAGTATTACTTGCACATGCATTGTCTGGAAATTTGGTCTCGCTTGCAGATGTAGAGGTTCTCAGCAGGGGAATACTGGGGTCCAGAATCCAAATACCATCGCGGTAAAGCCATCCAGATTTTTACAGTGCCGTTTCAAGTGCCCATTCAGTTTGAGCTGGCATAAAAGGGAACAAAGACCGGTCCAAAGTTCATGAACGGGATTCAGCAGGCAGGCATTCTGGTTGTACAGATATCAGTGGAGTCCCCTTAAAGTGACCCTTCTTACTCGTTAGCATTAAAGGGCTTTGTACAGATCTTTTTCTCTTTTTTCTTCCTCTAACTGGGTTTTCTCTAGTTCCAAATCCTTTTCAGCATCTGAAAACATATGTAATAAGTGTGTCTTTTTAGAGTTCAGACTGTGCTGCAAATGAATGAGAGTCCTGTCTTGGTGTTATTTCCATGTCTTGGACCACAGCCTGCTGTGAGGCACCTCCTTCCCCCAGCTCACTCACTTGCTGACTGTGTGGATCCATGGTTCTGACAGACAAGGGGGTTCCCCTACTGGAGAGTAGGGGAAGTTTTTATTAAGACCAAAAATGCACATTTACATGATACATACAATATAAACAAATAAGAATCAAATACAACAAATACAAAACATTGACATCTTTATCCTTCCTTATATATGTTTTTCTTCTAATCATTTTATATTTTTAGCTATTTTTCCTCCCTTTTCCTTTCCCCTTTTTTAACCATTTAATATCCTTCTAGTTATGATTCCCTACTTCTCTCCTTTTTTTCCTTTTCCAACAAATCCAAATAATCCAATCCCTTTTTATCCCACCCCTTCAAAATTCCTCGCAACCTATTCCCTCTTTCTATTCCAAACTTTTCACAGTCATTTTGAAATACTTTATCCACTTCTTCTTGTATCTTAAATACTAAATCATTTACCGTTTTTTCTTTGTTTTGAATAAGCCTCTGACATCTACCCTGTCAGATTGTCCATTTTATTATTGCAGATACTGCATGTACTGTACTGGTTTCCATCTCCTTGAAATTATCTGTCAATTGTCCATATACCAAGCTCTCATATGATAGGTTCTTAAGAGCTTCCATACCCCACAGACTAGCTAATAGATCCCAAAATGGTTTCATATAGTCACACTCAAATAACATATGTTGTATCATTTCTACTTGCATTCCACATTCTCTCACGGGACAAATCCTTTCATCCATTTTTTAATGTTTCAAATTCCGTTTTACATTAATCTTACCATGACCATACATCCAGTTTACTTCCCTCATTTTCTTTGGAATTCTGTATTCCAGTAAAGCTGCCAACAAATACTCTGGCCGGGATATTCAAAGGGGTTGTGCCTGGTGCAACAGAGTTGTGTTGGTGCAACCCCACATTGCGCCCCGGCGGGATATTGAAAAGGCTGCCCGGTGCAGCACAAATCCCAATGCGCCGGGGTGCAAGGTAATCCTATGTGGCGCAGATGCAGGGAGCATGCCCGGGATGTGTGTCACATATGCTGGTGCAACCCATACAAGAAATGCACTGCACACTGGTACTCAAAGTTGAGCTGTAAAATATAGGCTCAAATGCTGGCTACCCACAGGCAGGCAGCTGTATTGCAAGGCACAACACAACAGCCACCAGCCATGGGTGGCCACCTGCCCGGCAGAAACACTGTCCATAAGCACCCGGTCCCCTCCTGGTAGTCCAGTGCCCCCCCAATATGCCTGATCACGGGCAGCAGGATGAAAGAATAAACTCCTATGCCCGATCGCAGGCAGTAGTACGACTATAGACATTCCTGGTGGCTAGTGGACCCCTTCCCTCCCGAATGCCCGATCACTGGCTGTGGTTGGTGGAATTACAGTCTATATGTCCGATCGCGGGCTGTAGTGAGTGAAGACACTTTCCCCATGCCCGTTTCGCGGGCTGTGTACTGTTATGACATCCAATTCCCGATCGCGGGCTGTAGCAAGAATGTAATTAAAAATCCCATACCCGATCGCGGGCTGTAGTAAAGGTAAATGAAATCCCATGTCCGATTGCGGGCTGTAGTAATATGTGAGAACAACCTGGTGGTCAGTGGTATCCCCTCCCCACCCACCCACAGAGGCCCCGGCCACCCAGCACCCCCATCATGGCTGGCGGCAGCACCATAACATTCTGTGGTGATTTGCATATGCAGCCCATGATGCTTTGCATTGTGGGGGCATGTGTGATTTTGTATTTTCTTGAAACTTGGCTTCCCAGCCAAATGCCCTTTGGGTAACCTTGCCTCAGTGTTTGCTAGAGGTTCTTTTGTCTTTTAAATAGTTTTTATTTTAATGGGTTCACCATAATATATCCAAGGCACACTGCCTTAAGGGTAGCTGGTCCACTCCACTGGGGTGTCAAACAGATGAGGCATACTGATGAGTCCTGGTAGGACCTTTGCAAACTGTGTGAGAGGCCTTTCGCACCATGCAATTCTGCTTAAAGTTGACCAGCATAACATTCTGTGGTGATTTATATGCAGCCCATGATGCTTTGCATTGTGGGGGCATGTGATTTTGTATTTTCTGAAACTTGGCTTCCCAGCCAAATGCCCTTTGGGGTAACCCTTGCCTCAGTGTTTGCGCACAGAGGTTCTTTGTCTTTTAAATAGTTTTTTATTTTAATGGGTTCACCACAATATATCCAAGGCACACTGCCTTAAGGGTAGCTGGTCCACTCCACTGGGGTGTCAAACAGACGAGGCATATTGATGAGTCCTGGTAGGATGAAACACGTGTCTATGTCTTCTGTTAGCACCCTTTGCAAACTGTGTGAGAGGCCTTTCGGCACCATGCAATTCTGCTTAAAGTTGGACCAGCATAACATTCTGTGGTGATTTGCATATGCAGCCCATGATGCTTTGCATTGTGGGGGCATGTGTGATTTTGTATTTTCTTGAAACTTGGCTTCCCAGCCAAATGCCCTTTGGGGTAACCCTTGCCTCAGTGTTTGTGCACAATATTTAAAGTTTTCAGAAGCTCTTAAAGGCTGCCAGCAATGGCGCAGTCTAACACTTCTGAAAACCAGCCCTTAGTGCGCAGAGGGGGTGGGTGCCCTGCACCCCATCTGTGCACTGTCAAGGACTGGGTACCCTGGTGGTCCAGTGGTCCCTCCCCTGCCCCAATCCCTGCTCATGGTATAAAATAAAATACATTGGTGGTCCAGCAGTCCCTCCCCTGCCATAATCCCTGCTTATGGTATAAAATAAAATACATTAGTGGTCCAGCGGTCCCTTCCCTGTTCCCCGATCACCACCCCGTTTACACAAAAATCATTCCTCGATGGTCCTTCCCCCTCTCCCATTCTCCCACCACCACCTGATGAAAACTACAAGACCTTGGTAGTCAAATGGCCCCCCCACCTCGGTGGATAGTGACTCACAAACCCACTCCCCCCACCCATACCGGCAACTGGCACAGCCCTCCTCATACTGCCAGCCCGGTCACCAACTGAACTGTCACAGAGCATGTACAGTATACAGTATGGCTCATTGGTTGACGACTCAACCAATGAGCATGAACTGTTTACTGTATGCGCTCTGTGACAGTTCAGTTAATGGCTGGTCATGGCGGTGTGAGGAGGGCTCTGCCAATCACTGGTGCAGATCAGGTTTGAGGTGAGCAGGGTGGTGGGTCAATACCCACTGGGGTGGGGGGCCACTAGACTACTAGGGTCTTGTAGTTATTGGACAGCGATTGGAGAATGGGGAGGAGGGAGGGACCACTAGACTGCTAGGGAATATGTATTGTGTAAATGGGGACAGTGATCAGGGAACAGGGGAGAAACTGCTGGACCACCAATGTATTCTATTTTACACCATGGGCATGGATCAGCAAGGGGGAGGGCCCACTGGACCACCAATGTATTTTATTGTATAACATGGGAAGGGTTCAGAGGAGGGACTGCTGGACCACCAATGTATTTTATTTTATACCATGGGCAGTGACTGGGGCTAGGGAGGGACCACTAGACCACCAGGGTTTTCTTTTACGTTACTGGGACGGGGATCAGGGCTTGGGTGGGACCTGGCCCAGTGCACTCATTCACTGCACTGTCATGCAGATGATCCCATAATGGGCATACAAATGGCCTACTAGTGCCATGTATGCCCAATGGGCTCATCTGCATGTTTGGGCTGAATATCACCCATAGGGGGTCACGGTGCCAGTCAGTGTGTGCCATGCTGTACTCCAATGGGAGGTCTCTGGCGCAGCACCCTGGTAGCGTGGCACAAAGCATAGTGAGCGTTGGCTTTGGGCCACACTACCATGGCCTGATATTCAAACAGATAGCATGGTCAATTTGGATCGAACTATCCATTAGAATGTGGTACCACAGCCATCCAGCCCTATTTTTTCACATGGTGCCCCCCATGTCCACGTGCTGCTGGCTAGCTCTGAATATGGGGCCCACAGTATATTGGCTGAAATGTCATTTCACACCAGAAGTGCAGAAAGACATGTCATCCAAGAGTTAAAAAATAACACCTTTCACATTTATGAGGTGGTCTGGAAAAATGGCTAAGTAGAAATTTTGGAGTCAAAATTTTGAAAATTAGCAAAGTTATGAGTAAACGTTGAAATACTGCAATATTCAGTCATGACCTGGGCATTTTACTGTATTTGTACACCAAAATTTCAGCATAGTCTTTTTATTACCCCACCTCATGAATCCAGTAGGTGGAAATTTCCAAAATCCTGCTGAAATGTGATTCTGCGCCACTGAAACATTATTCTGTGCTGTGCCACAGGTGTGAAAATGCATTTTTGGCCAGGATTTGAAAAATGACAGCTATCACATTCGTGAGGTGGTTTGAAAAAATGGCTGTATTGAAAACCTGGGGTTAAAATATTTAAAATTATGGAAGTTATGAGGGGGCATAAACAAATGTCAAAATATGTTCATAACTTTGCAATTTTTACATATTTTTATCCCAAATTTTCAACATAGCCCTCTTGTGACCCCACCTCATGAGCAATGGCAGTGAACATTTTCATATTCTGCCCAAAAGGTTTTCTCCAAATGACTGCAAAATCACCATTTGGGCCTGATTGGAATAATTCCACTGCCACTGGTCATGAGGTGGGCTCCCAAAAAAGCCATGTTGAAAATGTGAGGTGAAAATATACAAAAATGACAAAGTTATGCAGCAAAGTTCAAAACCCCACTGAAATACATTTAACTGCACTTACTTAGTTTCTCACATAGCAGTCACTGGTTCCAGCAGCAAGACTTGTCTTTGATCAGAGAGTGGATCTAGGCTGTGGGACCTGTTCAGATGAGTGTGTGTGGGGTGGTGTAGTGGGGGTGTCAGGTGGTGGGTGCTGAGTGGGAGGTTGGAATGGCGGGGTCAGATCAGTGAGGGACCATTTCCCTTTTTACAAGTTTACGAAAAAAAAAAACACCGAGGGATGGTTTTCTTTATTACAGCTGACATTTCCCATAATAATGTGGGAACGGCGATCAGAGGGTGCGGATGCCATTAGACACCAGGAAACATACCATACATAAGGGGATGGAGATCAGCGGGTGGGGGGTGCCACTAGAAACCAGAGAAACATTATATACATAAAGGGACAGCAATTGGAGGATGAGGGGTGCCACAGAACACCAGGAAAACATAACATACATAAGGGGACAGCAACTGGAGGGTAGGGGTGCCACTAGACACCAGGGGAAACATAACATATATAAGGGGACATTGATCGGAGAGTGGGGGGGCACCACTAGACACCAGTGAAATGTCTCACTTCTTTCGGAACAGCCCAAAGCACAAGTTCCAGCTGCAGCTGCAGAACTCAAGAAAGTCCTGCTGTTCTCATACAGAGAACACGTGTCAACAGCTTCTCTCACTAAGCTGGGCACTCAGGATTTTGGAATGCACAGAAAAGGTATTTCTGTGCATTAATTTAAGAAACAAGCATCAGAATCTAGCTAAACAGGTTCAGTTTAGCTAGGTGCTTGTGTTTGTGTGGTGCTCTGATAGATTTCTTGGTTCTCCACTCTGGGATGTGGATGTAACTGTCTTACTACCAGCACCAGTGTCACTCCCCAGCAGGTGTTGTGGCTGGTGAAGCTATTGGTTCCTAGGTGGGTGGATGGCGGCACTTGTCATGGAGAGGCAGGAGATGTACACGGAGGTCCGATGAAACAAAGATGTTTATTTGACAGGCGGGGAAGGAGGACACTGTCATAGAGGAAAACACCAACAGTGATAATGACTGGGAGTATGGACAGCATTATTGTTATCTCAACAGTAAGAACACGTAAATAACTAACACAACCTCTAAAACATACTGTAAGCTCTAAAAGGTGCACCTTGGACTAAAATGTCTACATTCTATGCTAAGCTTAGCACTCTAGGGTATCACAATGGGTTCTGCTCGCCCAGAGGGCTCTTGCAGTACTGCAGAACACAGCAGGGTTACAGCAAATTCAGTAAGTCATGACACATATGAGTTCACTTCTGGTGATGGTCTTTGTGCACACAAACTGAAGGTGAGGCGAAGAAGGGAAACGGAATGAAAACAAAGGATCCTGGCTGTAGCACTGAAACTGGCACTTCGGCACAGGCCTAGTTGAGGGCACTGAAATTATGAGAGGTTTGTTAAACAGGCCATGAGTTCATTGGCAAAAAAAAAAAACTTCTCTTGGGCTGCCAGTACAGAAGAACAAACGGAACAAGGTTCTGGCACAAACCCGCTGGTGGGCAGACAGAAACAGAAGAACAAACAGAACAAGGTTCTGGCACAAACCCGCTGGTGGGCAGACAGAAACAGACAAACAAACGGAACAAGGTTCCGGCACAAACCCGCTGGTGGGCAGACAGAAACAGACGAACAAACAGAACAAGGTTCCGGCACAAACCCGCTAGTGGGCTGCCAGGAATGGGATAACTGCAGGAGGTACTTCGGCACAAACCCTTGCAACAGGCTCCCAGGCCATGTAGAGCTGAAGAGGATGTCTGACACCAACCTGCCAGTGGGCTGCCAGGGACAAGATGAGTCGCTAAAGATTCTTCAGAACAAACCCTTTCAATGGGCGGCCAAGGACAAGATGAGCTGCTGGAGATTCTTTGGCACAGACTCTTGCATTGAGCTGCCAGAACCAGAAGAGTAGAAGAGGATAAATGCTGCAAGCAGGAATGAGAATGAAACCAGGATGAAGCAGGGGAGACCTAACAGAGAAAGAAAATAACAAATGAGGCATCGAAAGCTGTGTGAAGATAGAAGACATTGAAGTATCTGGAAAAAGAACCGGCAGTCAAGGATTGCACTGGGCTTAAATGAGATTGGGGTCCAGCGGCAAACAACAAACGTGACGTCTATGTAGTTCTTCCAGGACAAGCATACTCGGGGTGAAGATGATTTCAACCAGGACCATAGTTGCAGATGCTGGAAAATGGTGGTGAAGACTGAATCTCTAGGATCTTTTCTGTGCTGGATGGAGACTGATTTCAAATGAAATGCAACTGAAGTCACAGACGTACAGTCTTAGGCAGTTCTGAGTCAGCATGCAATACTGTCAGTTCAGTACAGTGGCAAAAGACTGAATCTAGATGCACAGTTCTAAGGCAATCAGAGGTAGTTGGTATACTCAGAACCAGTTCAGGGGCAATTGACCAGTTCCAGGGGACAATTGCCAGTAGCAGGGGGCAAATAACCAGTTTCAGGGCAATTGACCAGTTCCAGAGGGCAACTGCCAGTAGCAGGGGCAAATAACCAGTTTTGGGGCAACTGACCAGTTCCAGTAGGAAATTGCCAGTGGCAGAGGCAAATAACCAGTTTCAGGGCAATTGACCAGTTACAGATGGCAAGAAACACAGTTCAGGCAGTTGCAGGCAATAAAATGCAGTTCAGGCAGATGCAGGCAATAAAACACAGTTCAGGCAGTTGCAGGTTACACCAGATCAGACACAATTTCAGCCTTATTGCCACTCTAAAATACCCAAAATGCTCTCTTGCCCCAATGCTATCTTGATTAGGGAGCTGCAAGCCAACTCCTTCCACGGCCGCCTCTATGGGCGTTCCGAAGGTGGGAAATATTTAAAACCTTTTCCCACCAATGCAAACTCAGTCGCTTACCCAATGCTCAAAAGCCAACAGGGGTCCCCAGAGTTAAACACTCTCTGGCTGGGCTACTAACCCCCCCCCCCCCAATGTGTGTCAGGAACTAGAGTGTGACAGCGATGTACTGGGCACCTGGGCTTGCCAGCCCTCCTCACTTTAGCCTTGCTGGGCTCTTGCACGTACTGGGGCTTGCCTTGTCCCTTCAGTTTCTCCCAGGGAGCTGCCTTTTTAAATACTTCTTTAACTTAAATAGGACCTGATGCCCTTAGCTCCTCCTTAGCTCCACCTCTAGGTGCTTGCCTCATAAATATTCATAAATTTCTATTAAGGCCTCCTAGCCCTAGCCCCACCCCTAGGCATCACTATGCCTAATGAATATTAATTTATTTAAATTTCAGGCCTGCCCCCTCCTTTGGCTCTCAGCAGATTTCTCAAGTGCTCTGCGCACTCTAACAATTTATTTACTTATTTAAACTTCAGGCAGTCAGCACTTAGCTATTGGTGTGGCCACCGACTCACTGCCTTGGCCCAGGGTGAAGAAAGAGGGATCGGGAGCCACTGGGAGGCAGGGAAATAATAGCAATGGGAGGGACTACCAGCAGGTCCTTGCAGGGACTCTTTCCCTCTGGGCGGTCCACCCGACACTCTTCCAGCTCGATGCTCCTCCCACAGATGCAGCTCTTCCACACGTCGCCACTGAGGGACCAGAAAGACCTTTAACTAAATTAAAACAAAAAATGGAGCTAAACTGAGCCCTCACCACGGTAGCCGACCATTTCCCCGAACTTTCTTCGGCTCGCTGCCTCAGCACCCACCGCACCACAGGGACTGCTGGCCAGATCACCGATCAGAGGGGAGGCACCACAGGACAGCTAATGGAACCAGCTTCAATTCAAGTCTACGTCAAAGAAAAAAAGTGTAAACTGAAAAGAACAAAGACAAAAGAAATTCCCTTCTGGATTTTTAGAGATCCTGATGAAGTAGTGAGTACACTACGAAATGTTAAAAAGATCTATATACCTGAATTAATGAAATAAATATATTTTTTCAGTTTGAAATTTGGTGAGTGGGTCCAGTATCTCCAATTGTGTGCAGTTTGTACCTTTGCCGCCATTAGTACTGTGCTATCAATCTATATTGCAGCTCTCTGTCCTTCATACTAAAAGCTCCTGGGACAAGACTTAGGTCCGGTTCCCCCTGATGTTGGATTGGAGTAATATCAATACAGGAATGAACATAGAGAGAAATACAATAAACATTCAATGTAAATAAAAACACCTCAAAGACATTCACACACATAGCCTCCTCCCCCTCCCAAAAACAGCTGAATTAACAATGCAATTCACACACAACTCCCCCCAAACACATAGCCATAACATATAAGCAACACTTAGCAAGAAAGATTTCAGTGTCCTCCAATAAAGTAGCATGTTCCCAATACCCCCCCACACCAACCTGTTAAAAGACTTTAGACCTTTGCATGTAGCTATAAAATACTTCACCAATTAAAATGGCTATCACACCCAGTTATTTAAAGTAAGACAGAGACAGATAGCCATGCCCCCACATTATATGCATGTTGGCCCTGTGTCTAACCCTCCCTCCCCAGCTCCAAGCGCACCACCGTCCAAGAGTGGAATAGGGACTTAAATAGCCCTAGCCCTCCCCAACAGGCACCGTTCCTCCCCATCAGCCCCTCCCTTTCTCATATTATCTTGTTACGTAACTCCCATAACAGTTCAGTGGCGGAGCCCCCACCAACCTCCCAGTAGACATCCCCATTTTCTAGACCATTACACCATACACCTCTTCAGCATTCCGACTCACCCACCCCAGCTCAGTCCAAAAAGGTCATCCCTCAGAAGCGCTGAGTAAACAAAAAAAAACTGACAAGGACCCAGATCCAGCAAGGGGAGATGGCCCGCACCCCTCTTTTCACATGCTGGGCCCCCCCGGCCCCACTGACCTGTAACCATATCCAGCTGGGTCCCTCACAGTCCAAGATGGGTGTATCTGAAGCCAGCAAAGACCTCCAATGTATGCTCCTTTTCCATAGCTCAGGTGTTGACACAGCAGGAGTCCTCTAAACCAGATGGCCCCAGTGTCTTCTCTCAAGCTTGAGTTACTCCACCTGCCATCCGAAAGAAATGATAAACAACTGCGGTGAATTCCAGTGTTAAACAGGACTATTAAAGAAAAAGAAAAGGACACCAGACATCCATTATAAAGCTGACTGGGTAGTCAGAATGCTTCCTCTAATATTTAGAAGCTAAATCTTAAAACATGGTGAGTGGTCAGCAAGGTAGACATCACAAGTCAGCTCCACAAGGCACAATAACTGCCCAGGTTCAGAGGGATACATGATGAGGTTCAGTAGAAGATGCCACATAGGTCGAGAGTGCCAGAGTCCCAAGGTGCACTTCAGTAAGGAGCAGGAATAGGATTAACCATCCAGACAAAAAAAGTAAGATTTTCAGCCTTCCCTGTGTTTTGAGTCCCATTGGTCAATGAAAGCTCTTAGTTTATCTGGCTCCGAGAAGGGCAGTATCGCTCCCTCCAATTTCACCTTTACTGTAGCAGGATAAGCCATATAAAATTCCAGTCCTCTTTCTCTCAACACGTTCATGGAGGTATTAAACTGCTGGTGTTTCTTCTGGACACAGACAGACAAGTCTTGATGCAGGGTCAGTTTATGGCCATCAGATACCAGCCCCTTTTTCCTCCGGTAAGCTGGCGATCTGGAAAATGGTGGCGTCTAAAGATTACCTGACTCAGTGTCTAATCACTAGGAGGCTGCGGCTGCAGGGCTCTATGAGCTTGTTCCACTTTCAGCCTGCCATTTTTAACTGCCAGACCCAATACCTTTGAAAGGGTCATGGCAAAGAATTATGTAAGATTGCCACCCTCGGCCTCTTCTGGCAGCACTCTACTCCTTAGATTGTTCCAACGACCATAATTTTCTTGATAGTCGAAGGCCTAATGGAGCTCTTCAAGCTCCTTACAGAGCTGCACCATCAACTCTGGGAGCATCTTGGTAGAGTCTTCAAGATCAGACATGTGCCGCTCTACTTCATCTAGCCATTTACCATGATTTTTAAGTTCTGCTGTCATTTCCGCTAGCGAGTCCCAGAATTGATCCCACCAGGGAGTGAGACCCTCTAAAACTTTCTGTGATCACCTTACTTATAAGCATTATTTCATCTGCCAAGAGAGATATCGGTCTAGGCCTCCCACCGAAACACTCTCCTGTGCATTTGCTTTTTTGCCCACTTTAGTCGACTGACGAGTCGGTTTCACCAAAGCAAGATATTCGTCCATCATTCCGGGGCTCACAACACTGTTTCCTGAGCTAAATAGTAATATTTAACATGCAAAGAAATTTAATTTGAAACCTTGTGGTGCGGAGCAACGGAGGGTTGTAACTGTTCCAATTAGTGGCTCATGAGTGCCCCCTGAGGGTGTTTCTAATGTTCAGAAATTGTGCACTAAGAGTAGTTCAATGATCTGAAGCAAAACAAAGTTGGGCATACAGTAGCTATACATTACCATTCATTTTGGTTCTAATAAGCAAGGAGGCAGATAAAAAAAAACAGCAACATAAATGAATTTTAGACAAAGTAAGCAATCATAAAATGTGGGGTTTTACCTAAAAATAATATGACACAAAAAAGGTTAACATTGTCCCTTTAACTAGATTTCAGTAAGACCTTCGACACTATTCCACATAGGGGAATTGTAAACAAACTGAGCAGCCTGGGAGTGGGTCCAAAGGTTGTAAACTGGGTAAAAAATTGTTTGAGGGATAGGAGGCAGGTGGTGGTGGTAAACAGAGTTCACGCCAATGAAGGGAGCGTGACCAGCGGGGTGCCACAGGGATCAGTACTGGGATCAGTCCTCTTTAATGTCTTTATTAGTGATACTGCAGATGAGTTAAAAGGGAAGGTATGCCTTTTTGCAGGTGAAACAAAGATCTGCAATAAGGTAGACACTCCAGGATGGGTGGAAAAAATGAACAGAGATCTTAGAAAGCTTGAGGAGTGATCAGAAGTGTGGCAACTAAGATTTAGTGCAAAGAAGTGCAAAATTGCGCACTTAGGGCACAGAAATCCAGGGGCAGAGTACAAGATGGGGGAGTAATACTGATGAGCACTAAGCAGGAAAGAGACCTGAGGGTAATAATTTTGGATGACCTAAAAGTGGCCAAACAGTGTAACAAGGCAGTAGGGAGTGCCAGTGGAATGGTGGGGTGCATAGGGAGGGGTATCACCAGCAGAAAGAGGGAGGTAGTTATACTACTGTATAAAACATTGGTGAGACCTCACCTTGAGTACTGTGTTCAGTTCTAGAGACCACTCTGAAAGAACATAGACAGAATAGAAGCAGTCCAGAGGAGAGCAAATAAAATGGTGTTGGGCTTGCATCATAAGCCCTATGAGGAGAGGCTAAAGGATCTCAATATGTATACCCTGGAGGAATGGTGGAAAATGGGGGGATATGATAGAGACTTTCAAATACCTCACGCATATAAATCAGGGACAAGAAAGAAGCATTTTTCAGAAAAAAAGCTGCTCAAGAACAAGGGGTCATGCTATTAAGCTGGAGGGGGTCAATTCAGTGGAAACATGAGGAAGTACTTCTTCACAGACGGAGTGGTGGATGCCTGGAACAGCATCCCAGCAGAGGTGGTTGAAGCAAAAATTAATGGGATTCAAAAGAACGCATGGGATAGGCATAAGGGAATCTTACTGGTTTGGAATGGGAGGCTTAAGCCGGAGACCAAGTAGGGTCTGCGGTAATACTGTAGGTAGGGAAAATGGGCAGACTAGGTGTGCCATGCGGTCCTTATCTGCTGAAAACTTCTCTGTTTTTGTGTTCTACCATTATGGATCCCACATATAGGTTGGTCAACTTCCTCATCAGCCTTCTGTGTGGCACCGTGCCAAAGCCTTTTCTGTAGTCTAAAAAGCAATGACCACTACTCTCCCCTGATCAATTTCCTGGTCACTCAGTAAAAGAAATCTATTAGATTCATTTGGCATGACCCTCTCCCCCCACACACACACACACACCATGAATTTGTGTTGTCTGTGATCTTGCACCCCATTGGTTTCAAGATATTCTAGCATCCTTTCTTTCAGTAGTGTTTCCATCAATTTCCCCACCACTGAAGTGAGACTGACTGGCCTATAGGTGCCAGTTTCTGCCCTGCTGCCACTCTTATGTAGACAGATAACATCAGCCCATCTCCAGTCCTCTGAAACCAGTGGTTTCTAGTGAGTTGTTTAACGATGCTGTTAGTGGGGCAGACAAAATCTCCCTAAGCTCTTTCCATACCCTGGCATGAATCCTATCCAGTCCCATAGGCTTGTTCACCTTCAGGGCAGCAAGTCCTTTCAGCACTCTTTCTTCTGAAAATGGACTTGTGTCCACCCTCCCACATGATCCCTGCTTCTCCTTGGTGGTTCTTCCCCTCTACCCTCCACTGTGAAGAATAAACAGAAGCACCTGTTTGAAATGTCAGCTTTTTTTTTGGGTCTCCTTCTGAACAGTCTCCCCCTTCCACCCTTCTAATTCTTACTATCCCTACCTTTGTTTTCCTCTTCTCACTTACGTACCTGAAGACAGTCATCCCTGTAGCGACCCCTTTGGCAATCCTTTCCTCTATCTGCGCCTTTGCTCCCTGCACCACCTTAAAAGTAACTGGAACTGGCACACTCGTGAGAAAAATAATAAACTCAATGACAAATCCAAATCGGAAATTCAATTACTTTATTGGCAGGATACATGTACTGACACACCAGACGACTCCCCAGCACTTCAGTCAGGGACCTTCGTCGAGGGGTGGGGTCTAGGTGTGCATGACATCCTTAAATACAAACACCATGATGACATTGCAGTCAGTGAGGAAGACCAAGTATAAAGGCAGTGAACCAATCTGTAGAATCCACACAATTTAGCGTAACTAATTCATTAACATTTTTACATCACACCTTATAAAAGTACATAGAGATTGTGGTTTGCCTACAGAGAGGAAAAAGAACATCACCAACCCAGTACATAAGGAGATCAGGGACCAGCTAAAAGTTTTAAAAGTTCAGTAAGTCAGCCAAACAAATTGTCCTGTCTCCTATAAATACCTGGATACAAAGCTGTCACACAAAATTATATTTTGTGAAAAAAGCTGGTTCCGTTTCATGCCCTTTAATGCGATTTGTCCACAGAGGGGAAGAAAAGAGGGCGGGGAGAGATAAGAAAATTGAGGGCTAGCTAAAACTTTCAAAAGTTTGGTCAGTCAGCCAACAAACTGACATATCTCCTGTAAATACCAGGATTTAAAGCTGTCAAACTTTTCTATTTAGAATTTTTTGAAACGACTGAATGACTACCGAACCCAAAACTTTTGTTTCATAATATCAAAATAGCTGGTTCCATTTCATGCCCTCTATGATACTGTATGGTAATTACTTCAACCACAATGATACACTATTTAGCAACCATACTAATATATACAAATGTTAACCAATTACATGCAGTGTTCATGCACATTACATATCAACAGTGGGTCATTCCATTCACAAGCAAAATTCCCAATGCTGCATAAAGGGGAGGTAAACATCATAATTGGAGTATAGATAATACCTTGAGTCACATCCATTTTGAGCAAAAATAAGTATAATTAATACTGAGGGACGGGGGATCAAAAGGATAGGGGCTGGGTGTGTGGGGGGAAGCAGAAAAGAGTCGAAAATAATTTTAATGGGGTACATGAAAAGGAGGAAAACTAAAACAGATAACCATAATACTTGTGAGGATATCATTGGTTCTATCTCCAATACCATAATTAGTGATTTACACCAAAAAATGTTTCAAATCCCATTTCCTTCATCCCATTTGGGCTCAGACTCTCCAAAGTAAATATCCAGAATGTCTCTCTTTGCAAGAAGCGTCTCACCTTGTCACCTCCCCTTGCATATTCAACTCTCCTCACCACCTTGTCTGCTTCCTTGAGCTATTCAAGGTATGCTTCCTGTCCTCTTCTCTTTTCCTTATACCTCTTGAATGCAACAATTTTTTATGTTTGCTTGCACGCATGTGCAAGAAACATAGTGCCACCATACGAGTTTTCATAGGTGTGACACCCTGCTTCCAGTTCCCTACTCCTTTTTGCAGGCATGGCCCCACCGCACCAATGACCATCTGAGCTGTCTATGACAGCAGTTCAGATGCAGTGGAGTAAAGATGAAATCAAACCACCACTACAATCAGCGGTGGTAATGTGTGCGCAATTTGCATGCTGCCCTACCGTCAGCAGTATGCAAATTACCAACACGTCACCACCTTAGCAGTCGAACTGTATGCCACTGCATCTGTGTGATGTGCTCCCCCCCATTTGTTGTGTGCTGACAGGGTGCCCAATCCCCTTTAGCACATGCACCCCCCCAAGCACACTGTATGTCCGACAGAGTGCCCAGTCCCAGTTGGCTCCAGTGCCCCCCCAAAAACAAACTTCATGCTGGGAGCCCACTCCAGTGAGGCAAAAGTCCAGCGTCATCATGAGCTCCCGCACACTATGTGGCCAACGAGGGTGCCCAATTCCCCGTTGGTTCCACTGCCCCACCAAACTTCCAGTTGCCATGCTGGGAGCCCACACCAACATGGCAAAAGTCCTGCATTGTCTTTTAAAAATAAACCTGTGAAAAATTAAAACGGTCCATCGCTGTTTCTTGTGGCCTCCTCCCCCAACCCACACACACCCTCTGTGCACCCCACCTCCCCACACACACACACCCTCACCCCATACTTACGTCTGGAGCCCAGCGCAACAATCTTTGGTGGACTGGGAACACATCTGCACTCTTCAAAGCTGACCGTGAAAGGAAGAAATGCCGGTAGGCTGTATAATGGCATAAATAGGGTTTTTTCAACTTTTTTTTTTTTTTTAGTTGTTTTTAACCAGGTATAGCACACTAAGCTGAAAGCTTTTTTACAGGAGCGACCTGGGAGCAAAAGGAGGTTAAGTGACTTGCTCAGGGTCACACAGTATGCAAGTGGAAGCTGTGGGATTCAAACCCAGCTCTGGTCTGCTGGATTTCACCAAATTTGCAGCTCAGAGCCTTAGACCACTGCGCTATACTGCCTCATACTTTGGTTCATATCGTGGTCATTTTTTGGAATTTATGAACCAAATTTTCAACATGGGGTTCTTGGGACCCCATCTCATGAATTCAGTCACTGTCATCTGGTTATTTGGTCCCAAAAGGTGATTTTGCGGTCACTGCGCGGAATCATCTTTCGGGACCGAGTAACAAAGTGACAGTGTCACTGTTCATGAGGTGGATTCTCAAAAAGCCTATGTTGCAAATTTGGTGAAAAAAATTCTAAAAATATTGTGTTACAAGTATGTGTTGCGAGTTTACACGCACACTTGCAAGTTCGTGAATGTATAATATTTTCACTCCAGATTTTAAACATTGGTATTTTTCACACCTCCTTATGAACAGTACAGCTGTCATTTTTCATCCTGGCCGAAATGTGTTTTCACACTTCCGGCGCAGAATAGCGCAGTTGCTGTGGGAAATCAGTGTTTAGGACAGATTAAGAAAATCACAGTGACACTGTTCATGAGCAGAGGTCCTAAAATGCCTATGTTTAAAATTTAGTGACAAAATTCCATAAAATGACTGTGTTACAAGCATGTGTTGCGCAGTTTCCACGCACACTCGCAAGTTCGTAACTGTATAATATTTTCACTCCAGATTTTAAACATTGGTATTTTTTCACACCTCCTTATGAACAGTACAGCTGTCATTTTTCACATCCTGGCCAAAATATATTTTCGCACTTCCGGCGCAGAATAGTGCACTCGCTGTGGGAAATCATTGTTCGGGACAGATTAAGAAAATCATAGTAAGACTGTTCATGAGCTGAGGTCCCAAAATGCCTTTATTGAAAATCTGGTACAAAAAATCCCTACAAGAATTGATGCTCACACCATTCCACCCCCACCCTGCAGCCAGTGATAGGCATTGAGGTGCGCCTCGGACTCTTTGGCCCCAGAGTTCACACCATTCTCCTATACTGCACCCATTTCAGTGTATTTCCTTATGGAATGAGTTGAGTGTAAAGCCCGAACACCCCAAAGCACACTTCGACACTTGTTAGTGTCTGCAGGGTAGGGTGAGTGAAATGTCATGACCCTTATGGGCGACGACCCAAAGGCACACCCCAATGCCTGTCCATCTCTGCACGGTGGGGGTGGAGTTGGCACCAGTTCAGTACATCACTGCCATTTCTGTACTGCATCTGTCTAACTCCAGCACTTCCACTGCTAATGCCAGCAAGCAAACATTCGGCATTGACAAATGCTTGTTTCTTATGCAACCCTTGCCACTTCCTTGGAGAACCATAATGATCTCTTCCTTCTGCTTTGACTTACTTCCTTCATGCATAGGTTAGTTGCTTTAGTTATGCCATCCCTTATTCTCCCCACTGTGCCTCTAACCCTACCTGGCACTTCTTCTCCCCTCTTAGGCAGTTCCTGAGGTAGTCACCCATTTCTTTTGAAAATCCACCTCCTAAAAGTACAAAACCCTCATCCTTGTGTGGTTCGCCTGTGCTCCTGTCTTTATGTTGAACCACACAGTACAGTGATAATTAGTAGCAATGGGACTTCCCCCTGTGACATCTTCAGTGTTGTACCTGTTTGTAAGCACCAGCACTGTCCTGTCCCTAGTGGATGCCTTGACTAACTGCCTAAGAAAAGCCGCTCGCAGGGAGTCAAGGATTTATTTATTTTGTTTTTGTTGACTGGGTAAGTGCACTAGCCAAATTCTGCCTATTTTCAGGCACGACCCGGGGGAGGGGGATACAGATGAATGCCAACTGAACTTAAACCAGATTAAGCTGTTGGTGGTATTTTTAGTTAATGGGGAGAAATTTGGCCCCTACTCTTCCAATAGGGGGCTTGACTTCCTGGGAACAGAATGGAGGAGCCCAGTTTGAAGCTGGACAGAGGAAGAGGAGGAAGTGCTGATGTGGCAGGGAAGATGGATGAGGAGTAGGCCTCTGTACCAACAGTGGAAATGCAGGATGTAATTCAAGAGGCTCCAGTGGATATCGAAAATATGGTAGAAGAAGACTTTGTATTAGCAGTTGAAGGAGTGGATCAAACGAATGTGGAGAATCAGCAAGACACCACGATGTTGGAACAGCGAGGAGTGGCTGAAGAGAATTGGGATAATGGCAGAGGATATCCAGCAACTATTGGCAGATGAAGAGCAATGATTTTTGGAGAAGGTGCTGTTGCGAGAAAGAAACAGAGCTCAGGAGAAAGCATCTGTTTTGGAGGCTGAGAATGTGATGCAGCAATCGGAGCACAAGCAAGAGAAACAGCCACAGCAAGGTTTTGTTTGGCAATCGGGTGAAGGGCAGACAGCAGTAAACCTCGACTCTCCAAGACTGCAGGTAAATACACTTACAGTGGTGGATATCTTGGATGGGAGCCACAATGTACTTGTTGATGCATGTAGTTTGTTAATGGCAGGAAAACAGGGAGCACTGATGTGCAGAAAGCAACTGACTGTCCTGCACTGTCACACACCGCACAAGTTACTGACCATAACCTGCTGCGGGAAAAATGTATTTCTTTTAATATTGGGGTATCTACCAGAGGGAATTTAAGAAAACTGCTGATTAAAGAAGGACTTGTTAGAAGTCGAAGCGCTGGGTGAGGGAATTCCTTCTGTTGCTGGTACTTTTTGTTAATAAATACTTTTCACGTTTGCAACTGGCGTGTCAGCTAAATTCATTCCACAAAGAGAGACCCCGAGTGACACCACTTTTGGATTTTGATTTGATTAAAGAAGGGACTGGGAAATGGGTTAAAGGAAAGTTAAAATTCCATGAAGATTCACCAAAATAAGTAGACCCCCGGTTCAGCAACCTTGGGTAGCTCAAGCATTACAGGGTGCAGGCTGGAAGTGCAGCTCAGACGGACTGGGCTGGGATACTAATCTCTCGATTAAATTTGGAGAAAATGTTCAGGCAAATGATGATTTAGTAGTTGGGGAGAGACCTGAGCATATTAATTTGCCAGCTCTCACGGGAACCCAGATTACCCCAGGTCAGCGACAGTTTACAGAGATGGGATCTCCCACAGGCTCTGGTCCTAATCTTGTGCTAGAACAAATACTAGGGTTAGAAAATGAGGCACCCTCAGAATTGGTTATGATGGAACCCCCCTTCCCAGGGAACGAGACGGGAAGATACCCATGATACACATAATTACCTTCCTTCTGGAAACTCAGTTGCTCCCTCAATCCCAGTAGAGCAGATAGCAATGCCTTCTGGTCCAGCTACAAGTATATGGAATTCTAATGTAAGGGACAGGTTGTTCCCTGATAATGTCCATAATGTCTCAACACCAGCAGCACAACGTAATGCTGTGCATCGCAGATATAGGGGCGACATGGCAGATCTACCAGATAGGCTTTTTGTAGGCAGAGTTTTACTTAAAGACAGCATGAAGTATTATGTGTACGAGATATACCCTCTCATACACATGCCAGGAGATTCTATTTTTGACATTAGCTTCAAGCATCCGGTCGGCCTAGATAGGTTTTGGAAACTATATTTGGATTTGAAAAATACTACGTTATGGAAACCCTTTCTAGCAGTACCATTGACGAAACCCAGGTTTAAAAAAATAACTGCTCTTTCGTAATGAAGGAGTTAATATGGCTGACATAACATACTGGCTGAAACAGCATTGTACGGTGAATGGCCCCTCGGAGCCCATCCTGGATAATGCGCATTTATGGACTAGGGGGGTGGAGATATAAAATTACTTTGCACCAAGAATCTGGCATTACTACACATTTACCAAATTGTTTATTTTTGGGTAGAGACAGGGGTGTGCTGTTTTACCCAGGGCCTGTTACAAATGTGGGAAGTAGGTCCAGGGCCGTTTTTGTGCATAGGCTAACTAGGTTACAGCCTAGGGGCACCAGCCATTTAGGGGCACCTGCAAAATTAGGCAGCAAAAAAAAAATTAAAAGTTAAAAAAAAACAAAACGTTTTTTTCTGGGCTGGCTGCTTGTGTTGTCTGCCAGTATGTCTTGCTAAAAACAAACAAACAAAAAAGACACAAAAGTCTAAAGACGTTCCAGTTCAGACTCCTACTAAGGGACCCCCCTGCCAGCGTCATTTAAACAATTGGCTCCCCACCTTCCCCTTTGTCGTGACAGACATAAATGTTTATTGCTCCTGCTGTTGTGCTGATGACAAGCTCCCGGCCATGGATGGTGTGACATCAATGTACATGACTGCTGGCGCTCCCCGCTTAGGAAATGGCTGACCTGACCCTGACTGACGCTGACATCAATGTACTTACTCTGACTGTTGGTGCCCCACCCGCCCGCTCGCTCTACCCCTAACCCGTATGAAACTATTATCCTCAGCAAGTCAGCAGCGCCCCACGGACCTTGTGATTTAGGATTTCAGTTAGGTCCGCGGTGGGCATATACTGTGCTGTGCATCCTCCGATTGGCTGCCATTTCAAGTAAGAGGGGGTGGCAAGTTTAAATGGCCCCAGTACAAGTACAGCAAAGTACTTGGAAGACAGAAGGAGAACTGTATCAACCGCCACTCTGCCAGCCAGAATTGGGAGGAAGAGAGAGAGAGAGAGAGAGAGAGAGCACCGCAAGCCACAAGTCGCTGTGTCTTCAAGTCCACTGGGTCTCTGTCTGGGAGAGTCACCATCGCAGAGACAAGACAAGTGTGACTGTGTAGGAGATTCGGGAGTCGGAAGCAAGCAGCAGATGCGGAGCAGTAGTACTAGTCTGCAGCAGCTAGACCAGCCAGCTACAGCCACTTAATTTTAGCCCAGCTAACTGTATTGTGGATTGAAGTGAAAGAAATTCAAATCCTCCATCCTCTCCTGACCTGACTGAGAGAGCGTGGAGGAGTCGGGTAGGCTGGAGAGCAAGGACTGAGAGGGACCTTCCTTGCCAGACAGTGAGTGCAGACCGTGCCGCCAGCCCAGTAGTCATGGCCAGTCTGGTCAGGGAGAAGTTTGAAAGCAAGTCGAGCGGTCACTGAGACTCGCACAGTCAGCACCAGACCCACTTTACTTTAGTAAGTAAACAGAGCTGTTCTTCATCTTTTTGAGTGAGCAGTGCCAGCCAGTGTGTGTGTGAGGTGAGCTGTAGACTAGGTGTGTTCCAAATCAACGCATATGCATCATTCATCACATCTAGTCAGACGGACTGGGTCGTCGTGTCCTGTTGGTAAACACTGGAAAAATAACTGCTGCCTGCAACTTCTGCCAGACTATTTACCTTCCCACAGAATCATTCAAGGCATATCAGGTACCATTTTTGCTTTATTGCACACAACCTCATCTGACAGTTTGTTTGAAGCTTATCTTATTTTATTGTCTATGTTATATAGTAACAAAAATAAATGCTCCTGGTTGATCTGTAGTGTAGCCATTTTTTTTTAGAAAGTTCAGGATGCATGCTACCTCCCCAACCCCATGACCTGCAGTGAATTTGAAGGTTTTTTTTCTCCTGTAAATTAAATTGATAGCAGCAGCTTCAGAGTTCAGACTGTTTACCCACAGGTTCAGTATTATCAGACAGTGACACTGATTGGCACTGCAGTAGCTTTTATTCTTAAATAATGTTATCACCACACTTAGTAACAAAAATGCTGCCCCCTGACCTTTGGACCACTTGGATAAAAAAAAAGTTTAACCACTAGCCTCCATTTAAAAATGCTACCCACCCCCGAATGACCTGCAGATTTTGTTTCCCTCTAATGCCTAAAGAAGTTAAAACGGGGAGTTTTGGGCAGTGCATTTATTCTTGCAGCTTGTCTGTTATGACACTGTCTTTAGTTTAGCCTTAAAATGCTACCCCTGAGTGACTTGCAGTGATTGAACTCAGACCATTTAGGTAAAAGTGACTCTTGTTCTATTCAGTGCATTCCTTTTTTTCTAACTAGGGAGACTCTGAATAAGAATGCACTCTGTTTGGCCTTGTTCAGATCAAATGCAAAAATAAACGAGTGTTTGTGCTTGCTTGTGTGCTGATAGACTGTTTTATTCCCACCTCTAAATAAGTGTAAACAGTTCATTAAAAGGAATTTTAACATTTTGACTGTAAAAATGTTCATATTCTGGAAGAGTTTTATATAAGTTTAGTTTTCAAAAGGGTATGAGTGGGACCAGGCAGGGACTCTGGTGTGGATGTAACTCAGCAGGACATGGCAGGGAGGGGTGTGTATATGTGTGTGTGTGTGTGTGTGTGTGTGTGTGTGTGTCTGTTGGGGGGGCACGCCTGGTGCACGGGTCAGTGGTGGGGAGGGACACCTGAAGTTTCAAGCCTATGGGTGCTATCTATATAAACACAGCCCTGAGTAGGTCATCTCAGCAATTAGTGTGAAAAACAGAAATGCAGTCTGTGTGATGCTATTGAGCTTATTGCTATGCATTGTACTTTGCCCCCAAGATGCAACTTATGTGAGTAACAAGGGCATACATATAGGAATTGCTCCTGGGCAGCCCACAATAGTCTTGGTACTACTTTACAATGTGAGCAAGCTGGCTATGTGACAAGCGCACAGAAAGACAGACTGAGGATGCAAGAACTCTTGGCAAGGCCTAATGTGAGTGTACCACTGCCCCAGAGAATAATACAGGCCAGGAATACTGGGCCTGTATCTGATGAGGTCAGAGATCAAAATTCAGAGATTATACTTCAGACTGCAGCTTTGTTTCAGGCAGTGGAAGAAGAAACAGCTGATACAGGTACCCAGGAACATGAGAACAGTGCAGTGCCAGATCCAGAGAGACATGAGAGCCTCCCCCCACCAACATAAAGGAAGTAGGGACTACTACCATAGTGGACCCCTCATCAGGGGGAAGGTAGCTTCAGACATAATGTTACCTCCAGAAATAAAACACGATTGTTCCTTTAAAAGAGTTACCAGATCGAAGACAGCAAGGCAACTTATGGAGACTTTGCCAACAACTGGAGAAGCTGAACATTTTCCTGTGTCAAACTCATATAAGGTGTTGATGGAAGTGGAAGATAACGACATAGAGGGGGATTCTGATGTATCTTCTGTCACGTCAGTTCATCAGAACATCAGTGACTCTACCAAAAGAGAAACCGAAATCAAAGAAACGTAAACTACAAAAATGATTTTTTTGTTGATTATTTGATTTTTAAGCTCCATGTACTGTTTTTTTTTTTTCTTTTCCTTCCTCTCTTTTATGGCTAAGGGTATTACCTTAATAACTTCTAACATTAAGAGCACTGAATCACAGGTCAAGAGGATTGTTACGTTTGCTAGTTTAAAGGAGGGGAAGGAGCAGGTTTTTTGTTCAGGATACCAGACTTCATACAGTCCCAGAGATGATGGATGCACAAAAGGAATGGAGGTGGGACCCCTCGCTTTGGTCAATTGGTGAGGATCAATGTTCAGGTTTAGGGATTCTGTTTATGGGGCTAGAAGTGGAGGTATTGAGAGTTATAGATGTACAGCCAGGGAGAGCCATGTTGATGGATGTTCTATTAAACAGAATTGCTTATAGATTGATTAACATCTACGCACCTCAGTTAAAAGCAAAAAGATCTAAATTGTTCCAGTCTATTACTCCATATTTACTCAATTCCAAGCAGATTATATGGGGAGGAGATTTGAATTGTGGATCGGATTATAGGGATTGGGAACAGCAGACTAAAAAGATTTATAGTGATACTAACACTCTCAGTAAAATGTTGAATACTTATATGTTATAGGATGTTTATGATATGCTCTAAATAACCCCAGAGCATAGAAACATAGAAACACAGAATCTGATGGCAGATAAGGTCCGCTTGGCCCACCTAGTCTGCCCATTTCTCTACCTAATGGATAAGCTGCAGATCCTAGTTAACCAACAGCCTACTTCCTCCTACCCCCCACTAGAATTGCCTTATGTCTGTCCCATGCATTCTTGAATTCCCCCACTGTTCTTGACTCTATGACCTCCTCAGGAAGGCTGTTCCATGTATCCACAACCCTCTCTGTGAAGGAATACTTCCTCACATTACCTCTGAGCCGACCCCCCTCTATCTTCAAATTGTGCCCCCTTGTTTTTGCACATCTCTTTTTCTAATAGATGCTACCCTCTTGGACTTTATTGACTCCTTTGAGGTATTTGAAAGTTTCTATCATGTCCCCCCTCTCCCTCCTTTCCCCGATGCTATACATCTTTAGTTCCTTTAGTCTTTCTTCATATGTCTTCTGATGCAGACCCTGCATCATTTTGGTTGCCCTCCTCTGAACAGCCTCTACCCTGTCTATGTCTTTGCGGAGAGGGGGTCTCCAGAACTGTACACAGTACTCCAGATGTGGTCTTACCAACTGTCTGTACAGAGGGCCAACAACTTCCTGTTTTCTACTGGTGATGCCTCTCCCTATGCATCCCACTATCCCCCAGCCCTCCTTACTACCTTCTCACACTGCTGGCCCACCTTTAGGCTGTCTGATATGACTACCCCCAGGTCCCTTTCCATTTTTGTTGTTGTCAGTATCTCCCCCCCCCCCCACTGTGTCCTCTTCCTCTGGGTTTTTGTTTCCCAGATGCACTACTTTGCTCTTTTTTGCATTGAATCTAAGCTGCCATACATTTAACTATTCCTCCAACCTTGCCAAGTCCCTTTTCATCCTTTCCACCCCACCTTGTGTATCAATTCTGTTACAGATCTTTGTGTCATCTGCAAAGAGACATACTTTCCCTTCCAATCCCTCTGCAATGTCACTTATAAAGACATTAAAAAGGACCGTCCCCAGTACTGAACCCTGCGGTACCCCACTAGTAACCCTCCTTTCTTCACTGTGGACTCCATTTACTATTACCCGCAGTGTTCTGTTGTCCAACCAGTGTTTTACCCAGGCTACCACCCTAGGACCCACTCCCTTTTAGAGCATACCTTTTATAACAGATCGCTATCTACAAGGATAGATCTTTTCTTTCTGTCAGATAGAATGACACCAGTTGCAGTATCAGTACTTCCATTAGAGATGTCGGATCATCTAGCAGTGAAAACTATGATAGGGCATCACCTGGTGACTTCCATTGGGAGAAGTCATTGGAAGATGAACATGGAATTGTTAAAAGAGGAGGGAAGTAGAAGGAAAATAAGAGTTTTTTTAGAAGACAGGATCGATACTAAATTTCTATATGACAGTCTTATTAACTAGTGAGAAGACACAAAAAGAGATTTAAAAGATTTATTCATACCTATATCCTGTCATAGAGCTAAGACAAAATATTTACAGTACTTGAAAATGTTAACGTTAATAAAAACAACAGGACAAGATCTCAGGACACAGCTTTCCGAGATTAAAGAACAGATGTACAGCTACCTTAGAGAGAAGGAAAAACATACTGCAAAGCAGCAGCAGTTCATGACGAAAGGAACGAAGAAACAGGTTAATCCGTTTAGTGTGGATGCCCATACATCCTCTAGAGTAACTATGACAACTTTGGTGAATGATACGGGACAAAAATTTTAGATAGATGGGGGATGCAGCAGATAGTTCGAGACCACTTACAGGCCACTTTTCTTTTTTTTTGCTTATTCTGTTTTTCCACCTCTCGTGCTCGCTGGTCCCCACTCCTTCGGGCTCCGCAATTTCCCCCCAGCCCCACTGTCGTTACCCAGTCCTCCTGTTGTTCCTCATATTTGCAGCTGATTCCTGGGATATCCCGATGTATCCCTTTGCCAGGCGGGTCCCCCTCCTCCAAGGGGGAAGGCACTGAGGGGAGAGGGATGGCCCCAGCACACTCTTTCTAGGGTCTGGGGATGCTGCCAAGGAGAAGGAGGCCCCAGGAAGGCGATAGAGGTACACTGGGAACAGAAAGCCGACATCCGGTGGCCAACAAGTGATTTTTCCTGGTTTTCTTCAAGGTGCGTGACGTCCAGACGTCAAGGCAAAAGCCAACGTCTGCCATGCACCGCCCAGCAATGATCCCGACGTGTTGCCCTACCCCTGGCCTCCACCAGCGGTCGCCCAACACAGGATCGCAGCCCTCCCTGGAGACAACGAGCAGTCGTGGGACACTCAAGTTGTCTCCCCCCAGCCGGCCCTCCAGCGACCCGAGCTCATTCCCGAACCCAGGTTGCTGGCGTCGCAAGCGGAAATCCAACCGCTGTGCCGGTGGACCGGCCCTACGGGCTACTTTTCAGAAAGAAAGATGGGGTGGAATGAATCCTTTACTCCAGCATATGGAGGTGCCTGAATTGACAACTCAGGAAGAACAAGAGTTGATAGCTCCCATTAGTTTAGAAGAAATTCAGGAAACAATTGCGCACTTATCAGCTCATACCATGTCAGGAAAGGATGGCATTCCAAATGATTTTTATAAGTTTTTTGTTGACATATTAGCCCCACAGTTGCAGTTTGTGTTCTGGGCTGTTCAGCAGGAAGAGCAGTTAGTCCCTAGCATGAATGATGGGGTAGTGACTTTTCTTTATAAAAAAAGGAGATCGGCAAAATATAAAAAATTGGAGGCCATTAACCTTATTGTCGTCAGACTATAAGATTCTGACAAAGATCCTGACTGTTAGGTTGGCAAAAGTGGCTAGAAAATTGATACACCCAGCACAGACTTGTGCAATACTGGGCAGAAATATTGCTCAGAATTTGAATTACGTTAGGGATAATGTGGAACAGGGCTTGGTTATGCAGATGGAAGGCTACATTATGATGCTGGACCAGGAGACGGCTTTTGATGCTCTCAGGCAGAAGCATATATGGTCCACTCTTAAACAGTATGGCATTCCTGACCAGATGATTAAATTGTTGCAGACCATTTACAAAGAGGCTCAAGTTACACCAGTTATTAATGGGCATTTTGGGTTGCCAGTTTTTGTACGAAATGGGGTACGTCAGGAATGAACTATAAGTCTGTTATTATATGTATTTGGTTTTGATCCCATTTTAAGACTCATAGAAGACACAACAGTGATTAGACCTATTAGTAACAAAGCAGAAATTTGTTTGCGGAAGATTACTGCTTATGCTGATGATTGCACTATAGCAGTGGTAGATTTAGAGTCTGGGCGAGAGGTACTAACATTATTGGAAAGTTTGGAAGACACCACTGGAATAAGGTTAAACAGAGGTAAAGGTAAACTGATGGGATTGGGACAGGTCCCCAGATTGGTTGATTTCCCTATCTCACTGGTAACAGGTCACATTCAAATTTTAGGTACTAGGGAAGCGGAGGTATTAAATTGGGACATAGCATATAATAAAGCATTAGACAAAGTGCAGATCTGGAAATCATGGAAAATGACAAAGAAAAAAAGAGTATATTTGATCCGGGCCTATTTGGCTCCTTTGTTTTTACATGTTTCACATGTATATCCACTTCCATATGTTATGCATACTAAGATAATGGGGTTATTTTTTTTACTTCTGTGGGGAAGCTGACTTAATCCGTTAAAAAGAGCTCATACTTATAGGTCGTGCAAAATGGGAGGTTTAAATATGTTATACCCTTTGTTTTATTTTGTTTGGGAATTTTTTTTATTCCTCCATAAAACCAGTAATATTGGAAAAGGAAGGAATGGAGAAACAATGTATGGAATTAGGGGGTACCCAGTTTCTTACGGCATGGGGAAGAGGTAGATGGCATATTGCTGATAAACAACTACCAGGTTATGTGCAGACCCCCCCCCCTTGAAATATATAAGACAGGTATAGAATTATCAGAGTTTATCTCTAAGGGCAGAAAGAAATATTATGCCTTAATAGTAGAGAAGTGTTAATGGGAATAGCCTATATTTCAGGTCCAGGCAGGTGTTGTTTGTGGAGACTTGCTTAGCAGTATAACAGAGCTACAAATACCTTTAAAAATTCAAGATGTGATATGGCTTTGTGGTCATCAGAGACTTGACGTAAAAAGAAACCAAAAACACAAGAAGGTGGAACATAGGATTTGTGGGGAATTGCAATGTGCAGGGCAAATAGAAACTATGTTGCGTTTATTTTTTGAATGTGTGCTTGTTAAACATTTTTGGAAGGACTTGGCTGCTTTTTGGGGTGAGAATGTCTTTCAAGAGATGACATATGAAATCTTAGTGTTGGGACAAATTCCCTCAGCATGGGACAAGTGGAGGAAGAGCAAAGTCAATGTTATTTTAGCCTGCCTTAAGTGGTCATTGTGGCAAATTCATTGTTTAAAATTCTACAGAATGTAGAATTTAACAGACATGAAGTGTTATTTTAAATACAGAGTGAACTGAATGCAATTTATCAATATGAATATTATACCACAGGGCAAGCTATAAGTGAAACTCTGTGGAAAAATGTGGATTGGGTGGGATGATTGGTAGATGTTTTTTTTCTTTTCTTTTCTCTCTGCTTTCTAAAAGTACTTTATAAAGGGTTCATTAGCCTCTTTTGCAGAAGACTGGAGTACTTTACAAGTATTATTGTTGGGGCCTAGTTTATAACTGTTCCTTGGCATTTTTGATTAGATATAGGTCAATTACATCATAGGAGAATTCGCCTGATAATATTTTGAGTTAATTTTGTAGTACACAATTTCCTCTGCTTTTAAGGAGGGAGGGGTAGGTAGATTTCTGTGCAGAAAAATTGTTTGATTTCTTTTTGTTTTAGTACTGTTCTTTGAAGTACGAATACTGTATGATTTAGTCTTTTTGTTTCCTTTTTGTATTCTTTTAGTATGACCTAATACTGTTTTGTACATTTTGTTTTTGTGCATTACATAAAAAATTCATCTACTTCTTTTGGTGGGGAGGGGGAGTGGGTTTTATATAAATATGATTTGTTTAGTTCTGTACTTACTGTATGATGTACTACTTAGTTATGTTTTTGACTTTCTTTTATTATGAGTTTGTATGATGGAAATACGATTTGTATATTTTGTTTTTGACTTTTGAATAAAAAATTGCCCAGCTCTTTTCAGGAAGTGCCATGGGATCTTTAAATCCGCCTGAACTACCACCAGAACAGGCAGATGGGACCTCAGTTTAACGTCTCATCCAAAAGACGGCACCTCAGGAGTGCAGTACCCCCCCTTATGCTGTACAACAGTGTCAGTTTTGGGATTTAACCCAAGTGCCTGGTGTGGGGATAAAACCCACAGCCTTCTGATCTCCTGGCCTCAGAGGCAAGTGTGCTATCTGCTGAGCCACTGACACTACAATGGATGACCCCACTCCTTGCTGAAACTGCAGCTGGATGGCTCTGCTCCACATCTAGCTAACTGAGATTGCCAACTAGCAGCACTACTATCTTACTTGTCATTCTGATCATGGCTTCCCCAAGTGCCTTATCTGTCTCCTCTCCATGTGCTACTACTCAAGTATGGATAGTGTAGCCAGAGTCTGTCTCTAGGTTGACCCATAGTAATTCCAGCCTCTCTTTTTCCTCTTTGTGCCCCTGTACCTCTATGGCCTTGATATCATCCCCCACATATAACTCCTCCTCCTATCCTCCCCGCTCTGCATCTCCTAAGCAGAGTGCAGCCCAGTATGTTCAGTTCCCAGGTGTGGTACTCAGTACACCACAACTCCATTATAGCCACTAAATCTAGATTAGCCTCAGCCATAGTGACTTCAGATCTATGTGATAATGGCGATCGCGGAAAGGCGATCGCTGTTAAGGTGACTATACATTGGTGAAAATCCATTTCACTGATGTACACTCCCAGGCGCTCAACAAAAGGGTGATGGGGACTTGCATTTTTTTGTTTATGTGGGGAGCTGTGCCCCATGCACCTTCCTACTAAAGGATTCTCAACCCTCGGGGGGGGTGCATGTTGGGGGGACAAAAAACAGTAAATTTCTTGGACTGGCACAAAAATCCCAATGCGCCCAGCACGGAACCTGGCACCCTCCCAACCATAGCCTGCCACGAACCCACCATGCCACATGGCCAGCTCAGCAACCCTCCGTCATGCTACACCTCACAAACCCTCCTTCCCCTTCCACCCATCACATAGTATGCTTGCCCCCCCCACGTGCGCATATACATAGAGCAACAGGATGGTGCTATACCCGTATTCGCCCCCCCCCATCCACTAACCCTGAGAACAGGTGCCACTATTGAGTTGACCTTTTGGTAAGCGCTCAATACGAACATATGAAATTTGCCAGCAGATAAAGGCCTAGAGGTCTATCAAGTCTGCTCGAATGTGCAGCTAGCACCCCTTATTCTGCAGCTGCCCCTCCCTTCCACCCTTCCCCTTCATTAACCTTCCCCCTTGTCCTGTCCCATCCTTGTTTGAAGCAGTCCACTGTTCTACTGCATACCACTTCAGCAGGTAATGCATTCCACCCAGCCACCACCCTCTCTGTAAAAAGTGTCTCTCATCTCCTCCGAATCTTCCTCACTCCAGTCTCATATCATGGCCCCTGGTGGCCCTCCCCTCCCTTACTTTGAACAGCCCCTCTGTACCCGTCTTGTTTATTCCTTTCATGTATTTAAAGGTTTCAATCATGTCACCCCTGTCTCTCCTCTTCTCTAGTGAGTACATGTTCAACTCCTTCAACCTCCTCTCGTATTATAAGTCCCCCAGCCCCTTGATCATCTTTGTCGCTCTGCGCTGCACCCCCTCCAGTAACTTAATGTCCCTCATCAGATACGGAAACCAGTACTGCACGCAGTACTCCAGGTGTGGTCTAACTAATGACCTATACAGTGGCAGAATCACCTCCTCCCTCCTCGAGGATATACCCCTTGCAATACAACCCATCATTTTGTTGGCCTTTGCAGCTGCCTTTCTACATTGTGCCGAGTTGTTCATTGACCCTGTAATGAGCACACCCAGATCCTTCTCCTCCTCCTCTGTCTGGGCTAGCTGCACTCCCCCTAGCTGGTAACTCCTCCTTGGCTTCTTCATCCCAAAATGCAGCACCTTGCACTTTTTGGCATTAAAGCCCAGTTGCCAGGTGTCTGACCAGGTTTCAAGCTTTGCCAGATCATCCTGCAACTCCTGCCATCCCCCTAGGTCATCCACCACCGCGCCTACCTTGACATCATCAGCAAACAGACTGATCTTGCTCTTGATGTCCCATGATATGTCTGCAATGAATATCCCAAACAACACTGGTCCCAACACAGAGCCCTGTGGAACACCGCCGCTCGTCACTGCCCTTGAGTGTGAGAGCTCCCCACCCACCACCACCCTCTGTTGCCTTCCCTGCAGCCAGTTTCCTACCCATCTCACCAGCTTTGCACCCGCACCTGTGCATACTAACTTCCTTCCCAGCCTTCCATGTGGCACTGAGTCGAATGCCTTACTGAAGTCCAGATACAGAACATCCACTGCATGGCCCCTGTCCAGTTGCGTAGTTACCCAGTCACAGAACTCGACCAGGTTGGTTTGGCAGGATCTGCCACGTATGAAGCCATGCTGTCTGCTGTCCTGTAGTCCTTTGGCCTGAAGGACGGCCACCAGCCTCTCCTTCAGGATAGTTTCCATTAGCTTACCCACAATGGATGTGAGGCTCACTGGTCTGTAGTTTCCCGGTTCATCCTTGGGGCCACTCTTTTGGAGGGGCACCACATGAGCTATCCTCCAGTCCTCAGTTACATACCCCCAATGTAGTGAGGCATTAAATAGGTCTGCCAAAGGTCCTGCAAGGACCTCTGCCAGCTCCTTCAGTACCCTGGGGTGGATGCCATCTGGGCCTGGTGCCTTGTCCACCCTCAGTGCCTTCAAACCCTCTCAAACTCTGCTCTCCATGAATTCCCCATCTGTCACCACTTCCCCCCCTGCTTCTGTCATTTCTTCCACCTTGGGTGTCACCCTCCTCTTCTCTTTAGTAAATACTGAGCGGTCACCCGTCTCACGGGATATCATGACTTCCAGGTCTGGACTTTTGTTACCAAGGCTCCTTGCATTCATGCATATTGCTTTCCAAATCCCACCCTCCACATCTACCACCCTGCTTCTCCCTCCCAATATTATATGTTTTGTTCCCTTGCTTACCCCTTAACTGTCCCATCCCATTTTACTTTCACCATATCTGGACCCCTTTAATCCTATGTCCTTCCCTACCTGTGTTATAGTCCCATTGTCTTCTTTCCCATCTCTGTCTCTTTCTTTTTGTGCATCTTTTCCAGGGGAGTTTCCTCCACCATGGTCTTCCCTCCCTAACACTTTGTCATCCATTTTACCATCTGAGGGGAGGCAGTTGCTGCTTCCTTTGGTTTCACCCTTCCCCCCACCCTCTCTAGTTTAGGTGCTCATCCATGTAGCATTTAAACCTCCATCAAGGACTGCAGACCTTCCTAGAAAGATGCAGGACTTCTTTCCCTTAGAGGCCTGTATCCTCCCAGGTTTTTCCCCAGTTTCTGATGTATACAAAACCTTCCACCATGCACCATGCCTTCAACCATTTATTAAAAGCCCTGATATGGAGTCTCCTTGTTTCTGCCCAGCTGTACATAGGTAGCACTTTGGAAAAAGCCACTGTGTGTGCTACTTGCTTGAGATGCCTCCCCAGCTCCTTGAAATTTCCCTTCATTACTCTTTCTTACCTTCTCCTGTGTTATATCACTTGCCCCAATACAGTCAGTGATATCCGGCTTCTTCCCAGCTCCCACTACCCTAGCAATCTACAGGATCCACTTTCTATCTCTCCCAGCTGAAGCACCCCTCAAACACCTTACCTCCCTGTCTTTCCCAGTCCAACTCCCGAGTCTATCCTCTTGTAACAACTTTTGCGTATTTTTTTGCTTTTGTGTTTAATTTTTATTATCAGCTAGACTGCTGTAATATTTCAGCTGAGATAAAACTATATGGTGACTCTAAAGGTGCTTTTACTCTGCGGGCTTTGCAATGAAATGACCATCACAGAGCCATGGTAACATTTCTTGTTCTTGTGTGTAAATGCAGTCCATTTCACTACATAATCGAGCATTAGTCCGATTAGTGAACTGCCTTTTGCATGGTTCACCAAAATGTGAGTCATTATACCCCACCGTGTAAATAGTAATTCTGGCTCCTACCATTTCAGGAACCACAAAGTTCACTAGAAATATTGGGCTGGTAAAATAACCAGAAAATCTACCGAAATGCCGGAAGGTAGAGTATTCCTGTGTTAGACCAAATGTGTAAATGCAGCACAGAAACACAAGATTGTGCACCAAAACAAATGCTGAACAGAACAAGCAATACAGACTAAGCAGTGTAAAAGCGCCTTCCGGTTGCATGCCACTGGAGCCCAAGCCTGAGGTAGACAGTTAGGAGGTCAATTGGACAAACAATAGAGTTTCTGTCAGCAAAAAGGGTACTTATTCTTCAATGAGGTGAATTGCTTTCATAATCATGTGCTCTGTTTTGAGTGTAAACAAAGTCAGAGCAGCCACAACAGGGGAAAAATAACCCCATGGACTTTACGAGATAGGAAGACAAAATGATGGACATTGTAATCCACAAAATCAGAGTCTGGAGTACAAATCCAGTTTGGACCAGTTTTTTAGATGGGATGTTTTCCAGGAGGCAAAGAACATGTCAAATCTATGATGTAAGTGTGACATATTTGATGGTGCGTCATGGGGGACTGGCAACTGAAGATTTTTGAGGACTTGCCAGACCCTAGCAACTTAATTTTGCAACCTCACATAGTTACCATCTAAGGATCAAGCCTGCCCTGATTCATTAAGATCCTGTGTGGTATGAAACCTTTCTACTTTGTTAAGCATTACAAAGTTATAGTAAGGTCTCTCTATGTGTTCCTTCTGCTGTTCTTCAAGCCATTTCTTTATATTTCTGTAGTAACCCTGTAACTCCCTTAGTCTTTGTGTATTGTGATATCCTGTAAATTGTGTAAATATTGTGAAGTAGTAAATAATATTTTGATATATTTCATGCCTCTGTGACTGAATTTTTTGGGGGAATAAATTAACTGCTGGTATTGACAAATGCATGCTCTGTCTCTGAAGGAGGAGCGGATGGCTGCAGGTACCATATTCTAAGAAGTGAAATGTCTCAGGAGTGAGTGAGAGGGGAAGGCCGTGCCTGTAGCCAAAGGAGCACTGTATGGTGCGAGCAGTAGTTTTGGTGGGATTTGGACCGAGAAAGAGCCCAGGTAAAAGAATCACTTCTGAGTGGTGGCAGCTACTGAAGAAGTACCATAACAGGTGCTGAGGGCTAAGAAATTTGGCAACATGTTGCAGACTGTGTCCTGAGTGTGGAGAGGTTGTGACAAACCGGTGCCAGTGGTGTGGATTTGAAAAGGATTGTTAAAAACCTAGTTAACTATTCAGTCACAGAATGAGATATTAATAAGGGAACACAGTGTGTGCTGCTACTGTTATTTTTGTTTTTAGCAAGAGTAGTTAGAGAAGATGTAGGACTCAATTTTCAAAGCCCCAGGAATGGTACATGGTGTTTGCACTAAAAAGGTTTGATGCAAGGGGCTCCATGTGCCACACCGTGTGCCATTCCCTATTTTGTAATGCAACCTGTGCTGGAAGGTGGGCCGCCTGCACCAACAGTGCTTGCACCATGCTTGTGGCAGACACGTGGCTGCGCCACGGTGGGCAGGGGCTTGCACCACAGGAGCACAGCAACATCCCCTAAGTTAGGATATTCAAAGGCTCCCAAATGCCGTAGGGCTTACTAGCTGTTAGACCAGCTGGAGGCAGTCTAATGGCCAGTGTGCTGAGGCTCACAACAGGTAAGGTAGGCAGGAATACAGGGCTGTGGGGATCTTCAGTACAGAAGGTCCAGTGGCGATGGCCCAAAGGACAAAGGTGCCGCAGACCACCCCCCCCGGGTGGAAGAGCAGCTGACCCCCCCAATGCATTGGCAGCCTGGTGCAGTCCTGGCCACAGTGCCTGCAGACTTTGGGCACTGTATAGGTCATGCCTGCAGACAGCCCACATGCAACAATTGTGGACGCCGATACAGAGGCACAGTTGTAGATCTCACTAGCCCCAGATGTCGAGTGGGACAGCCTTGGTATGTGGTACAGGGACTGCCACTGTACACTCGCCCAAACCTGGGCGACGTTAGGGGGGGATTGTGAGGTACATGATAGTAGTCTGTCTACTCTCAGATGGCTGAGTGCAGAAGGATCACCATCCCGACCCTGCTGCAGTGCAGTAAGCCCACATGAGACCCAGCAGCACATGAAAGCGCAAATAGTGCTAGTGCTGTATGACACAAATGGGAAAAACTAATGGTAGACTATTAAGATGGAGTCTTGCCTTGCAAGGGTATGACATGATAATCGTACATAGAGCTAGAGTGACCAATCAGAACACAGATGGCTTGTCACATCTATATGAGGAGTGAACTGACTTGGGAAGCTTGTCCTATGCAGGGGATAGAGCCCCCAAATTCAGTCTAGATGGGGAGGAGTGTGACACTTGGCCAGCTGGTTATAATAATTGTATGATATTTGTAAAATAAAAAAATATAGTATGTGATTGTCTCGCATAAGGCAGCTGTGCTTCCATGGGTGCCCCCCCCCAGGTGTCAGTGATGCTACAGGATATAGGTTAACTGACCAGGAGATCTCTGTAATGTAATTAATTTCCTTGAGAAATTGCATTTTATGGCCATCTACCAGAGGATGAGCATAATAAACTTTTATGACATCTTAAGAGGAAGAACATTTGATACCAACATGGTGATAAAAGTTGTAAAACCCTTTGCTGTCCTTGGGGAAAACAGGAACCAGCCACCAGTTCAAAGGAAAGGCTTGATTAAAGGCTGTCATAATTTAGGAAATGTCTTTTTCCTTCTGAAGTCACATTATTTAAAATATCTCCTGAGAGGAAATCATTTTTTGTAATTTTATATTCTAAAAGGAGGAGCTAGACGACTCACAGAAGGGGTGTGGAGACACAGTTTAAACTAATACTTGTGTCTGAACTGTTTGACATACTATTTTGGGACTCTAGAGAGGCACAGCTTTCTGATCTAACTATAAGCACTCCAGAGGTAATATCTTAGACAGCAAAGGTCTAATTGTATTGTGGTAGAAGTTTTTATTTTCTAATCTTCCCTCGTTCTTTTATGTGATTGTGAGCTCTTTGATATATGGTTCTGTGTTTACATTTTTCATATTTTTATCATCTTTTAGTAAAATCTTTTTTTTCAAGATACTACCTGGGTGTGTCTTCCACGTTCTTTTTACATGTGATGTATACATGGTTAAGTCTGACAGCTGTTCTGTAGGGCTTGATGGTGTTACTAAACTGGGAAAAGGTAAGAATATACCTAAGGTCTCTTACAGAGTTTTAAGGGTTCATTTTGGAAGCCTGGCTTGGTGTCCCTGGTGAAAGATTGTACTGCAATCCCTGAAGAGGGCACGTATCTGAGCCTGTACATTGTGTATGATAGCATAAGGTTCACAGTTTGAATCCCCCCAGAACTTGAGACTAAAGGTGATTTAGACCCAAAAGCAGACAGGAGGGTTACCCTGTCTGTTACCTGTTCACACTGTTGCGCTCTGAGGTTGGCACTGTGGGAGCAGAGGGCCTGACCTACTGAGTGCGTTTGTGACAGACTTGCCAAACCAGGGGGTTGTGGTCAGTCTGTACCTCAAAATGCTGCCCATATAATTAAGGCTCTAACTTCTTTAGGGCCCACGCTATGGCAAGATGCTCTTTTTCCACAGTGGAGTAAGCCTGCTGCTTGGGAAGTAACTTTTTACTCAGGTACACTACGTCTGACTCAGTACTGCTCCAATGCTGTACCCGCATCTGAGGCGTCAGTCTGGACTATAAAGGGTCTGCTATAATCAGGACTTGTCAATACAGGAGCACTGCATGTGTCTCTTTCAGTCTGGTAAAGGCTTTTTCACAGGCTGGTTCCCAGGTAATTTTCTTAGGCATCTTTTTCTTTAACAGGTCAGATAGGGGAGCAGCTAGGGCACTGTAATTGGGTACAAATTTCCGACAGTACCCTGCTGCCCCTGGAAAACTCCTGACCTGCTTCTGCATCTCTGGTCTGGGCCATGCCTTGATCACCTCTATTTTTACTTGGTTGGGACGGAGCTGTCCCCAGCCTACAACATGCCCAAGGTATGCCTCTTCAGCCATGGCCACCTGGCACTTCTCAGCTTTGACAGTGAGCCCGGCCCTCTGTATCCTGCCCAGCACTTCCCTAAGATGGGACAGGTGTCCCTCCCAGCTGGCACTAAAGATGGCAGTGTCATCCAGGTACGTCACAGTGTACTCCTCAGCACCATTTAACATCTGGTTCACCAACCTTTGGAAAGTGGCCGGGGCATTCTTCATTCCGAAAGACATTACTTTAAATTCAAATAAACCTGTCGGAGTGATGAAGGCCGACCTCTCCCTAGCTCTGTCAGTTAACTCTAGCTGCCAATATCCCTTTGTCAAGTCAATAGCTGTAAGGTAGGTCACCCCTCCCAACTTGTCCAGGAGTTCATCCATCCGGGGCATCGGGTGGGCATCTGACTTCGTGACTGCATTCAGTCCATGATAGTCCACACAGAAATGAGTAGACCCATCTGGCTTGGGCACAAGGACTACGGGTGAGACCCAGGGGCTGTGGGATCACTGGATTACCCCTAAATTCAGCATTTCCTCCACCTCCCTCCTAATGTCCTTTTGGACAGCATCTGACACCCAATATGCTGTCTGCCGTATGGGCGTCTATGTCCCTGTGTCTACATTGTGCATAGCTAAGGGGGTTAGTCCAGGCTTGGCGCTAAACAATGGTGCAAAGTCTGCTAAAACCTCCCTTACTTCCTGGATCTTGTCCGGGGCCAGCTGGGGTGACAATTTAACTGCCTCCACAGAGGACTCCTGCTTGCTTTTTTCCAGCAAATCCAGAAGGGGGGGTCTCCTTCGTCCGTCTCCTCCCCAGGACTACATACTACAAACACCATGTCAGCCCTATTAGCATATGGCTTCATTATGTTGACATGGTACATTCTTTCTGTATTTCTTCTGTTAGGTAATTCTATGCTATAGTTCACATCATTTACCTTTCTAACTACTTTGTACGGTCCTGCCCACTCAGCCTGCAGCTTGTCTTTTCAGACCGGAATTAGGACCATAACTTCTTGACCTACTGTGTACAAGTGAGCTCTGGTTCTGCAGTCGTACCACACTTTTTATTTCTGTTGGGCAGCTGCCAGGTTGCTCTGGGCTGTCCCCATAAGCTCCTTCAGCCTTTCCCTAAATCTAAGGACGTAATCCACTATGGGAGTTCCCTGGGTGATGTGCTTGCCTTTCCAGTCCTCCCGGATCAAGTCTAGGGGCCCATGTACCCAGTGTCCATATAAGAGCTCAAAGGGGGAAAATCCTGTCAACTCTTGGGGCACCTCCGTGTATGCAAACAACAGATGGGGAAAGTATTTCTCCCAGTCCCTCCCATGCTGTTCAGAAAACGCTTGGAGCATTGACTTCAGGGTACCATTAAATCTTTCCACAAGCCCATTGGCTTGCGGGTGATAAGGTGTTGTGTGTCTCTGCACCACCCCACACTTCTCCCACAAACATTTCATCAGGTCCGACATGAAGGAACCCCCTCAATCAGTGACAACCTCCTGTGGAAACCCAACACGAGAAAATCCCAAGTAAGGCATCTGCCACTTTGTCTGTCCTCAGTGAGGATAGGGCAACTGCCTCAGGGTACCAGGTGGCATAATCCACCAGTCAGGATGACCCTCTTCCCGGAGGAGCAGGGGGTATTTAAAGGCCCCACAATATCCATTCCCACCCTTTGGAATGGCTCCTCCACTGTGGGCAATGAAATTAGGGTGGCTTGGGTCTTCTTACCCGCCTTCCCTATTTCTTGGCACTGGTGACAAGACCCTCAATACTCCTTCACCTGCTGGGTGAAGTTGGGTCAATAGAAATTCTGGGCCAACCACTGCATAGTGCGCACAATTCCCAGATGACCAGACAAGGGAATATCATGTGCAATCTTACGCAACTGCTCACAGTACCCCTGGGGAACAACAAACTGCCTGCCTGTTACCCCTCCCTCTGTCTTCACAGCCGGAGTATACGTCAGTCCATTTTCCCAATAAACCTTATGTTTACCGTCACCTCCTTGTGCTCCATCAGATTCTGGCCAAGCTCTCAGCTTCTCTAGACTAGGGTCACTTTTCTGAGCAGCTGCAAACTCCTTACACATTCCCAAGGCATGGGACAGGTCCCCTTCAGTCTCTAAACTAGGGTTCCTAGCACTAGCATCAGGGCACTCAGGATCACTGTCATCCCTAACTCCTGACAGTGGGTCACCCCTCCTTCTTCGGAGTAACCCTCCGTAGTTGTGTGGTTAACTGCTACTGGGGAAATTTCTACCCCCTTTTCATTAGTCTCCATATCAGGAGACACAGGCTGGGGAACCAGCCTCCCAGTGGTTTCCACAATGGCTTCTATGGGGTCCGGGGAACTACAATTTCCCCGTCCCGCTTAGCTATGGGTAACTGAAGACACCATCCCCTGTTTGAGATTGTTGCCAAGGATGAAGTCAACTGCTAAAGTTTTGGCTACAGCCACCTGTTGCACAGTTCCCTGTTTCACTCCAGTCTAGGAGAACACTAGTGAGTGGCAATGTTTTCTCCTCCCCAGTGAAGCCTTGTACAGTTACAAATTTATTAGGTATAAACTGCCAGGCTCTACCAGATCCCCTTTTACCAGTGTCAGGGATGCTCCTGAGTCTCTTAACCCTTGTGTCTGTACTCCATTCACCATGACTGGGTGCATGTGTTCCCTCATGTTCACAGGCATGCTTCCAGGGACACAGGAACAACCCATTTCTTTCCTTGCCCCATTTTGCGTATTGCTCGTCCTTTTGGGACACTGTCTGGCAATATGCCCAGTTTCTTTACAAACCCAACATGCGTTTCTTTTCTCAGAAAAATATTTTCTTTGAAACCTGGGGCTAACTGGTTTCAGTGGAGGCAGTGAGGGTTTTAGCTGCCCTGAAGGCATGCTTTTCCCTTTCTGTACTGCCATGCCTGCCCCATTCACTCTCAGAGCAGGTCTGCTCTTGGAATAGCGGTCCGAGAGTTCAGCAGCCTCTTGCACTGTTTTGGGATCTCGGTCCTCCAGCCAGGTTTTCAGCTCTGCTGGGCACGCCCCAAAAAACTGTTCTAACAGTATAGCATTTTCAATTTTATCTACAGAGTTGGCTTCAGTTCCTTTCCACCGTTTTAAGCACTGACGTTGTTTCGTGGCTAGCTCCTCCTAGCTCATGTCAGGGCTTCTCCTGAGCTTACGGAATTTAGCTCTGTATGTTTCGGCAGTTAAATCAAACTTTTTTAAATGTGCAGCTTTAAGTTTTCTGTAATCACTACTGTCCTCATTGTCCATTTGACCTAATGCATCCCGAGCTTTCCCAGTAAGTAGCGAGGATAGCTGGAAGCTCCAGGGCCCTCTAGGAATATTTGGCTGAATACAAACTTTTTCAAAGGAATTTAAAAAGGCATCCATATCCTCCCACTCTTTAAATTCAGCTGTCAATTTGGAATTTAATTTGTAACCCAGTCCTGTAGTTCCAGTTAAACTCAAGCCACATACCTGCTCTGGTGTTGGTGGTTGGAGTCGTAACTTCTCCAGTTCATGTCGCCTCTGGTGCTCACACTCTTCACAGACCGCCTCTCACTGTTCTCGCTCCCTGTTCTCCTATGCAGCTCACTGTTTTCGCTTCTCTTCTCTCTGGAACTCCAACTCCATTCTGCGCAACTCAATTTGCAGCCTGATTGCTTCTGGCTCCAGAATGCTGGTGACCTTCCCCTGCTGCTGTGGCCCTGGGCTTGCACTGGCCCTGCTGTCCTCCCCACCAGATCTGGACACTGCACTGGCCGCTGACCCCTCCACATCCAAGGTTCGGTCCTTTACAGTCACAGTCTGTGACTCGACACTCTGGGCATCTGCTGCCATCAGGGCATCCATGAAGTTCTGCTTGGTGGCTCTCCCCTTGTGCAGGACTTCTCTCTCTTTGCACAGCTGCTTCAGGTAATCTGCATTGTGCTCACTGTAGTTGGAAGCCATCTTCTTCCCTAACTACAATTACTGTAACTTGTACTTAGAAAAAATAAAAATAAAACAGGTAGGAACTTAACTGTAAGCAAAATGATATAGTTCTGTTTCCTTTTTAAAAAAAAATAAATCGCTGCCTTATTTTGCAAGTGAGCTGTACAGTATTAAGCTGACACACTGAACAGTTAAAGTTTGTGTTACCAAATTTTATCACACTGCTGCTAACCAAATCTGTCACAAACACACTCAGCAGGTCAGGCCCTGTGCTCCCACAGTGCCAACCTCAGAGTGCAATAGTGTGAACAGGTAACAGACAGGGCAACCCTCCTGTCTGCTTTTGGGTCCGAATCACCTTTAGTCTCAAGTTCTGGGGGGGATTCAAACTGTGAACCTTATGCTAGTGTACCCAAATGTACAGACTCACATATGTACCCTCTTCGGGGATTGCGGTACAATCTTTCACCAGGGGCACCAAGCCAGGCTTCCAAAATGAACCCTAAAAACTCTGTAAGAGACCTTAGGTATATTCTTACATTTTCCCAGTTTAGTAACACAATCAAGCCCTTCAGAACAGCTGTCAAATTTAACCACGTATACATTACATGCAAAAAAAAACTTGGAAGACACACCCAAACAGTATCTTGAAAAAAAGGTTTTGTTAAAAGATGATAAAAATATGAAAAATGTAAACACAGAACCATATATCAAAGAGCTCACCATCACATAAAAGAACAAGGGCAAAGGGCAAAACAAAAACTCCTACCACAATACAGTTAGGCCTTTGCTGTCTAAGGTATTACCGGTGGAGTGCTTATAGTTAGATCAGAGAGCTGTGCCTCTCAAGAGTTCCAAAATAATATGTCAAACAGTTCAGACACAAGTATTAGTTTAAACTGTGTCTCCACACCCCTTCTGCGAGTCATCTAGCTCCTCCTTTTAGAATATAAAATTACAAAAAATGATTTCCTCTCAGGAGATATTTTAAATAATCTGACTTCAGAAGGAAAAAGACATTTCCTAAATTATGACAGTCTTTAATCAAGCCTTTCCTTTAAAGTGGTGGCTGGTTCCTGTTTTCCCAAGGACATCAAAGGGTTTTACGACTTTTAACACTGTGTTGGTATCAAATGTTCTTCTTCTTAAGACGTCATAAAAGTTTATTATGCAGGTGGCCACAAAATGCAATTTCTCAAGGAAGTTAATTACATTACAGAGATCTCCTGGTCAGTTAACCTATATCCTGTAGCTTATATTTTTTTATTTTACAAATATCATACAACAATCATAACCAGCTGGCCAAGTGTCACACCATACAGCTGCCATCATGCCCATTGCTTGCTGATTAGGGACAGTCATCGTGTAGTGCCACAACATCAGTGGCTCGGTGGGGAGAGCAATGTGATGGTGTCCCAAGGAAGGGGGAGGTGGGGATGGGCACCACAAGCATATGTGGTACAGGAGGGATCATGCTGTACAGTGCCATGGTGCAGGCACTACCTCACAGCACTCTCTGGCACCAGATGGACACAGCAGAAGGTGGCAAGCCAATGCAGCCTGTGTAACAGTGACATACATAGCTGCTGGAGTTCACAGCTGTATGTCACAATGCAACAGAGTATCGCATAGCAAAGAGATGTGCCCACCACTGCCACAATGGGGTATGGATGGCAAAAGTGGTGGTTGCTTCAACCAGTGGGCAGCTGTACCCCAGACACCAACAACATGAGGCCCCCAGCCCGCATCGTTGGTTGCGGCACCTCCACTCACTGCTACATGCCCTAGAAAGACCAGTCAGTCTGCACCTCCCATTTTGTGGTCACATTCTTTTGCACACAGGTTCCCCCACGCACAGCATGGTACAGTGGAGACATACAGGGCGGTCTTATCTCAGCAGTTTGCATGCAGCCACTAGTCCTATATGCCATGCAGACCTCTGTGCAGTTGTTTACCAACTATGCAATGGTCACAGCATCCAACGACACACATGGGCATTGGGATCATGGTCGCACACCATGATGGAACCCCCTGGTGGTGACAGTGCTGCATGTATTTTGCGAGGCACTCTGGCACACACTGGGTGCCACCAAGCCACCTGCCTATGGTCTCTACAACAGTAGCATGTGGTTTGGGTGCTGGATGTCCACCGCAGACATGGGTAGGTCATCCACCTGCAGTAGCTTTGTCCCTCCTACCCTCGTACTCTCAGCTACTGGCCGCTTCTGGCCCTTGGCACATTCCTCCATCTGCATCTTGGCCAGCACATGGTCAGCCTGCTGTTCCATATGGCTGATGACCTGTAATGGCTACTTACAGCACACTGAGGATAGTTACCCAACTGCAATGTGGCACCTCTTACTTGACTCATTGCTCTGCATGACATCCTTGCTCTACTGCTGCTGTTCCCACCTGCATCTGCTTCCATGATACAGACACAGAAGCAACCATCTTTCTTTGTCAGCAAATGCACATGCCCTATGTATCAGGATCACCACCTGGATTTGGCAGAATGTTCACGCTGCCTGTGGACAGCATGGTATCTGGGCAGGGGCAATGTATGGCATACCCATCATATCCAGCAGGCACAGCCTGCACCTACTAGATGGGAACAGGGTGCCCTATGGATAGATGTGCCATACCCTGCTCCCTATGCCTGCAGACCTGGCCATTGGCATCTCACATAACATGTGTAAGTGTAGCATTGGGATGAATGTACTGGACCTTCTTGGGGCCGGAGTGTCAGTGGCCAGGGGCTGCCGCAAGCCTCCATCAAACCCCTCCCATGTGGCATGTCTCTGATGCATCGGAACACTTGCAACAACTCTAGGAACTTTGGTGCCAGGACCTGCAATATACCAAAATCCACTGCAAAGTCCCTGATGCACCCAGTGTTGTCACAAGTGGGGCTTCGGCACATGATATGCTGATCTAAGGGACCTTTGAAAATCAAGCCCATTGTGTCTGGACTGTATGAAAAGTACACTTTTTTAAACTTGCAAGAGTTATGCAAAAGGAGAAGTGGGGGGGTATGAGGAAGGCCAGTCAAGGGCAGAACTCATATACATCCTTAAATAAAGTGACCAGAGATGCACTGTAACATTGGTCACTGCTAGCCACAGTCACAAGACAGAGGCTGAACAGCATGAAAGTGAGCCAGAGCTGGGAAATGAGACAGCCTTATAGGTACAGAGGTTGCAGCTAGAGACTGCCCTGGTTCAGGCTAAGGCTGAGGTACAGCTGCAGAAGATGAAGTTGGGGGCAGAGGAGCAAGAGAAGGAGGAGAAGTGAAAACTGAGGAGCGAGAGTACGTGAGCATGCGAGAGAGAGATGCAGATTCTGCGCCAGAGGACAACACCCCAAACTGTGAGTAATGGAATGAGGGCTTTGACACAGGAAGCCAAAACTAGTTTTTAATGTTTCCCAGATATCGGAGGGAAGGGGGGCTTGATCTTGATTTGTTTTTAAGATCTTTCAAGAGAATCTGTAGCTAGCTTTTGTTTTCCAGGTAAGCACACTAGACAGACAAGTGCCTATTTTCAGGAGCGACTCGGGCAGGGATTCTTGGGCGACTCACCTATTTCCACTGTCTACTGTAGACTTTTATGAAAATGGGCAATGAGGACTGCATGGACTCTGATAAAGTGAAAAATGTCTTGCTAAAGCATTTTTAGTTATAGTAACTCCCAAGGCCTATAGTCAAAAATTTAGAGGGTTATGAAAGACACCAGGAGATAGCTATGCTGCAATGTGTGAGCAAATAACTAATTTATTAGAACATTGGGTATAGGGTGCAAAAGCATGCTCTGTAGAGGAAATAAAAGATTTATTTTTTCTGGAAAAGTTCCTAAAAACTGTACCTGAGGAACTGCGAATATGTTTGTTGGATAGAACTTTAAGCTCTGCGAGGGAGGCAGCCAAGGGGGCATCTCTGTTCATATCCAGGTGACCATCCTCTTATTGCAGAGTAAATGGGTGAGGGACACAGGTGGTTTTAAGGGAACTCTGAAGGAAGCCGGCCTGTGCCTGAACAAAACAGAAAGTCATCTGGTTTCAAAAGCAAGGGGACAGGTGAATGTAGGTGCTACATCTGCCAGAAACTGAGGCATTTCTCATATAATTGCCCCAAAAAAGGGTAAAGTGTGCGAATGTAGTTGGAGGGGGTAGCTCAGGAAGTTCCCAGCAGTTTGTAGCCTGTGCACAGAGTGAAGTTCCCTCTAACTACGCTGCTGACATGTACCTTGTGTTTGTAAATGTGATGGTGACCTAGGGATTGAGGGACACTGGGGCCTCCATTTCTATGGTGAGGTAGGATTTGATTCAGGAGGAACAAATCCTGGCTGGCCAGTTTTCAAGGATTAGAGGAGTAATGGGTCCTGTTGTGTCTGTGCCAATGGCCCAGATCTATCTAAGCTGGGAAGGTGGCCAGGGCATTCAGGAGGGGAGTGTTGTACCAGACCTGCCCATGAACGTAATCATGGGTAATGACTTTGATAGCAGGGCCAATACTGTGTGTGTGTCATTACCCGTAGCAACGCAAGGGAACCGGCTGCTGAGGACATATAGGGGGCAGTGCACAAGGAAGCAATCCTTCCTCAGTAGCAGGAGAGGCTGTAGCCTGAGAACATGCTGGGAGCAGCAATTCTGAGGCAGAGCTACAGACTGAGGAGATCCCAGCTGTGGGTGGCTCGGTATACTGCCACTTCCTCGACAACCTTACTGCAATCGACACTACAGCGACAACAGCGCCAGGTCACTGTAGTGTGGGCACAGGACCCCCGGCACTGTTTTCTGGGGGCATTGCACCCCCTCCCTAAAGCAACTCGTGACTCATACTTATCTAAGTAGCAGGGGGTGCGGGGGGCAGAGCCCACCCCCCATGGGGGATTAAAACAAAGTTAAATGCAACTCCCTTTATGCCAACCGCAAATGCAGTCGACATAAAGGAGTTGCTGTAATGTTGGGCAACAACGAAATTGTCATCCAGCCATCACAGATCCAGGTGGCTCTCCCACAGCAGAGTGTGTTTTTGGGAAGGTCAGATATGTAGAGCTGGGAAGAGCTCAGCAAGCTGAACCATCCCTGCAAAAATTAAGGGAGTTAGCCACCAGGGTGAAAAGTGACTCTCAGGAGTCAGAGAAAAGGGGAGGTGTACTGGGAGAATGGGCTCCACTCCCTCCTCCAGTGATTTGTTGAATAGGGCTGTCAGTGGTACCACTAGCACCTCTCAGAGTTCTTTTAATACTCTGGGATGTATTCCGTTTGGCACCATTGCCTTGTCCACTTTCAGTTTTGAGAGTTCCTTTAGTACTCTCTCCTCCATGGATGGACTGTGTCCACCTCCCTTCCATGCGTGTTTCTTCCACCTAATTGTGGTCCCTCCCTTTCCCCTTCTTTTGTGAATACTGAGCAGAAGTATTTGTTCAGAATTTCTGCTTTTCTAGGTCCCCTCCACACACACACACACAACCCCCCATTTAGTCTCACAGTCCTTCCCTTGGCCTTTTTTCTTTCACTGATGTACCTGAAGAAGGTTTTTTATCCTTCTTCTACTGTCTGGACTATTCTTCCTCTGCTTGCACCTTTGCACTCCTGACTGCTTTCCCCACCTCCCTCTGCTTTGCCTGATACAGTTTCCTGCCTCCCTCCCTTTGTGTTTCTTTGTACTTCCTGAATGCCACTTTTTTCTCTCTAACCTTCCCTGCCACTTCTTTTGAAAACCATAGTGTTTTTTTCTTTCTTTTTCCTTTGTTTACTTGCTTCTCACAAAGGCAAGGTGCCTCTGCTATGGCTCCTATAGGGATCTCCCACTACTCCTCTACCCCCTTTCCTACCCTTCTCCTTTGCCATGGTTTTCTTGAGGCATTCCCTCATTTATTCAAAGTCAGCCCTCTTGAAATCTAGGACCCTTGCCTTCATGTGGCTTGACTCTTCTACTCTCTTCACCTTGAAACATACTGTATGATGACCGCTGGTCCCTAGATGGCTGCCCACTGACACATCTGCTATTGTGTCGCCGTTGTTGAAAACCAGATCCAATATATTGCACCCTCACAGGCTTGCCCCACCACTAGCTGTCTGAGGCATGTCCCCTGCAGGGCATCCAGGATGTCTCTGCTCCTGTTTGTGACTGCAGCATAGGTGTCCCAATAAGCATCTGGCATATTTAGGTCCCCTAACAGCAACACTTTCCCTTTCTCTGCCATTCTGTGGATGATTTCCACAAATACCCTGTCTGTTTTCTCCCTCTGCACTGGAGGTCTGTAGATAACCCCAGTGTGGATGGTGGTGCCATTCCCCATCTCCAATGTGACCCACAGTGCCTTCTCCCCTTCCTGCTTTCCCTTTATCTCAGCTGCTTTGATCCCCTCTCTCATGTAGATAGCTACCCCTCCATCCTTTTTGCCCTCCCTGTCTTTCCTGAAGACTGTGTACCCTGGTATGGTAACCTCCCAGTCATGCTTTCCCATGTACCATGTTTCAGTGATCACGACAATGTCCAGGTCTTCCTCCGCCATTAAGGCAACTAAGCCTTGTTGCCTAGGCTACGGGCATTTGTACACATGGCTTTCCATGTTTTGATGCCTTTGCCTGTACCAGAGAAGTAACTTCTGGACTTAGCCCACAACATTCCCTTTTCTGGACACTTGAGGGTCAGCCATACAAAGAGGCAGCTGACTAACAACTTTTACTGGCCCAGTATTTTTAAAGATGAGGCAAACTACTGCCAGACTTGTCCGCAGTGCCAGAGAGCAGGAAAAGTTGGAGACAAGGCTAAGGTGCCTTTGATTCCCCTGTCTGTTATTGAAGAGCTAGTTAGGTGAGTTGTCATGAACATTGTGGGGCCACTCAGCACCACAAGCCACACCAGCAAGTGGTACATTTTGGTGGTCATATATTACACCACAGAGTATCCAGAGGCAGTGCCCTTGTCTTCCATCAAAGCTGAGAAAGTGGCTGATGAACCACTGGGCATATTCAGCTGGCTTGGTTTTCCCCAAGAGATTTTGTCGGACCAGGGCAGCAACTTCATGTCTGATCTGATGGTTAGTGTTTTGAAGAAGTGTGGGGTAAGGCAGCTCAGGGCCTCACCATGTCATCCCTAGACTAATGTTCTGGTTGAGCGATTCAATGGGTCTTTTAAGACCATATTAAGGGCATTCACTGACTAGCTTGTGAGAAAGTGGGACAAGTAATTACCCCATCTCTTATTCACATATAGGGAAGTCCCCCAAGAATCCAGAGTTCTCACCCTTCCTGTTTGGCCATGGGGTAAGGGGTCCCCTTAATTTAGTAAGGGATGAATGGGAGGGTCAGCTTACTCCCCAAGGGGAATTTGTTGTGGAGTATATCATGAATTTCAGGTCATGGTTCTCAAGGGGTTTGCCCCAGAGCACCTAGCCACTGCACAACAGAGGCAGAAGACGTGGTACGACAGTAGGGCCAGACTCTGGGAGTACGAGTTCAGACAATGGGTGATGGGATTCATCCCTGTCTGACAGAATAAATTACAGGTGATGTGGGAGGGGCCTTACTGAGTGGTCAGGAGGGTGAATGATGTTAATTACGTGGTACAGTTACCAGACAGGAGGCGCAAACAGTGAGTCTACCATGTAAACAGGATGAAGCCCTACCATGACTGGTACAAGACAGCCCTGGCTGTGTGCAGTTATCTGGAGGAGGAGGCTGAAGCAGACGCACTGATGGATCTCCAGGGAGAAATTAAGGGAGACTCCTCAGTGGATGCTGTCACCATCTTGGAGCAGCTGTCCAAGCTGCTGAAATGCATAGGGTGATGCATACATTTGGTAAAATTTTCATAGGGAAGCTGGGGTATACCATGCTGGTAGAGCACTGCATGAATACAGGCTCCTAAGCCCCACAGAGGCAGCCACCCTACAAAGTGCCAGAGGGAGTAAGGCATGCCAGAGGGGGAGATCAAGGAGATGCTGGCTCTCCAGGTGATCCAGGAGTCCAGTATTCCCTGAGCCTCCCAAGTGGTACTGATCCCCCAAAAGAATGGGACCACAAAGTTCTGTGACAACTACTGCAAGCTTAACAGCCTGGGATGGATGAGGTCCTAGAGAGTTTGGGGGAGCCCTTTACCTGTCCACCATAGACCTGAAAAAGGATACCTCTGACCCCCAAAGCCAGAAAGAGGTCAGCCTTAGTCACCCCATTTGGATTATTGGGGCATTCAGAGTAATGCAATTTGAGATGAAGAATGCACCAGCCATCTTTCAACAGCTTGTGGATTGCATTCTGAATGGGGCAGGGGACTTCACTTTGGCATACTGTACATGAATGACATCGCCATCTGTAGTCAGACTTGGAAAGATCATGTCAGGCAGTCAACTGAGGTATTCCACCAACTGCAGCCTGCTGTGCTTACCGTAAAGGTGAAAAAGTGGCAGTTAAGAATGACAGATGTGTCATACCTTGGGCATGGGATGAGGAGTGGGTACATCTGGCCTGAACCAGAGAAAATTGAGGTCATGCAGGGATGGGACACCCATGACTAAGAAAAAGGTTCAGGCCTTCCTCAGGATGACAGGGTACTACTGTGTTTGTGCCAAATTTCAGTAGCCTGCACAGTGTCACCAGGAAGAAAATTCCAAACAATGTTCAGTGGACAGAAACCTGCAATACCGTGTTCCATTCACTAAAGCAGGCATTTTGTTCGGCACCTGTGCTTGCCAGCCCAGACTACTTTCTTAGGATTTTTGTGCACATAAATATATCTGATTATGGAGTAGGCACAGTTCTGAGTCAGGTTGCACACTCTGGAGAGAAACATCCAGTGGTGTACCTGAGCAGGAAGTTGCTGCCCACAGAAAAGGCCTATGACACAGTTGAAAAGGAGTGTCTTGGTATTGCCTGGGCTTTGCAGAAGCTGCAACCTTATTTGTATGGGAGGGAGTTCACCCTGGTCACTGACCACAACACCCTCACATGGTTCCGTAGGACCAGTGGACAGAACTCCAAATTACTGAGGTGGAGGCTGGTGCTGCATTCCAAAAATATGAACATTGGGCACCGCAGTGGGTTACAGCATGGCAATGCAGACTGGTTGTGTAGACAGTAGTCACTGCCCCATTTTAAGCTGCAGAGAAGCTATGAGAAACTAATGTGGGGATCACCCAGACAGTGAACCAAGGCATAGCAGGTGGAACCAGCTGGCTGACATGAAAACAAACATCATTTAGTAGTGCTAAAGTTTGTTTTCATTTCTCGAGGGGTGTAACAACTTTTGTGTATTTTTTGTTTTTGTGTTCAATTTTTATTATCAGCTAGATTCTGCAATATTTCAACTGAGATAAAAATGTATGGTGAACCTAAGGTTGCATGCCGCTGGAGTCTAGGCCTGAGGCAGTCAGTTAGGGGATTGTTTGGGCAAACAACAGAGTTCCTATCAGCCACAAGGGTAGTTACACTTCAAAGAGGCGAATGTTTTTCATAATCATGACCTTTGTTTCGAGTGTAAACAAAGCCAGAACAGGGAAGACAGAACTCCATGGACTTTACCAGACAGGAAAACAAAAGGATGGACATTACAATCCAGAAAACCAGGGTCTGGAGTACAAAACTAGTTTTCCACAAGGCAAAGGACATGTCAAATCTATGATGCCAGTGTAATATATCTGATGATGATGCATCATGGGGGATGGCAGTCAAAGGTTTCTGAGGACTTGCCAGACCCTAGCAACTTACTTAGTTTTGGGACCTTGAGCAGTTGCCACCTAAGATTTGAGTGCCCTGATTCACTAAGATCCTCTATGGTAAGAAATCTTTCTACATTGCTAATGGTTAAGAAATTGTAGTAAGGTTTTCCTAGGAGTTCTTCTGCTGTGGGCAGTTTCTTTTTAATTTCTGTAGTAACCCTGTAATTCCCCTAGTCTTTGTGTATTGTGATACCCTGTAGATTGCATAAAGATTGTACAGTAGTAAACACTATTTTTATATATTTCATGCCTCTGTGACTGAATCTTTTGGGGGAATAATTAACTGCTGATATTGACAACTCCATGTTCCATCTCTGAAGGGGGAGTAGATGGCTACAGTTACCATAGTCTAAGTGAAGTGTTGTCTCAGGAGTGAGTGACATGGGAAGGCTGTACCCACAGCCAAAGGAGCATTGCACTGTGTGAGCAGTGGCTCTGGTGGGATATGGACCGAGAAAGACCCCAGGTAAGAGAATCACTTCTGAGTGGTGGCAGCTACTGAAAGGGTACCCCTACAGGTGCTGAGGATTGAGAAACTTGGCAACCTGTTGCAGACTTTGTTCTGAGTATGGACAGGTTGTGACACCCCTTCACAGCTGAATCCCCCACCTCTAGCAGCTTCCTCTTTGGCTGGGATATTCTTTCTCCCTTCTTGGGTTCTCTACTTCTGAGAACCCCAACCTCCTCCTTTTGTACTGTGATGGGTACCTCCTGTCAGTTGCCTCTTTCCACCAGTAAGTCAAAGGTGTTATGCAGTGGTATATGTGAGAAGCATGCACCATAGCCCCACTCCCACCATCCTGGAGCCCACCATGGTCCATCCACTCTGCCTCTGTCTCTGCATCATTTGGGGGCACAGCGGCAGATATGGTGGCCCTTGGGTGGGGCAGATATTCCACTGCACCCTCACTAGTTTGGTCTGGAGTCCAGCAACCTGTGCCTGTAACCCAAAGAGATGAGTATTGTATATATGTGACAGCACCTCAGTCTCCAGAAGTTTCCCCTGAAGACTGATGCACCACAGCCATTACATTGCACCACTCCCATGATCCTTACCTTCTTTTGCTTGGTGTCTATGCAAGTTTGGTTTACCCTTCTACCTCCTTACTACTTACGTGTTTTTACTACCTCCCCTTTTTTCCCCCTGAAACTATTTCATAACCTTATCCTAGATAGGGTGTCTCCTACTTTCTCCCTTTTTAACCCTCATTCCTTTTCCTATTTATGTCCGATCCTACATTACACACTTTCATCCTGACCTCCCTGTTCTACCCACTTTACCTAGGGAAGCTTTGGGCCTATCCCACTTCTTTGTTGTCCCCACTTGACTACCGTATGTAGTGATTCCTTGTTACACTTCAGTACATTACATTAAGTGATAGTAATTCCCTTCTTTTGCTTGGTATCCATGCAAGTTTAGTTTACTTTTAGACCTTTTCCACATGTTACTACTATACCTTACCCCTTTTTTTTCCCTGAAACTGTTTTGTAACCTCACCCTAGACAGAGTGTCTCCTGCTTTCCCTATATTAACCCTCTTACCTGATACTATCTTTGTCAGCTCCTACATTACATGCTTTCGAATGGGGGGTGGGTCCTGGTGCTCTCCTGGCCTATTTAAAGAGGGACTACAATCAAAATTTCTGGCACCAATAATTTCAGAATTTGGATCAGCATAGCCCCAATCAGCCTCATGCCAAAAAATGAGACCTCTACGTTACTTTGTTTAAAAGTTACAAGTCATTTTACAACCCTAAATTCACTGCCTGTTCGAAAAAGCCAGTTTCAGTGAAGAACTGCTGATGATGTCATCTCCAGAACTCAGAGTCTAGTCTTCCATCAGCAAGCTTATAGAACCAGTTTCTTCAAAGGTTGGAGTTCATGTGCAATAGTTTTCACAAATAAAACAGGCAGCAACATTCAAAAAACATTGCTATAAAAACTGTGTGTTTCAGGTATGGTAAAAAAGTTGACAAATATGTTTTTTTTTTATTTATTTATTTTGGTGCCTTTATGTTGTGACCCTTTTCTTCAGGGTTGCTGAATGCTGAATCATAGCACACTGCAATGAGGTTTAGTTTCAGTTTATTTTTTATACCGAAAAGGTGCATGAGCAAAATTTCCTGTTCACTGGTGAGGTCTGCACACTGAATAATTTTCTGATGTGGTGGAAAGCTGTGATCATTCACACCTGTCATTCAATTGAAGTGATTTCTCAGGGTGGCACTGTAAAACAATTATTCTACCTCTCTGTAAATGGGGGTGGGAGAGGTAATACAGTTTTGAAACTTTACTGTGAGCTTTTATGCAGTAACCAACCCGGCCAATTTAGGGCCAGATATTCAAAACTATGCCCCAGGGCAAAATTAGCACTGCACGGTGGGCAAAATTAGCTGGAACTATTTGCATGCCAAGGAATAGCCCCAGGGCTAAATGAATTGAATATAGCGTGCAACTGAAGGCATGCAAACAGGGCTGAGAGTGCAGTGCAATAATAGCCCAGCAAATAAGACAGCACTGAATATAGCAACCAAAAGCACTGCAAACTGCAACAGCAGCCCAGTGCACACAGAGGTGGAGTGAGGTGAGGCTGAACAATGTGGGCAATGTGTGTGCTTGCAAAGCAAGTGGAGCACAACAGCAAACAACAGTGCAGGCCAAATGCTGCAGAACCATGTAATGGAACATTACAGTATTGCGTGGTGCTAACACGTTTGCGTGGCGCTGACACATTTGCCTGGTGCAATTCCATTTGCCCAGCGCTAAGGTTTGCTATATTCAAAACTGCAATGCAAATGAGCCTACACAGGCAATCCATGGGCAGACACATTAGCATCCCATTACAGCCTGCTTTGCATGTGGATTACCCGGTGCTATAACATAGTGCATACAGCTCCACCTGTAGGTCTGACTGGAATTACAGGTCAGTAGCCACGTTTCTTTCTGTGCTCACAGCTCCACCTGTAGATCCGACTGGTATTACAGGTCTGTTGCCACATTCATTGTGTGCTCACAGCTTTCAGAACATTAGCTGCAGTCTTGATTTGGATACAGATGCAAAGACTAATATGGCCCAGGGGAGTAGCACTACAGGAACGGGTGGTCATGCTGCATGCCAGAGGCAAATTGTTGTTCCTGCCACAGTGTTTATCAGATGTACAATACCATAGTAGGTGATACTGTGAGGTACACAGCAATGCCTACAGTGTGTCAAGCCACAGTGACTGGTGCTATCCACACAGTGACAAGCACAGTTGGAAGGTGTGGTCTGACAGTGGACCACAGTCATACTGTCCTGTGACCCTCATGTGCTGCACCAGAGGCATGGGATCCCCACACTACTATACACATGGCTGTGTGTGTGGGGATAACTAGACAGGTATAGGGTATGTACCCGGAGGGGGGCACACATATCATCATACTGGCACACTGCTGTCAGGAGCAGTCTCATCATTGGAACATGTGCACTGTGTGGATGGCCCCAGCCATGTTGCAGTAGCTACTATGTGGTGCAACCTGGCCACCTGTACACCCTCCCCTCAACACCCTCCATTCCCCCAGTGCAGCATGTGTCTGCTGGGCTGTGTTGGTGTACCCCAATCAGGGAACTGGAGGTGTGTGCTGCTTGAACGCTCTGCCATGGTGTACACTGGGTGCTGGGGCACACACTAATGCCTGGCAGGGTTAGGACTGGTGCCAGGTAATAGCCACATGGGCAGTGCCATCTGTGTGTAGCATGTCTCTGCCATGTATGTATGTACTTTTGTCATTGTTTTTTTATCACCTTGTTCACCAGGTAAGCACACTGGGCCTCAGGAATGACCCAGAGACACTACCCGTGTGGCTGAGATGCAATGGTGCACAATACAGACATACAATGCACAACAACACACAATACACAAATATCACATTAGGTACACATTACAATACATTACAATACCATACAAATAGTTTATTTCTGCGAGTGGTGTTCTAGCTCAGTTGTAACATTTACATGAGTGTTCACTTCATAGCACTATTGGGGCACTGCATTCCACAGTTGTGTGCCTGTGCATATGGAGTGGCCCAGGGTGGCCATCTGCCCACACTGCCTCCTCATTGGATGCATACATCCTAGTTCCCTGTTGCTGCTGTATCCACACCCAGCATCCTAGGTTTGCCTGGAATTAAGACCACCTTTTCATGGGTGTTAATTTGCGCCATGCTACATGTTGCGCTAACGCATGTTGCACTGCACTAGACTTTTGAATATACCGTTGCACCTGCATACATGTCCCCGACCCTCAATTTGCGCTGTGCATACATTATCTCATAGCAGTGCTACCACATTGCACTGGCGCTATTTGATCTTTTGAATGTAGCACTCCGGTGCAAATGTGCCGTAATCATGGCACAATCAATTTGCGCCAGGCACAAGTTTTGAATATCTGGCCCCTAGTGTTTTCTCCCTGATAGGCTGTCACTTAACCTACATTCAGACTCATCTACTGTATGTTGTATTCCACATTAAAATTATAATTTTATCAGGGCTAACACTTCCACCACTAGCAGGAATTAACATATTTTAGGCCCCTGTTAAAGAGCACATTTTATGATGATCCAAAAAGTTACATCTTATAGTCATTATATGCAGTACTAGAACTAAAAGAGTGTGTGCATTTGTTATTTTTGGCCAAGGTTTACTCTGCCTTCTATAATTTGAATTTATTTTTTAGCCCTGCTGCACTTGCCTTTGCTGTTCAGCTGCTGGCTCCTGATGGCATCACTGTGGGGCAGAGGAGCGACTCACACCCTGCAGTACAGTGCAGTCACAGCAATTTTGCAAGGAAAAACTACCAGTACTCAATGTACATACTATGTTCCCCTTCCCCAATACACCCTGTTGGAAGTGCATTATGCCAAAATTCAACTGCCTTGTCAGTATGCTTTTTTTTTGTAAAATTGACTTTCTTCTGCCTCAGTAACAAAGCATGTGGATTGAGAGAATATAGAGTTGCTGTCAGCATCTTTCCCAGTCCTTTCGACTTTCATGCAAAAATTACCCTATTTTGTAAAAGACAGGACATGAAACTTAAAAGAACAGGAGGCTGAGTTTCAACTGCTAGGAAAAGATATCTTATAAAACAGAGCAATATTTTTTGTTGTGTGATAGAGACTAAGATTCAGAGCACCTTTCCCAGTCATTTTGACTTTCATGCATATATTACCCCTTCTTGCACTGATTCTGGAATTGCATTCATTAATTTTGCAGAATGCAAAAACTAACTGTAGAGGACAGGAATGAAATACAATTCCAGAATCAATACAAGAAGGAGTAATTTATGCATGAAAGTCAGAAGGACTGGAAAAGGTGCTCTTTAAAACGTATTATAAAGCAGACACTGACAAACAGCAGTGAAGTTAGCAACATTATGCAGTACTAGTAGCAATACAACTTCTTAACAGACACAGTAGAGAAGCACCCCAAATGGTATCAGCAGCCTGGATGCATGCTGACTCAGCATTCAGCAACCCTGGAGAAACGGGCCACATCAAAAGAGCATTAAAAATATGAATTTGCCAACTTTGTTCCAAAACCTGAAACACACTTAGTTTTTATAGAAATGTTTTTTTTTAAATATTGCTGCCTCTTTTACTTGTAAAAACCACCGCACATGATTTTTAAACTTTGGAGAAACAGATCCTGTAAGCTTGCTGACAGGGAAGACTAGACTATGAGTTCTGGAGATGACATCAGCAGCAACTCTTCAATGAAACTGGCTTTTTTGAACAGGTAGTGAAATCAGGGTTACAAAATAGCTCAAAACTTTAAACTGAAGTAACACAGAAACCTAATTTTTGGTATGTAATTTATTGTGGGGGTATGCTTATTCTAATTCTGCAAAGTATCACTTTTGGCTGGAGTCCCTCTTTGGACAAATTTTCAAAGCTGTCCAGAGGAGTCTTGCCTGTATTGCACTGAGAAATCAAGAAAACTGCTGTGGGGTAGACTAACACTCAAAACTCCTGTAATGTTTGGAAGGTAATACTTTTTATTTATATGTAACCCCCAGGCCACTTCTTTAACTAGTGTGCACACACCCCATTTTTTAGCAACGTTCACCCTCGCTAACATCTGGAGAAATACTGGTGCCCATATACTGGCATACCAAGTTACTTTGCAAAAGGTAGGTACCACCCTTGGTGTTAGGATGTATATCTGGCTCATTTTCTAGAGGAAGAGAGGAGAGGGGGTACAGAAACAAACATCTTGAACCCTGTGTAAATAACAAAACCCAGGTCCTGTGTGGTGGCAGCTAAGCATATACTCGATCTAACCTGCTGAGGGGGCCCCAGTAATCCACACAACCTGAAGCAATAATCAGAATGTCCATAACAGTGACTGGGATTGTGCAGTATGGCTTTATTCAACAGATGGAAAGTAAAAACTGAAGTGGACCTCCAAGGGTCAGTCCAGGCTGGACAGGTACAAATTCAAGAATTCTCCTTGCATACAGTACAGTTCATGAACAACAACAGAAACATCTTCTTCCCAAATTCCCAAAGATGCATCTGGGGACACCGGGCCAAGTACAAGAACATCTCTCTTTTCTCATGAGTGTTATTTAGTGAATCTAAGCCACACACTCAGAACTCTTCTCAGACATAGGTGCAATATGTGAAACTCAGCCACACACCTTAACCTGCAGCTTGGCCCTTGCTCAGGTAAGCATACTGGTGCCCTTTATGAACCAGGAAACCCTGCCTTGTAAACGCTTAGATGACATTCCTCCCACCCTTGGCCCCAACCGACAGTCTCTGCCATTCTTCAGGGTTACACCATTGAAACCCCCATTCCCCACCGAAATGCTAGTTGTCCCATACTTTAACTTGTCACAAACTGGAGTGACCAGAGAATAAACCACTCACTGGGGTACACAGTTTAACTTTACTTCACTCACACTGGTGAGACTAGGGGCACTGACAGGTGTGATCTAGCCTTATCTAAGGGCACACACACCCCAGACTATCCAATCCCCAAGAAATTTGTGGAGATCTAGTCTCCTAGACAGTACTCACAGCAGTTGTTCCATCCACAGGGCATGGAACAATAAAAAAGGAAAAGGAAAGGCACTCTCCTGGGTAGCCGGTCCAAATAGTCGATTTCAGGTCCTATCCAAGACAGCTGGAAACACCACAGAACATTCAGGGGATTGCCCCTTGAGTCCACAGAGAACAAACAGATCCTTCCACTTCACTGGGAATAGAAAATCAGGAAGTCCTGCTATAGCCTTGTCTGCACTACTTCAACTGGAAGCTGGAAATGACACTCCACTAGGGTGAGAAATCCTGGGCCCTCTCTTCAGAGCCCACTGGCAGTCCTTCTGCCACTCTTACCTCCTCACTCCACAATTCTCTACACCAAACTCCAACTCAGACTGACTGAGCATTCTAAGCTCCCCAGAGCAGCTATCCACAGAGTGTGGCTTATGCTGCTGCAAGAGTTCTAAATGACCTAATCATTCCTCCCTCAGGCTAGCTGAATAAACAATGATGTCATTACGTAAGGAGCCCCTAATAAACTCCCTACCAGCTGCCTGCTACCTTCCTAACAATAATACTGATAGGATTCTAGTAACTCCAAGGGACTGGGTGGTTACATATAGTATTCAAATTTGCCACCAATAGTCTACAACCAATATTTTGTGGCTGAGTGGGCCACTTCCTCAGGGCCCTTGGTGTCCTGTTTAATAAACATAACTATAATTAATATATCACATCTTACATTTCATATAATGTACAGTTCAGCCCATTGCAATTCATTAATTAAAAAAATATTTAGGTTGCAAGATATTTTACTCTTACAAAAGGTACTGCTTTCATTCTATGACATACAAAATGTATGTAGGGTTATGATTTCCATGTATCTTGCCCCAAACAATTATTAAGCATCCAACACTTATTACTTAAACCTGTGCTTATAGATAAGGTATTTTGTTCACCCTATTGCTATGAAGGAAGATAAATTACATGAATACTTTAACTTCAAGAATCTGATGAAATAATGTCTCCTACTCCCAGTGAGACTTAAGTATTGACAGCATTAGTGGTACCAAGTTCAAATGCACTTACTAGAACTATATGAATTTTTTGGTGCTAACACACCTAGTAAGCTTGTTATCCTAAGCATACAAAATAAAACAAATGTACTTATTAACTTTCCTAGATTGTAATTCCTATCAAACAAGTTAAAAGTCAATATACTACAGTGCCCTTGTTACATTATTACATGTTTGTATCTCAGAATATGTGGTGGGCTTGCCAAGCCGCATCAGATTCAGTGCTCATATTTAATTGGGGGTATCTATAAAAATAAATACAATGATTTCTTTGCAATCTGAGTTTCTTGCTGAAAGCCCTAATATGGTGAATATAAAACAGATTCTGTTTAAGAGCATTTAAGAAAATGTTCTTCACATTATACAGGTGCTGTGTTATGGTAACTACAGGGAGGCTCTAACCTGGCCCGTCCTGGTATTGCCTTCCTTTTCTTTGTAGCACATTTTCCCCATTACTTGTTCTCAACTATTGAACATCTTGGTATTGCATTTGTTCTCCTTAGTATTACATATTTCTCTTTGCTTGCTCTCAGCTGTGCCCATATACCCTTTTTCCTGCTACTTGTCTTATCTAGTTCTATAGGTGCTTAAATAGTAGTCTGTGTTTCCCACTCCCAGACCTTCCTCCTGACTGCCTTTTCTACTCCAGGTTGTACTCTAGAGGCCTTTTCTACTGTTTATTCTGACGGGCAAATATACTAGAACTGCTCTAGTTTTGGCTGAACTTCTACTTCTTAAGACCATATATTGTGTGTAAAATGTTTTCTATGCCTGCTGTTGTTTTTGTATTATCATTGTTTACCATGTATTTGTCCTTTTTGTCTGGGACCACTTTGAAAATGAGCTTGCTCAATGGTGGTATGCCTGGTTAAATAAAGGTTTGCTTGATTGATTGATTGTCTGTAATATTGGTTCATCATGGTTGTAATTCTGCTTTTAGAAACGTTATTTACTAATGTTTAGTACTGTGTTTTGGCTTGGCTAGAACATACTTCCTGTCCTCTCTAGCATGTTGTTTCACATGGAAAAAATGCTATGCCTATTTAGACAGTTTCAACTGCATAGTTAATATTTAAAAATAACACCTCTCTATCTTCATTTATGTAGAATGTGCATCTTACCTTCCTCTTAAGTAATGCAAAATCTTCATTTATGTAGAATGTGCATCTTACCTTCCTCTTAAGTAATGCAATGTTTTAGTACTACCCATTCACTACTCCACTCTTTGTAGTAGTGTTGACACCTTCTTAATTTCTGCCTTTTATTCTGCAAAAGTGCAAGGTGTGGAGTCTTGTGTGCTGATTTGATTGAAATCTGCTGTTACCCCAGCAACCACTCTGTTTTACTATTTATTAATGGGGATTTGATTGAAATCTGCTGATTAGTTTCTAGATTCTTTTCTCTGTGTAATAGCCTAACTAATCATGAATATTGTCAGCCGATGCCTGTCTAGTTTCTAAGCACTGTGAATTCCTAGATCTCACCATTTTCAATAGGCTGAGTCTTATGGCTACCTTAAGTCTTATGATACTGCCGCATGTTGACCTGAACCCTTCTATGGTGTTGTGTTTCATGACTGGCTTAATTGTCTGAGAATGCCACTGAAGATGCTAGAGAAACCTGAGAGGAATCTGTTCAACCCTGCACCTGGGTGCCCCACCAAAACCTATGTTATGCGCTTTAATCCTGACCTCCCTGTTTTACCTACTTCACCTAAGGGAGCTTTGGGCCTATCACACTTCATTGTTCTTCCCACTGTAACTACTGTAAGTAGTGCCTCCTAGTTAAACGTTTCGTACATTATATTAGTAATAATAACTTTCACACAATGTTACTCACTTTACTATATGTCAAAGACAGTGAACATGAACTAATCCTTCTTGCCTATTTAAGTTAGTTAATGCACCCCAGCATTAATACATATTCATATTTTCAGAATAAAGAACAGCAGCATATATTAAAGATATAACATAACAATATGCACCATTTTGCTCCTTTTTGTAATATATACTACTACTAGTTACCCATCCCTCAATGTGATCTGCTTATATCTAGTATTATTTAACCCACTGCTTACTTACAATATTCAATGTCTCAGTGCTGGATGCTGCACTCTCACAGTTCAAACCTCATTACTTCACCTGTACTTGAATTAAATCAAATACCAGGGCTTCTTTGGGTATCTCACTTAGGATGCAGCATCTCCTGCTGATTACCACCCCACGCTGATGCCTATAATGTAATGCCTTTAAAGGAAAACTACACCATTATGTCTTGTAAATTTTGTTTCCATGTCAATAGACAACTCTTTTCTTGTAGCTGTTGGAGATATACAAAATTGATTTAGTTTTTTTCACTGTTCATGCTAGTCCTCTACAACTATCCTGGGGCCTCTATTTTATGGTTGTTGAAATCTCATTGTCTATGAGAGTTGCATCAGCATATGAGAAGATGATGTCACAGCACCAATTTTATACCATGTATTTCTCTACTGAAAGGATAAATATCCTGAAGAAACTCTCTAGAAACACACACATTGAATGCATTTTAAAGGGGAAAATGCTGCATCACAGCTCAGACAGTTTGCAAAGCTAACTGAGAGTAAATGTGGTAGTCACACCTTGCTGCAACTTGTTTTGCAGAACTCTAAGCAGACAGACATACAGTGGAGTCTAAAGGGTGCTGACATATCATGTTCTCATATGCTAATGCTGCTCTCAAGGAAAATTAGATTTCAACAATCACAAAATGGAGACCCCCCAGGACAGTTACAAGGACTAGTATGAACTGTGAAAATAAGCTAAATATCCCTAACAGCTACATGAAAATAATTGTCTGTTGACAGGGAAACAAATAAAATTGACAAGATACAAGGGTGCAATTTTCCTTTAAAGGAGTGCTACAGTCAGAATTTGAAAAAAAAACATATGTTGTACAGAGTACTTTGCTTTGTATGTGTAGTCTTAGTGTGTTCTTCCTTTTTTCTGTTATTAGGAGTTTTCTTAGTGTGTTCTTCCTTTTTTATGCTATTAGGAGTTTTTTTCCTAAATTAGCCTGCTAGTTTTATGGCCTCTAGGGATTTCCATCTTAGCATGGTTTATTGCTCTTCTGGTTCCTTCACAGCCTCCTATCCCATGTGACAATAATGTATCTGGACTATGGATTCAACAAGCACTGGTTTAGAGTTAATTTTACAACAGCAGAGCTGTGATATTAAGTAACTTTCCTCATCCAATGAACACTATTGGCTACATTTACAGTTTAGGAAATACTTAAGGGTTAACTAAGAGGGTTATTCTGTAAGAAAACAGCTAGAGTCTTTACTAACTGTAGCACTGATGATCTAAGGTGATTTGTGTGCTTTTTATGGCTGTGTATAGTCTGATGAAATGCAATGTTTTAAAAGCAAAACATTTACTCCTGCTGCCTAGACCTGACACACACATATAAAACAAAAATACTGAATTAGAGCTAGTTAGTGGAGACCAGAACATCAGGCTCCTATCCCTAGTACGTGCTGAATCAGTGGGCCCGAACTAATCACTGTCACATGGGACAGGAGGCACTGTAGGAAAAAGAAAAGTAATAAACCTTGCTACGATGGTGAGATCATCCTCAGGAGCTATAAAAAGACCATATAACTAGCAAGCTAATTTAGAAAAAAAAATATTGCACACAAAGTGAAGGACACACCAGAACTACACACACAAATCAAAACACTCCGAAAACATATGTTTTTGCAAAGTTTGACTGTAGTACTCCTGCTTCAGCTAAAGGACAACAGTGCAGGACGGCTATGACAGCAATGATTAAATAGGGAAGGACATGCCCTAACGATGACACAAAGGCTTCTGAGTGGAGCACAAAGGCCCAGCAGCTATGTCCTGTAGCTATAGGGAAGTTAATCCAGGAAAACAGTCCAGCACTCAGAGAGGGGTCAAACTGCATTCAAACACAGTGGCGTGACTGACCAGATAAGATGCCTCTCAAGCTGAAAAGTGAGTAAGAAGCTCAGAGTACAACGAATACAGTGCTTGAAAAAATATTTGATCTATAAGCCAATACATTAAAACATAGGTGTGTACATACCACATAGGGATACTTCTAGTTTGTAAGATAAGTCTAGTCTTTCCTAACATCTTTAAATTCCCTGTATTTGTTCTGGTCCAGAATCCCCATCTGCCTGACCACGATCATAGTATATAACAATGCTCTTTGCAGTGACCACACTTTGTTAGTTTGATTTTACTACTGTTTGGATGTACTTACCATTGCATTTTTTTCTGATTTTTGTTTTCTCCTCGGCATATTTCAGCCTGTATAAAGCGAATCCTGCTTGACTACATTAACCAGCTGACTGCTGCTATCCTCTCCGGGACACCACTGAAAATGAGCTACAGTATCTCATGGGGTAATCGCAGTTGAAGTGCTTGCAAATAAATAAATAAGTTCACAGACTGGTCTAATTGCACCTTCATCAAAGGCACTTATTACTGAAGGCAAATATCCATGCCACAGAACACTTGGACGTTGTACAACGTATGCACAGGTGTAAGCATAAGGTGAACAAGTGGGTGTTGTGTTTATTTTCTTGTAAGGACAACTGACTAATGCCAGTTCAGCCTCCTGTGGCTAGACACTTGTCTGATCTTATTAATGCTGTAGTGAGTGAAAAGTGGTGAAGTAAATTTAATGCTGATCAGAAAGAAGTACAGTATGTAGAATGCACAAATGGCACAAGAAGACAGATATTTTACTGTTTGTGTTGTTTCTCTAAACACACATACAATCAACAATCCATAAACCCAAAAACAAAGAACTTGTTGACAGATAAGAACTGCTTAGCCCACCCAGCCTGCTCATTTTTCCTTGCCTATAATATCACCGCAGGTCATACTTGATCTCTAGCCCATTCACCCACCTACCCTTCTCTTTCCCTAAGATTCCCTTATGCCTATTCCATGCATTCTTGAACTTCACCACTGTTTTTGCCCTACTACCTCTGCTGGAAGACTGTTTCTGGAATCCACCACTCTTTCTGTGAAGAACTACTTCCTCACATCTTTGAAGCTATCCCCTCCAGCTTCTCATTGTGCCCCCTTGTCCTTGAGCACCTTTTTTTTTTGAAAAATACTTCCTTCTTGTACCTTATTTACTGTGAGGTATTTAATGGTTTCTATCATGTCCCCCCTTCCTTCCTCTTTTCCAGACTGCACATATTTAGGTCCTTAAGTCTCTTCTCCTAGGGCTTCTGATGCAGACTCTGCATCATTTTAGTCGCCCTACTGTTAACTGCCTCCACTCTCTGTAAGTCCTTCTGGAGATGCGGCCTCCAGAACTTGACACAGTACTCTAGGTGGGGTCTTACTAGATACAGATTGGTCAATACCAGCAGGAACATCTGCCAGAACTAGACACATGGTGGATTCCCTGCAGGGGGAGGGCCTCAAACAACTGGTACAACGACCCACAAGAGACAGGGCTACCCTAGATCTAGTACTGACTAACAGGGAAAGGATCACAGATCTCCAGGTAGAAGGTCAGCTGGAGGCCAGTGACCATCACATGGTATGGTTCAATTTTTTTTTTTTAACAAGAGAGACACACTAAGCTGAAAGCTTGTTTACAGGTGCAACCTGGGAGCACAAGAAAGTTAAGTGACTTGCTCAGGGTCACACAATATGCAAGTGGGGGCTGTGGGATTCAAACCCAGGTCTCCAGGTTTGCAGCTCAGAGCCATAAACCAATGTGCTATACTGCCTCCCACTAGAACTAAATCATCCCATTCCAAGGCAAAAATATGGGACTTCAGAGGAGCTGATTTTGACAAGATGGCCAACAGAGTTAAGCTAGCCCGGGCAAGAAGAAATACAGGTGAGGGGGTAGAGGCAAAGTGGGCAAGCATTAAGAATGCAATACTTGAAGCAACATCCCATTGTGTTACAGAGAAAGGCAAGAGCAAAAGAAGGAGGAAACCACTTTGGTTCTCAAAAACAGTAGCAGAAAAGGTCAGAGCCAAAAGGCATTATAAGGGAATGCAACAGGATGAAGATAGGGAGGCATACCAAACTTCCCTAAGGGAAGCAGGGAAGGCAGTAAGGCAGGCAAACGTCCAAACCAAGGAAATAGTAGCACAAACAGTAAAAGAAGGGGACACAACTTTCTGTAAATACATTAGTGAAAGGAGAAAGTCCAGAGGGGGTATTGCCAAGATCAAAGGGGATAAGGGGAAGTGTGTGGAGGAGGACCAAGGAAAAGAATCTATCCTAAATAGATGCTTCTGCTCAGTATCTACTGAGGATAAGGTAGGGCAGGGCCCACAGCTCAGCAACATGGACACGGGGAAGGGGGAGGTGTGTACTAATCCCTTCACAAAAGAAAGGGTCCTACAAGAGCTCAGTAAGCTCAGAGTGGACAAAGCAATGGGACCTGATGGTATACATCCCAGGGTACTAAAGGGCTAAGGGTGGAACTAGCAGAGCCACTATCAGAACTGTTTAGTGAGTGTCTGAGCACAGGAGAGGTCCCAGAAGACTGGAGAAGGGCTCATGTGATCCCACTCCACAAGAGTGGTAGCAGGGAGAAGGCAGGGAAATACAGACCAGTCAGTCTTACCTCAGTAGTGGGCAAGATTATGGAGGCACTCCTTAAAGAGCTAGTGTACTGCCTGGAAACTGCTTGCAATTAATTGTAACTTTCAGATGGAGTCAGCTATCACTTCTTATATCTCAAGTATTTATTCTTTTCTGTTTGCTAATTAGAAGATTTTCCACCTGGCAGTACTGGGGTGATGTGTGGAGCAGCACTCTGTCTGGAGGGGAGAAAAGTCAGTTCTGTTCCTCCCACTACATCAGCACTGAGACCACACTAACTATGACATCATTAACAACCCATGAGAACCATTTCTCACCACTAGGTTTCACTTTCACATGAAGCAGCAGGGACTGGCTCTCCCTGGATACTAGTGATGTCACAATTTGCTGCATTTTGATTGGTAGCTTGTGAAAGTCACTGCTCAGGCTGCAAGAATTGTGGTGCCTCAAGGTGTTTGGTCTCATTTCTGACTATGTAGCGGGAGGAACAGAACTGACTTTTTTTTCCCTCCCTATAGATTGCTGCTCCACACATCACCCCAGTACTGCCAAGTGGAAAATCTTCTAATTAGCAAATAGAAAATACAAAAATACCTGAGATATTGGAAGTGATAGCTGACTGCATCTGAAAATTGCTATTAATTTCAAGCAGTACACTAACTCTTTAAAGAAAGCATAGTGCAACACCTGGAATCCATAGGAGCACATGATCCAAGACAGCATGGGTTTACAACAGGAAGGTCCTGTCAAACTAATCTCATACTGTAGATGTCTTTGACTGGATAACCAGAGTGGTGGACCAAGGGGGTGCAGTTGATGTCGCCTACATTGACTTCAGCAAAGCTTTCAATACTGTTCCACATAAAGGATTGATTAATAAGATGGGTAGGCTCAGAGTGGGTCAGAAGTTGGTCAACTGGGTGGCAAACTGGTTGGCGGGCAGAAAACAGAGTGGTGGTAAATGGTATGCAGTCAAAAGAGATGTAAGTCACAAGTGGGGCACCTCAGGGATCAGTCCTGGGGCCAGTCCTCTTCAATATCTTCATCGGTGACATTGCAGATGGACTGGAGGGTAAGGTTTGTCTGTTTGCAGATGACACCAAGATCTGCAACAGAATAGATGATCCAGATGGGGTGGGCAGAATGAGAAGAGATCTGGGTAAACTGGCAAAATGGTCGGAAGAGTGGCAATTGGGGTTCAACAGAAAGAAGTGCAAGATCATGCACATAGGGAAGAGAAACCCTGAAGCCACCTATAGGTTGGGAGGGAGTTGCTGGCAATCACAAGGGAAGAAAGAGACTTGGGCATCATCATCATCACAGATGACCTGAAATCATCTAAGCAGACAACTAAAGCAGTAGATAAGGCTAGAGGGATGTTGGGGTGTATTACTAGGGGTATCGCAAGTCGTAACAGGGAGGTAATAATCCCTCTTTACAAGGCACTGGTTAGGCCCTATCTGGAGTACTGTGTGCAGTACTGGAGGCCACACCTGCACAAAGACATTAACAAAATGGAGGCAGTCCAGAGAAGGGCAACCAAAATGGTGCAGGGACTGCATCAGAAAACATATGAGGACAGATTAATGAAGTTCAGTATGTATACCCTAGAGCAAAGGAGGGAGAGAGGTGATTAGATCAAAACATTCAAACATCTTAAGGGCATTAACAATGTGAAAGAGTCTAATATGTTTCAATATAAGAAAAATAGCAGGACAAGAGGACACAGCATGAGATTAGAGGGAGGCTGATTAAAGGGTAAGGCGAGGAAATTCTTTTTCACAGAAAGGGTGGTGGATGCACGGAACGGCCTACCTCAGGAAGTGGTGGATATGAATACAGTGCAGGGCTTCAAACAGGCATGGGATAGGCATAAGGGAGCAATACAGATGAGTATGAATAGATAGGCCATTGACAGAGTACAGGCCTATGCCACATTCATAAGGTAGAAAAAATGGGCAGACTGGATGGGCCTTGCAGTCTCTTATCTGCCATCAACTTCTATGATTCTGTGTTAGGAAGGCAACTAAAATGGTGCAGGGTCTGCAACAGAAGCCATACGGAGAAAGACTAAAGGAGCTTAATATGCATACCCTTGAGGAAAGGGGGGGGGACACGATAGAAACTTTCAAGTACCTCAAGGGAATCAACAAAGTCCAAGAGGGTAGCATCTTTCAAAAAAAGAGATGTGCAAGAACAAGGGGACACAATTTGAAGACAGAGGGGGATGGCACAGGGGCAATGTGAGAAAGTATTTTTTCACAGAGTGGGTGGTGGACGCATGGAACGGTTTTCCTGAGGAGGTCATGGGGTCGAAAACAGTGGGGGAATTCAAAGAATGCATGGGACAGACATAAGGCAATTCTGGTGGGAGGTAGGAAGAAGTAGGCTGTTGGTTAATTAGGATCTGCAGCTTATCCAATAGGTAGGGAAATAAGCAGACTAGGTGGGCAAGCGGTCCTTATCTACCATCAAAGTCTATGTTTCTATGTTCAGCAGTGACTCCATTAGCTTTCCCACCACCGATGATGGGCTGACTGACCCATATTTGCCATCCTCTTCCCTGCTACGACTTTTGTAAAGTGAGATTACATCTGCCCTTCTCCAGTCCTCTGGAACCACTCCTGTTTCCAATCAGCTGTTAAATATGACAGTCAGAGGTGCAGCCAGTACCTCCCTGAGCTACCCGAGTACCCTTGGATGCACCCAATCTGGTACCATTGCTTTGCCCACGTTCAGATTTGTGAGTCCCTTTGGGACACTCTCCTCTGAAAATGGACTAATGTACACTTCCCTCCCTCCCTCTAATACTGCTGTTACTTTTTTGTAGCCCCTCCTCTCCTCCTTCCTCTGTGAAGACTGAACAAATGTATTTGTTCAGGATGTCTTCCTTTCCCTGGTTCACCCTCTGCACAGTCCTCCCATCCCTTTTTTAATCTTACAATACCACCTTGGTGTTTCTCCTTTTGCTTAAATGCCTAAAAAATGTCTTGCCCCTCATCTTCATCACCTGGGCTATTCTTTCTTCAGTTTGTGCTTTCGCGCTTACTGCTCTCCCTGCTTCTCTCCGTTTCCTCTGATACACCTCCACATCCTTCTCCCTCTGCATCTCCTTATACCTTCTGAATGCTACCCTTTTAGCCTTCACCTTTTCTACCACCTCTTTTGAGAACCACTGCAGTCTCGTTTTCTTCTTGCTTTTGCTCACTTGCTCAGTGCAGAGGTTTGTTGCGTTCCCAATGGCCCTTTTAAGCTTTGTCCACTGTTCCTCCACCCCCATCCAGGTCATTCCCCCCAACCAGGTCATTCTTGAGGCATTCACCCATGCTTGTAAAATCAGCCCTCCTGAAGTCCAGGACATCACCTCCCTTGTATGGTTCAATTCCGCAGCCATCCTTATATTGAATCACACCGTACAGTGATCATTGTTCCTCAGCTGGCCTACTACCTTGACATCTGCAACACTGTTCCTGTTAGTAACAGGTTCAGGATTACCCCATCACAAGTGAGTTCACTAACTAGTTGCCTGAGGAACACCCCCTGCAGGGAGTCCAGGGTGTCGCTGCTTCTAGCCGAATACACAGCTGGGAGGTTCCAGTTTACATCCAGCAGAAGTTCCCCTACCAGCAGCCTCTCTCCCTTTTCTGCCATCTTTCCAGTAGCTTCCACCAGTACTTTATCTAACTCCTCCCCCTGTGCTGTAGTCTGTAGATCACACTACTGTGAACAGAGGCTCCATTCTCCATCTCTAGGGTGACCCACAGTGTCTCTGCTCTCCCCTGTATTCTCTGGATCTCTGTTGCTTTTATGCCTTCCCTCTCATAAAGCACCCCCCCCCTTTCCTTCCCATATAAACAAAGAAACATAGAAAGTGACAGCAGAAGGGGACCATATGGCCCATCTAGTCTGCCCATGTTCCTACCCCCCTCCCCATCCCTCCTTAAGGGAGTATAGCCTGGTATGGACATGTCCCAGTCATGGTTTTCAGTGCACCATGACTTGGTAATGGCCACAATATCCAGGCCAGCCTCTTCCAATATGGCCCTTAGGTCTGGACTTTTATTTCATAGATTTCTAGCATTCATACACATAGCCTTCCAGATTTTGTTACCACTCTGCTTGTTACCCCCTTCCTTTCCTTTTTGCCCTCTCTCCTTCCCACTGTCTTTTTTTAACTTTCTATTTCTGTCCCCCATTTTTGCCTCGCCAACTACCGAGACCTCCTTCCATCTACCAAAGCCCTTATACCAGCCACAGGAATCCTTTGTGTTGAAGCCCACCACCAGCCTTTGCTCCAGAACCTCCCCAGATACACCAGCTGTAACCCATGGCTTATTCCCCATGGGCAGGACCCCTGGTTCCCCAAGCCAGGAGAAGGATACTTCATTTGACAGTCAGGGCCCATGAAGAGGAGCCAGCGAGGTGCAGGAGGAGCCAAAGTGACCCTGTGGTAGCATGAGGGGGTGGGGCACCTTAATCTGCCCAGCGCTGCTGGGGGCATTTTTGTCCCTCTGCTGGGCCACTCCTCTTATCCCATCCCAGGATGTGGTCTTAAGAGGTGACCCAGCAATTTGCCTATCAGGCTGTTGGAAGAGTGGGCAAGCCACACCCTACCTTTGGTACTCCTCTGCTGGTCCCACTCCGGGTGGATGATGCTGCCACATCACTTGCCAGGTGAGCGGGCCAGTACCAACGTAAGGGCACCCCAGAGGAACCACGTCTTCCTTTCCACACAACACCCCCCCCGCCCAGGGTCACCAGGGGGTGGTCAGGCTATGAAAGGAGGTGCCCTCCCTCCTCAAGGCAGGAAGTGTCCAAGGGATGCCTGACTGCACCTCAGTGGTTGGCATGAGACATCCCAGGTTTGGGGCATGAACCTCGGTTGCCTGGCTAGCAAACAATAACTCTGCCACTGCACTGTCTGGCCATCCCCATCCCCCCCTTTTTTAATGCTTCCATTCTCATCCCTCTTCATTTCTACCACCCTGTTTCCTTTATTAATTTCCACTCTGGGGGATTCCATTCCCCTTGGGTTCTCCCTACTTTCTACTTCAGCCTCCAGGGGGGCAGTTACTGCCTCCCTGATTTCTTCTGCCACCCCCCCCCCCGTGGCTAGTTTAAATGTTTATCAAAGTAACATCTAAACTGTCCACTGAGGATTGCAGGTCCCTTCCCAGATGGCTGCAGGACCCCTGTAAAGGCCCTTATCTCTCCACATGGAGCCCCAGTCCCTAATGTAGCCGAACCCCTCCTCTCTGCACTGCTGCTTCATTCATGAGTTGAAGGTCTTGGTGCAAAGATCCCTCTCCTCCCACCTGTTGTAAACAGGCAGTACCTCAGCGAAAGCCATTGAGTGTGCTCACCAAGACCCTTCACCAGCTCCTTAAACTCCCCCTGCACTATCCCAGCCCCATCCCTAGCCATGTCATTAATCTCCAGGTGGACAATGGCATCCAGCTCTGCCACCGGTCATTCTGTCCTAGTGATCCTCTGGATCCACTTCCCATCCCTCCAAGCCATGGCGCCACATAGGCACCTAACCTTCCTCTCCCCCCATTTCCTATTTCCAGATCTATTCCCCTCACAATCGAGTCCCCCACCAGAAGTTGCTTCCTTTCTTCTCCTCTGGGGTTCTCTTCCTCGATCCTTAGGGTCTCCACTCCAGAGAACCCCAATATCCTCCCCGACCACTGCCACGGGTGCCTCCTCCTGGCAGTCCTGCCTCATCAGAGCAGTGCAGGAATTTTGTAGTGAGACTGACTGAAGAATGTGCCTTTGACCTGACAACCCCACCCTCCCAGACCCTGCCATAATCCAGCCATTCCTCCTCCTTCTTGGCAACTTCTGGGGTGACAGTGCTAGACTTGGTGGCCTCTGGGTGAAGGAAAAGTTTCCCCAAATCCTAGCCAACTCAGCCTAAAGTCTAGTGACCTCCTCCCTCAGCATAAAGAAGTGCACATGGATGGGGCAGCAGCACAGTCTCCAGATGGTTTCTCTGAAAGCTAGCACCCCACAGCCACTGTGCTGCACCACTCGTAGCATTCCTAGCTTCTACAGTCCCTGTGTTACCTGGAAATACTTATGTACTGTTACCCCTGATATGGCATTCCTAGCTTCCCCTTTTTTCTGTATGTTGCTACTTGTGTACTTCCCCTTACTGTTACCCTAGATGGGGTGTTGTTCCTATTCCCATTTTAGGCCTACCTTTTACCTTCCACCTTTCCCAACAGTGAATGCAACAACACTAAAAATGTATTTAAAATTAAAAGTAATCACTTTCACAAGTCCCCAGCTCGAAAGCTGACATCCTGGGATATTTCCAGTATTTTTTTATAATAAAATTGTGTCAAGTGAACCCTAAGTCACTTTTAATTGAACTTTCTGCCCTGTAAACACTGACAGCGTACTGTTTACATTTAGCCATTCTCATCGAGGAGAAAATGCTGTTCAAATTATTACTTTCTCCTTTAAATGAATCACTTTCTCTGTGTTTGAGACTAAGTAAGTAAATGTATATTTGTGTAAAACTTCTCCCAGGGTTGTCCTAAGGGCTCTAGTCTGATACGCCTGCCCAAGAGCACACACCCTTTCCTGGTTCCTCCTGCAATCTCACCTACCTGCCAGCATGGCTTCTGAATTGCCATTAATTTTGTGTGACTCCTCCATCTTTACAGGTCAGCGACCCCTTTTCTGGCCACTGAGACAAGTGGGACTATTTTCCCCTGACAACCCCGTTAATTTATAACAGTACCAAGTTTGGTTAGATTTCAATAAAAAATAGCTGACTTATGGCTTTCAGTAAAAAAGTTGAACATTGTCTGCAGTTTTACAGTAAATCTGCTGTCTCATTACTCACAAACACTCAGGCTTTAAAGCAGCAGTATTTGTTATTCATTATATCATTTTTCCAGCAATATTTTTCAGGAAAAATATCAGGATACCCATTTTTCTTTTTGTTTTCTTTCATTCGTGAACCAGTCATTTTGAAGTTTTTAAACGTTCCCACTCCTGTGCCATGACCACCATGAAAAAATTAAATATATTGGTACAGTGCTGTGCTGTTTACCATCAGAAACATGTGTTACCATTCTAATACACCCAAATTATGACTCTACCAAGTGTGTTCAACAGGTATCCTTAACAGAAGACATTGTTTAACTGAATTGCAGCCATGTTTAATTATATAAGATGTTAATAACAAAAGTATCTACAAAAGCTATTTTAAAAATATCTGAGAAAATTAAAAATATACTGAGGATAAGTCTAAGGATGTCAGAAATACAATTTTACTAAAAAACTATGTGATGAAATCTTATGCCGATCTAATAAATACAGTTGGTTTAATTAGCTCCATTGTTACAAACAGGCACTTCTGAGGTACAGGAAACATATGCCTGTGTTCTTTAGTCACTCCTCTAGCCCCCTGTGGCTTTTATTTTATTATTTTATTACTATCGTGTGCTTTTCTCCAGTGTTTTGCTGTGCATTACAATTTTCCCTGAGCAGTCTGCTGTTGCCAAAGATGTCTCCCAGTTACACTGAGCCCACCCCCAATTCTGGCTGAAGCAGTCTCTCTCTTTTAGCTCTCTCCCTTTAGGGTTATATTTATTTAAATTGCAGCCAGTCCCTACATTTACAATCTGGTGCTTGTAGCCTGCCAATCTAATTATATGTGCTTGTGACAGAGTTGGTGGTTTTGCCGCTGAGAAAGATCATGCTCTCTGTGCTGCCTGATAGGCTGGAACCTGCTTAGCAACCGCAGTAGCATTTCTCTCCAACAATTTATTGATATATGAACATACGAAGAAGCCAGCAGAAGGCCATCTGGTCTGTCTAGTCTGCTCGTATTGCATGATCCACAGCTTGAGCTACTGACCCTGCCCCCTCCTGCCATCCTTTCCATCCTCCCTACCCATGATACTTACCATACCTCTGTGCCTATCCCAACATCTTCAATGAGACCACCTCTTCCGGCAGTGCATTCCAAGTGTCCACCGCCCTCTTCGTGAAGAACTGCTTCCTGACCTCCCTCCTAAATCTCCCCTCAGCTTAAGGCTGTGCCCCCTCATGTTATGGTTGCCACTTAGCTTAAAGAGACACTCCTTATGCACTTTATTTATCCCTTTCAAGTACTTGAAGGTCTCAATCATGTCTCCCCCCCTCTGTCCCCTGTCCTTGAGAGAGTACATGTTCCGTGCCCTCAGCCTCTCCTCATATGCCTTACCCTGTTGACCTGCTATCATTTTTGGGTGATACTAAAGCACTCTGGACTGAAATTAACTTCCTCCGGACCAAGCTCAGCACATGCTCATCATCGCCACACTACAGCCTTCACAACTTACTTCTACTACCCCAAAAGAAAACCGGTATAGGAGGATGGCAAACAGTGGGTAAACATTCATCTAACGATGCTAAATGAACCCCTCAAGCTCAAAGAGCAGTGACTAATACAATACAACTACCAACAGATGCACACCACTACAGCATATACCAATCAGCAATCCATTTGCTAAAACTGAACCTAACCATACACAAGGAGGCAAATTACACACACCTATTAATGTCACAGGAAAAAAGGCTACCAGAAAAATCCCTTCTAATCCTGGGGGACTCTGTGATATGTGGTGTAGAGTCTCACCTACAAAGAAATCAAACCAGGGTTACAGCTCAATGCCTACCACAGGCATCATCATGGAGAAACAAGGAACGCATAGAAAAGATTGTATGTAACATCAGCACAAACACACAAGTCCTAGTTCACCTAGGAACTAACAACCTTGCCAGTCACTCAGTGGAGGAGACTAAACTAAATTTCACCGCACTAGGAGACAGGTTGACTTCCCTTACATCTGGATTATCCTTCTCCGAAATTCTACCTGTCTGGGAGAAGGGGGAACAGCAGGCAAAAAGTAAGAGAAAAGGAAATCACAAAGCTAAACATCTGGTTTAAAGACTGGTGCAGGACAAAAGGCCATCATAATGTAGGGGACTGGAAGGATTTCTGGGAACTGAAGTTCTTTAAATATGATGGCCTACAGTACACCTTACAAAGAAAGGAGTCCATGCACTGGGCCAGAAGTATGATGTCTTTTATAGTTGTTTAAACTAGGAAAAGGGGAGAAGGCATTAGCACCCAACATGTCGCGTGCAAAAGCTGATGCCCCTCCCCTACCACCTATCAGCGAATCGGTCTTTCGTCCGGACAGAGAAGCCACTAACATATCACCAGGACATAATAAAGATCAGACCACACTAGCAAAATGGCCCAACACTGGTGCCAGTCCACCCTCGGAGAGCGTATCACGAAATGTCAGTGGAAAAAAACAGGTATGGAGTGCAATGTGCATCAATGCTCGTAGCCTATCAAATAAAATTCTGGACCTCACTGCCATGATGACCAAGGCTCAACTAGACTGGGTAGCAGTGACAGAGACATGGTTCAAAGAGAACCACAGCTGGGATGTTGCAATCCCAGGCTACACTCTGTTTAGGAGGGACCAAGAAGGCAAAATGGGAGGAGGTGTGGCAATCTATGTCAAGGATGAAGTAAATGCCACTGAGGTCCAGGGGACTAGCAGCAATACTGAGTCCGTATCGGTAACCCTCAGCGTAGGAGATAAAACCCCATTATGGCTGACAAAGGTGAGCTATAGCTTGTAGGAGACTTCAGTCTGCCTGATATAAACTGGGTCTCCTACACAGCCTCATCAGAAAACAGCAAGGACTTCCTCATTGCTCTGCAAGAAGTGGGTCTAACACAGCTAGCTGATTCACCAACAAGGGAAGATGCAATCCTAGACCTTGTGCTAATAAACAGCACAAGCATATCTGACGTTAAAATAGGAATTAATTTGGGCTCCAGTGATCATAGATCAATATGGTTCGCAGTCAACCGACAAGAAGTCACCAGCCACACTAGACTAAAAATCTTCAACTTAAAAAATGCAGACTTCAACAAAATGAAATCTGCCTTTTCAAGCCTGTATGAAAACATAAAAGATGGAGACATCGAGTAGAGATGGACAGCATTGAAAATATCATTAAACATTGTCATAGCAAAATATTCACAGGTAATCAGTAAAAACCAAAAGAAGGAAAAGAACCATCTGGTTTGTGAAAGAGGTGGCATTGAAAATAAAAGAAAAAAGCCTTCAGACAGTATAAAGAAACAAAGAAAGACTGTGATAGGGAAGAATACAGGACCAAACTCAAAGAGGCCGGGAAGGCAATCAGGGTAGCCAAAGCACAAACTGAAGAAAAATTGCAACAGAAATTAAAAGGGGGAACAAAACCTTCTATAGGTATAGCCAGCAAAAAATAAAGACCGGGGTGGGGGGGGGAGAGAATAGTCAGACTAAGAAACATGGAAGGACAGCAGGTGGAAGATGATGTACAGAAAGCAGAAGTATTAAACGAATACTTCTGCTCTATTTATACAAGAGAACAGAATGATAATGGTCCAACACTAGCTATGGGTCTCCACATCCAGGAAGCAGACACAAGCCCCTTTACAAAACAGAGGGTCCTAGAAGAATTAAATAAATTGAAGATGCTGGGTCTGTAGCGCCGAGTGAAGGGGTTTGCTCAGCACATTGGAGACCTGGGTTCATGCCCAGAGCCTGGGTACTAGCAGTGGAGACCAGCAGGGAGGGGTTTCACAAGCATCCATTGGACGCTTCCTTCCTGGAGGGGTGGGACGAGCCTTGGCTCTTGTAGGTGGATTGGTAGACAAGTTTGGAGGGCGTGAGGCCTCAACACGCCCTCCTGCATGTCCCCACTTCAGGATGCCATCCGTATGGCCAGTACATGGGGCGGGCCAAGAAAAACAGAAAATTGGGCTCCCTGCCAATTGGATGACAAATGCCTGGCCCGCTCTGCCACAAAGCCCCGGACAGCCCGGACCGACCTGGTGGCAGCCTCCTGGGGTACATAGTTTGCCTAATGGCACTTCCCCCTCAGAGGAGAGGGACCCTCCCAAGACAGACAAAAGTCGAGTTACCCAGGTAAGGCTGCGAGACGGGGTCGGGAGATGGCATTGCAGGGTCGAGGTGGGGGTGTGGTGGGTGATGGTGCTCTGAAGGAGTGGCTGGTAGGGTGTAACAGGGAGCTCTTGCCACTCTTAAGGAACAACCTTTTCTTAAATCTGTTGCAACAGTTCTTCTGTTTCTTAGCCTAATCTATCCTTTACAATTTCTAGTCCATAAGGTTGGCCACCTATGGGCACCCCCTTCTCTTTCTTGACTATGCTATAGTGCCATCTTTAATTTTCCTTTTCCCTCTCAGGTCCTTGTACATCAAGGTTATTGTGGTGCTCTCTAAGCATATGTAAAACAGGTTGTGTTTATCATTGTTGGATATAGTATGTAATAGCACTATGTCATAAAATACCTTGACGTATATTTCTTACATTTATGAAACCTGTAAATGTTGAAAATACCATGGCACTAAGTGTTTTTGATAATGGTAAAAAGTACTAGGTGACTATTATAGAAATTAAGTTAGTTGTGCTATTTAAAATGCATGTAAATTGCTGTAAGTTGAACAAGTCTGAAATGTCATGGTGATTTACAAATATCCTATGATGCTTTGCGTTATGGAAGTATGTATGTATAGATAGATAAATATTTTATTTATATAGCACCCATCTCCAGAGACTCTGGGTGCTGTACAATCTGACTCATATTTAATTTTTTTATTTATTTTTTATTTATTCAATCTTGGATTACAATACATTTGAGCGGGAGACTGCTCTTTTACAAAGGTTCCACATCGTAAAGGGTGGGTATACATACACTGTGGGTTTAGGAGTATCTAGCTAGGTGAGTAAACATAGAGAAAAATACATTGTAAATAGGAAACAGAGATGGTTTTAACAGTAGGATAATTCAGGTAACAGTAGCAGCCTAGGTGGCATTGTCAGGTCATATAACATATACCATACAATAATACAAATCTAAAACTAACTACAGCATTATACAAAATATAGCTAAAAACAACAACTTAACTAAACATCACAGAATATGCTATTTTTATAAAACCTCTTCAGTTAAAAGCTTGATTAAATAGATATGATTTGAGGCCCTTCTTAAAGGCTTCCACCATGGCAGCCTCCCTAAGATAACCAGGCAAGGAGTTCCACAGGGTAGGCGCAGCCGCTGCAAATGCCCGATCACCAGAATGCCACAGCCTAACCCTGGGAACTCCAAGGCGGCCACTCCCGGCAGAACGGAGAGCCTGGGCTGAGCAATACAGCACAAGGAGCTCTTGAAAATAGACTGGGCCCCTCTTGTGCAGGGATTTATAGGTTAACAGCCCTATCTTGAAGACAACCCTCCACCGAACTGGCAGCCAGTGCAGTTAATGGAGCGCCGGAGTGATATGTTCGCATCTTTTCACTCCCAACAATAATCTTGCTACCGCGTTCTGCACCAGCTGCAGTCTGCAGAGGTTGCCTCCAGATATCCCTAGGTACAGGGCATTGCAGTAGTCTAACCTGGGACTGATGAAAGCAAGCACAAGTGTTGGCAGGTCATCAGGCGGGATCAGGGCTCGAATTTGGGTGGTATTCCTGAGATGATAAAACCCGGTTCTCACCACGGCCGACACCTGTGCTTCAAGTGTCAGACCACCATCCAGGATTACTCCCAAATTCTTCACCTGCCTAGAGAGGGCTAAAGGCACACCCCTCAACACGTGTTCAGGGGGTAATGTCATACCCCCCTGTCCTGATAACCTGACTCCACCACCAGTACCTCAGTCTTGTCTGGGTTTAGTTTAAACCAATTGTGAGTCATCCATGTCTGGATTCCTCAAGGCAGCTGTTAAATACCAAGTCTGACACCTGGCTGTTGGGAGCACAGGACAGATACAGCTGTGTATCATCTGCATAGCAGTGAAAACACAGCCCATATTGCCTAATAGTATCCCCAAGTGGCAGTATATTAACCATGAACAACAGAGGTGATAAAACTGACCCATGCGGAACACCACAGCCCAGAGGCTTTGGGTTTGATGAGAAAATTCTAATGGTCACCCTTTGCACTCTGTCAGGTATGACCTAAACCAGTTGATGACATTTCCAGACAGGCCACTCCAAAACTGCAGTCGGTCAAGTAACACCTCACGGTCCACGGTGTCAAACACCACAGAGAGGTCTAGAAGGACCAAGATGGTATGGTCCCTTCTATCCCTCGCCATCAGGAGGTCATTAAGCACCCTTACCAGGGCCATCTCTGTACTATGCCCCACTCAGAACCCAGACTGGAAAGGCTCATAGGCAGAGGAAGCAGCAAGATGTCTCTCCAGCTGAATGGCCACCACCTTTTCTACAACCTTCCCTAAGAATGGGAGGTTCGAAACAGGTCTGTAATTGCTGAGGCAGTCCGGGTCCAAGGATGTTTTTTTCAACAGGGGTCTAATCAGAGCCTCTTTTAAAGCTAAAGGAAAGATCCCACTCCCTAAAGAATGCCAGACTACCCCAGCAATCACAGGACCAATCGGGTCCAAACATTCCATCAAAAGGCGAGTTGGACCTGGATCTAAATCACAGTAGGTTGGTTGCAGCTTAGAGATTATATCTACCACCTCCCCAACCCCAATCAGCTCAAACTCATCCCACACAGGAGGAGTGCTCTGACTCAAGTCAGGCCAGACCCTGCAGCCCTTTTGAGTGACATTCAATGAGACCTCAGTCCTGATGGAGGACACCTTGTCATCGAAAAACAGAGCCAGTTCCTCGCACCTTACGCTCGCACTTACCCCTCCAACACACAGACAGGTAAGATGTAATAACCTGTAATTTGTGCGGAAGAGCTGAGTCTGTCTGTTTCTCACTGTAGCAATCTCCCTAGACAGAAAATCCACCTTTTTATGGGAGATTGACCCCCTGATAGTCCACATAATGTGCTTTCAGGGCCAACTTGTCCTCCACCAGACCAGATCTCCTCCAGCACCTCTGTAACCTCCGACCCCTAGTCTTTAACCTCAGAGATTCTTATCATACCAGTTGACAAGCAGACATGGGTCGGACATGTAAGGGTGCGATTGAGTCAAAGGCCGCACCAGCCATCCCCTTATAGGCCGCTACTGCCTCCTCCGACCCAATTGCACAAGCTGCCTCAACACCCGATAGGTCCAGTACTGCCAAAAGATCCTCTGGGGAAACTCCCCTTAAAGACCAGTACTGAACCATCTCCATAGGAGCAGGACCATCTGGGGGGGCCCTAAACGTGAACCCCACGGAGCTATGATCCGACCAAACAATCGGATCTACACTAAGGTCCATAATATCCAGCTCAGAAGAAAAAAACAAATCCAGTGTGTGGCTACCCGAGTGCATCACTTTAATCACCTTTTGTGTCAGGCCCAGTGCCCCCATGCTTCCAAAAAAATCTCTACCAAATTTTGACTGCCCCCCGTCGACCCAGACGTTGAAACCCCCCAGGATCAACCACCTGGGGGACCCCAATACCAGGCCCACAATGAGCTCCTCAACCTCCCGCAAAAAATTCCTAACATTACCTTGGGGGGGTGATAGAGCAGAAGGAAACTGAAGCCCACACCAATACCTCCTTGTGCAGCCACACATTCAAAGGACTCATAGGACCCACAGGCAGCACCATGAGGTTCAGGCTAGATTTAAGGCAAATAGTCACCCCCTCGCTCCTACAATCCTTCCTCGGGCTGTGTATCACGGAGTATCCAGATAGCACTTCTGCCTCCAAAATTGGGGCAGCATTTTCATTCAGCCAGGTCTCTGTGATTCAAGCTGGATCAACAAAGGATATCGAGTCCGCCATTATAGCCGGCTTGTTCCTTATTGATCTGGCATTGCACATCACAACCCGAGTAGGATGAGGTGAAGCAGCTGATCCAGTCATCTGCCCACCCATTAAGGTGGAGCTCTTGGGTATAGGGACCAGACAGGGCGCACCCTGTTCAAGTCCCCATTTCGCCCCAGGGCGTCTCCTTGACTTCACCACCCAAATCCCGGACACACTGGCAGCCACTTGGGGGACACCTCGCCAGGCCCCACCCTGAGCTATCCCTAAAGCCCTACATCTAAAGTAGGTTTCCAATGACAGTACTGGGAGCTCGAAGGGATGAAGTCCCCGGAGGTCATCGCCCGAGTAGCTGCGCCTTACATGTATGATGTTGTATTTCTTTGAAACTTGACTTATTGTCAATGCCCTTTGGGGTGACCCTTTTTTCAATGATTCTGCATTGAGGTTCTTTGTCTATATCTTGTTTTTTTTTTCCTTTTTGAGCCCCCACTACTCAAGCAAACATGGCCCATACAGGGATGAAGGGTTTTCACTGAAAAGTTGTTAGATCAGAAATCAGTGTCAGTAGGTGCTGGCTAAGTGCAGAGAAAGAACATTCATAGTCTGTTGCTGCAAGCTGATGTACTGAAAAAGGAATAAACCATTTCTGAAGGTTATTTCCTGTATTTTGAATAAACATCAGACAGAGATTGTGTGTTGAACTTGAAGTTCAGTGTCTGGTCCATGTGTTATCCCACAACCCCTCCACAGACTTGGTTTTAAAAGTGGGATAACTTGCTGGAAGCATCTGGACTGGTCGACGAGGGACGTTTTCTGGTGGCTCTCACCCAGATAACCCAGGTGAACTGATGCACCAGAAGTTGCCAGAGGAGAACCCAGAGAAGAAAGTCCGTGGAGTTCTGATCAGAACCATGGCTGACAGATGGAGAGAAGCTGCTGCCTGGACTGAACCTGGGAGCTTGGAGGAAGGCCAAGCCTGTAGACAAAGAAGAGATGCAGGTCGAGGCAGACTGGAGGTGCGAGAGACAACACCCCACAGGTGGAGACCCTGATGAGGATGATTCACTGGATCAGTGGGCAACGGCTGGTTGCAGACTGACTATGCAGAGAGGTAGAACACTGGTGCCAGCTGCTCGAGAGATTCCTGCCAGAGAGTTTGGGTAAAGAGTCGGAGGAGGATTTTTCAGGGACTCAGTTAGAGGACCCCCTGATGGAGCAGGATATTCCTTTGTTGCCTTTGATCCCAGGATGTTACCTGTTGGAGGTCGGAGATGCAAGTATGGAACTTGAATGTGAGACCCCAGGTAAGACCGTGCCTAGTGATATTGTGCTGGGGTTGAAGACTCCAGGCAAGCAAGAAGAAGCCTATGAGGCTGAAGGGACTTTTTCCTTATATTGACGCAGCTAAATCTAGTAACAGTATTGACTGAGGTATACTGCAGGCTAAAGATGCTAATATTGCCAAAATGTAACAATATGTTAAGATCAAGGAGGTGGTAAATGTGTTTTAATTTTTTAATGAAAAACCTATAAAGGATGAGGTGGGTGGAAAATCGATAGGAACCTATGTTGGGGTAACACCTAGAGTGTCTACCCTCAGGTGTCTGTATTAGTAGCAAGTGAAATGAATGAACCAAGAGACATAGTGGGTTTATATAGAAGGGTTGAACCTAGGGCTGGGCCCCTCCTTAAAACTAACATGTCTGGTGGGGTTAGAGCAGGTAATTACTCACCCCAAAGAAAGTCTTTCTATGGTACTGGATTTTACAGCTGTCCAGATTTTTGGTCAGTAAAATTTGGCAGATGTTCCCTAACAGGAGATGGGAAGGTACCATTAGTCTCCGTTGAGAAATGTGTTAATGCCTTAAGGTAAAGAATAATGATGTCCACTATGTTTATGATAGAATGTTTATCATTAATAGGAACCCTGAGACAGAGCTTCTGAAGATGGATGGGTGAAAGCTCCATCCTTTTCCTGGGACAGGAAGGTGGTAAGCAGTCTGCAATAACTGCTTCACTCTTAAGGTGGGGGATATGTGACAGGGAGCTCCTGCCACTCTTGAGGACCAACCTTTTATTACATTTGTTGCAACAGTTCTTCTATTTCTTAGCCTAATCCATCCTTTACAATTTCTAGTCTATAAGGTTGGTCACCTATGGGCACCCGCTTCTCTTTCTTGATTATGCTATAGTGTCCTCTTTAATTTTCCTTTTCCTTCTTAGGTCCTCGTACAGGGAGGTCATTGTGGTGACCTCCAAGCATATGTAAAACAGGTTGTGTTTATCATTGTTGGATTTATCATGTAATAGCACTATGTCATAAAATACCGTGATGTATATTTCTTATGTTTATGAAACCTGTAAATGCTGAAAATACCATGGTACTAGGTGTTTTTGATAATGGCAAAAAGTACTAGGTGACTATTATAGAAATTAAGTTAGTTGTGCTATTTAAAATGCATGTAAGTTGAATAAGTTTGAAATTTCATGGTGATTTACCTATATCCCATGATGCTTTGCATTATGGAAGTACGTATGATGTTGTATTTCTTTGAAACTTGGCTTAATGTCAATGCCCTTTGGGGTAACCCTTTTTACAGTGATTCTGCACCGAGGTTCTTTGTCTATAGCCTGTTTTGTTTTTTCTTTTTGAGCCCCCACTACCCAAGTAAACAAGGCCCACATATGGATGAAGGGTTTTCACTGAAAAGTTGTTAGATCAGAAATCAGTGTCAGTAGGTGTTGGCTAAGTGCAGAGAAAGAACATTCATAGTCTGTTGCTGCAAACTGATGTACTGAAGAAGGAATATACCATTTCTGAAGGTGTGAAGGTGACCTGTATTTTGAATAAACATCAGACAGAGATTGTGTGTTGAACTTGAAGTTCAGTGTCTGGTCTATCTTATTATCCCACAACTCCTCCACACAGGGATGCCACGGGGAGGAGCATAAATAAATAAATAACACATAAAAATTAAAATAAATTGAAGACAGACAAAGCTATGGGACCAGCCAAAATTAATCCTCAGGTATGAAAGAGCTTAGGGAGGAACTCGCTGCTCCATTGACCGAAGTCTTTAATAAATCACTGGAGAGGTACCAGATGACTGGAAAAAGGACACTATGGTACCCCTACACAAGAACTGAAGCAAGGAAGAGGCAAGGAATTATCGCCCTGTCAGCCTCACCTCAATTGTGGGACAAATTATGGGATTGTTACTAAAGAAAATGATAGTGGCACACCTGAAAACCAGTCAGAGACTAGACCCTAAGTAGCATGGCTTCACAAGTGGTAGGTCATGCCGGACAAACGTGATAGAATTCTTTGATTGGGTGACAAAAGTAATAGACCAAGGTGGAGCAGTAGATGTATATCTAGACTTTACTAAGGCCTTTGATTCCATCCCCCACAAGAGGCTTATTAACAAACTGGGAAATGTGGGTGTAGGAGAGAAAATTGTTAATTGGGTGAGAAACTGACTTCGGGGAGGACCCAGAATGTTGTTGTTAATGGCACCCTGCCGAGAGTGGGGATGGTGACCAGCGGGGTTCTGCAGCGTTTCGTGCTTGGACCAATCCTCTTCAACATATTCATCAGCGACATCGCAGATGGACTGGAGGGGAAGTTTGCCTGTTTGCAGATGACACCAAGCTCTGCAACAGGGTGGACACACAGGAAGGGGCCATAGCCATAGGTTGATCTAACCATCACATCCTGAGATTCAGTTTCACAGCCCTCTGAAATAGGCCTGCCCCAAAGGAGTTGGTACAGTACCGTCCTTTGAGAGGAATTACCTCAGAGGGCCTCATGATGGTGCTAGACCTCTCGGATTTTCCAGGGGATTGCACTAATCCAGGGCCTCTTGTGACAGCCTATAACAGGGCTGTTACTGAGGCCTTGGATATCATTGCTCATGCTTGTGTTTGCCCTCTTACCTCTCACCTGGGTGCTCCTTGGTTTAACGGGGAACTCTGTGAGTTGAAGAGGCAGGGGCGAAGGTTAGAAAGACACTGGCGGAAAACTCACCTGGAGGTGGACAGACTTAGATTGATGGAGCATTATCAGACCTATCAATTGTCAGTTTCCCGTAAGAAGGCAGGGTTCCTGTCCAGAGAAATTGCTATGGCTAAGAACAGGCCAGCCCAGCTTTTCCGGACTGTGAACAGACTGTGCAATCCAGCCTGTCTTCACTCTGGTCGAGCACTGTCACAAGTGCAGTATGAGGAGTTGCGCAATTCTTTGCTGATAAGGTGTCCACCATCAGGGAAGAGTTCAGCCAGTGCCTTCCCATTGAGCCTTGCATTGATCAATTGGGTGGTACTAATGCCTGTCACACCTGGTCCACCTTTAGTCAGCCGGCAGTTGTGGATATAGTGAGGATCATCCAGACTCTACAACCAACCTACTGTAGTTTGGATCCGGGGCCCTACTCCTCTACTAGTGTGGTGTGTAGAAGTTATCGGCCTGGTCCTTGCTGAGATAGTGGGGGTTTCATTGGAGATAGGGATCTTTCCAGATCCCTTAAAGAAGGCAGTAGTACACCCTCTTTTAAAAAAAATCCTCCCTTGACCCCGACTGCCCAGCTAACTACAGACTGATCACTGCTCTCGAACTTGCCCTTTGTAGGGAAAGTTACTGAGAAGGTGGGTGCTCTGCAGCTGGAGGACTATTTAACTAATCACAATATCTATGACCCTCTCCAGTCTGGCTTCAGAAAAAGGTATAGCACCAGAACAGCCCTGGTATGGGTACTTAATGACCTTCTGATGGCGAGAGATTGGAGAACCCATTCCATCTTGGTTCTCCTTGATCTTTCAGCACCATTTGACATCATGGAACTTGGGGTGCTGCTCGAGTGTCTGTGGTTCTTCTGTGAACTGAGAGGGGCAGTCCTCAGTTGGTTTTGATCTTTCCTTGAGGGTAGATCCCAGAGAGTGGTATCGGGGATTTATTCCTCTGCCCCCTCATGGGCTACCCTGCAGAGTTCCACAGGGCTCGGTGCTGTCCCCCATGTTATTCGCGGTGTACATGCTCCCATTAGGAGACATTATAAGACGGTATGGGTTGAGTTTTCATTGCTACACTGACGATTCTCAACTGTACTTGTCTTTTGTGCCTGAACAGGAATTAGATTCTGCTGCGGTGTTTAACCATTGCTGACTGGAGATTCACAACTGGATGAGTGCCAGCTGGCTTCCGCTGAACCTAGGAAAAACAGATGTATTGGTGGTGGACCCTGGTTATAGGACAAAAGGGGCATGGGTGAGAAAACCCTCAGGATTAAATCTTGGGGGGACCCCGCTTATTGCTTCAGGCCAGGTGCGAAACCTGCGCGTGGTATTTGATGAAGGCCTGACCCTGAGGGTGCAGGTTTCGGCTGTAGTCAAATCTTCCTATTACCATCCAAGGAACATAGCCCAGGTGAAGCACCTGTCCCACCTGAAGATCTTCCTACCCTGGTCCATGCCTTTGTCACCAGTCATTTTGATTATTGCAACGCTCTCTGCCTAGGGCTCTCGGGGGTAGATATCCACTACTTGCAGCTAGTGCAGAACACGATGGCCAGGTTGTTGACTGGAACTTCTAGATCCAGTCATATAACACATGTGCTGCGTGAACTGCACTGGCTGCCAATACAGTGGCGGATTACCTTCAAGGTCGCATTGCTGACCTATAAAGCCCTACATGAGCAGGGACCCTACTACCTGAAAGAACTCCTATGTCCTTACTGCCCCACCTGTTCACTCCACTCCTCTGGCAAGGGACTGCTAGAGATTACCAGGGTATCCCTAAAAACATCAGGAGGAAGATCATTTGCCTTTATGGCACCTACCCTGTGGAATTCTCACCCTCACCAGATACTTGAGAGTCAGTACATAGAGGGTTTTAAAAAGCTGTTGAAAACCCACTTATTTAACCAGCCTTTCTCAACAATTTATTAGTGCGCGCACTATTATGTTTTTATCTATTTTAAATTGTAATACTGTGTGTTTTTATTTTGTATTGTAAGGGCGCCTTATACAAATAAAATATTGATTGATTGATTGATAGCGATGGAATCAGACCTAACAAAACTGGAAGAATGGTCGTGAACCTAGGGAAAAGAAACCCAGGATAAAATTACTATCTAGGGGGTGAACAATTAGCCATCATGAACCTAGAATGGGACCTAGAGGTCATGGTATCCAATGACCTAAAGGTAGGGAGACAATGTGAGAAGGCTGCACAGAAAGCCAGTAACATCCTCAGTTGCATCGGAAGAGGGATCAAAAGCAGAAAGCATGAAGTGATAGTCCCACTTTACAGATCCTTGGTGAGGCTACACCTGGAATACTGTGTCCAGTTCTGGAGACCCCGCCTTAAAAAGGATGTAGACTGTCTGGAAACTGTGTAAAGAAGAGCTACAAAGATGGTTCAGGATCTCCACCATGAACCCTATAAGACAAGACTTAAAGAATTAAACATGTACTCCTTGAAACAGAGGAGAAACAGAGGAGACATAATCAAAACCTTTAAATACCTAAAGGTTATCAACTCAGCACAAAATCAGAACCTCTTCCAAGAAAATAAAAAGGCATGTACTAGAGGCACAATAGACATCTAACGGGAGGGAGATTTGGGAGCAACATTAGGAAGTTTTTCTTCACCAAAAGGGTGGTGGAGCTGTGGAACAGGCTCCCACAGGAGATCATGGGTGCTAAGACAGTTAAGGAGTTCAAAATATCTCGGGACAGGCATAGCAGAATATTGAAATAAGGGAATATACTTGGGGGGAGTAGGTCAAATAATGGGCAGACTAGATGGATCACTCAGTCCCCATCTGCCGTCATGTTCTCATGTAACCACTCAGTCTCCTCGGGTTACTAGAATCCTATCAGTATTATTGTTAGGAAGGTAGCAGGCAGCTGATATGGAGCTCATTTGGGGCTCCTTACATAATGACATCATTGTTTACTCAGCTAGCCTGAGGGAAGAATGATTAGGTCACTCGGCTCTCTCGCAGCAGCATAAGCCACACTGTATGGACAGCTGCTCTGGGGAGCTTAGAATGCTCAGTCTGTTTCCAGTTAGAGGTTGAGTGAGGAGGTGAGATTGGCAGGACTGCCAGTGAGCTCTGAGGTTAAGGCCCAGGATTTCTCACCCTAGTGGAGTGTCATTTCCTGCTTCCAGTAAAATGGTGGAGACCAGTGCTACAGCAGGATTTCCTGATTTCTACTCCCAGTGAAGTGGAAGCAACTGCTTGTTCTCAATGGACTCAAGTGGCAATCCCCTGAAGGTTCTGTGTGTGTTTCAGCTGCATTGGAAAGGACTTTGAGAGACTGTTTGATCTGCTACCCAGGAGAAATGCCTTTTTTTCTTTTGTTGTTCCATGCCCAGAGGATGGGACAACCCTTTGTGAGTACAGTTCTAGGAGACTAGATCTCCACATACTTTACGGGAATCGTTAGTCTGGGGTGTGTGTGCCCATAGATAAGGCTGGATCGCACCTGTCAGTGCCCCTATTTCACCCAAGTGAGTGAGCGAAGTTTTGTTCTTTGGTCACCCCAGTGTGTAATGAAGTTAAAGTGTAGGACCTCTAGCATTTCAGTGGGGAATGGGGGTTTCAATGGTGTAACCCTGAAGAATGGCATAGACTGTCAGTTGGGGCCAAGGGTGGGAGGAACACCAGCTAAGTGCTTACAAGGCAGGGCTTCCCGGTTCGTCAAGGGCACCAATTATACCTGAGCAAGGGCCAAGCTGCAGGTTAGGTGTGTGACTGAGTTTAACTTACGTGTACCTATGTTCAAAGAAGAGTTCTCAATGTGTGGCTTGTAACACTTGGACAACTGGTTCTGATCGCTGTATGATTTTTGCAATATAAAAATGTGTTATGGAGTGTCTCTCATGAGACATGCTGTTTCAGCTAAAAGAGAACAGCCAGGAGATAATTACAGGCTAGAAGAGACTAAATTAAGGATCCCCTGTTTATCTAGCTTAATTGTAGTTTGTCAGCTGCTAGGATGGGAAATCATAAACTTTTATAACGTTTAGAGGAAGACAGCAGGTTATGACGCTTTAGTGTGAAGTCATAAAAGCTTCTTTGATGTGTTCTGGGAAGAAGAGCTACTTGAGATCAAAGAGGGGATGTTATTTAAAGAAAGTCATGTGGGGACATGACTTTTGCTTAGATCACCTTTATTAATTTACCTCCTGCTAGATAAACATCCTGATTGTATAATTTTTAATAAACAGAGGAGGAGCTGGGTGACATCATGGAGAAGGCAGAGTGAGAATACCGATATGCAGACCGTGAGGAGCGTGAGTGCCAGAGGCAACACGAACTGGAGAAGCTACGACTGCAACCAGTGGTGCCAGAGCAGGTAAGTGGCTTGGGTTTAACTGGGACTACAGGACTGGGTTACAAATTGAATTCCAAATTGATAGCCAAATTTAAAGAGGGGGAGGACATGGATGCCTTTTTAAATTCTCTTGAAAAAGTTTGTATTCAGGCTAAAATTCCTAGGGAGTCCTGGAGCTTCCAGCTATCCCCACTACTTACCGGGAAAGCTTGGGATGCAATGGGTCAAATGGACAATGAGGACAGTGATGATTACAGCAAACTTAAAGCTTGCAATGCAAGAGGCTGCTGAACTCTCGGACCACTATGCCAAGAGCAGACCTGCTCTGAGAGTGAATAGGGCAGGCATGGCAGCGCAGAAAGGGAAAAGTGCATCTTCAGGGCAGCTAAAACCCTCACTGCCTCCACCAAAACCAGTTAGCCCCAGGTTTCAGAGAAAAGATTTCTCTGAAAGAAGAAATGAATGTTGGTTGTGTAAAGAAACTGGGCATATTGCCAGACAGTGTCCCAAACGGATGAGCAATAATACGCAACATGATGCTAGGAAGGAAGTGGGTTGTTTGTGTTTTCCTGGAAGCATGCCAGTGAACATGAGGGAACACATGCACCCAGTCATGCTGAATGGTGTACAGACACAAGGGTTAAGGGACACAGAGGCATCCCTGACACTGGCAAAAGAGGGGGTCTAGTACAGCCGGGTCAGCTTATACCCAATAAATATGTCACTGTACAGGACTTTACTGGTGAAGAGAAAACATTGCCCCTCACTAGTGTTCTCCTAGACTGGGGTGAAACAGGGGGGAACTGTGCAACAGGTAGCTGTAGCCCAAACCTTAGCAGTGGATGTGTTCCTGGGCAACAATCTCAAACAAGGGACAGTGTGTGCAGTTACAAATAGCCAAGTGGCAAGGGAAAATTGTAGTTCCCTGAACCCCACAGAAGCCATTGTGGAAACCACTGAGAGACTGGTTCCCTAGCCTGTGTCTCCTGATATGGTAGAAATTTCCCCAGTAGCAAGTAACCACACAGCTACATAGGGTTACTCCGAAGAAGGAGGGGTGACCCATTGTCAGAGGGTTGGGATTGACAGTGATCCTGAGTGCCCTGAGGCTAGTTCTAGGGACCCTAGTTTAGCGATTAAAGGGGACCTGCCCCATGCCTTGGGAATGTGTGAGGGGTTTGCAGGTGCTCGGAGAAGTGACCCTAGTCTAGAGACGCTGAGGGCTTGGGCAGACTCTGACAGGGCACAGGGAGGTGACTGCTGACCAAAGGTTTATTGGGAAAATGGAGTTATGTATACTCAGACTGTGCAGATGGAGGGGTGCTTGGCAGGCAGCTTGTCGTTCCCCAGGGGTATCGTGAGCAGTTGCTCAAGATTGCACATGATATTCCCTTGTCTGGTCATCTGGGAATCACGCGCACTATGCAGCGGTTGGCCCAGAATTTCTATTGGCCTAACTTCACCCAGCACGTGAAGGAGTAGTGCAGGTTTTGTCACTGGTGCCAAGAAATAGAGAAGGGGGCAAGAAAACCCAAGCCACCCTGATTCCACTGCCCATAGTGGAGGAGCCATTCCAGAGGCGGGAAATGGATATTGTGAGGCCTTTAAATACCCCCAGCTCCTCAGGGAAGAGATTCATCCTGACTGTGGCTGATTATGCCACCCGGTACCCAGAGGCAGTCACCCTATCCTCACTAAGGACAGACATAGTGGCAGATGCCTTACTTGGAATTTTCACCCGTGTTTCATTTCCGCAGGACGTTATCACCGATTGAGGGGGTTCCTTCATGTCGGGCCTGATGAAATGTTTATGGGAGAAGTGTGGGGTGGTGCAGAGATGCACGACACAATATCACCCACAAGCCAATGGGCTTGTGGGAAGACTCAATGGTACCCTGAAGTCAATGCTCTGGGTGTTTGCCGAACAGCATGGGAGGGACTGGGAGAAATACCTTCCCCCACCTGTTGTTTGCATACAGGGAGGTGCCCCAAGAGTCGACAGAATTTTCCCCCTTCGAACTCTTATATGGACGCCGGGTACATGGGCCACTAGACTTGATCCGGGAGGACTGGGAAGGCAAGCATGCCACCCAGGGAACTCCCATAGTGGATTACGTCCTTAAGTTTAGGGAAAGGCTGAAGAAGCTTATGGGAACAGCCCAGAGCAACCTGGCAGCTGCCCAACAGAAACAAAAAGTGTGGTATGACCGCAGTCAGAGCTCGCTCGTACATGGTGGGTCAGGAAGTCATGGTCCTTATTCCGGTCCGGAAGGACAAGCTGCAGGCTAAGTGGGCAGGACCGTACAAAGTGGTTAGGAAGCTAAATGACATGAACTATATTATAGAGTTACCTGACAAAAGACAGACAGAAAGGATCTACCATGTCAACACAATGAAGCCATGTGCAAATAGGGCTGACATGGTGTTTGCGGTGTGTAGTCCTGGGGAGGGGACGGACGAAGGAGACCCCCTTCTGGACTTGCTGGAAGAAAGTAAGCGGGAGTCCTCTGTGGAGGCAGTTAAATTGTCTCCCCAGCTGGCCCCGGACCAGATCCAGAAAGTAAGGGAGGTTTTAGCAGACTTTGCCCCATTGTTTAGCACCAAGCCTGGACTAAGCCCCTTAGCGATGCACGATGTGGAGACAGGGACACAGACACCCATACGGCGGACAGCATATCAGGTGTCAGAGGCTATCAAAAAGGACATTAGGAGGGAAGTGGAGGAGATGCTGGATTTAGGGGTAATCCAGAGATCCCACAGCCCCTGGGCCTCACCTGTAGTCCTTGTGCCCAAGCCAGATGGCTCTACTCATTTCTGTATGGACTGTTGTGGACTGAATGCAGTCATGAAGTCAGACACCCACCTGATGCCCCAGAAGGACGAACTCCTGGACAAGTTGGGGGGCCAACCTAACTTACGACCATTGACCTGACCAAGGGGTATTGGCAAGTAGAGTTGACGGACAGAGCTAGGAAGAGGTCTGCCTTCATCATTCTGATAGGCTTATTCGAATTGAAAGTAATGCCTTCCGGAATGAAGAATGCCTCAGCCACTTTCCAAAGGTTGATGAACCAGGTGTTAAATGATGCTGAAGAGTACGCTGTGGCGTACCTGGATGACATTGCCATCTTTAGTACCAGCTGGGAGGAACACCTGTCCCACCTTAGGTAAGTGCTGGGCAGGATACAGAGGGCCAGGCTCACTGTCAAAGCCGGGAAGTGCCAGGTAGCCATGGGAGAAGTGGCATACCTTGGGCATGTGGTAGGCTGGGGACAGCTCCGTCCTAACCAAATAAAAATAGAGGTAATCTAGGCGTGGCCCAGACCTGAAACACAGAAGCAGGTCAGAAGTTTTCTTGGGACAACAGGGTACTATAGAAAATTTGTACCCAATTACAGTACCCTGGCTGCTCCCCTATCTGACCTAGTAAAGAAAAGGATGCCAAAGAAAATTACCTTGGGACCAGCCTGTGAAGAAGCCTTTACCAGATTGAAGGAGGCACTGTGTAGTGCTCCTGTTTTGACAAGTCCTGACTATAGCAGACCCTTTATAGTTCAGATTGATGCCTCAGATGTGGGTATTGGGGCAGTACTGAGTCAGACATCTGGCCATGGAAGGGATCACCCAATTGCATACCTAAGTAAAAAGTTACTTCCCAGGGAGCAGGCATACTCCACGGTGGAAAAGGAGTGTCTTGCCATATTGTGGGCCCTAAAGAAATTAGAGCCATACTTGTATGGGCAGCAGTTTGTGGTACAGGCTGACCACAACCCCCGGTTTGGCTGTTGCAGATGGAAAAAACAATGGTAGATTTCTAAGATGGAGTCTTGCTTTGCAAGGGTATGATACGATAATATTACATAGGGCTGCAGCCAAAAATCAGAACTTCAATGGGCTGTCTCGTGTCTCCGAGGAGTGAACTGATTTGGGAAGCTCATCCCATGCAGGGGATAGAACCCCCAAATTCAGTGTAGGTGGTGAGGATTGTGAACTTGGACAGCTGGTTCTAATCTCTATAATTTTTGTAATATAAAAATGTGTTATGGAGTGTCTCTCATGAAGCATGCTGTTTCAGCTAAACGTGAACAGCCAGGAGAGAATTACAGGCTAGAAGAGACTAAATTAAGGATCCCCTGTTTATCTAGCTTAATTGTAGCTTGTCAGCAGCTAGGATGGGAAATCATAAACTTTTATAACGTTTAGAGGAAGACAGCAGGTTATGACGCCGTAGTGCAAAGTCATAAAAGATTCTTTGATGTGTCCTGGGAAGAAGAGCTACTTGAGATCAAAGAGGGGATGTTATTTAAAGAAAGTCATGTGCGGACATGACTTTTGCTGAGGTCACCTTTATTAATTTACCTCCTGCTGGATAGACATCCTGATTGTATAATTTTTAATAAACAGAGGAGGAGCTGGGTGACATCATGGAGAAGGCAGGGTCAAGACAGTGTTTTAATTCTGCTGTAACAGACCTCTACTGACACACGTGTTTGGACTCTCTTGACAACAACATATGTCTATCAGCACTATTAGAAGAGATACATTAGATATAAGTCTAATTGTCTGGTGGTAGGAATTTTGCACTTTTTTTAACCCTTGTTCTTTTAAATGATTGTATGTTTTTGTGATATATGATTCTGTATTTACATTTTTACATTTTTTTAATCTATTTTTAAGTAAACCTCTACTTTAGAGACTACTTGGTGTGCCTTTGAAATTCTTTTTCTTGACAAGTGAAGCATACATGGTTAAAGTTAACACTGTACAAAGCTTACTGGTTTTACCAAACCGGGAAAAGGTAAGAGTTTATTCTGAGGTTTTTAATAGAATTTTTAAGGGTTCATTTTCTACGCATGGTTAGGTGCCCATAGGCAAAAGATATTTGGCCCCCCCGAAGAGCAGAATTATCTGAGCCTGTACATTGGGTACACTAACAAGAGGTTCACAGTTTGAATTCCTCCAGAACTTGAGACCAAAGTTTAATTCAAACCCACAGAACAGACAGGAGGGTTACCCTGTTCTGTTAACTGTTCACAAGACTGCGCTCAGAGGCTGGCACTGTGGGAGCAGAGGGCTGACCTGCTGAGTGGTTTTGAGACAGACTGGTTGGCAGTGGTGTGATAAATGTTGGCATTACAAGCTTTTATTGTTCAGTGTGTCAGCTTGAGACCATCAGCTCACTTGCAATGAAAGAAAATGGCAGTGATTAATTTTTTAAAAAGGAGACAGAACTATATCACTTGGCATACAGTCAAGTTCCTACCCGTTTTATTTTTTTTTGTTAAGTGCCAGTCAGAGTAGCCGTAGTTAGGGAAGAAGATGGCTTCCAACTACAGCAGGCACACTGTAGACTATTTAAAGCAGTTGTGCAGGGACAGAGAAGTCCCGTTCACGGTGGAAGCCAGCAAACAGAACCTCGTGGATGCCCTGATGGTAGCAGATACCCAGAGCATCGAGTCACAGTCAGTGACTGAAAAGGACCAAACCTTGAATGTGGCAGGGCTAGCAGCCAGTGCAGTGTCCAGATCCGATGACAAGGGCAACAGGGCCACTGTCAGCGAAAGGCCACAGTAGCAGGGGAAGGTCACCAGTATCCTGGATCTAGAAGTTCTCAGGCTGCAAATTGAGTTGCGCAGAATGGAGCTGGAGTTCCAGACAGAGAGGGAGACCATGAACAGCGGGAGGCAGACTGTAAGGCAGAGCGAGAATGCAGAGATGCAGACCATGAGGAGTGTGAGTGCCAGAGACAACACGAACTGGAGAAGCTACGACTCCAACCAGCGGCACCAGAGCAGGTAAGTGGCTTGGGTTTAACTGGGACTACAGGACTGGGTTACAACTTGAATACCAAATTGATAGCCGAATTTAAAGAGGGGGAGGACATGGATGCCTTTTTAAATTCTTTTGAAAAAGTTTGTATTCAGGCTAAAATTTCTAGGGAGTCCTGGAGCTTCCAGCTATCCCCACTACTTACCGGGAAAGCTCAGGATGCAAGGGGTCAAATGGACAATGAGGACAGTGATGATTACAGCAAACTTATAGCTGCACTGTTAAAGAAATTTGAATTAACTGCTGAATCATACAGCGCTAAATTCCATACGCTCAGGAGAAGCCCTGACATGAGCTACGAGGAGCTAGCCATAAAACAATGTCAGTTTTTAAAACGTTGGTGGGAAGGAATTGAAGCAAACTCTTTTGATGAAATTGAAAATGTGACTTTGTTAGAACAGTTTTTTTGGGCATGCCCAGCAGAGCTGAAAACCTGGCTGGAGGACCGAGATCCTAAAACAGTGCAAGAGGCTGCTGAACTCTCGGACCACTATGCCAAGAGCAGACCTGCTCTGAGAGTGAATGGGGCAGGCATGGCAGCACAGAAAGGGAAAAGCGCATCTTCAGGGCAGCTAAAACCCTCACTGCCACCACCAAAACCAGTTAGCCCCAGGTTTCAGAGAAAAGATTACTCTGAGAGAAGAAATTAATGTTGGTTGTGTAAAGAAACTGGGCATATTGCCAGACAGTGTCCCAAACGGACAAGCAATAATATGCAAGGTGGTGCTAGGAAGGAAGTGGGTTGTTTGTGTTTTCCTGGAAGCATGCCAGCGAACATGAGGGAATACATGCACCCAGTCATGCTGAATGGTGTACAGACGCAAGGGTTAAGGGACACAGAGGCATCCCTGACACTGGTAAAACGGGAACTAGTACAGCCGGGTCAGCTTATACCCAATAAATACGTCACTGTACAGGACTTTACTGGTGAAGAGAAAACATTGCCCCTCACTAGTGTTCTCCTAGACTGGGGTGAAACAGGGGGAACTGTGCAACAGGTAGCTGTAGTCCAAACCTTAGCACTGGATGTGCTCCTGGGCAACAATCTCAAACAAGGGATGGTGTGTGCAGTTACCCATAGCCAAGTGGCAAGGGAAAATTGTAGTTCCCTGAACCCCACAGAAGCCATTGTGGAAACCACTGAGAGACTGGTTCCCTAGCCTCTGTCTCCTGACATGGAGACTAATGAAAAGGGGGTAGAAATTTCCCCAGTAGCAAGTAACCACACAGCTACAGAGGGTTACTCCAAAGAAGGAGGGGTGACCCATTGTCAGAGGGTTGAGATTGACAGTGATCCTGAGTGCCCTGAGGCTAGTGCTAGGGATCCTAGTTTAGCGATTAAAGGGGACCTGCCCCATGCCTTGGGAATGTGTGAGGGGTTTGCAGGTGCTCAGAGAAGTGACCCTAGTCTAGAGAAGCCGAGGGCTTGGGCAGACTCTGACAGGGCACAGGGAGGTGACTGCAGATCAAAGGTTTATTGGGAAAATGGACTTATGTATACTCAGACTGTGCAGACAGAGGGAGGGGTACTTGGCAGGCAGCTTGTCGTTCCCCAGGGGTATCGTGAGCAGTTGCTCAAGATTGCACATGATATTCCCTTGTCTGGTCATCTGGGAATCACACGCACTACGCAGCGGTTGGCCCAGAATTTCTATTGGCCTAACTTCACCTAGCACGTGAAGGAGTATTGCAGGTTTTGTCACTGGTGCCAAGAAATAGAGAAGGTGGGCAAGAAAACCCAAGCCACCCTGATTCCACTGCCCATAGTGGAGGAGCCATTCCAGAGGTGGGGAATGGATATTGTGAGGCCTTTAAATACCCCCAGCTCCTCAGGGAAGAGATTCATCCTGACTGTGGCTGATTGTGCCACCTGGTACCCAGAGGCAGTCGCCCTATCCTCACTAAGGACAGACAAAGTGGCAGATGCCTTACTTGGGATTTTCACCCATGTTGCGTTTCTGCAGGAGGTTATCACCGATTGAGGGGGTTCCTTCATGTCGGGCCTGATGAAATGTTTATGGGAGAAGTGTGGGGTGGTGCAGAGATGCACGACACGATATCACCCACATGCCAATGGGCTTGTGGAAAGACTCAATGGTACCCTGAAGTCAATGCTCTGGGTGTTTGCTGAACAGCATGGGAGGGACTGGGAGAAATACCTTCCCCACCTGTTGTTTGCATACAGGGAGGTGCCCCAAGAGTCGACAGGAATTTCCCCCTTCGAACTCTTATATGGACGACGGGTACGTGGGCCCCTAGACTTGATTCAGGAGGACTGGGAAGGCAAGCATGCCACCCAGGGAACTCCCATAGTGGATTACGTCCTTAAGTTTAGGGAAAGGCTGAAGAAGATTATGGGAACAGCCCAGAGCAACCTTGCAGATGCCCAACAGAAACAAAATGTGTGGTGTGACCGCAGAGTCAGAGCTCGCTCGTACATGGTGAGTCAGAAAGTCATGGTCCTTATTCCGGTCCGGAAGGACAAGCTGCAGGCTAAGTAGACAGGACCATACAAAGTGGTTAGGAAGGTAAATGACATGAACTATATTATAGAGTTACCTGACAAAAGACAGACAGAAAGGATCTACCATGTCAACACGATGAAGCCATGTGCAAATAGGGCTGACATGGTGTTTGCAGTGTGTAGTCCTGGGGAGGGGACAGATGAAGGAGACCCCCGTCTGGACTTGCTGGAAGAAAGTAAGCGGGAGTCCTCTGTGGAGGCAGTTAAATTGTCTCCCCAGCTAGCCCCGGACCAGATCCAGAAAGTAAGGGAGGTTTTAGCAGGCTTTGCCCCATTGTTTAGCACCAAGCCTGGACTAAGCCCCTTAGCGATGCACGATGTGGAGACAGGGACACAGATGACCATATGGCGGACAGCATATCAGGTGTCAGAGGCTGTCCAAAAGGACATTAGGAAGGAAGTGGAGGAGATGCTGGATTTAGGGGTAATCCAGAGATCCCACAGCCCCTGGGCCTCACCTGTGGTCCTTGTGCCCAAGCCAGATGGCTCTACTCATTTCTGTATGGACTATTGTGGACTGAATGCAGTCACGAAGTCAGACACCCACCCGATGCCCCAGAAGGACGAGCTCCTGGACAAGCTGGGGGGCGACCTAACTTATGACCATTGAACTGACCAAGGGGTATTGGCAAGTAGAGTTGACAGACAGAGCTAGGGAAAGGTCTGCCTTCATCACTCTGGTAGGCTTATTTGAATTGAAAGTAATGCCTTTCGGAATGAAGAATGCCTCAGCCACTTTCCAAAGGTTGATGAGCCAGGTGTTAAATGGTGCTGAAGCGTACTCTGTGGCGTACCTGGAAGACATTGCCATCTTTAGTGCCAGCTGGGAGGAACACCTGTCCCACCTTAGGGAAGTGCTGGGCAGGATACAGAGGGCCAGGCTCACTGTCAAAGCTGGGACGTGCCAGGTAGCCATGGGAGAAGTGGCACACCTTGGGCATGTGGTAGGCCGGGGACAGCTCCGTCCTAACCAAATAAAAATAGAGGCAATCTAGGCGTGGCCCAAACCTGAAACAAAGAAGCAGGTCAGAAGTTTTCTTGGGACAACAGGGTACTATAGAAAATTTGTACCCAATTACAGTACCCTGGCTGCTCCCCTATCTGACCTAGTAAAGAAAAGGATGCCAAAGAAAATTACCTTGGGACCAGCCTGTGAAGAAGCCTTTAACAGATTGAAGAAGGCACTGTGCAGTGCTCCTGTTTTGACAAGTCCTGATTATAGCAGACCCTTTATAGTCCAGATTGATGCCTCAGATGTGGGTATTGGGGCAGTACTGAGTCAGACATCTGGCCATGGGAGGGATCACCAAATTGCATACCTAAGTAAAAAGTTACTTCCCAGGGAGCAGGCATACTCCACGGTGGAAAAGGAGTGTCTTGCTATATTGTGGGCCCTAAAGAAATTAGAGCCATACTTGTATGGGCAGCAGTTTGTGGTACAGGCTGACCACAACCCCCTGGTTTGGCTGTTGCAGATGGAAAAAACAATGGTAGATTGCTAAGATGGAGTCTTGCTTTGTAAGGGTATGATACAACAATATTACATAGGGCTGGAGCCAAAAATCAGAACTTCGATGGGCTGTCTTGTGTCTACGAGGAGTGAACTGATATGGGAAGCTCATCCCATGCAGGGGATAGAGCCCCCAAATTCAGTGTAGCTGGAGAGGATTGTGAACTTGGACAGCTGGTTCTGATCTCTATAATTTTTGTAATATAAAAATGTGTTATGGAGTGTCTCTCATGAGGCATGCTGTTTCAGCTAAAAGTGAACAGCCAGGAGAGAATTACAGGCTAGAAGAGACTAAATTAAGGATCCCCTGTTTATCTATCTTAATTGTAGCTTGTCAGCAGCTAGGATGGGAAATCATAAACTTGTATAACATTTAGAGGAAGACAGCAGGTTATGATGCTTTAGTGCGAAGTCATAAAAGATTCTTTGATGTGTCCTGGGAAGAAGAGCTACTTGAGATCAAAGAGGGGATGTTATGTAAAGAAAGTCATGTGCGGACATGACTTTTGCTGAGGTCACCTTTATTAATTTACCTCCTGCTGGATAGACATCCTGATTGTATAATTTTTAATAAACAGAGGAGGAGCTGGGTGACATCATGGAGAAGGCAGGGTCAAGGCAGTGTTTTAATTCTGCTGTAACAGACCTCTATTGATACACATGTTTGGACTCTCTTGACAACAACATCTGTCTATCAGCACTATTAGAACAGATACATTAGATATAAGTCTAATTGTCTGGTGGTAGGAATTTTGCACTTTTTTTTAACCCTTGTTCTTTTAAATGATTGTATGTGTTTGTGATATATGGTTCTGTATTTACATTTTACATTTTTTTAATCTATTTTTAAGTAAACCTCTACTTTAGAGACTACTTGGTGTGCCTTTGAAATTCTTTTTCTTGATAAGTGAAGCATACATGGTTAAAGTTGACACTGTACAAAGCTTACTGGTTTTACCAAACTGGGAAAAGGTAAGAGTTTATTCTGAGGTCTTTAATAGGGTTTTTAAGGGTTTATTTTGTACGCTTGATTAGGTGCCTGTAGGTGAAAGATATCTGCCCCCTCCCACTGAAGAGCAGAATTATCTGAGCCTGTACATTGGGTATGCTAACAAGAGGTTCACATTTTGAATCCCTCCAGAACTTCAGACCAAAGTTTGATTCGAACCCACAAAACAGACAGGAGGGTTACCCTGTTCTGTTAACTGTTCAAAAGACTGCACTCAGAGGTTGGTACGGTGGGAGCAGAGGGCCTGACCTGCTGAGTGGGTTTGTGACATGGCTTAGATTCACTAAATGACACTCATCGAAGGAAAATGTTTATGTGCATGGCCAGGTGTCCACTAGATGCACCAGTTGGGAAATTGGGAAGAAGTTGTTTCTTTTGTGTGTTCATGAACTGTACTGCATGTAAGGAGAGTTTGTGAAATGTACCTGTCCTGTCCAGACCAACCCCTGGGGGTCCACTTCTCCTTTAATTTTCCATCTGTTGAATAAAGCCATACTGCACAATCCCAGTTACTGTTCTGGACATTCCAATTATTGCTTCTGGTTGTGTGGTTTTACTGGGGCCTCCTCAGCAGGTTAGATCTAGCACATGCCTAGCAACCTCTACCTAGGACCTGGGTTGTAATGTTTACAAAAGATTCATGTTGTTTTGTTTCTGTACCCCTAACCCTCTCTTCCTCTAGAAAATGAGCCAGGTATACATCCTAATGCCAAGGGTGGTACCAAATCATTTTGGAAAATAAATTGGCATGCCGGTATGTGGGTACCAGTGTTCCAGATTTTAATGGGGGGTGCTCACTAGTTAAAAAGTGGCCTGGGGTTACACAAATGGGGGTTCATCTTGGGATATTTAATTTGGGCACGAGGTACAAAGAATATGTGGCTTGTCCAAAAGAAATACGTTTTTGGGTGAGAGGCATGCTGAGGATATGTCTAGGATCTTCCTGTCTGGTGGTGCTGCACCCAAACAGAAGATCATGTTACCAGAAGGCAAAGTTGTGCCAAGAAAAATGCTACCTGAAAGTCTTTTGCTGCCGAGTTTCTGTAGAAAAGAAAGAGAAAGAATTTGCTGCTTGTGTGTTTACTTTGAAATTGTGAACTGAGAAATGATTGCACTTGCCTTGAAGTAAAAGCACTTAAAAACTGTTCAAAAGTTGCAGATTTCCAGAGAAAAGTATTTGTGGACTTAAAAGACAAGTGTTTTCTAAGTGCTCAGAAAGTTTCAAGTGTGTACAGTGAAAATTGGTGGGGGGGGGTTGCTAAAGAAAATGTACCAAGTACTGAGTGAAAATGCCTTAAATTGCTTGCCCCACTGAAATTTCATGCTGAGGAAAAAAGTGACAGTTTGCAGTTTAAATTTTGCCTTCTTGATGATTGTCATGCAGGAGTACGACAGAGAGCGCTCATTTGCATGGCGTCATATGATTGGTCCCAGTGCACCTAAGCCCCACCCTTGCCTGAGTCTCAGCGTGTGGAACATTCATGGAGGAGCAGCCTGCAGTGTGCAAGCAGCGTGTAGTTAATGCTTCAGGAAGGAGGAATTGCTTATAGTAGAAGCGCTTCTGTAGCAGTAATTGTTCTAACTTTTTCGCAGTTAAACTGGGCTCAACCCGTATTCCGACCGACTGGAGACTGATCAAGGCGATCATAGTTGCGATCGTTGGGACAGCCAGCCCGTTTCATCACAGAGGTCTTCCTCAAGTCGGCAGCAGGCCATATTACGTTGATGAAATCCAAGCTCCAAAACACCGTGTGCTCAGCAAAAGTAGAGCTGGGTGCAGGACTGAAGGGGTTGCTAATCCCTACTGCATACAAAATCAAAAACCAAAGATAGTCCTGCACTCCAAGTGCAACTGAAACCATAGGCAATATCAATTCAATCCAAGGTTTTATTTTGAAAAGGCTTCAATTTTAACAAAGCATGTTGCTCCTACAATGTGGCAAGCCCACAATCAAGTTATCTCCCCAGCACTTCGACCAATAGTATGGTCTTCTTCAGGGGTGGAGAATGTTTGATTATCCCTCCCTTAAGTAGTCAATCCACAAGCATTTTAATGCCCCTATAGTTTAAGAGTAGAATAACAACTGAACTTATTTAAACACTGTTAAGTGGCCCTGAAGGGATCAGGACCCTGAGAACAAACCTAACTTAATTTACTATATCATATAACATTTTTTCTTCACATTCATTTTTAAATAAACTATATAACAATACAACATAAATAATGTTTAAACAAAATGCATAAAAAAGGACGTTAATAGAAAATGATTATATATTTACAACATAAGAGCTAAATCATATTGGAGGATTGTTACATATCCTGTTTATGCAATCATCTTGTATTAATTTACCTCTGGTATCCTCCAAACAACCAAAACATTTTTTGAACTTCATTTCTAAATAATTGTATCTTACTTAGAGTTGATATATAAAGTGTCCAAACAATGGGAACCAATCCAGGCAGTGATCATTCCCTTATTACTTTCAACAGTAGCATTCCTGTAGGGGGATCCACCATCCAAGGGTTAATCATTTCTGGACCCGAAAAAACAAAAGATAATATATATTACAGTTACAGAAAAAATGTCTCACAATTAATTTAATATTTTGCTATTATTTTTACCAATTACTTTATTAAAGATGGTTTTAGGTCCCACTCAGTATTCAGACCTCTAGGCTGTAAGCTATTTAAGGTAAAAATCCAATAGCTTTCTCATTGCAGGAGTTTATTCAATCTGTTTCCCCCTCTTGGGTGTCTTATTATCTGTTCTAGGGCCATGAATTTCATGCCTTCCACTTGGCTTCCATGCTTTTCCAAATAATGTCTAGCTAGTGGTTTAAGTATAAGTCCTGCCCTAATATTATGTATACGTTCCTGTATACACTGTTTTACAGGACGTATGGTTCTTCCAACGTATAATAATTCACATGGGCACCAGATACAATTAACCACATAGTTGCTATTACAGTTCAGAAAGGTACGGATATCCACTTTAACTTCGCACTCTTCCAATTCAAGTACCTTTCCTTGATTACAATAGGTACAGACATTACATTTACTACATCTGTACATTCCAGTTAGTGCTGGTGGAAGCCACATTCTACTTTCATGTCTGGGAGACACATATCCACTTTTAACCAATTTATCCTTCAAATTCTGTGCTCTAGAGAAAGACGTTCTGTGGATTTCCCCCAGTTCTGTTTTAAGGATCGGGTCATTCAATAACAAAGGCCAATATTTTCTGACTATAGCACCTACTTGTCCAGCTTGATTAGTGAGCTGTGTTACAAATGTGACAGGTGATTTAACTTTTATTTCATCTGTTTGTTTTTTTTTTTCTTTTTAGGTTTCAGTAGGTTCATCCTGTCCTCATTTTTAGCTTTCTCCTTGGCCCTAGTCAAAATGTCAATAGAGTAACCTCTAGCAATAAATCTATGTGTCATTTCCAAAGCCTGTGTCTCAAAATCTTCTTCTTTTGAACAGTTTCTCCTTAACCTTAAAAATTGGCTACATGGTATTGAATTTACCAGAGATTTGGAGTGGGAACTATCTGATCTCAAAAAACTGTTTGTTGATGTTGCTTTCCTAAATGTTTTAGAGTGAATTCTGTTTTCCTCCACAAATAATGTCAGGTCCAAAAAATTGATTTCTTCCCTACTGTAGTTATAAGTAAACTTTAAATTAAAGTCATTTTGCTCATTTAACCATTTCATGAACATGTCTAATTTCTCTTCTGTCCCTTGCCAGATACAAAATATGTCATCAATAAAACGGTTCCACTGTTTGATGTTGTTAAAGAAAAGATTTTCTGTCTCTCAAAAGATTTGTGTTTGCTCCCAATTCCCAAGAAACAGATGAGCATAGCTGGGAGCCATAGCTGCTCCCATTGCTGTTACTTCTAACTGTAAATAACAGGATTTATCAAACTCAAAATAATTATGTGTTAAAGCAAAATTCAGGGATGCCAAAATAAAGTCTGATGGAAAATCTGCAGAGTTTGAATTCTTATTTAAGAACTCTGAACATGCTTCTATACCATCATTATGTTCAATGCTGGTATATAGCGACTCAACATCAATACAAAGAAAGATATTATCAGAGTTCCAGACAAAATCCTGTGTTTTATCTAAAATGTCCATGGTATCTCGTAGGTAGGATCTCACATCTGGTAGACATTTTTTAAGAAAAAAAATCAATAAATTTGTTCAAATTGTCTGTGAGATCCAATCCCCGAGACAACAGGTCGTCCAGGTGGGTTCTGCAAACTTTTATGAATCTTAGGTAAGGTATTTAGTATAGGTACAGTTGGGGTGTCACAAAAATATATTTTAATTCATCTTCACTAATATAACCAGAAGCTTGTCCCCACTCTAAAAGATGTAGAACTTCTTTTTGGAAAAAGTCCATAGGATTAGAGGCTAATTTTTTTATATGTTTTCTGGTCACTCAATAACTTTAATACACAATCAACATAATCCACATAATTCATTACTGCTATATTCCCCCCTTGTCTGCCTGTTTTATCACCACATCACTATTAATTAGTGTTGTTACCTATTTTTTCTCAGCAATTAAGTTATTTTTATAAGTGTTTTTATTTTGCAATATGTCATCCACTTCTCTTAAAACAACTGCCTCAAAGCTTTTAATTGTATTATTAGTGGTGTATGGGCAGAATACAGATGGGGGTTTAAATAACCTTCTTCATTCAGAAAAAAGGTCTTGCTCCATAACCACATCCTGTTCCTCACTGCTATCTCTCATATTATCCAGCAATATGTTTCTAGTGTCTGTAAATCTCTTTCTAATATTTCATTTTCATATTCAACATCTAATTCAGCATTACCATCAATTGATGATTCACTTAATTCTGCAAGTAATTTTATCATGCTGTTATCAGTGTTGTCCCCCCCTCATCTTGCCCTCTGCAATTTCCACATCTAAACCCATTCTCGTAATTTCCTATCTTGCGTGATACTCTCTTAATCTAATTTTTCAAAATAGTTTAAATAAGTCCACGAGTCCTGAAACGATCTGAGTCTCTGCAGGATGCAAAATTAAGATCTTTCTGTAACAAATGTATTTGGGTTGTATTTAAAGTTACCTTAGACAAATTAACCACAGTTAATGTTTCTTCATGTTGCTCCTCAATTCTCAGTGACGACCTTCCTTTTCTGCCCCTCCTCGTTCTTCGTTTTTTGAACTCTTCTTATTATGTATGTTTCTACCCTTCTTGGTCGTGACTGCTTGTAGCGTTGCAGTAGCTCCAGGAACATCCACCAAATCACTCCTTTCAGCCCTCGATGCTCTTGTATTCTCCACGGTTACTTCCTCAATTGTAACTTGTTTCCTAATTCTGGAGCGCCCTCTACTGTAGGAATGAGCATTCCGGGGCCAAAATAAAATGTGTCCACGTTGATAATTACCCGCATCTCTTTCCAATTTTGCTTGTTTCTTTTTAATCAATTCTTGCTCGTGCTTGTCTGATTTGATTTTTAATTTCTCAGCAAGTGACTTAAACTAAGGATGTTGATTTAATATATTAAGTTCCTGATGAATGATTTCAATTTCATGTCTTACTGTCTCATATTTCTCATTATCTTCTGCAATAATGAGTTCAATGAATGTGCGTGAACACAGAGCTGCTGCTTTCTCCCATTCTGCACATCGTTTAAAGTTGTCCAAACCACAGGAGGGTAGTTTATTTATATGAAGATCTCTTGGAACTTGAAATTTCTCCAGGTAGGTCTCGAGGGTGATAATGTTGTAGTTAATATTAAGTTCAATAATACTCTGCTTTCCCAGTGCATTAAAAAGTTTTCTAATATTCAGATTATCTGATAACTCACCTGATTTTTTCAAGCTTGAAGAAGCATCACTTTCAATCCCTCCTAATTTGTTTTTAGCTCTCTGTTTTCTAGTTTCAAGGTCTTCCAAAACACCAATACTTCCGGGTTCTGTTTCAGTCTCAGAATCCGTTCCCATAACACTGGAGTTGTTAACTGCTTCTTGTGATATGCCTCCACATACAAATGGAGTGCTTCCTAGGAAAATGCAGTTTGTAAATCTCGGCCAGCAACAGAAGTTTAGAGGTGTTAGTAAGGCATGCCACCGTAGATATGGAGCTATTAGTAATGCAAGCACAAGCTCTCAATCACTAACAAAATGACCTGTGGCTACATGGAAGGCAGTCACAAAATCCAAGCTCCAAAACGCAGTGTGCTCAACAAAAGTAGAGCTGGGTGCAGGACTGAAGGGGTTGCTAATCCCTACTGCATACAAAATCAAAAACCAAAGATAGTCCTGCACTCCAAATGCAATTGAAACCAGAGGCAACATCAATTCAATCCAAGGTTTTATTTTGAAAAGGCTTCAATTTTAACAAAGTGTGTTGCTCCTACAGTGCGGCAAGCCCACAATCAAGTTATCTCCCCAGCGCTTCAACCAATAGTATGATCTTCCTCAGGGGTGGAGAATGTTTGATTATCCTTCCCTTAAGTAGTCATTCCACAAGCATTTTAGTGCCCCTATAGTTTAAGAGCAGAATAACAACTGAACTTATTTAAACACTGTTAAGTGGCCCTGGAGGGATCAGGACCCTGAAAACAAACCTAACTTAATTTACTATATCATATAAATTTTTTCTTCACATTCTTTTTTAAATAAATGCATAAAAAAGGATGTTGATAGAAAATGATTATATATTTTTAACAAAAGAGCTAAATCATATTGGAGGATTGTTATATACCCTGTTTATGCAATCATCTTGTATACATCCGAAAGCCAAGGGTGGTACTAAATCCTTTTGTAAAGTAAATTGGTATGCCAGTATGTGGGTACCAGTGTTCCAGATTTTAATGGGGGGTGTGCTCACTAGTTAAAAAGTTGCCTGGGGATTACACTTGTGTTCTAACCCCCTTATGCAACTTCTCTATTAATGTTAGAGAACATAGAAACATATGGTATTTTGACGTCAACGTCCTCACTGTGGCACACCGTACCTCCTTTGTGCTTCAGTATTTTATTGCAGTTGTTTTTGCCAATCTAAGGTCTATTTTTATTAGTTTATTTGAGTTGGGGGGCTTTGCCCCCCACATCCCATGGTAAAAAAAGAGTGGGCGGGGGGCAGAGACTCCCAACTCAAACTGCTTCCCCAGTGGTCATAAGGGCAGAAACTGAAGAGCCGTCCCCCAAGCTCCTAGATCCATGCAAGGGCAGGAAGCTTCCCTGGTGGTCATGAGGGCAGAAACTGAAGAGCCCTCCCCGAGCTCCTGGATCCATGCAAGGGCAGGAAGCTTCCCCAGTGGTCATGAGGGCAGAAACTGAAGAGCCTTCCCCCGAGCTCCCAGATCCATGCAAGGGCAGGAAGCTTCCCCGGTGGTCATGAGGGCAGAAACTGAAGAGCCCTCCCCGAGCTCCTGGATCCATGCAAGGGCAGGAAGCTTCCCTGGTGGTCATGAGAGCAGAAGCTGCAGAGCCCTCACCGAGCTCCTGCATCCACGCAAGGGCAGGAAGCTTCCCTGGTAGTTGTGAGGGTAGAAACTGAAGAGACCTCCCCCGAGCTCCCGGATTCATGCAATGGCAGGAAGGTACGCCACGGGTCTGTAGAGCCAAGAAATGGCTCAGAACTTTGTGTCTGAATTTGAACTTTGATGTTAAATTGCCCGCAGATCGGCAGAGCAAACCTGACTGTTTTTTTCAGTAAAGCATTTGTAAGGGCCAGCATGTATTTTGTGCCTTAAACCAGGTTACTTTAATTTCCCTTTAAATCAGGTTACTTAAGGAACCTATATAAAGGGCTGCGATACCCAATCAGGGTGCTGAAGCATGAGCAGACTTGATAGACCAGTAGGACTACTCTGCTGGCATCTAGTATGTTAGTATGTTAGCTGCATTTCTCTCCCCTTAGAGTATGTGTTCCATAACCTTTGTTAGGAATTGCTTACCAAATGCTCCTAGACACCTTTAAAATAATTCTGAACCAAGACTGTGTACTAAAGGCCTTGAGACACTTGTAAATTAATTTCTGGACCAAGACTGTGCACTAAAGGACTTAATTTAACTGTTGATCATAGCCTGTAAAATTGCCAGTATGCATTAGCCTGTTCAGAAATCTTAAACTGCAACACTCTGCTTTTCATTTTGTATTTTTTGCTGTTTAAAAATGGCTACCGTGCTTTCATACCACTGTTCCCCTGAAACTATTTGGACAAGTCAGACTTGGCCACAGTCTTTCCAGCCCCCTCCCTGCATTTCCAGTCACCCTCCCCTTCTTTCGCCCCTCCTCCAGCTCATCTCTGTTAAATGCCTCTGCTTTTCTCTCTCCTCTCCAGCTTTCCTGGTGGTCGAGAGGGCAGAAACTGAAGAACCCTCCCCCGAACTCCCGGATCCACACAAGGGCAGGAAGGTACACCACAGGCCTACAGAGCCAAGAAACGACTCAGGACTTTTTGTTTTGCCCAGCCGCCCCTACCACCACCCTTTGTGAACTGCAGCATTTATACCTGCCTCAGAGCGCTATGAACCAATCAGTGCAGTTCTCTACCTGCAGCTTATCAAAACTTTCCACTAGTGGCCGCTACCTTCTAGATTTCATACTTTCTCACCCTTCTTCATGCAAACCTTTCCTCAGGAGCAGTCAGTGCAATATCCACTTCTTTCTTGCTCTGCTTTAAATTTTACTTGAGCTCGTTTTAACTCAGCCAAAATACTCCGGAGAAATTGTTTGCTCCACTGGACTTAAATGTTATTATTTGAAATCTGCACAAGAAGGTTTTGGTCACTAGCCCACACAGGTGATAACCTTAATATCTCTGCATTTTACCATCATTTCTCTTCTCAATCCAAACCTGCACTGCTGCTTTAATCTTATGTGACGCTGCTTATTATATGAGAAGCTGCCCCTATCTTCAGTATCAGTTTAATTTTATGTGAAGCTGCTATGTGATAAAATCTTAGGCTATCTGCTATCCAGTGTTGCATTTCAATTGGAAAGCAGCAGCTTTTAAATATAGAACAGTTTGGCCACCAGTTTTCTGCCTTGAAAACGGACCAGGTTTCTCTACCTCTGGCCAGTGTACACAACTAAACACCCACTTTTCCACTAGCAGCCTAAAAGTAGCAGCCCAATGGGTACCTGAAATTATCTTCAAATACTTATCAATCAGCTGCTGTGTGTTTTTTTTTTTAAATCATAATTTACTACAGTCCAGCTCCAATTTCTCCTCTACGAACCAGCTGCAGGTAACAATCCCAAAAGAGAGTCTTATCCCCCAAACTTAGCTTGCCTATCCTGACACACTCTCACCGCCTGTCTGCCTTACTAAAATACCAAATGGCTCCCAAACTGCACATATTCATGCTGCCAGGTCTAATGATAGGTTTCTTCCTGTGGCTGCCACTGGTTTGGTGCCCCCAACCCCCATTTGAAGCTTTCACCTCAGATCAAAACGACTTTATTTTCTCCAATATGCTTATTTGACCCGATATACCACAGGATACATCGCCCTTACTTATCCTCCACAATTATCCCTATCATGTAGCTTACACCTTTAAGAAGAGCCTCCTCTGCTACCCTACCCTGTCCACACTGCTCATCCATTGCAAACTATGGTGTCTGCTCATGCTTTCCCTAATACTTGCCCAAGATATTGAACTGAAACCCAGCTAACCTACTTCCCTCTCCCACTTGGACGCATCTTGGAAGGACACAAAGGGACTTTGCATTGCCCACCTGAACATTAGGAGCCTCCATAACCTAAATGAGCTAGAAGCATGGGACATACAATATCACCCAGACATTCTTTGCCTGTCTGAGACATGGCTTAACCCCTCTACCCCAAACTCTGCTGCTCACTGCCCAACTATCATCTCATCAGACATGACAGACCCACCCCAAAACGGTACGATGGAGTCACTATTTTCTATAAATCGCACCTATCTGTTTCAAACATAACCCTGCCTGACCTCTCCCAGTGTGAATCCATCCATGCCACCATCCAGCTTGACCCCAAGAAACTCCATATTGTATGTGCTTACATATAACCCCCACCCCGGGTGGCACCGCTGGCCTCCAGGAGCTCCTGTCATATGTAGACTCAGTCCTTGGATGCAATGAAGTCCTGAGACTTGGAGACCTAAACCTAAACTGGACTGGGAAACCAAACAAATCCCTCCACACTATGATACAAGGCCACAACCTGCACCGACTTATAAATGATCCCACTAGGGTCATGCCTCCCCCAAGATCTAGTACTCTAATTGACTGGGCACTAACCAATCGAATTGATTGTATAGTCTCCTCAGGTACCCTCGCAGATGCCATAAGTGACCACTCCCCGATATATTGTACCTGGCACTGTATTAGGCAGCCCACCCCTCCACCAAAACTTATTACCTTCCATAACTTAGCAAACCTTGATCTAGCTCAATTTCAGAGCAATCTAACAAGGCTTGACTGGAACTGCATCCACTCTGCCGCCGATGCCCAGACAGCCCTAAACCACTAGCTTAAACTGTTTGGCTCTCTCCAAAACAACCGTGCACCCCCGATCACACGTCATGTAAGTGGAACCTATACTAAATGGCTCAATAACACCCCGCTTGCCAAAATCAGGGCCAGGGACAAGAGCTGGCAGTGTTACAAGGTCTCAGGCCTACTGTCCAATTACAGTGACTACAGAACTCAAAGAAACTCCTGCAAAAGGAATATTCACCTAGCTAAGATCTTGTTCTGCAAAGGCTTATTAATAAATCCTGCAGGTGACCCCAGAAAGTTCTGGGCTCATATAAAATCACTCCTCAGAGCCAAACACACCAGAATTTCCAACAATATTTCCAACAGATGGTGTGCAATGTAACAATCCAGCCACCATTGCAAACTCCTTCAATCGTCATTTCTCAAACTTAACGAAATACTTATTTTCCTCCCCCGCTAAACTGCGCAGTTCTCCTACCCCTTCCAATGGGAACAGCGGATAACGGAATAATCACCCTCCTTTCTGTTTCTGAACCATCACCAGGCAAGAAGTCCAAAACATGCTACTAGCCAGCCCCGATTGTACTGCTACTGGCTCAGATGGTCTCGTGCCAAAGCTCCTGAAACTCACTGCTCCTATTATTGCCTCACCCTTAACTAAAATCTTCATCCCATCACTATGCCACAGCACAGTCCCCAGCATCTGGAAAACAGCAAAAGTCACTCCCATATTTAAAAAAGGAAACCCCGCAGATATTGCCAACTACCAGCTCATAACCATTTTCTCCGTTCTCAGCAAAATACTTGAAAAACTAGTCGCCAAGCAAACCATCTCCTTCCTACTGAAACATAATCTTCTCTCCAACTCTCAGTATGGCTTCTGTAAAGGCCACAGCATGGCCATGGCTCTCCTAAAATTCACTAATGATAGCTACACTGCAATGGACAAAGGCCTCCCTACCAGGGCAGTCTTTATCGACATAAGGCATTTGACCTTGTAAACTACTCCTTTGTCCTCTACAAGCTCCAGTCCCTTGGTTTCTCCATGGAAACTGTGGCCTGGTTCAATAGTTACTTGTTGGACAGGAAGCAGGCTGTAAATTATAAATCCAACCTGTCCAGTCTCTCCACCATAATTACTAGAGTTCCACAAGGATCCATTCTGGACCCCCTACTGTTTTCAGTCTTTGTAAACGTTCCCCCCTCACCTGGTTGCTCATCTCTGTTATATGCGGATAACCTAGTCCTTTACTCCAGTGCCAGAAACATCTCTGACATAAATCGCTCTCTATCCTCAGATCTCATCCACATACAATCCTGGTTGACTGAAAATGACCTTGTTCTAAACATGGGTAAGACACACTCCATGCTCTTTGGCTCCCCTGCTAGACTCAGAACAAATCAAAATCTCCTCAATATCTCTTACTCTGATGGCTAATCATTGGTCAATACTAGCTCCTTCAAATACCTGGGATTCCTGTTTGACGAATCTCTGATCTTGGATCAACACATTACTGCCACTTGCAAGTCCGTAATCGCTAAACTCGGGAGTGCCTACCAGATTAGCTATGCCCTTACCTCATCAGCCAGGCTCGCTATTGCGCAAGGCATTCTGCTACCGGCACTATCGTATGGCTCGATCACCTACCTAGGAGTTTCAAAAACTTCTCTCCACAAGTAGGACACCACCTATAACAACATCTGCCAATATGCCTCTGCCTCCCCTCGTTACAAGCACCACTGTCAGCTTTATGCTGACCTAAAATAGCACTCCCCTACAGCTTATCATTTTCAGTCCCTTGGATCTCTCATTGACAACATCGCCAGATCTGGTCTCCCCCAATCCCTAGCTTCCATGCTGGATGCACAAGCCATCTCCTACGGGCTTTGATCCGCTGACCAGGTGCCTCTCAACATGCCTAGATGCAAGACTGCTATGGGAGAGCATGCTTTCTCGCATGCAGTGCCAAAATATTGGAACTCTCTTCCCCAAGAAATTCGTCTCACTCTGACCCATGCCAGTTTCAAGAAGCTGCACCAAATGCATCTACTTGGCTTAACCCCCTGTGTGTGCTTTCACCCTCCATAGACTCTCCAATCCTCCAACCCCTGGCCTTTCTACTGCCTTCTCTCCCCAACTCTCTTCTCTACCTGACCCGTCTTCCACTACCCCTTCACATGCTTTCACCCTCCCGCACTCCCGCTAAGTCCACTACCTTTCTCCCCCACTTTCCTTCCCTGTCCTAGGTCAGTACTTATCCCCCCACACTCTCTGCGTGGCCTTTCGTTCAGAACTGTCACCATACTACCCTCTTTGGACCTTCAGTCCGCTGGTTTTGGCTCTACATGAACAAGCTGTGCTTAAAACACATTTCTCCAATTTTGCACTGCACTTTGCACCTTGTACTAGCTATCTCGTCTATTTGTTATCAATAAATTCTGGGTGAACTTGCACTTGCTGTTTCTTCACTATGTTTATGTTACCTCCTGTTATCTTTTGTTTATTGAGAATACTGTGTGGCAATTGTTTTCTGAAAATCGTATAAACCTCTACCTGCTGTTTTCACCTATTGCTGTACTCTACAAACTGCCTTGTTGTTGTTGTTACTCCTTGTACCCTCCCGGGTCATGACTGAAAATAGGCATTGATATGCCTAGTGCACGTACCCAGTTACCAAAAACAAATAAATAAATAAATAAATAAACTGGCAAAGAAAACCCACAGCCCACGGACCGCTGCTGTAAAATCAGAAGTGTTGGAGCCCACGGACCGCTTCAGTTATTTTGTTGTGGTTCTTTTTGTCACTTAGTCCTATTTTTATCAGTCTGAGTTGGGGGCCTTTGCCCCAGACCCCCCATGGTAAAAAATGGGGTGGGGACAGAGCCCCCCAACTTAAATAAACTGACAAAGAAAACCCACAGCCCATGGGCCGCTGCTGTAAATTGGTATGTGGAGAGCCACGCCTATGTGGGGTAATGAGAGTGTGTGAGATCAGTGAGTGTGTCTACAATGCTGGCATCAATTATTCGCATCTTTTTCCATAAACAAACCTTTTGTAGCCCTCTTGGGGTGGGCAGAGGGTGACTAAAAAAGCAGAGATACTAAAAAAATATTTTTGCTCAGTATTCACAAAGGAAGAAGGGAAGGTACCTAAATCAAACAATAGAAACACTCTGGATGGGGGGAGTGTCGATCCCAGTCCATTCACAGAAGAAAGAGTTCTGAAAGAACCCTTAAAACTAAATGTGAACAAAGCAATGGGGCCTGACAGGATTCATTCCAGAATTCTAAAAGAACTAAGGGTAGAACTAGTGACACCACTGACTACCCTCTTTAACAAATCACGGGAGGATGGGGTGGTACCTGAGGACTAGAGGAGGGCGGATGTTATTCCACTTCACAAAAGTGGAAGCAGGGCAGAGGCAGGAAACTATAGACCTGTTAGTTTGACCTCAGTGATAGGGAAAATGTTGGAATCACTGCTGAAGGAAAGAATTGTTGAGTACCTAGAGACCAGCAGGGCACAGTACCCAAGGCAGCATAGATTCACAGCGGTAAGGTCATGTCAGACAAATCTAATAGATTTCTTTGACTGGGTGACCAAAGCAGTAGACCAGGAAAGGTCTGTGGACATGGCCTACATAGACTTTAGCAAGGCATTTGACACAGTCCCACACAAAAGATTAATATACAAGTTAGCCAGCCTTAAAGTGGGTCCCAAGATGGTAGCCTGGGTAAAAACTTGGCTGGACAACAGGACACAGAGGGTAATAGTAAACTCTAGAAGAAGAGGGGGGTTTACTGAGGGTATCATGGATTCAGTACTGGGACCAGTCCTCTTCAATATCTTTATAAGTGACACTGCAGAGGGACTGGAAGGAAGAGTATGTCTCTTTGCAGATGACACAAAGATCTGCAACAGGGTCGATACACAAGGTGGGGTGGAAAGGATGAGAAGGGACTTGGCAAGGTTGGAGGAATGGTCAAACATATGGCAGCTTAGATTCAATGCAAAGAAGTGCAAAGTAATGCACCTGAGAAACAAAAACCCAGGGGAAGAGTACACAATGCGGGGTGAGATACTAACAACAACAAAAATGGAAAGGGACCTGCGGGTAGTCATATTAGATGACCTAAAGGTGGGCAAGCAATGTGAGAAGAGAGTAAGGAGGGCTGGGGGGATACTGGGATGCATAGGGAGAGGCATCAGCAGCAGAAAACAGGAAGTTGTTATCCCTCTGTACAGACAGCTGGTGAGACCCCATCTGGAGTACTGCGTCCAGTTCTGGAGACCCCATCTCCTAAGGACATAGGCAGGATGGAGGCTGTCCAGAGGAGGGCAACCAAAATGGTGCAGGATCTGCACCAGAAGACATACGAAGAGAGACTAAAGGAGCTTAATATTTATACCCTCGAGGAAAGGAGGGAGAGGAGAGGAGAGACATGATAGAAACTTTCAAGTACCTCAAGGGAATCAACAAAGTCCAAGAGGGTAGCATCTTTCAGAGAAAGAGGTGTGTAAAAACAAGGGGGCACAATTTGAAGATAGAGGTGGGGTGATGGCTCAGAGGTAATGTGAGGAAGTACTTTTTCATGGAGAAGGTTGTGGATGTGTAATCCCCTTGTCACCCGGGGTTACTAGAATCCCACTTAGAACTAGTGGCAGTCAGTGGAAGGCAGCTTGTGAGACACCAGTTAAATGGGTTTCACACTGTCTCACTCTGTCCTCAGTCTCAGCTGAGCTGGAGGGACGACATCACCACAGAATTGTCACAGCAGCATAAGCCACAATGGAATGTTGACTGCAGGGGTTAGGGTAGAATGTTGGGGAATTCAAGTTAGTTTGGGCAGTCTGCAGTGAGTACTCGAGAGAAGAGGAAGTGTGCTGCAGTTGGCAGCCCCTCAGAGCCTAGCTCTGTTATACAGCTACACCAGAAAGTGGGTAGTGTGTTCTCACCCTAGGGAAGAACACAGAAGAGACCAGCAGAAGTGGTAGAGACCGCTTCCCAAGATGTTCCAGTGCCCCATCCCTGGAGGGATGGGGGGGGACCAGCATGTCAGGGGCAATTCTCTGGCCCTGCTGGGAAAAGGGAAAAAGCTGCCTGACAGAAGAAATTATACTGAGGTACCAGAGAATTTGTGTTTTGTAGAAAGAAGCCCTGGGGCACCTGCATACCATGGTGAGTCTGCTCTGAAACAGAGCCCATGTGTTTTACCAAGACAGAGTTGTGTAAAAGTAACTGCCTACTTTGGGGTCAGGAGAAGACTAGCCAAGTACAGTGCTTTTAACTTTGTGTAGGACTTGGAAGTATCTGAGACAGTGGGGGTCTAAGGAATGGCCATTGCCACTAACAGAACCGTTTGAGTCAGGACCCCACCCATTTTATTTTTTTTATTTATTTAATTTAGTTGTTTTTAACCAGGTATAGCACACTAAGCTGAAAGCTTTTTTACAGGAGCGACCTGTGAGCACAAGGAGGTTAAGTGACTTGCTCAGGGTCACACAGTATGCAAGTGGAAGCTGTGGGATTCAAACCCAGGTCTGGTCTGCTGGATGTTACCAGATTTGCAGCTCAGATAATTACAGAGTAGAATGTTAAATGTGTCATACATTTCGAGATAGCATCTACAACCAATAGTTTTGAGGAAAGGTGTAGTTCCAAATGAATAGCCGGGTATGGATTTGGGAACAAGAAGTGGGAGATTCCCATCTGGAGTAACCAGGTTTACCTCCACGGATTCACTTTGGGCACCTATAGCTTTCTCCCAGGCACTTGGCCAGTGTCTGCAGAAAGTACCCAGATGTGGGATTAAGGATGTTTTCCCTTTAGAGCTAGGAAGTGCTCATGGGTGGTTGAGGAAGCCACCACCAAACTCCATGCCTTATGGAAAAGTGTCCAAGGACTGGCCGGGGTGCCATGTCAAGGAATCAAAGTAGAAGAGGCACCAGTTTGGGCCGTGTGAGCCCTGTTGTGTTCAGAACCTGAGGGTTTTGTGTAGTAAAGAAGATGTTCTCTGACCTCTGTAAATCTGCATTTCCAGTAAGTGAAGCCATGTGGGGGTCCATCTTGCTTTGTTATTCTTGTGTTGAAGTGAATAAAAGCCACACTCTAGAATCCCATTTCTGGTTTGGACATTTTCAGTTATTGCTTCCTGTGACTGGAGTTATTTGGGTGCCCCTGACCAGAAGTACAAACCTAGCCATGATGCTGAGCAAATGATTTCTCCCCAAACCTAGGCTAGCCAGAGTAGTGCTTACAAAATAGAGGCACAGAGAAAGGGCGTTACAGCTGCATGGAACAGCCTTCCTGTGGTTGTGGAGTCAGAAACAGTGGAGGAATTCAAGCATGCATGGGATAGACATAAGGCAATTCTAGTGGGTGGTAGGAGGAAGTAGGCTGTTGGTTAACTAGGATCTGCAGCTTATCCATTAGGTAGGGAAATGGGCAGACTAGGTGGGACAAGCGGTCCTTATCTGCCGTCAAATTCTATGTTTCTCTTCTGGACCTTCTCCAGCAGGTTAGTGTCCTTTTGAGGTGTGGGCACCAGTGCTGAATTCCATACTCTAGAAGTGGCCTCGCCAGTGACCCATAAAAGGGCAGAATAACCTCCTCTCTTCTACTACTGACCCCTATTCAGATATTACTGAATACTGATATATTATTTCTGGGGTCACACACAGGTTAAAACATAATAACTTGAAAGAAACATTCCTTAACACTCATCGTGTGAGGCCCACTATTCTTAGTCGCATTCAGGGACGCAGTAATGGGAGAAAAGTGGGGAAGTTGTCCGACTGGAGCTCAGGAGGGGCCCACCTGAGTAGCTGGCATTAGCTGGTTTGGGAAACGGGGACCCATTTCAGCTGACTTGTCCTGGGCCCCAAAATTCACAGCTGCAGCCCTGGTCGCACTGTTCTTTATATTTAAAAAATAAATAAAAAAAAAGTTACACGTCCTGGACATTCGCTCTGCATTTTGAAGGCTAGTGCTTTGCAATTCTATTGTTCCTGGACCTGGGCCGATACTGGATGACTTAAGGATCCCCTCAGCGCGAAACAAATATTTTACCTCAATACGGTACTGACGGGCTAGCAATGTCACCCACACACTGAAATGGCATACAAAGACACGCCCAACACTAAATGCTTTGCAAAAGGCTATTGCACACAGTCTAGTCATGCTACTTTAAAAAGTACGAAATTTATGACTGCACACAGTTCGATAGGTCTAAAAAGAACAAGACATTCGGTGATTAAGCATTGTATTAGTCGCCGTAAAATGTTGCTCACAGGGCACAGGTAGAAGCTGCAGCCGGTAATGAATTGAGCGTCTTTAAACGTTTCTTGTTTCCTTGGTCCGATAGAACTCAGTACATATTACTGCAAACAATTGTTCGCCAGCAATAATAGTGCTTAGGTTTGCTAAGTTGTCAGAGAAGCATGTGCCTCTAGCACCGATGAAGCTATAACTGCGTATGTTACACTGAAATATTTGTACCTTTAAGCGTTATTGTAAATGTTTTTGTAATTGGGGGGCGGACCGTTATGTATTGTATTTGCTTTAATTGTCAGTGAAATATTGTATTTCGTGGACAATGTTAGCTCAAGTGAACTATCTGTATTAAACAGTGCGGTATTACCTCAGGTGGGCGTGTACTGACGACCTCTGTTGCGGCGGTGGGCGGAGCAACGGCATCTAAAACTACCGTAGTCCTCCAGCATCCTAGATGAGGCGTGAAAGCCCAGAAAAAGTGGAACAAAGGTCGTTGAACGCCCGGCACCGTCATACCCCGTGTCTCGCGACGGCGCGGAGAGCACACTGATTGGACAGATTTTGATGTCAGAGGCCGCGAGGGTGGTATGTGTTACGTTTTAGGGTAGAAAAGGTCTTTCAGTTTGGAGGTTACAGGGTCTGCTTCAACAATGCTAACGGCGAGTAAGGTAAGAATCGCCTAATGGCTGTGAAGCACTACGGTTGTTAAGCTGAAGAATAACTGAGCTTAGTTGTAGGGCTGCACCTTTGTTGAGAACTCGAAGATGAGCGACATTTGAAACAGCGTGTGGTGATATAACTGATACATAGACAGTGTCGGCAGATAAGGGCCTATGGCCCACCCAGTCTGCCCATTTAAGTTTGTAAGTTCAGTTTATGTTTTCCAAGAAGTCTGTTGCCCCTGACCTCCAGAATTCCCTTATGTCTATCCCATGCATTCTTAAATCCCGTGATTGTTTCAGCCCCCACCACTTCCTCTGGCAGGGTGTTCCACTTGTCCACCACCCCTTCTGTGAAGAAATTCTTCCTCACGTTTCCTCTGAATCGTCCTCACTCCAACTTCATCCCATGCCCTCTAGTCCTGGAACATCTTTTTCGCTTAAAAATAGTGCATTCCTGCACCCTGTTCCTCCCTGTAAGATACTTGTATGTCTCTATCATATCCCCTCTCTCTCCCTCCTCTCCTCCAGGGAGTACATGTTCAGTGCCTTCAACCTGTCCTCATAGGACTTGTGATGCAATCCATGCACCATCTTTGTTGCCCTCCTCTGAACCTTCTCTACCCTATGTCCTTACGTAGGTAAGGTCTCCAGAACTGCACAGTGTACTCCAGGTGCGGCCTCACTAGTGTCTTGTATAGTGGAATTATGACCTCCCTTTTCCTACTGGTGATGCCCCTGCCTATGCATCCCAGCATCCTATTTGCTTTACCTGCTGCCTTGTCACACTGTTTCCCTGCCTTGAGGTCATCCGAGATGATTACCCCAAGATCCCTTTCCTGTTTGGTGCATGCTATATCCTCACCCCCCAACTGATATATTGTATTATGAAATGGCTTGTCAATTTCAAGGCATCTCATTGGATGTCAGGTGTGTGTTAAAGTTTCTAACACACACAAGCTAGATCAGGTCATGCCAGCTGGGCACTGATCCCAGTAGAATGCCAACATAGAACGTTAACAAAAGTAAAGTCAGCCATCTTGTTTAATGCCATCAGTAACCAAGAATAGTCAGAAATAATAAAATTACAGGCCACCATGTCTGAGACAAATTTTGAAATCAGTTTTACTGAGGAAGACCTACTTCTGTTCCTCGATCCCAGCACGAGCCAAATAGAGCCAGAAATAGTAAACAAGACATCCAGTGCTGCCAACTGCCACTAGCGAGGAGACTGTGGGTAAACGCTTTGAAACGTTAAGCAACGATCAATTAGACAGCCTAGAGCTTCAAAAAAATGAAAAAAATACATTAAGAGCTACTGCTTGGGCACTTAAAGTAATAGGCGAGTGGTCAGTGGCAACAAATACTATAATAAACTGGAAAACAGCATCTAAAACTGAGTTAAACAGCATATTCAGAAAGTTTTATGCAGAGGCACGAACCACCGCTGGCCAAGAGTATTCAATATCCAGCTTTTGTGGTCTACGCGGCGCGCTGAATAGGCACTTCCGTCCGCTTGCTGTGGGTCAGCTTCGATGAACATCATAACTGACAGTGACTTTAAAACTAGTAACGCCATGTTTACAGCAAAAATGAAAAATTACAGGCATGCACAAAAAGACACTTCACAGCACCACAAACCCCTCACAGATGCTGATTTATTCAAATTAAGAAACTCCCCAGCACTTTCCCCCTTAACCGCGCCTGACTTTGTCCGAAAAGTGTGGACTGACATTCAAATTCACATGGCAAGGCACGGTAGAGAAGGACTCCGACAACTAAAGCCTGAACACTTCACACTGCAAAATGACGAAAACGGCCAAGAATACATAATGCTCAGTTTCAACGAACACACAAAAAACCATGGGAACCCACTAGAGAGTGACAAACAGGGACACAGGGGGTACATGTACTCACAGCCTGGCAATCCCCTGTGCCCTGTTCACAGTTTGAAACTATACATCTCAAAGCTCCCTCCTGAACCCAAGGCTCTATACATGCACCCTCGCAGATTATCACAAGAAAAGTTAAGTCAGCAAAAAACATGGTACAGTTAAGAGCCAATGGGAGTTAATTACCTCGCCACCGTGATGCCCCGACTCAGTGAAGAAGCTTCCCTCAGCCGCTGGTATACCAATCATTGCCTCCATGCCACTGCAGTCCAGCTCCTCTCAAATGCTGGTTTGGAGACCTCGGGGATAATGACAATCACAGGCCACCGCATGAATCAAGTCTCCACAGTTACTGGAGACCTACAGCAGACGAAAGAAAGAAGTGGTCCGATATCCTGGCACTGAAAGAAAAGTTCAGCCCATATCAAAAGTGCAGTAAATTTTGTCCCCTGGCTCCAAAAACCGAAGTGTGCTCTCCGTATGCAGAAAACAGGAAATTAGGTAATTTCCTGAACATCAGTGCCCCACCAACAGCGCAATCTGCAGAACAGGAAAACCCTCCCACCAGCATTGAATATGGGAAGCAATATCCAATTGCAAGAGAACCAAATCTGAGCAGTCTCGCAGCAGCAGAAGGCAGTCCAAGCGTGCAGCTGGATAGAATCAACATGCAGCATTGCCAGCTAACTTTCAATGGCCCCATCTACTTTGGCAAATGAATCCGAAAAAACTGGTAAAAAACGTAAACGAAAGTTTTAAAATATTATCATAAAAACGTTACTCTGTGTTGCAACTTTGACAGTGTTGCAGTTTCTCTACTTTCTGACTTGTAGTTTCTAGCCCTGTTGCACGTAATTAACAGTATTTTATATTAATTAACTTGGTTGCTAGTGGACGTCATTACACTATTCTGATACTTAACTTGCTTGCTAGTTGGTGTGTTTCTACTTTGTGCTGAATGTAATAACACATTGAAATGAATGAAATGTACTGTTGGATTCATTTGATGTAAGCAAATGGAACTATTTTTCACAACGCAGTGTTATCTGATGGAATAAATTGAATTTTATGCAAAAGAAACCAATCTGTATTTTTAATTTCATGCCAGTAATTGACAAGCCATTTCATAAGTGCAATAAGCCACAGAAGTGTGTGTGTTGACACTTTAACACAGGCTAGGAGGCTAGAGACACTTCGACCATTGGCCTCGTGCCTCATTACGCCTCCTAGCCGTGTGTTAAAGTGTCTAACACACACCCTTCTGTGTCTTATTGCTTACTTGATATATATATTTATATATTGATATAAATGTTTACTTTATGTGATCACATTCTGGCCACTGTCGTGTCACCGAGTCTGCATTATGTGCACATATTGTGCACCATAATACATACGGTACGTGTGTTATTAACCGTGTGTGCCAGTTCGGCTGCTTTCCACCCACAGTGTTTGTTTATAATACATTGGGGGGAATGTTTGTTATCTTGGTAGATAATGGTTGTGGAAAAGTTGTAAAATGTTTTTAATTTGTGAACAGGTGCACCAGTTCAAACTATTTAATACATAGTCGGAATTACAACCTTTGAGTCATAGACTCCTTTGCAAAGGCTCCACGTCAATGGTACAGAGATGGGAAGAACAGAAAGTGGTATAGCGACGAATACACAAAGCATATGTACCCCCCCCCAAAAAATGGGGGTTCCTAAATTGTTTTCTTGGGCTTGCCTAAATGCCTACTGCCAGGCAAGTGTTCTGTGTTCTAACAGTTTTAAAAGTCCTTGCATATGAGTGCCGTGTTGGCCGCTGTGCCAGTCCCTTTAAGAGGCATCATTTTCGTGGGTTATAATTATTCTGGGTGTTGGGCCAAATGGTTTTTAGGCTCGCGTCCCGCCCGGGCTGGAATACAGCCGCTTCATTCTGCCATCTCTAATTGTGCAGAGGAAGCCCTACTAGAACCTGTGATTATTTGCTGATTAGCTGCTTTAATAGTAATGATAAAGTGGTTTGTCTAACCTGCCTTCCTTTGCAGCATGGACTTTCTGTTTTGCACCGCCATCTTGGTTCTGGACGGCCAGTTTGGAACGGTCGGTACCTTTGGGGACCCAAAAATGGAGACTGTCCCCAGGGGTCTTGTGGGAGTGAATTTCTGTAGGAATTGTAGTTTTTACTGTTTGGTGCCTAAATGGATCTGGAGAGGGGGCCCTAGCTGTGACAGACAGATGGATCAACCAATCAAACCTTTTGGATCACTGGGAAATGCCAGAGCTGCCTGCAACAAACAGGCAGTAGTGAGTTGGAGCTGAGAGAGTGAGCAGCTTGAGCCAGTCAAGCTGCTGCTCTTCGGGGGGAGTATAGGGATTTGACGGGAAGGCTGAATCTGGCCTGTCTGCCTCTAGCGCGCGCTCTCTCTCTCTCTCTCTCTCTCGGAGAGATTCGTGCAACCTTACTTTGGACTTTTCTCTGAATATTTTGCTGTGCCCTGAATATCGGGTACAGTGAGTCAATGTGTAGTTGGAGTCGAAAGAGTGAACAGCTAAAGTAATTCGAGCAGCTCCTCCTGTGTAGTAGCACTGGGGAATTGGCAGGAAGACTTTGTCTGGCCTGCCTGAGTACAACCAACTGCATTAATATCTTGGACTTTATCCAGATTTGCTGTGATTGTGATTGGAATCCTGAATTGTGACAAAGGAGTTTTGCCTGGCATGGACCAAAGATTTGCCTCGGTGTGATTGGCCTGTCTGACTTGAGACAACCACAGAGCATATGGTTTTCGCAGACACACTGTCAATGGCAACCGGATTGTCATCCGAATGGTGGCATTTACCTAACTTTACTATAATTGTGCTGAATGTGAAGTGTGGGTCGTGATTTGGTTCCCCACATTGCCTAATGTGTCATGCTTGCTGGAAAATGCATCCAGCACTTTACCGGACTGTATCCGAACTGTTCACCTGGTCTGAGCCTCACCATCTTGGCCTAAATTGCCGCTCATGCTGCAGAGTTACATTCGACGAAAGACCCTCCGGGGGGATTCTGCTCTCTGCTCAACACCATCAAACAGGAATGACCGCCATGGTGCGTCGTGTGGTCCCTGCTTCTCCCGGCAAACCAGCATGTCATCCTGAAGTCTTCATTTCGTCCATCCTGGCTGGGTAGCGTAAGTAACCATCAGGGTAGTTCCCTGCAACAGAGCTCAAATCAAAGTGTGTCATCTGATTTAATTGTTTTGGTTTAATCATTAGGGACTGAGCCATCTGGCTCTGGAATACAAATTGTGGGTTAAAGTGCATGTTGGGTTTTTCCTTCCTTCCCAAGGGCCCCAACAACAGCTGCAATGCCGGCCTACCCCGGGCAATGATCCAGGCTAGCTTGCAGACCGACTGGGTACCCAGAGTGTGTGTTACTGTGTTAAAGGGACTCTTAGAGGCATGCATGCTTAGCCTGATTAAATCAGATCCAGAATCAGATGCCAGATTACTGCCCCTCCCTTGTTCACGTCCCCCAATAAATCTGATCTAAATCTTTTTGCATTTACCCTGGCTATTGTGTACCTTTGTGGTGGGGATACTGTGTTGCTATTGCCTTTCTGCATTGCAGGTCTTGTTTTGCAGGGGTCTCCAAGGCCACTGCGGCTGATCCAGACCTGGTGGTAGGTGTGCCAAGTGTGGGTATACCATTGCATTCTGGTGTTCATTGTAACTATCTAATTGCTGACCAGTATAGGCCACTAGAGGGGTTAGAAGGGAATAGTGGTGTCCTGGAGGGCTGTACCCAGAGCAGCGCTGCTGCCATTAACCTTGTCCTCCGGGTGGAGGCACCCGTTCACAGAACTCCGGGCCCCTCGACCTGTGCCTAGTCACACAAGCAGAGGTAGTATCCCTTGGGATAGTGCCACCTAGGGGTTACACATATTGGATACAGTAGAGAAAAAACATTAACATAACATGTAGAAGAACAATAAATCGGTAGGTCTAAGGTCAGGTAGACCCGGCATTCACAGTAGATCATGCAATAACAAAAAAACAGTGCTGTGGTGGGTAGTTTACCCAGCGTCAATAGGCAAGATACCTCCTAGAGATACACTAACAAATGAGGTCCAGCGATAATCTATAAGTATGAGCACCATGGAGATTCAAGGGTGAGTGGGGCTGGGTTAGGGGCAGTCACAGGAGGATAGCTCGGGTAGATGACTTTTGAGGGATCTTTTGAAGAGGCCGGGTTTGGGTTCCAAGGCGATGGTGTCGGGGAGACCATTTAGGTGCCCAGTGAAGGAAAGCCCTTTGGCATAATGAGGTTCTGCAATGGGGCTCAGAGAAGGAGGGCCCAGTGTTGCTTCTGGAAGTTCTGATAGAGGGGGCAGGATTGATGATGGAGTGGAGCCCAGGTGGTGCTAGTCTGAGAAGTACTCTTTTTAGCAAGGAGGCAAGTATGATATTTTAGCCTTGCATCAAAATTTATCTGGTTTGTAGTTTTGTAGAGATCACAGGTATGTGTGAGTGAATCGCAACCCGTGACAAGACAACAGGCTTTATTTAATGTGGTTTTGATTTGGTGGAGGGCAATCTGGTCTACTGTGCCATATATCATTATACCATAGTCCAGGAGGGAGAGGACCAAGGAAGATGCCGCAAGTTGAAGGGCTTCAGGGGTGAAATAGTGCTTGAGACTGTGTAGAATACCAATCCTGGAATTTAGGGCAGAGGAAAGATGTTTAATATGGGAGACGAAGGTGAGGGATGAGTCGAGGGTTATACCCAGGTACTTGAAAGTTGAGACTTGCTCAAGAGGAGCATTCATAGAGTTACAGATGTTCAGACGATAGTGACAGTGCGGGTTCTGATGGTGGGTGAAGATCATGGACTTGTTTTTGTTTTGTAATTGAGGATTAGTCTGTGGGCTACAATCCAGGATTCTGCTTTTCTAAATAGGTCCTGGAGGGTGTGGTGTAGTGTGGGGGCTGGGGGTGGCTTGCGAAAATGATGGCACCGTCTGCAAAAAGAAGCAGTTTCCCAGGACATGAGTTGGGAAGGGAGTTGAGAAAAAGACTGAAGAGGAGGGGGCTAAGTATGAAGCCTTGGGGAACACCGGAATGAACAGGGCGGCTGGAGGAAATAGTGGAGCCAATCTTAACTTGTTGGGTTCTGCCGGACAGATAGTTAGTGAACCAGGATACCAACTCTTTGGAGAGGCCCAGGGTGGGAATCGAGTTTAGGAGTAAGACGTGATTAACTGTGTTGAACGCCTTCGTTAGATCAATATAGACCGATCCAACCAAGTTGCCGCTATCGAGGGCGTGATGTATACTTAGAGAGAGCAGTGGTAGTGCTGTGGCCTCTACAGAAACCGTGTTGTGTGGGGGATAGCAGGTTATGTTTAGTGAGATAGTCTGTAAGTTGATCTGAAACTATCTTCTCCAAGGTTTTAAAGAGTAGGAGGGGGATGGAAATGGGGTGGTAGTTGGGGCCGCTGCAGTCACCTCCTTTTAGAATGGGGGTGATGACAGCACATTTCCAGGGCGTTGGGAACTGTCTTAGGCAGGACAAGTTTAGGATTTTGGTGAGTGGGGGTAGCACTTCATCTAGTGTGAGGCGAAGGAGTTTTAAGTCCAGGGAGTCATTGCTGTGGCGGATCTTGCTCAAAGATTTAGAGAGGTATCTTCTGGCAGTGCAAGTGGGGATGATCCTGAGATGAAAAGGGGGAGCATTGTCCAGTTTGGTGTGTGTATGCTAGGAGGGGGATCAAAGAAGTTGGGTGGAAGGACGCCACTGAGGTCGGAGAAGGTTTAGTTGAGGGTGTTTGAAATGGCTAGGGGTCCTGGGCGCTGGGCGCTTCTCGACGATGAGCTGGGCGGGGGGCACTTTCTCACTGAGCTCTTTAATATTTTTCCAAAAATCATGACCCGAGTTCTGTGTTGATGCGAAGGCATGTTGATAATAGGATGCCTAGGCTTGGCAGATAGCCCAGGTGCATTTATTCCTGGCCTCCCTGTAAAGTTGTCTGTCACGGGGAAGTCGGGAGTCCAGTGCCTTATACCAGAGGTTATCCTGGTGGTGTATCAGGCCAAGTAGAGCCTGTGAGATCCAGGGGGTGTCTGTGTTCTATGTTTTGTTTTGAGAAGGGGACAGAGATGTCGCAGGCGATATTGAACTTGTTAATGAAGTAGGACAGGGCAGCATCTATGTCATGTGCATAATCAATAGGGGACCAGTCACAGTTCTTGAGGTAGGACTTGAGCATGGGAAGGGAACTTTTTTGAGTCTTCTTTGGTATGTGGTACTGGAGGGAGTAGCAGGGGCCTTATTTGACCACTGGCAGGTAATGGGGGAGTGGTCACTGAGGGTGTTTGGGAGGACTTTGACCTGCGAGAGATTATTGGGGCGAGTAGTGAAAATGAGGTTGAGCAGTGTGGAGGCTCTTGTTCTAGCATTGAGCCAGGTGGGGGTCTAGACAACCTGGGCAAGGTCAAGTACTGTGTCAGAGTCTTTGTAGGGGGAGCAAGTGGGGGACATCCAGTTAATATTGAAATCTCCAGCAGTGATGACTTCACTGTTGGAGGGAAGTTGCACAGCTGCAGACATGATTTCTGCAAATGCAGGTTTTTGGTTGCGCAGTGGGATGTAGACAATATAAGGTAGAGAACAGGGCTAGAAATAATTTTTTTGAGATGCCTGTCCGAGGGACAGGTGGAATGTAAATGTTGCCTGTCCGGACAAAGTTTTACCTGTCCACATTTTTGTGAGGTGAATTTTAAACTTAAAACATAAAATGGACTGTAAAGTGGAAAGAGAGAAAACTGTTGCTTTTTGGGGGGTTATTTTTCAAGGTAAAACACTGATTGAATCTAGTCTATTTCTGAATCAGAACTTGAATCTAGTCTGCAGCCATATGGTCTCACATGAGGTCTTCTCTTTTGTTTTCCAGATTTGAACCATAGTGTTATGGCATCCTGCAGGTCAAATGTAGCAACGCTAGCATCTGACAGCTTGACACGCATTAGTTCAGATGTAGTCATAGAAGATGGACAGGACCGCCAGTCAGACTTCACTCTGCCCATCAAGCTGAATCCTCTCTCAACTACTGCAGTTTGGGTTGGGATCAGTAGAGCTATTGTGACTAAGACCAGAATATCAGGGAATCGCTGTTCATGTGCATCATTATGGAGAATTTTTTGCCAGAAATCCAAATAGTGAAATTTTGGAGACAGCTCATTCAGTGATTTTTTTTCATAAGTGGTTTAAGCTCTAACCATTGCGCTTCAATCAAGTTTATATTATTATTGTGTTTCTTCAGTAGGTCACTGTAGTGCTCTGTGAGGGTTCTGACTTCCTCATTGCCATAAAGGGCTAGCTGGTGGTCACTATCTGGTAACTGTAATGGGTTAAATATACTGAATGACCGTAGGACTTTGTCTGTTTTAAAATTGGAAAATCGTGAGTTAATACTTTCAATTGTTGATGAAAGAAGGCTTGTAACATCACGCAACACTGCCTGTTTGGTTCTATCTATAGAATATCCCTTTCTAAGTTAAGGAAGATATCAGATCCACGGAACTGAACCTGAGTAGTGGCTGAGCCTGTCAGTGGAACTTGTGCTAGTGTCACTGTCAGCTGTGTCAGAGTCAGGGGCAACAGCAATTGCGTTACAGACTTTGTCAAGTTTATCCTGTGCAGGGTAGTTCTCTAGCCAGAGCACGTGCTTCAACCTTGCTGACTATTGTTTCTACTGTTGAGCTGTCTCTCTGTAGAGTTAGACTGAAGGCCATCATGACAGAAAGGTATTCAGCCAGAAACTGAGAAAAGAGGACAAATCTCACAGTACTTATTGTTTTGAACAACCAACTGGCCTGATCTTTTGTTTGCCCTGGTGTGGAAGCAATGTGCTGTAAATGTACAACTAAGGCCTTGTAGCTGGACAGAATAACAGACAGAGCCCTTTCTCTGTGTGCAACCCACCGGGTCCCTGACACGTTAACTGGTTTGTGAATGGTGTACCTCATATTACTGGCTAACTCTTTGAGACCGGCCCAGTTTTTGGGAGACTTATGGTATATTTTATAGATACCCATTAAGACTTCATCTGTTGTTTTCATGTATGGAATAGATGTTGCTGATTGCTTTATAGCTAACTCCAACTTGTGGGCACTGCACTGAATCCCTAACAAATGAGGTATGTCTTTCAAAATCCTGCCAAACACCCCAGTCACTTTACCCAACATGACGGGTGCCCCATCAGATCCAAAAGCAACAATTTTTTCTTTCCAGTCTTTACAGTCCAAGGTGAATTCTAAGGCATCACCTATTGAGTTATAAATGCTTTCATCATTTGGAATAGAGACTGGCTGAAGGGAAACAAATTTGTTAACTGGACGGAAATTTTCCATTGTCCTAATATAGACTGCCTCCTCTTCTATTACTGAGGCATCAGTGCTCGAGTCACATAGGACAGAGATGAAAGTGTTATTGTTAACCAGTTTTGCATATTTTATCCTTATTGATTCTGAAATAAAATGTGTGAACGTTGCTGCCTGTTTGTCACTTCTATAACTGACTCCGACATTTGCACCATTTACATGTTGTAATTCTAAGATGCCAGGGAAATCTGTGAATGGGCGTTCTGAATTAATCAAATAGAGTTGTTCTAAACAAATATTCCACTTGTGTCGCCTCATTTTTTTCCATTTGTATTATTCCTCGTTGTATTGTTAAGTTGGAAGGGTCTGTGTTAGACACAGTATTTTTTTCATTGGCTAATTTATGAGGTTTGGAGAGTTCATGAGCCCGTACATTTTCAAGTCTCATGCTCTTACAGCTACTCATGAAAGTGTTTGTCTCCCTTAAGTATTTTTTGCAGTATGAGCAGGTCATGCCCACATCAGGCTCATATAGTAGCCACTCCCTATTTTTCTTCCAGTTCTCCTGGAACCCCCCTTTTTCTTTTGGCCCCGGGACTCCCGCCACTTTCAACAGTAGTCAGAGTTGCTGGCATATCAGCACTGGCACTACAAGTTGTCACATCTGTGGCCACAATGGTGGGGTGAGTAGTTAGTGCTACTGAGTCTATCAGTAATGGAGAAGCAGTACACGTAGAAGAACCCAAGCTTTCTCCTCCCTCTTGGCTTGACACTAAAGGCTTTCCTTTAATTTTTTTAAAGCCGAACTTTAACAAAGACATTTTTTCCCCTTTTGGTTTACTTAGCTAGTACGAATTTAAAGTACAGTAAGCACTCTGGAAGACAGTGGACACTACAGTGAAGTGATGGTCAGAGATATTAGGAGACGTGAACAGTCTGTTTAGTTTTTTCTTTCCCTCCCTGTAAAACCCTGGACAAGGGCTGTTCAGAATTTGCAGAAGTCCTTTTTTTCACTTTGAGACTTAAGAATCCCCCTCGTTTATCTCCCCTCTCCTCCTCCAAGTACCAGCAGGACTGATTCACACAGACTGAGCCCCCAAATGCTAGAGCCCTGAGAAGGGCTGTTCAGAATTTGCAGAAGTTCTTTTTTTCACTTCACAAAATAAATCAGTGATAGATAATTTTTAATTCTGTCTCAGAAGGGGCACCCTCCCACTGCTCTTTCAACCATGTGGAGAGAACAGCCCCTGCCTAATATTCAGATTTCCTTCCTGCCTTAACTCTGTTTTGAGCTGTGTTATTTTTTTACTTTCCCCCTTTTATAAGAGAGAGATTACAGGTAGTAAGTTCAAGTTTCCCGAGTCCCAAACTAACAGTTCTCTCCTCTCCTTCCTCCCTCTGCTAGCCTGAGAGCTGCTTTTTTTTTCTTTTTCAGTCACTGGGTATTTTTTAAAATTAATCAGCCTTCGAGCTAGCTACAAAACTTGCTCTGCTCTCGACATCCTTCTCCTATGAGAACTGCGCTGAAAGTGAGCAGAGCGAGTACTACGTCGTCAACCCCGCATGTGCAACAGTAATCTGCGAATGCGCGGTTGTCGAGAATGCCCATTTGTCTTCAGCTCTTCCCGCCCGCACCACCAGAGCAGACAGAAGGATGTCAGGTGACTGAAGAATTGGTAAGTCACCTGACATTGGCAGTGATGGGCAGGCTGGGTGGGTGAGTGGGTATGTGTGCGACTGTGCGGCTCGTCCACGGCTCCTTCTTGGCTCCAAACTCCACTGGGTCCTAGTGCCCAGCGCACCCCCAGAACTTGCTGGGGGGAAAAAAGTGATTCAGCACTAGTAAAGCGCTCGCCTGTAAAGCGCCTGTCCCAGGGACAGGCAGGTAGGCAAAAACGGCTGTCCCAAGTAAAAACCAGCTGTCCTAGACAGGCGGACAGGCGGTTATTTCGAGCCCTGGTAGAGAGTCTTGCCTGGATTACCAAGCAGTAGCTTGGTTGTGAGGATTTGGGCACCATGGGGGTAGGGAGGGCTGGAATGGATTCCTTTATGTAGCATGCACATCCAACCCCCTTGCCGATCCTGTTGGCCCAGAACATCGAATAGCCGTTTTAAGCTACTGCAGCGTTGGGGCCAGAACATCGGGGGAATGTTGCACAAGCCAGGCCTGGAGGGTAATTTTTTCTTTTTTTTGCTGAAGATGTTGATGGAGGTGATTAACAGACTATGCATGTTTCTGATGGGGGGGAGGTGGGCCAGAGTTGGGGTGTACATTACCCAAAGCAGGAGAAGAAAGATGGTGTGGCGGAGGAGTGCAGTCGTAAGAAATTTAAATTTAGAGTGGCAGGTATAGTATGAGGTGGGTGGACTGGAAGCTGCCGAGGGGATGGAGAGGGAGCACATCGAGTAGGCAGATAGTAACTGGGAGGGGGGTGATGGAAGGGGGTTGTTTGGCTAGTTGGGAATATGGGGCAGAGAGCATGCAGGATCAGGCAGGAAGTGCCTGGAGTTGCGAGATGGGGGTGTGTATGCGCAGTGTGTCCGGCTGACTGAGTTGCAGAGCGCAGAGAGGTGTAAGTGGGAGCATGCAGCCTAGTATGAGTAAAGGACACCAAACACTATCCATAGTGTAATGTGTGTAAGAATCTCACAGAGGAGTATGCTAGCGGGAAGGAGACAAATGGGTAGGCGCAGTGGAAAGGTGGCCCCCTCTGGTGCAAAAGGTACAGGGTTTGAATCCGGCACAGGGAGGGAGGCAGGCACGTCGCAGAACAATACAGAAAAGGTGGTGATCTGATTGGGAGGGTGAGGAAAACTATAGAAGCAGCAGTAAAATCGGGGCACAAGACTGACTCCTGGTGGTGAAGTAATACAACCTGCAAATGGGTATAAGAAAATAAAGTGTAGTGTTGGTTTTGTTTATGGTGGGGTAGGTTGTAAATTGTGGTTATACACTGTGGCCCAGATATTCAAAAGGTTGCGCCATGTGCAACCCACTGATGTGCCCCGGCCCCCGGCGTGATATTCAAAAGGGAAAAGTGCGCCGCACAAATCCCGATGTGCCGGAGCGTATCAGTAATGTATGCAGGCACATGTGGTGGTGGGGGGGTGTTCCCATGCATAACCTGCACAGCCTGATATTCAGCCGGGATGTGCAGAGCCATGCATGCATCTGCCAACCCGACTTGTGCCACACAAGGTAAGCCCCAAAAGGAATAACTGATGCCACCCACAGGTGAGCTGCCGCGTACAGGGTGCAACACGGCAGCTGCCACCTAGTGGTGGCCACCGAGTTCGGCTGCACCTGGCGCCCCCATGCCCGATCGCGGGCGTATGTTTAAAAAGTCCCTCCAATATCCCTGGTGGTCCAGTGGACGCTATAGCCTGAACGCGCATCCAGGTAATAAACCCCCCCACCCCAATATCCCTGGTGGTCCAGTGGACCGAATGCTGCCCCTGGCCCCTTCACAGTCCCTGGGGCTTACTTAGCTCCACTGTTATCTTGTCACAGGACCTAGTGTGAGGTGCTAAGTTGTTAGTTGAGAGCTCGTAAGGGACTGGGCCATCACCACACCGCAATAGGGGAGACATTTTCTCCCTTTTGGGCCCAAACGCATTTAGTCACGCAGTGTGCAAGCTGTGCCTCCATGGAGATGCACCCGACTTCTTGCCATGGGGTCCTCCTCCCTTGCTATCCCACATTGCTGTCTCTTACATTACTCAAGAGGGGAGACTGTGGGACATGATTCTTCCTCCCTGAGCGAGGAGAGCTGTCCTCGCGGATGCTTAATCCTCCTTCCCCGACCAGCCTTGGAGCGCCATGGTCCATTCCTGAACCTGGACTGCCAGTGCGGCAGGTAGCGAGTAAGTCAGTGCCTCAGCTACCACGCCACTGGGCTGGCTTCTCCTACCTCTCTTGACAGCAGTCCTGCACTACTTGTCCTGCTTCAGCTCCTTATCTGTTCAGACAACAGGACTACATTAATGATGCTTTACAAAAAAGCATCATCCTCCCAGAGTGTGATGCCCCAGAAACTGAGTTTAGAATACACTTCCTATGTTTTTCCTCCACATGAACAGCACTTTTCATTTGGCTACATTGAATTTTTAGTATTTAATTGTTGGTTACCAGATAAGTGCACTAGACAATTGCATATTTTCAGGCTCGACCTGGGAGGTTAAAGTGATACAGTTATTATAATGCAGCGACATAACAATCACTGGTGCAAGAGAGCAAAGTATAATACAGGGTCCAAAATACAAATTTTACAGTAGGGCTTACAAATATAAGTTCATGGGGCGGTTTAAACACAAGATTAGGCACTGACAGAGGTAGTAATTTTAGAATATATTGCAGTTATCTTTTTTGTTTGTTTTTTAATTTGTCGCAGAAGAGAACTGACATGTCCTGCCAAGTTTGCTGCTGAACACATTTGTAATTATTGTATAACTGCATTACAGTTTTACATACTCGAGCTGTGTAATATACCACATAAACTAGGTGAGCAAAGACCGAGCAGTTTATGTAGATACTACACATGAGGCTTCAAAAGTCAGACCAATCCCTCAGTTTGTTAATGTTCTTTGTAATCATATCTGATGCCGCCTTCCTTTCTCTTTAAGTAGAAGATTCTCTACCTTGCATTACCAGCTCTGAGATAAAGTACTTCTCTTCACATCACCCCTAATACTGTCAGGTAGAAAACCAAATGAGCAGAAGGAGAAGCCTACTTCTAAAATACAAGTAACGCTGGCTATGTTTACAGATTTTTTTTTTTTTGTTTTGTTTTGTATATTTTATTTTTTCACTGTCCGTCGAGGAACTCTCTCTGGCAGCCATCACTGCCCCAAGCTCTACCTCGTACCTGAGACTCCTCCTCTTTCTGGAACCAGCCCGGCTGACCCCCAGAGGTGGGGCCGCCCTATCTGCCCAGGGTGCTCTATCTGAAATCTCATGTACCAGGCTAGGCTCAGCTCAGGAGAGGAGTGTGCCCGGTATCTGGAGTGTGGCCTCGGGTGCGCTGGTGCCATCGCCTATCCCCGAGGATGGGGATTTTCTTATGTATTTGCTCCCAGAGTGCGACGTGCAATGACGTCTGCGCGATCCTGATCACTGACATCTGCCATCACTCCGCGCTTTTTATTTGGCTCAATGCTCGAGTGACCTCCGGCCTCCACCAGAGGTCCTTACTGCACCAAGCGAGCCCCGGATCCCACCCCAGGGGAGGAGGCAGTCCGTTGAATGCTCAGTCCTCACCCTCCCCACCCGCGACCTGTGCCCTGGAGGCTCGTTCTCGAACCCGGGTCGGCGGCGTGGTGCGAGTTGTGGCATCCAGTGCCTCAACCCTTAACGCCACCAGGACGGCCTTACAGTATGTTTAGAGATTAACATTTTCCGTTTGCTATGTTTGGCACAACTAGTTAAGATTTTGTTTAGTATCTTGCTAAGTAATGCATACCAGCAGAGCTGTATATGGACTATGCTTAATCAAAGGTGACCTTTAAGTCTGGTGAATAACATTTTGCAAATGTGTTTTGTCAGACATGTAATATGAGTATAAAATTTGTCTTGTTCAAAGCAGGTGCTGAGAGCTGGTGCCAGGACAGGGATGAGACTGCAGTCTCAAAGTGCTGCAGCAGCTAAGGGAAATCCAGTCAAGATGGACTTGGGTTCAACTTTGGTAAAATAATTTTTTTAAGTCTAATTTAACGTGAGTTGTGGCGTCTTGTACAGTACAGTCCTTCTTCTATCCAGTAGTACAGCTGGGTGGACTGAAGCTCAGGGAAGTCAAGTGACTTGCTTTAGGTCACCCAGTGCGTCTGTGAATGTGAAGAGCTGCACCGCTAAACTTATTTGTTATGTAATCCTGTTTGATTCAGGATGTGCTTGGCATCCATATTATATAAGAAACAACTGTTTATGTAAGGTTTCTGTTGTCAGGGAGCTGACTGTTTTTTTTTTTTTTTAAAACAAAAAACCTGTCTTGTCACCTTTGGTACCAACCAGAAATTGGCCAGACTCCTAACTCTGCCAGTCTTCTCCACCTTAGATGGCACCCGTTTTGATGCTGTTCAATCCTTCAGATACTTCTGTGCGTAGTTAGACTGCAAACTGGACTTATCTGCCCACATTTTGACGCCATCCATGCAAAGCTTTGCCCTAAATTTGGACCCATATACCCCAGTAATAACGGTCTCTGAAGGTATGCCAGGAAATTGTCAACACAGTGGTGCTGCCATTCTTTGCCTATGCAGATGCCGTCTAAGATACTGCTCCCTCCACTTCCCTGGTCATACTAGACACCTTCTGCAACTCCTTTTGTGGTTTTATTACCCACTCCCCCTCTCGTACCCGCCATTGCTCACTGTACTCCTTATCCATTCTTCCTCTACCTTCATGCCACCAGAACCACTGTGCCTTATTCTTATCCAAATACTGGTTTGAGTCACTATCCTCACTCCTCTCCTCCATCCCCTCTGCCTCCTCCTGGTCCCTCCACTCCAGGGAACCTCACATCTTTGCCATTCCTCATCCCGCTCCTCTGCTGGGCAATTGGCTAGAGTATTTTATATCCCCTGTTCCTTTCCCCTTGGGTCACATCTGGAAACGAGTTTTGGCTCAGTGTGCCCTTCCTGGTCACCGTTTTTTGAATGAACTCATTTTTATATATGAGTTGCACATTGCCAATTTTTTTGTTTAATCAGTATTTCTCCCTAATCTGGACTGGTCCCTCTAGCCTAATCACCTGCCATGTTGCCATGGTGGTGTCCACTCACCAGCGAGGGGCCTGCAGGGGGATGGGGCAGTCATCTAGCAACAATCTGAGTGGTTCTCTGCCATTTTTTCCTCCCATGGCCCACAACACACAGTGATGCAGTGTGTGAGCTCCGCCTTTCCTGGCATCTACATGTGGGGTCTCTTCCCCTTGCGATCCTGCTGCTCTGGCACCCAGCTTCCTCCAGGTGGCAGCCACCTAGTGGGATGTGTTCTTCCCAAACCCTGGTCACTGACATAGCAGACTATAGTTCTAACTCCATGATGCTAGACTGGCCAGTCATTTTTCTTTTCTTTTCTAATTCAGTAATTTTTGATTTCTGTTTTTTATTAGCATATTTGATCAGATATTACAGTTCAAACCTGACAACTCGGTTGAATCATGTACAGTAGATTGTGAACAAAGGACAAAACCACAAGATGATTTTATTCCCATTTGCCTCTCCTTCCGCCCCACCTGGATCATTGCAGCAGGTCTTTAACTTCTATACCATTGTGATGTCTTCTCCAGTTCTTGGTACATCTTCATAGACTCTGTAGTCCCAGGTTTTTTTAGAGCTGCTCTGCCTTTGGCCTTGTGGCTTACTCTGCCTTCAGATACTTTAGATGAAATTACCACCTTGTTCTTCGCACACACCCATGCATTATCCTCTGTATATAATTCTGTTCCTATGAATGGAAATAGATATGTATACTTGGTTTTAAAGAACTTACTTATTGGAATGTTTTGTTTTTGTAGAACTCACAGACCAGCAGAAGGAGTTCCAAGCTACTGCTCGGAAATTTGCCAGAGAGGAAATTATTCCTGTTGCACCCCACTATGACAAAACTGGAGAGGTAGGTGGTAATGATGTGGCATATTATTCAGTCTTAGTTTGATGGATTTACTAGGTTTATTTAGACATAAGAAGGCATTAGCTATTCTCGAGCGTCTGCCACAGTTTGTGGGTGAATTAGTAGAAACTTGATGACCATCTTAGGTGTTTTGTTCCCAAAGCACAGCTAACTGTTTGACCCTAGTAGCTCAGCCGGTATCATTATAGGATCCCAACACTAAAATCACGATTGCGTAAATCCTGACGGTGGGATTTTGCCTGTGGAGGAGTTTGCAATCATTTGTATTGGTGGCATAGCCCCTGAGCCGACATGTTAAAAAAAAAAAAAAACTCAGCTGCAGGCAAAATCCCACTGGCAGGATTTCCGCTGTTGGGATTTTAGTGTCTGGCTACTGGTGGGGGGTTGAGCATCCAAGAGGCACTCTATTCTTGGGTGGGAGGGCAGCCAGCTCAGTGCTTGACTGCCACCTGTGTGACTGCAGTTGGCAGTGCACTCAGGAGTGGCTGATAGGTGAGGAGATGCCAGTATATGACACGCACACTTGGGTCACATCCCTAGGCCAGCATCTCAGAAGGCCAAGGGGAGAAAAAGGAGGAAACCATGCAGGTTGGGGGCAGCATGAAGTAGCGGCCTTCTGCAGGCCTCACATTGGTGATGTGGCTTCCTGCCCCAGAACTGGATCATTGTGTGGCAGCTTGTGCATTGCCACCCTGCTACAGAGATAAAGCCGTGGAGACAGACAGTGTTGGATGCTGGTAAGTTCATGAGATGCCAGGTGATGGGGCTGGGAGTGTTGGTCTTGATGAGTGGCACAGACCTGCAAGGCGGGTGGAGATAAAGATATATATTGTCTGGGTTCGAGTACAGGAGCTTGGGTCTTGCACGAAGGGGAGTGCAAGTAGCACTACCAATTCAAATAGTGACTGATGTCCCGTTAGGTAGGAGAGCCACCCAAGGGGCAGTACTGTTGGTTCTTTACTGGTGTAGGTAACGCACATTATAAACCATTAACTGCAGTTCAATAAATCCATGTCTTGCCTTTTTTTTTTTTTTTTTTTTGGTAGTAAGACTGAAAACATTATTAATCTTAGCCAAATTGTCTGAAGTACTTGTATTTACTATTACTTTACTATTAGATTTTCTGCATGGCAGTACAAGGTGGAATGTGTAAAAGTGTACTTTACTAGAACAATTATCTACTTCCTGCTGCTTCTTTTCATCTTGTTGGCATTGCTGACTGACATTACTGAGGGGCTACAAGGCAGTTAATGCCAATCATCCTGCTGCCAGATCGTTCAGTTGCGATGTTGCAGTCATGTGACACTGTTGATCTTTATGAAGGTAAGTAAATAGCAGCATACTTATCTTCTGGGTAAAATGAGAGTTCTCTGGCACCATCAATAGCTGGTTCTGCATTTTAAAAAGTATAATGAAATGGATACAGGCTGCTTTAATAATAAAAAAACAAAACAAAAAAAAAACACTGGCATGAACATACACACTCACACATACACTAATACACAAACAGTGACAAGCGCACAGCCAACATTAAAAAATGTTTGATACACCTTCACAAAAAAATAAAGGTTTTAAACTTATGCAGTTTTTTTTCTCAGTGTGTACTGCTGACATAATGGTACCTCAGCTGCCATTTTGAGCAGCTGTCAGCAGCCTGTGTAGGCTAGTGCCGGGGACTAGCTGTGTTCCTCATGCTTCAAAAATAAAGCATATGTTGTCGACCCCCCTCCCCCAATCTCTGGGGGCTTACCTGTTGGGCTCACAGGCTCTTGCTGCCTTTTCCCCACCAGGATCCCACAGATTTCTTCACCGCCTAGCCCACTGAATAACAGTACTGCTGGAATTCAGAACTGGCAAGGCAACAGGTCAGCGGGATGTGCTCCAGGAGCCTCAGTCAGGTGTTGAGCCTGGGCTCCTCAACCTGCATGTCTGGAGGCACATGGTTGGTCCCGGGATCCGGACTCCAGGACATGGTAAGGAGCACCATAGAGTCCCGCTACGTAGCCCCTCCCGATCCCAGGACAAACAGTGGGGTCAGGCAAAAAGCAGAGGGATCAACAAGATGGCTGTGTATGCACGGCACATCTTACCCTTGCTGTTCTGCATCCTAAAAACCTATATGGTCTAACTCTTCTGGCAGTTGAATGGTTAAAGGAACTGGAGCTGTCACAACAACAGGGTCCTGGACTCCAGGGCAGGCAGTGGAGCCTGGACTGAAGAGAAAGGTATCATCATGAACGAACTTGCAATGTTTTTTGTCGTAAGGGCACACAGCAGGGGCCGGAAATGGGACCAGCAGTGCTCGCATGCACAAATTAGAGAAGCAGCTGTTCCCATCTTCTTTCTCTCTCGTCCCTCCACCAGAACCTCTGACAAACAAATAGGCAGTCTGTCTGCAACAATAAGTGCCTCCCTGACCCTAGAACATGCAGCGGTGTTGGGGCAATGTAACAGCAGTACCCAAGGGTTAATTCTAAGGCAGCAAGAGGCTACACAAACTGGTGAAAAGTATGGCCATGCAGCACAGCAATCCTTCAAGCCAGCAAGGTCTGTTGGGAAGGGTTGCAAGTTTCCACTCAACTTTGTCCATGAATTTCAGCCAGTCAGCAGCTTGCATTGCACAAAAGACTGTTTGTAAGCCTAGTATGTCTGGTGTAAGATTCCAAAGCCTGCTTTGCCCAAGAAAGGGCTGATCAATGAGATGTCAAGGTTCATTCAACATGAAAGGGCTGAAACTTAGGACCTGGGCTCATATTTACTGTCTTTGTAATGTGGAAGACTGCTATGAAGCAGTGTAGTGTAGTGCTTAAGAGCACTGAGCAGTAAACTTGGAGAACTGGTTTTGAATCCCACAGCCATCACTTGCATACTGTGTGACCATGAGAAAATCACTTCCCTGTGCTCCCAGGACTTACCTGGAAATGAGCCTTGGCTTAGTGTGTCTTTCGTGGCCAAAAACTGCAAAATAAATCAATAAAATAGACAGAGGTCCACCGAGTGCCCATAGTCCTGGAAGGCCACTCAAAGAAGTGTGCACACATCTCATTTGTATTGGAGGAATTGGATTTAAACAGAACTGAGAGGAAAGGGTGACTTTGGTGACATCACCCTAGCTCATGGCTGCTTGAAAGAAGAGCTCCAGTCCTCGATTTACATTAAAAAGCCTCATTCGGTCATTAGAAGAACATTAAATACACAGTTTACTACACAATTGAGGTGCAACAATGTCTAAGAGTAAGTGGGAGAAATTGATATGCTGATTTACTGGTGGAGGCTGAGGACTCTGTAGCAGATCACTCTGACTCGGTGGCTTCAGAAATTATAAGCCCAAACACACAGAAAGCCACCACCTCTGTGCCGCAAAAACACAATGGGAGCATAAGTTGGACTTAATCCTTTCCAAGTTCCAGGCATTTTGGGCAGAATTTACATGTTTTAAAGCTTTGGTGGCCACCCTGCAGACTGAAGTTGGTCAACTGGATTCTCATGTGACCGAGCTGGAGGGGACGGCAGCCCATGACAAGGAATGTGCTCCCTAACTACAGGCTGCTGTATTGAAACTGGGCTAGCAGTATAGCTTAGAAGTTAGAGTAATGAGCTGTGAATGAGCTTGGTACATCCAGCAGACTTGGGTTTGAGTCCCTGTATGACTCTGAGAAAATCATTTAACCACTTCAGTGGTCCCGGTTCACCCTTGAAAACAGGCACTTGTGGGCTTTACCTGGTTGCTAATAATAATAATAAAAAAAACCCAAAAAACTAGCCACCTCACAAATGGAATTGAGTGACCGCCAGGAAGACGCTGAAAATTGGCATCACTGTAATAACATTCGCCTGTACAGTGTGCCAGAGAGTTCCAAGCATGCTGAGATGGTGGAATTTATAGACAGTTTATTGCACATGGCCCTAGAATTGGATGCAGACTTCGAGATAGAGGGGGTGCATCAGGCTTTGGGCCCTAAGCCGCAGGGACCCAACATTCGTCCTCGCTCCATTATCAAATTTTTTTTTTAATATCCCACAAAAGAATACATTCTAAAGCAGGCGTAGTCTAAATGAAAAAAAAAATTGTGTGGCACAGACCAAATTGACAATGATTATGCACCATGCGGAGAAGGAGGGACTACATTCTTCTGTTCCCTGCACTTCGCCAACACAGAATCAAATTTAGCGCTCTGTATCCAACTCGTTTGATAGTGCAGTACCCTGATGGCCAGCGGAAGCTGCAACTCTGCAGAGGAGGCAGCTCAAGATCTTGGCACACCTGGGCATAGTGTGCTGTACTCCTCAACAATAGTCCTGTAAGACATTGAGAGCAAGAGGAGTGGCTTCCACAGATCCAGAGGTCTGATGACAGACCCAAGAAACTCTGGCCCAAATCGTCCAGCAGCTCCAACAGATAAAGCAAACCTGAATTTTCCTCTGCAGATGGCAGGTTAATGGTGAGTGTTGGGCAGGGTTGATGCGGCGGTGCATGGGGGGGGCTGCTAGGGGGAGTTTTGCCCTTCTACCTATTAATCTAATTTGCATATTTTATACCTTACTGAGTGGGTGCATTGAATCGTTTTGGGGCTGGCTACACAATCCATCCTCCTGAGTGTAAAATGGGAATAGATGAGAAATATAACTGGTGCCTGCAAACGCATTGTGGGAAAGGAGCAGGCGATGGTCTGAATTCAGTGAACAGAGTACAGTTGACCTAGCTTTCCCTCGCTATGCTATTTGCCGACTTTACCAGACCACATTTACCATGCGATGGTTGTGGATCTCCGAGGCTGAGCTGAAAGAACTTCTCAAAGCAGCATGGACAGTTGGCTTTGTTTGGGGGTGGGGGTGGGTGCAGTCTGCCACAGTGAGGCGAGTGGAATTCCACCTGTGTATAAATTTAATACAAAGTACCATGCTACCTGCAGATGCACATTATGTAGGGTGGGGGGGTGCACGCCCTCTGGTATATGGCTCAGCCCCGCTCCAGTGCTCCCCACCTTCGATGCAGTTCAATACCTGGGGAAAAGGACTCTGGCTTTAACTCTGTTTTCCTCTTACTATTCTTTGTATGACTCCTGCCTTAAAGAGCAGGTGCTTAGTAAGGATGTATATCTTAATGAAGGTTTGGGGTCTTTAGATATCTCTGTAATCATTTTGTGTACCTTTATTTGTTTCTTTAATTACCTGTTCTTCGTTTTATTTGCATTTTGCCAACTACTAGCAAAAAAGAATGCAATGGAATTTTTTTTTTAACTTTATTTTTATTAATTTATCTGTATGAAATATACAGTGCACTACCCTTATAGGTAGGCTGCACGAAACATTACGAGCATACTGCATAGCATCATTGTTACAGTAAGAGTTAGTTGAGCCCCTGTATTTTTGGTACATCACAGGGGGGAAAAACATTATACTTAAATCTTTCAAATCGGTTTACAACAGGTCAACTCAGCCATGAGTCGGGATTACCATCTAACGTTTCTAAATTAATGATCACCCTTACTAACGGGTAAAACATCCCTCATCTATAGACTTCATTAAGACATTAAGTAGTTTTCCCCTTATAAGCAAAAACTAAATAAGCTTCCCGCTTAGACCTTCGATCAAAGATCAGTGGACTATAAATTCCAATTCTGCAAAAAACAGTCAAACATCGAACGGACATACTTATTTCAAGCTGTTAAACTTTAAACAAATATACCATACATATATTAGGCGATCTAGCGATACCCTTAGCCCACCTAGGCTACAAAAAGAAAAGGAGTGGTTATCTAACAGCATTTTAACTGCCGTTTTCACCTTCAAGTTCCTCCCAGCCATTCCCCAAAAGCAAAGCTGTATATCTCAGTTTAAAAAAAAAAAAAAAAACACTACTGGTATAGCAGTCCCAGCTGGAAAGGGTATTATACAGAAATCTTATTTCTTTTAGTGTTCAGGTATAATCAAGGAATTTGCCCTAATACCATACATTAAATCATTGTCCCCTGAGTCACTATCCATATTGTCCTCTTTGCTTGGAATTCGCGTTCAATATGGGTCAATATTTACACTTGCTGCTTCTGCATCTGCAAATTGATAGTGTTTCTCACCATGTATAATCCAAAGACTGGCGGCATTAGGAGAACATGATGGACTCCGGTTGTCTCAGGCAGGGTTCTAATGGCGTCAAAGCTTTTTCGTCACTGTCTGGTGGCAATGCTCAAGTCTGGAAAATGTGCACTTTAGCATTGTCCCATTCCAAAGTTCCTGCTATTTAGCTTTAATAATAAGGTCTCTCTCCCTTACTGAACCTAGAACCATGAGGAGAGTTCGGGGCAGCAGCTGGTTCGTGGCCGCATGGCTTCTCCCACCATGTGGAGTAATCCTGTAAAACGTTTGAATGGCGATTGGCTCCTGAACCTGTAGGGCCTCCTCCAAGAAAGTCTACAGGAAAGAAATGGGATCTTCTCCTTCGGAATCCTCTGGTAAGCCTATGATTCTGATGTGAGAGACTCGAGGCGCGTTTTCTAGGTTTTCCAGTCGTGGCCCGAGTCCATCATTTTCTTATGAGGCCTGTAGAAACTGTCAAGGCCTTTGCAGCTACAACTGATGCTGCCTTCGACTCTTCCTCTAACAAGCCAACCTTAGTATCCAAAATTTTAAACTGGGAAGTAAAATCTTCCAGTTTTTGGTCTAGTGTCTGTATTGCCATTAGGAGTGCCGCATTGGTGGGTTGCGACACATCGTCAGATGTCACTGGTCTCAGTTCGGTACTGGTGCCTGGTTTCGGTTCTTTGGATCGGGCGCCTTCTCCTCTGGCAGCTGCTCTGTTAGTTTTCCTCATAGCTTCAAAATGCTGGTAAGTGGAGAAGCAGAAAAGGTATTGCTCGGTGCAGCAAGTTATCCTCTCAGGATAAGTCCGATCGCTGTTGAAAATCTAGCGGTTTTGTATTATTTAAAACTTAAATTAATTTGCCTTTAGTGGAGCTCTACTGGAATGCGACCGCAGACTTGGCTGTTGGCCACGCCCCCGCAATGGAATTATTTTATTGTGATGTCAGAAAATCTTTACTGGCAAGGCTGGCTGTATATTTCAATGGGAAACTGCATACCTGTTCAAATTTTTTCTGAAAGATAACACTTTGTACCACCAAATATTATATATTTAATAGAAATATGTGATTTTTGTTAACTTATGTTGTTTTGTTATAATTTAGCAGGTGACATGTTCTTTATAACCAGATTTTACTTGGGGAGAAAGAGAAGCCAGTTATTTTAAAAATCATACAGATGGATCACAGTAGTGCAAACATAAGTCAGTCTGTTGCTGAAAGTATTTGTTTCTTTTGAAAAATATAAATATATTTAGTTCCTCATTGAAATACATTGGGCTCCTAAGTAGCTGGCAGTTTCTGACATCACAATACCAAGATTCCACAAATTCTTAATTTTTTTTACTAGTAGATTGAAAAGCAAAGGTAAAACCCACTTGTTTTGCTACACCAACAAATATTTACTAAAAGTGATGGAGTAATTACTCACACACCAAAATACAATAAATAAAATAATCAGTTTTCTATTTGTTAAAAGTAAACTCCTTCTCCTAAAGTAATAGACTGCTTCTCTTACACACTGTATCAGTCTAAGGAAAGGCCCTTTTCAAGTAATGAGGACTGACTTTTGGAATTTTATGGCGTGGAGCCCTGAGGATTTGTATATGGACTGTTATTGATGCACTTATAGCAGTAATCACTTCGTCTTAATTTGGCGCTTTAGACTAGGGGATGAAAATAACTGCTAGCATAATGGTTATAAGGATGTCTTTGGTTTATAAGCTGGCTGAGCGAGATATGTTGGCCATCTGGGATGATAACTGCTTAAATGGTCTAGCCCCCATGGGGAGCGAATATGCCACTCCATCCCTGCCTTTCTGTTCTCTTAATTTTTCTTCATTTTTTCTCCAGATGAGTGGGAGAGGACCAGGCAGCTGTAATTCAAGGTGAATTCCAGGAGGAGGCATCTCTGTTTGCTTTTACTTTACCTGTTTATCTGAAATTGAAGGACCTTTAGTCCAACTAGGATTATAGTTTGTCTGAGATCCCACCTTCAGAACGATTGGGGGGGGGTCTCTTTCCCTTGTGGTTAACCGAACAGCCAGAGATGCTGGGATAACTAACCTTTTTTCCCTTTTTGGTCCCTTTTTTTTGTTGTTGTTCCCTCTCTGTTTTACCCCCATATCCCCTCCCTTTTAGAGGAGGGGAATGCTCCCTTCCAAGGGGCCCGACCACTTTTTTTTTTTTTTTCCTTAACTATGCTTTATTATTGTAACCCCTAAGTGGCACTATCCCAAGGGCTTCTTCTTCTGCCTGAATGGCTAGCGACACGTTAAGGGGCCTAGGTCCAGTGATGGGTGCCTCTACCCAGAGGTCAGGGTTGGTAGTGGTTAAACTAGCTCTGGTACAGCCCTCTGGGACACTGTGACCCCCCCCCCCTTGTTCCCACTAGTGGCTCACACAGTTCACAGGAGTTACCTTCTCAATACCCCACATATGCACACTTTTTACACATACGGTACCACTTACCCTCAGGACTGATTCTGCAGCATGTCCCTGAGGACCCCCTGTAAAACGAGGTTAGGTAACACTCACAACCCCAACGTAATGCTGGCACTATATGTATTGACACCACAGACTGAATATAATTCAACAAAAACAAATCTGATTTATTTAGGGGGCATATAACAAGGACGGGGGAAATCGGGTTAATTTGAGTAGAGCCACATAAATAAAGAGGATTATGCATGTAATCAAGGTCCAACAGTACATACTCTGGGTACTGGGGGGAGGAGCTAGCCAGGTCCTTTGCCCGGGGTTGGCTGGCTGGTGCAGCTGGATGGGGCCCTGTGGAAGAAAACAACTCACACAACCCAAATTGTAATCTGGAGCCAGATGGCTCAGTTCAAATAAAAAGAAAGCACAACAAATCAGATGGCACACTTTTGATTCATATGGTGTTGCAGGGGTTTGCCCTGAATGGTACTCACAGTACCCAAGACAGTTACAGGATGGATTTTGTGGTTTCTGGCTTTCCAGCATTCAGCACACACTGCAGAGTGAGGGGAAATTAAGATCGCAATTCCCCCACAAGCACCAAGCACATTTATATGTAAAGGAAATTACTATACCAGGCAGGCTGCTCCTCGATCCCGATCGCAAAATACCCGGGAGCACACACACAGCAGCTTCAGTTCCTAACAGGCCGATCACACTTTAGCAAAACTTCGGTCTTCTACAGGGTTAGCCTGGTTTCCACACTTCTGACTTCCTTCTTCCTTCTCACAAACTCGGATTCAGTCAGATTTAACTATACTAACGGATGCAGACAGACTTGGGGGGCCTATACATGTGCTTCCAGTGCGAACTACTCGCCGTACTAGCAACAGAGCTCCTTCTCCTTTCACAGCCACCTCGAATCTGGCTTGCCAGCAACAGTTCAGGGCATTTTCCCTTGATTCAAAATGGTTCCGGTTGGCTGATTTCCGTCTGTCAGTTACAGCAGACTCCCTCTATTGGTGCTAAAAGGCGTCATGGTCCACACTACACTTCCTGGAAGCACCTAGCATACACCCCCCTTGGTGCAGACTCCAGGTAAGAGTCCAAGTTCTGGTTGGTTCTAGCTGACTACATTTTAAGGGTCCCCCTACACTGATTGGACTAATTCAGCAGTTCAGGTCCAAAATGGAGGGGCAAAACACAGAGTCCCAGCTGCAAGAAAGGCAAATTAGACAAACTGTATTTTTACTATTACTCTGTTTTCTAACAAACAGTTACATCTTTCAATTAAGCTCCTTCTGCGCTCTTAGCAACTGCAGAAACCGAGCAGTTAGGCAGCAGCTCGGGCGGCATAAGGGCATTAAAACACAGGTCCCCCCCCCCCAATACAAACTAAGTCTGCAAGCAGACAGCTCTTAAAGAGACAGTACGTGGAGGCTCTGAAAGCACTCGCAGTGCCCATATTTAAACGGCATTGCGCCAAACGCCACCCAGACCTGGAGCACTCTGACAAGCTCCTGGAAGACTTTTAGGAACCCCATTTGCAGGGGGGGAGGTTACACCATGATTTTCAAGGCAATAACACACAGATTTCCACAGAACCAGCGAACAACAGTATGCAAACAGATTGGAACATGTAACAAAAAATAAGGAAAACAAAACATTAAAAGCATCAAAACGTCACCCCCACCCCACTCCCCAAAAATCACCTGCAAAATTTGCTGCTAGTAGATTAAGGTAGCAACTAATAATGGGCCAAAATAGACACAGAAGAAACAACAAATATAAGTGTGTGTGAGTGTGTGTGTGTGTGTGTGTGTGTGTGTGTGTGTGTAAAAAAAAAAAAAAAAAAACCAGAAGAATCTAATTCTGATAGCTTTTCTAAAGTCATGAGCCAGGCATATAGGAGACCCCATTTACTCAAAATGTCAGGCCGTCTTTGCCTGGCATTTGCAATGTAATTCCAAATTCAGTTGCACTCAGGAGCTCAGCATGCCACGCCGCCAGGCCGGGGTTTAGCTATGGTTCAATGTCATAGTAGAACTATCTTAGCAGCAGTAGAAATTAATGTCGTATAACATTTTTGAACACTCATAGGTATATCTTTATGACCCCAATAAACAAATTTCAGGGGTAAAATAGTTAGCCAGTTCAAAAGATGGGTCCAATTTCTCTTGAATAGCCTGCCAAAAAGGAGATGGAGTCCGACCACTCTTAGTGGTTGACTATCTCCCGAGGTTCAGTATGGAAGTACTGCCTGCAGGGGTGTCACTAACTTCACCCCACAAGTTGGAAGTCATATACTGTACCCCCACGATAGTGGGTTTGTATTCTAGTTGGCCTAGTTTCCTAGGTCCACAACATGGATCTTTTTTGGTGTACATAGTTCTGGTCCTAGAGGATGGATTTCTCCTTAGACTGTTCTTGTTTTTGCCTTTTTCTCTTATGTTTGTAAGGTACTCATTTGCTGACACAGATGACATGTCTGTAATTGATATCACTCGTTAGTTCTTAAAGTACAGTCTGGCTACACAATAGTATGTGTGTGTGTGTGTGTGTGTGTGTGTGTGTGTGTGTGTGTGTGTGTGGTGGGGGGTGTTTTCAAACATTTCCTCCTGTACTACTGAGGATCTTACTACCCGGTGAGGTCTTAGTTACATGGTATAATAATAACCATGTTGTCTAAGTTAATTTCACATAATGTTAACGGACTGTCTGGTCTGGTCAAAAGATATAAAATGTTTAAGGGTCTCAAAAAAACTAAATCCTGATATTATACTACTCCAAGAGACTCCTTTGAGGAACACCAAACTCTTACAAAGTTTGGCTACAAACATGTTATTGCTTTAGAATATCAAAGGGGTAGAATGGGGGGGGGTAGCCATTTTATTTCCCAAGCGCACTCCATTTCAAGTGGAGACTAGTTACACTGACAGTGAGGTTCGGCTGGCCATGGCAATGGGATCCTTGAACCAGCAATACTTCACCATTTGTAGCCGCCATATCCCACTGGGAAGTGACGCATCATCAATGCAACAATTAATAGACCAGATAATGACCCAGAAGAAAGGGGTAGTGATTATAAAGGGGGGGACTGGGGGCGCTAGAGAGCCATCTTCCAGGCTGGAAGCACCTTCAGGAGCTCTCCTACACTTGCTGGCTAAAAAAGAGAAAAAACCAAAAATATAATATTTCTTTCAAAAAACGGACCTCAGAACTCGATCCTGCAAATTCTTCTGCATCGCCTGATACTAAAAAACGATATGGGAAGAACGAAGGGGCTACAGCAAGGAGCGCAGAAAGCACCACTGCTCCAGATGCACAAGGCTGCATGTTCCTCGCAAGGTAATGGAATCGGCACCTTAGATCAAACTCCGGAACCTTCCTGGCAGACAGTGTCGAGTCCATGCGTGCCATGGACTCAAAAAATCGAGAAAACGTTACAAAAACTTGAGCAACATGACTCTGCTATCCAGACTTTGGCAGGTTCCGTAGTGGATATGGAAAAACGGACGGTGACTACAATGACCGCAGTGGCCACTTTAACTAAAGAAAATAACCAGCTCAGAAGTCATTTGGAGGCCCTTGAAAATGAGATCAGAGCAGGCAATGTCTGGATAGTTGGTCTCCCTGAAGGAGTTGAAGGGACTTCACTACTTGGCTACCTGTTGGACTGGTTTAAACAGAATCTACAGATGGAAGCAGGATTTCAATGGGAGGCTCTTACAAAGGCCTACCGAGTATCCCCTCATGTTCGTCCTACAGATCCTACCCAACCTCGTACAGTACTTGTAAGATCAAGAGGCTCTGAAATCAGGGATGCGCTAATCACAGCTGCCAGAGCGGTCTATCCCGTGAATGTGAATGGGGCAGATATAAAATTCTACCCGGACCTCTCATATCAAACTCGGGCAAAATGTAAAACCTTTGATGCAGTACGTCGAAGACTGAGGGGCCTAGGGATTATCCACGCCTTCCTCTTACCTGCACGTCTGCGGATCGTTCATGGTGGAAAAACTTGGCAGTTTACCAGTCCTCAAGATGCGGGGCGCTGGATAGAAAAGTTGGAGCAGGAGTTTACCGGACAGCGTGACCCTTCGGAACCACGGAGCTCTGATTCAGAGGAAACATGAGCAGTGAGTCGGGGACACTTGTAGAAAGTTCTGAGAGTTTTAAAGCAGCAGTGTTTCTTTCAAGCAAAGTCCCTCTTTTCTGTTTTTTTTTTTTTTTGTTTCTGGGAGGACTGTAGGAATTATTATTCTCAACACATAATTACTGAATATGGAATACAAGGGCATGATTCTGGACTCAATAGAGTAAGTTTTTCTGGACATACTGGTGGCATCAATGCCATGTGGACGCTTGCAGAACCCCGTAAGTAATAAGAGAGTCATGATATGCTCTGTAGTTTTAAGAGGGCTCTATGTGATTGCTGCGTAAATGTTTATTAAAACTGTTAGAGCTTAAGATCCTCACGATTGTTGTAAGAGGTCCTAAATAACAGTTTGGGAAGGGGTTTAAGGAGATCTTTTTTACTACTGGCCACAAGTGTAAGAAGGGGGCGATTGGGGGTGCATTTACTTCTCCTTTGTTTATCTCTAAAAACATATAACCGGTTCAAATAATGGTCATAGTACTGCATTATCATCTTTTGCTGAAGTTCTACCTCTGGAAATACCTTTAGCCGCTGAAGAGGCTGGCAACTTTCGTTAACGCTACTACTTTTTGTCATAAATCGGACTTCTGTCCAGTTGCCTGTACCAGGAATGTAACTGTTATTTCACTATACCATGTATGAGCTAGAATGATGTTAATTGTCTGTTTAACCAGAAAATTAATAAATATAAAATTAAAAAAATAAAGGGGACTGTAATTGCCGCTTAATCCTTCTGTGGACTAGTCCTTTCCTATCCCAGCCACTTCAGGGTATAAAACCTTAAGAGATTACTCAAGGAGCTGGGACTGGTAGATGTGTGGTGCCATCAATACCCAGCAACCTGGCAAGTCACATTTTTTTCGATCCCTATAAACATTACACCTGTATAGATTATTTCTTTATGTATGGGGAACATTTAGACTGGTTACACATAACTGAGATGCATAGTATCTCACTGTCGGATCATGCACCTATTGGTCTGGAATTGATTCTTCAAAGAGAAAGGAGAACTACGTATGGGAGATTCAGTCCCTTCTTACTCAGACTCTTGAGTTTAAGCAGCTACTCCAGGAGGCTATCTTCTGAATAATGGCAGAAAATACTACATAGTTTACTTCCCCACAGCTGTTGTGGGATACCATCAAGGTAGTATTGCATGGTGAGATAATACCTATGCTATCTCCAAAAAAAAAAAAAAAAAAGGGGGAGCACCAGCGACAGGAGTTGCAGGAAAAACTAAAACTCTTAAAATTTGCACATATGCAGGGGGATCATTTATTGTTACCTCGATCCAGCAAACGCAGAATAAAATACAGGATATCCTTACCTATAAAATGGAGCAAGCACTCCTCTGATTAAAACAGAAATATTACGAGGGAGACTCTCGGGTGGCTAAGACATTAGCATATAGATTAAGGAGGCAAATAACAAGTCACTATCCTTAAACTTAAAAAATAATCGCACAGGTAGGCTTCATAATACCACTCCAGAAATACTAGGCACCAGAAATACTAGACATCCTTGGAGCTTTATCAGGAGGAGGCTCCGTTCTCAGAGGGCTCTATTGAGAACTTCCTAGAGGGAATGAGTCTCCCTACTCTAACAGAGGCACATATCACTGCTGTAAAGAAATACAAAATCACATACCCCCATTATGTAAAGCATCATGGGCTGTATATGCAGATAACCACAGAACAGTATGCTGATTCAGCTTTAAGGAGAAATGCATGGTGCCGAAAGGCCTCTCACACAGCCTGCAAAGAGTGCCAACAGAAGACACATACATGTGTTTCATCCTACCAGGACTCATCAGTGTGCCTCGTCTGTGTGACACCCCAGTGGAATGAACCAGCTACCCTAAATGGTCTATCTGGGTTATGTTGTGGTGAACCCAATAAAAACAAGCTAAAAGACAAAGAACTGCACTGAGGCAGTGGTTACTCCAAAGGGCACTGGCTGGGAAACCAAGTTTCAAAAGAAATACAAAATCACACATACCCTCATAATGCAAAACATCATGGGCTGTATATGCAAATCACCACAGAATATTATGCTGGTGCAACTTTAAGCAGAAATGCATGGTGCCGAAAGGCCTCTCACTGCTGCAGTTCAGCTCATCTCAACTAGTGAATTATTGTCGGTGGTTAAAACTATGAAAAACGGGAAAAGTCTGGGCCCGGATGGCTGTGGAGCAGAGTTTTATAAATCTAATATGGCTGTACTACAGGAGACTTTTCTGGCTGCTTTGCAGTCTAGCTGTGAGATGGGTTTTTTCCCATCTCTTGGCAGCAGGCCTCAATTTCGGCCATACTTAAGCCAAATAAACCAACCCACTTATAGAGTGGTATTATGAAGCCTACCTGTGCGTTTCTTTTGCCCCATTTTGTAAAGTCCAGGGGATCACTGCTGATCTGTTAACCAAAATGAAAACCAGGGACAATCTTTGGTACTGTGCTCCAGTCTCAGCAAACCCTGCCTACTAAACAGTGCTATAGAGCAGCTAGGAATGCTTGCACCCAGGAAATTTGCAGGGCCAAAACAACCTACTACCGAAGTGAGCTCACAAACTCCTGGGGAAATGGATGGAATTTTTGGCAGGAAATTAAGGACCTCATGGGCAAGCCACACAAGGCGGCCCCCACTATGGTAGTTGTAAATGATATCCCTCTGCAGGACCCTTATCCCATAGCTGAAGCCTTTAACTCGCCCTTTACAGATCTCAGTAAGATCCTACCACCGGACTTCTTCGATGTGACCAGCTCCAGTGACACCCTGGCCACTACTGCCCCCCCCCCCAAACATCCCCCCATTCTATTTCGGGAGACTCGCACTCACTCACTGAAGCGAAAAAATATCTGATTTAGAGTCCTAAGTAAAACCAGGTGCAGCAGTGACATCTTGGATATGAAACTACTATACTTATCGCTTGATGACCTGCTAAAACCTCTCACCACCTTTCTCAACCTCTCCTTGTCACTTAGGCCCTGTCCACACTATGCCTCTGTAACGTTACAGAGGGCTCAAACCGTTACCGCAACGGTTTGCGTTTACATCTGTAACGTTACAGAAGGCGTTTTCGTAACCGTTGTTGAAACCACTTATGAGGTGGTTTGAACAACTGTTACGAAAACGGTTGTGCCCCGTAACGTTACCAGCCATAGTGTGGATGCGTGAGCATGTAGCTCCAGTATTCCCCCAGTGCAGCACGAACTGCATTGTGGGATAGGGTGCAGCTGTAATGTTACAGGGCACCCACAAATGCGGACGGGCTGTAATGGTTCCAAACCGTTATCGAGACTGTTTGCCGGCAGTGTGGACACACTGTAACTGTTCCGGTCTGTAACAGTTTGGAACCGTTACAGACTGTACGTGGTGTAGTGTGGACAGGGCCTTAATCAGTTCCCCAAGCAGTGGAAGGCTGCAGTTGTCACACCAGTGCACAAAAGTGGTGACAGATCACTAGTCTCAAACTACTGACCTATCTCGATCCTACCGCCCTTATCCAGAGTGCTTGAGAGTGTAGTGGCCGACCAACTCACTGAATTTCTCAACAAATACAGTATCCAATGCCCCCAGCAGCACGGTTTCCATCTGGCACATAGTACCTCCACAACACTTATGGAATACACAGATTATATTCACAAAGCCTTAAACCAAGGTCATATAGTTGGGTCAGTTTATATTGATTTGATCAAGGCTTTTGATACTGTGAATCACACCCTCCTAAGTGCACACTCTCCTGCCTTGGCCTCTTCCCCTTCTGTCACATTATGATTCAAAGGCTGTCTTGCAAATTAAACATAGCAAGTTAAAACTGATGCGTCTCTCTCAAGCTGTCTGCCAGTATGCTCAGGGGTCCATCTTTGGGTCACTGCCCTTTAGCCTGTACCTAAATACCCTACCTAAAGCCTGTGACAACATTGTGCTTACGTGGCTGACGCCGTACTTTTCTCTAGCCACACTGAACTACTCCACCTCACTGCTGACCTACAGTTAAACTTTGAAAAAGCAGAAACTTGGTTTGCAAACCACAAGCTATTAATGAACTATACAAAGACTAAGACAATGCTCTTTGCCAGTCCCCATAACAGATACAAATCTGCACCCCTAACCATCTACAATAACACCAGTCAACTCTTGGAGATGGTTCAAGAATTTAAATGCCTAGGTATTACACTGGACAGCTCCCTCTCCTACACCCTGCATGTTAGTCATATCTTCAAGGTCATAAACAGCAGACTAGGGGTCCTCTACAAACACAGACACTGCCTCACACCAGCGGCTCTGAGGCTTGCAGTAACCAGCACCGTATTGTCTGTGGCCTGTTAATGTACAGTGCTGCTACTGATACCACGCTCAAGCAACTAATGATCTTGCTTAACAAAGCCTGTAGATTAATAACTGGTGCCGACAGGTTTACTCGCACCTGATACCACGCTCAATTGATAATAATGTCGCTTAACAATGGCTGTAGAATAATAAGCGGCGACAATGGACTCGCGACTTGATACCTCGCCGCGATTAATGATCTCGCTTAACAAGGCCTGTAGATTAATAACAAGTGCTGACAGGTGGACTCACACTTGCGAACTCTATCAAAAAGCTGAATGGCTCAGTCTTCAGGGTAGAATTAAATATTTTTTTGTCAAAAAGACCGGTATAAAATACCTCGCCTCAGTCCTGCTTGTTCTCTTGACAAGCCAACGCAATAACTGTAGCTCGACTAGACTGGTTTTCCATGTTCCTGCTGCTGGACCTCACAAATGCAATATACTTTTAGCCGAGAGCCCCTGCCTGGTTGAATGACCTGCCCCTGAAGTCCTCTCAAATCCCAAACTGGTAGCCTTCAAAGCCAAGTTCCAGGGACACCTTGTAACTTTTAGTAAGTGTGACTGTTCACTTTAATGTTTTGTTCTGATCCTGCCTCCATATGCCATCTTCCCCCACCCCATTATTGCTCTGTTCCTCCCTACTGCTGCTGCACCCTTAACCTTCCTGATCTTTCCTGCCCCTCTCCATCCCTTCCACCTTTTCTCTCCTAGACCCTTTCCTCTCTATCTTTTGTATTAACTGTTAGTTTGATAAAGTCTGCTTTTGGAGTGCATTTTTATTTGGCACTGATGTACTCTGATATGGCTATTTATCTGTGTTAAACTGTTCCTCACAGGACACCATTGTAACTTATGTTTCTTGTGTAACCCTAGATGGCGCTATCCAGGGGCTACTACCCCTGCCTGATTTGCCACTAACAGGTTGAGGGGCCTGGATCCAATGGCTGGTGCCTCCACCCAGAGGTCAGGGTTTGCAATAGTTAAACTAACTTAGTCACAGCCTCTGGGACACTGCAACCCCTTTCTTCCTACTAGTGGCCCACACAATATATCAGAATTACCTTCACAGTACACACTTACCCCAGGTCTGGTTCCGCACTGGGACCTCCTGTGAAATGAGATACAGTGCAACAATCACAGTACAGTACTTTAACATAGACAATACCTCAGGCAGTATAACTTTGCTGAAACAAGCAGCTCTGATTTATTTAGGGGATATAACAAGGACAGGGGAAATCAGGTTAATTAGCTTATCACTCTAATAATATACCTATGGCTCTGTGCACAGGCTATCCCTATCAGTTACTGTCCCTGGGTACCCAAGCCCTAGTGGCTAGTCCAAACCGTGGCAGCTGGTAGGGGCCCTTTCACACAGAGAAAAGGAGAATTAAACAGTCAGCAATACAGTAATTCCATTTGGATTTAATGTGGCAATTCAACAGGGAGCGTCCTGAATTAGTACTCACGACCTCCAAATAAGATAGGGTCCTTCAATGTCAGCAGGGCTCACTTGAGGTACACAAACCTCTTCACACATCCATATAAAAGAAAGCACTATACCAGGCAGGCTGCATCTGTATCCCGATCGCAATTACTGCACAATACCGGAGAACACACAGCAGATTCAGTTCCTGACAGACTGAGTGCAATTTTCAGCAATTCCTCCAGTCTTCTACAGGGTGAGCCTGGTTTCTACTCTTCAGAGATCCTTTGATTCTTTTCACAGGACGGATTCAGTCCTAACAAGCTGTTACACAAGCTGCAGACCGGAACTCTGGGCCTTACACACGTTTTTTGACTAAAACTGCACACTGAAAAAGCACAGGGCTCCTTCCTTCTTCACTGCCAAAGCTCAACTGAAACTCCAACCGACAAAACCGGGCACTTCCTTTGAGTTCCTCCCAGTTCTTGACTGGATTGGCTGTCACTCACAATAGACTGCTGCTGTTGGTCCAAAAAGGCACTGAAGTCTAAACTACATCTCCCAGAGTCACTGCCCATACAATCCTCTTGTGGCTGGCTCAGATTATGAGTCCAAGTTCTGATTCGTCCAAGGCACCATTTTAGAGCTAGCTTACCCCACACTGATTGGTCCAGTTCAGCAGTTCAAAACTAGAATGGGGAACTAGCAGACACAGTTCTGACTGCAAAGAAAGCAGGTTAGACAAACTGTAATTTCATTATTACTCTAAATAATTTCTGGCAAACAGTTACATCTTTCAGATAGGTTCCCCTTTGCACTCCTAGTGACTGCAAAAATGAAGTGAATGGGCAGCAGCTCGAGTGGTACTCAGAGAAGCACACAGTCCCCCCATACAAAACTAATTATGTCTGCAAGCAGACAGCTCTTAAAGAGACAGTACCAGAGGCTCTAAAAACACTCACTGATAAATGGCTTAAATGCCAAACACCATTCAGGCTTGGAGCATTCAAGCAAGCTCCTGGAAGTCTTTTGGGAACCCCCATTTGCAGGGGGGTTACACCTGTACCTGGAATTCACCTCTATAATTTGATGCCTTGATTTCTGTACTCTGTCTTATCGTATATTGGGTGAAATTGTTCCTTTCTGTGTCTATTGTTTTTACATTGTTTACATTACTTGACGTGGAACCTTTGTAAAAGAATCACTGGTTCAAAGGTAATTGTAATCCTGGTAACGAAATAAACAAAATATTGCCTGATCTTCATCCTTAACCTGAACTATAAAATCTATACAAGTAGCTCATCGTCTTGATGCGATTCTTCTGGAAAATATACCCCGGGATCAGTCTGATTTTATTAGACATGGGAGAATCACAGATAATATTAAAAGACCCTCTACATTATAGATCATGTCTGTCAGTCTCATACTCCCTTATTAATTCTGTTTAGATGCCCAAAAAGCTATTGACAGGGTGTCTTTGGCTCTTTTTATATGCTACCCTCTCCAAATTCATTCCCTAGTTCATTTGTTACAAGCGTACAAGGTATACACATGAATCCTCAGGCGACAGTAAAGGCAAACAATTCCCATTCAGCCAGATTTTCTTTGCGTAGAGGGACGCAGTAGGGCTGCCTCCATCCCCATACCTGTTTGCGTTATATGCGGAACCCTTGGCATAATATCTCTGGGATAATACACAAATTAAGGGTTACAGTATTGACAGCTATACCCATAAAACAGCATATTACACAGATGAGCTATTACTAGCCCAGAACAATCCCTCCCCATCCTAGCAGAAAGCCTACGACTTCTTGAAACTGGGTCTGGTTATAAAATAAATGCCCACAAAACCGAGCTGCTCCAGACAGGATTTCAACCCCTGCAACTGAAACTTCATTACCATTTAAATGGGATAACTCCCAAATTAAATATTTAGGTATAAACTTGACCTCAGATCTGTAACAGGTTTACCCCTGAAATTTTCATCCCTTAGTTTTGAGATAGCTGTGGATCTGAGCATGTGGACTCCTTTACCCCTCCCTTGGTCCACAGAGTGCAGTCTATACAGATGAACATTTTGCTCTGGTTTTTGTATTTGTTTTAAAATGGCCCCATATTCCATTAGCAAAAGATATTAGAGATATAGATAGATAGATATATATTTATCTATATGTGTGTGTATATGTATGTATATATATAATGTGTGTGTGTGTATACTGTATATATATGTGTGTGTGTATATATGTATGTGTGTATGTATATATATGTGTGTGTATGTATATGTGTATATATGTATATATGTATATATGTATATGTGTGTGTGTGTATATATATATATATATATATATATATAAATACACATACGTATATATACACCTCCAGTGGGATAAAATGACAGCAAGATTTATTTGGCAAGGCAATAGAACCAGAGGGTATACAAATAATTACACCTCCCAAAATAGAGGCTTGCTCTTCTTAAACCTCACCCTATATGCCACGGTCCTTCTTCTTCTCCTTCACACTTGTCAGTGGTTTTGTCACCCAGAGGTTGCACCTCAGTGGGTCCAAATAGAAATAAACATGGCGCCAGTTCCATTTAATGCTGTGATTCGCTTTCAGCCTTCCTCTCTAGACCAGGCACACTTCATATCTAGGTGTTATCAAGCACAGTTAAATACCCCAACAACCCTTGTGCATACGCTGCAGTCCTGATGGGAGTCGGAGATTCAAATGTTCTTTACCCCTGAACAGTGATCTAGGATCTGGCTTACAACATAAGGTAATATGCTTGCACATTTGGTGAGAATTTTGTTGGAAGATAGCCAGTAGATGCAATATTCCCCAGATTACAGCCAAGTTTTCTAGCTCCCACTGTCCTTGCTATTGGAGACAGTGTAGCTGTCCTCTAGCTACGCACACGCATATCTTCTGGTCATGTCCTGTCCTTACCTCTTTTTGGGACTCTGTGGATAAAGAATTACAGGACTTAATACCTGAGCTAGGACCCTTAACACCTGAGAAGGTACAACTTCTGCACTTCCCACTGCAATTAAAACAAAAGTACCTTGTTTACCTTGCTGGCATACTCTTGGCAGCAGCTAAAGCTATCTCTAAACTGTGGCTGCAGAGAGTGGCACCTCAGATTTCCTCTTGGGAAGATATTATTTACCATATTTACAGGATGGAGTGTATGATGGCTCGGTTACAGAATGACATTCCTGTATCGGAAAATAGATGGACGGTGTGGTTATTGTATGTAAGAGCCCAAAGAGTGGTTATTATTCTTTAGGGAAGGGGAGCCATTGAGCTGGGGGAAGTGGATAATGTCTATTGGTTGGGGGATTGACCGGGCCGCACAGTTTATCTAAGTATGTGCCACTACCGGTTGGGGCAGGTTAGACTAAGTATTCACCCCTTGGCACAAACTTAAATTGGAAATCTAATGATTCTTCTCCTTGCAATCTTTCATGTGCTGACAACCAGCTTTTTACAATAATTACTAATGGACATGCTTTGATATGCTGCAATATTGAATTGTAATGGCATAATGGTTGTACCTTGAGAGAACCAATAAAATTACAAGTTTAAAAAAAAAAAAAAAGAGGAGAAATGTAAGGGGTTGGAGCAGAAGTAAATTCTGCTCCATCAGTGACTTTTCCCTTCAATGGATCAAACTGCACAGAGAAGCACCTGTCAAGGGGGCCACTACTACAGTGTCTCGGGACCCCTTGCAACAGCAGCTGAATTACTAATCAGAGAGAGAACAGAGGAGACTTTCAAGACAAACCATACGACCCCGGAGAAGCCTGTCCGCCAGCCAGGGACATGTCCAGCTTCTCGCCTGCTCAGCCATCAGAAATTTGTAAGTATCTGGGAATCTGCAAAATTGTGCGTAACCACCGAGAGGGTTCATCCCTGCTACTGCGGTTATTGCCATGTGTTTTGTACAGAGGAAAAAGCCCTGGCTGGGACTGTGGAGGGAATTGCTAGACCCAGGCAGGACACCTGAGTAGGCTCACCGGCTGCCCGTATAGGATTAGAAATGGGAGGGGCCCTTTTTCAGCAAGTTAAAAGTTTAATTTTTTCAACAGTTTAGTTTCTGCAACAGTTTGCCAGCAGCAGTTTTAAGTGCAGCAACAAGCCATCTGCATTGCTAGCAGCAACTGCGTCCAGAGTTAGGTACCCACTGCAAGTAGAGAGCGCTGTTGCCCCAAAGGGAACCTGTGTGAACAAGGATACGATTCCTCTGTCTCAAAGAGAAAGGAAATTCTTTGCAAAAAAAAAAACTGTTAATGCACCAGTTAGGGTTCAACTTAATGCTAAAAAAGTAAGGAAAATGTGGCATTAGGGTTTCTAACCCTAGCTTCCCACCCAAGCAGCAAAAGGAAAAAACATTTTTTTTGTCTCTGGAGTCTTGGTGAATCAGTGGTGGAGTCTTCTGTGGGGTTGTCAACGTAATGTCCACCCTCCCTTGAATAAACAGTCAGACATGATTTTTATTTTATTTTTTTTTCCAGTGGGGTTTGCAGAGTAAATCATGGTATTGGTGACAGTTTTATATAGTTACTTGCTTGTATTATACAAATAAGTAGTTTACTTTAAATTTGTTTACCATTCAACAAAATGTATTTTGGTAGACTATAAACATCATATTTAAGTTTATGATTTAGGTGGCTAGAACTGACTTTTTTTTTTTTGAACATACCCAAATTGAGCACTTATAACATAGCACTTCTCTATGTATTTTTAAAATATTTTAATAAAATGTTTTCTGGTGATGGTATTTTTATGAATTGGACCAGCTTTTAAAGTCTCCAGGGTGTGTAAAAGGAATACACTATTTTAAGTGCTGGTTCCCTTTGAACCATTCTGAGGTTCTGATTTTAAATGCCTTTTTGGGTCGGGGGCATACAGATTTTGAATTTTAGAATGTCCGTTTCTGGACCAGTTGGCTGTTAGCATTGACTGAGTCATGTGACCATTGTATGAGATTTGTTTTGTGTGTGTGTGTGTGTGTGTGTGTGTGTGTGTGTGTGGTGTGATGGTAGCACGGTAGTGCTACCATAGTTAGGTAAGGAGCCATTTCTATGTTAAACCCCAAAACTTTGCACCTTAATAACTTTTGCAACCGTATGACAGATTTGGCTGAAATTTGACATACGATCAAGAACCATAGGCCTTGGCATCTGCCAAATTTACGTACCAGGTGGATACGGCTGCGGAGTTATTAAAGCGTGATTCTTGGCGCGTTCGCTTTTCTGGAATTCTAGGTCAGCAGTGCAGGTCGCGACGGTTTGAGCGATCGCCCAAAATCTTCAGGGAATGCGGCGGGGTCCCAATGTGCCTTTCGAAGATTTGGTGAAAAATATTAAACTGTTCAAAAGTTATTCAAAAACAATTTCCATTACAAGTCAATGGGAAAAGTTAAAAGTTAGACAGTGTAGCAAATGCATTTTTACTTTCGCAAATGGGCCTGTTACTTTTGCAGATCAGCCATTTTGTTTTCAGTTGGTGATCAGAAAAATGGTTGGCATTTAAATTTGGTACCCTCTAGCAACCTAATTCTTTTTGTATTCACCTAGTCGGACCCTGAGGATGCTTGCCATGTCTTTATTTTGTGGTAAAACACCCCAGAAATATGTTTTTCAAATTTCTGGAAAAAGTACTTTCGCAAATTACTTTCGTGCTCACGAAAGTGTCGAACTTTTTTGCAAAAGCTTTGGCAAATTGCGATGACAGTTTTCCATCTGTGGGAAAGTGACAGCGATTCTTTGGCACTGTGCTGCAAAAGAACGGTTGGGAGTTTTGGGCTGAAATTTGGAGGGAATGGAGCCATCTCACAGATGTGCCTTTCAGTGTTGTATTGAAAAAATATTACATGGCGGCAAAGTTACGGCACTCCAAAGTTGACTGTTTTTCCCATAGGATAACATTACGGCGCCCGACACATTACAGAAATCCTTTGGATTCCTGCTGCAAAATAACTGTTTAGTCTTTTTTTTTTTCCTGAAATTTGGAGGGAAGACAGCCAACAGCCCACAGATGTGCCTTTCAGTGGTTTGGTGAAAAAATATTACAGGGAGGCAAAGTTATGGCACTCCGAACTTCTCTTTTTTTCCCATAGGATAACATTATGGCGTCCTCGTGCCTTTTTCAGGGCCCGTGATCTCGAAACAGTGCGAGATACGGACTTTTCGTCGGAAAATTTCTTAGTTCCCTAATAGGGGCTAAGTACAAAATTAGCCAGGACAGTTGTAAATAATATGACTTTTAAATTTTTTTTTCTACGTCGTACGGTTCCTGAGATATAACCTATTTAGTATTCCAAGTTCTCATTTTCTGCTCAGATACTCATTATTATGCACACATTATTTGTACTCACTGTCTTTCTCTATGCAGGTTTTGGGGAAAACTAGCCTGTGCGCTTACATTACTGTTACTGTTGCCCTTTCTGCTTGCGGTTCCGTACCCATTTCACTTACCGTTGACGCTTATGCCCACCGTAGCGCGTTATCCTTGGCGTTTCTCTTTTCGGTTGCGGTTCTGTTATTTTTTGCCATTTGTGTCTACAGTACTGTTTCTCTTTCTGTTTTAGTTTGCGTCCACCATGCCCATTGAAATTTCCGTTTGCAGGCACCATGTTACTATGTGACAACATCATGTGGCAGACCGTTCCGTCTCACGCAGTGTGCGTTACCCTTTTTGTTCTCATTCGGCTTTGTTACCATGTGCCCACTGTTACGCTTTCTGTTTATGTTGTTGTTCCAGCAATATGCTCAAGACATCACGTATGCTGAGTAACTCACATGAGAGCGCTGTTAGGTTGAAAATCCTTTGATTTTCGTTTGTTTTCAACTGGCATTAGTGTGTGCAGTCGTTGGTCCTAACCTCAAATTCTATCTCCCAATTTCTGCTGCTTTACATGTGATGGGGGGTGGAGAGTTAGGGCTGATACCATGCACACACCAATGCCGTTGGGGGGTCAGGGGTCCTGGGGTTTCAACCCAACAGCTACTTTCTACTTTTGTCGCTGTGTGAACCCTAACTAATGCATTAACTGAGTTTTTCTTTAATATAAATATATATATATATATTTATTTATATATTTATACATTGTGTGTGTGTATATATGTATGTATATATATATATATATATATATATATATATATATATATATATATAATGTGTGTGTATATATATATATATAATATTGTGTGTGTGTGTGTATATGTATAGGTGTATGTATATATGTGTGTATGTATATATGTGTGTGTGTATGTGTATGTATATATATATGTGTGTATGTATATATGTATGTGTGTGTGTGTATGTATATGTGTATATACAGTATGTGTGTGTGTGTGTGTATATGTGTATGTATATATGTGTGTGTGTGTGTGTGTGTGTGTGTATGTATATATATATATATATATATATATATATATATATATATATGTGTGTGTGTGTGTGTGTGTGTGTATGTATGTATGTATGTATATATATATATATATATATATATATGTGTATGTGTGTATGTGTGTGTGTGTGTGTGTGTGTATGTATTATGAGAGGAGTTTTTTCGTTAAGAGTTCAGGTCTATGTGAGGTGCTAAGTTGTTAGTTGAGAGCTCGTAGGGACTGGGCCCATCCACCACACACGCAATGGGGAGACATTTTCTCCCTTTTTTGGGCTCAAGCATTTAGTCACGCCAGTGTGCAAGCTGTGCCTCCATGGAGATGCACCCGACTTCTTGCCATGGGGTCCTCCTCCCTTGCTATCCCACATTGCTGTCTCTTACATTACTCAAGAGGGGAGACTGTGGGACATGAATTCCTTCCTCCCTGAGCGAGGAGAGCTGTCCTGCGGATGCTTAATCCTCCCTTCCCCCGACCAGCCTTGAGCGACCCTGGTCCATTCCTGAACCTGGACTGCCAGTGCGGCAGGTAGCGAGTAAGTCAGTGCCTCAGCTACCACGCCACTGGGCTGGCTTCTCCTACCTCTCTTGACAGCAGTCCTGCACTACTTGTCCTGCTTCAGCTCCTTATCTGTTCAGACAACAGGACTACATTAATGATGCTTTACAAAAAAGCATCATCCTCCCAGAGTGTGATGCCCCAGAAACTGAGTTTAGAATACACTTCCTATGTTTTTCCTCCACATGAACAGCACTTTTCATTTGGCTACATTGAATTTTTAGTATTTAATTGTTGGTTACCAGATAAGTGCACTAGACAATTGCATATTTTCAGGCTCGACCTGGGAGGTTAAAGTGATACAGTTATTATAATGCAGCGACATAACAATCACTGGTGCAAGAGAGCAAAGTATAATACAGGGTCCAAAATACAAATTTTACAGTAGGGCTTACAAATATAAGTTCATGGGGCGGTTTAAACACAAGATTAGGCACTGACAGAGGTAGTAATTTTAGAATATATTGCAGTTATCTTTTTGTTTGTTTTTAATTTGTCATGAAGAGAACTGACATGTCCTGCAAAGTTGCTGCTGAACACATTTGTAATTATTGTATAACTGCATTACAGTTTTACATACTCGAGCTGTGTAATATACCACATAAACTAGGTGAGCAAAGACCGAGCAGTTTATGTAGATACTACACATGAGGCTTCAAAAGTCAGACCAATCCCTCAGTTTGTTAATGTTCTTTGTAATCATATCTGATGCCGCCTTCCTTTTCTCTTTTAAGTAGAAGATTCTCTACCTTGCATTACCAGCTCTGAGATAAAGTACTTCTCTTCACATCACCCCTAATACTGTCAGGTAGAAAACCAAATGAGCAGAAGGAGAAGCCTACTTCTAAAATACAAGTAACGCTGGCTATGTTTACAGATTTTTTTTTGTTTTGTTTTGTATATTTTATTTTTTCACTGTCCGTCGAGGAACTCTCTCTGGCAGCCATCACTGCCCCAAGCTCTACCTCGTACCTGAGACTCCTCCTCTTTCTGGAACCAGCCCGGCTGACCCCAGAGGTGGGCCGCCCTATCTGCCAGGGTGCTCTATCTGAAATCTCATGTACCAGGCTAGGCTCAGCCCAGGAGAGGTGTGCCCGGTATCTGGAGTGTGGCCGAAGGTGCGCTGGTGCCATCGCCTATCCCGAGGATGGGGATTTTCTTATGTATTGCTCCCAGAGTCTGGCGTGCAATGGCGTCTGCGCGATCCTGATCACTGACATCTGCCATCACTCCGCGCTTTTTATTTGGCTCAATGCTCGAGTGACCTCCGGCCTCCACCAGAGGTCCTTACTGCACCAAGCGAGCCCCGGATCCCACCCCAGGGGAGGAGAGCAGTCCGTTGAATGCTCAGTCCTCACCCTCCCCTGCCGACCCCCTGTACCTGGGCTCGTTCTCGAACCCGGGTCGACGGCGTGGTGCGAGTTGTGGCATCCAGTGCCTCAACCCTTAACGCCACCAGGACGGCCTTACAGTATGTTTAGAGATTAACATTTTCCGTTTGCTATGTTTGGCACAACTAGTTAAGATTTTGTTTAGTATCTTGCTAAGTAATGCATACCAGCAGAGCTGTATATGGACTATGCTTAATCAAAGGTGACCTTTAAGTCTGGTGAATAACATTTTGCAAATGTGTTTTGTCAGACATGTAATATGAGTATAAAATTTGTCTTGTTCAAAGCAGGTGCTGAGAGCTGGTGCCAGGACAGGGATGAGACTGCAGTCTCAAAGTGCTGCAGCAGCTAAGGCGAAATCCAGTCAAGATGGACTTGGGTTCAACTTTGGTAAAATAATTTTTTTTTTAAGTCTAATTTAACGTGAGTTGTGGCGTCTTGTACAGTACAGTCCTTCTTCTATCCAGTAGTACAGCTGGGTGGACTGAAGCTCAGGGAAGTCAAGTGACTTGCTTTAGGTCACCCAGTGCGTCTGTGAATGTGAAGAGCTGCACCGCTAAACTTATTTGTTATGTAATCCTGTTTGATTCAGGATGTGCTTGGCATCCATATTATATAAGAAACAACTGTTTATGTAAGGTTTCTGTTGTCAACGAGACTGACTGTTTTTTTTTTTTTTTTTTTAAAACAAAAAACCTGTCTTGTCACCTTTGGTACCAACCAGAAATTGGCCAGACTCCTAACTCTGCCAGTCTTCTCCACCTTAGATGGCACCCGTTTTGATGCTGTTCAATCCTTCAGATACTTCTGTGCGTAGTTAGACTGCAAACTGGACTTATCTGCCCACATTTTGACGCCATCCATGCAAAGCTTTGCCCTAAATTTGGACCCATATACCCCAGTAATAACGGTCTCTGAAGGTATGCCAGGAAATTGTCAACACAGTGGTGCTGCCATTCTTTGCCTATGCAGATGCCGTCTAAGATACTGCTCCCTCCACTTCCCTGGTCATACTAGACACCTTCTGCAACTCCTTTTGTGGTTTTATTACCTACTCCCCCTCTCGTACCCGCCATTGCTCACTGTACTCCTTATCCATTCTTCCTCTACCTTCATGCCACCAGAACCACTGTGCCTTATTCTTATCCAAATACTGGTTTGAGTCACTATCCTCACTCCTCTCCTCCATCCCCTCTGCCTCCTCCTGGTCCCTCCACTCCAGGAACCTCACATCTTTGCCATTCCTCATCCCGCTCCTCTGCTGGGCAATTGGCTAGAGTATTTTATATCCCCTGTTCCTTTCCCCCTGGGTCACATCTGGAAACGAGTTTTGGCTCAGTGTGCCCTTCCTGGTCACCGTTTTTTGAATGAACTCATTTTTATATATGAGTTGCACATTGCCCATTTTTTTGTTTAATCAGTATTTCTCCCTAATCTGGACTGGTCCCTCTAGCCTAATCACCTGCCATGTTGCCATGGTGGTGTCCACTCCTCTCCAGCGAGGGGCCTGCAGGGGATGGGGCAGTCATCTAGCAACAATCTGGTGGTTCTCTGCCATTTTTCCTCCATGGCCCCACACACACAGTGATGCAGTGTGTGAGCTCCGCCTTTCCTGGCATCTACATGTGGGGTCTCTTCCCCTTGCGATCCTGCTGCTCTGGCACCCAGCTTCCTCCAGGTGGCAGCCACCTAGTGGGATGTGTTCTTCCCAAACCCTGGTCACTGACATAGCAGACTATAGTTCTAACTCCATGATGCTAGACTGGCCAGTCATTTTTCTTTTCTTTTCTAATTCAGTAATTTTTGATTTCTGTTTTTTATTAGCATATTTGATCAGATATTACAGTTCAAACCTGACAACTCGGTTGAATCATGTACAGTAGATTGTGAACAAAGGACAAAACCACAAGATGATTTTATTCCCATTTGCCTCTCCTTCCGCCCCACCTGGATCATTGCAGCAGGTCTTTAACTTCTATACCATTGTGATGTCTTCTCCAGTTCTTGGTACATCTTCATAGACTCTGTAGTCCCAGGTTTTTTAGAGCTGCTCTGCCTTTGGCCTTGTAGCTTCTCTGCCTTCAGATACTTTAGATGAAATTACCACCTTGTTCTTAGCACACACCCATGCATTATCCTCTGTATATAATTCTGTTCCTATGAATGGAAATAGATATGTATACTTGGTTTTAAAGAACTTACTTATTGGAATGTTTTGTTTTGTAGAACTCACAGACCAGCAGAAGGAGTTCCAAGCTACTGCTCGGAAATTTGCCAGAGAGGAAATTATTCCTGTTGCACCCCACTATGACAAAACTGGAGAGGTAGGTGGTAATGATGTGGCATATTATTCAGTCTTAGTTTGATGGATTTACTAGGTTTATTTAGACATAAGAAGGCATTAGCTATTCGCGAGCGTCTGCCACAGTTTGTGGGTGAATTAGTAGGCGCTTGATGACCATCTTAGGTGTTTTGTTCCCAAAGCACAGCTAACTGTTTGACCTAGTAGCTCAGCCGGTATCATTATAGGATCCCAACACTAAAATCACGATTGCGTAAATCCTGACGGTGGGATTTTGCCTGTGGAGGAGTTTGCAATCATTTGTATTTGGGAGGCATAGCCCCTGAGCGACATGTTAAAAAAAAAAAAAAACTCAGCTGCAGGCAAAATCCCACTGGCAGGATTTCCGCTGTTGGGATTTTAGTGTCTGGCTACTGGTGGGGGGTTGAGCATCCAAGAGGCACTCTATTCTTGGGTGGGAGGGCAGCCAGCTCCAGTGCTTGACTGCCACCTGTGTGACTGCAGTTGGCAGTGCACTCAGGAGTGGCTGATAGGTGAGGAGATGCCAGTATATGACACGCACACTTGGGTCACATCCCTAGGCCAGCATCTCAGAAGGCCAAGGGAGAAAAAGGAGGAAACCATGCAGGTTGGGGCAGCATGAAGTAGCGGCCTTCTGCAGGCCTCACATTGGTGATGTGGCTTCCTGCCCCAGAACTGGATCATTGTGTGGCAGCTTGTGCATTGCCACCCTGCTACAGAGATAAAGCCGTGGGAGACAGACAGTGTTGGATGCTGGTAAGTTCATGAGATGCCAGGTGATGGGGCTGGGAGTGTTGGTCTTGATGAGTGGCACAGACCTGCAAGGCGGGTGGAGATAAAGATATATATTGTCTGGGTTCGAGTACAGGAGCTTGGGTCTTGCACGAAGGGGTGCAAATAGCACTACCAATTCAAATAGTGACTGATGTCCCGTTGGGAGGAACCACCCAAGGGGCAGTACTGTTGGTTCTTTACTGGTGTAGGTAACGCTTTACATTATAAACCATTAACTGCAGTTCAATAAATCCATGTCTTGCCTTTTTTTTTTTTTTTTGGTAGTAAGACTGAAAACATTATTAATCTTAGCCAAATTGTCTGAAGTACTTGTATTTACTATTACTTTACTATTAGATTTTCTGCATGGCAGTACAAGGTGGAATGTGTAAAAGTGTAACTTTACTAGAACAATTATCTACTTCCTGCTGCTTCTTTTCATCTTATTGGCATTGCTGACTGACATTACTGAGGGGCTACAAGGCAGTTAATGCCAATCATCCTGCTGCCAGATCGTTCAGTTGCGATGTTGCAGTCATGTGACACTGTTGATCTTTATGAAGGTAAGTAAATAGCAGCATACTTATCTTCTGGGTAAAATGAGAGTTCTCTGGCACCATCAATAGCTGGTTCTGCATTTTAAAAAGTATAATGAAATGGATACAGGCTGCTTTAATAATAAAAAAACAAAACAAAAAAAAAACACTGGCATGAACATACACACTCACACATACACTAATACACAAACAGTGACAAGCGCACAGCCAACATTAAAAAATGTTTGATACACCTTCACAAAAAAATAAAGGTTTTAAACTTATGCAGTTTTTTTTCTCAGTGTGTACTGCTGACATAATGGTACCTCAGCTGCCATTTTGAGCAGCCGTCAGCAGCCTGTGTAGGCTAGTGCCGGGGACTAGCTGTGTTCCTCATGCTTCAAAAATAAAGCATATGTTGTCGACCCCCCTCCCCAATCTCTGGGGGCTTACCTGTTGGGCTCACAGGCTCTTGCCCTTTTCCCCACCAGGATCCCACAGATTTCTTCACCGCCTAGCCCACTGAATAACAGTACTGCTGGAATTCAGAACTGGCAAACAACAGGTCAGCGGGATGTGCTCAAGGAGCCTCAGTCAGGTGTTGAGCCTGGGCTCCTCAACCTGCATGTCTGGAGGCACATGGTTGGTCCCGGGATCGGACTCCAGGACATGGTAAGGAGCACCATAGAGTCCCTCGTGGCCCCTCGATCCCAGGACAAACAGTGGGGTCAGGCAAAAAGCAGAGGATCAACAAGATGGCTGTGTAACACGGCACATCTTACCCTTGCTGTTCTGCATCCTAAAAACCTATATGGTCTAACTCTTCTGGCAGTTGAATGGTTAAAGGAACTGGAGCTGTCACAACAACAGGGTCCTGGACTCCAGGGCAGGCAGTGGAGCCTGGACTGAAGAGAAAGGTATCATCATGAGAGCAGACATGCAATGTTTTTGTCGTAAGGGCACACAGCAGGGGCGGAAATGGGACCAGCAGTGCTCGCATGCAAATTAGAGAAGCAGCTGTTCCCATCTTCTTTCTCTCTCGTCCCTCCACCAGAACCTCTGACAAACAAATAGGCAGTCTGTCTGCAACAATAAGTGCCTCCCTGACCCTAGAACATGCAGCGGTGTTGGGGCAATGTAACAGCAGTACCCAAGGGTTAATTCTAAGGCAGCAAGAGGCTACACAAACTGGTGAAAAGTATGGCCATGCAGCACAGCAATCCTTCAAGCCAGCAAGGTCTGTTGGGAAGGGGTTGCAAGTTTCCACTCAACTTTGTCCATGAATTTCAGCCAGTCAGCAGCTTGCATTGCACAAAAGACTGTTTGTAAGCCTAGTATGTCTGGTGTAAGATTCCAAAGCCTGCTTTGCCCAAGAAAGGGCTGATCAATGAGATGTCAAGGTTCATTCAACATGAAAGGGGCTGAAACTTAGGACCTGGGCTCATATTTACTGTCTTTGTAATGTGGAAGACTGCTATGAAGCAGTGTAGTGTAGTGCTTAAGAGCACTGAGCAGTAAACTTGGAGAACTGGTTTTGAATCCCACAGCCATCACTTGCATACTGTGTGACCATGAGAAAATCACTTCCTGTGCTCCCAGGACTTACCTGGAAATGAGCCTTGGCTTAGTGTGTCTTCAGTGGCCAAAAACTGCAAAATAAATCAATAAAATAGACAGAGGTCCACCGAGTGCCCATAGTCCTGGAAGGCCACTCAAAGAAGTGTGCACACATCTCATTTGTATTGGAGGAATTGGATTTAAACAGAACTGAGAGGAAAGGGTGACTTTGGTGACATCACCCTAGCTCATGGCTGCTTGAAAGAAGAGCTCCAGTCCTCGATTTACATTAAAAAGCCTCATTCGGTCATTAGAAGAACATTAAATACACAGTTTACTACACAATTGAGGTGCAACAATGTCTAAGAGTAAAGGTGGGAGAAATTGATATGCTGATTTACTGGTGGAGGCTGAGGACTCTGTAGCAGATCACTCTGACTCGGTGGCTTCAGAAATTATAAGCGGCCCAAACACACAGAAAGCCACCACCTCTGTGCCGCCAAAAACACAATGGGAGCATAAGTTGGACTTAATCCTTTCCAAGTTCCAGGCATTTTGGGCAGAATTTACATGTTTTAAAGCTTTGGTGGCCACCCTGCAGACTGAAGTTGGTCAACTGGATTCTCATGTGACCGAGCTGGAGGGGACGGCAGCCCATGACAAGGAATGTGCTCCCTAACTACAGGCTGCTGTATTGAAACTGGGCTAGCAGTATAGCTTAGAAGTTAGAGTAATGAGCTGTGAATGAGCTTGGTACATCCAGCAGACTTGGGTTTGAGTCCCTGTATGACTCTGAGAAAATCATTTAACCACTTCAGTGGTCCCGGTTCACCCTTGAAAACAGGCACTTGTGGGCTTTACCTGGTTGCTAATAATAATAATAAAAAAACCCAAAAACTAGCCACCTCACAAATGGAATTGGTGACCGCCAGGAAGCGCTGAAAATTGGCATCACTGTAATAACATTCCCTTACAGTGTGCCAGAGAGTTCCAAGCATGCTGAGATGGTGGAATTTATAGACAGTTTATTGCACATGGCCTAGAATTGGATGCAGACTTGAGATAGAGGTGCATCAGGCTTTGAGCCCCTAAGCCCATAGGGACCCAACATTCGTCCTCGCTCCATTATCAAATTTTTTAATATCCCACAAAAGAATACATTCTAAAGCAGGCGTAGTCTAAATGAAAAAAAATTGTGTGGCACAGACCAAATTGACAATGATTATACCATACGGAGAAGGAGGGACTACATTCTTCTGTTCCTACGCCGCAACACAGAATCAAATTTAGCGCTCTGTATCCAACTCGTTTGATAGTGCAGTACCCTGATGGCCAGCGGAAGCTGCAACTCTGCAGAGGAGGCAGCTCAAGATCTTGGCACACCTGGGCATAGTGTGCTGTACTCCTCAACAATAGTCCTGTAAGACATTGAGAGCAAGAGGAGTGGCTTCCACAGATCCAGAGGTCTGATGACAGACCCAAGAAACTCTGGCCCAAATCGTCCAGCAGCTCCAACAGATAAAGCAAACCTGAATTTTCCTCTGCAGATGGCAGGTTAATGGTGAGTGTTGGGCAGGGTTGATCTGTGATGCATGGGGGGCTGCTAGGGGGTTTGCCCTTCTACCTATTAATCTAATTTGCATATTTTATACCTTACTGAGTGGGTGCATTGAATCGTTTTGGGGCTGGCTACACAATCCATCCTCCTGAGTGTAAAATGGGAATAGATGAGAAATATAACTGGTGCCTGCAAGCGCATTGTGGGAAAGGAGCAGGCGATGGTCTGAATTCAGTGAACAGAGTACAGTTGACCTAGCTTTCCCTCGCTATACTATTTGCCGACTTTACCAGACCACATTTACCATGCGATGGTTGTGGATCTCGAGGCTGAGCTGAAAGAACTTCTCAAAGCAGCATGGACAGTTGGCTTTGTTTGGGGGTGGGGGTGGGTGCAGTCTGCCACAGTGAGGCGAGTGGAATTCCACCTGTGTATAAATTTAATACAAAGTACCATGCTACCTGCAGATGCACATTATGTAGGGTGGGGTGCCACCCTCTGGTATATGGCTCAGCCCGCTCAGTGCTCCCCACCTTGATGCAGTTCAATACCTGGGAAAAGGACTCTGGCTTTAACTCTGTTTTCCTCTTACTATTCTTTGTATGACTCCTGCCTTAAGAGCAGGTGCTTAGTAAGGATGTATATCTTAATGAAGGTTTGGGGTCTTTAGATATCTCTGTAATCATTTTGTGTACCTTTATTTGTTTCTTTAATTACCTGTTCTTACGTTTTATTTGCATTTTGCCAACTACTAGCAAAAAAGATGCAATGGAATTTTTTAACTTTATTTTTATTAATTTATCTGTATAAATATACAGTGCACTACCCTTATAGGTAGGCTGCACGAAACATTACGAAAGCATACTGCATAGCATCATTGTTACAGTAAGAGTTAGTTGAGCCCTGTATTTTTGGTACATCACAGGGAAAAACATTATACTTAAATCTTTCAAATCGGTTTACAACAGGTCAACTCAGCCATGAGTCGGGATTACCATCTAACGTTTCTAAATTAATGATCACCCTTACTAGCAGGTAAAACATCCCTCATCTATAGACTTCATTAAGACATTAAGTGATTTTTCCCTTATAAGCAAAAAACTAAATAAGCTTCCGCTTAGACCTTGATCAAAGATCAGTGGACTATAAATTCCAATTCTGCAAAAAACAGTCAAACATCGAACGGACATACTTATTTCAAGCTGTTAAACTTTAAACAAATATACCATACATATATTAGGCGATCTGGCGATACCCTTAGCCCACCTAGGCTACAAAAAAGAAAAGGAGTGGTTATCTAACAGCATTTTAACTGCCGTTTTCACCTTCAAGTTCCCTCCCCCAGCCATTCCCCAAAAGCAAAGCTGTATATCTCAGTTTAAAAAAAAAAAAAAAAAAACACTACTGGTATAGCAGTCCCAGCTGGAAAGGGTATTATACAGAAATCTTATTTCTTTTAGTGTTCAGGTATAATCAAGGGAATTTGCCCTAATACCATACATTAAATCATTGTCCCCTGAGTCACTATCCATATTGTCCTCTTTTGCTTGGAATTCGCGTTCAATATGGGTCAATATTTTGCTTGCTGCTTCTGCATCTGCAAATTGATAGTGTTTCTCACCATGTATAATCCAAAGACTGGCCGGCATTAGGAGAACATGATGGACTCCCGGTTGTCTCAGGCGGGTTCTAATGGCGTCAAAGCTTTTTCGTCACTGTCTGGTGGCAATGCTCAAGTCTGGAAAAATGTGCACTTTAGCATTGTCCCATTCCAAAGTTCCCTGCTATTTAGCTTTAATAATAATAAGGTCTCTCTCCCTTACTGAACCTAGAACCATGAGGAGAGTTCGGGGCAGCAGCTGGTTCGTGGCCGCATGGCTTCTCCCACCATGTGGAGTAATCCTGTAAAACGTTTGAATGGCGATTGGCTCCTGAACCTGTAGGGCCTCCTCCAAGAAAGTCTACAGGAAAGAAATGGGATCTTCTCCTTCGGAATCCTCTGGTAAGCCTATGATTCTGATGTGAGAGACTCGAGGCGCGTTTTCTAGGTTTTCCAGTCGTCGCCCGAGTCCATCATTTTCTTATGAGGCCTGTAGAAACTGTCAAGGCCTTTGCAGCTACAACTGATGCTGCCTTCGACTCTTCCTCTAACAAGCCAACCTTAGTATCCAAAATTTTAAACTGGGAAGTAAAATCTTCCAGTTTTTGGTCTAGTGTCTGTATTGCCATTAGGAGTGCCGCATTGGTGGTGTTGCGACACATCAGATGTCACTGGTCTCAGTTCGGTACTGGTGCCTGGTTTCGAGTTCTTTGGATCGGGCGCCTCTCTCTGGCAGCTGCTCTGTTAGTTTTCCACAGCTTCAAAATGCTGGTAAGTGGAGAAGCAGAAAAACTTGCGGTGCAGCAAGTTATCCTCTCAGGATAAGTCCGATCGCTGTCAAAATCTAAGCGGTTTGTATTATTTAAAACTTAAATTAATTTGCCTTTAGTGGAGCTCTACTGGAATGCGACCAAGACTTGGCTATTGGCACGCCCAGAATGGAATTATTTTATTGTGATGTCAGAAAATCTTTACTGGCAAGGCTGGCTGTATATTTCAATGGAAACTGCATACCTGTTCAAATTTTTTCTGAAAGATAACACTTTGTACCACCAAATATTATATATTTAATAGAAATATGTGATTTTTGTTAACTTATGTTGTTTTGTTATAATTTAGCAGGTGACATGTTCTTTATAACCAGATTTTACTTGGGGAGAAAGAGAAGCCAGTTATTTTAAAAATCATACAGATGGATCACAGTAGTGCAAACATAAGTCAGTCTGTTGCTGAAAGTATTTGTTTCTTTTGAAAAATATAAATATATTTAGTTCCTCATTGAAATACATTGGGCTCCTAAGTAGCTGGCAGTTTCTGACATCACAATACCAAGATTCCACTAAATTCTTAATTTTTTTTTTTTTACTAGTAGATTGAAAAGCAAAGGTAAAAACCCACTTGTTTTGCTACACCAACAAATATTTTACTAAAAGTATGGAGTAATTACTCACACACCAAAATACAATAAATAAAATAATCAGTTTTCTATTTGTTAAAAGTAAACTCCTTCTCCTAAAGTAATAGACTGCTTCTCTTACACACTGTATCAGTCTAAGGAAAGGCCCTTTTCAAGTAATGAGGACTGACTTTTGGAATTTTATGGCGTGGAGCCCTGAGGATTTGTATGGACTGTTATTGATGCACTTATAGCAGTAATCACTTCATCTTAATTTGGCGCTTTAGACTAGGGGATGAAAATAACTGCTAGCATAATGGTTATAAGGATGTCTTTGGTTTATAAGCTGGCTGAAGCGAGATATGTTGGCCATCTGGGATGATAACTGCTTAAATGGTCTAGCCCCCATGGGGCTGAATATGCCACTCCATCCCTGCCTTTCTGTTCTCTTAATTTTTCTTCATTTTTCTCAGATGAGTGGGAAGGACCAGGCAGCTGTAATTCAAGTGAATTCGGAGGAGGCATCTCTGTTTGCTTTTACTTTACCTGTTTATCTGAAATTGAAGGACCTTTAGTCCAACTAGGATTATAGTTTGTCTGAGATCCCACCTTCAGAGCAGATTGGGGGTCTCTTTCCTGTGGTTAACAGACAGCCAGAGATGCTGGGATAACTAACCTTTTTTCCCTTTTGGTCCCTTTTTTTGTTGTTGTTCCCTCTCTGTTTTACCCCATATGTCCCTCCCTTTTAGAGGAGGGAATGCTCCTTCAAAGGGGCCCGACCACTTTTTTTTTTTTTTTTCCATTAACTATGCTTTATTATTGTAACCCCTAAGTGGCACTATCCCAAGGGCTTCTTCTTCTGCCTGAATGGCTAGCGACACGTTAAGGGGCCTAGGTCCAGTGATGGGTGCCTCTACCCAGAGGTCAGGGTTGGTAGTGGTTAAACTAGCTCTGGTACAGCCCTCTGGGACACTGTGACCCCCCCCCCCTTGTTCCCACTAGTGAGCTCACACAGTTCACAGGAGTTACCTTCTCAATACCCCACATATGCACACTTTTACACATACGGTGACCACTTACCCTCAGGACTGATTCTGCAGCATGCCCCTGAGGACCCCTGTAAAACGAGGTTAGGTAACACTCACAACCCCAACGTAATGCTGGCACTATATGTATTGACACCACAGACTGAATATAATTCAACAAAACAAATCTGATTTATTTAGGGGCATATAACAAGGGCGGGGAAATCGGGTTAATTTGAGTAGAGCCACATAAATAAAGAGGATTATGCATGTAATCAAGGTCCAACAGTACATACTCTGGGTACTGGGGGGAGGAGCTAGCCAGGTCCTTTGCCGAGGTTGGCTGGCTGGTGCAGCTGGATGGGGCCCTGTGAGAAAACAACTCACACAACCCAAATTGTAATCTGGAGCCAGATGGCTCAGTTCAAATAAAAGAAAGCACAACAAATCAGATGGCACACTTTTGATTCTATATGGTGTTGCAGGGTTTGCCTAGAATGGTACTCACAGTACCCAAGACAGTTACAGGATGGATTTTGTGGTTTCTGGCTTTCCAGCATTCAGCACACACTGCAGAGTAGGGAAATTAAGATCGAATTCCCCACAAGCACCAAGCACATTTATATGTAAAGGAAATTACTATACCAGGCAGGCTGCTCCTCGATCCCGATCGCAAAAATACCGGGAGCACACACACAGCAGCTTCAGTTCCTAACAGGCCGATCACACTTTAGCAAAACTTCGGTCTTCTACAGGGTTAGCCTGGTTTCCACACTTCTGACTTCCTTCTTCCTTCTCACAAACTCGGATTCAGTCAGATTTAACTATACTAACGGATGCAGACAGACTTGGGGGGCCTATACATGTGCTTCCCGTGCGAACTACTCGCCGTACTAGCAACAGAGCTCCTTCTCCTTTCACAGCCACCTCGAATCTGGCTTGCCAGCAACAGTTCAGGGCATTTTCCCTTGATTCAAAATGGTTCCGGTTGGCTGATTTCCGTCTGTCAGTTACAGCAGACTCCCTCTATTGGTGCTAAAAAGGCGCATGGTCCACACTAACTTCCTGGAAGCACCTAGCATACACCCCCCTTGGTGCAGACTCCAGGTAAGAGTCCAAGTTCTGGTTGGTTCTAGCTGACTACATTTTAAGGGTCCCCCTACACTGATTGGACTAATTCAGCAGTTCAGGTCCAAAATGGAGGGGCAAAACACAGAGTCCCAGCTGCAAGAAAGGCAAATTAGACAAACTGTATTTTTACTATTACTCTGTTTTCTAACAAACAGTTACATCTTTCAATTAAGCTCCTTCTGCGCTCTTAGCAACTGCAGAAACCGAGCAGTTAGGCAGCAGCTCGGGCGGCATAAGGGCATTAAAACACAGGTCCCCCCCCCCCAATACAAACTAAGTCTGCAAGCAGACAGCTCTTAAAGAGACAGTACGTGGAGGCTCTGAAAGCACTCGCAGTGCCCATATTTAAATGGGCATTGCGCCAACGCACCCAGACCTGGAGCACTCTGACAAGCTCCTGGAAGACTTTTAGGAACCCCATTTGCAGGGGGGGAGGTTACACCATGATTTTCAAGGCAATAACACACAGATTTCCACAGAACCAGCGAACAACAGTATGCAAACAGATTGGAACATGTAACAAAAAATAAGGAAAACAAAACATTAAAAGCATCAAAACGTCACCCCCACCCCACTCCCCAAAAATCACCTGCAAAATTTGCTGCTAGTAGATTAAGGTAGCAACTAATAATGGGCCAAAAATAGACACAGAAGAAACAACAAATATAAGTGTGTGTGAGTGTGTGTGTGTGTGTGTGTGTGTGTGTGTGTGTAAAAAAAAAAAAAAAAAAAAAAACCAGAAGAATCTAATTCTGATAGCTTTTCATAAAGTCGTGAGCCAGGCATATAGGAGACCCCATTTACTCAAAATGTCAGGCCGTCTTTGCCTGGCATTTGCAATGTGTAATTCCAAATTCAGTGCACTCAGGAGCTCAGCATGCCACGCCGTCCAGGCCGGGGGTTTAGCTATGGTTCAATGTCATAGTAGAACTATCTTAGCAGCAGTAGAAATTAATGTCGTATAACATTTTTGAACACTCATAGGTATATCTTTATGACCCCAATAAACAAATTTCAGGGGTAAAATAGTTAGCCAGTTCAAAAGATGGGTCCAATTTCTCTTGAATAGCCTGCCAAAAGGAGATGGAGTCCGACCACTCTTAGTGTTGACTATCTCCAGGTTCAATATGGAAGTACTGCCTGCAGAGGTGTCACTAATCACCCCACAAGTTGGAAGTCATATACTGTACCCCCACGATAGTGGGTTTGTATTCTAGTTGGCCTAGTTTCCTAGGTCCACAACATGGATCTTTTTTGGTGTACATAGTTCTGGTCCTAGAGGATGGATTTCTCCTTAGACTGTTCTTGTTTTTGCCTTTTTCTCTTATGTTTGTAAGGGTACTCCATTTGCTGACACAGATGACATGTCTGCAATTGATATCACTGCGTTAGTTCTTAAAGTACAGTCTGGCTACACAATAGTATGTGTGTGTGTGTGTGTGTGTGTGTGTGTGTGTGTGTGTGTGTGTGTGTGGGGGTGTTTTCAAACATTTCCTCCTGTACTACTGAGGATCTTACTACCCGCGGGGTCTTAGTTACATGGTATAATAATAACCATGTTGTCTAAGTTAATTTCACATAATGTTAACGGACTGTCTGGTCTGGTCAAAAGATATAAAATGTTTAAGGGTCTCAAAAACTAAATCCTGATATTATACTACTCCAAGAGACTCCTTTGAGGAACACAAACTCTTACAAAGTTTGGCTACAAACATGTTATTGCTTTAGAATATCAAAGGGGTAGAATGGGGGTAGCCATTTTATTTCCCAAGCGCACTCCATTTCAAGTGGAGACTAGTTACACTGACAGTGAGGTTCGGCTGGCCATGGCAATGGGATCCTTGAACCAGCAATACTTCACCATTTGTAGCCGCCATATCCCACTGGGAAGTGACGCATCATCAATGCAACAATTAATAGACCAGATAATGACCCAGAAGAAAGGGGTAGTGATTATAAAGGGGGGGACTGGGGGCGCTAGAGAGCCATCTTCCAGGCTGGAAGCACCTTCAGGAGCTCTCCTACACTTGCTGGCTAAAAAAGAGAAAAAAACAAAAATATAATATTTCTTTCAAAAAACGGACCTCAGAACTCGATCCTGCAAATTCTTCTGCATCGCCTGATACTAAAAACGATATGGGAAGACAGAAGGGCTACAGCAAGGAGCGTAGAAAGCACCACTGCTCCAGATGCACAAGGCCGCATGTTCCTCGCAAGGTAATGGAATCGGCACCTTAGATCAAACTTCGGAACCTTCCTGGCAGACAGTGCTCGAGTCCATGCGTGCCATGGACTCAAAAATCGAGAAAACGTTACAAAAACTTGAGCAACATGACTCTGCTATCCAGACTTTGGCAGGTTCCGTAGTGGATATGGAAAAACGGACGGTGACTACAATGACCGCAGTGGCCACTTTAACTAAAGAAAATAACCAGCTCAGAAGTCATTTGGAGGCCCTTGAAAATGAGATCAGAGCAGGCAATGTCTGGATAGTTGGTCTCCCTGAAGGAGTTGAAGGGACTTCACTACTTGGCTACCTGTTGGACTGGTTTAAACAGAATCTACAGATGGAAGCAGGATTTCAATGGGAGGCTCTTACAAAGGCCTACCGAGTATCCCCTCATGTTCGTCCTACAGATCCTACCCAACCTCGTACAGTACTTGTAAGATCAAGAGGCTCTGAAATCAGGGATGCGCTAATCACAGCTGCCAGAGCGGTCTATCCCGTGAATGTGAATGGGGCAGATATAAAATTCTACCCGGACCTCTCATATCAAACTCGGGCAAAATGTAAAACCTTTGATGCAGTACGTCGAAGACTGAGGGGCCTAGGGATTATCCACGCCTTTCCTCTTACCTGCCGTCTGCGGATCGCTCATGGTGGAAAAACTTGGCAGTTTACCAGTCCTCAAGATGCGGGCGCTGGATAGAAAAGTTGGAGCAGGAGTTTACCGGACAGCGTGACCCTTCGGAACCACGGAGCTCTGATTCAGAGGAAACATGAGCAGTGAGTCGGGGACACTTGTAGAAAGTTCTGAGAGTTTTAAAGCAGCAGTGTTTCTTTCAAGCAAAGTCCCTCTTTTCTGTTTTTTTTTTTTTTTTGTTTCTGGGAGGACTGTAGGGGAATTATTATTCTCAACACATAATTACTGAATATGGAATACAAGGGCATGATTCTGGACTCAATAGAGTAAGTTTTTCTGGACATACTGGTGGCATCAATGCCATGTGGACGTTTGCAGAACCCCTGCAAGTAATAAGAGAGTCATGATATGCTCTGTAGTTTTAAGAGGGCTCTATGTGATTGCTGCGGTAAATGTTTATTAAAACTGTTAGAGCTTAAGATCCTCACGATTGTTGTAAGAGGTCCTAAATAACAGTTTGGGAAGGGGTTTAAGGAGATCTTTTTTACTACTGGCCACAAGTGTAAGAAGGGGGCGATTGGGGGTGCATTTACTTCTCCTTTGTTTATCTCTAAAAACATATAACCGGTTCAAATAATGGTCATAGTACTGCATTATCATCTTTTGCTGAAGTTCTACCTCTGGAAATACTTTGGCCGCTGAAGAGGCTGGCAACTTTCGTTAACGCTACTACTTTTTGTCATAAATCGGACTTCTGTCCAGTTGCCTGTACCAGGAATGTAACTGTTATTTCACTATACCATGTATGAGCTAGAATGATGTTAATTGTCTGTTTAACCAGAAAATTAATAAATATAAAATTAAAAAAAAAATAAAGGGGACTGTAATTGCCTGCTTAATCCTTCTGTGGACTAGTCCTTTCCCTATCCCAGCCACTTCAGGGTATAAAAACCTTAAGAGATTACTCAAGGAGCTGGGACTGGTAGATGTGTGGTGCCATCAATACCCAGCAACCTGGCAAGTCACATTTTTTTCGATCCCTATAAACATTACACCTGTATAGATTATTTCTTTATGTATGGGGAACATTTAGACTGGTTACACATAACTGAGATGCATAGTATCTCACTGTCGGATCATGCACCTATTGGTCTGGAATTGATTCTTCAAAGAGAAAGGAGAACTACGTATGGGAGATTCAGTCCCTTCTTACTCAGACTCTTGAGTTTAGCAGCTACTCCAGGAGGCTATCTTCTGAATAATGGCAGAAAATACTACATAGTTTACTTCCCCACAGCTGTTGTGGGATACCATCAAGTAGTATTGCATGGTGAGATAATACCTATGCTATCTCCAAAAAAAAAAGAAAAAGGAGCCAGCGACAGGAGTTGCAGGAAAACTAAAACTCTTAAAATTTGCACATATGCAGGGGGATCATTTATTGTTACCTCGATCCAGCAAACGCAGAATAAAATACAGGATATCCTTACCTATAAAATGGAGCAAGCACTCCTCTGATTAAAACAGAAATATTACGAGGGAGACTCTCGGGTGGCTAAGACATTAGCATATAGATTAAGGAGGCAAATAACAAGTCACTATCCTTAAACTTAAAAAATAATCGCACAGGTAGGCTTCATAATACCACTCCAGAAATACTAGGCACCAGAAATACTAGACATCCTTTGGAGCTTTATCAGGAGGAGGCTCCGTTCTCAGAGGGCTCTATTGAGAACTTCCTAGAGGGAATGAGTCTCCCTACTCTAACAGAGGCACATATCACTGCTGTAAAGAAATACAAAATCACATACCCCCATTATGTAAAGCATCATGGGCTGTATATGCAGATAACCACAGAACAGTATGCTGATTCAGCTTTAAGAGAAATGCATGGTGCCGAAAGGCCTCTCACACAGCCTGCAAAGATGCCAACAGAAGACACATACATGTGTTTCATCCTACCAGGACTCATCAGTGTGCCTCGTCTGTGTGACACCCCAGTGGAATGAACCAGCTACCCTAAATGGTCTATCTGGGTTATGTTGTGGTGAACCCAATAAAAACAAGCTAAAAGACAAAGAACTGCACTGAGGCAGTGGTTACTCCAAAGGGCACTGGCTGGGAAACCAAGTTTCAAAAGAAATACAAAATCACACATACCCTCATAATGCAAAACATCATGGGCTGTATATGCAAATCACCACAGAATATTATGCTGGTGCAACTTTAAGCAGAAATGCATGGTGCCGAAAGGCCTCTCACTGCTGCAGTTCAGCTCATCTCAACTAGTGAATTATTGTCGGTGGTTAAAACTATGAAAACCGGGAAAAGTCTGGGCCCGGATGGCTGTGGAGCAGAGTTTTATAAATCTAATATGGCTGTACTACAGGAGACTTTTCTGGCTGCTTTGCAGTCTAGCTGTGAGATAGGTTTTTCCATCTCTTGGCAACAGGCCTCAATTTAAGCCATACTTAAGCCAAATAAACCAACCCACTTATAGAGTGGTACTGTAAACCTACCTATGCGTTTCTTTTGCCCCATTTGTAAAGTCCAGGGGATCACTGCTGATCTGTTAACCAAAATGAAAACCAGGGACAATCTTTGGTACTGTGCTCCAGTCTCAGCAAACCCTGCCTACTAAACAGTGCTATAGAGCAGCTAGGAATGCTTGCACCCAGGAAATTTGCAGGGCCAAAACAACCTACTACCGAAGTGAGCTCACAAACTCCTGGGGAAATGGATGGAATTTTTGGCAGGAAATTAAGGACCTCATGGGCAAGCCACACAAGGCGGCCCCACTATGATGATTGTAAATGATATCCTCTGCAGGACCCTTATCCCATAGCTGAAGCCTTTAACTCGCCCTTTACAGATCTCAGTAAGATCCTACCACGGACTTCTTGATGTGACCAGCTCCAGTGACACCCTGGCCACTACTGCCCCCAAACATCCCCCCATTCTATTTGGGAGACTCGCACTCACTCACTGAAGCGAAAAAATATCTGATTTAGAGTCCTAAGTAAAACCAGGTGCAGCAGTGACATCTTGGATATGAAACTACTATACTTATCGCTTGATGACCTGCTAAACCTCTCACCACCTTTCTCAACCTCTCCTTGTCACTTAGGCCCTGTCCACACTATGCCTCTGTAAGCGTTACAGAGGCTCAAACCGTTCCATAGCGGTTTGCGTTTACATCTGTAACGTTACAGAAGGCGTTTTCGTAACCGTTGTTGAAACCACTTATGAGGTGGTTTGAACAACGGTTACGAAAATGGTTGTGCCCCTGTAACCTTACCAGCCATAGTGTGGATGCGTGAGCATGTAGCTCCAGTATTCCCCCAGTGCAGCACGAACTGCATTGTGGGATGAGGTGCAGCTGTAATGTTACAGGGCACCCACAAATGTGGACGGGCTGTAACGGTTCCAAACCGCTATCGAGACTGTTTGCGGCAGTGTGGACACACTGTAACTGTTCCGTCTGTAACAGTTTGGAACCGTTACAGACTGTGCGTGGTGTAGTGTGGACAGGGCCTTAATCAGTTCCCCAAGCAGTGGAAGGCTGCAGTTGTCACACCAGTGCACAAAGTGGTGACAGATCACTGGTCTCAAACTACTGACCTATCTCGATCCTACCGCCCCCTTATCCAGAGTGCTTGAGAGTATAGTGGCCGACCAACTCGCTGAATTTCTCAACAAATACAGTATCCAATGCCCCCAGCAGCACGTTTCCATCTGGCACATAGTACCTCCACAACACTATGGAATACACAGATTATATTCACAAACCTTAAACCAAGGTCATATAGTTGGGTCAGTTTATATTGATTTGATCAAGGCTTTTGATACTGTGAATCACACCCTCCTAAGTGCACACTCTCCTGCCTTGGCCTCTTCCCCTTCTGTCACATTATGATTCAAAGGCTGTCTTGCAAATTAAACATAGCAAGTTAAAACTGATGCGTCTCTCTCAAGCTGTCTGCCAGTATGCTCAGGGGTCCATCTTTGGGTCACTGCCCTTTAGCCTGTACCTAAATACCCTACCTAAAGCCTGTGACAACATTGTGCTTTACGTGGCTGACGCCGCACTTTTCTCTAGCCACACTGAACTACTCCACCTCACTGCTGACCTACAGTTAAACTTTGAAAAAGCAGAAACTTGGTTTGCAAACCACAAGCTATTAATGAACTATACAAAGACTAAGACAATGCTCTTTGCCAGTCCCCATAACAGATACAAATCTGCACCCCTAACCATCTACAATAACACCAGTCAACTCTTGGAGATGGTTCAAGAATTTAAATGCCTAGGTATTACACTGGACAGCTCCCTCTCCTACACCCTGCATGTTAGTCATATCTTCAAGGTCATAAACAGCAGACTAGGGGTCCTCTACAAACACAGACACTGCCTCACACCAGCGGCTCTGAGGCTTGCAGTAACCAGCACCGTATTGTCTGTGGCCTGTTAATGTACAGTGCTGCTACTGATACCACGCTCAAGCAACTAATGATCTTGCTTAACAAAGCCTGTAGATTAATAACTGGTGCCGACAGGTTTACTCGCACCTGATACCACGCTCAATTGTCGAATAATGTCGCTTAACAATGGCTGTAGAATAATAAGCGGTGCCGACAATGGACTCGCACTTGATACCTCGCTCAAGCGATTAATGATCTCGCTTAACAAGGCCTGTAGATTAATAACAAGTGCTGACAGGTGGACTCACACTTGCGAACTCTATCAAAAAGCTGAATGGCTCAGTCTTCAGGGTAGAATTAAATATTTTTTTTGTCAAAAAGACCGGTATAAAATACCTGGCCCCCAGTCCCTGCTTGTTCTCTTGACAAGCCAACGCAATAACTGTAGCTCGACTAGACTGGTTTTCCATGTTCCCTGCTGCTGGACCTCACAAATGCAATATACTTTTAGCCGTAGAGCCCCTGCCTGGTTGAATGACCTGCCCCCTGAAGTCCTCTCAAATCCCAAACTGGTAGCCTTCAAAGCCAAGTTCCAGGGACACCTTGTAACTTTTAGTAAGTGTGACTGTTCACTTTAATGTTTTGTTCTGATCCTGCCTCCATATGCCATCTTCCCCCCCACCCCATTATTGCTCTGTTCCTCCCTACTGCTGCTGCACCCTTAACCTTCCCTGATCTTTCCTGCCCCCTCTCCATCCCCTTCCACCTTTTCTCTCCTAGACCCTTTCCTCTCTATCTTTTGTATTAACTGTTAGTTTGATAAAGTCTGCTTTTGGAGTGCATTTCTTATTTGGCACTGATGTACTCTGATATGGCTATTTATCTGTGTTAAACTGTTCCTCACAGGACACCATTGTAACTTATGTTTCTTGTGTAACCCCTAGATGGCGCTATCCCAGGGGCTACTACCCCTGCCTGATTTGCCACTAACAGGTTGAGGGGCCTGGATCCAATGGCTGGTGCCTCCACCCAGAGGTCAGGGTTTGCAATAGTTAAACTAACTTAGTCACAGCCCTCTGGGACACTGCAACCCCTTTCTTTCCACTAGTGGCCACACAATATATCAGAATTACCTTCACAGTACACACTTACCCCAGGTCTGGTTCCGCACTGGGACCTCCTGTGAAATGAGATACAGTGCAACAATCACAGTACAGTACTTTAACATAGACAAATACCTCAGGCAGTATAACTTTGCTGAAACAAGCAGCTCTGATTTATTTAGGGGGATATAACAAGGACAGGGGGAAATCAGGTTAATTAGCTTATCACTCTAATAATATACCTATGGCTCTGTGCACAGGCCTATCCCTATCAGTTACTGTCCCTGGGTACCCAAGCCCTAGTGGCTAGTCCAAACCGTGGCAGCTGGTAGGGGCCCTTTCACACAGAGAAAAGGAGAATTAAACAGTCAGCAATACAGTAATTCCATTTGGATTTAATGTGGCAATTCAACAGGAAGCGACCCTGAATTAGTACTCACGACCTCCAAATAAGATAGGGTCCTTCAATGTCAGCAGGGCTCACTTGAGGTACACAAACCTCTTCACACATCCATATAAAAGAAAGCACTATACCAGGCAGGCTGCATCTGTATCCCGATCGCAATTACTGCACAATACCGGGAGAACACACAGCAGATTCAGTTCCTGACAGACTGAGTGCAATTTTCAGCAATTCCTCCAGTCTTCTACAGGGTGAGCCTGGTTTCTACTCTTCAGAGATCCTTTGATTCTTTTCACAGGACAGTTCAGTCCTAACAAGCTGTTACACAAGCTGCAGACGGAACTCTGGGCCTTACTACACGCTTTTGACTAAACTGCACACTGAAAAAGCACAGGGCTCCTTCCTTCTTCACTGCCAAAGCTCAACTGAAACTCCAACCGACAAAACCGGGCACTTCCTTTGAGTTCCTCCCAGTTCTTGACTGGATTGGCTGTCACTCACAATAGACTGCTGCTGTTGGTCCAAAAGGCACTGAAGTCTAAACTACATCTCCAGAGTCACTGCCCATACAATCCTCTTGTGGCTGGCTCAGATTATGAGTCCAAGTTCTGATTCGTCCAAGGCACCATTTTAGAGCTAGCTTACCCCACACTGATTGGTCCAGTTCAGCAGTTCAAAACTAGAATGGGAACTAGCAGACACAGTTCTGACTGCAAAGAAAGCAGGTTAGACAAACTGTAATTTCATTATTACTCTAAATAATTTCTGGCAAACAGTTACATCTTTCAGATAGGTTCCTTTGCACTCCTAGTGACTGCAAAAATGAAGTGAATGGGCAGCAGCTCGAGTGGTACTCAGAGAAGCCACAGTCCCCCCCATACAACTAATTATGTCTGCAAGCAGACAGCTCTTAAAGAGACAGTACCAGAGGCTCTAAAACACTCACTGATAAATGGCTTAAATGCCAAACACCATTCAGGCTTGGAGCATTCAAGCAAGCTCCTGGAAATCTTTTGGGAACCCCATTTGCAGGGGGTTACACCTGTACCTGAATTCACCTCTATAATTTGATGCCTTGATTTCTGTACTCTGTCTTATCGTATATTGGGTGAAATTGTTCCTTTCTGTGTCTATTGTTTTACATTGTTTACATTACTTGACGTGGAACCTTTGTAAAAGAATCACTGGTTCAAAGGTAATTGTAATCCTGGTAACGAAATAAACAAAATATTGCCTGATCTTCATCCTTAACCTGAACTATAAAATCTATACAAGTAGCTCATCGTCTTGATGCGATTCTTCTGGAAAATATACCCCGGGATCAGTCTGATTTTATTAGACATGGGAGAATCACAGATAATATTAAAAGACCCTCTACATTATAGATCATGTCTGTCAGTCTCATACTCCCTTATTAATTCTGTTTAGATGCCCAAAAAGCTATTGACAGGGTGTCTTTGGCTCTTTTTATATGCTACCCTCTCCAAATTCATTCCCTAGTTCATTTGTTACAAGCGTACAAGGTATACATGAATCCTCAGGCGACAGTAAGGCAAACAATTCCCATTCAGCCAGATTTTCTTTGCGTAGAGGGGACGTAGGGCTGCCTCCATCCCCATACCTGTTTGCGTTAGCGCGGAACCCTTGGCATAATATCTCTGGGATAATACACAAATTAAGGGTTACAGTATTGACAGCTATACCCATAAAACAGCATATTACACAGATGAGCTATTACTAGCCCAGAACAATCCCTCCCCATCCTAGCAGAAAGCCTACGACTTCTTGAAACTGGGTCTGGTTATAAAATAAATGCCCACAAAACCGAGCTGCTCCAGACAGGATTTCAACCCCCTGCAACTGAAACTTCGATTACCATTTAAATGGGATAACTCCCAAATTAAATATTTAGGTATAAACTTGACCTCAGATCTGTAACAGGTTTACCCCTGAAATTTTCATCCCTTAGTTTCGCAGATAGCTGTGGATCTGAGCATGTGGACTCCTTTACCCCTCCCCTTGGTCCACAGAGTGCAGTCTATACAGATGAACATTTTGCTCTGGTTTTTGTATTTGTTTTAAAATGGCCCCATATTCCATTAGCAAAAGATATTAGAGATATAGATAGATAGATATATATTTATCTATATGTGTGTGTATATGTATGTATATATATAATGTGTGTGTGTATACTGTATATATATGTGTGTGTATATATATGTATGTGTATGTATATATATGTGTGTGTATGTATATGTGTATATATGTATATGTATGTATATATGTATATGTGTGTGTGTGTATATATATATATATATATATATATAAATACACATACGTACATATACACCCCCCCCAGTGGGATAAAATGACAGCAAGATTTATTTGGCAAGGCAATAGAACCAGAGTGGCATACAAATAATTACACCTCCCCAAAATAGAGGCTTGCCCTTCTTAAACCTCACCCTATATGCCACGGTCCTTCTTCTTCTCCTTCACACTTGTCAGTGGTTTTGTCACCCAGAGGTTGCACCTCAGTGGGTCCAAATAGAAATAAACATGGCGCCAGTTCCATTTAATGCTGTGATTCGCTTTCAGCCTTCCTCTCTAGACCAGGCACACTTCATATCTAGGTGTTATCAAGCACAGTTAAATACCCCAACAACCCTTGTGCATACGCTGCAGTCCTGATGGGAGTCGGAGATTCAAATGTTCTTTACCCCTGAACAGTGATCTAGGATCTGGCTTCGACAACATAAGGTAATATGCTTGCACATTTGGTGAGAATTTTGTTGGAAGATAGCCAGTAGATGCAATATTCCCCAGATTACAGCCAAGTTTTCTAGCTCCACTGTCCTTGCTATTGGAGACAGTGTAGCTGTCCTCTAGCTACGCTACACGCATATCTTCTGGTCATGTCCTGTCCTTACCTCTTTTGGGACTCTGTGGATAAAGAATTACAGGACTTAATACCTGAGCTAGGACCCTTAACACCTGAGAAGGTACAACTTCTGCACTTCCCACTGCAATTAAAACAAAAGTACCTTGTTTACCTTGCTGGCATACTCTTGGCAGCAGCTAAAGCTATCTCTAAACTGTGGCTGCAGAGAGTGGCACCTCAGATTTCCTCTTGGGAAGATATTATTTACCATATTTACAGGATGGAGTGTATGATGGCTCGGTTACAGAATGACATTCCTGTATCGGAAAATAGATGGGCGGTGTGGTTATTGTATGTAAGAGCCCAAAGAGTGGTTATTATTCTTTAGGGAGGAGCCATTGAGCTGGGGAAGTGGATAATGTCTATTGGTTGGGGATTGACCGGGCAGACAGTTTATCTAAGTATGTGCCACTACCGGTTGGGGCAGGTTAGACTAAGTATTCACCCTTTGGCACAAACTTAAATTGGAAATCTAATGATTCTTCTCCTTGCAATCTTTCATGTGCTGACAACCAGCTTTTTACAATAATTACTAATGGACATGCTTTGATATGCTGCAATATTGAATTGTAATGGCATAATGGTTGTACCTTGAGAAGAACCAATAAAATTACAAGTTTAAAAAAAAAAAAGAGGAGAAATGTAAGGGGTTGGAGCAAGTAAATTCTGCTCCATCAATGTTTCCTTCAATGGATCAAACTGCACGAGAGAGCACCTGTCCAGGGGCCACTACTACAGTGTCTCGGGACCCCTTGCAGCAGCAGCTGAATTACTAATCAGAGAGAGAACAGAGGAGACTTTCAAGACAAACCATACGACCCGGAGAAGCCTGTCCGCCAGCCAGGGACATGTCCAGCTTCTCGCCTGCTCAGCCATCAGAAATTTGTAAGTATCTGGGAATCTGCAAAATTGTGCGTAACCACCGAGAGGTTCATCCCTGCTACTGCGGTTATTGCCATGTGTTTTGTACAGAGGAAAAAGCCCTGGCTGGGACTGTGGAGGGAATTGCTAGAAGCCCAGGCAGGACACCTGAGTAGGCTCACGGCTGCCCGTATAGGATTAGAAATGGGAGGGGCCTTTTTCAGCAAGTTAAAAGTTTAATTTTTCAACAGTTTAGTTTCTGCAACAGTTTGCCAGCAGCAGTTTTAAGTGCAGCAACAAGCCATCTGCATTGCTAGCAGCAACTCGTCCAGAGTTAGAGTACCCACTGCAAGTAGAGCGCTGTTGCCCCAAAGGGAACCTGTGTGAACAAGGATACGATTCCTCTGTCTCAAAGAAAGGAAATTCTTTGCAAAAAAAAAACTGTTAATGCACCAGTTAGGGTTCAACAATGCTAAAAAAGTAAGGAAAATGTGGCATTAGGGTTTCTAACCCTAGCTTCCAACCCAAGCAGCAAAAGGAAAAAACATTTTTTTTGTCTCTGGAGTCTTGGTGAATCAGTGGTGGAGTCTTCTGTGGGGTTGTCAACGTAATGTCCACCCCCTCCCTTGAATAAACAGTCAGACATGATTTTTATTTTATTTTTTTTTTTTTCCACGTGGGGTTTGCAGAGTAAATCATGGTATTGGTGACAGTTTTATATAGTTACTTGCTTGTATTATACAAATAAGTAGTTTACTTTAAATTTGTTTACCATTCAACAAAAATGTATTTTTGGTAGACTATAAACATCATATTTAAGTTTATGATTTAGGTGGCTAGAACTGACTTTTTTTTTTTTTTTGAACATACCCAAATTGAGCACTTATAACATAGCACTTCTCTATGTATTTTTAAAATATTTTAATAAAATGTTTTTCTGGTGATGGTATTTTATGAATTGGACCAGCTTTTAAAGTCTCCAGGGTGTGTAAAGGAATACACTATTTTAAGTGCTGGTTCCCTTTTGAACCATTCTGAGGTTCTGATTTTAAATGCCTTTTGGGTCGGGGGCATACAGATTTTGAATTTTAGAATGTCCGTTTCTGGACCAGTTGGCTGTTAGCATTGACTGAGTCATGTGACCATTGTATGAGATTTGTTTTTGTGGGGTGTGTGTGTGTGTGTGTGTGTGTGTGTGTGTGTGTGTGATGGTAGCACGGTAGTGCTACCATAGTTAGGGTTAAGGAGCCATTTCTATGTTAAACCCCAAAACTTTGCACCTTAATAACTTTGCAACCGTATGACAGATTTGGCTGAAATTTGACATACGATCAAGAACCATAGGCCTTGGCATCTGCCAAATTTACGTACCAGGTGGATACGGCTGCGGAGTTATTAAAGCGTGATTTGCGGCGGCGTTCGCTTTTCTGGAATTCTACGGTCAGCGAGTACAGGTCGCGACGGTTTGAGCGACCGGCCCAAAATCTTCAGGGAATGTGCGGCCGGGGTCCCCAATGTGCCTTTCGAAGATTTGGTGAAAAAATATTAAACTGTTCAAAAGTTATTCAAAAAACAATTTCCCATTACAAGTCAATGGGAAAAGTTAAAAAGTTAGACAGTGTCGCAAATGCATTTTTACTTTCGCAAATGGGCCTGTTACTTTTGCAGATCAGCCATTTTGTTTTCAGTTGGTGATCAGAAAAATGGTTGGCATTTAAATTTGGTACCCTCTAGCAACCTAATTCTTTTTGTATTCACCTAGTCGGACCCTGAGGATGCTTGCCATGTCTTTATTTTGTGGTAAAACACCCCAGAAATATGTTTTTCAAATTTCTGGAAAAAGTACTTTCAAATTACTTTCGTGCTCACGAAAGTGTCGAACTTTTTTGCAAAAGCTTTCGCAAATTGCGATGACAGTTTTCCATCTGTGGGAAAGTGACAGCGATTCTTTGGCACTGTGCTGCAAAAGAACGGTTGGGAGTTTTGGGCTGAAATTTGGAGGGAATGGAGCCGACATCTCACAGATGTGCCTTTCAGTGTTGTATTGAAAAAATATTACATGGCGGCAAAGTTACGGCACTCCAAAGTTGACTGTTTTTCCCATAGGATAACATTACGGCGCCCGACACATTACAGAAATCCTTTGGATTCCTGCTGCAAAATAACTGTTTGGTCTTTTTTTTCCTGAAATTTGGAGGGAAGACAGCCAACAGCCCACAGATGTGCCTTTCAGTGGTTTGGTGAAAAAATATTACAGGGAGGCAAAGTTATGGCACTCCGAACTTCTCTTTTTTTTCCCATAGGATAACATTATGGCGTTCGCCGTGCCTTTCAGGGCCCGTATCTCGGAAA